>CM030875.1:4750443-7321909 GCA_018132145.1 Boehmeria nivea var. tenacissima | reverse complement strand
GATTTTGACTTTGCGAATTTCGAAGTGGTATAAATGTGTAACAACCCAAAACTCAAAACGGAGTTTTAGTTCCGAAAAATACGGATAAATTTGAACTTTTTAATTTGAGTTACGTAATCAAATTTTTAATACCGAGAATGAGGTTTATCAATCCTCACTATAACTAAAGTGGGTTTAATTTTAAACTTTACAAATATTGCAGAATTTAAAATCTTTTCTTTGCCAACGATTAGCCGGTAGTCCACGTAAGATCTTACAGGTCGGTCCCGTATACACTCGCTATTCCCGTCGTTGTCGCCTCGCCCTTTCGTTTCTTTCATCTTACCTGCGACACGAGCACACTAGTGAGCCAATAGTCCAGTAAGTAGATTAGATAAATAAGTTGCTAAGTCTGCAGGTAACATACAACCAAGAATTATCACAACACAATAATCTAACAAAAGGACGGACTCGACGATCGAGTCGTCATAGTCCGAAGAGTAAACGTCACTCTTAAGCAACCTTGCCCGCGAAGTAGATTACAAAGATAGGGTACTGAACCTACGCGGGATACAATACATGCAAAAGAGTTGTGACATGGAACGAGGTCGGGCTTAACGACCCATTAATCTCGACTCAAAAGTCAATCTCATAATTTGTTCAAATCTCACTCAAGTTCACAACTCTCTGACTCAGCTTATAAAAATACATGTACACACGATTCACATCCAGACCCCTTACGGGTCGTTCTAGAACTTATACACAATCTAGACCCATTCTCGGGTCGTTCTAGAATTCAATCCACATTTATTCCCATTACGGGTTGTTCTAGAACTTATTCACAATCTAGACCTCTTACGGGTCATTATAGAACGTTATACATATCTAGACCTATTCTCGGGTCGTGCTAGAACTTATACACAATCTAGACCTCTCATAGGTCGTTCTAGAATTCAATACACATTTAGACCCATTACGGTTGCTCTAGAACTTATTCACAATCTAGACTTGTTACGGGTCATTATAGAATTTAATACACATTTATACCCGTTCGTGGGTCATTCTAGAACTTTATACACATCTAGACCCATTCTCGGGTCGTTCTAGAACTTAATACAAATCTAGACCCTCTACGGGTTGTTCTAGAACTAATACAACTCTGGACCCTCTATGGGTCGTTCTAGAACTATACAACTCTGGACCCTCTACGGGTCGTTCTAGAACTATAATCATTTTAGACCTCTTACGGGTCGATCCGAAACTTCTCACGACTGGTGGTTCCGTCGGACTGTTTCGGATTGATTGCGCAATCACCCCATCGGGTTAATTCGGGACATGCTATGGATCTTGGCCCCTCGGACCGTCCGATATTCTTTATGATTGTGAGGACTCATCCTCCTTGGGCCTCTCTGTCCATTCCGAAACCTTTTACGGCCAGTGACCTCGTCGGGTCGTTTCGGAATTCATTATTGCACTTTACCCTGTCGGGCCGTTCCGGATCGTTAAATCATAAGCTGTGGGGAGGGCCGTGGCTCTCATCCCCAAGACCCCTCGGGCCGTTCCAGAAGGTAGTTTGCTGACCTCTGCGAGGTCCCTCGGGTCGTTCAGAAATCTGTCATGCATGATGGCCCCGTTGGGCTATTTCGGAACCAAATCATGATCGCGGCCCCGTCGGGCCCTACCCAAATGATCAAAGTATTGCCACAGAGGAAGGTCGTCAGCCGACCTCCCCAAGGCCTCTCGGGCCGTCCCGAAACGTAATCAGTGGCCCCGTCAGGCTATTTCGGAACCGATCATGACTTGCGGCCCCGTCGGGCCCTACCCGTATACATACATTGATTTCGCTTCCTTTGGCTTGTCTTAGAGTTCTCTCTTTGACCTGCAATAAAGTCTCAACAACAACAGAAACAGTTTTATGCCTGTGGTCCCATACCCACCGACAGATAAGTCATACTAACATATACATACACAAACAGACCTACACCCTACACTAGAACCTGAACTACGAAGTTGAGTAGTTTTACGTCTGTGGTCCTATACCCACAGACAGATAAACATATAAGTGAACACACGCACCAATACACACTTAGAAAAACACAACATATCATAAATGAACCTACAGTCCCATACCTGCAGGCTCGTTGCACAAAACGAGACGAACATAATCAAGAGCCCATATTCACAACCTTAGCAAGAATGGGGATCCACACAGTTTAGTAGCCACAATTTTAGAAGCATCCACGCTTTATACAATCTCAACTCATGCACAATATATTCAAGCATGGTAAAGTATACTCGTGCCACAATAGAGATCCACTTGCCTGAGGTCCTAAGCTTCTTGTTTCGGTCCTCGGAGTCCTTCCTCAAGGGCGTCCCTTCTCGTGCTTGGCGTGAGATGTTCCTATCCAATCACACGTTTTAAAGGGTCAACGCCAAGGTTTACCATTAATTATTAGAGAGGAAATAACTTGAGGTTGAACTCAAAGAATGTGATTTTAGACAGTGGGACGGCTATTAGTTCCTCAAGAAAACCCCTCTAAGGGCATTTTTGTCACTAGTGTTGTCATTAGATTAGTTTAGGTGACAGAGAAATTCTTGGATCCAAATAGTCCTCGACTTAGCCATAAAGTGTCTAAACTTCGAGCCGAAAATCCGGCAGAATTTCTCCTGTTTTTCGGATATCCCGGCCGAAGCCTTCACCTAATTTCAACCCAGCACCGAACTAATTTCAGTCACAATTCATCACAGCAACCACACAGACAATTTTATCATTTATCATAATTAATTTCAAACATAATCATAATTCAACACCGAGCCTCAGCGGCTCGGATTCACACTAGACCAATGGACATTTAAACCACAAAAGAAAGTCACAGAGAACGTCGTCGTGGCTTAGCTCTAATACTTTGTTTCCGACTGCCGTTGATACCTTTAATAAAAAGGCGGTGAAGGGTTGAGCGTTCGAACTTGCGTTGTTGACGTTCCTGCACAATTTGCGAGAATAAAAGAAATCAAATCAAGTTTCGAACTTAAACAAAAACATGATGCGAAACACTCAAACCCGCGACCCGATACTCGCTTTAAGCTCAAACGGGCACGTGCAACAACAACCTCATACAACGAAGGCTCGTGTATGGGGTTGTTAACAAAAATACAACCCCATACAACGAAGGCTCGTGCAACAAAACCAAATCCTCAAGATCACATAATTTTCTTTTTAGAAAATTCTTTACTAAAGTTTCTTATTTTGAAAAGATACTAAAACGGCGTATATCCGTAAGGTTTTATGTCAAAACACTTGAGACACCAAATTCCAATAAACACCTTAAATCAAACTAGTACATTTGCCGAAAAGTATTTAATCTAAACGAATTAATAAAGCCATCGCAATCACAATCCCACAAAGTATGGCTTTTCAACATTAATCTTTCCAATTATGGTTCCACAATTAAAGGGATAAGGCCACTCAAAAAGCTTGTCATGGCCCAAACGAGGTTTTCACAAAAGTCCACCAAAACGACAACTTGTCAGATTTCAAAACGATATGAATCCACCAAACTTGTTAGCGCCAAATAGACAAAAGTATACTAAGCCAAGCACGCCCACAAACTCGCAAGACTAAGAAACACAATAGGTACCAATCTCGCACAAACACATCCAAACAAACTAATATTGACATGCTAAATTTTAGCTCATATTTTTTTTAAAAAAAATAAGAAAATAATCACGATCTAATAACAAGATGCTCTATGAACTTCATCTATAAAAACAACTTAATAGTTATTTTCTTAATAATAGAAAATAACGATTATAGTTTTAAATAACCTATGCGGAATGAACAATTCTAATAATTTCTCTATTTTTTTTCTTCTTTCAATATTAATATATATATATATTTATTTATTTATTTATTTTAGATGTCATATACATATATATATTTATTTTAGATGTCATTTTTCGTTCTTATTCATGGTTATAATTTTTTGACTAATTTATATATCTTCTGTAATATTTTTTTCATCTGACAAATTTTTACAAAATATTATCATCATAAATTTAAGGATTTTTATAATCATTCTAAGATGTTAGTGGTACAACAAATTAACCTCTCATGTAAAATATATATATATATATATATTCAATCGAAATGTTGAAAAATCATTACGCTTATATTTAATTAGTTTTTTAAATTGCATAAATTTTAGTATGTTATTGTGTAATGACCTGAATTTAAAAGCACTATGCTGATAAATTAATTTGTATTTTTTGTCTCAGTTGTGACCAATTCGTAAAAATTGACCAACTTCGTAAAATCTGGTCAATTTGGAATTTCGAGTATAATTATGAAATTGGTCTGATTATTTTTGCACTTTTGAATTCTTGAACGTGTTAAGAATTTATATTTGATTCGGAAATGATATTAAAATTTCTAAGTTTCGATGTCCAAATTACATGGGCAATTTTAATATTTCACGAAGAAATTTCACCATTTTCGTTTATTGAATTTTTGGCCATTTTGGCCCAAAATTAAGCCCAAGCCCACTAGGGCTTCTTTTTTTTTTTTCTCCTTCTCCTTTCCCCCACAGCCGACCAACACCCTTCTCCTTCAAAAATTTTTCTTCTTCTTTCTCCCTTCTCTCTCTCCTCAGCGAATCCACGCCCAGCCGCCGTCCAGCCTCGCCGGCGCTGCCTCCAGAGCGCCGACCCAGCCCGTGCCTCGCCCCGGCGAGACCCAGCTCCGCCTCGCCTCGCCTCGCCGTGGCCGTCTCCGAGCAGCAATTGTGGCGCCTTCGCCTGCTTCGCGCGAAGTCCTTCGCTTCGCTCAGCTTCGAGCAACGCCGAGCTCCGCGCTGCCCCGAGCTCGTCAGCTCGCCCTTCTGTCGTCGCGCCTCCGCCAGCAGCCACCCGCCTCACGGGCTCCCTCCCCGAGCTCGCCCAACCCTCCCGCCGGCGAGGAGCCACGCCGAAGCTCCCGTCTCTCACCGCGTCGTGCCTCCCGTGCTCGTGAACAGCGAGCCCGAGCTCGCACAGCCCGCGCCCAGCTCTAGCGAGGCTCGGCCTCCGCACGCCGTGCCTTTCCCGCGCCGGCGTCGTGCAACTCCGACCCGCGCGGCTCTGCCTTCTCAGCTCCGGCGAGCCTTCGCGCGCTTGAGCCCCCTTCGCGTGCCTCCTCTGCCAGCGCACGACTCAGTTGGGGTCTCCACGCGCAGCGCCTCCTCCGTGCGCAACTCCGGCGGCCCGTTGTTTTGCGCCGCCTTCCTCTTGGAAGTTCCACGGTGCTCGAGCTCTACAGCGCGGCGACCGCTGTGCACCCGCGTGCCTTCTCGTCGAAGAAGTTTCGCCAGCAACGAGCTGCTGTTGCCCTCTGCTCCGGCTCTCTTTCGCGCGAACTCCGGCCCCCAACCTCGCCGCTATCGCTGTGAGCTGTTGTTGCTCGCGCTAGGTGAGCCGCTGTGGCCAAACTCGTTTACTTGTTGACAAAATTGTCTATGTTATTTTTAAATCAACTTGTTGATTATGGATTGGTTCGATAACATAGCAACAAGTGTATTATCTTGATATGACGTTTTATGTGAGTTTGGTATTTTGTTGTATTTTGTGGCTCATGTTGGATTTGTTATTTTGAGTGTTTGGGCGTGGTGAAAAGTTGTTAACTCTTGACAGATTGCACGTTTTCTGATGACTTTTGTGCTTAGTTTAAAGTGCGTTGTGAAATTTAGTTAATCGATTGATTGATTTAATTTGTACCAAGACTTGAAAATTTGCTATATTTATGATATGTTTGAGTTATCACAGTGGTTTTATAATTTTTCGAGGTGAATTTAAATTGGTCCTTATATTTGAAAGGTTTAAGTTTATACCGGGTTCCTTGTCTTGGGTAATTTAGTTGCGTGGAATATGTGTTTTGGGATAACGATTGGTTGGATGGAAATATGCCAAGGCTCGAAAACTTTGATTATTATTGACTTAAAATATTACGGCAAACGGACTAAAATGAGTTTAACATGTTTATATGGGCGTGATGTTTTATTATGTTTCGTGGCAGTGTTGAACTTGGTCATTCGAGTGCATTTGAATCATTATCTTAATTGGTAAGAGATTGAGAATTTTCTTAAATTAAAAAAATTAATAAAAAGAGAATTGCGTGATCTTGAGATTTTGGTTTTTTGCACGAGCCCTGCTTGTATTGGATTGTATTTCTTATAAATGTGCCCGTTTGATCTTAAAACGAGTATCGAGTCGCGGGTTCGAACGTTTCACGGATTTCTTTTGTTTAAGTTTAAAACTTGATTCAATTTCTTTCATTCCCGCAAATCGTGCAGGAACGTCAACGGAGCAAGTTTGGACGCATAACCCTTCACCGTCCTTTACGAGAGGTATAAGTGGGCGATCAGAAACAGGATCCGAACATTAGAACTCGATGACATTTATGTGACTTTTGTAATTAGTTAGATGCCTATTATTTTTGTGTGGGATCCGAGCCACTGGGCTCGGTATTGAATTATGATTATGTTTTGAAAGTAATTATGATAAAAGATAAAATTGCCTGTGTGGTTGTTGTGATTGACTGTGACCGAAATTAGTTCGGTGCTGGGTTGAAATTAGGTGAAGGCTTCGGCCGGGATATCCGAAAAACAGGGGAAACTCTGCCGGATTTCCGGCTCGAATATTTAATATGTGATAAAATAAAGTTAGAAACCGATTAGTTTAGGGAACTCATTTCTCACATAATCTAGTCAAACGAAAGACCCGATAGTCTGGATTGATTGTTACGTTAAGTCAACGACATTCGGGACGAGAATACCCCTAGAGGGATTTCTCGACGAACCATTGCTCGACCCACTGTCTAGTGTCCCATTCTATGAGTCCACTAACTCTTAAAGTTTCCTTCCTCTCGAATATTTAGTGGACTTCGACGTTGACCCTCTAATTCTCGTGTTCGACAGAAGTGTCACACCACATACTCCAAAGAGGGACGTCGAGAGAGGAAAACCGCGAGGACCAAGTCAGGGAGGCTTAGGACCTCAGGTAAGTAGATCTCTACTGTGGCACGAGTAAACTTTACCATGCTTGAATATATTATGCATGTGTTGAGATTGTCTTAAGTATACGATGCTTCTCAGTTTATGGCTGTTAAACTGCGTTGATCTCCATAGTAGCCAAATACGTGAATACGGGCTCTTGAATATGTTCGTCTTGTTTGTGCAACCAGCCTACAGGTATGGGACTGTAGGTTTGTTTATGATATGTTGTGTTTTTCTAGGTGTCTATTGGTACTTGTGTAAATTTATATGTTTATCTGTCTGTGGGTATGGGACCACAGACATAAAACTATTCAACTTCGTGGTTCAGGTTATTGTGCAGGGTGTGTGTGTCTGTTCGTGTGTGTATATGTGTTAGTATGACTTATCTGTCGGTGGGTATGGGACCACAGACATAAAACTGTTTCTGTTGTTGTTGAGACTTTATTGCAGGTCAAAGAAAACTCTAAGACAAGACAAGGGGAGCGAAAACACTGTATGTGTGCGGGTAGGACCTGACGAGGCCGCAAGTCATGATCGGTCCCGAAATAGCCCGACGGGGTCACTTATCATATTTCGGGGCGGCCTGAGAGCCTAGGGGAGGTCGGTGGACGACCTTCCTCTGTGTGAGTACCTTGCTCATTTGGGTGGGGCCCGACGGGGCCGCGATCATGATTTGGTTCCGAAATAGCCCGACGGGGCCAGCAGCCATGATAGATTTCGGAACGACCCGAGGGACCTCGCGGAGGTCAACGAACCATCTTTCAGAACGGCCCGAGGGGCCTTGGGGAGGAGAGCCACGGCCCTCCCCACAGCTTATGATTTGACGATCCGGATCGGCCCGACGGGGTAAAGTGCAATAATGAATTCCGAAACGACCCGACGGGGTCATTGGCCGTAAAAGGTTTCGGAATGGGCAGAGAGGCCCAATGAGGATGAGTCCTCACAATCATAAAGAATATCGGGACGGTCCGAGGGGCCAAGATCCATAACATGTCCCGAACTAACCCGATTGGGTGATTGCGCAATCAATCCGAAACAGTCCGACGGAACCACCGGTCGTGAGAAGTTTCGGATCGACCCGTAGAGGGTCCAGAGTTGTATAGTTCTAGAACCACCCGCAGAGGGTCCAGAGTTGTATAGTTCTAGAACGACCCGTAGAGGGTCCAGAGTTGTATAGTTCTAGAACCACCCGCAGAGGGTCCAGAGTTGTATAGTTCTAGAACGACCCGCAGAGGGTCCAGAGTTGTATAGTTCTAGAATGACCCGCAGAGGGTCCAGAGTTGTATAGTTCTAGAACGACCAGTAGAGGGTCCAAAGTTGTATTAGTTCTAGAACGATCTGTAGAGGGTCTAGATTTGTATAAAGTTCTAGAACGACCCGCGAACGGGTCTAAATGTGTATTGAATTCTAGAACGACCCATGAGAGGTCTAGATTATGAATAAGTTCTAGAACGACCCGTAAGGGGTCTGGATGCGAATCGCGTGCACACGTATTTTTATATGCTAAGTCAGAGAGTTGTGAACTTGAGTGAGATTAGAACTAGATATGATATTGATTTTCGAGTCGAGATTTATAGGTCGCTAAGTCCGACCCCATTCCTCGTCACAACTCTTTTGCAGGTATTATACCCCGCGTAGGTTTAGCAACCTAGTTCTGAAATCTATCTCGCGGGCAAGGTTGTTTAAGAGTGACGTTTACTCTTCGGGCTACGATAACTCGATCGGCGAGTCCGTCCTTTTATTAGATGATTATGTTGCGACATTTTTGGTTATTTGTTACCTGCAGATTTAGCAATTTAATTATCTAATCTACTTACTGAGCTAATAGCTCACTAGTGTATTCGTGTCGCAGGTATCTTGTCACAAAAGCAAAAACAGCGAGGCGACAGTGACGGGAACGGCGAGTGTATACGGGACCGACCTGTCAGACTTTACGTGGACTACCGGCTAATCGTTGGCAAAGAAAAGATATTTTAAATTCCGCAATATTTTGTAAAGTGTAAAACTTAAATATATTTTTGGCCATGGTGAGGATTAGTAAACCTCATATTTAGCATTAAAAGCTTGATTTTGTAACTTAATTTAAAAAGTTCAAATTTGACCGCATTTTTCGAAACTAAAATACCGTTTGAGTTTTGGGTTGTTACATATTGCGTGAGGTAGATAAATGCTTAAATTTTCAACTACAATAAAAAATAAGAGATTATTGAACAAATAACTATTTTTTGAATATAGTTTTAAGAAAATAGCCAACGTTTTTATTAATTAAAATTATAGTTATTTTCTTAACTACATAATGCTATGATTTTATTTTTATGCCCTTAGTTCTATTAAAGAGTTAACTGCTAATTTCTTAATGTTGAAAACGATAGTCATTTTCTTGAAACATAAACTAGAGAATAAACAAATACTAAATAGACCCTAAAAATAAATACCCAATTTTAAATAATTGAATAAATAACCAGCTCATCAATTATTTTACACATGTTTATGATGATACTCAGTCAATTGCCACAAACCAAATAACTTAATCACTTTGGTATTTTGTTATATTTTTTAAAAAAATTGGATCTTTATTTAAATTAGGTGTTAAAAATTTGGGTCTTTACTACAGTTTCTATATGTGTGATATTTCTCTTCTTAAGGCCAAAAAATAAAAACACATGCACTCTTTTTCTTCAAGAGATTAACTCAATAAATATAGCATGTAAAAAAGGGGTCAGTTAGGTTAATAGCCATTTTATACTGTGTGTTTTCAAAAAGTAGTCACAGTTTGAAAAAATTTAAAAACTGGCCATAACACATTGTAAGAAATTTCTGACAATAACAAATTTACACATAAAATGTGCTGTTTTTCTGAAATGTCTAGTTTTTAAATTTTTGAAATGGCTAGTTTTTAAAATTTTTGAAACTGTTGCTATTTTTTAAAATCATTTTGCAAACAGTGGCTATTTTCTTAAAATTCTCTTAAAAAATAATAACAAAACATAAATACTTTAGTCAAAAGAATATCAAGAGTTAATATTATATGTTGTTGAAGTAAGTAAATTTTTTTTGGCTCCTTACACAAAAAAACTTCTTGAAAATAGGGTATAAAATATTTGAAACAGATCCTTGATTAAGCATATGAGAAAAAATAGACTTTATAGTAAGAAAATATTAGAATTAAAAAAAATTAGAATTTTAATAATATAGTCATTTTTTAGAGAATGGTTTTAAAAATAGCCAATGTTTCAAAATTTTATTACAATAAAATTTATGTATAATTTTATTATAGTAAGAAATTTATTATCTTTTTAAAAAAAATTACACCAATTTTTTAAATTTTTTTAAACTATGATTTTTTTTTTAAACTCACCATCCAAAATGACTATTCACCTTACGAATCCTTATAAAATTAATATAAATAATTGTAAAGAATTAAATAATAGGTTCAGTTTGGTGAATAGCAATTCTGAAGAATGTATTTTTAAAAAGTAACCATAGTTTCAAAAATGTAAGAAATTTCTTACCATAATAATTTACGCATAAAATTAACCATAGTAAATTTCTTATAAATATAATAAAATTTATAAAGTGTTACTTTCTTAAAATTTTTAAACATTGATTATTTTCTCAAATTGCCCTCTAAAAAATTGCTATTTTATTAAAATTCTCTTATATAATATTAAAGTGTAAAAAATTTAAAGAAACAAAAAAATGTGAAAGTAAGTCTAAGATAATAGTATAGTTTGAACAATTGGAAAGAAAAAAAAAATATAAAATCATGTAGTATGACAGAAAATAAGAGTATTAGAATTTTTATTTTTTTAGGCCACGTATGTAAATATAGATGAAGACAAAAAAAAAATAAAAAATCACGTCGATAACTTATGCGTGCTGGAAGCACGTCGATGACTTATCCGTGCTTAATAATGTTAGTGGAAGTGGATGTTAGTCTGTAAAAAAATCAATTAAAAAAAAAAAAAACGAATGAGATCTCTAACAATATTATTGGATCAAATATGATTAACTGGATGAAAGAAACTGCATGAACTTAATCAAACATCAAAAACCCAGAAATCAATTATCAGTTTTTCAAATGTAATTTTTGGAATTTTAGTATAAGGGTGACTAATTCGTATTTTTCAACATTTGGTGCCATATATCGCCCGGATTAGTTCTTTCTTGGGACTGTGTCTCATTCTGAAATCGTCCTCCATGAGAGGAAGGCCATCGTGCAACTTAATCTTTGGATCCCAGTCATGTTGCTCCTTGGTCTTATAGATGTCCGGCTTGCTTTGTTGAGGGCCGTCTAGCATGTTATCCGCCGAAATGAACTCCACATCCGGATTGATTAGCTGAAAGTAACAATAAAACTACTTTTAATGGCAAAATACAATTGTCAAGTCATTGAAAGAGAGGGAAGCAAGGCTTTTATAGAAAGGACTTTCATCGCAAGTCAACCAGATTTTTACAGGCATAGGATTATAGCAGATATCATTATAGGATGTGCAATACCAAACGGGGCATTAGTTTAAGCCAAGACATTTCCAACTTAATGATGGAAGAGGTCGTTAAAAAACCTGAATTTCCAAAGTTGATTGGCCCAGTGTTCTGTGCTTCCATAAGGTGAATAAGGCCGTCAACCTTCAACATTTACAACCAAATGTAAGAGACAAAGATCAGTCCCTCACCACTTTTTATGTCATATCGCTTGCATTAGCGCAAACAAAACAATAAAAAAATTATGCATACCACGTCGGACGCAAAACAGAAGCTGTGTGTTTGTGCACCAGGAGCTTGAACAGTCAAGGCCTCACCACTGCACAAATAAATAGTGTGCGAAAAAAGTCACAAAATGAAAAATAAAAATAAAAATAAGAAAATAAAAAAAACAACAAAAAAAATTCTATACTCAACTAACCCCAACCTGGCAAGGAGCAATGATTGGTAAATAGTAACATTAAGCATCTAAGAAAATTTATAACAACAGGGATAGAAATTACAAACTAATGGAACTTACCAGACTGCTTGTGCTATGAAATTGCTAACAACAAGGCCACCATCAATATTCATGCGAGGTCCAAATTTGCAGAATGTTGTTAGCTGGGATAGATAAGGAAGCAACTGGAGAAACACCTTTGGCAACAGCTTCATTGCAAGTACGAGTGTTCCTTCGATCTTCCGATAATCTTGTTGGGAATGCCCTTGTGCAATTTCAAGTAAGTCGTCAAGCAGGGTGAAGATCACGAGATCAAAGCACTGTAACCACAGGCCATGAGGGAGACTAATCCCGTCCGATCCGGTCAAGCATTTTTGTAATGACAACAACGCATGATTTCTGACCTCTTCTCTCTGGTCCAGACAAACTTTTCTCAATATCTGAACCAGTCGCAACCACATCTCTCCAATATCCTGAGACATTTTTGCAGCTTCTTCCTCTCCCATCGCTTCCTTGGCCTCGGAGGCCCACCGAGATAAAAATTCAATAGAACCCGCCATCAGATCAAGTGCACGAACCGAACGCTCTGCCTCTCCAACCCGAGACTCAGAAAATTGCCTTGCTGCATCCACACACAGAACATAATTGGCAGGCAACAAGTGGGCCTCATCGGACATAATGAACAAGAACGCGTCAAATCCAGCCTCTGAGGCTTCTGGATGCCGAGCAGCGAGGGGGAGTTGGGATGTGATTGTGCGCCATCCTAACTGGGATCTGATGTGAGGGGCATTTGCTTTCACTAGACGACTCACTTCCAGTGTAATTTGTTCACAGTACGCATCCGCAACCCGGGCATCAAGTTTTAGCACAAGTTGTAATGACCTCAGAAGTTCATCAGTAAGGTTCTCTTTGTAAGGAAGCAACCACCGACAAATTCGGAGGAGCCCAAACACAGCCTTCGCCACCAAGGCAGATGGCATGACAGTTGACTGAACAATGCTGGATAAGTGCTCATAGACACCCTGCCAAAGAAGCACGATCCTGTCTCTGTTATTCAGGTTGATTGCAATTAGAAAGTCGAGGCAGAATACTGCTGTGTCTTCATCCTCAGGAGAGCTGCTGCCTTTTTGAGGTCGCCCCGCAGCCCAGATGAGTGCTCGTCCCAACTGCAACAGAGATTCAGCTTGCAGAAACTCACTCTCGGTAAATATGCTGTCAATATGGCACTTTTGAATCGTCTGAAGAGTGCGTTGATGAGCAGCTAGTTGTTGCTCGGTTGGATGCAACCGTGGCTCCTCTGTGTCGAGGGACAACAGCTGACTAAATTGGCCCATCAATCCGGAGACTGCACCGCAGAGAATTGCGCTGGTGCAGTGGTCAAGCCCAACAACGTCGCACCTCGCCTCCGCCATGGCTGCGTGATCTTGAACCGCCGAGGAGGCACGCCCTGCATTACCCTTTTCAATTCCACTGGCAGACTCTAAATATAAAACAGAAAACATAGGAAGGTGAGGTCGCGGTAACGGCAGGCGGGCAGCGGGGGGGAGAGAATGAATGTCGCTTAGGAGAGTCAAAATACAACACAGAAAACATAGGAAAAGAAAATTATCGAGGAGGGGAAGGGTTACCAATCTCATGCTGTCTGTGGTAGAACATCAAGGTACCATTCACATTTGTCTTCTGTCAATGAGCAACATGATCATATGAGAGGCAGAAACTCTAGCAAACACGAAAAAGACTGCCAATAAAGGGCCACGGATATTAAACAAAATATCTTTCTTTATTAACCAAACACCTCTTAACTCTAGCAAAGACTAAAAAGACGGCCATAAAGGGCCACGGATATCAAACAAAATATTTTTTCTTTATTCTTCTTGGTTTCTTTCTTTCTCAGGAACCCAACACAACACCTCTTAACTGTAGCAAACACGAAAAAGACTGCCAATAAACGGCCATGGATATTAAACAAAATATTTTTTCTTTATTTTTCTTGGGTTTCTTGCTTTCTCAGCAACCAAACACCTCTTAACGTCGTAAACAAAAAAACAAAAAAACAAAAAACAAAAAACAAAACAAGAGAACTTACATCATTTTCGTCAGTTATTGGCTGAGAAATCCACAAAAAAAGAAAATATATTAGATAAAACCCAATTTCATAATAAACCCTAAATCAGACAATTCAGAAACTACCGCACCGCACGAGTGTCCTTGATACAGAGCCCTAGTTTCGAAAATGATTCCACAGTGTACACAGACTCGTGTATTGTAGTGCGACGAGACTCTGTGTTCGGCGATTGCGTTCTGCGAATTAAAAGTTCTGTTACAGGGTCCGCAAAAAAAATGTGCTGCCGGAGGAGGGAGCGGATTCGCCGCGGCGGCGGCGACGGCGGCGGCGAAAGCCGCCGCGACGGCCGGCGGAAGAATTTCGGCGTCGTCCTGATTGTCATTAGGTTGCATTGAATCTGAGATTCACAATCGTAATCAGAGAAAATTGATCTGAAGGAATTGAAGTTTCTTTTTTGTTTTTCGCGGTTTAATGTCCCTTTAAATCCTCTATAGGCCAATTGGGGCTTAGGCGCGATTTTTATTTGGGAAAATTTCTAAATAATCCCTTAGTTTTACCAAATTCTAGTTTTGTCCTCATATTTTTAAAAATTCTAAAACAATCCCTAAATTGTTAAATCTGAACCCAAAATATTCCTCCTGACATGTGTGGGTTGACTAAGACGTACGGATTAATTTTGACCAAAGCTGACATAAGGGATAATTTTGGACCGTATATAACAATTAAGGGATTATTTAGGAATTATGATAAAACGCAAGGACAAAACTTGAATTTTAGTAAAACTCAGAGATTATTTAGGAATTTTTCCTTTTTATTTTGCGAAATTATAGTGAATACCCAATTTTAAAACTTAATGTAAGTTATTACCCAATCGTTTAAAAAATATAACCAACTACCTAAGTAATTCAATTACTTACATAGTGATAAGCGGTGGTAATTCACTTAGTTATCAAAAATATGTGCAAGTAATTTACGAATTGGCTAGAAACTCAATTACTTTAAAAGTTTGGATATTTATTTTTATTGTTATATAAATTCTAGGTATTTCCTTATTTCACCCTTTTATTTTTTATTTTTTTTTTGAAAGAAATATTTAAATATAATATGTTGTAATATTTAATATAAACTTTTCTTTGTCATGAAATCAATTAATGTTTAATCTAAATTTTTATTTTTACCCCTCAAAGAAAGAGTTAAAAATTTTGAAGAACAAAACAGTTTTTTTTTTCTTTAATGGTGACTTATAATTTTGATGATCATTCATCATTTTTTATAGCTTTCTATCCTTATATATATGATTAACAGCGACTTAAAAAAATATTTATTTAGCTAGACGTCAATACTCAATCAAAAAGATTAGGGCTGTATAAAATTCGGTGCGATTTATAATTCGGTGGCCGAATTTTCGATTTTTAAAACTTAAAAATCGAATACCGCACTAAATAATTAGGGCATCGAATTTTCGATTACCGAATTATTCGGCCACCGAATTTTCAGTAACCGAATTAAACCGCTTATTTAAATATATAAAATATATTAGGTTTTAATATATTATATATGAAATTATATAGAATATTAACAAAAAAAGCTTGTGGTGTAGAGGAAAGGTGATAGGCTTTATGGCCTAGCCCTTGCACAGACTCAACTTCGAGTCCCTGGGTTGATTTAAGGCATTTCTTTCCCACTTAAAAAAGTTGCACTCAAAATGCTAGGCTCAAGAATCGAACCTGGGAGCAAAGTGAGAGAGGCACGCTTGAAAACTACTAATCTACCATGTATTATTAGTAAAATTCTATTAAAAAAAATAATATATATATATTATTCGGTGCGGTCCATTTTTAAAAAAGATAAAGAGGGTGATTCGAGCTTGCTGGCTTTAATTTTTTTTATTCAAGCTTTTTCTCTTTTGTCCAGATTATATTATTTGAAGGTGGTGGAATGAGTTTCTCCCGGTAAATGAGTCTGCTTTTCTCTCTTTAGGCTTTCGATCTGCGATTCGAATTTAGTGGTGTTTTTGCCCCCCTCTCTCACTTTGGTTGGTCGTGAAGTTTGAGAACTCTGCGAGTAGTGAACTAAGCAGGAGGAAGAAGTCGCAGAAGAGGGCTTTGAGAAATTAGACGTATTTTGTGCTTCTTTATTTATTAAAATGAATTTATTTATTAGATTTTGTTTTTTCAATAGTATTTATTACAATTTTAAAGAGAGCCTTTACAATAAAATTTTGCCACACGCTCTTTTTTAGTTTGCTGTGTGTTAAATGAAAATTTTATTAATAATAGCAACACTCTTGATTAATATGAATATTAATATATGTAAGCAATTACGAAGTAAATTTTATTATAGTAGTAAGATTCTATTTTTGGTCTTTAAGAAAATCCAGAATTAAATTAAGTATAGATATGTGAAAATATACTTAAATGTTTTAGATAAATATTTTTTAATTCCATTTGTTTTATGGATTTCATAGAATTTAATATGGTTTTGTTATTAATGGTAAACGAATCCAAATCCATTTTAGGCCATTCAAACAAGTTTGTCAATTTAAATTATTGTTTGAAAAAAAAATTGAATAAAATTAAATGATCAAAATTCATTCAAATCCTTAGAATTTAAATTTTATCTACCCAAGAAAATAGCCACTATTTACAAATAATTTTAAAAAATAGCCACAATTTTAAAAAATTTAAAAACTAGCCCTTTTAAAAATTTCTGACATATGTCAGAAATTTCTTACAATAATTTTTATGTATAATTTTGTTATTGTCAGAAATGTTTTACGTTGTGTTATAGTTAGTTTTTAAATTTTTTGAACTGTGGCTATTTTTTGAAAACACGCAGTTCAAAATGGCTATTTACCTAACTGACCCAAAATTTTAATAGTTTTAATCCATTTTTAATAATTTTTTTTTATTTGATATATCAACCACCTTTTTCATAACTCATAATTCAAATCACTTATTTTTATATTTACCAAAATAAAAATTCAAATAAATTTTCAGTTTAAATTTTAAATTTATATTATAATATTGCTAAAAACAAACGACAAGAAACAGCAAATAAAATAATAATAATAATAATAATAATAATAGCAAAATTAACAATACCAACGAATGTCATTTGAAAAAGTAGACCAAGTTGTCTAACTTCTTTTCGAAGCCATCATCAAAGGATTTTCACCATAAACAATCATATAACCAATATATAGTATGATTTTAATGTCTATACATTAATAATGAATACCACAAACGACGCACGGATACTCGAGCCAGAGGGGGCAAGCGGCACGCTGGCGGTCGAGTTGGGCAAACGGCACACTTGCGCTCGAACTGGGCAAACGACGCACAGACGCTCGAGCCAAAGATAAGACAAATAGCATACTGGCGCACGAGCCAGGCAAACGGCGCACGGGTACTCAAGTCGGGCAAACGACACACGGGTACTCGAGCTAGAGGGAGTAAATGTCACGCTGGTGCTCGAGCCGGGCACACGGCAAACGGCGTACTAGCGCACGAGCCGGGCAAACGGCGCACGGGTACTCGAGCTAGGCAAACAGCCATTGGTGCTTGAGTCGAAGAAAGTCACATCGCAAGCCATAAAAAAAAAATTCCAATTTAGTTATGAGTGGAGAAATAACCAAGTTTATTTTACTATACACAATCAAAATAAGTAATATAAGACTACATGCAAAATTGAGAATCTCTTCAAATTGTATAGCGTATACTTTTTGTTGAGAAAGCTACAAAATTATGTAGAGCAAACGAATTATAGAAAATTTATCTGAATAATTCAAAGTAGTATTGGGACAAGCTATGGTCACTATTAAATCAAATTAGTACCCCAAAAAAAAAAAAAAGGTTAGACGTATAAAACCGTTTCCGTCTTCCCTTTTTGCAGGACTAGAAAACATGGATATAATAGAACTATATGGTATTGAGAAAAAAGAATAAAAAATCACAATACGTAGGACGTCTACGGAAAAAATATATTCTCTACCCAAGATAATGTCAAAGTTTGAATATCACTGAGAAGATTTCTTAGCATAATTGTTAACGGAAAAAAAAAATCTTGGTAGAGATAAATATCATTTTTTAAATATTGTATATCAAAAGTAAAGATAACGTATTCTTGGTCCATGTATTGTGGAACAACCAAAAGAACAGATTAGTAGTGGATAATTAAGAAAGAGCTTTAAACAATCACATTCAGATATACATGTAGCATTTAAATACATTATCGGTCAAGAACAAATACACATTATTAGTAAGAATGAAAATTGAAAAATAAGAATATCAAAACAATATATGACAAAAAAGAAAATTTTTACTCTGTTCAATGGAACAATTCGCACGTACCTTTTTTGTAGCCGTAAAAAGAATTCAAATAACAAGTCTCACACAAAATAAGAAAAAATTCAAAAAGGTGAAAGCAAAAATATCGACATACAATTTATTCAAAACACTGATTCATAAATCAAATCAAGAATAAATATTCAAGCGAAAAATAAATAAATAAATAAACAATGAATGAATATAATCAAAAGATTATTAAGAGATCATTTTTCCTCAAAGAATTATTACGAGACTTTGCACAACTCGTACACACATATATATGATGTGGCTGTATAATTCAACAATAAGAGAATATGCAAAGACAGAAATAAATAACATATTTTATTTAGCATATATTATAAGAAAACAACATAATCATGTAAATACACGATGAATATGTTATTAATCAACTAAAGAAATAAATAAAGGAATGAGATATAATAAGGGAATATGTCTGCAAGTACATATACATGCCTCTACGGTTTATATATCAAATTACAAAACTATATAGCATATTCTAATCGGAAGGATACATATGGTCGTCTTACCAAGGTTTAATAGGATTGACAACATATATGAAGAATAATGACGTAGTGTGGGAAAACGTACCACTCTGGGATATGACCGATTAATTTCGGATAACCAAACAATATATATTTTTTTAAACGGGTTATTGAAATTCATGATCGGGTCAGTATGTATTGACGAAATTCTTGCCTCAAAGTTTTTATTGCCGTCGTAATAGAATAGTCTTTCGGTGCCAAAATTTGGAATTAATCACCAGGCTCATGGTAAGCGTCAAACTGTAGATCTCCAAAATTTACAATCAAGAATATCAGGTTTGAGGGTTGTTGGTCACTTGATTATTACTTTTATGCTCGCAAAATAAAAATAAAAAAACACTTGTTTGCTATATTTTAAGTGGTAAAAAGAAAATAAAAGAGAAGTTAAGGTTAGAGTCTTTCTGTAATGGCCTGAACCAAGACCACTTTTACAACTAGTGAATTTATAGTTTTGAGGCAAACGACTCATGATATTATTTTAGTTCCTATTATCTTGGCTATGTTAATTTCGTGGAAAATTGACTCGTTTCGTCAAATCTGGCCAACTTTTGACCAAGTAAGAATATTGGAGCGATAATGTTAGCTTTACATTTTTGGAATTTTAAAACATGTTATGAAATCAATTTCAACTTGAAATTGATATTAAAATTCCTAACTTCACTAGTTGAGCCAGTTAGTGTATTTTCATGAATTTTGAAAATATACCAATTATTTTGCTAAGTAGTAGCTAAATAAACTAATATTTTATATCTTATAGCCCATTAGGGTTTGTTCTTATTTTTCCCCTCCCACTTTTCACGCCGTCACTCTCTTCCTCACTAAAAAAAAAAAAAAAAGAAGAAGTAGAAACTCTCACTCAATCTCTCTTTCTCTCTTCCCCTCTGCCGAGACCCTCCCTCTCTCTTTTCCCTCACTCTCGATGGCGACAAGCCGCCGCAGCCCAGCCTCCACGAGTCCCGCCTGAGCCGAGCGCCACCCAGCCGATCCTGCCTCCCGTCGCGCACAGCTGCTGCGCAGCTCCTCTGGCGCCGATCGCGCGACGCCAAGCAACCCAGCCTTCTCGCCGGCGATGAACCAGCGCCGCCTCACCGCGGGACCCGTGCGAGGACCTCGCCTCGCTCGCCCTTTCCGGCGCTCCTCCGTGCACGACCCAGTGCGCATAGCCCCGGCGAGCTCGCGTCTCGCCTCGCCTCGCCCAGTCCTCCCGCCGGCGATGAGCCACACCCCAGCTCCGGCGCCTCAGCCCCGACCTCCCCGCCACGTCGCCTTGCGCCTTCGCGCGTCTTCTCCGTGCACCGAGTGACTCCGACGAACCCAGCACTCCCTCCGTGCGAGCCTCTGCCTCTGCGACACTGCGCGGCTCTGCCTTCTCAGCAATGGCGAGCCTCTGATCCGCCCCCAGCCCAAGCCGCCGTTGCCTTGTGCCAGCGAAGCCCCGCGCCGCGAACTCCCTCGCGCACTCCGCGTGCCTCTCGCGTCTTGGAGCCGCACCCCTTCGTGCGAGCTTCAGCCCGCACTCCTCGCCCAGCGCCGCCCAGCCGTCGGCGAGCCACGCCTCGCCCTGCTCGGCCTTGATCTACGTGCCTCCACCTTCACGTAACTCTTTTGAGCGCCAGCCCAGCCCGCCTTCCACGCGCGGCGCCGCCGCCTCTCGCATGGCCCAACCCTTCTCTTGCCGCCCCGAGCACTTCCCAGCTGTAGCCGCGCCTCCCCTCCGCGAGGCTCTACCACACCATGGCTATCCCGTGCGCGCCGCTGGCCGCCACGCGCCGAGCTCGAGCTCAAGCTTTGCCCGCTGCAATTTTCGTGCCGTCGAGTAAGCTTGTCGACGAGCCGCCGTTGCTCACGTTAGGTGAGCTTTGAGCTTGAACCGATACCTTGTTTTCATTTTTATCGCGTTTGAACATCGTAGTGTTTGGCGATTTGTGACCATTTAAGACATGTTCAATATTGTGGCTGTGATTACGTTGATTTAGAGGATTTACTTATGGGTTATTTATGTTGAGTTTGAATTTTGATGGTGTGGGTTTCGATGTATGGCAGATTGGGTTGATTAATTCGTGTTAAAGCTCGAAATCTTTTTGATAATGAATCGACTTTAAGTTTAAGAGAGACTTTGTGTTGGTCGTCTTTCGGGGCTAAGGATTTTGTCAAATGGTTAACTTGGTCGATTTTGGAGTATTTGTCAATTTTGAAGCTAGTTATAATTTCGATAAGACTTGCGAATCTGTGACCAAACTTGTCTACTTGTCTCGATAAATTTCCAATGCCGTTACGACTTGTCGGATAATGCCGCGACAAATATTTTAATTCTATTTTTTTAAAAGCCTTCTTAGGAGTTTGGTGTTTGTTGTGTTTCGTGGCCACGTTGGGCTTGGCATTTCGAGTGTTTTGGCATCATGAAATTTCATGGAAGTGGGTTGTTTTGGAATTTAGAAATTTGTCAAGTGGTGTCATTTTAGTAGTAATTCGAATGCATTTGAATCATTATCTTAGTTAGCAAGAGATTTAGAATTTTCTTAAATTAAGAAAATTAATAAAAAGAAAATTGTGTGATCTTGAGGATTTGATTTTTGCACGAGCCTTGGTTATATTGGGTTGTATTTCTTGTAAATGTGCTCGTTTGAGCTTAAAGCTAGTATCAAGTCGCGGTCCGAGCATTTCGCATCATGGTTTTGTTTTAGTTCAAAACTTGATTCGATTCCTTTTATTTTCGCAAATTGTGCAGGAACGTGTTCGAACACTCAACCCTTCACCGCCTTTTTATTAAAGGTATAAACGGCGGTCGGAAATAAAGTATTGGCGCTAAGCCACGATGACGTTCTCTGTTACCTTCTTTTAGTTTAAATGTCCATTGTTCTAGTGTGAATCCGAGCCGCTGAGGCCCGGTGTTAAATTATGATTATGTTTGCAATTAATTATGATAAATGATAAAAATTGTCTGTGTGGTTGTTGTGATGGATTGTGACCGAAATTGATTCGGTGCTGGGTTGAAATTAGGTGAAGGCTTCGGCCGGGATATCCGAAAAACAGGGGAAAATCTGCCGGATTTTCGGCTCGAAGTTTAGATGCTTAGTAAAGCTAAGTTGGAAACTAATTAAATTGAAGAATCCATTTCTCATCAAATTAAATCAAACAATATACTCGTTGGCTACGGGTTAACGTATAAAACTAAGTCACTGGCGAACGGGACGAGGATACTTCAAACTACAATTTGATATCCGTCTGTCCGCTCTTGGTTAAAGACCAGCTTGAGTAGTCCGTCAATCCTTTGAGCAATTCTTTGATTTATGTCTAGTGGAAAGTGACTTTTGACCCTATTACTCGCGTGTTGGATAGATTTGTCGCACGACGAGTTTCAAGGGAGGACGCCACTAGGAGAGAATCGCAAGGACCGAGGCTTAGGACCTCAGGTAAGTGGATCTCCACTGTGGCACGAGTAGACTTCACCATATTTGAATTAATTGTGCATGTGTCGAGATTGTGTTAAGCATACAATGCTTCTAAAATTATGGATGTAAAACTGTGTGGATCTCTATTCCCGCTAAGGTTATGAATATGGGCTCTTGATTATGTTCGTCTTGTTTTGTGCAACGAGCCTGCAGGTATGGGACTATAGTTTCGTTTATGATATGTGGTGTTTTTCTAGGTGTGCATTGGTGCGCGTGTTCATTTGTATGACTTATCTGTCTGTGGGTATGGGACTAGAGACATATAAACTACTCAACTTTGTGGTTCAAGTTCTAGTGTAGGGTGTGTGTCTGTTTGTATGTGTATATGTTAGTACGACTTAACTGTCAGTGGGTATGGGACCACAGATATAAAACTATTTTACTTTTATTGTTGAGATCTTATTGCAGGATAAGCTAAATTCCAGAGACGCAATGGGATCGAGGGGTCGAGTCGAACGGTTCCTCTTCGTCGCTGTGAACGTTCCAGATAGGCTCAAAGAGTCCAAGGAGTCAGTCGAATGATTCATCCTTGTTGCTGTGAACGTTCTAGCTAGGCTCAAGGAGTCCGAAGAGCTGAGTCGAACGATTTCTCCTCGTCACTGTGAGCGTCTTAGATAGACTTAAGAAACGGCCTGAAATGAGGCCCAACTCGAGCGGAGACACTCATATATTCTGGAAGGATCGGACGTAAAGTAAAGCCAAGGGTTGTAGAAGCACCGTATGTTTCTGAAGGGGGCCGCGATCATGATCGATTCTGAGATCGCCCGACGGGGCCATTGTCTGTGTGAGGTTTCGGAACAACCCGATGGGTCTTGAGGAGGTCAGTTGACGACCTTCCTCTTTATATGCTGTGTGCCGCGATCATGATCGATTCTGAGATCGCCCGACGGGGCCATTCTCTGTGTGAGGTTTCGGAAGGACCCGATGGGTTTCGAGGAGCTCGGTAGGCGACCTTCCTCTTCATATGCTGTGTGCCGCGATCATGATCGATTCCGAGATCGCCCGACGGGGCCATTGTCTGTGTGAGGTTTCGGAGCGACCCGATGGGTCTCGAGGAGGTCGGTAGGCGACCTTCCTCTTCATATGTTGTGTGCTGCGATTGTGATCGATTCCGAGATCGCCCGACAGGGTCATTGTCTGTGTGAGGTTTCGGAACGACCCGTAGAGGGTCCAGAGTTGTATTAGCTCTAGAATAACTTCTGCAGAGATCAGAGTCACATGAAATTTAGAACGACCCATAGAGGGTCTGTAACTATGTGAGTTTTATCATGATCTACAATAGGGTTTAGAGGCATGTACGTTCTATAATGACCCACAAAGAGGTCAAGATGCGTATCAAGTTCTAGAATGACCCGTAAGAGGTCTAAAATTTGTATAAGTTCTAGAACAGCCCGCGAATGGGTTTAGATGTGTATAAGTTCTAGAACGAACCGAGAATGGGTCCAGATGTGTACTAAATTCTAGAACGACCTGCCAGAGGTCTAGAGAATGGGTGAGGCTAACGAGACCTCCCTAATACTTTAGAATCAAGAATTCTTAAATAGTAAATTATGTGCACACGTATTTTTATGAGCTAAGTCAGAGAGTTGTGAACTTGAGTGAGATTGAAACAAGATATAAGATTGACTTTTGAGTCAAGATTAATGGGTCGTTGAGTCCGACCTTGTTCCATGTCACAACTCTTTTGCAGGTATTGTTCCCCGCGTAGGTTCAACACCTTAAATCTGAAATATACTCTGCGGGCAAGATTGTTAAGAGTGACATTTACTCTTCGTATTACGACGACGCGATCGTCGAGTCAGTCTTATTGTTGAACTATAGTATTGTGATGTCTCTTGATTGTTGATTACCTGCAGACTTAGCAACCTATTTATCTAATCCACTTACTGGGCTTTTGGCTCACTAGTGTGCTCGTGTCGCAGGTAAGGTGAAAGAAACGAAAGGGCGAGGCGACAACGACGGGAATAACGAGTGTATACGGGACCGACCTGTGAGATCTTACGTGGACTACCGGCTAATCGTTGGCAAATAAAATATTTTAAATTCCGTAATATTTTGTAAATATTTAAATTAAATCCATTTTAGTTATGATGAGGATTGATAATCCTTTGGTTGTTATTAAAAAAAAAACTCAATTACGTAACTTATTTTAAAAAGTTCAAATTTGTCCGTATTTTTCGAGACTAAAACATCGTTTGGAGTTTTGGGTCGTTACACTTTCGATGGTGTTTGAGTGGGAGAGCTCTTCCATAATTGTAAGCCTAGGTAGAGTATATATAGAGTCATCAGAGTGTTGCTTCAAGATTCTGATAAGATTTATCTTCCTAATTTGAATTTTTGATAAAGATAATTCTCCTTTTAAATAGGATGTCCTCCTTATGTAAAGGGATATTGTGTTGACTATTAAGATCGTGTTGCTTATAATGAGCAAGATCGTTGTGGTTGTCCTTTCGCTTCTGGTTCCGATCGCTACCGTTGTTGTCGAATGTGCTTGCCCATTGCCCATGTTCTGGTGGGATTCTATTTTTAATTTGTATAGCCGTATTACCTGAACATCACAAATCCATTAACCTGTATTCAAAGCCTCATATATTCATTGACCACCAAGAAAGAAGTTTCCGTTTGTTGTTGACGTACTTCAATCGTACCAAAGGTTCAGGATTGTCCCTTCCAATGGCATTAATTATGGCTAAGGAACTTATATTTATAGATTTTAGCCAACTCACTATAAGAAGACTCATCATGAATCTCATAACGATCAAGATATATGCAAACATGACTAAGAAGTGCTTAGAATTCAAATGGCGCCACAACTAAGCTACTTGAAATTTGAACAAATAACAAAGATCAAATAAGTTAAAATTGTCTTCAATTATACAAATTACATCTAGGGTTCTCAAATTCAAATGGATATGTCTCTGCTTTGATCAAGCTTGAGTTATTCCAACAAGGCTAAACGCTTGATGCAGGCTTTTGTTTCTCGTTCGGTAGGTAAAAAGTATTCTACAGTGTTGAGCCCAAGGAACTTAGAGGCGCTCAAGTAAACTCCTACTAAAGATTGCAGATTTATATTTATATTTGGAATGAACTTGTGGGTCTAAAAGAGCCATAATACTTTTAAGTAATTGAGATTTTAATTGAGAAGAAGATAGATAGTTGATAAGTACACGAAAGTGTGCTTTCAATGTACTTAATTGAGTACATTTATTAGAATTATTTTAAATAAAAGTGAATATTTTCATGATTTTTAATGAATATATTGTTATTGAAAAGTATTTATTTTAGTTTGTTATAATTTATTTCATGTTTAATTTTGGGTTTAATTTTATTTTTGCAATGTTGAAATACAAGAAATTTGGTCAAAAATATCAAAATAACTAAAAAAGGCCAAAAGAACCAGCCGGGACCCAACGCCACATGGCCCAATTCCCGCTCTCCCAGTTAGTGCCACGTAGAAGACCCCTAGCTCCGCCTTCCTCCACGTGCGCATCGCGCTCTTCTCGCCCACCGCCAGCGCCCAGCGTGCGCGTCTTCTGCACAGCCCCAGCTCACAAATGCTCGTTCCACTCAGCAGCAGCCCGACAGGGATGGGCCCGCGTGCAGCTCCTTTGGCCTCTAACCGCGCGCCACATGTCCCGGCTGTCTCCTTGACTGGTTCTCCCGCAAGCATCGCCCAACCAATTGGTGCCACGTGTCCGCTCAATTCTAAAGCCGCGAATCACATTACGACACGTGGCAAGCTCGAAGTCAATTTTTCTTCACCGTGGAATTTCAGTCAAAGCTCCGAATTTACTCATTTAATTGTCAAAATATCTCCAAAAATTAGTAGAAATTACCTCAAATTTTATATTTCACTTTTTTCTATTAGTTTTCCTTTTGCTAGCTATTCCTAAATATTCCTTTTACTAGCCATTCCTAAACATTATAAATAGAGGTGTTGGTTAGAGTTTTTGTACCCTTAATTTGATAATTAATAGACAGTTTATTTCTCATATTTTTCCAGAATTTGTGTGAAAATTCATTGGAGACTTGGCTAAGTTCCTAGCAAGGCTAGGGATGAACTCAATTCTATAGCTTCACTATCTCAATTTTGATTCTAAACTGTGTGCTTTAAAGGTTAGATTTTTATTATGAATTAAGTTTTTATTTCTGAAAAATTATGTTCTTTTATTTTTCATATGAATTTAGTCCTACTTGATTTATGTGATTTTTAGAGAATATTCATTTCATTAATTTACTTATTTTTATGAGTTGTTCTTTTACTGCAATATTGTCAAATTGATATATTGTCGATTTAGGAATGCTTACAGAATAAGTACTTGAATGTTTATTTTATTTTATTAGTCCTTTACAGCGTTATGATTAATTTGATATATCGTCGATTTAGGATAGTCAATGAAATTTACATTCATTGTTTTAATTGAAAGAACTTTGTATAATAAAATACATGTGATTAATTTTAGTTATTAATGACATATTTTCCGATTACTTGTTTGCGATGTAAAACTTGTAATTGAGTTATAAATTGGAATCGAAATTGGTGTCAGTGAAGTGAAACAATTGAGTGACTCCCGAAGTCTTGTTAATTTTTCTCAGATTGTCTATTAAATTTTACTCGCTTTCTTTGAATTTAAATTCTCATAATTCCCGATCTTTTATTTTTAAGTTTAGTTTTACCTCTTAAAATTTCTTTCGAGTCTTTTGATTGTCTTAATTTCACCTCCTCGTGGAGGCAACTCCGCTTCTGTTGTGCTACCAACAACCGCTTAGTTAATGCACAATTTGAGAGTGATCAAATTTTGGCGCCGTTACCGAGGAGGTGCGACGATCAAAATCTTGCCTTGAACGACAAGAGGT
The DNA here is from genome assembly GCA_018132145.1 of Boehmeria nivea var. tenacissima. NCBI lineage: Eukaryota > Viridiplantae > Streptophyta > Magnoliopsida > Rosales > Urticaceae > Boehmeria > Boehmeria nivea. Next base: position 7,294,716 of record CM030875.1, on the reverse strand, counting down.
TAATTTCCTTAATTCTTTAATTTTGTAGTTTCTTGTTTTAATTTAAAAAAAAAAAAAAACCTTAGTTCGTTTCAGTAGCATAGAATTAAGTAGGCCTTATACATTTACGTATATTACATAGCTTTTATATATATATATTTAGTAGTAATACATATTAACAGTACCTAGGTTTCTTATATTTTTTGTTTGTTTTCTTTTCTCTCGATCGTAAGTAGCATTAAGTAAAAAAAAAAGGAATTTTAAGAAAATAGCCACGGTTTACAAAATGATTTTAAAAAATAGCCATAGTTTCAAAAAATTCAAAAATTAGCCCTTTCAGAAATTTCTGACACGTGTCAGAAATTTTTTACATCACATTTTATGTGTAATTTTGTTATTGTCAGAAATTTCTTACAGTGTGTTATGGCTAGTTTTTAAATTTTTTCAAACTGTGGCTATTTTTTGAAAACACACAGTACAAAATGGCTATTTACCTAACTGACTGAAAAAAAAACAAACATACAAACTAACTAACTAACTAACAGTAGCTTTATATATACTTGAGTCTTAACTTATTGCTCGTTCCGTAAAAAAAAAATAAATAAATAAATAAAATAAAATAAAATAAAAAAATAAAAGAAGTTCTACCATCTCTATTTTATTTCTTTCTTAATTTTCTTTCATAAACAATTGTTAAGGTTTACTTTTCTTTTTGTTTTCTTTTTACTTATTTTTGGTTATTTTACTTTAATTCTGCTTCTTTATTTATTTTTACCTAGAATAATTGTCATTTAATTCTCTTAATTTTAGTTTCTACATCTCCTAGATTGTAGTTAGTATATTTCTTAGTCAACCTTTCCTAAAACCTTAGATTTACGTTTCTATTTTCCTTTTCCTCTTAGAAATAAAATTGAAAAAAAATAATTAAAAAAAAACACTTGAGGTGAATGATTCCATATAGAGACGTGCTAGGTCGATTTGCTAAAAAGCTAACTGAGAAACTTCCTATTGAAGGCTTACCTAAATTGTTGCCTCATCTTCTGCTCTTTCTTCTTCATCCTCTCATTCTACCCATTCGCTCAAACTTGCAAGCCCAAAAGCAATGTCACAACACGAGGACAACCGCATAAGACGATGATGGAATATCTTCACCTAACACAGACGACCACTCCATTGTGCATAATGTTTCCCCCTAATGCATCGCAAATGGATTTCAAGCCCGGAATGATCTAACTTTTACCAACTTTTCACGGATTAGAAAATGAAAATCCTCATGTACACGTTAGGGAATTCGAAGAGGTGGTGGCCACTTTCTATCGCCGTGATGATGCCATAAACTCCATTAGGTTGAAGTTCTTCACCTTCTCCTTAAAAGACAAGGTTAAGCTTTGGCTAAATTCTTTTAGACCTAGGTCAATTAGTTTGTGGGAGGAGATGACAATGATTTTCTTCAAGAAATACTTCCCACATAACAAGACCAACGGTCTAAAACGACAAATCTTTACTTTCTCTCAAAAATAGGTGAAACTCTAATCCAAGCTTGGGATAGGTTTCGAGATCTGTTAAATTGGCACATTGTCAGCTATTTCTATGAAGGACTCACAGTGCAAGAGCACATGTTCATTGAGAAGATGTGCAACAGAGAATTTCTCCAAAAAGATCTTGACGAGGCAATGGAGTATCTGATTGACCTCGCAGAAAAGTCCCATACCTAGAGTGAACCGAGTGCTACTGAAGGCTCTAATAGGTCTCGACCAGTTGGAATTTATCATATAAAAGAAGAGGACAATCTCAAGGCACCGGTTGAAAACCTAACAAAGTAACTTGAGGCCCTCAAATCCCAAGGTGGTAGAGGAATCCATACGGTCGCCAGGGTGGAATCATCCAACCCATGCTTCGTCTGTGGATCTCTCTAATCTGAATTCACTAATATTGTCAACGACATTATAAACATGACCCTCTGATCCGAAAAGTCAGTGTGTGAGACACTAGAATGGAGATATTTTATATAATATCGATTATATAGGACATGGACCAATTTAACATAGAAACTTCATTTAAGCACTATCGTGAAGATTCTAACTTGGGTCAATCGATGACCATAGGATGGTTGATCTCAATCCTGAGAAATTCCTAGACTCCTTCTGTGAATTGACAGGTTTTTTAATTTGCTCGTTAAAGCCTAAAGTCAATTAGGCCCAACACTTGCACTTTAGGATCTCGCAGTATTGCAGGGGCTGGGAATGTGAATTACGGATAGGAATTTATAACTTAATAAGTAATAATGGTTCCCTTATGTGTTGACTTCTGGAACTAAACAGTTTGAGCGCTCTAATTTGTAAGTAATTACGAATTAACTGTTTACTAGTGAACTCAATGGTACCTAAGGAACAAGACGTAATCGAGGGCTAAAACGGTAATTTCACCCGGCTTAGATTACGAACCATTTAGTGAAGGATTAATAATCATGAAATTATTATATCAATGGACTATTCGAAGAAGTTTAATCGTATAAATAATATCCGTGAAATTCGAGAGTTCAATCCAAAATTTATAGTGGAGTAATCTCAGGATTAATAAACGGTTAATTACATTAAAGAGTTTTAATTTAATTTTTCAAGTTTATTGGAGCCCGAATTCACAGGTCCGTGGTCCCCGCTTCATCTCAATAAATTGAGCTAATTCTCATTGAGGGAGATGTAATGGGCTTTGTAGAAAGGTGTCTCATGTGCCAGCAACTCAAAGTGGAACATCAAAGACCTGAAGGACTACTATAGTCGCTAGAAGGTCCTAAATGGAAATGAGAGCAATAACGATAGACTTTGTCTCTGGGTTACCTAAGACAACAAAAGGACATGATTTTGTTTGGGTAATAGTCGATAAATTGACTAAGACGACACATTTCATACCCGTTCGGACAACATACTCCCTTGAAAAGTTAGCGGAACTCTACATTCAGGAGATTGTAAGATTACACAGAGTGCCAATATCGATGGTATCTGTCACGGCCCGCCTGCGCAGGCCGCGACCTAATCATTTACTTACATATACACTATAGTTAAAACATCAAGTCTCAAAATATAATTATACCAAATTAAGAGTGTGGCCACAGTACCTCAAAAGAAATATACGTAATATTTTACCAAAAGTACGGTAAAATTTAAACTTTTACTATTAGGGAAAATGCATTCTCAAAAGTGCCGGTTAGCCTTCACAGGTCGGGCCCATATGTACGTCTCTTCGGCCTGTCAGTCCAATCTCCGTTCTTTACTCGATCTTTGTCTTACTTTTATCTACAACACCAAAAACTCCTAGTGAGATTTACTGTATCGGACAAAGATAGTAGGTTTACATCCAAATTTTGAAAAGCCAGCAACTTGCCTTAGGCACTAAGCTTAAGTTTAGCACGGCATTTCACCAGCAGGCTGGTGGGTAGAGCGAATGCACGATTCAATTGCTAGAGAATATGTTAAGAGCTTGTACTCTAGATTTTCAAGGATACAAGAGCAAGTACTTACTGTTGGCTGAGTTTGCCAGTCAACCATCGGAATGGCTCAGCACAAAGCATTATACAGAAGGAAGTGTCTGTTGGTTTTCAAATTACATTAACCCAAAAAATTTAACAATTTTGATCAAATCAAATGAGCAGCAGAATATTATGACGTGGTAAATCAATCACCGATTAATTGAATACTACAAAGTAGATCTCATGAACACATTGAGTTACAAAAATTTTCATTAAACAATTATCACATAATTTAAGAGATAGGTTTCAAAGAAATTATACCATAAGCTTTCTTCGATTAGGTCAATCTTGATAAACGGACACCGTACATTGTGAGACCACAGAGGTTGGGCTCGCATTTGTCCTACGCTCACAACGAGTTTACCGGTCACTTCACGATACCACAATCTTCTACTCTAATTCTCAGATCTCGCTAGAATACGAGTGTGGGCTCTCTCGATTGTTTTTGTCACTCAAAATAAGAAAGCAAAGATTTTCTCTCTTGCTTGTAGGGGGCGGCGGCTAGGGCTTATGGATAGAGAAAAATTATTTTTCTTAGCTAAAAACTGTAGAGAATTATTTCGTATTCCAATACATAGAAAATTATGTTAAATTGTGTTGCAATAAGTGACACATTTATAGTCATAATGGGTTGCAATTTTCGGCCACACTTGTTAGAATAGAATTAGGATTATTCCAAATTCAAAATTAAGATTTAGCCTAAACAATTATTTTCACAAAATAATATTTGACCTGATAATTATCTTAATAATTATATGATTGTGAATAGGTTTAGAAAAATTATTTCTTATCCTTATCCACATAAAATTCGGCCACTTAAGAAAATTAGGGCAAATTATTTTTCTAAAAAATAAAATACTTATTTTTCTTCTTTCCATTTAGTATGTTTAAATGGAACAATTCCTATGCTAACTAGGATTAAATATTCGTATATTAACCGTTGCAACATTGATTTGATTTATCCAATCATGATCCAATTAGGATTTAAATCAAAATTAAAATATTTCATATTTTGAATTGTGATTATCTACTAATTAGATAATGAATACCAAAATCCTTTTATATTTAACATTTAAATATAAATTGTAAATATCTCATATTAAGATAATTCGTAAATTTAATAATCTAATTATCAAATAACAAATTAATAATTTATCTCTAATTTTGTCTCCGAAAATTCGCCAATCACAAGGAGTGTTCTCCTTGTAATGTTTTTCTTATCTGTGGTCCAAAACACAAATAGTGAAAAAATAATTAACTCTTTAATTATTCAATGAGAATTCTAGCTCAATTTATTGAGACAGAGTAGGGACCATGGACCCGTGGATTCGAGCTCCAATGAACTTAGAAAATTAAATTAAATCTCTTTAATGTAATTAACCGTATATTAAACCCGAAATTACTCCACTATAAATTCGGAATTGAACTCTCGAATTTCATGGATATTATTTATATGATTAAACTTCTTCGAATAGTCTATTGATATAATCATTTCATGATTATTGATCCTTCCCTAAATGGTTCGAAATCTAAGCTCGATTATGTCTTGTTCCTTAGGTACCATTGAGTTCACTAGTAAACGGTTTAATTTGTAATTACTTAAGAATTAAAGAGCTCAAACCGTTTAGTTCCAGAAGTCAACATATAAGGGAACCATTATTACATATTAAGTTGTGAATTCCATATCCGTAATTCACATTCGCAGCCCCTGCAAACTGCGGAATCTTAAAGTATAAGTGCTGGGCCTAATTGACCTTAGATTTTAAAGAGCAAATTAAAGAACCTGTCAATTCATAGAAGAAGTCTATGAATTACTCATGATTGAGATCAACAATCATATGATCATCGATTGACCTAAGCTAGAATCTTTATAATGGTGCTTAAATTAAGTTTCTATGTTTCCTATATAATCGATATTATATAAAATACCATCATTCTAGTGTCTCACACACTGACCTTCTGGATCATAGGGTTGCATTCATAACATCGTGGACAGTATTAGTAAATTCCGATCAAATAGATCCATACTCATTGATCTATGACGAACTAGTTTAAATATGTTATCATATAATTTTAATCCTCATGTATATAACTCTTCATTTACTAAAATTATAACTGTATAACATACTTTGGATTTCGATAAACATTTATTTTATAATAAAATAAAATATAGCGAAATTCACAAATAACTGCTTCTTTTATTAATATTGCAAAAATGAATACATACATCTGATTTAAAGGGCATATTCCTAACAGTGTTGATCTCCAATTCATTAGCACGAGGCTAGAGAGATAAAGTACTTGGGGTCGGAACTGGAATAGTAAAATACATAGGTAATTGAAACAATACGAGCTCAGATGAAGACGGTCCATGATCGACAAAAGCACTACGCCAACAAGTAACGACGACCCTTGAAATTTAACGTTGGGGACCTAGTCTTCCTTAAAGTGACCCTCATGAAAGGCGTAATGCGTTTTTTAAAGAGAAGAAAGTTAAGCCCTTGATATATAGGACTCTTTGAGATACTAGATAGGGTAGGACATGTAGCCTATTATTTGGTCCTACCACCCTCTATATCCAACATCCATAACGTTTTTCACGCTTCGATGTTGCGAAAGTACATGCAAGATACATCACATGTATTGAAGCATCAGGATCTTCAGATCTCGCCATTAATAAGCTTCGAAGAACGAGCAGTGAAGATTCTCGATCGCAAGGAGAAGGTCCTGCAGAATAAAGTCATACCACTAGTCAAGGTTTGGTTGCAAAATCGCGCCACCGGAGATGCCACTTAGGAACTTGAGAAAGATATGCGTAAGAAGTATCCAACTCTTTCCTGAGTTTTGAGGATTAAAATAATTTAAGGGAGTAAGGATTTATAACCCCGATCACATCGGTCCTCGTAAGATGTAAAATATGTAAATAATACTTCTTTGATAAATAAAAATAATCATTGAGGTTTCCAAGTATAAATTATATATTTTGATTTTTTGTTTTATTCCAAATTATGTTAGACTTGTGAATGTTCAAATTTATCGAAAAAAATTTAAGATATTTCGATAAATTCTCAAAGAAACCCGGTCGAGTTTATAAAACCGAAGAAAGTCAAGATTAATTTATCTTCCCCATGAGTGAAACCCTTTGATTAAAATAAAATAAACAAAATCTCAAACACCCGCGAGTTTATGGAGTCGAGGCCGTACTTGGTGGATTATTCAAAGCTTATGTGTTAAGGTTTGTAGTAATAAGGTTATAGTTTGGAGCGCACACACACAAAACTCTGTTGCTATGATTGAAATAATTTTGATAACGAATTTTGACGCTTATTAATCTCTTTGATTGAAATACTAAGGTAATTTGTAGTTATTTTCTATAACATACTATTTTTTGCACAAAAATGTACTTTTAAAGTACTTAATTTTACACATATATTAGAATTATTTTAAATATAATGAATATTTTAATAATTTTTAATGATTAATTATTTTTGTTAGAAAATAGGGCGGATTAGGGTTTTACCCGATTTTTTAGTTACGTTTCTAAAATGTAGCCCATGTTTCAATAAATCAAGAATCTAGCCATCAGGCCTATTATTTTTTACACGAACTGACCAAAAAGCCCCTCCAAAAAATTCAGCCCAAATACAACACAAAAGCCCAACCAAACTCTGAACCCTAGAAACATCCCTCTCTATACACATTCTTCTTCTCTCTCAGCAAAATCACCCTCTCAAGAAAACTCTAGAACCCGAGATTGTGAGAGAGAAAATGGCGAAGAAAATCCCAAAAAAATCATAGAGAATCCAGTGATCGCAACGAAAATCCCGACTCCAGCATTACAGTTATGGCGACGAGACTAACAATGAACAAATCAGAGGTATTTTCAATTTCAGATCAAAATTTGTTACTATCCAGAATATATTGCAACTGTCTAGATTGTGCTTCATTTCTCTTTAGAAATTTTATTTCCCTATCCCTCATATGCCCTTTGTCCTTCTCCTTTACTCATCGCCTCTTCCTGCGAACCGTCTGAGCCCATTCTGTCGCGGCCCTGACGCGAGACGACCTCATGAAGCTCGCCGACGACAATGTCGTTGAGTACGTGAAGTTCGATATGCTCCTCGGCTTCAGCACCGGCTCCACTACCGTCTTCGTCGTCGTCAAGCTCAGCGTCTTCGTCGTGGAGAACATATGAAGTGGAATTAAAATTAGGCATTAAAATTATCTTCATATAAAAATTATTACTATTTGGCTAAGTTTATAATGCTCTGATTTTTTTTTCAGATGAAGACTTAAGATGAAAAAATTCAAAGCAATACTAATAAAATGGAGGTATTGTTAATTTCCTATCAAAATTTGTTACCTTATACTTGCTTCCCCTTTGTCATGTGTAACTTTCATGAAGTTGTAACATAAGAAAACGCTTATTTGTACTCTGTTATTCATTATTGTTAAAACATTTTGTTTGTAGTGAAGTATCCAAAAAAAAAAAGTGTTCTCAAAAGTATTTTGGACGTTGGATCGTCTTTAAGCCACTAGATTTCAATACATAGATCTGATGGTCACATTTTTCTCACTTGTGATAACTAACGATTCTTGCTTTGTGGAGTTTGGTGCTTAAGTGGATATGGTTTCAGTTTTGGGAAATACAAATTGTTATATAAGCTTAGAATCTTTTTTGTTTTCTATAGTGTAGTTTGTAGTCTAGTATCTATTTTTCATGATGTTACAATTTTATAAACAGCATGTTTGGCATTGATTTGGCTTCCTTCTAGTAACTAAATAGATATTCATACATAGGCCACAAAATATATTACTGGCATTGATTTGATAGTATGTGTTAATAATTTTGCTCCTTTTCCTTTTTTTGTACTTTAACTGATTTTTTATTCATCTTTTTTACATTCCAAAATAAACAGAATAAGAAAACAAAACAAGTTAAGAAGAAGTTGGTTAAAGCGGCAGAGAAACCTGGAATCGAAAACAGTGCAGAGCCAAGCAACATAAAAAACACAAAGGTATTAAACAAAGTTTGCTACCTATACAATTAACCATTGTTACAAAAAAAAAAAAAAAGATACTACAACATTACATGTTTTAAATTGTGCTTAAACAGAAGAAAACAAATGTAAAAAGATCAGCTGAGAAGTTGCCTACATGTCCTCCACCTAAACGACAAAAACCAACTACTCAAACAAATGAAAATGCACAGGTAACAAATATTTCAGATTATTGTACTTAGTAATATAGACAACTGTCACAAAGTTTTTTAGTACATTTCTATTTGTTATTGGTTTGCAGGAACACACATATTTAGTCAGTCGAGAGAATTAGATTCCAAATCAAAAAATCATAATCAAGCATGTGATGAATCTGATAGAGTCAATTGTCACCAAGCTGCAGAATCAGAATAAGTGTTTGGATATGTTCAAAAATAGAGTGTTTGGAGGATTATGCATCACGTAATTATGAGGATGACATATACAACAGATAATCAGCTAACACTTCTTATCGGAGAGTCCTTATTGACGTTTGGAATCAAGGAATTCGCAATGATGAGTGGACTCAACTGCGAGCCAATACTAAACACAGTGTACAAACCGTCAACAAAGGAAGATTCACTGAAGAAAAAATTCTTTCCCGACGACAAGAAACTGAGCCTAGTGGGCATCAGGTTTGTGTTTGGCTCTGTAACCCATGCAACTGACGAGGAGCTAGTGAAACTAGCCAATTTATATTTTTTGGAATTGTGTTGTTACCAAAAGAACCTCATTTGTACATCAACATGGAACACTTACATATACTAGAAGACTTGGATGAATTCTACCTATACCGATGGGGTAGGGTAGAATTCAAAGAGACTCTAAAGCACTTTAAGAAAATGGCAAAAAACACGGAGGCAAAATCAGAAAGAAAGCCATCAGGCTACCATTTGGCTGGATTCCCGTTTGTTGTGTTGACGTTTATTTTTGAGTCAATCCCATTGTTCATTGATCAAGATATTGTTACAAGAAACAATCAGCAATTTTATGAAAGAGTACTCAATTGGGTGTATACTGGTGGTGCAAGCTGGAAGATTTTGGCTTCCCAAGTGTTTGACAACCCCCAAGTAAGTAAAAATACTTTTTAAATTTAAATGAAAATTAGTTACAGTAAGATACAAAAGTAGTTACATAAGTTACAAAATTAGTTACAGTTAGAAACATAATAATAATGATCTTACTATAATGACTATTTTCTCAGCTTGTGGTGAAAAAGCTGACTACAACAGAAGAGGAGAACCAGCAACATTACATGGCATATTTCGTCAATGAAATGGTTGACAAACACGAAGAAGAATGACGACAGTTTGAAAATATTGTACCATTAGACAACACCGCCATACCATCAATCCAAAACAGTGACATGCCATCAACATCAAAGACTGTCACGCTTGCACAAGTCTTGGCTAAGCTTGAACAAATTGAGGTGAACCAGGCCGTGTTGAAGAAACAAAATGAAGGCATGGAAGAGAAGATCAAAATAATATTGGCTTTGTTGAACAAACACCAAACTGATGAGAGGTTCAACACACCCCCACAAGTTTAAAATATTTCAACAACTTTTTCAGAGTTGGATGATGCTGCTCTTAATGCCATAGACGTTGATGGCATTATAGCTAGCACAATTAAGGCTGTCAGTGACCGACACAAAGCAAGAATTGATTTTGCAACAGATAAACAGGATCAGCCTGTAAGTATGTTGACGTAATAATATTTGTTACATTAGTAACAAAATTTGTACAAAAAAATACTAACATACTTCATATGCAGATTGAGAATGAGGAAAATGAAGTTCAAACACAAGAAAGTCGTGGAGAAACTGAAAAAGAAGATACCTTACAGGTATTCACTGGCCTAATCATAATAACACTCAAACTAAAATTTTATTACTGATATATTTCCCTTTCATATTATTGTTTAACAACAAGTGCCTCAGCCTTAAAATACAGAATACAGAAATCAGTTTGAAGGTCAGTATTGCATCAAAATTTTGTAACAAAGATCAAAAGATCAAAAATAGGTAATGTTACCATTTGTAACAAATTTTGTTACATATGTAACAAATTATGTTACTATTTGTGACAAATTTTGTTACCATCGGTGACAAATTTTGTAACCATTTGTGACAAAATTTGTTGCAACAGTTTATATAAAAAATAAAGACCATGGCCTTCGTGATGGTTTTGTGGCTTTTGTCAATAGTAAAGTGATGTAACACTTCTTTTGTCTGCTATTGTAACAAAATTTGTAACCAATAGTTACAAATTTTGTTACTAGTGTAACAAATTTTGTTATCATCGTAACAAAATTTGTTACAGCAGTTTATCAAAAAAATAAAGAACATGGCCTTTGTGCTGGTTTTGTGGCTTTTGTCAATAATAAAGTGATGTAACACTTCTTTTGTCTGCTATATATTACAGGATTGCTAAAACAGATTAATGATGCAGAAAGATCAAATGATGTGGTACTATTTCTCCACACTTTGTTATTATATTTTCACCGCACATCGAAACAAAAAATTTGCAATTCTCTACTATTATTCGTCAAATTATGCTTAAATAAAATCCCAATAATGTGAAAAGATCATTATTGTTTCAACTTATTGCAGGCAATAGAGAAAGTGATTGAAAAGGTAGAAGGTTCTAAAGAAAACGTGATTTTCAAACCTTCACCAACTAGACAGAAAAAAGAGTCCTCAAATAATCTCCCAACAACGAAGTCTCCAAGAAAGAACCCACTTCAACAGGAAAAGAAAATTGAAGCTGAAGCTGCCAAAGGCAAGAGAGAAATCAAGCAAAGCAAAATCTTTTCACACCCATATACTACGAAGTTTGGATCAGCCGAGGAAGTTTCAAAAACTGAAGCAGAAAATAATAACCAGCAGGAGAAGAACAGGAAAAGCGATAGTCCTATAGACTTCAACTTCAACCTAAACATAACTCAAGAAATGTTGCGTGAAGAAAGTCCTGACAAGACAAAGCTGCCATTGCCTATTCCAACAAAAAATCCAAACAAGAAGAACCCAGCAAAACCCAAACCAACAGAGAAGGCAGTCAAGAGTTATAAGACTTATCAGCTTAAAAAGATGAAAAAATGAAGATCTCTCTTAGCTAGAATGTCACATACATTTTCAAAATTAGAAACTTGATAAATATGTTTACCCATATTTGTTTTGTTAACTTAGTTGGAACCTACTTAACTTCTTAGGTCAACTTTTATTTTGCTATGACTGCCATTAGGAGAGCTTTAGAAAATTAGATGTCAAACTCTTCTTTCGGTTCTTTCTACATGATCCATCTTAAATAGAAAGACTCACATATATTGATACAAATCTAGTACTTCATGTAACGAAATTTGTGCTCCAGTTGTGTTTCCTTTAAGTTCCCATAGAGTACACATATGAAAGAAAATGTTTGATATTTCAGTTTGAGAAAAAAAAAAGAAAATTTAAGAGAAAATTACTACCATGTATTGCGCGACAGTAGTTTTTTATCTTCAAACTTCATATATGTATTTTTCTGCTTATTTAGATCAAGCGCATATGGTATTGGAAAAATAGTTATTTGATCCAACTTGTTCAAAACATCAATACGGTTGTCAGTTAATATATCCATAACCAAATATGTTGAATATAATACTTGAGAAAGAATTGCAATTGTAACTAGGGGAAGATTTGGCTTCTAGCCGTTTTTAGCCTCAGGAAGATTTGGCTTTTAACCATTTTTAAGCTTATGTTCCAATAATTTAGTCATAGTTTCACGAAAGTAAAGAATTGGTCATTTTTATTGTTTTAACAAAAATTGTTACACGTGTAACAAAAATTACCTCCCGAGAAAACTCTAGAACCAGATGTAACAAATTTTGTGACACATGTGATAAATTTTGACACCCTGTAACAATTTTTGTTACAAGGTGTAACAAAATTTGTTATATATGTAACAAAAATTGAACACACATATGAAAATGACTAATTTTTTAATTTCGTGAAACTATGGCTAATTCTTAAAAATAAACAAAAAATTCGTGTAACAATTTTTTTTACACATGTAATAAATTTTGTTACAGGGTATATCAAAATTTATTACACGTGTTAACAAAAATTATTACACATGTAACAAATTTTGTTGCACAATGAAAATGGCTAATTCTTTAATTTCGTGAAACTATGACTAATCCTTAAAAAATTAACAAAAAATTTTGCTAAATCCTTAAAAATTTCTTGAAAAAATAACAAAAAATTTGGCCAAATTTGTTGAGTACAAAGAATTAAAAATGAATCCAATAATTAAAAAGCAATGCACTTTGTTACTTTTGTTTTGGAGCTCCAAATGAGTCCCTAATACTTATTATAATATATTATATGTTCAAATACTCAGTTGGGATCAAAACAACTTTGCTATAGTCACTTCGGAGCCAAAAAATTATTTTACAGGCTATATTTCGGCAAAACTAATTTTGCTGACTTAGTTTTTGCGCGAAATGACTTTTTAAAGCTTGTTGGAGAACCAAATGAGTCCTTAATACTTATTATAATATATTATATTTCAAAAACTTAGTTGGGATCAAAACAACTTTGCTAGAGTCACTTCGGAGCCGAAAAAGTAATTTGAAGGCTATATTTCGGCAAAACAAGTTATAACGATTTACTTTTTGCGCAAAATAAATTTTTAAGACTTGTTGGAGCTCCAAATGAGTCCCTAATACTTATTATAATATATTATAGGTTCAAATACTCAGTTGGGATCAAAACAACTTTGCTAGAGTCACTTCGGAGCGAAAAAAGTATTTTGAAGGCTATATTTCGGCAAAACTAGTTATAACGACTTAGTTTTTGCGCGAAATTAATTTTTAAGGCTTGTTGGAGCTCCAAATGAGTCCCTAATACTTATTATAATATATTATAGGTTCAAATACTCAGTTGGGATCAAAACAACTTTGCTAGAGTCACTTCGGAGCGAAAAAAGTATTTTGAAGGCTATATTTCGGCAAAACAAGTCATAACGACTTACTTGTTAGTGGCACAAAAAAAAAGAATGTAATAACAAAAACTTTCAGATCAGAAGACCTAAAAGTGAAACAAAATAATAAATTTGGTTAGTAATTATAATTTTGTTATGAAAGTGACAAATTTTGTAATAGCACAAAATGTAACAAAATCTGTTACTCTTGTAACAAAATTTGTAACCACTGTTAGAACACTAAAAAAATTAAGGTACCTGAGCATTAATAGCAGCCAAATATGCAGCAAACAGTTCAAATCCCAAAAAATAGTTCCTACACAATATATCCAAAAAAACATATCCAACCAACTATATGAACAGAATGAAAACTCCATACAAAATTATTTGTTAAAGAACATAACGAATGTATTATTCAACACAATTGAATGAATTTTTTTTTTGGAGCTTGTTGAATGAATGAAGGGCCTTCATTAGAACATGTCCTTCTGTTATGGCCTGATTTCCCACATGATCTACAATGCCCATGCTTCGATGCATATTTCCCGGCTGATAGAATTCTCTTTTTCTTTGGCCTTCCACGAGGTCTCCTCCCATCTGGTGGCAATATCGATAAAGTATGAATATCATCAAAAGGGCTCCTGGAAAAAAGATTATGACCACTTGGATATATGCTAACAGCATAAGTTGCTACAAATGAGTCCTTAGTATAATAGGAAGAAACATATGCACTTGCGCTCAAATTCTTCTTCCATAAGGTAGCAATAACATGGCAACATAGAAATTCATCCATTTGCCAAATTCGGCATGAACACGTTCTCTTAACAATGTTCACAACCTCATCAATTCCATCATCTCTGACCTCAAATTCTACATCATTAATGTGATCTACCTGAAAAAAGTAGATATTTTGATTACAAAAAAATAAAAAGATACAAATGTTAATTTCATATAAAAAAAGTATTTAACTAAATGAAAATAAAAAAATGTTATGTTAGTCACAAAATTTGTTACAAATGTAAACTTACATTCAATGTACATGCTATCTCCTCTTGCTACTGAAGTAAAACTTCAGCCCAAACCGTCAACCTAGATCAGCAAGCTAGCCCATCATCACGGTGCTCAACAAACCACCTTTGAAGCACTTTTCGAAAAGCCTCAACCACTGAAACAATTGGCATGTTCCTTGATTCATTTAGAATAGAATTCATACACTCAGATATGTTCGTGGTCATTTGATTGTATCGCTTCCTCACAAAATGAGAGCGAGCCCATTTAGATGGAACAACAAGTGTCAGATAATCTTTAATGCTAGTACTAATAGAGCACATAGCATTCATGTAAAACTCATACTCAGCCATAGTATATGCCTTTGCACATCTTTTGAAAAGTGGCTCAATGGCTACATGCTTGAACCTTGAGCTCAAGTTGTTATAAAGGTGCTACATACAAATTCCGTGTTGAGCTTGAGGATAAACCTTCAAAATCGCCTTTGGAATGCTTGGATTCCGATCAGAAATAATCACTAAATCTTCTTGATCACCAATGGCGCTCCTTAAATGCTCAAAAAACCACAACCACGAGAAATCGTTTTCTAAGTCCACAATCCCAATTCCCAGTGGGAATATATGGTTGTTACCATCGGATGCAACAGCAAATAACAAAGTACTCTTGTACTTGTTCTTCAAAAAAGTGCCATCCAGAGATATTACCGGTCGACAAAAATACCATCCAGAAATTGATGCGCCAAAACAAAAGACGTTATCAAACTCAAAAGCTGAATAAGAACCTGAAAGAATCATATAAATAACAAATTATCTATATAACAAAAATAAATAAAAAAACAAAACAATTAATAATAATTAAGCAGTAACAAAAAAAGATACGATAGGAAAAAAAAATGTTACAGGAACCATGTATCTATATAACAACAATCATAAACAAAAAAAAACAAAAACAAAAACAAAAATATCATACTAAAAACTGATACAAAATAAAAATAGAAAACTTACAAAAATAACAGTAAGCAAAAATATTTATACGGGTAACTAAGTTTTTAACAATACTGTATAGAAAAACAAAATCAAAACTTTAAGTAACAATATTTGTTACATCAGTGAAAAAAAAATATACAAAAAACATAATCAAATAACAATAAACTCATGAAAGCAAGATAGCGGAAAAAGTTACCGGGGTTTTTCTCCTTCAATGCATCGACAAAAGTAGGCAGCAATTTATAAGATTCCTTTGCATCCCCTCTAATTGCATTCAAGGCCAATTCACGTCCTCTCCTTACTTTATAATAGCTCACGTTAACTCCATGATCCTTAAGCATCAAATTCATTATTTCTTTCGGCAATAACTTCTCCACTGCTGACTCATCGGGAAAAGCAGACCGCATGCATGCACCAACAATTGAGCAACTTGCTTGCCGATTAGAATTATGTGTAATGTCCAACAAACAAGTATGAACATTCACATACGAAGTAACCTTCCAAACCGTGCACTTTCCTTTCAAAGTAAAAGCTTTAAAAATCCAAGAATAACCATCCTTCTTACATGAAAGGCAAACACGAGTACGATAAGATCTACCAACCACAAACTCAAAGTTTTTTTTTATTGCAATCATCTGCATAATAGTCATTAACAACTCCTTGGAAGTAAACATATTATTGACCTTTACGTCAAAAGATTTAGAAAAATTCTTCAAATCAATGTTATCAACAAAAACATAATCCGTTGAATTATCAACAACAATCGGAGGTTCTTCAGCTATATCCAATCGCAGATACACCTGTGGACGAACATTTGACTCTACAATAATAAAATTTGCTACATGAGAACACAACCAACTATAAAATCTTAGGAAAAAAAACTAAAACATGTATCTAAATGCACCAAAAAATCAACTAACTCATTGAAATATACAAACCTTCCATCTCAAAATAAGGTCTCGAAGAACATCCACCATGCACAAAATTACTACCTACAAAAAGAAAAGAAACAAACAATCTCAATTATTTCAAAAAAATATAAGTAACAAAAAAAGAATCTTATAGATACAAAAATTATTACAGAAAAATAAATAAAAATAAAATAAACTTACCAGACACAAACATATCAGAACTAACATAAGAACCACCATCCATAAGGAACAGACCTGTAGCAAAATCAATAACAACATGTAATAAAAAAAAGTGATATAATTACAAGCATAGACACAATATATAGAACAAAAGAGCACGAAAATATAAGTACAAACTTGAATAACATATAAACAAACACAAACCTATCAAATTACTGAAACAATAAAGAAACGAAAAAACAAAATAAAAAAACAGAGAAATGCTAAAAAGTTGCCAGAAACTCAAAAAATTGATCTCATAACAAACAACAAACAACCGAGAAAAACAAAAACGATCAAAGAACAAAAATCTAGTCAAATATGATCAATAACACAAATTTTATTCATTGAAGCACAAAACAAAAAAACAAAATCTCGTTTGATTTTGAACAAAAAAAAACATAGATTCGCAGCAAAAAAAAAAACCGACGTGAACGAAATCAATTTCCTCAAGATATCAAAGAAAAAAATTGCAGGTCGAAGAACAAAAAAAAAAAAAAAAAAGAAGAATCGGAGTCGAATAATACCTAAAATCACGCCATCAGGATTAGGATTGCAAAAATCGAAGAGAAACGATGAACATAACCCAAATAGTGGCTGTTTGGCAAGAGAGAAAACGAAGGGAGAAAATAGCGCGAACGAGGAAGATAAACTCTGATTTGTAAAAGGGGAACATACCCGAGGGTAAAATGGTCAACATACTAAAAGTTTGGCTGCATCCTTTATTTCTTAAAACATTGGCTGGTTCTTAAAACATGTTTTTAAAAAATGGCTATATCCTTAAAAATTTCTAGAAAATATTTCTTTTTGTTTGTTATATTTTAATTTTGGTATAATTTTATTTTCAAGGTTGAAAGTAGAAGAAATTTGGACAAAAAATACCAAAAATAACACAAAAAGCCCAAGAGTCAGCCACCTCAACTAACAACAAGCGGGTCCCATGGCCACGGCCCAATCGTCGTGCGGATTTGTGCGCCAAGTGGACCACTAGTAGCCCTCCTCTTCCACGCGCGCAACAATGTGATTTTCGTGCACGCCAGCACTCAGGAGGGCATGTCTTCCTCATCGCTCAAGCGCATAAGTGCGCATCCTCGGCAGTCGATAGGTGGGCCCGCTTGCAAGCCTCCATTCAACCAGTGCGCGTTTAAGTGCGCTAGATGGGTCCTATTTTACAGCTCTCTTGCAGGCCTATTGTCCATTCAACGCATCACACGTGGAAGGGTAGGCCCGGTTGTTCCCCAGCCTTAATGAATGCCAGAAGTCCCTCACCAACCAGCCCGCGCCACATGTCCAGACATTTCAACCATTGATCGGTATTTACACGTGGCGAGCCTGAACCCAATATTTTTAAGCGTGGGATTCTTCGACCAAGCTTCGAATTTATCAATTTAAATGCAAAAAAATCTACAAAAACTAGTTAAAAATTACCTTATTTTTATATTTCTCTTTTCATATTAGTTTTCCAATAATTTGCATCTCCTAAACACTATAGGACGCTTCTCCCATGGGGGATATTCTAGTGGGGGACAAATGGGGAATAAATATGTAGTTCAAATTCATCCAAAAAATTTTATTTATTTACTTTTTAGTCCTTTATTTTTATTGTATTACAATTTAGGCCCAGTTTTTTAAAAATATTTGCATTTTTGCCCATAAAATGAATGCGTTTTTTTCACCAAAACGGTAAAAAAAATCCAACAAAGCTGTTTTGAAAAAAACTGCAAATTAAAATTCAAAATTTTCTGGATGATTCTGGGCCATATATTATTGTTCCCCATTTGTTCCCCGCCAGAATGTTCTCTATTTGAGAATTGTCCAACACTATAAATAAAAGTGTTGACTAGGTTTTTGGTCTCATTACCTTTACCATTGCCTTTACCACCACCATTACAAATTTACAATAGACAATTTATTTGCCAATAAATTTCTTATATTTTAGCTCAAGAGTTGTATGTGAGAATGATTTGGTGTCTAGGCTAAATTCCTAGCAAGGCTAGAGATGATCTCAATTGTACAATTTTGCTGTCCCAATTTTAATTCGACACCATGTGTTTCAAGGTTAGATTTTTGTTATGAATTAAGTTCTTATTTATTACTTAAAACTTCATGTTCTTTTATTTCATATAAATTTAGTCATGCTTGATTTATGTGATTTTTAGATAATATTAATTTCATTAATTTGCTTATTTTGTGAGCCATTCTTTTACTGCAACTGTAATATTGTCAAGTTGATATTACAGTTGATTTAGGAATTACTTATAGAATAGGTAACTGGATTTTTATTTTATTTCATTAATCCTCTTCAACGTTATTGTCAATTTTGATATATCGTCAATTTAGGATGGTCAATATATATATATATATAAGATTAATTAAATACCATCAGGGTTCATATGTTATAAGTGTAACGAACCAAAACATAAGATTAATTAAATACCATCAGGGTTCATATGTTATAAGTGTAACGAACCAAAACATAAGATTAATTAAATACCATTAGGGTTCATATGTTATAAGTGATCTACAATTTTGTAAAGTATTCCATGTCCCAAAAATACGGTTAAATTAAAACTTTTTATATAATAATGAGAAATATGGTTTAGTTCTTCAAATACGGGTTTTCAATCGTGACCTCGTAATATTCAAAATTAGTTTTTGTATGAGGATTTCCTGAAAGCAAAATGTGACTTCAAAAAATTCTGCCAAAGGTTAGTCGGCGATCCACGCGACGTTCCCAAGGTCGGTCCCGTATGCAGCTGCCGTCTTCAATCGCCTAACCCTCAAGCTTTCCCTTCAACTTACCAGCAACACGAGCACACTAGTAAGCTGCAAGCTCAATAAGTGGATAATAAGGCGGGTTATTTAATGAGTCAAGCACTAGGTTGGTTTAGGACAAAAATGCGACGTGGGATCGATCATGACAATTAGGCTTTCAATGAATTCAATTATCCCCGTTGTTGCCTACATGTGTGTGTACGATTTGTTAGAGATCCTAAAATCTCTTACCGGCTAGAAGGGCTTTTCCAATCCTCTCTATATCTCTATAGACCATTTCGGAGCCTATACTTTGAGCCCTTTTATGGACCGCTCTAGATCTTATCATTCTAGCATCTTGTAACCACCCTTCTTATGTACGCCATACTATTTTGTAGACTTAAGTGTCGTCACTTTGGCCACTAAGCGAGCCTTTCAACAACCCAAATATTTTTCCTTAATGGGCTGGTTCTTCTTTCAACTTATTTCGTAATTCAAGTGTTCCCCCATACGAGTTGTGCCTCTATTCAGGCCGTTTCCGAACTCTAGTATGCCCCTGTACGAGCTAAGGCCTCCATGCAGGCCATTCCGATAATCAAGTATGCCCTCGTGCGGGCTAGGCCTCCGTTCAGGCCATTCAAGTACTCAGATATGCCTCCGTGCGGTCTAGGACTCCGTCTAGGCTAACCCGATACTCGAGTATTGTAACGTCCCGACTTTTTCGAGTCGTTACTTACTACTTTCTTCAATTATTTTCTAAAATTTCTCGTAATATTTTTTTTCTAAATACTTTTAGAATTTAATTTTAAATATTGCCGGCTATTTTTTTTTTCAAAATAACATAATAGTAAATCCAAACCTCATAAAATATATAATTATTTCAGCTTAAAATCTCATTAAAATCGTTTGGCCAACTTCATAGGCTTATGCAATTTAAAGAAAATAATAACAATAATGACAATAATAAAACGATAAATAAATCTTCAAATCTTTGCGGAAACATTTAAGTGGTTAGCCAGTTCCCCTCGCCTTGCATCCTCAACACTGCTACCGTACAACCCATCGTATTTTCATGCCATGGGTTTCTTACCTACAGTATGAACGAAAAACTTTTTCGTGAGCTAAAAGCCCAGTGAGTTACAACTATTTTCCCACAAAATAAGTTATGCAATGCATGACCAATTAGGCTTAATTATTCTTTCTTTCATTCTAACTTTCTAATTCTCATTCTCTTTCTTTCTATGGGATCCCTTTATGTGTACGTACCGAGCGCGCTTGACCAATGGACGATGAGGGGTGCACATGTCCTCGGCGACTAAGGGTCCATTCTTTCTTTCTTTTTTTCTCACTCCCGTCATTGCCTCTCGGTGGCTCAGGGTTTATGAGTGCTAGTAACCGTACCTATATTGCCCTTAAGTCGACTCAAGGTAACGGCATCATATAAACCTCACATAGAAGGGTGGTACGACACGTCTTACTAACTTAAGTCTCACTTGTTTATTTAAGTGATATGCAATTATGACTAGAAATAAATAAATAACACAATTTGCATAGAGAATAACATTCATTCTTCTTTCTCATTCTTCAATTTCTTAAAAACATCAAATAATAAATTGACACATGTAAAACAATCAATTCATAAGCAAACGACACAATCATATAATTCATGACATGGCATAACTTTAAATTTTTTTTTAACCTAATTCGTACTATAGTGAGGTTGAACTCACCTTGCTTTTTTTTTTTTTTTTTCCTTTGAAGGCTAGAAAATAACTTAAATCTAATCTTGTTCTCAGCGTCGTCCGAAACTTAAAATTTATAACTTGTGTAAGAATCTAAACTAATCTAACTCATCAAATCCTATCGAGGTCCGAATTCCTCTAAACTGCATAATTATAAAAATTTACAGTTTTACACTGTACTTTACAAAAATTATATTTTTAACCCAGAAAATAAAACTTACGATGAAATAACCATCAATAAAAAAAATTATACTAAAATTTTCAGGTTATTAATACATGTAAAATTAAACAACTTTTTCTTCTGGAGCATATCAAAAATCGATTTATATATTTCTCAAGAATAATACTAAAAATCAGGGCAAAATAGTAAATTTGATTTATTTCAAAAAATATGAGTTTTCTGAAAACATTCTCTGAAGAGACTTATAATATTTTTCAAAAATCTAAAACTTTTTTCTTTTGAGTTTTTAGAGAAAAGATTTGTATCTTAAGGTTTCTTAACAATGTATATTTCGGATTTATATTTAGACTGCACGTTTGACCATCTAAATTATTGAGTTTGCAAAAACTTTGTACTGCGAAGTTACTCAAACTTAAATATACTACATTTTTTATTTTATGTTCAAAGCTTGATTAGGCATCTAAAATATTCAAAATCCACCGAAACCTAAATTTGTCCAAAATAGTCCAAAAACTGTTCCAGCGACTCTTGGTTCCGGATTTGTCAAAAAATATTTACGTATTCAATAGTTCTGAAATTTTATACACATAATCTAGACTCATATAGCATCATATATTAAAATTTTCAAATACAAATGAGACTTTTTGTTTGATAAAAGAATGTGAGGAATTCGACCTTATTTTTAAATCTCAAAAACTCTAATCGGGTGAATAGAACGGGCGTTCTAGTACCGATCCGAGCACACCGATCAATTAAATCAGAGTCTAAATATGCTACATCATCATATAATCAGATTCTAAAGTTTTAATTTAGAGATTACCTTCGTGGCTAAAGATCGCTTCGAAATTCCCCTTTTTAACGTTCGTTGTCTACACGAAACGCCTCCGAATTAGTACTAATTTGAATACTAAAGTTCTAAACCATTAAGGGCTTTGTCTTACCTTAATTTCAGATTCTCTTAATGAAAATCTTTTGAAAATATATCAGCCTCTAACTTCTTCCTCTTCTTCTTCTTCTTCTTCTCCTTTCTTCTTTTCTCAGTACTTTCTCTCTAGGATTTTCTCTCTACCTTTTTTTTTTTTTTTTTTTCACGTTTGTGGTAAAACACAAAGAAAAATATGTATATTTATGTGTGGCCTTAAAAACCCTAGTTATGTCCCTCTACCTTAATTTTATTTAATTTAAAATACTAAATACTTTTAAATTATTTTAAATTATATAATGCCGTATATGTAAATATATATCACATATATATACGCACAAAATATTAAAACATTAAGTTCGGTTAAAAAAATAAATCATAATTAAATATATATATATATATATATATATTAGGTCTTGAAACCTTTACTAATAAAACCTACGCATATAAGGAAATTATAGTTTACTTTTTTTTTTTTTTCAATTTCCTTTTAACAAATATTGTATATTTAATGTCCACACATCTCTCATAATATGTGTTTATTAGGGGAGTATTTGTCTCCTAAAAATCTCCTCAATTATCTCTACCTCTATATTATTTGGTGATTATCTTAACTAACTCCATCTTTTTAAATTTTAAATTTTAGAAAAAATATCTCTCTAAAACTAATAAAATCTTCTAATAATTATCCACATGGTCTACTTGAATTTAAATAATAGAAATAATTTCTCATCCTAAAAATTTATTCAAATATGCGTATAAATTATACGGATATCACAAGTATGCCCCCGTGCGGGATAGGCCTTTGTCCAAGTCATTCAAGTACTGGGATATTCCCCCGTGCGGGCTAGGCCTCCGTCCAACCCAACCAGATAATCGAGTATGCCCCCGTGTGGGATAGTCTGAACTCACTCACTCCAACTATTATTAACTCCTTCAATCGATAAGAAAATTTTAATATCTATGGTCCCATACCTACAAATAAAGCAAGCACACACAAACGCACACACAAACACAGAAATATTTATACACACAAACATAATCACGACACAAACAAACATACAATCCCATACTTGCAGATTTGTTGATTAACAAGACAAATAGGAACGTGAGCCGATACTCGCGCACCTAGAGCAAGCACTACCAACAAATATACGATTTACATTTGTTCACATATTTAAGGAACTCCACTATGAACATCATACAAGGTTACGTACAAATGCCGATCATACAAAGCGAAACTAAGAAAATATCTCGCACGTGGACCACAAACTTGTTCAATCACAATATGTATTATCAACCTTAATATAAAATGCCAAGTTGTAAAATTACACACAATCTAGCAAACCAGGGCATATTAAGGGCCATAACCCATTGCGTACCGTGGTGGCACAATAATTAAGTATACTTGTGTAACAGTAGGATTCAATTTACGTGAGGTCCTAAGCTTCCCGCCTCGATCGTCGTAGTCTTTTTCCTGCGGCGTCCCTCCTTAAAGCTTGATGAGTAGTACTTCTGTCCAACATGAGAAGTAGAGGGTCAACGCCGTAGTTTACTAGTTATTAGAGACGAATGAAAACTTTAAGGGTTGTCGGATCACTAGAAATGAATCTTAGACGATGGGACGACAGACGGGTCCTCGAGAAACTCTTCTAAGGTCATTCTCATCCCAAATGTCTTCGTCTATACGTTAACCGTCAATCCCGACTAACAGGTATGTCGTTGAATAAATTAGGTGAGAAATTGATTCTTTGATCTAATTGGTTCCCGCTTACTTTAACTAAGTATTTAAAGTTTGTGCCGAAAATCCAGCAGAGCTTCCTCTGTTTTTCGGACATCCCGGCCGAAACTTTCAGCTAACCCAGCACCGAACTCAATTCGACCATAAATTCCTCATCAACAACCACACAAACTGTAATAACTTGAAATCGAGGCTACTTATACAAGTAATTATTTTGAATTTTTAGACAAATGCGCTTTTAATATTATCATAGTTAATTTAACTTTGGGAGAGTTGGCCAATTTCGTCAAATCTGGCCAACTCATGGCCATGTAAAGATATTGGTGCAATAATATTAATTGTGCATTTTTGAATATTCGAGGATGTTAGGAATCAAATTTCAACTTGAATGTGATATTAAAATTCCTAACTTGTCGAGTTCAATTTATTAGTGCAATTTTAAATTTTGATTCGGAAGATTATACCATTTTTTTTTATTCTATTTGTAAATTTGCTAGTCATTTTGGCCCGATTATTGGCCCAAGCCCATTACGGCTTTTTCTTTTTCTCTTTTCCCCCTCCCCCTCGTCAAACTCTCTCTGCTCTCACTATCTATCCCTCTCACTCAATCTCTCTTTCTCTCTTCCCCTCTGTCGAGCCCATCCCCTCTCTCTTTTCCCTCACTCTCGCTGGCGACAAGACGCCGCAGCCCAACCTCCATGCGTCCCGCCTGCGCCGAGCGCCACCCAGCCGGTCCTGCCTCCCGTCGTGCACAGCTGCTGCGCAGCTCCTCTGGCGCCGATCGCGCGATGCCAAGCCACCCAGCCTTCTCGCCGGCGATCAACCAGCGCCGCCTCACCGCGGGACCCGTACGAGGACCTCGCCTCGCTCGCCCTTCCCGGTGCTCCTCCGTGCACGACCCAGCGCGCATAGCCCCGGCGAGCTCGCATCTCGCCTCGCCTCGCCCAATCCTCCCGCCGGCGATGAGCCATACCCCAGCTCCGGCGCCTCAGCCCCGGCCTCCACGCCCCGTCGCCTAGCACCTCCGCGCGTCTTCTCCGTGCGCCGAGTGACTCCGGCGAACCCAGCACTCCCTCCGCACGAGCCTTCGCCTCCGCTACACTGCGTGGCTCTGCCTTCTCAGCCCCGGCGAGCCTCCGATCCGCACCCAGCCCAAGCCGCCGTTGCCTCGTGCCAGTGAAGCCCCGCGCCGCGAACTCCCTCGCGCACTCCGCGTTCCTCTTGCGTCTTGGAGCCGCACCACTTCGTGCGAGCTTCAGCCCGCACTCCTCGCCCAACGCCGCCCAGCCGTAGGCGAGCCACGCCTTGCCCTGCTCAGCCTTGATCTACGCGCCTCCACCTTCGCGCAACTCTTTTGAGCGCCGGCCCAGCCCGCCTTCCACGCGCGGCGCCGCCGCCTCTCGCGTGGCCCAGCCCTTCTCTTGCCGCCCCGAGCGCTTCGCAGCTGCAGCCGTGCCTCCCCTCCGCGAGGCTCTGCCACACCATGGCTATCCCGTGCGCGCCGCTGGCCACCACGCGCCGAGCTCGAGCTCAAGCTTTGCCCGCTGCAATTTTCGAGCCGTCGTTGCTCACGTTAGGTGAGCTTTGAGCTTGAACCGAGACCTTGTTTTCATTTTTATCGCGTTTGAACATCGTAGTGTTTGGCGATTTGTGACCATTTAAGACGTGTTCAATATTGTGGCTGTGATTACTTTGATTTAGAGGATTTACTTATGGGTTATTTATGTTGAGTTTGAATTTTGATGGTGTGGGTTTTGATGTATGGCATATTGGGTTGATTAATTCATGTTAAAGCTCGAAATCTTTTTGATAATGAATCTACTTTAAGTTTAAGGGAGACTTTGCGTTGGTCGTCTTTCGGGGCTAAGGATTTTGTCAAATGGTTAACTTGGTCGATTTTGGAGTTCTTATCAATTTTGAAGCTAGTTATAATTTCGAAAGACTGGCGTTTTTGTTTATTTTGTTGTCTTGAACAATCTAATTGATTGGTTTTGTACTGAGACTTAGAAACCCGACAATTGTCCGAAGTAATATGTATATGGAAATTGTTACTCTTGGTACTTTGGTGGTTGTTTAAGTTTACAAATTTTAGTTGGTCTCGTTCCGCTTGTTATGGCCTTACAAAGGTTATTGTTGAAAATTTTATTTTTATGGGATTATGAATTAGATGACTTTGGAAGTGGTTTGTTAATTAATCACTAGAAAATCTAGAATTTCCTTTTGAATCATGGCTTATAAATATTTTAGTTAATGTACTAGTTCAAAGGACTTGATATTTTGAGTATTTTTGCATTACAAGAATTTTTAGTTTTGTTTCGTTTTAGAAATTTAGAACTCATCAAGAAGTGTCGTTTTTAATATATATAAAATAAATTATGACCCGAGCACGTAGCGAAGTAGCTCAATTTATCTTAATTGGCAAGATATTGAGAATTTTCTTAAATTAAGAAATTAATAAAAATAAAATTGTGTGATCTTCAGGATCGGGTTTTGCACGCGCTTGGGTTGTGTTTTTGTTAACTTGCCCGTTTGAGCTTAAAGCGAGTATCGGGTCGTGGGTCTGAATGTTTCGCATCATGTTTTTGTTTAAGTTCGAAACTTGATTCGATTTCTTTTATTCTCGCAAATTGTGCAGGAACGTCAACAACGCAAGTTCGAACGCTCAACCCTTCACCGTCTTTTTATTAAAGGTATCAACGGCAGTCGGAAACAAAGTATTAGCGCTAAGCTACGACGACGTTCTCTATGACTTTCTTTTATGGTTTAAATGTCCATTGGTCCAGTGTTAATCCGAGACAGTGAGGCTCGGTGTTGAATTATGATTATGTTTGAAATTAATTATGATAAATGATAAAATTGTCTGTGTGGTTGTTGTGATGAATTGTGACCGAAATTAGTTCGGTGCTGGGTTGAAATTAGGTGAAGGCTTCGCCCGGAATATCCAAAAAACAGGAGAAACTCTGTCGGATTTCTGGCTCGAAGTTTAGACACTTTTTATGGCTAAGTCGAGGACTATTTGGATCCAAGAATTTCTCTCTCACCTAAACTAATCTAATGACAACATTAGGGACAAAAATGCCCTTAGAGGGGTTTTCTTGAGGAACTAATAGCCGTCCCACTGTCTAAAATCACATTCTTTGAGTTCAACCTGAAGTTCTTTCCTCTCTAATAATTAATGGTAAACCTTGGCATTGACCCTTTAAAACTCGTGTTGGATAGGAACATCTCACGCCAAGCACGAGAAGGGACGCCCCTGAGGAAGGACTCCGAGGACCGAAGCAAGAAGCTTAGGACCTCAGGTAAGTGGATCTCCACTATGGCACGAGTAGACTTTACCATGCTTGAATTAATTATGCATGTGTTGAGATTGTGTTAAGCATACGGTGCTTCCAAAATTGTGGTTGTTAAACTATGAGAATCTCCATTCTAGCTAGGGCCGTGTATATGGACTCTTGGTTATGTTCATCTCGTTTTGTGCAACGGGCCTGCAAGTATGGGACTGTAGGTCCGTTTATGATATGTTGTGTTTTTCTAGGTGTGTATTGGTACGTGTGTAAATTTATATGTTTATCTGTCTGTGGGTATGGGACCACAGACATAAAATTACTCAACATCGTGGTTTAGGTTCTAATGTAGGGTGTGTATCTGTTTGTGTGTTTATATGTTAGGATGACCTATATGTCGGTGGGTATGGGACCATAGACATAAAACTGTTTATATTATTGTTGAGACTTTGTTGCAGGTCAAAGAGAAAACTCTAAGACAAGCCAAGGGGAGTGAAAGCACCGTATGTATTCGGGTAGGGCCGCGAATCATGATCGGTTCCGAGACCGCCCGACGGGGTCATCGTACGAGGTTTCGGAACTACTCGAAAAGGTCGGCGGACGACCTTTCTTTGCATGTGTAGTTTGATCATTCGAGAGGGGCCCAACGGGGTCGCGATCATGATTCGGTTTCGAAACAGCCTGACGGGGCTACTGGCTATGAAAGGTTTCGAAATGACCCAAGAGATCTTGAGGAGGTCGGTGGACGACCTTCTGGAACGGCCCGAGGGACCTTGGAAAGGTGAGCCACGGCCCTCTCCACAATTATGACTTGACGATCCGGATCGGCCCGATGGAGTGATTGCGCAATCAATCCGAAACAGTCCGACGGAACCCCAGTCGTGAGGAGTTTTGGATCGACCCCAGAGGGTCTAGAATCGTATTAGTTCTAGAATAACCCGTAATGGGTGTAAATGTATATTAAATTCTAGAACGACCCGTAGAGGGTCCAGAGTTGTATAAATTCTAGAACGATTCACAGAGGGTCCAGAACCGTATTAGTTCTAGAATAACCCGTAATGGGTATAAATGTATATTAAATTCTAGAACGACCCGTAGAGGGTCCAGAGTTGTATAAATTCTAGAACGATCCACAGAGGGTCCAGAACCGTATTAGTTCTAGAATAACCCGTAATGGGTGTAAATGTATATTAAATTCTAGAACGACCCACAGAGGGTCCACAATCATATTAGTTTTAGAACGACTTGTAAGAGGTCTAGAATGTTTATGAGTTCTAGTACAACTCGCGAATGAGTTTAGATGTGTATAAATTCTAGAATGACCCGAGAATGGGTCAATATGTGTTTTTAAATTCTAGAACGACCCTTAGAAGGTTCAGAGTTGTATTCGTTCTAGAACAACCCGTAGAGGGTCAAGATGTGTTTTTAAATTCTAGAATGACCTTTAAAGGGTCCAGAGTTGTATTAGTTCTAGAATGACCTTTAGAGGGTCCAGATGTATATTAAATTCTAAAACGACCCGAGAACGGGTCTGGATGTGTATTAAATTCTAGAACGACCCGTGAGAGGTCTAGAAAAGAGGTGAGACTGACGAGACGTCTCCAATATTATAGAATCAAGAATTCTTAAATAGTAAATCGTGTGCGAACGTATTTTTATATGCTAAGTCAGAGAGTTGTGAACTTGAGTGAAATTAGAATAAAGCATGAGATTAACTTTATCGAGATTAATGGGTTGTTGAATCCGACCTCGTTACATGTCACAACTCTTTTGCAGGTATTGTATCTCACGTAAGTTCAGCACATTATATCTGAATTCTACTCCGCGGGCAAGATTATTTAAGAGTGACGTTTGCTCTTCGAACTATGACGACTCGATCGTCGAGTCTATCCATTTGTTGAATTATAATATTGTGATACCTCTTGATCGTATGTTACTTGCAGACTTAGCAACTTATCTATCTAATCCACTTACTGGGCTATTAGCTCACTAGTGTGCTCGTGTCGCAGGTATCTTATCAAGAAAGCAGAAAGGGCGAAGCGATAACGACGGGAACAGCGAGTGTATACGGGACCGACCTGTAAAACTTTACGTGGACTACCGGCTAATCGTTGGCAAAGAAAAGTTTTAAATTCCGCATATTTTGTAAATGTTAAAATTAAATTTATTTTGGTTATGGTGAGGATTGGTGAACCTCATGTTTAATATTAAAAACTTGGTTTTGTAACTTAATTTAAAAAGTTCAAATTTGACCGTATTTTTAAGAGCTAAAATACCGTTTTAAGTTTTGGGTCGTTACACAAACAATAATGTCATTTCTTTGAAATCAAATTTAAAGCATTCTACTAATTTCATACTGCACCTCAATGGCTCGGTTTCACACTAAACAATGAACTTACAAACTAAAACAAAAGCCACATGGAACGCCATCATGGCTAATTCTAAGTCTTCGATTCCAACCGCTCGTTTATACCTCAGAAAAGGACGGTGGAGGGTCGTGTGTTCGAACTTACTTTTTCGACATTACTGCACAATTCGAAAGGATAAAGATCGAATTAAGTTTCAAACTTAAATGAAAACACGACACGAAACACTCAGAACCATGTCCCGATTAATGACTTGTTTTAAGTTCAAACTGGTTCATTTACAAGAATACGACTCGTTACGATTTGATTAAAGAGATCGTAAATCCTATCCACAAGGTTACACCATTACCTTTTCTAGTTTTTCTTTTGTTTTTCTTTTTTTTTTTTAAGGAAACCTCAATTATCATTAAGAAAGACTCTCTTCAAAATTCCTCAATTCCTCAGTTTAGAAACTTCAAACCAAGTATAAAATGCCTATGTCAAAAAAATATATTCCTTAATATTGAAAACATTTTTTTTTGTTCAAAAGTCCAAAAACACTAAAATTATAAATTAAATTCGAAAGTCGAACACCGTCGAAGTTTAACAGTTGCCTTGATAATCAAGCTTAACGATTCAACTGACATATAGCTCTAAACTTTATTAATATTGTTTTCATAGTGGGAATAAACACCCCCAAAAGATTGTCGTGATATTCTAAACCGGTTTATAATTAAAGCTTTTCGCACAATGAAAACCAATAAGACAATGATCCGCTAAAACTATACTGCCACAAATAAAATTCAGTGTGAAAAGCCAATGTAACGCGTCAAGGACAAATCATAATGCCACATTCATAAACTTTAACATGAATCAACTTAGACTAAACAAACTCGTGAATTATATGCGTCAATCAACGAAGACACTAGCGAACACAACAATATTGCCTAGATGCTAAGTGAACAATATAATATTGCGTTGGCACAAGTTTGAGGCTCACCGAACATGAACAACAGCGGGCTTGGTGTGGTCGGGTGGCCGGAGAAGAGGCAACCGGTAACTACGTTTGTTGAGACTCGACAGCGCGAGGGCAGCGTTGTGCACAAGGCAACGCTCAACATGAGCTCGCTCGGAGGAGAGCGAGCGGGGCAGCAACACACAGTATTCGCCGAAGTCGGGGACGCGCGGAGGAGTTCTGGCACAGAGACGAAGACTCGCGGCTCCACACGCGTTGGTTGGGTTTCTGGAATAGAGGCGCGGCGGCGGCGGGTTGAGGGGAAGGCGAAGTCGGAGGAGGCTAGGCCAGCGTAAGGAGCAGGATGAACCCGGGGTCGCTCGGGCTGTGCGAGGGGTGGCTCTGGCAGCGAGGGGCGGATGCGTAGTTGCGGCGGATGTAACCCCGGCCCCTGGGGTTATCCTTTACGATACTTTTTCTATAAACGTGATAGTCGTTTTTGTGATTAACAACCCTTCGTTAAATTAATTATATCTCGTCTTGCGATTAGAACTCACTTCCATCATTGCATTATCTAATATATAATTGGAATACTTATGCTTAATCTCTTAGTGGCCATCCATTTTAAAATCGACTCCTTAAAGTGTAAAATTGCACCATGAGTCCCTGAACTTTTGAGAAATTATAAAATTAGCCCAATTTAGAAAAATGACACTTTCTGGGTTGTAATCTGTTTTAAAATTATAATATAATTTATAATCATATAATTAAGCTTAGTTTTAAATTTGAAGCCATTCCGAGTTAAAACAAAGTCGAAACAGCTTAAACTCGAAAAGTTGGGATAAACCGTGTACATACGGTTAAAGAAAGGGAACGAGCTCGGAACGACCACTTATAATTTATTATTTGAATTCTAAATAGTATTTTAGAAGTTTCTAGTGACATAAGTAAGTCTTGTTAAGTCTCGGGTTAGACGGAATTTGAATTAGGTCAAAACCCTAACCGATGGCTCGAGAAAGGGACGATTTGGTCTCTTTGAGCGAAATGGGCCTCGGGAAAGGTTCTCGACCCTTGGGGCAGCCCATAACCGCCCCTAAACATCAATTAGTGGGCTTAGTGTGTTAAAAAACAATTCTAAGCCCAAAACCGTGGGCCAAAGTGTGAGATATGGTTGAATGCCTTAATGGCTTAAGTGGTGTGAAAAGTGATGAACCAATGAAATAAATCCAAGGATTTTTTCATTGGTAGCACATTTAACCCAACCAATCAAATAATGGGCCACTATGGGTGCCATTTTGAAGAAAGAAAAGGGAAATTGAAAGGTTTTGTCAATTTATGTGCTCTTGATAAATCCTAGCCTTAGGATTTGAAATACTTAAACAACACCAAGTTTAAATTAAAGGTCAAGATTTAGTGGAAATAACCAATTTGATTACAATTGATGGAATAAACATTTGGAGAACATGAATAAGTAAGGTTCGGCCATTGAGGAGAGGAGTGAGAGAGAGAATGTCACATTAAGTTGCTTGGAGAATGCAACTTAATGATGAGAGCTTTGAAAGGTGAAAAGTTTTTTGTTGATAAACTACAACCGTAGGAATGATTGATGTAAAGAATCAAGGATTAAGATGGACCATAAGACTTATCAATTATTTTAATTGAGAACTTTAAATAATTGGAAGAAAGAGAGTGTGAAAATTCGGCCAAGAGAAAGAGAGAAACACAAGTAAAATTCTCTCTAAAACTCTCTCAAGTATAAAAGGATGTTAGACACTTACGCTCCCATTTTTGCTTTTTCTTCCCAAAAATTTGAGAGAAAATATTGGAGTTTTGTGACCTGAATTCTATGTTTGGACTGACCCGAAGGCCCGCGGTGCGAAATAAATGAAAAATTGAGAAAAAATGGGGGTCTGTTGTGGAAGCGGAGGGTTTGGATCGCAACACCAGATTTTCGTTATGGCAGGTTAAGATGCGGGCTGTGTTGGCGCAAATGGATCTGGATGATGCGCTGTTAGGGTTTGACAAGATGCCCTCGTCGTGGACAAAGGAGGAGAAAGAACGTAAGGATCGAAAGGCCTTATCGCATATTCATCTTCATCTGTCGAATCAGATTCTGCAAGACGTTTTGAAGGAGAAAACCGCCGATGCGTTGTGGTTAAAATTGGAGCAATTATGTATGACAAAAAGTCTTACAAGTAAGCTGCATCTAAAACAGCGGCTTTATTCTCACCGTATGACAGAAGGTACGTCTGTAGAAGAACACTTAACTACGTTTAAGGAAATTGTCGCTGATTTATAGACTTTGGAGGTTAAGTACGAAGATGAGGATCTAGGGTTAATTTTATTGTGTTCGTTGCCTGCTTCATATACGACTTTCAGAGATACGATTGTATAGTCGTGATACATTAACCCTAGATGAAGTTTATGATGCTTTATTCTCTAAGGAAAAGATGAAGCAACTTGTGGTCGGATCTGAGGCTCATGGAGAGGGTCTGTTTGTTCGTGGTAGACCACAAGAAAGATTTTCTGGTGATGAGCATAGGGGAAGATCGAAATCCAGGAATGAATCCAGGAATGCTGAGAAGACTTGCAATTATTGCAAGAAAAAGGGCCACATCAAAACTGAGTGTTACAAGTTACAGAACAAGAAAAAGATAATGGCGGGCAAGCAGGGAAAACAACAAGAGAAATATGGTGAAGCCGGTGTTGTGGAGACTGATCATAGTGATGGTGAACTTCTGGTTGCTTCTGATGGCGACTCGAAAGCCGGACAGGATTGGATTTTGGACTCTGGTTACACGTTTCATATGATTCCTAATCGGGACTGGTTCTCGACATATGAATTGGTACCTAAAGGTGCTGTGCTGATGGGGAATAATGCATCTTGCAAGGTAGCTGGTAT
Source organism: Boehmeria nivea var. tenacissima (assembly GCA_018132145.1). Lineage (NCBI taxonomy): Eukaryota > Viridiplantae > Streptophyta > Magnoliopsida > Rosales > Urticaceae > Boehmeria > Boehmeria nivea. Next base: position 7,261,261 of record CM030875.1, on the reverse strand, counting down.
TGGAACAGTCCGAATTGAGATGTTTGATGGAGTTGTTCGTACACTTGGTGATGTTAGACATGTTTCTGACTTGAAGAGAAATCTGATCTCCCTAAGTACTCTTGATTCAAAAGGGTATAAATACACTGGTGAAGGTGGAGTTTTGAAGATTGGAAAAGGCGCTCTGGTAATGATGAAAGGTCAGCAGCGGTCTGCCAAGTTGTATGTTTTGCAAGGCTCTACAGTCACAGGTGATGCTGCTGTTGCCACTCGTTCGCTGTCAGAGGATGATGTTACTAAGTTATGGCATATGCGTCTTGGGCATATGACTGAGAACGGGATGGCAGAATTGAGTAGAAGAGGACTCCTTGACGGGCAGAGTATTAGTAAATTGCAGTTTTGTGAACACTGCGTTTTCGGGAAGTAGAAACGGGTCAGATTCTCAAAGGGCACTCATAAGTCGAAGGGAACGCTTGATTATATTCATTCTGATCTCTGGGGAGCGTCAAGAGTCCCTTCAAAGAGAGGCGCTAGTTATATGTTGACGATTATTGATGATTTCTCCAGAAAACTTTGGGCGTTTTTCTTGAAACACAAGAGTGATGTGTTGTCTACATTCAAGGATTGGAAGACTATGATTGAGAAGCAGATAGGGAAGCAAATTAAAAATCTCCGCACTGATAATGGCTTGGAGTTTTGTTCTGATGAATTTACTGTCCTCTGCAAGAAGGAAGGAATCGTGAGGCATAAAACAGTATGCAAAACGCCGCAACAGAATGGTGTAGCAGAACGGATGAATAGGACTATAATGGAGAAGGTGCGTTGTATGCTCTCTAACGCAAATTTACCGAAGTCTTTCTGGGCTGAAGCTGCTTCCTTTGCATGTTATTTGGTCAATCGCTCCCCCTCGATTGCTATCGACAAAAAGACTCCACAAGAGGTATGGTATGGGACTTCTTCTAATTACTCTGATTTGAAGATCTTTGGTTGCCCTACGTATGCTCATGTTGATAATGGAAAGTTAGAGCCTAGATCTATGAAGTGTGTTTTTCTTGGTTATAAGTCTGGTGTAAAGGGATATAAGTTATGGTGTCCAGAAACCAAGAAACTGATAATAAGCAGAGATGTGATATTTGATGAGACTCCCATGATTCGTGGATCAGCTTCTAAAGACTCGAGTGATGATGATCAACAGAAGTCTAAGAGACAGGTGGAGTTTCAGATTGGTACAGAGTCTTTTACAGAGACAATATTGCAATCTGAACCAGAGACACAGAGGGTTACTACACCTCCATCACCGCAGTATACTATTGCCAAAGATAGAGAGAGAAGAACTATTAAACCCCCACAGAGATATGGTGAAGCTGATTTGGTTGCTTATGCCTTAAGTGTTGCTGAAGATATTGATTTCAATGAAGAACCATCTTCTTATTCAGAGGCAGTTAGTTGTGATGATTCGGGCAGATGGATGATTGCTATGCAGGAGGAGATGGAATAACTTCACAAGAATGGTACATGGGACCTAGTGAAGCTACCTAAGGGTAAGAAGGCTGTTCGTTGCAAGTGGGTATTTAAAAGGAAAGAAGGTACACCAGGAGTTGAAGATGCGAGGTACAAGGCAAGACTAGTAGCAAAGGGTTACAGTCAGATTCCAGGTGTAGACTTCACAGATGTGTTCTCTCCGGTTGTAAAGCATAGTTCAATTAGAGCTTTACTCGGTATTGTGGCCTTACATGATTTTGAGCTTGAGCAGATGGATGTGAAGACCGCATTTTTAAACGGAGAGTTAGAGGAGGATATCTACATGCAGCAGCCTGAGGGTTTTACAGTCTTAGGAAAAGAGGACTGTGTTTGTTTGTTGAAGAAGTCACTTTATGGGCTGAAACAATCGCCAAGACAGTGGTATAAGAGATTTGACTTGTTTATGACGACGCATGGCTTCAAAAGAAGTAATTTTGATAGTTTTGTCTACTTCAAAAGGTGTGATGATGGGTCGTTTGTTTATTTACTCTTATACGTTGATGATATGTTGATAGCAGCCAGCAGTAAAGAGGAAGTAAGAAAAGTCAAAGCGCAACTCAGTAAGGAGTTTGAGATGAAAGATTTGGGAGCAACAAAGAAGATACTAGGGATGGAGATTGTGAGAAATAGAGCGGCAGGCAGATTGTACCTAAGTCTAAAAGGGTACATTGAAAAAGTTCTTCGCAGGTTCAACATGCAGAGTGCTAAGCCGGTTACTACTCCATTAGCGGCTCACTTCAGACTCTCATCTGCCTTATGTCCACAGTCAGATGACGAGGTTGATTACATGTCACGGGTTCCATATTCGAGTGCAGTGGGTTCTCTGATGTATGCCATGGTTTGTTCGCGTCCAGATTTGGCGTTTGCAGTCAGTGCAGTTAGTAGATACATGGCAAACCCCGGCAAGGAACATTGGAAGGCAGTTCAGTGGATTCTGAGATACTTGCGTGGCTCTACTGATGGTTGCTTGCAGTTTGGGAGGACTAGAGATGGAGTCACTGGGTATGTAGATTCTGATTTTACTGGAGACCTCGATAAAAGAAGATCACTTACGGGGTACATCTTCACTGTGAGTGGTTGCGCTATCAGTTGGAAGGCTACTTTGGAACATACAGTAGCATTGTCCACTACAGAGGCCGAGTACATGGTGATTATTGAGGCTTGTAAGGAAGCTATTTGGTTGAAAGGGCTGTTTAGCGAATTGAGTGAAGAATTGCAGATTAGCACGGTGTTCTGTGATAGTCAAAGTGCTATTTTTCTCACTAAAGATCAGATGTTTCATGAGAGGACTAAATATATTGATGTGAGGTATCACTTTGTTCGTGATGTTATTGCTCGTGGTGACATAGTTGTGAGCAAGGTTAGTACACATGATAATCCTGCAGACATGATGACCAAGCCACTTCCTATTGCCAAGTTTGAGCATTGCTTAGACTTGGTTGGCATTGGTTGTTGAGTTTAGCCCTGTGGACTTTTCGTTGTGGAAAAGGAGATATTCATTTGTTATTAGAGATTGGAGTTTTGTGGTTTCTTCCTTGCGTTTTGGAATTCGCGTCAAGGTGAAGATTGTTGGAGTTTTGTGACCCGAATTCTATGTTTGGACCGACCCGAAGGCCCGCGGTGCGACATAAATGAAAAATTGAGAAAAAATGGGGGTCTGTTGTGGAAGCGGAGGGTTTGGGAGATAGAGAGAGAAAAGAGAAAAGAGAAAAGAAAAAGCTTGAGAAAGAAAGAGAAAGCAAGAAAAGAAAATAGAGGTCTAGAGTTTAGAGAGTGGCTGAGCAAGGACAAGAAGAACCAAGGAAGGCTTCGAAACCCTAACTTCTCCAAGGTAAGAAAATCCGTGACCTTGGCTAGCCTTTTCACCACGTTTTGTGCTCCAAAAACCTAACAAAAGCCTTGTAATATTCTGCTTTAAGAGGTAGGAAACCACAAATGGTGGTTTGGAGCAAAAGCAAGGTAACCATTCGGCCAAGAAGGAAGCACGTCGAAGGATACTCAAAAGATCCGAAAAGCTAGGTATAATTTCTAACCCAAGAGTGACGTGAGGATCTTTTCGTTTCCTTAAGTTCATTAGATTAACCATCGATGTAAATAGGTTTGAGCTGTAAGCGTGCATGGCCTCTTTAAGGTTTAAGTTTCCCGAACACGAGTTTGAGGAAGCTAGATTGGATAGCTTCCGGATATTTCAACTCGTGTTCGGCTATGTTTGTGTTTGTTTGTTTGACTTGCATGTCTAGGGTTCGGGTTCTTTCTAACCGCGACCCTGAGCTTTTGTTTTTCTTTGATGTGTTTGCATGGCTGCTTATTTGTGTTCAAAATGCTAAAACGTTTTTAAAATCACCATGCACACAACGGTTTCCAACTGACCGAAGTGAAACTATTCAAAAGATAAAATTTGGTAATTTCTTTTGAAAATCCGAATCCAAACTTGTGAAATTTTCATGGTTTGTTTGATTTGTTATTTGAATATTTAGTTACTGTTTTTATTTAATTTTTATGTTAATATTCAAATGAAAACCAAAGAGATATGATGAAATGAGTGTCTCGATCAAAACCCGTGAAAACGGTTCAAAAGCGTTTAGCTTGAGAATCGTTTCTTCCGGGATTTAAAGCTTCGATGAAAGGTTTCAAAACGGAGTGAAAAATCTCCTTAGAACCTAGAAGCAACTCATCTTTTGTTAACAATGAGACTTGAAAAAAGTTAACAAACAACATTTTACCGAAAATGACGTTTCGCGAGAGATCGCGAAACTAGTTTCAAAAACGCCATAATTTTACAAGTCGGAATTGTACACCCATTTTCTATTATCAAGATAGGTTTGGAAACTAAACATAGGTGCTTTTCAATTGTAAAGCTTGCTGTCCTTAAGCAATTTTAAGAACAATAAAAGAATGAGTCAAAATTAAAGGCTCAAGACGACGTTTTCGCAACTTAGTCGAAACCAAAGGTTCGAGGAACTCTCAAACTAAAGTAAAACGGGTGCCGAGACTCAAATGGACTTATTCCAGCCCATACATAGTGAGATGAGAACCGTAGTCGTTCAAATTGAACTAAACGGGATTTTTCAAACGATATGAGACTCGGTTTCCTCGAAACCGAGCATTTTTCTCAAGAAATGGTTATAGTGCGCGAAAACTACTATACTGAGCCCAAGAGTAATTTTGTAAAATGTATCCTAGTTGAAAAAAGGATTTAATGAACACTTTTTTTTTTTTTTGGAATAAAGAGAGCTTATTAATTAAGCTTAGTGTTCAAAAGTATTTTGTGAAAACACTAAAACAGGCAAGTGTCCCGTCTTAGAGACGTTTAAAATGTCCAGGCCATTTTGGGCCTTGCCTTAGTCTTTGAAGCCCAAAAAACTTGTTGGGCCAAACTGTTTTAAATTGTGAAGGCCATTTTGGGCCTTCACTATGTTGAAAAGCCCAAACCATTAGTGGGCCTTATAGCAAGGAGGCTGTGAAGGCCATTTTGGGCCTTGTTCTAGGCCGAAGCCCAAGTACCCATTTGGGCCTTGGAAGTGGCTAAGGCCTATTTGTATCAAGGCAAAATGTGTAAGAAAGCCTTGAACCTAGTAGAGGACCACTTAAACTGGCCCAATCAAAATAAGTCAGTAGAAACCCATCAAGTTAAGATTAGACTTTCCTAAACTCATACGGACTTTGGATAGTCCTAAGATTTCAAAAGACGAGAGACAGTCTAAGAAAGTTTAATATGGAAACCCGAGCACTTAAAGATTAACTAATTGATAGTTCATCACATGTTTTGAGACGGTCAAACTAACGAGATCATGTATTCTATTCAAGGACAAGGAGACACGAAGCTGGTCGGAGCTCTGAACAAGTTCCCAAAAAGACCTCACAACCGTCGTAGCACCCACAACGGCAAGTGACGATGCACCTACAGCACCGAGTATATATGTGAATTGTTTGCTAGGGTTGCATTAGTCCTTTGTGAATAAATGATGTGTGAATGCTATACTTTTGTGCTGTGCATAAACTATGATAGCCGAAAGGAAACCTTAGCATAAATAAAATATGAATAAAACGTTCGTAGTTAGATATAATCTAATCTTTAGATTAGATTTTTCATAAGACTAAAAAAAAAAGAATAAGCTGTAAATAATTTCATTTAGTACGAGTTCGCTCGTACTCGATCTCCACTGAATTTATAACTCAAGCGTGAGAAGAAGGTCGGCCTTAAGCCGAACCTATAATTAAAAGACAAACAGCTTAATGACAAAGGAAAGCGGCCTTGAGTTGCCAGTAATGACTAAGGCTGTGAATGCCTAAGTAGAGGCTGAATCTTTAACTACTAAAGAATTAGTAACTCCTTAAAGATTCATGAACAGAATTAGACATCGATCCTTGAGATCGGTAAAACATAATACTAACGGCATAATCGGGTCCTTACCTGTGCGTTGTGTTTTACGGACTGTGGTTCATCAGAATAATCTTGTAGGAAAACCTACCCAGCCTTCTGTATATTTGCTATGACTCGTACCCAAACGCAAGAGGTTTAAGTATGGGACACGTGAGTAGTCCATCAATATGATATCTTCAAAGATAAATAAGTCTAAATGAAATCCAAGTCCTCTTGCAATATCCCAGTTTTTTTTAACCAGTTAATGAGGGATAAATAACAAGAAAGCCCTAGTCTGCTGTGTGATCAGACAAGTGGGTTCAATCATACTAAATCATCGTCCATTGTGTGATCTGATGAGGGAAAGTATATCAGATTGAAAGTCCCGATTCCTCGGTACACGAGACGGGAATGATAGAATCTAAAATAAGCCTCAGTCTTCTTATAGGAGTTGATAAGAGGTAAACGAATACAATCTAAATATCGAAATAAAATAAGTCGATGGTACTACTTGGCTCCAAGAGAACAGAGCCCTGGCTCCGAGAGAGAGAGCCCCAGTCCTTGAGGGTGAGCATGTTCCTCATACAAAGCCAGCCAGTTGCGTATGAGATGAAGTCCGAGGGACTGCCAGGAGATAGGCCAACTCCGCGCCTGCGCGCTAGAGAAATCACGGTGACCATCAGTAGATCCTGGACTTGAGAAAAATGTCGAGCTCGATTAAATGAGTAACGAATTGAATGCTGTGTGAAACCATTAAATCTGGAGTGAGAGTCTAGCAAGACAAATCCTCTAGAAGGACAATAAATAAGCGTGGTGGGTCCATAACTGATCTCGAGGCCTTGGCGATATGAGGAGCGAAGCTGTATGTAAGAGACTCGCCAGTATAGCTGAGTTGTCTCCTCAGAGCAAGGTGAATCGGGGGTGTTATACGAGTATGCTTAGTGCAACGGAATCGAGCTACTTTGCGTAGGAAGCTTGGCTGTGTGAACCAACTACGAAGTACTCGGCAGTGAAAAAGTGAGAATTGAGAGACATGGGAATACGCAAGGTAATAGGTCAACTTTGATGCATTTGCTGTGTAAACGATGTTAGTCGGTATGGGACGGCTAACCCCTCTCTGTGTGATTGTTGTAATACGTGAACTTGTAATGCCTATCATTGAGGTAGACTAATTCGCCCTTACTGAGTTTATCAACTTATAGGTTCTCGGTATTATACGTAAGAAGCCAACGAGGATTGACGAGTAAGAGCTGGCGGAGATGGCGTGTGTGGTACCTGTTGAAGATGATTACCCGTAGTAATATTTTTCTGCACTTTTGTTATGTTAGAAACATTCTATGTTTTTTATGCCGGGACGAGATCCTAAGGGCTTTAAGATTTGGATATGTAATATTATAAAGATAATAGACTCTGTGTGAGTCGTATCGTATTTTCAGACCGGAACGTGATCCGGAGGACTCCTAGTAATATCGTTTGTAATATTATGACAGCATCTATGTGCCATCAACCTTATTACATTTTAAGTTTTATATATGATAAAGACTTCTGCATTTAAAAAAAATACACAAAATTTCCATTTTCAGAGGTTTTAAAAGAGTTTATCAGAGTATAAAAATGAGTTCGTACTCTTCTGTCGCGGCCACGGCCGAGCCGGTGGGTCGTGACACCGGACGGGGAAGACGCGCGAGGGGGCTCTGGCGCTGTGCGACTCGACGGCACGGTGAGGTCTAGCATGGCGCGACAGTGCGACGAGGCTGGTGCGGCGCGGTTGTGCGCTGGCGAGGAGAGAGGGAAGAAGAGAGAGAGAGATTTGGGCGGTGGGAGAAAGTGAAGGGGGTTGAGCGGCGAAGAAGATGAAAAAAGGGAATAAGATGAAATCCTAGTGGACAATTGGGCTTTTAATGTGGCCCACCAAATTAAATAATTAGTGTAATTTCAAAAAAAAAAAAAAAAAGAGAATACACTATTAGGGCCTTAGGCTCAAAATGAAAAGATATGAATTTTAATATCAATTTCGAGCTGAAAATAAATTCCTAACATATCCAAAAATTCAAAAATACACAATAATATAAATTGCACAAATATTTGTCTACCGCCAAAAGTTAGCCAATTTTGACGAAATTGACAAACATTCATTAAAATAAACACAGCCAAGATAATATCACAATCCACCTGTGTCAAAAATGGAAAGATAAATGCTTGTAAAAGTGATCTTGGTTTAGGCCATTACAACATTGGTTTCTTTTCTATTTTTCCAGAAGTTATTTTTGGTAATTTTTTTTTTCTGTAAAGCTTTTTTTTTTTTTTCCTTTGAGTGTTTTAACTATTTCCTTAATATACCTTTTTTAAAATTAAATTACTAGATTTTTTTAAAATACATTAATAATGTCTAAATTAATTATATTAAATAGTAAGCAATAATAATAATATTAGAACTTAAGAAATATAATTTAAGATGAAAAATTGAAATGACTTTTTTTAGATGATAATATGATTACAAAATATAAATAATTCGACTTTCACGCCTAGACGTTGTGTCCTCGACATCTAAATTTTCAAATTATTCCACTGTCTTGGCTATGTTTGTTGCTTGATCCCAATATTTGGATATAGTAAACATCTCCACTATCTCTGGTTTCAGCGACATCCGTCGATCCTCAATAATTCTTCCAATTGAGCTGAACGTCGCCTCTTAAGAAACTGCTAAGACAGTAATTGATTGTATATCGCAATCCATTCTCAAAAGTATTGGAAATATGAACTAGTGTTCCTTCAATCATTTCAAAATGCTGAAGTCGATGACACTCATATCCATATTTTGCAATTTAGTATTCTGGGAGCTCCCATAAGAGAAAGTCCCAGCGTAGGAAGAAGACTCACTGCTCCTTTGTTGTTAACTAACGTTGCTCATCTATTGCAAAATAATAGTAGTCTTCTAGTGATGGGTGTGCAATAGGTGCATGCCTCACTTTTGGAGCTTGTGTCTCATCTCCTAGCCATTCATCTTCATATGACTTGTAAAGTTGATGAACTTTTTCTCAGCACCAGGGATGGTAGTATGAACATAGCACCAGCCACGAGGCCGATATTTGTCGCTTCATTAATTCTTTTAAAAGGAAAAAATCGCTTGACACGCGTGTCACGTGCCCTTATTTTGGGATTGGGCGCTGGTAAGATGCCTCTGTCTTTAAGCTTTATTTCTTTGCAGGAATTGTCAGGGCTTTTTTTTGTTGTAATTTTCCCCCTCTTTTTCTCTTTTTTTCACTTATTTTTTAATAACATCTTAACCATAATTATTTTACGGTGTTGTTAGGAAATAAATTTTTTTGTTATTCTTTTTTACATCCATTGTGTTTTACATATAAATATATATTGCTAGAAATATTATTTTATTTTTATAGTTATTTTAGTAACTTTTATCATTTATTTTTTATATTTAAATATTTTAAAAATTATTTTAATTTTGTACTGCTCTATACGTAATATTGTCCCACATAACATTGTATAGGAGAGGCGTAACAATGACAGAAGTTGATTATAAATTCATAATTTTTGTTACTATATGCTTTTATATCATTACTACATATTGTTTTAGTGTTATACTGGCATACAAATAAATGTAGCATTACATAAAGGGCCTAATAAATCTATAGTTATCTATTAGAATCTTCATAAAAATAATTAGTTTCTCTGTTTTGTCAATAGTTCAGCATGTTGCTGCTTAAATGTCTCAAAAACAAAAATATTTTAATTTCAGTTCGTACGAGCTCAAAACCCACGCGTTGCAGCGGGTGTTATTTTATTGGGCTCATTTGTTAAATAGCCACTTGGAAGCCTATGTTTTAGGGAAATGGTCTAAGAATTCAAATTTTAAGTTATTAGCCCTAAATCCCATTCACACCACTTTGAAATCTCGTTTTTACCTCTCATCACTCATTTGTTACCTCATGTAACAAAGGGCAAAAAATTCAATACATATTGTATAAAGGCTAATAACTTAATTATAACAAACTCAGGTCAATTCCTTGAAACTAAAGTTAAAAACATGTCATTTACTTAATAATCTTTATTTTATTTTATAATTTAATATTAAAAATCAAGAATTCTTGAAATTATTTTATAATAAAATATTAAAAAATAATAATATTTGAAAAATATCAGTATCTATGTAACCTTACAGTAATAATAAATTAACATTCATTTTCATAATTCAAACATTTTATATTAGAAAAATTCTAAAATAATCCCCATGTTTTACCGAAAATCCATTTTCATTCTTTTGATTTTGGTAATTACAAAATAGTCCCTCTATTGTTTTAATCAATCTAAAAAATCCTCAAATTCTATTTTGGTCAACATTTACATGTGAAAGGACAATATTACCCTTTACTAAAATCGTTTTTTAAGTATATATTTTCTTATTTTTTATTAAAAATAAAACAAACATTTATTATTCTGTATCTTCTCTCTCCCTAAAACCAACCCAGACGACGAAGAACAACCCCATTCCGTGCTCCGCCCCACCACCACGTCGTTGTTTTCCCTCCTCCTGACCTGCTACCTCAACTGCCTCCTCGCCACCGACCGTCGTCACACCCTCGTCGGCGCCGACGAGGACTCCTCCAGTGATTTCGCCGGCGAGAGCTGCGCGTACTCGAAGCCCATCCTTGTCCTGGACATGGTTTGGAAGTTTGCCTTTGGGACGGCGAGCTAGGAGGGGTCAAGTGTTTGGGGTCGAGGTTAGGGTGGCGGGCTAGGTGTGGTTCGGGGTTGGGGGCCGCGGGCTAGGGGGTGTCAAGGTTATGGACAGCGGGATAGGGGTCGCGGGGTTGATGACGATAGGCTAGGCCGCTGATTCAGGCCGTGAGGTTGGGACTGCCAGGGTTAGGGACTTGCTGAGGTTGGGGCTGCCGGGGTTGGGGCTAGTGAATTTGCTGGTTTGGGGCTGCCGGACTCCAAACCCGTCCGAGCTCTTTGGATTTTTTTTTAAATTACCTTTTGTTATATTTTTTTGTTACAAATAGACATTGGAATTTTTTTGGTGAGTTTTTTAATATCTCTGCAAAGTTTGGAATTTTTTGGCTTTGTAGGTTTGCTGGGTTGGTAAATCTGGTGGGTTGGGACGCCCATTCGCCTCCCCCTCCGCGAACCTCGGCCTTTCCGCAAACCCCGCCCTTCTGCTGCCTCGAGAACTTTCACCCGTGGTTATGGTTTTGAATTATTTTTTTCTATGCAAATTAGCTTTTGTTTTTGTTTTATTATTTTTTTATATTTTTGTTTTATTCAAAGGGTAATTTTGTCATCTTTTAACAATATTGAGCATCAGTCAACGCCAAAGGACATGTTTAGTCAGATTTAGTAAGCAAGAGGACCATTTCAGAATTACTAAACCGGAGGGATGGAACCAGATTTTCGATAAAATACGGGGACTATTTTAGAATATTCCCTTCTATATTTAATATCATAAAACTCATATGCTTATTATCTTTACAACGTTTTATGTTTTTTAAAATTAAATAAAATGCAATTTTATTTTTTCTTTTCTTTTTCTCAGTTTGACAATAAAATAATTTTTACAAAAATTAATGTGAATATTAGATATCTAAAGTAACAAAATAATAGTAGGTGTAATATATATAAATAAATATATAAAAAAAGCTTAATAAAAAATGATATCGTAGCAAAATTAAAAAAATTTAAAAGATAGGAAGTTGTAATATATTTTTAAGATAAAAAGAAATAATATTAATTTTTTAATATAATACGATACTGTTTATTTATTTATTTATTAATTTTTTATTAACACTTTTTTCTGCTGAGTCCTAATAAATTTAAAAATATTCAATTTAAACCTTCAATATTAAAAATCCTTAAACTAAAAACCCCATAAAACTTTATTAATCCTTAAACATAAAAATAAAACAATCAAACGTTATTTCTTACTGCATTTTAAACATTACTGTGGAGGATTCTCACTTGGAGATGATGAAAAGAATAGTTCTAAGCTTACTATTTTTTTTACCAATATTTTTTAAAATTTTTGAAGAAAATAGTTACTATTTACAAAATAATTTTAAAAAAATAGCCACAGTTTCAGAAAATTTAGAAACTAGCCATGTAAGAAATTTCTTACAAAATTTTTGCCAAGTGTCAGAAATTTCTGACAGTATTTTTATGTGTATTTTTGTTATTGTCAAAAATTTCTTACAGTTTTATGGCGAGTTTTTTTTTATAAATTTTTTGAAACTGTAGCTATTTTTAAAAAATACACAGTCCAAAATAGCTATTTACCTAACTAACCCATATTTTTAATACCAACTTAAGTATTATATTATTATTGGCGAGTGCTTATCACTTAGGTAGAAGGATTTAATATTCAGCCAATCAAATAGATAACATCTCAACTACCACATAAATTAGTATTAATAAATTGATAAAATATTCAATATGTCTAGCATTATTCAGATGAAAAAATAGGCATAAAGGAAATAGACAATGCATTTTAGCTCTCAAAAGAGTTGCACACCCCCTAATATAATAGGTATCACATCTGATTTTTTTTTCCCTCCTTATGCTCGATTCATTGTAGATTGATTTTATATATTGATCAATTCTTAAGATTGCTATTAATTCATCTCTCATAAAGTATATTAGATGAACGAAGATACTACCTACTTTCGTGGATGAAGAGATTATCCCCAAAACCACTTAATGTAACCACATTTGATTTTTGTTGCCATCTTCTTTCTTTCCATTGTTAAATCTCGATTTGACATTTGAAATCTTAATGATAGAAAAAATCACATTTTTTTTTAATTTCGTATTTACAGTGGCTAAATTTAGTTTCTAAAGCTAAGTCTGGGGTTTTTTATATGTTAAAAATTTAATTTCAGAAAAAAAAAAGCAATAGACATTGCCTAAAAACAAATGGTTCCATAGACATATAAATGTTCTTCTAACTGGTAGTGTTAGGCTTTTATTATTATTTTAATATAAAAGAAAAAATAAAAGAAAAGGGCTTTTACTCATCCATAAAAAATTCATGTGAAACCCAGCATGAAATTTGCAAAGTTGTAAGATGCGAATTGAACTTTGAAAAGATAAAAAAGAAAACCAACAACGTTAGTGAATCTTGATACCCAAAAGCGACTCTTAGACCATCGTCCTCGTAAGCAGTCACTGACAGACGTTTGGGTGATTTTGCAATCCTCACATACAAACACAAAATAATCAAAAAAAAAAAAACAAAAAGAATTAATTCAAACTCATTTCCAAATGACAAAACCCCAAATTCGCGATCAAAAAACCAAATCACCCAAACAAAACAAAACCCCAAAGCCCCAAAGCCCGAGCCCACCGCTGTGTTACCGTCGCACCGCATCATCAAGCCTCCGCTATTAAACCACCGTACTACACCACTCCTCACCCGAGCCTACCGTCGCTTCTCACTCGAGCCCATCACCGCCCCGCTCTTTGAACCAAACCCAAATCCACTCGGTAAAAATCAGTAAGGAAATCAAGAGAGAAAGTATGCAAATCAAACGACATTAAAACCAAGGGACAGGAAAAACTGAAAAAGCCAAAAACATTAAGAAAGAAAGAGGGGCAATTTCAAAATTTGAATAGGTAACTGTAGAAACTACAGTGATACGGGTCTTCTTTTTAGTATATTACAAATTCAAACACCCGTGTGTTGCAGCAGTTTTTTTCTAAATGATTATGATATGCATTTACTTTTACGTATTTAGTTCTCTTATATATCATTGGTTAATAGCTTAATTTTGAAAATGTTGACCATAATTCCTCAAACACATAGACCAAAAGATGCCTAAATACTAAATAAATGCTAAAATTTATATAAGACAAAAGCAATAATAGACAATAAAATTTATGTACAAATATTTAGAAGAGATTTTTGGCTAAATGACTTGTTTTTAGCCTTAGTTTTTAAGAATTGACCTGTGTTTGTCATAATTAAGTTGTCATCCATATTTCCTTTTCGTTATTTTTTTTAGACATTATGTATTGACTATTTTGTCATTTGTTATGAAAGGTTACAAATCTCACAGACTGTAACAATTTTTATTTCAATAAGTAAAAACTTTTGATACAAACCATCACAGACAAAATTTGATACACATATGTAACAAAAATATCAAATTTTTATTACACATTTGTATCAATATTTGTTACATATCGTGACAAATATTGTTACAATTCGTAATAATATGTGTTGTAAATTGTAATAAAATTTTGGCGAACAGGAGTATTTTGGGCAGCCCGGATGTATGTGAATGAGTCTGGTGGCTTATAACTTAATTTTTCAATAGTTGAGTCATTTTCTTAAAAAATATTATTTTAACAGGCCATTTTGCTAATTGGCCTATATTTAAAAACATATTTTACAATAATTTATCCTAAATACATAACAAAAAATTGATAATATAAATTATGACAATATTTTTACATTTAGTTAACATTTGCATATATATATATATATATGTATAAGCAATAAAGATCTAACTCTTTAAATTTTCTACTTATTTTACTTTTCTTCTTCTTTGATGCAAATTTTATCAAAATAGTTATCATAATTTATATTAATTATCTTCCAGCCTTCTTTATATATCAATTTTCACTACTTTGAAAACAAAAAAAAAAAAAACAAAAAACAGAAAAAAGGACAACATAATGGTGTCTATTGATTCAGGTAGAAAAGTTATAACTAACTGTGGCAATGAAAAATTTTCGGACCCGAGTGGCAAGAAAAAATGAATTGAAATAAAAAAGATTTAGACCAGATAGAAAATGACTGGAAAGCAAAAAATAAAATGTTTTTCAGTCCTGATTTTAAGGACCTCACGCCCTCAAACACATTAGGGGGTACTTTTTAAGGAAAAAGAAATTACAAAATTGACCCAAAAACCCCCGAAAAATTTAGGCATGTTTATTTTGGTATTTTTGGCGGTTTCATTTTTTTTAAATGTTACTAAAATTCTAATTTTGAAAATAAAAAACCGCCTAAACAAAATGGCGGTTGATTTCATTTTTTTCAATTTTTTTTTTGTCGATATTTGGCGGCTTTCGCTAAACCCAAAAGTTAAACAAAAATGAAAAAATTAAAATTTTCTATTCCATAATATTAATATATAATAAAACCTATTCATTAAAAAAATAAAGAATAAAACAAAATAAGTTCATAATTTATACATAGAAGACATCCATAATGAAGACATAAAGTAATAACTAATAAACATAACAAAAGACTAAGCCACAAAACTAAACTATAAAAAAAATACATATATATATATATATATTTGCTGATTTTTTGGTAAATCAAAAATTGATTTCTCAAAACCAAAAAACCGCCTAAAAAATTTCGGTAATCATAAAAAAATCTCCAAAAGAACGACACAATTAATTTTATCATTTTTTGTCACTTTTGATAATAGGCGGGTGGTAATTCAATTTTAATTTTTTTAATAGACCTAAAGTCTAATTAACTATATAGCTGCAAAATAATAATTTTTTGGTTCACCGTGAGAATTCCTTTCTTTTAGTATATTAGATAATATTAGGATAATGTCTATTTTCTTAATTCATAAAAATATTAATTGCGTCATAATCTCTATAAATAAATATTTTGCTTCCAATAAATTTTTATATAAATCTTTTTTTATGTTACGAAAAAATATAAATCCAAACGAATTAAAGAAGAACAATAAGTGACTCTCAAAAGCAATATAATTAGTATTAACTTTTTTTTTTTGCGTACCAATAATTTAAAAAAATGGAAGGAAACTAATATTTTCCCTAATAACTTCAGCTATGTGCATGCACATTTTTAGTGCTCCCACCTTGATTGCAAAAAAAATAAAATAAAATAAAATAAATAAAAATGCTCCCATCGAAAAACTAGAAAAAAACCAAAGAAAAACTTATCTCACATGTGCCTTGGAAAGTGCAGTTTAGTAAAAATGACAAATCACGGTAGAAACTACAGTGATAACTGATAAGAGTTGTGAAATGAAAAGTGAAAGGAATGGAGATGCATAAACAAACTAGCATTACGACAAAATTTAATTTATATGTTAATCTTTGTTTTTTGTCGCAAACGAGATAAATAATTGATAATTATTATGCATCGAATTTTTTCTATCTTGCATATTTTTAAACTGAAATTAACTTTTTTTTCTTCTTTGAGAAATATTGAGATTAACTATTCTGTTTTTAATATTTTGTGTGCTTTTCAGTGCTCTTAAAAAAAAAACTTTTCAATCTTCGTATCAGATTGTTTTTTAACCAAATTTATTTCCATTTTGCACTTTTCCCAATCGATAATTTTTTTTCTTTTATTTGTTGCTTCACAAAATCTCTTCATTAAATTGAAGTTTTATACAAAAAAAATTTCTACTGTTGGCGTTTTAAATTAAGGATTATTTGGATTGCAAAAATTTTTTGGTTTAAACTGTATTGTAAAGTAATTACATTAATTAAAAAAATCAAACTTAAGCTGTATTGTTCTAGTAAAATGTGATTTTAATATGTATCCATATTTTGCAATTGAACATATATATCTAATTAAACTCATAGGCAATAAAAAAACAGATAATTTTCTTCATTTAAATGGGAATTATCTTTTCACAATAAGTATTCTTATCAAAATGCCCTCAAACTCGATTAATAATAAATGTATTTGTATCTCAAGAAAAAAATAAAAAAAGTAACATGCCTAACAACTGAAGACCTTAAAAATAAATAAATATAAACACAAGGACACACTTAAAACTTAAATTTTTGGTACAAACCAAATCGGGGGTCTTCTACTCATTTTCTTAAGGGCAGTTGGATCTATATTGTAATGCAACTTAAAGCGCTTACTTTCCATATGGTAGACACCCAAATCACATATCATATGATTGAGCCAACCTTTGATATCATCTGTGTCATGGGTAAAGTATATGCAATTGGACTGACATCCCGGGAAATCAGAAGCCAAGACAGATATAGAAGAATTGTCACCCAAGAATAAGGCAGTGTTACCAATACTTGTTTGCTCAATCCATTCCTTCCCATCAAAGTCAAATCGGAAAACTTCAAAACTCTTGGTCTCACGAGCGTCTCCATCTTCTGGCCAATCGATATATCTTTTAACCAACAATAGCTCTCCCCCATACGATTGTACAAGATATTTGTTATAGTGAGCTGTTGGAATTTCTTCTGTCGGAGGTGCAACCCACTTTACAGTTGAGTCTGCAATGTTCAAAGATACAAGCCCGCCACTATAACTTATAGCATAAAACTCATTCTTGTAATTCAATACATCAGCTGCCATAAACCGTATGTTGTTATAAGGAGCATCGATTTTACTCCATGTTACGTCTTTACCATGCCTAATAAAAGCCAACTCCTGGAATTCACCATATATCGCAACAACTGTAAGCTCATTCATATCTTCTATCTCCTCATATTTGACAATAGCTTTATGAATATGGTAATCGCTAACTTCAGAAGGATCTACGAAATCCTCATCCTCCTCATCCTCTATTCCAGGCTCAAAAAAACGAGGAAATATGCAGGGGAGATGGACACTGGAATTTGTAAGCATAAGACCTGCAGGTTTGTGCAATGTTACCGTCGAATCTTTATTAACTGCTATGAGCCATCCTTCTGAAGAGCCACAAAAACGCTTGGGATAAGGCACTTTTAGTCTCAACTCTGAGAACTTGTCTTCCATGACATCATATACTCTCCATGTATGTTCCTCTTCATCAGGAATCAAAAGCAGTGGAGCTGAAAACATACAAGGTGGATCAAAGTTCATGTATATAGACTTAAACTTGTATTTATTTATGATCATATTTATATCACAATACATGAACGAACTCTAAATTACACACACATTCATAGTTATTTTTCTGTATGATTTATAAATGTTCATCAAGCTTGCTGCTTTTTTTTTTTTTACACTAATGCAAAACCTGATTTCAAGTGATAAATAAGTTCAGAGCGTAAATACTCTCATGAATAAAGTTTTAACACAATCAAGTCCGTTTAACATAAAGCATTACAGAGTCAAAGTTCTCCAATCCAATACCCAACTGTTTCCCATGAAATTACCGATTCACCCTCAAAACCGGATTTATACTAAACAAGGATCGCTAATTATCTTTCATAACTGTACGAAAAAGAAATAGGAGATTTACCAATACCTGGACATATAAAAAGCAGTACGGAGAATGAAAAAGAATACCTGTAGGAGTCGAAGAGGAACTTGTAAGCTTCGACATGGTAACGCTGAATATTGAGAGCAGTTTATTTTGATACCAGAGAGCTGAATCTACAGGAAAGAAAGATAAAGTTATTCGGAGGAAAGAAACACAAAATAAAGTAATAATAAATGTGAAAACAAATTAAACAATATTTTATGTTCCATTGGTACTAGAGGGGGAAAAAAGGGTTGTTATCAACCCTGTCATAGCTATAGTCCAAAATCTCATAATCGATTAACTAGAACAAATATTACTCCATATCAATTACACAAACGGAAAATAAACATATCGAAAGGATTTTTTTATTATTATTTTTTTATTGTTTTTGATTGATGAGAATTTCCGTTAGAAAAAGAAAAAGATAGCGAAAACAAAGCAAACCAAGGATAAACTTGTATAACAAGAGGGACAAACCCAGAAAAAGCAGAGAAATTGAACAAACTAAAAGCATAAAAAAAAATTTCAACGAAAACGGAGAAAAGAAGTCACAGCAGACAAAAGAGGAAAGCATAGAAGTTGTCTAGTTGTTTGGATACCTATAGAGATTAGAGAGGGGCTGCTTGGAAGCCAAGGGAGGGGAGCTACAAAATCCAATAAGGGCCTGGCGAGGCAGTTGACGACCTGACGGATATGTGAGGTGAGATCAGAGATGAGGCTAAAGCACACCAGGCTAGGGTTATTTATAATGAGATATCAGAATAATTCTTTCCGAAATATTAATCCTATTTCTTACTTAATTGCTAATCTCAATCCTAATTTGCATCTAACATAATAATAATAATAATAATAATATTATTATTATTATAGAAGGGCTTGAGCACATGGGCCAATTACTTGCCGACAAGAATTAGTTTCCTTAATTCTTTTATTTTTGTAGTTTCTTGTTTTAAATTTCTAAAAATAAAAAAATTGCAGAAAACAAAAATTACAAAAAAAAAAAGAAAAAGAAATAACATACTGTTTTCCTAAACTCGGATGCATATATCCGTTTAAACTTTTGCATATTAGTTGCTTTATGACATCTAATAACAACGTAAATCAATATAAGACAAACTATTTTTTTCTTTGATGCAGAGAATTAACAAACCATCTTATGGAACTTAGCTATATCACTCTTTGTTATTTCCGAGCTTGCAAATTCATGTTTCACAATCGCAACACAAATATATCACGAATCAGTGAATCACAATCACAGATTCACAATCACAGCCAGTCAACCACAATCACAATCGGAACGAAGAACGAGGAAGAGAGGATTACCTCAAATGACTGGGACGCTCGGACGGCGGAGCTCGGAGGGCGGGGAAGCTCGGACGGCGGGGCTGGGGCTCAGACTCAAACTCGAACGGTGAGGCTCGGACAGCGGGGCTGGGGCTCGGACGGCGGCGCTCGAGAGGACGGGGAGACTCGAACTTGAACTCGAACGAGGAGGCTCGGGCGGCGGCACTCGAGCGGACGCGGAGGCTCGGACGGCGGGGCTGGGGCTAGCACGGCGGCACTCGAGCGGACGGGGAGGCTCGAACGGTGAGGCTTGGGGTTCGAACGGCTGGGCGGAGGCCGGAGAGGCTGAGGAGGAGCTTTGGCCGTCGAGGAGGAGCTTTGGGCGGGGACGGCGTGGAAGTCCAGACTCGAGAGTCCAGAGGCAGAGGGCGTCGGCGGTAAACGTACACTAATGTCTGACATTGAATTTGGTTAAACCGAAAACCGCCCACTAAAGTTTCGGTAATTACACAAAAATTTTTTGGTATCCAAAATTTCAATTTTTTTAGACAGTTAGTGATTGTTTATGAACAGATCTAGTAGCTTTATGACATCTAAATAACAATGTAGTTATAATATATATATATATACACTAAATTAAAATATATATATATATATATGTAGTAAAATAAAAGCATTGTTCTTTTTTTAGTAATACCAAAAAAAAAAAAATATATATATATATATATATATATATATATATCTCAACCTCATAAGAAAACTCTTTCTAAAATTTTTTCGATTTCCAAAAGACACAAATACCAAAAGATTTCATGATGGCGAAGCAACCAAAACATGAAATAGTCAATAGAATGTTAAAAGGACACAAACTCAAAACATTGGGCATAATTTCACAACTTCTACGCACAATCATAGATAACAAAATCATTAAAATTCCCGATGTTCTAACTCAATATTTTGACAATCTTTCTAAGCCTTAGCACAATTGCAACAAATCAAACAATATCGTGGAACACACAAATACACTTAAATCCATCAAAAGCATGCCAAGGACAAAATTTTAACCTCACACTATTCACAACGGTATAAATTTCAACACCGAGCAATCTGAATATCATCAAATGTCTAACCAACTAAAAATAACACTTACATTAGAACCATAACTACAATGTACTCACAACAAGAAAACAAGTTCGACTATAGCGGCTCACCTAGCGTGAGCAGCGACGGCTTGCGGCGGCAGCGACGACCTCGACAAGATGGCTTTAGTGACGAGCTCGCCCAACAGCACGAATCAACGATGGGCAGTGAAGAGGCACAAGGCTACGGGACCTCGAGCAGAGGCGTCAACATAAGGTGGCCGGGAGCACGACGGAGGCCCATGCACCAAAGCTCGCGCGCGGGAGGCACGGCGGAGCTCGGTTGGGTTCGGGCAGCTTGGGTCCGTCGGGAGTAGGGGTGTGAATGGGTTGGGTTGGACGGGTTGGAGCCTCTAACCCAACCCAACCAGAACACATCGGGTTGGAAAAAAATGAACCCAACCCAACCCTACATTGTAACCAACCCAACCCAACCCAACTCGATCATGATCGGGTTGGGTTGGGTTGGGTTAATCGGGTTAGATATTTTTTTAAAACAATTTTGATGATATTTTTTCTAATTAATTTAAGTCAAAATTTTTATTTTAATTGAAACTTTTACAAAAATAAATATAAGAGTTAATATCATAACACAAAAACTTGGACTACATGGTTTAACTTTGACATTTGAAGAATAAGTTAGTGGGTTAAAACATTTTCAACCCCAAAAATCTACATATTTTTTATATAATTTAAGGATCGGGTTGGGTTGGGTCAACCCGATCCTTAGAAATCACAACCCACCCTAAGATGTCGGGTTGGGTTGGGTTGGTCAAAATTTTACATCGGGTTGGATTGGGTTAGGGTTAATCGGGTTGGATTCCGATTGGGTTAGGCGGGTTGTTCGGGTTGGCGGGTTATTTGCACACCTCTAGTCGGGAGTTCGCTGGAGGAAGACGCGGCGAAGCGCAGGCTTGGCCGGCGTTGAGCAGCGCGCGGATGTGGCTCACACAAAGGTGAGAGACCAGTGCCGGAGGTCTGGGTTCAAGCGGTCACGCGTGAGGAGGGAGTGCAGCGTGGCGGCTGGGCGCACGTGGAGGAGCTGGGATCGCTCGGTGAGGAACAGCGGGCAGAGCAGCGCTCGGATACGAGGCGGAGTTGTGCGCGGAGGCTCACGCGATGGCATGGCGAGCGAGCTGGGTTGCACGCTGGTTGCGCGAGGGAACATTGGAGGAGGCTGGGCAAGGTAGGGCGGAGCCAAGCGGTGCCAGAGCAGATGGGCTGGAGGTCGCATGGTCGCGCGCGTTCACACGGGGCAGGGCTTGGGCTAGAGCAGTGCGCAGAGGCCTGGGCAAGAGGAGAGGCGTGCCGGATGGGTTTTCTTGCTGGCGGAGGCTAGGTCCTTGTGCTCGCCGGCGAGGGGCAACGAGCGGCGGTTGTGGGCAAGGGGAGGGTTGTTGTCGTAGGGGAGGGAGATAAAATGGAGAGAGAGAGAGAGAGAAGAAGGGGAAAAAGAATAAAACCCTAAAGAAAAGAATGGTTTTTTTTAATAAATGATATATTTTTCCAGAAAAATTATAAAAATACAAAAATAGTCTAGATTTGCAAAGTTAGGAATTTTAATATCAACCTTGAGACAAAAATAAATTCTTAACATGTTTCTTAAACACAAAAGTGCAAAATAACATTATTTGCACGGATATTTTACAGCTCGAGAGTTGGTCAGATTTGACAAAACTAACTAATTTCTCTCAAAGTAATTACAACCACGATACTCTTACAAGCCATTAATCTTACAAGTCATACACTTTCGAGATTTGATCGAACTTGTATTCATAATTAGGCTTAGAGAAAACGTTCGAGTTTTGTCTTTACACAATTATACAATCCTTGTAAATAAAGTTTCTCTAAAAAACTTCAAACACTTTATTATTCTCAAATTTTCCTTTGAAACAAACACTTCAACATGAATGGCTTCTATTTGTATTATTTCAATTTGAAACCTATAAATTTTCAAGGAAGCATTTAGTTTGGTTGGACTTTTGTCTTGAAATACTTTCACTCATCCGTGTAGACCAAGTCCATGTTCAAGCCAATTAATACCATTTTCAAAATTATTTTGTAAGGTATTAAGATCATAAAAAAAAAAAAAGCAGCTTGTACCATGTCATTAAGCTCTTTAAACAATCACAAAGATTTCAACTCCTTTGGCTATTCATATTAGGGTTTTCGAGTTTTTTCAACCCTTTGCTAGATTTTTTTTTCTTTTCAAGTCTTTGTATATCTCTAGGCTGTGAACATGCACTTGAATAAATTTAAAAAAATACACTTCATTAACTAAAATCTTGACTTAGATATTTTTAGGTTATTCGGCAATCACAAGGAAACAATTTGCTTTTATCTTTTTTTTTTTTTAAAAGAAACGTGCACACCGATCTGTTGGAAATCGTTGTGCACAGTTTGGTTTTCAAATTTGAAACTGTGTGTTTGTGATGACGAGTGTTCGAGGCATGCATTCAAAGATAGTTCGACATACACAAAGTGAGAAAATAGCCGAACACACACACACACACAGACACACACACACACACACACACACACACACACACACAAAACACCATGAAACCGAACATATAGCAAAACTTGATGATAGGCCGAGCACCATGCAATCACAGAAGCTAGGGCTTCCTTCGAATATGTGCTCGGCCACTCGCCATGCAAACAAGAAAACTAAAAACAACCAAAGTCCTTAAAATGTCCTTTTACTACCAAGACTCTCCACGGAGATATTTCTACCAAGAAACTCATAACTAAAGTCTAAGAAAAACTTTATACCTATGAGTATAACACCTAGGGCTCTCGGTTCTTGGTTTGAATCCGTGTATGTTGGTTGGCCCTTGCTCTTCTTCACGTCAATGCGCATACATACCACGCTGCACTTCTATTTTCCTAAGTTTACTGAGGGTGAAAAACGTAGCTTGAAGGTTAGGAATAATAAGGCTAAAGAGAGAACACACAAACGTCGAAAAGAGAAACTTGGTTTGATCCTTTACCTTAGTATTGTTAGATTCACTTTCAAGCTCTTCTTTTCTTCTCTTTCTTGGCCTCTTCTCTCTCTTTTTCTTTCTTCCTTTTCTTTTCTTTCCTTATTTTCTCTCATGGTTTCTCTCTTGATTTTTGAGGCGAAGTGTGAAAAATGGGAGACAAAAAGGTAATATGGAGGGAGAAAAGTATTGTAATCTCTCACTTTCTTTTCCCTATCTTGCCGAATATCTCTCTCTCTCCCTTTCTAAATTTTAAATTTTAATTCCATGTTTAATCTCTCTATGGTTACAAACTAATCTCAACTCTTGGTGCCTCCACTTCTTTTTAATCCATTGATGGAGGCTTAGGAAGAGTAAAACTTTTGGTTTTCCTAGTTTTACCATCATTGCTCACATCTTCCAATTACACACTCACATCTTCTCTCTCCTTAGTTGCCGTGGCCCTCCTTTCTCCCACTTGGCATTTATTTTCTAATCCATGCATTGCACTTGAGTATCAAGATCATCTTAGCCCTTGATTGGAAAGAAAATCTTGATCCAAGGGTTAATAATAAGACAGTATTTAGACCCTTGTCTTTTCAATTCCTCTATAATTTTCTCAACTAATGATGACACCTTTTTATTTTGACCTTCTCTATATGCATTGATGGGCTTAATCTACCAACCAATCACAAAAAGGTAAGAATTTTGTATTGGCCACCGTTTTGACCAAATTTACTCTTAATTGGGTTTTCCCTTTTTGTGACCACGGGTTTGGACTCAAAATTGAGACTGGGTTTGTCTCTTTGGTGAAACTAGGCCCATTGGACACAAGTCCTATGCGGCCATGGGCCAGGTTGTGGGCTCGGTGGGCTTTCGAGGCATGTCTCCTTCTTAGTGGGCTTAAAACGCTCAATCCTGCCTTGTAGAATTTGGTTTGACCTAACAGGTCTTATGCGGAACCCAAGAATTTAACGAGACCTCTAAATTGCACATCAATATTTTTTAAATTTATTTAAAAGCTCCGGTGGTTGTTTGAGCTTAATTCGGGCTTTCCCGACCTAACGGGCTAAACCCATTCTTTCTGAGATTAAGCCATTCCGGCTTCATTTTGATTCAGAATGGTCTCAAATTTGAAACTTAGGTTAATTATATGATTATAAATTATATTGTAACCTTGAAAACAGATACAACCCAAAAAGGATCATTTTTCTAAATTGGGCTAATTTTATAATTTCTTAAAAGTTTAGGGACTCATGGTGAAATTTTTGCACTGAAAGAGTTAATTTCAAATTGAATGGCCACTAAGAAAGTAAGCACAAGTATTCCAATTTATATATTGGATAATACAACAATAGGAGTGAGTTCAAATCGCAAGATGGAATATAATTAAATTATCGATGGGTCGTTAGTTACAAAAATGACTTCTCGTCTATCGGAAAAGTACCGTAAAGGATAACCCCTGGGGCCGGGGTTACAATTTGAATTAAAAATAAAAAAAATACTTTAATTGGAATAAGAGTATTTAAAATTTTGTTAAAAGGAATTAGCCATATAAAAACTTTTACTTTTGTTGTAACAAATGACTCAAGTAATTTTTTTTTTTGAATTTGGCTCTTATTGCATCACATAACACAAGATTCTGAATAAAATAAGACAATACCTGTATCTCGATAGACTAAAAGAGGTCGCGAAAATTGCAAACTTCACCAGAGCACGGGCACATTATTCCTAGTCCTAGAAGGAGGAATCATATTGCAAGATCTAATATACTCAAATTATCTAGGATATTACTAACATTAGCTGTAGTTGCACGATGGCGTTAACCGCTCCAAGATAATTACTCTCCACATTGTTAAAAAACTCAAAAGATTCAAATTAACTAATTTAGCAATTAGCAATCCTTCCCTAATCACCAAAGACAGCCATAATCAACATTCTACTGAATAATTCCCATCAATCTTCTTCAAACTGATGGCTACAACATCACTATTAGAGTCTCGAATGACAGCTTTTAACTCTAGAGGTTTCATTTCCTGGAACTACGACATCATTAGTGTTAAAGTTCAATTCCTGTGGACCTGGTTTTTGCCAATACTGTTTCGTTGTGACCTTTTCTTTGTATATATCGGTTCATATTTGCATTTCTCATCTACTGATTGCATTTCGCTCAAACCAGATATCCTATAATAGTATGACCAAGAACTCGACATCTTTTTTGTTCAACAGTTCCATGCAAAGAGCGCAGACTCCATAAACCTTGTACTTAGAAATTGCTTGCGTGAAGTCTAAAGGGATATGAGTTTCCACATCTTCTCACATATAAACTCCATAAGGCTTGGATAATCTTCAATTTGTGTGGATTGAAAGCTGCCAAATGAAAAATCAGTTTTAACTACTATAATCTAAAAAGAACACCATCTTGCTCTGCTTATTCACAGATAACAATACCTCATATGCACAACGTCGTCTGTATAACCCTTTTAGATTTCGTAACATGAGACGAAAACTTTCTTCTTCTTCTTTTTTCCATGTCCATAGAAGTTGTTATTAGGGCGCTGACTCCTCCCCAATTATACTCGTTCAAGCTTCATGAATAGAAAAGTATTTTAGTAAGTTCCTTCAATTCGGTGAACAAACAATCCTCAAATTAGAAAACCATTTATTTATTTTGGAAGGAAATTATAGTCAATCTATGAATTTACCACCAATTAATGTAAAATTATTCATATATATATATATATATATATATATTTTCAAAACCCTGGTGAATTTCGTCATAAAAAATATCTTAATTGCAACTCTTTCACATGCAAGACTGTATTTCCAAAATATTTTCATCATCCTCCTAATTTTAGTTACTAAATCACTATATCATATGTCAACCAATATTGAAAACATTGAAACATTAGAATGTAAGAACAGTGCTGCAAATATTATACACGAAATGCACAAAAAGCCTTCTTCAAGCTATGCTGCCTAACCACAATCTGCAGAAATAAAAAGTTCAAACAAACTTTAGAATTTGATAAAATGAAACGCATTAAAATTGATGCTTGCTCTCTTCAAATGTAATGGAAATTATTGGACCTTATTTTCGGAAATAAATGAAGAAAGTGTGCTCTTAACTTGACCCGCTAATTTTCATAACAAATTGCCAACTGTGATGTAGTCAAAGTAGAAGCTTTGACCATAGTAGGATCAACATCTTTCCAAAGAGCTTTTAGTACCTCCTCTGCTCAAGTCTTATTTTGATCCTAATTTTATCAAGCACGAGTTCATATGTAATTGAACCCGGTACCATGGGATAATTTATAAGATACAAGTCAATAGGAAAGAGGAAAACTTAAGAAGGTTTATTAAATTGTGCTGTTAATTCAAAACCTTCGTTGCATAGGTCATAGCAGATGCAATGACCGAAAAAAAAAGGAAAAAAAATGCTTCACAAAGATATTGGAGATCCAAATAACTAACCTTGTCAATGAATTTGTCAATCCCAAATATACATATCAAGACCCTCTGATTTTCACCACTCAAACATAAAAGCATTTAAAAAGGAGAAAGACACTTTAATATGCTGCTAAAAATACTTTTTATCATATATGAAAAGTTACGTACAAGATCCACTCTCCTGGTATATATGCCAGTCTACATAAAGTGAAATAAATTAAGTTAGCTAACTTTTCTTAAAATCAAGGAAACTCCTTTAGATCCTAACTAACTCCTTACAAGGCGTCAACACTCCGCCTCAAGCTGGATAATATAAATTATACATTCCCAGCTTGTCTACTAGCCTTTCGAACATCGATTTGTACAAGGGTTTTGTAAGGATATCGACTGTCTGTTCTGTTGTTGGCATATAGGAAACTTTGATCATGTCTTCCTCTATTTTTTCCTTAATGAAATGCATGTTACCTCAACGTGTTTTGTGCGGTCATGGTAGACTGGATTATGTGAGATAGAGATTGCAGCCTTGTTATCACAGTGAATAACCATTGGAGACAGCAGCTTAACATCTAGTTCTTCTAGCAACATCTTCAACCATAGAGCCTCACAAATTTCATGAGAAGTCGACCTCAGTTCAGCCTCAGTACTACTTCTAGCAGCCACATGTTGTTTTTTAATTCTCCATGTAACGAGATTTTCAAAAACATAAGAACAGTACCCTAATGTAGAGCGTCTGTCTTTGGGGCGTCCAGCCCAATTAGCATCAACAAAAACTTTCACACTTATGCTTTCTTATTTTCTGAATAGTAGACCTCTTCCTGGTGAACCTTTTAGATACTTAGAATTCTTTTTACTGCCTCCATGTGACTCTTAGAAGGAGAATCACTAGTAAAATGAATGGTATTCCCGAGTGCACTATCCGCGACTGATCCAATCAGTCGCGGATAGTCACTTTCTGCGACTGATATATGAAAAAAATCAGTCGCGGAAAGTTGAAAAGTTACTTAAATCGCCTATACTTATCTGCGACTGATTTTTTTACAAAATCAGTCGCGCATAATCGAAATAAAAGCGGGACCAATTCCTGCGAATTGTTACAAACTATCCGCGATTGATAGTGGTATATATTCAGTCGCGGATAGTTGGCGCGAATTTTTTTTTGCACCAAATATGCGCGCCATTCCTATAGCTTTCCGCGACTGATTATTCAGTCGCGGATAATTTTTTCCGCGAGTGAACTGTCACTTGCGGACAATGGTGGGAAAACTGAAAAGACGCACATAGTGTTAACTTATCCACGACTGATTTATCAGTCGCAAAAAGTGCAAAATCCCTTCCCGAGACAGGAAAATAGGAACGTTATTACGCCTCACTTTCCGCGATTGATATATCAGTGCTATTATCCGCAACTGAAATATCAGTCGCGGAAAGTCCCCGAAGTTTATTTTGATATTTTCATTCCAGTTCTCCATTCTCTTTATTGCTCACTCTCTCTTTTCTCTCCCCGCCTCGAACGCCGCCTGCCCCCATCGGACGTCGCTGT
The DNA here is from genome assembly GCA_018132145.1 of Boehmeria nivea var. tenacissima. Classification (NCBI taxonomy): domain Eukaryota; kingdom Viridiplantae; phylum Streptophyta; class Magnoliopsida; order Rosales; family Urticaceae; genus Boehmeria; species Boehmeria nivea. The sequence continues at coordinate 7,232,813 of CM030875.1, read as the reverse complement.
CCTCGAACGCTGCCCCCTAATCGAACGCCGTCGCCCTACTATCGAACGCTGCCGCCCTCGAACACCGGCTCTCATCGCACGCCGGCCTCCTCAAGCCCCGCCCGTCTTCGATCCTCGCCCCTCCTTGAACGCTGCCGTCTGTCGCGAACGTCGGCCTGCTGTCCATCGCGCTGTCAACCATCGCGCTGCCGACCATCGAACTTCAGCCGTCGAACTTCGCCGCCCGTCAAACGCCGCCGCCCTTCGCTGCCGCTGCCGCCGCTGTTTCCGACGCAGACGCCGTCGCCGCCGTTGCCGCCACCGCCACCGCTACCGCCGCCGTCGCCGCCACCGCCGTAATCCGCCGCTGCCGCCACCGCTGCCGTTGCCGCCACCGCTGCACTCCGCCGCTGCCGCCGCCTACCGGCAAAGTTTATTTAATTTTATTTGTTTTATAATTTTTTTTAATTATTGAATAATGTAGTTATGTTTTATTTTTAGTTATTTATTTTTCATTATTTTATTAGTAAAAAAATATTAATTAGATATGAAAACAATAATTAGTAAGTAATGAAATTTGAATTAGTAACTAATTATATATTAATGAAGTAGATTAGTTAAATAGTAATTACTTAGTTAATAACCAAATTAAAATTTAAAATAAAATATTAAAATAATAAGTAAATAACTTAAATAATAACATAGAATATACATTAATAATTATAAAATAAATATATAAATTAATAATACTAATTAATAATATAACAAGTTATAAATTAATAATGTAAATGTAAATACTAATTAACTAGTAATTATTAACGTAAATAATAATTAATTCATATTGATTTAATATAGATAATAACGATGATAATAATGAAATAATCCTTAATTTGAATATTTAATAAGTAAATAAAATCAATTAATAAATATAAATATAATTAAGTAATAAGATAATTGCTAACACACTAATAACTTAAATATTAATAATATAACTAATGCAATAATTAATAATAAATTTTTACAATATTTGTTAATAAAATAAATAATAATAACAATTATATAGTTAATAAAGTTCTTATGAAATCTACAGAGTAACAATTGATAAGAGTTGGACTAAAATGACGAATAGACTAAATAGACGGTATGTAGATAGAGCAAAGGAGTTTTCAGAAATGGCGAAAGTATATGCTGACGATGAAGGGAGAGCATCATGTCCGTGCATCAAGTGTTTGAATGCGAAGGGTCAACTGACTGACACAATATTTCATCACATTGTTCAGTTTGGTTTCGATCAGTGTTTGGGTAAATTATGGGAAAGTACTTCTGGGTTTTGAAAATATCGAAGAAATTCAGAAATGGCGGACAGTGGTGGCGAAGAAGATAGTGACGACGTGGAAGACTTATTGCATGATGCTTTTCTAGGTTTAGACGATGAAGGTGTTATAATACCGATGAAGGGGCTAATCGTAGTGCTCGACATAATGATCCTGACGTTGAGAAACTGTTTGACGATATGGATAAGCCATTATTTCCAGGATGTGAAGATTTTTCAGTTTTGAGCTTCCTGTTGAGGATGATGCATGTGAAGGTGACATGTAAGATGTCGAACATAGCAATGGATATGATATTGCAGCTGCTAAACGAAGCTTTTAAAATGGCAATTTGGCCAAAGTGCGTCATATATTTTATATTGATGATCCTAGCAAGTCAAACCCAAATTAGAAAATCATCCAAAGATTTAATCATAGACACTTGTGGGATATCCTTGACGACCAAGAAGATGTGGAACGGTTGTTGGATGAAATTGAATCATCGTCAGATTCGCGCACTATATCGTTCCAAATGACCGACTTCGACAATGTCGCTTTTGATCGAGACGATATGCCAGCAGAAGTTGTAGATCGAGCCGTTGTTGTAGAAGATGATGGCAGTGACGATGACATAGAAGTCGATGAAACATTAGAAGAATACAATGATGAACCGATTATTGAAATTGATAGTGACGATAATAACACTATCACTGACTGCGATTTCGTGCAATTAGACGGCGAGGAAGAATGAATGTGAAATACCGACTCTTACATTATACTTAATACTAGCTTAAAAATTTAATATTATAATATTTAATTTTGATATTGTAATATTTAATTTTGATATTTGGTTGCAGATCGAGATGTTGCTGTTTTTTATTATCTGTATGGCCACCGCTACTGCTGGAGGTGGATCTGACAACGATTCCATACGCCGACCTTGGATTCCGCCAGGATGCAGTGACTCGTCCTCATCGTACTTCAGCGGCAGCGCAAAGACGACCGCGGCGTAGACTTACTCGAAAGGATCCAGACGCATCTGAGAGTACTGGTAAATCTAAAAATCTTTATAAGGTGTACAAAAATTTGACAATTAACATTTTAACAAATATAGATTAAAAAAGAGACTCCTAGAAGGCGCAGACCAAATGTAAATCATCAAGCTGCAGCCGAACTTGTTGGTAGTGCTCCGCGTTCATGCATTCAGCTTCAGCCAGACGAGCACACATTGAAGTTTGTCGGAGTGTCAACGGTGTGGTTCGCAACCGAGTGCAGCATTGTCGTCTGGCGAGATTGTCTGATAGAGTACGATTTCTAGAATGATGTGCCGACCGAAGTGAAGGCGAGGATGATTCATCGGCTAGCTGTAAGAACAGTAAATTAGAAGTAATTAATTTATTTATGATTAATTATGTGAAATTAAATATGCTTATATTTACTTGGCATGCGAAATTTGCTATCCAGACGGACAACGCTAGGTTCTTGCTGATCGTCGACACCCAATTGCACGTCACCTGGACGCGCATAAGGAATGATTTGAAGAATCATTGGGTAAATGAAGACGGTGAGGACGATCCAGACAGGGCTCGAGCGAGGCCACCTACTAGCGTACAAGACTGGAACCACTTATGCGATCACTAGATTGCAGACCAGGCCAAGGTAATATAGTTTAATATTATCTATTGTAATCAGTTATAAAAATAAAAAAATAAAAAAAAACTAACGTCTTCATTTTGCAGCGTTATGCATAAGCTATGAGGAATAATCGTGCTAAGCAGCTCGATCACAGTAGGCACGGAGCCAGATCCATAGCTGACCACAAATTCAGGATGGTAATAAATTTTTAGTATGCATGTTATTTGGAATATATTTGTTTGCAATTTGACGATTTTTTTGAAATTTTAGATCACTCCCTAGTCACCAACTCCACCGAGCCCCATTGAGATGCATCACAAGCTACACTACAGGGGTGGCTGGCAGAACGATCACGCAAGAAACGAATATGTAAGTCTGTTTTAGTTTTAAGTTTATTTTTTTAAAGGATATGTTACTAAAATACTAACTTATCTAATATTTTTTTGTTAAAGGAGGAGATTATTAGTCAGCGTGATGAGCGTCTGTCTCAAATTCCGCCTGAGACGCAGCTCACACATGAGCAACGTTTTGACTTGGAAGCCGAAGTTATTAGGATCGTCCGCGGGAAAGAAAAGACAGTGAAGTCCAATTGGATGGCGAGATTCGGGCCAGTCTTGAAGAAGAAGGATCGCGTAGCTTTGGCGTTGGCACCGCAGTCTGGACCGTCAGAGGCCGACGTTCTTCGAGACCAGCTCGACGAGGTGAACCAACGACTTACTGCAACTGAACGAGAACTTAGGGAATCACGGCAGCAAGCAGCAGCCGAACGACGTGCAGCGGAGGAACGGTGGCAGGCTAGTAACACCAAATTTGATGAGTTGACAGAGTTCTTGCGGGGCACATTTCCTACCACCTTCAAAATAGGCCGCACTACAGATGGCTTGAGAGGCAATGGCACACAACGTCAGCCTCCTATGCCAGATGACATCTCAGACGCCGATTTAGAGGAAGATTAAATATGTTTCAGACTTTTCTTTATCAGACTTTTTTACTTTAGTAGTTGACACTATTATTTTTATTATATACACTATATCAGTTATTTGTGTTTTTTTTTAATGTATTTATATTAGTTTTCTTATATTATTGAGTTATTTATAAATATGCCATTTATATAAATTAATTTAATATGAAAGAAAATTAATTAATAAATAATAATAAAAATATTAAATTTGAATTAAAATAAAAAATAAATACGAACTTATCCGCGACTGAAAAATCAGTCGCGGATTGACTCGGATAAGCCTATGGGAACTATCCGCGAGTGAAATGTCACTCGCCGATAGTTCGTGTGGACTTATATGCGACTGAAAAATCAGTCGCGGATTGACTTCTCCGCGATTAATTTTTTAGTCGCGGATAAGTTCGCGGCAAAATCGACTCCCGTCAAAAAAAGTTTCTGCGATTGACAATTCAGTCGCGGATGCTTATCTGTGACTAGGCACTCGCGACTGAGTTGCGATTGATTTTTTCAGTCGCGAAAAAGAGTCCGCGAGTGATTCTTATCAGTCGCGGAAACCCTTTTTCCTACTAGTGAATGCATAAATTGGCTTACACAACTGACAGCAAAAGAAATATCAAGTCTAGTATATGCCAGATAAATCAACTTCCTTACCAAGCGTTGAAGTCTTCCTTTATCAATTGGTTTATCCTCTGGTTTAGCTTCAAGTTTGGTACTTGGATCCATAGGAGTATCTAATGGTTTAAACCTCATCATATCGGTATCTCTAAGTAGATCTAGGACATATTTTCTCTACAAAACCGAAATTCCAATCTTGCTTCTTGCAATCTCCATCCCCAAAAAATACAATAAGCTACCAATGTCCTTCATTTCAAACTTGTTGCGTAGCCTCCCATTTATTGTCTCCATCTCTACTTCATCATTACCGGTGATGATTATATCATCAACATAGACGATCAAAAGTTTATTTTCCCTACATGTTTCAAGTAGAATAAGGTGTGATCGGTGTGAGCTTGCTTATATCCGAGCTGCTGTATGGTTTTAGTAAAACGGTCAAACCACGCTTTTAGTGATTGTTTTAGGCCATAAAGTGATTTTTTCAACCGTGAAACCTTGCATGCTTTGCTGGTCTTATCGAAACCCGACGATAAGTCTATCTACACCTCTTCTTCAAGGTTACCATTCAAAAATACATTCATTTACATCTAATTGTTGGAGAGGCTAATCCACATTGGCTGCAAGTGATAGTAAGACTCGAATAGTGTTAATCTTGGTAACTGGGGAAAAAGTTTCTTGATAATCCACTCCATAGGTTTGAGTATACCATTTTGCAACAAGTCTGGCTTTGTACCGCTCTATTAAACCGCATGCCTTGTATTTTACAATGAAGACCTATTTGCAACCAACTGGTGTTTTGCCTTCTGGTTTTTAAACAACCTCCTACGTTCCACTTTGTTTGAGAGCACTCATCTCATCAAGAACAGAAGCTCTCCAATTGCTATGTTGTAAAGCCTCTTGAATATCTTTTGGAATGTTGGTCTCTAAAAGATGAGAAATAAGGGCTCGTACTGGATCTGATAAATGAGAATATCCTACAAAATCAGAAATAGGATGTTTTGTACAGCACCAAGTACCCTTTCTTAGTGCAATAGGAATGTCAAGGTCGTAAAGTTCGGTTTCGTTACCTGAGTTTGGTTCAGAATATTATTGTGAGAGGATTTATGGATCACAAGATTTGTGCACGTTTTTCTGTGGCTGTAAGTTAGAGGAAATGGTTCAGTAGTCCCTGGAATTTTTGTGTTTTGGTTGCTGATTGTAGAACAAGATTCTGGTTGGGCTGACTTTTGCACTTGAATTTCAAAATTTGTGGGCTGATTTTCTGGGGGTGATTGTGAGATTTGGGAGAGTGGACGTGTGGGAGGACAATTTGTGGGATTGATTCAGTGGAAGATGGAATTTGACTTTCAGGAGATATAGAAGGATAAGGGGGCAGATTTTGTGGAAGAAAAATAGGAGAAGGATCACAAAAATATTCCCAATCTAATTTGTCAAAAATTGAATTCAAAGAAGTTGAGTGTGAAGAAAAATTCGGCTCCCAAAAAATTGCAAAATTTGAGATCTCTTCCTGAGTTGAATTTTGATGTAAATAAAATTGATTTTCAAGGAAGGTGACATCACGGGAGATAAAAAAATTTACGTTTTTTAGGAGAATAACTGCGGTAGCCCTTTTGTGATGAAGAATAGCCAAGAAAAATACATTTATGAGATCGAGGGTCTAACTTGCTGCAATTATGATCATGGATGTGGACAAAGACAGAGCATCCGAACACATGGAGATGAAGATCAGAAAACAGTCATGATTGAGGAAAGGAACGTTTAAGTAAAGAAAGTTGTGGTTGAAACTTAAGAACTCTTGAAGGTAGTCGGTTAATCAAATAACACACAGTTGGTATAGCATCCCCCCAAAAACGTTTCGGAACATTGGTAGTAAATGATAGGGACCTTGCCACTTCTAATAAATGACGGTTTTTTCTTTCGGGGACTCCATTTTGTTGTGGTGTATCAACACAAGAACTTTGGTGGAACATACCATGTTTCGAAACAAAAGTTCCAAGAACAGAATTGAAATACTCAGTCCCATGATCAGTGTGGAGAATTTGTATCTTAGAATTGAATTGAGTATCGATCATGGCATATAATTGTTCAAAAATACAAGAAACTTCATATTTTTCACTCAAAAGATACACCCAACATACACGAGTGTCGTCGTCAATAAAATAAACGAACAATCTTTTATTACAAACTGAAGAAATTAGAGAAGGACATCAAAGGTCACTATGAATAAGAGCAAACGGTCTAGACTCATGATAAGAATGAATTGGAAAAAGAACACGGGAATGCTTAGCGAGATGACAAATTTTGCAAGTAAAACAATCAGAGGACCTAAACAACAAGGGAAACAATTTTTTTAGATATGAAAAACTTGGGTGGCCTAGATGCTGGTGTAGGAGCAAGACTTCTTAATGATGAGAGCCAGTTCTATTCACTATTTGACAACTTCCATTTGCAGAAAAATCACGCACAAAGTAATATAACCCAAATATTTCCTTAGCATGCCCAATCATCTTCCTTGAGCCCTGGTCCTGAAAAACACAAGATTTTGGTGAAAATTTGGCCAGACAATCAGAATCAGTGGTAATTCTACCAATAGACAGCAGGTTATGAGAAAAATTGGGCACATATAGGACATTGTAGAGAAACATATTTGAGCTGAGATGAACGGTTCCAATATCGGTAACTTGTGTCACGGAACCATCAACCAAAATAACTGATCTAGAACCGGTATAAGGGGCATAAGAATGAAAAAGAGAGATTAGACCTGACATATGATCTGAAGCTCCAGAATCGATAATCCAAGGCTCACTGGCATTAATCTGATCAGTTGAAGAAAAAATGGGAGTACCTTGTACTGCCATTAAGGAGTGGATTGTAAGGAAGTTAAAGATTAGAAGAGTTTCCCGAGCTGATCCAACTGAGTCTTAGAGAAGGAGATGTCAGTGGAGCTTTCAGATTTGAAGAAAGTCTGAAGGCTTTTTCCATCAGCACCTCTCTGGTTTCGCAGTAACCAATGTGCTTGTTTGCCATGAAATTTCTAGCAAGTGGCCTTTGTATGATACCGTTTTTGACAATGGTCACACCACATCGGGCTGCGGCGTGAAGTGTGAACATCTGTTTGACGTGCAGCCATGGCAGAAACATCACTGGAGGAAGAATTAGATTGCGTAGATGAGCCGAGCATGACGCGCCTTCGTTGTTCTTCAAGCTGAACTTCAGCAAAAATGGCATCAATATTTGGTAGGGGCTTGAGGCTTAAAATACATTCTCAAATATAATCATAAGAAGGGTTGAGGCCCGCGAGAAAGTCACAGATGCATTCCTTGGAGAGCATTTTACGATAGATTTCAGCGTCGGCGGGGTCGTGCCAGCTTTGTTGATTAAATAAGTTGAGTTCTTGCCACAGTTTAATGAGCATACTGAAATAATGAGTGACGCTGCGGTCGTCTTGTTTGAGACTGCGAGCCAGCGTGTGAAGATCAAACATCAAAGAGGAGTCTTCAAAATTAGAATATGCCAAGTTAACGGTATCCTAAATGGCTTTTGCTGTTGGGTAGAGAAGATAAACCTCATTAAGGTGATCCTCTATTGAGTGAATAAGCCAAGCCATCATAATTGAATTTTGAATATCCCACGACGCATATGAAGGATCACCAGATGCGGGCTACTGGATTGAACCATCAATATAACCAATTTTTCCTTTTCTGCGAATCACCATCTCCACGGATCGGGACCAATGGAGGAAGTTATGGCCATTCAACTTAAAGCTGGTAATTTGAGGGGATAAAGAATTTTTGGAAGAAACAACGGGAACAATTGTAGTGGTAGGCCTACAAGTTTCGGAGGAAACCTCAGAGCAATAGCCTCTGCTTGCTCCATTGTTAGCCATCACAAGGACTTAGTTTTTGCGCGAGGTGAGTTTTTAAGTGTTGTCGGCGCTCAAAATGAGTCCCTACGAATTATATTAATGTATTATATGTTCAAATACTGATTTGGATCACGACAACCGGACACGAGGGGATCTCGTGTTGTAATTCACCAAGAGGAGACGGAGTAGACGGCGATGGTGTAAGGAGGGAGTCCTTAGCGTATAAGACCGGGTGTACACGTTTCAAAATAGTGAATCACTTTCCACCATCTGGGCGTGGCCCAACAGATGTAGACTTGGCCGGACCGCGTTACCAATTCTTTATGTCATTTATTTTCCACTGTTTAATTTCGATTCCCATAATTCATCTCAATTTTTATTCATTGATATGCGGGTGTTCCTGTCTGACGTAGAACACTGTGTAGAACACCCGTGAAGAGCACCGGCACAGATTGGTTGTTTTAACAGAGGAGAGTGACGGCATGAAGAAAGGGGGAGGGGGGAAATAAGAACAAACCCTAATGGGTTAAAAGATATAAAATATTAGTTTATTTAGCTATTACTTAGTAAAATAATTGGTATATTTTCAGAATTCATGAAAATACCCTAACCGGCTCAACTAGCGAAGTTAGGAATTTTAATATCAATTTCAAGTTGAAATTGATTTCATAACATGTTTTAAAATTCCAAAAATGTCAACACCAACATTATCACTCTAATATTTTTACTTGGTCAAAAGTTGGTCAGATTTGACGAAACGAGTCAATTTTTCTCAAAATTAACATAGCCAAGATAATAGGAACCAAAGTAATATCACGAGCCGTTTCGCCTCAAAACTAAAGATTCACTAGTTGTAAAAGTATTTTCGGTTCAGGCCATTACAGAAAACCCTAAGACACTTTTCTCTCCTCAGAAAAATATGTACCTGATATTTTTCTCTATCTTTTTCTCTCTAGTCTCTCCTTTTTCTCTCTAGTTAAGAGTGTTTTTTATAGTGTGAGAAAATTAGAGCCCACTCTCTACTCTAATTCTCTACCAAAGAATTGAATTTGAAGACTACAGTTTCAAAGTACTAAATAGCCCAGACCGGTAAACTCATTCCAAAAGTATTCCATAACCCCACCTTGGCTGTTTTGGCACGTACGGTGTTTTTTATGATCAAAATACATTGACTGTTTAGTCTTGGTAATGATCTATTACTCTATCTCAATTAATATGTTTAATCGTTGTTTTATTGGTTTCATATTATTGTCATGTTAGGTTTTGTGAAAATCTAGATCTGTGTTGCTTATATAAATTGTTTACAAGTTATTTCAATTTAAATTGTTAAATTGATACAATTTTTTTTTTTTATAATTCCGCTGCGCAACGCACTCTGATTTCCAACAGCGCCATCATTGAAATATTTTTAAAAATTCAGAACCCTATTGCTCTTAAAAATCACAACTTTATTAGAAGTTTGAGACTAAGTCTTTGTTTAAATACACCTTTATTGTTTCCTATGAAACCTTGCCATTTAATGACCACATACCATGACTCTTCCCTTAAGTAGTTGGTTAATGTGAATCGATTTTAAACGGTTTGGTTCCCTGGCCCTTGAATTTTCTTTTCATTTTCACTTGGCGTAAGAAGTGTTTTGTTATTTCTGTCACAATTGAGTTGATTTTAGGATTCTTGCATGGTGGAGCTGTAATTGGTCTGTCATTGGTGACCATTTTCAAATTTCAACAGATGCCCTTCATTTTGGACTTCGTGTTTGTGCTTCATGGTGATGTATATATGTCTTGCATTTCTTTTATTTTATAGCAACTTAATTTAATTTTATGTGGTTGAGTAAAACATCGTTGTTTAGTGCACAATATGATATTTTGACATTCTGAGTACTATAAGTCTATAATGATGGAACTATCTACTCTTGCTTTGGATTTTTTTTGGTAAAATGTAGTTGTATTGTTTCTAAATGTTTCTAATGAGACAATAAAAAGACTACAAAATAGAGAGAGAGTGGTCCGAGTTTTTTTTTTCACTCGCGCCATACAAAAAATGAGAGGCCTCAGAGCATCTCTCTCTCCGTCGATGGCTCTCGTCGGCATTCTTTCTCTACAGGGCTCCTTCATCGAACACATTACAGCGCTGGGAAGTATTGGGGTTAGGGGCGTGGAGATAAGGAAGCCAGAGCAGCTTCAAAGCGTCGTGTCTCTTATCATTCCCGGCGACGAGAATACTACAATGGCTAAGCTCGCCGAGTATCACAACCTGTTTCCTGCGTTGCGGGAATTTGTTAGAATGGGAAAGCCTATTTGGGGGACTTGTAAAGGGCTTATCTTCTTGGCAAACAAAGCAACAGGGCAAAATTTAGGAGGACAGGAACTGATTGGTGGCCTAGATTGCACAGTGAACAGGAATTTCTTCGGTAGTCAAATCCAAAGCTTTGAGGCAAAGATTCCAGTACCGGAGCTTTCATCTAATGAAGGTGGTCCCTGAAACGTTTCGTGGAGTTTTCATCCGTGCTCCTGCGATCATTGAAGAAGGGCTAAATGTTTAGGTGCTGGCCAACCATCCTATTTCATCGGCACCGAAGTATCATCCTAGTTTGCCATTTTTCTTTGGTCCTTTGTGTATATGTGTACCGGTTGGTACATTAGATCTGAAATTTTTTTATGCTTGAGGATTTGTGACTCCTATGTGCTTAGGTTCCCATGAGTTCTAAAATCTATCGAGCTCGTGCTTAATGGGACTTATTAAAATCCAACATTACAGGCGCTTGTGGTTTTCGAGCTTTCCGGGCTTCGGCATGATGAAAATGGAATGGTAGAAACATTGCACTTGTGCTTGGAGCAGCGATAAGGAACCCATTCAACTGAATTGTTGCCTTCTCTCTTCAAATGTAATGAAAAATTATTGAGGTTTAGCTTTTTATAAAACTCGTGGTTTCTTCAATTTTCTTTTTACATTTTCATTTCCTATTATGTACGTTTGGTTTTAGTATTAACTTTGGCTTTTAGTAAAAACTCTCTTTTTTTTTTAGAAGGTGAAACTTTTTTTTTTTTTTTTGCTTATTTTTATTTTAATTCTAATCAATTTTCTATCATTTTTTTGCATATATTTTACTTGACTTTTTGATCTTATTTTAATTAGAATTTTATCACCATGCAGTTGGTTTTGGCATTTTCAATTTTTGTTTGTTTTTGTTTTTGCGCTTTATTTTCTATGGTTGTCAATTATATGTGTGAAAGGACACATTTTTTTTTATCAGATGGGCAAGCTGCCTTGTTCTGTTTTCTCTTATGCCGACTCTCTTGATTTAGCTCTCTTCATTTAACACATTTTTCTCTTTGTTGGCATGCTGATAATTGGTCTTGGCATATTTCAACAAGTTAATTACTGGTGGGCTTAAAAGTCGTTTATATAAAGTGACGCTTGCATTGTGTTTGCATCGGTTAAAATTTTACATCTTTTCAAGGTTAGGCTATAGATGCAAGTTGTTGGTCAGAGGGTCTTGTAACTGGGAATTGTGGGATTTTTTTTCAATGTATTTATGAAAATATATGTTTTTTCAATTATTAGATCAGAATACAGTGCAATTATTTTGTTTTGTTGATGCCTTCTAAGGAGTTAGTTAGGATCTAAAGAAGTTTCTCTGATTTTGGGAAAAGTTAGCTAACTTATTTTATTTTATTTTATTTCACTTTATGTAGACTGGTATATGTACCAGGAGAGTGAATTTAATTTGTACGTAACTTTTGACATATGATAAAAAGTATTTTTAGCAACGTATTAAAATGTCTTTCTCCTGCTTAAATGCTTTTATGGTATTAGGGTATTAAAAGCATTTTTACGATTGAGAACTCCCCTCGCTTCCACAGAGATCTCTCCCGAGACCCCTTTCTCCAACTCGCTCAACATAATTCTCACATAATTACAATAAAAAATTGAAAACTCTCTGCAATATTTTTCTCTCAATCTCACAATAACATTACAACCATTAACCCCTTGCAGAGAGGAAATTCTCACCCCCAAAAACGTTCTTCCAACTCTTCAGAATAAAAAGAACAACCAACACAAGCAATGTTGGAAACTTTCCTTATTAAGAACGCCAAAATCTCCCACATTTAATTTGGTCAAATAAAGCCATTATGAACAAATTATCTTGATCATAATAAAGAGTAATCAACCATTGATATGAGCATTGAAATCTCTTCCAAATCTGAAGGTCAACTCCTTCCAGAAATAAAAACTTTCTATAAGCAGCCCGTTCTGGAACACCCGGTGCAACACCACGTGGAACACCCACAGAAACTTTTGCAGAATCTTACAAATCTTCTAAACTCTTCAAAAAAAAAAAAAACAAACGAATTCTTGCTCCATGAATGATTCCAAAGAATCATGATCTGAACAAAATCAAACAAAACACATTTTGCCAAAAATATGCCAACACAAGAAAAAAAAAAAAAAGCACTAACAATCTCCCCCTTTGGCAATTTTTGCAAAAATCCTAAATTCCAAAAACTAACAAAACAAACTCCCCCTACATACAATATCCATGATAAAAATAATAATATCACTATATCGTTTATGATACAGCTGTTATAAAAAAAATTCTCCCCTCTTTTTGACATGAATATTAAGCTCCCCTTCATCGGACTGGGATTGTTCATCTTCATTACCAAAGAGGTATAACTCCCCCTACATGTTAGCTTCCCAAGACTTCTCGTGAAGGGCCTTGATAAATTCTTTCAAGTACATCTTCAGATACGCAAAATTTGAACCATCTAGAGAGGGAGGACGAGCAGTTGAGCTTTCTTCCTTCAAAAAATTCATCTCAAATACACAGATTAGTAACCCTTGAATCTCACTCAATAACCTAGAGTGACCCGCTCTGATACCAATTGTTAAAACAACCAATCTGTGCCGGTGCTCTTCACGGGTGTTCTACACAGTGTTCTACGTCAGACAGGAACACCCGCATATCAATGAATAAAAATTGAGATGAATTATGAGAAACGAAATTAAACAGCGGAAAATAAATGACACAAAGAATTGGTAACGCGGTTCGGCCAAGCCTACATCCGCGGGGCCACGCCCAGATGGTGGAAAGTGATTCACGATTTTGAAACGTGTACACCCGGTCTTATATGCTAAGGACTCCCTCCTTACACCATCGCCGTCTACTCCGTCTCCTCTTGGTAAATTACAACACGAGATCCCCTCGTGTCCGAGCTCCCCTCGCTTCCACAGAGATCTCTCCCGAGACCCCTTTCTCCAACTCGCTCAACATAATTCTCACATAATTACAATAAAAAATTGAAAACTCTCTGCAATATTTTTCTCTCAATCTCACAATAACATTACAACCATTAACCCCTTGCAGAGAGGTAATTCTCACCCCCAAAAACGTTCTTCAAGCTCTTCAGAATAAAAAGAACAACCAACACAAGCAATGTTGGAAAATTTCCTTATTAAGAACGCCAAAATCTCCCACATTTAATTTGGTCAAATAAAACCATTATGAACGAATTATCTTGATCATAATAAAGAGTAATCAACCATTGATATGAGCATTGAAATCTCTTCCAAATTCGAAGGTCAACTCCTTCCAGAAATAAAAACTTTCCATAAGCAGCCCGTTCTGGAACACCCGGTGCAACACCACGTGGAACACCCACAGAAACTTTTGCAGAATCTTACAAATCTTCCAAAATCTTCCACAAAAAAAAACGAATTCTTGCTCTATGAATGATTCCAAAGAATCATGATCTGAACAAAATCAAACAAAACACATTTTGCCAAAAATAATCCAACACAAAAAAAGCACTAACATCCTCCTCCACACATAAAAAAAAAAAGAAAAAAAAAGAGGGAAATCTCTCTAATCTCTCTCTCTTTCCCTCTGTCGAGCCCCTCCTCCTCTCTTTTCTCTCACTTCCGCCGGTGACGAGCCCCCATTGCACAGCCTCCACGCGTGCTGCCCGTGCCTAGTGCCACCCAGCTCTGTCCTCCTCCGCCCCTCGCCCAGTCACGCGTCGCCCCGATCCGCACTGGCCAAGCCCACCCTCCTCCGGCGCCTCCTCTATGCGCGACGCCGGCGAGCTCAGCCCGAGCATCGCTGGGCCTCCTCCACCCCTCGCCCGAGTCGCGCTCCTCCACGGCGACCCAACGCACAGTCTCCGGCGCTAGTCTCTCGCCGCTCCGCGCCGTGCCGCCGCGCCGCCCATCTTGCGCCTCCATACGCCCGAGCACCCGCGCCGCTCCGCTCACGAGCGTCGTCCGAGCTCGCGCATCTTTGCGCCAGCCAGCCCTCGCTACTCCGTTTCCGTGCGAGACCGGCAAGCTTACGAGCTCGCGCAGCCCGCGCCTCGCCCCATCGAGGCAGCAACCGTGCCTCCTCCGCGAGGCTCCGCGACGGTCATTCTGAGCACGCCGCCGCTGGTCGCCACTCGCCGAGCTTGTGCTCAAGCTGCGCCGACGCCCTCTGCTTAGGGTCCTACCGCCTCGCGCCTCTTCGCTGCCCGACGTTGATTTGTGCCGTCAGGCGAGCTCGTCTCTAAAGCCATCTCGTCGACGTCGTCGCTCCCGTCGCGAGCCGTCGCTGCTCGCACTAGGTGAGCCGCTTTGATCGATCTTGTCTTCTTGTTGCGAGTATTTGTTGTTATGGTTAAAATGCAATCGCTATTTTTGGTTAGTTTGACATTTGGTGATATTGAGATTGCTCGGTGTTGAAATTTACACCGTTGTGAATATTTGAGTTAACTTGTCTATGGGGGTTGGCATTTTACCATATTTGTGACCACGTTGGACTTGGTATTTTGTGTGAGTCGGCATAATAGGATTTTATGAATTTGTGTCGTTTTTGTAAAAATAAAATAAAATAAAATTTGAGGACGCTTGAATTAGAGTGTGAGTAAATTGGAGGATCGAGACCTTCCTTTTTTTTAAGAGACTTGAGAAAACAATATTTCTAAAAGGAAAATCTTGTAACTTTAAGGATTGAGATTTCACCACTTTTTTAATCTAGGCAAATAGAGTTGTATTTCTTTGCAAATATATCCGTTTGAACTTAAACTGATTCATCGAGATCGGATCACAGCTCTGAGCGTTTGCGTTGTGTTTTCTATTTAAACTCGGAGTCTAAAATTGTTAAAGCTTTGTTAATCAAGAACCGTCTCTAAATGATTCGATTTTTATTCTCTTGAATGGTGCAGGATCGTCAACGAAGCTTGTAGAACGCTCAACTCATCACCGCCTTTGTGCTAAAGGTATAAGCGGGCGGTTGGAAACAAGATCCATGTATTATGACTCGATGACATCTTAAGTGACTTTTGTTTTATTTCTTATGCTTATTATTATTTTGTGCGGGAACTGAGCGAGGCTCGGTGTTGCGATGCAATTATGTTTTGAAACCGATGATGATGAAATGTTAAATTATTAATATGAAAATTATTCTACGTGATTGTTGTAATGGATTATGACCGAAATTAGTTCGGTGCTAGGTTGAATTAGGTGAAGACTTCGGCCGGGATATCCGAAAAATAGAGGAAACTCTGCCGGATTTTCGGCTCGAAGTTTAGACACTTTTTATGGCTAAGTCAATGACCACTTAGGTCCAAGAGTTTCTTTCTCATCTAAACCTGTCAAGCGACGTAACCATTAGTCGGGATTGACGATTAGTGATAAAATGACGACACACGGGACGAGAATATCCCTAGAGGGGTTTCTCGACAAACCATTGGTCGTCCCACCGTCTAGAGTCCCATTCTTTGAGTCCATCATCTCTTAAAGTTTCTTTCCTCCTAAATATTTAGTGGACCTCGACGTTGACCTTCTAATTCTCGTGTTGGACAGAAATGTCATGCAATATACTCCAAAGAGGGACGTCGGGAGAGGAAGACCACGTAGACTAAGTCAGGGAGCTTAGGACCTCAGGTAAGTGGATCTCCACTGTGGCACGAGTAGACTTTACCATGCTTGAATTGCTTGTGCATGTGTTGAGATTGTTATAAGCATTCGATGCTTCAAAAAATTGTGGCTGTTAAACTGTGTGGATCTCTATTCCCGCTAGGGCTGAGAGTACGGGCTCTTGATCACGTTCGTCTTGTTTTGTGCAACGAGCGTGCAGGTATGGGACTGTAGGCTCTTTTATGGTATGTGGTGTTTTTCTAGGTGTGTATTGGTGCATATGTTCATTCATATGTTTATCTGTCGGTGGATATGGGACCACAGACATAAAACTACTCAACCTTCGTGGTTCAGGTTCTAGTTTAGGGTGTGTGTCTGTTTGTATGTGTATATATTAGTATGACTTATCTGTCGGTGGGTATGGGACCACAAATATAAAACTATTTTACTTTTGTTGTTGAGATCTTATTGCAGGATAAGCTAAATTCTAGAGAGACGCAATGGGATTGAGAGGTCGAGTCGAACGATTCCTCTTCATCGCCGTGAACGTTCCAGATAGGCTCAAAGAGTCCGAGGAGTCGAGCCAAATGATTCATCCTTGTTGCTGTGAACGTTCTAGCTAGGCTCAAGGAGTCCGAAGAGTTGACTCGAACGATTTCTCCTCGTCACTGTGAGCTTCCTAGATAGACTCAAGAAACGGCCTAAAATAAGGCCCAACCTGAGCGGAGACACTCATAAGTTCTGGAAGGATCGGATGTAAAGTAAAACCAAGGGTTGCAGGAGTACCGTATGTTTCTGAAGGGCCCGGAAGGGGGCCGCGATCATGATCAGTTCCGAGATTGCCCGATGGGGCCATTGTCTGTGTGAGGTTTCGGAACGACCCGGGGGGTCCCGAGGAGGTCGGTAGACCACTTTTTTCTTCATATGCTGTTTGCTGCGATCATGATCGATTCTGAGATCGCCCGACGGGGCCATTGTCTGTATGAGGATTCGAAATGACCCGAGGGGTCTCGAGGAGGTCGGTAGACGACCTTCCTCTTCATAAATTATGTGCTGCGATCATGATCGGTTCCAAGATCGCCCGACGGGGCCATTATCTGTGTGAGGTTTCGGAACGACCCGAGGAGGTCGGTAGACGACCTTCTTCTTCATATGCTGTGCGCCGCGATCATGATCGATTCCGAGATCGCCCGACGGGGATATTGTCTGTGTGAGGTTTCGAAACGATCCGAGGGGTCTCGAGGAGGTCGGTAGACGACCTTCCTCTTCATATGCTCTGTGTCGCAATTTTGATCGATTCCGAGATCGCCCGACGGGGCCATTGTCTGTGTGAGGTTTCGGAACGACCCACAAAGGGTCCAGAGTCGCATTAGTTCTAGAACAACCCGTAATGGGTCTAAATGTATATTAAATTCTTGAACAACCTGTAATGGGTCTAAATGTATATTAAATTCTAGAACGGCCCGCGAGTGGATCTAGATGTGTATAAAGCTCTATAACGACCCGCGAATAGGTCTAGATATGTAATAAGTTCTAGAACGACCCGCGAACGGGTTTAGATGTGTATTAAATTTTAGAAAGACCCACGAGAGGTCTAGAGAAGGGGTGAAGCGGATGTGGCCTCCCTAATATTTTAGAATCAAGAATTCTTAAATAGTAAATCGTGTGCACATATATTTTTATAAGCTAAGCCAGAGAGTTGTAAACTTGAGCGAGATTAGATCAAAACATGAGATTGACTTTTGAGTCGAGATTAATGGGTCGTTGAGTCCGACCCCATTCCACAGCACAACTCTTTTGCAGGCATTATACTCCGCGCAGGTTTAGCAACCTATTTCTGAAATCTATTTCGCGGACAAGGTTGTTTAAGAGTGATATCTACTCCTCGGACTACGATGACTCGATCGGCGAGTCCGTCCTTTTATTAGATGTTTGTGTTGTGACATTTTTGGTTATTTGTTACCTGCAAACTTAACAATTTATTTATCTAATCTACTTACTGGGCTAATAGCTAACTAGTGTGCTCGTGTCGCAGGTATCTTGTCACGAAAGCTAAAAGGGCGAGGCGACAATGACGGGAACAACAAGTGTATACGGGAACGACCTGTAAAATCTTGCGTGGACTACCGGCTAATCGTTGGCAAAGAAAGTTTTAAATTCCACATATTTTGTAAATGTTTAAATTAAATCTATTTTAGTTATGATGAGGATTGATAATCCTTGTGTTTGTTATTAAAAGCGCAATTATGTAACTTAATTTAAAAAGTTCAAATTTGTCCATATTTTTAGGAACTAAAACATTGTTCTGAGTTTTGGGTCGTTACATTTTCTCTTATTAGTTATTACTATTTATACCCAATTAAAATAAAATCTTTTTTTGATATATATTAATGACTAATATATATAAAACTGAATTTGATTATGAACCCCTAAACTTTCCCACGTGCACTCCAAGAATTGAACTTTTCAATCTCTTTTTTTTTAAATATATTAAAATATATATACATATATACAAATATATATATTGATAACTAAATTCGGCATTATTACCGAATACTTCTCCACGTTTAAACATTTACCTTTATATATATATATATATACATATATATATATATATATATAATTTAAATATGTTAGATTCGGATACACGAAACTTATAGTTGTCTCATGTCTGTGAAAATTTTTAACTACAAACAATTAAGTTTGTTATTTCTAAATAGAGAAAACAAATACATATATACAAGGCTCTTCTTTGGCACAATGAAAATTTATACCCTATGTGCGTTGTACTTTTAATTTATACCCCAAATTTTATACTAAAAATATAGAGTGGAAAAAAACACACTATTTGGGGTATAAATTATTACGTGACACTAAGAATGACTTTGGTTTGCAATTCTCCTTATATACAAATTTTGATACAAAATCACTCCAAAAGGAAAAAT
Organism: Boehmeria nivea var. tenacissima; assembly: GCA_018132145.1. Taxonomy (NCBI): domain Eukaryota; kingdom Viridiplantae; phylum Streptophyta; class Magnoliopsida; order Rosales; family Urticaceae; genus Boehmeria; species Boehmeria nivea. The sequence goes on along the minus strand of CM030875.1, from coordinate 7,213,607 downwards.
ACACATACACAAATTAAGCTTCAAAATCTCAGATCCGAGCCCATTACAAATCCTGAGCCGAAGGTTCTTTATACAACCAAAGATTTTTATACACATATAAATACGCCAAATATTCACATAATATTATCTGAGCGAGATAGACGGAGAAAATGATAAACTTGAGTAAAAAAGTAAGCAAATATATAAGTTGTGACGAGGTGCTTAATATATGTAAGCATAATATATGTGTGTAAAGAAATAGAATAAGACAAACCTCCTCCTTTGGTCAAAGAGAAAATCAAATGACAAAACAAAAACTCAGAGGCAGGAAAAAAAGGGAGCAGAATTATCACTGTTCATGACCTGCTTATACGATTTTATTATATAAGGTAATAGAATTGTTAATATATATTTAAAAAAAAGGGTTTTATTTTAATTGGGTATAAATAGTTATAACCAATAAGAGAAAACCCTAAGACACTTTTCTTTTCTCAGAAAAATATACGTGATATTTTTCTCTATCTCTTTCTCTCTAGTCTCTCCTTTTTCTCTCTAGTTAAGAGTGTTTTTTTACAGTGTGAGAAAATTAGAACTCACTCTCTACTCTAATTCTCTTCCAAAGAATTGAATTAAAAGACTACGGTTTCAAAGCACTAAATAGCCAAGACCGGTAAACTCGTGCCAAATGCATTCTATAGCCCCACACCTTGGCGGTTTTGGCACGTACGGTGTTTTTAAAAATCAAAACACATTGATTGTTTCATCTTGGTAATGATCTATTTCTCTATCTCAATTGATATGTTTAATCGTTGTTTTATTGGTTTCATATTATTGTCATGTTAGGTTTTGTGAAAATCTAGATCCGCGTTGCTTATATAAATTGTTTACAAGTTATTTCAATTTAAATTGTTAAATTGATACAATTTTTTTTATAATTCCGCTGAGCAACATACTGTGATTTCCAACAAATGGTATCAGAGCGGTCGTGATTTATGAAATCAATAGTTTTGATTTATGAAATCTTGATTACATGTATTTATGAATAGGCGCAGTGAATATTTTTGTCATGAGATGAATTTTGTTTTGATTATTGTTTGATGTATGAACATGGAGTTGGTCATTAATTATGTGGTCTTTTGAAATTTTTTATTTTTTGATTAGATTAAAATTTGTTCGCCCTAATTACTATGGGTTAGGAATTATTGTATTTTATTTTTTGCAATTTTTTTCTCTTTGCTGTAAAATCTCAATGGAGGGGCACATCAGAATATGATTTGGGACTTGTCACGCGGCATTTTTCTTGGCCAGCCACAAGCGCTGTTTGCAAAAAGGAAGCCCAAATGGGCTATATTTTGAGGAAGGCCCAACAGCACCTCAACACCCAGTAGCCATAGGCAACTCTTGTTCAGGCCTAAAGAAGTAATGGTTGCATAAAGAATGACGTAGCCTACAATTAGGATATAATTTATGTGTATTTTATTATTTTGAAGAGTTGTAATTATTTCCAAAGGACCCGGTCAATTCTATTTTATTTTATGCTTTATTTAATAATTTATTTGATAAAATAATATATGTTCATGCATATTCACATGTCATTTAGACTAGGTGCGCTTAGAAATTTCATTATAACATGTCATGCATCATGATTTTATTTATTTAGTGTGTGTTCTTTTAAGTACATTAAAATGGACATAATTAAATTGAAAACCTTGATATTTTTTAATTATTTAATTTTAACTAAACTTTATTTAGGTTAAATTAAGATAATGGGTTATTAATTAATAATTTTATTTATAAATTGTTACGAATATAATTAAATGAATAAGTCATATGATCAAAAGGGCTTTATCAAAAGGACTGATAAGAGGTCTAAGGCGAGGTGGATATTAAGCGAAAAAAGTATTCCTCCACCTTACCTGGATGTTTCTTTTGTGAAATATGATTGCCAATCGAGAAAATTTTTTTTGGAAAGGTTTGATGCCGTCAAATTGTTTGACCTCTTACCTGACCTTAATTTTTTTTTTTCGTGAGGTGTTCATAGGTTAGAATTAAACAATCTTGGATTAATTAATTCACTAATGGTAATATTCTAAGCAACTTAAATGGGTTCAATATGGGCATTTAGAATAAAAGAAATTATGTTTCTCAAAATTAATTTGATTAATAAATCTAGTTTAATTAAATCTCAAATTGATAAATGTTATCTAAAGAAAATACAATTTTAAATATTGAGTAATCTAATAGGTCTCCACAGTTAGTTTAGCACCATGAGGATTGGAATGGCGCCTCGAGACGCGTTGATTTCGTCCCCCCACGGAGGGTGTCCATTTTGATCCCATATCAAGGTTAGACTTCTAAGGATAGATTTTAGGATGTATTCCGAGATTGACCTACCCTATGACGGCATTATTGGGTTAAGTCTATAAAATAGAAACTGTGGGTCTTACTCAAAAAGATATGAGATCAAGTGCGTTGATTATATCTTTGACCAACTTTATGCTTCGATAGTTAATGATCATGAAATTAAAGTCGAATGATTATTAATCAAGAACATCTTGGTTTAACTAAGTGTATGATATTTCCAACCCTACGGCGGCGTGTCATGCATGGCTAATTGAATTATCGAGAAATTTTTTACTAGGTTTTGTATTTTTCCGTGCATTCATGCATCACGTTTAAAATTCCAAATTGTACATGTATATGAATATTCATTTAAAACAATTGATTATATTTATTTCTTTTATTCAGCAAAATGATTTACAATCCAATTACATCTCTTTTGGCAAATAATAGTTTGACTGGGGATAACTATCAGAAATAGAAAAGTAACATTAACATAGTGCTGGAAAGTGAGAATATAAGGCATGTTCTCACTGAAGGCTGTCCATCATAAGCTACTGCGAATGCCCCCCCCGTAGGATGAGGGACACCTTTGAAAATTGCCGTATGGCTAATAATAAAGCAAAGTGCTACATCTAGCTTCTATGTTTGAATCCCTCCGGACTAAACTGGAAGAGAAGATAACTGTAGCTGAAATTATGGAAAGTCTCCAGAATGTTCGGGAGACAATCTGAGCATACAGGGGCACGAGGTAACTAGAAAGTATACTAACGCCCGCATGCAATATGGGACGCATGTCCGCGATCACTTCATGAGGATGACAAATTACTTTACCGAAGCTGAACTTCATGGGGCGACATTAGATGAGCTTACACAAGTGAGCATCATCCTGAACTCGCTGTCGAGCAAATTCTTACCGTTCACTAGCAACTGCATAATGAATAAGTTGACTTATCGAATGACTCAGCTTCTCAATGAGTTACAAACTTTTGAGTCTATCTGCGGAACTGCAAAGAAGAAGCAAGAAGCAAACATTGCAAGTAGCTCTACTTCAAAGAAGAAGAAAACTCAAAAGCCTAAGGGTGGCAAGAAAGGTAGACAAGCTCTTGGAACTAAAAAGTTCAAGAAAAATGACAACAAACCCCAACCTCAGAAAAAGAAGAAGGACAGGAAAGGAAAGTGTTTTCATTGTGATGTGGAAGGGCATTAGAAGCGCGATTGCCCTAAATACCTCGCCGAGTTAGCCGAGGAACGTAGGAACAAAGGTAATAGAAAATTATTTAATAGAGGATGAGTCCTCTTGGATTGTTGATTCTGGATCAATTAACCATGTTTGTACTTCTTTGCAGCTACTTAAGTCCTACCAAGAGCTTGCTGAAGGGGAGCTGACCATGAAGGTTGGCAATAGGGCGTCCGTTTCAGCTAGAGCAGTGTGAGTTGCCCGTTTGAAATTTTCGTTTAATAAATTTTTGTTACTGAAAGATATTTTGTATATTCCTAGGTTTTCTAGGAATCTTATTTCTATTTTTAAACTTCATGAACAATTATTTTCTATTTCATTTACTAATAATTCAATTGTTATTTCCAAAAATAGTTTGGATATAAGTCATACTTGTTTGGAGAATGGGCTTTATTTTCTTAGATCTACCAATCAGATGTGTTTGAATGCTGAAATATTTAAAGTAGCTAATCCTAGGTTCAACAAGAAACAAAAACTTAATAGTGATGACGAAATATATCTATGGCACTTAAGATTAGGCCATATTAACTTGAAAAGAATTAACAGGCTAACAAAGGAAGGTACTTTGAGAGAACTAAGAGTTGGAACCCTACCAGTTTGTAAGTCTAGCCTAGAAGGTAAGATGACTAGAAGACCATTTTCCGCTAAGGAAGAAAGGGCAAAGAAACTATTAGAGTTAGTACATACTGACGTGTGTGGACCGTTGAATGTACAAGCTCGAGGTAGTTATGAATATTTCGTCACATTTATTGATGACTTTTCAAGGTATGGATATGTTTATCTTATGCAACCAAAATCTGAGACTCTTGAAAAGTTCAAATAATTTGTTACAGAAGCCGAAAAATAATTAGGCAAATCACTTAAGACACTTCGATCTGATCGAGATGGAGAGTACTTAGATATTAAATTCAAGGATTTCTTGTTAAAGAATAAGATTCTCTCACATTTAACGGCTCCTAATACTCCCGAACAAAATGCAGTTGCAGAGAGAAGGAACCGAACATTATTGGACATGGTAAGATCCATGATTAAATACTCATCTTTACTGTTGTCATTTTGGAGCTATACCCTCCAAAATACGGTGCTTATTTTAAATGTTATACTATTTGATTCGAGAAATCGTACATCGAGGAGACGTCAACGTTGTAAAGATAGCGTCAGAGAACAACCTTGTTTATCCCTTCACAAAGATACTGGCGGAAACGACTTTCAACCGTCACTTAGAAGGAATAGAAAGAAATGCCTCACATGCGTTAGGGCAAGTGGGAGTTTGTTGGGAGTGTGCCCTTAAAGCATTATTGTAATGTTTTATTTTATTTTATAAACATTTGCTAAAATTAATAAAAGAAGTATTTATTTTCTAGTTTGAATATTTTATGATTGATTAAAATGAATATTCATAGTCCATAATATATTATATAAACCATAATATTATTATATAAACCATAATATTATTGTGTAAGTATATTATACAAATGAGGATTAATATTATGGATAATATATTTAAACATGCCCGTAATTAAATGAAGAACTGGGCAGCTTGATTGGTAATTACAAATGTGATCGACTTACATTATGAATGTGAAAATTTTATCCAGATTTTTAGTGTTGAGACACTGAGTGGATGCATTTTATATGATTTGATTATATAGGATATGGCCGGAAGTTATTCTAAGGTCTTTATATAAGTACCATCATGGAGACCTAGATGTACGTCATAAGATGATCATATGAGGATCGACCTTAATTATGAGTGTTCACAAACTCTTTGTTTGTATCGATAGACTTTTTAATTTGTTCGTTAAAGCTCATTTAGCTAATGGGCCCAACACTTGCATTTCAGAGGCCCGAAAGCACAAATTGTTGAGAATATATTTTACAGATACGAAATCCGTAACTTTATCAAAGGAAAAGATTGAATGATCCCCTTAAGTGTCAGTTTATGGAGCTAAACGGTTTGAGCACTCTAATTTATAATAAGTTATAAATTAACCGTTCACTAGTGGACCCGATGGTATTTAAGGATCGAGAAATAATTAGAGGGGCAAAACAGTAATTTAATCAGCTCTAATTATGGATCATTATGGAGGGTTGAACTTCATGAAATGATTATATCAATGGAGTGATAAATGTTTTGAGTAAATTACTATGTAATTTCAAGAGTTCAATCCCGAGTTTATAGTGGAATAATTTCAGGATTAATAAATTGAATAATTACTTTGTTCAATTTATTGGAGCTTGTAATTATAGGTCCATGGTCCGCAATTCGTCTTTGAGTATTGAGAATTGAATTAAAATAATTAATTCGATTAATTTTTTAAATTTCTTATACTTAGTATTATTATTTAATTAAATGGTTTAATATATGAATTTTAGATAGTGTAAAAATCATATCATAATAATAGTACAAATGAGGGAACACCATAAGGAGTAAAATTCTTATGGTGTAAGTGCATGCCAATTGGAATTATTGAGAAAGAAAAAGAATTTTTAATAATTAGATTATTAAAAATATCACATATGATAAATGTCTGAAATTAATTAATTAGATTAATTAAAATATAAATATATTAGATATTTATCCAGGAGAGGAGGAAAAGGAAGGATAATTATTTAAATTATAATTTAAATTAATATTAGATAATTATATATATAATAGGTTTTGAAAAGTTCAAAAACCACGGCTCCACTTGTTTTGGATTGTTGATATTTATTTTTATCAGCACACATGTACATGATGTAATTTGTAATTTTTAAATATTTTTGTACATCTCAAACAAATTGAAAATTAGCCTTTTTTTAGTACATAATTTTCAATATCAATAAGCTTTGAATTAAAAAAATCTCAAATTACTTGGTGTTCGAAAAAAGAAAAAAAAAAAGAAAACAAAGAAACAAACTTGATCATATGCTTTTGTAATGTGTAATCAAAATGATCGTGGCAATTTAAAGATAAAGTGAACAATTTTATTGTAATGTCCCAAGTTTAGTCTAAAATTCTTATGATTTTGTCGTATGAAAATTGGATTAACTATCCAATAATAAAGTAAAAAATTGTTGTTCTATTAATTTTTGAATGCATGATTTATTGCTTAACTTAAAATAAATAATTATAATTATCAAGTTAGTATAGTTTTGATTTAATGGTTAAGACCATTTTAATCGTGAATCAATGGTCAATATTTGATCATTTCATGAAAGTGAATAAAAACAAATTCATTTTGATCAAATGGCTAAGACATGAAGTATAAAACCAATTATTAGGATTAACTCTTAAGATTTTTAAGAAAAAAAATTAAAGCATGAGACACTTATATATATATATATATAAAATATATATATATATATTCACATACATTATGCACGGCAAGCAAGGCTACCTTGCTTAAAAAAAAAAAGATAAAACAAAATGTTTATACACACAAAAACACACACACGTTAACATATATATATATATATATATATATATATATATATATAGACACAAATACACTATTTTCACACACCCACTCCACAGGCAAGTGCTTGCAAAATTTTTCTTTAAAAAAAAGGAAAGAAAAATAGAAAAAGGGGTGTGTCATGATGTGTTTTGATGTAAAGATTTTTATGACATGCATCTTTTGATCCAATGGTCAAAGAACTATAGATTTGAATTCAAGGGCTAGGATTTGATCTCTAATTTCTTTAATAGTGAAAATAAATAGATAAAAAATAAAATCAATAACATCATGAAGAGATATGCCACTCATTATATATACCATAGAAAAGATAAAAAATGCTAATTATGAGTACTTTACTTGTAGCTTTTACTCTACCTTGTGTAAGAGTCAAATAGTGGAATATGTAGAGTGTTGGAATGACAAAACAAAAATTATATCTCCCTCTCTCCCCTCTACCATCCGGATACCCCTAATTAGAGTCATATTTTTATTTTTATTTTTATTTTTTTAAGAAAAGTTCAAGAGAAGAAAGAAAGAAAATGTGCATCTTTTTTCTTATCTATATAAGAACTACTAGTACTATTATAGGACTATTATTAATTCCATTATTTTTCTCTCTCACTCTTTCTTCCTAAAAAAAAATATAGTTCTCTTTTTCTCTCTAAAATCTTCAACAACCCCATTTAGAGAACACATTTATTACTAAGTGTGATCTTCGAGGAATCTAGAGAAGAAATATTATTGAGGTAAGCTCTTCAATTGGATTTTTTTTAGTATGATTCTATTAAAAAAAATAGTTTTTATCCTAAGTGTGAATATTTATTTTGAGGATTAAGCTTCAAGAATAGTTGTGAAGAAGAAAAAGGTGTGAAGATTAAGAAGAGAAACCCAAAAGTAAAGAGGTGAATATTCTAGTCTTAGAAAATATTTCTCTTTTTAGAATTATGTACATGATATGTCCCCTTATTTATTAATGCATGTCATTTTCTCCATATTTAAATGACACCTCTCTCAATTAAAAATAAATGATGATAGTGAAATGTTAGAACCAAACACCCTTGACATACAATGATAAATATAAAGGATTGTATTTATATAATGTATGTATGGTGTTGAAGGTTTGATCTTTTGTTGTTATACTTTGGCCAAAAGTTGTAAAGTGAAAATGTTTGAATAATCATGTATGAGTGTGTACTTATTTAAATGGTGATAATGTGTGCATCTCAATTACACTTTTATGATTTATTTTTTTTAATAGCAATAATAACAAAGTGCTTAATAAACTAAATGGTTAGTCTAAGCACTTATGAATCTTATTATGATTGTACTTGATTTGATTGAAAAAAAAAAAGGCTATGACATGAAATATTGTGACATGGTTATAGTTGCTAAATGAGACTATTTTGTATTACAAGGTTTGTTAAGATATATAAAGGCTTAAAGGAACCATAAAATAACTAAAGTGATAAAGTTGTCAAAAATGTTATTTTTTGAACCTTTTTAGAAGATGATAGTTTTCAGACACTTTAGAAGCCGAATCTTGCCTAATGTATTTGAGACAAAGTTTTAGATTACAGAAAAAAGAACAACTTTTGTGAAAAATATTTTTCTAGAATCTACTTAGAAAAAGTAGAAAAAGTGAGGTTAAAATGAGCCTATATGCAAAGGTCTAAGATAGAATTTGATTTGGACTTAAGTCTCAACTGAAAAGTTTTAAATAATAAAAAAGATAAGAAACTTTCATTTTATCAAAAGCTCATAAATCATCTACAGAAAAAGTTATAGCCAAAATCATAAAATACCACTAACTTTGACTTTTAAATTTGAGTATGACAATGGATGAATTAGACTTTGACCAAGAAAAAAAATATTTATTTCAGTGATTAGAGTAAGTCAGAATAAAAGACCCTGGTGTAAAAATATCTAAATTTTAGGTTTTTGGGTCAAAACTGTAAATTTTTAAAAATATGAGGACCTTTCTGCAAAAATCGTTTTGGGCTGTAAAATCAGAATATAAGTCTGATTTTTATTATTCAAAAACCTATTTAAAAAAACTTCTTGTGAGAAAAGTAAAGTATTTTAAAATAAAAGAATATTTTATTATTTCAACTTCTTTTAAAATCAAAGTATTTGTAAATTAATTTTGGGATGTTAAAATGAACTAAAAATCATTAAGTAAGATGTTTTTATAAGGAACATAAGTCTTAATGAATCAACATATTTAATATGGACATAGTAATGGTAAAATGAATCTTATGGATTCATTCACTATTTGAGTCTATAAAGTGAGTAAATATTCAAATGCACTAATTTCAAGCCCATTAGAAAAGTACGTAATGGGGCTAAGCCCAAATTTTTATAAACCGTAATGTTGAATGGCCACCTTAAGGTAAATGGACTTTACAGGCCCAAATTTTAGATGACGTTAAGTAAACACAAACATTTAAGAACTTGTTAAAGCTAAGAAGTTGATTAAAAATAAGTTATGTAATTAAAGTAACTAAATTAAGTAAGCTATCAATTTATTTAATTTAGCTAAGAGATTAAGATTTACTATTTATTAATTAATTAATCTCGATGATTATTAAGTGATAAAGTCGTAATCAATTTGTAATTGATTATTTTAAGATTTTATTTATGTAGAAGTTAATTAATTTCGATATAAAATTAATTAACTAATTTAGGAATAAGAAGATTAATTACCTTAAAATGCATTAAGTAATTAATCAAGATGAGTTAAAGTTTAACTTAAGTAGTTGGTAACAATAATGTTAAATTTATTAATTAACCCTAAGAGTTAATAATTAATTAATTATTAATTATTAATTAGTTAATTATTAATTATTGATTTATGTAAGAAAATTAATTAATTATTTTTAGTTAATTATTGATTAATTATATCAAGTCGAATTAAATTGAAAATCGATTGATCTATTGTTGAGTTCTAATGATAACATTAGTAACTCACTCATATACAAATTAAGTAGTTAAATGAAAAATGATTAGTGTAGAATCTAATAATATATCTGCCGGGTTATCTATTAAGCATGAAAGATACCCGATCGCGAGCACTAAGAAAAAGAAGTACTCTTAATACAAGGATACCAAGTTAGTACAAATCTCAACTACGGCAACGAATAGTTTTTAAAATAAACCTATGTCATGATGATTGTCATATTTTCAATATATTATGTGTTTATACATTCGCTGTGATGTTTATGAAATGATGATGTGTTATGTGTTAGGCTTTAAACTATAAACCAAATTAGCATATATTCTAAACATGTTTATGAGCATTATATTTTACCATGCTCACTTAATGTAATGATGAGACTACTAAGTTTTAAGAAATAAAGGTGTCGCACCACTCTCCACTAAGGTGATGGTTAATGAATGAAAGTATTCGACCGTAGTAGTTGGGGACCTTGCAAACCTAGACTTTCTATTGGTCGTGCGCACTCGATACGTACACATAGGGGATCCTATAGAAGAAAATATTTTCAAAAGTATTCATAATGAAGCATAATCTGACATTCATTCATGACATATATTTTGTGAGAATTATGTTTGTACTCACTGAGTGTAAAACTCGCCTAAGTTGTTTGTGTTGTAGGTAAGAAACGCGCACCATAATATTTTGTGGATTGGACAAGCGGCGGTGATGGGTGCGTGGCAAAGGGTAGATTGGGCAAACTGCTAGAAAGTTTTCTGCTGAGATTTCATCAAACATTTTGTTATGGTCTTTAAGGAACCTCCTTATAACTATGTCTTAATTTCCTAAAGTCATATTTAATTAAAATAGTACTGGTGATTTAAAATATGGATTTCAAACTTTATATTATGATTATGTATCAAGACAATATTAATTGCTTACATATTTTATTCTACTATCTCTATATGTTGTTTACTCAAACAAAAAAAAAAAAGAATTTAAAGAAGGAGATCCTAAGTTAACAAGTCACTAGTTTATTATGTAGCTATGTTTGAAAAAAAAAATCTATGGAATTTTGAGAACGAAGTTTTAAAGGATAGTTAAAGCTAAAGTAACGGTCTGAAAAGTCGGGTCGTTATATTTATTTTCAATTTTAATTATTTTTAGGGAGTAGAGATAAAAATAATTAGTAAAAACCAATCGGATTTCATTTTCTACGAATAATGAATTTTAAGGTGTGTCAGAAGTTACAATATATCTTTTATTTGTATTGTTTTTTTTTTTTTTCAAAAAGTAATCGTAATTTTTCCTTTGTTTCATTAAGTTATTTCTATCACTTTTATTGTCTAATTTTTTTTATAATGCTAATATTTTAAAATATAGAATATGAAACTATAAAAAAAAATTGAGCCAATTATGATAATTAATGATTACAAGACCACGCGCGAAGCATGTGTCCCGAAACTAGTAATATATATATAACTGAATTTGATAGTGAACCCGTAAACTTTTCCACGTGCACTCCAAGATTTGTACTTTTCAATCTTTTTTTTAATATATTAATATATATATATACATATATATAAGCATATATATTGATAACTAAATGCGGCATTACTGCCGAATACTTCTCCACGTTTAAATATTTACATATATATATATATATATATATATATATATATATATAGGGAGAGAGAGAATATATTAGTATTATAAAGTTTGTGAAAAAGATCTTTTTTATTAGGAATGTGGTACCTAATCCACTTAAGGGCTTTATTGAGAGGTTTGTAATTAATTACTAATCTAGGAGTGCCTCTTTCAAGTTCTGCATTTTTAATAACATAAAAAGCAACACAACTCCAAGGTGACCTGGATTTTGAGATTAGACGTTTTTTTTTTTTTTTTATAAGATCCATGATTTCAGTCTTGCCATATTGTTCAAGATAAGCCCTAATTTGTATTGGCCTTGCCTTAGTTGGTATTTGTCTGTCATCAAAATTTTTTTCATAAGGGATGTTAACTATATATTTTTTTCCTATCCTAGAAAGCATTTGGGAGGTCAGAACAAAGTTCTTTTTTCAATTTTATTTTTAATATCAGCTACCTTTCCTATAATTTTTGGGCTTTTAAGAAATTGTTCAGTCTTATGGAATGAGATTTTTCTTTTTAGGGTTTGTAAATCAACTTGTTTACCTTTAATGAGAAGATTTATATGGTTGTCATAAATAGAACATGCTTTAATTATATTCAAATTTCTAGGTTTGGGTTTTTCTAGAAAGGGGAACATGAATTTGATTCCTTTCATTTTTGAAGAAATACGATCATAATTAACTTTGTATGGTGTTATTATATTTATAAAATGAGTTCTGTTGGTGTAGAATTTGAACCAACGACGAGATCCGCACCTCTAGTGTGTGATGCGGCAATGAAAAGTAATAAAAATTATTTTAGCGGAAAATAAACACTCGGAGAATTTTTAAAGTGGTTCGGCCCTCTTCAAGAGTAATAGCCTACGTCCACTGTGTTTATGATATTTCATCTTTTGAATGAGGAAGTTTACTGAGTATTATTTTTCTCTCTTTTTTCTCCTGCCCCCTCATCTTTCGCTCCTCCTTCTCTTATAAGCGAAGAAGGGAGCTACAGTTAAGAAAGGACAAAATGTCAAATCCCCTGAGTCACGGGTTTAGTTCACCTAATAAAGCTACCCACCTGCCGGGAGTAGTTATCCTGAATTCGGCAGGATAAAGCTGTCTGCTATAGTGAATTCCCTGCTCGGGGGAGAATAATTGAGGTCTGCGACCCCGCGGTCAAACGCTCTATGACCGAGGGTCGACGCCTCCGAGAGCCGAGTTTACGTCGACTGATCCTTCATCCGCGGCACCCTCCTTCAGGGGTGAATTAGCTTCGGGGATCTTTAGTCTTTATGAGCCGGCCTGTCGAAAAAGGGCTTTCCAAGAGCTCCCTTTTTTGGAGGTCTTCTACCTTCGGGGGTGCAGGATCGGGGGTCATCTTCGATAATCTTCGCCCGTCTTTTGAAGGGAGTTGTGATGACTTTCGCTTGGTTCTGTGGAGTCGGGGATTCTAGACTTCTTGGAATGGCTAGGATACCGCCCTTGGACTCACTGTGACGAAAAATCACTGACAACATCTGCCCCCCAATCCCAGCGGCGCGAATCGCGTTGCTTGGGATTTGTCCTGGTTGAAGCCGATCTGCTGGGAATGCATCTCCTGCCGCGGAGGAAGCCGTTTGCGGAAGCGGCTCTTCTTGTTGCATCGAGGGAAGACACTCCCGTTGGTAGAGAAATGGGGTCTGATCCCTCCGGAACCAGACGTTCTTCTAACTTTGATTTCTCTGGTACAGAAACGGTGTCTGATCCCTACGGAATCAATTGTCCCTCCGGCCCTGAATTCGCTGGCTCCGGCAACATCCCGAACCTCGCTTCGCCGGAGAGTCCGTCCGCACTTCTTTTGATGGTGGAACACAGTGGTTACCTATAAAAAGAGAATTGGTTACGCGAAGTATAAGGTTTAAAGTTTAAATACTACCTTCTCCACGCTGTGGCCCCCGACTATAGGCTCAAGTCCCTTCGGGATTATTCCTACAGACGCTCGTCGTGTCCTCTACGAGGACTACAACTCGTCTGAATTATACCCTCTCCGAGGGTTATAACGAGCAAATTAGACGACAGTTTTAGATCGGGACCTGAGCATACCTCCGTGAATGCACTGTTTAGTTGCGGGTTGTTCCTCCTGCGAAGGATTATCCCGAACCAGGCTTTTTCGGGGGTGAACTCGGTCAGATCTTGCATTCGTCGAGATTTGCTAGTACCCCATTGCTTGCAGCGGTCCCCGATGCTTCTGAATGGGGCAGGGCCTTTTGTCTTAATACACCGGCGGTTTAGACCATCCTTTGAGGGATTCTAGTCCCTTCCGCCTCGGAGTTCCTCCTTTAAGCGCACCTAGGTCTTCTACCTCCTCCGAAGAATAGAATGGTTCTAGGAGACAATTGGCCCAGCTTCCCAAGTTAATCCCCGAACAGGTTTTCATCGGGGGAAAGACCTGACAAGATTAACCTTTGTGCGGTAGGAAGCCTCAGTGAGTAAGACCTACGTAAGCCCTTCGGGACTCGCGCGTTCTAGTCTTGCTCGCCTTCGAGGTACCTATAGAGCGTATCTATTTCTTTATGGTACCCCGGGTTTCCCTCAGTGGCCTGAGCGCTCCGCGGTCAAAAAGGGCGTCGAGGGTGATGTTTATAGGATTCATCCGCTTCGCGGTTCTATCCTTCATACATCGAGTTTACGTTCTTTGCCGGCTAACTGGCTATGAGACAAGATCCCTGGCGATCTTGCCCCGCGGATACCTCTTGATCGAAGGGCGACCCGGCTGTGCTTTGGTATTCGAACGAGCCGTCTCTTCCTCTTGGCACGCCTAGAGCCGTGCTCGGAGTGCGCGAGGGCAATCCGTGCAGGCATGAGTAGGGGTTGCCGAAGACGTGACTCCAGGAGGCTGTTGACTATCTCCCGGGAAGCCCTTCGATCAAGCACTTCGTTTTTGCGCCGCGGGTCCAGTCATGCTGATGATGTCCCTTCTCCCGGCTATCCGGCTGCTGTACTCCTTTGGCGTGGGCCTTGAGTTTGGTCGTCGAGGCGACCTTGCTCTTTTCGCCAGCAGCTGCCCCAGCGAGATTCGCGGGTCTTGTGGTCTCCCCTGATAAGAGAGATATCTTCTTGGTTGGCCTTGATAGCACCTTCGGGGGCTAGTACTATGCCGACTTTCCGTTGGCTTGTCTAGAGCCATGCACAGCGCGTACGAAGACATTCCGTGCTTGGCGAAAGGATGTGGCCACCTCTCCTTGAGAATCAAAATCGCTCTGACTACATCGGCTGTGGTCAGAGATCTCAGGTTTGTCTCCCCCAAATCTCCTCTTCTGCGCCATTGGTCCGCGACCAAGTAAAAACCTCGGGGTATAATGATACCGAGGGCAGGGAAGAGGTGGGAGTGGCAAGGCTAAATCCAGCAGTCCTTCAGACTGCGGTCGCTCGCGGAACTGGGTCATCGCCGGGTATCGAGACCATCCGAGGCGGTCCTCCAACTGTGACGGAGCATGCCTCAGTGGTTCTTGGGGGTATAGACCCAGTTCGCCTGATGTGGAAAGAGTCGATCTCTTTCGCTCGCTAGCGGCTGGTCGTGATCTTCCGGTTTGGACCACTGGTGGCTGTGCTCCTACGGTTCGGAGCCTCCGGATGGTTCATCGCCAGACCTCCGGTTGCGACGGTGGCCGGCCAGAGCATGTGATCCGCCAGCCGGCTGGCTCCGAGTCTATCTAGGTGATGTCCTCGGCAGCCACTTCAGTTGCGGCTCGCTCCCCCCCTGCTTGAAGCCGCGTCCGGAGCTCGTCCGTTTATCCCTTGCCGGTGATGAACTGCAGACGTTGGTGGTCATGAATCGAAGATCTTAACCATGCTGTTCACCCGGGACATGGGGTTTTGGACGCTCTTTCTTTTATGCTAACTTTGACCCAACTTGGGACTTATGGGGTTTCTTTCCCGTTCGTCAGGTCGTCGGAGCCATGATCTCCGATCATAGGTGACGACGAGACTCCTAGAAAAAGCTTGAAAGAAACTGGAATGGAAGGGCATGCCCGGAGGTTTGGGCGGGGCCCACCTTCTAGCGCCAATCTGTTGGTGTAGAATTTGAACCAACGACGAGATCCGCACCTCTAGTGTGTGATGCGGCAATGAAAAATAATAAAAATTATTTTAGCGGAAAATAAACACTCGGAGAATTTTTAAAGTGGTTCGGCCCTCTTCAAGAGTAATAGCCTACGTCCAATGTGTTTATGATATTTCATCTTTTGAATGAGGAAGTTTACTGAGTATTATTTTTCTCTCTTTTTTCTCCTGCCCCCTCATCTTTCGCTCCTCCTTCTCTTATAAGCGAAGAAGGGAGCTACAGTTAAGAAAGGACAAAATGTCAAATCCCCTGAGTCACGGGTTTAGTTCACCTAATAAAGCTGCCCACCTGCCGGGAGCAGTTATCCTGAATTCGGCAGGATAAAGCTGTTTGCTATAGTGAATTCCCTGCTCGGGGGAGAATAATTGAGGTCTGCGACCCCGCGGTCAAACGCTCTATGACCGAGGGTCGACGCCTCCGAGAGCCGAGTTTACGTCGACTGATTCTTCATCCGCGGCACCCTCTTTCGGGGGTGAATTAGCTTCGGGGATCTTTAGTCTTTATGAGCCGGCCTGTCGTAAAAGGGCTTTCCAAGAGCTCCCTTTTTTGGAGGTCTTCTACCTTCGGGGGTGTAGGATCGGGGGTCATCTTCGATAATCTTCGCCCGTCATTTGAAGGGAGTTGTGATGACTTTCGCTTGGTTCTGTGGAGTCGGGGATTTTAGACTTCTTGGAATGGCTAGGATACCGCCCTTGGACTCACTGTGACGAAAAATCACTGACAACAAGTTCCTAAAATGATACTGTGATGAATATCTTTGACAAGAACAAATGAAGTTTTTATGAGAAGTCTTTCTCCTGCAATAGAAAAATCCTTAGAGAACTGGTTATTCCTTGCCATAAGAAAAATTGAATCTGAACACCCACCCTTAGAGAACTGGTTATTCCTTGCCATAATAAAAAAGTCAAAGTTGCTGCTTATAAAAATGTTAATCAAGATGGTTCCATCAACGTTAAGAATATAGTAGAATAAAATAATTTTACCAACACTCATCTTAATACCATAGGTAAACAACTTTCTAGAATAGAAAGATACATCCAAAATCCTATTGTTCCTCAAATTCCCATACAAAGAAAATTAAAAAATCCTATTTTTATACCTTTTGAAGTTTTCAAATATAGCCAATAATAAATTCAACAAAACCATGAGTTTATAAAAGCAATTAGAGAATAATTACACAAAATAGGATCACCTACAGGCCTAGTTGTTCCCGACACTCCGTCACTCGAATTTATGAAAAAAATCAAAGAATAATTCAACAAAATTTGATCATCTACCAGTCAAGTTACCTTTGATACTTTATTATCACAACGAACACAAAGGAGTATTAATACTCTTGAACAAAATTCTGATGAAGAAGCCTTCTGATATGAACCCCGGCCGACACGCTCCGAGACCCAATACCCTAGCTAGCTCTATTTGGATCGTTCTACTAATTTAGGTTCGGACTTGTGGAATGTAAGACGCCACGAACGGATGCTGAATGCCGTTCGATAAGTCACGTGAATGCCACAAAGTAAATCTTTGTTAAGTTCGCTTAGTCCTTCGAAGAACCAAAGAGAAAAGGATAAATCCTCACACATTTTGATGAAAAATACTCTGCTGCGCTTCTCATTGATAATGACGCCTATATAGGCTAAAAATACAAGGATATTTGTCTTTCCAATATTATCCTTACCCTAATTAATTAAAAGACTAATACAAAAGGCTAATAACGTAATAACATAGGTCCTGCCCAAAAATTATAAACTAATGAGCCCAAATTAAATAAGTTTGGCCCAATAAATGAATTACATAAAATAAATGGCCCAAAACAATTAAAATGACGCCAATCAACCTTCTAATGCGGGCTTCCTTCGACGCTAGCCCGAATGATGTGTACGAGCCTCGGTTGATTGTTTCCTTTTATTGCCTCCTTTGCAAACACGTCCATCTCTTCTCCTTGAAACTTTACAATCAAATTATGAAGCTCCTCTTTGAATTTCTTTGCTCGAGCTCTCGTGATAGGTCCAACTGGTATTTTGTATCACTCCTTGCGGGGTTGCGTGCTCACGCCCTCGTCATTCTCCTCGTCTTGAGAAGGATTTGCCCTCAAATCATCACCTGCATCAAAATAAGACAAGTCAGCAACATTGAAGGTAGCACTAACATTATACTCACCTGGTAGATCCAATTTGTAGGCATTATCATTGATGCGCTCAAGAACTTGAAAAGGTCCATCGCCACGAGGAAGTAGCTTTGAACATCGTTGCTCCGGGAACGGTTCCTTTCGCATATGCACCTATACCAATTCACTGGGTTCAAACACCACTTTAGTTTGCCCTTTGTTGGCATGTTTTGCATATTGCTCCGTTCTTCTCTCAATGTTGAGTCGAGCCGTCTCATGAATCAGCTTGACAAGTTCTGCCTTCTTTTCATAATCTAAATTCACACGCTCAGACATTAGTAAAGGTGATAAATCCAAAGGGGTTAGTGGATTAAAACCATAAACAATCTCAAACAGGGAATATTTAGTAGAGGAATGAACAGCACGGTTATACGCAAACTTAACATGAGGCAAACATTCTTCCCAAGTATTGATATTTTTCTTAATGATCGCTCTCAATAAGGTAGACAAAGTACTATTCACAACTTCCGTTTGACCATTAGTTTGTGGGTGACAAGTGGTTGAAAACAACAACGTAGTTCCTAGCTTGTTCCACAAAGTCGTCCAAAAGTAACTCAAGAACTTAGCATCTCTATCCGAAACGATTGTCCTAGGCATACCATGTAACCTCACAATCTCTCGAAAGAACAAATCTGCGACATGAGAAGCATCATCAGTTTTGTGACAAGGAATGAAAAGTGCCATTTTTGAAAATCTATCTACGACGACATAGATGGAATCTCGACCTCGTTTAGACATAGGCAATCCTAAAACAAAATCCATTGACACATCAATCCAAGGTGCACTATGAATAGGTAGTGATGTGTACAAGCAATGTGATTGAACTCTCGATTTAGCTTGCTTACAAGTGACACATCTAGCACATACCCTCTCTACATCTCTCTTCATGCGAGGCTAATAAAAATGCTCTTGGATAACTCCTAGGGTCTTAGCTATACCAAAATGTCCCATGAGGCCTCCACCATGTGCTTCTCTCACTATCATTTCCCGTAAAGAACAAGTAGGCACACATAATTTATTCTTTTTAAACAGAAATCTATCATGCCTAAAATAGTCTCCAGAAGCAAATTTCACAAGCCAAATAAAACTCACTAAAATCTTGGTCTAAAGGATACAACTCTTTAATTTGTTCAAAACCAAGTAATTTAGCATCAAGAGTAGAAAGTAAGATATACATGCGAGAAAGGGCATCGGCTACCACATTCTCCTTACCTTGCTTGTATTTGATAACATATGGAAATGGCTCAAGGAACTCCATCCATTGCATGTGCCGTTTGTTGAGCTTTTGCCGCCCCTTCAAGAACTTGAGAGACTTATGGTCAGTGTGGACCACAAACTCTCTCAGCAAAAGGTAGTGCTGCCAAGTCTCCAACGCACGAACCAATGCATACATCTCCTTGTCATAAGTGGGGCAATTGAGTGTGGCCCCACTTAACTTCTCACTAAAGTACGCAATCGGTCGTCTATCTTGCATGAGAACTGCTCCGATTCCCACACCGGAAGCATCACACTCAACTTTCAATGGTTTCTCGAAGTTTGGCAATGCTAGCAAATGAGGGTTGATTAGTTTGTGTTTGATGCTTTGGAATGCCTTTTCTTGTGCTCTGCCCCATTTGAATCCCACATGCTTCTTCATGACTTCGGTGAGTGGGGCTGCGATTGTGCTAAAGTCCTTCACGAAGCGGCGATAGAATCCCGCTAAGCCATGAAAGCTTCTTACTTGTGCCGCATTTGTTGGTGTTAGCCATTCTTAGATCGCCTTCACCTTCTCTTCTTCAACCTGCACTCCTTTGGAACTTACAACAAAACCCGAGAAAACAACATGATCGGTGCAAAAAGTGCACTTGTTAAGGTTAGCATACAACTTCTCACGCTGAAGCATAATAAAAACCTCTTTCAAATGTAACACATATTCTTCTAAGGTCTTGCTATAAATCAAAATGTCATCAAAGTATACCACCACAAATTTACTTATGAATGGACGCAAAACATGATTCATAAGTCGCATAAACATGCTAGGTGCATTAGTCAAACCAAAAGGCATAACTAACCATTCATACAACCCATGTTTTGTTTTAAAAGCAGTTTTCCACTCATCTCCCTCTTTCATCCTAATTTGGTGGTATCCACTTTTCAAGTCAATTTTTGAGAAAATATAAGCACCATGTAATTCATCTAGCATTTCATCCAAACGAGGAATGGGAAAGCGATACTTTCTCGTAATATTGTTGACTGCTCGACAATAAACACACATCCTTGACGATCCATCCTTCTTTGGTACAAGTAGAGCTGGTACGGCGCATGGACTCATGCTCTCTCGGATTTACCCTTTGGACAATAGCTCCTCGACTTGCCGTTGTAACTCTTTCGTCTCCTCTGGATTGGTACGGTAAGCTGGTCTATTTGGAAGTGAAGTACCGGGTACAAGATCAATTTGATGTTCAATGCCGCGGATCGGTGGCAATCCCGCGGGCATGTCCTTCACTACCACGTCTTGAAACTCCTACCAAAGAGCATCTATTGCACTAGTTAAAACCATGCCACTTGAGTTAGTTAGAAGGGTAGCCTCCTTATACAAAAGTAAAATCATAGGCTGTTTTGTCAAGAAAGCTCTCCTCACTTCCCTTGCTCCTGTAAATAAGTTCTTTTGTGACCGCTCTAGTTTTTCCTCACCACTCATCTTGTCACTCTTCTTTTCCCTCTCTTTTTCTTTCACCTCTCTATCTGTTTTTGCGCTCTCATTCTTTTTTTCTTTTGCATTCTTACTCTTTTGGACACTCTCTCTTTGTTTGACCCTCTCTTGGTGTAATTTTAGTTGGTCTTCATGAACTTGCTTCGGAGTCAAGGGCACAAGAGTGATTGCCCAGTTGTTGTGCACCAATGAATACTTATTGGTGTAACCATCATTCGTCACCCTTCGATCGAACTGCCAAGGCCTTCCCAGAAGTATGTGCCCCGCATCTATAGGAGCCACATCACACAACACCTCATCTTCATACTTTCCAATTCGAAATGACACTAGTACTTGCTTAGTCACTCGAACCTCTCCTCCATCATTGAACCATTGAAGCTTGTAAGGGCGAGGGTGACTCGTCATTGGAAGTCCAAGCCTCTTCACCATTGTAGTGCTAGCAACATTGGTACAACTTCCCCCATCAATGATCATACTATACACCTTGTCTCGAACGTGGTATCTAGTATGAAATATGTTCTCCCGTTGTTCGTCTTCTTCCTCCTTGGCGTGCATGTTCAAGGCCCTTCGTGATACCAATGTAAGCTCCACATCTGCGATGCATTCATCATCTGAAACATCCTCCAATAGCGGCATAAAATTATCATCTCCTTCATCGTCAGTTACAATCTCCTCGCTCTCAAGCAACACCATGCTCCGCTTGTTTGGACATTGTTTAGCCATATGACCCAAGCCTTGACATTTATAGCACTTAATGTCATGATTACGAGTTGAAGAAGACTCGGGTTTACCTGACGCGGTTGAAGTGGAAGGAGTTGTTTTAGGATCGAACTTGGGCTTGACTCCATTCTTCTCCTCCCTTGCGAAACTCTTCTTCCAACTTGGTTGTTCCGGATAGCAGTTCAATCGAGTGCTTCCCCTCGTCTTGAGTTGCTGTTCTATCTTGATTGCCATGTGTAACATGTCCTCTATCTCCACGTAATGCTGTAACCTAACTTGATGTGCAATCTCGTTGTTCAATCCGGCCAAAAATCTAGCCATTATAGCTTCTCTATCTTCATCTACATTGGCTCTAATCATGGCGATCTCCATCTCGCGATAATAATCTTCAACACTTCGACTACCGTGCTTGAGATGTTATGGTTTCTTGTAGAGCTCATGATACGATCATGGTCAACGAATCGTCGACCGAATGCGAGATCAAGTTCAAGCTATTTTTGGTTTAGAGTTTTAAGTGTTTTTAGAGTCGTTTATTATGTAATTTTAGTTACTTTTGTTTAAGTGTGAACTTAGAGTTATTTGGAAGTGATTGGGAACAATTGGGATTATTTTTGAAGCTTCAGCAAAGGTGGTTCGAGAGCCAGCCGATCGATCGTGCCATTCCAGCCGAACGATCGGCCCACACATGCGCACCGGGCAGAGCCAGCGGCGAGCGATCGCGCCCTTCAGCCGAACGATCGCGCGCACGATGCGTCTCCACGCGAGACAGCGCCGAGCGATCGCGCGCATCCTGCCGATCGATCGCCCATAATGCCGATCGATCGCCCATACCTGCCGATCGGTCTCAAAACTGCGCCTATCGTTCGCCAAACCGCCCAGCTCGCGCGTGCCTTTTGCCGATCGATAGCCCGACATAGCCGATCGATCGCCCAGAGCCTATTTTCAGTCACGAGCTATTTTAAGCGTTTTGTTCGAAATTTTTATACAGTTTACTTTATTTTTAGCCGACTTTAGGTTTGTAAAAGTCTATTTAAAGAGGTTTTTAACCTCAGATGGATATAGAATTTGGGATTTCAGAAAAGAAACACTCTCTGTGAGTTTCTCTCATTTCTCTCTGAGTACGTCTCAGAACGGGAATCGATCAAGGCGAATCCTTGTCGATTCTCCGAAGAACTTATCAAACGGCATCCTCCCGCAACCGTTTGTGGCGTTCCACAATCCCCGACTTATCGACGGCTATTCCGCAACCTTTGTGGCGTCCCTTCGAGCATCCTAACCGAGTCTCCGACGGGGTTTCTATCCGGCCCGTGCAATCCGACAAGGAAACGATCGACAACACCGGTTCTCGTCAAACGAGGATCGTATCAAGTGGTATCAGAGCTTCGGCCTTTTCTTGTAGGATTTAGTTATCTTTTATTTTTCAAATTCTGATTTTTCGTTCTTCATTATTGTTTGATTCTTGAACATTGTTCATCGTGTTCTTGAGATGTTCTTGATTCTGTAAGTGTGTTTTTTTTTTTTTTGCATTTAAGTATAAAAAAAAAAAGAGAGAAGAACGTACGGCATACAAAAAAAAATCTGAGTTTTGTGTCAAATGAGCGAAACACTTGAGGGAGCGAATTGTGAGCTCCTATTCTTGTATCTCTAACGAGTTTGCAGGATCATGTTTCACAATGATCGAAGGCGTGGCTATGGTGACAACACCATCAGTCCGAAACTTCCGTCATTCAATGGGATATGTGACTTTAATGAGTACCTAAATTGGAAGGATACGATGGAGTGGGTGTTCGAATGTAATTTCTACTCCGAACGAAAGAAGGTACAACTCGCCGTTAGCACATTCGTTGGCGACGCTGCCGAATGGTGGGAAGTGGAGCGACATTGCAGGCGTTTTTATGGTGATCGACCTCTCGATACGTGGTATGAGTTGACAGAGATGCTAAGGAAAAGAATCCGCCAAAACATCGACGAGGAGCTTCGTGCGGGAATGGACAAGATTGAGTCTCTTTTCTCACAATGGAAAGAGTCAAGTCCTAACCCGGACAAAGTTAGCCGCATCAACGTGAAGACTCCCTAGAAAGAAGAGTCCTTAGAGACGGCGTACGTGGAGATTCAGAAGCTCGAAGCGTCCTTGACAGAAATTATGGAGATCCCCGAAGAGGAAGGGACGAAGTCAAAGGACTTTGACGAAGAAAGCTTAATCGAAGAAGATGATGTCTCAAGTCAAATTGAGGTTGTCTAATTTTCTTTATTTAATGATGTAACTTCCAATCTTCTTGTAATTTCAAAGTTTATACAGTTGTATAATGTGTGCTTGAGAGAAGAAAATCCGCTACTGAGGGTGGAAAAGGAGAGTGCATTTGATGAATTAAAGGGGATTAAAGTGATGAGAAGAAAGAAGAAAAAGAAAAAGAGAAACGGGAAGCGAGTGAAGGAGAAATTGTTTGTTCTTGATATTTTTCAGGTTACCATGGCTCGGATTTGAGGGCAAATCCTTTTTGAAGAGGAAGAGGACGATACGATCATGTCAATGAACCGTCGACCGAATGCGAGATCAAGTTCAAGCTATTTTTGGTTTAGAGTTTTAAGCGTTTTTAGAGTCGTTTATTATGTAATTTTAGTTACTTTTGTTTAAGTGTGAACTTAGAGTTATTTGGAAGTGATTGGGAACAATTGGGATTATTTTTGAAGCTTCAGCAAAGGTGGTCCGAGAGCCAGCCGATCGATCGTGCCATTCCAGCCGAACGATCGGCCCACACATGCGCACCGGGCAGAGCCAGCGCCGAGCGATCGCGCCCAACCAGCAGTACAACCCTCCCAGTCAAAAGTCATAGTCACAAAACCATTACAATCTAAATAAAAAATCATTACCAAAGATCATTCTAAAGAAATTTTCATTAAATCAGAACCTCTAAAAATTAGAAGAAAGAACTCAGAGTATATCCGAAAACCTTGCCCTCAATTCATTCCCCAGATTGAAGAAGGATTTCTAGGAGAAACAGAGTGCCAAACAGCTGCTAATCTTTTCCCTTAAAGGTGGCACTACAAACCATGAGATTTTTCAAAACCACATGTATATTACATGGCTATCCTTGAACATACAGGATCATTCAAATTCAAACATTTTTTTCTTAATGCAAAATATTCTGTCCTAGCTTATTTCACATGTAACATTCAAAATATCATCTACCCTACTGATTGGTGTCAACATCCTTCAAAACCAAAAACTTTCCCTATAAATTTCTAAAACAAAATTAATTATTCCAGTTCTTTTACTTACTAGGACTACCACCAAGCATGGTTGAATACATTCCTCTTACAAAATCCTAGCAGTACTCACTCTTGGCTTCTTTACTTCAACACTAAAACCAATTACAACCTTCCAAGATGGTTTAAAACACGGTGGTCTTATTATGGGGCAATCCATGAATTTTAAACCCAGAAGTATGTGAAAGTTTTTCCTTCAAGAATCTTTTTAGTAAAATGGTGGAAAAATTACACAGTCCCACAATCCATTTTAAAACTAGCAGTTCTGGAATGGATCAAAACTCATGGCAAGAGGAAGCTGAAAGGGAAAGAAAATACAACCTTCTTGGCACAAAAGTCTCATGCCAGTGCCTTACTTGCCTCTGCAAAAACTGAAGAAGAATATTTCTCTATTATGCAATAACTAGTCCAACACAGTGCTGGCTCTTCAAGGGAACAATCAGAGCCAAAAGAATAAGAAGATGATGATGGAGCTGGAATCTTTGCTTCATTAAAAAAAATATAAAAACTAATAATAATAAAATAATGTACGAATGTATCATATATAATAATAGAAGGTATGAATAAAAAGCTTCAAAGAGTCTGGCGACATTGTTTTCAAGGCCCAGAGATATCTACAAAAGAAGTACAGTATAAAAAATAATTGGATATGACAAAGTACACAACTATAGCCGCTGACGAGGCCATGAGAATCTTGCTACAAGATAAATGGTGGGGAGAAAAATAAGTGATTTCTGCAAAAATAGACATGTGAAAACTGCAAATATTGTCGAAATAATGCTAAAGACGGGCCCCAACCATTATTACCAAAAGAACAAAAAAAATTACAAAAAAGCCATTCACATTGGCTATAAAAGGACAAAGATGAAGGAGGACACAACTAAGAAAAATAAAAAACCATATTCTCTCCTTTGCTCTTGTACTCTCCTTATAATATCTATATTTTATAATTCTTGTATTAATTTCGTAGAAGCTGTCCAAATAATATTATAAGTACTTTCTTCAAATCATGTATATAGATTCCAATTTGTTTATGTAATTTTTATTTCTGTTTTCAAATCATTTACTATAGCATACAAATTTTAACATTTACTGTAGCATTCAAATTTGATCTTATTCAAAAATAAATTTAATATAATTATTTACATATCATTTTTTGCTCCTGCACTCCATTTATTGCGGTTGCAGTTCAACATTCATTTCCCTATAACATTTAATACTTGCATCATGTACAACACGTATACTACTCAGTATATATAACAATATATATAAATATTATATAACACATAACCACACAACACATATATTAAATAATTAATATATGATTAATATATACCATATAAAGTATTAGATATTTTTGAGAAGTGACTTGTTTTAATATGAAGAGAAAATCTTCAGGGGCTTTTTCAAGATTTGAAGTTCAGGACTCTAAAGATTTTCATCATCTGAGTTAGTGTTCGCTCGAAAACACACGCGAATTATAACCGCAAGTGCACATGTCGTTCAAGTAATAAAGTGGATTGTGAGTCCGAATATCATCCCACGGAGAACAAATGCCTATATCTAATCACTACAATTAATGAAGAATTACTTTGTTTAGAAATCGAATTCAAATGAATGTTGTAAATTAAAGGCTTTATTGCACTGATGCCCCCTGAACTATACGTATTGGAACACTTTGGTACTCCAATTTTTTTTTTGACAATCGACTCCCTAAACTTGAAAATCCGTTGCAATTGCGTCCTTCCGTCTCAACTCCGTTCAAAATTAGACGGAATCTAGCATGTGCTTCACATGTGAGATATTTTTTGAGGGTATTTTTGTAAGTTTAAGTTAAAAAAAAAAACATAATCCCTAATTCCCTATCCATCTTCTTCGTCTCTCTCCATCTCCAACTACCGCTCCCTCTCATCTCTGTCCCTCTCCTCTTCGTCTCTATTTCTCAAACTCTTCCTCTCTCTCAAATCTGCTTCGATCAATATGTGGCGAGGTTGGGGTATGGATATTTGGGCTTGGGTGGTTTGGGTTCAAGTCGTTGGGCGGGGTCATGGAGGTTCAAGGAGTTAGGGTCGCGTTCGTCGCGTGAGGGGTAAGGTTCGAGAGGTTTGGGTCGTCGTCGTCGTCACCGTCGCGGGGGGTTCGAGTTCGAGGGGTTTGGGTCATCGTCTTTGCGGGGGTTTGGGTGGTCGTTGTTGCGGGAGGGTGGCAGAGGTTGAAGGTCGCCGAGGGAATCAAGCTCTACCGCAACGTCGGCGAGGTAGTCGACGGCAAGCGCGAGGCGGAGGGGAACGGCGCGTGAGGGCGAGCGAATGCGCAAGCTCTTGAAAAAATGGCACAGAGACCATAAAGAGGCTCTTCACAAAGGCCTCATCACCATCCACGATGTCGAAATGGCCATCACTCATGACTTCCAAGAAGATGGCCTCAAGGTTCCAACAAAGTTCTCAATCAAGAAGCCTTTGAAGCTTAAAAAACTCAAGCGTAGAGATAAAGGTAAAAGAAAATCAATCAAGCCAAGTGCTGCTCAAGTTCCAGCTGATGCCATGGTAGAATAGATTGACGGAATGTATGCACAAAGAAAGCAGCAATCTTGGTGTAAAATGTATTTCAATTCTAATTGTTAAATGGTTTTTCTTGCTCCTTTTTTTCTTATTTGATTTGGGCTTCTCAGAATAGAAGAGAAAAACTATGTCCTGATAAAGCTCGGAGTCTGTTGATAAAACAGATCAATTTATTTCTCAATCCAAAATTTGAATGAAAGTTGTATGTTGGTCTCTGAAAAAAAAAACACTATTGTGAGCTAATTTTTGTTCTCAATTTTGCCCACAAGTAGATTTGTAATTTGCACGCAAGCTTGACCTGTGAATCAAGCGGAAGAATCATATTATAAGTTGGGTATTGTTGAGCCAAAGCTCTTATATATATATATATATATACTTTTTTAAATATTTATATTATATATATATATATATATTTACTTTTAGTGATATTTAAACCTGAAACAGTCGCTTCGGAACCAAAAAAGCCCTTTAAAGGCTCGATTTCGGAAAAACTATTTATACTGACTTTGTTTAAGTGTGAATCGAGTTTTTAAGGCATATTGGAGCTCCAAATGAGTCCCTAAGACTTATTATAATATAATTTATGTCTTAATACACATTTGGGGTCAAAACAACTTTGCTAGAGTCACTTCGGAACCAAAAAAGCCCTTTAAATGCTCGATTAGGCACAATTTGTTAAAAGGACTTAGTTTTTGTGTGTAGTGGCTTTTTAAAGCTTGTTCGAGCACAAAATGAGTCCCTAAGACTTATTATAATACAATATATGTTCAAATAGTCATCTTGAATCTAAAGAACTTTGCTAGCGTCACTTTTAAGCTAAAAAAGCCCTTTAAAGGCTCGATTTAGGTAAAAGTTATTGTAAGCACTTAGATGTAGTGCGAAGTGAGTTTTTAAGGTTTGTTGCATCGTTAAATGAGTCCCTTAGATTTATTAAAATATATTACGTGTTAAAATAAACATTTGGGATCACAACGACTTTACTAGAGTCACTTCGAAGCCAAAAAAGCCTTTTAATGGTTCAATTTCGGCAAAACTAGTTATAATGACTTTGTTTTAATGCGAAATGGATTTTTAACGCTTATTGGATCCCCAAATGAGTTCCTAAGACTTATTATAATATATTATACGTTCAAATACTCATTTAGGATCAAAACAACGTTGCTAGACACACTTCGGAGCCAAAGAAACCCTTTAAAGGCTCGATTTAGGTAAAATTGGTTATAAGAAGTTAGTTTTAGCGCGAAGTGAGTTTTTAAAGGTTTTTGGAGCTCCAAATGAATCCCTAAGACATATTATAATAAATTCTATATTTAAATACACATTTGGGATCAAACTAACTTTGTTACTGTCGCTTCGGAACCAAAAAAGCCCTTTAAAAGGTCGATTTCGACAAACCTACTTATAATGATTTTGTTATAGTGTGAATCGAGTTTTTAAGGCATATTGGATCTCCAAATGAGTCCCTAAGACTTACTATAATATAATTTATGTTTAAATACACATTTGGGGTCAAAACAACTTTGCTAGAGTCACTTCGGAACAAAAAAAGCCCTTTAAAGGCTCGATTTATGCACAATTTATCAAAAGGACTTAGTTTTTGCGTGAAGTGAATTTTTAAAGCCTGTTCGAGCTCAAAATAAGTCCCAAAGACTTATTATAATACAATATATGTTCAAATAGTCATCTTGAATCTAAACAACTTTGCTAGCGTCACTTTTAAGCTAAAAAAGCCCTTTAAAGGCTCGATTTACGTAAAAGTTATTGTAAGCCCTTAGATGTAGTGCGAAGTGAGTTTTTAAGGTTTGTTGCATCGCCAAATGAGTCCCTTAGATTTATTAAAATATATTACATGTTAAAATACACATTTGGGATCACAACGACTTTACTAGAGTCATTTCGAAGCCAAAAAAGCCTTTTAATGGTTCAATTTCGGCAAAACTAGTTATAATGACTTTGTTTTAACGCGAAATGGATTTTTAACCCTTATTGGAGCCCCAAATGAGTTCCTAAGACTTATTATAATACATTATACATTCAAATACTCATTTAGGATCAAAACAACGTTGCTAGACACACATTTAGGTAAAAGTTATTGTAAGCACTTAGATGTAGTGCGAAGTGAGTTTTTAAGGTTTGTCGCATCGCCAAATGAGTCTCTTAGATTTATTAAAATATATTACATGCTAAAATACACATTTGGGATCACAACGACTTTACTAGAGTCACTTCGGAGCCAAAAAAGCCTTTTAATGGTTTAATTTCGGCAAAACTAGTTATAATGATTTTGTTTTAACACGAAATGGATTTTTAACGCTTATTGGAGCCCCAAATGAGTTCCTAAGACTTATTATAATACATTATATGTTCAAATACTCATTTAGGATCAAAACAACGTTGCTAGACACATTTCGGAGCCAAAGAAGCCCTTTAAAGGCTCGATTTAGGTAAAATTGGTTATAAGCAGTTACTTTTAGCACGAAGTGAGTTTTTAAAGGTTTTTGGAGCTCCAAATGAATCCCTAAGACTTATTATAATAAATTACATATTTAAATACACATTTGGGATCAAAATAACTTTGTTCTTGTCGC
The DNA here is from genome assembly GCA_018132145.1 of Boehmeria nivea var. tenacissima. Classification (NCBI taxonomy): domain Eukaryota; kingdom Viridiplantae; phylum Streptophyta; class Magnoliopsida; order Rosales; family Urticaceae; genus Boehmeria; species Boehmeria nivea. The sequence goes on along the minus strand of CM030875.1, from coordinate 7,183,948 downwards.
TTCGGAACCAAAAAAGCCCTTTAAAGGCTCGATTTCCGAAAAACTACTTATATTGACTTTGTTTTAGTGTGAATCGAGTTTTTAAGGCATATTGGAGCTCCAAATGAGTCCTTAAGACTTATTATAATATAATGTATGTTTAAATACACATTTGGCGTCAAAATAACTTTGCTAGAGTCACTTCGGAACCAAAAAAGCCCTTTAAAGACTCGATTTAGGCAGAATTTGTCAAAAGGACTTAGTTTTTGCGTGTAGTGACTTTTTAAAGCTTGTTCGAGCTCAAAATGAGTTGCTAAGTCTTATTATAGTACAATATATGTTCAAATAGTCATCTTGAATCTAAACAACTTTGCTAGCGTCACTTTTGAGCTAAAAAAGCCCTTTAAAGGCTCGATTTAGGTAAAACTTATTGTAAGCACTTAGATGTAGTGCGAAGTGAGTTTTTAAGGTTTGTCGCATCGCCAAATGAGTCTCTTAGATTTATTAAAATATATTACATGTTAAAATACACATTTGGGATCACAACGACTTTACTAGAGTCACTTCGGAGCCAAAAAAGTCTTTTAATTGTTCAATTTCGGCAAAACTAGTTATAATGACTTTGTTTTAACGCGAAATGGATTTTTAACGCTTATTGGAGCCCCAAATGAGTTCCTAAGACTTATTATAATACATTATACGTTCAAATACTCATTTAGGATCAAAACATCGTTGCTAGACACACTTCGGAGCCAAAGAAGCCCTTTAAAGGCTCGATTTAGGTAAAATTGGTTATAAGTTGTTAGTTTTAGCGCGAAGTGAGTTTTTAAAAGTTTTTGGAGCTCCAAATGAATCCCTAAGACTTATTATAATAAATTATATATTTAAATACACATTTGGGATCAAAATAACTTTGTTACTGTCGCTTCGGAACCAAAAAAGCCGTTTAAAGGCTCGATTTCGGAAAAACTACTTATACTGACTTTGTTTTAGTGTGAATCGAGTTTTTAAGGCATATTGGAGCTCTAAATGAGTCCCTAAGACTTATTATAATATAATGTATGTTTAAATACACATTTGGCGTCAAAATAACTTTGCTAGAGTCACTTCGGAACCAAAAAAGCCCTTTAAAGGCTCGATTTAGGCACAATTTGTCAAAAGGACTTAGTTTTTGCGTGTAGTGACTTTTTAAATCTTGTTCGAGCTCAAAATGAGTCCGTAAGACTTATTATAGTACAATATATGTTCAAATACTCTTCTTGAATCTAAACAACTTTGCTAGCGCCACTTTTGAGCCAAAAAAGCCGTTTAAAGGCTCGATTTAGGTAAAACTTATTGTAAGCACTTAGATGTAGTGCGAAGTGAGTTTTTAAGGTTTGTCGCATCGCGAAATGCGTTCCTTAGATTTATTAAAATATATTACATGCTAAAATACACATTTGGGATCACAACGACTTTACTAGAGTCACTTCGGAGCCAAAAAATCCGTTTAATGGTTCAATTTCGGCACAACTAGTTATAATGACTTTGTTTTAACACGAAATGGATTTTTAACGCTTATTGGAGCCCCAAATGAGTTCCTAAGACTTATTATAATACATTTTACGTTCAAATACTCATTTTGGATCAAAACAACGTTGCTAGACACACTTCAGAGCCAAAGAAGCCCTTTAAAGGCTCGATTTAGGTAAAATTGTTATAAGTTGTTAGTTTTAGTGCGAAGTGAGTTTTTAAAGGTTTTTGGAGCTCCAAATGAATCCCTAAGACTTATTATAATAAATTATATATTTAAATACACATTTGGGATCAAAATAACTTTGTTACTGTCGCTTCGGAACCAAAAAAGCCGTTTAAAGGATCGATTTCGGAAAAACTACTTATACTGACTTTGTTTTAGTGTGAATCGAGTTTTTAAGGCATATTGGAGCTCTAAATGAGTCCCTAAGACTTATTATAATATAATGTATGTTTAAATACACATTTGGCGCCAAAATAACTTTGCTAGAGTCACTTCGGAAGCAAAAAAGCCCTTTAAAGGCTCGATTTAGGCACAATTTGTCAAAAGGACTTAGTTTTTGCGTGTAGCGACTTTTTAAATCTTGTTCGAGCTCAAAATGAGTCCCTAAGACTTCTTATAGTACAATATATGTTCAAATACTCTTCTTGAATCTAAACAACTTTGCTAGCGCCACTTTTGAGCCCAAAAAGCCGTTTAAAGGCTCGATTTAGGTAAAACTTATTGTAAGCACTTAGATGTAGTGCGAAGTGAGTTTTTAAGGTTTGTCGCATCGCGAAATGCGTTCCTTAGATTTATTAAAATATATTACATGCTAAAATACACATTTGGGATCACAACGACTTTACTAGAGTCACTTCGGAGCCAAAAAATCCGTTTAATGGTTCAATTTCGGCACAACTAGTTATAATGACTTTGTTTTAACACGAAATGGATTTTTAACGCTTATTGGAGCCCCAAATGAGTTCCTAAGACTTATTATAATACATTTTACGTTCAAATACTCATTTTGGATCAAAACAACGTTGCTAGACACACTTCAGAGCCAAAGAAGCCCTTTAAAGGCTCGATTTAGGTAAAATTGTTATAAGTTGTTAGTTTTAGTGCGAAGTGAGTTTTTAAAGGTTTTTGGAGCTCCAAATGAATCCCTAAGACTTATTATAATAAATTATATATTTAAATACACATTTGGGATCAAAATAACTTTGTTACTGTCGCTTCGGAACCAAAAAAGCCGTTTAAAGGATCGATTTCGGAAAAACTACTTATACTGACTTTGTTTTAGTGTGAATCGAGTTTTTAAGGCATATTGGAGCTCTAAATGAGTCCCTAAGACTTATTATAATATAATGTATGTTTAAATACACATTTGGCGTGAAAATAACTTTGCTAGAGTCACTTCGGAACCAAAAAAGCCCTTTAAAGGCTCGATTTAGGCACAATTTGTCAAAAGGACTTAGTTTTTGCGTGTAGTGACTTTTTAAATCTTGTTCGAGCTCAAAATGAGTCCCTAAGACTTATTATAGTACAATATATGTTCAAATACTCTTCTTGAATCTAAACAACTTTGCTAGCGCCACTTTTGAGCCAAAAAAGCCGTTTAAAGGCTCGATTTAGGTAAAACTTATTGTAAGCACTTAGATGTAGTGCGAAGTGAGTTTTTAAGGTTTGTCGCATCGCGAAATGCGTTCCTTAGATTTATTAAAATATATTACATGCTAAAATACACATTTGGGATCACAACGACTTTACTAGAGTCACTTCGGAGCCAAAAAATCCGTTTAATGGTTCAATTTCGGCACAACTAGTTATAATGACTTTGTTTTAACACGAAATGGATTTTTAACGCTTATTAGAGCCCCAAATGAGTTCCTAAGACTTATTATAATACATTTTACGTTCAAATACTCATTTTGGATCAAAACAACGTTGCTAGACACACTTCAGAGCCAAAGAAGCCCTTTAAAGGCTCGATTTAGGTAAAATTGTTATAAGTTGTTAGTTTTAGTGCGAAGTGAGTTTTTAAAGGTTTTTGGAGCTCCAAATGAATCCCTAAGACTTATTATAATAAATTATATATTTAAATACACATTTGGGATCAAAATAACTTTGTTACTGTCGCTTCGGAACCAAAAAAGCCGTTTAAAGGCTCGATTTCGGAAAAACTACTTATACTGACTTTGTTTTAGTGTGAATCGAGTTTTTAAGGCATATTGGAGCTCTAAATGAGTCCCTAAGACTTATTATAATATAATGTATGTTTAAATACACATTTGGCGTGAAAATAACTATGATAGAGTCACTTCGGAACCAAAAAAGCCCTTTAAAGGCCCGATTTAGGCACAATTTGTCAAAAGGACTTAGTTTTTGCGTGTAGTGACTTTTTAAATCTTGTTCGAGCTCAAAATGAGTCCCTAAGACTTATTATAGTACAATATATGTTCAAATACTCTTCTTGAATCTAAACAACTTTGCTAGCGCCACTTTTTAGCCAAAAAAGCCGTTTAAAGGCTCGATTTAGGTAAAACTTATTGTAAGCACTTAGATGTAGTGCGAAGTGAGTTTCTAAGGTTTGTCGCATCGCGAAATGCGTTCCTTAGATTTATTAAAATATATTACATGCTAAAATACACATTTGGGATCACAACGACTTTACTAGAGTCACTTCGGAGCCAAAAAATCCGTTTAATGGTTCAATTTCGGCACAACTAGTTATAATGACTTTGTTTTAACACGAAATGGATTTTTAACGCTTATTGGAGCCCCAAATGAGTTCCTAAGACATATTATAATACATTTTACCTTCAAATACTCATTTTGGATCAAAACAACGTTGCTAGACAAACTTCAGAGCCAAAGAAGCCCTTTAAAGGCTCGATTTAGGTAAAATTGTTATAAGTTGTTAGTTTTAGTGCGAAGTGAGTTTTTAAAGGTTTTTGGAGCTCCAAATGAATCCCTAAGACTTATTATAATAAATTATATATTTAAATACACATTTGGGATCAAAATAACTTTCTTACTGTCGCTTCGGAACCAAAAAAGCCCTTTAAAGGCTAGTTTTCGGAAAAACTACTTATGCTGACTTTGTTTTAGTGTGAATCGAGTTTTTAAGGCATATTGGAGCTCCAAATGAGTCCCTAAGACTTATTATAATATAATGTATGTTTAAATACACATTTGGCGTCAAAATAACTTTGCTAGAGTCACTTCGGAACCAAAAAAGCCCTTTAAAGGCTCGATTTAGGCACAATTTGTCAAAAGGACTTAGTTTTTGCGTGTAGTGACTTTTTAGAGCTTGTTCGAGCTCAAAATGAGTCCCTAAGACTTCTTATAGTACAATATATGTTCAAATAGTCATCTTGAATCAAAACAAATTTGCTAGCGTCACTTTTGAGCTAAAAAAGCCCTTTAAAGGCTCGATTTAGGTAAAACTTATTGTAAGCACTTAGATGTAGTGCGAAATGAGTTTTTAAGGTTTGTCGCATCGCCAAATGAGTCTCTTAGATTTATTAAAATATATTACATGTTAAAATACACATTTGGGATCTCAACGACTTTACTAGAGTCACATCGGAGCAAAAAAAGCCGTTTAATGGTTCAATTTCGGCAAAACTAGTTATAATGACTTTGTTTTAACGCGAAATGGATTTTTAACGCTTATTGGAGCCCCAAATGAGTTCCTAAGACTTATTATAATACATTATACGTTCAAATACTCATTTAGGATCAAAACAACGTTGCTAGACACACTTCGGAGCCAAAGAAGCCCTTTAAAAGCTCGATTTAGGTAAAATTGGTTATAAGTTGTTAGTTTTATCCCGAAGTGAGTTTTTAAAGGTTTTTGGAGCTCTAAATGAATCCCTAAGACTTATTATAATAAATTATATATTTAAATACACATTTGGGATCAAAATAACTTTGTTACTGTCGCTTCGTAACAGAAAAAGCCGTTTAAAGGCTCGATTTCAGAAAAAACTACTTATACTGACTTTGTTTTAGTGTGAATCGAGTTTTTAAGGCATATTGGAGCTCCAAATGAGTCCCTAAGATTTATTATAATATAATGTATGTTTGAATACACATTTGGCGTCAAAATAACTTTGCTAGAGTCACTTCGGAACCAAAAAAGCCCTTTAAAGACTCGATTTACGCAGAATTTGTCAAAAGGACTTAGTTTTTGCGTGTAGTGACTTTTTAAAGCTTGTTCGAGCTCAAAATGAGTTGCTAAGTCTTATTATAGTACAATATATGTTCAAATACTCTTCTTGAATCTAAACAACTTTGCTAGCGCCACTTTTTAGCCAAAAAATCCGTTTAAAGGCTCGATTTAGGTAAAACTTATTGTAAGCACTTAGATGTAGTGCGAAGTGAGTTTCTAAGGTTTGTCGCATCGCGAAATGCGTTCCTTAGATTTATTAAAATATATTACATGCTAAAATACACATTTGGGATCACAACGACTTTACTAGAGTCACTTCGGAGCCAAAAAATCCGTTTAATGGTTCAATTTCGGCACAACTAGTTATAATGACTTTGTTTTAACACAAAATGGATTTTTAACGCTTATTGGAGCCCCAAATGAGTTCCTAAGACATATTATAATACATTTTACGTTCAAATACTCATTTTGGATCAAAACAACGTTGCTAGACACACTTCAGAGCCAAAGAAGCCCTTTAAAGGCTCGATTTAGGTAAAATTGTTATAAGTTGTTAGTTTTAGTGCGATGTGAGTTTTTAAAGGTTTTTGGAGCTCCAAATGAATCCCTAAGACTTATTATAATAAATTATATATTTAAATACACATTTGGGATCAAAATAACTTTCTTACTGTCGCTTCGGAACCAAAAAAGCCCTTTAAAGGCTCGTTTTCGGAAAAACTACTTATGCTGACTTTGTTTTAGTGTGAATCGAGTTTTTAAGGCATATTGGAGCTCTAAATGAGTCCCTAAGACTTATTATAATATAATGTATGTTTAAATACACATTTGGCGTCAAAATAACTTTGCTAGAGTCACTTCGGAACCAAAAAAGCCCTTTAAAGGCTCGATTTAGGCACAATTTGTCAAAAGGACTTAGTTTTTGCGTGTAGTGACTTTTTAGAGCTTGTTCGAGCTCAAAATGAGTCGCTAAGACTTATTATAGTACAATATATGTTCAAATAGTCATCCTGAATCTAAACAACTTTGCTAGCGTCTCTTTTGAGCTAAAAAAGCCGTTTAAAGGCTCGATTTAGGTAAAACTTATTGTAAGCACTTAGATGTAGTGCGAAGTGAGTTTTTAAGGTTTGTCGCATCGCCAAATGAGTTCCTTAGATTTATTAAAATATATTACATTCTAAAATACACATTTGGGATCACAACGACTTTACTAGAGTCACTTCGGAGCCAAAAAGCCGTTTAATGGTCCAGTTTCGGCAAAACTAGTTATAATGACTTTGTTTTAACACGAAATGGATTTTTAACGCTTATTGGAACCCCAAATGTGTTCCTAAGACTTATTATAATACATTATATGTTCAAATACTCATTTAGGATCAAAACAACGTTGCTAGACACACTTCAGAGCCAAAGAAGCCCCTTAAAGGCTCGAATTAGGTAAAATTGGTTATAAGCAGTTAGTTTTAGCGCGAAGTGAGTTTTTAAAGGTTTTTGGAGCTCCATATGAATCCCTAAGACTTATTATAATAAATTATATATTTAAATACACATTTGGGATCAAAATAACTTTGTTACTGTCGCTTCGGAACCAAAAAAAGCCTTTAAAGGCTCGATTTCGGAAAAACAACTTTTACACACTTTGTTTTAGTGTGAATCTAGTTTTTAAGGCATATTGGAGCTCCAAATGGGTCCCTAAGACTTATTATAATATAAATTATGTTTGAATACACATTTGGGGTCAAAACAACTTTGCTAGAGTCACTTCGGAACCGAAAAAGCCCTTTAAAGGCTCGATTTAGGCACAATTTGTCCAAAGGACTTAGTTTTTGCGTGTAGTGACTTCTGAAAGCTTGTTCGAGCTCAAAATGAGTCCCTAAGACTTATTATAGTACAATATACGTTCAAATAGTCATCTTGAATCTAAACAACTTTGCTAGGGCCAGTTTTGAGCCAAAAAACCCTTGAAAGGCTAGATTTAGGTAAAACTTATTGTAAGCACTTAGATGTAGTGCGAAGTGAGTTTTTAAGGTTTGTTGCATCGCCAAATGAGTTCCTTAGATTTATTAAAATATATTACATGCTAAAATACACATTTGATTTCACAACGACTTTACTAGAGTCACTTCGGAGCTAAAAAAGCCTTTTAGTGGTTTAATTTCGGCAAAACTAGTTATAATGACTTTGTTTTAACACGAAATGGATTTTTAACGCTTATTGGAGCCCCAAATGAGTTCCTAAGACTTATTATAATACATTTTACGTTCAAATACTCATTTTGGATCAAAACAACGTTGCTAGACACACTTCAGAGCCAAAGAAGCCCTTTAAAAGCTCGATTTAGGTAAAATTGGTTATAAGTTGTTAGTTTTAGTGCGAAGTGAGTTTTTAAAGGTTTTTGGAGCTCCAAATGAATCCCTAAGACTTATTATAATAAATTATATATTTAAATACACATTTGGGATCAAAATAACTTTCTTACTGTCGCTTCGGAACCAAAAAAGCCCTTTAAAGGCTCGATTTCGGAAAAACTACTTATGCTGACTTTGTTTTAGTGTGAATCGAGTTTTTAAGGCATATTGGAGCTCCAAATGAGTCCCTAAGACTTATTATAATATAATGTATGTTTAAATACACATTTGGCGTCAAAATAACTTTGCTAGAGTCACTTCGGAACCAAAAAAGCCCTTTAAAGGCTCGATTTAGTCACAATTTGTCAAAACGACTTAGTTTTTGCATGTAGTTACTTTTTAAAGCTTGTTCGAGCTCAAAATGAGTCGCTAAGACTTATTATAGTACAATATATGTTCAAATAGTCATCCTGAATCTAAACAACTTTGCTAGCGTCACTTTTGAGCTAAAAAAGCCGTTTAAAGGCTCGATTTAGGTAAAACTTATTGTAAGCACTTAGATGTAGTGCGAAGTGAGTTTTTAAGGTTTGTCGCATCGCCAAATGAGTTCCTTAGATTTATTAAAATATATTACATTCTAAAATACACATTTGGGATCACAACGACTTTACTAGAGTCACTTCGGAGCCAAAAATGCCTTTTAATGGTTCAATTTCGGCAAAACTAGTTATAATGACTTTGTTTTAACGCGAAATGGATTTTTAACACTTATTGGAGCCCCAAATAAGTTCCTAAGACTTATTATAATACATTATACCTTGAAATACTCATTTAGGATCAAAACAACGTTGCTAGACACACTTCGGAGCCAAAGAAGCCCTTCAAAGGCTCGATTTAGGTAAAATTGGTTATAAGCAGTTAGTTTTAGCGCGAAGTGATTTAAAGGTTTTTAGAGCTCCAAATGAATCCCTAAGACTTATTATAATAAATTATATATTTAAATACACATTTGGGATCAAAATAACTTTGTTACTATCGCTTCGGAACCAAAAAAGCCCTTTAAAGGCTCGATTTCGGAAAAACTACTCATACTGACTTTGTTTTAGTGTGAATCGAGTTTTTGAGACATATTGGATCTCCAAATGAGTCCCTAAGACTAATTATAATATGAATTATGTTTAAATACATATTTGGGGCCAAAACAACTTTGCTACAGTCACTTCGGAACCAAAAAAGCACTTTAAAGGCTCGATTTATGCACAATTTGTCAAAAGGACTTAGTTTTTGCGTGTAGTGACTTTTTAAAGCTTGTTCGAGCTCAAAATGAGTCCCTAAGACTTATTATAGTACAATATATGTTCAAATAGTCATCTTGAATCTAAACAACTTTGCTAGCGCCACTTTTGAGCCAAAAAAGCCCTTGAAAGGCTCGATTTAGGTAAAACTTATTGTAAGCACTTAGATGTAGTGCGAAGTGAGTTTTTAAGGTTTGTCGCATCGCCAAATGAGTTCCTTACATTTATTAAAATATATTACATGCTAAAATAAACATTTGGGATCACAACGACTTTACTAGAGTCACTTCGGAGCCAAAAAAGCCTTTTAATAGTTCAATTTCGGCAAAACTAGTTATAATGACTTTGTTTTAACGCAAAATGGATTTTTAACGCTTATTGGAGCCCCAAATGAGTTCCTAAGACTTATTATAATACATTATACCTTGAAATACTCCTTTAGGATCAAAACAACGTTGCTAGACACACTTCGGAGCCAAAGAAGCCCTTCAAAGGCTCGATTTAGGTAAAATTAGTTATACGCAGTTAGTTTTAGCGCGAAGTGATTTAAAGGTTTTTAGAGCTCCAAATGAATCCCTAAGACTTATTATAATAAGTTATATATTTAAATACACATTTGGGATCAAAATAACTTTGTTACTATCGCTTCGGAACCAAAAAAGCCCTTTAAATGCTCGATTTCGGAAAAACTACTTATACTGAATTTGTTTTAGTGTGAATCGAGTTTTTGAGGCATATTGGATCTCCAAATGAGTCCCTAAGACTAATTATAATATGAATTATGTTTAAATACACATTTGGGGTCAAAACCACTTTGCTAGAGTCACTTCGGAACCAAAAAAGCACTCTAAAGGCTCGATTTATGCACAATTTGTCAAAAGGACTTAGTTTTTGCGTGTAGTGACTTTTTAAAGCTTGTTCGAGCTCAAAATGAGTCCCTAAGACTTCTTATAGTACAATATATGTTCAAATAGTCATCTTGAATCTAAACAACTTCGCTAGCGCCACTTTTTAGCCAAAAAAGCCCTTGAAAGGCTCGATTTAGGTAAAACTTATTGTAAGCACTTAGATGTAGTGCGAAGTGAGTTTTTAAGGTTTGTTGCATCGCCAAATGAGTTCCTTAGATTTATTAAAATATATTACATGCTAAAATACACATTTGATTTCACAACGACTTTACTAGAGTCACTTCGGAGCTAAAAAAGCCTTTTAGTGGTTTAATTTCGGCAAAACTAGTTATAATGACTTTGTTTTAACACGAAATGGATTTTTAACGCTTATTGGAGCCCCAAATGAGTTCCTAAGACTTATTATAATACATTTTACGTTCAAATACTCATTTTGGATCAAAACAACGTTGCTAGACACACTTCAGAGCCAAAGAAGCCCTTTAAAAGCTCGATTTAGGTAAAATTGGTTATAAGTTGTTAGTTTTAGTGCGAAGTGAGTTTTTAAAGGTTTTTGGAGCTCCAAATGAATCCCTAAGACTTATTATAATAAATTATATATTTAAATACACATTTGGGATCAAAATAACTTTCTTACTGTCGCTTCGGAACCAAAAAAGCCCTTTAAAGGCTCGATTTCGGAAAAACTACTTATGCTGACTTTGTTTTAGTGTGAATCGAGTTTTTAAGGCATATTGGAGCTCCAAATGAGTCCCTAAGACTTATTATAATATAATGTATGTTTAAATACACATTTGGCGTCAAAATAACTTTGCTAGAGTCACTTCGGAACCAAAAAAGCCCTTTAAAGGCTCGATTTAGTCACAATTTGTCAAAAGGACTTAGTTTTTGCATGTAGTTACTTTTTAAAGCTTGTTCGAGCTCAAAATGAGTCGCTAAGACTTATTATAGTACAATATATGTTCAAATAGTCATCCTGAATCTAAACAACTTTGCTAGCGTCACTTTTGAGCTAAAAAAGCCGTTTAAAGGCTCGATTTAGGTAAAACTTATTGTAAGCACTTAGATGTAGTGCGAAGTGAGTTTTTAAGGTTTGTCGCATCGCCAAATGAGTTCCTTAGATTTATTAAAATATATTACATTCTAAAATACACATTTGGGATCACAACGACTTTACTAGAGTCACTTCGGAGCCAAAAATGCCTTTTAATGGTTCAATTTCGGCAAAACTAGTTATAATGACTTTGTTTTAACGCGAAATGGATTTTTAACACTTATTGGAGCCCCAAATAAGTTCCTAAGACTTATTATAATACATTATACCTTGAAATACTCATTTAGGATCAAAACAACGTTGCTAGACACACTTCGGAGCCAAAGAAGCCCTTCAAAGGCTCGATTTAGGTAAAATTGGTTATAAGCAGTTAGTTTTAGCGCGAAGTGATTTAAAGGTTTTTAGAGCTCCTAATGAATCCCTAAGACTTATTATAATAAATTATATATTTAAATACACATTTGGGATCAAAATAACTTTGTTACTATCGCTTCGGAACCAAAAAAGCCCTTTAAAGGCTCGATTTCGGAAAAACTACTCATACTGACTTTGTTTTAGTGTGAATCGAGTTTTTGAGACATATTGGATCTCCAAATGAGTCCCTAAGACTAATTATAATATGAATTATGTTTAAATACATATTTGGGGCCAAAACAACTTTGCTACAGTCACTTCGGAACCAAAAAAGCACTTTAAAGGCTCGATTTATGCACAATTTGTCAAAAGGACTTAGTTTTTGCGTGTAGTGACTTTTTAAAGCTTGTTCGAGCTCAAAATGAGTCCCTAAGACTTATTATAGTACAATATATGTTCAAATAGTCATCTTGAATCTAAACAACTTTGCTAGCGCCACTTTTGAGCCAAAAAAGCCCTTGAAAGGCTCGATTTAGGTAAAACTTATTGTAAGCACTTAGATGTAGTGCGAAGTGAGTTTTTAAGGTTTGTCGCATCGCCAAATGAGTTCCTTACATTTATTAAAATATATTACATGCTAAAATAAACATTTGGGATCACAACGACTTTACTAGAGTCACTTCGGAGCCAAAAAAGCCTTTTAATAGTTCAATTTCGGCAAAACTAGTTATAATGACTTTGTTTTAACGCAAAATGGATTTTTAACGCTTATTGGAGCCCCAAATGAGTTCCTAAGACTTATTATAATACATTATACCTTGAAATACTCCTTTAGGATCAAAACAACGTTGCTAGACACACTTCGGAGCCAAAGAAGCCCTTCAAAGGCTCGATTTAGGTAAAATTAGTTATACGCAGTTAGTTTTAGCGCGAAGTGATTTAAAGGTTTTTAGAGCTCCAAATGAATCCCTAAGACTTATTATAATAAGTTATATATTTAAATACACATTTGGGATCAAAATAACTTTGTTACTATCGCTTCGGAACCAAAAAAGCCCTTTAAATGCTCGATTTCGGAAAAACTACTTATACTGAATTTGTTTTAGTGTGAATCGAGTTTTTGAGGCATATTGGATCTCCAAATGAGTCCCTAAGACTAATTATAATATGAATTATGTTTAAATACACATTTGGGGTCAAAACCACTTTGCTAGAGTCACTTCGGAACCAAAAAAGCACTCTAAAGGCTCGATTTATGCACAATTTGTCAAAAGGACTTAGTTTTTGCGTGTAGTGACTTTTTAAAGCTTGTTCGAGCTCAAAATGAGTCCCTAAGACTTCTTATAGTACAATATATGTTCAAATAGTCATCTTGAATCTAAACAACTTCGCTAGCGCCACTTTTTAGCCAAAAAAGCCCTTGAAAGGCTCGATTTAGGTAAAACTTATTGTAAGCACTTAGATGTAGTGCGAAGTGAGTTTTTAAGGTTTGTCGCATCGCCAAATGAGTTCCTTAGATTTATTAAAATATATTACATGCTAAAATAAACATTTGGGATCACAACGACTTTACTAGAGTCACTTCGGAGCCAAAAAAGCCTTTTAATGGTTCAATTTCGGCAAAACTAGTTATAATGACTTTGTTTTAACGCGAAATGGATTTTTAACGCTTATTGGAGCCCCAAATGAGTTCCTAAGACTTATTATAATACATTATACCTTGAAATACTCATTTACGATCAAAACAACGTTGCTAGACACACTTCGGAGCCAAAGAAGCCCTTCAAAGGCTCGATTTACGTAAAATTGGTTATAAGCAGTTAGTTTTAGCGCGAAGTGATTTAAAGGTTTTTAGAGCTCCAAATGAATCCCTAAGACTTATTATAATAAATTATATATTTAAATACACATTTGGGATCAAAATAACTTTGTTACTATCGCTTCGGAACCAAAAAAGCCCTTTAAAGGCTCGATTTCGGAAAAACTACTTATACTGACTTTGTTTTAGTGTGAATCGAGTTTTTGAGGCATATTGGATCTCCAAATGAGTCCCTAAGACTAATTATAATATGAATTATGTTTAAATACATATTTGGGGTCAAAACAACTTTGCTAGAGTCGCTTCGGAACCAAAAAAGCACTTTAAAGGCTCGATTTATGCACAATTTGTCAAAAGGACTTAGTTTTTGCGTGTAGTGACTTTTTAAAGCTTCTTCGAGCTCAAAATGAGTCCCTAAGACTTATTATAGTACAATATATGTTCAAATAGTCATCTTGAATCTAAACAACTTTGCTAGCGCCACTTTTGAGCCAAAAAAGCCCTTGAAAGGCTCGATTTAGGTAAAACTTATTGTAAGCACTTAGATGTAGTGCGAAGTGAGTTTTTAAGGTTTGTCGCGTCGCCAAATGAGTTCCTTAGATTTATTAAAATATATTACATGCTAAAATAAACATTTGGGATCACAACGACTTTACTAGAGTCACTTCGGAGCCAAAAAAGCCTTTCAATGGTTCAATTTCGGCAAAACTAGTTATAATGACTTTGTTTTAACGCGAAATGGATTTTTAACGCTTATTGGAGCCCCATATGAGCTCCTAAGACTTATTATAATACATTATACCTTGAAATACTCATTTAGGATCAAAACAACGTTGCTAGACACACTTCGGAGCCAAAGAAGCCCTTCAAAGGCTCGATATAGGTAAAATTGGTTACAAGCAGTTAGTTTTAGCGCGAAGTGATTTAAAGGTTTTTAGAGCTCCAAATGAATCCCTAAGACTTATTATAATAAATTATATATTTAAATACACATTTGGGATCAAAATAACTTTGTTACTATCGCTTCGGAACCAAAAAAGCCCTTTAAAGGCTCGATTTCGGAAAAACTACTTATATTGACTTTGTTTTAGTGTGAATCGAGTTATTGAGGCATATTGGATCTCCAAATGAGTCCCTAAGACTAATTATAATATGAATTATGTTTAAATACATATTTGGGGTCAAAACAACTTTGCTAGAGTCACTTCGGAACCAAAAAAGTACTTTAAAGGCTCGATTTATGCACAATTTGTCAAAAGGACTTAGTTTTTGCGTGTAGTGACTTTTTAAAGCTTGTTCGAGCTCAAAATGAGTCCCTAAGACTTATTATAGTACAATATATGTTCAAATAGTCATCTTGAATCTAAACAACTTTGCTAGCGTCACTTTTGAGCCAAAAAATCCCTTGAAAGGCTCGATTTAGGTAAAACTTATTGTAAGCACTTAGATGTAGTGCGAATTGAGTTTTTAAGATTTGTCGCATCGCCAAATGAGTTCCTTAGATTTACTAAAATATATTACATGCTAAAATAAACATTTGGGATCACAACGAGTTTACTAGAGTCACTTCGGAGCCAAAAAAGCCTTTTAATGGTTCAATTTCGGCAAAACTAGTTATAATGACTTTGTTTTAACGCGAAATGGATTTTTAATGCTTATTGGAGCCCCAAATGAGTTCCTAAGACTTATTATAATACATTATACCTTGAACTACTCGTTTAGGATCAAAACAACGTTGCTAGACACACTTCGGAGCCAAAGAAGCCCTTCAAAGGCTCGATTTAGGTAAAATTGGTTATAAGCAGTTAGTTTTAGCGCGAAGTGATTTAAAGGTTTTTAGAGCTCCAAATGAATCCCTAAGACTTATTATAATAAATTATATATTTAAATACATATTTGGGATCAAAATAACTTTGTTACTATCGCTTCGGAACCAAAAAAGCCCTTTAAAGGCTCGATTTCGGAAAAACTACTTATACTGACTTTGTTTTAGTGTGAATCGAGTTTTTGAGGCATATTGGATCTCCAAATAAGTCCCTAAGACTAATTATAATATTAATTATGTTTAAATACATATTTGGGGTCAAAACAACTTTGCTAGAGTCACTTCGGAACCAAAAAAGCACTTTAAAGGCTCGATTTATGCACAATTTGTCAAAAGGACTTAGTTTTTGCGTGTAGTGACTTTTTAAAGCTTGTTCGAGCTCAAAATGAGTCCCTAAGACTTATTATAGTACAATATATGTTCAAATAGTCGTCTTGAATCTAAACAACTTTGCTAGCGCCACTTTTGAGCCAAAAAAGCCCTTGAAAGGCTCGATTTAGGTAAAACTTATTGTAAGCACTTAGATGTAGTGCGAAGTGAGTTTTTAAGGTTTGTCGCATCGCTAAATGAGTTCCTTAGATTTATTAAAATATATTACATGCTAAAATAAACATTTGGGATCACAACGACTTTACTAGAGTCACTTCGGAGCCAAAAAAGTGTTTTAATGGTTCAATTTCGGCAAAACTAGTTATAATGACTTTGTTTTAACGCGAAATGGATTTTTAACGCTTATTGGAGCCCCAGATGAGTTCCTAAGACTTATTATAATACATTATACCTTGAAATACTCATTTAGGATCAAAACAACGTTGCTAGACACACTTCGGAGCCAAAGAAGCCCTTCAAAGGCTCGATTTAGGTAAAATTGGTTATAAGCAGTTAGTCTTAGCGCCAAGTGAGTTTTTAAAGGTTTTTGGATCTCAAAATGAATCCCTAAGACTTATTATAATAAATTATATATTTAAATACACATTTGGGATCAAAATAACTTTGTTACTGTCGCTTCGGAACCAAAAAAGCCCTTTAAAGGCTCGATTTCGGAAAAACTACTTATACTGACTTTGTTTTAGTGTGAATCGAGTTTTTAAGGCATATTGGAGCTCCAAATGAGTCCCTAAGACTTATTATAATATAAATTATGTTTGAATACACATTTGGGGTCAAAACAAATTTGCTAGAGTCACTCCGGAACCAAAAAAGCCCTTTAAAGGCTCGATTTATGCACAATTTGTCAAAATGACTTAGTTTTTACGTGTAGTGACTTTTTAAAGCTTGTTCGAGCTCAAAATGAGTCCCTAAGAATTATTATAGTACAATATATGTTCAAATAGATATCTTGAATCTAAACAACTTTGCTAGCGCCACTTTTGAGCCGAAAAAGCCCTTTAAAGGCTCGATTTAGGTAAAACTTATTGTAAGCACTTAGATGTAGTGCGAAGTGAGTTTTTAAGGTTTGTCGCATCGCCAAATGAGTTCCTTAGATTTATTAAAATATATTACATGCTAAAATAAACATTTGGGATCACAACGACTTTACTAGAGTCACTTCGGAGCCAAAAAAGCCTTTTAATGGTTCAATTTCGG
Organism: Boehmeria nivea var. tenacissima; assembly: GCA_018132145.1. Taxonomy (NCBI): domain Eukaryota; kingdom Viridiplantae; phylum Streptophyta; class Magnoliopsida; order Rosales; family Urticaceae; genus Boehmeria; species Boehmeria nivea. Next base: position 7,167,104 of record CM030875.1, on the reverse strand, counting down.
CAAAACTAGTTATAATGACTTTGTTTTAACGCGAAATGGATTTTTAACGCTTATTGGAGCCCCAAATGAGTTCCTAAGACTTATTATAATACATTATACCTTGAAATACTCATTTACGATCAAAACAACGTTGCTAGACACACTTCGGAGCCAAAGAAGCCCTTCAAAGGCTCGATTTACGTAAAATTGGTTATAAGCAGTTAGTTTTAGCGCGAAGTGATTTAAAGGTTTTTAGAGCTCCAAATGAATCCCTAAGACTTATTATAATAAATTATATATTTAAATACACATTTGGGATCAAAATAACTTTGTTACTATCGCTTCGGAACCAAAAAAGCCCTTTAAAGGCTCGATTTCGGAAAAACTACTTATACTGACTTTGTTTTAGTGTGAATCGAGTTTTTGAGGCATATTGGATCTCCAAATGAGTCCCTAAGACTAATTATAATATGAATTATGTTTAAATACATATTTGGGGTCAAAACAACTTTGCTAGAGTCGCTTCGGAACCAAAAAAGCACTTTAAAGGCTCGATTTATGCACAATTTGTCAAAAGGACTTAGTTTTTGCGTGTAGTGACTTTTTAAAGCTTCTTCGAGCTCAAAATGAGTCCCTAAGACTTATTATAGTACAATATATGTTCAAATAGTCATCTTGAATCTAAACAACTTTGCTAGCGCCACTTTTGAGCCAAAAAAGCCCTTGAAAGGCTCGATTTAGGTAAAACTTATTGTAAGCACTTAGATGTAGTGCGAAGTGAGTTTTTAAGGTTTGTCGCGTCGCCAAATGAGTTCCTTAGATTTATTAAAATATATTACATGCTAAAATAAACATTTGGGATCACAACGACTTTACTAGAGTCACTTCGGAGCCAAAAAAGCCTTTCAATGGTTCAATTTCGGCAAAACTAGTTATAATGACTTTGTTTTAACGCGAAATGGATTTTTAACGCTTATTGGAGCCCCATATGAGCTCCTAAGACTTATTATAATACATTATACCTTGAAATACTCATTTAGGATCAAAACAACGTTGCTAGACACACTTCGGAGCCAAAGAAGCCCTTCAAAGGCTCGATATAGGTAAAATTGGTTACAAGCAGTTAGTTTTAGCGCGAAGTGATTTAAAGGTTTTTAGAGCTCCAAATGAATCCCTAAGACTTATTATAATAAATTATATATTTAAATACACATTTGGGATCAAAATAACTTTGTTACTATCGCTTCGGAACCAAAAAAGCCCTTTAAAGGCTCGATTTCGGAAAAACTACTTATATTGACTTTGTTTTAGTGTGAATCGAGTTATTGAGGCATATTGGATCTCCAAATGAGTCCCTAAGACTAATTATAATATGAATTATGTTTAAATACATATTTGGGGTCAAAACAACTTTGCTAGAGTCACTTCGGAACCAAAAAAGTACTTTAAAGGCTCGATTTATGCACAATTTGTCAAAAGGACTTAGTTTTTGCGTGTAGTGACTTTTTAAAGCTTGTTCGAGCTCAAAATGAGTCCCTAAGACTTATTATAGTACAATATATGTTCAAATAGTCATCTTGAATCTAAACAACTTTGCTAGCGTCACTTTTGAGCCAAAAAATCCCTTGAAAGGCTCGATTTAGGTAAAACTTATTGTAAGCACTTAGATGTAGTGCGAATTGAGTTTTTAAGATTTGTCGCATCGCCAAATGAGTTCCTTAGATTTACTAAAATATATTACATGCTAAAATAAACATTTGGGATCACAACGAGTTTACTAGAGTCACTTCGGAGCCAAAAAAGCCTTTTAATGGTTCAATTTCGGCAAAACTAGTTATAATGACTTTGTTTTAACGCGAAATGGATTTTTAATGCTTATTGGAGCCCCAAATGAGTTCCTAAGACTTATTATAATACATTATACCTTGAACTACTCGTTTAGGATCAAAACAACGTTGCTAGACACACTTCGGAGCCAAAGAAGCCCTTCAAAGGCTCGATTTAGGTAAAATTGGTTATAAGCAGTTAGTTTTAGCGCGAAGTGATTTAAAGGTTTTTAGAGCTCCAAATGAATCCCTAAGACTTATTATAATAAATTATATATTTAAATACATATTTGGGATCAAAATAACTTTGTTACTATCGCTTCGGAACCAAAAAAGCCCTTTAAAGGCTCGATTTCGGAAAAACTACTTATACTGACTTTGTTTTAGTGTGAATCGAGTTTTTGAGGCATATTGGATCTCCAAATAAGTCCCTAAGACTAATTATAATATTAATTATGTTTAAATACATATTTGGGGTCAAAACAACTTTGCTAGAGTCACTTCGGAACCAAAAAAGCACTTTAAAGGCTCGATTTATGCACAATTTGTCAAAAGGACTTAGTTTTTGCGTGTAGTGACTTTTTAAAGCTTGTTCGAGCTCAAAATGAGTCCCTAAGACTTATTATAGTACAATATATGTTCAAATAGTCGTCTTGAATCTAAACAACTTTGCTAGCGCCACTTTTGAGCCAAAAAAGCCCTTGAAAGGCTCGATTTAGGTAAAACTTATTGTAAGCACTTAGATGTAGTGCGAAGTGAGTTTTTAAGGTTTGTCGCATCGCTAAATGAGTTCCTTAGATTTATTAAAATATATTACATGCTAAAATAAACATTTGGGATCACAACGACTTTACTAGAGTCACTTCGGAGCCAAAAAAGTGTTTTAATGGTTCAATTTCGGCAAAACTAGTTATAATGACTTTGTTTTAACGCGAAATGGATTTTTAACGCTTATTGGAGCCCCAGATGAGTTCCTAAGACTTATTATAATACATTATACCTTGAAATACTCATTTAGGATCAAAACAACGTTGCTAGACACACTTCGGAGCCAAAGAAGCCCTTCAAAGGCTCGATTTAGGTAAAATTGGTTATAAGCAGTTAGTCTTAGCGCCAAGTGAGTTTTTAAAGGTTTTTGGATCTCAAAATGAATCCCTAAGACTTATTATAATAAATTATATATTTAAATACACATTTGGGATCAAAATAACTTTGTTACTGTCGCTTCGGAACCAAAAAAGCCCTTTAAAGGCTCGATTTCGGAAAAACTACTTATACTGACTTTGTTTTAGTGTGAATCGAGTTTTTAAGGCATATTGGAGCTCCAAATGAGTCCCTAAGACTTATTATAATATAAATTATGTTTGAATACACATTTGGGGTCAAAACAAATTTGCTAGAGTCACTCCGGAACCAAAAAAGCCCTTTAAAGGCTCGATTTATGCACAATTTGTCAAAATGACTTAGTTTTTACGTGTAGTGACTTTTTAAAGCTTGTTCGAGCTCAAAATGAGTCCCTAAGAATTATTATAGTACAATATATGTTCAAATAGATATCTTGAATCTAAACAACTTTGCTAGCGCCACTTTTGAGCCGAAAAAGCCCTTTAAAGGCTCGATTTAGGTAAAACTTATTGTAAGCACTTAGATGTAGTGCGAAGTGAGTTTTTAAGGTTTGTCGCATCGCCAAATGAGTTCCTTAGATTTATTAAAATATATTACATGCTAAAATAAACATTTGGGATCACAACGACTTTACTAGAGTCACTTCGGAGCCAAAAAAGCCTTTTAATGGTTCAATTTCGGCAAAACTAGTTATAATGACTTTGTTTTAACGCGAAATGGATTTTTAACGCTTATTGGAGCCCCAAATGAGTTCCTAAGACTTATTATAATACATTATACCTTGAAATACTTATTTATGATCAAAACAACGTTGCTAGACACACTTCGGAGCCAAAGAAGCCCTTTAAAGGCTCGATTTAGGTAAAATTGGTTATAAGCAGTTAGTTTTAGCGCAAAGTGAGTTTTTAAAGGTTTTTGGATCTCCAAATGAATCCCTAAGACTTATTATAATAAATTATATATTTAAATACACATTTGGGATCAAAATAACTTTGTTACTGTCGCTTCGGAACCAAAAAAGCCCTTTAAAGGCTCGATTTCCAAAAAACTACTTATACTGACTTTGTTTTAGTGTGAATCGAGTTTTTAAGGCATATTGGAGCTCCAAATGAGTCCCTAAGACTTATTATAATATAATGTATGTTTAAATACACATTTGGGGTCAAAACAACTTTGCTAGAGTCACTTCGGAACCAAAAAAGCCCTTTAAAGGCTCGATTTAGGCACAATTTGTCAAAAGGACTTAGTTTTTACGTGTAGTGACTTTTTAAAGCTTGTTCGAGCTCAAAATGAGTCCCTAAGAATTATTATAGTACAATATATGTTCAAATAGTCATCTTGAATCTAAACAACTTTGCTAGCGCCACTTTTGAGCCAAAAAAGCCCTTTAAAGGCTCGATTAAGGTAAAACTTATTGTAAGCACTTAGATGTAGTGCGAAGTGAGTTTTTAAGGTTTGTCGCATCGCCAAATGAGTTCCTTAGATTTATTAAAATATATTACATGCTAAAATAACCATTTGGGATCACAACGACTTTACTAGAGTCACTTCGGAGCCAAAAAAGCCTTTTAATGGTTCAATTTCGGCAAGACTAGTTATAATGACTTTGTTTTAACGGGAAATGGATTTTTAACGCTTATTGGAGCCCCAAATGAGTTCCTAAGACTTATTATAATACATTATTCGTTCAAATACTCATTAGATCAAAACAACGTTGCTAGACACACTTCGGAGCCAAAGAAGCTCTCTAAAGGCTCGATTTAGGTAAAATTGGTTATAAGCAGTTAGTTTTAGCGCAAAGTGAGTTTTTAAAGGTTTTTGGAGCTCCAAATGAATCCCTAAGACTTATTATAATAAATTATATATTTAAATACACATTTGGGATAAAAATAACTTTGTTACTATAGCTTCGTAACCAAAAAAGCCCTTTAAAGGCTCGATTTCGGAAAAACTACTTATACTGACTTTGTTTTAGTGTGAATCGAGTTTTTAAGGCATATTGGAGCTCCAAATGAGTCCCTAAGACTTATTATAATATAAATTATGTTTAAATACACATTTGGGGTCAAAACAACTTTGCTAGAGTCACTTCGGAGCCAAAAAAGCCCTTTAAAGGCTCGATTTAGGCACAATTTGTCAAAAGGACTTAGTTTTTACGTGTAGTGAATTTTTAAAGCTTGTTCGAGCTCAAAATGAGTCCCTAAGAATTATTATAGTACAATATATGTTCAAATAGTCATCTTGAATCTAAACAACTTTGCTAGCGCCACTTTTGAGCCAAAAAAGCCCTTTAAAGGCTCGATTTTCGTAAAACTTATTGTAAGCAGTTAGATGTAGTGCGAAGTGAGTTTTTAAGGTTTGTCGCATCGCCAAATGAGTTCCTTAGATTTATTAAAATATATTACGTGCTAAAATACACATTTGGGATCACAACGACTTTACTAGAGTCACTTCGGAGCCAAAAAAGCCTTTTAAAGGTTTAATTTCGGCAAAACTAGTTATAATGACTTTGTTTTAAAACGAAATGGATTTTTAATGCTTATTGGAGCCCCAAATGAGTTCCTAAGACTTATTATAATATATTATTCGTTCAAATACTCATTTAGGATCAAAACAACGTTGCTAGACACACTTCGGAGCCAAAGAAGCCCTTTAAAGGCTCGATTTAGGTAAAATTGGTTATTAGCAGTAAGTTTTAGCGCGAAGTGAGTTTTTAAAGGTTTTTGGAGCTCCAAATGAATCCCTAAGACTTATTATAATAAATTATATATTTAAATACACATTTAGGATCAAAATAACTTTGTTACTCTCGCTTCTGAACCAAAAAAGCCCTTTAAAGGCACGATTTCGGAAAAACTACTTATACTGACTTTGTTTTAGTGTGAATCGAGTTTTTAAGGCAAATTTGAGATCCAAATGAGTCCCTAAGACTTATTATAATATAAATTATGTTTAAATACACATTTGGGGTCAAAACAACTTTGCTAGAGTCACTTCGGAACCAAAAAAGCCCTTTAAAGGCTCGATTTAGGCACAATTTGTCAAAAGGACTTAGTTTTTGCGTGTAGTGACTTTTTAAAGCTTGTTCGAGCTCAAAATGAGTCCCTAAGACTTATTATAGTACAATATATGTTCAAATAGTCATCTTGAATCTAAACAACTTTGCTAGCGTCACTTTTGAGCCAAAAAAGCCCTTTAAAGGCTCGATTTAGGTAAAACTTATTGTAAGCACTTAGATGTAGTGCGAAGTAAGTTTTTAAGGTTTGTCGCATCGCCAAATGAGTTCCTTAGATTTATTAAAATATATTACATGCTAAAATACACATTTGGGATCACAACGACTTTACTAGAGTCACTTCGGTGCCAAAAAAGCCTTTTAAAGGTTTAATTTCGGCAAAACTAGTTATAATGACTTTATTTTAACACGATATGGATTTTTAACGCTTATTGGAGCCCCAAATGAGTTCCTAAGACTTATTATAATACATTATTCGTTCAAATACTCATTTAGGATCAAAACAATGTTGCTAGACACACTTCAGAGCCAAAGAAGCCCTTTAAAGGCTCGATTTAGGTAAAATTGGTTATAAGCAGTTAGTTTTAGCGCGAAGTGAGTTTTTAAAGGTTTTTGGAGATCTAAATGAATCCCTAAGACTTATTATAATAAATTATATATTTAAATACACATTCGGGATCAAAATAACTTTGTTACTATCGCTTCGTAACCAAAAAAGCCCTTTAAAGGCTCGATTTCGGAAAAACTACTTATACTGACTTTGTTTTAGTGTGAATCGAGTTTTTAAGGCATATTGGAGCTCCAAATGAGTCCCTAAGACTTATTATAATATAAATTATGTTTAAACATATATTTGGGGTCAAAACAACTTTGCTAGAGTCACTCCGGAACCAAAAAAGCCCTTTAAAGGCTCGATTTATGCACAATTTGTCAAAAGGACTTAGTTTTTGCGTGTAGTGACTTTTTAAAGCTTGTTCGAGCTCAAAATCAGTCCCTAAGACTTATTATAGTACAATATATGTTCAAATACTCATCTTGAATCTAAACAACTTTGCTAGCGCCACTTTTGAGCCAAAAAACCCTTTAAAGGCTCGATCTAGGTAAAACTTATTGTAAGCACTTAGATGTAGTGCGAACTGAGTTTTTATGGTTTGTCGCATCGCCAAATGAGTTCCTTAGATTTATTAAAATATATTACATGCTAAAATACATATTTGGGATCACAACGACCTTACTAGAGTCACTTCGGTGCCAAAAAAGCCTTTTAAAGGTTTAATTTCGGCAAAACTAGTTATAATGACTTTGTTTTAACACGAAATGGATTTTTAACGCTTATTGGAGCCCCAAATGAGTTCCTAAGACTTATTATAATACATTATTCGTTCAAATACTCATTTAGGATCAAAAAAACGTTGCTAGACACACTTTCGAGCCAAAGAAGCCCTTTAAAGGCTCGATTTAGGTAAAATTGGTTATAAGCAGTTAGTTTTAGCGCGAAGTGAGTTTTTAAAGGTTTTTGGAGCTCCAAATGAATACCTAAGACTTATTATAATAAATTATATATTTAAATACACATTTGGGATCAAAATAACTTTGTTACTATCGCTTCGTAACCAAAAAAGCCCTTTAAAGGCTCGATTTCGGAAAAACTACTTATACTGACTTTGTTTTAGTGTGAATCGAGTTTTTTAGGCATATTGGAGCTCCAAATGAGTCCCTAAGACTTATTATAATATAAATTATGTTTAAATATATATTTGGGGTCAAAACAACTTTGCTAGAGTCACTCCGGAACCAAAAAAGCCCTTTAAAGGCTCGATTTATGCACAATTTGTCAAAAGGACTTAGTTTTTGCGTGTAGTGACTTTTTAAAGCTTGTTCAAGCTCAAAATGAGTACCTAAGACTTATTATAGTACAATATATGTTCAAATAGTCATCTTGAATCTAAACAACTTTGCTAGCGCCACTTTTGAGCCAAAAAAGCCTTTAAAGGCTCGATTTAGGTAAAACTTATTGTAAGCACTTAGATGTAGTGCGAACTGAGTTTTTAAGGTTTGTCGCATCGCCAAATGAGTTCCTTAGATTTATTAAAATATATTACATGCTAAAATACACATTTGGGATCACAACGACTTTACTAGAGTCACTTCGGTGCCAAAAAAGCCTTTTAAAGGTTTAATTTCGGCAAAACTAGTTATAATGACTTTGTTTTAACACGAAATGGATTTTTAACGCTTATTGGAGCCCCAAATGAGTTCCTAAGACTTATTATAATACATTATTCGTTCAAATACTCATTTAGGATCAAAAAAACGTTGCTAGACACACTTCGGAGCCAAAGAAGCCCTTTAAAGGCTCGATTTAGGTAAAATTGGTTATAAGCAGTTAGTTTTAGCGTGAAGTGAGTTTTTAAAGGTTTTTGGAGCTCCAAATGAATCCCTAAGACTTATTATAATAAATTATATATTTAAATACACATTTGGGATCAAAATAACTTTGTTACTATCGCTTCGTAACCAAAAAAGCCCTTTAAAGGCTCGATTTCGTAAAAACTACTTATACTGACTTTGTTTTAGTGTGAATCGAGTTTTTAAGGCATATTGGAGCTCCAAATGAGTCCCTAAGACTTATTATAATATAAATTATGTTTAAATACACATTTGGGGTCAAAACAACTTTGCTAGAGTCACTTCGGAGCCAAAAAAGCCCTTTAAAGGCTCGATTTAGGCACAATTTGTCAAAAGGACTTAGTTTTTACGTGTAGTGACTTTTTAAAGCTTGTTCGAGCTCAAAATGAGTCCCTAAGAATTATTATAGTACAATATATGTTCAAATAGTCATCTTGAATCTAAACAACTTTGCTAGCGCCACTTTTGAGCCAAAAAAGCCCTTTAAAGGCTCGATTTTCGTAAAACTTATTGTAAGCACTTAGATGTAGTGCGAAGTGAGTTTTTAAGGTTTGTCGCATCGCCAAATGAGTTCCTTAGATTTATTAAAATATATTACATGCTAAAATACACATTTGGGATCACAACGACTTTACTAGAGTCACTTCGGAGCCAAAAAAGCGTTTTAAAGGTTTAATTTCGGCAAAACTAGTTATAATGACTTTGTTTTAACACGATATGGATTTTTAACGCTTATTGGAGCCCCAAATGAGTTCCTAAGACTTATTATAATACATTATTCGTTCAAATACTCATTTAGGATCAAAACAACGTTGCTAGACACACTTCAGAGCCAAAGAAGCCCTTTAAAGGCTCGATTTAGGTAAAATTGGTTATAAGCAGTTAGTTTTAGCGCGAAGTGAGTTTTTAAAGGTTTTTGGAGCTCCAAATGAATCCCTAAGACTTATTATAATAAATTATATATTTAAATACACATTTGGGATAAAAATAACTTTGTTACTATCGCTTCGTAACCAAAAAAGCCCTTTAAAGGCTCGATTTCGGAAAAACTACTTATACTGACTTTGTTTTAGTGTGAATCGAGTTTTTAAGGCATATTGGAGCTCCAAATGAGTCCCTAAGACTTATTATAATATAAATTATGTTTAAATACACATTTGGGGTCAAAACAACTTTGCTAGAGTCACTTCGGAACCAAAAAAGCCCTTTAAAGGCTCGATTTAGGCACAATTTGTCAAAAGGACTTAGTTTTTACGTGTAGTGACTTTTTAAAGCTTGTTCGAGCTCAAAATGAGTCCCTAAGAATTATTATAGTACAATATATGTTCAAATAGTCATCTTGAATCTAACCAACTTTGCTAGCGCCACTTTTGAGCCAAAAAAGCCCTTTAAAGGCTCGATTTTCGTAAAACTTATTGTAAGCACTTAGATGTAGTGCGAAGTGAGTTTTTAAGGTTTGTCGCATCGCCAAATGAGTTCCTTAGATTTATTAAAATATATTACATGATAAAATACACATTTGGGATCACAACGACCTTACTAGAGTCACTTCGGAGCCAAAAAAGCGTTTTAAAGGTTTAATTTCGGCAAAACTAGTTATAATGACTTTGTTTTAACACGAAATGGATTTTTAACGCTTATTGGAGCCCCAAATGAGTTCCTAAGACTTATTATAATACATTATTCGTTCAAATACTCATTTAGGATCAAAACAACGTTGCTAGACACACTTCGAAGCCAAAGAAGCCCTTTAAAGGCTCGATTTAGGTAAAATTGGTTATAAGCAGTTAGTTTTAGCGCGAAGTGAGTTTTTAAAGGTTTTTGGAGCTCCAAATGAATCCCTAAGACTTATTATAATAAATTATATATTTAAATACACATTTGGGATCAAAATAACTTTGTTACTATCGCTTCGTAACCAAAAAAGCCCTTTAAAGGCTCGATTTCGGAAAAACTACTTATACTGACTTTGTTTTAGTGTGAATCGAGTTTTTAAGGCATATTGGAGCTCCAAATGAGTCCCTAAGACTTATTATAATATAAATTATGTTTAAATATATATTTGGGGTCAAAACAACTTTGCTAGAGTCACTCCGGAACCAAAAAAGCCCTTTAAAGGCTCGATTTATGCACAATTTGTCAAAAGGACTTAGTTTTTGCGTGTAGTGACTTTTTAAAGCTTGTTCGAGCTCAAAATGAGTCCCTAAGACTTATTATAGTACAATATATGTTCAAATAGTCATCTTGAATCTAAACAACTTTGCTAGCGCCACTTTTGAGCCAAAAAAGCCCTTTAAAGGCTCGATTTAGGTAAAACTTATTGTAAGCACTTAGATGTAGTGCGAACTGAGTTTTTAAGGTTTGTCGCATCGCCAAATGAGTTCCTTAGATTTATTAAAATATATTACATGCTAAAATACACATTTGGGATCACAACGACTTTACTAGAGTCACTTCGGTGCCAAAAAAGCCTTTTAAAGGTTTAATTTCGGCAAAACTAGTTATAATGACTTTGTTTTAACACGAAATGGATTTTTAACGCTTATTGGATCGCCAAATGAGTTCCTAAGACTTATTATAATACATTATTCGTTCAAATACTCATTTAGGATCAAAAAAACGTTGCTAGACACACTCCGGAGCCAAAGAAGCCCTTTAAAGGCTCGATTTAGGTAAAATTGGTTATAAGCAGTTAGTTTTAGTGCGAAGTGAGTTTTTAAAGGTTTTTGGAGCTCCAAATGAATCCCTAAGACTTATTATAATAAATTATATATTTAAATACACATTTGGGATAAAAATAACTTTGTTACTATCGCTTCGTAACCAAAAAAGCCCTTTAAAGGCTCGATTTCGGAAAAACTACTTATACTGACTTTGTTTTAGTGTGAATCGAGTTTTTAAGGCATATTGGAGCTCCAAATGAGTCCCTAAGACTTATTATAATATAAATTATGTTTAAATACACATTTGGGGTCAAAACAACTTTGCTAGAGTCACTCCGGAACCAAAAAAGCCCTTTAAAGGCTCGATTTAGGCACAATTTGTCAAAAGGACTTAGTTTTTGCGTGTAGTGACTTTTTAAAGCTTGTTCGAGCTCAAAATGAGTCTCTAAGATTTATTATAGTACAATATATGTTCAAATAGTCATCTTGAATCTAAACAACTTTGCTAGCGCCACTTTTGAGCCAAAAAAGCCCTTTAAAGGCTCGATTTAGGTAAAACTTATTGTAAGCACTTAGATGTAGTGCGAAGTGAGTTTTTAAGGTTTGTCGCATCGCCAAATGAGTTCCTTAGATTTATTAAAATATATTACATGCTAAAATACACATTTGGGATCACAACGACTTTACTAGAGTCACTTCGGAGCCAAAAAAGCCTTTTAAAGGTTTAATTTCGGCAAAACTAGTTATAATGACTTTGTTTTAACACGAAATGGATTTTTAACCCTTATTGGAGCCCCAAATGAGTTCCTAAGACTTATTATAATACATTATTCGTTCAATACTCATTTAGGATCAAAACAACGTTGCTAGACACACTTCGGAGCCAAAGAAGCCCTTTAAAGGCTCGATTTAGGTAAAATTGGTTATTAGCAGTTAGTTTTAGCGCGAAGTGAGTTTTTAAAGGTTTTTGGAGCTCCAAATGAATCACTAAGACTTATTATAATAAATTATATATTTAAATACACATTTGGGATCAAAATAACTTTGTTACTATCGCTTCGGAACCAAAAAAACCCTTTAAAGGCTCGATTTCGGAAAAACTACTTATACTGACTTTGTTTTAGTGTGAATCGAGTTTTTAAGGCATATTGGAGCTCCAAATGAGTCCCTAAGACTTATTATAATATAAATTATGTTTAAATACACATTTGGGGTCAAAACAACTTTGCTAGAGTCACTCCGGAACCAAAAAAGCCCTTTAAAGGCTCGATTTAGGCACAATTTGTCAAAAGGACTTAGTTTTTGCGTGTAGTGACTTTTTAACGCTTGTTCGAGCTTAAAATGAGTCCCTAAGACTTATTATAGTACAATATATGTTCAAATAGTCATCTTGAATCTAAACAACTTTGCTATCGCCACTTTTGTGCCAAAAAAGCCCTTTAAAGGCTCGATTTAGGTAAAACTTATTGTAAGCACTTAGATGTAGTGCGAAGTGAGTTTTTAAGGTTTGTCGCATCGCCAAATGAGTTCCTTAGATTTATTAAAATATATTACATGCTAAAATACACATTTGGGATCACAACGACTTTACTAGAGTCACTTCGGAGCCAAAAAAGCCTTTTAATGGTTTAATTTCGGCAAAACTAGTTATAATGACTTTGTTTTAACACGAAATGGATTTTTAACCCTTATTGGAGCCCCAAATGAGTTCCTAAGACTTATTATAATACATTATTCGTTCAATACTCATTTAGGATCAAAACAACGTTGCTAGACACACTTCGGAGCCAAAGAAGCCCTTTAAAGGCTCGATTTAGGTAAAATTGGTTATTAGCAGTTAGTTTTAGCGCGAAGTGAGTTTTTAAAGATTTTTGGAGCTCCAAATGAATCACTAAGACTTATTATAATAAATTATATATTTAAATACACATTTGGGATCAAAATAACTTTGTTACTATCGCTTCAGAACCAAAAAAGCCCTTTAAAGGCTCGATTTCGGAAAAACTACTTATACTGACTTTGTTTTAGTGTGAATCGAGTTTTTAAGGCATATTGGAGCTCCAAATGAGTCCCTAAGACTTATTATAATAAAAATTATGTTTAAATACACATTTGGGGTCAAAACAACTTTGCTAGAGTCACTTCGGAACCAAAAAAGCCCTTTAAAGGCTCGATTTAGGCACAATTTATCAAAAGGACTTAGTTTTTACGTGTAGTGACTTTTTAAAGCTTGTTCGAGCTCAAAATGAGTCTCTAAGATTTATTATAGTACAATATATGTTCAAATAGTCATCTTGAATCTAAACAACTTTGCTAGCGCCACTTTTGAGCCAAAAAAGCCCTTTAAAGGCTCGATTTAGGTAAAACTTATTGTAAGCACTTAGATGTAGTGCGAAGTGAGTTTTTAAGGTTTGTCGCATCGCCAAATGAGTTCCTTAGATTTATTAAAATATATTACATGCTAAAATACACATTTGGGATCACAACGACTTTACTAGAGTCACTTCGGAGCCAAAAAAGCCTTTTAATGGTTTAATTTCGGCAAAACTAGTTATAATGACTTTGTTTTAACACGAAATAGATTTTTAACGCTTATTGGAGCCCCAAATGTGTTCCTAAGACTTATTATAATACATTATTCGTTCAAATATTCATTTGGGATCAAAACAACGTTGCTAGACACACTTCGGAGCCAAAGAAGCCCTTTAAAGGCTCGAATTAGGTAAAATTGGTTATTAGCAGTTAGTTTTAGCGCGAAGTGAGTTTTTAAAGTTTTTTGGAGCTCCAAATGAATCCTTAAGACTTATTATAATAAATTATATATTTAAATACACATTTGGGATCAAAATAACTTTGTTACTATCGCTTGTAACCAAAAAAGCCCTTTAAAGGCTCGATTTCGGAAAAACTACTTATACTGACTTTGTTTTAGTGTGAATCGAGTTTTTAAGGCATATTGGAGCTCCAAATGAGTCCCTAAGACTTATTATAATATAAATTATGTTTAAATACACATTTGGGGTCAAAACAACTTTGCTAGAGTCACTCCGGAACCAGAAAAGCCCTTTAAAGGCTCGATTTAGGCACAATTTATCAAAAGGACTTAGTTTTTACGTGTAGTGACTTTTTAAAGCTTGTTCGAGCTCAAAATGAGTCCCTAAGATTTATTATAGTACAATATATGTTCAAATAGTCATCTTGAATCTAAACAACTTTGCTAGCGCCACTTTTGAGCCAAAAAAGCCCTTTAAAGGCTCGATTTTCGTAAAATTATTGTAAGCACTTAGATGTAGTGCGAAGTGAGTTTTAAGGTTTGTCGCATCGCCAAATGAGTTCCTTAGATTTATTAAAATATATTACATGCTAAAATACACATTTGGGATCACAACGACTTTACTAGAGTCACTTCGGAGCCAAAAAAGCCTTTTAAAGGTTTAATTTCGGCAAAACTAGTTATAATGACTTTGTTTTAACACGAAATGGATTTTTAACGCTTATTGGAGCCCCAAATGAGTTCCTAAGACTTATTATAATACATTATTCGTTCAAATACTCATTTAGGATCAAAACAACGTTGCTAGACACACTTCGGAGCCAAAGAAGCCCTTTAAAGGCTCGATTTAGGTAAAATTGGTTATAAGCAGTTAGTTTTAGCGCGAAGTGAGTTTTTAAAGGTTTTTGGAGCAGCAAATGAATCCCTAAGACTTATTATAATAAATTATATTTTTAAATACACATTTGGGATCAAAATAACTTTGTTACTATCGCTCCGGAACCAAAAAAGCCCTTTAAAGGCTCGATTTCGGAAAAACTACTTATACTGACTTTGTTTTAGTGTGAATCGAGTTTTTAAGGCATATTGGAGCTCCAAATGAGTCCCTAAGACTTATTATAATATAAATTATGTTTAAATACACATTTGGGGTCAAAAAAACTTTGCTAGAGTCAGTCCAGAACCAAAAAAGCCCTTTAAAGGCTCGATTTAGGCACAATTTGTCAAAAGGACTTAGTTTTTGCGTGTAGTGACTTTTTAAAGCTTGTTCGAGCTTAAAATGAGTCCTTAAGACTTATTATAGTACAATATATGTTCAAATAGTCATCTTGAATCTAAACAACTTTGCTAGCGCCACTTTTGAGCCAAAAAAGCCCTTTAAAGGCTCGATTTAGGTAAAACTTATTGTAAGCACTTAGATGTAGTGCGAAGTGAGTTTTTAAGGTTTGTCGCATCGCCAAATGAGTTCCTTAGATTTATTAAAATATATTACATGCTAAAATACACATTTGGGATCACAACGACTTTACTAGAGTCACTTCGGAGCCAAAAAAGCCTTTTAATGGTTTAATTTCGGCAAAACTAGTTATAATGACTTTGTTTTAACACGAAATAGATTTTTAACGCTTATTGGAGCCCCAAATGTGTTCCTAAGACTTATTATAATACATTATTCGTTCAAATATTCATTTGGGATCAAAACAACGTTGCTAGACACACTTCGGAGCCAAAGAAGCCCTTTAAAGGCTCGAATTAGGTAAAATTGGTTATTAGCAGTTAGTTTTAGCGCGAAGTGAGTTTTTAAAGTTTTTTGGAGCTCCAAATGAATCCTTAAGACTTATTATAATAAATTATATATTTAAATACACATTTGGGATCAAAATAACTTTGTTACTATCGCTTGTAACCAAAAAAGCCCTTTAAAGGCTCGATTTCGGAAAAACTACTTATACTGACTTTGTTTTAGTGTGAATCGAGTTTTTAAGGCATATTGGAGCTCCAAATGAGTCCCTAAGACTTATTATAATATAAATTATGTTTAAATACACATTTGGGGTCAAAACAACTTTGCTAGAGTCACTCCGGAACCAAAAAAGCCCTTTAAAGGCTCGATTTAGGCACAATTTGTCAAAAGGACTTAGTTTTTGGGTGTAGTGACTTTTTGAAGCTTGTTCGAGCTTAAAATGAGTCCCTAAGACTTATTATAGTACAATATATGTTCAAATAGTCATCTTGAATCTAAACAACTTTGCTAGCGCCACTTTTGAGCCAAAAAAGCCCTTTAAAGGCTCGATTTAGGTAAAACTTATTGTAAGCACTTAGATGTAGTGCGAAGTGAGTTTTTAAGGTTTGTCGCATCGCCAAATGAGTTCCTTAGATTTATTAAAATATATTACATGCTAAAATACACATTTGGGATCACAACGACTTTACTAGAGTCATTTCGGAGCCAAAAAAGCCTTTTAATGGTTTAATTTCGGCAAAACTAGTTATAATGACTTTGTTTTAACACGAAATGGATTTTTAACGCTTATTGGAGCCCCAAATGAGTTCCTAAGACTTATTATAATACATTATTCGTTCAAATACTCATTTAGGATCAAAACAACGTTGCTAGACACACTTCGGAGCCAAAGAAGCCCTTTAAAGGCTCGATTTAGGTAAAATTGGTTATAAGCAGTTAGTTTTAGCGCGAAGTGAGTTTTTCAAGGTTTTTGGAGCTCCAAATGAATCCCTAAGACTTATTATAATAAATTATATATTTAAATAGACATTTGGGATCAAAATAACTTTGTTACTATCGCTTCGGAACCAAAAAAGCCCTTTAAAGGCTCGATTTCGGAAAAACTACTTATACTGACTTTGTTTTAGTGGGAATGGAGTTTTTAAGGCATATTGGAGCTCCAAATGAGTCCCTAAGACTTATTATAATATAAATTATGTTCAAATACACATTTGGGGTCAAAACAACTTTGCTAGAGTCACTCCGGAACGAAAAAAGCCCTTTAAAGGCTCGATTTATGCACAATTTGTCAAAAGGACTTAGTTTTTGCGTGTAGTGACTTTTTAAAGCTTGTTCGAGCTTAAAATGAGTCCCTAAGACTTATTATAGTACAATATATGTTCAAATAGTCATCTTGAATCTAAACAACTTTGCTAGCGCCACTTTTGAGCCAAAAAATCCCTTTAAAGGCTCGATTTAGGTAAAACTTATTGTAAGCACTTAGATGTAGTGCGAAGTGAGTTTTTAAGGTTTGTCGCATCGCCAAATGAGTTCCTTAGATTTATTAAAATATATTACATGCTAAAATACACATTTGGGATCACAACGACTTTACTAGAGTCATTTCGGAGCCAAAAAAGCCTTTTAATGGTTTAATTTCGGCAAAACTAGTTATAATGACTTTGTTTTAACACGAAATGGATTTTTAACCCTTATTGGAGCCCCAAATGAGTTCCTAAGACTTATTAAAATACATTATTCGTTCAATACTCATTTAGGATCAAAACAACGTTGCTAGACACACTTCGGAGCCAAAGAAGCCCTTTAAAGGCTCGATTTAGGTAAAATTGGTTATTAGCAGTTAGTTTTAGCGCGAAGTGAGTTTTTAAAGGTTTTTGGAGCTCCAAATGAATCACTAAGACTTATTATAATAAATTATATATTTAAATACACATTTGGGATCAAAATAACTTTGTTACTATCGCTTCGGAACCAAAAAAGCCCTTTAAAGGCTCGATTTCGGAAAAACTACTTATACTGACTTTGTTTTAGTGTGAATCGAGTTTTTAAGGAATATTAGAGCTCCAAATGAGTCCCTAAGACTTATTATAATATAAATTATGTTGAAATACACATTTGGGGTCAAAACAACGTTGCTAGAGTCACTTCGGAACCAAAAAAGCCCTTTAAAGGCTCGATTTATGCACAATTTGTCAAAAGGACTTA
This sequence comes from Boehmeria nivea var. tenacissima, assembly GCA_018132145.1. Lineage (NCBI taxonomy): Eukaryota > Viridiplantae > Streptophyta > Magnoliopsida > Rosales > Urticaceae > Boehmeria > Boehmeria nivea. Next base: position 7,149,364 of record CM030875.1, on the reverse strand, counting down.
GTTTTTGCGTGTAGTGACTTTTTAAAGCTTGTTCAAGCTCAAAATGAGTCCCTACAATATATGTTCAAATAGTCATCTTGAATCTAAACAACTTTGCTAGCGTCACTTTTAAGCCGAAAAAGCCCTTTAAATGCGCGATTTAGGTAAAAGTTATTGTAAGCACTTAGATGCAGTGCGAAGTGAGTTTTTAAGGTGTGTTGCACCGCCAAATGAGTCCCTTTGATTTATTAAAATATATTACATGTTAAAATAAACATTTGGGATCACAACGTCTTTACTAGAGTTACTTCGGAGTCAAAAAAGCCTTTTAATGGTTCAATTTCGGCAAAACTAGTTATAATGACTTTGTTTTAAGGCGAAATAGATTTTTAACGCTTATTGGAGCCCCAAATAAGTTCCTAAGAGTTATTATAATACATTATACGTTCAAATACTCATTTAGGATCAAAACAACGTTGCTAGACACACTTCGGAGCCAAAGAAGCCATTTATAGGCTCGATTTAGGTAAAATTGGTTATAAGCAGTTAGTTTTAGCGCGAAGTGAGTTTTTAAAGGTTTTTGGATCTCCAAATGAATGCCTAAGACTTATTATAATAAATTATATATTTAAATACACATTTGGGATCAAAATAACTTTGTTACTGTCGCTTCGGAATCAAAAAAGCCCTTTAAAGGCTCGATTTCAAAAAAAGTACTTATACTGACTTTGTTTTAGTGTGAATCGAGTTTTTAAGGCATATTGGAGATCCAAATGAGTCCCTAAGACTTATTATAATATAATGTATGTTTAAATACACATTTGGGGTCAAAATAACTTTGCTAGAGTCACTTCGGAACCAAAAAAGCCCTTTAAAGGCTCGATTTAGGCACAATTTGTCAAAAGGACTTAGTTTTTTGTGTAGTGACTTTTTAAAGCTTGTTCGAGCTTAAAATGAGTCCCTAAGACTTCTTATAGTACAATATATGTTCAAATAGTCATCTTGAATCTAAACAACTTTGCTAGCGCCACTTTTGAGCCAAAAAAGCCCTTTAAAGGCTCGATTTAGGTAAAACTTATTGTAAGCACTTAGATGTAGTGCGAAGTGAGTTTTTAAGGTTTGTCGCATCGCCAAATGAGTTCCTTAGATTTATTAAAGAATATTACATGCTAAAATACACATTTGGGATCACAACGACTTTACTAGAGTCACTTCGGAGCCAAAAAAGCCTTTTAATGGTTTAATTTCGGCAAAACTAGTTATAATGACTTTGTTTTAACACGAAATAGATTTTTAACGCTTATTGGAGCCCCAACTGAGTTCCTAAGACTTATTATAATACATTATTCGTTCAAATACTCATTCAGCATTAAAACAACGTTGCTAGACACACTTCGGAGCCAAAGAAGCCCTTTAAAGGCTCGATTTAGGTAAAATTGGTTATAAGCAGTTAGTTTTAGCACAAAGTGAGTTTTTAAAGGTTTTTGGAGCTCCAAATGAATCCCTAAGACTTATTATAATAAATTATATATTTAAATACACATTTGCGATCAAAATAACTTTGTTACTATCGCTTCGAAACCAAAAAAGCCCTTTAAAGGCTCGATTTCGGAAAAAACGACTTATACTGACTTTGTTTTAGTGTGAATCGAGTTTTTAAGGCAAATTGGAGCTCCAAATGAGTCCCTAAGACTTATTATAATATAAATTATGTTTAAATACACATTTGGGGTCAAAACAACTTTGCTAGAGTCGCTTCGGAACCAAAAAAAGCCCTTTAAAGGCTCGATTTAGGCACAATTTGTCAAAAGGACTTAGTTTTTGCGTGTAGTGACTTTTTAAAGCTTGTTCGAGCTCAAAATGAGTCCCTAAGACTTATTATAGTACAATATATGTTCAAATAGTCAACTTGAATCTAAACAACTTTGCTAGCGCCACTTTTGAGCCAAAAAAGCCCCTTAGAAGCTCGATTTAGGTAAAACTTATTGTAAGCACTTAGATGTAGTGCGAAGTGAGTTTTTAAGGTTTGTCGCATCGCCAAATGAGTTCCTTAGATTTATTAAAGAATATTACATGCTAAAATACACATTTGGGATCACAACGACTTTACTAGAGTCACTTCGGAGCCAAAAAAGCCTTTTAATGGTTTAATTTCGGCAAAACTAGTTATAATGACTTTGTTTTAACACGAAATAGATTTTTAACGCTTATTGGAGCCCCAACTGAGTTCCTAAGACTTATTATAATACATTATTCGTTCAAATACTCATTCAGCATTAAAACAACGTTGCTAGACACACTTCGGAGCCAAAGAAGCCCTTTAAAGGCTCGATTTAGGTAAAATTGGTTATAAGCAGTTAGTTTTAGCACAAAGTGAGTTTTTAAAGGTTTTTGGAGCTCCAAATGAATCCCTAAGACTTATTATAATAAATTATATATTTAAATACACATTTGGGATCAAAATAACTTTGTTACTATCGCTTCGGAACCAAAAAAGCCCTTTAAAGGCTCGATTTCAAAAAAACTACTTATACTGACTTTGGTTTAGTGTGAATTGAGTTTTTAAGGCATATTGGTGATCCAAATGAGTCCCTAAGACTTATTATAATATAATGTATGTTTAAATACACATGTGGGGTCAAAACAACTTTGCTAGAGTCACTTCGGAACCAAAAAAGCCCTTTAAAGGCTCGATTTAGGCACAATTTGTCAAAAGGACTTAGTTTTTACGTGTAGTGACTTTTTAAAGCTTGTTCAAGCTCAAAATGAGCCCCTAAGAATTATTATAATATAATATATGTTCAAATAGTCATCTTGAATCTAAACAACTTTGCTAGCGTCACTTTTAAGCCGAAAAAGCCCTTTAAATGCTAGATTTAGGTAAAAGCTATTGTAAGCACTTAGATGCAGTACGAAGTGAGTTTTTAAGGTTTTTTGCTTTGCCAAATGAGTTTCTTAGATTTATTAAAATATATTACATGCTAAAATACACATTTGGGATCACAACGACTTTACTAGAGTCACTTCGGAGCCAAAAAAATCCTTTTAATGGTTTAATTTCGGCAAAACTAAATATAATGACTTTGTTTTAACACGATATAGATTTTTGACGCTTATTGGAGCCCCAAATGAGTTCCTAAGACTTATTATAATACATTATTCGTTCAAATACTCATTTAGGATCAAAACAACGTTGCTAGACACACTTCGGAGCCAAAGAAGCCTTTTAAAGGCTCGATTTAGGTAAAATTGTTTATAAGCAGTTAGTTTTAGCGCGAAGTGAGTTTTTAAAGGTTTTTGGAGCTCCAAATGAATCCCTAAGGCTTATTATAAAAAATAATATATTTAAATACACATTTGGGATCAAAATAACTTTGTTACTGTCGGTTCGGAACCAAAAAAGCCCTTTAAAGGCTCGATTTCGGAAAAACTACTTATACTGACTTTGTTTTAGTGTGAATCGAGTTTTTAAGGCATATTGGTGCTCCAAATGAGTCCCTAAGACTTATTATAATATAATGTATTTTTAAATACACATTTGGGGTCAAAACAACTTTGCTAGAGTCACTTCGGAACCAAAAAAGCCCTTTAAAGACTCGATTTAGGCACAATTTGTCAAAAGGACTTAGTTTTATCGTGTAGTGACTTTTTAAAGCTTGTTCGAGCTCAAAATGAGTCCATAAGACTTATTATAGTACAATATATGTTCAAATAGTCATCTTGAATCAAAACAACTTTGCTAGCGCCACTTTTGAGCCAAAAAAGCCTTTTAAAGGCTCGATTTAGGTAAAACTTATTGTAAGCACTTAGATGTAGTGCGAAGTGAGTTTTTAAGGTTTGTCGCATCGCCAAATGAGTTCCTTAGATTTATTAAAATATATTACATGCTAAAATACACATTTGGGATCACAACGACTTTACTAGAGTCACTTCGGAGCCAAAAAATCCTTTTAATGGTTTAATTTCGGCAAAACTAAATATAATGACTTTGTTTTAACACGAAATAGATTTTTGACGCTTATTCGAGCCCCAAATGAGTTCCTAAGACTTATTATAATACATTATTCGTTCAAATACTCATTTAGGATCAAAACAACGTTGTTAGACACACTTCGGAGCCAAAGAAGCCCTTTAAAGGCTCGATTTAGGTAAAATTGTTTATAAGCAGTTAGTTTCAGCGCGAAGTGAGCTTTTAAAGGTTTTTGGAGCTCCAAATGAATCCCTAAGGCTTATTATAATAAATTATATATTTAAATACACATTTGGGATCAAAATAACTTTGTTACTGTCAGTTCGGAACCAAAAAAGCCCTTTAAAGGCTCGATTTCGGAAAAACTACTTATACTGACTTTGTTTTAGTGTGAATCGAGTTTTTAAGGCATATTGGAGCTCCAAATGAGTCCCTAAGACTTATTATAATATAATGTATGTTTAAATACACATTTGGGGTCAAAACAACTTTGCTAGAGTCACTTCGGAACCAAAAAAGCCTTTTAAAGGCTCGATTTAGGCACAATTTGTCAAAAGGACTTAGTTTTTGCATGTAGTGACTTTTTAAAGCTTATTCGAGCTCAAAATGAGTCCCTAAGACTTATGATAGTTCAATATATGTTCAAATAGTCATCTTGAATTTAAACAACTTTGCTAGCGCCACTTTTGAGACAAAAAAGCCCTTTAAAGGCTCGATTTAGGTAAAACTTATTGTAAGCACTTAGATGTAGTGCGAAGTGAGTTTTTAAGGTTTGTCGCATCGCCAAATGAGTTCCTTAGATTTATTAAAATATATTACATGCTAAAATACACATTTGGGATCACAACGACTTTACTAGAGTCACTTCGGAGCCAAAAAAGCCTTTTAATGGTTTAATTTCGGCAAAACTAGTTATAATGACTTTGTTTTAACACGAAATGGATTTTTAACGCTTATTGGAGCCCCAAATGAGTTCCTAAGACTTATTATAATACATTATTCGTTCAAATACTCATTTAGGATCAAAACAACGTTGCTAGACACACTTCGGAGCCAAAGAAGCCCTTTAAAGGCTCGATTTAGGTAAAATTGGTTATAAGCAGTTAGTTTTAGCGCGAAGTGAGTTTTTCAAGGTTTTTGGAGCTCCAAATGAATCCCTAAGACTTATTATAATAAATTATATATTTAAATAGACATTTGGGATCAAAATAACTTTGTTACTATCGCTTCGGAACCAAAAAAGCCCTTTAAAGGCTCGATTTCGGAAAAACTACTTATACTGACTTTGTTTTAGTGCGAATCGAGTTTTTAAGGCATATTGGAGCTCCAAATGAGTCCCTAAGACTTATTATAATATAAATTATGTTTAAATACACATTTGGGGTCAAAACAACTTTGCTAGAGTCACTCCGGAACCAAAAAAGCCCTTTAAAGTCTCGATTTATGCACAATTTGTCAAAAGGACTTAGTTTTTGCGTGTAGTGACTTTTTAAAGCTTGTTCGAGCTTAAAATGAGTCCCTAAGACTTATTATAGTACAATATATGTTCAAATAGTCATCTTGAATCTAAACAACTTTGCTAGCGCCACTTTTGAGCCAAAAAATCCCTTTAAAGGCTCGATTTAGGTAAAACTTATTGTAAGCACTTAGATGTAGTGCGAAGTGAGTTTTTAAGGTTTGTCGCATCGCCAAATGAGTTCCTTAGATTTATTAAAATATATTACATGCTAAAATACACATTTGGGATCACAACGACTTTACTAGAGTCACTTCGGAGCCAAAAAAGCCTTTTAATGGTTTAATTTCGGCAAAACTAGTTATAATGACTTTGTTTTAACACGAAATGGATTTTTAACCCTTATTGGAGCCCCAAATGAGTTCCTAAGACTTATTAAAATACATTATTCGTTCAATACTCATTTAGGATCAAAACAACGTTGCTAGACACACTTCGGAGCCAAAGAAGCCCTTTAAAGGCTCGATTTAGGTAAAATTGGTTATTAGCAGTTAGTTTTAGCGCGAAGTGAGTTTTTAAAGGTTTTTGGAGCTCCAAATGAATCACTAAGACTTATTATAATAAATTATATATTTAAATACACATTTGGGATCAAAATAACTTTGTTACTATCGCTTCGGAACCAAAAAAGCCCTTTAAAGGCTCGATTTCGGAAAAACTACTTATACTGATTTTGTTTTAGTGTGAATCGAGTTTTTAAGGAATATTAGAGCTCCAAATGAGTCCCTAAGACTTATTATAATATAAATTATGTTGAAATACACATTTGGGGTCAAAACAACGTTGCTAGAGTCACTTCGGAACCAAAAAAGCCCTTTAAAGGCTCGATTTATGCACAATTTGTCAAAAGGACTTAGTTTTTGCGTGTAGTGACTTTTTAAAGCTTGTTCAAGCTCAAAATGAGTCCCTACAATATATGTTCAAATAGTCATCTTGAATCTAAACAACTTTGCTAGCGTCACTTTTAAGCCGAAAAAGCCCTTTAAATGCTCGATTTAGGTAAAAGTTATTGTAAGCACTTAGATGCAGTGCGAAGTGAGTTTTTAAGGTGTGTTGCACCGCCAAATGAGTCCATTTGATTTATTAAAATATATTACATGTTAAAATAAACATTTGGGATCACAACGTCTTTACTAGAGTTACTTCGGAGTCAAAAAAGCCTTTTAATGGTTCAATTTCGGCAAAACTAGTTATAATGACTTTGTTTTAAGGCGAAATAGATTTTTAACGCTTATTGGAGCCCCAAATAAGTTCCTAAGAGTTATTATAATACATTATACGTTCAAATACTCATTTAGGATCAAAACAACGTTGCTAGACACACTTCGGAGCCAAAGAAGCCATTTATAGGCTCGATTTAGGTAAAATTGGTTATAAGCAGTTAGTTTTAGCGCGAAGTGAGTTTTTAAAGGTTTTTGGATCTCCAAATGAATGCCTAAGACTTATTATAATAAATTATATATTTAAATACACATTTGGGATCAAAATAACTTTGTTACTGTCGCTTCGGAATCAAAAAAGCCCTTTAAAGGCTCGATTTCAAAAAAAGTACTTATACTGACTTTGTTTTAGTGTGAATCGAGTTTTTAAGGCATATTGGAGATCCAAATGAGTCCCTAAGACTTATTATAATATAATGTATGTTTAAATACACATTTGGGGTCAAAATAACTTTGCTAGAGTCACTTCGGAACCAAAAAAGCCCTTTAAAGGCTCGATTTAGGCACAATTTGTCAAAAGGACTTAGTTTTTTGTGTAGTGACTTTTTAAAGCTTGTTCGAGCTTAAAATGAGTCCCTAAGACTTCTTATAGTACAATATATGTTCAAATAGTCATCTTGAATCTAAACAACTTTGCTAGCGCCACTTTTGAGCCAAAAAAGCCCTTTAAAGGCTCGATTTAGGTAAAACTTATTGTAAGCACTTAGATGTAGTGCGAAGTGAGTTTTTAAGGTTTGTCGCATCGCCAAATGAGTTCCTTAGATTTATTAAAGAATATTACATGCTAAAATACACATTTGGGATCACAACGACTTTACTAGAGTCACTTCGGAGCCAAAAAAGCCTTTTAATGGTTTAATTTCGGCAAAACTAGTTATAATGACTTTGTTTTAACACGAAATAGATTTTTAACGCTTATTGGAGCCCCAACTGAGTTCCTAAGACTTATTATAATACATTATTCGTTCAAATACTCATTCAGCATTAAAACAACGTTGCTAGACACACTTCGGAGCCAAAGAAGCCCTTTAAAGGCTCGATTTAGGTAAAATTGGTTATAAGCAGTTAGTTTTAGCACAAAGTGAGTTTTTAAAGGTTTTTGGAGCTCCAAATGAATCCCTAAGACTTATTATAATAAATTATATATTTAAATACACATTTGCGATCAAAATAACTTTGTTACTATCGCTTCGAAACCAAAAAAGCCCTTTAAAGGCTCGATTTCGGAAAAAACGACTTATACTGACTTTGTTTTAGTGTGAATCGAGTTTTTAAGGCAAATTGGAGCTCCAAATGAGTCCCTAAGACTTATTATAATATAAATTATGTTTAAATACACATTTGGGGTCAAAACAACTTTGCTAGAGTCGCTTCGGAACCAAAAAAAGCCCTTTAAAGGCTCGATTTAGGCACAATTTGTCAAAAGGACTTAGTTTTTGCGTGTAGTGACTTTTTAAAGCTTGTTCGAGCTCAAAATGAGTCCCTAAGACTTATTATAGTACAATATATGTTCAAATAGTCAACTTGAATCTAAACAACTTTGCTAGCGCCACTTTTGAGCCAAAAAAGCCCCTTAGAAGCTCGATTTAGGTAAAACTTATTGTAAGCACTTAGATGTAGTGCGAAGTGAGTTTTTAAGGTTTGTCGCATCGCCAAATGAGTTCCTTAGATTTATTAAAGAATATTACATGCTAAAATACACATTTGGGATCACAACGACTTTACTAGAGTCACTTCGGAGCCAAAAAAGCCTTTTAATGGTTTAATTTCGGCAAAACTAGTTATAATGACTTTGTTTTAACACGAAATAGATTTTTAACGCTTATTGGAGCCCCAACTGAGTTCCTAAGACTTATTATAATACATTATTCGTTCAAATACTCATTCAGCATTAAAACAACGTTGCTAGACACACTTCGGAGCCAAAGAAGCCCTTTAAAGGCTCGATTTAGGTAAAATTGGTTATAAGCAGTTAGTTTTAGCACAAAGTGAGTTTTTAAAGGTTTTTGGAGCTCCAAATGAATCCCTAAGACTTATTATAATAAATTATATATTTAAATACACATTTGCGATCAAAATAACTTTGTTACTATCGCTTCGAAACCAAAAAAGCCCTTTAAAGGCTCGATTTCGGAAAAAACGACTTATACTGACTTTGTTTTAGTGTGAATCGAGTTTTTAAGGCAAATTGGAGCTCCAAATGAGTCCCTAAGACTTATTATAATATAAATTATGTTTAAATACACATTTGGGGTCAAAACAACTTTGCTAGAGTCGCTTCGGAACCAAAAAAAGCCCTTTAAAGGCTCGATTTAGGCACAATTTGTCAAAAGGACTTAGTTTTTGCGTGTAGTGACTTTTTAAAGCTTGTTCGAGCTCAAAATGAGTCCCTAAGACTTATTATAGTACAATATATGTTCAAATAGTCAACTTGAATCTAAACAACTTTGCTAGCGCCACTTTTGAGCCAAAAAAGCCCCTTAGAAGCTCGATTTAGGTAAAACTTATTGTAAGCACTTAGATGTAGTGCGAAGTGAGTTTTTAAGGTTTGTCGCATCGCCAAATGAGTTCCTTAGATTTATTAAAGAATATTACATGCTAAAATACACATTTGGGATCACAACGACTTTACTAGAGTCACTTCGGAGCCAAAAAAGCCTTTTAATGGTTTAATTTCGGCAAAACTAGTTATAATGACTTTGTTTTAACACGAAATAGATTTTTAACGCTTATTGGAGCCCCAACTGAGTTCCTAAGACTTATTATAATACATTATTCGTTCAAATACTCATTCAGCATTAAAACAACGTTGCTAGACACACTTCGGAGCCAAAGAAGCCCTTTAAAGGCTCGATTTAGGTAAAATTGGTTATAAGCAGTTAGTTTTAGCACAAAGTGAGTTTTTAAAGGTTTTTGGAGCTCCAAATGAATCCCTAAGACTTATTATAATAAATTATATATTTAAATACACATTTGCGATCAAAATAACTTTGTTACTATCGCTTCGAAACCAAAAAAGCCCTTTAAAGGCTCGATTTCGGAAAAAACGACTTATACTGACTTTGTTTTAGTGTGAATCGAGTTTTTAAGGCAAATTGGAGCTCCAAATGAGTCCCTAAGACTTATTATAATATAAATTATGTTTAAATACACATTTGGGGTCAAAACAACTTTGCTAGAGTCGCTTCGGAACCAAAAAAAGCCCTTTAAAGGCTCGATTTAGGCACAATTTGTCAAAAGGACTTAGTTTTTGCGTGTAGTGACTTTTTAAAGCTTGTTCGAGCTCAAAATGAGTCCCTAAGACTTATTATAGTACAATATATGTTCAAATAGTCAACTTGAATCTAAACAACTTTGCTAGCGCCACTTTTGAGCCAAAAAAGCCCCTTAGAAGCTCGATTTAGGTAAAACTTATTGTAAGCACTTAGATGTAGTGCGAAGTGAGTTTTTAAGGTTTGTCGCATCGCCAAATGAGTTCCTTAGATTTATTAAAGAATATTACATGCTAAAATACACATTTGGGATCACAACGACTTTACTAGAGTCACTTCGGAGCCAAAAAAGCCTTTTAATGGTTTAATTTCGGCAAAACTAGTTATAATGACTTTGTTTTAACACGAAATAGATTTTTAACGCTTATTGGAGCCCCAACTGAGTTCCTAAGACTTATTATAATACATTATTCGTTCAAATACTCATTCAGCATTAAAACAACGTTGCTAGACACACTTCGGAGCCAAAGAAGCCCTTTAAAGGCTCGATTTAGGTAAAATTGGTTATAAGCAGTTAGTTTTAGCACAAAGTGAGTTTTTAAAGGTTTTTGGAGCTCCAAATGAATCCCTAAGACTTATTATAATAAATTATATATTTAAATACACATTTGGGATCAAAATAACTTTGTTACTATCGCTTCGGAACCAAAAAAGCCCTTTAAAGGCTCGATTTCAAAAAAACTACTTATACTGACTTTGGTTTAGTGTGAATTGAGTTTTTAAGGCATATTGGTGATCCAAATGAGTCCCTAAGACTTATTATAATATAATGTATGTTTAAATACACATGTGGGGTCAAAACAACTTTGCTAGAGTCACTTCGGAACCAAAAAAGCCCTTTAAAGGCTCGATTTAGGCACAATTTGTCAAAAGGACTTAGTTTTTACGTGTAGTGACTTTTTAAAGCTTGTTCAAGCTCAAAATGAGCCCCTAAGAATTATTATAATATAATATATGTTCAAATAGTCATCTTGAATCTAAACAACTTTGCTAGCGTCACTTTTAAGCCGAAAAAGCCCTTTAAATGCTAGATTTAGGTAAAAGCTATTGTAAGCACTTAGATGCAGTACGAAGTGAGTTTTTAAGGTTTTTTGCTTTGCCAAATGAGTTTCTTAGATTTATTAAAATATATTACATGCTAAAATACACATTTGGGATCACAACGACTTTACTAGAGTCACTTCGGAGCCAAAAAAATCCTTTTAATGGTTTAATTTCGGCAAAACTAAATATAATGACTTTGTTTTAACACGATATAGATTTTTGACGCTTATTGGAGCCCCAAATGAGTTCCTAAGACTTATTATAATACATTATTCGTTCAAATACTCATTTAGGATCAAAACAACGTTGCTAGACACACTTCGGAGCCAAAGAAGCCTTTTAAAGGCTCGATTTAGGTAAAATTGTTTATAAGCAGTTAGTTTTAGCGCGAAGTGAGTTTTTAAAGGTTTTTGGAGCTCCAAATGAATCCCTAAGGCTTATTATAAAAAATAATATATTTAAATACACATTTGGGATCAAAATAACTTTGTTACTGTCGGTTCGGAACCAAAAAAGCCCTTTAAAGGCTCGATTTCGGAAAAACTACTTATACTGACTTTGTTTTAGTGTGAATCGAGTTTTTAAGGCATATTGGTGCTCCAAATGAGTCCCTAAGACTTATTATAATATAATGTATTTTTAAATACACATTTGGGGTCAAAACAACTTTGCTAGAGTCACTTCGGAACCAAAAAAGCCCTTTAAAGACTCGATTTAGGCACAATTTGTCAAAAGGACTTAGTTTTATCGTGTAGTGACTTTTTAAAGCTTGTTCGAGCTCAAAATGAGTCCATAAGACTTATTATAGTACAATATATGTTCAAATAGTCATCTTGAATCAAAACAACTTTGCTAGCGCCACTTTTGAGCCAAAAAAGCCTTTTAAAGGCTCGATTTAGGTAAAACTTATTGTAAGCACTTAGATGTAGTGCGAAGTGAGTTTTTAAGGTTTGTCGCATCGCCAAATGAGTTCCTTAGATTTATTAAAATATATTACATGCTAAAATACACATTTGGGATCACAACGACTTTACTAGAGTCACTTCGGAGCCAAAAAATCCTTTTAATGGTTTAATTTCGGCAAAACTAAATATAATGACTTTGTTTTAACACGAAATAGATTTTTGACGCTTATTCGAGCCCCAAATGAGTTCCTAAGACTTATTATAATACATTATTCGTTCAAATACTCATTTAGGATCAAAACAACGTTGCTAGACACACTTCGGAGCCAAAGAAGCCCTTTAAAGGCTCGATTTAGGTAAAATTGTTTATAAGCAGTTAGTTTCAGCGCGAAGTGAGCTTTTAAAGGTTTTTGGAGCTCCAAATGAATCCCTAAGGCTTATTATAATAAATTATATATTTAAATACACATTTGGGATCAAAATAACTTTGTTACTGTCAGTTCGGAACCAAAAAAGCCCTTTAAAGGCTCGATTTCGGAAAAACTACTTATACTGACTTTGTTTTAGTGTGAATCGAGTTTTTAAGGCATATTGGAGCTCCAAATGAGTCCCTAAGACTTATTATAATATAATGTATGTTTAAATACACATTTGGGATCAAAACAACTTTGCTAGAGTCACTTCGGAACCAAAAAAGCCTTTTAAAGGCTCGATTTAGGCACAATTTGTCAAAAGGACTTAGTTTTTGCATGTAGTGACTTTTTAAAGCTTATTCGAGCTCAAAATGAGTCCCTAAGACTTATGATAGTTCAATATATGTTCAAATAGTCATCTTGAATTTAAACAACTTTGCTAGCGCCACTTTTGAGCCAAAAAAGCCCTTTAAAGGCTCGATTTAGGTAAAACTTATTGTAAGCACTTAGATGTAGTGCGAAGTGAGTTTTTAAGGTTTTTCGAATCGCCAAATGAGTTCCTTAGATTAATTAAAATATATTACATGCTAAAATACACATTTGGGATCACAAAGACTTTACTAGAGTCACTTCGGAGCCAAAAAAGACTTTTAATGGTTTAATTTCGGCAAAACTAGTTATAATCACTTTGTTTTCACACGAAATGGATTTTTAACGCTTATTGGATCCCCAAATGAGTTCCTAAGACTTATTATAATACATTATACGTTCAAATACTCATTTAGGATCAAAACAACGTTGCTAAACACACTTCGGAGCCAAAGAAGCCCTTTAAAGGCTCGAGTTAGGTAAAATTGGTTATAAGCAGTTAGTTTTAGCGCGAAGTGAGTTTTTAAAGGTTTTTGGAGCTCCAAATGAATCCCTAAGACTTATTGTAAAAAATTATATATTTAAATACACATTTGGGATAAAAATAACTTTGTTACTGTCGCTTCGAAACCAAAAAAGCCCTTTAAAGGCTCGATTTCGGAAAAACTACTTATGCTGACTTTTTTTTAGTGTGAATCGAGTTTTTAAGGTATATTGGAGCTCCAAATGAGTCCCTAAGACTTATTATAGTACAATATATGTTCAAATAGTCATCTTGAATCAAAACAACTTTGGTAGCGCCACTTTTGAGCTAAAAAAGCCTTTTAAAGGCTCGATTTAGGTAAAACTTATTGTAAGCACTTAGATGTAGTGCGAAGTGAGTTTTTAAGGTTTGTCGCATCGCCAAATGAGTTCCTTAGATTTATTAAAATATATTACATGCTAAAATACACATTTGGGATCACAACGAGTTTATTAGAGTCACTTCGGAGCCAAAAAAGCCTTTTAATGGTTTAATTTCGGCAAAACTAGTTATAATGACTTTGTTTTAACACGAAATGGATTTTTAACGCTTATTGGAGCCCCAAATGAGTTCCTAAGACTTATTATAATACATTATACGTTCAAATACTCATTTAGGATCAAAACAACGTTGCTAAACACACTTCGGAGCTAAAGAAGCCTTTTAAAGGATCGATTTAGGTAAAATTGGTTATAAGCAGTTAGTTTTAGTGCGAAGTGAGTTTTTAAAGGTTTTTGGAGCTCGAAATGAATCCCTAAGACTTATTATAATAAATTATATATTTAAATAGACATTTGGCATCAAAATAACTTTGTTACTGTCGCTTCGGAACCAAAAAAGCCCTTTAAAGGCTCGATTTCGGAAAAACTACTTATACTGACTTTGTTTTAGTGTGAATCGAGTTTTTAAGGAGTATTGGAGCTCCAAATGAGTCCCTAAGACTTATTATAATATAATATATGTTTAAATACACATTTGGGGTCAAAACAACTTTGCTAGAGTCACTTCGGAACCAAAAAAGTCCTTTAAAGGCTCGATTTAGGCACAATTTGTCAAAAGGACTTAGTTTTTGCGTGTAGTGACTTTTTAAAGCTTGTTCGAGCTCAAAATGAGTCCCTAAGACTTATTATAGTACAATATATGTTCAAATAGTCATCTTGAATCTGAACAACTTTGCTAGTGCCACTTTTATGCCAAAAAAGCCCTTTAAAGGCTCGATTTAGGTAAAACTTATTGTAAGCACTTAGATGTAGTCCGAAGTGAGTTTTTAAGGTTTGTCGCATCGCCAAATGAGTTCCTTAGATTTATTGAAATATATTACATGCTAAAATACACATTTGGGATCACAACGACTTTACTAGAGTCACTTCGGAGCCAAAAAAAGTCTTTTAATGGTTTAATTTCGGCAAAACTAGTTATAATGACTTTGTTTTAATACGAAATGGATTTTTAACGCTTATTGGAGCCCCAAATGAGTTCCTAAGACTTATTTTAATACATTATACGTTCAAATACTCATTTAGGATCAAAACAACGTTGCTAGACACGCTTCGGAGCCAAAGAAGCCCTTTGAAGGCTCGATTTAGGTAAAATTGGTTATAAGCAGTTAGTTTTAGCGCGAAATGAGTTTTTAAAGGTTTTTGGAGCTCCAAATGAATCCCTATGACTCATTATAATAAATTATATATTTAAATACACATTTGGGATCAAAATAACTTTGTTACTGTCGCTTCGGAACCAAAAAAGCCCTTTAAAGGCTCGATTTCGGAAAAACTACTTATACTGACTTTGTTTTAGTGTGAATCGAGTTTTTAAGGAATATTGGAGCCCCAAATGAGTCCCTAAGACTTATTATAATATAATGTATGTTTAAATACACATTTGGGGTCAAAACAACTTTGCTAGAGTCACTTCGGAACCAAAAAAGCCCTTTAAAGGCTCGATTTAGGCACAATTTGTCAAAAGGACTTAGTTTTTGCATGTAGTGACTTTTTAAAGCTTGTTCGAGCTCAAAATGAGTCCCTAAGACTTATTATAGTACAATATATGTTCAAATAGTCATCTTGAATCTAAACAACTTTGCTAGCGCCACTTTTGAGCCAAAAAAGACCTTTAAAGGCTCGATTTAGGTAAAACTTATTGTAAGCACTTAGATGTAGTGCGAAGTGAGTTTTTAAGGTTTGTCGCATCGCCAAATGAGTTCCTTAGATTTATTAAAATATATTACATGCTAAAATACACATTTGGGATCACACAGCTTTACTAGAGTCACTTCGGAGCCAAAAAAGCCTTTTAATGGTTTAATTTCGGCAAAACTAGTTACAATGACTTTGTTTTAACACGAAATGGATTTTTAACGCTTGTTGGAGCCCCAAATGAGTTCCTAAGACTTATTATAATACATTATACGTTCAAATACTCATTTAGGATCAAAACAACGTTGCTAGACACACTTCGGAGCCAAAGAAGCCCTTTAAAGGCTCGATTTAGGTAAAATTGGTTATAAGCAGTTAGTTTTAGCGCGAAGTGGGTTTTTAAAGGTTTTTAGAGCTCCAAATAAATCCCTAAGACTTATTATAATAAATTATAAATTTAAATACACATTTAGGATCAAAATAACTTTGTTACTGTCGCTTCGGAACCAAAAAAGACCTTTAAAGGCTCGATTTCGGAAAAACAACTTATACTGAATTTGTTTTAGTGTTAATCGAGTTTTTAAGGCATATTGGAGCTCCAAATGAGCCCCTAAGACTTATTATAATATAATGTATGTTTAGATACACATTTGGGGTCAAAACAACTTTGCTAGAGTCACTTCTGAACCAAAAAAGCGCTTTAAAGGCTCGATTTAGGCACAATTTGTCAAAAAGACTTAGTTTTTGCTTGTAGTGACTTTTTAAAGCTTGTTCGAGCTCAAACTGAGTGCCTAAGACTTATTATAGTACAATATATATTCAAATAGTCATCTTGAATCTAAACAACTTTGCTAGCGCCACTTTTGAGCCAAAAAAGCCCCTTAAAGGCTCGATTTAGGTAAAACTTATTGTAAGCACTTAGATGTAGTGCGAAGTGAGTTTTTAACGTTTGTCGCATCGCAAAATGAGTTCCTTAGATTTATTAAAATATATTACATGCAAAAATACACATTTGGGATCACAACCACTTTACTAGAGTCACTTCGGAGCCAAAAAAAGCCTTTTAATAGTTTAATTTCGGCAAAACTATTTATAATGACTTTGTTTTAACACGAAATAGATTTTTAACGCTTATTTGAGCCCCAAATGAGTTCCTAAGACTTATTATAATACATTATACGTTCAAATACTCATTTAGGATCAAAACAACGTTACTAGACACACTTCGGAGCCAAAGAAGCCCTTTAAAGGCTCGATTTAGGTAAAATTGGTTATAAGCAGTTAGTTTTAGCGCGAAGTGAGTTTTTAAAGGTTTTTGGAGCTCCAAATGAATCCCTAAGTCTTATTATAATAAATTATATATTTAAATATACATTTGGGATCAAAATAAATTTGTTACTGTCGCTTCGGAACCAAAAAAGCCCTTTAAAGGCTCGATTTCGCAAAAACTAATTATACTGACTTTGTTTTAGTGTGAATCACGTTTTTAAGGCATATTGGATCTCCAAATGAGTCCCTAAGACTTATTATAATATAATGTATGTTTAAATACACATTTGGGGTCAAAACAACTTTGCTAGATACACTTCGGAACCAAAAAAGTCCTTTAATGGCTCGATTTGGGAACAACTTGTCAAAATGACTTACTTTTTGCGTGTGGTGACTTTTAAAAGCTTGTTCGAGCTCAAAATGAGTCCCTAAGACTTATTGTAATACAATATAGGTTCAAATAGTCATCTTGAATCTAAACAACTTTGCTAGCGTCACGTTTAAGCCAAAAAAGCCCTTTAAATGCTCGATTTAGGTAAAAGTTATTGTAAGCACTTAGATGCAGTGCGAAGCGAGTTTTTAAGATTTGTTGCATCGCCAAATGAGTCCCTTAGATTTATTAAAATATATTACATGTTAAAATAAACATATGGGATCACAACGACTTTACTAGAGTTACTTCGGAGCCAAAAAAGCCTTTTAATGGTTCAATTTCTGCAAAACTAGTTATAATGACTTTGTTTTAACGCGAAATGGATTTTTAACGCTTATTGGAGCCCCAAATGAGTTCCTAAGACTTATTATAATACATTATACGTTCAAATACTCATTTAGAATCTAGACACACTTCGGAGCGAAAGAAGCCCTTTCAAGGCTCGATTTAGGTAAAATTGGTTATAAGCAGTTAGTTTTAGCGCGAAGTGAGTGTTTAAAGGTTTTTGGAGCTCCAAATGAATCCCTAAGACTTATTATAATAAAATATATATTTAAATACACATTTGGGATCAAAATAACTTTGTTACTGTCGCTTCGGAACCAAAAAAGCCCTTTAAAGGCTCGATTTCGGAAAAACTACTTATACTGACTTTGTTTTAGTGTGAATCGAGTTTTTAAGGCATATTGGAGCTCCAAATGAGTCCCTAAGACTTATTATAATATAATGTATGTTTAAGTACACATTTGGGGTCAAAACAACTTTGCTAGAGTCACTTCGGAACCAAAAAAGCCCTTTAAAGGCTCGATTTAGGCACAATTTGTCAAAAGGACTTAGTTTTTGCGTGTAGTGACTTTTTAAAGCTTGTTCGAGCTCAAAATTAGTCCCTAAGACTTATTATAATACAATATATTTTCAAATTGTCATCTTTAATCTAAACAACTTACTCCAATCACCCGCGCTTCATCCCTCGACCGGGGATCTCCTGCTCCGCGAGGAGACCCGCGATTCTTCCGATCTTCTATCTTCTTAATGGTCATCGCAAGTTTAATTCGTCCTCGGGCGTACGGGGTCTTCATCGCAATTGTCTTCCCCCGAGGACCTTGCTTCAAGTCGGGGTCCACCTTCGGTGTTGTCCCTACTCACCATCCTCACAGACATAGGCACTAGGTCGGTCGATGCTTCCGATGTCGCTGAGGTCGGCGCTCTTGCTGACACAGACATAGGCACTAGGTCGGTCGATGCTTCCGATGTCGCTGAGGTCGGCGCTCTTACTGACGTGGCGATGCCACCCTTTCCTTCGGGGACTCTATCCTGAGGTCGTACTTGATCGGGGGGGGGGGGGAGGGGAGGGGGGGGAGAGGGGGGTGGGGGGGGGGGGGGGGGGGGAGGGGAGACACCCCTGACGATAGGTCCTTGGACGAAAATTAGCATATAACAAGAGTAACCCATGTATTGATCACTAGAAAGCTGCAAAGAAAGTAATGAGATACCTTCAAGGGACGAAGGACTACATGCTCAAGTATAGGCGGACTAATAATTTGGAGGTGATTGGCTACTCCGATTCAGACTACGCTGGCTGTGTTGATTCTCGAAAATCAACATCAGGTTATATTTTTATGTTAGCTGGTGGAGCTGTGTCTTGGAGAAGTGTGAAGCAGACCTTAACTGCTAGTTCCACTATAGAGGCCGAGTTCGTGTCCTGATTTGAGGCTACCTCGCATGGTGTATGGTTGAGGAGTTTCATATCTAGGCTTAGAGTTGTAGACTCTATCTCTAGGCCATTTTTATTGTACTGTGACAACTCAGCTGCTGTATTTATGGCTAAGAATAACAAGAGCGGAAGTCGAAATAAGCACATCGACATCAAATATCTAGCTATAAGAGAACATGTTAAAGATAAGAAAGTGATCATTGAACACATTAGCACTGAGTTGATGATTGCCGTTCCTTTGACTAAAGACATGCCACCAAAGAACTTCAAGGATCATGTAGAAAGAATGAGACTTGGTTCCATAATGTGATCTTTCATTGTAACGACCCGACTTTTCGAGCCCTTATTCTTATACTTACTTATCATACTTATACTGTAAAAAGGGCAATATATATATATTTTTTAAAACTTAATACTTATGCTTTAATAAACTTGCAACTGATGTTTATAGAAGTAAAATAAGTTCACACAGTCAAACATACTTACTTAACATCATAACATAGTCTTATGACTATTAATAAGGATGAAACATAAATGATAAAATTTCTTTTATAATAAATATGCGGAAAATAGTGGTCACCATAACCCTTTGCCTCAGTACCTCATCGCACCGTCGCCTTCCAACCCATCACATTAAGTCATAAATTTCTTACCTACAGTTCGGACGGAAACAAGTGAGTTAAAAAGCCCAGTGAAATACAACATAAACTCACAAAATATGATATGCAATGCATGATCAAATTAGTTTCGATTATTTGATCTATTACTAATATTTCCTAGAGGATCCTCATCCTAATAAGTGTTCGTACCGAATTGCACGCTGGACCAGTGAACGACGAGGTTGTATAGGTCCTCGACGATCACTGATCTTATATATCTTTTCATATAGACCGCCCTATATTGCCCTTAAGTCAGCTCAAGGGACGGTCTCATTAACCTCACCTTTCTGAGGTGGTACGACACGATATTAAAACCCAAGTTTCACTTTATTAAATTGTGACATACATCGTGTCATTTCATTGCTTATCATCATATCTTCATATCATAAATTAACAACGCTTGTTAGAGATTATAACAAGGTCATATACATCATGCATATAAATGTTATCGTTATCATCATAGCGAAACATATCATTATCACCATATCAAAACATATCGTAATCATCATATCCAAAACATAGCATTATCATCATATCAAAACATATCATATCAAAGCATATCATTTTAGTCATGGCAAAGCATATAATTTATTTTTCTTTCTTTGAATAAATTCGTACTGTAGTAAAATTGTACTCACCTCGGAATATTCGACGGTTCAAACCAACTCGGTCGTTTGGAAACTTGGTCACCTCGATTCGCGTAACCTAAATTCACTATAGAGGATTAGAATAGATTCTCCATATTCGATCTAAGTTCTAGAATCTATCTCACGTATTTGAGATTCGATCCTAGTATGACATGAAATTAGGTTAAGACTTTTACAGTTTACTTACATTAATTAATTATGTAACAGTGTAGAGGTGTTTCAATAAATAGTCTCCAGATCGACTGGTAAGGTCACTAAGGTCTCGCTTAAAATCCGAATCATCTAGATAAAACTCTCCGAGGTTCATAAATCTAGATAGGTATGGAGGAGTCACGAGGCGCCTCGTTAACCAGTCTTTCTAAGACTACTTAAATAGTACCGCACTTATTACATAACTGTATTTTATTGATAAAATATTTTATTTTCTTTAATTACTAACCTTACTTAAATTATAGATTGATCCTTAATCTTTTATAAATTTTATAATTTGGTCCTTAGACCTTTTTATTAAAATTGCACTTTAGTCCTTTATTTTCTAGGGTTTCACTCTAACCCTTAAACTCTTAGAGTTTCCTCTATTAGTTTTAATCTTTTTAGAAATTTTCTCTTTGAACTTTAACTTTTCAAAATTACAGTTTAGTCCGTACTTTTATAAAAATTTACACTTTAACCCCCAAAGGACAAATTTCGACAAAAACACCCTTTCATGAAAATTAACCAAAATTTTCAGATTAAAATATTTCATTAAAACAAACATTTTTCTCTTCTGAAATTATTTTAAAATTAGATTCTAAATCGTTCTAATAAAAACACGAACTTAACCCTATATCGTCTAGGGTTTCATTTTCTGGGAAAATAGTTCATATTCTGGGAAATTATTCCAAAGTAACCTATATTTATTTTTTAAAATATACAACTTTTATTAGAGGGTATTTTTCCAGTAAACAATTAATCATTGAGTTTCTTCAAAAGGCAGAAGTTTATACAAACTTAAACCTTATTTTTCTTCATTAAGGAAACAAGTTCTTATGAAAAGTTAAAGTGAAACATGTCCAAAAATGACTTTTATACAGCTATATTCTAAAAAAAAATTCTAAATGTCGTTTAGATAACAGAAGTTCCAATATTTCACAAACACCTGAAACTTCCCATAAATGTAAATCTGACAGCCTTTCGTTGTTGATTTTTTTAAAATTCTACATGCATAAAATTATTACAAAAATTTATATACAACATCCTAAGACATGCATCTATCATAATAAAAATCGGCGTTTACAGATTCAAAGTTTTGATTCATGAAATAACTCAAAATCAGAAACAAAAACCCAAAAGAGACCTAAAACTGAACAGTTCTTACTCTAGAATTTATTCTAGACAGATTACACATTTTATTGCCATACAATTTTACAGGATATTACATACATGATTTTTCGTTTGATTTATGGAGTCCTAAATATGCATAAAATAATAGCTACAAATTCGGGCAGAAAGCTAAAACTTTTTCAGCACTTAACATATAACTTTTTTAGGGAAAATAAACATGTCCTTTAAATCTTTTAGGCATTCTAAAATATTCTAAACATGATATAATACAATATACATTGCTAAAAATAAATTTAGAATTTAAAAGGTATGGTTTTACCTTTGAAGAATCTTGAAGAAATGAAGAACTCCTTCTTTGCTCTTCTTTCTTCTCTCTCTCTCTCTCTCTCTCTCTCTCTCTCTCTCTCTCTTAAGTCATTCAATCTGAGCAAAAAGCAGCCCCTAGACCTCTTAATGGACGTATTTTCCTTGTCCCAAAAGAGTGAGATTAATTCCTAATTAACTCCTAATCCTCTTACCATCCAACCACTTATAAATTAGGGTTAGGTAAGAAGATAATTAACTAAATTTTCCCCCCTATTTTTCCTCTCAAAAATTTCGGCCATAAAAGGGTTATTTATCTAATTTTTGTTTCAAAAATTGATCCCTCATAATTTGGTTCATATTTTGACCTAATTTGACATTTTAAATTTTGCAAAAATAGCCTTTTTGCACTATTTCCTGCATGATGTAAATAATTATTTTTAATGATATAAAAATAATTATTGTCACATATTAGATTAATAATTGTGACATGTAATTTATTTCTTAGCTAAATCGAGTGACCATTTGCATTTTCGTGTCGTTTTATTGAAAAAGACACATCATTTTCGTATTAGGTTATCTAAGACGAAATTATCGTAATTTACCTTTTTAAACTAAATTTTCCACTTGTAGGATTTGATCAATCCATTAACACATAATATTGTAAACAAATTATTTGAAATATATTTTGTTTCAAAATTTATTGCATAAGAAATTAGGATTATCATATTCATTGTAAGTATATTTATTTCTAATAAAACTCTTATTTAGTTTGATGTTTTCTCATATGGTTGTGAACATTTATATTCACTGAGAAATATCATTTTGTATGGACCTAGAATAAACATATGATTTATTCATTAAGACTAAGGGCTATTAATTAAGAGACTTGATATATTGTAATACATAGAAGATAATACTCGCATCTTGAGGACCTATCGCCATGATTCGTATATTTTGTTTCTTTTATGGTAAGTATTGAACTATATGGACCAAGTGGGAGAATGTTAGGATTTTTTGCTCTAATCAAGAGCTTTTAATTCTGAAAATCCTTTCCATATGTGGTCCATATTGTGATCGAATATTGACCCTCAAATTAAGCAAAATTTCGCACTCTAATTGATAGCCCATAATCACCAAAACTTGGGCGATGATCGTGGGATTGTCATCTTCCTCTTTGATGGACAGTGGCTATAAATTGGATTGTATTTCGAGGTCCCTAAGCCAACTCACAAGTTTAGAAATCCGACACCATTGTGGAGTGAGAGTGAGGGCTTAGAAGAGCCACGAAAACGAGCCGTCGCCGAGCCGAACGTCGCCGGAAAAAATGCAACAATGGCGATAGGTAACCGATCCTCTTTTTGCTTCCGCAATTTCATTTTATCGTGTTCATTGTGTTTAGAACACGGTTGTTTTGTAAAAATAATTTACGTCTTGGTCATTTATAATTGGGAAATTATAGGGAATAATTTTTTTTTTTTTACGTTTTTAAAAAATAACCCATGTTTCAATATATTTTTTTAAAAAAAGCCACTTTCTAGAATTTTAGAACAAAAAATAACATAAAATTATTTACATATTTGTGAGAATTTTTTAACATTTCAACTTTTACTTGTTAAATTTAAAGTGTTAAATTTTTTTATTTTTTTATTTACAAATGTGTGAATTTTTTTATTATTTTTGTCATAAAATTCTTAATTACAGCTATTTTTTAATATTTTAAAATATTTATTATTTTGTAAGAGAATAATATTGGCATATGCAACTCACCGTGGCTTACTCTCTTTCACTTGGAAAACACCTTGCAAATTCTCAGTCCGCGTATTTTTAATCTTAATAACACTGTTGAATGTTCAAATTGTGGGACCGGATATATACATTGTCTATCATGCATATATCTAAACGACGAATGAGTGTTGTGTTCTACAAATCATGGACCACAGGCACAGATTTGTGGCCGTTGACACGAGTATTGACTGGTAATATTTTTGGACGTCTTCAAAACAAAACGTATGTACCAAGTCTGGTACTCGATGTATCGTTTTCCTTGAGGAATATAGCCCTTTAGTTAGAGCCTTCCGCGAAGATTACTGTTTACTATCAGCCCAAAAATGAAATACTATAGCTAAACGCGTAGACAAAGTCAATGAAGATGCATAACTCAGACATGTATAGCTAAGTCACAAACTATATAGTAGTACTTATAGCAAGCATATCGTTTCTCCAGTACATCAACTCAAAAAAAGAAAAAAAAAATTATATTACACGATCGGAGTAATAATTAATCACAACTCACAAAATTATTTTTCCGAAGATGAACCACCACAATCACCCTCACATCTTGTTTCTCGCCTCGCCGGACTCGCCTTTCAAGTGCTGTGAGTGCAAAGAGCTCGGCTTCGGACGATGCTACTCCTGCGCGCCATGTGACTTCTACATGCACGAGGAGTGTGCGCGGCCTGAGTCCTACGCCCGTCACCCGTTCGACGATCGCTGCACGCTCGAGTACCGCGATCGGTGCAAGCTCAAAGCCTGCGACGCCTGCGGGAAGAGCATAGGGGGTTCGCGATACCGGAACAAGATAGGGTGGATGAGCTCGCTCGATTTCCACCCCTGCTGCCTCAAGCTGCGCCGAACCATAGACTGCGAGGGGATCCAGCTCCGACTCGTCGACGGAGTCTCGTCCAAGTGCCTCAAGTGCGGGCGGAAGAATGTCAAGATATGGGGAGGCCGCGGATGGTCCTACGTGTCCTCTTGCGGGCAGATCTGCTACCATGTGGCGTGCGTGAAGGAGGCGGTTCTCGAGAGCTTCGACAACCGTACTCTACTCGGTCGGCGAGGGCGTCGATCTCGTGCCCCGGTTTCAGGCAATTACGCGACCGGGCAGCCGCAAAATCAGCTCGTGCGGAGCAGCAGAGGGTCCAATACCGGCCGATTCATTAGGAAAATTGTAGTGAAGATGGTTTTCAAGCTCATTATTTCAGCTATATTTGGAGATCCCACAACCGTGATTTCGGAAGTTGTTATTGAATCTCTATGTCAGTCTGCTAATTAAGCTGTATTCACAGATAGAGAATTTTCTTATCGAAAACCCTCTCTCCTATTTTTATGTTCGATTCATGCTCCTCAGCCCATGCAATTAGTCCACGATACATCATCTAAAAGTTGGAGCAGCTAATGCTTCACATATTTAGTTTAGTTCTTCACATATTTTCTTATCGAAAACCCTCTCTCCTATTTTTGTTTTGTTAGTGGATTTAGTTTAGTTCTCTTTTTGCTTCACATATTTAGATCCAACACTTTGTTTTAGCATTCAATCTATGGCGACGCAAAGTCCCTTTTCTCATCTCAAGAATCAAGAATTTTCACAATAAGAAAGGCTACTCGAATTAAAATTAATACTTTCTCAAAACTTTCACGAATCCTTCAAAAAAATTATTCAATGATCATAATGATGGTTCATTACTAGATCGGGATATTTTATTCACCAAATACATGATTATTATATATATAACGATTTAATTCATTTTGTTTTTGTTTTTGTTTTTGTTTTCTGTTTTGTTTAGGGTTTGTGAGTTAGTCCAATATGATACATCATCATCGACAAGTTGAAGCTACCAATGCTTCATACTATTATATTATAGTTGGACTTTGGAACGGACAACTTGTGTGTGAGAGTGGGAGTTAAAGAATAGTGTTTTTTTTTTAATGCACTTGTGTTCTATTAAGATATCGCTTATCAGTGTCTTTTTTATATTCAAGGGTTAATTAAGTCCAGAATAGTGGTAGTGAGCTAGAAAATTTTATCAGAAAAATAGCTAAAATGACATGACAATTGTTTATTTGATATAAAATACAAATTTATACTTCATTTCTCTTTAAGTCAATATAAAATCCAACACTTGCTTTAGCATTCAATCTATGGCAACACAAGTCCCTTTTCACAACTCAAGAATCAATAATTTTCACTTACTCAAAACTTTCACGAATCCTTCAACAAAACTTAATCACTTATTATAAGAACAGTTCATTACTAGATCGGAATATTTTATTCACCAAATACATTTTTGCAATCTCTTGCTCTTTTCTAATTGAAATGTCTAATAAACTAACCATAATATATTATATGCTAAAAATTCTAAAATGTATATCATAAACTTCTCATGTCAACACATATAACATATGCATGTCGTCAACATGTACTAATCACATGTTACACATACGCATACGTTAGTATAAAATTTATTAAAAAAGTTTTAAGATACCTCACATTATTCATTTATATATATTAATGTTTTTTTCGTTAAGGCAATTGTAAAAGTTTTGTTCACCCGGTCTATTCTTCTGCAAAAGTCAAAATTACCATGTACTTCAGTGCTTGCATTTATTTTTGTTGTAAAAAAAATTATGCGCTGCTTGAAGGTTAGACCAAATCTAATGAAGATTTTATCGTTAGCCTTTTTTCTTTTTCTTTTTTTAATAAATGGTCTTTTCTAGCCTTTTTTCTTAAACACAGTCTCTATTGTTGATGATGTTTATCAAAGTGCTATTTTTAGTTCAAGTTTATTGTTGTTGGTGAGTGGAGTAGGTTGCTCAGCCGAATTAAAGAAATATATATATATAATTTTAATTTAAACAATTTAAATCGAATTAAATAGTAAATAATTTATGTAAGCAACACAGATCTAGATTTTCATAAAATTTAACACCTGATAATAATATGAATTCGGTTAGAAATTATAACAATTAAACATATATTAATTAAGAGAATGTACATAAAATTGCCAAGACGAAATAGGCGAGATATTTGATATTCAAAAGCACCATACGTGCCAAAACCACCAAAATGGGGTTATAAAATAGGTTTGGCACGAGTTTACCATCCTGAGCAATTTAATGTTTTAAACTGCAGTAGTCCAAATCATTATAACATATTTATTAATTTAGAAAAACAATTCAATTATTTCTTATATATTATCAACAATTAATATATATATATAATAATCATTAAATATATATATATATATATAATAATCATTAAATAGCAGGTTAGTTATCCAGCATAAAAGCTGAACAAAAGCATTAGTTATTGACTGCTAACGATTTAAAAAAAAAAAAGATTGTCCCAAAAAATATTGCCAATCGATTTTGAACAGGTTTCGACTTTTCCAAACCTTACATATCTAAAATATTATAAATAATTAATTAAATATTGATTAAATTATTATTTCAGGAAATTATTATTTTTCTTCTCACTTTTTTTTTTTGAAGTGGCACGCACCCAAACCATAAGGATTTTACCTGTTATGGTGTTCTCTCATTTGTAATAATATCATTATAGGATTTTTAGACAATTTAAAATTCATCAATTAAACTATTTAATTAAATAATTTACTAAGTATAAGTAATTAAATTAATTATTTTTAGTTGTTAATTCTCAATACCCAAAGACGAATTGGGGACCATAAACCTATAACTTCAAGCTCAATAAATTCAAAAAAATAATTATTCAGTTCAATTTAATCCTGAAATTATTCCACTATAAACTGGGATTGAACTCTTGAAACTACAGAGTAATTCATTCAAAACATTTAGCACTCAATTGATATAATCATTTCATGAAGTTCAACCGTCAATAATGATCCTCTAATCCCTCAATAATGATCCATAATTAGAGATGAGTAAATTATTTTGTCTCTCTAATTATTTCTCAATCCTTAAGTACGATTAGATCAATTGTGAATGGTTAATTTATAACTTAATATAAATTAGAGCACTCATAATGTTCAAATTTACAATCAGACATTAAGGGAATCAATTAATCTTTCTCTTAGAAAAAAAAATTATGGATTCCATGTCTGTAAATCACATTCTCAACTGTTTTGTGCTTCCGGACTTCCGACATGACATTATTGCCCATTATCCAAATTTGCTTTAACGAACAAATCAAAAAGTTCATCGGCACAAACAAAGTGTTTGCGAACACTCATGACTAAGGTTGATCATTAAATGATCATCTTATGATACACATATAAGGTTTTATTACAACACTTACAAAAAGATCTTAAAATAACAGTCTGTTTCTATCCTATAGAATCAAATTATGTAAAATGCATCCACTCAGTGTCTCAACACTAAAAATGTGGATAAAATTTTCACATTCATAATGTAAGTAGATCACATATGTAATTACCAATCAGGTTGTCCAATTCTTGATATAATTACAAATATCTTTAAACATATTATCCATAATATTAATTTTCTTTTGCATAACACATATATAGAATAATATCATGGTTTATATAATATATTAATATGGACTATGAATATTCATTTTTATGTAATAAAACATAAAACACTCAAACTAGAAAATTAATACTTCTTTTCTTAATTTCAGCAAATGTTTACAAAAATAAAAAAAAATATTAAAGTAATGCTTTAAGGGCACATTCCCAACATACTCCCACTTGTCCTAAAGCATGTGAGACATTACTTTAAACACATTCATTCTAACTTATAGTTGAAAGTCTTTTTTTGCTAGTGTCTTTGTGAAGGGATCAACAATGTTGTTCTCTAACGCTAACTTTATAACGTTGACGTCCGTCCGTGTACATTTTCTCAAATCATATGGTATTTTCTTTCAATATACTTACCCCTTTTGTGACTCCTTTGTTCTTTGAATTAGCCATTACTCCGTTGTTATCACAGTAAAGTGTAATGGCTTCATTTATTCATGAATAATTTTCAAGTCAATACTAAACTTTTTAAGCCATACTGATTCTTTAGCAGCTTCACAAGCAGCTAAGTATTCACTCTCCATGGTGGAATCTACAATGCTTGATTGCTTTATGCTTCCCCAAATCACAGCTCCACTACTAGGAGTAAATTCTAATCCGGACGTCGACTTTTATAAGTCCCTATTTGATTACAAATCAGAATTATTATAACCAATGAGTTTCAAGTCACCACCTGAATAAACAAGCACATAATCCCTAGTCATTCATAAGTACTTTAGGATATGTTTGACAGAAATCTAATGTTCTTTACTGAGATTTGACTATATATTCTCACTATTCCTACGACATAGTAGATGTCTTGTTTAGTGCACAACATTGCATTCATAATTCTTTCAACTGTCAAAGCATAGGTGACATGTCTCATGTCCTCCTCCTCTTAAGGTTTTTTAGGACATTATTCTTGAGAAAGAATAATTCAATGTAAGATTGGTAAAAGACATTTCTTGGAATTTCGCATTAAGAAACGTGCTAGCTCTTTATCTATATAAGATGCTTGTGATAGAGCCAAAAGTCTGTTCTTTCAATCCCTAATTATCTGAATCCCAAGAACATACCTTGCTTATCTTAAATCCTTCATTTGAAATTGTTTACTCAGTCATTCATTAACACTTGATAATACTCGAACATCATTCCCAACCAGTAGGATATCATCAATGTAAATGATTAAGAAAATCACACTACTTTCTTTAATGAGGTTGTAAATATAGGGCTCATCTTCATTTTCTTTCAAACAATAAGTTTTGATAGTCTTATTGAATCTTATATTCTATGTCCTTGAAGTTTGTTTAAGTCTATAAATGGACTTTAGTAGCTTATAGACTTTTTGTTCTCGGTCTTTTGCCACTAAGTGTTCTGGTTGCACTATATAGATAAATTTTCAAGATTGCCATTTGAAAAGGCTATCTTGACATCCATTTTCCAAATTTCAAGGTCTAAGTTGGCAGCAAAGGATAAGAGGATCCTTATGGATTTTAACATGGCGAAAAGAGAGAATGTTTCTTCATATTCAATTGTCTCTCTTTGGCTGTAACACTTAGCCGCCAATCAAGCTTTGAAAGTCTCTATTTACATCCAATGAGCATGACATCTTCAGGTGAATCTACAAGTTCTCAAACAGAGTTGGAGTTTATAGACTCCATCTCTTGGTTCTTGGCTTCTTGCCATTGTTTCTTGTCACAATCTTCGATTGCATCTCTATATTGTTGGTAATCAGGTTACAATAATCCAATAAGTTTGCAAGTTTTGATCAAATTAGAGTATGCGCAGCACAAAATTTAACGTGGTAAAGCAACTAATAATTAATTGAAAGTAACAAAGTAGATCTCATGAACGTATTGCATTACGAAAATTTCTAAAATAAATTATCTCATAACTTAAATAAAGAGAGACCAAGAAATTATACCATAAGATTTTTTGGAATCCTTCGGGTTGATTGATTGGTCACCGGACGTTGTGAGACCGCCAATTTTGGATTCGATTTGTCATGTGCTTACAACGAGTTTACCAGTCACTTTTTGACACCACATTCTTCCACTCTAATTCTAAGATCTTGCTAGGACTTGAGTATGAGCTCTCTCAATTGTTTTTCTCACACAACAAGAGAAGAAAAATTTTCTCTTCTCTTGCTAGGATGATCGACAATTTTGGGCTAAGGGAGGGAGGAGAAATTTTTTTTCTAGAGAGAATTGGCCAGAGTTTTGGCAGACCAAAATTGGAATGACTTTTTTCTCTTTTCCATGCTATAAAAGAATATATCTTTAGGCATAATGTAGGGCAAAAATTCGACAACCAGTAGGAATAGGATTAAGAAACTTCCCAATTTCAAAAATAGAAAATATCTCTTTTAATTGTTTTCAAAAAATAATCTTTAATTAAATAATTATCATATACTATAATAAGTAAATTAGGAATTAAGGAAGCGATTCATTTCTAAAAAATAAATTCTTATTTTTCTAGTTTATTTTGTGTATCAAAATACACTTAAATTGAAATAATGAGAAATATCTCATTATCTCTCTGCTCATTAAAATTCTCCCATCATTGTAGCAAGGATTTGATTTTCAAATCCAAAATCAATTAGGATTTAAATCAAAATAAAATATCTCATATCTTATTTGAATTGATAATTATCTACTAATTAGATAATTTTCATAAAACTCTTTATATTTAACTTTTAAATATATCTTCTAAATTTCTCATATTTCATTTAATTGTTGATTTGAAATTTAATAATCATATTATCAAATTATAAAAAAAATAAAATTCTCTCATAAATTTCCCTCAAATGGTGCCTACACAAAGAGTCGTCTCCTTGTGATATTTTTTATTTATTTATGGTCATAAACAAAATATAAATAATTACGAGGAAATAAAATAATTAAATTTTTATTATTTCATGAGAATCCTTGCTTGATTTATTGAGACGGAAATTCGAGCTCCAATAAACTTAAGAAATTAAATTGAAACTCTTTAATATAATTCTCCGTTTATTAATCTTGAGATTACTCCACTAAAAATCCGGGGCTAAACTCTCGAATTACACATATATTATTTATTCGAGTAACTCAACAAATTGTCCATTGATATAATCATTACGTGATTGTCGATCCTTCACAAATGATTCATAATCGAAGCCAGGTGAAATTACTGACTTACCCCTTGATTATTTATTTATCCTTAAGTACTATTGAGTTCACTAGTAATTTGTAATTACTTACGAATTAGTGACTTATTAGGGTTCAGAGTTTGCGCAGCGAAATTAAAAAAAAAAATTCAATTGAAACAATTTAAATCAAATTAAGTAGTAAACAATTTACGTAAGCAACATAGTTCTAGATTTTTATTAAATCTAATACGTGATAACAGTATGATTTAATCAGAAATTAAAATAATTAAATATATATTAATTGAGATAAGGTATAGAAACTTACTAAAAACAAAATAGGCGACATATTTGATCTTCAAAAGCACCGTTCATTCCAAAATCAATAGGGTGTGGCTATGGAATACATTTGGCATTGGTTTACCGGCCTAGGCAATTTAGTGTTTAGAAGTCGTAGTCTTTTGATTCAATTCTTTCGTGGATAACTGAATTAGAGTGTGAGTTCTAATTTTGTGACGTTGTAAGAGAGAAAAGGTAATACTTTTGAGAGAGGAAGTGGTAGAAAAAATTTTATGTAAAATTTTTTTGAGAAGAGAAATTGTCTAACAAAGATTAGAATTTAGGTAAAGTAGGAAAATACCTAAATTTACAAAGTATTAAAAATAAATACCCAAATTTTTAAAGTAATTGAGAAACTGGTCAATTCATTAATTACTTGCACATACTTTTAGTAACTAAGTTAATTACTACCAGCTACTACTATATAAGTAATTGAATCACTTGGGTATTTTGTTATATATATTTCAAAAGATTTGGTATTAATTTAAATTAGGTATTAAAATTGGGCATTCACTATAATTTCTCTTAGAATTTTTTTTACGAGATATAATATATGTATATCCTAGAAATAATTCAATTATTTAGTATATAATATCAACAATATATCCTATACAATTAATAAAAGTACTGATGAGTTTCATGATGTGTTTTTTTTTTTTTTTTGCATTTTTTCACGATAAATCATATTTTTCAGTGGCATAAATGAAACTCTTTGAAATATTGGGTCCATCTAATAATAAATAAAAAAATATAGGGTCAAAAAAATAATAAAAAGGGGTCAAAATTGCAAAAAGGGGCCTAACGTGTGGCCCCACATGCATCAGCCCTCTGACACGATTGATGGGTGCGGGGTCCCACGCTGATGCGCCAGTCCTCCTCAATTTTTTGTTTTGTTGTTCCTCTATTTTTATCATATTCATATATAGACCCAATTTTTTAAAAAAAAAATTGCATTTTTCCCCTACTTGTTTTTTCTTTTTTCTTTTTTCTTTTTCGTTTTCTTTTCATTTAAAATTTTTCTTCTCCTTTTTTTGTATTTTATATTTTTTTTTCTCTACCAATATTTTTTAGATCTAAATGTTAATACTATAATTTTTACTAAAATAATTATTTTCTATCGTGAACGAATTTAAAGTAATATGAATTATTTAACACTAAGATTTTTTTTTATAAATTGAAAAAAAAAATCAAATTTGACGCTCACAGTGCGCGTGCATTAATTAGTATATAATGAAGGTTATTTTGAAGGAAAGTCTATGCTAGGGCGGAAGCATGAATTTCAAAATATTTTCGTGCGATTCTCACCAATCATATTGAAAGAAAAATGCATTGCCATATTGCGAACATAATATCGTATTCAAAACAGAATATCATATTAAAATCGTAAATCAGCATAGACAAACAGGAATCATGATTTCATGCTCAACGAAAATACAACCAATCTGATTTTATTTCTCATATATTAAAACAGATTAGATAGAATAAGAGATCGAAATATACCAAGACGATGCGGTCTATAAACGAGTACACCAAATTGTCCAAGCGATTCTAAACCCTTCTAAGCTCCTTGACTTAGAATCAACTTATAGGAGTTGATCTTGATTGAAATCGACACCACGATCTTCCGAGCCGTTCTCCAAATCAACAGAGAAGAAAGTGTGGGCTTTTTATTTTGATTCTCACAAGAACAAGAGGAAGAATATTTTTCTCTTGCTCTTAAGGTGGTGGGCAAATTTTGAGAGGTTTTTCTCTCTGAGGAAAAAGCTCTCTCTTTTCTCTCTGTCGGTTCTTACTCAGAAAAATCTTACGTTACTTTTTCAGAAACCCTAAAAGGGCTTTTTAATCAGAGAGCGAGAGGAGAGAGAAGTAGGCTAAAATTTAGCTAAGTCTCCCCTATAATTGGCGCCTACAGGGGGAGATTTTTTCCTCTCCTCCAGATAAATAATATCTTTTATTTAAAATTAATTCTTTTAGATAATTATCTCATAGTTATCTTTAATTGAATTAATTTGTGTGATTTAAATCTAATTTAAATCTTAATATTTATTCACTTGATTTAATTAATAAATTAATTAAATCATGGGATAAACAATCTCAAAATTGTGCCTACTGTATGGAAAAAGTCAGAGACTTTTTCCTGCTCTAATTAAAAGGGAGATTAATTATTTAACACTTAAATAATTAAAATAAAAATGAAACCCTTTTATTTTTACATGACAAATTCGCCCATATTGAATAATGGAGAAAAAATATTTCCCACCAAAATCTTAGTTTAAATTAATTCTCACCATTATTTATTTAACACTTAAACAAATAATTAGAATTAATTTATGTGTTGTGAGACTATATAATTAATCAACATTAATTATATTTTAAACTTTCCCTATTAGTTTTTACGGAGCCGGTCCAGAGACCATGAACCCAATATTTCGAGCTCCAATAAATTTTAAAAATTGATTAAAACTCTTTACTCAAAATTTCAATATATTAATCCCGAGGTTATTCCACTAAAAATCCGGAATTGCACTCTCAGAATTATTGGAATAATTTATTTCGATGAGTAGTCCACTGATATAGTCATTATATGAGATTTAACCATCCAGATTGGTTCACGCCCCGAGTGGGTGAAATTACCGTTATACCCCTTGGGTCGTTTCTTGTTCCTTAAGTGCCGTCATTTCACTAGTGACGATTCATTTACGATATGGTCGTAAATGTGCGCGCAATCATTCAGTTCCAGAAACGACAGTTTAGGTGAAAATTGAGAAATGAATTTTTTACTTAATTCTTAATTTATTTATTATAATTATCTGATAATTATTTAATTAAATATTATTTTTGAAAATAATTAAAAGGGATATTTTCTATTTTTGAACTTAGAAAATATCTTGATCCTATTCTTATTAGTTGCCAAATTTTTGCCCTACATTATGCCTATAAATATATTCTTTTGTAACATAGAAAATAACCTAAGTCATTTCAATTTTGCTCTGCTAAAACTCTGCCTAGTTCTCTACAGCTTTTAGGAAGAAGAAAGAAATTTTCTCCTCCCTCCAAATCGTCGACCTTCCTAGCAAGATAAAAGAAAATTTTTCTTCTCTCATTGTGTGAGAAAAACAATTGAGAGAGCCCACACTCAAGTCCTAGTTAGATGAGAGAATTGGAGTGGAAGACTGTGGTGTCGAAAAATGACCGCTAAACTCGTTGTGAGCACAGTACAAATTGATCCCAATCTTGACGGTCTCACAACGTATGGTGACCAATCAATCAACCCGAATAATTCAAGAAAGCCCTATGGTAGAATTTCTTAATCTCTTTATTTAAGTTATCTGATAATTTGTTTTAAAAATTTATGTTAATGTGTTCATAAGATCCACTTTGCTAGTTTCAATTAATTGTTAATTGATTTACTACGTTAAATTTTCCGTTGCACATACTCTGATTTATTCAAAGCTTGCAATCTTATTGGATCAGTGTAATCTGATTTCCTACATAAATGTCCATAAAATTCTGATATTTATATTTTAATTAATCTAATTAATTATATATATATATTTATCACATGTGATATTCTTAATAATATAATTTTAAGAATTTTGTTTCCTCTCTCAAATTTTTTTGAAGTGGCAAGCGCGCACACCATAAGAATTTTACCTCTTATGATGATCCATCTTTCGTACTATTATTATTATATAATTTTTAGACAACATAAAATCCATATATCAAACCATTTAATGAAATAATAACACTAAGCATAAGAAATTAAAAATAATCAAATTTATTAATTTTAATCGTCAATTCTCAATACTCAAAGACGAAATGGGAACCGTGGACCTAAAATTTCAAGCTCTAATAAATTGAACAAAATAATTATTCAATTTATTAATCCCGAAATTATTCCACTATAAACTTGTGACTGGACTCTTGAAACTATAGAATATTTTACTCAAAACATGTACCAATCTCTTGATATAATCATTTCGTGAAGTACAACCCTCCATAACGATCTATAATTAGAGTTGGATAAATTATCATTTTGTCCATCTAATTATCTATCGATCCTTAAGTACCATCGGGTGCACTAGTGAACGGTTTATTTGTAACTTATTATAAATTAAATCGCTCAGACTGTTCAGTTTCAAAAACTAACACTTAAGGCGATCATATAATCTTTCTCTTAAAGAAAGTTATGGATTCCATATCTGTAAATCTGTCTAGGCTTCTATAATGAAAGTATTGGGCCCATTATTCAAATAGGCTTTAACAAATAAATTAAAAAGTCCATCGACAGAACCAAAGAGTTTGTAAACACTTAAGATTAAGGTTGATCATCATTTGATCAACTTATGATATTCATCTAGGTCTTTGTTACGATACATACATAAAGATCTTAGAATAACTTCCGGTTCTATCATATATAATTAAATTATAAAAATTGCATCTACTCAATGTCTCAACACTTAAAATCCGGATTAAAAGTTTCATGTTCATATTGTAAGCAGATCACATTTGAAATTACCTATCAAGATGTCCAACTCTTGATATAATTATAGACATCTTTAAAGATTTTATCTATAATATTAATTCTCCTTTGCATAATACACTTATACAATAATATTATGATGGAATTGCAAAATCGGGTCAATTTGTGGTCTAATTATTAGTTTATGCCCTAAGGTGGTTAAGTTTTTTTTTTTTTCCCTCCTGTTGTATCGCCGAAAACACCCTTTCTCTTAAGGGGTTTGAGAAACCTTAACTCATTTTTTTTTCATTCTTGTTGTCTCTCCAAACGGCTCACTCTCTCTCCAACTCTCTTTGTTGTCCTTCACCAACTCATCTCTGATTATCTCCGATCGTAGCGCAACTACTCTCCTCAGCCACTCTCCATCACGAACCAACTCTCCTTGGCCGTGCTCCGTTGTGCCGTGATCCACTAATGATTATCTTTTATCCCTCTTTGTGGTCGTAGTCTTTTTTCTCTTCACTATTCTTCAACAAGGATCAAAAGAACTACAATATTTGTGCGTAGAGAGTGGCTATAATTCGATCATTGCGGGCCATTTGCGTTTAATAGGAGGACCTAATTGAGTTACAAATGCAAGAGAATCATTTAATGGTGTCAAAAATTGAGTGAAAAAATCGGAAGGCAGAATAGTGTTATGGCCTTTGTAATTGTAGAAAAAAAAAGTAAACTAGAAAAAATAAGATAGAATTTCATTTATAGATTTGATCATGAAATATAATTATGCTTACTTTTACGGCATGGATGTTCATTAAACTTTTCATTTCATGTTCTAGCAGAAAAAAAAATGTTTTCATTTTATGTCTTAAATTTTTCTAAAGCACATATAACCCACAGGTTAATCAATAAATTACTTAATGGTATAACATGAGTTGATTATATATATATATATATATATATATATACATTCTCATTATAATGAAATTAACGAATCACTAGTCCAACAATGTTTGTTTATCACTTGCGGTGAACAACAAATCTCAAATTCCACCTTAATAATTACTGAGTAATAATCTTAGTAGCCCACTGGGTTACTTAAGTAACCTATTGAGTTACTTACTGGTAACCCACTAAGTTACCATTAAATGACATATCGAGTTATTTGATGATAACGCACTAAGTTAGTACTTGCCAACACATCAGACTATTTGCTAAACCTATTGAGTTACTACTTGATAACCCACTGAGTTACTATTAAGTCATATGTCGAGTTATCATATGATAACCCACGATTTATTAGATGGTAACTTACCGAGTTACCATAAAGTGACCTACCAATTTGCCTACTAAGTTACTGGATGATAACTCACCTAGTTGCTTGATAGCGAAGTACCGAGTTACCTACTAATGTACTTGATGGTGAACTATTAAGTTACTCAATAGTTTCTCACTTAGTTATCCATTGAGTTACTACTTTTTTGCTTGAAATGGAAAACTTCATTAACTTTAAAAGCAGATTAAAACAAATCCAAAATTGGTGGGGGCATCTCAAGATATTAAAAAACTCCAACTGTGTTGGAATTGAGAACCCATTTTTCCATACCATCAGCCACCGTATTACAAGTATAAGGGATCCAAATGAAAGATACAGACTTTATAGACTCTAAACTTGAAACTACATTAAAAAAAGGAGGCCAAGTAGTCTAGTCCGGTGGAGGAACATTTGCCAGCAAAGCTTCTATCGCTATAAGGCAATCCGATTCAATTATGAAGAAAGAAAGCCAGTTGTTTCGTGAGATGGCCAGATTGATTCCCAGCTAACACGCCATAAGTTCAGCTTCAAGAATGGACGGAGCAGGGGCAACAGAGGTAAAAATGAGAAGACGATGATCATTTTGCATAGCCAAGGCCGCTGCTCCCATTGAATTGTCTCAGAAAGAAGCATCCACTGTAATTCTACACCAAGATTCATCAAGAGCAATCCAAGAATTATCCTTCTTCAATTGCACCGTCTGATTGGGGGATTGTAAACCCATGATATTGATCTAATGCAAAACTTTTTGGATATCCAGACGGGTTCCTTGTATGTCTTTGTAGTTTCTAATTTTCCACAACACATCCAAAGTGACTAGAGCAATTTTCCTTCCCTACTTTTCGGCTTGTTTCTAAAATCCAAGAACCAAACTCAAAGATATTAGTCGATTTTAGTTCATCAGTTCTAATACCCAGATCTCCGAACCATAATGCCCTACTGAAAGAGCACTTGGTAAAAAGATGCCAAGAAGTTTCCATGAATTCACCACAAAAAACACAAGAGTACACCAAGGGGAAAGCTCGACTAAGAATATGTTTCGTTGGCAGGATGTCCCTCATAATTCTCCAAAGAAGAATCTTGTGTCGTTCGTGGGCCTTTGAGTCCCACAACCATTTCCATTCACTTCTCTTCTCGCTCTATTTGTCAGCTGCGAGAATAGTGTGCGCTTTTAACTAAGAAAAGCCCACTCTTGTGTGCTTTCCATATCATTTGATCCGACAAAGGGTGACTCTGAGTATGTCCAAAATCGAATCAGCATCAAAGAGCTACTGGAGAAGAGAAATATCTCAGGTTCGAGTTCCTACTAAGAAGAGCTCCGAAAATTTGGCTAGTGCTACTCTGTCTCGAGGTGGAGGATTGAAGGAAGCTCGTGGAGCTCCTCGCTCTCTCCAAGGACTCCACGGATCTAGCTCGATGATGCCGCCGTCTCCAATGAGGAAAAAAGCTTTATTTCTAATAACCTCTCTAGCCTCCAATATCCTTCTCCACACAGGTGAGTCTGAAACCTTAAGGCTGCAATTTAGAAAAACTTCCTTGCAGTAGTATTTCTTTTTTAGGGAGGAAACCATCAACGATTCCTCCTCAGAAACTAGTTTCCACGCCACCTTTGCTAGTAATGCCAGATTCATATCTTTTGATAACCTTAAACCTAACCCTCTACTTGATTTCGGCTGGCAAAGACTCCTCTTTGATGCAAAGGCCATATATCTGTTGGAGTTGGTGCAACCTTTCCACCAAAAATGACTAGCAAGGGAATCTATTTCCTTGCATAGTCGAGATGGTACTTGCAATGTGCTCATTGTGTATACTGGTGCCGATGAGAGCACTGATCGAATGAGAGTTATGCGATCTGCTCTAGACAGTAATTTGTTCTTCCAACTTTCAATTCTGTTGCAAATCCCGTCTTTTAGAAAAAGCATAGTCTTTGTAACGATTTCTGAAAAGAACCAAATGGTTGCCCAGGTAGTGTGCTTTGGAATCCATGTCCAACATGCGAAGCAAGTTTCGAATAACACTTTTCTATTATGCTGCCGTTTTGCAGGACATAAAAATTGAGGACTTTTGACGATTGATTTCTTGGCCTAACCATTTCCCATATTGTTCCAAACAAGAATCTAAACACTCGGCCTCTTGTTGAATCGCATGACATAAAAGGACAGTATCATCCGCAAACATCAGATGCGACATTGGTGGAGCATTTCTAGCTATTTTGATTCCGTGAAGAATGCCTTCTTGTTCCTTAGATCGAAATAGTCGGGAGAGAACGTCGCTGCAAAGAATGAACAAAAAAGGAGAAAGTGGGTCCCCTTGGCGGATTCCTCTTTGAGGTTTGAAACTTCGGATGGGGCTTCCATTGAGTAATACATGAAATTGGACAGATTCCACACAGTACATCAACAAAGAAATAAAATGTGGGTTGAAATCATTGAGTTCAAGGACTTTTCTAAAGAAGCTCTACTCCAACCTATCATATGCTTTGCTCATGTCAATTTTGGTAGCCATCTAGCCACCTTTGCCCTACTTTTTCTTGATAGTTTGGATCAATTCCTTGGCTAGGATTGTGCTTTCTATTATCAATCGTCCTAGTACAAAAGCCGCTTGGAAAGGGGTTATCAACGATGGTAGGGTCGCTGATAATCTATTTGCCAAGAGCTTTGAAATAACTTCGTACACTTGGCTGCAGAGGCTAATAGGTTTGAAATGGTCAAAAGAGTTTGTGCCTTCCTTTTTAGGGATCAAACAGATGAAAGTTCGATTCACCTCGGATGCAAACCTAGCAGTGGGGAAAAATTCTTGCACAAACTTCACAACTTGATCTCCTGTTATATCGCAGAATTGACAAAAAAAAAAAAAAAACACCCCGACATCCCATCTGGTCCCGGTGCTTTAAGTGGGTAGAAAAATTTGGTGTTGCGGTCCCCTTCCTTTAACCACCCTTTAGCCATAATTCCTTGGACTTTTGTTTCCTGAAAAGTTCAATTTGTTCCCACGTATCTAGGATTTCCATCTAGATTCTAGCTTCCTCTTCAATGTTAAATTGTCCTATAGAGTAGTTCTAAAGTTGTTCTAACTTCAAATTGAGGGACTCCAATCTTCTTTGGCAATAACTGAAAACATACTTATTGCACCAGGAAAGTGCACGGGGCTGTGTTCTTGATCCTTGCCAAGAGTTGAAAGCTCTAATATGCTGATAACGATACTCTCCAAGCTCGTTCCACCACTAGCCTTCAGCTCAGGTCTTTTCCCCATGCTTCGTAGAATCTAAACGGAGAAAAATGATGTTCCTTTTCTACACTGGTGTCCACCAGAATCGGTGAATGATCAGAGTCAATAGTCGAAAGATTGTGCACCTCGGCTTTAGGGAAATTTAATAACCA
The DNA here is from genome assembly GCA_018132145.1 of Boehmeria nivea var. tenacissima. Lineage (NCBI taxonomy): Eukaryota > Viridiplantae > Streptophyta > Magnoliopsida > Rosales > Urticaceae > Boehmeria > Boehmeria nivea. Next base: position 7,108,778 of record CM030875.1, on the reverse strand, counting down.
ATTTGGCAAGCATAAAGCCCGATCCAGCTTTTCTTTAACGAAGCCATTTATAACCCATTTGTTCATCCATGTAAAAAGTGCCCCCATAATGCCCAACCCAATGCCTCTTGTGTTCTCCAAAAAGGAGTTTAAAATTTTTCCATCTGTGGCACGGAATCTACGTCCGACAGCCTTTTCATCCTCTGAGAGTATGAGGCTAAGGTCCCCAAAGCATAGCCAAGCGTCGATAAAACCATTAAACTTAGTAGTCAAACCCTCCCATAAAATTGACTTTTCTGATGGTCTAGGTGGACCATACATAGTGACGAAAATCCATGAAGCAGCCCACCACCCTGAATCACAGCCGCTAATATAAACTGAGAAGTAACCTCGTCAATCCTCACATTGACTTCATTGTTCTAGAAAAAAACAAATTCCAATTTCCACCCAATAATCCATTCGAACTACACGCCACTTCATTTGCAAAACCTATGCGAGTCCATAGATTTTGCATAACAACATCACTAACTTTTGTCTCCATTAAGAAAATACCTTGAGGCTTGTGTTTCCTTAAAAGAGCCCTCAAGGCCGTCTTTGCCGTGGGACAGGCTAGTCCCCGGCAATTCCACGAAAGGAAGATCATGGATGTGTAGGGGGCCTGATAAGGGTCGCCTCCTTGCCCATGGGAAAATCATGTTCTGAGTCTTCATTTGCAACTGGTGTCGTCTCCTCTAAGAGGCAGGTGATTGCTTTTTCATCATGTCCGTTCAAGGACGCTTTGGATCTTGGTTTGAGCCTTGCTACCTTCCTCCGATTAGAGCTAGTGATAGCTTTTCTTTTTTCCGTGGTGCTGTTTGGTGACAAAACCTTCACTGGCGGCCTTGCGACTCTGGCAACCGAAGAAGTCGTGCGAGGAGCACACCTCGCTTTTGCGCGCACTTCTCGTTCTCAGTGCAGATCTTGGTCATCAGAGGCGGAGAAGCTCGGCAAGGCGGCAAGTCTCGGCTTCCTCGACTTGGCCGACGACAGCGGGCGTGATCCATCGGAAGTCATCAGAGTCTTTCCAAGCCGTCAACTTACTGCGATGATGAGTCTGGCATTTGATTCACCACCAAGTCTGGCTCATCTCCCTCCGCCGCGAGTGCCTTCGCCTTATTGGACGCCGCTGCCGAGTTCGGTATACCGAGCGCCGCCGTCGCCATTCAAGCTGATGACCAGACCCAAAGAGTTCGGCATACCAGGCGTTGGAGGCTCAAGCAGCGAATTGGCGATCGGAATGAGCGGCGGCTGCAGTAGCGATAGGAGTGGGCGGCGGGTCGAGAAACAAGGTTTCGCAATCGGAGTGGGTGGACTCGAGCAGCAGAAATTCGCGGGCAGAGTGAGCGGCGGCTTCAGCGACGGTCGGAGTGGGCAGCGTTTTCGTTTTTGTTGGGCTTCAAGGTTTTCGTTCGCCCTCGTGGGTGAGCAGCAGGGCGTCACCGCTTGCCGTCGACGACGAGGTTGGTCTAGTCAGCAAGGCCTTAATCGGGCGAGCTTCGGAGCACCAAACTCCGACTACGGATACCAATGTGCGGCAGGAAATGATGGAGTGCATTGAAAAGAGCCCAGATTTGCAGAACTTGCAAGGTTTTTTCTTTTTTCTTTTTTCTCAAACTATTACCAGATTTTTTTATACTATTTGCTATTTTTTTCTGCTCTTAAGCTGCTTAATTTTTTTTTGCTTCTTAGATTTTGGTTTGTATTGTTGGACTCTCCAAATTACATTGCAGATGGAGGAGCTTAAGCGTTGTCCTTTTGCTGAGGTAATAATAAAAAAGATTTGAGTTTCTGTTGAAGAATTGTGTGGTTGGGCTTTTGCTTGAGCTATTTGGAAGCTTGCCGATGTATATGTGTGCTTATATATACACGCATACATACATACATATATATATATATATATATGCGTGTGTGTGAGAGAGTGAGACAGATATTATGTGTGTGTCTGAGGAAATGTGTTTTATACGGTATGAAGATTTTCTAGGTATATTTTCTGGTGTTGGTGGAGGAAGAAGATGATAATGAGAAATTAATTATTTTTTATTTTTTTTGTTATTAAATGACAAAAATAGCCTTAAATAGAGGCCCACGTGAGAAAGATACGGGGAATCCTGTTTGAAATTGGAAGACCCTTTTCGATTCGGGGCAAAGTGCTATAATTTTTATATTCAGGGGATTAGTGCCAAGAAAAAAAAAATGCCAAAGTGTCACAATGCGATAAGGGTAAAAAAAATTCAAAGCAAAAATGAGTTATCTTGATAAATAACTATGACCATGTTTATTTAAAGCAGCCAATTGTAAAGTAAAAAATATTCTTATACAAGTCTAGAACACGCGAGTATTTAGATCGTAACTTACTAAATTTCAACATTCTAATTTAGTAACCATTTGGTAATCCACCCATTAGATCTGCAAAATAAGTTTCGACAGATTTTTGAAATGAAATACATGAACGCTCAATATAGATGAGAGATCAAGGTATGCAAAATTATACTTCTAACAACTTTATTAACCAAAGTACCAACAGGTATCAAAGAAACATCAAGACCAATAAATCACTTTCAGGCCAATAGAACACTAAGAACTGGATTGTTGATACAAAAAACTTACATCAATGGACTTCTGCTGCTGCCGAGCAGAGCTGCCAAAGGAGGAACATCGCTGTGGTGGAGGCGGCGACTAGGCCTGTACAAGAAAATCGAAAATTAGATTTAAATCGCTTTTAAAAACCGCACTGCACCAAAATTTGGTGCCACATCAGCAAACCGAATTTTGGGTGCAGTTTTTGAAGAAGCTATGCGGTTTTCAATTTTAAAAAATGGCAATCGATTTAAACAGAAACCGCACAAAATTAATATATATATTATTTTTTATAGTATTTTACCAATAATACAACGTAGTCCAATGGCGATTAAGGTTGCCTTTGGTCCATTCCTTGCTCTAGTCTTAGGTTTGAACTCTGAGAAATTGCCAAATTTTTTCCAAGCAAAAACTATGCATTAAATCCACGCTTTGGAATACTTGAAACATGGTCTCGCATTGGCAAATCCCTTAAAACACACCATGTTGCCACTGAGCTGCAAGCTTTTTTTACAAATAAAATACGCTATTTTATATATAACATAAATAATTCAGTCCATCGAATTGGAAAACCGCACCGCACCGTATAATTCAGTTAACCGAAATTCGGTTTTCACATGTTTCAGTGCGGTTTTCGGTTTTGGATTTTGAGAAACCGAAAATTCAGTCACCGAATAATTCGGTGCGGTTTAAAACCGCACCGCTTTTTGTACAGCTCTGAGTGCGACATCAGTGAGAGAACTCATAAACACTTCTTTGATAAAACACTAAAATTAGAAAATAAACACTTCTTATCATTCATTTCAGCAATGTTCACAAATAAAATAATTAAATAAAACATTGTAATAATGCTGCACACTCACAACAATTGCACCATCAAGCTAAGAGCTGCTACACATTAAGTCATTTAAGCAACTAATCTACTGGTGCTACAAAAGTCTCAGCTTAACTCGGAAGAGAAATTGAAATGAAAACACAATAAATATCTTCATAATGTCATATGTTTCCGGAAGCAAGTGCAAAAGCCGAAAGAAACTATCATCTATTTGAGGATAATTATGACTTCTTGTTGTTCTCACCAATATCTTCCACCGGAGGCAATCTCTGCAAGAATACAGGAAAAGTCATACACAAAATGCCATTTTCACGACAACTAAAGTGACAAACACTCACTAATAATAATATGATACGTGAGTTTGTATTAAAAAAAAATTAAAAGTAACAAAGTTGATATGTGTAACACTGCTCTTTTTATCAAACACACAATAGTTTTACACAAGCGGATACAAAAGCTTACAAGATCGGGCTTGTAGATGTTATGGACGACAGAGGCTCCGGCGAGAAGCGATGCGACGACGACAACACACGATGCCGCCAGCGAGGGTGTTCCCGTCAGCGGCCTTCCTCTCCCGAACTTCTGATTCATCTCTTCTTTGCTAATGCTCCTTAATCTTAGCAGTCCAAGATTGCAAAACAGCCAAAGTCAACAAATTGATGATACTTTTTTATTTTTCTATATATTTTTTTTTAACTTAGGAACCGATTGGGCATAAGTGTTTTGCTGTTGTTAATGTTAGTAACGCTAAATATGTGTTATAACACCGAGTTGAACAACTAGGCTTTGCATATTAAATCCAGTTGTGTTGATATGATCAAGATTAAAATGAAGATAATCGCAATGTCGTGAATTTTTTTTTTTTTATATATATAACAATAAATTAACAGGTACATTTAAAAAAAAAAAAAAAAAAAAAAACCCACGGTTGTTCTCATCTCTCTCTTACCTTTGCCGATTCCAAACCATTCACTACCCTCAACAAACTCAAATCTCTAATAACACACACACACACACACGTATATATATATATATATATATTTTTTTTTTTTTTTCTCTCGTTCCTCATTGTCATTTAGTCAAACACATGAAATACACAAACCCAAAGTTACCTCCATATTTACTTTATAAATTCATTCAGAAACACCACAATATCAACAACTCCAACCCTTAAACCTTGACATAAAGTCTCAAAAAATTCCCACATACGTCAATATTCAATGCACAGACATACACACACATAGTGACATAATCCAGAAAAAACCAATCATATTTCGCATCAGTATGTGCAAATATACATATCAATAAGTACATATAGGTCAAAGCAATCATTGAAATCACATAAATTTGTACGCTTGTGAAACACGACGGACTAACCGATCAAATGACGCTGTTCATCTGAAACAGTGCTTCCCCAACGTGCAATGAGAATTTAGGAAAAATGAGTTGTTCTTTTGTTTTTATTTTATTTTTTTTTTTTTTTTGGCTCACGAGAATTTAGAAAGAGTTTATTGTTTTTGTTATTTTGAACTTGAGATTTGGAGAAGCACACGGTTTCATCAATCAAGAAAAAGAAAATGGAATGGGAATATGGTGATGAGGAAGTAGAGCCAGATTTTGGTTCGGTGAAGGGAATCTTTTCTTACCCTTTGTTTGGATATTCTCCCATTCCATTCCAATTTTTTTTATTTTTTTCAATTTTTCAAATCCTTCAAACTATTCTATTTCATTTCATTTTTTTTTCAACTATTTATTTCAACTTTCCAAATCCCTATACAATATTTTTAAATCCCAACCATTCATACTACTTCAAAATTAGCAAAGTCAAACTATTCTTACCTCATTTTTACAAATCATTCCAAACCATTTTCAAACTCTTTTTTCCATCCCAAAAAATGGGATGGAATAGTTTGGATTGATACCCAAACAAAGAGTTAATAAAAGGTAGGACCCACTTAAAGTATCAGTGGGGTTTATAGTGAATTTAATTATGAGTGAAGTAGACAAATACCTAGAATTTATGTAACAATAAAAATAAATATCCAAACTTTTGAAGTAATTGAGTTTCTAGTAAATTTGTGAATTACTTGCACATGTTTTTAGTAACTAAGTGAATTATCACCACTTATCACTGTGCAAGTAATTGAATTATTTGGGTAATTGGTTATATTTTTCAAAAGATTGGGTAATAATTTATCTTAAGTTTTAAAAATTGGGTATTCACTATAATTTCTCTTTAATTATTCTCGTAAAAAAAAGTTTTCTTTTTTTTGCTGAATAAAAAAAAAGTTTTTAAGTAATATTCGTTATACTGTTAATAAAATGCACTTAAATCAGAATTTTAAGAACATAGCCAACTTTTAAAAAATACTCACAGTTTTAAAATAATTAAAAAATAATTATTTTAGAAATTTTTTATATATGTAAGAAATTTTTTTGCACGTATAAAAAATTTTTATAATTAGTTTTTAAATTTTTAAAATTGGGAATATTTTTTAAAGACAAACCAGCTAAAATGAATATTTATCTATTTAGTAAATTTTCCGTTAAATTCCTAACAGTGGTATTTAAATGAGACTTTTCTGAAAGTATATGAGAAGCAGAAGTGACAAATTAAAGTTAAAGGAGAGATGTGAAATATGAATAGGGTGTATTTCTGAAATTTATCCAAAGATTAAACAGAAATACCCAACAAAACCGCAACGAGCTTAAAAGATATTCTCTTCACACCAATATCAACACTTTGATGGTGCTTTTCAAAGAGCACATTTGCCAAACGTGAAAGAGGACTAAGTCCGCCTCTCAATTTATTAGACACTAATAATTTTTTTGTAAAAAAGTTAAAGCTTTGATGCTCTGGAAACTAACTGTCCTTGCGGACGAAGTCTGGGTTGATGTAGTAGGTGTCAAAATAGAGGTACGGAAATGTTCCCAGAGGTTCGCGAGGGGCAGCAACGGGCGACGGAGGTTCGTGAAGGGGCAGGGTTTATGTAGGCTCGCGGGGGGAGGCGATGGGTGACGGAGACGAAGGTTCGTGAAGGGGCGGGGTTTACAAAGATTCGCGGGGGGGTGGCGATGGGCGACGGAGGTTCGTGACGGGGCGGGGTTTACGAAGGTTCGCGAGGGGTGGCAGAGGGGCGAGGTTTGCAAAGGTTTATGGAGGGGCGTGGTTTGCGAAAGTTCACGGGGGGCGGTGGAGGTTCGTGGAGGTGCTAAGCTAACAAAAGACAAGAAATATATTCAGAATAGTTGGTAAAATCATGTTCTGTATACTGTTGCTGCAAGACAGTATTAGAAGCATGAAAAGTTGAATAAGTCTTTTCTACTATATCTTTATCACCAATTTTTTTCTCCACATAAATTTAATTGGACAGTAATTTTGAATATAGCAGAGTTGTATTCATTGATAGTTTTAAAATCCTGCATTGCGAACTTTCAGAAGTATAACTGTCTTTGGGTGGTCAAATCTATCCTTCAAGTTATGCCAAAGGATAAGGGGGTCAGTCACCGTGAGATACTCAAATTTAAATCCTTCATGAAGGTGACGTCGAATAAAAATCATTGTCGTTGCCCGGTTTTGCTGGGACACAGTATTTTTTCTTTGATTGTCTCTCCAAGATTCTAGGCATCAAGATGGATACGAGCGTATTAAAATCCATGATAAATAATTTTTGCCCAAAATATCAAGAGCAACGAACTCCAATTTTGTAAGATTTTTCATAGAAAAAACAACTATATAAAAATGAAAATAATAAAGTCAATAAATAAAAATAACATTATCCTTGACAAACAAACTAAATTTAAAGAACTGTAACTGGATTTTTTAGAAAAATATAACAATACATATGAAAATCATAAAAAGTAATGTCAAGAAAGTATAATTTTTTTTAGACTTTTGAAGAATAAAAATATATCAATGTCTCTAAACGCTACAAGAAAAAATAGTATCAGCAACTAAATTATCAGAGTGGTCGCTGATAATTGTTATCGGTTGTGGTCGCCGATACTCAACGGCGGCCACATGCAATTTTTTGGTCAAAAAAGTTTGTGGTCGCTGAAAATAGTATCAGCAACCACTTATGGTCGCTGATAACATCGGCGACCACTATACATGGCAGGCAAGTCTACCGCGAAAATAAAAAGTATCGGCGACCACATATTGTGGACACTGAAAATCTTCTGCGACCATTGTTAATGGAGCGTAATTTTCCGCCAAAAACAAAAGTATCGGCTGTGACGCCCCTAAATGGGAGTCAGTAGAATTATTGAAATAAATAAATAAAGTTTTGCAAATAAATAAAAAGTAAAAATAATGACTTGAAATTTTACCCATGGGATTTAACATAAAACTAAAACAGTTATAAAATCCACAGTTAATACATCACCACAAGAAAATAAAGTTAAAAATCCTCATCGGTCACAAACGCTCAAATTAATTAATTATACAGTCATCCAGACTTAAAAGTCTGCACCAAAGGTCTGACATAAGACCCACACTTGAAAGCAAGCCAATGGGGAAAACGCCTTCCAAATCTCGAAGAAGAAACTTCTACGCCTCGACAGATAGGTCGCACTGCACACCTCTTGAAAAGGGAGGAAAAAGAAAGGGGAAGAACTCAACGAGCCCAGTAGGAAATCCTATTACCAAATCTCTTTTAGTCAAACCTTTAATTAGTCCGGTTATTTATTTCGTTAGTTTTCTAACCAGTTTTATTACTTTTGAACCGGATATAATTACTGTCAAATTATTTATCAACTCTCACGAGTGCAAGACAAAGTTCTCACTGTCAAAAGAAAGTCCAACACAAGAGAACGACCGGTAGCACGCAACAAGTACCGAGAACAACTCTAAATCCTCAAAGAAATGCCATAAGACCGACTACAGGCGGACCAAACGTCCCTATCCGTAATCCGGTCTGGCGTGGACGTCGAGACGACCGGTACACTGCGGGCTCTCAAACCGTTCCCCTACACTATCCCAGTACCTCGAGTACTGTGGTCATCCCGATGCATACTGCGCAGCAGCCAGCCACTCGTCAGCGGCAAACACGGTCAAAATCAACAGGTCACATCACGCGTCGGGGGCCCGCGTCCACATCCATAAAGTCATAAATGCATATAATAAATGGGTCGGGGATATCCCACTCACGACCTCACAGCGACAATCTCAGTTTCACACAAACAGTTCTTTATTTACTCAATTTCTCATTAGCCGTCTATAATTGATTAGTCCAATTAGATATATTTTTAACTATTCCAGTCATAATTCCTAATACTAATCAATTATATATATTTAAACTGTCCTAAATATCAGTTTCTAACATTCATAAAACCTATCAGATAAAAGAAAGAGATCTGATAAGAGAATCCCCTACCTCGATATACGTGCAGAGCGGTCAAACAGTTGACTTTTCAACCGGAGTCGAATCTTGCGAAACGGAGGTCACCGCTGGGTTCGTCTCGTCGAACCGAGTCCGATGACTGTCCTCACTCGACAATCGGAGACTGGGCCTGTCGGGCGACCCGGTAGATTCGCACGGCGAAGTCGGCACGCAAATCGAGGTAACTCCCGGAGTAGAATCTGCACAAACGGAGACCACCGTTGCGATCAGTGCAACGAATCGAGTCAAACTGCAGTGACGGATCGCTAATCGGAGGTCCGGAAGCACATGTCAATTTTTGACATAACCGGTATTTTGGCACGCAAAACGAGGCGGCCAACCGGACGTATTTCCGACCTGCAAAAAGCTTACCCAACCTATTTCGACCCTTCCGAATCCAATGGTGAGGTCAATTTCATCAAACAACAACCACAACACATCCAATTTCATCATTAAAGTTCTAAACTTCAAACTGAAATTAAACACTCACCGAGCGTCGGATCGGAGATATTTTTGAGGGCTTTTGCTGCCCACGCCGTCCTCTACAAAACCCCTCAACCAGTTTCAGAAATAGTGGCCGGCGGCGACGGGCGACGGCGGCGAGGGTTAACGGCGGCGGCGGCGGCGCGTTTTCCGGCGAAATCCGGCGGCAACTCGGCTGCCCAACTCCAGTCCTATAGATTGGACCCTCCCGAGCACGATGGCGGTGCTCGTTTCTCCAAAAACAGCTCGGAAATAGGAAATCCGGCGAAACCCAAGAAATCCGAAATTTCCGGCCAATTTTCCGGCGAATTCCGGCGGTTTCCGGCGACAAACCACCGCTCAAATTGTTCCTCTCGTCGATAGCTTTCCAATGGTACCAAGAACGCGTCAAACGGACGTCGGATGAGAAAGTTATGGACGATTGAAGTTTTAAAGAAATTTGAAAAAAAATAAATTTTAGGGGTGAGAGAGGGGGGCTGCGAAAATAGAGAGAGAAGAGAGAGAGAGAGGGTGACGAAGAAGGAGAAGAAAGAAAGGAAAAAGGGAAAAAGAATAGAAAAATGGAAAAAGATATAATGTAGTGTAAAATTTAGACCAAAATAAATCAAAACTTGTACAAATGCCCATCAAAATTATTTTCTTTGCACCAAAAGTCCTTGTAATAATTTAATAATTTTGAGGGCTTTACATCGGCGACCACAAAAGTAGTCGCCAATGTTTTGGCGCTAAAATACTTGCCAAATTTTTTGTGCGAAAAATTATCAGCGGCCACATTCTTTTGTTCAAATTTTACAATCGTGGCTGCAATTTTTTCGCCAAATTTTTTGGTGAAATTTCAATAATTTAAATTTTTATCAGCGATCACGATAATTTTGCGATCGCTAATAATCACGTCTACAAATTAGGGTTGAAAATTAAAACCGAAAAATCGAAAAAATTAATCGAATTTTTTAAAAACCGAATTAACCAAAAATTCGGTGCGGTTATTCGGTTTTGAATATTAAAAACCGAATTATCAATTTTTGAAAAAAAGTCTATTTTTAACCGAATAACAGATTTTTTAATCGAAAAATCAGTTATTTAATTGAAAAACCGAATTAAAAAACCGAAAAACCGAATTAAAAACCGAATTAAAAAAATCAAAAAATAAAAATCGGTTATTAACCGAAAAACTGAATTAAAAAACCAAAAATTCGGTTTCGATTAAATTCGATTTTTTTTCCAAAAAAAAACCAGTTTTCGATTATCAATTTCTAATAACCGAATATTCGGTTTCGGTTAAAAAAATTGCCAAAAAACCGATAATCGATACCGGTTTCACCCCTACTACAAATAAACTCAACCCGAGATTTTTGCTATTTTTCTCCTAAAACTTCTTTCTCCATCTCTTTCTTCCCCTCTTCCATGTATTGCCCTCACCCCTTGCCCCTCCCCCTCCCCTCCACCTCGCCGGACCACCCTCCCTTCTCCGCCCATCTCGCCGAACTGCCGCCGACCCCGCTCGATGGTATACTTTCTCTTCTTCCTTCTCTCTCTCTCTCCCTCTGACATATTATTTATCTCTCTCTCCACTCCTCGTTGTTTTTTTTCTTCAACATTTTTTTAAGTTCTAATATTTTTTTTTTTTGTTAAAAACTTCTCTCCCGCCGCCGTCGCCTGGCATCGTCGCCCATCGATGCTCGCCATCGTCAGCTGTCGCCGCCCAAACAAAATAAAAAATAATAATGTAAGAAAATAATTTTTTAAGAAAATATAAAAATTAATTTTAAAAAATTAAAAAATAATTAAAAAATATATCGGCGACCACTATTTTAAATTATGTGGTCGCCGATAATAAAGGCTGACCAAATTTTGGTCGGCCTGACCAAAAAATCGGCGACCACTTTAGTAATATCAACAACCACTTTTGTGGTCGCTGATAACTTTTGTAGTGAAAATACGTCAATTATAAAATAGCAATCCATACGTAATAAGTGTAAGACATATTGAAGCACTAAGTCATGTTCTAAGAAAAAAAAAAAAAAAAAAAAACAACAACAACAACAACATATGCGTTAACGTGCTCAAGTGCTACATATTATCATAAATATTATTACAATCCTATAACACTAATGCTTGATTCGAAAAGTGCATAAGCAAAAACAAAATATATTGATTTCATGTATAAGGGTGTGCATGAACTATTATATCATGGTTTTCGATAATAGTGTAAAGGGAACGCTTGTAAAGAGAAAGAAATTAAAAAGAAGAATTTTTAACGCATAAAGAAAAAAAATTAGAGCCGTATCGTTCGTGATAAAATAAATAAAATGATAAGGAGATAATTCTGATTTTCTTATTCTCTGTATGTTTGAATGTAGTACATTGAATGAGTATATACACATGAACTTTTTTATAAAATAACGAAATATATATTCACATTTATTATACGAATATTACAAAATGTCAACTATATATCAAAAGAGATCTTTAATTGTCAACGGTAGAACCCACTACATTACATGACAAAATTTTAATTTTACTAGTTTTTTTTTAAAGCAATTTTACTAGTCATTTAGTTGTATATTTATTCACATTTATTTATGGAAATTTTAAAAAAATAGCCACTGTTTACGAAATAATTTTAAAAAATAGCTATAGTTTCAAAAAATTTAAAAACTAGCCATGTAAGAAATTTCTTACAAAATTTTTGCCTAATGTCAGAAATTTCTTACAGTTTTTTATGTGTATTTTTGTTATTGTAAGAAATTTCTTACAGTTTTATGGCTAGTTTTTAAATTTTTTGAAACTGTAACTATTTTTTAAAAGCACACCGTCCAAAATGGCTATTTACCTAACTGTTCCTTTATTTATCTTGCAACTAAAAAATAAAAAATAAAGTTCCCGCATTTCCTTGTAATATTAATTGTAGAGTTTATTCGTATTATTCCTCGTATATATGAAACTACTTTTATCATCATTAGTGCCTCAAATATCTCTCATGAGATATTCTCTACTAATAATCTAACATTGGATTAAAGGGACAATGATTATATATTGACATTATTAATTGGTCATCAAGAAGCTGCCTTATAATTTGTCAAATCTACTCATCCCAATTCCCATATCATCTCCTAACTACTACGCGTAACGTATCTGATAGAGTGACGCCTGAGCCACAGCTGATACATCACCATGTTGAAGCAACCGTACGGCTCGCCTGAGCCGTCCTCGTGCTGCAGCCACGCCAAGTGCTTGCTCGCCGCCAAACCCACCGCTCTCATCTTCTCGTACCGCTCTCCGCCGCCAACCAGCGCCCCACGCAGCGCGCGCCTTAGCTCCTCCGCACGGCCTCGCACCAGCACGGCCATCTCTTGCCATGCCAGCACATTCGCAAATGGCAGATCAAGAGCGACTGGGCTGTCTTCGGCCACCAAGACTGCTGGAACACAGCCGTACCGCAACGCCTCTCCGATCCTCGCCGGCTCCATGATGGCCTGGTTATGTAAAGAATGTTTACATGATTAGAAAATTTGGACTTTGGTGACTAGTTTTATCTCTTATTCCATGAATTATTATTATATATTTTCTTTTTAATTATAATAACATAACAAATTATTGCTTTTGGTTACGAGAATTGTCTTTTATTAAACGCTTCAAGTTAAATATCATATAATAATGTATACTATAATTCATTGAATAACCAGGTTTTCTAAAGATAGTTTAAAAAAAACATAGTCTATTTAGTATTTAGCCATTTTTTAGTTCATATTTTAAGAAATGACCTAAATATTTTTAAAAAATTAAGTTATTAGTCACTAATACATTAGAGAACTAATAGCATAACAATAAATACACATCATTATATAGTCAATAAAATGAGTAATTTCTTAATTAAGCGAAACATTGATTCTTTTCTTAAAACATTATTTAAAAATGACCATTTACTCTGTTTATTAAAACAAAAGTCATGTTTTAATTAATTAAGAAAATAATCATTTTTTAGTTAATTAGATGATTGCATTAAATGCTATAATTTTATTTTTATGTTTTTAATTTGTATAGGTTGATGATTAATTTCTTATGAAAAATTGGCCACTTTTTCGAACCATAGAGAGAAAAAAGAACGATTAAATGCCAAAAAAAATCTAAAATAAAATGTACAAAAACAATGTTAAACATATCAATTTTTTTTTATCAACTTCTTAATACTGATTTATATGACAATTGATGTATCATATTTTAATTGACTAAATATCAAATCTTTTTATCAATATGAAAAACAGTCACTAACGATAATAAAATGTAATAATGTTCGATGTACCTGTAAACACTCGAAAACTGAACAGTATTGAACTATTGATGTTGTACGTATATTCGAATAAAAACTATAAATTGAACAGTATAATATTGATTTAAAGTTCTATACTCGTACGTATCCAAAAAGAAACCATTACTCATAATTACTCAAAAACTTAACACTATACTTGAACAATATAATGATATATGTCCCCAAAAATAAATAAATAAATAAATCAGTACCAATTAATTACTGAAAAACTAAACAATTGCTATGTTCTATATGTATATGTGAAATGAATAACAAAAACAATAAATCGAAGACAATTAAAAAAATTCAAAAATTCAATACCGTCGTGCTCGAAGATACAGAACTTGCTACTCGACAGCCTATCGGCGTAGATCGCCTCATCCACCGGCTCCGATTCCACCACGAATTCCGGATCGCCGCCCAGCCGATCCGCCAAAACGGAGCCGTTTTCGGTGCCTCAGGTAACCCAGCACGGGCCTCTCACTCGCCTCCGGCGGCGCGTGGAGGCTCGACGCCGGCGGGAGCGTGACGTCCTTGTGGGGCACGAAGTTCTCGGCGGCGGTGGGGAAGCAGGAGATCTGAATGGCGTTCTTCTTGAGCTCGAGGACGTTGCGGCCGCCGAGCCCGGCCGCGGCGAGCCCGGCGCAGGACACAAAGGCGTGGTCGGCGCCGAGTGTGCGGTTCCAGTACGGGAAGTCCCTCCGTATCGCCCTGATGGCGCGCGCGATCGAGCCGGCGGCGGAGGCGGAGGCGGCGGAGGAGGGGACGAGGAAGAGGTGGGCTTGCTCGGCGTCTCCGGTGGCGAAGCGGCTGCGGCGGAGAGCGCCGTGGAAGAGGGACTCTGTGGGAGAGGCTTGGGGTGGTGCTGATAAGGCCGTGTTTGGCTCGTAGATGAAGATCTTGAAGTTGTTGAGCATCGCTTGGTAGTTTGGGAGGAATGTTTTGGGGGAGATGTAGGGAGAGGGAGTGTTTGGCTGCGGATCGGAGAGAGTGCATGTGAGGAGTGTGGTTAGACTTAGAGAGAGGAGTAGAATGGGGTAGGTGAGTGGCATTTTTTCGATGAGCCGAACACGGTCTTGCTAAAAGTGATTCTGTAGCAATGAAACAGTTTTGAGGTTTGGAGTAGATGATAATGGTGGATGCGAGTGAGGGAGGTAATAAATAAAGTCAACGCTATAGGTTCATAGTTAGAGTTTAATAATTGAAGGGGGAAAAAAAAAAACGTGATTGCTTGCACGTAAGAATAAATTACAAGAAGATAAATAATGGCTCGAAAATATTAAGGATTACATTAAGTATGTTATTTATTGAAAAGGCAAAACAAATGGGAAATGACAATGGCATGTAAATCATTTTAACAAAAGGAAAAGATACTGATATAAGTGTTGGAGAAGATGTGATGCTGATAAAATTAAGTCATAGTTAGTCTTTTATCCCGAATTATGGACTAAATCTTATTTATGTCATCGATTTCTTAAATGCCTTCTCAAATAATTAAATCATTTTTTAATCTACGAAACTGTCTATTTTTAGTCCTTTGTTAATATTTATATTAAATTTAGGAAAAAAAAACTTATAAAATCAACACATAATATATAATTTATGTGAATTTTATTATTTCTATTCAATATGTAATTTTTATCGTCATATTATATATAAATCTCATGAGTTTTCCTTAAAAATTTTAACACACTGTTGGAGGGACTTAAACTAGGTTCTTGTTTGGGGTAATCATTTTAATCATTCCATTCTATTTCTTGGAATGAAAAAAATGGGTTAAAAAATAGTTTGTAAATGATTATAAAATTGTTTGACTTTGTAAATTTCGAGATTGTATAAATGGTTGAGATTTAAAGATATTGTATAGAGATTATGAAAGATGGTCGAAAAAAAATGAAATTGAATGGAATGATTTGGAGGATTAGAAAAGTTGTAAAAAATGAAAAAATAGAATGAAATGAAATGGGTAAAATGAGGTAAACAAACAAGGCGATATAATTTAAACCGAGGCCCAAATTATGAATGTTTCTAAGTTAAGAACTAGAATGAGACTTGAATACGAGGATAAAAATGTGATTATCCCGAAATATAAAAATAATTAATGAAAGAGATGAATTAATGGTTCCCAAAAATAAGCAGGGTTGAAATTAAAGAGAGTAGACTACATATTGAAAAGATAAAATAAATAGAAAATGAGAACGGAATGGAAATGGTATGTAGCTTAAAAATCGCATGAGTAAAAATGCACATTAGTCCTTGCGTGACTCTCTTATCCCCTTTCCATATACATGTGCGACCCAAAATTTTATGCATGATTCCAATTTAGGTATTACTTCAAAACAATTCTTGCTTCCACGAAAAAAAAAAAAAAAGTCAGTTAGGTAAATAATTATTTTAGACTGTGTGTTTTAAAAAAATAATTATAGTTTCAAAAAATTTAAAAACTAGCCATAACACATGTAAGAAATTTTTTATAATAACAAAATTACACATAAAATTGCAGTCAGAAATTTCTGACATGTATCATAATTTTTTTCAAAAATTTCTGAAAGGACTAGTTTTTAAATTTTTTAAAATAAGACTATTTCTTAAATAATTTTGTCAACAGTGACTATTTTCTTAAAATTTCATAAAAACAATTGGCAATATATATTAGTTTGTCGATTTATGAATTAGTTGGTTTCAAATTCTAATAATTACTGTATTTAATTGGACGTGTTAATTCTTAATATTATCAACTGATTTTTTTTTTTTTTGTGCATGAAGTCAGTCTATATTTTATCTAAAGAAAAATGTGCCATCAATAATTTGTGATTAACATATCTTTGATATATGTTTACTAATGAAAGCGCCAAAAAAAAAAAAAAAAAAGGGCTACTGATTAGTTTAACGTACCACTTAAGTATTAATAAAATTAAAAAAGTCTAGCAATAGATGAATCTGCTGACACGAATTTAAATTAGTAATTTTTAAAATTCCTTCGCATATGACTCATATCGTCTGGGTGGTGTAGTTGGTTATCACGCTAGTCTCACACACTAGAGGTCCCCGGTTCGAACCCGGGCTCAGACAGGTTTATGCTGTTTGTCATTTTTGTTGTAGAAACAAAAAAATACCATCAATTTGACAAAATTCCATTTAGATATTCCGCTCAAAAAGTATTTTAACCCCATTATTTTTTTGTTTCCTCTTTCTTTATAGTTATATTCTATACTGTAACTTAATTTATAAGCACCATGGATATGTTAAGGATCATAACAGTTTAATAGGTTTTATTCAACAACCATAATGATACATATTCAGATTTAATATTGAATTTGCTTGCTGCAAATTTAACATTGAAGTTTCTTGCTGCCATAAACATGAAGCATATAAATGGATGACCTTTATAAATGGACTTAAGATAAAAATAGTACCTACTACTATATTCTTCAAATATATGAAATATAGGTAGATTACGGTTGCACAAAAATCGCAAGTACACGATTGTTGCACCTAAGTAATATATGATGAGAAAAGTATTGTTCCTATGAGGACTTGAACGAAATAACTAGCTACTTTAACCCCTAATTCTACTTGACTAATGGAAATAAAATTGCTGAGATTAAAAATTAAAAATAGAAAAGAAACAATGAAATTAATAACTAACACGTACGAATGAAGGAAGCAAATAAAAAAAATAGTTTGTAATCAATATTAAAAATACTACGGGCATCAACCTGAACTGAACCTAGTTACTAGTAAACTTTGTTCTAGTTCAACGATGTTCTAATCACATGATGATGGCGAACTCTCTCATGTATCAATCAATCACTTTCGAGTATTAATTGGTCTAATACTAATAATAATCTTTTATCTCTGGATCTCAAATCTTAGTATTACATTTCTTTATGAACAATAATTCCACATACCACACAAGCGTATCAGCTATCTCAAGCGTAATATCCTTCTTATGTCAAATTGATTAGCTCACGTTTCAACTTTCAATTATTATCTCTTGACCTCTAATTGAGAATCTAAAATCATGCACAGAGTGGTCAATTACATGCAAGCATTAAGCACAAACCAATTTGATCACCATAATTGGAAAGAACATCATTCGAATTAAAAACGAATATTTACATAGCAATTTCGGTCCAGTTGCATTGTATCCCTAGCTAAGAGACTTAGAACATAAAAAATCCATGTCAAACCAATAAAAACAAGTGTTCATAAGGAAAACAAAGAGAAAGACGGAAAAATCAAAATCGTGACAATGAAGGATGACTCTGTCGCTTGAATTCATCAACAACTCGTTGCTTTCGCTTTAGACACGCTCTCGTAGCTACTCTAAGTGTCTTTTTCTTGATGTTTTGTGTCACTTTTATATATTTTTTAAAGTCAATTGTGGTCGTTCTTGGGCTTTTTGCATGTTTCAGGCTATTTCTCAATCGTACGGCCCAACTTCACAGAAAAAGCGTCGCAGTCTTGCATTTCTGGAGCCACGACGCTACATTTTCTAGGTTTGGTTTCGACTATGTGCCGTGATGTTGCTGGAATAGCACCGCGATTGCGGTGCTACTGGAAATAGTGGTGCGATACTAGTGCTTCATAGAAATGTTGTTGGACTTGCGCCGTGACCCCCCGGGAGCTTGCATGCACTCCTTTTTATGTGGCATTGCTGCACTGTCTGGATAGTGCAGCAGTGCCAGGGCCAATTTGGCTTCTTACTCTATTTTTGCTATATTTTTGCTCCATTTAGCACCTATTCGATCATTTGCCCCTACATAACATAACACAACTATAAATTATCATATTTTATCACTTTTAACACTTACATATACGAGGGTTTAACACACTAAAATCAACATAAAATGACGAACTATCAATTACATGCATGACAACTTTAAGAGAAACTTAATTACGATAAGACTTTTTTTTCCTTTCACTCTTTCGCATGGTAAAGAAACTTATTTAAATAGCCTAGTTAGAGGGCAGACGCAAAGTCGAAAACATACCCATCTCCAAAGACAAATCCATATCTAAAGACAAAGCCCACACAACTACCTACTAAGCCATTGCAACAATAACATGCACCAACAAATAATGAAATCATAGAACAAATATAGCATAGCAAAAACTTCCTCACGTTATACTATAGAACCTTAACTAGCTAAGCAGCCACAAAAATAGAAAAGGGCAACGCGATCCATAAGAAATATACAAGCATACATCATCTATGGAGCTGAAGTCTTTGGGACATTAGCTTTTGATGGTTCGCCAACCTCGTAAACGTCGTAAAACGCGGTTGAGAAGGGAGGATCACCTAGAATGCTCGAGAAAACTCGAGACACCAAAAGGTCAAGATACTTTGACACCCGCGATTGCATCTCAGCCTTCAGAACCTTGACCGATCAAATGTACATGTTTTCTAAGTTTCAAAGAGTGGCATCTTGGTGCATTACAGTGGAACTAGTTTGAGAAAGCTCGTCCGGAGCATCGCATTTTCGATCGTCATTTCATCAACGCGATATTGGACCTTGGTACGAATCCTTATAGCAGTGGCAGAGAGAAAAGTTGCAATGGGCCAGTCAATCTCTACACGATCTAAGGCCACTATCAAACTGTTAATATACTATAGTGGGTTAGCTGATAGTACATAGAGAGGCCGACGGTCGCTGAAAACCTAGTGGAGGCCCTCCGTTACCAGGAGAATTGGACATAGCAAGCTCAATATGAGAGCCACCTTTTGATACTTGCACATGTTTTTGACGACTCAATCAATTACTATCAATTATCTCTATGTATGCAATTAAATCACGGTATTTTGTTATATTTTTTAAAAGATTTGGTATTTATTTAAATTAGGTATGAAAAATTAAGTATTCACGATAGTTTCTCTTAAAAAATGTACGATGGGATGAGTTTAAATACAATCATGGAGATTACATGTGTACTCGAGAACAATTAAAACGTACACAAGACTCATACTTCAAAACCAAACTTTTTATGAGTCTTGAAAATAATGAACGAGTTTTGTGGAACCCATTCCAAATAGAGGAAAATACTTATATATTTGGAGAGCAACTTTACTATCTCTATGCCTGTAATTATACAACTCTGGAAACGGCAAAATTAGAACTACACGAATGTCTCCCCTCTATAAATAGGAAGGAGGAGCTCCACCATTTACATAACAACACAACACCAATAACACCACATCAAATGTGTACAGGTGAATCCAAAAACACACCCGTCTTAGAGGAATAAGTTTCTCCACTCTAATCGATAAGCCTTTTCTCTTATTGTTGATCTTGTGTTCATATTTGTCTTAACTAGAACCCACTATGAACTGAGACAGAGCTGCTAACTATTGAATTTGGCATTCTCTACTCTTTGGACCACAATCAATTGGAGATCAAATTAGTTTCCAACTACAAGGTTGCTATTTAGAATAATTTGGGTATGGAGGATTCTTCAACTTGAAATTTTTGACTTTTGGTAGCAGTGGCGGAGCCAGCAGTCAAATTTAGTGTGGGCGTACACCAAAGTACTTTTTGATTAAACAAAATATACAAAACTTACAAACTAAATCACAGTATTATTCAAGAATAACTAAACACATATTTTTTAGCAAAAAATAAAAATAAAAATAAAACTAGATAAGCACATTAAAACAAGAATAAAATATATTACAATTAGTGACGACGAGTTTTCATTTTCTGAAAACGTTGCATCATATCTTCGTTTGTTACCGGGTAATTTGAAAATTCTTTCTCAATGTACACAGCTAGACTATCACTCATCCATTCTTCTCCAATTCGATTTCTCAACCTGTTTTTCACAATATTTATAGCAGAAAATACTCTCTCTACGGTAGTTGTTGCAACATGTAAATCAATGCTAAAGTAATCAAACGGTAAACTAGTGGATGCACATCATTCTTTCTTGTCTCTACCATTTTTTGTGCTGGAGCATTGATACCTTTTAAATATGTAAAATATGCACTTTGTTGTACATCAGCAATGTAGTTTTCAAGTTGATCCTTAAGGAATTCAAGCTCAGCCGTAGAAAAATCATTCGGGTAATACTTAGAGAGTTTGATCAATTTTCCATATCAAAAGCATGAAATGAATCATCTGGACACAAACAAGCTATACAAAGAAGCAATTCGGTGTTTGCCTCAGTGAATCGATCATTTAATTCTTGACGTTACATATCCATAATAGAGTAAAACAACTCCACTCGATATTGGTGCACATTTGTTACTTCTTGTGCTCTCCGACGGGGCCTACCTCGTGCTTTATAGATATCATCCATGTTGGGAATATCAATGTTGTGCTCTTAACAGAATAAGAGGCTTCTTGCAAAAGAGAATCCCACCCATTATCCCACAGCAATTGCAACCTCTTTATGCACACCTTGACTAAACTCATGGCGTTTACAATATCCTGATCTTTCCTTTGCAATGCCTTTGACAACTCTTGTGTAGCTCCCAAAATATTTCTCATCAAATGGAGACTAATCACAACATCAAATGGTGAGATTAAAACTAGTAAATTGTTTGCTTAACATCTTTGCTCAAAACACGTTCCATCATCTACAATCATCTCAAGGACTTCAACTATAGAGGAAAACATGGTAAGCACACTAATTAACATGCCATAATGCGAGCCCCAACGTGTGTCTCTATAACGTTTCAGAGAAGTTTTATGATTCAATCCCCGTCCACTAGCAATCTCACTATGTTTTATTTCTTGTGCAATTAAATCAGCTTGCTTATATTGAAGAATGTCAGAACGATTAGCTGAAGCTCCCATGGTATTCACCAGATTACTAACCACTACTAAAAAGTGATGAAATCTGAATATGCTTCTTAGCCACATGTATTAGAGCTAACTGAAGTTGATGAGCAAAGCAATGAATATAAAAAACACATGAGTTTTCCTTCAAAATAAGAGTTTTTAGACCACTGAGCTCACCTTGCATATTACTGGCCCCATCGTAACCTTGCCCCCGCAATCTTGATATACTCAATCCATGCCTTGAAAATAAGTTATCAATTGTAGCTTTTAGTGAAAGAGCTGTGGTACTAGAAACACATGCTCAATACTGATAAAACGTTCAATAATTTGCCCTCTTTTATTCACGCAACGCAAAACTACTGTCATTTGCTCTTTCATTGAGATGTCACGAGATTCATCAACCAAAATTGAGAACAATGAATCTCTAATATCATTAATAAATCCATTGACAGTTTCAACAGCAAAAGCATTCACAATATCCTTTTGAATATCTGGAGATGTTAACTTGAGATTTTCTGGAGCATTTTGTCCCACAACAGCTTTGATGTCTTCATTGTGAGCAGCATGAAATCGCAAAAGTTCAAGAAAGTTACCTTGATTGCTTGAGTCGTCAGATTCATCGTGACCACGAAATGCGAGACCTTGCCTCAAAAGAAATCGAACACAATCCACGGAAGCATTCAAGCGTGTTCGGTAGTCATTACGAGCTTGTGTTATTTTCTTTGAGATAATAGCTTCTATATGTTGCTTTTAATTCGTCAAAGCTTCAGATCTTCGTCGAGCTTCGTTATGAGAACTATTAGGACCTCCGACATGAACTTGTAATATTTTTTTTCCCTTCCAATTAGTAAATCCTATGGCGATGAAAGAATCTCCACCTGCTTGTTCCCCATTACACGGCTTGAAAAGATAACAATATAAACAAAATGCAGCATTTTTGTTTATACTATATTCTAACCAATCTGGGAATTCTTGAACCATGAAGGATTAAATCTTCTTAGTTCTTTTCCAAATGGTTTCAGTAGAAACTCATGCTTTGTTGGTTGACAATGATCTTTTTGCATATAAAACCTTCGAA
This sequence comes from Boehmeria nivea var. tenacissima, assembly GCA_018132145.1. Taxonomy (NCBI): domain Eukaryota; kingdom Viridiplantae; phylum Streptophyta; class Magnoliopsida; order Rosales; family Urticaceae; genus Boehmeria; species Boehmeria nivea. The sequence goes on along the minus strand of CM030875.1, from coordinate 7,086,313 downwards.
CTTGATCTCGAATATTATGATTATAATCCATTATTGGAGGCCTTAATCCAGGATCCGTTGGTAGATCCGCACAGTTAAATTCTATTTTAGATTTTGATAGTTTAACTTTCTCTTCACATGGAATTGTACTCTCTGACTTTCTTTTAAAGTATCTCTCCATCACTGTAATAAGAAAAGAATTTATTTCACTATTTGTGAGATTGAAATGCACCTGCTTTGTGTCATTACACAAAAGAACAAAAATGTGCCTATTTTTTTTAATAATTATACATGCTTTATAGTTTGTTCCTTATTTTTGTTGGAGACTCAGATGGCTATTGCTCCTACCAAAGTGACCAAAGAGAGGACTCTACAATCCGAACCACTAGCTTCGGCACCCGAACCGCCACCAATGAGATACCAAAATCTCGCAAAGATTAAATAAAAATTAGCCGGCAATATTGTATATGGGCACACTACTCATGACATGGGCTATCTATTTAATCAAAGCATACAATGTTAAAACCTCACGCCTAATCAAAGCCCACAATGTTAAAAGGTGTCTATCAGGCCTTCTATTTAATTTTGTTTTTTCAAAATTTCAGTGTGCGCTTGAGCCCATACTCGGCATTATTTGCCTCCGCACCTGTTTGGTAGAATATTTGTAATTTTTTCTATCTCTTTTGTTAGATTCCTAGATCCGACAATGAGGTTGCTCATGAGCTATGTCGTTAGGCTGTAAGAACTTCTAGTCCTAGATGTTGGATTGTTCCAAAGATAGACTTACTATGGCAACTAAGGCGTCGTTTGACAAATAATATAAATTATATATATATATTTATATTTATATAATATATATATATATATAGCTTTTATTGGAGTTGAAAAGCTCAACATTTGTATTTAGATCCTAAATTTAATTTTTTGAATTATTATTTAGTTGCACTATTTGTCTTAAGATTTAAAAAATATATTTAAATTGAGAATTTGAAAATGTGTCTTTTCTTATAACAAGAGCCACCTAAATATGAATGTATACTACAACAAATAACTTAAAAGATATATATATTTTTTATATTTCTATCTAAGCATCCCATTTTCTATCTTCTAATCGGATAAAAATGATGGGAATGAGGCGGGATGGGGTTAGAGATGCGTCCTCAATCCCCGTCCCGATCTCAAAAACTATCCTCATCCTCGATCCCCATTTAAAAGAGCTAGGGATGGAGATGGGGAGTCCCCATGGGAGAATCTTACATCATCCTCGCTCCATCTCTATTTTTCCAGAGAGAAATTGAAAATCTCCATAGGAATTTTTTCCTCTTCTCGCACTATATCTATTATAAAAATATATATTAAAGAAGGTTTTATATTCAGTACACGAACCGTATTTGTATACCAAAGTAATGAATTGAAAAGAAAAAGTAATAAAAAGACAAGTCATTGTAACAATGTGTATTAAATGTGTTACAATCACTTTTGATTTTATTACTTTTGTTTTATGTTGTACCAATACACCGACTATACTGAATAAAGACCCATTAAAGAAATCAAATTGCAATAAAAATGCTCAAATTGAATCAAATTCAAATCTTAGTAATTGAGTATTAAATTTAAAACTGAACTGTAATATAATTAATATTTGACTAAAATAAATAATAAAGTCTAAAAAACAAACAGCAAACCTAAAAAATAATAATAAAACATCAAAATAAAAAACTCTACAAAGATATGGTGCAGCTATGAGGCGAATATATCTTCGTCTCCGCCCCACCACCATAAGGAAAATCAATATCGTCCTTATCCCCACTTCATTAATCATATTGATTTCTCCATCTCAGGCCTATATGAGGCAACGTTTGTGAGTCCCCGTCTCGTGAGAAAAATTATCATCCCTGGATAAATTGCATTTTTCTAAAAAATAAAAAAAAAAGAAAAAAACAAAAGAAAATTTAAAAAAAATGACCAGCTAAGAAATTAGTCATTTTAAAAGTAAAGTTTGAAAGATTTAGTCATATAATGTCAAAATTATGGATTTAGCCGTAACATACGTGTAATATACGTATAACATATTATGTTATATATATATTATGACTAAATTCTTAGTTTCATAAAACTAGAACTAATTTTTATTTTTAAAAAAATAACTAAAAATTTAGTTAAATCCTTAAAAATTCCAAAAAAAAAAAAAGATTACGTAGCGTTTCTTGACAGTTGACAAGGCGTATAGAACTGGTGCCTGTGTCCCCGCCTTGTTTCCATTATTATTCTATGCACGTGCGAGTGACGCGTGGACACATTCGCCATTTCAGCGGCGCGTCGACAAGTCTCAGCTCTATTAAACAGTGCTTGCTTTTTCAATTCCGGTCTCTCTCTCTCTCTCTCTCTCGCTGTCTCTGTTGATTCCGATTTCCAAACTGCGAAGAAAGCAACTTCTAGGGTTTCGAATCCAATCTCCGCCATTGATGACTCTCTGAGCTTTGGGAATCTCTTCTCCATTCTGCCTCTCCGCTTGATTCTCGGTTCCGATGGACGATTCCTACAAAAACCTCTCCACAAGCCATTTGCTCGGCTCTGTTCCTGTACGTCCTGGTTCATTACTCTTTTCAATTCTAACAATTGCGCTTTCCGTCTCCGAATCGATCTTGTATGGATTCAATTCAATTCAATTTCTTTGTTCTTTCTTTCTTTCTTATTATTATTATTTTTTGTTTGTTTTGATTCCATGAAACTATGTTCAATTTGGTTGTCTAATTGATCTGGTAAAAAGAAATGTAGTGATCGAGGTTGACATATTGCTGTGAATTGTGAATTTTCTTTGTTGCTTATAGTTATATTAGGAAAACAATGTTGATCGAGAGATTTGAATAGGTTTTTGCAGAACGAGTGCCTTTACAATTTTGCTTGTAGGTTTTGATTGCGGTTTGATTTGTTTTTTTCTTCTCTTAGCTGTTGATTATTAATTTTATTCTTGTTTTCTCGGACTAGTAGCTCGCAGTGATAAAATAGTGAACTATGGCTAGTTAAACTTTTATCCGAATGTTACTTGTTATATTCTATGGTTTGGTTTCTCTGGGTTTATTTGTTCACTCGTTCCTAAAATTGACGCTTCATTTGCTCATTCTTTGGACATATTGCTCCTGTTTCTGGGAAACTGAATTAACTTATTGCGTATTTGCATTAAGAATATACTTGACTGTTTGGTTATTACTTGATCAGGAAACCTAGATTAATAACTATTTTGTTTCTGCATTAATACTGTCTCATCTATTACATACTAATTATATGTTTCTGTACCATTTTGATGAATAGGCTGTTATCAGTGAAGAGAAGGAAAAGAGTACAAGTACAAGTGCAACGAGCTATGAAGGTATGAGTTTAATCTCTTTTGTCTTATGTTCGGATTTCTTTTTCTTTCTTTCTTGTTTTCATTTTATCGGCTATGCACTCTTGTTGATATATATATATTGGTATGCAGTACCAGAAGCTAATTTGCAGATATTTCCGCCCAATCAAGGAGGAGGCGGAGGACGGGGCTATCAAACTCTTGGGAGTCCAACTGGTATCACAAATAGCTGCTATTACAACGAGCATAATTCATAACTTAGTTATTGATGTTTTTCCTGTTGATTTATTATTAGTTTTATTGTTTTTGGAATTACATTCCTAGTTGTAGTCAGAATCAAGCTCTCATGTTTGAATATGCGATTTTCTCTGTGTGTCTGTTATAAGCTTTAAAACCAATCCTTGTTAGTTGAAAGTATTGTAAGGTGCTTTTACATGTGTATTTAACTAATTAGGATTAGGAGTGTATTCTATTTCTTTACTGTTTGGACTACACTTTGATAGTTTAAATTTCTAGAACTAGTTGAAGTTTTTATGGAAAAAATTCGTTGTCCTTCTTTTTTCCTTTTGTTTTGTATTTCGATTAGGGAATCAAGAGAATATGGAATATGTTGGCTGAAGTTTATTAGTCTCCTTGGTTCAAATCTGTTCTCCTACCCTACTGATATTTACCCAGCAGAACTTCATAATTAATCATAAGTCATTTGTTACAACTTACAAGAATATAGCTAATCTTGTTATAATGAGACTAAGACAAGGTTAGTCGTTGTTAAATTCATCTTAATATGAAGATTTAATTACTTTGGCAATCTCTTTTGTAACTTCTCCCCCATGAAATAATTGATTGGTTTTCGTAATACTTTTTAGTTTAGTATGATATTTTAGTCCCAATGAGAACTATGTGTACTACAATTAGAACAACACATGCTGCCACTTACACCGTAATTGATCTATGTAGAACACCTCCCTTTCCCACAATTTATGTGTATGAATATCTTCCTTTTGCATCTATGCAGAGGGTGGTTTTGAACAACAACCAGCAAACAATTGGAGAGGAGTTTTCAATGTCTCATCTTACACACAATATTTCAATGTAGATACGGATATCGTCTTGAACCGAGTGCTTGGTTCTTTGTATCCCATTGGTGGAGACTTCTTTAGCAAGATTGATGCTAATCCTGACCTGTTAGTTCCTTTTTTGTTTCATTCCTTTCTCTCAGTTATTAGCGTTGATTGAAACATATTGACAATTGAAATGAGTTTGGTAATTATTCCGGAACTATTTGGTCAGAGAGAAATTATGTCTACATTCTAACTGTCGTTGCAAAATTTTGAATCAGTATCTTATCCCCAAGGAAATAAAATTGTAAAATAAGGAAAAGCGCAGAGTCAAAGTAAATAATAGGGGAAATAAAGTTGGATTTTCAGCTTTTTATCTTTGAAGATCTGACATAGCTGTCCGTTGATGTTGAAATATGTCAATTCATATGTTGCATCCTTTGAATTGAATCAATTATAGATTTCTTTAGCGAGAAGTCAAAAATAAATATGCAAAGGAGGTGGTTAGTGGAGTAGTATTCTCATTACCTTACATCCTCATGGTAGATATTTATGTTAATAAATGGTTATGCATTTAAAGTGTGTAAACCGAATATAGAAATCAGTGTTGTTAGTAGATAGGTCCGTTGTACCACTAGTTACTTGAGCATCTACAACATGTTACTATAAATTTTTGTCGGAGCACAATGGAGAAGAATATTTCTAGGATTTGATGATAAGATCATGATCACAAAAGCAGCGTAAAGCGACTAATTGTTTTGCATATGAGCATCTACTTTTTTTTTTCCCATCTCTCTTGATATGCATGTGGGAAAACGTATTTTAGATTTTTAATTATGTCATCAATTTATTTAAGTGTAGAGTTTATCCAATTAAATATGAGATAAGGTGTACATTTATTTGAATTGTATAGTTATCTTTAATTTGTTTTATTTAAGTTTTAGTCAATAATTACCCAATTGGATATTTAGGAATTTAGGTAGTTATTGTTAGTTGTTAGGATATTTCAGTTGTTAGATTAAGGATAAGTTTGAGTTCAGTTAGGATTTTATTTTCACATTGTATTTAGGTTGTTACTCTAAGTAGTGGGTTATGCCACGCTAATGTAATTCAATCAATTCTGAAAAGATGTAGTCAATAAAGTTTCTTATACTTCCTCTTATCAACTTTTCTCTCATTAGTTCCACTTATTCTTGTTCATAGTTCTCTCTTTTCTCTATGAAATCACTATTTCTGCAGTTTTATTCTTCCCAATTTTCCTTCCTAAAATCTCACGACGCATTTTTCTGATATTGTAGATATGGGCTAATCTGGATCTCTACTACATTGGTGTTTGTGCTTGCTGCACTAGGAAACTGTGCGACCTACCTTATGCAGAAGCACACAAACACCGGTACTTCGTGGAGCTTTAATGTCAGCTATATGAACATAGCAGCAGGTTCGGTCTATGGTTATGCAGCTGTGGTGCCATTGGCCTTTTATTTTTTGCTTCAGTATATGGGTTCGAATCCTAGTCTTGTTCGATTTTGGTGCATGTGGGGATACTCTCTCTTCATTTTTATTCTGGCCTCTGTAAGTAGTTTCTTCTCTCACCTGCATTTTAGTATTGTTTTTATGGAATATATCTTTGCCCCTGTTCTTTTTAAATCTGTAGAACTCACTTGATCTGTAGAATTCAGTTGAACAATACACAGCAGATCCTGGTCTTCTTTTTGGAAGTAGTTGAAAATTCTTTTTAAGCTATGAGTTTCTAAACAAATGATAATTAAACATATGTAACCTAAGGACATAAAGAAAGACTTGGAATAGTAATAATCATTGGGGACTCGATGTCTGAAATGATTAAGATAACTTTTATCATGATCAAACAAGGGCTTACCATTTGTTATTAGTTTGTTGTTTCTGGTCAGTTCCTTTAAGATTATCTAATGCATTACAATGCCAAATATTTTCAGTTTCTTTTGCTTATCCCAGTGGAGTTTCTCCGATGGGTTATCATAATTCTCACCGGCGCTGCTTCGGCAAGCTTTGTGGCCACGAATCTGAAATCGTATATCGAGGGAAGTGATCTCACAATTGTGGTTGTAGCTGCATTTTTCTTGCAATTAGCTTTGGCAATCTTCATCAAGGTCTGGTTCTTTCCTTGAGTCCAATTCCACAACATCTAAACTTTCGAGCAATTTGTGTTTGATTTGTGCCGATTGGTTATAGAAGCAGTCGATTAAGAGTCTAATGAAAAAGAATCCGTGCGTTGTATTTGATTAATCAACCACAACGGAATTTGTCTGGACGTTACCATAACTCGCTTGGTTGAACTGTAATTCAGTGAAGAGATTGAGACATTTAATAGGAGGCAGAGCTTAGTGTCTGACAAGTATAACTGCACTGTATTAGTATGTTTAGTACTGGCTTGAAGCTTTTTAGGGAGCAAAAAAGGGAAAAAGAAAAAAGATGACAAAAGGAGATGACATTTTTTTGGGTGTTTATGTGATTCACGGTTGTGGAAGTTTACTTTGTCTGGGTTGTGTACATACTCGTTTGTCTGATACGATTTTGTGTGTTTTTAAGAACATAGAAAGTAAGTTCATATTGAATCACGTTGATAGAGAGGCAGAATCCTCTGTGCTGATTCTTGTTCTCCCGCTCCACTCTGCTCAAACGGATTTTATTTTTCTTATTTTTATACGTTTCTTCTTTTTATATTTTATGAACAATTATTATTAAAACAAAAAAAAATACCATGATTCGATAAAAAGGCAGAATTCTCTGTGTTGTAAATTTTGATATTTGAAACTTGGGGTTTATAGCTAAATGGCCTAATTTTTAGAACTTATTTAAAAAAATATCTACTACTTTTTAAAATTAGGTAAATGGCCCGTTTTTTGTAAGTAAACAAAATACTACGGTAAGCGGATGAAATACCAGTTATTTTTAGCTTGAGTTTTATCTATTTACTATGGTAATTTTTCTGTTTACTCAAAAAAAATTTGGGGGTATATCGATTATTTACCATGGTAAGTAGACAAAATTCAAGCTAAAAATGACTGGTATTTCATCCGCTTACCGTAGTATTTTGACAACTTACCAAGAATGGGTCATTCACTTAATTTTAAAAAATTGTAGACATTTTGTGAATATGATCCAAAAAATGGACTACTAGTCAAATTTTTCCTTGAAAACTTCTATGTATCATACCATGATTCGATAATTCAATGAATATTTTTGTTTTATTATATAAAATGAAGGTTATTAGTGATATAGTTAGAAACTCAAAATATAATCTTATCATTTAGTAATGATAAAAACTCACGAGATATTTTTGATATTTTACTAAAAGATTTTTTTTTTTAAAATTTAATAGAGAATCTAGTTAATATTTACAGGAGATTCTTACTTAGGGAACAAGACAAAAAATAGACCGGTGGGAATAGTTTTAAGAGTTGTTATTGGACAACAGTTAAGAGTGCATAATAAACGATATAATTCTTGACGCACTCAATTATTATTAAGTTTTTTTTTATTCTTCAAAAGGTCGAATTTTTTTTTTCTCGCAACGCCAACTCCCACCCCACCGCCCTTCTAGAAGCAGCAGAGAGTTTTCCCAAGACAGTGTCGTAACATCAAAAGCAATGGTCTGAAAATACAGTCGGCGTTCTAAAAGTTAGGTGTGCGAGGCAAACAAAGCACGAGTAAGATTTTAGGAAATAACAAATTGGGGCTTTTTTTTTTTTTTAAGAGAAAGCTCTATGTCGTGGGACATTTAAGGACACCGTCGTTGCAGTTTATTTATTTATTTTCCCCAAATAAACCACAAAAGTTTCATTCACTAAAAGCCTCAAACAAAAATTCACAATTAAGAGAGAACCGATTGCGTAGCTTAATCATAAATAACAACAACACTTTCTCAAACAGAGGCTCTCTATTGATGTTGGTTTCATTGGGCTGTGAATCCTCAGAGTTAAGTCTCAGAAATTAAAGTGCAAAGACAAAGAGCAATCAAACAAGCTTTGTTTAAGAACGCCATAATAAAGCCCATCAGTTCCAAACGGTTTTTGTCGGCAACGACGGCGGTGGTGGGAGCAGGGAGGTTGGCGGCGGTATTAAAAAAGTAAATTTGGTTTTAGATTGGCGAGATGAAGTTAAGGGGGTGTTTGTTTCGTGAGTATCTTGAACAAGGGAATGGTAATGTTAAAGATTACCATGTTTGGTAAGTGGTAATCTTAAATTTAGATTCTCGGGTATTTTATTGCAAGGAATTAGATACCCTTAAAACATGGTAATCTGAAACCTTAAAATACATAGTTTTCATATTATCGTAATCTTTTAAACATGATAATCTTGTTAAATTTACTTAATTGTCCTTTTAAAAAAACGTACACGTAATTTTTTTTTTTTTTTTACAGTCTGGGACTCTGGGTATATAACGCAGTAATCACACTGCCAAATAAAAGTTAAATATATACAAATACGTTGTTTTTTTTTCTTTATATATAAATCAAATACAAATTCTTAATTGATAGAGTATTAGGTGTGCAAAAGGTTGTCAGCACACACTGGTGATGAAGTCCGTTTCTCCCAATTAAAATAGCCCATACAAAATCATTAATGATATTGATTTCTATTATGTAATTCTTAGCTATGGTGTTAGATAAACATGTACTCAATATTTTACATACGCGAAATTAAATATAGTTATAAGGCAAGCCTATATAAACTAGAGAGTCCAATAAAATCTGCAAAATTAGAGAACTAATTTCCCTTCCAATCTTCATTTTTTGTTGGATTTATTTTATTGCTAATGTAGGCGAATAAATCAAATCTGATTATGGTTTGAACTGTAATCTCCTCTATACCCAAACCCACGCCTGGTTGTTATTCCAAAACCATTTGCATGTTAATGCACAATATATATATATATATATATATATATATATATATATATATAGATGTGTGTGTGTGAGATAGTGTGTGTAACCAAAAGAATCAAGAATCACAGTTTTGATTTGCATTTGTTGAAACCAAAACAAAAACGAAAATAGAGATGGAGATGAGTTTTTATTTTATTGGAAAACGCATGTGTTGATGCATTTTTTCGTCTCCAACTGAAACGGGACACGTGGCCGCGTACCTTGAGTGGGCTTGCGTTGAACCACGGGTCGGAGAAAGTCTTGAATGATGGCTGTGATGATGAACGTTGAATCTGTGGACAAAACATGTGTAATTTGGATTTGTGACTGTACCCGGTCTTTGAGACTAGACTGCCTACGTATCACTTGAGGGAATCAAGCCACCGTAGTTCTGTTTAGAGGCAAAATAGGGGTTCCAGAGATGGATGTCTCCGGCACGGAGAGTTTGAGGTTTTTGTACCTTTTTTGATGTATGGTTGTGTGGAGTTGTTCGGAGTCGGATCTCTTGAACCTCCTTAGAGGCAGTATTTATTGATGTCTTGATGAAACCCACGACCTTCCCATCAACCACGTTTTTGAGCGGTTATGGAGTTAGTTGTGGGTTACCACATTCATACTGTGAGAAAGTGGGTTTTGGGTCAACCTCGTGACAGTTATTTGCAAGTCGTAACATTGATGCGCCGGGTATATCTAACTGGCAGATTGCCATGTGGCCGGCCGGGTAGGCGGCGGGTTGCTGGGAAGGTAGCAGCCCGAGTAGACGGGAAGGCGGCCGGCCGGGTAGGCGGCGGGTTGCCGGGAAGGCGGCCGGCCGAGTAGACGGGAAGGCGGCCGGCCGGGTAGGTCGATGTGTAACCGGTTGGCCTTCTGTTGCACGTCGATCTTTGAATGCTCGTAACTTCTTCGTTACTCATCAGAATAATGCGTATGATACGTCGTTGGAAAGCTCTTTCGAAGATCTTTCCAATGATATGCAATATGCTATAGTTTTGTGACAAAATTGGGTCACCAGCCGGCTAAGTAGAGTGTGACCGGCGATTCACCGGCCGGCCGGACAGAAGTATAGATGGCTGGCTGGACAGAGGTGTCTCCGGTCAGCCGAGTAAAAGTATTGACGGCCAGGTAGGTTTAACTAGTGGGTCTCCATTGGGCTGAGTCTTTTATGGTTCATTGGGCCTTATGAAAATTTGACCCAACAGCATGTTCATCTTCTTTGAATAATCAGCTGCATCTCACAAACTTTAAGTATCCATGTTTATCCTATTAATCTACCGTTTGTTCAAATATAGACGGCTTTGATTGGCTCACTTAAGCATTACCCACTGGTCTGCTTTTATAGCTGTTTCCCAATTGAGAAATTCCGAATATTTACTTTTTCTAACAAAAACACATGATATAAATTTAACATTAAATATACATGATACTTAGAGATTTTTAAGGATTTAGTTAAATTTTTGGTTTTTTTTTTTTAAAGATTAGACCTAGTTTCACGAAATTAAGAAATTAGTTATTTTTATCGTGTATCAAAATTTGTTACACGATGAAAATAACGAATTCCTTAATTTCGTGGAATTTTTGCTATATATGCATGTCTTATGATCTTAACGTCCTTTGGTGTTCATCGGTGAGCATTTTTGACGATTTGCTATTTTGAGAGTGAGTGTAGTAGATCGGGTTTAGTGAAATAATAGTTATATGGATGAGAGCTGAAGTTAAAAATTTTGTAAAAATCTGCGAACTTTGCAAAATTACACTTCTGGCCCAAGTTTTGATTTTAAGAATAAGTTACCAAATAAGTTTTGACCCTATTTTATGTATTATTATTGTTTTAAAGCTCAATTGTAATTTAGAAGTAGTCGTCATTAGAAGTTACAAGGTCATTTCAACAAATAGTTTTCGATCAGAAATTGTAAAATACAAGAGAAAATAGCAATTGAGTTTCAAAAATTCTGAAAATCTCCAGAATTAATATTTATGGAATATAGAATGAAAACCCAAAAACAAGTCAAGAAAGATGAATGATAGCGGTCTAGGGCTTAAATGACAAGATTTTTGTAAAGTTGGACAAAATGCAATTAAGAAAAATTGCAAACATTATTATCAGCCATGTGATGACTTTTAGGCTGCCCAAGATTAGATTTTTGTAGGGAAGGCCAAAGGTTGGTTGAATAGAAATTAAGGAATGATTTTAGACCACCAACGAGGACAATGAACACTAGCAAATGTTTTCTCAAATCACTCTTGGAAGTTTAAACGATAAATCCCTTGAACTATTACACCCCACTTTGGACGACCAAGAGAGAGAGAGAGAGAGAGAGAGAGATAGAAATAGTGAGAGAGAACGAGAGAAAGAAGAGCTAAAAGAGAAAGAGTGAGAGGCCATGGTTTGGAGGAAGAATAAGAGGAAAAGAAGAGGTAGGGATTGGTTGAATCATTTTTTGCTTTGGTTTGTTTCTTCTTTCTTGAGCTCATTGTATGGTTGTTGTATTGGAATAACCTTAAGGTTAAGAGAGAAAAGAAGAAGCTTAAAAAAGCTTGGAGGAGTACATGGTTTTTAAGGAGAAAAATGGCAAAGGTAAAAACTCTCAACCTTGCGTGATTGATGATTAATATTCAAGGTTGCATGCATGCTTGAAAATCTTAAAAGTGAGAGGCCATGATTAAGATGATCACCAAGCCATTATTGTGGTTGAAAAACCAACGTGATCGAGAATATACGGAGCTAAGTGCTTGCATGCATGAAAATTTGTTTGATTGGAAATTGATTTTAGGCTAAAAATTTAAAGAAATTGAATGATTATGATTTTCTCTCTTGTGTGTGTGCGTGTGTGTGTTAAAGACCGAGGTATTGCTTGGTCTTATTGAAGGAATAACCTTGTGTGCGAGTGATATGAATGAAGATAATTAAGATTTTGCTATTGGGTTGCAATGGGATGACCATGCATGAAAGATAAAAATAAAGGAAGGAAATTTTCTTGATTTCCTTGTGAAAACCCGCTAAGCATGATTAATTGGAAAAATGCAGTCATGTATAATATTTTGAGTTTATGTTCAAGTGGGAACATGAAATGTTGTTGCGTGTATGGAATGAATAGAATGGTGAATTTATGAACCAAAACTCCGAATGAACTCGCATACGACCTGAACCTTACCACTCTAAACCCCGACCCCGGTCGTGCGACCAAGATTGCTCAGATCTGCTGAGATCCGCTGCTGTGATTAGCGCTCCTCGCGACGAGTCCGGATCGTGCAACGTGTCCAAGCTCCGTTCGATTCCAATGGTAGAAGGGCGTTTTGCCTTACACTACCTTGTATAAATTTGCCTTGATGTATGTATGAAAAAAGATGATGAATTTGGATTTCTGGAGGGAAGATGAAAAATATTTTTGATTTTTTTATTTATTAAAAGTATTCTCATAGCTATCATAAATTTATTAGGTTTCTGTTAAAAATACCATTAGATTTGCATCAACTAGTAATTTTGCCTATTTAGGTAAAACTTAATTCCTCAAAATGCACCGGTATGTTGTTCCCATTAAATGTTTAACAGAATTGGATAAATGACACATTTTCATGTTATAAGAATAACAAAAATGACAAAACTAAAATTAAGGGAACAATGTGAAACACTCCCTTAACAGAGAGAGTATTAATAAAATGAGATTTTTAAAGATTTAACCAAAATTTTGACTAATTTTTTAGGATTTAGCCATAGTTTAATAAAATTAAGGATTTGATTATAACATGTGTGTAACATTTTATGTTACACGTATGTTACGATTAAATTCTTAATTTCATGAAACTATGACTAAATTCTTGAAACTTTACATTTAAAATGGCTAATTTCTTAACTAGCCTAATAAAATTTACCCTTCTTTTTACTCATAGTTCATGTGCCAAATTTATTAATACCTCTTTATAATATTTTTTTTCCGTAGTTTTAATAAGAATTTATCACTGTACATGATATCAATTATCAACTATTCTAATTTTCCTTAGCAAAAAATAAAAAATAAAAAATAAAATAAAATCTATCAACTTTTCTAATAGCGATTTCTGTCCTATTTTTAATACCAATTGTTTTTACTTTAGTTGATGTCTTTTTGTAAAATTGCTAACTATATTGCTTGTATATCTTTATTTTTCACAAGAGAATCTTTTTATTCTCTCTCTTTTTTTTTTCTTTTTTTTTCCTGATTCAAGTGTAGTTTATTTATTAACCAACATAACATTTGTCAATTATTTATGGGTCAGTTAGGTAAATTTTAAACTGTGTCTTTTTAAAAAGTAATCACAGTTTTAAAACATTTAAAAACTAACCATAATACATGTAAAAAATTTCTAAAAATAACAAAAATACACATAAAATTGTTGTCAAAAATTTCTGACACGTGTCATAAATTTTGTTAGAAATTTCTGAAATTACTAATTTTTAAGTTTTTTGAAACTGTAGCTATTTTTTAAAATTATTTTGTAAACAGTGGCTATTTATTTAAAATTTCCATTATTTATTACATATAACATGTGTTTTGATAGTGTGTTTAGTAATCAAATCTGCAAATGTTACAACATTTTGTCAACTTTTTTCTAGAAAAAAATTATGATCGTGAAGCTTCGCTCATTTTCAATTTTTTTTTCCTTAAACAAACCAACAATGAATCTACTTTACGTAATACTATTAGTTAATCAAACAATTATTTGAATTTATTGCATTTCGTTACCTTTTGTATTTATTATTTCTTAATAAATTTTTTAGAAGATCTATGGTTATCTTCTTAGCAGGCACTTTTTACATACAATTGTAAAAAATTTAAAATATAAATGTTGTAAGTGATTTTCGTCCGCGAATGTAACTTCGGGGGCAAAGTCTCCAAGGCACTTTTAAGGGGAGCTCGAGCCCTCAAACCCAATAGAAAAAGAATGCAACGTCATCACAGAAGCTTCTCCCGGACGAAGACAAGAAAAGGATTGTCGAAGATGATCCTCGATTATACACTCACGAGGATAAGCAGACGTAGCGCTCGACCTGCGAAGCTGGTGACCCCGATCGAAGATGAAGTCCACGCGAGTTAGTTTAAGTCTTTCCTTTCCGCTTTTTTAGTCCCGATCGTAGGATATTTTGTAATTACTCCCGTGAGACTCGCGATTGTTATAAACGTTGAGGTATTCAATCTCCGAGTCTTTAGGGAGGAATAACCGCGCCTTTACTGCACATTTAATTTGATAATTAATCCCTAGATTTATGGGATCGTGCGTTATGTTTCCTTCTCCAAACCGTTAACTAGATTATATGGAGATCCACTCGTAGGTAACTAGATTATATGGAGATCCACGCGTAGGTAACTAGATTATACTCAGTGACGAGGACTCGAACATCTCTATATTCGTCCGGGATGGCGAGGGCTTCCATAATCCTCGTTCGCTGATTCCCAGACACCGGAGGTCGAAGAAACGACTCTGCATACAACCACGAAGAAGTTAGTCGGGAAAATACAACAAAGAAGACAAAGAAAAGAGAGAGAAAATTCTCTAAGTATGAAACTCACCAGGGACATTATAGTTCCTTGGGACGCTCTGTGCTCCCGCGATGGAACTAAATGGGTCGAAGTTACCCCCGACTCAGAAGTTCCTGTCCTTCCATCCCTCGCAGGAGGAGGGCAGGTTGGTCATCATAATTTTGAGTCCTTCCATCCCTCGCAGGAGGAGGGCAGGTTGGTCATCATAATTTTCTTCTTCTCCCAATGAGCCAAGAAGAAATAGCCAACCTCAGATTTTTTTCGAGGAAAGCTTGTAGAGGTAGCAGATCTCCTCCACAGAGAGGTCATCCTCGAACAACTTCCTCTATGAGATATGCATTCCCGCCGTTATCTTGTAAGCGTTCGGATTCAAATGGCTCGGGGAAAGATTGAAGTGCGCGAGTACTCCCCGAACCAGGGGATGCAAAGGCAGCCGTGCCCCGCGCTTCATTATGGCCTTATTGAAGGCCACCAGCAGATATGGAGGATGGTTTGAGCGCTCCTCCTCGGTCATTGCCCTAGTTGTGATGTCTGCGAGCAAATGAAACTGGTTCCGCACGTGCTCCACGTCGTGTTCTGAGCACGAGGAAACCCTAGTCTCCGCGACCATAGACGGCGAAGGCACGATGAGGATCGGCTAGTCTGCCACGGCTGTCATTGAGCCCGGTAGAGGTAGCGAAGCAGCCGTCGCCTGTGGCGTCAGCTTCGAGAAGTTTGGCCTCGAAGCTGCGGCTCCAGAGGACCGCAAAGTTGCGCTATCCGCCAAGGTCACCGGGGAAGATGGCCGAGCGATAGAGGCCATCCTCGACCTCTTCTTCTTCTTCTCATGTTCCATTGTCGAAGGCGATGGAGGGGTCGAAGAAGACTCAATCTTCGCCTCCAAAGGCAACGGAGAAGCCACCGACGAAGCTGATGGAGTTGGTTCCGAGCACTCAGATGGGGGTTTTGACCCAAAACGACCCCCAGATGAGGATGAAGCAAACCCGTCGAACATGTTTTATGAAAAGAAACAAAACGACGAAGTCAGAGTTTTAAGATCCAAAAAATCCTACTCAAAACCCAAATTATTTGAATAATGGGAATTGAAGATGAGCCCGCAAGACTTACCAGATAGTCGGAAGAAAAGTGCGATCGAAGATCGAACTAGCTTTCCGGCGCCGATTTCGTAGGAATCAGATGAAGTCTCTGAAAGCTTTAAGAACTTGGAGAGTTTTTAAGCTTCAGAGAGTATTGGAGGCACGAAAATTTGAAAGTTTAGAAAATAAGAAGGGCGAAGGGATTTATAGGTGTTGAGAGTAACGAAGGGACGCACAACTTAATTATTTGCACCCCTTCGCCTCCGCTCTCGAACATAAATCTAGACTGTCTGATTCGCATATTTTCTTTATCATCTGACGGTCAGGGATTTATGAAGAAAATCTCATCATGACCTGACATCAGCAAATCCCGTCGAAATGGCAGAAATTCCAAAAGGTGTCCGAGCATTAAATGCCCGTCCATCAAAGAGGCGCAACTTTTTAGAAGGAAAACTACCCAAGGAAGAAATCCCACAAGGCACGATTCGTACCTTTGGGATTGGGGGGCAGATGTTGATTTTTCATCCGCGAATGTAACGTCGGGGGCAAAGTCTCCAAGGCACTTTTAAGGCGAGCTCGAGCCCCCGAACCCAATAGAAAAGGAATGCCACGTCATCACAGAAGCTTCCCCCGGACGAAGACAAGAAAAAGATCGTCGAAGATGATCCTCGATTATACACCCATGAGAATAAGTTGGAAAAACACCACTGAAGGTGGTGTCGATTTTATGGCAAGACCCTCGGAGAGGGATTGACGGACGAAGAAGACCGTGAGTCATCGAAGATAATCCGCCCCCGCGAAGCTGGCCTCGAAGAGGAAGTAAGGACTTCACTCAAGACGGAGCGCTCGACCCGCGAAGCTGGTGACCCCCTATCGAAGATGAAGTCCACGCGAGTTAGTTTAAGTCTTTCTTTTCCGCTTTTTTAGCCCCGATCGTAGGATATTTTGTAACCACTCCCGTGAGACTCGCGATTGTTATAATCGTTGAGGCATTCAATCTCCGAGTCTTTAGGAAGGAATAACTGCGCCTTTACTGCGCATTTAATTTGATAATTTATCCCGAGATTTATGGGATCGTGCGTTATGTTTCCTTCTTCAAACCGTTATTCCTCGCCTAAAATAGGAGAAGGATGGAGCTGGAGAAGAGGGTTAGTCGATTTTTCTTGTAATCATACATTGATAATAGAAAAAATAGTGGATGTAGCTTATTACTCCGTAAAAGGGCTGAACCACTTAAAAATTCTCTATTTCTTTTAGTTGTCCGACTAAAATTTATATTTAATTGCCGCATCACATCCTACAGGTGCGGATCTTGTTGTTGGTTCAAATTCTACACCAAAAATAAATATTTAAAATTTTTCGATTGTCGCGTGGATTTGTCTTTACAATTAAAATTTATCATATATAGTCACTATCCCATAATTGTATAAGAAAAATATAAATAAATATTAACGAGTCATTTGGTAAGCGATTTTAATTAAAAATTTAAATTATTTTGACTAGAGTTAAAAAAAAATACAAAATCTTGTATTTAGCTTGTAGTATGAATAAATGTTTGGATAGTAATTTTGTTTGCACTACTTGAACAGATATTTAAGAGAGAAGATTTTGTTTGATAATTAAAAAAATTATATAGTTTTATAGTAATGAAAATATTTAAAACACGGTAGAAAGAACGTTTAAAATTTTTTAAGTATATATTACCAAATAATAATCCTTACTATAAAGAATGTAATTCTAATTGCTTATCAAATAACCCTTGTGAATTTTTCAATACTTTCAAGACTGAATATTTTATTTTTTTTTTCTCGAGGGATGCAAGATGGAATAATAAATGTAAAGAATTATATAACATCCATATGTCAATGTCAAATACTATAAATGTGAGTTATATCATCCATTCGTCAAAATAAAAGTGTAGGAGTCCTTTTTTTTTTTTCAAGCAAACATTATTCGTGTCTTCACAAAAAGTCGTATGAGTTTCTTTTGGCCCACAATCAATAGCTTTTTTCTTTCTTTTCTTTCCTCTTTTTCAAAGAAGTTATAACATTCTGGTACATGAATGTGGAAAAAGTAATCAATCACATTTGTGGAATGTGGACCATAAATTTAAAAACTAATTAATTTCGAAAGGAATTATACCAAACAAAAGGCATTAAATGAACTGGAAGCTGATACGAACGCCTCAGAATAGTGCAAGAAAGATATATAGAGACTCCGAGCTTTGCTGACTTTTAAGTCTCAAATGAATCAAAATAGTATAGCAAAGTAGGGTCCGTTTCAATAGAAATCTAACTATATTTTATCGTAATAATATAATTTCAGTTTAATTTTTTATTAATTTATTTATTATAATATGATGATTTAAATTACAAAAAAAAATTATTCGAATTGCAAGTTCAAATAATTTACAGTAGAACAATACAAAAATAAAAGGCCTCGTTAGCTTGAAATATGATTCCCCAATGACACGGATCTACCAGTAGCCAGGCATTTTCTCACATTTTTCATAGAACCACTTTAGCAGAAAAAAGTTAAATTAAAATATCATAAAAATTAGAAATTTGTCGTGTTGTCCACTATGCGCCGACTCAAGTCATTGTTTTCTTACACCCACAGTTATTTTAATACGAAGATTCTAGCATAATATACAATATTAATCAATGGTACAAAATCTATAATAACTTAAAAAAATATATTTTCAGCAAAAAACTTAAAGAATATATAAAAATATAAGTTTTTGCACATTAACACACTAGATATTTTATTTATATCATCGATTAATTTTTTTATATTAAATAAAAATTATACTCAATCAAAGATGTCCGATAATTTAGTGATAATTTTACCCATTACTTGTTTAATTGTCTTGTACTTCAGTGTAAACGGTAAGTTAAACGTGTTATAAATGGCTAAATGGGTAAACTTGCTTAGGGTGAATTAGTTAAATAGTCACTTTAGAAAAATCTTCTTAAATTTTAGCGCATGTTTACAAAAATTAAGAAATAATTATGATTTAAATACAAAATGCACGGATGAAATTTCTTTTTTTTTTTTAACTACTGGATGATTATTTTGTTAATAATTAAAAATATTTACCATATTTTTAAATGAAATGACTATTTACTGTAATTTTGAAATTGCTTGATTGGTAAACGAGTGTTAGGCGGGTGATGGTTTTAGAGTACTACTACCCGTATACGTATAACATGCCCTGTTTGTTTTTTTTTTTTTTTTTGATAATTTAAAATATTATTTATATCTATAATCTAGCATAAAATCTCAATCCTTCTCAAAATTGCAAACCCTATTTTCTTAGGGAAGATTTGAGTTTTAGCCATTTTTAAGCTTATGTTTCAAGACCTTACCTATAGTTTCACGAAATTAAGAAATTAGCCATTTTTATTTAAATATTTATAAAAATGCATAAAAAATATTAAATTATTTAAATATTTATAATTTTATTAAATTTGTTTAAAAAGCAAATAAATAAATTATTTTTTAAAGGTAGGACCCACATTCTTAAGTATGGGATTACTAATCCCATAATTCTCATACAAGGGATAATTTTAGTGGGCCCCACTTTTATTAATCCAATACTACTTTGCCACAAATATGAGATTAAGACTAAAATTAGTCCAATCCTCACTTAATTCACCTACCAAACACCCCTTTAAGTGTTACGCTATCGATATAAATTTTAATGAGTAGTGCTAGACATATTAATTTTTTATACCAAATTTTTAATACAAAATTATGTATTATATTATCATTAGTGAGTATTTATCATCTAATTAGAAGGATGCCAATTAAAATATTATACTTCAATTACTATATGGATTGATATTAAAAAATTGATAAAATAGTTGGTATGTCTAGCATTATTCAATTATAATATTATAAAATTGTTTTAGTTTTTATAATTTCAAGTAAGAATAACAATTTAAAAAAAAAAAAGCAAAAGGAACAAAAGCCACAAATGTGGTATGGTTTATTCATTAATGTGGTATGTTATACGTGGTGACCAAGTAATTTGACTTGGAGCATGAGGCCATGACTTGTAACGGGATATGCACTTGTCAAAAGGAAAAGGTAGCAAGAACCCTTTAAGAAATATAAACAAAGAAAGGGTTTGAAAAGTGAATGGAGTTTGTCAACAAAAAAAAAGTTGTTAATGATGTTGTAAAGGCATTTCCAACCCTATCTTTAAATAGAGCAATTTGCACTCTCTTTTAAATTATACTCTTATTTCTAAATTATTAATACCAAATATTACTCAAGGAATATTCTCTTTTTTATATATATTTTTTATCTTATTTATACTGATTTATTTATTCACTATACATATTAAAAAATTACTTTTTAATTGACAACAAAGTGTTGAAAAATAAAAAATATAAAGGACCCACAAAAAAAAAAGAGCAAGTAAATAGTATTCACCAACTTCATTTTAAAGCACCCGGTTGGAGAAGGGTTTTGCACAATACTAGAGGAATTGTGCTAATTTGAAGCTCGATTGGAGCTGACCTAAGAGTATTGTCGTATTATGATAATGAGATAATATTGAGTATTGTGGTATTACGATAATATTAGTAGATTCTATACTATTGATAATGCACGATTTATAATAGTGTAAAAATATATAAAAATAACATGTAATTCATTTATTAAATACAAATGTCGTTTCGCAAACAGGTTCAAATCGTGACAAGTTAAACTTTCTTTATTTGAATTGTGTAGTTTAAACAAAGAATTTAAACCGTTGTTTGGCTTAAATAATCTAAATTAAAAATTTATTTAAATTGTTATTTGGGTAGATGTAGAAATATGTGATTTAACTTATGAAAAAAGTGGTTAGAATGTCAAATAAAAAAGAATGATTGAAAATGGATCCAAATTTTTGACAGTGGGTAGAATTAAATTTAAAGGGTTTGAATGAGAGTTTTTATCATTTGGATTTTTTTTTCTTAAAAAATAAGTTTTTAAACGACGATTTAAATTGACAAACTCATTTGGCTGGCTCAGAATGGATTTGGATCCGTTTACCAAAAAATACCTTAACATTTTATGTTCAACCAGAGATGACAAAAAAAAGGTACACTTTTTGATTTTCTTCGTTGTTAATTTTCATCTATAATTGTACCTAATTTTAGTTTTAAATTAAAGAAATGAAGTGATAATATAAAAAATAAAATGCATAGTATGCTAATGTGAAAAAAAGAATTACTTTGTATATTTTTTAAGTTATAATAGTTCAAAAATTGTAAATAGAATCTTCGAATAATATTTAAGGTGAGAAAATAAAAAAAAAAAGAATTAAGTAAATAATAAATTTTTGAAGAATGTTTTAAGAAAATAATTAACGTTTCATTTAATTATAAGTAAATAGTCATTTTCATAACTATATAATGCATTGATTTTATCTTTATACCCTCATTTTTATAATGGCTAATGGCTAGTTTATTAATTTTTTAAAACTTCTATTATTTTCTTAAAACATAGGTTCAGAATGGACCCATAAAATTAATCTTTTATGCCTAATATACTCCAACTAAGCATGCACAGCCGGGGAAGAATTTACCCGGTTGATTGATCGGGCAAAATTCCGATAAAATTTTGGCCAAATAATTTTACCCAAAAAATCCTCGGCTTTGACTTACAAATTCCTTCCTCCCTTGTGATTCTTCATGTCTAGAGTCCAATTTTTTTTTTTTTAAAATACTTAGTCCAGGTAATTACTCTAAGGGTAAATAATATTTTCCAAGTAATTACTCGCAAAAATATAATTGGGTAATTGTCCGGACATTACTAAAATTTTTAACCGGGTAAAATTTTCTTTTTGCCCGACTGTGCATACTTAGGGCCAGTTTGGCATTGCTTCTACAGGCTGCTTTTAGATTATAAAAGAATCTAAAGCAACTAAAGGCGTTTGGTAAACCTGCTTCTTAAAGAAGCATGTAACCGTTTTTGCTTTTACGTAGTGTAATTTAAGAAGCAGGTTAAAGACTGCTTTTCTGTAACCGAAACTGCTTCTCTATTTTAAATTACTAAAATATCCTTAATTTTTTAATTTATATCCAACTAACTAATTTTCTAAAATTATTTTTTGGTAATTTTACATATCCACAGCAATTTTAAAAATAAAATAACCAAACACCCTGCATGCTTATAACTCCAGCAATTTCTTTCTTCAGCACAGTTTGAAGCACTTTTTATATCAGTACAGCAATGCCAAACTGGTCTAATCCAAGTACAGCCTTGTATCAATGTCATACTGCCACGTCTCAATTCTTTCTGAAATTCCCAAAACACCCCTGACGGTGAGTCTTACAGGGCGGTGTCTCATTGGGAGGAGCAGAAGCTGACATCTACATAAATTTCCTTTCCATAGTCTCACTAACACCTCATGTCTTCCTCACATGACAAAACCAATTTTACTTCTCAAAGACTCTCAATCCCAAAAATTAAATATAAAAAAAAAAAACCGCAAACAAACCCTATATATAGGATAATTCTCAATTAGGGTACATTTAAAAAATAAACCAATACGGCATGAATAGAGAACTCTTATTGGCTCTGACAAAGGATGCATACTTACTATTATGTACCATATCTTATCTAATATTCATTGTTTTTTTTGGGGCTGTGAACACAAACATCAAGCTCTCTTCTTCCTTCCAAGCAAAAAAAAAAAAAAAAAAAAAAAAAAAAGCCCTCTTCTTCCTCACCGTAAATCTCAACACCACCATCTCATCACCATCAAGCCCTTGTTTTTGTCCCAAAAAACAAAATAAAATTTCAACCAGTCTGGAATAAAATTTGGACTTTTCTATTGTTTTTTGTCCTTGTTTTGCTGTGAATTGTTATGTTTGTTTGATTAAGTTCATATGTGATTATATTATGTGTCTAAAGTTGGATTTTGTTGTTTCGCGAGGTTTGGATTTTTAAAGAAAGGTTCGTTGCAGAGCTTTTTAACGAGGAAAGAATAAATTAAAAAAGAAAAAAATAATTAAAACTAATAATAATCATGTGTGATAAGGTGTATTTTAGTTATTATGAACTCTCATTAATCCATAATAATCACTCTTAAAATTTGTTTCCATGGGTCTGTTTACTTTTCGTCTCCCACCCGAGAATCTATCTATCTAATATCTAATATCTATATATCGATATATATTCATATATATACACACACTAATACGCTAGCGATAATAATCACAGGTCTGCTTAGTTTCTGAGTCGAAGTTTTCTGACTGACCAGCCGCCGAGTTCTCCAGCCATGTCCGACACCGATCGTTCTCGTGCTTTCGTCAAGGACGTCAAGCGCTTAATCGTCAAGGTCTCTCACATTTTTCTACTCTGGTTTTGTGCTCATCTTCTTCTTCTTCTTCTTCCTTTTTTTATTTTTTTTATTTGTTAATTTTATGACTAATTACTGGACTGATGGCATTGTGAGTTCAGTTCATAGCATTCTCTGTTTCGTTGACTTTTGATTGCATATAGGCAAAGCAATCAAGAGGATGCTTGAATCTTTGATATGTTGGATTGTAGGAACATGATTTGCTGATGTATTGTGTTTTTGCTCGTTTAAGGTTGGGACTGCGGTTGTTACTCGGGCCGATGGAAGATTGGCGCTTGGAAGACTCGGCGCCCTTTGTGAGCAGGTATTCATAAATCGTTAACAAACGGTACACATGTGAGGCGAGGGAATGCTCTGGGATTTCTCTCGATTGGTTTGTTATAACCGAGAGCGTTTTGGATGGTAAATTTGAAAATGTTTGATTATTTGGTGAATTTGACATTGTTTGCAGATCAAGGAGTTGAATTCCCAAGGGTATGAGGTGATTTTGGTGACATCCGGCGCTGTTGGTCTCGGTCGCCAAAGGCTTCGGTACAGGAAATTGGTTAACAGCAGGTTCGTTGTGTGTTTGATTATTGGGACTGATTGCGCTTCCGAGCATTGTTAGACTATTTTGGATTTGGAAGTATGTTTGTTTGAGATATATTAATTACTTCTCAAATATGTTAGTTGATAATTAGTACTTTTCCGGCCAGTTTTGCTGATCTCCAAAAACCACAAGTTGACATTGACGGGAAGGCGTGTGCTGCTGTTGGACAGAATAGTCTCATGGCTCTCTATGACACATTGTTTATTCAGGTATTTATGGTGTTCCACAGTTTTATCTGTTTTTGAGAGTTAGATTTTCTCGTGAACTTTTGATTTAATTATTTAAACTCATACTAGGACGGTTTAATGGGTGGGTGAGATTCATAATGTGCACGGGCTTTTTGTTATTTACCTGTTCATCTAATTTGCTTTTCATTTTCTACCTTTCAGCTTGATGTGACATCAGCGCAACTTCTTGTAACGGATAATGATTTCAGGGATAAGGATTTTAGAAAGCAATTGAATGACACTGTGCAATCATTGTTAGCCTTAAAAGTTATTCCAATCCTTAATGAGAATGATGCAGTCAGTACTAGAAAAGCGCCATATGAGGTAAACTCCTACTAGATTTCAGTTCTTACTGTTCTCTTTTTTTTTTTTTCCTGTACAGTTTTGCTCATGTGCACTCTTTGCAGGACTCTTCTGGTATATTCTGGGACAATGACAGTTTATCAGCTCTTCTGGCTTTAGAATTGAAGGCTGATCTTCTTGTTCTGTTGAGTGATGTAGAGGGTCTCTATAGTGGCCCTCCAAGTGATCCAAGTTCGAAGCTTATCCACACATACATCAAGGAAAAACATCAGGGTGAAATTACTTTTGGTGACAAATCTAGAGTAGGGAGAGGTGGTATGACCGCCAAAGTAAAAGCTGCTGTCAATGCTGCTTATGCTGGAATTCCTGTTGTTATCACTAGGTATGTATTACGTTATGTTCTTTATGATTTATATTTGAGCTGTAATTAAGTCATTAGATTTTTATGATGTATTAATCACGGTATTATCATAATTTGATTAGTTAATGTTTCACCCACTTTGAGCTAGCTGTAGTTTGTGGTGTTTTCTATTATAACCCATTATAGTTTGTGCATACTGGCTGATAATCTATTTTCTTATTTCATTTTGAAGTGGGTATGCTCCTGAAAACATCATTAAGGTTCTTCAAGGACAACGTATTGGAACCCTTTTTCACCAAGATGCTCATTTATGGGCCCCAGTTAAAGAAGTTGATGCACGTGAAATGGCAGTTGCTGCAAGGGAGAGTTCAAGAAGACTTCAGGTTGATTCCATTTCTTGTATGCTTTAGGCACATTTTTGTCTCCAACGCTCCATAGCACCTTTGCGTTTTTATCAGCAGCATGATTCACTTGGTGACAACTGGAAAATTGTTCTGTAGGCCTTATCGTCACAAGACAGGAAACAAATTTTGCTTGGTATAGCTGATGCTTTAGAGGCTAATCAAAAGCTTATCGCTTTTGAAAATGAAGCTGATATTGCTGCAGCACAGCAGGCAGGATATGAAAGTTCCTTGATAGCTCGGCTAGCTCTGAAGCCTGGAAAGGTATGGAACTTGGATTTTCTTTATTCGAAATGGTGTCTTGATCAACTTTTGTTTTTGTTTTTGTTTTTTTCCACAATTTCCTAAAGAAATTATTGTGCTCTCAACAGATTAAGAGCCTCGCAAACTCTGTTCGCGTTCTTGCAAACATGGAAGATCCAATTGGTCGTGTTCTAAAGAGAACTGAGGTAATTAAGCATCGGTGTATGATAATTATTTCAGGTGTCACTCTGCCATGCAACAGTTTTGATTGCATAAGAATTTTGTCGAAGGCAGACGATTTTAGATTTGTTAAACTTAGGTGTTGTTTTTTAAAATGCTTGTTTTTTGACTTGTAGAATGATGAGACAGATAGAGTTTCTGACTAGAACAGTGGCCTTCTTAGTTTGTTCTTCTGCTGATTTTTGATATTTGATGTTTCTCATGATTAATCTTTCATATAGATTGCAGATGGACTTGTCTTAGAGAAAACATCAAGCCCCTTGGGCGTTCTCCTTATTGTTTTTGAGTCTCGTCCTGATGCACTTGTACAGGTAAAAAGTACCCATATTAAGGAATCAACTTTGGTTTGCTTTTAAAATCTTTATGCTCATTTTGTTTATTTAAAGGAAATAGAAGAAAAGAAAAGAAAAATCTGTATGCTTGCTTACTCTGGTGTAAGTAGTGGCATGAGTAGGATGGAAATATTATTCCCCTGATAAACTTTTAATCTTTCTGTATCAACTCTTGTTAAACTTTATGGCCTTAGCGATGAAATATTAGAACTTATAATTTAACCAGATTAAATTACAAGGAGCAGAATATTGAGATGAATATTGAGATCTTCTCTCTCTGTCTCTCTCTCTCTCTCTCTCTCTCTCTCTCTCTATATATATATATATATATATATATATATATATATATAGTTCTTTTCAAGCTGCTTACTTAAAAAAGACCTGTATTTGTTGTCTATTCCTCATCGTTAGCCCATGTTGTTGTTGTTGTGTTTATTTTTTTTCGTCCGAGTAGATAGCTTCACTAGCAATCCGTAGTGGCAATGGGCTTCTTCTGAAAGGTGGAAAGGAGGCCAAGCGATCAAATGCTGTTTTGCACAAGGTTGGTTTGTTGGTTTGTTTGTTTTTATTTTATTTTTTATCTTATAACTACAGACTGCACTTGAACATACCAGGGGTTTGTCTTTCGTAAAATTCCTTGAACTTCCTTTCAATAATTTTGTAGATTATCACCGAAGCCATCCCAGATACTGTTGGTGGAAAACTAATTGGGCTTGTGACTACAAGAGAAGAGATTCCAGATTTACTCAAGGTGACTAGATATGAGAAAAATTACCAATTCTTTGATGTTGAATTTGATAGGATAATTGACAGTGAAAAGATATTGATCTGATGATTCATATTTGTTTTCTAGCTTGATGATGTTATAGATCTAGTGATCCCAAGAGGCAGCAATAAGCTGGTTTCTCAAATCAAAAGTTCTACGAAGATTCCTGTTCTTGGTCATGCTGGTGAGCTAAACTGAACCAATCATTCTGTTTATAAATACATAGCAATTTGTCCTTTCTTGATCTAGTGATTTGCTTTCTGAGTTGAGCATATCTATATAGTTATGTAAGAAACTGCATTGGCTACTCTTTCAGATGGAATCTGCCATGTCTACGTTGACAAGTCTGCCAAAATGGATGTGGCAAAGCGAATTGTGTTTGATGCAAAACTGGATTATCCAGCTGCTTGTAATGCCATGGTATTTGGTCATTTTGGGAGTTCTTTGAGCATAATCTCATTTCTGATGACACTCTCTAACTTTTTTCAAGTGCCGGCATGAGTTCTGATAACCTTTATCATTCATTATGTGTTTTGATTATTAACAAGTCTCATATTTCTTACCTGTCTGCTATTCTCAGGAAACACTCCTCCTTCATAAGGATTTAATGAATACAAGCAGTCTCAACGAGCTTATGGTTGACCTTCGTATTGAAGGTACAATTGTACATTGAAATGTTTTTTTTTCCTAATGCATTATTTGATCCTTAACAATTCCTTATCTTCTTTCTGACCTGTCTCGAGGTTCCTTGTGGCAAAAAAGTTCCTTGTGAAACTATTAATTGCTTCATTGTAAGCATCTTGCTTAATGTGTAGCAAAAAAATTCCTTGTGAAACTATTAATTGCTTCATTGTAAGCATCTTGCTTAATGTGTGTGTGTGTGTATCTATATATATATTTTATTTTTCTATCTGGTCTAGATTGTTATGCTTTTGATATTTTTTTAATTGAAAATTGATGAATCGACATGTTCGTTTCCAGAAAATGACTTGTCTGTATTGTTTTTTTCTTCTGGTGAGAGAGGTTTTTGAGCTCTTTAGTTAAATCCTATTATATAGTTCCAAGGTTAACGTTCTTTTTTCTTTAGCCTAAATAAAAGTTACTTTCACAATGAAATTTTGTTGCTACGTTTTTGTATTTCATATTCCTGAAACTTTCATTTTGCTGTTGGATTAAACTGAGTTCTTGTTGATGCACAAAAATGCCTTACGAAGGAAATTTTTAGCTTATTCCTCCTAATATGGTCTTCGCACTTAAAAATTTCCAGTTTACTTTTCAACCTGGGCATGCAAGACAAAAGATTTATGTTTTACTATGCAAACATAAGTGCGATTTTTGCTCTGATTTTCAAGAGAAACTTCCCAGTGACAATTGAGGATTGAGAGATCCAAAGGCACAGCTTATACTGGGTATTTCTTTTGCAGGTGTTACTTTATATGGTGGACCAAAGGCAAGTTCCCTCTTGAAAATTCCACAGGCACATTCATTTCACCACGAGTACAGTTCTCTGGCTTTCACTATTGAGTTTGTGGATGATGTTTATGCAGCCATTGACCACATTCATAAACACGGAAGGCAAGCCCTCATTTTGTTTTGTAAAAAATGCATGCTAAAATTTTATAGTTTGAAACTCTCCCCAGAGTAGACATGATTTTTTTTTTTTCTTATGCACATATAGTCGGAGTTGTTTTTTAAATTGTTCTCTTTCAACAGTGCGCATACTGATTGCATTGTAGCAGAAGACCAAGATGTTGTGGATGTTTTTCTTCATCAAGTGGACAGGTGATATTCAAACATAATTGGGTTTTACCTATCTTAACCAGTAATATGCCATGTCGCTATGATGCAATATTGTCCCTAATTGTGACATTTATGTTTTCCTAGTAATTAGCCTTTCGACTGCGGTTACAGTGAACGTGACTTGTTATGTTTAATTGGCAGTGCTGCTGTTTTCCACAATGCAAGCACAAGATTTTGTGACGGCGCCCGATTCGGTCTGGGTGCAGAGGTATAACAATCATAAGAGTTGCCATGAATATTAATGTGCATTCCATTGTCATTGTTCTTATGTTTGATTCTCATTGCCATGCAGGTTGGAATAAGTACAAGCCGAATTCACGCTCGCGGTCCTGTAGGAGTGGAAGGACTGTTAACAACAAGATGGTATCTATCGCTGATTATAATGATTTAGCTATGACTGATTTGCCCCTTATTATTATTAATCATGTTTCATTTACTGGCATATGCAAGGGTCTTAGAATTTGTTGGTCGTATAGGATGGGAACAAATACAACTAAGCCCATTGATAGATGCAATAATAAGTTAGGGTTGTTAGCCCGACCATAAATAACATAAGATTCTTGGGAACGAAATGGGTATAATTATTCATCAGTCTTTCTCTATATGACTATAGTTACTAATGGTGTCATGTTTTGCAGGATCCTCAAAGGAAATGGGCAAGTAGTAGATGGTGATAAGGGGGTTGTATACACCCACAAGGATCTCCCGATTGAGTCGTAAATTACTCGATAGAGTTGCAAGCATCCGCCCCCAGCAGCTGCCACCGTCTGCTGTTAGGGTAAAAAAAAAAAAAAAAAAGGTTCCTCGGGCATATGGTTTGAAGGGAGTATGGAAAGGGGCAAAATGTCGTTTCTCTGTGTTGATGCATTTAAATTATAGTGTAGTGACTTCCTAGCCAATTTATATTTTATCTGCTTGCATTGGGAATAAATTGCTAGTCAGTGCAATAAATTAATAAATTTGCCGTTTTAGTTCAGTGATGTAGGCTGAGTCTTTGTTTCACGCCCCATTTCTACAATAATTCAGCAGTGAGGAAGTTCGAACTATAGCCTTTTGGATTTAGGAAAATGGCCATATTTATTTTATAACTTATTCGAGGCAGCTGAAAAAAACATCTCGCTTTTTGGTGTCCATGGTTATCTCATAGACGTTATTTGGTTTTATAACTTTCATGGAGGAGATTATTTTGAGGGTAGGGTATTTTGTTTTTTGTTTTTGTTTTCAATCTCTTGGAAAATGGGTTTACTTTTCTGAAGATCATCGAACACAAGTTAAAAGAAGAGTAGCATACAATACCAAAATATATGGGGACTTTTTTTTTATAATTTTGTCAAATTACACAACAAAATGAAAATGAAAAAACCCCAAACATAAGAGCAAAAATACAATTTATTTGCACTCGTATAAAATATAAGACAATGTGTGTCAAAAGATAAAAGTAAGAAAAATTAAATCTAATGATGTTAGTGTTTTGCTGTTTGTTTGTTTTTTTTTTTTAGATCACTACGGTTTAAATGCTATATTAAAAAAAAATTTAAAAAATTAGAAAGAATAAATTGACAAAAAAAAAAAGGGTAATTTGCAGAAGAACCATTGAAAAATTGCACACAAACCCCTAAAAGAAGCTCCAATGTGCAAAAGAAAAATTTGAGAAGCAAAAAATAAAAATAAAAATAAAAAATAAATGGAACACACGTTTTAGCGTTTTGGTCGAAGATAGTAAAAAGCCTCCTCACTTTATATGTAGTAAAAAAAATAGTAGTAAATTAGACATGAAAAAATACTCGGCACATTAATATGCAACAAATAACATACAAGTAAGGGGATTTTTACGATATTTCACTTAGTGATGTGCCAATGTAACACTAAAAGAGTGTTTAATGATGATATTAAAGCATGTAGCAATGATTTTTTACATCTCTTTTTTACTCATTGATAGAGTACCGATGGGTATGGAGCACTACATAATTAGCCAACAAGTAATTCAACAAATGATGTTTTTGTTAAGATTTCAATTAGTAAGTGTATTTTATTATTTTGACAAAATATATAGAGATTTTTACAATTTTATCAAACAGCATAAAATAAAAATGAAAAGTACCAAACAAAAGAAAAAATAATACGACATTTGAACTAAAAAAAATAGGACAATGAGTGTCAAAAGATATATATATATATATATATATGGAAACCACGTTTTGGTCAAAGATGAAGAGTGTGTAGTAAAATGCCCCCTTCTCACTTTATATGTATAGGATTAAAGGGTTGTTTAAGAAAACTATTCAAATTAGTTATTTAGAATGATATTGACTTTTCGAATTTGAAGTGGTATAAATGATTGGGATTAAAAGATATTGTATTGAAATTAGAAAAGTTAAAAAAAAAATAAAATGAAAATATTTAGAGGGAAAACAAATAAGGGGTAAGCCTCTAATAATAACGAGGACATGAGAGTCAAGATGCACAAAACAAAAAGCCCTTCCTAAAACGTCACACCACTCAAACTTTTGTGGATCCAATCAAAATATTTAACAATAAAAAAAAAGGAACAAAAAATAGTGAAATACCCTCAAATATTATGCTATAAAGTATTTTTTTTTTTAAAAAACGTAACTAAAATATAAGTCCTTCAAATATATATATCAAGTAAAGACAAAATCATAATTTTCAGAAGGAATTATATATAATATTCGAATTAAAAAAAATATTGAGGGCAAAAATGAAAGTTTTAAAGAAAATTATCAGTAATGTTATGAATATTTAAAGTTTAATGAGGGAAAATAAATGATATAATTGAAAAATTCTCAAACTTATAGGCAAGAAGATAAATTTCCATAAAGTCAAGGGAGAGCAAGTGCCCCCTCGTCCCAACCTAGGTCTGTCCCTATTAAATTCCCTAAATAAGTCCTTTACTTTTTCTTTTAACATTCGTCGTTATATTTATGTAAAATTTTCCAGTCATGTATTATATATCACATAATTCTTGTTTGTATTTTTTTGTTTAAAATCCTTTTTTTTAGCTTAATTTTTGTTAGTTCTTGATTTGGCAAAGGGATTTATTATGGTATTTGTAAGTATTTATGCTTTTTTATAAAGTAATTTAGAATTTTTTCAAAGTTTCTTAGGTCTTTGTTAAAATTGAAATTTAGTTTGTTTGGTGAATATTTATTAGAATGAGGGTATTAGTGAAATTTTTAAAAAGTTTAGTAGTCAAACTTTAATTGTTTGGTGACACGTCATAGTTTTATTGACGAAGAGGGTATCTTTTTGATAAATTTGGAGACAAAAATGTAGTGTTCACAAGATTGAGGGTACTTTAGTATTTTTTCCAAAAAGAAACATAATCTTGGAAGTAGGCCTGTAAAAATTATTGAGAAAATTTGATCTGATGTAAACATTTGACATTCAAGCTTATAATTTATACCTCTATTGTATGCCATATCACTTTTTTCATAAATAAATTACTATTTTGCCCTCTGTCTCTCTTCTTGTCGTCTTTATTTGTAAAAAAAAATAATGAAAGACAATTCGCATCAAATTCACAACTAAAAGATGACATTGAATGCAGCCTTTCTTTTAAGATAGTAATTTTAAAATCAAGTTGTTCAGAAGTGATATTTTTCAAAATTTTCCAAAATTACTATATAGAAATCATTGGTATCTACCATTTCTCATATCAAATAATACTATGTTCACGGTTTTTTCTTGTATATCAGAAGTGTCATATTCAAATAATCGAAATTAGAAATATATATTAATAAAAATTGAACAAAGAGAAAGAAAAACACAAGTTTTAGAGTAGTTATACTACTTGAGCCTACCTTTGCTATAGTCATTATATTATATTTGTATGTCATTAGAGAACTAGAATAACACCATTAAACTTATAATTACAAATCAATCCATATATATATATATATATATGGCAACTAAGAAAAGAAGTAGAATGCCGAGTGAAGAATTGGTCGAGCCCCTTTCTCTGTACTTCGATCTATTTGTAGACCAATATTACTCATTTGTCGATTGCGTCATGTGATGATAACCATTCATATCTTCTTATTTCGGTATCATAAGACAGTTGGTGGTATGCCAACCTATCGAGTCGTACGATATAGGCCTATATGAGCCGTGTAGAATAGGCTTATGCAAGTTATTTAGGACAGCCGAATCATTAAAGCTTAAGATATTAATATGTAGAAAATGACGTAATTCAAATAAATGATAGTGATCATCAAATATGAAGCTATTCTGATAATTATGGGGATCTTAAAGATTGAGCTGTACACGATTAATAAATGACCCTAGTCTTTTTCATTGGAATTCGAATAAGAGATAAAGAAAAACAGAACCCTAATTAATGATGAGGCATCCAACCACACTATAAATAGATGTACTCATCTTTCATAAGTATCTTTTTGTCACTCATGTGATCAAAACGTACTCGGAGAGAGAAACACCTACTCTGACCTATGCAGAGCTACCTGACTATTCTTTCTTGCAACTGCCCTCCCCTCATCAATTGCTAAGGTGAGCACATGTTGATTAGAAGCATGATTATTATGAACACTTCATTATTTTCATGGAGGTAGATTCACCCATGACTATAGTTTGGCGCCTACTTTGGGGCCTCTATTCAAACACGTACACGAAGATTAATAGACGTCGTTGACTAGCATAATGTATTACATGCCACATGAAGCAGTACATGCAAGCCATGCCAATGGAAAGTCCAACAAGATAACATATGCAAGATCGACCATGCCACCCCAATATCATACATACAGTCACCTTTGCTTGATGTCATCATTATCACCATACTACACGACAATGTAAGAACGATCCTCAGGCACCACCGCCATAACAAACACAACATGTTAGAGTAAAGCAACAAAATTACTGCCCTACTCTACCTCCGCCATGTGCATTTCCTCTATGGAGTGAACCATCTCCACTTGGATATCACTTTGAGAACCATATTGCTAAGACCATGGAAAAATTTAGAGAGAGATTCTAAGATCTCTAGGAAGACCAACGGGGTCTGATGAGTTAAATGTGACATCTTAGCACACTCAATTGCAATAGTGCATCCTTGAAATAATTGTCCCTATCAAATTTAGTGTCCCTATGCTACCGAAGTATAATGGCAACAATCCACATTACCACATATGCCAGTATAAGCAAGTGTTGCTTGATTATAGCATCCATCATTTATGATGGATTGGATGATGTGGAAGTTATTTTTTTTATAGCTTGAAAGGATCCGTTCTTCGATGGTACTATAACTTACCCATAAGGAGCATTGCACGATTTGAGCAACTCACCAAGGTCTTGGTGGATAATTATTTCGTCCACATTCAATCAGGTAGGACAAGAGAAGACTTGTGGATGATTATCCAAAGTCCAACTGAATCACTACATGTGTTTATCAAGAGATTTACTCGCATGCTATTTGAACTCCCTAAATAAAGGATGATGTTGCATTAGAGGCCCACGATTAGGGACTAGTCCATAAGTCCCCATTCAAAGACTACCATAGCCACCAAGGTTTCCATGACGAAAATGCAAGGGGTACTCATTCTATCTCGGGTTTGCGATTATGAAGACGAAGATCATAGGGTTGAGAAGGCAATGTGTGAGAGGCGTGGGCGAGAAATTCCTTTGCGAGCCAATACAGTATGCGTGACCACCATAACCTATGTAACTAAGAGCCACGAAGTGAAGCCCATAAACGAAAGAGAGACGATCGACTACCACTCCCCTCGAAATATAATTTGAACATCAAAGCTGGCGATTTGGGTTGCTTACACTTAAAACATAAGGAATACATGAAGATTGCAAGTTCCATCATGGTAAGGGACACGTTTTAGCGGATTATAGAGCGTTGTGGTAAGATATAGTAGAATTACTCAAGAAGGGTTACTTGAAAGAGTTCATATGTGAAGGAGGACGCAAGACATGCTTGACTAAGAAACCAAGACTTGCTCATTGATATGAAGAAGAACTAGACATTAGAGTGAAGCTCACGGTTAACTTTTGTAGTGAACTATTTATGATTTAATAGTCTTCATGAAATCCTTGATCCCAAGTTGGGTCGTTACACATAAATGTCTAATAAAAGATGTCCAATAATAATTGAGTTACATAATACTTGCAAATATATATATATATAAAGTTAAAATCCTCTCAAAACTTATAGTTGAAGCTTCCCTTGGACTAGTTTGGTATTTTTGTAATGCCAAAATAACATATTTTAAAAATTTATAATTTCTAAACACTAGGTAGGAGTTGATTTTCAATAGGGCTGATAATTTGGGTCCAGACACAATACAGGACACAAAATTAGCGGGTTTGAGTCCTCGTTAACTGGGTATGAGTCTAACGTTAGACACGATTAAATAACAGGTGAGCACGGAATAAATACGAAAACACGATTAGTAAATAGGTCATAAACAAGTGAACACAAGTAAGACCCAATAAGTCCCGTTAGAAATATTTATTAAATGGTTTGCAAATGAGTAAACACGATCAAGACATATATATATATATCTATATCTATATATATATAAGTTATAATATTGTTTTTAAGGTTATTTATAACTTATAAGTAATAACATTAGTTTTATTTTATATTTTTATAGTATTTTGTAAACTAGATTAATTGTTTTATTTTCTAATCTCACTTAGTTATTGATACAATAAATAACTAAATTTGTATGAATTAAAATCACTCTTACTCAAACTCATTCAAGTTTAATTTGAAGGATAATGACCTTGGCTAATTAGGTTCAAAAGCCGAAGATATTTCAAAATCCGCCCCTTAATCGACAATCTTATTGATAATCTTTTTATTGTTGTTACTTATAGTTTAGTTATGGTTTTGTTCGATGGATTATGTTTAATCTTTATGATTGTGGTGGATTGCTAGGTTTTTTTTTTTTTTTTAATGTTTCAAAAGGATTATTTTGTCGTTATGTTTTATATTGATATAGTATGGCTATGTTTTGGTGGATTATCTATCCGTTAATTTAAGTATTTTTAATATTTAATTTATATTAGACGAAGCGGTCTTATTAGGTTTATGACTTGTTTAGCCCATTTATTAAATAGGTTATGTGACTCATTGGGACCGTGGGTTGTCAGGACATACGACCTATTTAGACCCGTTTATTAAGCGGGTTTAAATGAGTTTATGAGTTTACAAGACCCATTAAGACACATATATTAATCGTGTCCGAGTCTGTTAAAAAATTAATGGGCTATATCTGAGTCTTCACACTAGATACGAGTTTGGCCTAAATTCCTTGGACATAAATAAAATATGACAAGAACACAACACAGGACATGAATTGCTACCCCTAATTTTCAAAACTTCTTACGGGCATCTAATTATTAAATAGGCTTGCACAGAAATCTCAGGTACCCGACCAGCACACCACACCAACCGAAGAACCGATAAAAAATGGTAGGTATATAACCACTTGACACAAATCGAGCGAAACTCGATAGAACGATACTCTATCCTACAAAAGATAGAGAAGAAGACTACTCTTCGTAGATGGAGCTTGGACTCGCTGCGGAGTATCTCAACGATCAAGGCTTTGGTAATGCAGAGAGGGCCTCCCGTCAACCGGATCCGCCTTCGCAAACAACCCCGAGCTTCCACAGCCCAAGCAAACCTTCTTTAACCAGGAACCCAACAGATCAAGCGAGCTAACTAAGCTTCATCGCGCGTTCAGTTCCCATCGCCGCTCTGTGTACCCGACCGCGTCACCTGACCAAGTCTTCAACGTACGAACTTGGGATCTCTTAACATATACCCGACCGAGCTCAGGTACGAGAAAATTGCCGCTAATACTGGCCCGACCATACAATGTTCACACATATAATCGTAGAAGCAAGTCAAAAGTACTTTTCTTTATCAAAGTTTAAATGACTTCAAACAGGCCAATGTGTTTGATTCCTGATTTTCCATATTTCTTATGCTTGCCGTTTGTAAAAAATAAATGGTACACGATTCCCATCATTACTCTACCCTTCGACTGTTGGTTGAGACACTGCAAATGACAAGATTTGTAGATCTCTGTATCACAATTACCTTTCACCAATCTGCAAACGACAAATCGAATGCCCTATTCAACGGTTGACATAATCAACACTTTTCCTATATCAGCGCCATCAGAGGTCCTATTATTATAAATATGTCTATGATGGTAGAGTTGTTTCTTACTAAGACAGCAAAAGGAGAAAAAGAGTGAAAAATACATGACAAGAACAAAAGATTATTGAGAAGAACGGCTCTTCAAAATCAGCCGCCACTAAAGTCCATTCAATCACTTTGACAGACAAAATTTTAGTTGAAGCCTCAATTA
This sequence comes from Boehmeria nivea var. tenacissima, assembly GCA_018132145.1. Lineage (NCBI taxonomy): Eukaryota > Viridiplantae > Streptophyta > Magnoliopsida > Rosales > Urticaceae > Boehmeria > Boehmeria nivea. Next base: position 7,049,440 of record CM030875.1, on the reverse strand, counting down.
CGGCTATTACACAGAGATTGCAATCCCTCAATAGTTTCTACTTAACCTCTATTTCTTCAATCCTAGTATTCAAAAGGCAATCACGTCGTTCCTTTCGCCATAATGGGTATGAGTTACTTGTCATTATTCTGCAATCAACCAATTGTATCCGAAAATTCAGCCAAATTTCATGCTTTAATGAAATTTTTAACTTTGTTCAACCACAACAGGTATTCTTTGCTGTCTTTGTTGATCATGTACTCGTGAAGGAAATTTGTTGTGCTCGGTTTAATTCCTCTTATCTCCAAGTACTTGTGGAAAGACTTCTGCAGATTTTCATCCAAATCACTGGAGAAAAGGACACACATTAAAAACAATTGGAGAAAAATATTTAGAACTGATGCTAAGCTAGCGAAAATAGGCTTACCTGAAGTCGGGCCCTTCGTAGGCAATTTGATCATCAGCATTTTCAGTATGTTTCACTGACAAGCTTTCAATTGCAATTTCATCGGGGTAGGCTGTGCAAATAAACTCCAATGACGAAGATCCACCCTTCTTGCACACATTAACAACTAGTGGGACGTTAGATTGCATAGCTCTTTCGCTCTCTTCGTCTGCATCATCATAGTCATTTCCTTCGTCCGTAACTAAACTAGGCATATGAACTACGACATGTATGTCTTCATCTTGGTATGTTCTTTTGAGGGTTACGGTTTGGTGTCCGGGATTGTCTTGAATTTCGAAAGGGAACCTGCTCGGAAACTCGTCAATCTATTGTAACAACAAAACCACAATGGTGATGCTCTTGTTAGAAGCAAGAAAAATCTAAGCAATGAAATTACTTATTTTGCAAGAAAATCTCCGCCACAAAACTACAATAACAGGCCAAGAAATCTTCCATCACTGCTTGAAGGAATGTAAATCAAAACAAAGCCATAAAGTTATGTGACCATCAAGATGGATCAGCTAAAATTATCATCAATCAAGCTTCAAAACCAGCAGGAGTAACAGTGTCACCATATTGCCCAATAAATTTTAAGATTTAGAATATAGCCAATTTCTTAGAAATATTTTCAATTATACCCCTCAAAAGTAAAATTTATGACTAATATCCTCCTTATGACTAAAATTATATATGTATGACTGTATCTCTATTGAACTTATTAAATTATATTAAAAAGAAAATCCCTGCCCTTGTCGCTGATTACATAAAAATCATGATTGAAAATCAATTACGAACACCCCGAGAGTTAGCTCGGGTGGCAAAATCCTCTAATATGTAGATTGATGTCACATGTTCAAATCCTAGTGAGTACATTTACTCCTATATGGAGATATATATTATATAATTGAGTCCAAGGTATTTATTGGTCCATGCGGCTATTCCTTAGATTACTCGATTGTACTCCTAAATAGATTTAGATTAAGATCTATGGTGCGGTTTAATATGTAATTACATGTAATTTTTAAAATCAATTACGAACTTAAAATCTTTGCAAAACAAATATATCGCACTTCTACTTCACATAATCACCACAAATATAATCATTTCAAATAATAATAATAATAATAATAATAATAAACAACATCGAACAAAAAATACAATTGTTCCAATAACACAACAATTCCTTGGGATTGAATTCGAATAATGTCTCTGATATAAAATCTTAAATAAAACACGTCATTATTTTTTTTTCCTTCACATTTTAAAACCCAAAAAAAAAAAAAAAAAACTCACCTGGTCGTGATCGTCACTTTCTTTAGCGCAATTGATCTCTGCGTCGATGATTCGGAGAAGCGACTCGTCAGAGCCGAGCTTCTTCGTCTCGGAGGAGTAGTGAAAGGTCGGAACCAGAGGGCCGAGAGATCGATTCTTGTCAAGTGTGGTTTTGGCCAAATAGAAACCGTACGAGCGGTAATTTCTCTGGCTTCGCAATGTCCGAAGAGCTAGTGGAGCCAAGAACGAGGTTGATTTTCTGATAATGGAAGTCAAAGCAGCCATTTTTTTTTTTCTTTGCGAGTTTCGTTAGCAGAGAGAGAGGGAGAGAAAGATAAGGGTTTAGGGTTTAAAGGAGACGAAGAAAGAGAAAATTGTTTACTCTGTTTAGGGTTTAGGAGGCGGATGCTTCTGTCGTTTGGGTTGCAAAACGACACTCATTTGAAAGCCAAAAAGAATTATTAACCTTTGTAAGGCAATTGAATTTAAAAATAAAGAATTTCTATTTGAATTGTGTTTTCTAATTACGATGTATTTATAGTTCGTGACTAAATAAGTTTATGAATTGTGTCACACACAAATTAATTTACACCAATTAGTTTTATTTAGTTTGAAATTAACTAATGTTTAACTATTTTTTCTGAAGGGAAAATTTATAAAAAATCTCTAAGTTTTATCGAAATTCTAGTTTCATCCCTGTGTTTTGAAAATTTTAAAATAATCCTTTAGTTGTTAAATTTAGCTAAAAAAATACCTTTTGTCAAATTTGAGTTGACTTAAGTATGTGTATTTTATAAAAATGACCAAACTGCCCTTAGAATTAAAACAAAATTGAAAAAAAAAAAAGAAACTACATAAAGTTTGCAGGGTCATAGGTGGGTTCGCGGGGTGGGTCGCGGGGGTCGGAGGTTGTGGCGGTGGGTTTCCTGGGGGTCGGAGTTCGTGGTGGTGGGTCTGCGACGAGGTGGGTTCACGGGGGTCGGGGTTTGACTTTGCGACAGTGGGCTTTGCGGGGGTCTGGGCTTGTGAAAATAAGCACAATAAAGAGAAAATATTTTATTGTGAACTAACTTTTTCTTATTCATTGAGTTTCTTTATATAGAGAGTTTACAAGATATCGTACACAAAAGTAAGAATTTAAAAATAACAACTAATATCTAATATAACTGTAATATCCTAAAGCTGTGGATTTGAATCTTAACAGCCAATATCAAGAGAATATACGCTAATCATATCTAAAATAAATAAATGCTAATTATATCTAAATAGTCAATATATCTAAAATCGTAGGCTGTTGTGATTGTCTAACACTCCATGTCAAGTTGGAGTTGGGATTGAAATGTCAAGAACACCCAACTTGCGAAGTAGTCTTCGGTAAGCATCGCATCCAAGTGGTTTAGTAAAAAAGTCAGCCAATTGATCGCGAGATTGCAGATAAGAAGGAGTGATGAGACGTGCTTATATTTTTTCTCGAACAAAATGACAGTCAATTGTCAATTTCAATATGCTTGGTACGTACGTGGAAGACGGGATTTTCGGCAATATGAATAGTAGCTTGGCTATCACAATGAACTGGGATCTGTTGTGTATGATCAATGCCAAGATCTGAAAGGAGATATTTTAACCACTGCAACTCAGAAGTAAGGGCAGCAAGGGACCGATATTTCGCTTCTGCTGAAGAACGAGATATTGTTGGTTGTTTCATAGACTTCCAAGAAATAGGACTTGAACCTAACATAGTGAAATAACCAGTGGCGGAGCGATGAGTGGTAGGACAATTGGCCCAATCAGAATCTGCATATCTTACCAAATTCAGAGAACTCGATGCCAAAAGTAATAATCCTTGGCCAACAGTACCTTTGAGATAACGAAGAACTTGGTTAGCATCATCAAGATGCGATGAATGAGGTGATTGCATGAACTGACTAAGTGTGTTCAAAGCGTATTGAATGTCAGGACGTGTGACAGTTAGATACAAAAGGCGGCCTATGAGACAGCGATAAATCGTTGGATCAGAAAGAGGAGTCCAGTCCGTTGGTCGTAAACTTAAATGTTGTTCTATAGGAAAATCAGATGGTCGAGAACCAGTCATACCAGAATCAGATAAGATATCAAGGGCATATTTTCGCTGATATAAGAAAATCCCTTGTGTCAAACGAGATACTTCAATACCTAAAAAATAACGGAGTGTTCCAAGATCCTTTACGAAAAAGATTGAGCAAGGAATTGTTTGACGGCATAAATGGCATCATCATTGTTGCCGGTGATAATAATATCATCAACATAGACTAGAAGAAAAATTTGAGATTTGACCATTGATATAGGTAAAAAGGCTATAATCTGAAATAGATTGACGGAAACCTCGACGAATGAGAGTATTGGAAAATTTTGAAAACCATTGACGAGAAGCTTGTTTGAGGCCATAGATGGATTTATTTAATTTGCATACACGAGTCTCCCCCTTACGAGAAAAACCAGGAGGTAGTGTCATGTAAATCTTCATCGAGGTCATCTTTGATGAAAAGCATTGTTGACATTGAGTTGGTGCAAAGACCAATTTTTAATGGCCGCAATGGAGAGAAGAAGACAAATAGTTACTAGTTTAGCCACAGGTGCAAAAATATCGTGATAATCGACCCTCAATTTGAGTGTAACCTTTAGCGACCAAACGAGCTTTATATCTTTCAATAGAACCATTAGATCAATATTTAATTTTATAAACCCATTTACATCCAATAGGTGACTTTCTAGGTGGAAGTGGGCATAATGACCAGGTTGTGTTGGATTCAAGTGCTCGAATTTCATCAGCCATGGCATTCCGCCATTCAACAGATTTCATGGCTTGAGAATAAGATCTTGGTTCTTGGTTATCCAAGATATTAGTGAGAAATGCACGATGGGGATGACTGAGATTTGACATAGAAAAATAGGTAGCAATCAAATAGTTAGTGGAAGAAGAAATATGATTGCAAATATAATCCTTAAGGTGACTTAGCAGATGACGAATTCGTTGAGGCCGAGTATGGATGGTAGTAGCAGGTGTCATCGATGGGCAGTTAGTGGCTATAGGGGAAGATAGAGGATCAATAGAGCTACTAGCTTGAGAAGATGGAGTAATAGTAGGATAATAAAAGGTCTTGTCATCATCTATTGGAGCAATAGTAATAGGAGTGTTGATGATCGAGATGGAAGGTGAAAAGGAAAAACCGACTCGTGAAAGATTACATCGTGAGAAACGTAAATTTTGTGGGTTTCAAAATCGTATATGCAATATCCTTTTTGACCATATGGATAACCAACAAAAATACTAAGTTTGGCACGAGCATCAAATTTGTGTGTGATATTAATATTCTTGGCGAAACATAAACAACCAAGAACACGAAGTGAAGAATATGATGGAATTGTTCCATGTAGAACTTCATGAGGTGATTTATCTTTTAGCACTGGAGTTGGAAATTTATTAATAAGAAAGGCAGCCATAAGAATGCATTCTCCCCAAAACGAAAGAGGCAAATTCACTTGAAATCGTAAAGCTCTAGCAACACCGAGGAGGTGTCGATGCTTATGTTCGACGACTCCATTTTGTTTGCGGGTTGCGATGCAACTACACTGGTGAATAATGCCATTGGCATGAAATCATTTTTGAATTTTTGTTGAAAGAAATTCAGAACCATTATCTGAACGAATTGTTTGGAGTTGAGGGAGAAAATTTTTACCATTCCCATAATTGATTTGAGTGATTTTTGTGTTAAATTGACGATTGATTTGATTAAAAAATAAATTAACATGTTAAAGGTGTCAGATTTATTTATCATCATGTATATCCATGTACATCTGGAATAATCATCAACAATAGATAAAAAGAAACATGATCCATTTTAGAAGGTATGGAAAATGGACCCTATATATCAATATGAATCAATTCAAAAGCATTTAGACCAACAAGATGTACTTATGGAAAAGGGAAGACATGATTGTTTGGCATGCGCGCGCACATCAAATATGAATGATTTATTTGCAATAATGTTTGGAGAATTTTTACACATAAAATCAAAACGAGACTTAGATGGATGACCAAGGCAAGAATGCCATACGTCAAATTTATTACATTGCTGAAAAGAGAATGCAGAATGAAATCCTAAATTTGCAAGGTCATGAGTGGGAGGCTGAAATGTGCAGATTTTAATGCTCTGATACCATGTGAAAATAAGCACAATAAAGAGAAAATATTTTATTGATAACTAACTTTTTCTTATTCATTGAGTTTCTTCATATAGAGAGTTTACAAGATATCGTACACAAAAGTAGAAATTTAAAAATAACAACTAATATCTATATATAATAGTAATATTCTAAAGTTGTGGATTTGAATCTTAATAGCCAATATTAAGAGAATATACGCTAATCATATCTAAAATAAATAAATGCTAATCATATCTAAATAGCCAATATATCTAAAATCGTGGGCTATTGTGATTGTCTAGCAGGGCTTGCAGCGGTGGTTTTTACGTCGGTGGGTGTCTCGGCGGTGGGTTTCGCGGAGGTTGGGGTTCGTGGTGGTGGTTTTCACAGGGGTCGCGACGGTGGGTTTTTTAGGGGTCGAGGTTCGCGACGGTGGATCTTCAGGGGTAGGTTTGTGAGGGTCGGGATTCATGGTGGTAGGTCTGCGGGGGTTGGGGTTCTCGAAGGTTAGAGTTCGTGGAAGTGGGTTTTGCAAGGGTCACGATGGTGGGTTTCGCCGGGATCGGGTTTTGCAGGGTGGAGTTCGCGGTGGCGGGGTTCACAGCAGTGGGGTTCGTAGGGTGGTTTTCGTGGCAGTGGGTCTGCGTCTGTGGGGCTGGGGATCGTAGCGATAGGTCTGCGGGAGTGGAGTTCGCAACGGGGTGCTTCGCGGTAGGGTGGGTTCGCGGCGGCGCGGCGGGGTGGATTCCTCGGCGGTGGGTTTTATTAGGGTTTGGGGTGAGAGAGAGTTGAGTGGGGGAAAAAAAGTTGTAGTAATTATTTTGTCCTTTTGCATGGGTATAAATGTCATTTTGCGCCTGAAGTTTGATTTTTCATTTTGTGACAAATATTTTTATACCTGATTTCACAATTAGAGGATTATTTTAGAATTTTCAAAAATATAAGGACGAAACTAGAATTTCGGTAAAATTCAAGGATTTTTTTTAAGAATTTTCCCTTTTCTCAAAATAAAAATTAGAAAATTCTTCAATAATCCTTGAGTTTTATTAGAATTTTAGTTTTGTCCTTGTATTTTTCATAATTCTTAAATAATCCTCAAATTGTTCAAATCAAACGCCAAAGTATGCTGGAACTCAATTTTGCTCAACATTTATACATAAAAAAACAGTATTGCCCTTTAATAAAATAACATATTACATTAAAATATTTTATTTTTTATTTTCTTACTTTTTTATGTAAGATAAAGAAAAAAACACAAATCATATTAAAAATAAAAATATTTATTGTTAACAAATATATTTTTTAAGCATAATATGTCTAAAGAGTAAAAAAAAAAATGTTAACAATAAACGAATAGATTTATATAAATCAAAATCTTTATTCATAACAAATATTTTCTTTTTCAGTTTCTTACTCTTTATTCTTCAGTATAAAAATTTAAAAAAAAAAAGGAAAAAGAAACCCAAACTTCAATCCCACACTGCCACCCATCAACCCCACGCCGTCAACCCAACGCCTGCGCCATCGACCCTAACTCCAGTACTAAACTGCCCTCACCAAGATCGCTCTCTTCAGATCTCTCAAATCGCAAAAAAAAACCATTGTATATTATAACATCTTCTCTTTCTATCTCAATCACTCTCTCCCTCTTTTTTCGTCCTTGTTTGGTTGCTTGAAGTTCTTTGACCAAAATTAATGGTGTAGATTCAGATAGGAGGTTTTGGATGAAGGTGGTCGGAAATTGACATTGGTCTACTAAGGATCGAGTCGGTGACTGGCAGCATGGATCTTGGCTAGAGGGCGGCGATTTTGGCTTGTCGGTGCTGGTTTGCGGCCATTGCTCAAGCTTGGCATTGATCTAGCAACACCGGGATCCTAGCGCGAAAGGCCAAATTTGGGTTGCGTTTTCCTATTGTCGAACCGCCACGCAACCCGCCGCCTCTGAGCCACTTCTTCGTCGAGGATTAATAAGAAATCGATTTAAAGTGTTTTTGTTGTTGTGTGCAATGGAGGTTTTTTGGAATTAATTTATGGTTTGTTGGATTTGAATTGTGCTAAAGATTTAGATTTTGAAGAAAAATAGTGACATTTTTTTTAGTTAGCATCTTACAAAAAAGCTTGTAGTTAATTTTTGGTGTTTGAAACATTTTTTTTTCTGTTACATTGTTGATTTTTTTAACATTTTCATTATTTTTACTTAGTCAAGTATGGGTTGTGGAATTAAAATTTGTTACTTACAAATAAATATAAAAAAGAGCTTTGATTTCGGATGATTGCTGGTTTTGGTTTCTAAGATTATCTCTAACCAAGAGATGTAAAATGCCATTTTTTTAATGTAAAAATGGCATTATGCAACAGTCAACAATAACTGTTATCTCCTACCCAGCTCTATTTTTTTATATCAAAAAGAATATTCTTAGTATATTCTTTCACACCAACTTTTTATAATAATTTATTTTTAAATCCTTATTATTTTATTATTTTACCAATTGCTCACAATAAAAGTTAATTAATATATTATTAATCAAATAATATAAATTAAAAAAAACATATGTATGACAAACTAAATGCATATTTTCTCTGTTGTATGAAATATGTTGATTTATTTATCATAAAATATTACAAAAAAATTTAATACGCAAATAAATTACATAAATCTAAATATTACACCTCATAATTAAAGAAAGAAAACAAGCCACCACATATTTCATTGATTGAAATAAATAGATTTAAATTTTTAAGTTTGAATACTTCTCCCACATATGATTTATAAGTGCATTCCATAGCGCAAATTGTGCATCCTTCTCTCTAATTCGTCTATATCGACCAATAAATTGTTGAAATCGCGCATCTTCGTCTACCACCCTGTCAACTTCAGTAGGTGGTATTTCAATTACTTGTTCAAATGGAGCATTTAAATCACGTTCGTCCTCAATTATCATGTTAGGCATAATAATGTAAGCTGACATTATATCATGTAATACTTCTTTGCACCAAAAACGTGTTGGTCCTGCTACAATTGCGAACCGCGCTTGGAGGACTCCAAAGGCACGTTCAACGTCTTTTCGACATGCCTCCTGTCGCATGGCAAAATCTTTTTTCTTTGGACCTTGTGGGTGTTGAATTGTAATGACCTGAATCCAAGACCACTGTTGCAAGTAATTAATTTCTATTATTGAGACATATTAGCTCGTAATATTATATTGATTATTTTTAATTTTGAGGGGGATTATCTCATTTTCGTCAAATTTGGTCAACTTTGAAAATCGTGCAACTAGTAATGCAAATATCATTATTTTTGGCATTCTTAAAATTTTTGGACTTGTTAGGAATTTATTTTTCAAGTTGGATGTGAAATTAAAATTCCTAACTTCTCAAGTTCAATTTATTAGTGGAATTTTATAATTTTAGAAAATTGTACCAATTTATTTATTTTAAGTGGCCAATTTTTGCCCAATTGTGAAAGCCCAATTTCACTAGGGTTTCTTTTTCTTTTTCCCCCTTCTTTCTTTTCCTCCCCAGCCGACCAGCACCATCTCTCTCTCTCTCTCTCTCTCTCTCTCTCTCTCTCTCTCTCTCTCTCTCTCTCTCTCTCTCTCTCTCTCTCTCTCTCTCTCTCTCCTTGTTTTTCTTCCTCTCGTCAGGCCGACCACCCTCCCGGTCAGGCCGCCGCGCCCAGCCCAGGCGTTTGCTGACCCCGACCCAGCCTCCTTCGCGTGCGGCCCTGACCTGGCGAGCCCAGCGCTCCCCCGCAAAGCCCAGCGCCCGCGAAGCTCCGCTCCGCCTCCTCGCACAGCCCTGACGCCCCCAGCACGCTTTGAGCCTCCGCGCCTTCCTACGTCGGACCCCGCCTTGCCCAGCTCCCTCGCGCCAGTGCGCGGCCTTGCACGCTCGCCTCTCCGCGTGTTTCTTCGCCCTCGCGCGACAGTGGAATGCGCAAGACGTCCGTGCCTGCTCAGCCCCTGCGCGGCGCCCCGATCCAAGCAGCCTTGTGCTCGAGTCACGCTCCTCTGCGGCGACCCAACATGCAGCCTCCGGCGCTAGTTTCTCGCCGCTCCGTGCCTCACAGTGTCGCACAGCCGCGCCGCCCAACTCGCGCCTCCGTACGCCCACGCAGCCACGCCGCTCCGCTCACGAGCTTCGCCCGAGCTCGCGCGAGCAGCTCCGCGCCAGCCAACCCTCGCCGCTCTGCTTTCGAGCGAGACCAGGGAGCTTGCGAGCTCGCGCAGCCCGCGCCTCGTCTCAGTGAGACTCAACTCCGTCTTGCCTCACCGCGGCCGTCTCGAGGCAATAACCGTGCCTCCTCTGCGAGGCTCTGCGACGGTCACTCTGAGCACGCCTCCGCCAGTCGCCACTCGCCGAGCTTGCGCTCAAGCTCTGCCGACAAATCTCTGTATCGCTTCTCCCATGACGTCCGACGAGCCCAAGGGTTAGAAACCTCAACCTTGCTGCCCGTTGTGGTTTCCGTTCCGTCGAGTGAGCTCGTCGATGCCGTCACTGTCGCTAGCGAGTCATCGTCGCTCGTGCTAGGTGAGCTTACTTTAGCCGAACGTGTTTACGTGTCTTGATAGATTAACATTGTTGTTTTGAATTTCAATGTTTATGGTTGGATTAATAATATCGCGGCAAATATATTAGTTTATTTGGATGTGTTTATGCGAGATTGGTACCTATTGTGTTTCTTAGTCTTGCGAGTGTGTGGGCGTGCTTGGCTTAGTATACTTTTATCTTTTTGGCGCTATCAAGTTTGGTGGATTCATGTCGTTTTAAAATCTGACAAGTTGTCGTTTTGGTGGATTTTTGTGAAAACCTCGTTTGGGCCATGATAAGCTTTTTGAGTGGCTTTATCCCTTTAATTATGGAACCATAATTGGAATGATTAATGTTGAAAAGCCATCCTTTGTGGGATTGTGATTGCGATGGCTTTATTAATTTATTTGGATTAAATACTTTTCGGCGAATGTACTAGTTTGATTCAAGGTGTTTATTGGAATTTGGTGTCTCAAGTGTTTTGACATAAAACCTTGCGAATATGCGCCGTTTTAGTATCTTTTCAAAATAAGAAACTTTAGATAAGAATTTTCTAAAAAGAAAATTGTGTGATCTTGAGGATTTGGTTTTGTTGTACGAGCCTTGGTTGTATTGGGTTGTATTTTTTGTTAACGCGCCCGTTTGAGCTTAAAGCGAGTATCGGGTCGTGGGTTTGAGTGTTTCGCATCATATTTTTGTTTAAGTTCGAAACTTGATTTGATGTCTTTTATTCTCGCAAATTATGCAGGAACGTCAACAACGCAAGTTCGACCGCTCAACCCTTCACCGCCTTTTTATTAAAGGTATCAACGGCGGTCGGGAACAAAGTATTAGCGGTAAGCCACGACGACGTTCTCTATAACTTTCTTTTGTGGTTTAAACGTCCATTGGTCTAGTGTGAATCCCAGCCGTTAAGGCTCGGTGTTGAATTATGATTATGTTTGAAATTATTTATGATAAATGATAAAATTGTCTGTGTGGTTGTTGTGAAGAATTGTGACCGAAATTAGTTCGGTGCTGGGTTGAAATTAGGTGAAGGCTTCGGCTGGGATATCCGAAAAACAGGGGAAATTCTGCCGGATTTTCGGCTCGAAGTTTAGACACTTTTTATGGCTAAGTAGAGGACTATTTGGACCCAAGAATTTCTCTCTCACCTAAACTAATCGAATGACAACACTAGGGAATTAGAGGGGTTTTCTTGAGGAATTAATAGCCGTCCCACTGTCTAAAATCACACTCTTTGAGTTCAACCTCAAGTTCTTTCCTCTCTAATAATTAATGGTAAACCTTGGCGTTGACCCTCTAAAACTCGTGTTGGATAGGAACATCTCACGCCAAGCACGAGAAGGGACGCCCTTGAGGAAGGACTCCGAGGACCGAAGCAAGAAGCTTAGGACCTCAGGTAAGTGGATCTCCATTGTGACACGAGTATACTTTACAATGCTTGAATATATTGTGCAGTGTTGAGATTGTATAAAGCGTGCGATGCTTCTAAAATTGTAGCTACTATACTGTGTGGATCTCTATTCTTGCTAAGGTTGTGAATACGGGCTTTTGATCGTGTTTGTCTTGTTTGTGCAACGAGCCTGCAGGTATGGGACTGTAGGTTCGTTTATGATATGTTGTGTTTTTCTAGGTGTGTATTGGTACGTGTGTAAATTTATATGTTTATCTGTCTGTGGGTATGGGACCACAGACATAAAACTACTCAACTTCGTGGTTCAGGTTACTGTGCAGGGTGTGTGTGTCTGTTTGTGTGTGTATATGTGTTAGTATGACTTATATGTCGGTGGGTATGAGGCCACAGGCATAAAACTATTTCTGTTATTGTTGAGACTTTATTGCAGGTCAAAGAGAAACTCTAAGATAAGCCAAGGGGAGTGAAAGCACCGTATGTATTCGGGTAAGGCCCGACGGGGCCGCGAATCATGATCGGTTCTGAGACCGCCCGACGGGGCCATCGTACGAGGTTTCGGAACTACTCGAGGAGGTCGGCGAACGACCTTTCTTTGCATGTGTAGTTTGATCATCAGAGAGGGGCCCGACGGGGTCGCGATCATGATTCGGTTTCGAAATAGCCCGACAGGGCTACTGGCCATGAAAGACTTCGAAACGACCCAAGAGATCTTGAGGAGGTCGGCGGACGACCTTCCGAAATGGCCTGAGGGGCCTTGGGGAGGAGAGCTACGGCCTTCCCCACAGTTTATGATTTGATGATCCGGATCGGCCCGATGGGGTGATTGCGCAATCAATCTGAAGCAGTCCGACGGAACCCCAGTCGTGAGGAGTTTCGGATCGACCCACAGAGGGTCTAGAATGATAGTAATTCTAGAACGACTTGTAGAGGGTCTAGAGTTGTATAAATTCTAGAACGACCCACAGAGGGTCCAGAATCGTATTAGTTCTAGAATAACCCGTAATGGGTGTAAATGTATATCAAAATTGTAGAACGACCCACAGAGGGTCTAGAATGATAGTAATTCTAGAACGACCCGTAGAGGGTCCAGGGTTCCAGAGTTGTATAAATTCTAGAACGACCCACAGAGGGTCCAAAATCGTATTAGTTCTAGAATAACCCGTAATGGGTGTAATTGTATATTAAATTCTAGAACGACCCACAGAGGGTCCAGAATCGTATTAGTTCTAGAATAACCCGTAATGGGTGTAAATGTATATTAAATTCTAGAACGACCCGCGAAGGGGTCAAGATGTGTATTAAGTTCTAGAATAACCCGTGAATGGGTTTAAATGTGTATTAAATTCTAGAACAACTCGCGCAGGGGTTTAGATATATGTATAAGTTTTAGAACGACCGGCGAGAGGTCTAAAGAAGGGGTAAGGCCGATGTGACCTCTCCAATATTATAGAATCAAGAATTCTTAAATAGTAAATCGTATGCACACATAATTTTATAAGCTAAGTCAGAGAGTTGTGAACTTGAGTGAGATTAGAACTAAATATGAAATTGACTTTTGAGTCGAGATTTATGGGTCGCTAAGTCCGACCCCTTTTCACATCACAACTCTTTTGCAGGTATTATACCCCGCGCAGGTTTAGCAACCTATTTTTGAAATCTATTTCGCGGGCAAAGTTGTTTAAGAGTGATATTTACTCTTCGGACTACGATGACTCGATTGGTGAGTCCGTCCTTTTTTTATTAGATTATTGTGTTGTGATATTTTAGTTGTTTATGACCTGCAGACTTAGCAGTTTACTTATCTAATCTACTTACTGGGCTAATAGCTCACTAGTGTGCTCGTGTTGCAGGTATCTTGTCACGAAAGCAAAAAGGGCTAGGCAACAATGACGGGAGCAGCGAGTGTATACGGGACCGACCTGTAAAATCTTACGTGGGCAACCGGCTAATCGTTGGCAAAGAAAGTTTTAAATTCCGCATATTTTATAAATGTTTAAATTAAATCCGTTTTGATTATGATGAGGATTGATAATCCTTATGTTTATTATTAAAAGCTCAATTATGTAACTTATTTAATAATAAAAAATTCAAATTTGTCCGTATTTTTCAGGACTAAGACATCATTTGGAGTTTTGGGTCGTTACAAAGTTGGTATCAGAGCCACGATGTAGCCGATCCTGTAGACAACCCTGTATGCACAAGCGTGATTCTTCCGTTGTCGCCATTGTGAGCAACCCTTACTTCTGCTTCACGTGCAATGAGATGTTAATTTAGTAAAGTTAGTTGCATGTGTACTCTAATAGGACGACTGAGACGTGATTAGAGGAATAAGCTGAGTCTTAGGGCTCGAGCTAATCGTCCAAGGACGCAGTCGTTCAAACTAGTTATCCACCATTAGCCCTACTACCTCTGAGTGGGGCCAATGACCGTAAGTTGTGAGTTACTACCAAGGTCATTCTCAAAGGATACGCACCTCCAGTTGACAGCCGCCATAGTTGTTTGAACAACGTTAGTGCTGACCCTACATGAAATGAAGGCCATTAAAGACTAGCAATAGCAAATGATCCCACAGGCGAGGATTCTAATGAAAACGATGACGAGGCTATAGTCGATGAGTGCATGCGTCTCTTCTTTTGTTTAAATCTTAATATAATAGGCTCTTTTTACATAATTGGATGACGATGTGCATATTTGGCCATCAACTACCATCCCTTTTTCTAAGTAGTCATCGTAAGGCCAGTCCCATCAAGAGCAGCGGTCTAAGGTTCGTGAAGTCGTAAGACCATAGATTTAATTGCAATGTGTGAAAAAAAAAAAACTCGCTTGAATACTAAAAGTGTGAGTATTTTCCTACACTGCCACGGCCATCGACCTCTGCTCAAGGACAGAAAAAAGGCGTTAGATTCATAAATGATTTTAAAAGCACTGTACGATGGGTTTTATGTACTCTATCCTTGGATGGCGTTCAAATTCCTTCGTACCCGAGAAGATAAGCCTAAGCTTTCTATTTTTCAGAGGATGCATATGTTTTGGGCACGAGAGAACATCGTTCACAATTTTGATGATTATCATAGTAGCGCAGCGGAAGTGTGGGAAACAATGCTTAAAAAGATATTAAAGGCTCATTCAGCATGCCTAGGCGGGACTTACATCGAGCCTGCATGCACTACTACATTGACGCTAGTAGGCTCTAGGGCGTTTTATTTCTATTGCGGAGGTCGTGTCAAGAGGTTAGCTTAGACAGCTGACGTGATAACAAAATCGTTCGAGCCTTCTACCCAGACGGATGAGACCATAGAGTCGCGAAGGCCACCAATTCACTCCATGTATGCAAGGTGTAAAAATAAAGGGAATAGAAGTGCTGATGTGTAGTAGAACTTCTATTAATAAGACTTGTGATGTGTGATGTGAGAGGTTGGCGTGTCAATTACGTGTCAAGTACTGTGATTAGTTAAACTAGATCACAAGGATGTTTTGAATATAGGAGTTACACTGTAAGTGTATTGGTCATTTAGAAATTTAGTTGTTGCAGAACTCAGCTCTTGTAGGAGAGTTCCAAGTCTCGTGGAAGCTTGGTTTGTTTGTTTCTTGATAACTTCCAGATCTTGAGTTATACGAATTGCACTTTTTTTTTTATGCTTTGTGTTGATTCAACTATTTGAACTTTACGGTGCTCTGTGATAACTATCTTTGGATAGTTGTATATGTTGTTTTACTATTTCTATTAGTTGGGTGTACCTTATAGATGTTAATTATTAATAGATTTCCTTTTTCTTCGGGATGCGAAATTTTGATGACATTAAAAGCATAGAACGATAACCCAAATACCATTCGGTGATAAATTGTAGAGGGAATAACGTGCGATTTCCAACCCTTAGAATGGAGAGCTCCAATCTTAAGAGGTCATCGATGGGGTTAGCCATACCCGTCTTCTTAGCTCGCCGGTTACGAAGAGTGATTGATAAGGACTGTCAGGGATTTCTCGCTCGCATTAGGACCTGTCCCAAGAGGATACACATCAAGCTTTGGATATTTCGATCGTAAGGAACTCTGTTCATGTCCTTCCGGAGGACCTTCTAGGATTACTTCTCGACCTTGAGATTAAGTCCGTTATCGAACTATTATCGAGTGCCGCCCAGTGTGTGATATTGACGGGATTTAATGGGTTGAATTCAGCTAAAAAGGCTGTTTAGCAGGGGTTTTATAAGACCCAGTCGCTTAACGTTGGGAGCATCCGTACTCTATGTTAGAAAATGAGGGTGATTGCGGCGGTCACAACCCCTTGAGCCAAGAGAAGGGCAAGATAGGGTAAGCTACGCAATCCCTCACAACGTGGATTATTATCGATTCGTGAGGTAAAGACTTGTGATCAGGCTATCTCTAGTTAAAGGTACAAGGAATATATGCCCAAGTTCGCCTTTCGTACTAGTTACAGACACTGTGAGCCCTTAGTGACGTCTTTCAGACTCACCAATACCCCAGCTGTGTTACGGTTGTAACGAATTGTGTCTTCGAAGACTATATCAACATTATCGTTATAGTCTTTAACGATGATATTCTCGTCTATTCGAAAATAAAATAGGAGCATGAGAAACATGAACAAGCCATTTTGCAGAGTGTATCAGAGAGAAAGCTCCGCGAAAAGCCCAAGAAGTGTGAGTTTTGGTTGAATATGCCTCATTCTTTGGTCGCGATGGTGTTTATCGAAAGGATTTTTATGAATCTGTCAAGAATTGAAGTCGTAAGTTCGTGGAAACAGCCTTGGAAGGCCATAGAAGTTTAGAGTTCTTGGCTGTAGTCGGTGCTATAGACGATTTGTGAAGGGATCTTCTTAGCATGCTCCGCATCTAACAACCTCACTCGAAAGAATATTGAGTCTTCTTGGACCCTGACGAGTGAAAGGAGTCTCTAAAGGATCTTAGGGTGTCTCACGAGTGCCATAGTAATAACTATCCCAAGGGGTACCAGCATTTGGAGTCTGAGATTGAGATAGCGGATGCGCTTTCTCACATTTGAAGAGCTAACATAAGATGATGATTTAAGCGTTAGGACCGTTTCGAGGGTCAAGATTATGTGAGGGGACCACATCGGAAGAGAGGCAACTCGAGAGCTTTAGGCTGAAATAAGAGAGAAATACCCACACTTGTTCTAAGTTTCGAGGACGAAACTTCTTTAAGGTGGTAGGATTGTAATGACCTGAATCCAAGACCACTGTTGCGAGTAATTAATTTCTATTATTGATACATATTAGCTCGTAATATTATATTGATTGTGTTTAATTTTGAGGGGGATTACCTTATTTTCGTCAAATTTGGTCAACTTTGAAATCGTGCAACTAGTAATGCAAATATCATTATTTTTGGCATTCTTGAAATTTTTGTACTTGTTAGGAATTGATTTTTCAAGTTGAATGTGATATTAAAATTCCTAACTTCTCAAGTTCAATTTATTAGTGGAATTTCATAATTTTAGAAAATTGTACCAATTTATTTATTTTAAGTGGCCAATTTTTGCCCAATTGTGAAACCCAATTTCAGTAGGGTTTCTTTTTCTCCCCCCCCCCCCCCCCCCCCCCCCCCCCCCCCCCCCCCCCCCCCCCCCCCCCCCTCCTCCCCCCTTCTTTCTTTTCCTCCCCAGCCGACCACCACCATCACTCTCTCTCTCTCTCTCTCTCTCTCTCTCTCTCTCTCTCTCTCTCTCTCTCTCTCTCTCTCTCTCTCTCTCTCTCTCTCTCTCTCTCTCTCCTTGTTTTTCTTCCTCTCGTCTGGCCGAGCACCCTCCCGGTCAGGCCGCCGCTTGCCGCCGCGCCCAGCCCAGGCGTTTGCTGACCCCGGCCCAGCCCCCTTCGCGTGTGGCCCTGACCTGGCGAGCCTAGTGCTCCCCCGCGAAGCCCAGCGCCGGCGAAGCTCCGCGCCGCCTCCTCGCACAGCCCCGACGCCCCCAGCACGCTTCGAGCCTCCGCGCCTTCTCGCGTCGGACCCCGCCTCGCCCAGCTCCTTCGCGCCAGTGCGTGGCCTTGCATGCTCGCCTCTCCGCGTATTTTTTCGCCCTCGCGCGATGTTGACGTGCGCAAGACGTCCGTGCCTGCTCAGCCCCTGTGTGGCGCCCCGATCCAAGCAGCCTCGCGCTCGAGTCACGCTCATCTGCGGCGACCCAACACGCAGCCTCCGGCGCTGGTTTCTCGCCGCTCCGTGCCTCACAGCGCTGCGCTGCCGGGCCGCCCAACTCGCGCCTCCGTACGCCCGTGCAGCCACGCCGCTCCGCTCACGAGCGTCGCCCGAGCTCGCGCGAGCAGCTCCGTGCCAACCAGCCCTCGCTGCTCTGCTTTCGCGCGAGACCAAGGAGCTTGTGAGCTCGCGCAGCCCGCGCCTCGTCTCAGCGAGACTCAGCTCCGCCTTGCCTCGCCGCGGCCGTCACGAGGCAGCAACCGTGCCTCCTCCGCTAGGCTCCGCGACGGCCATTCCGAGCACGCCTCTGCCAGTCGCCACTCGCCGAGCTTGCGCACAAGCTCTACCGACAAATCTCTGTGTCGTTTCTCCCGTGACGTCCGACGAGCCCAAGGGTTAGCAACCTCAACCTTGCTGCCCGTTGTGGTTTCTGTTCCGTCGAGTGAGCTCGTCGATGCCATCACTGTCGCTAGCGAGTCGTCGTCGCTCGCGCTAGGTGAGCTTACTGTGGCCGAACGTGTTTACGTGTCTTGATAGATTAACATTGTTGTTTTGAATTTCAATGTTTATGGTTGGATTAATAATATCGCGGCGAATATATTAGTTTATTTGGATATGTTTGTGTGAGATTGGTACCTATTGTGTTTCTTAGTCTTGCTAGTTTGTGGGCGTGCTTGGCTTAGTATACTTTTGTCTTTTTGGCGCTATCAAGTTTGGTGGATTCATGTCGTTTTGAAATCTGACAAGTTGTCGTTTTGGTGGACCTTTGTGAAAACCTCGTTTGGGCCATGACAAGCTTTTTGAGTGGCTTTATCCCTTTAATTGTGGAACCATAATTAGAAAGATTAATGTTGAAAAGCCATACTTTGTGGGAATGTGATTGCGATGGCTTTATTAATTCGTTTGGATTAAATACTTTTCGGCGAATGTACTAGTTTGATTCAAGGTGTTTATTAGAATTTGGTGTCTCAAGTGTTTTGACATAAAACCTTGCGGATATGCGCCGTTTTAGTAACTTTTCAAAATAAGAAACTTTTGATAAGAATTTTCTAAAAAGAAAATTGTGTGATCTTGAAGATTTGGTTTTGTTGCACGAGCCTTGGTTGTATTGGGTTATACTTTTGTTAACGTGCTCGTTTGTGCTTAAAGCGAGTATCGGGTCGCGGGTTTGAGTGTTTCGCATCATATTTTTATTTAAGTTCGAAACTTGATTTGATTTCTTTTATTCTCACAAATTGTGCAGGAACGTCAACAACGCAAGTTCGAACGCTCAACCCTTCACCGCCTTTTTATTAAAGGTATCAACGGCGGTCGGGAATAAAGTATTAGCGCTAAGCCATGACGATGTTCTCTGTGACTTTCTTTTGTGAATACGAGCCGTTGAGGCTCGGTGTTGAATTATGATTATGTTTGAAATTATTTATGATAAATGATAAAATTGTCTGTCTGGTTGTTGTGATGAATTGTGACCGGATTTAGTTCGGTGCTGGGTTGAAATTAGGTGAAGGCTTCGGCCGGGATATCCGAAAAATAGGGGAAACTCTGCCGGATTTCTGGCTCGAAGTTTAGACACTTTTTATGGCTAAGTCGAGGACTATTTGGATCCAAGAATTTCTCTCTCACCTAAACTAATCTAATGACAACACTAGGGACAAAAATGCTCTTAGAGGGATTTTCTTGAGGAAGTAATAGCCGTCCCACTGTCTAAAATCACATTCTTTGAGTTCAGCCGCAAGTTCTTTCCTCTCTAATAATTAATGGTAAACATTGGCGTTGACCCTTTAAAACTCGTGTTGGATAGGAACATCTCACGCCAAGCACGAGAAGGGACGCCCTTGAGGAAGGACTCCGAGGACCGAAGCAAGAAGCTTAGGACCTCAGGTAAGTGGATCTCCATTGTGACACGAGTATACTTTACCATGCTTGAATATATTGTGCAGTGTTGAGATTGTATAAAGCGTGCGATGCTTCTAAAATTGTAGCTACTAAACTGTGTGGATCCCCATTCTTGCTAAGGTTGTGAATACGGGCTTTTGATCATGTTTGTCTTTTTGTGCAACGAGCCTGCAGGTATGGGACTATAGGTTTGTTTATGATAAGTTGTGTTTTTCTAGGTGTGTTTTGGTACGTGTGTAAATTTATATGTTTATCTGTCTGCGGGTATGGAACCACAGATATAAAACTAGTCAACTTTGTGGTTCAGGTTATTGTGCAGGGTGTGTGTGTCTGTTTGTGTGTGTATATGTGTTAGTATGACTTATATGTCGGTGGGTATGGGACCACATGCATAAAACTATTTCTGTTATTATTGAGACTTTATTGCAGGTCAAAGAGAAACTGTAAGACAAGCCAAGGGGAGTGAAAGCACCGTATGTATTCGGGTAGGGCCCGACAGGGCCGCGAATCATGATCGGTTTTGAGACTGCCCGACGGGGCCATCGTACGAGGTTTCGAAACTACTCGAGGAGGTCAGCGGACGACCTTTCTTTGCATGTATAGTTTGATCATTCGAGAGGGGCCCAACGGGGTCGCGATCATGATTCGGTTTCGAAACAGCCCGACGGGACTACTGGCCATGAAAGGTTTCGAAACGACCCAAGAGATCTTGAGGAGGTCGGCGGACGACCTTCCGGAACGGCCCGAGGGGCCTTGGAGAGGAGAGCTACGGTCCTCCCCATAGTTTATGATTTGACGAACCGGATCGACCCGATGGGGTGATTGCGCAATCAATCCGAAGCAGTCCGATGGAACCCCAGTCGTGAGGAGTTTCGGATCGACCCACAGAGGGTCTAGAATGATAGTAATTCTAGAACGACCCGTAGAGGGTCCAGAGTTGTATAAATTCTAGAACGACCCACAGAGGGTCCAGAATCGTATTAGTTCTAGAATAACCCGTAATGGGTGTAAATGTATATTACATTTTAGAACGACCCACTAAGGGTCTAGAATGATAGTAATTCTAGAACGACCCGTAGAAGGTCCAGAGTTGTATAAATTCTAGAACGACCCACAGAGGGTCCAGAATCGTATTAGTTCTAGAATAACCTGTAATGGGTGTAAATGTATATTAAATTGTAGAACGACCCACAGAGGGTCTAGAATGATAGTAATTCTAGAACGACCCGTAGAGGGTCCAGAGTTGTATAAATTCTAGAACGACCCACAGAGGGTCCAGAATCGTATTAGTTCTAGAATAACCCGTAATTGGTGTAATTGTATATTAAATTCTAGAACGACCCACAAAGGGTCCAGAATCGTATTAGTTCTAGAATAACCCGTAATGGGTGTAAATGTATATTAAATTCTAGAACGACCTGCGAAGGGGTCAAGATGTGTATTAAGTTCCAGAATAACCCGTGAATGGGTTTAAATGTGTATTAAATTCTAGAACAACTCGCGCAGGGGTTTAGATATATGTATAAGTTTTAGAACGATCCGCGAGAGGTCTAAAGAAGGGGTAAGGCTGTAACACCCACGTACTTAACAACGTATTTAACGTTATAATCTACCTAGTTAAGCAAATGAGTGCTAATCTCATTCATGTCATTCTTATAAACGTAATACAAAACGCGGAAGCAAACCTATTTTTTTTAAAAATAAACTGTGGAAAAGCTACCAAAAATATAAAGTAGCATAAACAAAACAAAAATAAGAAATTCTCAAAACATATTCTACTTAGAACATACTCATAACGAAATATAACTAGTTTTCTCAAAAATTATAATACATGTTCTTCCTTTCTTGGCATATGAACATTCAGAAGACAAATGGCGGCAGTTCAACCAACTTCTACTGTTCATGAGACTCGTAATCTGCATCACAAGAAACTATATGAGCTAACGCTCAGTAAGTAGGAACTTTCATTTTACAAGAAAATAAAAACATATAAAAGATTTATTTTTGTTATTGTACTCATTTTCTTAGCATAAAACATCAATCTTTTCATCAATTATTTGGGCCCTATTTAAGTATAAATCTCAGCTTAACATCCGATAGGCCGTGAGTTTTCGGAACCTATTCTGTACTGGCCAGAATTTATGAAAGTTCATCCCTCTTAGAAACCTCATGCCAAGAGGAATTCACCTTCCCTTTACAAGAGTTGTGGCTACCTTGTCTTGGCTTTTATACCTCAAGGGATTTGATCACCATGATTGGGTCCGCCGGTCCCCCGCGTCCCTTGCCTACTCAGATATCAAACCAAACTGATACTCATATCTTAGGTGTCAAAACAAGAGTACAATACCCTTTCTTTTTTCTATTTTGAAACCATATTCATGAACCACATAATATAGTAAGATTCACACAATCTATCACGTAGTTCATTCAAGCACATAGAGCACATAACAAGTATTATTGCTTCCTGTGATGGTTTTGAAAAAGTAAGATTTCTACTTACCTCTTTGAGATCAACAAGCTAGTGTAGATGATCGATATCCTTGCCAAGCAATTGATGTGCTTGTCAACTTCACAATGTCAGACAATTGGCTTTTATAACGTTAGAATTTAATTATAACACCAGTATTGGAAAAATAATCTTACTTGAAATTTTTTACGACACTATTATTGTATTTTATGTTATTTTATTTTTACCTAGCAATCTCAACTTTTCATAACACATGACAAGTAATAATCCACTTTACAAGTCTAAATATACAAAACAATGACTATTTTTATAAAGTTCTAATCATAGACAAATATTAGGGCAAAACTCTAATCACTTAATTTCAGGCTTAATATATAGTAAACTAAATATAAAACATGATTAAAACATGACTTTTACTCCAAAAACTAAAAGAAAATTCAACTAGGCCAATTTAGGGTTTGATATTGAAACTTAATTTTTACCCCAAAAAGTAAATTTAAAGAAGTTTTTAACTTACCCAAAACTAAATTCTGCGCTTGAAGACTTCTAACTGAAAAGAAGAAAAGAACCTCGATTTGGTTTTCTTAAGAAAATTTGAAGACGCCGACCTCTGCTTAATCGCTCGTTCTTTCCCCTTTTTTTTTTCTAATCGTTGTCTCGTTGATATGCATCAATCGTGGGAGGGGGAAATGAATTTATATTCATTAGACAAATGGGCTGAGTTTTGGTATGGGCTGGATTTACAGAAAAATGGGCTTGGGCTTTGGGCTTTGGGCTTGGGTTGAAAATGGTTGACATAAATGTTGTTTTTTTTTTTTTCAAACTTGTTCGCTGCCCTTTTTTTTTTAACAAAAACTTATAAAAGACACATCACAATAATTATACAAATAATATAATGATATGCACAAATAAAGACATGAGATATACTAATTATAACCATCACATAGTCAAATTTACCTATATTTAGACAAATAACATGCATTATTATCTTTGTTATCATTACTATTTACTAATTTACCTTTTTTTTTTTTATAAATAGTCCTTACACATCAATTCTTCGGCATTGGATATCGCACCCTACACTGCAAAACACTTGAATTACATTAACTTTCAATTAAATTTACTATTGCATAAAAATATTAATTTAAGTCATTTAAGCAAATATCTTATATAACCAACTAAGCATCCTAATTAGTCCTATTTATTTATTTATTTATTTTTAAGGGCATTACAAAGGCCGATGTGACCTCCCCAATATTATAGAATCAAGAATTCTTAAATAGTAAATCGTGTGCACACATATTTTTATAAGCTAAGTCAGAGAGTTGTGAACTTGAGTGAGATTAGAACTAAATATGAAATTGACTTTTCTGTCGAGATTTATGGGTCGCTAAGTCCGACCCCATTCCACATCACAACTCTTTTGCAGGTATTATACCCCGCGCAGGTTTAGCAACCTGTTTTTGAAATCTATTTCGCGGGCAAGGTTGTTTAAGAGTGATATTTACTCTTCGGACTACGATGACTCGATTGGCGAGTCCATCTTTTGTTTTTATTAGATTATTGTGTTGTGATATTTTGGTTGTTTATGACCTGCAGACTTAGCAGTTTACTTATCTAATCTACTTACTGGGCTAATAGCTCACTAGTGTGCTCGTGTTGCAGGTATCTTGTCACGAAAGCAAAAAGGGCTAGGCGACAATGACGGGAGCAGCGAGTGTATATAGGACCGACCTGTAAAATCTTACGTGGGCTATCGGCGAATCGTTGGCAAAGAAAGTTTTAAATTCCGCATATTTTATAAATGTTTAAATTAAATCCATTTTGGTTATGATGAGGATTGATAATCCTTATGTTTATTATTAAAAGCTCAATTATGTAACTTATTTAAAAAAAATCAAATTTGTCCTTATTTTTCGGGACTAAAACATCGTTTGGAGTTTTGGGTCATTACATGAATAGTTTGCACAATAGTAGACCATTTTAGATATATACTATCAGCTAAATAATAGCCCATGCTATATTCATTTTCTTGAATCATACAATTAGCTGGAGGGGCAATACCTTGAGCAAGATTAGAGAAGACTCGAGATGACTCTAACACATCGATAGCATTATTGCTACTTGGCATTCCAAAATATGCATGCCATATCCACAAATCATAGTCGGCTACAACCTCAAGAATAATTGTTGGTGCACCACTACGTGCAGAGTATTGGCCAGCCCATGCCGTTGGACAATTTTTCCATCGCCAATGCATACAATCTAGACTGCCCAACATTCTAGAAAAGCCACGTTGTTCACCAATATATAGCAGTCGTGCAACATCATTGGCTGTAGGCTCTCGTAAATACCTGCCAGCAAAAATCTCGACAATAGCACGGTAAAATCTTTTCACACATTCAATTGTCGTTGACTCACCTATCTTTATGTATTCATCGATAGCATCAGTAGGTACACCATATGCAAGTATTCGAAACACGGCTGTTACTTTTTGAATAGTGGATAGTCCTAGTCTACCAAGCCCATCACTTTGTTGGGCAAAGTAGTTATCATGTTGTTTTATTGCATCAACGATACGAAGAAATAAATTACGAGACATTCGAAATCGTTTGCGAAACATACCATCGTTGTACCGAGGATTGACCGCAAAATAGTCGGCAAACAATATACGACCGCAAATTAACGATTGCGATTGATGACTGCGTGACCTGGGATCGAGCCACCGCCAGGACGTTCAATGTTTTGTTGGTTGGAGTAGCGACCGATGAGCATGTTGTTCCTATTGATAGTATTAACTATCAATTATTCAGTAGCATTGAACTCTGGCATGCTAATGGTTTGGATAGTAAAATCATCATCGTCTGAAAGACGTTTTGGTTGTCATCGAATGATTCATTTTTTGATAGAAGGATAAGGATTTTTTTTTTTTGAGAAAGGATAAGGAAATAATTTTGAGGATAAAGAAAGTTTGATTGAATGGGAATGAAACTACTATGTTGGTTTGATGTAAATATGAAATATTAATCTATGTAGCTATACTTTTATAGTAGTTGTAGATTTTGATTACTGATAATGAAATCCAATTCGACGGTTATACTTTAGGATAACGAAATTTAATCGGACAATCGAAGTTAACTCATCTAGATGATATGACAAGGCACTGTGCTGTACTGTAGCACACAGATAATAATTTTAAAAATTGAGGATAATGAAATCTAATCCGACGGTTATACTTTAGGATAACAAAATTCAATCGGAAGGTCGAAATTAACTCGTCTAGATGATATGACAAGGCATTGTGCTGTATTGTAGCATGCAGATAATAATTTTAAAAATAGAGGATAATGAAATCCAATCCGACAGTTATACTTTTGGATAACGAAATTCAATCGGAAGGTCGAAATTAACTAGTCTAGATGATATGACAAGGCACTGTGCTGTATTGTAGCATGCAGATAATAATTTTAATAAAGGGGTAAGGAAATCCAATCCGACGGTTATATGATACGATAAGGAAATCTAATCGAACGATCGAAATTAACTCAGCAAGTGGATATGATAGTAGAATTTGCTATAAATACGAGACCTAAATGATTTTTCTTAACACCGTCTATATTTCTATACAACGAGTTGATTTTTTTTTCTTTCTAATCATCAAATTTTTCAAGTTTATTTTCAGTATCAAAAAATGTCTAGTCGAAGTTCTGGGTATAGTAATGGCGAATATATTATCCTTTGCCAAGCGTATTTAGAGATTTCATAAGACCCTATCACGGGGTGGTATCAGAGTGCTGACCGTTTTTGGGCTCATGTGGAGGAAAAGTACAATGTAGCAAAGCCATCAAATATGGAATATCGTAACAATACTTCTATTAGCTGTCGCATGCAAAATATAAATGCGGCAGTGAAAAAATTGAAAGCCTGCATTAATCAAGTAGAGAATATGCATCCAATTGGTGCTTCAGATGCTGATATTGTGAGTTTTTTTATTTTTTAATTTTCCTCTATCAATTTTATATGTACCTCATTTTTTCTAAATGTTTAGTCATTATAATTTGCAGCTTACTCGAGTTAAAGAATTATTCATAGAGGGCCCAAAGTACCAGAAAAAAAGGTTTAAAATATGATCATGTTTGGAATATGGTCAAAGATTTTGTAAATGTAAAAGATAATGTATCGACTGCTAGAAATAGAAGTAGGCAACATCATATAGTAAATGAGTCATCATAGTCTGACAATAACACACCCGAGTCCTTCATTTGCAATTGATTTAGATGATGACACATCTGGTGGAACGTTATCTCAACGACCAACTGGAGTGCAGAAAGCCAAATTAAAGAGGAAAATACAACATAATATGTTTGAAGAGTTCACTAAAATTAGAAATGATAATGAAGAATTAAGGGAGATACTAAGAAAGACCAACGACCAAAGGCAAGCACAAATAGATACTCAACAAAAGCATATGGAGATGCAACGTCGAATCTTGGATCTCAAAGAAAATGAAATGGAACTCAAAATCATGTTACAAGACCCAAATAGTATTACCGATCCAAACCGACGAGCTTATATTATTTTAGAACAGGCACGGATTACACAAGAAAGATATGAGCAACAACTACAATAACATGGGTCAAGTAATACTTTTGGGAGTTTTTTTGATAATATTGGAGGATCTTGATCTGGCCTTCCAGACTACTAGGTTCTCTATTCCCAGTTGTTGTATTTATCTGTAATTTTTATCTTTTTTTTTATGCTTTGTAATTTTTAGTTTTTAATCGTATTCTAGGCTTTTCTATTCCCAGTTGTTGTATTTATATGTAATTTTTGTCCTTTTTTTATGTCTTTGTAATTTTTAGTTTTAATTGTATTTTTGCCTGAATAGAATTCTATTCAATGTATGTATTTATTTAAAAGATTTTAAGTCATTATTTATATTTCATGTTCAAGTATTTTACCATTTTCTAATTATATTTGTAATTTCTAAATAATATTTAGACAATAAATATTGTTTAAAATATAAACAATAATTTAAAGATATGGTTATATTTAAATATACTAAAAAATAAAAGGACTAAAAAATAAATTAAAAAAATACATCATGAATAGTGGTGATGCAAATTTGCATCACTACTATTCACTTCTGGAGCTGCCTCTAGAAATAGCACTTGATTGGAGCATTTGGTGATGCAAAACTTCAAAACGACATTATACATCTCCCGGTTAGAGATGCTCTAAGTTTTGGGATTTGGTTGCTAGGTATTGGGGATGATTATGTTATTATTAACTTTTTTCTTTGTTTAATTTTTTTGGGTTTAATTTCTTTTGTGTTTAGGTGAAAAATTTATAAAATTAGAAATTAGGTGAAAAATTAGAGATTTTGATTATTATTGTTCATATATTAATTTTGGGTGTCGTGTGAAAAATTTATGAATTAGTGGGATTTATCTAGAATTTTAATTTTTTTAAAAAAACCTAAAAAAGTGAAATAACAGTAGCGTCAGTTTTCAATCCAATATAACTGATAAAAAGGCCAATATAATGCATCGGTATAACTATATAGACCAGTCTGACACATTTAATTAGGCATGCAAATATGGAATGAATAGTAACCGGGTAAAATTTTACCCGGTGGAATTACCGGGTATAATCCGGGTATTACCCGGAAATTACCCGGATAGTAAATCCGGGTATATACCCGAAAATTACCCGGAATTAAAAAAAAAATTTTGGAATGCTTTTTACCCGGGTTTTACCCGGGATTTACCCGAAAAAATTTTGGAATGCTTTTTGCCCGATTTTTACCCGGATAAATTATATATTCCACAATATTTTTTAATCATGACAAAAAAAATTTAATTTTTTACAAAAAATCCGGGTAATTACCCGGATTTTACCCGACTATTGCACTATTTATTCCACGATTATTCCATGGAATTCCAAAATTGCACCCCTACATTTAATACATAAGGTGCTAATTTGGATTGGTGTCAAACTACAAGAGGTATTTATAAAAATTTTCCAAATAAATCCTCACATCTATTAATTCTCCCATCGTACATACAATTGGGCAGTGAGGATTGGAGAGAAAATAGCCAAAACAAAGTTAAGAAAAAATAGTGAAATGTATTTTATTTGCATTTATTTGTATCAAATGCTCCAATAATATTGCTGTAAACAATAGATACAGGCACTAATTTGTCTGAACCATTTAAAATTTCCTTCTTATTTTGATTTATTTACTATTTCTATAATCGATCTCACCGCGACTTATTAGTTAAGCTCACAGCCTCGCACTATTATCAAGCAGACAAACATGTGAACAATACCCAAATTATATGCTTCATTACAAAATATTTTTGAAAATATTTTTCCCCAAGTAGGGAGATTTTGTTTTTGTCGTTTTCCAAACAAAAAGCAGAGAAGGGTCAATCTCTTCAGAAAGCAGGAAAAGGACAAAACTAAAATCAAAGAAATTCTGAAATAAAAGAGTAATAAGACGATTCATGTGCATTGTGCAGGTTACGGAAGATCAGAACATTCCAACATTCCCATTTCTGAGCCAAAGATCTGTGTCTTTGTGAGTGTTGTTTTCTAGAGAGAGAGAGAGAGAGAGAGAGAGAGAGAGAGAGAGAGAATGAAGGTGTCGTTTGGGTGCCCAGGGAAGGTGAGTGGCTTGATTCTCAGAATTGGGCAGTTCTCTTTCGCTGCTGCTTCAATTGGGATTATGGTCTCTACACCTGGATTCTTCAATTCCACTGCTTTCTGGTATTTTTCTTTTTCCATTTTCCCATTGCTTTATTATTATTTTTTTTTTCAACTTTCATTTTTTGGGCAGTGAAAATGTGTGAATTGGTGAAACCTATTTTTATGGGATTTTGTTCTCCTAAGTTAGATTTTTAATTTTTTTAAATTGTTTGTTTAGAAAAAAAAAAAAGAGTAAAATCATCTGGGCAGTTTTCAGTATGTGAGTTGGTGAAACCTATTTTAGTATGGGAATTTATTTCTCCAAATTTTAAATGTCTTACCTTGAAAGATTTTTCTGCTTGTAGGGTAAACTTTTGTATATGCATAATATATAAGCAAATGTAAGTTAAAGTTTGGAAATTTTCAGAGCCAATGTGTTGGCTACAAGAAGAGGATAGGGAATTGTATAGATAGGAGTCAAATTGTTGTTGTTGGTTTTAGTATTTTATTGTCAAATACTTGAACTTTTCCACTTCATGCTATACAACAACCTAGTTAGATTTTCATAATATTAGCTCTACATGATATTCTTGGTTTTCTTTTGGTTTATCTTCTAAAAATAATGGTGAATGCCATATACTTAGAAGAGCCACTACTAGTATGGCGTCGATATACTCTGCATTCAAATGAAAGATTTTTTGATCCTATATATACTAGATGCGAATGATTCAAGCGTATCAGTGATCTGGGACCATCTCGATGCCAAATGGAGTAAGACTTCATTGTTTAAAATTATTGCACTAAAGTCTAAAGTTTTATATTAGCAATTTCAAGCAAATCATAACTTTTCGGTGTGAAGAACACTGAGAAGAAACTTAAGGAACGATATTGTCATGTTACAAAATCCAAATTCCAAGCCAAATGTACGGATTTGTAAGGGTCTGAGTTAGTACTGGTCAGGGCATGTAAGCTTAGTCAAGCCTCGTGTTCTTCTAATTCTTTGAAATATCGATTAACGGCTCCAAGTCTCAAGCAATTACACCTTTGAAGCATTCTCATTTGGTTTTGATTATTCTCAGTGTTTCAATCTCTAGAGGTTGTCATCTGTTCTAAGAGGATCGGGTTTAGTGTGCGTGCACATTTTAAAGAAGGGAAAGGGATTTCGTGCGATGACTTTGTGCAATTTAAAATTATGCATTCTTTCATTTTACTTTGGAGTCTCCTTTCAATGGATTGTTCAAATCATCGGAATCCAAGCACTATATTGTGTTTCTACAATAAGAACAGTGAACTCATTTTAGCATACCATTTCCCTTTATTCTGATTGGAAAGCCTCTTGGACACACAGATACTCATCCTCATAAGTCGCTATAAGTGGCTTATGGGATACCCAAAAATGACTTAAAGCACCTCGTAGTCTCCAAGCGGAAGTGAGATAACATTATTCCTTGTTTGGGATAAGTAAATAAAACTGTATTAAATCCTTTTTCAAATTTGTTTCCCTTATCAAAAAGGGGGAAAAAATATATTTATGTTGGGAAACATTGCTCTCTCTTTTCCTAAAACGTATGAATTATATGTTACTTCGTGTTAGATAGGAAAATTTTCTCCTTTCCATTTATTGTCAGTTTAGGCTATCGTTTTGTTTGCTTGTTCGATGTTTTCTTGCAAGATCATATATTTCCAGTCGTTTTTTTGTTTGTTGTTATATAATTCTCATTAATTTGTTACTAAGTTTGTTTGGAAGAAACTCAAGATATATGCTGGAAGTCACATGCTTAATCGTAAATACTTTGTGTTCTAATTTTCGAATATAAGTTTACTTTTCTTTTTTCTTTTCCCTGCTACATTTTAGCTTCAGATGGCCTTTGAAAACCTATCTAGTGCATTTTTGGTTCTTACATATCACTTGCTTTTGTAAATCCAGCTATCTGGTCGCATCCATGGGGCTTCAAGTTCTCTGGAGTTTTGGACTAGCATGCCTTGATTTGCATGCTTTAATATCACGGCTAAGCTTGTATAGTCCGATTCTCGTGAGCCTCTTTGTTGTCGGCGATTGGGTAAGTTCCTTCAACTTATGAAGTCATTATATGTTTGCATACAAAAAATTCCAGTTTTTTGCTTTCACTCTTTCAAATTTGTATCCTTTTGTTCTGATTTTTTATCATTTTAATGTTTGTGCACCAAAAAAAATAAAAAACATTCAGGTCACTGCCACTCTATCGCTCGCAGCTGCTTCCTCATCAGCTGGGGTGACGGTTCTTTATTCAAAAGACTTGAATTACTGTAACTCGCCGCCTTATATTCCATGCACTAGGTACCAAATTTCTGTGGCCTTGGCTTTTATTTCATGGTTCCTTCTTGCCGTTTCATCCGTTATCATGTTTTGGTTGTTGGGTGGGGTTTGAATACAAGACCAACTTCACAAACTAAAAATTCATTTGTTCCAATTTATTTTTGTTCTTTTTTAGTTTCTTCTCAATGTGTCATGTAATTATAGTCACAGTTGAAAATTTTGGGTATAACTTAATTCTTAGACAATCGATAGAGTTTTTCTATTGTTATGAGTGAGTTCACTGGTCATTAGTTTTATTTGCCTATGACGGTTCATTCAAAATCCAAGTAAAAAGAGGATTGATCTTTGCACATTTTATCTGATCTATTTTTTTTTTTTTTGGTTATATTTGGTCCTCTTGTGTGCACTAACTAAGACTTCATTTTTCCCGCCACTAAGAAAAAGGGGATTAATCACAATTGGCTCTTCAAATCTTATTTTAGTCTCTGATTTTATAAACGGCCTTAAATCAATCCCTGATCTATAAATATATCTGTCTTTGATCTGTTTGTCAATAATAGCAGAAAGCTCATATGGTTAGCCAAGATATGACGTTCACATGTGACATAACAAATTATAAAGCATTGAAAATACATACCGTCACTTATTATGTCTTGATAGTATGGATTAAAATTGAATAATGTTGTAAACTGGAGAGTGTGAATGTATTGAAAGTTAGGGACTAAGATTCCACAGAATACTTTGGAAAAAAAAAAAAAAAGATTTAAACCCTAAAAGGAAAGCACATATATAATTGTTCTTACCTAAAAGTGTTTTGTTTGTACTCATCATTAACCAAGAAGATCCAATATCTGTCAGAATATAAAAAGTAAAAACAAAGTGTGCCCATCACTAGTATTTTTTTTCAACAGCAGTGCTCATGCACAAGAAATGACACATCTTTTCAACCATAGATATTTCATTACCCAAAATCTTGTTGTATATCTATGTTTGGCAAATGGGTTTAAACCTATTTTGGGCAATTCAAATAATTTTGTCAATCTAAATCGTTGTTTAGTAACTTTTTTTTGGATAACATTCAAATGGAAAAAATTCATTCAAACTCTTAAAAATCAAATTCTTCCCTCCTCAAATTTTAACAGTTTGAATATATTTTGAATAGTCTTTTTTGATTTGACATTTAAATCACTCTTTTTATAACCTAAAATCACACATTTCACTTCTACCTAAACAACAATTCAAATAATATTTCAAATAAGATTATTTGATCCAAACAACAATTTAAATTTTTCGTTCAAATTATCCAATTCAAAATTTCTAATTCAAATGAAAAAAATTCAAATTGGTACAATCTGAACCTATTTGCCAAACAACATATAATCACTGCAAGCCAGTATTTTGTGGGTAGTGCATTAAAGGCTAAATCTTATACCAACTTTTAAAAATGTCCACAAAATTCTTTCATGCCAATGTCTTTCAATCAATATTGCCAAGGAAAATAAACATTTATTTTCGATCCACTTTCATGACCATGGTCGATGCCGGTGTTCTAGGAAAGATTAAGCTCGTGGCATGGTGTTTTTCATGTAATCGATCACAAATGCAGAACGGAGATGAAATGCCTAAGAAAAATTATCTGTTCACCAAGCTTTAGTGATCTGAAGTTATTGGTGTTGTGGTCTGCTTTTGTTGTTTGGCCAACAAATGAAAATGTTACTCGCTCAAGTGACTTTGCAAATAAAAGGTTTTATGAGTTAATGTTGTCTTGCAAAATGCAATGTGCAAGAAAGTTTAGGACTGTTGGAAATAATGATAAATGTATTTAGCAAACAAAAAGGAACACTAATGAGAAGTACAAGCTCTTATATTTACATTATATCCAACTAAGAACTAGCCTCGTACTAATGTACTTTGCACTAGAAGTTTGGGAAACGTTAAAAAGTACCAAGGAGAGGAAAATGGGATTTTTCCGTATTCATTAGAGCTAAGTATTTAATAATCGGGGCAATTGCAAAATAAGTACATTCTTACTTTCTTAGTACCACTTAATAATCTATATCCCGAGTGATATGTTTTATTTATTTCTATTTTATGTTTGTAGAGTAAATTTTGGAGTATAAATTAAAAGAGCAATACAAATGCAACATAGGTTATCCAAAAATAGGGGCATTCCTCAAAATCCCCCTATTTCATCACATTTTTTCCTTTATGGGCCCTATAAAGTTTAGTTTTCACTCTTTTAACATATTTAAATCGGTTTTTAAATAAATAGCCATATTTTATATATGTTTTTAACAATTAGCCTATGTTTGCTTTTATTAGCAAAATAGCCATACATTCGTGTCTAGATTTTTGAAACTGCAGTCATTAATTTTTTGAACTCTGTTTTTGTTGTTTGTTGCAGACAATATTGTCTAAAATTTTGTGTCTCTAGTCATGAAATTTATGACTTCTTTGGTTGCATATTTTTTTGCTATTTATAATATATTTTTTATTTATTAATAAGTTTTATGAAATTGGTTGTATAAGCAATCATTTATTTGTGAGTTGATTATTTTGTTAATGGATATTTAAGTTTTTTATTGTGTTTATTTCAAATTTTTTGAAATTTTGTGACTATAGTCACAAATTTTATGACTGTGTATTTTATTTATTTAGTCACAAATTTTATTTCTTTAGTCATAAATTTTTAGATGTTGACCTGATGGCTATTTTGCTAATATTTCAAAACGTGCGCTATATCTTTAAAACATAAATTGCAAAATGACTAAATCCTTAACTGACCCTATTTAAATTAATTAACGAGCTATAAAATTGTCAATTTTCAGTCTTTATTAATTATCAGTAATTTATAAAAAATTTGACCACAAATACAGGAGATCAACATTGAAATTCTATACCAATAAGGTAACAACATGTGTTTGATCTCGTAAAATTTTTATCAAATTTTAATAAAGACAGAAGAAGCTAAAAGTAGACAATTTTTACAGATTAGTGATTAGTTTCAAATTTTGTTTAAATTAGGGACTAAAATGAGTGACCTATAATTCATGTGATTAATCTATTTTTCGTTTCTTTTTTGTTTTTTTTTTCTTCACTTTTTTCGCACGTCGTTCTCTGATCAATTATTGGAGAATAAATAATAATTAAAGGAAAATCTCAACCCACTCAGCACTAATCCCGCCCCCAGCACGTTTTTTCTTTCTAAACTTCTTTAAATTTGCACCTAATGACTAAAGTAGGTTTCCAATTAGACAAATAGCCAATGTTTTCGTGTTCTAAATTTCTCTTAAATAATTGGAGAAAGCATCACCTCACATGGTGGGGCCACAAATTACAAATCTTTTCACTTCTTTTTTTTTTTTTTTTTTTTAGTTGAAAACGTTATTGCTTCCAATTTGATAATAGCGTTATTGCAATTGTTTGCTTTCAACCACTTGATGCTTAAGTATTCAAAATTATGGACCAATTCACTAATCCACATCCTTATTAAAGCCTTCATTTTCTTTGGATCCTTGAAAGATGAAGAAAGCTAAAACTTGTTAGGCCATATAAAATTCCAAGGCAGTCACTAACAAACCTAACATTATTTCTTTATATATTTATATATATATATAAATATATATATATATTTCCCTAACACTAATTTAGTTGGTTCTTACTTATGAGGCCCTTTTCACTTCTTCTAAGTCTTTATTTATTTATTTATTTATTATTATTATTTTTATTATTATTATTTGGTTTTGTGGAATTTGTTGCTTTGGCTATCACTGTCGGTGATAGCATAGTGGAAAGGTATGGGATAGAGAAGAAGTGTGGTCTACTTATGTTTGATAATTGGACTAAAAAAACTGGACAATATTTTTTACTATGAAAAGAATAATCTGGCTAGAAAATAAAAGCTTGGAGGCATTTTGTACTTTTTATCCATGAAAAAAAGTGATGATATTAATAAAAGTCACAATGAAATTTGCGTGTGATACCTATGACCTACCGACCAATATTAAAATATTGATGACAATATTAGTAAAATACCTTGTGGGTACTAGTCTACTTTATGCTTTGTGCTGAGTGCTAACCCATAAAAAAAATATATATATATATATATATATATATATATATTTTGGCATCTTTCCGTATAAGTCAATTAAAACAATAATTTTGTACATGAAAAAAAATACATGAATTTAGTTCAAAGAAAATAAACAACAATAATTTATGCTCAATCCTTCTTTTGTCTAATTAATTTGATGTTTCAATTTTTGAGCTGGATTACATGAAGTTGCTTGTCATGCTCTGATAAATGTGAGTGTGATTGAGAGAAATAGCAAATATGATTATTAAATCCTGATGCCAATTCTTATGGATCTTTTTGTCACATCAAGCCAATTGCTACACAAATTTTGCATCACAAAAGGGCAACCACAATATTAATTTGGGTCCCTTCTTATGTGGAATTAATGCTCACTTTCCCCATTGTTTTGCAATTCATGACATGTTTAATTTGGTGTCCACATGGTCATCTTTTTGTTATTCTCCATTGAGTGTGTTTGACTTTGATTTATAAGGTAACTGTTCCTATATACCATTTCTTTTCAAGTAAATTGGGACAACCATGTCTTCTCCTAAGAATATGTGACATTGTGACTAGTATAGTATCTCTGAACTTGTACAATAGTAATGGTTTGTTATCTAAATTTTTTTAATTGTGAATTAAAAAATAATAATAACGTTTTAGAAAATGATTTTAAAACGTAGCCACAATTTCAAAATATAAAAAAAAAGCTATTTCAAAAATTTATTATCTTGGTAAGAAATTTCTTATAATAAATTTTATGTGTAATTTTGTTATGATAAGAACCTGTGTAAGAAACTTGAATGTCTATGATTATTTTTTTAAAATACACAATTCAAAATGATTATTTATCTAACTTACTCTTTTTAATTTGACAATTTCATTCTTCATTCTAGCATTTCATTATAATCGTAATCAAATTAACAAATATATATATATATATATATATATATGACTGAATCAATCATATAAAACTAAAAAAAATGGTAAGAAAATATTTTCAGAAAAATGATATATTTAACTGCGGAAGAACAATATATTTTACAGTATAAAGAGAAAATGTCAAACTTTTATTGAGTACTCTGTAATTTATCCTTAAAAAACATATATACATCAAATGGAATGTCTTATCTATTGGACTATTATTGTAATTTAAAGTTAAAATTCAAAAATAAAATTATTGAAAACGGAAATAGAAGACCAAATCATTAGAGTTATATAAGTTGAAGGACCAAACCTGCTAATTTAGCATAGTAGTGTACGACAGTACGAGTAGTATAGTTGTAATTTTCACCAAGTTGGTTCTATTATTAGAAAGATGAACTTTTTCATGCAATGACCGACAAACATGGAAGAGAAGAGACTTCTTAAGTTACTTGTACTAATAAAGAAACTAAAATGCCGACAAAATAGTTTCCGTTAATCAAGGGAATCTTCTGGATCATAGCACAGAAACATATGGCAGATAAACCAAATGTTACTTATTAAACTGATACATTCACCAGAAGAAAAAATAATAATAAAAAATAAAAAACCTTAACCTTGATACATAAATTACGCATCCGTAACCAACTGAAGACTCATTTTCTATATACACTAAGGTTACACATTTCACAACAGTGATCACATAGAAGGGTTTTGTGACCCTTCAACTTTATGACTCACATCAGAGAAACAGACCAAGCAGAAACTGATGTTTTAAAGTGTGTAGAAATAAAGTGAATTTTAAAGCCAAAAAAGAACAAACGCATTTCAGACTCAAGATAAATTACTTTGTAAAGAACAAGACTCTACTTCATTTTTTTTTTAAGCAACAACAAGCTCGTTTCCTCTCACATGACAATCTCTGGCTTCAAAATGCTTGATTTGATCTCTTTGTGCGGCAAAACCACGCCACCATTGCTGTAGATTTCGTCGCTCACGTGGACATCTTCCCCGAGGATAGTCATGTTCTCCACACGGGCCCATTGGCCCACGGTTGAGTGCCAGCCAATGATGCTGCTCGAGATGCAAGCGTGCTTCTTGATGCGCACTCCACGCATCACAGTGCAGCGCGAGAGCCTAACTCCTGACTCAACGACACAGCCAGGGCCAATTGCGACATCAGGACCGATCAAGCATCCCTCGCCGATTTTGGCCGTCTCGTCAACAATGACATTTCCCACAATGTGGGAGCCAGAGGCTAGCTTGGACGAGGATTTCTTCCTCAATGAGTCTAGGTAGAGTCTTAGACCACTGATGTAGTCTCTTGGTTGTCCAATGTCCATCCAAAAACCTGGCAGCACCATTGCGAAGAGCTTATTTTCTGCTGCGATTTTGGGAAAGACCTCTTTCTCGATCGAGGTGGGCCTCAGCTCAATTCGGTCGAGAACTGAAGGGTTCAACAGGTAAATACCAGCATTAATTTTGTTACCAACAAATAGTTTTGGTTTCTCTACAAATTTCTCCACTTTCCCTGTTGATTCTTCCGTAACTACCACCCCATACTTTGATGGCTCATCGACCTACAATGATAAATAAAAATCATTAAAAGTTACAAAACGAGAAGAAAGATAGAGAAAAATTATCCAAAAGGGTATATTTCGGTTCAGGGGTTACCTTGGTCACCATTATGGAAGCCTCTCCTCCATGGGCCTTATGGAATTCAATCATTTCCTTAAGAGGATACTCACTGATGACATCACTGTTGAGGACAAAAAATGGCTCACCAGAGTTGTCTAACAACTTGTCCCTAGCAAGAGCAAGAGGACCAGCTGTCCCAAGTGGCTCAGTCTCTTGTGAGCAGGTGATCTTGATTCCAAGCTTTGCCTCGAATTCCTTCAAGAAGTTTAGCATCACCTAGAGAAATGAAGAGGAACAGTTGATCAAAATTCAGATGCATAAGTTTCTTGAGTTAAAACAAACTCAGTATTCATAAAGAGCATTACCTCTGGTTGGTAGTTGATAGCCAACACAACTTCGGTCACTCCAATGGCCTTAAGAGCCTCAATCTGTGAAAAACGAAAAAGAAAAGAATAAAAGGGTACGTCAACTAAAGGTTGAGATCTGTGCAAGCAAGTGAAAGGCACTAGAAGGAAAACTTAATTATATGAACAATATAGTTTTGCTGATCAAGATAATTAGAGAGACCAGGATTGTCACAGAGCATGGAGATAGAAATGAAACTTTTCAACGCAAGCGTAAGGAACAAAGTTTACCTGATGCAGGATCATGGGTTTGTTAGCAAAATCAACAAGTGGCTTGGGCACACTGAGGGTCAGTGGCCTCAAACGTGTTCCGAAACCTCCAACGAGAATAAGCGCCTTCATTTTCTAGCTGCTCCTTGATTATCCTGTTAATTACAATAGTTAGAAAGAAGCACAAAGATGGAAATCTGATATCTGCAGATCTAAATAATATTACGAACTCATCTACTAGATCAAATC
This sequence comes from Boehmeria nivea var. tenacissima, assembly GCA_018132145.1. NCBI lineage: Eukaryota > Viridiplantae > Streptophyta > Magnoliopsida > Rosales > Urticaceae > Boehmeria > Boehmeria nivea. The sequence goes on along the minus strand of CM030875.1, from coordinate 7,010,599 downwards.
TATCAAACCTTAGATGACAAATATCAAACTGAGGTTAACGTAAATAGAGCAAACACGCACGAAAAAAATACACCATTTGATCGCAAAAGTAGAAATGACCCAGAACTTTAGAGCTCGGAGCAACGGAAGAGACCAAAAGATACGAAGACGTGTCAAAAGAAGAATCACTTTGCTAAAACGGGCAACTAAGCATCCATCCAAATAATTTAGCTGGTAAGGAAACAAAAACAAATTCCAGCTAAACAACAGGCTGGAATTTTAAATGAGAGAATGACAAAGCCGTTACACTTTATGAATGGTTTCTCAATAATACGACCACATAGATCCAAATCCAGAAACCACTACGAAGATTCACTATTACTTCTAGTAAACACCAAATCAACTTTTTATAGTCCAAAGATTCAGTCACATTAATGTGAAAAAGATTTTCATTTCCTGTTATATTTCTGCAAAATTATGTCATGAGAAAATACAATAGCAGTGATCGAGCCTAAAAGACCCAAACGAACTAGAAGAAAAAAAAAAAAAAATTCAAAATTCCTACATATGAATTTGCTAGGCATATCTTTTCTATTATATTTTTTTAATTCACAAAACTAATGAATTCAACGGTAGAATAATTTCAATCATTTTGATGGACACAGGGACAAAAGAGTTCAATCAGTGTGTGCTATCAGGATCAAAAGCATGATCATTTAAGTATTCCAATAATTCAACAAAATATAAAAATACAAATCCAAATCTAATTTTATCATTTATCCAAAAAAAAAAAAAGAACTAAAACCGACTACATGTATATTCAATTTATGATAGTCAAGTCAAAACCTTTAGCAATTAAGCCAGTCTTCAAAGCACCAAAAGATCCTTGCCTCTAGCAGAATTTGAAGTGGCTTTAGAACAACTGCAAATCAAATAAAAAAAAAAAAAATCCTGAACATACATACATTTTAGCCAGATCTGAGAAAAGAAAATGCACAATTCGAACTAATTTAAACCACTCGTTACGTAAAATCAATCAAATTCTTCGAAAGAAAAAAAAAAAAAACAAACAAACAAAGAAAAGAAATCCAAAGAAATGAAAGTGAATCGAATCGGATTTAACCAATGCAAAACGTTGAAACCAACGATCAGCGAAGCCAAAACACGACCAAACGACATTGCTTAGTTCGCCAAAAAATGGCGTCGAAAACGTCCGTACAGCGACGAAATCTAAGAAGAGTCAAATCAATGGCACACAAAAATAAAAAGCAAAAAAAAAAAAAAAACGACAAGAGCTCAGAATGATGACCTCAGATCTCGGCCGATCAAGGAGCTCGAACTCGGAACTCGGAAGGGGACGAGTCAAGAGCGAGTCAAAGACTGAGTTACGAGCCCTCGCGGACGCGTTTGAACGGTCCGTCTGAGTCTGATCTGTGGAAAAAGAAAAGAGAGCGTTGGTTTGTAATTGGCTTTGAGGATTGAGTCTCTAGCAGTATTTATATATCTACGCGCCTTAATAACTAACGCTGTTTTTTTTATTTATTTTATTTTTATGAATTGATAATTACACGATGTTCCCTTGTATTTGTTGTATTTTCGAAACATGCCCTCGAATCGTAATCGTACATTCGTATTTTCACATGTTATGGAAAGTTTCTTCCAAGTTTAAAAGCTTCTAGAATCGAATTTACTATATGAAATTCTTTATGTGTCCTCAAAATTTATGGGAAATAATGCCTAAAATGACTCAAGTTTTGTTAAGAACAATTTTCTACTGGACTATTATTAGCCATTAGCGGTAAGCTGAGTAAATAGATATGTTTTATGGAGATTTTTAAGTGAGACCTAATAATTTAAATATAAATTTATCGATTTAAGATTATTTTTCAGGGATAAATTTCTTTCCCTTGAGAATTTATCTATTTTTATAGTAGGCTTTTAGAAGATAATCAAAATATTAAAAAAGTAAAATTAATTAAAAAATAATAATTATTTGGTGAATTAAAAAAGACTTGTCCGTATTGACACTCTTATTTATTCTCTTCTCACCCTTCATTTAATGAATACCAAATGCACATTTTCTTTCAAAAAAAAACCACATGAGAAATGACATAAATGCATTGATAATAAATCCTTTTTTTTATATTAACACTTCAATTTAGCAAATATCATATTATTAAAATAATAGATTTACTATATTTTTGATTGAAAATCATATAAAAGTGTATGAATGAATGGTTCATGTTTTTTTTATATTTTTATTTTAGAAGTATATACTTAATGTTTGATATTGAGTAATCTATGTGAATTTAATTACTTTTCAATTCAACTTAACATAATCTATTATAGCCATAGACTTTTACTAATTTTTTATTTTTTATTTTTAGCTATTTACTAATGATGACTCTTTTAAAAATTATCTCAGATAATATTTCTTAAATTAATTTTAAGTGACATTTATATAATTGATATTAGATAATTTATAATGATTTTTTTATAAATTTAAAGAGCGAGAAAAAAAAAAGATTTATGCAATTTTAATATATATATATATATATATAAGGATTCATGCAATACTAGCTTTTTAAGTTTGAGAAAATATTCTTTTAGTTATGAAGACTAGTTTTGGAATTATATTATATTTAGGAGGTGTGAGAAAAATAAAAGTGAAGCTTTTAAATTTTTGTGAGAGGTTTAATTAGAGGGGAGTGGGAAGAGGGAAAAAAAGTGTAAAATTTTTGTAGATAAATTTTCATCACATCTTTTACTTTACTTTGGACTTAATATTTTTCACCCCCTAATCTTATTTGACATTTGATAGTTATAATGGTTTGGGATTCGTATAGTAAAGTTACCTATGTCATATGAGGATTGCAAAGTAAGGATCCGTTTATAAGGAATTTCAAATTTGAGAGGTTTTACCATAATTACGAAAAAAATGATGGGCGTTCATAGAATGTAAAAAAGTGAAATAGAAAAATAAAATTAGAGGATGTTTCGTAAACTTGGTTTTGAGTGGTTGAAGAAACAGGTGTGACGTGGGCAAATGGTGGTGTGGGTTTCGGGGTGGTTTCGTAATTTTGTCAGCTTCATGTTGTGGATAAATTAGTCCTATTTTGTTGTTACTTTTTTGCTTGGCGAGAAATAGAAGAACAACGCTTTCCAAATAAATAAATACATAAATAAATGAATGAATAATAATGAAATATATATATATGTATATATATTTATATATATACACACATAACTGGCTTAAAATGTGGGTCTCTCAGGGTATGGGCAAATAGGCCGTGAAAATGACATTTTCAAGAATTTTAATTAAATGGAAATTTTTATATAAAAAAAAAGATATATGAAGCAAATTTGAAGTTATGAATATTGAGTGTGAGCAAATTCCTGGAAGTAAAGAAACCTTGAAAATAATAATTCTAAAAAATCTATAAAATAATTGGGTCCAACTTCGCAAAAATTTTTAAAAAATAAATCAATAGGAGCATGTGTCTTTGTGATCTGTAATTGGATTCATTCTGTGATTTCATATCAAAGTATAATTTTTTAATTTAATTTTTTAATATGAAACTAAAAACTGCCATATGCTTAGTTAGTAAAATATGTACATGAATTATACATAGGATTGTACGGATATGCATAATTCAGATTCTATGATGAAAAATATTTTAAAAAACTCGGCATAAAAATAATTGTAATAATTTTTAAAAATATATATATATAGTTAAAAAAATATTGGATATAATTTTGTTAACAAAAGTTAAAATACATTTTTAAGAAGTTAGAATTTCACTATAATTGTATTTTATAATAAAATTATCACAAGTTTTCAACAAATTTTCATGAAATGAAAACTATTCTATGAGAAATAAGTGAAACATATGAAAAAATTGCTCTTGTAGGAAATATTATTCAGCAATGAAATACGTATTCTTATACTATTCGTGTATATTACAATTTTTTTTTTTGAAACATACGTGTATTGTTGATTGGTTTTTCGAAAGTGTGAAATTTGGTAGTTTAATTTAAAAATACGCACGTACGAAATTGATAACTACGGTCATATGCACCAACTTTGATAACTCACATTTTGATGTCAAAATCAAGATTTTTAATGGGATTTTGTGGAAGATTAAGCATTGTATCTTTTAGATGGTGAGTGATAAACGTGGTTAATATAAATACACAAATATTGGTTTTTATAATATAATAACATGAAAAAACTATATAATAAAAGTGTCATGTGAAATGATTCTTATTTTATTTGTGGCAGCTGGGCACTGTCGATTTAAGTTCATTAAAATAATTTTTCCAGGGAAGGAAAAAAAAAAATGCCCCCAGATCTATCAAAAGAATTTTATTATTAAAATGAATGGAGTGAGCAGTGTCATCTAGATCTGATATTGCAGTAGAAAAATGTCACATTCAACCGCAAATTTCTCTTAGCAAAAAAAAAAAAAAACCACGAATTTCAACTAGAATAACAAATATCGATTAATAATCCATTGAAATTGAAGTTTTCGATTTTGGGTTAGATTATCTCTCTCTTTCAAAAAATTTATTGATTATGTGCTATAATTTTTCTCTTTCTATCTTTTATGTTTTTCTGGTATTACAACATGATTTCTTTAAATGAAAGTTTTATATTTAAAATAAAAATAAAATAAAATACACGCATTTATTCAAACTTAAAAAACAATTAACCGCCATAGCAAACTGATTGCACTTATAAATTCTAATAAAATGTCTCCGTGGAACAAAACTTAATTTCATCAAGTCTTGAAAATGAATACTTCAAAAATAGAAAGATAGCGAATTGTGACAATGACCACTGTCCATATCGATATAGATCTTTTAATAAACTCTATTTCGCCCAATTAAGATCAAAGGATATACTATTCAGCAAAAATAAAAAATAAAAAAATCAAAGGATATACAATATAAAAGTCACACAAAACAACATATATAAAAACACTAAGCAATAAAAAATGGGACCTAAATGAAAAGAAAAATCTTTATTTGAAAAAACAAAGAGTCATATCAAGACAAAAATCGTCAAGTCACCAAAGGATACTTCTCTTGACTAAAAGTTTAATAGCCTAAGAGATAATTATCTCTTATTGCGCTAGTACGAATGTTGTATATGTTAAAATTGAAAAAAAAAATTAAAGAGAAAAGAGACAGATGTTAAAATTGAAAAAAAAAATTAAAGAAAAAAGAGACAGATAGAACTCTATAACTAGTTGTTACATGCGAGCTTTATTAGAAGAATATAATTTTTTTAATCGTATATTCACATGTCAATACCATGAAGTATATCTTGGTTTGGTAATGGTTCACTTTAATGTTAATAAATTTAGAAAAATCTCCAAATAATTCCTGAGTTTTGCAAGAATTCTCGTTTTGTCGTTGTATTTCTGAAAATTCCGAAATAGTCCTTGTGTTAATTACATTTGACACCAAAATATACTTTGAGGTAAATTTCAATTTATTTAGTGTTAAAATACCCAAACTACCCTTCATGTAATGTTTTAAAGAATTTTTAAATTAGGGTATTATTGAAATTTTGAAAAATTTAGCCATTTAATTTTGAGTTTTGATGAGTTTTTTAGTTGGTTAGAATGTATATAATTGTGTTATATTTTTTGAATTTTTTTTTTAAATAAGGTAATATTAAAAATTTAAGTACGTAGATGTAATGAAATAAAAGTTAGAGGGTAATATAGTCTTTTTTATACAAAAAAGTCAATTGAAATCTACTTCAAGTTGTATTTTGGTGTCAAGCGTAATAATTACAATGACTATTTTAGAATTTTCAAAAACAATTGGACGAAACGAGAATTATTGCAAAACTTATGGATTATTTAGAGATTTTTCCATAAATTTAAATGGCTGAAATCCAACCAAATAAAATTTTTGATCACGTGACTGAAATTGCACATCTCTAAATATTAAACTTGGAGAAGCCAGCCTCAACTAACTTTGTCCCATAGTAATTAAGACATCGGATTCTCTCATGTTGAATTTTTTTTTTTTTTTTTTAAATTTCATCTCTCAGCTACCTATTAATCCAATCTTTATGACATATACCGCAAATATTGAAAAAGGAAAAAAAAAAGAAAAAAAGAAAAAAGGGAGACAAGAGATAAACACAAACTAGACTTTACCTTTAATTTGAGGCATCGTGTAATTTTAATCAAATCATATCAATCTCTTTTAACAATACTTAAGGCACCAGTACTTTCAGCTTGTTTTTCAGTACAAGTTGTGGAAAACATTATTTGGATGGACATTACCAAATACTGAATGAAGGTTAAAAACAATTATTTTGGTTAAGGAAGTTATGCTATATATAATATATACACACACACTAGTCTATAAGCAATTCAGCACGCATTGTGTGCAACTCTGTGTAATTTTTTTCACAACCCATGTAAATTATTTTGTTAATTTTATCTATTTAAGATATACATTTTTCCTATTAAAATACGTCAACAATATATATTTTTGTTATTATTTTAAAAAATAAATGCATTTTTGTCGTTTAAAAGAAATTTTCGGAACACTTTTAAATTTTAGCCAAATATCGAAAAGAAAAATGAAAAAACTTAAAACAAAGGAAAAAAATAAAACAACACTTCCACTCAAAAAAATATAGCAAAATGGGCGTCAAAAGTTTGGAAATAAATCCAGCTGTCGGAGGAAAAGCTTTTCCGATACCATTACGATTAAAAAAAACAACGATTACAACACTTACGAAAAAAAAAGATTTTGAAGAAAGTGAAAATCGCAACTTCTGGCATAGGAAATGGCCAAAAAACAGACTGATGGGGAACTGTTGTAGGGTGATAATTGGATATTAGTGCATGTACATGACAATTAATATGTTCATTGCTCCACTTGATCCTTGTTTCTTTGTTTTTAATTTTTTTTCCACTTCCCACCACTTAACAACTTTAAGAAAGGACCCCACCCTGCAATTCACAGATTTAATGATTTGTTATTTTACTTTTATCAATTCAGAGGCTAAGCATGCAATAAATCAAACAATACAACTCAGATTACCAAACTAATCAAAAAGTCAAATGTATAACTCCAACAACAAGAAATTACAATACTGTCTAAATCGTTATAGCATGCCAAGAATCAAAGAGTTTTTATGCTTTTTAATTGATATTACTGACTGAGCATCGCCCTTAAACCCTTGCCCTCCGCCAACGGCGACTAGAACAACAAAGTGGATGAGAAAAGGCGCTAGAGTTCGTCGCTCATGAGAAGAGAGATGAGAAGTAGCCGGATCAATGTAGGCGGCTAGAAGTTGATGTCTCCTTCGAGAATGATGTGGCCACAGTAGCCGCTAGTTATGTGGAGCTTCAGAGGTGCATTCATGGCTGTTTTAGGTTTTCAAGAAGATAAATTTGGGTTTTTGAGAATTCTTCTTGAGAAATTGGGGTTTTCAAGCTGAACGACCAAAAAGAGGAATTTGGGGTTTTGAGAAATTTGTGATCATCTAATAAATTTGGAGTTATAAAATTTGGGGTTTCGCCAAAGAACTCCTCGAAACTCTGCTTCTCAGTTGGCTTCGACCGGTATTCAGGTTGTTTGCCAATGAGGGTTGCTGCCATGGCGATGGGGGTTGGAGAGATGCCTTATTTATTAATTTATTTATTATTTTTATCATGATATTTGAACTATTAATCCAGTGTGGCAAGATGAGTACTGTTTGTTATACACTGCAACATAACATCTACTCAAAATCATTTCCCATGAATGGGTTTTTTTTTAGTTCCCATGGCAGAAGTACTCGTGAAAATAAGGAAAAGCTTTTCCGAGACCCTTACGATTAACAAAACAACGATTACAACACTTAGAAAAAAAAAGGGTTAAATTTGCATGAAGACATCCAAAATTTTGCCAAAAACACCCGAAAAGAAACTTTATTGTGCAAATTTTTGTACAAAAAAAAAGGGACAAATGTGTATGTGTGTGTCGGGGGAGGGGGGCGTCCAGCAAGTGCACATGCCACTAGGCCTGCACAAATCTTTCGGGTATCTGACCTGGACATTAAATCGACCGATGCCCCGTCCGAAATCTCGGCCACCATCATCGCCCGATGGTGTGGCGGTCGAAAGCCGACCGAACTTCATCCATCGACGGACGGGTTCGGATATTGGTTGAGATGCTCGGATGATGCCCGCCCGACTGACATATTTATTTTATACCTATATTAATATGCTTGTGTTCTTGTATTGTTTGTTCTCACCTTCAATCTGCCTCCCTCCCTCTTCTCCGCCTCGCTACCATCGTCGGCTTACCGTCACCTCCATTGCCGACCCTCTCATAATACAAACACGTACATATATGGTCTTTAAATTGCAGCCAACATCTTTCTCTGTTATATACTAATATACATATATATACACACCCACATGTATATATATGCATATATATATATATATATATATATATACACACACGCAACCAAACATATATTCACAAGTACAATTACAACCAAGGTAGTCTTAGGTTTGACAAGTCCATTTTTTATAATTTTTGGAACAAGCTCAGTCAGCCCAGTTATTGGCTTAAACCCGCATATCCGACCGCCACCCGACCGATCTCCCCGACCACCCGACTGCCATCCGCCTGACCCTCTCTCGGTCGAAAATTGGTAGCCTTTTTCCGTCACTCGCCGAGCTCGGGTACCGCAATTTTGGCGTTGATAACCGTCCGACCGCATGATGTGCAGGCCTACATGCCACACATGCCTGCATAGGGGTGTACGTGGGTTGGGTTGGGCTGGGTTTAAGATAATTATAACCCAACCCAAAGAGTTCGGGTTGAAGATTTTACGACCCATAGTAAAAAATAATAATGACAACCCGTCCAAATAAAAACTAGAATGGGTTTGGTTGGGTTAGATTGGGTTGTCGGGTTGGTAGTAATAATTTTAATTCATATTTTATATGTTTGAACAATGTTTAGCTTATATTAGTTCTTAAAAAAGAAAATCTCACAATTGATGAAATGAATAGTCTAACAATAATTGATTAAAAAATTAAATATATACATCTTTATAATCAAATAGAGAATATAAAAATTGATGAAAAGACAAACTATTGACATATATAGGAAATACAAAATGAGATGGTGTGCGATTTTAGTAAAAACAATGAAAGAAAATGGTTTAAGAAAGGAAGAGTGAGTCGACGAACAAGTAGTTATATCAATCAAACAAAGATTTTTTTTAAGCAAAACTTTTACGAAATGATTAATGTCTTCATATTTTTTATATTGTATTAACATATATAAATTTTAGATAAATATTTAAAAAGTTTGGGTTGGGTTGCTCGGGTCCGAAAGTTTAGAATTTCAACCCAACCCGTCATTCATGGGTTCAAACTAAATGAATCCGAACTGAAATTTTTTCACTTTTGAACCCGTATTTTTGGGTTGGGTTGGATTGAGTCTTTGGGTTGCTCGGATTGATGTACACTGCATGTGAAATTAAAAAAAATAAAAAGAAAAAAGAAAGGGCAACTTGGGTATTAGGAAACACGCGACAAGCTGCAAAAAACATATAAAATTTTTTATTTTCGATCAAAACGTTCACTTTGATCAGCAAACTCGAACTCATATATATTAATTAGGAGATATATATACACACACACGCAGACGTTTGATTTGATTGGAACCTTATTCTTTGTATTATCAAGTTTTTTTTAATCAATTTCTCTTGTGTTTACATTGTATATAGTCTTAAACTATTGGACATTGAAAAGCATTAAATTTCAATAAAACACACATGGACACTTATAACATTTTCTTAAAAAAAAAAAAAAGAAGAAGAAGAAACATAAGTTAAGAATCATAGATATACATATGATTTATTGCAATTGATTAATAATATTTTTTTTAGGAATCCCTGAGGGTACAGGCGTACAGCCACTATTCACTGGCAAGTCTAATTGCCAAATCAGCCATACGCATACAAATATGATATATATGATCTGTGTCTGGGAAAAACAAGACTGTTGATTTTTTTTTTTAATTCAAAGATTAGATCCACATAAAAATGAACTAAGCAAACAAGTATAAAATTTCCAGCTAATTTCACACATTAGAGAGAGAGAGAAAAAACAAAAAGAAGAAAAAACTTGTAGAAAAATAATTGTATGCTTCAATTATCAAACTGGTCTAGCTGCTATGACTCGGTCATAACATTTAATGCAGAGAATAGAAAACTTCATCCTATTCCACCCAAACAACTTGCATTTTCTTTTTGAGGACAACACTAATATGCCTCCAAACAAACTTTTCTTGAGCATAATTATGTGGAGAATTCCCATAGGTGGAATATAATGTTAGATTGTCACATTTATCTTTTTGATAAATTTCACGTCACGTTTAAAAAAAATACAATATAGATAAATATGACAATCTAAGTTGTTTTTTAACAATAAGGGTCTCTAATAAAAAAAATACTATTTTTCCTTGTTTGTTTTAATCATTTAGATGTTCTCATTTAAATTATTATTGGCTTTTTCAATCCCAACACTAAATGTTTAAATTTGAATCATTCAAATCATTTTAAAATTGTAAAAGTTAATAACCATTTAGATATACTCATTTAAATTATTAAAACAAACATGGGAGTTTAGCAACAAGGAATTCATTTTCACACAAAACTATAGTAAAAAGGAAAGTTTGAAAGAGGTTATTTTGAATTTTTGGCAGTAAGATATAGATAAAATCCTTTTCGAAAGTTTATAAACAAGTTCAAACGTTACAAAATTGTCCAACCTTAATCACTTCAACAATGTGTTAATACACAACATGGTTAACCAAGTTCTTTATGTTATTTTTATTATTAAATAGAAAATTAACGACAAAAAAAAACTCCACCAAGCATGCACCAACAAAAACTAAGATTCTGCAAAATACAGAAACAAAGTCAGAGGCCAAAGAGGGGCACTAAGGGTGGCACCATCATTGACTCTCTGATGCTTCATTCAGCACAATATACTAAAGAGTAATTTTTGGAAGAGTTAAGAGTATCTCTAATGCATCTGCTATATCACATGCTAATGCTATGCTAAATTTAGCATATGCTATCTTGAGTGCCAAATTGTAAATCCGTCAAATTTATTTATCATTAAGTTTAGAATTCGGAGGGACTTGGTTGCAAAGAATTTTAAAGTGTAGTAAAAAGCTTAGAAACTCAAACATTTCTCTTATCAAATTCCACCCATTGATAAAACCCAAAATTTTTACCATTCTCTCTCCTTATTTTCACTTTCCCTCCCACTCTCTTCCTCACTCCCTCTTTCTCTCTTTCTCCCTCTTTTAAAAAGTTTTACAATTTTCATTAAAGTTTCCAATACCACAATTTTCTCATTTCGAATCCAATGGATGCAAATGAGGTACCGTTGGAAAGCTTTCGATGAGAAGAACATGTTGGGTTGTACTTGGTGGCAGGGAGCCACCAAAATTTGGCCAAAAAATACCGTTGAAGTTTTGGATTCTTTGAGCTCCGGTTCGGGTATTTCGGAGCTGAATTGGACTACCATTGTTATTTAGATCCGAAGTGTCCGATATGTTGAAATGGAGCTCCTTGCCGCCACCTTCTGTCCCAAATGCGACCCATTTCACCATCGCATAAGGTTCATGTGTCACCGCATCTATCGGTGTCGATCGGCACACACTTGCCAGTCGGACTCAGCATCGGCTGCCGAATCCAATGCGCTGGTCAAACACCCATTCTCCATTGTCTCCTGCCGAAAACCACTCTGCACGCCGCCACTGTTCCTTCCGCCACCGTCGCACATCATCGCTGGCCATCCAAGGTCAAATTGACCAATGGGTTTTGTAGGGGAGCTCTTGGACAGTAAAACCCTTCTAGAATCGTCTTGATCCGACTTACAATAAGCCGTTAACTTTAGTTCAAAGTTTAGAAACTTTATTGACCGAATTGAACATGTTTTGGGCTTGATTTGTTGAAATTGACCTCACCAATGAATTGGGGAAGGTCAAATTAGGTTGGATAAGCTAAACGTAGCGACGTTCAATTTGCCATCTTGTTTTGCGTGCTAAAAATCAAATATGTTTGGTATGGATCTCATACTTTCGAACCTCCGATTAGCGAGCCAATACTACCGTTTGACTCGTTTTGATTCACCAATCGCAATGACGGTCTCTGTTTGTGCATATTCTGCTATGTTTATTGCCTTGTTTTGCTTGCCGACATCGATGCACGGATCCACCGAATCACTCGACATCCCATGTCTCCTATTGGCACGCAAGAAAAGTCAACAGAATTTTTTCAACGAGACGACTCCAATAATGACCTCTGGTTTGCTTGATTCAACTTGGGTGAAAAAGTTAATTATTTGACTGGTTTGATCGTTCTTTTAATTTTTAGGTAATTTAAACATTATTAGCTAATATCAGATTATACATTTGAGTACTAGATGGACTTAGAAGCAAGTTTACACAAACCTAATATAGTTTTATTGTTGTGTTAGACTGATAAGAAATATAAAAATAGATAATTCATATTTGGACTAATAAATAAAGATGGTAATGAGACATAAAGTAGTTATTGTTGATATAATTACTATGTGAATGTCATCGCGATGTTATGATTATAGATTTCTGATTTGACATACGATGCGCTTTATGATGCGACTATTACGACGTATACTACAATGAGATTATATTGATGTTTGTTTTGCCGTGGACGAGTAATTGGCTACTGTGTAGTATGTATAAGGGCAATATTTGATGTTCGATATAGCTGAAGACGGTCCAAGTGTCCGTGGTGTATTTGGTCACCCGACGTCCTGAATCAGGCCGAGTTATGGTTAGGGGCATTAGGTCCACCTATGGTCGGTTATGCGACATTGCCTTGAGAACCTAGGGGTTACTATCAGTACATGTGGAGAGCCAATGACCGGTCCTATAATCATAGGATTATTCTTACTGTTCTTCTACCAACGACCCAATTGGAGATAACGCACCTACATCCATGATTCATAATTATTTGCTATTAATATTTGTACTATAATTTAATATTTGATAATTAATAATAAAGTTAGTTAGAAACTCATAACATCTAATAAAGTGGATTAATTAACGGCTGGGTAAAGAGAATTAGTAATAGTTACCTTGCTAGGCACTCTTTGATAACCCTCTCTTTCTTTCGTCCTTTTCCAGGTGATGCACAATGTAACATGTTTGATTAGTTTTACGCGTCGTTTGGTAAACGGGTTCAGATTGTGACAATTTGAATTTTTTCATTTAAATTAGAAAATTTGAATTGGGTAATTTGAACGAAAAATTTAAATTATTGTTTGGGTCAAATAATCTTATTTGAAAATATTATTTGAATTATTGTTTGGATAGATGTGAAATGTATGATTTTGAGTTATAAAAAGCGGTTTTTTAAATAAATAGCCATATTTTTATATTTGTTTTTAATAATTAGCCTATGTTTGCTTTTATTAGCAAAATAGCCATATATTCGTGTCTAGATTTTTGAGACTGCAGTCATTAATTTTTTGAATTCTGTTTTTATTGTTTGTTGCAAATAATATTATCTAAAATTTTTTGTCTCTAGTCATGAAATTTGTGACTTTGTTGGCTGCATAATTTTTTGCTATTTATAAAATATTTTTTATTTAGTCATAAATTTTATGAAATTGGTTGTATAGGCAATCATTTATTTGTGAGTTGGTTATTTTGTTAATGGATGTTTAAATTTTTTATTGTGTTTATTTTAAATTTTCTGAAATTTTTTGACTATAGTCACAAATTTTATGACTGTGTAATTTATTTATTTAGTCACAAATTTTATTTCTTTAGTTATAGATTTTTAAATGTTAACCTTATGGCTATTTTGCTAATATTTCAAAACGTGGGCTATATCTTTAAAACATAGATTGCAAAATGGCTAAATCCTTAACTGACCCTATAAAAAGAGTGGTTGAAATGTCAAATAAAAAAAAACTATTCAAAATGGATTCAAATTGTTGAAATTTAAGAGGGGGGGGGGGGGGGGGGGGGGGGGGGGGAATTTGATTTTGAAGGGTATGCATGAGTTTTTTCCATTTAGATTTTATCTAAAAAAAAGTTAGCAAACGACGATTTAGATTGAAAAATTCATTTGAATGGTCTAAGATGAGTTCAAACCCATTTGCCAAACAACCCCTTAGACTTGTCCATCTTACTTGCTGATAGAATTCGACGATAAGCGAGATCTCAAGTTTCAGACTAGCGTTAAGTTGGTAGTGGTGATTTTAAAATTGTTAAATTTTTATTTATTATTAAATTTATTATTGTGTTGAATTAATTGTGGTTTTGAGCTGTATTTGTGTGATATAAATCCCATATGCACAACTTGAATTTTTTTTTAAATTTTATTTCATCTTGATTTAAATGTAAGAAAATCATTTATATTAATTTAATTTTGTATTTATCATTTCATATAACCCTCAATTAGGGACGTTACATAAATCATGGATATCATATGCTATATTTTAAATCATCTCTAATATAAAAAGGTGTACCAATGCTAATTAAGCATGCTACAGTACTAAAATGCTAAATAAAAAGCTGTGCCAATGCTAATTTAGCATGCTACAGTACTAAAATACTAAATTTAGAACACTTGTTTAATATTTTGCTCCAATGCACTTATGCTAAATCCAGTACCATTTTAAACTTTAACTTTTAGTTTTGCTTTTCAAAAGATATTAATCTTACTTCTCTATCTCTATTAGAGAACACTACAATAAATTATTTAATAATCTATAAAATTTCTTTATTATATTTTGAATTTCAAACTAATTTTTTTAATAAAACTTTATTCGAATATTAGTCACTTAAATTAATAGGAAAACATTAACAATAAACCTCAAATAGTCATTAAAATTTAATTTTAAAAATACATATATTTTAAGAAATGGTAAACAACTAATTTATGAAAGAAAACATAAGAAATGATATATAGATTTAAAATTATAGAGAGAAAATACTTCAATTTTATATTTTAATATTTGTTAGTGTCAATTAAGTAATTATGTAGTGGCACTATTGTAATATTAGGGACATGATACAGTATATCCTTGATGCTATATATAACACTAAAAATGGCATTAATTAAATTTAGCATCAAGGTTAGAATATAATATTGGAGATGAATATTTTTTTCTTTTTTTTAACAAATGCTAAAATTATAGCTTTAGCATGTGATATAGCACATGGATTGGAGATGCTCTTAGCCTGTCTATGAAATTAGAATAGTGCCACTACATAATTACTTAATTGTCACTAACAAACATTAAAATAGTCAAATTAAAGTATTTTTACTTTATAATTTGTATATGCATATCATTTTTTATTTTTTATTCTTTTCTAAATTAATTTTTTTTCCATTTCATAAAATAATATATAAAAATATATGTTTGTGTCTATTTTAACAATAAACCTCTAACTTAAATTACAAAGTTCACATGTTTACTATCAAAATCTAAAAACTATGAGGTTTTTTAGTTTTTTTTTTAAAATTTTTTTTATTAATGTCTTTCTGCTAAATTAAGAGAGTAATATTTAAATATTATTATTTTGAAAATTTGTAATTTGAAATTTAAAATATAAATTTTTTTATATTTATATGGAATTAAATAATTTATTATAATATTCTTTGATAGAGATAGAGAAGCAATGTCTTATTGGTACATCATATATTTAAGATTAATTAATATTTAAGAAAAAAAACTATGAGTAAAAGTTTAAAAAAATATTGGATTTAGCACAGGTATACTGAACAAAATATAAAATAGGTGTGTTAAATTTAGCATTTTAATACTATAGCATGCTAAATATATCATTGGCACACATATGTACATTTAAGACGGCCCAAGAGATGACAAAACCTTACCAAACATCACCTCTTTATAGAGACCCGTCCGACCTAGCTTTCTCTTTGAAGAGATCGTTTAAATTAAGGAATATCCCGATTCTAAGATATTTGAATATCTATTGTATTTATCTTTTGGAGATTTTAGGAATATCTTTTATTTATTTGAATTGACTCTTACTCTTTTGAGACAACTCAAGATATCTAACCTTAATTTGGAAGTGAATCCTGTATTGATTATGCCTATATGAGGAAAGAGCTAGAAAATCTTGTAATCGAAGGTTTTTTTACCCTAATGACCTTTTGCTCCCTCGGGTTTATACAGTCGTGGTAGTCAATCCCGAGTACATAGTTATTTGCGCCCAAGTAACCTTTGCAAAAGTACCTGATAACAAGGACTAAATTGAATAATTTTGTTATTCTGGCACATATACATAACGTTTTAAAATACAGGAACTGAAAATGAAATTATCACTGAACTTCGGGGACTAAAAGTAAAACTAACCATTCAAAAACTGCGGATCTGCTGATGGAGTGGTTTATTTTGGTCAACCCTTCCATGTGTTACACTTTTAGCCTTCCTTAGAATTCTCTACGGGCAACACTGTGTAAAATAACCTAACAATACGCGTTGACCTTTTGATACATGTATTTATATACATCTACATTGACAAGAAGTGTAAGAATGTCAAACCTTTTTTTTTTCCTCCCAAAAAGTCGTCCTTTTGTTTTATGGTTTTTATGCTCATTTTCTAAGGCATTTCTTTTGGTGTGATTATACCGAAAAGGGATGTGAATGCGTGAACTATTACTCCTCATTTGAAGTAACAAATAGACCTATTTGTGAATTTGATCAAAAGGGATTCCTCAAATGGCAATCTATCTACTAAAGAGACTATTGTAGCTTGAAATGATTGCTAAATAGTGCAGGTGTTGATTGAGGATCACATGGCATGAATGCCCTTTGGTTTACGATTTCTTCCCTTATAATTGACCAACATGAGAAGAAATAGCCACCGACATTTCCTTCTCTTTCTCCAACAGCTTAAAAACTAATAATAATAAATAATCACAATGAAAGAAAATCCTAGTCAGCCAATAGTATTGCGTAAATGAATTAATTGGATATATATCACATAATGGACGGTTTTTCCATGGATTAAAATATCCTCGACAACCTCGATATTTTCACGATATTATCCGTATTTTGAAAACTCTACATCAATATACAAGAAAGGGATTTTTAATGAAATATCACTTTTTTAACATATGTTTTAAAGTTTTGTCGATGTTTTCATTAATTAAAGAACTAACCATTTAGGTAAAACTAATTAGTTAGTTTTACTCTTTTATTGTAACGACCCAAAACTCCAAACGATATTTTAGTCTCGAAAAATACGGACAAATTTAATTTTTTTTTTTTTAAAATAAGTTACATAATTGAGCTTTTAATAACAAACATAAGGATTATCAATCCTCATCGTAGCCAAAATAAATTTAACTTAAACATTTATAAATATGCGGAATTTAAAACAGTCTTTGCCAACGATTAGCCGGTAGTCCACTGAGATTTTACAGGTCGGTCCCGTATACACTCGCTGTTCCTGTCATTGTCGCCTCGCCCTTTTTGCATCGTGACAAGATACCTGCGACACGAGCACACTAGTGAGCTATTAGCCCAGTAAGTGGATTAGATAGATAAAATTGCTAAGTCTGCAGGTAACATACAATCAAGAGGTATCACAATATTATAATTCAACAAATGGATAGACTCGACGATCGAGTCGTCGTAGTTCGAAGAGTAAACAACACTCTTAAATAATCTTGCCCGCGGTGTAGAATTCAGATATAGTGTGCTGAACTTACGCGGGATAAAATACCTGCAAAGGAGTTGTGACATGTAACGAGGTCGGATTCAACGACCCATTAATCTCGATAAAGTTAATCTCATACTTTATTCTAATTTCACTCAAGTTCACAACTCTCTGACTTAGCTTATAAAAATATGTGTGCACACGGTTTACTATTTAAGAATTCTTGATTCTATAATATTAGGGAGGTCGCATCGGCCTTACCCCTTCTTTAGACCTCTCACGGGTCATTCCAAAATTTAATACACATCTAAACCCGTTCGCGGGTTATTCTAGAACTTATACAAATCTGGACCCTCTACGGGTCATTCTAGAACTAAGCAACTCTGAACCCTCTGCGGTCGTTCGAGAAATAAACAACTCTGGACCCTCTGCGGGTCGTTCTAGAACTAAACAACTTTGGAACCTCTGCGGGTCGTTCTAGAAATAAACAACTCGGGACCCTCTACGGGTCGATCTAGAACTAAACTCTGGACCCTCTACGGGTCGTTCTAGAACTATACAACTCTGGACCCTCTACGGGTCGTTCTAGAACTATACAACTCTGGACCCTCTGCGGGTCGTTCTAGAACTATACAACTCTGAACCCTCTGCGGGTCGTTCTAGAACTATACAACTCTGGACCCTCTACGGGTCGTTCTAGAACTATACAACTCTGGACCCTCTGCGGGTCGATCCGAAACTTCTCACGGCTGGGGTTCCGTCGGACTGTTTCGGATTGATTGCGCAATCACCCCATCGGGTTAATTCGGGACATGCTATGGATCTTGGCCCCTCGGACCGTCCCGATATTCTTTATGATTGTGAGGACTCATCCTCCTTGGGCCTCTCTGCCCATTCCGAAACCTTTTACGGCCAGTGACCCCGTCGGGTCGTTTCGGAATTCATTATTGCACTTTACCCCGTCGGGCCGATCCGGATCGTCATATCATAAACTGTGGGGAGGGCCGTGGCTCTCCTCCCCAAGACCCCTCGGGCCGTTCTGAAAGGTGGTTCGTTGACCTCCGCGAGGTCCCTCGGGTCGCTCCGAAATCTGTCATACAAGATGGCCCCGTCGGGCTATTTCGGAACCAAATCATGATCGCGGCCCCGTCGGGCCATACCCAAATGATCAAAGTAATGCGACAGAGGAAGGTCGTCCGCCGACCTCCCCAGGGCCTCTCGGGCCGTCCCGAAACGAAATCAGTGGCCCCGTCGGGCTGTTTCGGAACCGATCATGACTTGCGGCCCCGTCGGGCCCTACCCGTATACATACAATGCTTTCGCTCCCTTTTTCTTGTCTTAGAGTTTTCTCTTTGACCTGCAATAAAGTCTCAACAACAACAGAAACAGTTTTATGCCTGTGGTCCCATACCCACCGACATATAAGTCATACTAACACATATACACACACAAACAGACACACACACCCTGCACAATAACCTGAACCACGAAGTTGAGTAGTTTTATGTCTGTGGTCCCATACCCACAGACAGATAAACATATACGTGAACACACAAGCCAATAAACATCTAGAAGGACACCACATATTATAACGAACCTACAGTCCCATACCTGCAGGCTCGTTGCACAAAACGAGACAAACATAGTCAAGAGCCCATACTCACGGCCCTAACTAGAATGGAGATTCACATAGTTTGACAGCCATAATTTTGGAAGCATCGAATGCTTAACATAATCTCAACATATGCACGATTAATTCAAGCAGGGTAAAGTATACTCGTGCCACAGTGGAGATCCACTTACCTGAGGTCCTAAGCCTCCCCGACTTGGTCCTCGCGATTTTCCTCTCTTGACGTCCCTCTTTGGAGTATGTGGTGTGACACTTCTGTCGAATATGAGAATTAGAGGGTCAACATCGAAGTCCACTAAATATTCGAGAGGAATGAAACTTTAAGAGTTAATGGACTCATTCTAGACAGTGGGTCGAGCAATGGTTCGTCGAGAAATCCCTCTAGGGGTATTCTCGTCCCGAATATCGTTGACTTAACGCAACAATAAATCCAGACTATCGGGCCTTTCGTTTGACTAGATTAGGTGAGAAATGAGTTCCTTAAACTAATCGGTGTCTGACTTTATTTTATCACGTATTAAATATTCGAGCCGGAAATCCGGCAGAGTTTCCCCTGTTTTTCGGATATCCCGGCCGAAGCCTTCACCTAATTTCAACCCAGCACCGAACTAATTTCGGTCACAGTCAATCACAACAACCACACAGGCAATTTTATCATTTATTATAATTACTTTCAAAACATAATCATAACTCAATACCGAGCCCCAGTGGCTCGGATTCCACACAAAGAGAGCGATATTGATACATTTGAAATTAAAACAACTTTCAAGTCGTCGTTGGTTCTCTTAAACTTAAAATTGCCTTTGGCCGCTACCTTTGGAATAGGACGGCGAACGTTCGTGCGCCCGAACTTACTTTGATGATGTTCCTGCACGATTCGAAGGAATAAGGATTGAATAACTTATAAACGGTTCTCGAATTCACAAGCTTTAAGAAAATCAAATCTTGAGCTTAATTGCAAAACACGACGCGAGACGCTTGGTCCTGCAACCCGATCCAACTACTCGTTTATAAACAAAGGGTATATTTAATAAAATACAACCCAACACAATTGGATAAAAAGGTCGGGTAAATCCGCACAACAATATTGCAAAATTTTCTCTTTTATCTTTTGTATTTTCAAAACGACACTAGAATTTATAATGCCAAAAATAATCAAAATACTAAGTTCAATGTGATCGCAAAGCACATAAAGTTTTTAACTCGCATATAATTTCTCCATTAAACAATTTGTTGAATTCCGTACATTCACAACTCCACAAAAATCAGATTTTCCAAAACAATAAAATTGCCCAAAAATACTAATCTCTGCGAGTATAAACTTCACCATTACGGGAATAAGACCAAACAATGATTATTTCATAAATTTCAACAACCACACAACAATTAACCGTTACGCTAAACTCACACCGTCTCAAATCAATTCTATCGCGAGTAACCAAAACAACGCACTAAGCGGCACAATTTAACGATCTTCACAATGCCGACATACTCGAAGATAGATCGAACTAGACATGATCGCGAAACATAATCAACTTCAAACCCACAAAAATACGATCAATATACTCAACTAATTTTATTTATACCCCATAATATAAAATCCGATTCCGACACAACGATTCAACAAAATCAAGCAGCAGAAAAGCTAAATTCTCGCTCACGACTTATCAATGGAAAACAAGCAACGCTCCACCACTACAAAAAAGACAGGAGGCTCACCGACTCGAGCAAGGACGGCTCAAGGAGACACGCTGCAGTGCGGAGGTGAGCTCGACAAGGCGTGAGAGAGGGCTGTCAACTTCGTCGACGACGAGTGAGGAGGGCTCGACGCGAGGAGGGGCACGACCGCTGCTCGAAAAAGCTCTGGTCAGAGCTGGCCATGGCAGAGATGGAGCCGCCGGGGGTCGCGCGGCTAAGCAAGGGGAGGCTTCGGCGAGGCGAAGCTTGGAGCGCACTGGGGGGGGGGGGGGGGGTCGGGGCTGTGTGAGGAGGCGGCGCGGAGCTTCGACGGCGCTGGGCTTCGCGAGGGAGCGCTGGGCTTGCCAGGTCAAGGCCGCGCGCGAAGGGGGCTGGGCCGGAGCAGCGAAGGCCTGGGCTGGGCGCGGGCTGGGCGAGCTCCCGAGCTCGCCGATCTTGCGAGGCGGCTCACGACGGAGACCGCGCGGAGGCGTAAGGCGACGCGGCGCGGAGGCCGGGGCTGAGGCGCCGGAGCTGGGGTGTGACTCATCGCCGGCGGGAGGACTGGGCGAGGCGAGGCGAGACGCGAGCTCGCCGGGGCTATGCGCGCTGGGTCGTCGTCGACGAGGGGGCTTGGCGGCTCGGCGTCGCGCGTGGAGGAGGCACGCGAAGGGAGCTCGGGGACTGCGCAGAGGAGAGCGGCGCTGGGTCGTGCTCGCGGCGGAGCGAGGAGGCCGTGCGGCGGCGGAGGGGAGGCGCGGCAGCTGGGCTTGTCGGCCGGCGAGGGTGAAGGAAAAGAGAGAGAGAGAGAGAGACTCGGGCTCAGAGAGTTTGACGAGAGGGAGGGGAAAAGAGAAAAAGAAAAAGCCCTAATGGGCTTGGGCCAATAATCGGGCCAAAATGACTAGCAAGTTTACAAATAGAATAAAAAAAAACGGTATAATCTTCCGA
Organism: Boehmeria nivea var. tenacissima; assembly: GCA_018132145.1. Classification (NCBI taxonomy): domain Eukaryota; kingdom Viridiplantae; phylum Streptophyta; class Magnoliopsida; order Rosales; family Urticaceae; genus Boehmeria; species Boehmeria nivea. The sequence goes on along the minus strand of CM030875.1, from coordinate 6,988,620 downwards.
ATCAAATTTTAAAATTGCATTAATAAATTGAACTCGACAAGTTAGGAATTTTAATATCACACTCAAGTTGAAATTTGATTCCTAACATGCTCAAATATTCAAAAATGCACAATTAATATTATTGCACCAATATCTTTACATGGCCATGAGTTGGCCAGATTTGATGAAACTGGCCAACTCCCCCAAAGTTAAATTAACTATGATAATATTAAAAGCGCATTTGTCTCAAAATTCGAAATAATTACTCGTATAAGTAGCCTCGATTTCAGGTTATTACATTTATCCTTGGCATCCTAATAAAACTACCTTATTTGTCTTTCTTTATTGCTTTCCCTTGTTTGTCTCGTTTTTTTTTTTCTTGGCCTCCAAACACCTCAAATATGGTCATGATTTTGCGTGTATTTTAGCGATTCTATCTAGTACCAGTAATTCTTTAAAACCTTATTTCGATTTTTTTATTGCTTCTCTCTTCTTTGCAACTTTTCTTTGATTTGGCATCCAAACACCTTGTCTTTGGTTTAATTTTCTAGTTTGTTTTTTGTTTTTTATTTTTAATTTTTACAGCGATTACTATTAATGATATCTAATCGAGGTTCGATCGTGATTCAGTTTTGTGATTTCTTCTCATTCCTTTCCACTTCAATCTAGGTTTTGTATTTTGAAAAATTTTGGATTTTTTTGCCCAATCGGATGTGTTTTGTTAGTTTTTGTTTTGAGTTTGATTTTGTTAAATGAAAGTGGTCGTATTTTTATTAATGTGTATTTTTTTTCATTTTGGATTAGTATTTTTGGCGTGTTCTTATATGTTTTAATGGTTGTTTTGTGTTCGCAGTCTGATAGTTCCTAGTAAATGTCAACAATTCTTACACTTTTCTATGTTAGGGACTGTCAGAAATTTCTGACATTATTAAAGTAAGAAATTAGAGATTTTTGTTGTTATTGTTTACGTATGCAATAGTGAATACCTATGAGTTCATTGTTCTTCCAGTATCGGTTCAGCTTCTTATGTTTGGTAAATAGATTAGCTCTCTGTGTTTGATAATGTATATCCTTATTATATTTCAATAATCATACTTTATTTCTTGCCTTGGCAATTTGTCGAAAATTTTTGTTATTACAAACCATATATAATCCTCTTTTGGAAGTTTCTGGGGCTACATTTTAAAAGCTCACCCATCAAAATGGCTATATGCCAAATAAACCCTAAAGGAATTTTTTTTTTTTCGCGAGTATTTATGAAAATGTCCAAAAATATCCTCAAATATCTAAGATATTCCTAAGTATTCGTAAGAAAAATCATAGTATCCGATAATATCCATAAATATAGTAGATATTAGTAGAAATTTCTTAAAAAAAATCAAAATTGTTAGAAATTTTTTTGATCGTGTAAAAGGTTTTTGCAACCTATTTTATTTATTTTTCTTATATATCTAATAATTTATTGATTATTCATGCATTTGTCACAAAAATAATCATAATATGCAAACTTTGGTATTAGAAATCTTCAATGATATTTTAATACATAAACTACTAATATTATTAGTCTAAAATGTAGTCACTTTTTTTTTTTCTATTTAGGTAAAAAGACTCAATTTCTTATAGGTTTAATTCTTTGAGTTTTGGAACATAACAAAGCTTGTTTGGATACAACCCTCAAGAACTACAATTCACAAATAGGTTTGAATTCAACAAGATAAAACAAGAAAGAAGTTTTTTTGTTTTTTTTGTTTTATTCTTCAATATTTTCATGGTCATTTTGTAACATCTGTTTTAATTCATAAGTCATAACAAGTGCATAGTTAGTTAGGTGGATCCATAATTTCTAATTTATTGATCTACAATTGAGAGAGATCAAACAAGATATATAAGATATATTACCAATAACCTTCAGAATTATTCAAGGTCAACATATTAACTGTAAGAACCGTTTTGTTAGAAGGTGTTCTTTGTTTGTAACGACCCAAAACTCCAAACGATATTTTAGTCCCGAAAAATACGGACAAATTTGAACTTTTTAAAATAAGTTACATAATTGAGCTTTTAATAACAAACATAAGAAATATCAATCCTCATCATAATTAAACTTTATTTAATTTGAATATTTACAAAATATTGCGGAATTTAAAACTTTCTTTGCCAACGATTTGCCGGTAGTCCACGTAAGGTTTTACAGGTCGGTCCCGTATACACTCGATGTTCCCGTCGTTGTCGCCTCTCACTATTTGCTTTCTTGACAAGATACCTGCGACACGAGCACACTAGTGAGCTAATAGCCCAGTAAGTAGATTAGATAAGTAGGTTGCTAAGTCTGCAAGTAACAAACAATCAATGGGTATCACAATACAATAATCTAATGAAAAGACGGACTCGATAATCGAGCCGTCATAGTCTGAAGAGTAAACGTCATTCTTATGCAATCTTGCCCGCGAAGTAGATTTCAGAGATAAGGTGCTGAACCTACGCGGGATACAATACCTGCAAAAGAGTTGTGACTTGGAACGAGGTCGGGCTTAACGACCCATTAATCTCGACTCAAAAGTCAATCTCATAATTTATTCTAATCTCACTCAAGTTCACAACTCTCTGACTTAGCTTATAAAATTACGTGTGCACACGATTCGCATCCAGACCCCTTACGGGTCGTTCTAGAACTTATACACAATCTAGACCTCTCATGGGTCGCTATAGAATTCAATACTTATTTAGACCCATTACGGGTCGTTCTAGAACTTATTTACAATCTAGACCTCTTACGGGTCGTTCTAGAATTCAATACACATTTAGACCCATTACGGGTCGTTCTAGAACTTATACGACTCTAGACCCTCTGTGGGTCCTTCCGAAACCTCACACAGACAATGGCCCCGTCGGGCGATCTCGGAATCGATCATGATCGCAGCACACAGCATATAAAGAGGAAGGTCGTCTACCGACCTCCTTGAGACTTCTCGGGTCGTTCCGAAACCTCACACAGACAATGGCCCCGTCGGGCGATCTCGGAATCGATCATGATCGCAGCACACAGCATATAAAGAGAAAGGTCGTCAACCGACCTCCTTGAGACCCCACGGGTCAATCCGAAACTTCTCACGACCGGTGGTTCCGTCGGACTGTTTCGGATTGATTGCGCAATCACCCCATCGGGTTAATTCGGGACATGCTATGGATCTTGGCCTCTCGGACCATCCCGATATTCTTTAAGATTGTGAGGACTCATCCTCCTCGGGCCTCTCTGCCCTTTCCGAAACCTTTTACGGCCAGTGACCCCGTCGGGTCGTTTCGGAATTCATTATTGCACTTTACCCCGTCGGGCCGATCCGGATCGTCACATCATAAACTGTGGGGAGGGCCGTGGCTCTCCTCCCCAAGGCCCCTCGGGCCGTTCTGAAAGATGGTTCGTTGACCTCCGCGAGGTCCCTCGGGTCGTTCCGAAATCTATCATGGCTGCTGGCCCCGTCGGGCTATTTCGGAACCAAATCATGATCGCGGCCCCGTCGGGCCCCACCCAAATGAGCAAGGTACTCACACAGAGGAAGGTCGTCCACCGACCTCCCCTAGGCTCTCAGGCCGCCCCGAAATATGATAAGTGACCCCGTCGGGCTATTTCGGGACCGATCATGACTTGCGGCCTCGTCAGGCCCTACCCGCACACATACAGTGTTTTCGCTCCCTTTCTCTTGTCTTAGAGTTTTCTCTTTGACCTGCAATAAAGTCTCAACAACAACAGAAACAGTTTTATGCATGTGGTCCCATACCCACTGACATATAAGTCATACTAACACATATACACATACAAACAGACACACACACCCTGCATAATAACCTGAACCACGAAGTTGAGTAGTTTTATGTCTGTGGTCCCATACCCACAGACAGATAAACATATAAGTGAACACACGTACCAATACACACCTAGGAACACAACCTATCATAAACGAACCTACAGTCCCATACCTGCAGGCTCGTTGCACAAACAATATGAACGTGATCAAGAGCCTGTATTCACGGCACTAGCAAGAATTGAGATCCATACAGTTTAATAGCCACACTTTTATAAGCATCGTATGCTTAATATAATCTCAACACATTCATAATTTATTCAAGCATTGTAAAGTTTGCCCGTGCCACAGTGGAGATCCACTTACCTGAGGTCCTAAGCCTCTTGCCTCGATCCTCGCGGCTCTCTCCTAGTGGCGTCCTTCCTTGAAACTCGTCGTGCGACAAATCTGTCCAACACGCGGGTAATAGGGTCAATGCCAATGTCTACTAGTTATTCGAGGGAAAGAAAGCTCTAAGGATTGACGGATCACTCTAAGTGAATGCTAGACGGAGGGACAACAGACGGGTCGTCGAGAAACTCCTCTAGCGGTATTCTCGTCCCGAGTGTCGTCGCTTTCACTTTAACTGTCAATCCCGACTAACCGATGTGTCTTTAACTAGTTTAGGTGAGAAATGAACTCTTTGATCTAAATGGTCATTGACTTGGCCATAAAAAGTATCTAAACTTCAAGCCGAAAATCCGGCAGAGTTTCCCCTGTTTTTCGGATATCCCGGCCGAAGCCTTCACCTAATTTCAACCCAGCACCGAACTAATTTCGGTCACAATTCATCACAACAATCACGTAGAATAATTTTCACATTAATAATTTAACATTTCATCATCACTGATTTCAAAATATAATTTCATCGCAACACCGAGCCTCGCTCAGTTCCCGCACAAAATAATAATAAGCATATCAACTAAAGCAAAAGTCACTTATGACGTTAACGAGTCATAATGCTTCGATCTCGTTTCCAACCGCCCGCTCATACCTCTAGTACAAAGGCGGTGACGAGTTGAGCATTCTACTAGCTTCGTTGACGATCCTGCACCATTCAAGAGAATAAAAATCGAATCATTTAGAGACGGTTCTTGGTTAACGAAGCTTTAACAATTTTAGACTCCGAGTTTAAATAGAAAACATAACGCGAACGCTCAGAGCCGTGATCCGATCTCGATGAATCGGCTTAAGTTCAAACGGGTATATTTGCAAAGAATTACCACTCCATTTGACTAGATAAAAAAAAACGGTGGTGAAATCCCAATCCTTAAAGTAACAAGATTTTCCTTTTAGAAAAATTGTTTTCTCAAGTCTCTTGAAAAGAAAGTCTCGATCCTCTAATTTACTCACACACTAATTCAAGCGTCCTCAAATTTTATTTTATTTTTACAAAAACGACGCAAATTCATAAAATTCCATTATGCCGACTCACAAAATACCAAGTCCAACATGGTCATAAACATGGTAAAATGCCAACCCCTATAGACAAGTTAACGCAAATATCCACAACGGTGTAAATTTCAACATCGAGTAATCTCAATATCACCAAATGTCAAACCAACCAAAATCAGTGTTTGCATTAAAACCATAACAATAAATACTCGCAATAAGAAGATGAGTTCGACTATAGCGGCTCACCTAGCGCGAGCAGCGATGGCCCGCGGCAGCAGCAACGACGTCGACGAGAAGGCTTTAATGTCGAGCTCGCCCAACGACACGAGTCAACGATGGGCAGAGAAGAGGTGCGAGGCTGCGGGGCCTCGAGCATAGGGCGACGACTCGAGGTGGCCGGGAGCACGACGGAGCTCCAACGAGTGGCGGACGATGCGAAACACGACCGCCAGCTACTGGGCAGAGCTCGAGTTACCTGAGCTCGCGCACGGGAAACGCGACGACAACACGAGACCACGCGGGACGACAACTTCGCGTGGGTTGCGCGGAGGCTGGAAGCGGCTGGGTCGTCGGCGTGGCACGGGTACTCGGGCACGGAGGCGCGAGCTGGGCGGCGCGGAGAGGACTCGCGCGGAGGGGCGAGGCAGGAAGAGCGCGACCTGGGCGCGGGCTTTACGGAGGCTGTGTGGCGACGGCGCGAGGTGCAGAGGCTGCGCGGTGATGGCGCGAGGTGCGGAGGCTGGGTCTCACCAGAGCTGGGGTGTCGCGGCTGGATCGGCGCCGGTAGAGCACGCGGAGGCTGGGCGAGCTCGGAAGGAGGGCGCGCTGCTGCTCGGCGTCCGGAGGGAGCACGCGGGGCGCGAAAGGGAGGGAGAGGCGCGCGGAGGGCTGGGTCGGCGCGCGGAGGCTCCAGCGAAGCGCGCGGAGGCCTGGGTCGGGATGGGCCGGCGTCGGCTGAGCGCGCACGAGCTGGGCGAGGGGCGGAGGAGGCCCAGCGAGGCTTGGGCGAAGCTCGCCGGCGGAGGGGAGCGCTGGGCTCGCCGGGGTCTCTCGGGGCAGCGCCAGGCCGAGCGGCCGGACTCGGGAGCAGGAGGGGGCGACGCGCAGAGGTTCGGGGACGCGCTCGCGGACGTCGCGGGGCTGGCGCTGGTGGGGGCTGGGCGCAGCTCGCGAGCTGCGCGAGGGGCGCGCGCGGAGGCGGCGCTGGCCGGCGGCTGGGCGCGCGAGAAGGAGAGGGGCGCAGGGCTGGGCTCGGGGGATGCTCGCAGAGAAAGAGAGAGATAGGGGGAAAGAGGAGTGACGGCTGTTGAGGGGGATGGGAGAAAGAGATGAAGCCCTAGTGGGCTTGGGCTTAATTTTGGGCCAAAATGACCAAAATAAATATACAAGCGGGTATGGTAAAATTTTCCAAAAATTTAGAAGACGCGCAAATAAATTGAACTCGAATAGTTAGGAATTTTAATATCACAATCGAGTATAAAATAAGTTCCTAACCAGTCCATAGATTCGAAAATGAAAATAACCACACCAATCTCACAGTTTAACTCATAGTTTTAAATTGACCAAATTTGACGAAACTGGCCAATTTTATAAATTAGTCACAACTGAGGCACAAAATACAATTTAATTAACTGGCACAGTGCTTTTAAATTCAGGTCATTACAATCCTACCCCCTTACAGAAGTTTCGTCCTCGAAACTTAGAACAAGTGAGGGTATTTCTCTCTCATTGCACCTCTCGAGTTCCCAAGTTACCTCTTCTTTGGTATGGTTTCTCCATTGAACCTTGACCATCGGAATGGTCTTGTTCCTCAATTCTTTGTCCTCGCGATCTAGAATTTCCAAGGACTTCTCCTCATAGGTAGCTTCAGGCTTGATGTCTACATTGAGCGATCCTCATGCGGTCCTGATTTCTTCACGATGGCCGGAGAAGCAAGTTCTACAAGTTCCGACCCTAAATTTCTTCTCTCTGTCTATATACCGATGAAGAGTAGAACGACACTTTTGACCCTAGAGAGCCTAGTTGTCCCTTGGACACAAATCTCTACCAACCTGTCTATGGAGCACGTCATTCACATAAGCAGAAACTACGCTGACTTTCTGAGCCTATTCATAATCACCCAATAGTCGTTGCGATGAAACGCAAATCTAGTGGTCCTCATGGGAATTTGCAACTCTGAGGACGTTGTGAGATAGCCTTTGGGCTCATGAAAACTCTCTTCGCACACTGGAGTCCACAAAAACTTGTCATTATTTCGCGTGAGACGGGCCGACAGTAGTGCGAGCTTGGAAAACTTCTCTATAAATCGACTGTAGTACCCGACTAAGCCAAAGGAATGACGATCTTTCGGGGCCGCCGTGGACCGTTTCCCTGAATTCACAACATTGATCTCTACGGATCCGCTGAAATTCCTTCTTCAGACACCATGTGACCGAGAAATGAGGCTTACCTAATTAAAGCTCACACTTCTTGAGCTTTTTATATGGCTTTTCTCGGCTACACGCTGCACTCGTTCATACTTCTCATGCTCCTCCCTTTCTTCCGAGTAGACGGGAATATTATCGTTGAAGACTATAACGAACCCGTCGACATAGTCTCTGAGGACACAATTCGTTAAGACTGTAATACGGCTGAGAAACTAGTGAGTCCGAAGGACATCACCAAGGGCTCACAGTGTCCACAACTGGTTTGGAAGGCGGAATCGAGCATATATTCCTCGTGCCTTTAGTTAGAGATAGCCCGATTGCAAGTCTTTACCTTGAGAACTGGTACATTAGACCCCTACTATCTCACGTTGTGAGGGATTGCGCAGCTTACGCTATCTTGCCCTTCTCTTGGCTCAAAGGATTGTCACTGCCGCAATCACCCTTTGCGCTTTCTACGAGCAAAGATAACATGTGTGGCTAAGCCCACGGATGACCCTTTAAGCTCGAAGCTCGAAGCTCATAATGTCACCAAAATTTCGCATCCCAAGGGAAAAGGAATCTATAGATAATTCACAGCCATTAGGTACACCTAAACTAACAGAAACAGTAGTATAACAGACACAACTAACCAAAGATAGTAATCACAGAGCACAACAAAGATCAAATGGATTAAACAATCACATAACATTAAGAAAGAGCAATTTGTATTAATGAGGATATGAAAATTAGTAAGGAACAAGCTAACCAAGCTTTCGAGAGACTTGGATCTCTCCCACAAGATCTGAGTTTTGCAATAACAAAATTTCTAGATGACCAACACGCTTACAGCGCGACCCTAGACTTCAATCCTCTATGTGAACCAACCTAACTAATCAGGGCACCTGTCACGTGTTTCACACGTCAACCATTCACATCGCATTTGACTAGTCTTGTGAACATAAGTTCCACTACACGCCAGTACTTCTATCCCATATATTCTTATGCCTCGCATATGTGAAGTGAATCGGTGGCCTTCGCGACTCTATGGTCTCATCTTTCTGGGTGGGAGCCTCGAACAATTAAGTTATCACATCAACTGTCTAAGCTAAACTCTTGACAACGCCCTTCGTAATTGAAGTGAAACACCTTAGAGCCTACTAGCACCAACGTAGTGGTGCAGGCTCGATGTGGGTCCCGTCTAAGCGTGCCGAAAGAGCCTTTAACCCACTTTTTTTTTTTTTTTTTTTTTTTTTTCACGCTTCCGCTGCGCCACTCTAATAGTCATAAAAAAAATTTTGTGGACATTTCCCCGTGATTAGTGTTCGCGCCTCTTGTGAAAACGAATAGTTTAGTGCTTATCTTTTCGGGTACGACGAAATTTGGACGCCATTCAAAAATAGAGGTCGAGCCTCATAAAACCCTTTGTACAGCTTTCAAAATCATCCATGGCTCCAACGCCTTTAACAAGTCATTGAGCAGAGGTCGGTGGCCATGGCAGTGTAGGAAAAGACTCACTTTTAGTATTCAAGCGAGTTTTTTTTTTTTTTTTTTTTTTTTTTTTTTTTTTTTTTTTTTTCGCGTTGCAATTAAATCTATGATCCTACGACTGCGCGAACCTTAGACCGCTGCTCTTGATGGGACTGGCCTTAGGATGACTACTTTAGAAAAGATGACAACACGACGATTGGTTGCTTCTATTATTAATTAGTTATTTCGAAGAGAACCTATTATACTCGGCTCAAGCAAAAAGGAAAGTGCTACGCTTTTGTCAAGTAGAGTCTAGTCGGCGCCTCAAAAGAGAACTCTAGTATGGGGACCATCTGTGATTGATGTGTCTTTAATGACTTTCGTTCCTTCCGAAAATAACTATCGCGTTCCTTCGAGTGATCTCGACGACCAAGAACGCGAGAGCTACACACCTTAGGAATTGATACTAGTAGCGAATAGCATCAGACCGACATTGGCCTACTCGAGGCAACACGGGTAGTAGAGAACTACCATTCAGGACGAAAACGTCTCTTAGACGGTCACGACGCGTCCCAAATCTCGGTTGGATCCTCTCGTCTCATCTTGCTCATGCTATTTAAGTACACCTGCAACTAACTTTACTAAATTAACATCTCATTGCTCGTGAAGCATAAGTAAGGGTTACTCACATTGGTGACAACGAAGGAACCACGCTTGTGCATACGGGGTTGTCTACAGGACCGGCTAAACCGTGGCTCTGATACCAACTTTGTAACGACCCAAAACTCCAAACGATATTTTAGTCCCGAAAAATACGGACAAATTTGAACTTTTTAAAATAAGTTACATAATTGAGCTTTTAATAACAAACATAAGAAATATCAATCCTCATCATAATTAAACTTTATTTAATTTGAATATTTACAAAATATTGCGGAATTTAAAACTTTCTTTGCCAACGATTTGCCGGTAGTCCACGTAAGGTTTTACAGGTCGGTCCCGTATACACTCGATGTTCCCGTCGTTGTCGCCTCTCACTATTTGCTTTCTTGACAAGATACCTGCGACACGAGCACACTAGTGAGCTAATAGCCCAGTAAGTAGATTAGATAAGTAGGTTGCTAAGTCTGCAAGTAACAAACAATCAATGGGTATCACAATACAATAATCTAATGAAAGACGGACTCGATAATCGAGCCGTCATAGTCTGAAGAGTAAACGTCATTCTTATGCAATCTTGCCCGCGAAGTAGATTTCAGAGATAAGGTGCTGAACCTACGCGGGATACAATACCTGCAAAAGAGTTGTGACTTGGAACGAGGTCGGGCTTAACGACCCATTAATCTCGACTCAAAAGTCAATCTCATAATTTATTCTAATCTCACTCAAGTTCACAACTCTCTGACTTAGCTTATAAAATTACGTGTGCACACGATTCGCATCCAGACCCCTTACGGGTCGTTCTAGAACTTATACACAATCTAGACCTCTCATGGGTCGCTATAGAATTCAATACTTATTTAGACCCATTACGGGTCGTTCTAGAACTTATTTACAATCTAGACCTCTTACGGGTCGTTCTAGAATTCAATACACATTTAGACCCATTACGGGTCGTTCTAGAACTTATACGACTCTAGACCCTCTGTGGGTCCTTCCGAAACCTCACACAGACAATGGCCCCGTCGGGCGATCTCGGAATCGATCATGATCGCAGCACACAGCATATAAAGAGGAAGGTCGTCTACCGACCTCCTTGAGACTTCTCGGGTCGTTCCGAAACCTCACACAGACAATGGCCCCGTCGGGCGATCTCGGAATCGATCATGATCGCAGCACACAACATATAAAGAGAAAGGTCGTCAACCGACCTCCTTGAGACCCCACGGGTCAATCCGAAACTTCTCACGACCGGTGGTTCCGTCGGACTGTTTCGGATTGATTGCGCAATCACCCCATCGGGTTAATTCGGGACATGCTATGGATCTTGGCCTCTCGGACCATCCCGATATTCTTTAAGATTGTGAGGACTCATCCTCCTCGGGCCTCTCTGCCCTTTCCGAAACCTTTTACGGCCAGTGACCCCGTCGGGTCGTTTCGGAATTCATTATTGCACTTTACCCCGTCGGGCCGATCCGGATCGTCACATCATAAACTGTGGGGAGGGCCGTGGCTCTCCTCCCCAAGGCCCCTCGGGCCGTTCTGAAAGATGGTTCGTTGACCTCCGCGAGGTCCCTCGGGTCGTTCCGAAATCTATCATGGCTGCTGGCCCCGTCGGGCTATTTCGGAACCAAATCATGATCGCGGCCCCGTCGGGCCCCACCCAAATGAGCAAGGTACTCACACAGAGGAAGGTCGTCCACCGACCTCCCCTAGGCTCTCAGGCCGCCCCGAAATATGATAAGTGACCCCGTCGGGCTATTTCGGGACCGATCATGACTTGCGGCCTCGTCAGGCCCTACCCGCACACATACAGTGTTTTCGCTCCCTTTCTCTTGTCTTAGAGTTTTCTCTTTGACCTGCAATAAAGTCTCAACAACAACAGAAACAGTTTTATGCATGTGGTCCCATACCCACCGACATATAAGTCATACTAACACATATACACATACAAACAGACACACACACCCTGCATAATAACCTGAACCACGAAGTTGAGTAGTTTTATGTCTGTGGTCCCATACCCACAGACAGATAAACATATAAGTGAACACACGTACCAATACACACCTAGGAACACAACCTATCATAAACGAACCTACAGTCCCATACCTGCAGGCTCGTTGCACAAACAATATGAACGTGATCAAGAGCCTGTATTCACGGCACTAGCAAGAATTGAGATCCATACAGTTTAATAGCCACACTTTTATAAGCATCGTATGCTTAATATAATCTCAACACATTCATAATTTATTCAAGCATTGTAAAGTTTGCCCGTGCCACAGTGGAGATCCACTTACCTGAGGTCCTAAGCCTCTTGCCTCGATCCTCGCGGCTCTCTCCTAGTGGCGTCCTTCCTTGAAACTCGTCGTGCGACAAATCTGTCCAACACGCGGGTAATAGGGTCAATGCCAATGTCTACTAGTTATTCGAGGGAAAGAAAGCTCTAAGGATTGACGGATCACTTTAAGTGAATGCTAGACGGAGGGACAACAGACGGGTCGTCGAGAAACTCCTCTAGCGGTATTCTCGTCCCGAGTGTCGTCGCTTTCACTTTAACTGTCAATCCCGACTAACCGATGTGTCTTTAACTAGTTTAGGTGAGAAATGAACTCTTTGATCTAAATGGTCATTGACTTGGCCATAAAAAGTATCTAAACTTCAAGCCGAAAATCCGGCAGAGTTTCCCCTGTTTTTCGGATATCCCGGCCGAAGCCTTCACCTAATTTCAACCCAGCACCGAACTAATTTCGGTCACAATTCATCACAACAATCACGTAGAATAATTTTCACATTAATAATTTAACATTTCATCATCACTGATTTCAAAATATAATTTCATCGCAACACCGAGCCTCGCTCAGTTCCCGCACAAAATAATAATAAGCATATCAACTAAAGCAAAAGTCACTTATGACGTTAACGAGTCATAATGCTTCGATCTCGTTTCCAACCGCCCGCTCATACCTCTAGTACAAAGGCGGTGACGAGTTGAGCATTCTACTAGCTTCGTTGACGATCCTGCACCATTCAAGAGAATAAAAATCGAATCATTTAGAGACGGTTCTTGGTTAACGAAGCTTTAACAATTTTAGACTCCGAGTTTAAATAGAAAACATAACGCGAACGCTCAGAGCCGTGATCCGATCTCGATGAATCGGCTTAAGTTCAAACGGGTATATTTGCAAAGAATTACCACTCCATTTGACTAGATAAAAAAAAACGGTGGTGAAATCCCAATCCTTAAAGTAACAAGATTTTCCTTTTAGAAAAATTGTTTTCTCAAGTCTCTTGAAAAGAAAGTCTCGATCCTCTAATTTACTCACACACTAATTCAAGCGTCCTCAAATTTTATTTTATTTTTACAAAAACGACGCAAATTCATAAAATTCCATTATGCCGACTCACAAAATACCAAGTCCAACATGGTCATAAACATGGTAAAATGCCAACCCCTATAGACAAGTTAACGCAAATATCCACAACGGTGTAAATTTCAACATCGAGTAATCTCAATATCACCAAATGTCAAACCAACCAAAATCAGTGTTTGCATTAAAACCATAACAATAAATACTCGCAATAAGAAGATGAGTTCGACTATAGCGGCTCACCTAGCGCGAGCAGCGATGGCCCGCGGCGGCAGCAACGACGTCGACGAGAAGGCTTTAATGTCGAGCTCGCCCAACGACACGAGTCAACGATGGGCAGAGAAGAGGTGCGAGGCTGCGGGGCCTCGAGCATAGGGCGACGACTCGAGGTGGCCGGGAGCACGACGGAGCTCCAACGAGTGGCGGACGATGCGAAACACGACCGCCAGCTACTGGGCAGAGCTCGAGTTACCTGAGCTCGCGCACGGGAAACGCGACGACAACACGAGACCACGCGGGACGACAACTTCGCGTGGGTTGCGCGGAGGCTGGAAGCGGCTGGGTCGTCGGCGTGGCACGGGTACTCGGGCACGGAGGCGCGAGCTGGGCGGCGCGGAGAGGACTCGCGCGGAGGGGCGAGGCAGGAAGAGCGCGACCTGGGCGCGGGCTTTACGGAGGCTGTGTGGCGACGGCGCGAGGTGCAGAGGCTGCGCGGTGATGGCGCGAGGTGCGGAGGCTGGGTCTCACCAGAGCTGGGGTGTCGCGGCTGGATCGGCGCCGGTAGAGCACGCGGAGGCTGGGCGAGCTCGGAAGGAGGGCGCGCTGCTGCTCGGCGTCCGGAGGGAGCACGCGGGGCGCGAAAGGGAGGGAGAGGCGCGCGGAGGGCTGGGTCGGCGCGCGGAGGCTCCAGCGAAGCGCGCGGAGGCCTGGGTCGGGATGGGCCGGCGTCGGCTGAGCGCGCACGAGCTGGGCGAGGGGCGGAGGAGGCCCAGCGAGGCTTGGGCGAAGCTCGCCGGCGGAGGGGAGCGCTGGGCTCGCCGGGGTCTCTCGGGGCAGCGCCAGGCCGAGCGGCCGGACTCGGGAGCAGGAGGGGGCGACGCGCAGAGGTTCGGGGACGCGCTCGCGGACGTCGCGGGGCTGGCGCTGGCGGGGGCTGGGCGCAGCTCGCGAGCTGCGCGAGGGGCGCGCGCGCGGAGGCGGCGCTGGCCGGCGGCTGGGCGCGCGAGAAGGAGAGGGGCGCAGGGCTGGGCTCGGGGGATGCTCGCAGAGAAAGAGAGAGATAGGGGGAAAGAGGAGTGACGGCTGTTGAGGGGGATGGGAGAAAGAGATGAAGCCCTAGTGGGCTTGGGCTTAATTTTGGGCCAAAATGGCCAAAATAAATATACAAGCGGGTATGGTAAAATTTTCCAAAAATTTAGAAGACGCGCAAATAAATTGAACTCGAATAGTTAGGAATTTTAATATCACAATCGAGTATAAAATAAGTTCCTAACCAGTCCATAGATTCGAAAATGAAAATAACCACACCAATCTCACAGTTTAACTCATAGTTTTAAATTGACCAAATTTGACGAAACTGGCCAATTTTATAAATTAGTCACAACTGAGGCACAAAATATAATTTAATTAACTGGCACAGTGCTTTTAAATTCAGGTCATTACAATCCTACCCCCTTACAGAAGTTTCGTCCTCGAAACTTAGAACAAGTGAGGGTATTTCTCTCTCATTGCACCTCTCGAGTTTCCAAGTTACCTCTTCTTTGGTATGGTTTCTCCATTGAACCTTGACCATCGGAATGGTCTTGTTCCTCAATTCTTTGTCCTCGCGATCTAGAATTTCCAAGGACTTCTCCTCATAGGTAGCTTCAGGCTTGATGTCTACATTGAGCGATCCTCATGCGGTCCTGATTTCTTCACGATGGCCGGAGAAGCAAGTTCTACAAGTTCCGACCCTAAATTTCTTCTCTCTGTCTATATACCGATGAAGAGTAGAACGACACTTTTGACCCTAGAGAGCCTAGTTGTCCCTTGGACACAAATCTCTACCAACCTGTCTATGGAGCACGTCATTCACATAAGCAGAAACTACGCTGACTTTCTGAGCCTATTCATAATCACCCAATAGTCGTTGCGATGAAACGCAAATCTAGTGGTCCTCATGGGAATTTGCAACTCTGAGGACGTTGTGAGATAGCCTTTGGGCTCATGAAAACTCTCTTCGCACACTGGAGTCCACAAAAACTTGTCATTATTTCGCGTGAGACGGGCCGACAGTAGTGCGAGCTTGGAAAACTTCTCTATAAATCGACTGTAGTACCCGACTAAGCCAAAGGAATGACGATCTTTCGGGGCCGCCGTGGACCGTTTCCCTGAATTCACAACATTGATCTCTACGGATCCGCTAAAATTCCTTCTTCAGACACCATGTGACCGAGAAATGAGGCTTACCTAAATAAAGCTCACACTTCTTGAGCTTTTTATATGGCTTTTCTCGGCTACACGCTGCACTCGTTCATACTTCTCATGCTCCTCCCTTTCTTCCGAGTAGACGGGAATATTATCGTTGAAGACTATAACGAACCCGTCGACATAGTCTCTGAGGACACAATTCGTTAAGACTGTAATACGGCTGAGAAACTAGTGAGTCCGAAGGACATCACCAAGGGCTCACAGTGTCCACAACTGGTTTGGAAGGCGGAATCGAGCATATATTCCTCGTGCCTTTAGTTAGAGATAGCCCGATTGCAAGTCTTTACCTTGAGAACTGGTACATTAGACCCCTACTATCTCACGTTGTGAGGGATTGCGCAGCTTACGCTATCTTGCCCTTCTCTTGGCTCAAAGGATTGTCACTGCCGCAATCACCCTTTGCGCTTTCTACGAGCAAAGATAACATGTGTGGCTAAGCCCACGGATGACCCTTTAAGCTCGAAGCTCGAAGCTCATAATGTCACCAAAATTTCGCATCCCAAGGGAAAAGGAATCTATAGATAATTCACAGCCATTAGGTACACCTAAACTAACAGAAACAGTAGTATAACAGACACAACTAACCAAAGATAGTAATCACAGAGCACAACAAAGATCAAATGGATTAAACAATCACATAACATTAAGAAAGAGCAATTTGTATTAATGAGGATATGAAAATTAGTAAGGAACAAGCTAACCAAGCTTTCGAGAGACTTGGATCTCTCCCACAAGATCTGAGTTTTGCAATAACAAAATTTCTAGATGACCAACACGCTTACAGCGCGACCCTAGACTTCAATCATCTATGTGAACCAACCTAACTAATCAGGGCACCTGTCACGTGTTTCACACGTCAACCATTCACATCGCATTTGACTAGTCTTGTGAACATAAGTTCCACTACACGCCAGTACTTCTATCCCATATATTCTTATGCCTCGCATATGTGAAGTGAATCGGTGGCCTTCGCGACTCTATGGTCTCATCTTTCTGGGTGGGAGCCTCGAACAATTAAGTTATCACATCAACTGTCTAAGCTAAACTCTTGACAACGCCCTTCGTAATTGAAGTAAAACACCTTAGAGCCTACTAGCACCAACGTAGTGGTGCAGGCTCGATGTGGGTCCCGTCTAAGCGTGCCGAAAGAGCCTTTAACCCCTTTTTTTTTTTTTTTTTTTTTTTTTTTTTTTTTTTTTCACGCTTCCGCTGCGCCACTCTAATAGTCATAAAAAAAATTTTGTGGACATTTCCCCGTGATTAGTGTTCGCGCCTCTTGTGAAAACGAATAGTTTAGTGCTTATCTTTTCGGGTACGACGAAATTTGGACGCCATTCAAAAATAGAGGTCGAGCCTCATAAAACCCTTTGTACAGCTTTCAAAATCATTCATGGCTCCAACGCCTTTAACAAGTCATTGAGCAGAGGTCGGTGGCCATGGCAGTGTAGGAAAAGACTCACTTTTAGTATTCAAGCGAGTTTTTTTTTTTTTTTTTTTTTTTTTTTTTTTCGCGTTGCAATTAAATCTATGATCCTACGACTGCGCGAACCTTAGACCGCTGCTCTTGATGGGACTGGCCTTAGGATGACTACTTTAGAAAAGATGACAACACGACGATTGGTTGCTTCTATTATTAATTAGTTATTTCGAAGAGAACCTATTATACTCGGCTCAAGCAAAAAGGAAAGTGCTACGCTTTTGTCAAGTAGAGTCTAGTCGGCGCCTCAAAAGAGAACTCTAGTATGGGGACCATCTGTGATTGATGTGTCTTTAATGACTTTCGTTCCTTCCGAAAATAACTATCGCGTTCCTTCGAGTGATCTCGACGACCAAGAACGCGAGAGCTACACACCTTAGGAATTGATACTAGTAGCGAATAGCATCAGACCGACATTGGCCTACTCGAGGCAACACGGGTAGTAGAGAACTACCATTCAGGACGAAAACGTCTCTTAGACGGTCACGACGCGTCCCAAATCTCGGTTGGATCCTCTCGTCTCATCTTGCTCATGCTATTTAAGTACACCTGCAACTAACTTTACTAAATTAACATCTCATTGCTCGTGAAGCATAAGTAAGGGTTACTCACATTGGCGACAACGAAGGAACCACGCTTGTGCATACGGGGTTGTCTACAGGACCGGCTAAACCGTGGCTCTGATACCAACTTTGTAACGACCCAAAACTCCAAACGATATTTTAGTCCCGAAAAATACGGACAAATTTGAACTTTTTAAAATAAGTTACATAATTGAGCTTTTAATAACAAACATAAGAAATATCAATCCTCATCATAATTAAACTTTATTTAATTTGAATATTTACAAAATATTGCGGAATTTAAAACTTTCTTTGCCAACGATTTGCCGGTAGTCCACGTAAGGTTTTACAGGTCGGTCCCGTATACACTCGATGTTCCCGTCGTTGTCGCCTCTCACTATTTGCTTTCTTGACAAGATACCTGCGACACGAGCACACTAGTGAGCTAATAGCCCAGTAAGTAGATTAGATAAGTAGGTTGCTAAGTCTGCAAGTAACAAACAATCAATGGGTATCACAATACAATAATCTAATGAAAAGACGGACTCGATAATCGAGCCGTCATAGTCTGAAGAGTAAACGTCATTCTTATGCAATCTTGCCCGCGAAGTAGATTTCAGAGATAAGGTGCTGAACCTACGCGGGATACAATACCTGCAAAAGAGTTGTGACTTGGAACGAGGTCGGGCTTAACGACCCATTAATCTCGACTCAAAAGTCAATCTCATAATTTATTCTAATCTCACTCAAGTTCACAACTCTCTGACTTAGCTTATAAAATTACGTGTGCACACGATTCGCATCCAGACCCCTTACGGGTCGTTCTAGAACTTATACACAATCTAGACCTCTCATGGGTCGCTATAGAATTCAATACTTATTTAGACCCATTACGGGTCGTTCTAGAACTTATTTACAATCTAGACCTCTTACGGGTCGTTCTAGAATTCAATACACATTTAGACCCATTACGGGTCGTTCTAGAACTTATACGACTCTAGACCCTCTGTGGGTCCTTCCGAAACCTCACACAGACAATGGCCCCGTCGGGCGATCTCGGAATCGATCATGATCGCAGCACACAGCATATAAAGAGGAAGGTCGTCTACCGACCTCCTTGAGACTTCTCGGGTCGTTCCGAAACCTCACACAGACAATGGCCCCGTCGGGCGATCTCGGAATCGATCATGATCGCAGCACACAACATATAAAGAGAAAGGTCGTCAACCGACCTCCTTGAGACCCCACGGGTCAATCCGAAACTTCTCACGACCGGTGGTTCCGTCGGACTGTTTCGGATTGATTGCGCAATCACCCCATCGGGTTAATTCGGGACATGCTATGGATCTTGGCCTCTCGGACCATCCCGATATTCTTTAAGATTGTGAGGACTCATCCTCCTCGGGCCTCTCTGCCCTTTCCGAAACCTTTTACGGCCAGTGACCCCGTCGGGTCGTTTCGGAATTCATTATTGCACTTTACCCCGTCGGGCCGATCCGGATCGTCACATCATAAACTGTGGGGAGGGCCGTGGCTCTCCTCCCCAAGGCCCCTCGGGCCGTTCTGAAAGATGGTTCGTTGACCTCCGCGAGGTCCCTCGGGTCGTTCCGAAATCTATCATGGCTGCTGGCCCCGTCGGGCTATTTCGGAACCAAATCATGATCGCGGCCCCGTCGGGCCCCACCCAAATGAGCAAGGTACTCACACAGAGGAAGGTCGTCCACCGACCTCCCCTAGGCTCTCAGGCCGCCCCGAAATATGATAAGTGACCCCGTCGGGCTATTTCGGGACCGATCATGACTTGCGGCCTCGTCAGGCCCTACCCGCACACATACAGTGTTTTCGCTCCCTTTCTCTTGTCTTAGAGTTTTCTCTTTGACCTGCAATAAAGTCTCAACAACAACAGAAACAGTTTTATGCATGTGGTCCCATACCCACCGACATATAAGTCATACTAACACATATACACATACAAACAGACACACACACCCTGCATAATAACCTGAACCACGAAGTTGAGTAGTTTTATGTCTGTGGTCCCATACCCACAGACAGATAAACATATAAGTGAACACACGTACCAATACACACCTAGGAACACAACCTATCATAAACGAACCTACAGTCCCATACCTGCAGGCTCGTTGCACAAACAATATGAACGTGATCAAGAGCCTGTATTCACGGCACTAGCAAGAATTGAGATCCATACAGTTTAATAGCCACACTTTTATAAGCATCGTATGCTTAATATAATCTCAACACATTCATAATTTATTCAAGCATTGTAAAGTTTGCCCGTGCCACAGTGGAGATCCACTTACCTGAGGTCCTAAGCCTCTTGCCTCGATCCTCGCGGCTCTCTCCTAGTGGCGTCCTTCCTTGAAACTCGTCGTGCGACAAATCTGTCCAACACGCGGGTAATAGGGTCAATGCCAATGTCTACTAGTTATTCGAGGGAAAGAAAGCTCTAAGGATTGACGGATCACTTTAAGTGAATGCTAGACGGAGGGACAACAGACGGGTCGTCGAGAAACTCCTCTAGCGGTATTCTCGTCCCGAGTGTCGTCGCTTTCACTTTAACTGTCAATCCCGACTAACCGATGTGTCTTTAACTAGTTTAGGTGAGAAATGAACTCTTTGATCTAAATGGTCATTGACTTGGCCATAAAAAGTATCTAAACTTCAAGCCGAAAATCCGGCAGAGTTTCCCCTGTTTTTCGGATATCCCGGCCGAAGCCTTCACCTAATTTCAACCCAGCACCGAACTAATTTCGGTCACAATTCATCACAACAATCACGTAGAATAATTTTCACATTAATAATTTAACATTTCATCATCACTGATTTCAAAATATAATTTCATCGCAACACCGAGCCTCGCTCAGTTCCCGCACAAAATAATAATAAGCATATCAACTAAAGCAAAAGTCACTTATGACGTTAACGAGTCATAATGCTTCGATCTCGTTTCCAACCGCCCGCTCATACCTCTAGTACAAAGGCGGTGACGAGTTGAGCATTCTACTAGCTTCGTTGACGATCCTGCACCATTCAAGAGAATAAAAATCGAATCATTTAGAGACGGTTCTTGGTTAACGAAGCTTTAACAATTTTAGACTCCGAGTTTAAATAGAAAACATAACGCGAACGCTCAGAGCCGTGATCCGATCTCGATGAATCGGCTTAAGTTCAAACGGGTATATTTGCAAAGAATTACCACTCCATTTGACTAGATAAAAAAAAACGGTGGTGAAATCCCAATCCTTAAAGTAACAAGATTTTCCTTTTAGAAAAATTGTTTTCTCAAGTCTCTTGAAAAGAAAGTCTCGATCCTCTAATTTACTCACACACTAATTCAAGCGTCCTCAAATTTTATTTTATTTTTACAAAAACGACGCAAATTCATAAAATTCCATTATGCCGACTCACAAAATACCAAGTCCAACATGGTCATAAACATGGTAAAATGCCAACCCCTATAGACAAGTTAACGCAAATATCCACAACGGTGTAAATTTCAACATCGAGTAATCTCAATATCACCAAATGTCAAACCAACCAAAATCAGTGTTTGCATTAAAACCATAACAATAAATACTCGCAATAAGAAGATGAGTTCGACTATAGCGGCTCACCTAGCGCGAGCAGCGATGGCCCGCGGCGGCAGCAACGACGTCGACGAGAAGGCTTTAATGTCGAGCTCGCCCAACGACACGAGTCAACGATGGGCAGAGAAGAGGTGCGAGGCTGCGGGGCCTCGAGCATAGGGCGACGACTCGAGGTGGCCGGGAGCACGACGGAGCTCCAACGAGTGGCGGACGATGCGAAACACGACCGCCAGCTACTGGGCAGAGCTCGAGTTACCTGAGCTCGCGCACGGGAAACGCGACGACAACACGAGACCACGCGGGACGACAACTTCGCGTGGGTTGCGCGGCGGCTGGGTCGTCGGCGTGGCACGGGTACTCGGGCACGGAGGCGCGAGCTGGGCGGCGCGGAGAGGACTCGCGCGGAGGGGCGAGGCAGGAAGAGCGCGACCTGGGCGCGGGCTTTACGGAGGCTGTGCGGCGACGGCGCGAGGTGCAGAGGCTGCGCGGTGATGGCACGAGGTGCGGAGGCTGGGTCTCACCAGAGCTGGGGTGTCGCGGCTGGATCGGCGCCGGTAGAGCACGCGGAGGCTGGGCGAGCTCGGAAGGAGGGCGCGCTGCTGCTCGGCGTCCGGAGGGAGCACGCGGGGCGCGAAAGGGAGGGAGAGGCGCGCGGAGGGCTGGGTCGGCGCGCGGAGGCTCCAGCGAAGCGCGCGGAGGCCTGGGTCGGGATGGGCCGGCGTCGGCTGAGCGCGCACGAGCTGGGCGAGGGGCGGAGGAGGCCCAGCGAGGCTTGGGCGAAGCTCTTCGGCGGAGGGGAGCGCTGGGCTCGCCGGGGTCTCTCGGGGCAGCGCCAGGCCGAGCGGCCGGACTCGGGAGCAGGAGGGGGCGACGCGCAGAGGTTCGGGGACGCGCTCGCGGACGTCGCGGGGCTGGCGCTGGCGGGGGCTGGGCGCAGCTCGCGAGCTGCGCGAGGGGCGCGCGCGGAGGCGGCGCTGGCCGGCGGCTGGGCGCGCGAGAAGGAGAGGGGCGCGGGGCTGGGCTCGGGGGATGCTCGCAGAGAAAGAGAGAGATAGGGGGAAAGAGGAGTGACGGCTGTTGAGGGGGATGGGAGAAAGAGATGAAGCCCTAGTGGGCTTGGGCTTAATTTTGGGCCAAAATGGCCAAAATAAATATACAAGCGGGTATGGTAAAATTTTCCAAAAATTTAGAAGACGCGCAAATAAATTGAACTCGAATAGTTAGGAATTTTAATATCACAATCGAGTATAAAATAAGTTCCTAACCAGTCCATAGATTCGAAAATGAAAATAACCACACCAATCTCACAGTTTAACTCATAGTTTTAAATTGACCAAATTTGACGAAACTGGCCAATTTTATAAATTAGTCACAACTGAGGCACAAAATACAATTTAATTAACTGGCACAGTGCTTTTAAATTCAGGTCATTACATTGTTAATGTCAGAAACACCAACAAAGAACACAGGGTGATAATTAAAACAAGATAAACAACACTAGGTGCAGAATAATAAAATGAGCAGAATAATAAAAATGACACGGGAGAATTGGTTACGCAGTTCGGCAACGCCTACGTCTGCGGGGCCACGCCCAGATAAAAAGATCCACTAGAAAAACTCCAACTGAGGTCTCACGGACTTATACAAGATTGGACTCCCTCCAACTCTCTTCCGCCGTCACCCCGTTGACCTAGTGATCTACCCTTGACGAGATCCCCTCGCCTTACAAATCAACCCTGACGAGATCCCCTCGTCTTACAACTCACACTCCCGTGTGGTCACTCACCAAATAAAAACTGTTTACAAAACTGGAACACCCAGTGTCACAACACCTTGAGAAACACCTCACAAGTGTGTGGACAATTTACAACATAATACATAAACAAGAGCTCTCAAAACTCAAAAACGTGAATACACTCAAGCTCTATGTATTTTTCACTCTCTGCTCTTTCTCTCAAACCCAGAATACTAACTCTCAAGAATACACAATGAAAGAGCTCAACGACAAATGACTTCCACTTGAGAATAAAAAGAGACAAGTCAAGTGAGACTTTCCATGAAGAGCACACATTAATTATTCAATTAATTGTGTGTAATAATCTTCATTACTCCATGGAATATTTCTTCATTAAGAGAGAATATCAGCAATGATCGTTCATGAGCTGTAGATAATCACCAGAAGCTTGGTCAAACAATCTTCTAGAAACTTTCCTTCCTCGTACGCCAGACCGGGTGTTTCTAACACCAAAACAGGGTGTCTCAGCCTGTCTCTTAGTAACACCCTCAAGAACACCCAGGCAGAATCTCACCAAAGTTGACCAAACGAAATCTCCCAATAAATGTCGAATATTAACATTCCAAACATAGAGAGATTAGTGAGTAATGGTGATATTAAGCCAATAAATTCCAGCTCTCTCAAAATCAAGGCAAATCAACCAAGCAATAATGGCAAATCAATCAAGCAATAATAACATAATATTGGATAATTAATTTGCAAACAAAATGCCAATAATAGAAACACTAACAATCTCCCCCTTTGGCATTTTTGTTTGGCAAAATCCCATTGAAGAAGATTATCCAATAATAAGCTGTCTATAGTCTTCAGCAACAAACCGAATCAAAGAATAGTTGAAACACCAAGTGTAGCAACACCTTGATAAACACCAAAGTCTTGAAGCGGAAGCAAAATAACAAAGTTTCAACTATATACTACTCCCCCTTTTTGCCAACAAAAAAGACAAAGACAAAAAGAGAAAAGTAGAAAATGACCGGACAGCTGAAATGCTTAATTTGTCTACAAGAGCTAGATCTTCAATCTCGGCAGCAATAGCAACAGAAGCATAAACACCGGCACGAACACTGGAGCAAGAAACATCAGCAGCAGAAGAAGCTGGAACATCGGGCTGAACACTGGCTGAAACTCCACAAGAACTTGCAGGCTGAGAAGATGACGAAACACCAGCAGATTCTAACTTGCTGATGAAAGCAAAAATCTCCTTCTTCCTAACTGTAATACTCCGCTCTTGAGCCTCTAGATAAGCCAAATTAGCCTTAAGAAACCTCAGTGTAGCAGCAAGATTATCCTGACACATGGGTGTTGCAACACCTTTAGAAACACTAGGGGTTTCAGGAAACAGCAGCTCTCCCTGAATATCCTGAATATGATAACTCTGAAAACAGGTTCTTGCTGATGGAGAAGTCATCAATAAACTTCTCATACTTTTCGCCTGCACGAACCACATTCACATTCTAACTTGCCATGATCCCTAAATCAAAGAGGGATACCCAACCGATATGTTTGAAGAATAGCACTCAGCATGGCGATCAATCTGGTTGAAGAAGAGCTTCCAAGGTTGAAAGGAACACCGGTTCTAGGAACACCCATAAAAAAAAAAGCACAACAACAATAGTAGAAACACCATCCTGAACATTGATGGAGACACCAGCACGACTTGCAATGCCATAAGAGACAAGAAAACAAGACCTCCAGTAGAGACATCATAAGCAGAAGCTACCTGCAATACTCCTCCAAAAGGGCAAACTTAGAACGCGAAAATCTGACAATAGCACCAAGACCAACTTGAGAAGAGAAAGAACCAACAACATGTGTTCTAACACTCTGCTGAACATCCATAGAAACACCAGTACCAAAACCAGCCTCTTGAAAGATAATCTCCCCCTGAATGACTGATTATGCTGACACCAAAAAAAAACTTCTTGTTGAAGGACAATTCTCCTGAAATCTTTTCAAACAATTCATCACTCCTAACAACAACTCCCCCTAAACACCACATCTCCTATTTCGAATAATCAACCCAAGGAACATAGACTATCAACAAAAGTGAATATACTTTTTTTTTATCTATAAACAAAAGCAACAACTTCAAACAATGCATAAACCAAAAGTAAACCTCTTTCTTCCAAAGCTATCCTGCATAGAACCCATGAGATCCCTATGCAGGTGTTCAAGCACTTAGGCAGTGACAAGGTGTTGCAACACCTTGTGAGACACCTCGACTTGCTTTCCTTCAAGACACGGTCCACAAAACTTTGAGGTTTCTGATTTCAGATTTGGAATGCCACGAGTCGCACTAACTAAGATATCCTTCTTCATGCTTTTGTAATTTACATGGCCAAATTTGCGTTGAAAAAGTTCAGTTTCATCTACATTTGCCTTACGACAAGTTGTTGGGGGAATAAGAAGGTAGCAATTGTCGGTTGATCTAACACCCTCCATGACACAGGTGTTTGATTCATCAACAACCAAACACTTATTTTTGTTGAACCTCACAAATAGCTTCTGATCAGATACTCCCTTCTCGTTGTCCTTCATTGGGTGAGTCCAACCGGTTAAGATAGCTCTCCATGCTCTTTCATCCATCGACTTGATGAAAGCCTTCATTCGTGCCTTCCAGTAGGAATAGTTTGTACCATCCAGAAGTGGTGGTCGCTGCACTGATCCTCCTACTCTTAGGAAGTCCATCTTGACAAAACGGAACTGAAAATACCACGGATCTCACTTAGAGTAAGTGTCCCGCTCTGATACCAATTGTAAGAACCGTTTTGTTAGAAGGTGTTCTTTGTTAATGTCAGAAACACCAACAAAGAAAACAGGGTGATAATTAAAACAAGATAAACAACACTGGGTGCAGAATAATAAAATGAGCAGAATAATAAAAATGACACGGGAGAATTGGTTACGCAGTTCGGCAACGCCTACGTCTGCGGGGCCACGCCCAGATAAAAAGATCCACTAGAAAAACTCCAACCGAGGTCTCTCGGACTTATACAAGATTGGACTCCCTCCAACTCTCTTCCGCCGTCACCCCGTTGACCTAGTGATCTACCCTTGACGAGATCCCCTCGCCTTACAAATCAACCCTGACGAGATCCCCTCGTCTTACAACTCACACTCCCGTGTGGTCACTCACCAAATAAAAACTGTTTACAAAACTCGAACACCCAGTGTCACAACACCTTGAGAAACACCTCACAAGTGTGTGGACAACTTTACAACATAATACATAAACAAGAGCTCTCAAAACTCAAAAACGTGAATACACTCAAGCTCTATGTATTTTTCACTCTCTGCTCTTTCTCTCAAACCCAGAATACTAACTCTCAAGAATACACAATGAAAGAGCTCAACGACAAATGACTTCCACTTGAGAATAAAAAGAGACAAGTCAAGTGAGACTTTCCATGAAGAGCACACATTAATTATTCAACTAATTGTGTGTAATAATCTTCATTACTCCATGGAATATTTCTTCATTAAGAGAAAATATCAGCAATGATCGTTCATGAGCTGTAGATAATCACCAGAAGCTTGGTCAAACAATCTTCTAGAAACTTTCCTTCCTCGTACGCCAGACCGGGTGTTTCTAACACCAAAACAGGGTGTCTCAACCTGTCTCTTAGTAACACCCTCAAGAACACCCAGGCAGAATCTCACCAAAGTTGACCAAACGAAATCTCCCAATAAATGTCGAATATTAACATTCCAAACATAGAGAGATTAGTGAGTAATGGTGATATCAAGCCAATAAATTCCAGCTCTCTCAAAATCAAGACAAATCAACCAAACAATAATGACAAATCAATCAAGCAATAATAACATAATATTGGGTAATTAATTTGCAAACAAAATACCAATAATAGAAACACTAACATTAACAATTATATTGTTTGACCGATCAGATAATAATAGTCTCAATCATCTATAGCATACTACAAACTCCTTTTGTTGTTAGTTACTACTTTGGTTTAAATTAAATAAGACTTGATATTATATCGTATTATAACATTACGACTGAGATGTATCTATTTTTACTTTTTTTTTATTATATTAGTGTCAATTAAAAATTATAAAATTAAGTATTTGATATCCAATAATGTTTTTCTTTAAAAAATATAGTTTTTTTTAATATCGATTTTTTTTTTCCGAATATATCACATCGATATTTTAATCGTTGGTACCAACTTTTCAAACTATCAAAATTCGAAACAAAGATTGCTTATCTTTCTAATATTTTTTGGTAAACAAGAAAGTTTGATATAATTAAGATTGCAACAGGATAACTAAACCATTTCCATCTTTTGTCGGAGACTGATTAGCAGACTACAATGTCCATTCCGTACAAGCATCATTCACTCTTCATTTATATGCCTTTTGTTGGTGTCTCACCAATAACAATCAGTTATAAAACAGATTTTGGCCACAATCAAAACTGGGAATAATTAGAATTGATCAATTTTTTTTGGCCTTTCATTCCTTTATTTATGTCTCTTTGAAGAGTTGAGAGATTGATCGTGTCAAAGAAGAGAAAAAAAAAAAAAAAACCAATACAACAAAACGAAGGAATAGGTCAATGGTTTTAGGCATAGCTTTCTAAATTCTATCATGTCATCTCCAACTTACAAATAAAGACCAGCTGCCTCTTCTTTTCTGACATAGAATTCAAATTGGAACTGCGTTTGAATTCTTTTACATTTTGAATAACTGTTGCACCTTAAAACAAACGTAGCCTTTAAGAGAGGGAAAGGGATATTGGCGGACACTAGAGAATTTTACAAACATGAGATAAATTTTGTTAAAGTGAATAATGTGTATACGTAAAATCTTTATAAATTAATAGTATTGTGACCAAGAAAATTTATTAATAAAGCAAATCATTAATCTGTTGATAAATTAATTAAATAATTATTCACCCATAAATTAATAAATTATTAATTTATTAAAGTAATTTTTTTTAATTTATATAAATATGCATCCTATATTAGTTGTTTTATTATTATTATTGCTATTATTATATCATCTCGTATTTATTAACTAAGTAAATCTACATAGGAGGAAAAACAAAACAAAAATTAAAGAAAAACATTAAAAAGTAAAGAAAACCTCAAATTTTATGGGGTGAGTTGCAAAAATAGGCCAAAAATTAAATGTTTGTTTCAAATGATAGCCTATGTTTCAAAAAATTAAAAAAATAACCATGTTACGAATTGTATAACAGAAAAGTGTCACATAAAATATAATATATTTGTAAATATTTGTAAGATATTTTGTAACACTTCAAGTTTTACTCATTATTTTTTGAAGTGTTAAATAATATCTTACAAATGTTTACAGACGTATTATATTTTGTGTGACACTTTTCCGTTATACAATTCGTAACATGACTATTTTTTTAATTTTTTGAAACATGAGCTGTATTTTAAAAACAATTTTTTTTTGCTATTTTCTATGATTTTCCAATTTTATAATTATGCATAATCAGATACTCTTTATCTTTTCTATATAGGTCATTGACAAAGTATCATTGCGCGTTGCTTTAATGAGAGGTAGCGATCCTTAAACCCCACAAAACCTGCATTATAACTATAAGGGAGTTGTCCCAAGGGATAAACTTATGGTCCCGAAGTATAAACAATAAAGGTAATCCCCACTAATTACAAATTCATGCAATTCTTTTAATTCTTGAGTTGTCTTTGATAGATCCAATGAGTTCTTTAAAATTTCATTCGTAATCATAAACATAATAGCCCATCAAATCAATAACATCATGAACATAAAATAAAAACTCTACAAAATATAACACATGACATCAAATCTCAATTTTTTCTTTAGAACTAACATACTGTAGGTGAGAGGTGTACTTACAGATGCTTGAATTTTTTACGTACAAAATAAATTGGTGATAATAACTTATGAAAGTTGATGGGAAGGAAACCTAGGGTGGATGAGAAGATAAAACTCATCAAAAATCATTCAAATTAATTTCTATAAACTCCAAGTGCTATAATTTGTCTTAAATTTCATCATCTTCTAACCCCTAATAAAAATTATAATCCTATGTTCATTGAAGACAATTTAACCATTTACCACGTTCAATTGAGGATTGAAATAACATATAAATTGATATGTTGAATAATCTCAAACCTATAACTTTCTAAGTCACCATAATCATCATATGTCTAAAGCAATTTATATTAACATCAAGAAGATCCCTAAATCCCCAATTGGTAGAATAAAATTCCTAAATTAGAAACTCATAGGAAAATTACAATATAGTAGAA
Organism: Boehmeria nivea var. tenacissima; assembly: GCA_018132145.1. Classification (NCBI taxonomy): domain Eukaryota; kingdom Viridiplantae; phylum Streptophyta; class Magnoliopsida; order Rosales; family Urticaceae; genus Boehmeria; species Boehmeria nivea. The sequence goes on along the minus strand of CM030875.1, from coordinate 6,959,302 downwards.
GCAATATGATTTACCTTGGGAATTAGAAAGAATTTGATTCTTGGAAGCCTTTAACTGATATATGAGTTTCTAGGTCTAAAGAATCAACTTGGGAGTATTCGGAGGCTCTAAGGGTGTTTAAAATTGCAACAGAGGTTTAAATAGACCTAATTTACGTAACTTTGTCCTTTTTATGATGTAGCATGCGAAACTATGTCGTTTTCGTAGGTAGATTCGCAAACTAAACTTTAACCATTCATAACTTTCTCTATACCGATCCGATTGATGCATATAATATACTGTTGGAAGACTTATTCAAAGACCTTTAAATTGATATCCAATAAGCTTTATAAAATGAGAAAATGATCTCTTACTCTACTATAAGGAAAAAAAAGCCTTATACTATTTTTATATAATATATTAACTCAACTAGATTCTTTTCTTTTCTTCTTTCTATTTCTTGTGCGTAATATTAAAATTTTCCCTTTATTTTTATTATCACTTTTTTTTTTCTCTCGATGTTTGTACTAAGCTTCTCATGCCTCTTAATTAATGATATTTGTATTCTCCTTCAAATATATCAGCTGTTTTATTTTAGTCTTATATTTTATTATGTTAAATATTTTGACCAAAAAAAACAAAAACTAGCCCGACAAGCCTGTCGGCCTGTCCATGATGGCCTGACCCGTCCATCCCTTCACCGGGCATACTAGCGGGCCGAGCTTCCCCTTCTCTTCCATGGGTCATGGCTGGGCTGGGCTGGGTTAGCCTGCATATAATCATGAACAAGCCAGGCTTGCTCACGAGTTGATGAGCCTGAAATATTGTGGGTCAAACGGCCCGGCCTGGCCTGAATTGCCATTGCTAAGGTGAATCGATGCTTCTTCCCGTATGCTTAAATCAAACATTGGGGTATGGATCTTTCAACTTGGTATTATCCAAACCAAAACAATTGTGATTCCATCATGTGAGTGCTTTTTGTGAGCTCATGATTCAAGTCATCGAACGAAAGCTTTCACCACTCGAAGCCAAAACACTTTAAGCTCGTTTCACCATCTGTACACAAGACGAGTCTCGACACTATGCCTCAATAATTATAAATAGGTAACATAGTTTTTTGCACATAGTTTTTTGCTTTCCATTTCAAGGTCAAGACAAATTAGTGCATGATCCGAATCCAAAATTGGAAGCTTGAGCACACTGGCTTCCATCATGTGAGAGCTTTTTGTGAGCTCATGAGTCAAGTCATCAAACGAAAGCTCTCGCCGCCCGAAGCCAAAACACTCCAAGCTCGTTCCACCACCTGTACACAAGACGAGTATTGATACCATGCCTCAATAAATTTAAAAGGGTAACAGAGTTTTTTGCTTTCCATTTTAGAGTAATGACAAATTAGTGCATGATCCAAAGCCAAAATTAGAAGCTTGAGCACACTGTCCTTGATAGGTTAACAATTGCATATATAATTTGTACCAATTCGCCTAACATTTAAGGTGTTTTTAATGGTATAATACGGTTTATTTAAATTTTTGGTTTTGCATGTCAATTACAGAATATACGCGTGAAATGGGCCAAGATCTGAGAAGAACGGTCAAGTTTGGCAAAACAAAGTGGAGCCAGACGAGATTTCGCGTGGAATTTAAATTAATCACGATCCTAACTTCATATTCATATTGAAAGTTGTTGATTATTTAATAGAAATTGAGATTGTTCGTTTCCTATGTTTTAATTCTTTATTGTCTATGATTCAATTAATTAAAAGGAAATTAATTTTTTTGATTGCATTTATATTGCTGGATTAGGATTAAAGATTAAAGATTTTTAATCTTAATTTCTTGGTTAGGTAGCAAATTGTGAGGAGCGCGTGTGATTTGCAATTTTGGAACGAAACTAGGTTAGATCTTTTGCGTGGATTATTTAATTTAGATGGAAAAATCTATACTTGATGTTCACTCAAATTGTTTGTAGAGCATGTTGGAATAATTTTTGTTTAAAGGGTTAGTTAGGCATGTGCGTGATTAATTTAGATTAGACGAGATTGGTAATCTCGATGGATTAATTAAATCAACAATGTGAATAAGAAATCATGGTTAGAGTGGATAACAACTCTTGGCTAGCTTTCCCATCGATTGATTTACGTTTAATCAAATTGCAATCTATTAATATTTAATTACAAAAATTCCCTTTTTATTTTCTTTGTTTAATATTAATATCAATGTTAGCAACCGTGTCCCTAATATTGATTGACCAGTACTCGTTGCTATACTAGTCATAGTGTGGAGGACTGTGAGGTTAAATTTGTTGTGTTTCAATGACATCGTCAAATTTTTGGCACCGATGTCAGGGACACGGCAATAGCGAGCACTGATACCTTTTATCTCTTTCATTTTATATTGTTTAATCTCATTCTTCTTCTTTGTCTTCTGGTTTATGTCAGACGGCGAATATAACTTCATACTTTAGCGGATTAGAGCTTACTGTAAAGAGTTTCGTAGGGAGGATGTTGAATCATCTAAACTAGAAGCACCATAAGAGAAAATAATACCTATCATCCCTTCCAAGGAATCAACACTCCTCATCCTCTATTTGATATTAGTGAGGAAGACATAACTAATGTTAATAATAACAACCCCATTCTCAAAGAATTGGTTGCATCGGTACTATATCAAAAATTGTAATGTATTCAACTATTAGCTATTGGTGCATGCTTTGAGCTTAAATCCGAGTTTATTCAACTATTGCCTAAATTTCACGGGTTAAGTGGAGAGGACACAAATAAGCACCTCACAGAGTTCCACATTACGTCTCCATCACTAAACCAACTTGAGTTACTAAAGAGTATATTTGACTGAGGGCCTTCTCATTTTCTTTTGCCGACTCTACCAAAGAATAGCTTTGCTACTTGTCCTCTGGTTCCATTACCACGTGAATTGAGATAAAGTGCTAATTTTTAGAGAAATATTTTCCCGCCTCAAAAGCTACATAAACTAAAAGGAAATATGTGGGGTTCGATAGATGGACGGCGAAACTTTAAAGAATATTGGGAGCTCTTCAAGATGCTTTATGCTAACTCCCCACATCATTAGATCTCAGAACAACTACTTATCCAGTTCTTCTGTGAAGGCCTCTTATCGATGGAGATGAGCATGATAGCTAGCAACAATGCCCTTGTAAATAAGACTCTAGAAGCAGTAAGGCAATTGATTGCCAATGTGGTGGCAAATTGTCAATAGTTTAGTCCTAACCAATACACTATGCAACGAGTTAATGAGGTTAACATAGTATCAATAGAACAACTAGCAAGCGTCTTAACCCTTGTGACATAGATAGCCACAGGGAATGCATCTTAAGAAAGGGCATGTGGGATATGTGCGACGGTAGGGTATTCAAATAGTGCAATATGATATTGCAGGGAAAGCTAATGCAATAGCGAGACTTCCAAGATAACAACTCTCTAGCACTTACAACCCAACATAGAGGAATCAACCAAAGTTGAGCTATGACAACCAGCAACGTCAAAGCTTTCGCAAATCAGTGATGAACCCACCACTAGGGATTAATCAACAAAAGGGGCAACCATTCCAAAACTGCTAGCAAGCAACTGCCATTGAAACAAATGCGGCGTAAGAATAGATCATGCAGACTCTGTCGACGGGACAGATTAAACTACAATAACAATATTCGGCCTAGATTCCCACATGTAGAAGATCGATACCTACTTACAATTGTTAGAGAATCAAATCGGTCAATTGAAGACCATGGTGAGTAGACTCGAAGCTCAAGGCTCAGGAAATTACTGTCTCAAATGGTGGTTAACCTTATAAAGAAGGTAGTACGGTCACACTTCTGAATGGTTTGAAATTAGAAGAATGACCACCACCAAGTGAACAAAAATAAAAACAAAAGGAGGAAAAGTGAGGCATTGAATCTGAGAAAGAGGTAAGTAAATCTCAACCTACTCCTCGCTATATAATCCCACCTCCTTTTTTTAGCAGGTTAGCACATAACAAGAAAAACGAAAAGATAAAGAAGCTTCTTGATTTTTTCTGCAAGGTGGAAGTTAACATACCCCTACTAGACGCTATCAAGTAAGTAATTAGTTGTGTCATTTTCCTCCAAGAGCTTTGATCCAACAAGATGAGGCTATCTAGGCCTATTAGATAGATTAAAGAGCTTCGGTTATCTAGGCTCATTAGAGGAAATGCTTTATTAAATCTAGGCCCGTTAGAGGAAATGAGTGTGGTTATCCAATTGGCAGATCACTCTAATACCAACTCTAAAGGGTAGTTGAAGATGTTTTAGTGTAGATGAGCAAGCTCGTCTTCCCTCCAGATTTCTATTTCTTGAGATGAAGAATGACACATCCCCCAGCTCAACTCTGATTCTTCTACGACGACCAATTCTTAAGACTGCACGAGCTAAGATTGACATACATGACGATTCTTTAATGATAGAGTTCGATAGAGAGTAGATACACGTCAACATATTTGAAAGAATGAGATACCCGAGCGATGTCTATTCGGTCTTTGAGATCAATGTTGTAGATGAATTGTTTCAGCGCATTCTTTAGCTACATGGGGAAGACGAGGTAGAAGTGGCCATGGGAGGGGCCATAATTACAACACAATTGAATGAGACATTTGGTGGTGATATAGCCAAAGTTGTCTCGGCCCTAGACACCATTGACTGGGAAGGTAAAATTGATGTTTCATATTTTTCTTGACCACTAAGCAATGAAAAATTATTACCTTCAGCTCAATAGGCTCTCAACTGGAGTTGATATCTTTGCCAGAGCACCTTAAGTATGTGTTTTTTGGCGACCAACACACTCTTTCACTAATCAAAGCTAAGAGCCTAGAACCACACAAGGAAGAGAAGTTGATTCCAGTACTTCAAGAGCACGAGATGGTAAACGGATGGACAATTGCCGACGTTAATGTTATAAGCTTGTTATTGTGCATGCACCGAACTCTATTGAGGAAGAAGAAAAACCTTCTAAGGAAAGCCAAAGGCGATTAAACCCCCCGATGATGGAGGTCATGAAGAATGAGACATTGAAGCTTCTTGATGTTGGGAAGTTTTTTATCCCCGCCGATTTCGGTGCGGGAAGTTTCTATCTATTCCTTAACGTAACCCACTTGTGTGTGTGAAGTTTATGCTTTTCTTGGAAATGCAAGGTTTTATCGCAGGTTTATAAAGGATTTTTCCAAGATAGCTCACCCGCTTTGCAAGTTTTTGCAGAAGAAATGTGCTTTTAATTTCAATGATGAATGTGGAAAGTTTTGAGAAATTAAAGGCAACATTGACTTAAGCATCCATTATTCGGCCACCGAATTGGAATATCTCTTTTGAGATCAGATGCGACGCCAGCGATTATGCAGTAGGTACAATTTTAGGACAACGAGGATGCAAATCTATCATATGTCATTAATTACGAATTCTATACCGACGCACAAATAAAATACTCCACCACAAAAAAAAATGGAGCTTTGAAATTTTTTTCTTAAGAAATTTAACTCCTATTTGCTTGGCACCTTGATAAATGTGTTCTCTGTACATGCTGCTTTGAAATAACTAACAAAGAAGGAGGCCAAACTAAGGTTGATATGATAGATCCCCTATCTTCAAGAATTTGATTTACATCTTAAGCATCAGAAGGGCAGAGAACTTGGTGGTGGACTATCTTAGTTGTTTAATCCACAACAAGGGTACATTGCCACTAAAGGATAAGTTCCTTAACAAGTAACTGTGGGTGGTCACAAGGATAGAGATGCTTTGGTTTGGGGACATCACTAATTACTTGGTAACTAAGGCGTTCCCATCACACATATTTGAGGCCCAAAATTATAAATTTCAGAGAGAGGCCAAAAATACTTATGGGAGGGCCCGTAATCGAATTTCAATCTATACTAACCTTATGTCACTCTTAAGCTTGTGGATGCCACTTTGATTTACTTAATCAAAGATATCCCAATTGATCTCGGGATCATAGGTAAGGAGGAGCAATGAGACCTGCTTTAATCTTGTCCCGAACAATATGACAATCAATTTCAATATGCTTAGTATGTTCGTAGAATACATGATTTTTGGCGATGTGAATAGCCGCTTGGCTATCACAATGATCTGGAAATGGTTGTGGATGGGGAAAACCAAGATCTGAAAGAAGATATTTCAAGCATTGTAACTCAAAGTTAAGGCAGCAAGAGAGCGATATTTTGCCTAGACAGAAGAACGGGAAATAGTTGGTTGCTTCTTAGTTTTTCAAGAAATAGGACTAGAAACTATCATGGAAAAATATCATGTAGTGGAGCGACAGGTAGTAGGACAACTAGCCCAATCCGAGTCAGTGTACCCAACTAAAGTAAGTGAGCTGGATGCTAATGGAAATAAACCATTACAAGCGGTACCGTTAAGATAACGAAGGATTCGATTGGCGCCATCAAGTTGTGAGGAATATGGAGATTGCATGAATCGATTGAGAGTATTAACAACATATTGAATATCAAGTAGTGTAACTGTGAGATATAAAAGACGACCCACAAGACGACGATGATTTGTTGGATCAGGAAGTGGAGTCCCATATGATGACCGTAATTCCTTAGGAAAATCACATGGTCGAGAAATAGTCATTCCTGAATCAGATAAGATGTCAAGGGTGTATTTTCGTTGACATAAAAAAATCCTTTGTTTAGAGCGAGACACCTTAATGCCTAAGAAAGAGTGTCAAGATCTTTCACAGAGAAGGATTGAGCAAGAAATGTTTTAATGTCAGAAATGACATCATCATTATTAACAGTGATAATAATATCATTGACATAGACGAGCATAAAAAGATAAGTCTGATCACGGATGTAGGTAAAAAGACTGTGGTCCAAAATGGATTGATGGAAATCTCGACCAACAAGAGTAGTGGAGAATTTAGAGCTCTACTGACGAGAAGCTTGTTTAAGGCCATAGATAGATTTATTTAATTTGCAGACACGAGTCTCCCCCTTTCGAGAGAAGCCAAGGGTGAGTTTCATGTAAACTTCTTCATCGAGATCCTCTTGAAGAAAAGCAATTTTTTATGGCAACAATCGGGAGAAGAAGTCAAATTGTGACTAGTTTTGTGACTGGTGCAAAAATAGCATGATAATCATTGCCTTTAATTGATTATAACCTTTGGCAACTAAACGAGCTTTATGTCACTCGATAAAACCATCGGAACGTTATTTAATTTTATAGATCTATATACAACCAATGGGTGTTTTTCCTTTCGTAAGAGTAGAGAGAGTCCAAGTTTTATTCGATTCAAGATCTTGAATTTCTTTAGCCATAGTGTCCCGCCATGATCCATTCAACATATTTCATGGCTTTTGAATAAGAGGTTGGCTCTTGATTTTCAATGATTTTTGTTACAAAGTGCGATGAGAACTGTGAAGATGAGACAAAAAAAATTCTAATGGAAAATATGTTGAAAATGAAGTATGGTTGAAAATATAATCCTTGAGTTGACTTGGAGGATTATGAATTCGCTGAGGGCAAGTATGAATGATAGGAGTAGATGTCATGGAAGGCTCAATTTGTGAGGATGTACCCACAGAATTTGGTGGAGAATTACTCGAATTATCTACATGATTATGTGTGATGGAGTTATTGGGAGAATGATCAATAAAGACAATTGGTAGAGGAATAGGATAATAAAAAATGGCATCTTCGTTGATTGGAGTAATGGTAATAGAATTTCGGAATGATGGAGATCCAAGATTATGATATGAAAAAATAAATTCGTGAAATATGACATCACGAGAAATATAGATTTGATGAGTTGTAAAATCGTATATGCGATATTCTGTTTGACCATATGGGTAACCAACAAAAATTCTCAGTTTCACTTGATCATCAATTTTATGTTGAATATTCATATTTTTAGCAAAACATAAACATCCAAAAACTTAGAGAGTAGAATATGATGGAAATTTTCCAAGTAAAACTTGATGAGGTGATTTATATTGTTGTATGGGAGTTTGGAGTTTGTTTATAATAAAGGTTGCGGTAAGAATACACTCACCCAAAATGACAAAGGCAAGTTTGCTTGAAAACGTAAAGCTCTGGCAACATCAAGTAAATGTCGATTCGCCTTCTACAATTCTATTTTGTTGTGGAGTCCCAACACAACTTCGTTGGTGAATAATACCATTATCACGAAACCATGTTTGAAATTGTTAAGATAAAAGTTCAGAACCATTATCTGAACGAATTGTTTGAAGTTAAGGAAGAAAAATGTCCCTGTTACAAGAATTGATACGATCGGGTTTTGTGTTAAGTTGACGATTTATTTGATTAAAAAATTAGATTAATATATGAAAGATTTCATATTTGTGTCTCCTTAGATACACCCAAGTATACCTTGAATAACTATCAATAATAGTTAAGAAAAATCTTGATCAATTTTTAAAGGATATGGAGAAAGAATTGTCACGACCCGCCGGCTCGGCCACGGCCACCACAGGAGAGTACAAACACTTTTCATACTCTCGTAAACTCTTTTAAAACTTTGAAAGTAGAAATTCTGTGTAATTTTATTTTATTTTTTATAAAATTCAGAAGTCTTTACTATAGATAATACTTATAACGTAATAAGGTTATTGGAGCATGGATGCTACCATAATATTATATACTTATATTACTAGGAGTCCTTGGGATCACGTCCCGGTCTCACAATAAGATACGACTCATGTGGAGTCTTTTGTTATCATATATTACATATCCAAGTCTTAAAGCTCTCGGGATCTTTTCCCGGCATCAAAACATATATGGTTTATAATATAACAAAAGTGTAGAAAATATTGCCACGGGTATTCTTTCTCAACGTTTACCACACACAGCATCTTCGTCAGCTCTTATTCGTCAGTCTTCATCGGCTTCTTACCTACAAAATCGAGAAACCTATGAGTTGATAAACTCAGTAAGGGTGAACTAGTCTACCCTAAATGATATGCATCACAAGTTCACATATTCCAACAAACACGCAGAGAGGAGTTAGCCGTCCCATACCGACTAACACCTTTTATACAATAAATGTAACAAAGTTAACCTATCACCCTCGTGTATTCCCATATCTCTCAATTTTCACTTTTGCACAACCAAGTACTTCGTACTCGGTTCACACACCCGAGCTTCCTATACGAGGCAGCTCGATCTCGTTGCACTTCGCATACTCGCATAATGCCCTTGATCTGCCTTACTCTGAGGAGACAACTCGGCCTCACTGGTGAGTCTTTTTCATACAGCATCGTTCCTCGTACCTTCAAGGCTTCGTGATCGGTTATGGACCCTTCTTTATAGTCTTTCTGGAGGATACGTCTTGTTAGACTCCCTGCGGACTTACTGGTTTCACACAGTAATCATTCTATTATTTATTTGAGCTCGATCTCTTTCTCAAGTCTGGGATCCACTGATGGCCACCGCAATTTCTCTAGCGCGCATAGGGGGAGATGACCTATCTCCTAACAGTCCTTCGGACTCCATCTTACACTCAACTGGCCGGCTTCGTGTGAGGAATACGCTCACCTTTAGGGAGCGGTGCTCTCTTTCTCATAGCCAGGCGGTACCATCGACCTTTATTCATTTCGAATTTTAGATTGTATTCGGTTACCTCTTATCGACTCCTGTCAGAGGATTGAGGCTTGTTTCAGATTCTTGTTCTTCCATCTCATTGTCGAGGAATCAGAACTTTAGACCTGATAACCATTCTCTTGCCCACTCACACAGCATGCTGGAATGACAAGTATATATGGACCCACATGTCTGATCAGACAGCTAACTGGAGTTCTCTCATTATTTATCCCCTCGTTAACTTGTTAAGAAAACTAGGACATTGAAAGAGGCCTTGGATTTCATTTAGAATATTTATCTTTAAAGATAACACATTAATGGACTACTCATGAGTCCCACACTTAGGCCTCTTGCATTTGGGTACGAGACCCTTGATTTAGTCGTTCGAGGGGTTCACAACAAACATACAATAGACTGGGTATGTTTTTCCCTAAAATATTATTCTGATGGACCACAGTCCGTAAGGTACAGCGCACGGGTAAGGACTCAGTTGTGCCGTTAGTATTATGTTTTATCGATCTCTGGGATCGATGTCTAATTATTTTCACGATTATTAAAGAATTACTCACTTTTTAGTAATTAAAGATTCAGCCTCTATCTTGGCATTCACAGTCTTAGTAATTACTGGCGGCTCAAGGGCGCTTTCCTTTGTCATTTAGTTGTTTCTCTTTTAATTATAAGTTCGGCTTAAAGCAGACCTTCTTCTCACACTTGAGTTACAAACTCGGTGGAGATCGGACACGAACGAACTCGTACCAGTGAGTTTCATTACAGCTTATTTTCTCTTACTGAGGCTTATGAAAATGTAATCTAAAGATTAGATTGAATCTATTTATACACGTTTTATTCGAGCTTTGTTTATGCTAGGGTTCTCCTTCGGCTATCATAGTTTATACACTACACAGCACAAAAATATAGCAGTTACACATCATTTATTCACAAAGCACTAATGCAACCCTAGTAAATATTTCACACATATACTCGGTGTCGTAGGTGCATCGCCACTTACCTTAGTGGACGTTACGGCAGTTCCGAGATCTCTTTGGAGACTTGCTTTAAGCTCCGACCACTTTCTCGTCTCCTTGTCCTTGAACGAAAGACATGGTTTCATCAGTTCACTTATCTCGTAAACACGAGAGCGAAATACTTGGAATTAATTCTTAAATGCTCGAGCTCTCTAAGTAAGCTTCCCTAGACGGACCCTTTTTGTTCAAAGGCTTCGAACTACTTTTGGTTCGACGCCTAGAAGGATCTAATTAGGCTCAATGGGCTTCTAGTAGGTCTTTATTTGACTAAGTTACCCTTAAGAGGCCGAATACTTGAGGCCCAAGGCCCGATTTATGATTCGGGCCCTAATCACCTTAGTCTTAGACTTAGACACGAGGCCCAAAGGATGGTTTGGGCTCCGAGTTAGAATAAGGCCTAAAATGGCCTTCACAGTTTCCAACTTCTAGGCCCATTACAATTTTGGGCTTAAGCAAGATGATCCCCAAAATGGCCTTCGCAGTTTTCAAAATAGTTAGGCCCAACAGGATCTGGGCCTCAAACAAGGTGAAGGTCTACAGCTTTCAAAATAGGCAGGCCCAACATAGTTAGGCCTTAAACAAGGTGAAGGCCCAAAATGGCCTTCGCGGTTTCTCAAGTCCCGTTTGTGTGCGTTTTGTCTATTTTTAAGAAAGTTGCTCGGATTTAAAAGATATCTTAGTCTTTAATGTTTTTTGAAAATAATTCATTTAGTCCACTTTTACTTTAACGTTCTTATCTCCACGTGTTTGGGCTGGGCTTGGCCCATTTAAGTCTCACACCCATCATACACTTTCGAGATTTCATCGAACTTGTGTTTGTGGTTAGGCTCAGAAAAAATGTTCGAGTTTTGTTTTTTACATAATTATACAATCCTTGTAATTAAAGTTTCTCTCAAAAACTTCAAACACTTTATTATTCTCAAATTTTCCTTTGAAACATACACTTCAACATAAATGTCTTCTATTTCTAATTATTTCAATTTGAACCCTATTAATTTCCAAAGGAGAGTTTAGTTTGGTTGGACTTTGCTTTTGAATCATTTTCTCTTGTTGAACTTGTTGTGAAACCGGTGTGCTACCTAAACTATGTTCCTCTAGTTTTCGCCATTTTTGTAAACCGTTTGTGAGGCTCAAAATAACTTAAGAAAACAGTTTGCATTAAGATCGAATAGTCACAATATTTTCAATTTCTTTGGCCTCACATTTAAGGTTTCGGGTTATGTATAACCCTTTCATTTGGTTTTACCAAAACTTGTAAAAACTAAGTTATAAGCTTACACTTGAAGCTATGACACTAAAATAAGATTTCTTTAGTCAATTTAATCTTGGTTCATGGTGGTATTCGATTTTCACAAGCAAGTTTATCAGCTTTTGCCCTTTTTAAGAAAAACGTGTGCACCGATCCATTGAAAATCAATGTGCACGGTTTTGTTTTATTTTTAAATGAAAACCGTGAGTGTGTGCGGTGAGTAGTTCATGGCATGCATCAAGAAATCCGACATTCACATAAAAATACACAAAGTCCGAGCACTCACTCATACTCTCACATAATAATAAAGTCTAAAACCCAACACAATCACAAGAAAGATAAACTCAAGCACGTAAGCTTGGTGATAGACCAAGCACCATGCAATGTGCTCGGCCACTCACCATGTATTAAGAAAAACGAAAGTAATATCCAAAGTCTTAAAGAAAAGTCCCTTTACAACCTAGAGTTTCTAAACGAAATTAGTCTACAAGGTAAAAGCTTATGTTAAGGTCCAAGGGTTATACCTAGCTCTCGGCTTCTTAGGGTTTCCTCAGCTAGGTTGGAAATCCCGTGGCGTTGTAGCTTCCTTGCTTCGTCTCCTCGTCGAAGCTTCCATGCCACTTCTCTTCCTCGAATTTTCCTAGGATTGGAGAGGAGGTGCTCACGGTTGTGGGTGAAGGAAATCAATAAATCAACGCTAAACCATGCAAGGTTTGGTTGAGTTCTTACCTTGGCTCGTTCTTAGTTAACCCTAGCTTTCCTTGCTCTCTCCTTCTCTCGGCCTCTCTCACTCTCTCTCATTTTCTCTTTTCTTTCTTTCTTTCTTTCTCTTTTCCTTTTCCACGGTTTCTCTCTAGAATTTTTGAAATGGAAGTACAAAATGGAATACTAAAAGTCTTGTGAGTTTATATATGGTGAGAGAAAAACCAAGGCATTACACTACCTCTCTTTTCTTTCTCTCTTGCCGTTTCTCTCTTTCTCACTCTCCTTGATTATTTCATTTAATTTCAACCCATGTCAACAACAATCCTCAACCCTAGATCTAATTCTCACTATTTGATCCAAGGGTTGCTATTAAACAAGAGCATAAAGTTCCTTGCCTTTTCATCTTCCACACTCCATCAAGATTTGTTTTACACTTTTGAGACACCTAGATTATGTAACTTTCTTCTCTCTATTCCCTTTGTTGCCGTGCCCCCTTCCACTTGGCATTAATTTTGGTTCATGTATTACACCTCATCACTGTGACTCATCTTGACCCTTGATTGAGAAGAAAACATTAATCTAGCGGTTGGTATTAAGACAAGTACTTGGAACCCTTGTCTTTTCTTCTCCTCATTACTAATTCCTATTAATTTTCCACCAATTTTCTTTCTTCCTTTCCTCTCAAAAATCGTGGCACACTCTCCTCTCTCTTTGGTTTTATTCTTAATTAATTTTGGTGATTGGATGGTTTTAATCAACCACCAATCACAAAATCCCTAACATTATTCTATTGGTCACCACTTTGACCTTGTTGACTTCTTATTTGAATTCCACACCACTATCTCTTTGGGCCCACGGATTTTGATCAAATTTTTGGGCTTGGATTTGCTTTTTGGTGAATCTAGGCCTATAAGGCTTGAGTCCTATCCGGCCATGGGCTGGGTTGTGAGCTCAGTGGGCTTTTGAGGCCTATTCTTTCTTAGTGGGCTTGAACCGTATGCTATTAGCTTGTCGGAATCGATTTGACCTAATTGGTCTTCTACGAAACCCGAGAATTTTACGAGATCTCCATTCTACACGTTAATGCTTTCTAACTAGACTCAAAAGTTCCGATGGTCGTTTGAGCTCGGTTCGGGCATTCCCGACTTAACGGGCCAAAATTCGTTCTTTCCGAGGTTAAGCCCTTCCGGCTTTGTTTTACCTCGAAATGGTCTCAAATTTGAAACTTATGTTAATTATATGATTATAAATCATATTGTAACCTTGAAAACATATTACAACCCAAAGAGGGTCATTTTTCTAAATTGGACCAATTTATAATTTCTTAAAAGTTCAGGGACTCACGCTGCAAGTTTGCACTTTAATGAGTCAATTTCAAACTAAATAGCTACTAAGAAATCAAACACAAGTATTCCAATTATAAATTGGAAAATGCAATGATGGGAATGAGTTTGAATCGCAAGACGGGATATAAATTAATTATCAAGGGTCGTTAATTACAAAAACGACTATCTTGTCTATCGGAAAAATACCGTAAAAGATAACCCCGGGACTGGGGTTACAAGAACCCCAAATGTCAACATGAATTAATTCAAAACAATGAGAAGTACAAGATGTACTTTTCGAAAAAGAAAGACATGGCTATCTAGCATGCAAGCATACTTCACAAAGAAAATCTTTATTTGCAATAATATTGGGAAAATTTTTAACTAAGAAATCAAAATAGGACTTTGATGAATGACCAAGGCATGAATGCCATAGGCCAAATTTATTACAACGTTTGAATGAAAGTGCTAAACTAAAATCTTAATTTGAATCTGGATAATAAAAGACCACTTCGAGCATTACCCCGACCAATCTTCTTCTTCGTTGCTCGGTCCTGGAATAAATATTCAGAAGGTGAAAAATAGACATCACAATTTGTTGACTTGATTAATTATGAAATAGATAATAAATTGAATTTGAAGAATGGAATGTGGAAAACATTCGTGAGAATAAGCGATGAAGAAAAATGAACTGTGCCTATGTGTGTCACAGGCACTTGAGACCCATCAGGTAATTGAATTGATAAATTTTTATGAACAGTAGAATATGAGCTAAAAGAAGAAGTGATGTACATACGTGATTAGAGGCATCAAAATCAATGATCCAAAAAGAGGGTAAACAAGTAAGAATTGTACCTACTAAATGTGCGGAAGGTCCACTTGATTCTTCTTTGGCAAGAATTATCAAAAGTTTGTTGCATTGTTCAGAGGTCAACTGACTAGCAGAAGAAGTAGACGATGGTGGCCCTAGTTTCTTTACTTGCTTATCTAGAAAGCCATGAATCTGGTAGCATGTAGCAAGTGTGTGACCGTGCTTGTTGCAATGGTCACAAAAAGGACGTTGGCCCGAAAGGTCAATATGATGGTTTAAATACTTGTAGTACTGCTGAATCAACCGCAGGAATTGAGCGAATGTGAATTTCTTGTTGTTTTTCCTCTTGGCTGACCAAATTATAGATACGTTGAATTGAAGGAAATGGCTCCATCAAGAGTATTTGGCTTTGAATAGACGAAAAGCGATCATGGAGTCCTTAAAGAAACTCCATAGCACGATCTTGACATTGTTGATCAATAATGCCTTTAGCATTCCCACAACTACATAGATTGACATAAATAATTGAATTGAGTTCATCCCATAAAGACTTTAACTATGTGAAATATAGTGAAATAGACATACCATCATGTTTGAGATAAGAGATTGATTGTTTTAATTGAGAGATTTTAGGAGCATTTGATTGAGAAAAACGATCATTGAGGTCTGTCCGTATTTGTGCTGTAAATTTAGCATATAAGATGCTTGGACGAATCTCAGTTGAAACAAAATTTAGAATCCAGCTGGAAAACAAAATTTAGAATCCAGCTTGAAACCAAGTCATTGCATCGTTCCTAATTGGGAACAACATCTTTCTCCTTAGGAATTGAGAGTTTCAATCAATGAAGCCGACTTTACTTTTGGCACGAAGTGCTATTGTGACAGAATGACTCCATGATCAACAATTATCTCCTGATCACAATGGTGTGACAAGAACAATGGAAGGATTTGAGGTGATGGAGGTATGGTGTTGGTGGTAGGAAAGTTAAGTAGACATGGCAATGAAAAATAAAAATTAAAGCTAGAGGTTGGAATGGCTCTGATACCATGTAAAAAGGGGAGCACGAAGAAAAATTATGAATTTTTATTTTATTCATATATATATATATATATATATATATATATATAGGCAGATTAGTAGATTATATAGATAGCGTTATACACAAATTCAGCAAGAATTCCGGTACTATGATATTATATTAATTTGTTACAATATAGATAGCCTAAAATATTAGGAAAATAACAGCCCAGTTGTTGTAACTAAAGGACCTAAAACTATGGGTTGTTATGGACTGCCGCTTGGTAGTCGTCAAACACGTCAATAAACGTAAAAAGTAGAGCGTGTATTTTATTCATTTGCTGCCGTATACAAGTGCCCCCTGAACCTGTCTCTAATACAATAAAGGAAACAAAGAATAATAGCTCTGTTTTATTATTCATAAAGTCATATTACAACCTTATGATCACGCTAATTTATTTATTTATAATAGGAAGTAACTAACTCTCCTAAGATAAAGGAAATGATAACAACATAAAAGATAACAAAAAGATAATAAAATAAAACACTTAAAATAAGAAACACGTGGTTTTTCACACTCCTCCTCAAGCTGGGCGATAAAGATCAAACATTCACAGCTTGTCTACAAACTTTACGAACATAGGTTGAAAGAGGGCTTTGGTCAAAATGTCTGCTGTTTGGGCTGATGTGGGATATAATTGACATTGATAATTCCTTCTTCTATCTTTTCTTTAATAAAGTGTTGATCGACTTTCACATATTTTGTCCTGTCATGACAGAATGAATTGTAGGAGATAGCAATTACTGCTTTGTTATCATACTGATTCATAGGCCTGAGTACTAGTACTCGTATCTCTTCAAGCAGTTTTTTCAGCCACAAAATTCGCAGATTCCATGGGCAGTAGACCTTAATCCAGATTCTTCAGAACTTCTAGCAACTACGACTTGTATTTTACTTTGACACGTTACCAAATTACCCCAAACGTAGGAGCAAAAACCTGAAGTTGACCTTCGATCAGTAGGAGAGCCAGCCCAATCTGCATATGTGAAAATCTCTATGCTTCTTTCGTTATTTTTTCTAAATAGAAGACCTCATCCCAGAGTTTCTTTTAAATACTTCAATATCTGAAAATTTGCTTCAATGTATTTTCCTACCGGAGAGTGCATAAACTGACTGTTTAAAATACACGAGGAAGACATACCCAAGGCCGTTTTCTGTACCCGTTACGGGCATTATGAATTCTTGGTGATGTCCTACGGACTCAGCAATGCTCCGGTCGCGTTCATTGGTCTAATGAATCGCGTCTTCGAAGACTATCTCATCAAGATTGTTGAAGTCTTTATCGATGATATTCTCGTTCATTCGAAGACAAAGGGGGAGTATGAAGAGCATTTTCGAGCCGTTTTGGAAAGGTTACCCAAAGCGTTTTATGAGAAGTTCAAGAAGTGTGAGTTTCCGTTGGAAAAGGTCTCTTTTCTTGGACTCATGGTGTCTAAGGAACGAATTTCGGTGGATCCATCTAAGATTGAGCTATTAATTCATGGAATTAGCCCACGACGGTCACGAAAGTTAGTAGTTTCTTGGGCTTAACCGGGTACTATAGGCGATTTTTAGAGGAGTTCTCCAAACCCGCTCTACCTTTAACCCGCCTAACATGTCCTCTGTTCTTAATGTGTTCTACGACTTCATGCTGAGGAAGTACGTAACCGATCCTAATCATGTTCGGTGCCATAAAGTCCTAGATATTGAGCCTGGAGCTACTCATGAAGGGGCAACGTGGGAACTAGAGTATGCAATGAGAGATAAATATCCTCACTTGTTCTAAGTTTCGAGGACGAAACTTTTGTAAGGGGGTAGGATTGTAAGGGCCTGAACCTGGACTACTTTTGCAAGTATTTACTTTTTATATTTCTCGAGTCAAATGTGTTGACATTATTATCTTGGTTAATGTAATTTAGAGAGAAGTTGGTCAGTTTCGTTAAATCTGGCCAACTCTTGGCTATATTAAATTAGAAGTGCAATGGTATTATTGTGCGTTTTTGAATTTTTGGGCACTTTAGGAATCAATTTTCATCTTGAAATTGATATTAAAATTCATAATTTCTCAATTTGGACTTAAGGATGTATTTTCATGATTATTTAAAAAAAAAAACACTTTGGTATAAATATTATTTTTTTTTTCTCCACTAGGGTTGTTTTCCCTTTTTCTTTTCCCACCTCACAGCCGCACCCCCCCATTCCCTCTCTCTTTCCCTTTTCTTTTTTTTTCTCTGCTTCTCTTCGATCTCTCTCTCCCCACCTCGACCTCTCTCTCCTCAGCTCCGGCCGGCGGCATTCCAGTGTGCTCGCCGCCCGAGCTCCGCCTCTGCTCCGGCGTTCGAGCCGCGCCGCCCCTCCCCGAGCTCCGTCCGAAACCGCACAGCCGCGCCCCTAGCTCGGCGCCGCCTCCTTCGCGCGCCTCCTCCGCCCAGCCTCGTCGCACGGCCCCCGTCTCGTCGCGACGACAGCTCGCGCGTCATCTCCCCATCTCGCAGCCGCGCCTCTCCGGTCGCCAGTGCCGCCCGAGCTCCACGTCGAGCCCTGTGCGAGCTCAGCCCCTTCAACGACAACGCAAGACCCACCCCCGCGCCGTCGCCGCCTCGGAGTCGCGACGTGTTGTACCTCTCCCACCGTCGTGTCTCCGTCCGGCAGCCGCGCGACCCCGGCGACGCTTCGCCTCCGTGCAGCCGCGCAACCCCGCGAGCCCTGCTCGCCCTCGCGGAGCCCCGGGTCTGCTCGCTGCGTCGCGGCCTCCTCCGGGCAGTAGCCGTGCCCCTCCATCGCGCCGAGTTCGTCTTGCCCGTCGTCGGCAAAGTCGACGCTCCTCTCGCACCGTCGTTGTCCGAGTCCTCGAGCTCTGAGCTGACACTGAGGTAAACTTTGTGTCTGTCGTGTTGTCATCGCGTGTTCTAGTTTAATTTTATTAATTTCAGCGGGTCTATTGCATATGCTTGCTGCCGTTGTCTATTTGAGCCTCGAATTTACTAGTTTTTCCTCGTGGTAGAAATTAGTGTAAATGATAATATTATGGTTGGAGAATCTGATTTTGGGTTGTTGAATGTGAAAAACGTAGTAAATTTCTCAATGGAGAAATTATATACGAGTATGAATTTTGTTGTGTTTTACAATTGCATTGAGCTTGTTACATCGATTGTTTTGGTATTGTAAATCCTCGTGGCTAAGTGTCGTTTTGGAAAATCTAAAGTCTTGGAGTAGTGTTATTTGAGATTACATTTCGAGAATTTAGCAATTGACGAGAGTTACCCCTTTTCGTGTGGTTATCTTTGTAAAATTTAGAAGACGCTTTTATTAATGTGTGAGTTAGCGTTAAGTTTGGAACTTTCAAACTAAGAAACTTTCGAAATGAATTTTCTAAAGGAAGATTTTGTTCCCTTGAGGATCGGGTTTTTGCGCTAACCTTATAATCTAATTTTTATTGGATATGTATTTTTGTAAACTTGTCCGCTTGAGCCTAAAACGAGTATCGGGTCGCTAGACCGAGCGTTTCGCGCCATACTTTTGTTTAAGTCCGAAGCTTGATTCGATTTCATTTTCTATTCTCTCAAATCGTGCAGGAACGCTTACAAAGCAAGTTTGGACGCGCAACTCCTCACCTTCGTATACTAAAGGTATAACCGAGCGGCCGAAATCGAGTTTTAGTCGTAAAATGAAACGGCATTAGAGTTGTAACTTAAGCTTTGAAATTGTTGAAATCATTGAGAAGAGTGTTATGTGATAAGCCTTTGAGGCTCGAGAAGTCTTGTTATTAAGATGTTCTGAAATGTTTTTGGTGTTATGTTGAATTATTCTGGTTGTTGTCGTGATGGACTGTGACCGAAATTAGTTCGGTGCTGGGTTGAAATTAGGTGAAGGCTTCGGCCGGGATATCCGAAAAACAGGGGAGACTCTGCCGGATTTCCGGCTTGAAATTTAGTCACTTTTTATGCTAAGTCAAGGACCACTTAGGTCCAATAATTTCTTTCTCACCTAAATTAATCAACGACGTAAACATTAATCGAGATTGACGATAAACCTTAAAAGTGACGACACTCGGGACAAGAGTGCTCGCAGGAGATATCCAGTCGGACCGTTTGTCATCCCGCTATCTAAAATCCATTTCCTAGTGTCACGTTGAGCTTTAAAGTTCCCTTCCTCTTTTATAAATGGTTAACCTCGACGTTAACCCTCGAATTCTCTTGTTGGACAGAGGTGCCACACGTCGAGCTTCTGGGAAGGAACGCCATTGAGGAAGGATCTCGAGGACCGAGGCAAGAAGTTTAGGATTCTCAAGTAAGTGGATTCCCTCTGTAACACGAGTAGACTTGACCATGGTCGCGCGATCATTTATGTTATGAATTTGTGCTAGCTTGTGGTGTTACAATTAGGTGTTCGTTTAATTTAGTTGCATTGATACATGTTTACGGTGCGTGAGTATGGGATCACGTACTTTTATTTTGTGTCCAACCCATGAGTATGGGATTATGGGTTTAAGTGTCTTATATGTGCATGTGTGTGTTAATCTGTCTGTGGGTATGGGACCATGGACATAAAACTATCCGAGTATCGTTGTTGAGATTATTTTGCAGGTTGAATGAATTTCAGAATGATTCAAAGAATGGGAAGCGTCTTAATTCTTGATAGGCCCGACGGGGCATTTGTGAGATTTATTCCGAGACGACCCGACGGGGCCATTGGCCGCAAAAGGTCTCGGAACGGCCCGAGGGGCTCAGAGGAGGTTGGCGGATAGCCTTCCTCATGTTATGTTGTTTAACGATCCGGATCGGCCCGACGGGGCAAGTTAAGGTTAATAATTCCGAAACGACCCGACGGGGTCATTGGTCGCAAAAGGTTTCGGAAAGGGCAAAGAGGCTCGGAGGGAGACGATGTTCCCGTGAGAATATAAATTGAACGGGACGGCCCAAGGGGCCCACTATTTTTTTCAAGTCCCGAAAAGGCCCGACGGGGCGATTGTGAATCAATTCCGAAACGGTCCGACGGGGCCATTGGCCGTAAAAGGTTTCGGAATGGCCGACGGGCCCAATGAATATTAAGTAAGGATCCTTTAAAATAATAAGCCGTGTGCACACATATATTTGGTAAATCAAGATCGTAATGTAAAGTCTTAAAGTAAATCTAGAAGTGGGTTGAATTTATGACTCGGGTTACAACCGTTGGATTGGTAACTTGATTCTTCAATAGGGACTTTCTATTGTGATATTTAAGATTTATCGAATTTGTGATGAATGTTATTACTTATGTCCCTAATCCACTTATTGGGCTATTAGCTCACTAGTGTGCTCGTGTTGCAGGTAAGTTAAAGGGGAAGATCGAAGGCTAGGCGGCAATGAAGGAAGACGGCGAGTGCATACGGGTTCGACCTTGTGGGCGTCGTGTGGACCGTCGGCTATCCGATGGCAAAAGTTTTTGAAGTCCCAAACTCATTTTAACAAATCCTCATACGAAACCTAATTTTGATGATTATGGGGTCACGGTTGGGAACCCGTGCTTAGGAGTTAAAATGTATTTATTATGATTAGTGTAAAAAGTTCAAATTTAACCGTATTTTTGGGATATTGAATACTTATATCGTTATAGATTATTGTGATTTATGATATTTTCGTAATACTATATTCTGGGTCGTTACACAGGAAGATATTCTGTTAATTAAAAAACACGCTGTCAATAACCCTAGAATTTTTTGGAATATTGGATGTGAACAATAAGGAACGAGCAACTTCGAGGAAGTGACAGTTTTTTCGTTCAGATTCCCCATTCTGTTGTGGTATCTGAATGCATGAACTCTGATGAATGATACTCATTTTATTAAAAAATTGGCCAACCACTAAATTGAAATATTCAGTGCCATTATCGGACCGCAATATTGGATTTTGAATTGAATTGAGTATGAATCATTGTATAGAAGGCATCAAATACACCCTAAACTTTGGACTTTTCTTTAAGGATATAAACCCAATAGAAACGAGTATGATGATTAATGAACTAAATAAATCATCATTTATTTAAAAATGTAGGAGTCCTAGAAGGACCCCAAAGGTCTATATGAACAAGAGCAAATAGAGTAGACTCCTGATAGAGTTGCTGGGGAAAGGAAACAAGCCTATGTTTGGATAGTTGACAAATATAACAAAAAAATATCCCTTTACTTGTAAACAAAGATGGAAACAGATGCTTCAACTACAAAAAACTACGGGGACCTAAACGTCAGTGAAGAAGCATTATTTGTTGACGACGCGATAATGAAGAAGCATAGGAAACCATGTTGCAGACATTTGTCGGAGAGGAGTCATGCACAAAGTAATACAAACCAGAATCTGTCTTAGCATGTCCAATCTTCTAGCCCAATATCCGGTCCTGAGAAATACATGAATTAGAAGTAAATAAAGCATCACAAGAAGAGTCCTTGGTTATTCGACGAACGGAGATTAAATTGCATGACAACTTCGGAATATGAAGAGCATCTTGCAAACACAAAGTGGGACTAATACAAATACAAGCCAACCCAAGAACTTGAGTTTAAATTCCATGGGCAATTGTAATAAACCGATTAGAACATTGTATGTAGGAAGAAAATAATTTCTGATGACACATCATATGATCGGACGAACAAGAATCTACGATCCATGCCTAACCTTCACTGGTGATGCCGACGAAAGAGGTCATCGCTATAACATGAGAGGCTAGATGAGAAGATGCAACAGGAAGAAAGGAGAACATCTTTTGAAGTTGATTCAGTTGGGCATGAGAGAAAGAAACATCTGTTTAGTTATTCACGAGAGATGCTGGTTTTTTTGTGGCTTGCATGTCCTTACTATTTTGGTTGCAAAGATTTCGGGGAACCTAATTGTCAGGTTTTCCCTGTAATTTCCAGCAGGTAAGTTTCGTGTCGTATAGTCGTTGATAGTAATCACACCACTCTGAGGATTGGGATTGATGAGAGCCATCAGTTGACTGAGAAGAAGGGGTACGGGCAGCAAGTGTAGAGGAGTCAATACAAGAAACAGTAGACGAACCCATTATAATAGATTTACGATTTTCTTCGCGATGTACCTTTGCAAAATTTTTATCAATGAGCGGTAAGGGCTTCAACCTAAGAACACGTCCCCAAACTTCATTGTAACGAGTTGCATAAGATCGACCCTTACTGTTAGCAACTATGTCTCTGTAGGGTTGACCCTTACGTGAGGTTAAATTTGGCACTGTTAGGTGTTTGGGAATTTTAAAAACCAGTTGGGAGAGAAAATAGAACGGTCAAGTTTTTCTTGAATAAAATTCTCTTAGTCACTGTTATTTTCCAAGTAAAAAGGACGCACATGCTACCCACATCTATCCCTCTGAACCTATCAATGATGGAATTCAGGATTTGTTGTATTGTAGAAGTAAAACGACCCCCTTCTTTGTCAAAAGCATCTCTGATTAGGTTAAAGTCGCCTACACAAAGCCATGAGATATCCAGAGTTTTGCAAGTAATTACCTACCTTGTTATTTTTTTTATATAAAATTATTAGAACATATTGATCATATCTTTCTAGATTGTGAAAATATATTTTGTTAACTTTTAGAATTTGTTTGAAGAAAATCAGACTGGTGTTACATCAGGTGTTACAATGGGTGTCGTACTATCTAAATTTGGCAACTACATTTTGGGTTACTTAGAATGCTCATTTTGACCAGAGTTATTACCCAAAATTAATGGAAACATTGCCCTTTTATTGCATGCCTCAAATTCGACCATTATGAAGCTAGTTTTGGGTTTAGAAAAGGGAAACCTTCTTCTTCTCACAAAAAAAGTTTCTTATTCACTTTTGTGCTATATATATTACTCATTGTAGCAGAGAAAAACGTGAGAGGCAGAATTATAGAGCTTCATTGAGTAAATTACGCCTTCTGTATGTGTCTTTGATGTAATAGTAATATGGGTGTGTGAATTTTACTCTGCTTGGGTTTCATTGTATAATGTGTTTGTTAGCTTGAAAGTTGAGAGATAATATTGTAGAGAGTTTATTTTGTATTTTGTGAGCAGTTTATCTTGTATTTTGTGAGAACTATTTTAAGCGAATTTGAGAAAGGGGACTCGGGAGATATTTTCGTGGAAGCAAGGGGAGCTCGGACACGAGGGGATATCATGTTGTAATTCACGACGAGAAGACATAGACAAAGTAAGGAGGGAGTCCTTAACGTATAATACCAGGTGTACTTTGTTTTGAATTAGTGAATCACTTTCCATCATTTGAGTGTTGTTCCACAGACGTAGGCTTGGTCGAACCACGTTTCTAACTCTCGGTGTCATTTACTTTCCGTTGCTTATTTTTCGTTCTCACATTTTTCACGCATTTATTTTACATCTCTATGTGATGTCCCAACAGGTGTTTTAATACCTGGAAGAACATTGCCTAACATTAGGGTTCTAATTATTGGTATCAGAGTAGGATACTTGTACTTTAAGTGAGATCCGTGGTGTTATTAATCCGTTTTATTGAGATGATTAGAAGATTGAACAGAAGCTGTCCAAGAAGAAGAAATTCCAGTAGTATTTCAACTAGTATTCCAACACCCGAAAGGAACACCTCCCATAATACTGGAAATTTTGTTCAGAGTCCTATCCTATTTGAAGAATAAAAGAATTCAATGAAGTGAATGTGAAGGCTTCGGGCATATACCAGCAGAGTGCGCCAATACATTGAAGACTAAGAATAACTCCCTCAATGCTACTAGGAATGGTGGCGATTCAGATTACAACAAAGATGATGAGTCTAACTTTGTTGTTTTTGCTTCTAGAACTGACGATACATGTGCTACAGAAACTGAAAGTTCCTCTGGTGTCCCCATTGGTGTGCCAATAGGTGTTCCAGCAGTCACTTATGAAAGCAGTGATGATGAGGACCTCACCGTAGAAGCAGTCCAGGCTTTCAAACTACTGCATACGAAGTGGACTGAATCGACCAAAGTGAATAAGAAGTTGTCTAGCCAAGTTGTTCAGTTAAAAATGGAGAAGAACATTATGGAGAAGACTAATGCTGATTTGGAGTCAAGATTGAAACAGAGCCCGAATAAGGAAGCATAGCTCTATGCAGAACTGAAGAATATAAATATAAAAAAAAATCTGTAAAGATGCTAAACTCTAGTTCTTCTAATTTAGATGAAATTTTGGTCGCAGAAAGAATGAACAAAGAGCATAATGGCCTCGGATACAGCAGTTATGGAAAATAGTTACTGCACAAATTGTGTTTGTTAAAGCAAGTACTTCTGGAGTGAAGAAGGATAAAGATATGAAGTTGAAGGCAACTGTTGTGACACCTACTAGAACACTTGCTGCGACACCAGGTATAACACCCTCCATTTGTAACGCCCGGCTGCTTTATCATCTAGTTTACAAACATATCTATTTAGTAGATCTTATATGAGGTTTAGCCTTTAAGTTTTTAGAAAATTTGATGAGAACACAAAATGTATTATAAGTTTAGATTTTAAATTTGTTTTCGTGTCAATACTTATTGAAAAAGTTTAAGAGCTTTATTGAGAGACTTGGAATCGTTATTTTGTTAATAATTTTTCATAACTTATCCACACGTTTTATATAGCATATGGCATATCAATTTAAATATTTTTGAATAAGCTTTCCAACAGTATATCATATGCGTGAATCGGATCAGTATAGAGAAAGTTATGGCTAATTAAAGTTTAGTGTGCGAGTCTGCCAGCGAAAACGACACAGTTTCACATGCTTTAGCGAAAAACAACAGGGCTACGCAAATTAGGTTTCTTTAAACCCCTACTGTGATTTGAAACGCCCATAGAGCCTCCAAATACTCTCAAATTGACTATTAGGACTTAGAAACCTAGAAATCACTCAAAGGCTTCCAAGTATTAAATTCCTTCCAATCGTAAAGGTAAATCATATTACTTCTACCCTATTGTGATCTTCCTATGTGTTTCTAGTTTAGGGATTTTATTCTAGCTATTGGGGATTTAAGGTTTTACTTGATTAGTGTTCTCTTCTCATTCACCTTACGGTTTCTTGTCTCATCAACTTTCATAAGCTACCATCACTAATTTCTTTTGTGCGTAAGAAACTAAAGTATCTGTAAGTATACTTCTCACCTGCAACATGTTAGTCCCAAAGAAAGATTTGAGATTTGATGTCATGTGTTATGTTTTGTAAAAAATTTTGTTTATGTTCATGATTCTTTTGATTTGATGGGCTATTATGTTTATGATTATGAATAGAATTTTAAAGGACCCATTGAATCTATCAAAGACAAATCAAGAACTAAAGTAATTGCATGAATTTGTAATTAGGGGCGAGTACCTTATAGTTTATAGTTCGGGATAAATTTATCCTGTGGGACAAGTCCCATATAGTTATAGTTATAGGCTTTGGTGGGAGTTGAGGATCGCCACCTCTCTTTCATCAAAGCAGCACGCAACGGTACTTCGTTAAGGGCCCATATAGAAAAGATGAACAGTAACTAATTATGTATGACTATGGAATTTGAGTGTTTCCTTAATTTTTAACGTTTTTCTTAAATTCCTGTTTTGTGAGTATTAGGTGTACTTACTAAACTTTTTGCTTACAAGTTATTCGCATGTTGTAGATTAAGTTAGGTAATTCTTGGAGCGTGTCGGCGAGGACGTGTGGGTGATGGTGAACGGCGGGTTTCGAAAACGGTCTTCGAATGTTTTAGTTGCCTTTTAAATTATGTCTTATGGAGTTTTATAAATTCTTATATGTTAGTATTTCTTTATGTCGTTATTTGACGTTAGTCACTCAAAGATTTTTATTGAATATAATTTCAGTGAATCTTTCTTTAACGGTTTGATTTCTTCATTATTATGGTTTTTAGTTAAATTAGTATTTGTTACAGTTATATAAGCTAGTTATGTTAGCTGTAGTGCTCCCACTAGGGGGGTGTTAAACTATCACACAAGGAAGAAAAATAGAAAGGAGATAGGTTCCAATATGTCACTACTGCAACAAAAATGTCACATCAGGCCACGTTGTTATCACTATCTTGCATATCATAAAGAGCCAATCAAGAGAAGTTATCTAGGAGAAAAAAACAAACAAGTATGTGTGAAGAAGTCATATTTACGTTGCAATATGGCATGTACTTCTTTGAAAGCTATGTAAGAGAAGAAAATCAACAAGAAGACTATTTATGAGAAGCTTGTAGCTAACATGCAAGGGGAGTTCGATCATTCTAGTCATGTTGTTTATGAAGAAGTTACTAAAGATTTTTCAGCCTTAGCTATTGAAGCTCCAAGATTTGATCAAGTTGATAATTTAACTACCCGGATCGATACAAGGGGAGCTAACGAGTCAAAACTGAAAGAGGCAAAAAGGAAGACTATTCCTCCGTTTTTGGTATTCCATTCCCTTTTGTTGGGAAAAATGGAGAGTATTGTTAAGGGGGAGAAGTAATAGGATTTTGCCAAACAAGAATGTCAATGGGGGAGATTGTTAGTTTTTTTTTTATATTGACATTTTGTTTAGCAAAATCATTAAAACATATTGATCATATCTTTCTAGATTGTGGAAATATTTTATGTTCAGTTTTAAAATTTGTTTGAAGAAAATCATATTGGTGTTCCATAAGATGTTACGATTGGTCTCACATCGTTTATTTTTAGCAACTGCATTTTGGGTAACTTGAAGAGCACATTTTGACCAAATCTGGGCTTATTGTTGCCCCAAAATAAAAGTAAACATTGCCTTTTTATTGCCTGCCTCAAATTCGACCATTATAAAGCTATTTTTGGATTTAGAAAAAAAAAAAGAAAAAAAAGGAAACCTTCCTCTTCTCACAAAAGAAGTTTCCCGTTCACTTTTGTGTTCTATATATTACTCATTACTACAGAGAAAAACGTGAGAGATAGAATTATAGAGCTTCATTGAGTAAATTAAGCCTTGTGAGTGTGTCTTTGATGTAATGGGCTAGTTGAGTGTGTGAATTTTACTCTCTGCTTGGTTTTCATTGTATAATGTATTTGTAAGCTTGAGAGATGCAAATAGTTTATTTTGTATTTTGTGAGAACTATTTTGAGAGAATTTGAGAAAGGAGTCTCAATTTCTGTGTAAGAGAGGAGAGCTTGAACACGAGGAGATCTCGTGTGGTAATTCACGAAGAGAAGATGGAGTAGGCACAGACGGAGTAAGGATGGAGTTCTTAGCGTATAAGGCCGGATGTACTTTGTTTTGAATTAGTGAATCACTTTTCACTATCTGGGCGTGGTCCCACGGACGTAGGCTTGGCCAAACCGCATTACCAATTCTCTGTGTCATTTGTTTTCTGTTGCTTATTTTCGTTATCACATTTTTCACGTATTTATTTTACATCTCTATATGGTGTCCCAACGGGTGTTATAACACATGGAAGAACACCGCCTAACATAACGGTTCGAACGTACACCTTCCCAAAAAGATTTTTTTTTTCTTCTGCATTTGAGTGACCAAAAATGCCATCAATGCACCAAGTACCATCAGAATTGTTCATAGAAACCAGACTACCAGTTAAGTTTTGCGACACTGTATCGATGACACATTTAATATTATCCTTCCGAAAGAAACAAATACCTCCGGAGAGGCCTTCTGAACTAACCGCTACTATATGAGAAAAACGCATAATAACCCAATCTCATTAATATATTCTCTATTTTAACATCATCCACTTTTTGTTTCCATGAGTAAAACAACATCAGGCTTGCACTTGTGTATGAGGGTCATCTATGCCTGGGACGTGCTAGACCTCGATAGTTCCATGACAGTGTTTTCATGAGGAGGTTGGGAGTCTGATAAGGGCCACCTCCTCGCCCACCGTTAACAATTGCAGATGGAAGACCAACCTGAAGGTTATTTGTTGCTGATATCCACCTTGTTCTATTTAAGGAGAATTCAGGCTGTCTATCTCCACTTGCTTCCTCACTTAATTTTTAGTCAAAAAACGCCAAGATTTTCTCGCAGCAGACGTTTTTGCGCCAGCAGTTGATGCATCGGTGGAAGGGACTAAAGCTCTAACTATCTCATATGCCTTAATTGGACCAGTGTCATCAAGGAACTCTTGAGGAGCCTTTCCCACTAAAGCTCTAATTATCTCATATGGTGATGTAAGTCCCTTTCTCATTCTGAAGTATCAAAGCACTTGTTATGACATTACCTTTCACCTTCTTTACTTCCACAAATTCATTTTATCGGCTACAACATCAACACATTGCATTGTTCTAAAAGCTCTAGATTGATAAACTAAAACCAATTCAAAACAAATTGAAATGAGTCAAAAACAAGCAAATAGTAAGAACAAAAGTATTCAAATACAGTGGGATTTTGAGGAATGCTCATTCTTAGCACATTGATAATCTATGCCCCATGTACGTTGCACTTTTAATTTATACCCCAAAATTTACACTACAAACAAAGAGTGAAAAAAAAATAAAGCACTACATTTGGGGTATAGATTATTAAGTGACATCAATAATAGCTTTATTTTTCAATTCTCCCTCAAATATATTCGAAATTAAAATCGATGTTTGGATAAAAGTTTGGTTGTACTATTTGAATTAATATTATATGAGAGAAGATTTGCATTAAGAATTGAAAAAGTTATTTTTGACTGTAGCACGAATACTTGAATCTAAATTTAGAGGTCGTCTAGTAATGAATTCAAATACAAAATTCAGATAATTATAATTTGAGTTATTGTTTGATAAAATCCTGAATTCAATTTGTTGTTTGGATAGGAGTTTTGTTGTAGTATTTTAATTGAGATTGTAAGACCATCTTTAATGCAATACCAAATTTTTGTGTCAATGCTCAAAATTTGTATTTTGACATAAAATGTATTCTTCAACGAAATGCCAAATTTGACAAATGCTATTCTTAGTATCAAATTTGAAACCAAGTATAGTAAAATGCAAAAAATTTGACATTTGAGGTTGAGCATTGATTGGTTAACTTTTGAGCATTTAATTAAAAATTAATATTGTATTAAAAAATATCCTCTTGCCAAGAAGTCATTTTGACTATTTGTAGTCTTCTTTACTATTAGTTAGCGTTAACTTCTTTTACTTGATTTTACTATTCAAAAATAATAAAATAATATTTATATATTAGAGTATCAAATATCAAATATAGCATTTTTATCTTTTTAAGTATCAAATTTAGCTTAATAATGTCATTTGCGCTGGAGATGGTCTACGAGGAAACATATGATTGAAAATTGAAGAAAAAAATTTATGTAATTTTTTTTGTATTTGACTAAAAAATAATACTTGAATCCAATTTTTATATTCGAGTTCTTACTAACAATCTAATCTCTTTTTGGGTTTTTTAGTACCTATAGTCCCTAAATTTTTGTTTGAATGATAATTTGAGTCCTAAATATATGATTTGTATTTTTTTTAAATTAATCAATGCCACTTTTGTAATCTAATTTGCAATCTATGCTATTATTACAAACTATGTTATTTTTTATTAACAAATTACTATTGCACATACATCTTATCTTTCTCATTAATAAAACAAAGGAAAATGGACAAATTTACTACTAAAAATATGACATGTACATAAAAAATTTCAAAATATGTTTTGTAAAAAAAAAAAAAAAAATCCCATTTTTAACGTTTCTCTATCAAATATGTCAAATCGAAATGTAATATATACTGATCTTGTAAAATTTCCGACAATTTTAAAAAATCATTATCAAAAACAACAAAATAGTTGTGTAGATGAAAACGAATTTAAAAACTTGAACCATCAACTAAACTAAGATTTAGCAAAGATTTAAAAGGAAAAGATGTGATTAACAAAAGAAAACACTTCAATTGTTGGAGAGTTATAACCAAAGCACTCCTTCACATACCTAGCATTTTAAGGCATTTGATCTACATCAAGCGGTTATTCAAATGGCATGAAATAAATATACACAATGGACTAGATCTGATGTATAAGACAAGCCTGTGCCATGTGTTATGATTATAACTCCAGTGGTAATGGTGTGCACTCAGCCACGAAAGAATGAGCAAGTTGGATATACATATGCATATGCATTATTAACCCTACTGTATGCACATATACATACATATAACTCAAGAATGACCAGAACATTCAGCTCCTACTACCTAACAAAACTGTGCAAAGGCATTCTGGAGGAGAGGCAAACTCAAGTGGGCGATTCGGCCAGAAGCAACGTATGCCACCAGCCACAAGCAACATTTTTGGGAACGCAGCCATCAATGGTGACCTCGGAAGGAATATTGCGGTCAATGGCATCGCCCAAGCCAAGCTGCAACGGATATCCAAAGATTAGCACGTCCATGTACTAAAGAAAATGATGGGCTCGGAATATGATTCCCAGTTTGTTTCAGATAGTCACCAAAACTAAATTGATTAGCAGATGAGAATAAGAATATTATACCTGGCCGTACTTGTTCCATCCCCAGCAAAACACTTTGCTGTCGTCTTTGAGTAGCAAATAGACAAACAAACAAAACAAGGGGTAAGAACTACCTTCAATTTGTGTATTGTAATTCAATTAAAGCTGATCTTTTTTGTGAAGAAAAAATTAGAAGCTGATTTTCGGGTTCTCATTTAAAATTTATAGATGGAAACAATGTCGACACTTCCATATGTGTCGTATAGTGACATACCTGTGATTATGGCACTATGGCGAGCCCCGCATGATATAACTTTTGCATGCGTATTTTCCAGACTCGGAGAATCGAGAAGTCTTGGAAGTGTCTAGATTCAAAAAGAAGAAACAAAAAATGCTTAAACAGTTGCAAGGTTATCTTATTGGCAAACCATGTGATGCAACCTATACAGACTGGTAATAAATTACTAACCAATATTGCGTAATTTAAACGTTCTAAATAACGAATACATGAAAAATTGAAAAGCTATTCTAAACATTCCGAGACATCATTATTTATATCAAGCTTAAGAATCAAATTTTGACACCGGTTATACTGATAATACACTCCAAAGACTATAAATTTAGAATCTACCTCTGCTTGATCAGCTCCAGTTCCAAGCTGCCCAAATTGATTTCCACCAAATGAATAGACGTCCCCATCAGCAGATATACAAACAGTGTGCCAAAGTCCAGCGGCAACACCCTCTATCCTAATGCCCAGTAAGGAAGATACACAGACTGGGCTTAGCTCATCATCTGTACATCCTTGCCCACACTTGAAGAAAACAACACAACAACAATGTAATCAGTTACGCCATTATGTTAACAGCAAAACGTGCAGTAACCAAGAGGGTTTGGGAAAGATGTTAGAAGGTGACAAAAATAGATATATTCCTTATCCGAAGAACTTCATCTTCCATATCTACTCTTCTTTTTCCTCCACCAATTCTACTTTACCTACATGTTAATCCTGAGAATGGTTAAACAAGGGAAACTCCAACCAGTGGCGGATGGATGCAAAGGATTAAGAATTTAAACATGCCAACTCAGGGATATGGAGCAAATGTTACCAGATTTGTTTCACAATTTGAAGCTGCAGGCTGATGAGTTTCTTTTTCAAGCTCATCATGAATGGATTTGTAATCAATAAATCAATTGAGAGAAACAAAGTATTTCAAAGAATCCCAAGTCACAAGATTTTAGAAGTTGACTCAAACAAAAGTAGCATTCGAGAGAATGGAATACATAATATGAAGAAATGGGGAAGAACAGTAATATATTTCAAGGAGTTGCATTGTAGCACATAAACAAAATGTAAGGCAAAAAGGACTCGTAAGTACAGACCTCCAAGTCAAATAGTATCCTGAGTAAATCAAATTCAAGAAACTAGTAAGCAGATTGTCCTAAGATATTCTTAATCAAAACAACTTTAAAAGAGCTTTGTCAAGTAATAAAACAAGTTTTTCACTATAATGTTTGTACCTTGGTAAAACTTCCCTCGATGAACAATATAAGAAAAACCAAGCCAAGCTACATCCTAAACATGTCACTAAAGTGATGGTTTTCCACACACGCAAAAAAAAAAAAAAAAGCATCTCTATGATATAACTAGGCCAAACATATCTCAACCCCAGAGAATCTTATGACCATGAACTAGATGATTTTGGAATTTTTGCAGATGAGCAAAGAAAAGAAAAAAACACACAAAATAGTCTTCACCAATCAAATTTGCCAGGAAAGGACAGAATCCTTGACTTATGAAGACTGTAATGAGTGGGCAATGGAGAAAGACACATATACAAAGACAAAGAGTAATAGGGGGAGGTATGAGGCAAAAGTTGCAAGTTGCAACTTTAGTGACAACAGAACAAGAAAGTTGGACAAATTCAAACATGTATGGTCAATATCAAAAAATTTACGCACTGTTATTATAACTCACCTGTCCATAAAGCCCCCAACCAAAAGTAAGAAGCGCTCCAGCATCTGCAGTGCCAAAATATTAATTGTGTTTGTTATGTTAACAACATTAAATAAATTAGCTTTTGGTAGTGTAAACCATGTAAATAAACAAGTAGTTTCCTATCTCTTCTCCAATATCCGTATCTGAATTCTCAACTTCTTTTGTGGGATTAGCATATTGCTTTTCAAGCTTTTATTAGATATTATTAACGTGCTTCAAAGTCCATAAACCTTGATACAGGCAGCAAAATATGTAGATGAACTAAGGCTTGATATCAATGAGAAAAAAATTGCTGCACTACCTGTGATTACCGCACTATGCCGCCCTCCACAGGCTATGGCCTTCACATAATTTCCAGGAATTCTATAGCCCGGTCCTTCACTCATGCTTCCACGGGAGCTTGCAGTAGACCTATCCTTCCCATAAACAGACGAATCGATGCAAGGGACGGGATGTGGTGATGACACCATACGTATCCGGGAGCCCAAACCAAGCTGCCCTTCACCTCCGTACCCCCAACCCCACACCTGTCCTACATCTGTTGCTTTGTGAAAATCAGCAGATGTCAAGTGTTGGTTTTAAAAATAAAGCGGTTAACATTTAGAGTAAGTAAAATGAAATGTTCCATTGACATTATGAATCAAGCACGGTACCTTTACCTGACAAAACTAGAGTGTGGCGTCCTCCAGCAGCAACAGAGGTTATTCTAACTCCGGCATTCAGTGTCACGAGACATGGCAAGGCCGAAAGGCTTTCATCCCCGGACGAAGAACTTTCAGCTGCTTGCTTTGTTGAAGATACTCTTCTTCGCTTTGTACTTTCTTCTCCACTTGGTCTAGCCTCATTACCAGAACCTGTTCCTCCGCTGGACCGGGAACCTTGAGAATGAGGGCTGACTATACCATAAGGGCCAATACAATGATCGTTAGTCAGTAGCTGAAACCAGGCTTCCGCCATCAATGAAAAAGCATCTAAATTGAAACTCGCTCTTTTTAATATTGCAAAATGAAACTACCTTGCTCTGCCAAAAAGGAACCTTGCCTTTCAGGTACTTCTTTGTCGCTGCTTGGACCTGAAGATAGGTCTCCGAAGACCTTTCCAGAGGGAACACACTCTTTCCAACCCCACGTATAAACCTCTCCACCATCTACATTGAACATAAAATGAGACAGAATACTCAATGACCAAGCTCAGTACTAAAAATGATAACCAAACGTAGCAAGACATAAACAAATATAATGTTACTTCTTCACTCAAAAAGCCAATTACTTGTACAAGGTGCTTCGCTTGTAAACTTCTTCGCTACTTTGTTTGCAACGGCATGGCGTTTTTTAAAGAACTTAATAATCAGGAGAAAAAAAAAACATAAAAAAGGGGTTTCAATTGTTTGATATTGTTTTTCTTTTTTTCAGCTTGAAGATCACTTGCACAAACAAGGTATGCATTTTTTCAGTACGTTCACAACTTGCGATAATTTCATTACAAAAACCATCCTTTTTCATAAATTCAGTACCATTACCTGTAACTGCAACGCAATGAGCCCACCCAGCTGCAGCCCTGACGATGGAAATCTCGGGCGGAAGCGGAAAAGGCTCCGGAGTTTCCTTAACAAGTGCAATTGACAAGACCATCGGTAAGTTCCACAGCCCAAACTTAAGTAAAACAAATGGAAAATAAGATTCATAATTGCGTAGTGCGCTTCAGTACCCCATGCTTCCCCGAAGTCACGTAGCTTTGGCCTAAATCGTCCGTGGAGCCCCATGTTATAAGCTTTCCACAATCTGCAACAGACAACAGACCATGATTAGGAACAAACTTTGTTCCACAATGCACCTCAAAACAGAAATTCACCCATGAAAATAGAGTAAAAAAAATTCAAAACCTTATTGAAAACCTGAATTCCATAGAAATACCTAACCACCACAGAACACAGACAAGAAGCAACTATAAAATATTTCATTTCCCTTGAAAAAAAAAATTCAAATTAATGGTAATTTTATTCAAAGAAAACTAACATTCCAAAAATGAGCTAAAAATATCTCCTTGTGCTTAGTATTCTCTATTACAATAGAGAATTGAATTTCCAGATATTTAAACCCCCCTAAAAACCCCCAATTTTCCCGGTAACCAAACAGATCGACGAAATAGTTGCAAAGAAACAGCTTCTTTTACTTATCCGCCAGAAACCAGACCAGCGGACAATGCCGGAAAACAATTCCAAAAAACTCGAGAAACCAGAGATCAAGTGAAGGAGGAGGAAGATGAAGCACCAGAAATGGCCATGGCGAAACCGCAGCCGCCGCCGCAAACATCCATCCACGAGAACGCCGGCGGCGTCCGGACGATCGTCGGCGAGAGAAGCGGCGACCTCTGCGCCAGAGCCCCCGGAAGGTACCCCCACATGTACACCGTCTCTCTCTCTCCCATCTTCACGTCCTCTCCGTCACCGGAATCCATGGCCTCCGACGAAAGCCCCCAAATAAAATATTAAAAAAAAAACACACAGAGAGAGCTTTTTTTTTTTTTTTTTTGGGGTTTGGTTTTTTCTTCAATCTCGTTGGCCGGAGTGTTTGGCAGACGAGAAAGCTGAGAGGTGGAAAAGAAAGCCCTAGAAAAGGAAAGAAAAGGAAAAGGAAGGAAGATGGGTCCCGTATCAAATTTGAGCGAACGGGGGGTGCCACGTAGGATGGGCCACGTGGGTGCGTGACACGTGGCGCGATGTGAGCCCGTAGTTGGTTGGGGGGCGATTGTGGCCAGGAAATTGTTGGAAGTTTCTGGAAGGCAGGGCGTTGTGGGAGCTCTCGTGTCGGTCGCTTTAGCGCGACACGTTTCGAGTTCTAACGCCACCTCCAATCATTGTGCTCTACCACGTGTCGGTCGCTCCATCGTTGTTGAGAAATGTGGGTCCCTCTTTTTTCGCAAGTTCTCACACTTTTTTTTTTTTTTTATGGTTTTTTTTCTTTTTTGAAATCATTCTGGTAATTTACACAAAATTGACTTTGCAATGAATATGGACAAGATATCTATGTGGACTCGTTTATGTTTTCTATTATATTTTTCTATAAAGATTTTTTTTTTCACTTTTTTGTGATGATTAGGGGAGGGAAATTTGAGCTCAATATCACTAAATTGACTAAGGTGTTGAATTAATGCTGAGTAATGTCTATAACTACCTATAAATATTTGTGCGTTGAGTTGTTTACAAAATAATTTTAAAAAATAACAACAACACTAATCATGTCAGAAATTTCTTACAAATTTTTTGTCTAGTATCAGAAATTTCTGACAGTATTTTTATGTGTATTTTTGTTACTATTAGAAATTTCTTATTATTTTATAGCTAGTTTTTAAATTTTTTAAAATTGTGATTATTTTTTAAAAATACACAGTTCAAAATGGTTATTTAGCTAACTATTTTGGACAATATAACCAATGTTATTTAGCTAACAGAAAAACATTCTTTTTCTGTTATTTATTTTTCATCGACAATATAACTAATGTTTTATTAGAGATAATTTAGAAACACCTTGAACTTTAGTGTAAAACATTTATAACTCGGGTTTAAAAACTCTAAACTCTATAATTAACGTATCATTCAAATAATTAATTAAGATCTTTTCTGCAAAATTCTAAAAAAAAAAAGGAGGAATTTTAAGAAAATAGCCACTGTTTACAAAATGATTTTAAAAAATAGCCACAATTTCAAAAAATAAAAAAACTAGTCATGTAAGAAATTTCTTACAAAATTTTTGCCTAGCGTCAGAAATTTCTTACAGTTTTTTTTTATGTGTATTTTTGTTATTATAAAAAATTTCTTACAGTTTTACGGCTAGTTTTTAAATTTTTTAAAACTGTGGCTATTTTTTAAAAAACACAGTCCAAAATGACTATTTACCTATCTGACAAAAAAAAAATCTCAAATTAATAATTGATACATGCTGAGAGAAATAATGACTTAAATACATCTGCTCAAGGAAATAAATAATGTGAATATCATAATGCGAAAGTTTTTAACAAGTATTTGTAGTTTGGGGTGTTTTTTTCTTGAAAAGACATCAGTCATTTCATTCATTCATAATCAGCTTAAATTAACATAGTAACATCAGTTGGAATCTCAAACCGTTGAAAAGTTTCGATAAAGGAATCGTTGAGAGCCAACTAACTAATAAGATTTGCAGGTCTATTACCTTCTCTTACAACCTAACAAAACTCAACATTAAGAGTGTGTTTGGTAGGAGGGAGAGAAAAATAGGAAGGGGACATATATCACCGAAGTGGAGGAAAATAGAGAAGATGAAGAGGTTTTTTCTTTCATGTTGTTTGGTATAAAGGAAAGGAAAGAGTTTACAAATCCATCATCTTATTTGGTATATAAATGAAAGGGGGAGGAAAGAGAAAAATTATGCTAATAATCTAACTACTTAAATGGTAATATAGTAAATTTATATGATGTTTTGATGGATTAGTCCACTATTTTCTCAAATCACTCCAATTTTGGAGTGATCCAAAGTTTGTTAGAACCAAGGATTTTGAATCCTCTCACAAATCCACTCTTTCCCAAAATCCATTCCAAATTCTACTCATTCCCCTCCCTCCTTCTACATCTCCCTCCTACCAAACATATTGTAACAAGGAAATTACGGAGACCTATAATATGATAGAAGAGTGACCAACAACTCCAATCTTGTGGTGGAGAAGCTTTTGACAAGGCTTCCACTGCAATCTTGCAATTAGATTCGATGATAAGATGACCCCAACCTTGCCTACGAGCCTCAACTAGTGCCATTTGGATGGCCTTGAGCTCTGCTTCCCGAGGGGACTCCGACTTGCATTTTCCAGATGCAACCAGTAGAGCTTTCCCAATATGGTTTCTGAATAAAGCTCCTAAGCCCGCTTTTTGACGTGAGATAGAAGCATCAGTATTGATCTTAATTACACGTGGGCTCGGCGAAGACCAACCAATCAGGGGATCATCACAACGTTGAGGCTGCTAAGGATTTGGTTTAAGTAACGATCTAGACAGCTCTTCAACTTATTGTTGGATGTAGAAAATTAATGATGTGGAGTCAATAACCTCTCATCTGAATAAGAACCTGCTCTGTGCTTGCCAAAGTTTGTTTAACACACAAACAGCTATGATGATCTGAGTCTGCGAAGATAAGCTCAAAACCCCATCTACCAAAATCTCAATTGCTCACAATAGGGATTTGATAAATTCTACAGCTCAGTGGGCTACCAACCATATACTTCGGGCAAGGTGGCCGTGAAAAAGCACGTGGAGAGGCGTTTCATCTTCTAAGCCACAAAGAGGGCACAAAGGATCATCTGCATTATTTTGCTAAGACGTTCCCGAGTAGGAAGTGCATCCTTCATGATTCTCCATAGAAGAAGTTTTTGTCATTCATAGATCGAGGATTTTCACAAATCCTTCCAACTCGTATCTACCTATTCCAATTTTCCCAATTGAAGTGCCAGGTACGCGCCCATAATAGTGAACATCCCTGACTTATTCAGTCTCCAAAACATGCGATCCTCTTAGGGTTCTGGTAACAGGACAATGCTCTGGATTGCCTCTACTGACGGTTCATCAAAAAGCTCCTGATGAGAGAAGTGTTCCACTATCTAGTACCCACGTAGAATAGGTCTACAACCATGGTGGGTCTTTGATGTTGCATTTGGTGATTGAAGGCAGCTCTCGAGACACTATCCACCTCCCACGGGATAGTGTTGTATTTGGGTATTGTAGAATAAGTTTTGTATCTAAACAAGCAAGAATAAGCGGCATTATGCGGCGCTTTATGGCACTGATGCGGCACATGTGCGCAAAGCTGCGGTGCCACTTGGCCAGCACCGTGCACGCCCGGGCTACACAACCTCGGGTCACCGTGGCACCAGTGCTGGCTTTCTGGGCATACACACGTGCGTGCTTGATGCCAGAGCGCCAAATTCAGCTATTTTCATATCTTTTTGGGTATTTACAAATCTTTTTAGTTGTTTTAGGTATTTTTATGATATTTTAGGGTTTTATTTATGTTATTTTCATATTTTTAATTTCCTATTAAATTATAAACACTTTGGCTCTACCTAAAGAGCATATTATTAATATGAAAGTGAGACTATGTTTATTCTAAAAAACTTGGGAGTTTATTCTCTCCGAGTTCTCTCTGAATCTTGAACCAATCAAGATGGATTCTTGACAATTCAATCTTGGACTTGTCAAACAGCTAATCTATATCCGTTTGTAGCATTTACTAAAATAATTTTCTTGATGGAAGGACGCTAGGATAGGAACCCCGATGCTCTTCTTGTTCAACCATCCTCTCTCCACTAGCACTTTTGCTCTCTTGTTTTACAATTCCTTGTATTTCTTTTTCCAACCACTCAAGAACCTCTTTCCTCTCGTTTTCTGCTTGTTCAAGAACCGATTGTATGCCCATGATGTTGATTTTGGTGAACATTATACATTTTTGTGAAAGATTGAGTAAGGAAGATTTTCTATCGGCATGATGGATTTTTGTTCAAGCGATCTAGATTGTGTGTGGCACAGAGTTCAATGAGAGAATAATTGGTTAACGAGGCACATAGTGGAAGATTGTTAGGTCATTGAGGGAAGCCAAATGCACTTCTACTGGCCACGTATGAAACGTGATGTTAAGTACATTTGTGATATGTGTGTGAAGTGTAAGAAATTCAAATCTAAGTCCAACCCCCACAATTTATACACCCCACTTCCCATTTCTATTTCGCCATGGGTTGATGTTTTGATTGATTTTGTTCTAGGGTTACCTAGGATGCGTAGGGGTAGAGACTCAGTGTTTGTGGTAGTGGATTAGTTTTCTAAGATGGCATATTTTATTGCTTGTAATAAAACTAATGATGCATCTAATGTAGCTAATTTGTACTTTAAAGAGATAGTCTTTTTGTATGGTATGTCTAGGACAGTTGTGTCAAATAGGGATGATTAGTTCCTTAGCTAATCTTGGAAGACCTTATGGTAAAAAGTGGGATGTCGTTTAGTACGACTTGTCATCCACAAACTTATTATCAAACCAAAGTAGTCAATAGGACTTTGAGAGCTATAATAAAGAAGAATATTAAAACGTGGGAGGATTGCTTGCCACATGTTCAGTTTGCTTACAATAGGGCCGCACATTACACAACTAAATTCTCACCCTTTGAGATTGTTTATGGTTTTAACCTACTCACCCCTTTAGATTTGTCACATCTTCCTTTGTCTGAGCATGTGAATTCAAATGGACAACAGAAGGCGGAGCTTGTTAAGAAAACTCATGAGTAAGCTAAGAGCAACATTGAACGTCATAATGAGTTGTTCGTGAAACAAACCAACAAGGGGCGATGTGAGGTAATTTCGAACCTGACGATTGAGTTTGGATACACATGCTTAAGGATAGGTTCCTAGAGCAACACAAGTCCAAACTTATGCCAAGAGGTGACAGTCCTTTTCAAGTCATCAAGCGTATCAATGACAACGCCTACCAACTTGACCTTCCTAGTGAGTCCAACATTAGGCTACTTTCAATGTTTCTTATCTCTCC
Organism: Boehmeria nivea var. tenacissima; assembly: GCA_018132145.1. NCBI lineage: Eukaryota > Viridiplantae > Streptophyta > Magnoliopsida > Rosales > Urticaceae > Boehmeria > Boehmeria nivea. Next base: position 6,918,612 of record CM030875.1, on the reverse strand, counting down.
TCTTATTTTGTAGATGATGATTTAAAGTTAAATCTTTTTGAAGAGGAGAGGAATGATATGGACATCACTATGTGCGTGCACACTACGTCAAAAAAGCTCGAGGCACCCAAAGGTCAAACTATAAGAGCACTAGCTACAAGGTTCAAGGAGAGACTCAACTTGTTCAAGAAAAGCTTTTTGGAAGGTCAAAGTCGAGTGCAACACACAAATCAGGATTGTGTACGATGGATTCAGGTAGTTTAAGATCAGGCGATTCTTGAACAACCAATTAGAGTCTTTGGCGGATCGTTAGAAGATAATTCATTTGTAATTTATTATTATATGGGTATTTTTAGCAAGTATTTGTAATTTTTTTTGTTTTAGAATAAGTGTCGTTTGTAAACAAGCAAGAATGAGCAGCATTATGCGGAAAATTTAATGAGGCGGTACATGCGCGTAGTGCTGCAGCACTACTCGGGGCCAGCGCAGTAGCCAGTGCGCATCTAGGCTGCACAGCCTCAGGTCACCGCGGCACCAGCGCCACAGCTAGGGCCGGTAATCTAGGTCTAGACACGAGATACGACATGAACACGACACAACTTAAGCGGGTCGAGGTCATCCTGTAATGGGTCTGGGTCTTAACGGGTCGGACACGGTTAATACTGTTAAATAACAAGTGAACACGGCTCGAACTTGGAAACACAATTAGACCCAATCAGACACGATTAATAACTGGGTCTTAAAGGATAGACACGATTACGACCCAATAAGATCCGTTCAGACACGTTTACTAAACGGGTCTTAATGGATAGATACGACTACGACACATTTAATACCCATATGTATACATACATGTATATATATTTTAATTCTTTATCATATTTCTTAAATATTTTAGCTCTCGTATAATATTTTGTATATATTTCTTAACTATTTTGGCTATTATGGTTATTTTTATGGTTATGCTTGATGGATTGTTAGTTTTTCATTTATTCATTCATGTTTTAAGGAATTAAATTGTAGCTATGTTTAATATTGATAGACTATAACTATATTTTAGGTATATTAATGTTTTTTTTTTAGTTAATTCATTGTGGGATAAATTGTTTATTGGCTTCAAGACCCGTTTAAACCCATTTAAAAATGAGTTGTGTGACCCATTTAGACTCATTTAAATAAATAGGTTCGTGGGTCTACACGACCAATTAAGAGACGAATAATAATCTTGTCTTAATGGGTCGTGTCTGGGTCTGTTAAAAAAAATGGATTGTGCCTAGGTCTGCTCAAAATTACTTGGACATGAATAGGACATGACACGAACACGACCCATGACACGAATTGCTACCCCTAGCCGCAACGCTGGCCTTCTGGGCACATAGTGCCCGTGCAGGCACGTGTGCACATGACGCACTCTAGAGCGCCAAATTCGGCTATTTTCATATCTTTTTGGGTGTTCACGAATCTTTTGAGTTGTTTTTAGCTATTTTAGGATATTTTAGGATTTTATTTTTACTATTTGCATATTTTTAATTTCCAATTAAATTGTAATGTATTTTGGCTCTCGATTTACAATGTCTAAACTAGCAAAATTCCACCTTGCAAATCATAATCTTATTGCACCTTGTAGAGTGCTCACAAGCATTAATCCAATCTAGTATAGTTAAACTAGCGTCTACAAACTGGACAAATAATATCACAATTCTAAATTAGTTCGCATTGAAAATGTTTTTTTCAATGCTCCACATACAATAGCTAGTTAAATCTAACACTTGTAGACATTGGTACCAATACATAGTGTCGATACAAATCCAATATCAAATTAGTAACAGATATGTACGCGATAGACGATAAGACAAACCATAATTGCACACCATGATTCAAAATGGAGTTGAGTATTTGTACTCTCGTGTTGTAGTGGAAAGCCACTTACCTGTGGTCTGAAGCTACTTGCTAGGGTCCTTATGACCTTTTCCTCGCAGAATCCCTCCTCGAATCAACTTCATGTCGTTTCTGTCCTGCTATGAAAATAAGAGTGTTAATCATTGACCTATATTTATCACCATAAGGGAACTGGTAATTTACAAGCTATGATGATTCACTAATAATGAGTCTCTAAATTTATGCAAATGGGCGAGTAGTGAGAAATCCACATTAAGGACTCTATAGACTATGATCGACTTGTGTGCTGAAGACGCAACTTTAACAACTAATTTGTATAACGACTATATAAATTCAATCAGAAAGGAGAATTTATTAACTCAAAATATTTTCTCAAATGACTTCTAATTATATAGTTATTTTGAGCTAAAATTCTAGAAGAGTTTCTCATATTTTTCGGACATCCCTGCCGAAGCCTTACTAACAACAATAACAACGTCGAACCCAGTGTGGTCACAAAGCTTTTAATGTATCAAACAACTATAACTAAACAATTTTAACAAAATATCAATAATCAACCAAACTCTAAATCAACTATCAATACCGAGCCTCAACTGTCGAATACCACACATAAGAAAACTACTAAATAACTTCAGAGATAAAACCAAATGTTGATATAGGCCTCTTCATTTATACCTTGAGTAGCTGTCTCAGGCTTTCGTCTATACCTCTAGTGTTGGTGGTAAGAGATTGGGCGTCTGGATGTACTTCGTCAGATTCTTGTATAACCCAAGATAATTAGAACTTTAAAGATGAGGTTTGACTATAAATGACTTTCAAAACGGGACAGCTTGCATTTGAGTTGGAAATTTTGCTAATTCTATTTGAAGGTAATAAAGTCACCATTCAAAACAAAGTCAATCTCGAGTTCGAAAGGAAATGACGATAGATAAAAAAGAATATGGCCTAAAAATCTCCATAACTAAATGACTTTCAAAAGCATGCATGTCAATGTATGTTCACTTGATATAAGAGAGCCAACTAGCAGAGCTAACTGAGCTAATAATAGGCATTTTGCAAGAATATAAAATCACATGAAGCTCAATTATTGTATGACAAAAGAATCAAAACCTAGGAAAAATTCCAATCCTAAGAAGATATCTAATTTATATTTTCACTTAAAAGCAATTAAATACTCTGACATCTCAAAACCAAGTTCTCCTTGAGATTTCCAATTAAAGAGAGTATCAAACAAAACCAAAGGATTATACTTAGAGTATTTACAAGCCTACATAAATACATTCAAGCTAAGGGATATGTAAAAGCACTCATTAGACCTCAGTTTCAACATGGAACCAAGCAAGACCAAAGTTTAAACTAAATTATTTCAAAATGCCTATGCGAACCCACGGTTTTTTTAACTAATTTAAAACAATAAGTCATAAGAAAATTTGTCGTTACACAAGTTAACAGTAATTAAACATTTCATGCATCCACACTTAACCCTTCGCATTTACCACTAGCAAACATGTATTAAAATACTCAACATAAGTGCACATTGATACAACAAATACAATACCAAAACAAACAATTATCACCACGCCAAAACTTGATTTAAAGTTATTAAAAGTCAAGTAAGTAGGCATTGGCTACCCTCAGAGCAAGCTTTTGAACTCAACTCGCAGTTGGGGCTACCTTGGAAGGCATCGAGTAGCATTTAAGGTCGCTACTCTTGCAAGCCTAGCCATAAATTTTAGCTACGAAACGAAAGAGCGAGAGGTATCATCTCATGAACAAAATCAAAACGATAATGGTGACTCAAGCCATGGCAGCGGTATCGAGAATTTGGGCTCGGAACTTGCGACTGCATTGCGGAGGGAAGAAGCAAGTCTAGACTCCTTGAGATGTGAAAGGCGCGAGCTCAAAATTGAACTTGGGAACTTGAGCGGCGGTGGCGCAGACTTGGGCTAGTTAGTCCAACGAAGCAACAATAGGTAATGGCAACTATAGGCCTGAGGTGGCCGCAAGAGTCATGCGTCGACAATGACAGCAGCGCGGGGTTATCGGGGATATCTCCGGGTCGCCTAGGCCTAGGTTCGCGGATATAAGGTGGACGAAAGGCACGCGAGGGCATGGGTATCTAGGTCAAGGTAGAGCCGTTTTGGCGCGACAACAACGCGGGATCAACAAGTTGGAGTTTAATGTTTATCGTCGAGGCTTGGTATGCGCTGAATAGTAGTGCATGATAGTCGCAAGGTAAACAGCGGTATGGGTGCACGAGGTAGTACATGGCCGAGTCAGTGTGCGCTCATGTGTCGCACGTAATGTTGGAGGGGTATAGCAGTGGGGCGGCGCAAAGTGTTACGGTTGCTTTCCGGATCGACGATTGTCCCCACAAGCCAACACGAGTCTTTCCAACGTGCTTTGTCCTCACTCTCACGCTTTCCGAGAAACTTTCTAGAAGGTCACCCATCCTAAAATTACTTCTGGTCAAGCACGCTTAACTTCAGAGTTCTTACGAGATGGGCTCGCGAAAAGAAGATACATCTTGTTGACATAGGTAATTGATAAGTGCACGAAAGTGTACATTCAAAGAGCTTAATTTTATACATTTATTAGAATTATTTTGAATATAAATAAATATTTCAATGATTTTTAGTAATTATAATTTTTATTAGATAATATTTATTTTGGTATATTTGATTCTTAAAAATATTTAATTTTGGTTTAATTTTGTTTGCAAGGTTGAAGATTAAAGAAATTGGGCCAAAAATATCAAAAGAATACAAAATATAGTCAAAGGAAAAATATTTAATTTTGGTTTAATTTTGTTTGCAAGGTTGAAGATTAAAGAAATTGAGTCAAAAATATCAAAAGAATACAAAATATAGTCAAAGGGGTCAAAGTAATACCAATTCAGCCCAACCAATAGGCCCCACAGCCACATGGCCCAACGAGAGCGTGCTTGAGTGTGCCCAGTCAGTAAGAAACGCGGGTCAGGATTTCGCAGAGGCGCGCTTCTCTCCCACCAACAATGCCACAAGGGCGCGTCTTCTTCACCGTACCAGCGCGAAAGTGGCACATTTCTCCTCTAGACAAGCAGCCCAACAGTGGGCCCCGCACACGAGCTCCCAGCCAAAGCGCGCATGCGCAGCTCCTTCGGCCTCTAACCAAGCGCCACGTGTCCGGTTGTCTCCTTGACTGATCAACTCCAGCAAGCACCGCCCAACCAATTCACGCCACGTGTTTGGTTAACTTCCAAAGCCGCGAATTGGCCCGCGACACGTGGCAAGCTTGAAGTCAAATTCCTCTCAGCGTGGAAATCAAGCTCAGGCTCTGAATTTGTCCAATTAATTGTCAAAATATCTCCAAAAATTATTTAATTAATTTCGTTATTTTTGTATTCCCTTTTTCTTTTAGTTTCTCTTTTACTAGCCTCTCCTAAACACTATAAATAGAGGTAATGGCTAGAGTTTCTGCACCCTTAATTTGATAATTAATAGAAAATTTATTTCTCATATTTTCTTTAGAATTTGTGTGAGAATGTATAGGAGGCTTGGCTAAATTCCTTGCAAGGCTAGGGATGAACTCAATTGTGTAGCTTCACTGTCTTAATTTTTATTCCAAACCATGTGCTTCAAAGGTTAGATTTTATTTATGAATTAAGTTCTTATTTATTTTTTGAAAAATTATGTTCTTTTATTTTTCATGTGAATTTAGTCATGCTTAATTTATGTGATTTTTAGAGAATATTAATTTCATTAATTTGCTTATTTTTGTGAGTTATTCTTTTACTGCAATATTATCAAAATGATATATTGTCGATTTCGGAATGCTTATAGAATAAGTAATTGAATGTTTATTTTATTTGATTAGTCTTTTACTGCATTATGATCAATTTGATATATCGTCGATTTAGGATAGTCAATGAAATTTATATTCGTTGTTTTAATTGAAAGAACTTTTTCATAATAAAATACATGTGATTAATTTTAGTTCTTAATGACATATTTTTCGATTACTTGTTTGGGATATAAAACTCGTAATTGAGTAATTAATTAGAATCGAAATTGGTGTCAGTGAAGTCAAGCAATTGAATGACTCCCGAAGCCTTGTTAATTTTTCTCATTGATTGTCTATTAAATTTTACTCACTTTCTTTGATCGTAAATTCTCATAATTCTCGATCTTTTTATTTTTATTTTTAAGTTTTAGTTTTACCTCTTAAAGTTTGTTTCGAGTCTTTTGGCTGTCTTATTTTCACCTCCTAGTGGAGACGACTCCGATTCTATTGTGCTACCAACGACCGCTTTAGCTATTGCACAATTTGGGCGTGATCAGTAATACAATCATATGTTTTAATCCTCTCCTCAACCGTACTATCCCATACTAGCACGGCCTCAGAACCTTTACTTACATTCGACCATCACCTTGCCCAGACGATGGGAGATTGCACAGCTTACCCTGTCTTTCCCTCTTTTTGACTCAAGGGATAATGACTATCACGCGAAGCCACTAAGTCGAACGAGAGGGGTGCAAAGTCATCGGCACGAGGTGAGCTGGTGAGACCTAAGAACTACTAGTCTTTATGGGTGACGAGGATGGGCTTTGCGTGATTGGGGTGGCAACATGTTAGTTGTCGGCATATACACGACAGATGGAAGGGATGGCGCAGCAAAATGAGAGCGACAACAAGATATGCAGTGTTTGTTAGAGAGAGAGAGAGAGAGAGAGAGAGAGAGAGAGAGAGAGAGAGAGAGAGAGAGAGAGAGAATAAATCTAGGGTTTCAAGGGGTTAAAAATGAAATTTAAGAAAATTGCTATTATTTATTATATTTATTTATTTTTTGAAAATATTAAAAAATTACCTAATTGTTCAGTTTTAAAAGTTATGAATTTAAAAATCAGTTTCGTGCCAAAACTTGACTTTTATGGCCCTTAAATAAACTAAGAATGATATTCACAAAATACATTGACATTACTATAAAGAAAATAAGTCTCTGTACAGTGCTTCACTACACATGAAATTCAAGGACCAAAAATATAATTTCAATTAAGATTAATTTCATCATTTTCCCCTCTACTTTAACCCGAATCTCAAATTGCCCCCTGTACTTTAATCTGTTACGTCCGTTCCCCTTGTACTTTTAAAACGTCTCAAATTTGTCCTTCCATTAACTTTTCCTTCCAAAGTTACCATTTTCCATCCAAAGTTGTCATGTATCACAAAATTAGATAGGTTTTTGTGCATTTGTAGGTGAAATTATGTTTTTTCCCCTATTCGATATGTTTCTTCTTTTAACGGTTTTTTTTTTCGTGCTAGAAATACTTGGTTGAATTTTTTTTTCTTCAATCAAGTATTTCTAGCACAAAAAGTAAAACAAAAAATTATCCAATTTTTAGCTGAAGAAAAAAACTAATTTTTTAATCAAGTGTTTCTAGCACAAAAAAATAAAAAATTTGAGAAAAGAAAAGTAAAATAGAGGCAAAAATATAATTTCGCCTAGAAATACTCAAAAACCTCTCTAATTATGTGATACATGGCAACTTTGGATGGAAAATAACAACTTTGGATGGAAAAGTTAACGGAAGGACAAATTTGAAACGTTTTAAGAGTATAGGGGGAACAGATGTAACAAATTGAAGTACAATGAGCAATTTGATATTCGAGTTAAAGTAGAGGGAGAAATAATGAAATTAACCCTTTCAATTATATTGAAATCAGAATAATACGGAAAAGTGAAATATGGTTCGGGCCATCACATAATAATTGAACTTTGAAGTAGAACTTTCACAAAGAATTTGATATCTAAAAGTCTTTTTCATGTAAAAACTGAAATTGTTAAGAAAATTATATGAAGTGTAATCGTTGAAAATTTAGTAGGGGCAATGGATCAATATGTAGTTAAAACTTTTATGAACTTAAGAGGCAAAATCGTAATCTTCAAAAACTAATGAGGACATTTTTGAAATATTTCTTAAAATACAATGGGTAAAATAATGAGAGGAACTATACCCTCATTGGTAGGGTTGGCTTACAGCGCATGTGGACTAGAACCATCACCCCCCTCATTAAGAGCCTCCATCATGATCCGCCCTTTGTACCTGTTTAGTTTAACGAAATACGTAATTGGTACCCCGATATCTCGTTTAATATTAGGATTATCTATACAAACGCCCCCTAATGTTGTGCTATTGTTGTAATTTGCACCCTAACGTTTAAAAACTGTCATTTTTGCCCCCTAAAGTATTAAAAACTTATAGATATGCCCCCTTTTTCACAATCTGTAAAAAAAATTGATTAAATTAATAATGAAACATTAATTTGTTGGCGTCCGTCAAATTTTTAAAGATAAAAAATAGATAAAATCAGGGAGTGTGAATACAAAATTTTAAAAGATCAGGGTGCAGTTAAGAAAAAAAGACAACATAAGAGCGTATTTGTGAAAATAAATATAGAATTAATTACTATAATTTTCTTAATTTAAAGGCAGTTGATCTTTAAAAATGTGTACAAGCGCCAACAGATTAATGTTACGTTATTAATTTAATCTATTTTTTTACAGATTGTGACAGAAGGGGCATATCTATAAGTTTTTAATACTTTAGGGGGCAAAGATGATAGTTTTTAAACATTAGGGTGTAAATTGCAACAATAGCACAACATTATGGGGCGTTTGTATAGATAACCCTTAATATTATAAGAAAATAAAATGCAATGCCCCCACTATTAGGGTTGGCAACGGAGTGGGTGGACTAAAATCGTCACCCGTCTGTTAAGAAAAACCCCTCCCCATAATTCGCCTCATCTACCCGTTTAGCTTAACAGGGTGGGTAACAGTATACTTGTATACCTACAAGTACCTGTCATCCTATTTAATATAAAATATATTAGAGTTTTTTAGGCATTTAACTAAACTTTTGGGTAATTTTTTAGGATTTAGTCATAGTTTCACGAAATTAGGGATTTAGCTATAAAATTATTGTAACATTTTTTGTTACATGAAACATATATACGTGTAAAAATGTAACATTTTATGTTACATGTTACATTTATGTTACATGTTACATGTTACAAAAAATATTACATGCTATGGCTAAATCCCTAATTTCGTGTAATTATGGCTAAATCCTTCAAATTTTACCTTTAAATGGCTAATTACTTAACTGAAATGCTATAAAAATTAAATAAAGTCTTAAAAAAATTTTAGTCAGACATATTGTATTCTTCCATAACATAGTCTAACATAGTCTTGAAAAAAAAATAGAAGTCCAATCATAATTTTACATATATTAATAAAATTAAATATAAATATAATTTAAATTATTAATAAAATTAATTAAATTTAATTTGACTCAATGGCCGATGTTTAATATTCATTTTAGAAGAACAGAAGCGATTTCGAATACGGTAAATGAAACAAAATTATTTTTGTTTAGAAAAATCATATTTTTCAAAATCGGTAGCGACTGCACCGATTAAAAATATTTCATCAAATGAAGTTGATATTTAACTTTATGAACAATAATTTAAATCAATAATAAAAAAAGACTATCACTTGCAATTACGAGTGGGCGTCAATGGTGAAAAATATGCTATTGTGATTTTTTACTCAAAGGGAAGAAACATTTTTTCTCCTTTGTTTTCCTCTCTGTGAAAAATTACACACTCAATTCTTCGTCTGCCAAGAATCAGTCTCTCATTTTCTAAAGTCGTTTTTTTTTTTTTTTTTACAAGAGAATGAGACTCTCTCTTCTCTTCCTCTGCCTTTAGACTTCGTTATTTTCTTTTTCTCAATCAGTTTATATATACATGTGTAGAGAAAAACTTTTACTTAATTAAATAACATTTTATTAATTAATTAGTAGGAGAGAGAAACTCTACACGGCAAACAAATATTACAAGGAAGTCAAACTTCCTATTATATATATATATATATATATATCTTAGTATATATAAGTATGTAATTAAATCTAATCTAATTAATACTATAAACATATATATGTATATATAAAATGGGAAATCGTAAGAAATAGCCAAAAATAAAATTTGTTTTTGAAGTCCGGCCCATGTTTTAAAAAATTAAAACAATAGCCATGTTACGAATTATATAACAGAAAAGTGTTACACAAAATATAACACATCTATAAATATTTATAAAATATTTTGTAACACTTCAAGTTTTACTCATTATATTTTGAAGTGTTAAATAATATCTTACAAATATTTATAGATCTGTTATATTTTGTGTGACACTTTTCTGTTATACAATTCATAACATGACTATTTTTTTAATTTTTTGAAACACAGACTATCATTTAAAACAAACATTTAATTTTGGCCTATTTTTGCAACTCATATGAATTACATCCATTTTAATCATAATAAACCAGAAAAATAATCATATTTATTTAATTAGTCACCATTTGTAACGATCCAAAACTCAAAACGATATTTTAGTACCGAAAAATACAGAAAAATTTGAACTTTTAAAATTAAGCTACAAAACCAAGCTTTTAATATTAAACATGAGGTTCACTAATCCTCATCATAACCAAAATATATATAATTTTAACATTTACAAAATATGCGGAATTTAAAACTTTTCTTTGCCAACGATTAGCCAGTAGCCCACTTAAGATCTTACAGGTCGGTCCCGTCTACACTCGCTGTTCCCGTCATTGTCGCCTCGCCCCTTTTGATTTCGTTACAAGACGTCTGCGACACGAGCACACTAGTGAGCTAATAGCCCAGTAAGTAGATAGATAAATAGGTTGCTAAGTCTGCAGGTAATAAACAATCAAGAGATATTACAACACTATAATTTAACAACAGGACGGACTAGACGATCGCGTCATCGTAGTCCGAAGAGTAAACGCCACTCTTAAACAACCATGCCCGCGGAGCAGATTTCAGAAAAGGGGTGTTGAACCTACGCGGGGTACAATACCTGCAAAAGAGTTGTGAAATGTAACGAGGCCGGATTCAACGACCTACCCATTAATCTCGATAAAGTTAATCTCATACTTTATTCTAATTTCACTCAAGTTCACAACTCTCTCACTTAGCATATAAAAATACGTGTACACACGATTCGCATCCAGACCCCTTACGGGTCGTTTTAGAACTTATTCCCAATCTAGACCTCTTACGGGTCATTATAGAATTTAATACACATTTATACCCGTTCGCGGGTCGTTCTAGAACTTATACACATCTAGACCCATTCTCGGGTCGTTCTAGAACTTTATACAAATCTAGACCCATTCTCGGGTCGTTCTAGAACTAATACAACTCTGAACCTTCTACGGGTCGTTTTAGAACTATAAGCATTTTAGACCTCTTAGGGGTCGATCCGAAACTTCTCACGACCGGTGGTTCTGTCGGACTGTTTCGGATTGATTGCGCAATCATCCCACCGGGTTAGTTCGGGACATGCTATGAATTTTGGCACCTCGGACCGTCCCGATATTCTTTATGCTTGTGAGGACTCATCCTCCTTGGGCCTCTCTGCCCATTCCGAAACCTTTTACGGCCAGTGACCCCGTCGGGTCGTTTCGGAATTCATTATTGCACTTTACCCCGTCAGACCGATCCAGATCGTCACATCATAAACTGTGGAGAGGGCCGTGGCTCTCCTCCCCAAGGCCCCTCAGGCCGTTCTGAAAGGTGGTTCGTTGACCTCCGCGAGGTCCCTCAGGTCGCTCCAAAATCTGTCATACATGATGGCCCCGTCGGGCTATTTCGGAACCAAATCATGATCGCGGCCCCGTCGGGCCATACTCAAATGATCAAAGTAATGCGACAAAGGAAGGTCGTCCGCCGACCTCCCCAAGGCCTCTCGGGCCGTCCCGAAACGTAATCAGTGATCCCGTCGGTCTATTTCGGAACCGATCATGACTTGCGGCCCCGTCGGGCCCTACCCGTGTATATACATTGCTTCCGCTCTCCTTGTCTTGTCTTAGAGTTTTCTCCTTAACCTGCAATAAAGTCTCAACAACAACAGCAACAGTTTTATGTCTGTGGTCCCATACCCACCGACAGATAAGTCATACTAACACATATACACACACAAACAGATACACACACCCTGCACAATAACCTGAACCACGAAGTTGAATAGTTTTATGTCTGTGGTCCCATACCCACAGACAGATAAACATATAAATTTACACACGTACCAATACACACCTAGAAAAACACAACATATCATAAACAAGACGAACACAACATATCATAAACAAGACGAACACACGTACCAATACACACCTAGAAAAACACAACATATCACACAACAGTCCCATACATGTAGGCTTGTTGCACAAACAAGACGAACATATTCAAGAGCCCGTATTTACGTATTTGGCTACTATGGAGATCAATACAGTTTAACAGCCATAAACTGAGAAGCATCGTATGTTTAAGACAATCTCAACACATGCACAATATATTCAAGCATGATAAAGTTTACTCGTGCCACAGTGGAGATCTACTTACTTGAGGTCCTAAGCATCTTGCCTCGGTCCTCGCGGCTCTCTCCTAGTGGCGTCCTCCCTTAAAACTCGTCGTGCGACAAATCTATCCAACACGCGAGTAAGAGGGTCAAAAGCCACTTTCCACTAGAAAATAATCAAAGAATCGAAGTATCATCATCCCGTTCGTCAGTGACTTAGTTTTATCCATCAACCCAAGGCCAACAAGTATATTGTTTGCTTTAATTAGGCGAGAAAGAAATTCTGTAATCTAATTAGTTTCCGGCTTAGTTTTACTAAGCATCTAAATTTCGAGCCGAAAATCCGGCATAGTTTCCCCTGTTTTTCGGATATCTCGGCCGAAGCCTTCACCTAATTTCAACCCAGCACCGAACTAATTTCGGTCACAATCCATCACAACAACCACGCAGAATAATTTTCACAATAATAATCTCAAAACATAGTCATATTTCAACACCGAACCTCAGTGGCTCGGATCCCACACAAAATAAAATAATAGGTGTCTAAGCTAATTACAAAAGTCACATAACATGTCATCGAGTCTTAATGCTTGGATCTTGTTTCCAACCGCCCGCTTATACCTTTGGAAAAAAAATGGCGGTGAATGGTCGAGCGTTCGAACTTGCGTTGCTGATGTTCATGCGTAATGCACGAGAATAAAGGAATTCGAATCAAGTTTTGAACTTAAACAAAAGCAAGAAGCGAAGCGCTCGGACCCGCGTCTCGATCCAACACCTCGTTTATAATCAAAGGGTATAATTAATAAAATACAACCCGACACGATTGGGTAAAAAGTTGGGTAAACCCGCACATCAATATGCAAAATTTTCTCTTTTATCCTTATATATATAAAACAAAACTCGAATCCCACGAAGGGAAAAACCTTTCTAGAATTTCTCAAACTAGAAAATCCCAAACCTCATGCTAACTCATACTTTAGTTAAACATCTTCTGATTATTTTTATAACAAAGATAGAACAATCCCCCGAAAAGCAACTCTATACGATTGCTAATTTCTCGAGCTGTATTCTCCAAAACGACACTACCTCACGAATTTTATAGTTTCAAAACGACACTAAGACACGAGAATTTACAATGCCCAAAACTATCAAAATATCAAGTTCAATGTGATCGCAAAACACACAAAATTTCAAACTCGCATATAATTTCTCCATTAAACAATATGTTAAATTTCGTACATTCACAACTCCACCAAAATCAGATTTTCCAAAATAATAATATTGCCAAATATATTAATCTCTTGCGAGTATAAATTTCACCATTACAGAAATAAGACCAAACAATAATTATTTCATAAATTTCAACAACCACACAACAATTAACCGTTAAGCTGAAACTCACACCATCTCAAATCAATTCCATCGCGAATGGCCAAAATAACACACTAAGCGGCATAAATTTACGATCTTCACCATGCCGAAACACTAGAAAAATAGGTCGAGCTAGACTCAACTACGAAATATTAATCAATTTTATCCACAATAGTACGACCAACATACTCAAACTAATTTTTATTCAAAAACTACAACATAACACCGAATCCGACATAACGATTCACCAAAATCAAGCCGCAAACAAGCTAGATTTTCGCTCAAAACTTGTCAACGAAATAACAAGCAATGCACCACCACCATAAAGAACACGAGGCTCACCGACTCGAGCAAGAACGGCTCAAGGAGGCGCATTACAGCGCAGAGGCGAGCTTGACAAAGCGTGGGAGGGGCTGGCCGGCGTCATGCAACAGCGGCTGGAGCTATGGTGGCAAACAGGTAAAGCTCGCGCGGGGGAGCTCGGGCTCGGGGCTATGGTGGCCAACGATGGGCGGAGTTCGGGGTCAGTGCTGGCCGTGATGGAGTGGGCGCCGCCGTGGTCGCGTGGCTGCGCGAGGGGTGAATCCGGCGAGGCGGCGTTTGGGTGGAGCCGGACCGGCGTCGGCAAAGCGCGTAGAGGCCGGGCGAGCTTAGGCTGAGTGCGCGCGGGCCAGAGCAGCGTCGGGCTGAGCGTGCACGGCGAGGCGAGGGCCGCGCGCAGAGCCGACGGCTGCTGGGCTCGCGCGAGAAGAGCTGGGCGAGGCTGGAGGCGCGCGGGGTCGCCGAGACAGGGCCGAGAAAGGCCGGGCGAGGCGAGGCGCGACTCGCTTGGGTGCGCCGGTGGCTGGGCGGCGCTGGCAGGGAGGTCGCGATGGGACGCGGGGCTGGGCTCGCGCGATGAGGCCGTGCGCTGGCGCGGAGAGAGGGACGCGCAGACGGTGCGCGACTGGCTGGGGCGGAGGAGGCTGGCCGGAGCTGGGGAGGGCAGGGCGTCGGAGGGCAGCGGTGGCTGCGTGAGTGAGGGGCGGAGGTCAAAGGGGTGACGGCGTGGGAGAGAGGGAGAAGAAAGAGGAATGGATGATAAAACCCTACTCAAAAGAAATTTGGTTTATTTATTATTTTTTAGCATAAATTCATTAAATAAAAGACATATTTCCAAAAATTATGAAAATACACAACTTGACTCAACTAGTGAAATTAAGAATTTTAAAATCAATTTCAGATTGAAATTGAATTCTTAACAAGCTTTTTTTAAAATTCCAACACATCAAATTAACATTATTTGCACTGTCATTTTTATATCGTCCAAGTTGGCCAAATTTGACGAAACTAGTCACTTCTCTCAAAATAATTGAAATTAAGATAATATCTCAAGAAATTTCTCTCAGAAATAGAAATTAAATAATTTTTAATGTGGTCCAATTTCAGGCCATTACACTATTTAATTGAGAAGTCAGTATGTCTCAATTAATATTGGGATACACAATTTTGGCAAAGACCTAATATACTTTTTTCTTATCCATGTGATCTATAAAGAACTTTTGAATTAGTGCAGGGACATAGCGGACTCATAATTAATTAATTTTATTTATTAACTCTTAACATTATTCTACTACAACTCTGAAGTTGCACTCTTAAAATTATGAACATTTTTATGTACAATCGGAGATTATCGATTTCTACACTTTTAATCATTGCATACAGTATGAGATCCTCTACAAGTTGTTCGTAATTAAAACTAGGCATGATCTGTTAACCTTTTTAATTATATCTTTATCCTTGAGTATTACTGATTCTCTAATGGACAATTTTGTAATCCATCAATATGAATTATTAATTTCGATACCATATCGAAACTCGAGCTTGATATGTCCAAGACCCGAATCAATACTCAAAAAAACAACTTCTCTGACTTCTTATAAAGAACGAGTAGGTTCCATATCTATAAAAAAAATGTTCTCAATCATTTATTACATCAAGCCTCCAACTTAGCAAGTTATTAGTCCAGATACCACACATACCGCACCCATGTAAATCAAAAGGCACAACGTCATAAACAGGAGTTCGCTATTCACTCGGGATTAAGATGATGATTTCGTGATAAAATATAATTCTCTATACTTGATGAAAATTATGAGAGTATTTCTATATTATCTTGTCCAGTCCTATACATAACACTTACATATAATGTACCTCCACTTTGACACCTCTTGGTCCACAATCCGGATAAGATTGTTCTATTATAAATAGAAGTGGACGGTACTAATAATCTTCTATAAATAAAGTGCCCAACTTCATTTATAGATCATGAAGTATTTTAGGTTATTATCATTTATATTGAATCCTCTTGTATATCTTTATACACTCGGTTAAAAGGATTACATTGATAACTATAAAATTTTTATGATATTTATGTAGTATAACAATTATACAATATTTATTTAATATCTATTAATGTTTATTTTATACATCACATGCTTATTGGGCACATATCCCAACAGTCGCATCTTGAAGTAAGGTGGGTAGCATATGATATGGACTATAAACGTTTGTTGGTTTGAGTGATGCTCGAACAATTATTTTTATATTTAGTTATATTAAATGTATTTATGCAGTGTGTCAAACATTTATTTATATAACTTGGTCCATTTATGTATTTATTAAAATGAAAGAAATGTTTCTTCCAAAAAAATCGTCGTAGTATTTTAAATCAAAATTATTAAATAAAAAAATATGAACATGTTCTACTATATTAGGTCTCATTGTTATATATAAGGAAAAATTTCATAAATAGCCCCTGAAGTATGGACACTTTTTTAAGTTGGTCCCTAATGTATAAAACGTCTTACGGGTGGTACATAATGTTTGAAAAAGTTTCAATAATTGCCCTTCCATTTATTTTAGTGGATGAAAAATATTTATTTGAGGGCATAAATGTAATTATAAGAGAAAAATACACCACATAAGCAATTTAGGTAGCATTTTTTAGTCCACCTCATACTAAAATAAAAAAAAAAATTTTATAAATAGTTCCTGAAATTTAGACACAGTTTTGACTTGATTAATGATGTATAAAACATCTCATAGCGGATACATGATGTTTGAAAATTTTTATATTTAGCCTTTCCGTCTATCTTAGTGGACTGAAATCCATATGACGCTAACACAGACGTTTTGAATGACGGAATCAAAACCGAAAAAGATGGAATTCAAGCAGAAAATAAATGTCCATGTAAGACATTTTTAAATTTTTTTTAAATTTAAAAATACTTAAAAAAGAAAACATAAATCTTGTCTTATTTGAACAAAAATAAAATCATCAATATCTATATAATGAACAACTAAATCCAACAAGGATTTTTTTTTTTTTTTTACAATTTACTGGTTTCTAAGTTCACATTAGTTAAACAAAAAAATGAATATGAAAAACCCACTTAAGTTCAGATTTATCATGTGAAAAGTTACTAAAAAATGTCACCTTAGCTGCTTATGTGGTGGTTTTTTCTCTTATAATTACGTTTATGCCCTCAAATAAACGTTTTTCATCCACTAAATAGACGGAATGACTATTTTTGAAACTTTTTTATACATCATGTACCACCTGTAAGACGTTTTATACATTAGGGGCTAACTTGAAATAGTGCGCAAACTTCAGGGGGCCATTTATAAAAATTTTTCATTTATATAATTCAACGAAATTTTACCCATATTTTATAGAAATTGTACATTGTATTATACATAAAAAAAAAATTGGGTTTTTTAAGGAATAGCCGTACATTTATAGAAGTTTTTAACAACTAACCTATGTTTGTTTTTATTAATAAAATATACATTCCTCTTATATATTCTCATATTATAAATTTTATTACTTAAGCCACAAATTTAATGACTAACTTTTCAGAAGCTAGTTTATCATATTAAAATTTTGAGAAACCAGTCATAAATTTTCAGACTCGATCAAACATTAGTTGCAAAATTTCAGACTTGCTCTGAGACTCTCTATGCAACATTTTATCAGATATTTGAAAGACATTTAACAAAAATCACACGAAAATTTTGAATTTTATGGTCCGGTGAAAGTGGTGAAGGCATTTTGTGGTCCGATGAAAGTGATGAGGGCATTTTGGTCTGTTCATGTTGAAATTGTTGGGCCTATGACTAATTTGCTGATATTTGCAAACGTTGGCTATTTTGTTGAAACATAGGTTTAAAATTAACTAAAACTCAAACTGACCCAAAATATTTTGGGATGTTTAAAATTATGAATTTTAGGAGAAATTTTCATCCTAGATTATACTTTGGAAGCGATATATTGATAACCAAAAAATTTGGCCTCATTTGCTAAGATAAAAATTTTGCTCTCATTTGCTAGACTAAAGAATTGTTTTTATATTTAGTCTCCTCTCTTCTCTTTTCTTACTATGGAACTAATCTAAAGCGAGATTTATATTTAGAGAAGTCAAATTTTAATCCACAAAACTTAAAACCAAAATTTAAGAAGAAACTCTAGAGTCATAATATCAAGCGACGAAGTCATTATTATGAAAAACTAAATATGTAAAACCTTGACTTTTTGTAAAATGCAAAAATAGACACACTTTTTATGAAACAATATATACATTATTGAGCGTTGATGTAGATGTGTTTTTTATGTCCTCATACGCGATAATAACACCATAAGTACCCAAAAAAAAAATTCAAATGTCAATAAATAATTTATGCATCATGTGACTTTTTATTTATTTATTTCATATTTATAATATAAAAATCTAGATAAAAATTATAAATACAATATGAGAAGAGACATAAATAAATAATATGTCAAAAAAGCACATTCGTCACAATCTCTGCCAATAAAATCGCTGCTTGTCTCATGAAAAAATAAAAATAGCAAGTGGGGATTTTGAGAAATACTACACAATTATAATTTGTGTCTATGTGTATTGCACTTTTAATTTATATTCCAAATTTATACTATAAACATAAAAAAAAAATACATCATTTGAATACAAATTATTAAATGACACTAACAATGATCTTATTTTGCGATTCGTACGTAGCAAAGCAATCCTAACCGTACCTACAAACAAAAGAGGGACTTTGACCAACATGACACACATATGACTAACAGGCCTGGCCCATAGCTGCGAGCCACAGAATTGATTAGTTGTTCATCAAGTACAGATCCGTAGACAACACTCGTTAGGCCTCTCTTGTTGTGAGAGTTGTGACTCTTCACCATTCTCCTATATTGGGGCCTCAAAACTCAATTTGGCCTTTTGAAATTCCAATCACTAATTGGCACCCAATTTGAGAATAATTTAAAATTTACAAAAATACTCCATTTGTACATTTTATTCGTACAACTTTCATTTTCAATAATAGGTTTAGGATTTTAGTTCAGTGACGACAAAAATAATGATGAATTTTATTGTCATAAAATATTTTAATTTAGAGGCAAGGTTTTTGGTAGAGTATGCTCTACTATGGGAACAACTCTAACCAACAAATTCATTTTTTTATTTGTACTCTTAACTTCTTCTTTTTTTTTTTAAAAGGTTAATTTGCATAAAGATATGAAATTTATTTATCTTAATATTTTTTCCTAATGATCGAGAGAAATGGATGAATGTGTTAAATGATTCGGCTATCAATATGATTAGTTGGTTAATTATGTACATTCAACTAGGATTAGTTTGTGGTGAAACCAATATCTTACATTTAATTATCTAATCAGTTATTTGAATAATCTAAGAGTAAAGAGTTTCAGTGGTTAACTAGAGTTAATGTTATGCTCATCGTAAGGATTCGCTACTTCATTACTTGCAAAGTATATCATGCACTTGTTTCATAAAGTCTTCAACATCTCCGGTGTAAAAATCTCGAGTAAAATAACATTAGTAAATTTTCTAATTAATTAGTAGTGAAAATAATGCTACTTGGCCAGAAAATTTAAACTAAAACCTTTGTGCACAGAGCAAACTTATTTAGTATAGTTTTAGTCTAATTCAAATACTTATCTTAACTACATATTCTACGTAATAATAATAAGTGGCTTGGGGGGGCTTAATTTTCATCCAAAATGGTAACCTTTAGTACGAAAAATTTCGCCCTTCCAATAGACCAGGGAGCGACACGTGTTGATCTCTAATTTTTTCTTTTTTTTTTTCTAATTTTTTGTTTTTACTTTTTTTTTTTGCCAACAAATCGAGCAAGAAAGTCAAAAAGTAGGGCCCATAAAAATTATTTTTGCACCTAATAAAGAGATTTGGCCCCTTAAATAGGGACAAAAAAATAAATATATGTAATTTGCATTTAAATCATTTTCTCTCTCTTCTTAATTTCTTTTTATTTCAATTATCTTTTTCTTACCACTCGAGTGTCAAAATTTTTTTTCGTCACTACCGTTGATTTTATTTTTTCGGGCTTAATTTACAGACACCCATTGTGAAATACTTTTTCTCATTAATTTTTTTTTAATTTGTAGGTATCTATATATTAATATCTTAAAGAATGATTAAAAATAAGTATTTTTTATTTTTATTTTTTGCCCCTCTTTTAAAAGTATGACTAAAAAATAAATATTTTTATTTCTCTCTTTGATTTTAATTATATTTTTCTTATCACTCGAGTGTCAAAATTTTTTTTGTCACCACTGTTGATTTTATTTTTTGGTGCTTAATCTATAGACACATTGTGGATATACTTTTGCGCATTAGATTTTTGAAAAATATTTATATGTATCTATATATTAATATCTTAAAGAATTATTAAAAAATAAATATTTTTTTTGCCCCTCTTGTAAAAGTATGACTAACAAATAAATATTTTTATTTCTATTTTACTCCTTTCTTTTTCTTCTAATTTTCAATTTTATATTATAGTGGATATTACATATATTTGTGTGAAAATTTTTTTCGTAGCCACCATTGATTATATATTTCTTTTACTTCATCTACTTATTATTTTTTTAAAAATTGTGACATTCATGGACATTTATATGTCAAAAAAGGATCATAAAATAAATAACTTTTTTTTTCCTTTTTGCTACATCTTCTGAAAAATGACTAAAAAATGATTAATTTACATTTTAGTACTTCCATCTCTCAATTGTTTTCCTCTTTGGTTTCAATGTCAAAATTTTTTTTCCTCGCCACTGTTCATTGCAATTTTCTTATTTAATCTATATGCACCTATTTTGTTATACTTTTTCTCATTTATTTTTTTTTGAGAAATTATTATATTCGTGATATTATTGTACTAGAAAATGATTAAAAATTATTATTATTATTATTATTATTATTATTATTTTGCTTTTGCACTCTTCCAAAAGAGCCTTTTTTTTTTCCTTTTCTTGCTTACTTTTTATTAAAATTAAATTCTCTTTATTTTATTTTTCAGGTTTTGTAAATAAATTATAGTCGCAGCAGCCATTGGTTATTATTTCTTTTTCTTAAGTATGATATTCTGCTTTTTTATTATTGTTTGTAAAAATATTGCTGCCAATAAATATTACAAGTATATGTGTGATTTTTTTAGCCTTCTTTCCATTTTCGCTTTTTCTTTTTCTTTTTATTTGAATTCTCTTGTTTTTGTTGCTCATTTCTCAACAAAAAAAAAATGGCTACTATTATTGGTTGAATTTTTTATTTCTTGATATATAGACAATAATTGTTTAATGATTTTTTCCGTCTTAAATTTTTTATTTGTGTTTGTGGATATATTAGAATGGAGATGGTTCATGGAACACCAACAGGAATAATGTCATAGGACTTGGCCTGGAGAGATTGAGTACAATAATGCCGAATGGACCCACATCAATGTTGCTAAATTAATAATTCAAGATACTCTAAAATCATATCCTTAGTATACTAAATCTCATGACATATGAGTTTAAGATTAGACAAGAAAATACAATTATTAAGATCTAATACATAGAGAGAAACCAAGATATATATATATATATATATATATATATCTTGGTTTCTCTCTATATATATATATATATATATATATGTCCACTATAGCAACACTACGAAGTAGCAATTCTTGAACAAACAAAAAAAATATTAAATGCATGTAAAAATAATGCATGAATACAATGATAGTTTTTTGTCCAAAGCATCAATAATGTCTTCTTGCCTTAAATGGCTAATAGTAGTCTTTACCAAACATCCAATCATTTTGCCTATATAAAGGATGACAGCTACGTAGAGTGTGGTGGTGAAAAAATGGAGAGAAAGAATAGGAAGGAAAGAAAGGAAAAGAAAAAGAAAAAAGAGAAGAAAAGATATTTGAGTACATGAAAAGATTCAGAAAAACCTGAATTTTAGTGTCATTGCCTGAGTAAAATAGAAACCTATTATCTATAAGATAACAATAGCCATCAATAAGAGAGAGTACAATCTCCAGATTATTGATTTAGACCCCTTGATTCGTGGGATTGTACTCTTCCCATCAACTCCACGACATTATTCCTGCATACAGCAGAAAAACTATTCTACCAAATCAAGCAATCACACAACATGTATAATTCTCATATATATATATATATATATATATATATATATATATATCTTTAACCTACTAATAAGTGTCGTGGGGCGTTTACTGTGGCTAAGTCTTTGATCAAAACGACACCGTTTAGGACGAAATTTTTCGTCCTATACGGCGTCGTTTCAATCCATGTTAATATCTTTTTATTATTTTTTACTTTCTTCATAAGTTGGGTCAGATGCATGAGTTGGGGGTGAAGGAGACTCGCTTGTGGATGAATTCGTGAAGGAATTGCGCGTGGGAAAGGGACACGTAGTTGGCCTGATAAAAAAATGGGGCCCAGCTGTCATGTTGCGTGCAGAAAATTAAGGCTTTTGGCTTTGTGTGCGTGTGGAGAGTGATTAAAGAGTTGTGCGGAATGGGACCCACTCCTACATGTAGGTTGCTAATAATAAATGGGAGAAAAGTTTGTTTTGCTCGGGGCGGATCACTGTAGCTTCTACAGTATCCAACCCTCTTCCCAAAATGCCCACCTTTCAAATACTGAGTTCATGTATAAATTATGGTCTTATTGTCATTTTACTGTAAATGTTAATAATTACTCTCTTTTAATACCTGAACGAGCAACCGGTTGTGGGTTATTGTGCATAATCTTTGATGAAATGACGTAATTACCCTTAGATGTTTGAGTTAGCCAAAAAAGGGCTTAGGGCTAATTTGGACTATTGTGCACCATTACTACATTAGTCTTTTCCGGCTCTTTGTTCTCATTCTTGCTCTGTTTGTTTTTTTTTTTTTTGGTTTGAACGTCAAATCTCTCTTCTCATATCTATCATCTTTGGCTTTTCATCTTGCTTTTTTTTCTTCCAAATACTTATGTCTTTGTTCTGTGGTGTTTGCTTCCCTTTTTTTTTCGTCAAAGTCTTAAGGATTTTTGTGCCCTTTGTTGCCATTCTTGCGTTGCTTGGTCTCATTTTTTTTTTTTAAATTTTAATTCTGAGATCTAGCACATTCAAAAAATTATCTTGCACTTTTTGCTTACAAATTTTTATGCTTTTT
Source organism: Boehmeria nivea var. tenacissima (assembly GCA_018132145.1). Lineage (NCBI taxonomy): Eukaryota > Viridiplantae > Streptophyta > Magnoliopsida > Rosales > Urticaceae > Boehmeria > Boehmeria nivea. The sequence continues at coordinate 6,895,376 of CM030875.1, read as the reverse complement.
TTTTTCGGCTTCATTTCGTATCTGGGTATTGATTTTTTAACACCTTGCTCTTGGGTTATTTTTTCCAGTTTAGAAAATAGAAAGGTCTTTGTCGCATTGTTCGATGGATAATTGTTTAGATTCTTCTGCGAATATTGATACAGCTCAGAGCTCTCACGTTACTTCTGGTAACTCCTGAATCTGTTTTTATTTATTTATTTTTTTGTTTATTTAATGAATACATTGGTTTGAGCTTTGTGTTTGAGAAAATTCTTGAGAAATCGTAGTGTGGTCTCTGGGATTTGATGTTTAGACTTCGAGAGTTTCAAAGATGTGAACTTTTTCTGAAGTTTCTATGTATATATATATATATATATAAATATAATCTTCTGGTATAAAAGGCTGGCTAAAACAATTGAAGGGATTGTCTTTTTTCTTCTTTCTTATGACCTCAAATTTCGTATAGGTGTTGAGTTTTAGTGCTTGGATTGTATTTTTTTTTAATAGCTTTTCTTCCAAAGTGCTTTTGCTTTTCTTTTTCAATTTTAGTTTATACTGAATCGTTCTTTGATTCTTTTGTTTAAAATACAGGGCTCTCCCTCTCATGGAGATATGCGGTTTGTAACAAGCTTTGTTTGATATAATTTTACATGGTACCAACCATTAAAATTGAGAGATAAGTTTTTTTCTTTTAGTTTATTGCAGTAATAATATTTGTTCTAATTTGTTATTAATTGTTGAACTGTTTTTTAGTACCGAATGTTGCAGATATATTTTGATATTTATTCATTTTCCTTTTTTGTCGTACTTTAGTCTCACAAAAATTACAAATAAATAATTTCTAATAGAATTAATAAAGTAAGAAGCGAATCTAGATTAATCATCACTTTGCCAGATAATCTTGCTACTTTTTTTATTTTTTATTTGGGCAAAGCTTAATACGTGTTTCCTAATTATTGTTTTTTGTTTGTTTCAAAATTTGCTTTGAAAAATATTGCCACATGGTGCTAAAGTTAAGAAACTTCATACTCTGACCATTTTTTTACTTTATATAAAAGTACTTGATCTGGTTGTTGCTCTTGCTAATTCCCAACTAGATTGGTTGGGGTTTTAGGAAAAAAACGAATCTATTATTCACAATTCACTGTTCAATATATTTGATTGCAATTAAGTGATGTATTTGTACTTTATACAACAGTGTTTTCTGATATTATTAAATGCCAAACTGTACATTCTGAGTATTCCATTAATTAATGTCAGAGATATTTTTATATATATTTATTTTTCATTTTTATTTTGCCACATTTTTGTCTCAGTAAAATTTTAAATAATTTTTTTAATATAATTAAACTAAAATGTTAATCTAGAACAATCTCCACTTTGCTACATAAATTTGTCTACATATTTTTTTTATGATTTTTTGTACAAAATTTTCCTTTGTTATAGGCTATAAATACGGCTATAGAGTGTCTTAATTAGTACACTTTATACTCTCCATATTTTGTTCGTTTCATTTCTTCTTTGCTGCCTTTTAATCTATACCCATACTGTTCTTAATTCTTAGACTTATTATCTTTATTACCTTTTGTTCGTCGCTCATAATCCCATACTGCTCAGCTGTTTCCATCGTTTATTATTTTCGTACTTGGCTGAGGTATGTATTTTATTATTATTTTTAACTTCTTTGAAGAGTATTAATAAATGATTAGTTACATATGTTGTTGTTCATGATATTTTATTGCTTTAGTATTAATTGTTGGTTATTTATTAGTACTATTTGTGAATCTGTATTTATTTATTACTATATTATTTTATTTTATGAGTGTGAGATATAATCTAATAAATATCAAATGAGATTATTGGTTTGTTGTCGTCAATAACATATCATTTTTTACTGTAAGCATTATCTTGCTGCTCTATATTACATGTGCTTTTCTTTACAACTGCTTTTGTCTGTGTTTCTTACATGTGTTTTTCCTTGCTATATATGTCTGTCTATATGTTTTGATATATGTTGTTATTTTTGTAATATGATTTGGCAATCCTCGCCATATATGTCTATGTCTATTTGTGTTGATATATGTTTGTTAGTTTTGTAATATGATTTGACAATGATGATATGCATTCTTGATCAATTGAGTGATCACATATCTTTCTAAATGTTGCAATGAATGGATTTTCTTTGAATTTTATTATCCTGTTATTTCAGATACTATATATATATATTATGTAATTGGTTTTCCCACGTGCTATTTTTTTTAATCATAGTTTAACTTATATTTTCTTTTTTACACAACAACTTTTATCGTTCATCTGGTAGCTTTGGAAAGAGATGACATGATTTACTCTAAACCTATCCAGTCTCACATTAAAAAAATAATATATGTAACAGCTTTTTATTGATGTTGTTTTGATAATGATTTTAGCTATTGTAAATGTATTTTGTCCACAAAATATTTGGTTAGGCAGCTTAAGAACAGATTTCTTCAGATTTCTTAATCGATTCTTTTAGTTACCCTAAATGTTTTACTCTTGGGACTTTATGCATATTGCTTAACTACGATTCTGACTGTATCTAACTGTTACATATTGATGAGAAATGAGTAATAATCTGAGCCAAATCTTTTTTTTTTTGGTGTTTAGATTAGATAAATAATAACTAAATTGTTCATAATTCTTAAATTTATCAAAGACAACTAAATTTTATACTTATTTATTTTTTCATTTATTGCAGGGACAGCATCAAGTAAGATGTCAGATTTTGCTTTTCTTTCTTTTGGCATTTGCTGTTGAATTAAATACAGTACTGCTTATTTTTCTATCTCTTGACTATTTAATTTGGGCTGTTGCTAATTTTTTTTTATATTCATTAACATATTTTTATTCATATTCAGTTAATAATAGATTCAGGTTCAAAAATAAATAACAAAAATACAAAAGGTAGAAACAAATGTCAAATAATAGCAACTAATAAATATATTATATTACTGTGTTCTGTAATAAAATGTGGTCTATGATAATAATTTTTATTTATTTTTAAATAATATATATAAAAAAATAACACTCTTATAACAATAATATCATAATTTGTTAGAAAACAACTAGACATTTGATGTCTTTTAGGCAACATAATCAGTTGAATATGTGACATTTTTAAACACCTAGGTAGATAAATATAGTAACGGTACGTTGGATAGAATAAAAAAAAAACCTTATTATAAGGCAAAATTATACATATATTTCTCAACAACTAAAATTTATTGAATCAATACAAAACATTAATTGTTATTTGTATTCTGATATAATTTTAGTTATTTTTCTTGCTTTGTAATTATAATTAGAATAGTTCTATAGTTTTTTATGTTAATTGTGGTTTCATATAATTTATATTAATTTTTTTTTGTTTGCTTATTTATTAGTCATATGAAAAAAAAGGATAATTGAAATTTCATATAATATGACTAAAAAAACAAAAGGCGTCAAAAATATAATAATAATATTAATTCATGTGGATCAAATACGAAGTGTTTAATATATGAAAATCAAAGTTCTAATTACATTCCTTCTTGATGATGTTTAAATAGAATATCAATGATTTCGAATTTACAATAAACAGAATCATCATACACAACGACAATATCAAAAATATTATATTCTGATTTAGGAGATTGTAAATATGTTTACCAATATTGTGGTGTACTTTTTTGGTTTATTGAAAGATCTAAGTTGATACTACACCGTCAAAATTTAATTTATGTTGTAAAAATAAAAAGGTTAAATTACCTTTATTAAAAGAAACTCCTCTTATATTAGATAATTTATTAAATTATTATGGCGGACCTGAAAGTACATATTATAGAAAAAATATTTGTACTCTCAATTTAATGCTAGCTTTTACATTATTTGGAGCAAATATAAATTCAAGTGTAAATAATTTTCATGGTCCTCATAGTTTTAAAATAAGCGGTTAAGTATATCATTTATTAGAATCTTTATTACCTATTGATAATAATCCTCCAAGATTTGCACAACTATATATATATGACATAGAAAATCAAATTGAAAATAGAATGTCAACATTTTTCTTTGATGAAACTTCAAAAATTATAACAGACTCAATTATTAAAAAATTAATTAAAATGTTAGACAAAACAAATCTATTAGTAAAACTTTTTCGAACAATAAGAGACAGATACAAAGAAACAAATATACCGTCTATAAGACTTAGACTTATAGGACGATGAAATCCACATAGTAGCCAATATAATTTACCTACGTCAAACGATATTGGTGGTTTAATAGTAGGAGATATTGGTGAATATGAAAAAAGAAGAGATATGATTATTTTAGTGATGTTTCAAAAATATGGACAAACATTGATATTAATTTATTGATATTAGAAGTGTGTGTCAGACAAAAAATTATAAATATTAGAAGTATGCGTCAAATAACTTACGAGATTTTCAGAAACCATCCAGAAAAGGTTGCCAAGTCCGGCTTTAGATGGTAGGTTTTTTTTTTTTTTAAACAAAAAAAGTGTATATGTAGTAAGCAAAAGTAGTTTAGAACAACATTTTACCACAAGGACATTCAAGATACTAAAATATATCATAAGAAACTGTAACACATGCTCTTGGAAGTGCATAGACCGTTATGACTCCTTTGCGAGAAATAGAGTAGTAAGAGGCGCGTCTCATCTATGGCAGTAAGACTTTTACATCTTGAACAACTGAATCTATTACTGGAGGTTTAGAGACACAGTTCCGAGCTTCTTGTATGTGTATAGATTTTCCTCTTAAGAGTGGGAGGAAAAAAGAAGAAAAAAAATTAGAATCGCGATATGAATTAACGTTTTTATAGGATGATGATTATATACATAAGAATTTAAGATATTGAGGCATATAGAAAGAATCAAAACTAGAAGAATTCTACATTCTGTAACATGGTGATCACAATCAGCTTGAACTTTAACATCATGTTTGGTATGATAGAAAAGTGGAATGAAGGAAGTCGATGGAGGAGAATTTGAAGAGAAATTTATAAATGTACTTGTTTGGTAGAAAGAAAAAGAAGAAAGGAAGAAAAGCTGGAGGAAAAAAATAAATGTGGGATCCACTATTATTTTATTCTTGCAATTATGGATAGAAAATTCATTTCCAAACATTTAAGTGTAAAATTACTTTTTTTTATCTACATTTAAATTAAAATAATAAAATAAATAGATAAAACGGTAAATGTCTAATCAAATATTTTCTTTCTTTTCAAAATACCAAGCACTATATAGAAAAATTATTTTCTCTTCTTTCTCCTCTATTTTTTGTCAAATCTTATTTTCTCTTCTATTCACTTTATTTTTCCCCTTAACAAACAAAGTGTAAGGGTTCATGTTTTCTCTTTTCTTTTTGTGTAGAAGATTTTTGTTGTTGCTATAAAAGCTTAATTTTTTTTTAGTGGTTAAATGAAAAAAGACTTGCTTATTTATGCACTGTCATTCATTACTTAAAAGTAAAAACTATGTTGCCCAAGAATGCGTGTGATTTTGTTCGAGGGGAATATTAGTGTAAACATGTGTGCAACCAAATGTATTATATAAGGGACAATGTTGAGCCTTTTGTTTTTTGGAGAGTTACCACATGTGCATCAAGTCTCTTCTCTTCTTTGTGACTATTTTGACATATTTTTAAATAATTAGAAACATACGAACTTATTATTTGTTCAAACCTACTTGGTCATTTTGACACATGCAGCTAAAAATAAATCAGGGAAAAAAAAGTGAAGATTTATAGCTAAAACAATATGTTATATTTTGAATTAACATATTGAAGTAATTTTTTATTGCCGACTCAATACAAATGTGGTTCCATCTTTTTGTTACAGCCTTTTTTAACTAATCTTTTTAAATGATTCTCAATTTTATTCTTGAATAAATGAATACAAATCAATTTATATATATATATATATATATAAAGAGTTTTTTAGGCATTTAACCAAATTTTTAGGTAATTTTTTAGGATTTAGCCATAGTTTCACGAAATTAGGGATTTAGCCATAAAATGTAACATTTTTTGTTATATAAAACATATATACGTGTAAAAATGTAACATTTTATGTTACAAGTTACAAAAAATGTTACATTTTTTTACACGTATATATGTTACATGTTACAAAAAATATTACATGCTATGGCTAAATCCCTAATTTCGTGAAACTATGACTAAATCCTTTAAACTTTACCTTTAAATAGCTAATTGTTTGACTGATCCTAAAATAAATTTGAATACAAATCAATTAGCACTATAATTAAAAAAAATTTATGTGTAATTTACTAAAACACTAATTAAAAGATACGCGCGCGCGAAGCGCGTGCCATTAACTAGTATATATATATATCTATATATACGTTTGTCTACTTGCATATAAGAATTATTTGATATCAAATACACATCTATACTCTTAATTTAAATACTTTAATAGTCATTTTATTTAATTATTCAGATTGACAATTAGCGTAGTCATTTTATTTTACTGCTCAGACTGGCAACTTGCCTAATCATTTTATTTTCACTTTATTTTACTGTTCTCAGACTGGCAACTTGCCTAGTCATTTTATTTTCACTTTATTTTACTGCTCAGACTGGCAACTTGCCTAGTCATTTTATTTTCACTTTATTTTACTGTTCAGACTGGCAACTTGCCTATTCATTTTATTTTACTGCTCAGACTGGCAACTCGCCTAGTCATTTTATTTTCACTTTATTTTACTGCTCAGACTGGCAACTCGCCTAGTCATTTTATTTTCACTTTATTGCTCAGACTGGCAACTTGCCTAGTCATTTTATTTAACTGCTTGGACTGGCAACTTGCCTAGTCATTTTATTTTACTGTTCGGACTGGCAACTTGTCTAGTCATTTCATTTTACTGTTCAGACTGGCAAATTGCCTAGTCATTTCATTTTACTGTTCAGACTGGTAAATTGCCTAGTCATTTTATCTTGCTGTTCAGACTGGCAATTCGCCTAGTCATTTTATTTTACTATTCAAACTGGCAAATTGCCAAGTTATCTTAATTTACTGTTTAGGCTGGCAACTTGTCTAGTCATTTTTTATTTTTACATTCAGACTGATAATTTTCCTAGTCATGTTTATATTATTTTAGATTGACAATTTATCTAGTCAGTTTTACATTATTATTAGACTAATAATGCTCCTTCTTACATAATTACTTTATTACTTTACCTAGTGAAGCCCTTTATATTGTTATTACAGCTAGTCCTTTCTCAAGGTATAATTTAAATTATATGATTCACTTTAATAAGTAATTTAGCGATTAGACATATTATATTATTTTTATATGATTATCATGTTATTAATTATCTCAATTAATTAAATTCACATCATCTTATGCATTGACATACCGTGATTAGTATCTATGCATTTTAATCCACGAGTAAATAATCAATTCTAGTAATATCTCTGGTAATTAGATCATTAATACGTGTCGCTTAAATATTATTACATACCGCATTATACATTATTATTACAATTAATAAAAATGACATGTAGTATTCCCCAACGAACCCGGGAACAATTTGCTATATTGACAAAGATAAGAGAAAATGATATACATATAAAGAAAATTTTTAAAACAATTATTAAAAATTAGCATCCATATTTATTTTATTTTTTATTTTTTTACTTTTTCTCTATTTCTTTTTGTCTTTTTTTTTTGTTTGGTTGTACTTTTTTATAATATGCATTTTTAACAAAGCTAAAATAAAGAATTCCTTTCTTAACAATTTTTTTTCCCTCAAAAATTATAAATTTTAAGAATTTAAAAATTATATAGAAGCTTAATGATATTTTTTCTAAGACTGTTTTTGCTTCAGTTGCATATATAATTTGAACGAGTTTTGTGGAAAAAAAATCTGTTAGTATATATAAAAGTGACATTATGTAAATAGGATATTTGTATAGAGTCTGTTTATATCTCTAGTTGACCCAATAATAATTTTCTTACGACAACTTACAAGTGGTTGAAGTAAAAGAAAGTAGAGTGATAATTATAATTTGCAATCAATATAAAACACACATTATTTTACAATTTTTTTTTACCATATAACATTGCTCTTTATAGTAATGGGATAGTGTCCAGTGTCCATATGAATGGCATGCTTCTAAGCACATGCACGAATGACATGAACAAAAATAAATAAATAATTAAAAAAAAAAAAACAGCTTGTTCGTGTGTTACTTGAGAAGGTACACCAACGAATTCTTGTGACCTTCACTTATACGCCTCTATAATCCTCTCACTTTAGGCTATAAAAGTTGCTTATTAGAGTAACACTTTTCACTAAACGAAGTACATGATCAAACTAAAAACTTGACCAAAAGAGAAAAATGGGAAGCCTTAAGAAGGACAATGAGCATGGGGTGAGCTACTTTCAGATGCCGCTTCACTACCCGAGGTACACGAAGAAGGACTACCTCGACATGCCAGAGTGGCAGCTTGACCGACTCCTCGCTGAGTATGGCTTGTCGGCTCACGGCGACTTGGCGTACAAGCGAGATTTCGCAATCGGGGCCTTTTTGTGGCCCGATTTTCATCGCGATCCCAACCCTTCCTCTCGTGTTTATTGTAGCATGATCAATGATACTACTCTTATTGACAAGAAAATCAAGTAGCTCCAAATGATCTTGTGTCAAGTATTAGCTTATCAATACTCTTTAGGCCTTTATAAGCTTTACCTCTGCACTTACGCCTTAGTTTGTCTTTGTACGAGAACTAATTAATTTGTCGTTTTAAATACTTAGTACATGTGCTTATTCCAAAGTGAGTATATACAACTTATCCATGCTTTTATGCTATGATCAATATTTTTGTTGTTTTATATTCAACCATGAACATTTTTTTTTTTCATTTCATTAGTCTTTAGAATACACTCGGAAATGATCAAAAGATTGTTGACACTTTCATCATTATGTAAATTTTCTTTTTTCCACTAATTATACTGTTAATAAATTTTTCGATACCAACTTCATATAGGTCACGTGAACGCCTACCCCGAGCAAGTGTGCGTTGAACCACTTGTCAAATAGATAAGCTTAGACGTCGACATAGTGATAAACTCTGAGTTTGTTTATAATCTGGGTTTATGACTTCAACTTACGTATCCCGTAAAATAATCAAGCCACCGTAATTTTTGTTCAAGATAAAATATGGGGTGCTGAGGGTGTTCCCGTTACAGAGAGTTTGAGGTTTCGTATCTTTTGTTGATGTATAATTGTGTAGAGTTTTTTTGTCTTGGATTGTCCCCCTTTGCACCTCATTCGAAGTGATATTTAATTGACGTCGGAATGAAATCCACGACCGTCACCTCGACCACATTTGTGGACGACTATGAGATTAGTGGTAAAACTTTAGCTCAATAGATCTCCGAAAATACTGGTTTTTGTAAATAGATCCCATTTTAAATTGATGTGTTTATTTTTATTTATTTTTATTTTTTTAAATACTAAAAACATGTCAAAATACCCATCTTTTAGACCTAATTTTTCCATTCTTGCTTTTAAGGCGCTGCGGATAAGGGACTTTGCTCTCTTTCTCTACACGAGTAGTTTCTCGACTCTCTAGCGTGCGATTTTCTTCTTCTACATTGGTGGTAGTGTGCTATGGTTTCCACCCTTTGAGGCGCTACAGGTAAGGCACTCTATCGTACTTTCAGTGTGTGTGAGTACAGGAGCCTTAGGTGATGGTAGTTCTTTCCCACTTCAAAGTGTTATGCATTGCTCCTTGGGGTTCACCTTGGTTGTTGGGAGGATACCTTGGTGACGGCCGTTGTTTGCAATGGCAATTTGTCCAATTTGAACCTCCAAATTCTTGATTTGTGCCGCTTGATTTTGCAAGGTCACTTTTGTGTCTACCATGAATTGATTAATGTGTTCAACCATCTATGACATGTGTTCAACCATCTCTGCCATCATGGCTTCAAGATCGACTTTCTTCACTCATTGTGGTGGTTGGTTACTTGCTACTAAGGGTGCACATCGGTCGGTCGGTCGGTTACTGATGTTGTTTTTTCCATACCCGAGCTCGGTCGGATATCAAATCATCACTTCCGATCTCCGACCGTTGAAGACTCAGGCGGGAGACGATCGGGTGCGTTCGGGTGGCGGTCGGATGGCGTTCGGGTGGCAATTGCATTCAACTGTCAATCTCTGATCAGTGCCCACCATTAAAATATCGAAAATGTTGAAGCAACCATGAACCATCCATGCCACACAATATATCAGCAATTTACCATAACAAATAGCTTTATTATACATCTAATAATCATACTATATATACACGCATACATCCATATACATAGATATCAAAAGCCATCTCAAAGACTCAAACACACAGCAATATAAAAAAAAAAAATAGAAACAGAGACGAAGAAGAAGCAAGTTGAATCTGGTTGATTCGCCATTGCTGCGACACCACCATCGCTGGTTCGCCGTCGGTGAAGAAGAAGCAGCGTCGAACTTCGATGGCGGTGCCGAGGAATCTTGGCTCGAGGAACGAGAAGGTCGGTGTCGGGAAGGAGGACAACTCACCGACGTGGAGAGGAGGAGGACAAAGGAGAAGAGGATGATGGAAAATGTATTCGAACTCTCACTCCCTCGGTTGGGTCGGTTATCGTCCGAGCTCAAAGACACACATCTGAAACCGACCGCCAATAGAGAGTCTTCGGGCGGGTTTCGCCCGAGTTTAGATCGGTCGGGATTTATCCGACATTTTTCTGTCGGATCGTCGGCCGGTGGAAATCTCCGGTCGGGTATCCGAACTATTGTGCAGGCCTACTTGCTACAATGACATGGAATTTTGGTTATCCCTCCATGAGAAGTTAGGGTGATTACACCATCGTTGGTTAAGCGTGTTCCAGAATTGGTTGTTACCACCCACATAGTTTGCTTGCTCCATTGGCTCACTCATGAGACGATTACCCACTTGAAACGTTTCACTCGGGTGAGGCCACTGGCACCATTGGCAAGTGACTACTGAATTAACTCTAAGTTGTTGATTTTGTAGTTGTTGAGTAAGCGCTGCAACTTGTCCCGTCAATGCTTTCATAAATTCACTTTCAAATACTACATTTGTCTTCTCGGAATAGTTCTTTCTACACCACTATGATCATTGTTCAAATCCATTTCTTCAATAAGATTATACACCACATCTTCAGTTCTATTCATTAAAGCTCTGCTTGCGGCTGCATTCACAAGTGTTTTAGTGGTTGGCATTAGCCCAATGTAGAAGGTTTGGACTTTCATCCAACGGGGCATCCCTTATTGTGGGTACTTCCAAAGCAAGTCCTTTAAACATGCCCATGCTTCGTGGAATGCCTCGCTGTCATATTGCGCGAATTTGATAATCTTGTTGCGCAACTTTGTCATCTTCTCAAGTGGGAAGAACTTAGATAAGAACTTCTGGCATAGATCTTTCCATGTAACAATGGAGTTGGCTGGTAAGGAGTTTAGCCAACTCTTGGTGTGGTCTCTTAGTGAAAATGAGAATAGGTGGAGGCGAATGTTATCTTTGGAGAAGTTGTTGTACTTGAGCGTGTCGTATAGCTCCACAAAGTTAGCTGTGTGGTCCTGGGGGTCTTCAGTAGGTAACCCCGCTTAACCCTAAACAAAGTCCCCAGCAATGATGCCAAATATGTGTTTCACAAAATTGCAAGTGCATGATTATTGTACTCAAGTAACATAATGATGAGTGAGTATCTTTCCTACATGGACTTTGAACGGACTAGTCGCGCAACTCTAATCCTAATTCTAATAAACAAGTGAAAATAGAATATGTAGAATTGAGAGTAAAATAATAGCGCATAAACTAAAATTTGATTAACTAAAATTAACTAAAGCAATAAAGATGAGGATTATATCAATATTAAATGGAACTAAGGGGAATTTAACTTCACCAAGACACAACTAGTAGTAGTTTCTATCCCAATTAAACGAATTTTCTACTCCCATGGTAATGGCGAACTCGCTAATTTATTAACCAATCACTCTCGAGCATCGATTAGTCTAATCCTAATACCATGTTTTTGTCTCTCGATCTCAAACATTGAATTTAGATTGCTTTACTAAAAAGAATTTGTAATGTCATACAAGTGTATTAGCTATATCTAACCTAATATCCTTCTTATGACAAATTGATTAGTGCACCATTCAATTATTATCTCTCAACCTCTAATGGAAAATCAAACATCATGAATAAGGGGCCCAATCTCATACAAGCAATAAGAACAAATTAATTTGATCACTATAATTGAATAGAAACCTCACTTGAATAAAAATAGAAGTCTACATAGCAATAATCAGTCTGGCTACATTGTAGCTCTAACCCAAATAACTTAGAACATAATTAAAAATGAATTAAACTGATAAAAACGAGAGTTCATGAGGAAGAGAACGAGAAAGAGTCGAAAACTCAGTATTTTAACGGTGAAGGATAGCTCCGTCGCTTGATTTCATTAAAAACTCATCACTCTAGCCTAGGGGTGTGCAAGAAACCCGATAACCCGATCAACCCGCAACCCAACCCGACAACCCGATCCGAACAACCTGGCCCGACTCAATCCGATCCTAATTCGGGTTCAACCCAACACAACCCGCACACTTATAGGGTTGGGTTAGGACTACACTTTTCGGGTTAACCCGACCCGACCCGACCATGTAAAAAATAAATAAAAATATATATATAATGCAGTTATTTATCTTATTTATTCTTAGCTATTATTTACTTTTTGTTATGCATATTAGTTTTTTTTTTAATGAAGATGCTCATTGTTAGTTTTTTTCATATAAAAGATAAATCTTACTTTCATTTAATCATGAACATTATATTATTATTTATTTTTTTTCAAAAAAAAAAGAAAAAAGAAAAAACATAGCCCGATCAACCCAACCCGACATCTTAACGGGTTGGGTTGGGTTGGGTTGATATTATCATCAGGTTGGGTTGGGTTGAAATTTTGTCAACCCAAGGTTGGGTTGAATGAGCTAACCCGTCCAACCCAACCCGTGCACAGCCCTACTCTAGCCGTAGAATTACTCTCCTAGCTGCCTTTATTCCTATTATTTCAGTGTTTTAGTCCCATGGTTGCCTGGTTTTGTTATTTTCCTCGTTTTTCATACGGTTTAACTCCAAATACCTAGAAAATAGTATTCAACATAAATTACCATACTATTATCATATATAACATTGAAATATAGGGATTTTGCATATTGAATTATACGTAAAATATATATTTATCAGACCTGTTGATTTTTTTCCTTTGTTTTGACTTTTCATTGGCCCTACGGGCTTTACAAAAATTTTGTCCAACACATACATACATACATTACCTACAAACTTACATACACGGATCTAAATAAAGTTTGAGAGATTTATCAGAAAGAAAAGGAGTAAATAGTCAATTTCTAAAATTAAATACCCAGTGTTTTAAAATTATAACAACTCAATTAATTTAATTTATGTATTTGGTGATAATTGGTTGAGTCGTCAAAAATATGTAAAGTTGATTAATGTATTGACTTTTTCAATTATTTTAAAATAATGGGTATTTTTCCAGTGCACATTTTAATCTGATAAAATTCTCAAATTTTATATAATTTTTGTTTACACTTTAAAATTCTAATATTGAAGCAATTTTTTTAGCTGGCTTGTAAACAAATACGAATGCCATGCATGCAAAACCTGTCATGAATTTATTAGGAATATGCCCTTAAAATCTAATTTAATGAATATTTTCTATAAGTAAATAAAGTAATTATTTGTGAAATTTATTGAAGCTATATAGTCCACGTAAGCATATGTTGTGTCAATTACTTTGTTGATATTGCAGCATGTCGTCTGTTTTGTTGAGCGTCATGGAAAATCAAAACTTTTTCATGTTACCTATTGAGCGTCATTGAAATCTATGTTTTGCTGACATGGCATACACGTCATTCACGTCATTAATTTTTTTTAACATATGACCATTTTTTTTTCACGGAATTATGTGAGCTAATTTATACAATATAATTTTAAATAGTTCAATAAAATACAAAACATCAACATAATTAATAGGCATCACAAATACATAAACATAAATTAAATCATATATGCAGTAAATTGAAAAAATGAACGAATTTTCCTAGAGTCAATAAGCAAACCCCATATAAACAAAAGACAATTAACATTGTATAAACTTTTTAAAATAATAATAATAATAATAAAATTATGAAATTTGAACTATTTACGAAAAATTTGACAACACATCACACATAAGCATTCCCCATTGAACCTCGTTGATTTCTTCGATATTGTAAGACTTCTTACCATAAAACTGCAAAAAAAAAAAAAAAAAAAAAAAAAAAAAAAAACAAAACAAAACAAAAAACAAAAACAAAAATAAATATAACTTCAAATATATGTAAATGCAAAATCTAAATTCAAATATCATATGCAAATTACCTGATTAGAGAGACAACACCTGAACTTGATACTAATGACGACAACTAGTAACTATAATCAAATTTCCTAATTTGAGAGCAACAACTGGCAAACAACAAAAGCAAGGAACCATTTAGTTGGCTTAATATATTATATGATAACAAAAAATAAATAAATAAAAAACTGAAAAAGAGTTAAATTGACAAGCTAGCTCAATAACTTAAAGCACATCAACAAAAAGACAAACAAAAATGAAGGCGTATAATAAGGTTGCTAAAAAATAGTTACATGAAGACATCAAAGAAACATTGACTGAGATGAGATTTGAGGTATGTAAACACACCAGTGTTACAAGGGCATAGAGTGGCAGAGAAATATAGCAGCGAATAAACACACCCATTGTTGCTCAAATTACATACACAGACCTTACTTCGGTAACTAATGACACAAAATTTTGAGCATTTCCAATGTTATAAACAACTTTGATAAATTTGTTCACAACAATGTCTACATAAAATTTTGAAAACAAAAACAAAAAAGATAGCAACTTTAAGCAAACCCAATAAAGTAAGTACCAGCAAAAAATAACTATGGGGTAAGATAAACAAAGTCCCAGGAAAATAGAGTAACAAATAGAATGATTACCAGACTACAGAACCAAAGTACCAAGAGAAAAAGAAGTCTCTTTTGCACTATGTGTTACAACACAAAAGCTGACTAAACTGAAAGAAACCATCTTTCTATTTTTTGCTTAATGAACCAAAAAAATAGAAAAGACTTAAAAAGAAAATTTTCCGATGGGTTCAAACAAACAATTTAAGGACTTATTTATTACCAGTTCAATTTAACCAGAAGATATTTTCACAATAGCAAGCTTGAAATCAGCATGGAAGCACGAATTCAAAACAAAGCAAAATAGTTTGAGTAACATCTATTTCACGAGAGCAGAAATCAAAAAAGAAATCAGACCCAGATAGAGAGAAGAAGTCATGCCAAGAGCAACGCAGGCTGAGAGTAACACCGAGAGCTACGCGGACGGCGAGAAATGCAGAAAGCAACGGCAGTCGAGAGCAGATAGCAATCAGAAATTAGAAATCAGATGCAGATAGCAAGCTTGAAATCAGAAACAGACTCAAATAGAGAAACGCAAATAGAGCAACCATACCGAGAGAAACGCCGGCGGCGAGAAACGCAGAAAGCAACGGCAGTGGAGAGCAGCGCGAAGAAATATAGCCGGCGGAGACCGACGACGAAGAGTAAACGCCGGCGGACGGAAACATGAACGGAGAGAAATGTGGAGAGCAACAACTGGCAGAGAGCAACCCGGGAGGAGAGCAAACGCGGCGCAGAGAAACGGCAGCGGAGAGCAACAGCTGGCTGAGAGCAACGCGGGGAAAATAGACGACGGAGAGCGTCGACGAAGAGCAACAGCCGGCGGACGGAAACGCGGAGAGCAACGGCAGAGACAAATAGCCGGCTGAGAGCAATAGGCAGCGGACGGAAACGGCGGAGAGCTACCGCCGGCAAAGAGAGCGGCGAAGGACAGGTGACTGAGAAGAGTTCAAGCGAGTAAATATTCTATTTTGCACGGTTGTGAAAGTGTGAATTTTTAGGGTTTTTGATTTTCTATTATTTTTAATCTTTTTGAATGATTAAAAGCTGCGCACATTATAATAATGAAAAAAAAAAACTGCTACTTAGTTATGAATATTTGGTAGATATCATCTTTGACTATCAAGGGATTGCTTTTCTTATAGCCAATGGTTGATATTTTATAAATTCTTACAATAAATGTGAATATTGTGTTTTCTTATTTCTACAACCATGTACATCTATAAATACCCCTATGTGTTCTTTACAAAGACACACAAAATATAATACACAATGATAATGAGAAGAATGCTCTCAATTTCTCTCTAATCTCTCTTGTGTATATCTCTCTATTTCTTCTCTTGTGCACTTTATGCAATTTATCTTCCAGCAATTTTGTTAATTTTACAACACGTTATCAGCGCGAGTCTTTAACTTTTGTTTGTGTGTAGATTAATTGGCTCGTTGTAAAAGAATTATTCCGTCGAGCGTCGACTACCATGTCGCATCTTTCAAATTTTGGAAGAAGAAGGAAAACAAACGCTTGGCAATTTCTCACACTTATGTAATCGATGTGAAAAAAGTTCTTGTTGACGCTTTCATCTCACGTCCTTCGAGTCATGAAGGAAAAACACAAATATGCGGTAACATATTCTTATACACGTCCTTCGAAAAGAATATTTTATCTATTTATTTTGAAATAAATTATACATGTTTCTAATGCACGGGATTACAAAGTAGCCATATGTCTTTTTCTATGATCAAATTTTGACTTCTTTATTATTCTCTTGGCTACCATAATAATTTATTTTTTGAAAATATTATTATCTCTTCTACTTGTGAATTTTGTTACTATAATAACCGAATATATATTGGCTATTGAATGAATGCCCTATTGGCTATATATAAGCCAACCAAGTTAAATAGAAAAGACTACTAATATATTTTCTTTAACTCTATATATTGCCTGAAGCAATATATGTTGTTATGAAATTTTTTGATAGACATGTTTTATTGGGTATATATATTCCCTGAAGTGAATATCCTACACTGACCCAAAGAAATATAGAACATCTATATTTCACGAAGTAAATATGTGAATGTTGATTTTGTATAATTACCCGAAATAATGCATTTGCAATAATCATGTTTCGTTGATTTTAGATATTTCCTGAAGTGAATATTTAACTTTAATTTTATATTTATGTTTATATATTTTACATATTTCCTGAAGCAAATGTGTAGATAACTATTGACTATTACTCAAAGTAATATATTTGCAATAGTTATTTGTCGTTGGTTTTAAATATTCCCTGAAGTGAATATGAAATTATTAAAAGGTTGGTCTTGATCTAGATATATGAAATTAGACCACCACAAATTCTCAAAGTTATTATAATAAATGACATATATACGTCGGTTAATAAAATTATAGAGAAAATGCCATAGACATATATTGTTGTTAACTTTACATATTACCTGAAGTAATACGTTTATTATAAAAATTTCAATGAATTGGATTTTCATATTCCCCGAAGCGAATATGTATATTATCTTATTATCAATTTGTCATGGTTTTTAGATTCCGCCATATGAGATATTTATGATTTTACAATGCTATCATGGTTAAAGGAAAACAAGTATTACCACTAGAAATGAGTATATACCATGTCTAAGAAAAATTACAAGAAAATTTACTTATAGTGTGCAAATTCCCTAAAGAGAATGTGCATTTTATACAAGCTGATATGTATGTTTGTGATTTAAATGTTTTCATAATTTAAGAAAATTAACAATGTCACCTGAAGTGATTATGTGTTTAAATAATTACATAACATGATGATTTTGATGGCTTAAAAGAAAAAGTCTAATTGACTTTTCTCATTCCCTAAAGTGATTTATTTATTTTTATTATTGAGCAATGAAATTAAAATTATAAACTTTGTGCAACAACCATTCCTCGAAGTGAATGTTGATTGTTTTAAAGTGAATATATATATATATATATATATATCATATTCGTGTCTTTATGAATAGTCATAAACATCATTAGAGTGAATGTTACAAAATTTAATTAATTGTGACTTATGAAGTCTATAAATATTGACAAGCTAATAAAATTGTTTGAAATTATCTAGACGGACTTATGCATTCCCCGAAGTGAGTGTTACATTTACATAAATGACTATATATTCCTTGAAGTGAATATAATTTTATCTTAAATAGTGAAAATCTATATTGATGTTATTTAAATGACTATGTCTATTCTCAAAAGAGGACGTTACAAATTTTACTGTTATGAGAAATTATAGTTTTAGCAAATGAATGCTATTGGCTCATTCAACTTGACCTCATATATTTTTTGAAGAAATATAAATATTGTAGAAGGCACATTGAAGATTATCAATATTTCTTGAAGTGAGTGTTGTCATGTGTAATTATTAATTAAGATTTGAAGTCATCATAAATCATGGTATATAATTGTCTTCTTATTGTTGGTCATAAACTTTTCAATTTACCATGAGCATTTGAGAATTATTCCAAATTTATGAGCATAAGTGATCTTATTTAGTTGTTTAATCAATTCATGGGCTTTGTCTAACTATGTGGCGATTAAATATTAGCCAACTAATATATTGGGTTATAATGGCTTGCCAAAGTCTTAAAAAGTCATAAACTTGTCATTAGTTTTATATTCCTTAAAGCGAACATTACAATATTAAAATGATCATCCAAATTTTCTGAAGTAAATATATCAATGATGGTCTCTAAAATAGTCCAAATATGTTTTGTATGTTGGTAAGGCCCTAGAGAGTTCTTAAAGTCTTTGTTATCAAATTGTACCACTAGAATCACTATAAGTGATAATGTGATAGATTATAAATTTATTGGCATGTAAGAGAGTCCGTGAATATGTGAATTATTGATAAGGTGATACAAAGCCTTTGATACTAATATGTTGTATCTTTGATTATGAAAGAGAAAAGAAAATAATGGATTATTGAATATGCTTTCTCAATAATCTTGCTATATCTCATGAAAGAGTTTTGAATTTTTATTTATGTACCAGTTGTACACTACTCTTTCTTGACATGGTGAAGATGAAAGGAAATTATAATAAATTGATATGTATTCTCTATAGAATGCTTTATTAAAATAATGATATTATGTTGTTAATATCTATGAACTTGGCACATATGTATATCACCACAAGAAGTGAAAGTAATATGATTGAAGATTTTGATTATCACATACCTGTAGTATATGATACATGATTAAATTTTGAAAAAGGAAAATGAGAGAAAAAGAAACATGTTATATGTGATTTGAACATTCTTTTATAAATTTGTTGACTTATTATTAGTCAATGCAAGTCACTATGACGACACTTATCAAAATCACTAGAAGTGAAATATATTGAATGTCTCAAAAGGACTTCCTCTAAAAGTGAAATTTAATTGATCAATGTTTGTAAGGTTTTATTCATAATATGTCAAGCTCGACGAAAACGAAAAAATAAAATCCTCTTTGGTAGTGCAATTGGTAATTGCTTAAAACTTCATAAGAGTTGAGTTTCATCTGATGATCAAATGTGTTATATTGAGCTTATTAAAACATCATGCCAGAAGCATGCACGAAAATAATTTTATATTATCTTCCAAATTATAATTAGACAACTACAAGAGTTATTATAGTGAACCAGAAGTTTATTTGTCAAACAATATCTTTGAGAATGACTTAAATCCCTACAAGTAAGTGTTGTATAGTAAATAGAAAATAAATCCCGCTATCAGGGGGAGATGAATAACCATTGGATATGATCCTCGCATTATAATAGTGTGAACCTGAAGTTTATAAAATTAAGTATTGCAATGCATATTGATATGAAAAGAAAGTTAATGAATTGTTTATACCAACTGTTAATTTTATAGCACAAATAAAGTTTTTGATGCATAGTCTATTGAGCTTATGAGTCTAAGATACGCTTGAAATGTTGAAGATATTTTGATTATAAATATTAAAATTCATTTGAAGAAAGAGATAACTATATTGGTGTTCTAGAATAGACTATATACCTAAAGAGGTTATTGATTTTAGTTGGCACTTTTGAGTTGACCAAACTCCCAAAAGAATTTATACATGACTGATGGTATAAAAAACCCTAGAAGTGGTTAAATATCATGTACATTTTACTGATAAAAGAGATCTCCATGAATTATGTCAGTGGGAGAATAAAATTAAATGCAATATAAGAATCCCCTGCATTATGTATTTGCATTTAGAATCATTTTGATATTTTAAAGAGAAAGATGATCTTAAATATAATCCGTCGAAAATTCGACATAAATATGACTGGCCAAGATTTAGAAAAAGACACAATTCAGGCAAGTTTTAAGGATTTACAGTCCAATTATTTGAATATTTAAGACTTGTAGGGTATATAAAAATATGAGGTCATTACGAAATAGTTTCTTCAAGAAACTTAAACAAAATATGAGTTGGTACTCATGTAAATTGGATAAGTTGTTAAATCAATGAGCCTGACAAATTTTGTATGCGTCATAATTTCTGTAAAAGTTGCAACATATTGATATTTGTATGAATTTAATTTTTGAAAGATTTAGAAATACATAAGCATAATATTGAAAAGCGTGCGCTATATTTTGTTTAGAAATACAAAGAACTTTGTACAGAGAAACTCTTGAAGAGTTAACATGCTTAAGATGTGATGTAAATCTCATAAAGAGTTATCTCTACTTAAAGATCGAGATTTAGTGAAAGCTTATCCATTATCTATCAAGTAAAAGAAAAGTCCAGAAGTACTTCCAGTTCAAATTACATATCCTATATTATATTAGTTATTTGTTATATTATATTGAATGGACAAAAACTCAATCAAATGTTGGTAAGATACAATATGGTCCTGAAGATCCTTGAAATACATATTTTGTGAATATTGGTACTATTATCTCATATGTTGTTGAGAAGAATAATTAAAACAATCTAATAGATTAGATACATCTTTTAGTTTGAAATATAAGAGCTCATAAATATGTGTATGAATATCAAATATGATTGAGATTGTTCATGAAGCATTTGTATCGAGTACAACTAATATGTTGTATTATAAAATATTAGCTGAGCTACTGAAGAGCAATTGATATAACTGTGAGAATATAGATAATTTCACTTATTAGCTCCCAAAGAGTTGCTGTCAAACAATCTTAGTATTGTAAAAGATACGTGGATATGTCAACTGGTTAAATAGTAAATCAATGAAATTTTAACAATCAAAGATATCGGCATGAAGGGGAGACAAACACGTACTGTACTCTTTTTCCCTTTGTTCGGTTTTTGTCCCATTGGGTTTTCCTTACGAGTTTTTTAATGAGGCAGTCTATTATGTGTGTAAAGAATAATGTACTCTTTTTCCTTCACTAGAATTTTTGTCCCACTGGGTTTTATCTAGTAAGGTTTTAACGATGCACGTTCTTCGTAAGGTGACATCCAAGGGGGAGTGTTATGAATATTTGGTGGATATCACCTTTGACTATCAAGGGATTCCTTTCTTTATAGCCAATGGTTGATATTTTATAAATTTCTACAATAAATGTGAATATTGTGTTTCCTTATTTCTACCACCATGTACATCTATAAATATCCCTATGTGTTCTTTATAAAAACACACAAAATATAATACAAAATGATAATGAGAAGAGTGCTCTCAATTTCACTCTAGTCTCTCTTGTATCTATCTCTCTATTTCTTCTCTTGTGTACTTTATGCAATTTATTTTCTAGCAATTTTGTTAGTTTTATAACACAACTAATCTTTTTGAATGAATTTTGGGAGGGATTATACCATGACTATAAAGTCTCTCTAGTCTTTCCTATGAGAGTTTAGGGTGTTTCGTAGTTTTTTGGATCTTCTAGTTCATTGTGTTTCCTTTTTAGGTGTCTCTGACAATAAGAGTGAGGATGGATACGGTGTTAGGGCGTTGGAAATCTCTGTCTATTACAGAGGAAGAAGATGGAGTACTAGGAGTGGACGATAAACTGGTGGAAAAAGGTAAGGTGCTGAGGAAATTCAATATGATGGCAAAGATTCTGATTAGGAAGCCTTATAACAGAGAAGCTTTTAAGAAGATTATGGTTAATTTGTGGAAGGTTGATAAGGGCTGTGTGGTCAAACTAGTTGAGAGAGATGTTTATCTCTTCTCGTTTGAATCGGTGCATGAAAGGGCTAGGGTTATGGCTATGGACCCGTGGCATTTTGAAAATGCCCTTGTGTTTCTAAAGAATTGGGAGAATTGGTGCCGGTTAAGTGGGAGGAGTGGAATACCATGAAATTTTGGCTCCAAATTTTGAATCTTCCGGCTAGTGGGATGATCTGAGAGATTGGTGAACTGATTGGCAGAGGCTTTGGAAAGGGCTATGCAATAGAGATCAAGGCGGATAAAGACGGCTGTTGCGTTGGTCATATTATGCGGATTCGGGTTCCCGTTGATGTTTCAAATCCTCTACGTCGTGGTGCCCGTATTCGCTTGGGAAATAATAGGGAAGTTATGTGGGTGGAAGCTAGGTATGACAGACTCCCAGAGTTTTGCTACAGGTGTGGTCGTATGGGGCACGCGTTAAGGAATGCTTGGAAGAAGGTACAGACACTCAAAGGTTAAACAACTCTTATCAATATGGACCTTGGTTGAGAGTCGGAGGAGTTAAGAAATCTGTCGGGCGAGCGGTTGACGTTGGTGAACAGAAAGCTCGCCCCTATGGTGGTGTTGAAGGCTTGACGGTTCAGAAGACGGATGAGCAGATTAGTTCCCATCGGTTGGGGTTCTCTTCCGGCCAATCTAGCGGGGTCTCGGCGGCAGTTACAGAGAGGGACGGTTTAGAACCAGAAAAAGCAGGGCTTTTAAATTCAAAAAACATAAATATCGTAACCGTTGAGAGGAAGTTTGACAATATTGGGCTTGGTGAATACACAACTACTAATTCTCTAAAGGTGTCTGTTGGGCTTGGGCCTGATCAGTTTTTAGGCTCTATACAGAAGGCTGAAGGTAAGATGGGGTCTGATGCTGATAAGAATATACAAGGGCCTACGAAGAGTGTTTCTAATGGGGCTTCAGTAGATATAGAGTCTACCCCAAATGAGGGTCGGACCTTATTTTCTATATCACATGGAGTTCTAACTTTCTCGACTGGTGTTTCAAAGGTGACGAAAGGAATAAATAGTGGAAGCTTGAAAAAAAGAGCCAGAGTGAGTACTAGCAATGTTAGCAAGAAGAAGGAGTCATTAGTGGAAGAAGAAGTTGGCAAGAGGAAGGCGGATATGGATGTTCTAGAGGAAGATGATGGGCATAGGATGAAGAGAGCCTTGGCTGATGTGACAAGCGTCTCTTCTCATGTTGGATCGACGGAGGTTGCTTGGCAACCCTGCAGGGTCCAATGAGTTTGCTAATTTGGAATGTTCGGGGATTGGGGAGCCCCCGAGTATTCATAAGGCTTCGAAATCTTCTTCGAAGTCATTCCCCAAAAGTAGTCTTTCTCTTAGAAACCAAGTTATCTGGAAGGAAGGCGAGGTTTCTATATCGAAAGGCTGGTTTTTTAAATGGTTTTCATGTAGTGGAGGTTTAGTACTTATGTGGAAGGAGGATTGGCAGATTAAAGTGTGGAATTATTCGAAGAATTATATAGATGTTAAGATAGTATCTCGTCAAGGAGAACAATGGCGTTTTTCTGGGATTTACGGTGAACCATCACAACAGGATCGTTGTCATACCTGGTCTTTATTGCGACGACTTAATGGTATTGCGAATATGCCATGGTTATGCGCAGGAGATTTCAATGAGTTTCTTCGTTTTTCAGAAAAAAAAAGAGGACGTTTCAAGTCATATCGACAAATTCTCTATTTTAGCGACGCTTTGGAAGATTGCAATTTGAAGGATTTGGGATTTAATGGATCGATCTTCACTTAGAAGAATGGTCAAGAAGGAGGTCGACATGTCCAAGAGCACCTAGACAGGTTTGTGGCGAATAATGACTGGAAAAGTATGTTTGATCACGCAAAGGTGTCCCACTTGGGGTTCTGGGGTGCTAACCATAGGGCTTTGTTACTCACGTTGAGGCCAAAACTTGATTGGAGTCACCGATGCAGCAAACGAAAGATAGAATTTTGTTTTGAACCTTGGTGAATGAAGGATGCAGAGTGTATTGAGGCGATTAGTAGTGCGTGGCAATCTCATCACTTTGATGGGACAATCCAATCTGTTCAGTGGGGTATGCGACGCTGTGCATCGGAGCTTAGGATGTGGAGTCAAGTGAAATTTGGTTTTCTTCCGAAAAGAATCCGAAATGTTCAACATGAGTTGGAGTTGCTGTACAAAAAACATCAGACGAATGAAGTGATTAGACGGACTAAACAGAAGGAGATGGAGTTAGACAACCTTCTGGCTAATGAAGAATACTACTGGCAACAAAGGGAGTGAACAGACTGGTTATGTGGTGGAGATCGGAATACAAAGTTTTTTCATGCAAAGGCCTCGTAATGGAAAGCAAAAAAACAGATTGAGGGACTCGAAGATTCTCATGGTCGTTGGTTGACCCAGCAGAACGGCATTGCTAAGGTAATTGAAACATATTTTCAAGATATATTTAAGTCGTCTCATCCATCAGAGGAGAATTTATCCATGGTTCGTGATTGTGTGGAGCCCTGTATTACCTAGCTATGAGTGAAATTCATACCAGTAGATTTTTCATGGAGGAGGTGAAAGCGGCGATGTTCGAGATGGGAAGTCTAAGAGCTCCGGGCCCGGATGGGTTTCACGTAGGTTTTTTTTCAAAGGAATTGGGCTGTTGTGGGAGAGAGTGTGACAGATATGTGCCTTAACATTCTTAATGGCGATCAGAGAGTGGATGAGTTGAATACCACGCTGATTTGTCTTATCCCGAAGGTCAAAAACCCCAGGAGAGAGAGTGATTTTAGGCCTATTAGTCTTTGTAATGTACTTTATAAATTAATAATGAAGACTATCGCAAATAGGCTGAAGAATATGTTGGGCAGTATAATTTCAGAAACGCAGAGTGCCTTTGTTCCGGGAAGGTTGATTTCGAATAATGTTATGGTGGCTTTTGAACTTGTGCACACTTTTAAAATGAAGTCTAATTAGGAAAAGGGATGCCTTGCTCTAAAGCTTAACATGAGTAAAGCCTATGATAGGGTTGAATGGTGTTTTGTTGAAGCGATGATGCATTGGTTGGGATTTCCAGCAGTTTTCCATTCATCTCCTTCCTTCATTCTAATTTGGTGGTATCTACTTTTTAAATCAAATTTTAAGAAAATGCACGCACCATGCAATTCATCTAACATGTCATCCAAACGAGGAATGAGAAAACGATACTTTATCGTGATGTTGTTGATTGCCCGACAATCAACGCACATCCGTGAAGAACTATCCTTCTTTGGAACGAGCAACACCGGAACGGCGCATGGACTCATGCTTTCTCGAATGTACCCCTTTGCCAATAGCTCTTCAACTTGCCGTTGCAACTCCTTTGTCTCCTCTGAATTGGTACGGTAAGCCGGCCTGTTTGGTAGCGCGGCGCCGGGTACAAGGTCGATTTGGTGTTCAATACCGCGGATGGGTGGTAACCCCGCGGGCATGTCTTCCACGACCACATCTTGAAATTCCTGCAAAAGAGCATCAATGACACTAGGTAGAACCTTGCCACTAGAGTTAGTTAAAAGTGTAGCCTCCTTGTACAAAAGTAAAATCATTGGCTTGTTTGTTAAGAAAGCTCTCCGCACTTCTCTTGCTCCTACAAAGAAATTCTTTTTAGAACACTCATGTTTGCCCTCACTTTTCTTTTGTGGACACTCTTGTTTTTCCTCACAACTCACTTTATCACTTTTCTTTTGTGTCTCTTTTGCTCTCTTTTGTCGCTCACTTTTCTTTTATCTCACACTTTCTTTTTGTTTAACTCTCTCTTGTTGTAGCTTAATTTGATCTTCATGAACTTGCTACGGCGTCAAAGGTACTAGAGTGATGGTCTAGTTGTTTCGCATGAGTGAATACTTGTTGGTGTAACCATCATGTACCACCCGACGGTCGAATTGCCAAGGTCTTCTAAGAAGGATATGCCTCGCATCCATGGGAGCAACATCACACAACACTTCATCTTCATATTTCCCGATGCGAAACGAAACTAACACCTGTCGAGTAACTCGAATTTCGCCCCCATCATTGAATCATTAAAGCTTGTATGGGCGAGGGTGATTAGTCATTGGGATTCCGAGCTTGTTGACCATCGTAGTGCTTGCGACATTCGTGCAGCTACCTCCATCGATAATCATGCTACAAATCTTGTCACGGACGTGACATCGTGTATGAAGGATATTCTCCCGTTGCTCTTTGTCGCCTTCCTCCTTGGCATGCACGTTTAAAGCTCTTCGTGTAACTAAGGTGATGGCCGCATCTGCTACGACTTCGTCATCCGAGACATCGTCCAAAAGTGGCATGGTATAGTCATCCTCATCTTCTTCACTTACCACTTCTCCATTGTCTAGAATTACCATACTCCTCTTATTCGGAAAATTGGTCGGTATGTGCCCAAAACCTTGACATTTGTAGCACTTTATGTCCCGACTACGTATTGTTGAAGCCTCGGGCTTGCTTGTCACTTGTGAAGTTGAAGAAGTTGGCTTGGATTCGAACTTGTGTTTTCCTCCTTGCTTGTCGTCTTTTGAAAACGGCTTATTCCAACTTGACTGCTCCGGATAGCGATTGAATCGAGTGCTACCCCTCGTCTTGAGTTGCTGCTCTATCTTGATCGCCATGTGTAACATGTCCTCCATCTCCACATAGTGTTGCAACTCAACTTGATTAGCGATCTCTACATTCAAACCCACCAAGAATCTCGCCATTGTGGCCTCCCGATCCTCCTCAACATTGGCTCTAATTATAGCAATCTCCATCTCACGGTGGTACTCCTCTACACTTCGTCCACCTTGTCTGAGTTGTTGGAGCTTCTTGTACAATTCCCGATAATAGTGGCGAGGAACAAATCGCTTCTTCATAACCGCCTTCATCTCGTCTCAAGTAGTTATTGGTCTCTCTCCGGCTCGCCTTCTATTTGTAACCAATTGATCCCACCATACTACAGCATAATTAGTGAATTCGGCTGCGGCAAGCTTTACCTTCTTGTCGTCGGTATAGTTGTGGCAATCGAAGACAAATTGCACCTTCGTTTCCCACTTAAAATAGGCCTCGGGGTCACTCTTCCCTTGGAATGACGGCACCTTCAATTTGATACCCCCAATATTCCCATCTTCCCGATTCCTATCTCCTCTACCCCCATGAAACCTTCTAGCATTACCCCCATATCCTCCAATCTCCTCCTCTTCGAAAACATCCCCAACGAAAGGGTCAAATTCCTCCTCAACGTCTCGTCGATGAACCCGTTCTCTCCGAGCTTCATTGTAGATTCGTGGTGGAGGTGCTTGATGGGCATTCTCGACTCTTTCTAACCTTTCGTGCACCGCGTCAAACTTTGTATTCATTCGTCTCATCTCCCCTAACAATGCTTCCATCATTAATTTTGGGTCCATTCCTCCGTGTACATCCTCAAGACTTTGATTAGACATATTTGCTGTAAAACAAAGATAGATAAAAGAAAAGTAGGACCTCACCAATCACTCCCTTACGTGTTTCGCTCTAAGTATGACTCAATCACTCGTGTATAAGAATAATTGGCTTTTACCCTCTATTAGACTCACACAGTCTACCTTTTACCACTCGGTCAATCCTCTTTCGGTTCTTATCGAACTAACCATGCACAAGAACACTCGAGTAGCAATTCACACGACTCACTAAGAACTTAAACACAACAGTTCGAGAAAATTGAGACTCAATCCAACAATGATATATTAAAATAATGACTAAGGCTTTTTTTTTATAATTATTATGGAGGTCTCGTTCTCTTTTTTTTTTTTTTTTGTTGATAGGCGTCAATGAGAGAAAACGCCGACTATAAAGAAACTCGATACTAAAACGAAGAAGAAGAAGAAGATAATTTCAACACGACACCAGTAGGAATTTAAAGGAACCAAATTTTTTTTTTTAACTCTAAGAATTCACAAAATGAAATAAAGGGATAGGCAAACCTAATTCGTAGAACCTGGCTCTGATACCAACTGATATGAACCCCGCGCGTTGTGCTCGTGATTCACGGTTTGTTTACGGATCGTCTACAAAATTAGATTCGAAGGTGGATTGATTGGTGCTCGAACGGTCGCGGAAAGTCCGTTCGATAAGCCGGCGAACGCCACAAGATAAATTCTTGTGTCAACGAGATAAATTCTCGCCTATGTTCGTTGTCCAAGGTAAATCCTTTGGCACTTTGGGTAAATCCCGGGTTAGTTCTTCAAAGAACTCAAGAGGAGAGAATGCTCTCAAACACACAAGGTTTCTGAATAATACGTCATATTCTTTATTGATGAAAGTTGGCCTTTAAATAGGCTCATAAGTTTTTACAACCCTAATTAGAAGCTAGATATTCTAAAATTCGAAAATTACCCTAAACAATTCGAAATTACTAAAAATAAACTAAGGAAAACGCGTTAAAATAAAGTATGCCGAAAACTAATCGTTTTGGCGATCGATCGGCTGGAACGGGGCAAACGATCGGCAACGCCTCTGTCCGTGCGCGCTTGATGTCAACTTTTGGCGATCGTTCGGCTAGATTAGGCGAACGATCAGCGATGGCTCTGCCTTTCCAATTGTCAATGTTTACATAAAATTTCCGAAAACTACTAAAACGACTCTAACATGTTCCTAAACCATAATTAAGCTATTTAGCTTCTAATTACATAAAATTATCTTTAATTTCTACAGGAACTCTTAATGGCTCGTCTCGGCTTGAATGACATGCACAAGCCTTTGTTGTTGAGCTCCTTTGATTGCTTCCTTCTCGGCGGCGTCGATTTCTTGATCTTGAAGCTTTATGATTAAACTTCGGAGTTCTTCCTTGAATCGCTTTGCTCGAGCTCTCGTAACTGGACCCGTGGGTACTGTGTATCGCTCACCAGGGGCTTGCGTAGTCACGTCCTCGTCATTAGAATAAGTCATTTATTCTTTGTCGATGATAGCCTCGTTGTTTTTCGAGCCAAACATGAGGAATGTGCTGTGGTGAAACAAATCCTTTCTGCCTATGAGCTAGCTTCGGGGCAATTGATCAATTTTCAAAAGTTCGCCATCACTTTTAGCCCGAATGTCAAACTAGGTATTTGGGATGATATTCTACATTGTTTTGGGTTGGCAGAGCACACGATCGTTATTTAGGATTGCCGACTATGGTGGGATGGGACAAGAAGAAAACTTTTGAGATCATTAAGGAGAAGGTGTGGCAAAAGCTTCAATTATGGAATGGTAGGCTATTTTCAGTGGGTGGAAGGGAAATACTCATCAAAGATGTGGCATCGGCTATTCCAACATATACTATGAGCTTGTTTAGATTACCGATTTCACTTTGCGAAGACACTTAGAGCATGATAACACAATATTGGTGGGGAGGAGATGAAAAGAATAAGATCTATTGGTGAAGTTGGGAGCAACTGTGTAGGCCAAAAATGGAGGGAGGACTAGGCTTCAAGGATTTTTCCACTTTTAATCAAGCCTTGTTAGCCAAACAAGGTTGGCGATTAATTCAAAATCCTTCAAGCCTTGCCGGACGTGTTTTGAAAGCTAAGTACTTCCCCTCTACTGATTTTTTGAATGCTAGAATAGGTCATAGGCCTTCTTTTGTGTGGAGGAGTTTATTGTGGGAAAATGAGCTATTGAATTTGGGGATTCGTTGGAAGATTTGAGATGGTTGCCAAGTTTCTGTTTCTGACACACCGTGGCTGCCCCGTCCCTATTCTTTCAAGCTGGTTACCGCCACAACAGGGGAGTTCAAAGATTGGAAGGTGACTGATCTTATAAACCCCATAACGAAGGATTGGGATAGTAAGAAGATTAATCGGGTATGCTGGCTGATCGATAGGGAGGCCATTTTAAAAATCTCAACTGGTGTGTCCCAAGTTTAAGGTCGTCTTGTATGGCATCATACTCCATCGGGTTTATACACGGTCAACTCAGGATATAGGACTACGAGAGATTTCCAACGAGATACTGGGGGTTCAAATGTTAGTACTGTAGGAAAGTAGTGGAAATTTTTGTGGGGAAGGAATGTCCCTAGCAAAGTCAAATTATGTGTGTGGCGGGCTTTCAATGAAATTTTTCCAACAACGTTCAACTTGGCACATAGAGGCATATTTATTGGGAAGGCTTGTATCAGATGTCACAGTAAATATGAAGACTCCTATCACACCCTCTTCGAATGCCCTGCTTCTGCTGAGGTTTGGAAGTTGTCAGCTTTCTGGTCAAATATTGCTGCTCTATATGTGGATGATTTGTACAGATCGTAATCAAGTTCTATGTGGAGATAAGGTGATGGATGCAAAGAAGTTACTAAAGCAAGCAGGGAGGTTTCTATTTGAGTATCATTCTACTCAGGTTGCTCTCGGAAGAAATGGTAGCAGCGAACCCTCCCCAAAACCTTCTATTAGCTAGTCTCCCCTTGCTTATGGTCATTTGAAATTGAACATTGATGCGGCGGTAGTATCGGGGCTGGATTATGTTGGTGTAGGGGGGCTAATCAGAGATCATGAAGGCGAGGTGTTGGGTGCTTTTTCTAAGCGCATACGAAGTGTTTCTGATGTGCTATTAGCAGAGCGCTTAGCCATACGAACAGGCTTAGTTTTTGCTATGGAAAGTGGTCTACGTGTATCAATTGTGGAAAGTGATGCGTTAAATGCAGTTCAAGCTATTATTAGCTCAATTTTTTGTCCTCTATAAGAACTGTGGTAGAAGATATCAATTTCTTATTAAAGTCAACCGGTGGTTAAACGTGCTGTCATGTTTCTCGTTTGGGAAATAAGGCAGCCCACTCATTGGCTTAATATGCTCTTTTTTGTGAGCAAGACTGTTATTTGATGGAGGAAGTTCTTCCTAGTTGTATTTCTTTTGTACAACCCGACAATGCTATGTTTTAGTAGTAATGAAATGCTTCCTTTATTTAAAAAAAAAATTTGGGAGGGATTTTCGCTAAAATCTACGAACATTAAAATAAAAAAAACTGCAAACATGCTAGAAGTACATATGACATGGAAAGTGTCATCAACGTGTCACAGTTTTATTTGCAAATATCTTTTATGATGCTTCTTTTGTATCCACTGCACTTGATTTGCCACATATCAATACAAGATTTGCAGAAACATTTTATGACGCTTATTTGAAAGATGTCA
This sequence comes from Boehmeria nivea var. tenacissima, assembly GCA_018132145.1. Taxonomy (NCBI): domain Eukaryota; kingdom Viridiplantae; phylum Streptophyta; class Magnoliopsida; order Rosales; family Urticaceae; genus Boehmeria; species Boehmeria nivea. Next base: position 6,863,980 of record CM030875.1, on the reverse strand, counting down.
TTAAAATTTTTTGCTTACTTTTCAATCACACGTACTCATAAAGTGTCATTGAAAATTTTTCAATGAATGAAATGACGCCACGTGGAATAATTCTCTTCAATCACACTCAAACTGCCAAGCGACATGTTTTGCAGTGTTCTCTATTAGGAATTGTGTAGTAGAGGAAGTAGTTATTTGTGAAATTTATTTGTTTTATTTTATTGTAATATTGAATGTTTATTATAATCTATTATATGATAACATGAACTATAATTTTAATATGCAAAAAGTTTTACAAACAAGAAGATTACAATAAATTGAAATATTTAAATTAGTACGTGATAGATCAAGTAGTAGAGATCTCCATGATTGGTATTCACTAATACTATCGAAGACGTTTTGAACGTGACTGTCTGATCTACATTGTCAGTGTATGTGACACTAGAGTAGAGATAATTTATATAATAAAGATTAAATAGGACTTGGACCGACCTTATTCTAGGATCTTTATCTAACTACCATTATAAAAATTCGAATCAAGGTCATTGGATGTATACATATTTTAAAGAAGCACGGGGGCTTAGTGCGCTGTTTCATTATCGTTTTTTGCATTTCTTGGTGTTCAGTTTCGAAGTGCGTTTCTCCTCGTTTCTTCTCGCGTTTCACTGCTCGAATGCCCCTTATTTTTTCTTATGCTCTCTTGGCATTGCTGTCTTCAAAGGATTTGCTGGATAGAGTCGCAAGAACGCTCGGGTCGACCATCAATCTCTTCGTCTCTTGTTTGCTTTCTTGGTGTTGCCATCTTCGAGGACGATTTGAATAATAGAGTGGCAAGAAAGGTCTACTTCTCTCTAACCGATCTCTTCCTCACTGGTTTGCCTCTTTCTCTTTGAATAGTTTTTGTTTCTTTCATATTCAGATGTTCTTAAGATCTGTATCGCCAATTTGTACATTTAGTTTATATATATTTATAGAGCTCAAGATTTGTATTGACATTTTGTGCATATTTCATTTAGAGAATGCATCGAATATATTAAAGGTACTCACAAAAATCATAGAGCCACATGCTCAAGTTTAACAAACGATAGCCACATAGAACGACACCCCTATCCATAAATTCACATGCAAAAGGTAAGGGAAGTTCATTAGTTAACAAAACACATATAAAAAATGAGACCTACATGAAAAAAAAAAATTTTGTGAGATTTGTTAATAGAAACTGTCTTTTTTTTTTTTTTTGCTCTTTTGATTATTGTAATTATGTTACTCGAAGGAAAATGGAGCTAATTTTATTTTGCTGGAGTTTCTTTAATCATCAACATCGTCGCCGGTTTGTGCTTCACTGATTTTCCTATATAGTGCTCCATTATGCCTTCACATTCCTGTTGTAGCTCGCTCGCATGGTGTTGTCTCTGGTAATCTATTGTTCGCTGTTATTTTTTTAATATATTTTATAAAGCATTATATATGTATGTGTCAAAATATACTATTTGTATTCGTGATATGTGTTTGTGGTGTGCTCACAACAATGTCTCTGTGTATACATGTTCGTGGCCGTGAGTTCAACTGTATTCCTACATGATTACATGGTTAAGGTCTTAAAAACGGCTATTCTACGTGAGAGAGGAGCTCGAATATAGTATGCTACGCCATCGTAACAATTGCGGCTCTCGCGTCCTTCATTTTTTCTCTACCCTCAGTCCATTACCGAGTATGGTGCTCTGTTGTAGCTTGACGGGTTCCTATATCGGCCGTCGCTCTCTCTATCATGCAGTTGAATTTCATGTTGCCGCGCCGTGCACGATAATCAAATATCTACTCTTTAGAGTTAGATTTTTACTTATTACGCTTTAGTCACAGGCATGTGTGTGTAGCTACCTATGTTTGTGGGGTTTTTTTTTTTCATTCGTTCGTCAATGTATATATTAATTGTCCTTGGACTTTTTAGCTTGTTAGGCGTTATTACTTTTGCGCTTTGCACTTCCCGCCTTTCAATACTCTTTTGGAAGCTATCTTCACTGAGTCCTAGGTTGTTTTCCTGCTGTGATAGATTATTGGTTTCCTATAAAACCCTTTGATCGTATGGGCTTTGTAGACTATATCTACTTTCTTTTTGCGTGAGGTATTGTTCTTCTTATCTACGTAATGTTTTGTTTGCCTTGAAAACATCCTGCAACCCAAAAAAATAATAATAATCAACAAGCTTGGGACAAAGACGAAGATTGATTGAAGATATAGGGTCTCATGGGTGCGAGAAAAAGTCTCATGGCCATCGTGATGGTCCTAATCGATTAGTTTCTTTTAAGCCTAATGAATGCGTTTCTCCTGAAATTGATAAATATTCTTACATTAAAATGATGCTTCCATGCTTATCATTGAATGTGCTTATTCTTCTGCCCATTTTAATTCCAAACATCATACCTTCACAAATAATTCTCTTAGTAATTTAACTCATATTGATCTTAATTCTATTAAGAATATGCTAAGAAATTGCGTAATGCAGCCCAAGCATACAGAAAAAGACGCATTTCGTTTGATGTACATAGGCTTCAAAAAAGACAAAAAAATGCCCTTAAATATGGCTTAAAAAAAAAAAGCTCTCGAGGAAATATACAGGCAAGCTGAAACGAATTGAAGGCGTCGTGAATTATATGTATAACAAAGAAAGACCCAAATATTTTACCCTTGTACGGGCAATGCTTATTCTAATTTAGGTTTCTTAGAGTGTTTTTTTGTTGACCTAGTGCCGCATGCTCTATTTCTATTCTTTGTACTTTGATAATGATCTTAACCATTTATGTGATTATATGGACTTTATTGCAAATAATGTTCTTTCTACTTACGGCTTTCCATTCTTTTGGTTTGACATTTTAATTACGGCTGATGAACCCCTTGATAGAATCACACATGCGCCTTTAACTCTTCGAGGTATGGAGCATTTTATATTTCTGCTGATGTATATCAATTTTGAGTTATTATTGTTCAGTCATAAATGTTGGTTAAAATAAGAATGCTTTTTTGGCTTCATCTTGTAGCTACTCGTCGTCATAAAACCCTTGATGGAATCACACATGCGCCTACAGATCTTGGAGGTATGGGCGTTTTATTTTTCTGGTAGAGACCTAGCGATTATGAGCTGATATTGTATTATACCGAATGTCGATAAAAATAAGAGACATAGTCAATTATATGTCCAACAAAAAAAATATAGACCATAACCCACAAATTCGTCATTTCAGAAGCACAAACATAGCCGTTATGTGTGACACGTCGAATGAATCTTCTCACCCTTTGTAAATATCATTTTCATGCATTTTTATTTATTTCTCGTAATTTCTTGACTCTAAAGGGCACTTCGGATATTATCTTAATCTTAATGTTTGAATAATTCATGTCATTTCGGTTTTATTTTTTCCCATGATTTAGAGGAGGGGAGTTATGTTTTTTTGTATGGATATGGTGTTATGTTTAACAAAAAAGGAAAGAAAAACTTAAGACAATAAATCCAATTTTTACTAAAATAATCTAATTCAGTACCTTTTTTCAACTGTATTTTTTTTTGCAATAATATATTGACATGCCCAAAGATTACATCTTTTCAATTACCATAAGTTTTTATTTATTTATGCTTTTTAATATGGCATTTTCTTAACAGTCCAAAATCCAGGTTTATAGTGGTACAATTTTTTTTTTCTTTTACCATAAATTGTAGTGGTGCTATTTAGAAAAAGAAAAATAAAATAAAACAACACAAAGAATACTACTCTTGTGCTAAGACATTTTCCTCCATGCTCAGTTTTCAAAAGGCCCAGATAGTTTTTTTTTTTGTATGGACAATACTTGTTTTATTTAGGTATCTTGAGTAACTTTGTCATTTGTCGTTTGTCGCACTATTTATTCATTTAATGTATACCGCATCATCAGTCTCTTAATATTATGGTCATAATCTGTAACGCTCCTAAATGGGGGTTAGGAGAAAGGATTAATTAGTTAAAAATAAAATTTTAAAACAATAATAAACATTGAACTTTGAAAAACTTTTTCTAAATTAACAATTTTGCTCCGGAGGCTTTTGAGAACCAAAAAGAAAAGATACCAACTGTAAATAAATAATCAGAGTTCAAGTATATCTTTATGCATATACAAAATTTCTCAAAAACACAGTTGGTATACTCTCCAATGGGATAGCATAAAATCTATGTAACCTCTATGCACTTAACTTATTGGCTAAGAGTTCAAAGAAAGTGAAACAAACCATCAAATCATCAAAACAGCCATCCAATGCATTGAAGACCTCAATTTAACTCCAACCGATTCGACTCGACACCTTGTTGACCCAAAAGATACCGAACGAGACCGAACCGAACTGAACCTGTAGGGGAGAGGAAAGTAGGGGGGTGAGCATTCACATGCTCGTAGGAAACCCATTTTTCACCTTTTGATTTTTATTAGCCATTTTATAATCACCTGCATAGTTAGGACATATAAACCAAGCCAGAAGAAATTTCACAAGAAAATAACAAGTATGCTCCATGTGAAATGCATCTTTTTCACAAACCAAGTTTTCATAGTCATTACATATATAATATAAAACAAGAAATTAAGCATCAAAACCCTGTCAAACATAGCAAACCCCGGGGAATCGAACATCCCACGGAAACCTAGTCTGCGCAGATCTAGAAAGGCAGCGGACCGTGCCAAAATAACCGCATATGAATGACATACATTATTTTGAGCATACTGAATATAATCATGTTCCTTTTTCAGAAAACCTTAGTTTTCCAAACATCTCAAACATTTCCAAAATCACAGGCCACGCCGAGACGTGCCTCTAATTTCTTCCATAGGTGATATATATACAATACAAAATAGGAAATATACTTCCTTTTATTTTTCTTTCCATTTACCAATTATTTAATAAAATCCTCACAAAAGATGAGTGATAGATTTCCTACCTCGAACTGAGCAATAATCCAATTTCAAGCTTAAGGTTCGCGCCGTACTCAATCCTCTGCAAGTCCCCTGCTAGTTCGGTTCGTTGAAAAGAAATAAGAATTGACCAAACTGATTGACCAATTGACCAAAACAAAGTGATTATGGACTCAAAATAAGTTCAAAACAAAACTCATGTAAAATAATAAGAAAAAATTATACAAAACCATAACCATGAGTTTTCAATATACAAGCACTAGACGTGCACAAATACTTTGTTACTGAAAATTTTAAGAAAAACTAACACCATTGCAAAATATAATGGTCAAGTAATAAGTCCAAATCTTACTCATAAATTAGAAATCCAAATAAGGCAGTGAATCAAATAAAACCCATCAAAGTGTCATTGATCAAATCAAAACCCAAATACAAGGATGAAAATAAGGGGATATTTCACCTCAAACACACTGCCATTAAAACATATTCAAAAAGCCCCAATTCTAGAGCAAACACTAATGGAAACTAAATCAAACTAAATAAGAGTAAAAATTATTTTCTAGGGCTTACAATGTGAAAAACACTTGCTGAAAAAGGAGATGAAACACTAGAGCTAACAGTGCTTGAACTCACTCCGCGATCAAGGCATCAACGCTCGTACGATGGCAGCGACGGCGGCGGCTCCCCGCTGCGAGCAACGACTACAGTGATGCCTAAGAAAAAGGCCAAGAGGGAAAGAGGCAAAGATGGCGTGAAAGCAAGAGAGAAATTTTATGTCTTAGGTATTCTTCATGTTTTGCTGAGAAATGGGCAGAGAAAGAAGCTGTACACAATTTGAGAGAGACAATCTCATGCTTCTGCGTAGAGAAGAAAAGAAATGGGGAAAAATGGGGAATGTGTCGTGGAAGACAAAGAATAGTAGGGATAGGTTTATAATTAATGGACTTTTGGGCTTGGGCTACTTAGGAAAATAAAGGAAAAACAAAAACAAAATAAAGAGGACTTTGGGCTTTGACCCCAAAGAAATTTAAGAATCAGTAGTTGTTGTTGTTTTTTTTTTTTTTTTTTTTTTTCAAATGGTCGTTACATAATCTCAACCATATGTTATTTATCATAAACAGTGACTTTTTCAGTTATGGCTTTATTTTTCTTTTGTTCCTTTTTTTAATTTTGCAGCTACTTATATTGACGGACCCCTTCATAGAATCGCTCACCCATCTTTAAATTTTAGAGGTATGCGAATTTTACCTTTTTTTTTTAAAATATATCAACAACAAGTTGTAATTATAATAAATATCTTTTTAGAAAAAATTGGGTTAGGGCTTTAATTTTTTAGCTCTTACTCAAGGTTTAACTAAAATTGCAAAGACCGTGGTTTTATCAGGAAGTGTTTAGAGAAAATATTCTTAAAATATCAGTGGAAAGAGAAAAAAAAAAAGGCCATGTTTTGCTTGGGAGATGTGCCTATGAAATCTTCAAGGCTCCAAGAACCAAAGTTATGTAATCATTGTCGGTCTATACTTTTCAAATTGGAAAGAAAAGGGTTTGCTGCTCGAATGGACAAATAGCCTTAGAGGAGAATGAAGTCCCTGATGAATTATACGTACTATTTGTATCGTCATATGATGAAACTAGAGAGTTCGAAAGGTGTGCTTGAATTTAAAATAGTAGCTTTGCTTTCACCTCCCTTGGCCTTAAGTTGGATAAAAAATCATGCTCGATGAGCAAGGTTTTTACACTTTTAGAGTTCAAGGCCAGGTTTATCACCGCATTAGACAACTTGTTCCAGTAAAAGATCCTCCGTCCTTTTACAACTCTATTTTTAAGACATCGAACATGAATTGTAGTGCTACCCAAAATGCCACCCCCAACCGACCATCCGCCTTACTGACCGACCACCCATCCGAATGGATGGGAAATATATATATATATATATATATATATATATATATATATTGGTGTCAGGCGATACCCACCTGATAATGGTGTATAAACAGGCGGGTGGTGGGTACAGAGATTTTTTGGTCGGTTTACACAAGCTCACCCAAGGATGTTTTAAATGTATATATAGTTTTTTATTTTTTTTTATCGTAGGGTTCTATTCTATTTGCTATCGTCTTTTTCATTCTGACACGCCTCCATGCTCTGGTCAACCAACCCTCCTCGTGCCTTCTGAAAATCGTGACTCAGCAGCCATCCCAAACGGCAACACCCTTGAGCCCTCGCACCATCATCTCATTGCCTGGTCGCGCCCTCGCCTCGCACCCTTGGCCCTTGGCACAAAGACCCAATGAAGCTTTCCTTAATTGTTAGGACTCTCACAACATGGTTAGTGTTACATCAATCGTCCAAACAGTAATGTCATCAATACCTTATTCGTATAAACAACCATGTTTATATATAATAATAATAATAATAATGGGTGGGCCTTTTCAGTTTGATGAGTTGTTGTCTTGAATCTTGGCAAAGTCAAGTGAAATGGCCCGATTGCAGGTGCGGCTTATAGTTTGATGTGTTTTTATTATTTTGCTATGTTTTTGTTATTTATATTAATTTATCAATGTAATAACTAATACTTGTCCACCCGCCCACCACCCACCCGCAAGACCTTTGATTGGATTTTGGGATAGCATTTCTGCCACCCGTTCGCCATCAGAAATGAAACTTCAACGCTCGGCAACCAGCCGCCCGACCAATGTTCACCCTTAATGAATTGTAGCATCGTTTAAACTTTTCTAATCAACGATCAACTGACTTAGTCACTAGGATAAGCCGCTTGATGCAAGTGAATCCATATTGTCAATTTTTCGTGCCCTCAAATATGTTTCTAACCTTACGGGCGAAAAAAATATCTATTTGCTATAATGCTGGACTTGATTAGCGAATTTATAATGCTCATACCGTTTCTCATGTTGCTGATGTGTCGGTCGACAATGGGCTAATAGTGGGGCGAGAGTTCATGATATCCTTATTACCATTCATAGTAGAGATAACTATAACATTAATTATTGCTATGGTTGCTTTGATCACATGCAGTATCCTTTGTTATTTTCTTATGGAGATAATGGTTGGCATCTTGGCATAAGAAAAAATTCCAATTGTATGAATGTACACCATGTTGTGCATGGTGCAGCGATTGATGGCCGTAAAGTCAATTCAATTGATGGGTTGCCTGCACAATAAAATTCAAGTATTTTGAGTGTAATTATGCAATTTCAATGCTAATTAAAATTTTCAAGATGAATGGTGTTGATATGAAGCTAAGACATTACTGTATTGGCAATTTTCTGAGCACTTTTTTTGACAAAAGCGTGATAGAATTCGGACACGCAGGAAAAAATTTAGTGTTGTAGGAAAGGTTGTGATTGTTAGCCCTATTGAAGGCTGGAGATACTACCTCAGGTCGTTGATGAATCATGTTACTAGTCCTACATGCTTTGATGATTTAAAAACAGTGAATGGTATTTGTGTCCATACTTTTAGAGAGATAACAATTGTCAGTTGTGTATATAAGAAGCTTCATCATGCGCAATTCCTTTTGCTCTTCATCGTCTGTTTGCCACCCTACTATCTTGTTGTGCAACTGATGATCCCCAATTTATGTAAGAGCAATTCAAGACGTCAATGTCTGAGGACTATCTAAACAACGATTTGCACATATATGCTGTAGAGCTAGCTACATTACATAGTATAAACTCTCTCTTAGAGCCCATGGGGTAATGTTAATGATTATAACTTGGTAGATTTCCATGTTGCTTTGGATTTAACTTAGAAGGCATTGAAGCTGATTAACGATGAATTAGAAATGCAAGTCTTTGATGATGATATTAGTGCCGTTGACAATCTAAATCCTAGACAAAAGATCGCATACGACATGATTCTAGAGAAGGTCTTATCATATGGCTTTGTAGTGTTTATTTATTGACGGTCCACGTGAGACTGGGAAGACGTACTTATATCGTTCTTTGCTCGCTATAATTAGATCAAAGAAAATAATTGCCCTTGTGACAATATCTTCTGGAGTGCCTGCAAGGTTGCCTGGTGGTCGTAATCTGCGTTCAAAATTTAATATTCCCATATAACTTGATGACAACTCTGCGTGCAGTGTTAGCAAACATTCAGGCCTTCCCAAATTGCTTCAAATGACCACTGTAATTGTATGGGATAAAGCACCTATGATTCACCAACAAGAAATTGAAGTCGTCAATCGCATGTTGCAAGATGTCAGTAGCTGTGCTTTATCATTTGGCGATAAAGTTATATATATATATATATATATATACATACATTTGCGGTGATTTTTTCCATATTCGTACTATGGTCCAAAAAGGAACGAAGAAATACGTTATGAAGGCTAGTCTTGTTCATTCACATTTGTGGTAATATTTGACAAAGATAAATTAAGTTTAGGATATGATATCAACCCCACCAACCCACCCAACCCACACCCCCCCCCCCCCCCCCCCCCCCCCCCCCCCCCCGACCCCCACCAACAACGTCTCTCTCCCCTCCTATAAAACTCCCATAAAATTCAAATTCAAGACATTTCTCTTTTTCTTCTTCTTCTTCTAACTTATATGTAAACGATCCCCCCGCAGAATAAAAAGTTTTCATTTACTTATATTTAATTTTGTAATAATGTTCATTTACTATAATAAAAGTTTTCATTTCATTTTATTCAATTTTATTTCATTTAATAATTTAACTTTTAATTTAATTTCATTTAATTCAATTGAAAATAATTTTTAGACCAAAATTCAAATAAATTACAAAATTTTCATAATACTTATAAAACTAAAACCACAAAATAATAAAACAAAACACTTATAAGTCTAAAACTACAAAATAAACAAAAAATAACTTATAACAAAACTTATAAAAATAAAACTTATAAAACTAAATAAAAAGAACCGAAAAAAATAGAAACGGAAAACGATTTCCGAAAATGGTCTTACCGTTACCGAAGTTTAATGGTAACGGTTAATGGAAACGGGAAACGGTTTCCGGTAACGGTAAGACCGTTACCGAATTTAACAAAAACGGTTAACCGTTACCGTTAAACTTTGGTAACAGTAAGACCGGAATCGTAAATCAAAAACTGTGAAAAATAGTTCCGGTAACGGTTCTGGTAGCCGTTTTGCCATCTTTCAGTCAGTCAGCATCCCTTACCTTTGCTTGCTTCAATTTCTCTACAATCTTTCACAGAACATTTCAGTATTATACTCAGAGTATGCACACTCATACATGCAAGGGTGGGTCGGATTGGCTTCATAATAAAGACAAGTAGGCGCATTCATACAAACCCAATCCTTATTTATTTAAGTTACTTGATTTTATTTTTCTCAAAGACTGTATTGATGGTGGATAATCTTTGTTATCTAGATATTTAACTAATTATTTTTATGTTATTTTTTAACCGTTTAATCTACAATAAATATAAATTTTAATATAATAATGCAGCACAAGACAGTTAAAATACTAATCAATTGTGCACAATAAAACTAGAAAAGTTATAAAGAGACCAACAAATAAATATTACTATTGCTGTCATTTAAAGGTTATAATTAGCAAAAATTTAGTTACAAAATAATTATCAAGATGAACTAGACTTCAAACTATTTTTTTTTAACAACTTAATTATGTCCTACTTTCATAAGACTTTATTTCTAGCTTGATATTATTACATTCAACTTAGGCATGCACTATACTTTAGCCAATAGAATAGTAGGAATCAACACTTCCCACTCATCAATCTATCACACTTGATTAGTGTTAATTTTTTTTATTTTATTTTCATAAAGTTTCAATTTTTAATATAATATTATATATATATATATAAATTCATTTATTTTATTTTTAATAATCTAATCTAATATAAGTCCTACCAAGAGTAAGTCTTTCAGCAGTTATTTTTATTGTAGTTTTCTCTTCTATTTCTATCAACATGCCTTTGCGGTAATAAAATAACTATTATTTTAATCTTTTCTCTTATCTATGAATTTGCACTAATGAATTTTATATTTTTGCTTCTTTAAAACATCCATATAAGCGAAACTGAATTAAGAGAGTATAAATTCATATCTAAGGTCTCCAAAAATGAGATAGGTTAAAAAATAAAAGTCATTATTGCTGCCAAAATAATTTTCAAATAACTGCTAAAAGCCCTACTAAACGTTCTACAAAACATCAATATGTGATTTTAATCGACCCATAGGTTTGTTAATTTATTACTGCAAAATTCATTATGTAACGACCCGACTTTTCGGACCGTTACCTTTAACTTTGACTATCATTTAATACTTAGTTCTCAAAATTCCAGAGAAAATTTTTTTTTTTTAAACATAGTTACATAATAGACTAGTAACTTATTAACTAAGATCTTTCTTAGAATTCTTTTCATATTAAAGTAAATAACATTTAGAAATAGTAGAATAAAACCTGCAAATAATATTATCTTAATACATAACCAAAATGTGAAGTTTGAAATCCATAGTTTCAATCACCAGTACTATTTTACTTAAACATGACTTTAGAATATTAAAACATAATTATCAAAGGTTCCTTAAGACCATAACAAAATATTTCATAAAACATCAGCGGAAGACTTTCTAGCGGTTTGCCCAATCTACCCTTTGCCACGCACCCATCACCGTCGCTTGTCCAATCCATCAAAATATCATAGTGCGGGTTTCTTACCTATAGCACGAACAACTTAGGTGAGCTTTACGCTCAGTGAGTACAAATACAATTCTCACAAAATATATGTCATGAATGAATGTCAAATTATGCTTCATTATGAATACTTTTAAAAATATTTTCTTCTATGGGATCCCCTATGTGTACGTACCGAGTGCGCGCGACAAAATGGAAAATCAAGGTTTGCAAGGTCCCCGACTACCACGGTCAATTACTTTCGCTCGTTAACCCTCACCTTAGTGGAGAGTGGTACGGCACCTTAACTTCTTAAAACTTAGTAGTCACGTCTTTACATTAAGTGAGCATGACAAAATGTAATGCTCATAGACATATTTGGAATCTATGCTAATATAGTTTAAAGCATAACACATAACACATCATCATTTCATAAACATCATAGTGAATGTATAAACACATAACATATTAAGAATATGACAAACATCATGACATAAGTTTATTTTAAAAACTATTCGTTGCCGTAGGTGAGATTTGTACTCACCTGATATCCTTGTATTAAGAGTACTTCCTTCTCTTAATGTTCGCGATCGGGTATCTTTCCTGCTTATTAGATAACTCGGTGATATATGATTAGATTCTACACTAATCATTTTTCATTTAACTACTTAATTTGTACATGAGTGAGTTACTAATATTATCACTAGAACTCAATAATAGGTCAATCGATGTTTAATATAATTCGATTTGATCTAATCACATAAAACTAATCAATTAATTAATTAAAATAATTAATTAATTTTCTCATAAAGATAAATAATTAATTAACAAATTATTAATTAATTAACTCCTAGGGTTAATTAACAAATTTAATATTAATATTAACAATTATTTAAGTTAAACTTTAACTCGTCTTAATTAATTACTGATACAATTTAAGGTAATTAATCTTTTTATTACTTAATTAATTTTGTATTAAAATTAATTATCTTCTACATAAACATATTCTTAAAATAATCAATTATAAATTGATTATAACATTATTACTTAATAATCTTCAAGATTGATTAATTAATCAATGTAAATAATTAATCTTGATCTCTTAACTTAAATTAAATAATTTAGTAGATTACTTAATTTAGTTACTTTGATTGCAATAAAATTTATTTTTAATCAACTCCTTAGCTTTAACAAGTTCCTAATTCTTTGTGTTTATTTTAATTAGCATCATTTAAGGTTTGGGCTCGTAAAGCCCATTTACCTTAATGTGGTCGTTCAAATATTTTGATTTATAAAAACTTGGGCCTTATAGGCCCATTAAGTATCTTCCTAATGGGCTTGAATTAGTGTATTTGAATATTGGGCCTAGGTGGCCCATTACTCACTTTATGGACTAAAATGATGAATAAATCCAAGGGTTCATTTTACCATAACTTTGTCCACAATAAACATGTAGATTCATTAAGACTTATGTTCATTATAAAAACATCTTACTAAATGATTTTAAGTTCATTTTAACATCTCAAAATTAATTTACAAATACTTTTTTTTTTAAAGAAGTTGAAATAACAAAATATTTTTTTAGTTTAAAATACTTTACTTTTCTCGCAAGAAGTTTTTATAGGTTTTTGAATAATAATAAACAGACCTATTTTCTGATTTTACAGCCCAAAAACGACTTTTGCAGAAAGGTCCTCATATTTTCAGAAAATTATAGTTTTGGCCTTACCTAAAATATTGATATTTTTGTCCCAAAATCAGTTTTGAAAGATTTTATCGGGAATTACTCCAACCACTGAAATAAACATTTTTGTCTTCTTGGTCAAAGTCTAGTTCATTTATTAACATACTCAAAATAAAAGTCAAAGTTTATAGTATTTTATGAATTTGGCTATAACTTTTTCTGTAGATCATTTTTGAGCTTTTAATAAAAATGAAAGTTTCTTATATTTTTATTATCTAAAACTTTCCAGTTGAGACTTAAGTCCAAATAAAATTTTATCTTAGAGTTTTACATATAGGCTCATCTTAACTTCACTTTTTCTACTTTTTCTAAGTAGATTCTTAAAAAATATTCTTCACAAAAGTTGTTTCATTTTCTGTTATCTAAAACTTTGTCTCAAATAGGTTAGGCAAGATTAGGCTTCTAAAGTGTCCGAAAATTATGATCTTCTAAAAAGGTCCAAACTGACATATTTTACAACTTTATCACTTTAGTCATTTTATGGTTCCTTTAAGCCTTTATATATCTTAACAAGCATTATAATACAATATAGTCTCATTTAGCAACTATAACCATGTAACAATATTTCATGTCATAGACATTTTTTTTTCTAATACAATTAAGCATATTATAACAAGAATTATAAGTGCTTACACTAAACTTTTAATTTATCAAGCACTTTATTATTATTATCACTTAAGAAGAAATCATAAGAGTGTACTTAAGATGCACCTTATCATCATTTACATATGTACACACTCATACATGATTATTCAAACATTTTTACTTTTTCAACCTTAGACAAAAATATAAGAACAAAAGATTAAACATTCAACATCATACATACAATATATAAACCTAATCTTTTATATTTTCATTGCATGTCAAGAGTATTTGGTTCTAACATTTCACCATCATCATTTCAACTTCAACATAGTAGTATATTTTTGGATTTACAAGAAAATCACAAAAATTCTTCATGCAAAGCAAAAGATAGTGTCTTGGTTCATTATATTTATCTAAACATTATTAACCATATTTGTTCATCTTACAATATCGTAAGAACCCTTTTAATGCTATCTACAACATCAAATAAATTGAATATTTATTTAATGTAAATGAACTTGAAAGAAGAATAGTAACTAAGTAATAGAAAAAAAAAGGTAAGTGATTATACCTCTTTGTCTAGACCTTCTTGTAGATTTTTTCTTGATATATATACATATATTTTCCTAGAAGATTAAATCCTCACCAAGAGGTTCTTTAAATTAGTCACAATAATTTTGAATGAGAAATATATATAAGGTGACTAATTACTAGTTTGGATACTTCCCACTTGTGCTTAGTTCCTTCTTTGCTTCTCACACTTCTTTCTTGACTAAAAGCTCTCACAATTATTTCTCTTTTTTTTTTTTGAGTTAGAGGAGTGTTTGAAAGAGTTTGAGCATTTTTTTTTCTATGAGAGAAGTGATAAAAGCTCATATATTGTTACTATCTCACCTTATATAACTATGTCTAAGTCTAGAGTTTAAAGTGTGTTCAAATTTGTAGTGCTTGGTGGAGTGTGTGAGTGAGAGGTTAGTCTTGTGCATTTTTACATTCTTACTCACTATAATTACTTTGATGACTTTTTCTTCCACAAGAGTTGTCATCTCAACTTCCTCTACAAAGTCCTACAAGTAACATAGTCATCATTACACAAGAGAAATGATGTGCCATATTATTTTCTTTCTTTACTTTTTTTTTTGTTGTAAGTGAGTACTTTGCCGTGTGAGTAAGCGTGTATATATATATATATATGTGTGTGTGTGTCTGTGTGTTTGAGTATTTTTTTTTTCAAAGCAAATGATGGCAAGGTAAGAAACCTTGTCGTGAATTAGTGTTGGCATGTGTTTGTGTGTGTGTATATATATATATATATATGAATTTTTTTTTCAAGTTAATCTTGCTGCCGTGTATGCGTAATATATATATATATATATATATAAAGAGTCTTTTTTTTTTCAAATACTAATGATTCAATTTTTTTGTCATTAATTAAAGATCAAAATGATCTTGACCATTAGATCAAAATTATACTAAATTTTGTTTATAATAATTTTATTAATCATCAAATAATAAATCATGCATTTAAAAATTAATTGAACACCAATTTCTACTTTATTATTGGATAATTAAACTAATTTTCATATCACAAAATCATATGAGTTTTTGACTAAACTTGGGACATTACACATTAATTGTATTTTTCTTAAATTAATGCTATGACTTTGTTATGCAGCAAAATAAATTAGAGTAACTCTCTATGATGTAGCTATATATGCTCTACAAACAAAGTTTCAAGTGACCAAAATATATTTCATGTTAAATATACTGTAAAAGAAGTGAAGAAAGAATTTAGGGAACGCAACGACGAGCTTCAATGGAAAATAACTTCAAGAACAATTATTCAAAAGCTTAATGAAAGTCACAACAATTTGTTGGAAAGTTCTTACAATTTTACATATTTTTCACAGCTCAAAACACACGTGGAAAAAAAAAATCAAAGTTATTATTATCACTCATCTTCCCTTTAAATATACTTAATTTGTTATTATACCATGTTATATCATGTACTTAAACTATAATTATTTTTTTTTAGACTCCAGCTATTATTGACAATTAAAACTATGATGCTATCGCTATTTCACTGACTTGCCCGCCTCTTGAAAAACTAACTGCTAAAAACATAGGCTTTAGCGGCAAAATGAAAATACTGCAAAAGACACAAAAAGTGCCGCAAAAGGCTTTCCGGTACTTTTTTGTGGCACTTTAAAAGTATCGTAATAGTCAATGTTTCAAATGAAACAACGCATAAAAAAACATAATTTTTGAAAGTACAGTAAAAAATTTTGCGGAACTTTTTAGTTGTCGTAAATTTTGACACATTTATGCACTCAAATTTCACAAATTTTTATAAAATAAATTAATATTTTTTCACATGAAATATTTAACATTAATTATCATATAAAGAAACAAAAGGAACACTATATTTTACTAAAAACACATTTTCAATATCAAGAGATAGTATCTAAATACAAAAGCATATTTTTCTCAATTAACAAGATTGTATCAAACTCTAAAATGCACTTGCTTCAATAAAATAAATTATGGAGAGATGATATAATTTCTAACAAGATAATCTGTCAGATTCTAGAAATAGAATCCCCATCATTTAATTTTTTTCGTCTTCTTATTCTTCTCCAGCTCCTCCTCTTGATCCTTCTCATTTTTCTTTTCTTTCTTTTATTAGTTGACTTTCTTTCTACGTCAATAATAAAAAGAAGTTATATATATAAACTCACTATAATGATACACTAACTAGACATGATTTGATGTTTGATAATTTCACTATTGAGAATGTAATGAATGATGTATTTCTTGAATGATTGTGGGGCAAGTATCAAAATAACGAAGCATCATCTCACACTTTGCCTCTTTTTGGGCAAATTGATCCTTAAATTCTTCTCGTACCTATCTTCTTATGTCCTCACGTACCTTCTTTATATCTATTTGCTTGTTTTGACATTTAAATTGTTGTGATTCTGAATGTTGGAGTCCATAAGCTCGACATAAGCTAGGTGAATTTTTTCCCATAACTTCATTAAAATCTCATTCTTGATATTTGTTGAATTTGAAGACTCTGGTTGTAATTGAGATAGACGTCCTTGCATCATCATCTATATAAAAGAACACAAAACTTGTGATTTGAAAACATTAAAAAAAAACCAACAAGATATTAACTAAATTTTGTGTTACCATTGTATTATCTGAAACCTCGTCAACAGCACGTCCATCTTTCTTGGTATGTGTTCGAATGTAAACATCAAAGCACGATGACTTTACCTCACCATGAGCCATATAATTAAGAAATAAAAATAAATAATTATATTAATAATTCAACGTAAAAATACATATAGAATATTAAAATAAGTTTGAGATAGCGAACCTCATGAGCTACTGATGCATGACTCTTTCTCCCACTAGTATGATATGTCTTTTGCTTTTTGCGGCTTCGACGATTCTTTTTACCTTTTCTCTGTTGATAATATAACATATATTAACAAAAGAATATGTTAATTAGAGAAATAAATATTAACTAAAGTTTAAAGGCATAACTATTGTAACTTTAACACAGTGGTACCCCACATCTTTACAAGTATTGACCATTGATCTTTTTCTACACGTGGTGGGTGATTTGCCAAGCACTCTTCATCGTTCCTTTTTTTTCGTATAATATTTCTTATTTATCGTGGCCTTCAAATTATTCCAAAGCTTTTCGATTTGCTTTAAGCAATTTCTTTTGTATTCTTTAGGTGTATTAATTCTTTACTTTATGAATAAAATCTAACATCACTATAGGAACATTCATCTTACTGCAACAAAAAATCTAATATGACAATTTTTATGCCAGTAAAAGGTGACAAGTAAACCAACATTCATGGCAATGCTAATAATTAAAAATGATCGATCGACACAATTATAAATTGTACCTTTACTTCTAACCAAACTCTTTCCTTGTATGATTTGCGATCTTTATCTCTCCAATCATTAAAAGTGAGAGACAATCTACAAACAAAAGAAACACATACGTTAACTGCATTAATCATTAAAAGCTAAATAAGCAAAAGCAAATATTATTTATCACCTATTTCCATCTCGAGCTGAAATGCCTAGATGACTAGCTAATGTGCTTGCATTATCTCTAACAGGTTAAAAGTAATAATTAAATGTAATGTCCAAATCTTCTCCCGTTGCCCATAAGTAACTCATTTTAGCATTTCCGCGAATATGTGATTGTACTGAATGTGTATCTACAAAACAAATATAAAGACACAATAAAGTTGTTAATTATATTATAATGGAAACACAAACAAATTTAACATATTAAATGTTACCTTCACTATCCGAGGAAGACATAAATTCACTCTTTGTCGAGCTTGAACTTTCATTTTCATTATCTTCAAGGCTCGAGCTTGATCCTTGAGTTGAACTGGTAAGATTCAATATTTTTTTTTTTGGAACCATTTCACTGTTTCACAACTAATAACATAAATAGTTAAGTTATACTTAACAATTAAAATCTATATAAACAAGAATTTTATAGAGATTCTAGACTCTATTCACTAGAACTTTCATGATTTTGCTACTTCAAGAAAACTGAACATGTCAACAAAAATCAGCATATTAAATCAAAATATAATTACTTTGTTCATAAGTTTAAGCCTTAAAACTTGAGATAGTATAGAAAACCTTAATACATCTAACACCAACTCAACTAGAAAGTTGTTGAACAAAATATTGACTCCAACATATTAAAATGTGTGTAATTCTACCCAAAAACAACTTCAAATTCACATAAAAATATGGGGTTTGGTTTTAATATCTTGAAATAAAACCACTTCAGCCAATAGTAATAGAATAGAGAGATAACTAGACATTAATTAAGAGTAAAATAAAAACACATGAAGGAAGGAAAGAGAGAAGAGAAGGGGTAGAATACAATGGCCAATACCATACAAAAAATTTAACGAATGAGGAATTTTCATATTTAATACATGAATTAACTCACATGTCATAGTTATCCCTATGTGCCACTCACTTC
Organism: Boehmeria nivea var. tenacissima; assembly: GCA_018132145.1. Lineage (NCBI taxonomy): Eukaryota > Viridiplantae > Streptophyta > Magnoliopsida > Rosales > Urticaceae > Boehmeria > Boehmeria nivea. The sequence goes on along the minus strand of CM030875.1, from coordinate 6,845,054 downwards.
GACAATCTTCATTTTTGACCACTAAAATTATAAGTTGGGAAGCCAGACCAAAATATATAAAAGGAATCAAGAGAAAAAACTGGGTATATGCATGTTGTGGTGACAAATTAGAATTCAATCTCGCAATCTATGCTTCTCTTAAGCAAGGTCGTAGACATCTATTTATTATTCATTGCGATCAAAGACAGGAAATCACTAGTTCTTAGGTGATTTTTTCCAATGGAACATGGTAAAATGGTATGCTTAATAAACCAATACAATTAAGCACACGATCAATCAACAAATGAACATTATGCCATGTAACACAAAATCCAATCCTTCATCGGCAACTACCATATTGAATTCAAATCCAAAACTCCATATTGCAGTATAGGAAACCAAAAGAACAATGATTAGTTGAGAGATTAGAGGTTCACACTAACACGAAGACGAGAAACGTGGTAAGCAATAGCAACGAGGAGCGTGAAGTCCACCAGCGTTGACCAAACCACTATTTTATAGCAACGAGAGTAACTAGAGATCAAACACGTCCCTGACAGCACATCCCCTGCCACTAAGAGATCAAACATTTTGCCAAACACATCAATAACAATCTTCGATCATCGTATCATCGACAAATTTCTAGGGTTTCTAATAGAATCGAACATAAAAGTAGATAATGATAAATTTATAGCTAGAAAGCTAGAATCTGCTAAAAAGCCTAAATAAAAAGTAGAATTACTTTGAATCAACCGAGAGACGAGAGATAATTGACGTACCTCAGAGAAGCTGAGAAAGAATTAATAAGACCACCACGTCGAGAGAATTTTTTTTAGTCGACGATACCGGAGAACACTATGTTGAGAGTCGATAGATTCACTGAACGCCTTGCCGAGAGAGTCAACGACACCGAAGAACACCGCACTGAGCATTGACGGATCCACTAATGCCACGCAGAGAGAGAATTGACGCCACCGTCGAGAACTCTGCGACGAGATTCGATGAAATAATCGAGTACTCTCTGAGAATGTTTTGAACAAGGAAAATCTTCTAGGGCTCTGTATCAGTGAAAGACTGTAGTTAACAAAAATAAATAAATGACAGAATAAAAGTTAAAAAGAAGGATGAGTCTCAAGTGGGGAATGCTTTTTTATTCCCCACCTGGGGAACGCTTTTATGCTGATGTGTTAGGACAATGATTGGTCAAGTGCATCTATTTCACATAGTCTCACACGTATGAAATTGCCACCCACTTACAATATCGATATCGTCAGTAAACAAAGAGAAAAAGAGGGTCACAGCCTCCCCGAACGTACAATAGAAGAGCTTGCTCCATACCGCTGGCACGCACTGTTGAACATGAAGCTCCGATATGGTACGTGTTTGCCGGTAGACAAAAATATCTGCCCACAGCCACCACTAGCCGCGCAACTGCGAAGGATCACTCTAATATGGTACGAAGATTCTCAGACAACTGGCTCAGCGGTGCCATGTCGGACGCTGCCAGAGAATCCTCTATTACCGACGCCACTTGTCGGCTCATGTACAATATAGATAATGCTGTTGTTGCTTGCAATCTCCTTCGAATCGAAAAATCCAGCTTTTGTACAATTCATAACTGGTTTCAACCTTTTTTTTAGTATATCAGTTTAGTATATTTTATCGCCATTATTATAGAGAACATGGCTTACAATGAGACATCAACAAAAAGCAAGAAGGTTAAAACTTGGCACTTTTCTAATTTTCGGGGTAAAAAATTTGTCAATGAGATTGATATAAAGAAAATTCAAACTTGATGGTTAGAATTAAGTGTTTCTAAATGCATTGTGTATAGTCACATCATGCTCATTAGCCAGTAGGAACTCTAAGTGATTTGTTGTTGAACCTCGTCTCGGGTGTAGATAACACCCATCTCACGTCCACAAAAGACGACAAAATACTCCTTGCAACTCATTCTACACTACGTAGAGAACGTTATGTAGTATAGTACTCTACCATAATAAAATATAATATTAAAACGATTATTAATCCTATTGCTGAACAAAATTTAGCAACAAAATATAACAGAAGTCGCCAAAACTTATTTCACTATCTCCGATGATCGACCTTGGTCAACGAGAAGGTCACGTCAGAATCCTGTTATTTACCAGTATTCAGGACTAAATATATCCTAGTCCACTATTTATACTAGTTGAACACACCCTCGTACGGGCCACATGATTCCCCCCTACTTGTATGGCGAGAGCAATATTTTTTAAATGCCCATTTACGATAATGATAATGAATACGTACATTGCGAATTAGCTATCTATTTTGATTCCTCCCCCTCTAAATTAACGTTCTTAACCACTTTAGAGTTGTAAGATTGATATTCGTTCATTAGTAACTGTGTAATGCTATAATTATACCATTATGGTGTAATATACAAAATGCATTAGAGATGTTCTGTTTGATCAAGTTAATATTATATTATCTAATGCGCTAAAATAACAAAGAGATTATTTATTTATTTAGTTCAAGCGAATGTACATTATAAAGTATAAGATGCTCACACTTAAATAAAATGACTAATCGACTATTACAATACTGTGGGACTACTTTTTCTTAGGAAGTATTGCAAAAAAGGCCCTAAAAATGTGTGTATTTGTGAACGAGTAGCTCTATGGCATCGATTGGAAGCAGGGTACCAATAGGATTGGGTGAACTAAGTCAAGCCAATAATTCCATTAGCCCAAAAATGTGACTTCTGCAATATAGTCAAGTAGACTATGTATCGTAAAGTAAAGGAAGTTTATGCATAGGCAGCAACAAAAGTTTATGTGTAACATGTTGATGAAAATAATTAATCAAAATTATCATATCCTAAATATCCTTGATGGGAGTTGCACTACTAGAAATAGGGGCTTTAGGCGGCATTTATTTATGGCATCTGTAAAAAGTGCCGCAAAATTGTTCATATTGCAGTATTTTTTTTTTGTTAATGTCGTTAATATACGACACTTTTCACTAGTGCCGCAAACTTTACGAGACTTGTATAAAATTATATAAAAATAAATACATTATTACATATCACACCTTAGATATACACATATTAAAATTTAATCAAAACATTAAATGAACATTATAACTTAGTACTGTATCAATATAATTTATATAAAAAAAATTTAGTTTTCAATTTATTAATAAAATAAAACCTATCATACCTCATAAGTAAATAATTATATATATAATTATATATTATTTTTTCTAAAGAATAATGTAAAGGAAAAAAATGGGAACTTTGTTTAGAAATTTTCGAAAATCTCACTTATAGGAAATGGTTTTTATTGAAGCCACCGTGGGAACATTTATTGAAAGCTATTTAAAGTTGAGAATAAGTTTTCGAACTCAGGTGACGTGGAATCGGGTGAATTCGGGATTTAATAGAATTTTTATAATTCTCGAAGCATGGAAATTAGAGTTTTAGTTGTGAAATAATTTTAGAAATAAGAAACTTAGTCGTGAAAAATTTCAGTAAAAACCGCTATTTCAGGACCGAAATTGTAAAGCTTAGGAAAAATATGAAATGAGCTTTATAAATTCTAAAAATTTACATAATTTTTATACTTAGATAAAGAAAGGGATTAAAGAAAGAAATTGTGCTGGAAGGGCTAAGAATAAGTTTTGAAATGTAATAATGGACTAGGTTGTTAAGGGTTTATACTAAAGTGCAAATTTCTTAAACGAAGTAAGCACAACGTGTCTCACCTTCACATGGACAAGTATAAGCTGGCCTTTAGACATGAAATCTGATATTAAGTTGGCTTAGTAAGCAAGTTCAAGTAAGAGGTGTCAAATTCAAGCTCGAGGTGGAAAGGCGATTACCTCGCCGTGACATAGTCGTGACACACCAAGTATTTAAGCTTAAGCTTGTAGCAATCAGCCCTTGCATGACCTTTTAACTAAAAGAAGGCAGAAAGAGTGAGAAAATAAAGGACAATTAAGAAGAGGAGGAAGGACTAGAAGAAGAAGAAAGTGTACAAGGAAAAAGTTTGGTTTAGAGCAAGCTTGGTAAGGTTTCTGATTTCTTCTTGCTTACACCATCTCTCAGGTAATATTTCAGCACTTCATAACTCTTTGTATTTTGTTTTAAACTATTGAAAAGCTTGGAGAAGTGTTTGTAAGAAAAGTTCCACAAGTTCAAAGAAAAACAAGCAAGACTAAAGGTAGAATTCTTCCTCTTAAACCATTGATTTGTACAAGTGTGTTTCAAGAGTTTTATAAATAAAATAGGATGTCAATCATGTGAAACTGAGTTGAGGATTGATATTTGATGATGTTGAATTTAGTTTTTAATTGAGAATTGATGAATTGATGACAAAGGGAATGGTTATCTTTGGTTGAGAAAGAAATTTATAAAGTTATAACAAGTTTTGAATATGTATTAAAGGTCTAAACGGAGAATTTTTTTGAAGTTTGGTTAGTTTTGAAGTGTAAAATAGTGAATAAAGCATTAAAAGTAAGTTTGGTGGTGTAATTGCACAAATTAGTGCAATTTGGACCCGATCCGGGCAAGTTGGCACTTTGGGCGCGCTGTGGGCGTGCAGCCTACGCCCGTGCCCGTGCCAGGCGTGCTTCCCGTAGCCCGTGTGCGTGCCCAACATGTGTCAGCTTGGGCCAAATGACCCGAAATCGACCTGAAAGACTATTCTAAGCCTTGTTTTGGTCCAAAAACCTTTAAAATGAATTTTAAACACTTTAAATGAATTTTTTATAGAATAAATTTTAAAACCTAATGAGTTTTTATATTCCTTTAATAGCAAATCCAAAGTTCCGACCCTCGGAAGACTAAAACTACCTCGAACGATGATTTTTGCACCGAGTGACTTCGAGTAAGTAACGATGCACCTACAACACAAGAATAAATTGTAAAATGTGTTAGGAATTGTATGGTTATGCATTTATGTTTTTGCTAGTAAGCAAAATAAGGTTTAAACTCGGTAACGATGAAACTAATAAGATTAATAGCTTCGTCCTTATTAACTCATAAAACTTAGTTTGGGCTTTGCCCGATAAGTTAAGATGAAGGATCGAAATTACCCGAGCCTTTTAATATGTTGTAAACTAATCAAACGATGAAGTTTCCTTTGACTTACAAGTCAAGGAATCACGAGCGTTATTAATGAACGGTTTCACCGCCGTGGAATCTTATTCCCGCGCGAAACAACATTATGACCTCAAAATATTCTTTTGAGCTTCAAATGATGAATAATGAATAAAAAATGAAAGAATATGAGTTTAATGAAAGTATAAAGAATATGAGTTTAATGAAAGTATTTGTCGGGTTTACATCCTGAAATGAATAACCCTAAATAAATATGTTGCTCGGTTGTCGTAAATGATATGGTACCGGGGGTTATTGATTGAAACGTCAACAACATAAGATAGAATGTTACGAAAATAAGTCGATGGTACCGATACTACTCTTTCATACTCATGCCCTCCTGATAATGATGATGAAAATCTTTTTAATACAACAAAGTATGCTACAGTTTTTAAAATAATGCAGGAGGATGTAATGTGACCGGGAGATGCTTTAAAGGTTGAGCTGGCCCACTTCCCACCTGGCGCCTCATGTTATGATTCATATACGGTATCATCAATGGATCCCGAACTCCCACATGATGTATGTTCGCCGATTTGTCCACTAAGGTCTCTGATCACAAAATGATGGTCGAGACAACGTTAGAAAATACTAAGAAACTATTTCGTGTTACAGGGATCATTTGGTATGAGAAAAATGACCCCTTATATTGTTTTGTATACTTCTCATTATTTATATTTCATATGGGATGCATTAATTATCATGGCATATAGTATAGATAGTTTCGTTACTTATTGAGTTTAGCAACTCACCAGGTTTCTTGTATTGTAGACACAGGTAAGATGTCACAGAGATAAGGAGGAGGTCGAGGATGCTAGAACAAGTATGTGGACTACCTGTGGTAGTTGAAGACTCCCTTGGCTAGTTACTTTGTACTACTAGTTTGTAAAAATGAATATATTAAATTAAAGTACTTTAAAGAACAACATTATGTACATTTTGAGACGTCGTTGCTGTAACATAGTTAAGATGGGTTTTGGTTATTCTACAACAATGTTGTAGTTTAACTAAGAGTTCTTACTATATTATAGCAATGCTACAGTAATGTTTTACCAAAAAAAAAAAATTACGTGCGTACACTACTTTCTATAAATTACATAGTGATTGACAGGTTTTAAGTATAAAACTTATACGTACGTAAGCAAGTATGAGTCACGATCCGTTGAAGCGGGTCATGACAATACTGATGCAAAATATGCCTCATATGGTTCTTTGGCTTTGGCCAACAAAGCTTATGCTTTTCACATCTATGTTGTGATGTCAAAGACTAACGATGATGCATTGAGAGATAACATGTTGGAGTAATGGAGAGTAGAGAATGCCAGAATTGGTAAGAAATTAGCTAAAGAGTCGACGAAGAGGGGTGTGATGTACGCGCTTAAGAATGAGAGATCGAGAAAGAAATCTGGTGAAGAATCGGAGGTCAACTTCTACAACCACGAGGACCCATTTGCTCGTACTTGCGAGGTCCTATGAATATATTTTATTAGAATTCCTAAAGTAAGCGTTTCTCAAAAGTCTAAAACACCAGATAATAATAACCATACAAGGTCGAGTATCTCTACTGCTAAATATTATTTTGTTTTCTTATATCTATAACAACTTGGCTTGTAATGTGATGGTCCCCTTGTATTACCCTTTAAGAAATCCTCGTTATGTGTCAAACGCTGTTCTGCGGGTTGCAAACGCTCTTGTCCACTATGAGTGGAACTTTGAGTAGGTTTAGTAATAATATTTCACTGCAATCAATATCAATATGATGCATAAGAATCGTTTTTTTCCAAACAATATTTTAGTTAATAGCGGGAATTATAAGCACTCTAATAGAGAAATAATTACATACGGGCGTTCCGCCGTTATCTTAACGTCTAAAACGTTATGCAATAAAAATTAATCAATGTTAATTTTTTTTGGTTACCAATGACCTTAATGACGTGGCACATACGGGCAAATTATGGAATTGAACTGAACCTCTATGGTTAGTATTAACCAAAAAAAAAAAAGGAGTAATCCAAGATTATGGTGCAGTGGTATATTAGGTAGCGGTCGAATACCTAAGACATTGAATAAAGTGGCCTAATTAGTAGATTGCATCACAATTTAACGGTAGCTGATCACGCCCAAATTGTGCAATGCTAAAGCGGTCCGTGGTAGCACAACAGAAGCGAAAATACTTGCTTGAACAATATTTTTCTGAGCTAAAATACTTATTTTTCTGAGCTACTTGCTTTTCTTGAAGTGTTATTACCGGAAGGAAATGAGATTCCGAAGTCCATGTACAAAGCAAAAAAGACTCTAAATACACTTGGCATGAAATATGAGAAATACCACGCGTGTCCAAATGATTGTGTTTTATATCGAAATAAATTGAAAGATGCAGTTTGTTGCCCGAAGTGTGAAGTGTCGAGGTGGAGGAAGAAAAAGATTAGTAACGAGGATATGGCAGGGATTCCTGCCAAAGCTTTGTGGTACATTCCGATTATTCCTCGCCTTATTCGATTATTTCGTAATCCTAATCATGCTAAACATTTGACTTGGCATGCCGATGAGAGGGTAGAAGACAGAAAATTACGTCATCCAGTAGATGCACCTGCATGGAAAAAGGTTGATAACATGTGGCCAGAGTTTGCGACTGAATCAAGAAATATTCGATTTGGACTTTGTACGGATGGAATTAACCCACACGGATCTCTAAGCAGTAGATATAGTTGTTGGCCAGTAACTCTAGTAATATATAACTTACCGCCATGGTTATGTATGAAAAGAAGATTCATGCTCCTTTCACTAGTAATTTCTGGATCTAAACAACCCGGAAACGACATCGATGTCTATTTGGCTCCATTGATTGAAGATCTCAAACTTCTTTGGAGATACGGTGTTAAGGCACATGATGGTTTCAGAGGTGATGATTTCATTCTTAGAGCTGTTTTGTTGTGGACGATCAATGACTTACCTGCTTATGGTAATTTATCAGGGTGCTCGGTGAAAGGATATTTAGGATGCCCAATTTGCCAAGAGAATACATGTAGTAAGAGATTAAAACATAATAGTAAAATAATATGCGACAGACACAGAAGGTTTTTACCTTTGAACCATCCTTACAGAAAATGGAAAAAAGCATTTAACGGCAAACAAGAGTTAGATGTTTTATCTTCTCCGCTAACAGGGGTTGAAATTGAGAAAAAATTATCTAAAATGGAATTCAAATCCTTCGGAAAGATTCCGAAGAACAGCGGAGGAATCAAGTAGAGAAAAAAGCGAAGAAAGGAAGCTGCCCAGACTGCTAAACCTACTTGTTGGAAAAAAAATCAATTTTTTTCAAACTAGATGCACATAGAAAAAAATGTCTGTGACAGCTTGATAGGAACTTTGTTAAATATCCCTGGTAAAAGTAAGGATGGGATCTCTGCTAGATTGGATCTTAAGGAGATGAAGCTTCGACAAGACTTGTTTCCAGTTGAAGTTGATGATAAGCGCAAATATCTACCACCGGCTTGCTTCACTTTAAATAAAGACGAGAAGTGACGATTTTGTCAAATTTTAGCAAATGTCAAAGTTCATGAAGGTTATTCCTCTAACATTCGCAATTATGTGTCAATGGAAGAATTGAAACTGGTCGGCCTAAAGTTCCACGATTACCATATACTTATGCAAAACCTTCTGCCTTTGGCCATTTATTCCATTTTGCCTGAACGTGTGCGGAAGGCTCTTACAAGATTGTGCATGTTCTTTAATATTATTTGTTCCAAAGTTGTGGATGTGACAAAACTACGTTCACTTCAAGACGATATTGTAGTGACATTATACTTGCTTTAACAATATTTTCTACCTTCATTTTTTGATATTATGATTCACTTAGTAGTTCATTTGGTGAGAGAAGTGAAATTGGGTGGCCCAGTTTATATGCGCTGGATGTATCCTTTTGAAAGATACATGAAAGTTCTTCAAAGTTATGTTAAAAATGCAAACCGTCCCGAAGGTAGTATGGTTCAAAGCTATGTAGCATAAGAGGCCATCGAGTTTTGTTCAGAGTACTTGCGTGGAACAAGAGTTATTGGGTTAGCGTGTGATGATGGAGATGAACATCTCAACATAACTAGGGGCATCAACGGTGGCTCTATTGTAACGGTTGGTCGTAAACTACTTAATAAAGCTCATCGTATTGTCTTGCAAAATTCAAATGACGTACAACCTTATATTGAGTGAGTGATTATGTTATAATATCTTTTTTTTTTGTAAGTTATACTACTTAATTTTTAAATTACTTATACAATGGTAAATTTTGCTACAGTAAGCATTTCACGTGGTTGAGAGCCGAAAATCCTATCAAGTCAAGGAAAGAGAAATGGTTATAAAATGAGCATCATCATAAATTTATCAATTGGTTTCGTCGTGAAGTAATATAATTGAAACTCTTATCTCCATTCTTTACCTCTATCTATTTTAATATAATTTATGGATTAGTGGTTATTCTAATATAGATTTCAGAAGAGTTGAAAAATGACAACAACGCCGAATCAAGCATTTTGTGCGCATTATCTTTTGGTCCAAGTCGACATGTTATCAAAAATTCCGGATATATAATTAACAGAATTCATTTTAATACCAAAGATAGGGATAGCAGGAGGACCACACAAAATAGCGGTGTTAGTATAATTGCGAAAACTTTGCAATTTTCAAGTGCGAAGCATAAAAATCTTGTATTTTCTGAAGTGGTGTACCATGGAGTTGTGAAAAAAATATGGGAACTAGATTATGTTTCCGTTCGAATTCCTGTGTTCCTATGTGATTGGGTCGACATAAATTATGGTGTTCAAGTGGACAAGAATGGGTTTACTTTAGTTGACCTGGGTAGGTTAGGTCATAAAGAAGAACCATTTATCATGGCATCTCAAGCAAAACAAGTGTTTTACGTGAGCAATAATGTTGAAGGACGATCTTGGTCACATGTATTTCCTACTCAACCAAGTGATTACGGTAGAGATGAACCTAATGAAAACACAGAGGGCAATGAAACCATAGTTGAGCAGTTGACACCGATTAAAGGATTATCAAAAACTTCAAATGAACATGAAGACTTAGAAGATAGTGAGAATTTCGTTCGGCATGATGGGGAAGGAATTTGGATTGTTGATACTTGAGTTTCATTCTTTTGAAGGTATAAGTTTATGTAAACTTATGATTAAAACTATAAATTTAATAACAACGCATTAGTAGACCTGAATTTTGTGTAGTTTAAATTTTATTAAAATGCAATAATTATCTTATGGTAAATTATGTTATACTTTTTATTTTTGTTTTGTTTTGTTTTTTTTTTTGCAGATTGATATGCATTCTCCTGATAGTGGGACGTCCTCGAAAGAGGAGGATACTATTCTTCCTCATGACTCTGAAGCTGACAATTACGATAGCGACGATGACGAGCCGTTTTCTGACAAAGAAGACGATAATAATAAAAAAAGGCGTTCGAGGTCCTATAAAAATGATACAACTTATCAAGAATCGCTGCAAAGGAAAAATATCTTTGGAGCATAATAAATATGGTCAAATTATCAAAGAGGAGGGCATCAACTATCAGAGTTATTTGGGTGTCTTAGCACGTAGGGAGATCCCATTATGCTTTAGAAACTGGAGAATAGTTCCGTAAAAGTATAAAGATTCGGCCTGGTTTCAAATAACAGTAAAACACCTTACTTTCTCTGTCTAATTGAAAAATAGGTTATGATATAAACTAATAATTTTTGCAGGAAACCTACAATTGCACTTCTAAAGATTTTGAAGATGCAATGAAGTCAATTTCCAAGAAGTGGCGGCAATTCAAGACTCAAATGACCAGATTTATTTATGAGGATGTAAATAATCCTGAACATTATGAGAAGCCTCCATTTAATTATCGGCCTGATCTGTATAAGAAAGCATAGAAGATATTTCTCGCTGGTCGTACAAGTAAAGAATGGAAGGTATATTTTGTACTATTACTTGTAATTTTATCACTAGACTAATAATACCTTAAAATAATTATTGTATCTTGAATTCAGGCTTATCGAGAACAACAGCAGGAACGTCGAAAGCGCTATATACTAAATCATACATCTTCTCGAAAGCCACTTGCACAACTACATGAAGAATTGGTAATAAATATATAACTCATTATTTAAAAAGTATAAATGGTTAAATAAATTTTAATATTATCTGTGTATATTAGTATATATATATATATATATATATATATGTGTTCTTAATATTAATAAAGAGAGCTTGGTCGTGTGGTAATATGGATCGAGTCCCATAGAAATAAAAAAGGTCAATTTGATGAGGCGGCAGAACAAGTTGTTAAAAAAATTATAAGTACAATTACTACCACTTTATTTTGCTTGTATACACTTATAATATATGATCTTATTGCTTAATTAATATATTATAATTATTTGAAGGATGATTTGACTGAGCGAAAGAGAAAAGGTTTCTTTAAAGAGCATGGTAGTGCTAATGTTTTGACTGTGGCGTTAGAGACACCTGAACATCTTGGACGCGTGTGTGGTATGGGAGCGAATGTAGGTCACAAAAAATATTTTAAGACGCCGATGAAGACAACAAAATATAAAGACGATTTGGAAACTCAACGATTTTATATGTAACACCAGAGAGAACTCGAAGAAAGATTAGAAGCACATTATCGAGGACTAAAAGCTAGACTGATGGAAAGAATGAACCAGTTTATGCAAATATGCCAGTACTAAATCTCTCAGCGGCCTCTATTGTATCAACACTAACAATTCAGGACAGAAAATCCGTTCTTCTTATCAACACCTCAGCCTTTTTCTGCACAGTAGTTTGGTTGAACAATGCATCAACTACTTGCTTCACCACATCAATTTGGTACTGCACCACATTCGGCGTCTTTTCCTCCACATCCATTCGATGTCCGTCCACATCCTAATAACTTGTTCCCTCCACAGAACCCCGATGTACTAGATGATAGGTCTTTTCCTCAACAAGAATTTAACGCCACTGAAAATGTCGTGACAACACAGCCGGAAGCACCACTGTCATCACCGCAACGACAACCTATCCCAGAAGAGCAATTAGAGAAACTATTTGTATCCCCACCACGGCAGCGTCAAATAGTTCAGAAGACTCAAAAGACAAAGACGACATGTGAACAAAATACTAAGGAGCGAAACGACATAGTAAGTTGTTAAGTCATAAAAGTCTTGTTTCCCTTTATCTACGTATCATTTTATCTAACATCATTAAAAGCTTGACTATGTAGGAAAGGAAATGCAAACTTCAAGTTTGGCTTGGTGAAAAATGTATCGTTGCTAAGGGCTTTGTGGTTGAAATTGAAGGCACCAATCAAACTATTCATGGACAGCCATTGGAAGAAACAAATTATCGTGTCGCAGTGGAAACAATTATTTTAGGTCATGCTCATCTTCCGATTCCGGTTCGTGACGAACTTATATATGTTGCAGATGCACAAGGCACACAAGTGGCATGGCCTAAAGAATTGGTTATATTCGATGATGACGATGAAAAGTTAAGAATTTGAACTTATTTATGTACTTAGGTCATTGTATTAGATAAGAAGTTCTTTGAATCTGTGTTATATTCGCGCAGATTCCTAAGAACTTTCCAAAGAAGAGTCATCATCCACCAACGATTCCTCAAGTTCTGACTTCGTCGATAGGAGGCACTAGTTCATCTTCTAACGTTCAAATGCGTGAACCTAATAATTATTTTGTGAGCACTAATACTCCGGCTTCACTAAGGAGTTTGGGAAATAGAATTAAAAACTTTCGTAATGGAGAAGTTGTCACTACATTGAATTTTAAAAGTGCATTTTTTGGTGTTGAGGTTATGCTACCATTTTTAAAGGAGGATATAATATAATTTCTCATCATGCAAGAGATTGGATCATCAATAGTAATAGTATACATGTGGTGAGTAACAAATATTACAGTCTCATTTTAATATATTGTTACTGTACATATTGATATTGATTATACTTTTAAATTGTTTGGTTTAGGTTCCTTCATAATATTTTGAAAGCAGGATCGAGGTAGCACAATATCGCTTTTATGAATCCAGAAAGTGTATCTATTGATGGATTTCGTCAAAAGGAGTGGGTTAATAATGTCGTTGATAGAATGTTGCAGTTACAAACCATGCAGAGCTTATTCATTCCTTGGAATTCAGGGTATGTGTTTCTTACATTTTAATATATAATGGTAAATATACGAGTAATTGTTAATAAGTAACTGACTCTAATATCCAGGGGTCATTGGATATTAATAATCATTAATCCTTGGAACGAGTTTACATACATCTTATACCCCCTTCAAAATTCATCGGACTACAAAGATATTAGAAAGACTATAAGTTGGTAAGGAAATGCTTTTTACATTTGTGCCAGTTATTTGGTTGTTATTCCTTGAAAGATTTGATATCTTACTTATAGTCTTTTAAATACATATAGTGCTTACGAAGAGTATCGTGCCAAGAGAAATATTAAAAGAATAACTTATGGAAAAGGCCAGTGTATTTGGAAAGCACCGAAGGTATGAATATTTAACTATAACAATATGTTATCCTATTTGTTAATTGTAAGATATATATTAACACTTGTCAATTTAAGTTCCCAAACAACCACAAAATTTTGAATGCGGATATTACGTGATGAGAATGACGAGAGATTTGGCTATGGCGAGGAGCTACTCTGAATTGATAAGTAAAAATATAAGTGTGTGATAAATTATATCGCAATTTATACAAATAAATATATGAAATTGCTTTAATCTACTGTTGAGTTCTGGATTGTTTCAGTTTGACAGAAAATCATTGTACACAGTGGATGACATAAATACTATACGCGAAGAATGGTGCATCTTCTTTATCGATCGTTTGTAAAATCCGCCTAATTAGTGGTGAAGAATGAGTGTTACAATGTCATTTGAGCTTCATGTGATAAGCGTTACAAGTATATGGTCAAATGATGGTTTAGCTTCACTCGTGAGAATCATGGTACTTATTAAACTATGTTTTTTGGCTTAATAACCTTATAGCAGAGCTCTTAGTTGTTTTATCCTTGTTGCATTGTAAGTTAATTTCTAGTTATTGGCTACTTATCATTGCTATCGTCGCATTCTAATTCATTTATTCTTAATAGATTATTAGGTTGCAGTCGTACTATCATGTTTCTTGACCTCGTGGTATTTTTTTTTGTTTGCCCTTCTTTATTTGGAGATACTATATTCTTAGTTCATTTATGTGGAGTTTTTGTCCTGTTTTATGTTTTTTTAGTTTTGTGCATTTTTCTTCTCGGTATCATACCTGCAGAAAACATGATGGAAATGACATTGAGCTTGCTACCTCAGGCCTGTGTAAAAGTTCAACGAGGATTTGTATGATAGAAAGCCCAGAAAACTATAGAGCAATATTGGGTGAAAATAAGAAAAGGAAATTGCTTTTGGATGAAGAATGGAGATCACCAGAGACAAGATCTATGGTTAATCCAAATAAAAAAGTTTAAAACTGCAAGGGCAGTGAAGAGATCGCTAATGCAATGGCAGATTTGGCATTGGAAGAAGATGCACATGCTGTATTATTTCAGTACTATTTCTGCTCACATTTAAGCATCAATAGGCATATTTCTTAGTTCTTTGTTAAAGTTCTATTTTTATGTTTTAAACTATTCATAATATTTTTTTCGGGATGGATTAATGGGGGCAGCAGCTATGACGATGGTTGATAGCCTCCCCACAACTATCCTTACTGAAGTTGGTCAGGCTACTTCGGCGTTAGAAGCGGAATTACAGGCATGCCATGTGGGACTTAAATTGGCCTCATCTCACAGCTATAGATTTTTTTCATTTTAGAATTGAGTCTGGTTGTTTGCTGGTGGTGGAGTCAGTGTCCAAATCTCCCCCTCTAGATTGGACTTCCTGGTCATGTTATTTTAATTTTTCATTTTCAAGTCTATCGAGTCTGTACACTTTTCTTGGACCCCTATATTATGTAATGAGGTGGCTGATATAATCAACAAGTGGGCACTCAACTCCAACTCTACCTTTTGATGAGGTGGCTGAGTGTTTTCCTCTGATGAGTTGCCCCCACCAGTTTTTTCCCTGTACTAAACCTTTTGCTATTAATGAATTTCAAAGTTATTTAGCAAAATATATATATATATATATATATTCATACTATCACTAACAATCTCGTGTCAAATATTGGCAGTTGTTTAAGTGCAGCTACCAATAACTTTTTTTTTTTTGCTGGAAAAGATTCTTAACTTGTATTGATATTAAGAGAATATACAAGTTTCCAATCTGGATAAAATAAAATATCTTCTGTAGGAGAGAAACGTTAAAGACCACAGTTGCTAACCTGGTGGGCAACAACATTACAATTTCTGGGAGTCCACCGAATCTCAAAAGAATCAAAAAACTGAACAAAATCTTTCCTAGCCTAGTTTAAGATCTCAGATGCTGACCATAAACTATCACCACTCTGAGTACGCCATTCCTCCACCACCACAAAACAATCAGATTCGATGATTACCTTCTTCCATCCTTCGTTCAAAGCCAGCAAGATGCCTTTCTTGATCGCTACCGCTTCAGCCTCCTCAATGGCAACCTTTGGGCCCAAAAACACCTGAATCCCCAATACTAAACCATCATCGCTTCTTGCTACAATTCCCGTAGACGCAGTGTTATCACCGACCGAGGCATCCACATTAATTTTAATAAACTCCCCAGGTGGCGGGGTCCGAAAGGAGGTATCGTTCCTTGCTTCTAAACCCGACGACTCTTGTCTCGAGCTCTGAAACTCGAACCACCTAGACTTGCATCTCTCCATGCATGCAATTGCGTTAGGGATAGATCCCTCATGAACTAGAGCGTTCCTGGTACGCCAAATTTGGTCCAAAATGATTGCACTCCAAAGCCTCCACTCCCCGCTGTTCAAGTTGTGCCTTGGGTCCGGACGGAGCATCAAATGAAGTCGTTCCGCGATGTTGAGGCCAGCCCAATAATTATGATGGAGAGCGAGGGGACTAGCAAACCAAATCGTTGTGGCAAAGGTACAATAAAAAAATAAGTGTGACTCTGTCTCCATTTCATTTTTGCAAATTGGGCATAAATCATCTGCATCTCGTGAGAATTTAGCAATGTTCGCTCGTACCGGAAGCACTCCTGCAGCCACCCTCCACAAAAAAAGTTTCAACCTCTCATGAATCTTAAGGCCCCAAATCAGCTTCCAAATCCCTACAGGATCCTCCCCGAACCTGGATTGCTGGTCCGAGCTGCCAATAACTTGAAACTTTACATGAGCTATTCTAATAAGATCGTTTGAAATTATGTGATATAGTAACTCATTTTTCTAATTGACCGTGCACTAGCTAATTTACTGACAGTCGAATTTTTTTTTCTATATATCTAACTAATTACTTAAATTATATATAATTATTTCTTTCATTAATTTTTTTTAATTATATAACCGCCCATCACAATTAACATGTGGCTTTATTATTATTATTATTTTTATAAAATAAATAGAAAAAATTCCACCAAAATAACCGTCTCTTTAATTGTTGGATAATATCCTTCTATAAATTCATCATCATCACAAATTCTTATTCAAGATTCAGTATATTCTCATTCTCTCCCCTAGGCATTTCTTCGTGGGTATTTCTTCAAATAATTCATCATGAGGTTCTTTTATTCTTTTCTCAATTAATATATAAAAGTTTTATTTTATTCATTGGAATAAGAATCTATTGTTTTTTTTTAACTTTGTGGCCCATATTTATTGATTTGTGTTTCAGGAGCAATTCTCTGTTTTAAGAAGTTTTTCTTACTTTTTGCTTCGGATTTAACAATTTAAAAGCAGCAGCAGCGATGGTTGAACTTGAAAGACGTAAGATATATATATAAATATATATATATATATATATATATTTACATTCTTATGTTTGTAACATTAAATAGATATTTTGTTTGAGCTAGCATCTTGAGCGAGCATCTTTAATTCATATTTGGTTTGATATACGTGTTCTATATTAAAAAAAAAAAGTGATGGAAGGTTATAATAAGCTTTTAGAAGCTCTTATGACCAGATTTTTAATAATTTGTATTAACTTTTTACAGATTTTTAAATTTCTAAGCTTGTCTCCTTGTTTTGCTTGCTTTAGCTTTTTAATTCCTTCTACTCTGGTTCGAAGATTATACAATGAAAATGGCGAAATGGCTCCTGCAGTTTGATGTTTTCTCTAAAAATTTGATGAGGAGCAGTTTGATGTTTTTCCTAAAAATTTGATTTTTTTATTACTTTTAAGATTTAAAAAAACACATTACGATAATAACTGCTTCACATATAACTTTTATTCATTTTAAAAAAATAATTATTCTAATCTATTAGCACGACGTGGGATAATTTGGTAACTACCATGATATACAGTTACTTTAAGGATTTTTTTCCATCGCCTGTTATTGGTTTTTTAATTAAAAAATCTATATATTTTTTAATTTATATGGACACATTCCATGTCCAATTTATAAAATGTGACGTTGTATCGATTCACAACATTCCATGGCCCATCCACAAAATGAGATGTTGTATGTTAACAATGAGAAATAATGCGCCATGTCAGCAACCATTTTACATTTCACGTTTAGTTATATTTATTCGACGTTATATTTGTGACACACGTGGCAAAAATAAAGACGACGTTGAATCCTAGTCAACAAAGTTTGGCGTCTACTTACCCACATGCGACGATATTTTGCAGCCTAAACTACGTCGGGTAATACCCGGCGTACAAAATTCCAATGTTGCAACGTCACCACTATTCACGTCGAAGTTTTAGCCGCTATAAATTCTTTTCACGCCGCATAAAATGCGACGTTTAATAATGTACGTGTCGTAGTGTTATGTAGTATCATGTAGTATGTAGTATGAACTATGAACTCTTTAAGTCTTATGGATTTTCAGTTTATGTAAAACAATTTATGGATTTTCAATTTTTATTTCCTCTCTTTTGCTTGATTAATTTTTGGTTACCCAAAAACCGACCAAATTCCGACCAAAAACCGAAATAAAATACCGAAACCGACCGTTATTTTTTGGGAGGTTTTTGGTTTTCATAATTCGAACTTTGGTTATATTACAAAATTACCGAAACTGCCCAAAAACCAAAAAACTGCCCAATGCTCAGGCCTACCTAATATGCACATATATGTTCTCACTCTCTAGCCCATGAAAAGTGGGTAAAAGTTGGATCATACCGGGCTTGAAATTAATTTTTCGCATATTCAGGGTAAAAATGATGCACGATGGGGCAGCCATCCGCGTCGGGTGAATATAATCCACCGTTGTCTTTTGTGTGTTTTCCTCGTTTTGCGATATGGCTTTAAAGTTGGCAAGTGTAAGAGGATGAAGAAGAAAGAAATTCACCTAAAGTGTTATTTATTTATTTTATTTCTAAGAAGAAAAGGAAAAAAGAAACCTAAATCTACGGTTTTAGGAAAGATTGACTAAAGGATTCTAATTACAACCTAAAATCTAAGAGTAATGGAAACTAAAATAGAGAAAATTAAATGATAATTATTCTAGGCAAAAATAAATAAAGAAACAAATTGAAAGAAACTAACCAAAAATAGATAAATATGCTAAATATGCTATAATTCTAAAATGTACAAGGAAAATAACAAGAATGAAAGTAAATCTAATAATTAATTCTAAAAGACAATTAACAAGAAACTAAAATAAAGCTAGCAGGACTTTTTTTTTTTTTGAAATGAAATAAAAAAAATGATAAAGAAACTACCCAAAAGAAAAAGAGAAAAAAAAATGGAAATGCTAAACAAAAATTAAAAAAATAATAATACTATTATATATATATATATATATATATAAGTTACGAAAAAGGAAAACAGAAGCCTTTTTTTTTTTTTAGTCTACTCTGATTATATATAAAAGCATAACTAATATATAAGGCTACGTCATATAAAAAAATTTTAACTAATCTAATCTAATTATTAACCTTATACTATATGAAGTAGAATTATATATAAATAAAGGCTATGGTAATATAGGCTTTTTTTTCTTTTTTGTTTTACACCACTACTTAACAAATGCGATGGTACTGTTTAGTTAATTGATCGTCGCACCTTTAAGAGGCAAAACTAAAACTTAAAAATAAAAAGTTCGGGAATTATGAGAATTTAAAATCAAAGAAAGCGGGTAAAATATAACAGACAATGGACAACCAATGAAAAAAATTAACAAGGCTTCGGGAGTCACCCAATTACTTCAGTTCACTGACACCAATTTCGATTCCAGTTTATTACTCAATTACAAGTTTCACATCCCAAACAAATAACCGGAAAATATGTCATTAAGAACGAAAATTAAACACGTGTATTTTATTATGAGAAAGTTCTTCTAATTAAAATAACGAATATAAATTTCATTGACTATCCTAAATCAACGATATATCAAAATTGACAATAACGCAGTAAGGGACTAATCAAATAAAATAAACATTCAATTAGTGATTCTATAAGCATTCCTAAATCGACAATATATATATTTGATAATATTGCAGTAAAAGGATAACTCACAAAATTAAGCAAATTAATGAAATTAATATTCTCTAAAAATCACATAAATCAAGCATGACTAAATACATATGAAAATAAACTAACATAATTTTTAAGAAAATAAATAAGAACTTAATTCATAATAAAAATCTAACCTTTAACACACAGTTTGGAATCAAAATTGAGACAATGAAGCTACACAATTGAGCTAATCTCCAGCCTTGCTAGGAATTTAGCCTAGTCTCCAATGCATTCTCACACAAATTCTAGAGAAATATGAGAAATAAATTGTCTATTAATTATTAAATTAAGGGTACAAAAACTCTAACTAACACCTCTATTTATTATAATGTTTAGGAGTGGCTCGTAAAAAGGAAACTAAAAGAAAAAGGGAATACAAAAGTAAGGTAATTAACTAATTAATTTTTGGAGATATTTTGACATTTAAATTGTGAAATTCGGAGCTTGGAATCAATTCCACGCTGAGGTAAGTTTGGTCCGAGATTTCCAAATGTCGCGAGCTTATAGGCAGCTTTGAAGTGGAAGGATACGTGGCGGGCAGCAATTCAGCAAATGCTGCTGAAGTTGACAAAAGTTGGAAAGATTCGGGGCCCACATGCGCACTAAAGTGGGCACTGGTTGGCTAGAGGACTGCGGCGCGGGGCCCATGTGTAGGGCTGGTAGGCAAGAGGCGCGCGATGCTCGAGTGGAAGAGGCGGGCAGATGGGTTGTCCGTGCGGCGCTGACTAGGTGCATGTACCGGGCTTCTGATTGACCCATTTGGCGTATGGGTCCCCCTTTGGTCGGTTGACTTAGCGTGGGCTAGTTCTCTTGGGCTTTCTTGTTATTTTGAGGATTTTTGAAACAAATCTCTTCTATTTTATACCTTGCAAAATAAATTAAACCAAAATTAATTATTTATAGAATTAAAACATAATAAAATAAATATTTTTCAACAAAAATAATAATCATTAAAAATCATAGAAATATTCATTATATTTAAACAATTCTAGCAAATTTATACCATTAAGCATACTAAAAGCATACTTTCAGGCACTTATCAATAGCCTTAATAGGAAAGCTTTTCACTGGGGGTAGGCATTGTCAAGTAGCAACGAGGAGCCACAGTAGAGCCAATACAATATATATTGATGTATAATACTTAAAAGCTTTTTCTACACGTCAAAGGTCATGTCCTTAAGATATTGCCTACAATAAACTGTAACTATATATAAGAGAACTCTATATGAAATTCCTATGTGAGGTAAAAGAAATCACCCAAAAAATCCGTAGAAAAATACAAAGTTGAATACAGTGCTACAATAATTTCAATTGAACATCATTAATAATTTCGTCGATCCATCGAAGATGGCGGGTTAACCTCAACGCTTGCTCTAGCATTAGTAATTGCAATGAGCAATAACCCATGCGTAAACTATTTGAAATTGCAGGAATATTTTGAGAAACAACAGAAGTTATTAGATAAGACCTGCGAAGTAAAGCGTAATGGTTGCATTCTTGTCAACTCGCTGTCTTCAACTCTTCAGGAAATATAGTTTGTTTGCGGAGCTAAGCTGCTGGAACCCATTTGGAACAGGATCTTGAAGAACTGTCTAACGAGCTAGCTCAAGACGGGGGAAATTAACATTGGAATCAAATAAAGTTAATCTGCTTTTGTAGTGTCACTATAATATGTTGTTTATTTGTTCTATAATAGTTATGTATTAAGCAGCTGAAGATTATCTCTTCTTTTTGTTGTTGCATTCAGTGCGGCAATCCACTATTGTTGTTCAAAATAGTTGAATAAAAATATTTATCGATTAATTGAATCAATAATGTAATGAAAGTTTATTACGTTTTATATGGTATAATGACTACTATACGTTCTTGGGCCTTTTAACTATTGTGTGTGACAAAGGTCTATATTGAACCTAATTTGTAATCTAGTAGGTGCAGTGAATAATTCCAATTAAGATACTTTATTGAGTTAATTCGGACCCTTGAAAAACACTAGTATTTAAGAAAAATTTTCTATAGTCTAGAAGTTGTACTATCTGTCGTAAGTGAGAAATGTGTATCTTGGGGCTCTAGAACAATACTGTCAATTTCAAAGTCCTACATAAATCCTTTATATACTCAATTCATCCCCATAACCCAACTTTTTTATCATCTCCAAATTCTTTATTTGCATTAATCATATGGCTTCTTTCTCTTCATCCACCTATGCTTCTCAATCTTTAATTGTTCCTCCAATATATTGTTACCGTTGTGATGCACTATATGAGCTCGTGCTAGTAGGTCACGTGCTAATCCAAGCCAGATATAAACGCAAGGTGAAGAACATAGCAAAGTCCTTTCCGCTGAAATTAACAATCATGAAGGAAAAACTTTAGAGTTTCAATTAGGGGAACTAAATAAAAAGCTAGGCATAATAGGAATGATGTTGAAGGTTATGTTGACTGTAATTTTTATCTACTATACCACTCTGTTTTGCATGGCTATTTTTTATTAGCTTGTAAACTAAGCCACTACAAAGGTGATATAAGTATTAATGTTTTATCCTTTTTTAATCTCCTAATGTATTTGCTATTGTGTTTGGGCATCATGTTGCCTCTTTCGCGCCACAAGTTACTGTGACCGGCACATTATATGTTCACGTCGTAATCCTAAAATAATAATATTGAATACGAGTCAACATGTTTTAAAATGAGTTAGTAAGTTAGACACAATAAGGGCACGATAGATCCACATCTTGTAACCGTAAGTCCAACAAACAATCTACATTAAGTACATATAAACTGAGTACAAGATGGGCATCTTAATAAAACCCTATACCCACAATAACCAATCCACGTAATAACAATGATTTTGGCCTAAAAACTAGCTTATGTAACAAGTAAATAATAAGTTAGACTTCATTAAAAAATATTGTAGTTTACACCTTCTCTGAAGACGAGCCCAATATATGCGTCTTCTTTTTTTTTTAGTTCAATAACATAGCCAAAGGAACATTAAAGCGAGGGCTGTAAATCATCTCAGTCTTAGATAAATCAATACCGCTGCGAGCGCCTATGCCGATTATGAGTCCAATTGTGGACTTTGAAGCGGTCATGACCTCACTAGAAATGTCATCAAAGATACTCTTCAAAACCTGCAAACTGAATTGCAATCTTGCCTCTAATGGTCTAAACTGTGTAAAAGGGGTCATGAAGACTAAATAAAGATCTTAATCAATAATAAATTTTTTAACATTTCAAATCTTGCTCAAATTCGGTGTATTCAAATCTGTGCTAGCACATACCTCAGTAAACAGGGGACTAGAAACTGCCGCTTTCATGTACATCATCATAAAGATCCTATAGCTGTATAAATTTTTCTTGATCGGATTGTAATTGGCGACCTTAAATGAGGAGCTGTGAACAAAAGGCTTGTGGGGGATGGTTTCTCATGAAGATATTCCGTATGAAGTAGTTTCTTGCAACTTATGAACCTATATCAGGGTGCCTTCAAATAACTTTGAAGACAAATGTATTGTACATAACCAACTACATAATGTATTGTGCTAGTATGTCACAATCTATAAATTTCACATAGTAAGGAGTCTCATAGAACACAAACGTTTTCTCCATATTTGAACTCGCCCATTATCCAGCCATCCATGTCTAATGGTGGAACAATTACATATATATTTTGGCAACTAATTTACCAAATTTGCATGAACCTAATTTGCAGTATTGAAGTATTGTCTACCTTAGAGTAGCAAATTAATGGCACTCTAATTGTGTTTGATGCATTATCATTAATCTCTGCCAACTTTTTATTTTTATGCAAAATTTATAATAGTATTTAGGGTCAGTTAGGTAAATATCTATTTTGAATTGTGTATTTTTTAAAAATAGCCACAAGTTCAAAAATTTTAAAAATTGCCTTTTAGAAATTCTTGACACGTGATTCAAGACCCCAATTCCAATTGGCGCTAGCGTCAGCATCGTCTTCTACAAGGTCGTCTACCTGCCCCTCGACTCTGCCGTCGTTGCCATCAAGTCCATCGACCTCGATCAGCCCCCGTGCCTTCGGGCCTCCTCCTCTTTCGGCACCAGCGCCAACGTCCTCGACAACGCCTATTGCTCCTTCACTGTGGCCGCTGCCTTTGGGTGGTGATCCCTTCATGCTGATCGGCTTGCTCCACTCCATCATCACTGCCGCCTCTCCTGGTAGCCTCTTCGTGGCTTCCATTGCCCACATTCTCCACAAGAACACAGAGACCTCTGAGCTTCCCGACGAACCCCAACCTCTCAATCACGACGAACCCCAATCCGATGACCTCAACGAACTTCTAGCTAGTGCGACCCCTCTCCAACACACCCGCAACCCCAAGTCGATAAACCCCACTACCCTTGCATCTGCAACCCCGACCTCAGTTCTCTGAGCATTTTTATTTTTGGCTTGAAAACTCTTCAACATAAATGTTTTTTTTTTTAGTTCTTGGTTAGCTTTTGCTTTTAGTTTAGGGATAATTTACTCTAGTGATAGCTAACTTAGCTATTCCAATTATGGATAATTTACATTGCAATAAGGGAATCTGCAGAATAGAGAATTTTTCAACGCCTAGTCAACGGAAGGGATAGAATTGAACCATATTTATAAACTAAGGAGTAATTTTGGTCTTATAATAAACTGAGGGAGGGAGCATTCGTGGTATTATGCAAAAACTCAAGGGTCATTTATAGTGCTTTTCCAGACAACATAAGACGTTACTGCAAAATTAAATAATTTATTTCAAGAGAAATAAAAAATAAAATAACTTTCATGCTATCTAATCCATGTAATACCAATATACAAGATTGCCATATACTTCATTGGGAAACTAATGTTGCCCATGTGTACTGCACAATAAAAGTTATTCATGTTTGTAATTGAATAAGATGAAAATGAACCAATGTGGTTGCAGGTAGTGTCAAGACAGACGTTGTACATCTTCGGTGTACATGCCTTGCCTACTATGTTGTAGTCCAACAACTTTAACTACCTAGCTAAATCAAAACTTGTTACTTTCTTCTTCTACGAAGCTGAGATGGTATAAATTTATATGCAATACACGTACACAATTTTATTATTGTCCAAACTAAGATTTGAAACCTTATTTGCCTTTAAAATATATTTAACACAATGCATATTTGTCTCCATACTAGTATCGCAACAGTTGCCCACTTTGGCAAATTGGCCAACCTTGCTCTTAAAATTTCCTCACTAAAGATTTTCTAGTTTTTCTTTCATGCCAATTTCAATAGATAACCGCTCAATTATTTATTTTCGTTCAATAAAATTGCTCCTTGGCAATTAAGTGGTCTAACTTTGAATCTGGCTTGTTAACAATTTTCTTGTCCTACGTAGTAAAATAATATATATTATGAAATTAGTTTAACACAATCATCGATAAGTTATGTCATTAAATTTTTTAGACTATGTCATACTATACATTTATCATACATGCCCTGAGATTTAATCCATTTTATCAAATGATTAACCTCCTCCTCTAACCACAAATTTGCCAGAGAAAGTGTTCTGTCAACGTATCAATCACATCCCTCTAGTTCATTAAAATAATATAGTTGCAATTATAATTTCAAAAAATAAGATTTAATCAAACATTTGAACATGGTAATATAGAAACTACAACACAATGTTATTTGATGTGTAACTGCAAAAATTATACGCAACAAACAAATTGAGACCTTCTTTCTTTGAACCGACGAACACTAAAAACGAAGAACCGCCATGATGTCGAAATCTTTCTTTTTATTTTCTTCTAGTGCTTCTAAGAGAGTTTACATCTATCAAAGATTATTCTATGCTTTTAACAATATTTAGCGACGTTGTTGGCATTAGCAGCATTCTAACCACGAAGAGAGTAAAATTTCTAACAACATATCTTTTTCTTCCCCCATTCTCCAACACATTTTGCAACTTATTAAGTGATGTCCGAGCTACACGACCAATGTTGCCATTCTTATCTTCAGTGTCGCCCTCTGGTAAATCTTTGCCACCGTCAACAAAAACCATTACTATCAAGCTCAAACTTATTATTTTGTAGTTCTATAGAGGCGTCAATAGGATCAAAACCAATGTATTAGATCTCTTTTTAGGTTACACTTCTTCATTCTTAGCATGAACCAATACTCGCCCATGTGAATAACTAAATCCTTCAATTGATTGCTCAAACATTTCATCACGGAGTAAACCCTTGTTGAAGAGCATCTTGAACTTATTGCCACATTGGTACATCTATTTTTTACTTCATATTCTCTTCAACTCTAACCCAAAGATTGAGCCACATAAATAGAATAATTTAAAATTATTTTCTAATCAATGTATCTTCGAATTTTTACCGTATCCCAATTTCTATAAGCTTAAAAACAGAATTGCAACGTAACACTATATGGGCGAGGTAACCCAAATAGTTGTTTCATTGAATAAAATATAACAATTGATAAATCGATAAATCAAACATGACACCTTAGTTTGTCATTCTAGCTTAATTGAAAACGGTGTTAGATTAAAACGTATCAGTGCTGATACTTTAGAGGCGAAACCTGCGTCTACTGATTGAAATTCCAGCATTGTAGGCATTTTTTTTAACTCCACTTCAAACCCCTTTGCCTCATGTACAATTTCGGTTTGTCGGAATGATACTAATTTAATAATTTTTAATTCAACTATCTTTAAAAAATATTTTATCTACTAACTAGTTTCTTTGCATAATAACTTTGCTAGCCCCTATTTTCCTCATTATACTCTAAGTTATTTTGGACCCTTCGATTTCTTGTAATTTATTTAAAAGCATAGGGCCATCACCATTAATAATAGTAATGTCTATATGAATACATCATATAAAAAATGGCTTTTGTTCTTTTATTTTTTTTATAGGTTTTTTATAATCTCTTTTGAGCCGTCACGATATTCTCATTGACGTGGCTAGAGTTTGGTGCCATTTTAGGCTACCGAGATCCCAACTAATAAAGATAGTCTCTGGTGGCTCAACGACAGATTTTCATAGGCATGAATATTTGAATTAGAATGGTTGTCTTTAGAGAGTTTAATTTTAAAATAGATTGACGATGACAATAGTGATAAATTTCACAAGTCACCGATAGTAAGCTCTCATAATTTCCTGCGACGTGAATAGTGGCATGTCTCTGGTGATTGTCACAGTATTGCTTTGGATGATTTTTTTATAATAATTTAATTTGCTTTTTTTTTTTTCAAACAAATACATTGGTTTTGTTTTTTATTTATTTATGTTAAGTTTCATAATAATAGAGATGATATCCCCATTCTCCAAATCCAGATTATGTAACCCCAGGTTTATCCTTTACGGTACTTTTCCGATAAACGAGTTAGTCATTTTTGTAATTAACGACCCTTCGTTAATTTAATTATATCCTATCTTGCGATTAGAACTCACTCCCATCATTGTATTATCCAATCTATGATTGTAATTCTTGTGCTTAATTGTTTAGTGGCCATTTAATTTGAAATCGACTCCTTAAAGTGTAAAATTGCACCGCGAATCCCTGGTCTTTTAAGAAATTACAAAATTGACCGAATTTAGAGAGACGACCCTTTTTGGGTTGTAATCTGTTTTCAAGGTTACAATATGATTTATGATCATATAATTAACCTAAGTTTTAAATTTGAGACCATTTCGAGTTTAAACGAAGCCATAACGGCTTAATTGCGGAAAGAACAGGTTTTACCCGCTAAGTCGAGAATACCCGAACCGAGCTCGAATGACCACCAAAACCTTTGAGTCTAGTTAGAAAGCATTAACGTGTAAAAGAGAGGTCTCGTAAAAGACTCGGGTTCCGTATAAGACCAATTAGGTCAAACCGACTTCTGATAAGCTAATAGCGTACAGATTGAGCCCACTAAGAAAGAACGGGCCTCAAAAGCCCATCGAGCCCACAACCCGACCCATGGCCAAATAGGACTTAAGCCCTATGGGCCTAGCGTCACCGAAAAGAAAATCCAAGCCCAAGACTTGGATCAAAATCAGTGGGCCCAAAGGGATAATGGTGTGGGATTCAAATAAGAAGTCAACTAGGTCAAGGTGGTGACCAATAGAATAATGTTAAGGATTTTGTGATTGGTGGTTGATTTAAGCCAACCAATCACCAATTTAAGGGAAAATGGCACCTAAGGGAGGAGATGAAAAGACAAAGGTTGGGTTGTCTTGTCTCAACCTCAACCATTGGATCAACCTTTTCATTCCAATCAAGGTTCAATATTCATCCTTGTTACTTAATTTGACTTAATTAATTGGTAATAAGTCCATAGGAAAAAGGAGAGCTATGGCACGGTTTTTAAGAGAGAGTTAGTGAAAATTATTAATTAATGGGAGTAGTGTTGAGAAGATGAAAAGACAAGGGTTCAAAGGGCTTGTCTTAACACCAACCATTAGATTGGAATTTTCTTCCTAATCAAGGGTCAAGATGAATCACGGTGGTGGGTATAATACATGAACCAAAACTTAGTGCCAAGTGAAAGAGGGGCACGACAACAAAGGAAAGAGAGAGAAAGTGAATTACCTAATATAGGTGTCTCAAAAGTGTAAAAACAATCATGATGGAGTGTAGAAAAATGAAAAGGCAAGGAACTTTATGATTTTGATTAGTAGCAACCATTGGATCAAATAGTGGGAATAAGATCTAGGGTTAAGGATTATTGTTGGCTTGAAATTAAATAAAATAATCAAGGGAGTTAGAGAGAGATAGAGGTACGGCAAGAGAGAAAGAAAACGAGATTGAGTGTGAAGCTTTGATTTTTCTCACCATATATAAACTCATAAGACCTTTAGTATTCCATTTTGCATTTCCATCTAAAAAACTCTAGAGAGAAACCGTTGAAAAGGAAAAGAAAAAGAAAGAAAGAAAAGAGAAAAAGAGAGAGAGAGAGGCCGAGAGAGGGAGAGAGCAAGGAAAACTAGGGGTTAATCAAGAATGAGTAAAAAAAGAACTCAACCAAGGCTTCCATGGTTTAGTTGATTTATTGCTTTCCTTAACCTCCCGACCATGTGCACCTCCTCTCCAAAACCTAGGAAAATCTGAGGAAGAGAAATGTCATGGAAGCTTCGACGAGGAGACGAAGCAAAGAAGCCACAACACCATAAGATTTCCAACCTAGCCGAGGAAACCCTAAGAAGCCGAAAGCTAGGTATAACGCTTGAACCTTAACACAAACTTTTCATTTTAGCTTCTTTGTTTAGAAACCCTAGGTTGTAGGGGGACATTACATTAGGACTTTGGTTATTACTTTCGTGGTTCTTGTTGCGTGGTGAGTGGCCGAGCACATGGTGCTCGGCCTTTCACCAAGCTTACGTGCTTGGGTTTATTCTTCTTGCGATGGTATTCGGATTTTCATCTTTAAACTTTATGTTGTGCACAAGTGTGAGTGAGTGGTCGAACTTTGTGTGTTTTGTTGTGAACATTTGATTTCTTGGATGCATGCCGTGAACCACTCACCACACACACTCACGGTTTTCTTCTAGAAACAAAACCGTGCATACTGATTTCCAACGGATCGGTGCACACGTTTTCTTAAAAAGGACAAAAGACCGATGAATTTGTTAGTGAAAACCGAATATCACCATAAAACAAGACTGAATTGACTAAAAAAAATATCGTTTTCGTGTAATAGCTTCAAGTATAAGCTTATAACCTAGTTTTTACAAGTTTTGATAAAACCATGAGAAAGGGATATACAAAACCCGAAACCCTAAGTGTGAGGCCAAAGAAATTGAAAAAAATTGTGACTTATTGATCTTAATGCAAACTGTTTTCTTAAGTTATTTTGAGCCTCATAAACGGTTTTCAAAATATGGTGGAACCTATTAAGACATGGTCTAGGCATGGTTTTGTGCAACAAAATTTATAAGAAAATGATTCAAAAGCTAAGGACCAATCAAGGTAAGGTTTCTTGGAAAATAATGAAATGGAATTGATTTTTGTAATAAGCATTTCAAAGTAGAGTAGGGAATAATTAAGCGGATAAAGCCTTAAGAAAACTATGATTTCAAATATGGTAATTTTGTGTAATGACAAACTCAAACGTTTTTACCGAGCCTAACCACAAATACAAGTTCGATGAAATCTCGAAAGTGTTTTACGGGTGTGAGATTTAAATAGGCCAAGCCCAGCCCAAACACGTGGAGATGAGAACGTTAAAGTAAAAGTGGACTAAACGAATGTTTTTGAAAAACAACAAAGACTCGGATATCTTTTAAATCCGAGCAACTTTCTTAAAAATAGACAAAACGAACACCAACGGGACTTGAGAAAACCGTGAAGGCCATTTTTTTTAGGCCTTCACCTTGTTTAAGGTCCGACTATGTTAAGCCTGCCTATGTTAAAAGCTGTGAAGGTGATTTTTAAGCCTTCACCTTGTTTGAGGCCCAGATCTTGTTGGGCCTAACTATATTGAAAACTGCGAGGCCATTTTGGGCCTTTTTCTTGTTCAAGCCCAAAACTGTATTGGGCCTAGCAGTTGGAAACTGTAAAGGCCATTTTGGGCCTTATTCTAACCCGAAGCCTAAACCATCTTTTGGGCCTCGTGTTTAAGTCTAAGACTAAGGCAAATAGGGCCCAAGTCACTAAATGGGCCTTTTTAGAGTATCTGAGTCAAACAAAGACTTACTAGAAAGCCAATTAAGCCTAATTAGATCCTCCTAGGCGACAACCCCAAAGTAGTTAGAAACTTTTGAACGAAGAGGGTCCGCCTAGGGAAGCTTACCTAAGGATCCCGAGCAATTAAGAGTTAATTCAATACATTTCGCTCTCTTGTTTACGAGATAAGTGAACTGACGAGACCATGTAATTTTTTTAGGGACAAGGAGATGAGAAGGTGATCGGAGCTTGAATCAAGTCTCCGGAGAGACCTCAGAGCTCGAATCAATTCATCGGGCTTTCTAGGTTCAACAAACAACAAGGCTTGGTTGTCTTTATAGCCCTAAACTTGCTCGGGTCGAAACCCGGCTCCAACTCTGTCACGAACTGTAGTCCGACTTTCTTAACGTTTTAGTCACATTTTGTTCTAGAGGCAAAGCTCTACTTAATTACTTTCTCTTTCATTTACTTTCTTTCTTCTTTTCTTTCTCTTTTACTTTCTTTCTAAGGCTTGGTACGACTTTTTACTTCTGTTAGTTTCACAATACACATATATATTCACACGATAAGGCTATCAAAAATAGAAAGTAAAAGCCTAACAAACAAGCATACATAAGCGAAAACACACAACTTGGTGTCATAGGTGCATTGCCACTTGCCTCGCGAAAGCGATAAAGTTTCTCCGAGCTTTTCTTGAGCAACGCTTTATGCTCCGACCACTTCTCCATCCTTTAGTCCTTTCAATAAAAGGAATCGAGTCTTATTAGTTCGCTTGTCTCGTTAATCGAGAGTGAAACTAATTCTTATCTTAAATGTTCTAATGCTCGGGACTTTCTACACTATCTTATTACCAAGGCGGGGCTGCCTAGGTGACTTAACCAAGGTTTATTTAACCTTACTTGGGTTCGGGACTATTCCGAACCCTAATTGGTACTCCCGACGCGCCTAGAATTTATCTAAATCTCTTTCTTGGCCATTCTTAGGTCTAGCATATAATTTCTAAAATCATTAAAATCCTTTTTGAACTTAAAAAAATTTACTTTTCAAAAAATCATGGTTAACTTGGCTCGGGTTTGACTTATCGGGTTTTAAAGGTCCAAACCCGAGGCTTGGCCAAAAGAAATTAAATATTAATCATATTTAATTTCTAAAATTATTTTCTAATGGTATAAGGACTGGAAAGTCAATGTTTGTTCAATTAAAACTCTAATTACCGCTCTTGTACTTTTACCGAGCTCTTGGTTACGGTTTCGTTAGAAAACATTGTTTTAAATCATAAATTGTTATCTTTTCTTTGAAAATACCGACCACACTAGGTGGGCAGTAGCTTCTAGGTTTCTTTTAGGACCTATTTAGTCCTTATACTCAACCTTCATCGAAGCTTTGAGAGCTCGTTCCGTTCCTTTTTTAAAACGACATGTTTTCTTAATTCGTCTTATGGTTTCGCTCGGAACCGTTATTATAAGACAAAACCTTTATTACCTTTTCTTTAAATGACACTTTTACTATATGGACAGTAGCTTCTAGGTATTTAAGAAAATATTTCATCCTTATTTTAAACCGTCATCGAAGCGCTAAAGGCCCGTTCGAAATCTCAACTTTAAAAACGACGCGTTTTCTAGCTTATTCACGATTTTGTTAAAACTGATCATGTAGCGTCTTTCTTTTTAAACCTCTTTATTTTCTTTATAAAAATACATTAAGAAAAGTAGACTAAAGTGTTAAAGGAGATCTTAATGATCTGCATAAACTTGCTTAAGAGCATTAAAGCGCAAGGTCTCAAAGTTTACTAAGGTCCAAAAACCTACTTATCGCAAACTTAATATTTTGATTGGACATTTACCGTACAAAATTCTTTTTGACATTTCTCTTTTCTAATCTCTAAAACACTTTGAGGGCAGAGGCTATTAGAGCCTAAAATCAGTTTATAATTTCATTTCAAGGTGTTAAAATAGTTTAAGAACACAATATGGTCGGATTTTACATTTAGCTCGTTTTTATGAAAATTTTCTCTACGGTTGTCACGACGGTTCGTTGGAAATCGTAGTGCTCGTAAAACCTTTTGTAACCAGTTTAATCCCTTCATCAAGACATAAATAAGTAGAATTTAAAGCATGCAAGAAGCTATATGGAAATCTAAAAGCAAGCATGGCCGTGATTCACACTCACGAGCACGAGAAATCGCCATGCAAGCTTAGAGAAAATCCGCCTAGCCTTATAGAGCTTAGGTTCGGATTTTCACTAATATAAGTAAGCTAAAGAACACTGATTATTACAACACATTCTCATCAACAAAATACATCCCAAGACTTAACCAAAGAAAGCTATACTCAAAGCTAATGAAAATCTCACAAGGGTTTAGAGATATACCTAAGATCAAGATTGAACTTTGTTCTTTCTCTTACAGCTTTTCCTTTAGGTTGTTCGGCCTTTTCTTCAAATGGTCATTGATTCTTAAGAGCAGAGGTGGAAGGAAAGGTTTATAGGCGTTTTTAAGAAACTAAAACTATAGGAAGAGCTAGCTAAGTTACCTTAGGTTTGGCTTGGAAAAAGGCTTGAACTTGAAGACTTTTTCTTCTTCCTTTCCTTGAGCAAATATGCCCCTCTCTCTCTCTCTATTTCTCTTGGACTTTTTCTTTTCTCACTTCTCTCTCTCTCTCTCTTGCTCGGCCACCCTCTCAATTTTTAAGAAATGGAAGCAAAAATAGGAGCTTTTGGCCATAGGTTTCCCTTATATAGGCAACTTGAAACTAGGTTGAATATGCTTACTTAACCAAGGTAATCTCTCTCTCTCTCCTCTTCAAATCCGACCATGGTAGCTAATTTTCCTCCAAATTTATTCAAAAACATATATTCTTATTTGATCTAACATGGGCTACACAATTTTTGGCCATTGATTTCGTATGGCATCTCATCTAAGGGCTAGGATGGAGCAAGAGCAACTATTTATAATTTAACTTTTGTAACACTTGTCAAAAGCTCCTCAAACTTGACCAACACCTTGCCACCACCCCTTTCTTATCAAAATCTGACTCAATGGCTGAGTGGTGTTTGAAAATTTGGACTCCCTCTCAAATATTATACAATTTTGCTTAATTTATGCTATTAGTGCTTGGAATATAAATATTAGAAAAAATTTATTTCTCACTTAGTGTGGCCCACGGTTTTGCACTAATAAATAGGAAAAATTATTTCTTCTCATCAATTACTAGTAGAATAATATTTATCTAATGTTCCGGGGCTGATTGTTATCGGAAAAAATCCCAAAAAAACCCATTTTAACGGTAACGGTGACTAAACCATCATTTTCTCGACTTACTGTAATCGACATTTCTTATTCTTGAATTCTAGTATCCCGAGACTTTACGAGACTCTTAGTTAATTCTAATAACCTCTAAAAATAAAATTAGAAGTTAGGCTTAACTCTTCGTGGTCGTTTTTGAGCTCGTTCACTATTTTTCCGTTCTTTATGGTAAAATCCCAACTTTACTGAAATCTTCTCGTTTCGACTTCGTTTTAGCTTGGAATGACTCCAAACTTTAACCTAAGGTCCATTATGTGACTTTAAGTCATTTTCTATCCTTAAAAATATGTTACGACTGTCTAGGGTCGTTTTTCTAAAAGTTAGGCCAAAAATATAATTTTTTAAAAATTCAGGGTCTATTGTGTAATTTTTTACCAATTAAGCCGAACTTTGCTTTTGTGACCACTCTTACAATAACTTATTTCTTAATGGATAAAATGAGTGATGAAAGTGAAATTTCACTTCATTCGATGATTCGAGATGGCAGTCACAGAAAATGTCAGAGTTTACAAAAATACAATTCATTCTTCGATAATTTTATCCCGGCATGGAGCCAGTAGGGTAACCCCGGGGTCGGGGGTTACAGAACCCTAGCTTAAATAAGTACAAGTAAAACGTGTATCGATAGATATAATCTAATCCTTATATTAGACTAGACAAAATAAGCTGTATTGAAACTCACTGGAACGAGTTCGCTCGTATCCGATCTCCACCGAGTTTAGAACTCAAGCGTGACGAGAAGGTCGGCTTAAAGCCGAACTTATAACTAAAAGAAGAAACAACTATATAACAAAGGAAAACGGTCTTGAGCTGCTAGAAATAACTAAGGCTGTGAATACCAAGATAGAGGCTGAATCTTTAATTAAGAATGAGTAATTCTTTAAGAATCGTGAAAAGAACTAGACACAGATCCCCGAGATCGATAAAACTTATTACTAACGGCACAGCCGGGTCCTTACCCATGCACTGTGCCCTACGGACTGTGGTCCATCGGAATAATTTTATAGGAAAACATACCCAGCCTATTGTATGTTTGCTACGAACCCCTCGAACGACTAAATCAAGGGTCTCGTACCCAAATGCAAGAGGCCTAAGTGTGGGACTCGTGAATAGTCCATTAATGTGTTATTTTTAAAGATAAATAAGTCTAAATAAAATCCCAGGCCTCTCGCAATATCCCAGTTTCCTTAACCAGTTAACTAGGGGATAAATAATGAGAAAATCCCAGTCTGTTGTGTGACCAGACAAGAGGGTTTAAACATACTTATCATCCCAGTTCGTTGTGTGAACGGGCAAGGGAATGTTTATCAGATCTAGACTCCCGATTCCTCAGCAACGAGATGGAAGGACAAAAATCTGAAACAAGCCTCAATCCTTCGACAGGAGTCAATAAGAGGTAAACGAATACAACCTAAATATCGAAATGAATAAAAGTCGATGGTACCACTAGGCTACGAGAAAAAGAGCCCCGCTCCCTGAGGGTGAGCTAATTCCGCACACAAAGCCCGCCAGTTGAGTGTGAGACAAAGTCCGAAGGACTGCCAGGAGATAGACCGTCTCCCCGACTGCGCGTTAGAGAAATCGCGGTAGCCATCAGTGGATCCCAGACTTGAGAATGATGTCGAGCTCGAGTGGACGATTAAATAACGAAATGATTGTTGTACGAAACCAATAAGTCCGAAGAGAGTCTGACAAGACAAATCCTCTAGAAGGACTATAAAGAAACGTGGTGGGTCCATAACCGATCACGAGACCTTGAGGACACGAGGAGCGATGCTATGTGCAAGGGACTCGCCAGTGAAGCCGAGTTGTCTCCTCAGAGCAAGGCGAATCAGGGGTACTATGCGAGTATGCGTAGTGCAACGAGATCGAGCTACCTCGCATGGGAAGCTCGAGTGCGTGAACCGAGTACGAAGCACTCGATTGTGAAAAAGTGATAAATAAGTGACATGGGAATGCACGAGAGTAATAGGTCAACTTTGTTAAATTTGCTATGTAAAGGGTGTTAATCGGTATGGGACGGCTAACCCTCTCTGTGCGGTTGCTGTAATATATGAAATTGTGATGCATATCATTTAGGGTAGACTAGTTCGCCCTTACTGAGTTTATCAACTCATAGGTTTCTCGGTGTTGTAGGTAAGAAGCCAATGAAGACTGACGAATAGGAGCTGGTGGAGATGGTGTGTATGGGGTGAACACCCATGGGATTTTATTTCGCGATTTTGTTATACGATAAGCAATCTATGTTTTTTTATGCCGGGGCGAGATCCCGAGAGCTTTAAGACTTGAGTTTGTATTATTATAATGGTGATAGACTCTGTGTGAGTCATATCCTATTTTGAGACCGAGACGTGATCTCGAGGACTCCTAAAATGTATAATTATGTAATATTATGGTAGCAGCCATACTCCAACAAATTTATTAAGTTACAAGTATTATCTATGATAAAGACTTCCGCACTATATATATATATATATATATATATATATATAAATTCTGCAGAATTCCCGCTTTCAAAGTTTTAAGAGAGTTTACGAGAGTGAAAATGAGTTTATACTTTCCTGTCGCGGCCTTGGCCGAGCCGGCGGGTCGTGAGAGTATCAATCTCGCTAAAATCAATGTTTTTATAAGGTGTATTGTATGGCCTCTATACTGTGGTTCTTTTAGTCTCGATTAATAGAATCTTCCATCGATCGATCGTTGAAGTATTATTGAAAAAGCCATATGTGTGCTCGATTATTGTCGCTTCTCGTTGTCATCTATTTTCAAGGCTTGGTGCATATTTTATCTCTTAGAGTGTTTCGTTGGAATTTATTTGTGAAATTGATAGATAATTAGGATTAATTATCTTTACGTATAGGGTTTGCCGAGTCTGAATAAGTGTTTGTATTTCTTTAATTTGAAATAAAAAAATTCTACAACCCAATTTTTTCTTTTCAATTTTATTATTTTACCAATTTAGTCCACGTGTACCAATTCTCACACTTTCGTTGTCCTAAAACACAATTTAGAAAATACTTCACTTACCGGGAATGACTCAAACTTGTCTTTAATCTCTATAACTTGTAAATTGAGTCTCTAAATTTATATAATTGTCGTGATTAGGTTCTTAAGAGAGATTATGTTCTTTCCTTATACTTTTAAAATTTTCAATTTTATCCATGAATTTATTATTTGGTTACAAGAGCTGATCAAATTGAAAAAAACACCAAACATTTAGTTGATAGTAACCTCTGAATATTTAACATTTTTTACTATTTTCTCGTTTTATTCTACAATATTCTTTTCTACAATTACTGCAAGTTTTCTTTTATAATTTTTTATTATCATGATTCATGACTTCCTTTTAAAATAAGTTTCATAAGGTTTAGCCCAAGAAAAAAAAAAAGTTTCATGAGTCTAAGGGCATCTCGATAACAATTCGAATTAAATTTTTTTTGAATTTATATCTTATGAATACTAACATTAATAAAAAAAATTAAACTTAAATTCTCTTATTAGCTTGGTTTAAATTCTTATGATCTTATCCAAACAAACCCTTAATTTGGCCATAATCGAATTTAGTATTTAAATTTAAGGACGAAATTATCACCATTATAAATTTAAGGACCAAATGTAGTAACTGTTTAAGTTGAAAACATTGACCATAAATATGCATAAAAAAAAAAATCACAAACTAAAGACTCACTTGGCTTTTTTTTTTTTTTTTAAAGATATTTTAAAACAATTTATATAATAATTAAACTTTTAAGATGCAAAGTGACAGTCGGATAGTAGAGATCTTTCCTCAATTTCAATAACTTATCATCAATAATCAAT
This sequence comes from Boehmeria nivea var. tenacissima, assembly GCA_018132145.1. NCBI lineage: Eukaryota > Viridiplantae > Streptophyta > Magnoliopsida > Rosales > Urticaceae > Boehmeria > Boehmeria nivea. The sequence continues at coordinate 6,807,548 of CM030875.1, read as the reverse complement.
AAATAATACTAAACTCCCAAAAATTCCAATCCAAAAACAGCAATAATACACACTCACTCACTCTCTTTCTCTCTCTCAGATCCACAAAATTGTGGCGAAGACGACGAAGAAGAAGCCATGAAAACCATAAGCAATGGCGATTTGCTCAGGCGCTCGTTCCTGGCGAAGATCGCCGTCTTCTTCCTCGTATCGGCGACCTTCTTCTACCTAGGCAAGCACTGGTCCGACAACATCCAGCAGCTCGTCTTCTTCTCTCCGCACCAGACCTCCTCGGTCTCGCTCTCCCCCAACAACGACGCTTCCTTCAACATCACCTCCATCGTCGCCGAGGTCGCCGTTCCGCCGCCGGTGGATCCGCCTCCTCCTCCTGCGGCGGCGGAGACTCCTCCGACTCCTCCTCCGCCGCCGCCGATCAAGAGGTTCGGGATCGTGGACGAGAACGGGACGATGGCGGACGACTTCGAGGTCGGCGAGTTCGATCCCGACGAGGTCGTGGAGGATTGGAGCGGGAACGGGACCGCTCAGGCCGGCGCCGGAGAGAGCGGCTCCGGCAGGGTTAGGGTTGAGAGGTTCAAGCTGTGTCCCGATGGTAAGAGCGAGTACATTCCGTGTTTGGACAATGAGGAGGCGATTCGGAGGCTGAAATCGACGGACAAAGGAGAGAGGTTCGAGCGGCATTGTCCGGAGACTGGCCAGGGTTTGGATTGCTTGGTTCCGCCGCCGAAGAAGTACAAGACTCCGATTCCGTGGCCGAAGAGCCGCGACGAGGTAACTATAATTCCTTTTTTTGGCTTTATTTTCTATTTATTAATGGAACCTTAAATTCGTAGCTGAATCTGTTATGTGTGCTTTTTTTTTTTTTTTTCCAAAATGTATGGATTCTTATTAGGAAATTTAAGGGCTTCTTGACCAAATTATGCATGGGTTTTAATCAGTTGTTAACATATTTGGTGTATAATTAATAATCTTTACTGATTTTGCTAGAGTTTATGCAATATATTAGCAGTCTTGTTTTTTTTTTTTTCCTACACTGATTGGGGTGGCTGGAGGAAAATGCCAATACAATGCTCGAGTACTCGCGTTATATGGATCCTGCTTGTAGAAGTTTTAGAAGCTCTGAAATCAAGCAACGCATCAGCTCGTTTTCTCATTATTATTGTTACTCGTTTAATCTGTGTTTCAAATAAGTTTTTTTTTAATTTTTTTTTTTGGTTGAATGTGTGTTCGGAGTTTATATTCACTAGCAGTATTTTATGTTCGTTTAGATTTTATTTTCTTCTTTTTTCGTGGTTTGATGACAAAGCCGCTCCATTGCAGGTTTGGTTCAGCAATGTACCACATAAGCGGTTAGTTGATGATAAAGGAGGTCAAAATTGGGTTTCCTTCAAGGGTGATAAGTTTACGTTTCCCGGAGGTGGTACGCAATTTATACATGGGGCAGATGGATACTTGGATCATATCTCTAAGGTTATTGTTTATTATTTTTGAAGGATGCAAAATTTCGGTTGTTGTATCTATCTCCTCCCGATTGTGAAATTTTAATCTCCAAGTGCAGATGGTCCCTGAAATTGCATTTGGTCAGCGTACCAGAGTTGTTTTGGATGTTGGATGTGGTGTGGCAAGTTTTGGCGCTTATCTGATGTCACGAAATGTGTTAACAATGTCAGTTGCTCCGAAGGATGTCCATGAGAACCAGATTCAATTTGCTCTTGAGCGTGGTGTTCCTGCGATGGTGGCTGCATTTGCAACTCGTCGTTTATTGTATCCCTGTCAAGCTTTTGACATGATACATTGTTCACGTTGTCGTATAAATTGGACTCGTGATGGTATGTGTTCTCATGATTTTCTTTTCTCCAAAGTTTTAAGAATTGAGAAAAAGGAGGAAAGATTAAAATTTTACCGAGATTTGAGTTTACTTTGAAATCTGGGCCCGCAAAGCAGGTCATGCCTTTTGTTTTCTATTTTCCTCACGCTTATACTATTCTGTTTGTTCCAGTAAGTGGATAAGGGATAACCTCAGATTTGGAATCCTTATCTATTCCATAATGAGAATAACGTTCTTGTGCTCAAACTTCATTATTGTCTCTTCTTTGGCAGTCCAGCCCATCGTGTGCCTACAATTACTTAACATGATGCACTCTTAAATATAATTCCCCACATTTTATATACTCAATTATTATGTGCTTTATCATGTATATGTGCAAGTGAGTTAATTTTTTTAGAAAAAGAATTAGTATTTTTGTGCATGGCCTGAAGTGGCATTATGAACACATTTGTGATTCTATCTTGATACATCCTGAATTAAGTCTCTTGTTTGGCGGCATTTGTTTTACAATACCATTAACTCATTTCAATTGCTTTGATATGAAGATGGAATATTGCTGCTTGAGGTTGATAGGATGCTCCGGGGAGGAGGATACTTTGTCTGGGCAGCACAGCCGGTTTATAAGCATGAAGAAGCCCTTGAGGAGCAGTGGGAAGGTATCAGCCTATAAATTATAATAGTATTCAGTGTCTTTTGAGCTAAGTTGATTACCTTTGCTTGTCGCGGATGCACTATGGCCATCCGAGAATAACTAGACTGTTAGTTGTTTGAAAAGTAAAAAAATGAAGGAGGCATGTAGAAAGAAGTTTAATTGATCTTCTGGACCTGAAAAGAACTAACCATGTTTTCTCCCCTTTTCTTGTTGTTTGGTGTTTTCATTCAGAGATGCTAAATCTCACCACTCGTCTTTGCTGGGATTTTGTGAAGAAGGATGGATATAATGCTATATGGAGAAAGCCGGTAGACAACAGCTGTTATTTGAACCGAGAGGAAGGAACTAAACCTCCATTGTGCGATCCTAAGGACGATCCAGACAAAATCTGGTAAATTTATTTTACTGCATTTTTCTCGAATGTAATCTTCAGATAATGTTACGAACTAGTATTATTATCAGAGTTCAAATGTATGGGCCTTATGGTTTAGAGTTCAGGTACATATAGTTGGTTTACGTACTTTATGCAAGAAGATTCTTCAAGTACAGACTACAGAGTGTAAAAAGAGGAAAAATATAGCATACTATTCTTTTGGCATGAAAATCTGAAGCAAGGTATAATTTACTGGCCTGAAATCAAAGTTTTATTTTTCGTTTCATTAGGTATGTTGATCTGAAGCCATGCATCAGTCGACTTCCTGAAAATGGCTATGGAACAAATGTCACTCGATGGCCTGAACGTTTGCAAGCTCCGCCTGATAGGCTACAGTCTATACAGGTTGATGCATATATATCTAGGAAGGAACTCTTTACGGCAGAATCCAAATACTGGGCTGATATTATATCAGGATATGCTCGTGCTTACTGGAAGAAGAAGGTTAGACTGAGAAATGTGATGGACATGAAAGCTGGCTTTGGAGGGTACCTTATCCATCCCTTACTATACGAATGTGCACTCCATTTATTTTGCCACTTAAATAAATAAGAGGGGACTTCATTTATGTTCCGTGAATTGGTACTTGCAGATTTGCAGCAGCAATGCATGAACAAGGTTTAGATTCCTGGGTTATGAATGTAGTTCCTGTTAGCGGCCCGAACACGTTGCCGGTTATATATGATCGTGGACTAATTGGAGTTGCACATGACTGGTAACTTTATAACTGTTTCCGGTTGATGTATGTTCTATGAACTTTTCAATTTTTATTTCAAACAAACGCCCATGCTTTTTTTTTTTTTTTTGGCGTCAAATCTTTTAATACGAAGTTGTAGCACTTCATGAGATATTTCAAAATTCAAATATATTGTATGTAACTAATTCACAATTTCGCTATCAGGTGTGAGCCGTTTGATACATACCCTAGAACATACGATTTATTACACGCGGCTAACCTCTTCTCTGTCGAGAAAAAAAGGTACGGTATACCTTAGTCATATTATTTTGTTTGAACTCTCCCTCTCATTTCTTTTTATCTTATTTTGTTTTATTTTCTCTTATCTTTTTTTTTTTTTTATCATGGTATGAATATTATTTTCTCTTATCAGGTGCAATATCTCTGCGATCATGCTCGAGATGGATAGGATTTTGAGGCCCGGTGGAAAAGTATACATCCGGGACTCTCTTTCTATCATGGACGAACTCAGAGAGATTGCAAACGCAATGGGGTGGCACGTAACTGTGCGAGACACTTCCGAGGGTCCTCATGCAAGTTACAGACTGTTTGACGCCGATAAACGGCTAATACGCCATTGAAGCATTTTGGATGAGGAAAGTCAGATGGTATTTTCTAATCTCCAGTAGAGAATATATTGGTTACATGAATTGATTTCTTGCACGTTCATTCACAAGCCCTTTAAGAGATACTGGATTAAGACATGCCTAACAACTACGCATAATGAGAAGATTGAATAGAGAATGCTTTTTTATTGTTATTATATTTTTTCAATTATTTGTTGTCTAGTGGAAATTTATACCACTCTTAATAGTGCAACTTGTAAAGTAGAACATGATGATACATCTCAATTGTTTAGGAACCTCCAATTTTTTTATTTATTTTTGTTAAATGATATTGCTATTATTCATTTAAGGTATATGTGAATTTCAACATTTTTGTTTTAAGCTGTAGGAAAAAAATCACAAGTACCCTTTGTGTTTTATTGAAATTCTCGTTGTTTATATTATGAGTTTGTGACAAAAATTATATTTTGTTTTAACTTTTTAGCAAAAAAAAAAATGCAGAGATTTTTGACTAAATGACCTGTTTTTAGCTTTAATTTCAAGGAATTGACCTTTATTAGCTATTTTATTTATTTTAGTGATTATAATTTTATTGTTTTACCCTTTCTTCTTCTTCTTCTTCGTCACTCTCCTCCAAGTCCTCGCTCTTTTCTTCCTCTTCTCCATGATCAATCCTTCTTCTTAGCCATAATTTCCAGAGCTTTTTGATCTAGTGCAACATTACCACTGAGAGCCCCACCGATATCCTTGCCGCCTCGATCCATAATCCTGCTGATGAACCCTCGAAATTCGCACGAAGAATATGACTTTGAGTGATGGCTCTATGACACCTTCTTCGTCGCCGACGATTACGCTTGGGCCTTGGCGGCGTGCAAGCACAAGAGTCCTTGCGTGGCGTTAAACTCTGCCTGCGAAGCGTTGTCGCTTATGCAATCTCTCGAGACCGGAGAAGAAACTAGAAAGCAAAGAAACTAATGCCTTGCATTGTGAAAGGAGAAGCTTAAGAAGCTGCGTAGTTATTCGAATTAAATCATGCCTCGATCTTTTCGCCACTTGTATTCTGAAAGTTAGAGGTTAAGAAGCAGTGCATATGTTTGATATTGATTAATGGATTATTGTTTTGTGAAACATCAGCTAGTTTTCTTGGTTTTTGTTAGGAGACAGAAGATTATATATGTTAGGATGATTTGTTCATTAGGCATTTCATATGTCTATGTGGGCGTTCAATTATACTAAATTAGAATGGAAAGTTCTCAGCAAAAAAAATAAAAATAATAATAATTAGAATGGAAAGTCAATTTATTTGTCTGCATATATTTGTGTCATCTCATCTACTATAATGAGAAGATGTGTTATCTCATCTCTTCATATATATTCTAAAATCAAATTTGTTCGAAGTATGTCAATATACTTGTGTAGTTATGTGTTTATTATGTTTGATGAGTTGCTACAAAGCGTTTTTTTGTTTCAGTAACATATTTTGTTACAGTTAAATTGACAAAACCCACATTCTAAAAATTCAAAACCACCACTTCTTCGGCGAACCTCTCGACATCACCAGCGAATCTGAGAACATGAATTTTGACAAACGACAACTCAGACTAAGAATTTTGAGATTTTAGATAATTTTTTGTGATAATAGTAACCAAATTTGTGATAGTGGTACCAAAATTCGTGACAAATGGTAACAATCACTACAATAGTGAATTATAATCAATATGCTTGTTCAGTTATGTTTGTTTTATGTTTGATAAGATGCTACAAAGAGTTTTTTGTATTTATTTTTTGTGATAGCGGTAACAAAAATTGTGACATAGGGTAACAATCAATATAATAGTGAATTATAATCAATATATTTGTTACTCTGCGTGTGATATTTTGTTACAATTTTATTGTGTTATCATTTGCTTTATTGCTGTCAATTTGTAATTTACGTTGGTAATACAATTTGTTACCGTTGGTAACATATTTGGTTACTATGGATAACAAATTTTGTTACACGTAAATTGTAGTTTTCTTACCTTAACTAACAAATTTTGTTATTATTTGCTTTGTTACCATCAATTTGTAATTTACGTTGGTAACAGAATTTGTTACCGTTGGTAACATATTTGGTTACTATGAGAAACAAATTGTGTTGCAATTTTATTATTACCGGTAAATAATAATTTTTTTTATGGTAGCTAACAAATTTTGTTACATTTTTTCTATTACTTGTAATGTTGTAATTACAATTTTTGTGAAAGTGGTAACAAAATTTTTTATAGTAGTACCAAATTTTGTGACAAAGGGTAACAATCAGTACAATAGTGAATTATAATCTATATACTTGTTCAGTTCTGTGTGTTTTATGTTTGACCAGGAACAAAATTTGTGATATAGGTAATAATCAGTATAATAGTGAATTATAATAAATATATTTATTACTATACGTATCATATCTTGTTAATAAAGGGTTTTTTGCAGCTATGGCCCCTCAACTTTGTGTGTTTGACAATTTGGCACTCTTTCTTTTTTTTTTGGCATTAACCCCCTTGAATTTAAAAATCATTGCAATTAACCCCAAATTGATAACGCCCGTCCAATAAGAGACAGAATGACCCTCGTGCCGCGCACGTGAGAAGGCTCGACGCTGGGTTTGCATGGAGGAGGGGCAACGGGGCTGACCTTGTCGGACGGAGGGCAGTGGAGAGTCGTGGGCTGGGATTACGCGAATAGAGGTCGCGCAAGGGAGGCGCGACGCGTGTAGAAACTCGCCAGGGTTTGGGCTTGTGCGGATTGGTGCCGGAGGAGGAGTGACGCAATCGGCAAGGAGCTAAGAGGATCACCGGAGTTGGGCGGCACGGCGAGGGGCCGAGCGAGCTGGACCCGACGAGGGGGCTTGGTTGGCCGGCGTTGGGGTTGAGGAAGAGAGGGAGAGATCGAGGGGGCTTGTTATAAATCGACAAATATGCCCCTAAATAAACGCCCATGTGCAAATCACGTGCCAAATTCCGTCCAATTTCGAACGGGCGTTTTCAATTTGGGGTTAAATGCAACGATTTCTAAATTCAAGGGGGTTAATGCCAAAAAAAAAAAGAATAGGTGCTAAATTGTCAAACTCGACAAGTTGAGGGGCCATAAGTGCAAAAAACTCTAATTTTTTTGCTGCCATAGTTTTATAATTTTGTTACAGTGATAACAAATTTCGTTACATAATTGTAATTTCTTACATTGACTAACAAATTTCGCCATTATTTGCTTGCTATTGTAAATTAAATTTACGTTGGTAACAGAATTGGTTACTCTGAGTAACAAATTGTGTTACTATTTTTTATTGTCCGTAAATTATAATTTTGTTACATTAATAACAAAATTTTGTTATAATATTTATTTATTACTAGGAAATTATAATTATGTTACATTGAGCGGCAAATTTTGTTACATTTTTTTTTTGGGTTCTCTCTCCTCGTGGCGGTCGAAGGCTTGAAGCTCATCACCAAATTTCTTAGTTCCTCAATTCATCGGCAACAAAAAGCAAAACAAAACTGTTGTCACAAATCTAAGGTCTAAATAAATCACCCAGTCCCAGACCCAGACCCAGACCCAGTCCCACCAACTTGCTGCCTTCACACGCTAAAAAAAGAAAGCAAAAAAAAAAAAAAAAATCACGCACACACACGCACAACAATAAGAAAATACAAAACCACTAAAAAAAAACAAGAACAAAAACAAAATGAGCTCAAAACGCTCAAAAACCCAGCAAAGGAAATCATTTCTGTTGATCCTTCATTCTGGGGAACGTCACTTCTCGGCGCTCCAGAGCGCACCGGAGAGTTTCCTCCGCCGCCAATCCTCCGGCGTCCCTCACCTTCTCGCCGGACTCTCCGCCGAGGATTCCGCTGAGCCCAAACTAGCTCACTCATTGATCCCAAGCCCTCTGCTTCTTCAAGGACAAGCTCCAAACGCCCTTTCAGTCACCAGATTCCACAAGTTTCGATAGACTTCGAAAACTTGATCGAGCTTGAACCTCGCCTTTAATGTCCTCGACGCCGACAACCTCATTGATTCGTCGGTCGCGTCATGATCTCCAGCAGCTCCGTCCCACCTCTAACTTTGTCGCCGTCTAGAGGTGGCGTTGTCGAAGCTAGGGCTGTAAAAAAAACTGAAAAATCGAAAACCGAAAAAAACCGACCGAAAACCGATTAAAAATAACCGAAAATTCGGTTTTATTTTTTTAAAATTATAATTCGGTTAAAAACCGAACCGAAACCGAATATTCGGTTCGGCGTTCGGTTACAAGTATTTAAAATTCGGTTAAAACCGAATATAACCGAACCAATTATATATTATATATATTTTTTGTTGCTTTATGTTGCAAGTACCACGTTGACAGAGTGGAAAACTCTACCCCTTCCCACACTCCTCACCCAGGTTCGAATCCCTACAAATGCAATTGTTTTTTGAAATTTTTTCACAAAAAAGAAAACTTAGTTTGCAGTTGGCAAAGTTTGAACCCTTGATGTGCAAGCACCTAGAGACTTAAAGCCCTCAAGGAGACCACTCTACCCCTTCCCACACTCCTCACCCAGGTTCGAATCCCTACAAATGCAATTGTTTTTTGAAAATTTTCCACAAAAAAGAAAACTTAGTTTGCAGTTGGCAAAATTTGAACCCTTGATGTGCAAGCACCTAGAGACTTAAAGCCCTCAAGGAGACCACTTTGCCAACATGCTTTGCTTGTACACTTCCTATACTAAATAATATATATTACATAACTAAAATTAGTTCAGTTTTTTTTTTAATAAATTCGGTTTATAAACCGAATTTAACCGAACCGAAACCGAATATTCGGTTTCGGTTCAGTTCGGTTTTAGTGCTTTTAAAATCGGTTTTCGGTTCTTTATTTTAGAAAACTGAATAATTCGGTTCGGTTGGTTTTTTCTCTAAAAACCGAACCGAACCGAACCGATTTCACCCCTAGTCGAAGCCTCCATATAAAGGGCTTCATGTTCGGTGGAAGCCTCCATACGAGGGTTTCAAGAGCAATAGTTTTGAGGGGCACTTTGGTCTATTCATGTTAAGATAATTGAGTCTCTAATTTGCTAATTTTAAGAAACGTAGGCTATTTTATTAAAACATGAGTTTGTAACAAGCCAAGAACCAAATTGGCCCTATATTTTATTTTATAGAAACAACTCTACTTTTTATCACAGAAAATAATAACAAGATGGTAAAATTTTAAAATTTTCTCTGAGTTTTAACAAAATCCAATTTAATATCTTTATTTTTAGTAATTATTATTGTAAGCTAGTTTTCGTCCGAGGATATATCGTCGGGGGTGTTGTCTCCGAAGACAAGTAGCCTCCGGAGAGTGTCCAAGTGACGACGAAGCTTCGCCGCGTCAGCAAGAGTGTTAACGTCTACGGTACCAAAAAGTGCGGGTTGACCTCGCGCTTGTATCTGCAAGGGTTGTTGGAAGAAACAACCCCGAAGGTAGATTTCGACATGACGCAAGGTCCTTGGGGGGAGACCGATGAGCTGGGGATCCCCTAAGCTCGGGGACGAGTGGAACTCGTAATCAGCTTCACGTTCGTGGGAGGTCCCCGGACGAGGGATAAAGCGCGGGTAGCTGTAGTAAGATCACTCCCGATGGAATTTACCTCTGACATATACTGTAGATGCCTCACCTGTGAAAGACGTGAGTTGATTAGTTAGTAACCTACCCCTTATTTTAGGACAGGGTATGGTCGATTAAGATAAGGCCACCTAATCCTCTGATTTAAGGGAGATTAGGTGGGGCGCATTTAATGCACTTTCCTCTCTCTCTCTCTCTTTCCAGATTTCTATAAAATGAAGGGAAGGAGAAGGGGAAAGGGGTTGGAAAAAATTACTCTGTAAATTCCCAATTTGGAAATACTATAAACACAGTGGATGTAGACTATTACTCTGGCGGAGGGTCGAACCACTTAAAAAAACCTCCGAGTATTTATTTTCCGTTCAAACTTCCACTATTCATTGCCGTATCACACACTAGAAATACGGATCACGGCGTTGGTTTAAATTCTACACCAACAGCTTGGCACTAGAAGGAGGGCCCCTCCCGGAACCTCCGTCATTATTGGAGATTTCTTCCCGCTCTCTCTGTTACTCATCGTGCTACTTGATCGGAGATCGAATGGCGCCCAACTTGAGAAGCAGCGGTAAAAATCTCTTAACCTCCGAGCAGGAGATGTTCGAAGATCGAATCCGGCGCATGGAGGAATCCATGGCAAGAATGACCGGATTAGTGAAGACATTGGTTCACAACCAAAGTCCGCCTCCGCTTCTGACTGACGCAGAGCACGCAAATGTGCTCCGAGCGCGGCGGAGAGCTGACGACGCAGCTGCCGACCTCCGTGCCGCAAGCGACGTCAACGCGACTCCTGATGAGGGTTCATCGGGCGGTGATCCCACACACGAGACTCGCTCTTCCCGCCGGCGTAGGAATGCGCCAACCCAAAAGTCGACCACCCGATCGGGAGGACCGCAGTTGCCGGCTGACCCGGCAGGACCGTCACGCCCCGCGGCCGAAGGTGGGATGCCAGCTCAGCCCGGCTCAGTGTTCAACAGGCTAGGCCCTTTGCAGCGGGACACCACCAGGAGAGCTCCTACGCGGGATGGGGCCAACCTCGTAGATACGCGACTCCCAGTACGGGAACGCCTCCGCGAGGAGTTGGCCACCACTGCAACTAGCCGACAGACCGAAGCATCCCAGGAATTTTCACCCGCGGAGATAGAGCGCATTCGCGGGATTCTTGGCGAACCATCCCGCGATGGGATCCTAGATGGGGATTTCACCCCCCTCACGGAAACCCTCTTGGCAACCCCCGTTCCCGATCGTCTCAGGCTACCGAAGGTAAGCCTGTTCGATGGGAGTGGAGACCCTTCCGACCATTTGGGAGTTTATTCCTCGTGGGCGCGCGCCTACGGCTATCCGGAAGCCATTTGGTGCAAGCTTTTCGACACCACCCTAGCGGGGGAAGCCCGCCGATGGTGGTATCGACTCCCAGCCAACTCAATCGGGAGTTGACAAGATTTGAGAACGAGGTTTGCAGCCCAGTTCTTGGGAGGTCGTAGACACCTCAAGAACCCAGCGTACCTCTCCCGAGTCAAGCAAGGAGAGAGCGAAAGTCTCCAAGCTTGGCTCCAACGTTTTACCAAGGCCACGGTAGAGGTGGGGCATTTGTCTGACGATGCCCTACTTCTAGCCGCAAGTTCCGCAGTACGTGAAGATACTCCCTTCGCTTTCTCTATCAGCAAAAAACCCTCGAGAGCGTATGCTGATTTCTTGGGACGTGCTCGGAACTACATCAACACGGAAGCGGCGACTTCGAAGAAGTCCGGCTCTGCGAAGGCTTCCTGCGGCAACCCCGAAGGGGACCGCCGAAAAGAGAAGAGGCCTGTCGAGGCCCCGACGGGCAACAGTCGACAGCCTCGCGACGAGAAGAGACCTCGCGATTCCGGTCCATCCTCGGGGTCCGGTGCAGTTCGCTCTCGCAGATCACGGTATGACAAATACCATGAGCTTACCGCCGCCATCGATGAGATTTTCGTCAACTCGCCGAGCGAAGTTGACTTTCGACCCCCTGCACCTTTGAAAGGGAAGGTGCCAGAGAAGCACAAGGACAAGTTCTGCTTGTTCCATAATGCGGCCGGGCATACGACCGCGACTTGCTTTGACCTGAAGGACGAGATAGAATATCTCATCCGCCGAGGGAAACTCGAAGGGTACCGCAAGGAGGCAAATCCTAGGAACCGGGATCCACATAACCGGGAGATAGAGGGGGAAATCCGAACGATCGCGGGAGGCCCTTATCCTGGGGGGCACTCCCAACGATCTATGAAGGGTTACGCCCGAGAAGCGCGACAAGAGCTCTCCGGAGGAGTGTTCCATGTGTCGCGGAGGTCCCCACAGCCCCCTAGGAAGATCGCGAGCGCGCTCACCTTCTCGGACGCGGATGCCGAAGGCGTCCGTTTCCCACATCACGATCCTCTAGTCATCTCCGCGATGATTGGGAACCATCTCGTCCACCGTTGTCTGATTGACGATGGCAGCTCAGTGGACATCCTATATTTGGATGTCCTCGAAAAAATGAGAATCAGTCCACAGAGCTTGCAAGCTGCCGTAAGCCCGCTGCACGGCTTCACATGAGACTCTATCTTCCCGGAGGGAAGCATAGAGTTAGCTATCTCGTTCGGCGAAGAGCCCACGAGGTCAACCGCCGTTTCAAACTTTATGGTGGTTAAAGGTAGGTCTTCCTATAACGCCATCCTCGGGCGTCCTACCCTCGTGGCAATGAAAGCAGTCACTTCTATCTACTACCTCTGCCTCAAATTTCCCACTCCTGGTGGCGTCGGAGTAATCCGGGGGAATCAATATGAGGCCCGGATGTGTTATACGACGAGCGTTAGGTCGGCCCCCGCCGAACCAAAGGGGAAGCGCACGGCCGAGGAAACTGCTTTGGGTGAAGCGACCCTGACCATCGGCATGTCCGAGGGTCGAAGCGAGCTAGACCCTCGACTTCCGGCCCCATAGCAATTAGCGGGCCCGGCCGAGGACACCGAAGAGGTAGACGTGGACGACCTTGGCACGGCTCGAAGAGTCAAGATCGGGACTTCATTAAGTCCCGAAGTGCGCAAGGCCATCATTGCCTGTCTACGGAGAAACCAAGACGTGTTTGCATGGAGCCATAGCGATATGAAGGGCGTAGACCCGGATTTGATGTGCCACCGTCTCAACATAGATCCACGGCTCCCGGCCCGCCGGCAGAAGAGAAGAACCCTCAACCCCGAGAGAGCCCAAGCTCTTAAAGATGAAGTAAACAGGCTCATCGGGGCCGGGTTCATTCGCGAAGCAAAGTACCCGGACTGGGTCTCCAATCCGGTGCTGGTCTCGAAGCCGGATGGTAGATGGAGGTGCTGTGTGGACTTCACCAACCTCAACGAAGCCTGTCCGAAGGACAGCTTCCCGGTGCCCCGAATCGACCAGATGGTTGATGCTACCGCGGGCCATGAGCTCCTCAGCTTCATGGATGCTTATTCGGGCTACAACCAAATCCCTATGTATCATCGGGATGAAGAGCACACAGCGTTCATTACCGATCGAGGGCTATACTGCTACAAGGTCATGCCGTTCGGCCTCAAGAACGCAGGTGCGACTTATCAGAGGTTGGTAAACAAGATCTTCGCGGATTTGCTTGGAGTCTCGATGGAAGTTTACATTGATGACATGTTGGTCAAAAGTGCGAAAGCACAAGACCACGTCGAGCACCTGGATCAGACCTTCTCCGTCCTCAAGAAGACCAACATGATGCTCAACCCAAATAAGTGCACTTTTGCGGTTAGGGCGGGCAAGTTTTTGGGCTTCATGGTGAGCCAACGAGGAATAGAAGCCAACCCTGAGAAGATCCAAGCTATCATCGACATGAGGCCTCCTCGGAGAGGAAAAGAAGTCCAGAAGCTTACCGGATGCATTGCAGCACTCAACAGGTTTGTATCTCGGTCAACTGACAAGTGCATCCTTTTCTTCAACGCTCTCCGCGGCAGTAAAGAATTTGTGTGGACCGACGAATGCGAACGAGCCTTCGAGGCGCTTAAGGCTTACCTCGGTCATACCCCTGTTCTGGCTAAGCCACTGTCGGGGGAAAAGTTCTTCGCTTACCTCGCCGTATCCAAGCATGCAGTTAGCTCGGTGCTGGTCAAGGAAGCCGATGGAGTACATGTACCAGTCTACTACGTCAGCAAACGCCTTCTCGACGCCAAACTAAGGTATCCTGAGCTGGAGCGACTAGCCCTTGCCCTCGTCGTCTCTACCAGGAAGCTTCGCCACTACTTTCTGGCTCACCCGGTGATAGTCTTTACCAATCATCCGATGAAACAAGTCCTGCGCAGGCCGGAGGCCTCGGGCAGACTTGTCAAATGGGCTGTCGAGTTGACTCAGTTCGACATCCTGTACCAGCCGTGAACGGTGATCAAACGACAAGCGCTAGCCGATTTCATCGCCGAGTTCACGTTTCCTTCGGAAGAGGATCGAGATGGACTGAACGGACCCTCGAAGTGGAAGCTCTATGTCGATGGGTCCTCGAACGAGAATGGTTCGGGGGCCGGACTCATGCTCGTCAGCCCCGAGAATCATCGAATCAGCAGCGCATTGCGATTTACCTTCAGGGCCTCTAACAACGAGGCTGAGTACGAAGCCTTTCTCGCCGGCCTAAGACTCGCCAAAGAACTCCAAGTAGACTCGCTTATAGTCTACAGCGACTCGAAGCTGGTGGTCTCGCAAGTTCTAGGCGAATTTCAAGCCTGCGATGATAGAATGGCCGCGTATCTAGAGAAGGTTAAGGCCGAACTATGAAACTTCCCGAAGTACGAGGTGAAGCACATCGACCGTGAAGATAACGCGAACGCTGATGCCCTAGCGAAATTGGCTACCAGCCGAGATGCGGAGCTCCTTCGCCTGGTCCCGGTCGAAATCGTAGCAGAGCCCAGTATCACAAAGCAGAATTCAGTAAAGGCGATCGGCGCTCAACCTTCGTGGATGGACGATATTGTTATCTACTTGAAGGATGACAAACTGCCCGAAGATCGAGACCTGTCGCGAAAAGTCAGGTATCATGCCGAACATTACCTGCTGCTGAACGACAAGCTTTACAAGAGGGGGGTCTCGACCCCGTTGCTGCGTTGCCTCAACGACGAAGAAGCCAAGCGAGTTCTCAGTGAAATCCACGACGGAGTCTGTGGGAACCACTCGGGAGGACAATCACTCGCGCACAAGGCGTTGTTGCAGGGATTCTACTGGCCCACAATGAAACAAGATGCTACCGAATATGCGAGAAAGTGCGACAAGTGCCAGAGGTACTCTGCACTCATTCGAGCTCACCCAGAACGACTCACCGCCATCTTCTGTCCGTGGCCCTTCGCGAAGTGGGGAATCGACATAATCGGGCCACTGCCCACGGCGTCCGGAGGGCTCAAGTTTGCCGTGGTAGCAGTGGACTACTTTACCAAATGGGCCGAAGCGATTCCCTTGGCCACTATCATCGAGAAGAATTTGACTAAGTTCGTCCGCGAGCACCTCGTCTACAGATTCGGGATACCCCACTCCTTGGTCTCGGACAACGCCCTTCAGTTCGATAACCAGCGCATGATAGACCTCTGTGATCAGTTCGGCATCAATAAAGATTTCTCCGTGCCATACCACCTGCAAAGCAACAGCCAAGTCGAGGCCGTCAACAAGATCATCAAGACCACTCTAAAGAGACGACTCGACGCGCTTAAAGGACGGTGGGCAGCGGAACTACCCCTGGTCCTCTGGAGCTATCGCACTACGGCCCGCACGGCCACTGGAGAAACCCCATTCTCTATGGCTTATGGCACGGAAGCGATGATCCCGGCAGAAGTAAAGGTCCCATCTTTTCGCTAGAATTTCGATGAAACGGTCAACGATTCACTTCTTGCCGCGGAGCGGGATATGATCGAAGAACGGCGAGAAGTCGCTAGGATCCGGATGGAGGCCCAGAAGCGACGTATGGCGAGGTACTACGACTCCAAGGTGAAGGAAAGAAAGTTCAAGGTCGGGGACACCGTCCTCAGACAAGTATTCCAGAACACCAAGGAGGCTACAGCGGGGGCACTAGGGTATACATGGGAAGGGCCTTATCAAATCACCGAGGTTTTACGATCGGGAGCATACCGACTCGCGGATCTCGCCGGGATCCCGGTGAGATTCCCCTGGAACGCGGAACATCTCAAGAAATATTACCAGTAGGCTCACCTAACTTGTAATTCTACTCATATGTGTATTTGTAAACTATTTATGTATGAAAAGTTATATATTTTGTATCTCCAAATACGATTCAATTGAAAGTCTGCGGAGTAGACTATAAACTCGGTGTATAAAGGATAGAACCGCTGAGCGGATAAATCCTAAAAACACTACCCTGTCTTCTCGGCCGCGAAGCGCCCAAGAAGCCGGGGGGCATCCGGGGTACCATAAAGAAAATAGATGCGCTCTATAGGTACCTCGAAGGCGAGCGAGGCTAGAACATGTGAGTTCCGAAGGGTATAGATACCTCGAAGGCGAGCGAGGCTAGAACATGTGAGTTCCGAAGGACTCACACAGGCTTTACTCGTTGAGACTTCCTACCTCAAAGGTTTGTCTTGTCAGGGTTAGTCCTTCGTAGAAGAGAACCTTTTCGGAGACTAACTTGGGAAGTCAGACCAACTTATTCCTAGAACCATTCTATTCTTCTAAGAAGATGGAAGAACTAGGCACGCTCAAAGGAAGAATTCCGAGGCAGACTAATTTTTAAAAAATTAGGCCGAAACGTGGAAAATAAGAGGTCACTCATCATACATACACTCGGAGAGAGTATGTAGCCCCAAAGGGACTGTCATTTAACTAATCGCATGTAGTCCCGAAGGGACTGTCATTTAACGAATTAGTTATTAGATCCCGAAGGGATTTTGTTAATTGATCGGATCCCGAAGGGACTGTCATTTAACGAGTTAGTTATTAGATCCCGAAGGGATTTAGTCAGTTGGCAAACGATGAAAATGGGAAATTAAATCCTTTATTAATAGTGAAAAATTATACAAAAGGTGGGCGTCCAAGATGAGGACCCCTAGCAAAAAAAAAAATGTATATACAAGGGACCCTAATTCTAAGGCGGCGGCTGTGCGGGATGTTGCTGCTGGGAGCGCGGCATCTCGCAACGGATTTCCTCGACAAAGTTCCACTCGGGGTGGAGGGCCTTAAGCCTATCTAACGCTCGATTGGCTCCTTCAACCATGGCATGCGTGATCTCGTTCCGATACCCCACGCTTTGATGGAAGTCGGCGAGCCACTGTTGTCTCCTCAGCTCTATGAGATTTTCAAACGCGGGGCTATTTTTGAAATCGGCCACCGCGGAGCGAATTCGCGCTCTGGCCCCGTTGAGATCGGCCTCGATCCGTCGTTTGTCCCCCCGCTCTTCTCTGAGTTCTCTCTCGAGGACTTGAATCCTCGACTCAGCCGCGCCTCTCAAGCCCCTCTCCTCCTCAAGAGCAGCGTCGAATGCTGCCTTCTCCGAGAGGGTGTTCTCCTCGCGAATTCGGCGCTCCTCCTCCAGGGCGTTCCATGCCTCCGATTGTTGGGACCGCGCCTGAGCCAGCTCTAGCTCGAGCCGGATCTGGGTCTCCGCGTGGGCCTCTCTCTCCTTCTCCAGCTTCTCCCAGAGCTTGGAAGTCTCCTCCACGAAGACTCTCCGCTGCTCCCTTGACTTCACCATGCTCTCGGTAGCATGGTCCATCATTCTGTTGGATAGCTCCGATTGAGCTCGGAGTTCATGAAGCTGGGCCATGAGTTTCTCCTTCTCGCCTCGGAGCTGGAGCAGAGCGTCCCGTCCTTGGGCATAAATTGCCTCCAACCTCCGGGAGTAAGTGAAGTTTGCCAAAAATGCCTGCAACAGTCAGAAATTAGTAGCAAGTCAAAACGAAAGGGGACGTAGAAGTCGGCAGGATTTACCTTCGCGACCAGCCTCATGCCTTCGCGATTGCTAGTCTGGAGCGGCTCCTCGGAGAGCTGCCTAAAGCTCTCCTCCAACCAGATCTCGCCCAGCATAGGCCCGAGCTCTGGCATCCAGGGGAAGCCCCCCGATGGGGCATGAGATCCCGCCCCAAAAGAAGCCCCCGCTGGGGGGACTTCGAAATCCTCCAGCGGGTCTCTGGCGGGACCAGTCCCTGCGGGAGGACTCCGAGGAGCCTCGGCGGGATCTTCCCCCGAGGCTATTAAGGCAGGAACTCTGGAAGAGGTGCCCGCCGTGGGCGCTGCCTCGACTTCCCCCGGAGACGATGCCCCTGAAGGAACATCTTCCTCCATTGGTCGCTTGCCCTTGTCCGCGACGGGAGACACGCGGGGAAGGGCTGATCGACCAGGCGCACTCCCCGGGAGCGAGGACCACAAAAGCCCAAAAAGTTCATCTGCAAGCGACACTAGTTAGTCCCGATTCAGCATTGAAACAAAATTTGCTTTCGCATAGTGGTTTCTTACCATCGTCGATGATGATGGGAGCCGCGCGTCTCGACTCCGAGGAGACATGGGTCGAAGACCCAGCAGGCGTCGCCTGGTCTGGGGAAGGAGCCGCCCCCGAAGGGGATGGATCGGCCTGCTCCACCACGAAATCCTCTACGCTTAGTAGAGGATCCCGCGCCATGTTGGTTGGCGGGCTGGGAGTTGGCGGCTGCTCGCCGAAGATGTCCGCAGCATCCGAGAGCACTTGGCGAGCCGCCTCGCCAAAAGGGACACCCCCGAGGGTTGTCCCAGTGGTCCCCGTTTCCTGAGGGGTGGCGGAAGGCGTGACCTCTGGAGCCACAGCAGGCTCCTTCCGCGATCGTTTCTTCCGCGTTAAGGGCTCCTCGGGGGTCTCCGTGGCCTCCTCTTCGTCCTCGACCTCTCCGGACGGGGGGAGGGATGGAGCAACCACGGTCTTAGGGGCAGCGGACTTCTTTGAAGAGGTGACCGCCCTCTTCCTCGTCGGTGGGGCCGAAGTGGTCGCACCCTCGGGGGCCCCCGTAGGGACTTTGGGCTGCTTCGGGCCCGACTTCTGTCCGCGAAGCTGGTCCGGATCCAGCTCCATGCGAGTCCTGATCCACCTGTGAGCGATCAGGTTGTCCTCGATCACGAGGGCCCGGACGTCCCTGGCCTCGTCGGGGTAGGCCAGGGCGATGTTAATCCGCTCTTCTTGCTCCGCGGTCACGGAAGTGCGGATGAAAGAGTCTGCACACAATCATGGATGTCAATACTACGACATGCAAAAAGAGAGAGGGAAAACTGAGAATCTGGAGACTTACCAGGAACTTGGTAGACCCGCGGAATGGGCGGAGTTCCCTGGATGGAGCTGCATGAGTCAAAGTTTCCCCCGACCCAGAAGTTCTTGTCCTTCCATCCTTCGCAGGAAGAGGACAAGTTCGTCATCATAATTTTCTTCTTCTCCCACGGTGCTAGGAAGAAGTAGCCGGCCTCGGATTTCTTGGAGGAGGCTTGTACAGGTGGCATACCTCCTCTACCGATATGTCCGCCTCGAACCACAACCTCCACAGGATGTGCAGCCCTGCCATTATCTTGTAGGCATTGGGGTTGAGTTGGCTCGGCGCGAGTCCCCAGTGGACTAGGACCCCCCGGACCAGGGGGTGCAGCGGAAGCCGTGCCCCGTGCTTCATGATAGCTTTGTTGAAAGCTACCCTGGAGCTGGGCGGACGGTTTGATCGCTCTCTCTTGGACATCGCCCAGGTGGCAATGTCCTCCGGCAGGTGAAACTGTTCCCGGATGTGTTCCACGTCCTTCCAGGAGCAGCTGGAGACTCGAGTCTCTGCGGCGACGGCGGGGTGCGAAGATTCTGTCGTCGTCTCGACCGCCAGAGGGTCTGAAGAACTTGCCGTCACCACCGCAGAAGAATTAGGAGCGGCCGGATTCTTCGTCGACTTCCATCCCTTCTTCTTCTTCGCCCCTGCTGCCGAGGCAGAGGGTGGTGGAGCCGCCGCAGGTGAAGCCCGGAGCGAAGGGCCAGGACGCGCAGGCGACGGCGCAGACTCAAGTCCGGCGCCGGGAGAAAGTGGTGTCGAGTGAGACATTTTATCTGAGGACGCTGAAAACTCCGGTAAGTCACCCCATAAAACCCCACGCAAGAAAGAAAAGAAGAAAAGTTCTACGCAAGAAAGAAAAGAAGAAAAGTTCTGCGCAAGAAATAAAAAAGGAGAAGGTTCTGCGGAGTCGGAGGACTTACCGGAAATGGTCAGAAACGTCGGCAAAACCTTCAAACTCCGGGGAATTCGCAGCGTTGCAGAAGGTCGGAGAACGTCGGAAATCTCGGGAAATACTTTGGATTCGTAAGTTTCTGAGAAAAATGGCGAAGAAAGTAAAAGTTCGGAGAATGGGAAGTGAGGAAGGATTTATAGGCAGAGAAGGCGAAAAGGGCGAAGTCCTTTCGCGTCGTTTCATCTCGCGTCCTTTCGTCTCGCGCCGTTTCATCTCTGAACCTCGAGCTCACTCCCGGGCCGTTGGATGGGAATCTTCTCATCGCCATCTAACGGTTGGAAGGGTTCGACGAGAGGTAATTATTGCCTGACGTCATCCAATGTTACCGAAAAAGGCAAACCCCCCGACAAGCGTGTCAGAGCATTAACTGCCCGTCACTCAAACGGCACGGCTTTTAAGTAGAGAAGCGTACCCAAGAAGAAATCCCAGAGGGCACGACGCGTGTCCTCGGGGATTGGGGGGCAGATGTTGTAAGCTAGTTTTCGTCCGAGGACATATCGTCGGGGGTGTTGTCCCCGAAGACGAGTAGCCTCCGGAGAGTGTCCAAGTGACGACGAAGCTTCGCCGCGTCAGCAAGAGTGTTAACGTCTACGGTACCAGAAAGTGCGGGTTGACCTCGCGCTTGTATCTGCAAGGGTTGTTGGAAGAAACAACCCCGAAGGTAGATTTCGACATGACGCAAGGTCCTCGGGGGGAGACCGATGAGCTGGGGATCCCCTAAGCTCGGGGACGAGTGGAACTCGTAATCAGCTTCACGTTCGCGGGAGGTCCCCGGACGAGGGATAAAGTGCGGGTAGCTGTAGTGAGATCACTCCCGATGGAATTTACCTCTGACATATACTGAGATGCCTCACCTGTGAAAGACGTGAGTTGATTAGTTAGTAACCTACCCCCTGATTTTAGGGCAGGGTATGGTCGATTAAGATAAGGCCACATAATCTCCTGATTTAAGGGAGATTAGGTGGGGCGCATTTAATGCACTTTCCTCTCTCTCTCTTTCCGGATTTCTATAAAAGGAAGGGAAGGAGAAGGGAAAAGGGGTTGGAAAAAATTACTTTGTAAATTCCCAATTTGGAAATACTATAAACACAGTGGATGTAGACTATTACTCCGGCGGAGGGTCGAACTACTTAAAAAAATCTCCGAGTATTTATTTTCCGTTCAAACTTCTACTATTCATTGCCGTATCACACACTAGAGGTACGGATCACGGCGTTGGTTTAAATTCTACACCAACAATTATGAAATGGTCTTTCAATTTTTTAAATCGGTCTAAAATTATTCTTTTATGTTGACTAAAAATTAAATTTTTTTATAGAATGACGAAACTACTCTTTATAATAATCATTAATTCAACCTCTAATATTTTTAAAAATTACACTTATACTTAATATTTTACTTTTATTTTCTGAATATTGTTTTTTAAATTACACTTATACCCAATATTGGAGTGTAAATTAAGGCTGCACATCGGTCGGGCGGACTGGTTCCGACCCCTAAAATGCCAAACCCGAGCTCGGGCGGGTGGAGTAAAATCCCTTCCGACTTCCGACCGGAGGAGGTACGGGCGGGTGGCGGTCGGATATTCAGGTAGACGGTCGGAGTGCCGGTCGGGTAAGCGGGTTTGATCAACGTTGACGGACGATGAGCCACGTGATCTTCCTTTCTTGCCGTGAGCCACGTCGACTCACCGTGAACCTTCTTGCTTCATTGCGAGCATCGTCAATGGCAGCCATAGCTAAAGGTTTGAGCAAACTACCAAATCTCCCAACAAAAAACGGTGTCTGGGCTTACTAAAGAAGATGAGGAGGAAGAGGACGGCGGGAGGGGTTGGTGAGTGGCGGTTGTCGGGGTTCGGGTGGAGGTCGCCGGGGTTATGGCGAGGTTGTTAGAGATGGGAGATGAAAAAGAAAAAGGAAAGCGAAAGAAGAACATCGAGGGAGGAGAGAAATAACTGTAAAAATAAAAAACAAAAATTTGAATATGCTCATGATCGGTCGGGGTCGGGTATCGACCGATGATCAAAATATAAACCCGATCTCGACTGAATAAGACAGCATCTCGGATGGTTTTCGTCCGCCACCCAATCGGGCAGTCAAGGTGGCCGACTCGTTGGTCGCTGTCTCGGTCGGGGATGCATCGGGGTCGGAAACCCGACCATTCTGTGCAGGCCTAGTATAAATGATTACAAATTTTGGAGGTTGAGTTAATAGTTTTTATAGAGGGTAGTTTTGTCATTTTGTAAAAATTTAAGACTTACTGAATGCAAAAGGATAGTTTTAGACCAATTTGAAAAACTGAATGACCATTTCGAAATTACCAAAAACAGATGGATAAAACTGGATATTTAATAAAACACAGTGACTATTTTAGAATTTTTCCTAACAAGATATATATTTTGTTAAGTTGAAGAATCTAAGCTGTACATTTTGTATTTCAAAAAACTCATGGATAAATATGAAATTTTGATAAAAACACATGATATTTACCTAAGTTGTATGTGTCCATATCTTTTTTTCTTTTCTAAACCCATATTAAATGAGATTACTCGTCTTGAAACTTCTCTTGAATTATTCTTTTTTTAACTAGTTATAATGACTTAGTTTTTGGGCGAAGTGACTTTTTAAATCTTGTTGTAGCTCCAAATGAGTCCCTAAGACTTATTATACTATATTATATTTTCAAATACTCATTTAGGATCAAGAAAAATTTGCTAGAGTCATTTCAAAGTCAGAAATGTTCTTTAAAGGCTATATTTTGACAAAACAAGTTATAACGACTTTGTTTTAGTGCGAAGTAACTTTTTAAGACTTGTTAGAGCTCCAAATGAGTCTCTAAGACTTATTATAATGTATTATATGTTCAAATACTCAGTTGGAATTAAAACAACTTTGCTAGAGTCATTTCGGAACGAAAAAAATCCCTTTAAAGGCTATATTTCGGCTAAACTAGTTATGAGGACTTTGTTTTGGGCCAAGTGACTTTTTAAGGCTTGTTGGAGCTCCAAATGAGTCCCTAAGACTTATTATAATATATTATGTGTTCAAATACTCAGTTGGGCTAAAAACAACTTTGCTAGAGTTACTTCTGAGCCAAAAAAATCCCTTTAAAGTCAATGTTTCGGCTAAACTAGTTGTAAGGACTTTGTTTTTGTGCAAAGTGACTTTTTAAGGCTTGTTCGAACTCCAAATGGGTCCCTAAGACCTATTATAATATATTATATGATCAAACACTCAGTTGGAATCAAAACAACATCGCTAGAGTCACTTCGGATAAAAAAAAATCCCTTTGAAGGGTTTAATTACGCTAAACTAGTTATAAGGACTTTGTTTTGGCGCTAAGTGGCTTTTTAAGGCTTGCTAGAGCTCCAAATGAGTCCATAAGACTTAATATATTATATTACATGTTCAAATAATCAGTTGGTATTAAAACAACTTTGCTAGAGTCACTTCAGAGAGAAAATTGCCCTTTAAAGGCTGAATTTCGGTAAAACTAATAATAAAGACTTTGTTTTTGCGCGAAGTGGCATTTCAAGGCTTGTTGGAGCTCAAAATGAGTCCTTAAGACTATTTATAATATATTGTATGTTCAAAATCTTAGTTAGGATCAAAACAACTTTGTTAGAGTCACTTCGGTGCATAAAAGTCTATATTTCGGCTAAACTAGTTATAATGAATTGGTATTTGCGCGAAGTAACTTTTTAAGGCTTCTTGGAGCTCCAAATGAGTCCCTAAGACTTATTATAAGATATTATATTTTCAAATACTCATTTGGGATCAAGAAAAATTTGCTAGAGTTATTTAAGAGCCAGAAATGCTCTTTAAAGGCTATATTTCGGCAAAACTAGTTATAACGACTTTGTTTTAGTGCAAAGTAAATTTTTAACACTTGTTGGAGCTCCAAATGAGTCGCTAAGACTTATTATAATATATTATATGTTCAAATACTCATCTGTAATTAAAACAACTTTGCTAGAGTCACTTCGGAACCAAAAAAACACCCTTTAAAGGTTATATTTCACATAAACTAGTTATAAGGACTTTGTTTTTGGGAGAAGTGACTTTTTAAGACTTGTTGGAGATCGAATTGTGTCCCTAAGATGTATTATAATATATTATATGTTCAAATACTCAGTTGGGATCAAAACAACTTTTCTATAGTCACTTCGGAGCCAAAAACATCCCTTTTAAAGTAACAACTTTGTTTTTGCTCGAAGTGACTTTTTAAGGTTTGTTAGAGCTCCAAATGAGTTCCTAAGACCTATTATAATACATTACAAGATCAAATAGTCTGTTCGGGCCAAAACAACGGTGCTAGTGTCACTTCGGAGCCAAAAAAATCCCTTTAAAGGGCTTATTTCGACTAAACAAGTTATAAGGACTTTGTTTTGGCACGAAGTGACTTTTTAAGGCTTTCTGGAGCTCCAAATGAGTCCCTAAGACTTATTATATTATATTATATGTTCAAATGATTAGTTACGATCAAAAAAACTTTGCAAGAATCACTTCGGAGCCAAAAAAAGTCCGTTAAAGGCTATAATTCGGCTAAAATAGTTGTAAGGACTTTGTTATTGCGCGAAGTGACTTTTTAAGGCTTGTTGGAGATTCAAATGAGTCCCTATGACTTATTATAATATATTGCATGTCCAAATACTGAATTGGGATTAACAGAACATTGCTAGAGTCACTTCGGAGCCAAAAAAGCCCTTTAAATTCCATATTTTCACTAAACTAGTTATAACGACTTTGTTTTTCCGCAAAGTGACCTTTTCGGGTTTGTTGGAGCTCGAAATGAGACCCTAAGACCTATTATAATATGTTAAATGCTCAGATACTTAGTTAGGATCAAAATGACTTTGCTATAACAACTATGTATTTCAAAATATAATATAATTTAATAAGTCTTAGGAAAAAATTTGCACCTCCAACAAGCCTTAAAAAGTCATTTTGCGCAAAAATAAATTCCTTATTACTAGTTTTGGCGAAATGTAACCTTCAAAGGTCTTTTTTTTTTTGGCTCCGAAGTGACTCTAGCAAATTTATTTTGATCCCAACTGAGTATTTGAATATATAATATAGTATAATAAGTCTTAGGGACAAATTTTGATCTCCAACATGCCTTGAAAACTCACTTCGCACGAAAACAAAATCCTTATAACTTGTTTTATCGAAATATAGCCTTTAAAGGGCTTTTTTGAACATATAAGTCTTTTTGAACATATAATATATTATAATAATTCTTAGGGACTCATTTGGACCTCCAACAAACCTGAAAGAGTCAACTCACGCGAAAAAAAAATCCTTATAATTAGTTTTGCTGAAATATAGCCTTTAAAGGGGTTTTTTTTTCCTCCGAAGTGTCTCTAGAAAATTTGTTTTGATCCCAAATCAGTATTTGAACAAGTAATATAATATAATAACTCTTAGGGACTCAATTTGAGGTCCAACAAGCATTAAAAAGTCACTGTGTGAAAAACACATTCCTTATAACTAGTTTTACTTAAATGTAGCCCTTAAAGGGCTTTTTTTGGATGTAAAGTGACCCAAGCATAGTTGTTTGGATCCCAACTAAGGATTTGAATATATAATATATTATAATAAGTCTTAGGGACTCATTTTGAGGTCCAACAACCCTTCTAACGTCGCTTCGCGCAAAAACACATTCCTTATAACTAGTTCTGTTGAAAGATAGCCTTTAAAGAGCTTTTTTTGATACGAAGTGACGCTAGCTAAGTTGTTTTGACTCCAACTAAGTATTTAAACATTTCAAATATTATAATAAGTCTTAGGAATTTATTTGGAGCTCCAACAAGCATTAAAAAGTCACTTCGCAGAAAAATAAAGTCTTTGTAACTAGTTTTGCCTAAATACAGCCTTTAAAGGGCTTTTTTTGGCTACGAAGTGACTCTAGCAAAGTTGTTTTGACCCCAACTAAATGCTTATTTAACCATATAATATATTATAATTGGTCTTAGGGACTCTAGCAAAGTTGTTTTGATCCCAAATGAGTATTTGAACACATAATAATGTATAATAAGTATTAGGGACTAATTTAGATCTCCAACATGCCTTAAAAAGTCAATTCGCGAAAAAACAAAGTCCGTATAACTAATTTTTTTGAAATATAGCCCTTAAAGAGCTTTTTTGGATACGACGTGACTCTAGCAAGGTTGTTTGTTTCCAACTAAATATTTGAAGATATAATATATTATAATAAGTCCAAAGGACTCATTTGGAGCTCCAACAAGTCTTAAAAACTCACTTCGCGCTAAATCAAAGTTCTTATAACTAGTTTTACTGAAATATAGCCTTTAAAGGGCTCTTTGGGCATTGAAGTGACCCTAGCAAATTTCCCATATAAGTATTTGAACATATAATATGTTATAATAAGTCTTATAGACTCATTTGGAGCTCCAACAAGCCTTAAAAAATCCCTTCGGGCTAAAACAAAGTCTTTATAACTAGTTTTGCCAAAATATAGCCTTAAAAGGGTTTTTTTGGCTCCGAAGTGACTCTAGCAAAGTTGTTTTGATCCCAAATGAGTATTTGAACATATAATATATTATAATAAGTCTTAGGAACTCATTTGGAGCTTCAAAAACCCTTAAAAACTCACATAGTGAAAAAATAAATTCCTTATAACTAGTTTTGCCGAAATATAGACTTTAAAGGGCTTTTTTGGCTCCGGAGTGACACTAGCAAATTTGTTTTGATCCCAAATGAGTCTTTGAACATATAATATAGTATAATAATTCATAGGGACTAATTTGGAGCTCTAAAAAGCCTTAAAAAGTCATTCCGCACAAAAACGAAGCCCTTTTATAACTAGTTTTGGTGAAATATATCCTTTAAAGGGTTTTTTTGGCTACGAAGTGACTCTAGCAAAGTTTGTTTTTCCCAATTAAGTATTTGAACATATAATATGTTATAGAAAGTCTTAGGAACTCATTTGGACCTCCAATAAGCCTTAAAAACTCAGCTCGTGCAAAAACAAAGGCCTTGTAACTAGTTTTTCTTAAATATATCCTTTAAAGGGCTATTATGGCTACGAAGTGACTCTAGCAAAGTTGTTTTGATCCCAACTAAATATTTGAACATAAAATACATTATAATAAGTCGTAAGGACACATTTGAAGCTCCAGCAAGCTTTAAAAAAATCACTTCGCGCTAAAACAAAGTCCTTATTACTAGTTTTATTGAAATATAACCTATCAAGGGCTTTTTTAGCTCCGAAGTAACTCTAGCAAATTCGTTTTGATCCAAACTAAGTATTTGAAACTATAATATACTATAATAAGTCTTAGGCACTCATTTGGGCCTCCAATAAGCCTTCAAAACTCATTTCGTGCAAAAGCAAATTCCTTATAACTAGTTTTACCGATATATAGCATTTAATGAGCTTTTTTGGCTCCTAAGCGACTCTAGCAGATTTGTTTTAATCCCAAATGAGTATTTGAAAATAAAATATAGTATAATAAGTCTTAAGGACTAATTTTGATCTCTAACAAGCCTTAAAAAGTCAGTTCGCGCGAAAACAAAATCCTTATAACTAGTTTTGTCGAAATATAGCCCTTAAAGGGCTTTTTCGGATACGAAGTGACTCTAGCAAAGTTTTTTTGATCCTAAATAAGTATTTGAATATAAAATATATTATAATAAGTCTTAGGGACTCATTTGGACCTCCAACAAGACTTAAAGAGTCAACTCACACGAAAACAAAGTCTTTATAACTATTTTTGACGAAATATAGCTTTAAAGGATTTTTTAGGCTCCGAAGTGACTCTAGCAAATTTGTTTTGACCCCAAATGTGTATTTGAACATATAATATATTTTATTAAGTCACAAGGACTCATTTTAAGGTCCAAAAAGTCGTAAAACATCAATTCATGTGAAAACACATTTCTTATAACTAGTTTTGCCAAAATATAGCCTTTAAAGGTCTTTTTTGGATACGAATTGACTTTAGTAAAGTTGTTTTGATCCCAACTAAGTATTTAAATATATAATATATTATAATAAGTCTTAGGGTCTTATTTGGCCCTTTAACAAGCCTTAAAAAGTCACTTCGCGTAAAAATAAATTTCTTATAACTAGTTTTGCCGAAATATAGCCTTTAATGGACTTTTTTTCGCTCTGAATTGACTCTAGCAATTTTGTTTTGATCTAATTGACTATTTGAACATGTAATATAGTGTAATAAGTCTTAAAGACTAATTTTGATATCCCACAAGCCTTAAAAAGTCACTTCGCGCTAATACAAAGTCCGTATCATTGGTTTTACTGTATTATAGCCTTTAAAGGGCTTTTTTGGATACGAAGTGACCCTAGCAAAGTTCTTTGATTCTAACTAAGTATTCGAACATATAATATATTATAATAAGTCTCAGGGACCCATTTGGACCTCCAACAAGCCTTAGAAAGTCAGTTTATGCAAAAACAAAGTCCATGTAGCTAGTTTTTCCTAAATATTGCCTTTAAATGGTTTTTTTGGCAACGAAGTGACTCTAGTAAAGTTGTTTTGATCCCAACTAGGTATTTGAAAAAATGATATATTAAAAAATATTTTTAAGGACACATTTGGAGCTCCCAACAGCCTTAAAAACTGGCTTCGCGCAAAAACAAAGTCCTTATAACATGTTTTGCTAAAATATAACTTTTAATGGGCTTTTTTTTTATTATTTCAAAGTGACTCTAGCAAAGTGTTTTGATCCCAACTAAGTATTTGAATATATAATATGTTATAATAAGTCTTAGGGACTCATTTGGAACTTCAACAAGCCTTAAAAAATCACTCCGCGTTAAAACAAAGTCCTGATAACTACTTTTACCGAAATATAACCTTTAAAGGGCTTTTTTTTTTTTTTTTTGCTCCAAAGTAACTCTGGTAAATTTGTTTTGATCCAAACTATGTATTTGAAAATATAATATACCATAATAAGTCTTAGGGACTCATTTGGACCTCCAATAGGCCTTAAAAATTCATTTTGTGCCAAAATAAATTCCTTATAACTAGTTTTACTGAAATATAGACTTTAAAGGGCTTTTTTTTTTTTTTTTTTGGCTCCGAAGTGACTATCAAATTTGTTTTAATCCCAACAAGCCTTAAAAAGTCACTTCGCGTGAAAATAAAATCCTTATAACTAGTTTTACTGAAATATAGTCCTTAAAGGGCTTTTTAGGGTACGAAGTGACTATTGCAAAGTTGTTTTGATCCCAACTAAGTAGTTGAACATATAATATATTATAATAAGTCTAAGAGAGCAGCCTTAGAAAGGGTCATGGCGGAGAGCAGCCTCAGAAAGGGTCATGGTGGCCAGTTCGACTTGAACGTGTTCAAAGTCTGTGCGTGTTGCGTTCAATGCCGTATGAAGGGAGACATCTTTTTACTCATGATGGCCGGCGCCCCTCACCTCACGAAGCTGCTCGTTCTCCCTCCTCAGTTTCGCCATTTTCGACTTGAGATGTTGAATCTGCTCCAGAAGAGAATCGTGTTCCACTGCAGGGACGAAGACGGTTGGAGCCCGCGGGGCATGTTCGATGTTGAACAGAAGCGAATCCTTATCCCTTTGGAGATCGGCGTAAATGACCTTCATTTGATGAAGAGCCTTCGAAACTGATCATAGTCGGCTTGTAGGTAGTCCCGCTCAGACCCGATGGAGTCCCGTTCAACATGAAGAGTGTCACGATCTGTCATCAGTTGACCGAAATACTGAGACGTGCGATCGTGAAGTCCTCTGATTTCCTCTTTCAAGGCGAAAACTAAAGTCGACGCACAATCACTTTCAATAGTCCGCCTCTCCAATTGGCAGATGGCCGCACAGTTATAAGAATGAGCAGATTTGAGGGCGAATTGGGATCCGGAGACGATGGCATCCAAGAATAGCTCCATTGTTGCTTTACGTCAGCCGATGTGTGAAGGGCACCTATGATTTCGGGGGCGTAGTCTGACCTCTTTGTCACGTTGGAGCACTTGATGGCTTCCTCATCAATATTACAGAGCTTGGGACACCACTCCACCAAAGAAGAACTTTGGTAGAACTGCTATGAGAGAAGCCGACGGTTCCTAAAACCCTCCTGAATAACCTGGTCAATCTTCTCAAGCTGGGGAATAGGCTGGTAACCTTGAAAGTCAGTTGGAGAAGAGCCGGGAGCAAGGAGGATTGAAGTCGACGGAGACAGAGGAGGAGAAGGCTTTGAACCCAAAAAAGAAGGAAAATCATTAGGATTAGAGGAATAAGCGACCTCCATGGCCGATCGATCTCCATCCTAGGACGTTTGGGTGCTTGGGACGGAGACTGTCTGGAAGCTTCCAGAATCGTCCCCGAAGCTCCAGGGGCTTCGACAGAAGTAGGAAGAACTGCAACATAATTCAGAATAGCGTCATAAATGCCCTGATTCCTCACATTCCTCTCAATCCACTCTTGCCTGAACTCTTGAAAGGAAGCACCTCGATATGGAAGTCGGCGGATCTCATCCGAAGTGATTGTGAACGCTTGGAATGACTGCAGCTGGGCAATGCCGTGTATAAAAGACTTTCGAGCATCGCAAAGGGGAGGAGGCGAACTGAGCCTGCGATAACGGGCACTGCAGATGATTGACAAACCAAGCGTCATCCGAAATCTGAACCAAGCAACGAGTCCAATTCGACGGAACCCTTATTTTCCAAGATCGAAGCTGGGCAAAGTCCAAATCTCCTCGGGGAACGACTCGATAAAATAGCGGATAAGATTCTGAGAAGAGCCAAGGAAGTTGACAATAGTCAGTCGGGGGAGGCCAAGTTTCGATCTTTCCTGAGAGCAGAAAATCGCCACCAGAAAAATGTAGGCCTCAGGAGAAATCTGGCATAGGACGAGGCGAACGAAGTCAAAGAGATCGAGCAAGATTTGTGGAAATGGAACAGGGCAGAATTTAAGAGCGTCGATAGGAAAGATCACTCTATCTGGAAAATACTCTTCCATCTGAAATAACATATCAAAATATATGACGGGCCGGAGCTTCAAATTACGAGTAGAGGCATTCGAGACATTAAGCGCAATGGAATCCGTCGACATAGTGTCACCCTCGAAACGAGACAAGGGTGTGAGATAAGAGGCATAAGCAGAAAAAGAATCTTTGGGCTTACCAGAAGAAGACCGTTTTCCAGAAGCCAACGCGCAAACAGGGAACGAAGAATCGAAAGCGCAAACTGATTGAACGAGTCAGAAGATTGGATGAAGGCTCTTTTCTTTTTTTTCAAAAAGTCACTCCGAACGCCAAGAAATCTCTTCTTCGTGACTTCTCGAGAAAAAAAGGGGGCCTTATGTATGGGTCAGGCATTTTCAATCCTAAAATGCCATCGTTTCATTTACCAAGAGCAAAACGCCACTGTTTCACTTGACACAGGAAACGTCATCATTCAACTTAGTAAAGGGTAAAATCGCGAACAAATGAGTATACATCAGCACAACTCGAGTATATGGAACCGAAGTAACCGTTCTGCAGGTGGAAGCCGAGCAACGTGTGTTCAACACGTGAGAATGATGGAAAAGCGTCATCCACATTAGCAAATCCAAATACTGGGTTAGGATTTGGCTTTGGTTTGGGTCCTGGGAATTTTATTTATTTTATTATTTTTTATATTTTTTCTTTTGTGTATCTCAACGAGGGGAACAATGGAACTTTGAGAAAATAAATTAGTCACATGTCACACACGTGATGAAATTCTATCTAAACTAACTGTGTGTTACGAATGGGACTAATATTGCCAAAACAAATCAATTGGAAGAGATTTTCGCGTATGTTTAAAGGTCAAGGACCAAAATGCATAACACGTAGAAATTCAGGGACGATTGGCGCCAATTACCCCTAAAAAATATGTGATAAAATTTCATGAATAAAACTTAAAATACATTCCAAAATAAGTTAAATGATTATTATAATTATTGTTTTATAATAGAACCGTGGCAATTTACATGAAATGCAAATTATTATATAAGATATTAGTGAATCATTTTGAAAAAAAATACTTTTGTGGGGTGTATTTTTTGGCTACAAAAAATATATTCGTGTATAATTTTTTTCGTTAAAAAATACACATGTTTTTAATTAAGTTTTTCAGAAGTACAAAATTCGGGAGTTGAATTCAAAAATACGTAATACATGTTTAATATATATGTATATAAATAACCTTGCCAACTAAGTTCATTAATTCTAAAATTAACATCATCACTATATACTAAGTAATGAAACTTTTACTGTAGACTCTGTAGTGAACTAAAAAAATTAATTTTTTTTTATTTATATTTAGTTAATTGAGTTAATAATTTCCAGAGTTTATCTGTCACAGTTACACTAAAGTGTTTTTTATTTCTTTTACTTGAAAATGCCCCTTAATTTATTTGTATTTACACTCTTAAAAAGGCGCAAAGTCCTTAGAATAGGGATTGAAAATAATTTTTTTTAGGGAAGATTTGGGTTTTAGCCATTTTTAAGCTAATGTTTCAAAAATTTAGCCATAGTTTTACGAATTTAAGGAATTAGCCATTTTCGTTGTGTAACAATTTTTGTTACACGGGTAACAATTTTTGTTACTCGTGTAACAAAAATTGTTACTGGGCATAACAAAATTTGTTACACGGGTAACAAAATTTATTACACATGTAACAAAAATTATTACATAACGAAAATGTCTAATTCCTTAAATTCGTGAAACTATGGCTAATTCTTAAAAAAATTACCAAAAATTTGGCTAAATCCTTAAAAATTTCTTTTTTTTATTTTGTTTTTCAGTCATATTTTCTCTCCTATTTATATTTATTTTTTAATTTCAATTTGTTTTTTCTTATCGCTTGGGTTATGAATTTTTTTTTAGCCATCTTTAGTTGTAATTTTTCTTCCTCAATTTGTAGACATCCAATCTGTTATATTTTTGTTTATTTTTTTTTAATTTGTGTTCTTAGTGAAAATTAATATCCTAAAAAAGACTAAAAAATTATTCATATAAATTATAACAATTATTTTGATAAATTATTATTATTATTTTTTTACTTTAACATTGAAACAAAGAAGAGTAAGAAAGAAGCATAAAATTTCAAGAACTCAACTTTTTAGTATATATTTAACATGTAATATATAAATATTTGTGTGTAAATTTTATTGTCTCACCACTTTTTTCTTACATAAATTTTTATATTTTTCAAATATTACTAATTTTTACGATTTTATTAAAAGATCTGCTGCAACGTACGGGTTTTTAAGCTCGTAATCAGCTATAAACAAGGGAAATTTTGAGGAATGTTCCACTCTTAGCACAATGATGATCATGCCCCATGTGTATTTTACTTTCAATTTATACCCCAATATTTACACTATAATTATAGAATGAAAACAAAAGTAGTACATCACTTAGGGTATAGATTATTAAGTGACACTAAAAATGACTTTATTTTGAAAACTTATTGCTTAACAATGATCAATTAACAAATCAATTGGCTTTATATGACAAAGGATACAAGTTTTTCACGACAATAAATTGATCCTCGACTCAAAATGAACTAACAACACATAAAAAAAAAAAAAAAAAAAAGCTCATGAATATCAACTCTTGTTTTAGAGTAAAATAAGAAATATAAGGTCTTGTTTACTAATTTATTCTTTATCAATTGCTTCCAACAGGAAGCGAAATATAATTCATTTTATTGATTATTTTTGCCAACTTAGAGTATCTTTAAAGTAATGTCAAATTTGTATGTCAATGCAAAAGTTTGACATTTTGGCATAAAAAAAAATTCTCTAATCAATGCCAAATTTGGCAAATGCTATACATGGTGCCAAATTTGGCACAAAGTATAGCATAATGCCAAAATTTAGGATTTGAAGTGGAGCATTGATTGGTAAACTTTTAAGCATTTAATAAAAATTGATATTATATTAAAAAAGTTTTCTATTACCAAGAAATCATTATGGCTATTTGTAGTCTTATTTACTATTAGTTAGCATAAACTACTTTTATTAATTTTTACAACTAAAAATAAAAGAATAATATTTCAAATAGCATTTGTGCATTAGAGTATCAAATATCAATTATAGCATTTTAACTTTTTTTAGCGTCAAATTTGATATTAGCATTGACATTTGCATTGAAGATACTCTTAGATTGTGATTTAGGAAAAGAAGAGGATTATAAACGTTAACCCTTATCTTTGATTACAATTAAAGAAATTAAGAACTTGTGTAAAAGGTCAAACGAAAAACAACAACAACAATATAAATTTAATGATAAAAAACTCAAATATTGTTCACAAGACCTAAATTGTGTTTGAGAGCATTCACTCTCTCTCTAACATTCTCTCCTTTTTTCCACCCCTAGATGGCATCTTTCTAAATCTTTATTTTTAATAGTCTTTATTAGGGGTGAAATTGGTTTCGATTATTGGTTTTTTTGTAATTTTTATAACCGAAACCGAATATTCGGTTAATAAAAAATCAAAATCGAAAATCGGTTTTTTTAACCGAAATCGAATTTAACCGAAACCAAATTTTCGATTTTTCGGTTAATAACCGAATCAAATATAATTTAAATTTTAATTCGGTTATTCGGTTAAAAAATTCGGTTATTTGGTTAAAAATTCGGTTTGTTTGGTTAAAAGCCGGTTTTTGGTTAAAAAATTCGATTTTTCGATTTTTAGATTCGGTTTTTTCAGATAAAAATTTGATTTTTCAGTTTAAAAACCGGTTAAAAATTCGGTTGTTCGGTTAATTCGGATAATTAGTGAGAAAAACCGAATAATCACACCGAATTTTCGATTAATTCGGTTTTGAAGCACCGAATTTTCGGTTTTTTTTTTTAATTCGGTTTTCGATTACGGTTTAAAAAAAATCGGCTAATTTTTTTGATTTTTCAGTTTTAATTTTCACCCCTAGTCTTTATTAACCTAATAATAAGTGTCTTAAGCGTGTAGCATTAGCCCTTTTTTGCTAAACTAGTTTTTGGAGTTTTTTTTTTAACTTATTAAATTATAAAATAAATGAAAATTAAGAAAAAATATTATAAAAAATTGACCATTTAAAAAATATAGAAAAATTAATTTTTTTAAATTGGAAGACAAAATAAAAAATATTGTGATATTAAAAGAGAAATAAATAAATTTTGAGAGATAAAAAATGAAATAAAAAATGTATGATTTAAAATAAATATAGAGGAGGAAAAAAATTTGAAAAGGAAAGTTTGAAAAAATAATTGATTAAAAGGAAGAAACAAAAAGAAAAAAAAGAGAAAAAAAAACGAAAAAAAGGTGGGGAGGGCACGTACTATCATAGAGAGTGAGAGCCCCCTGCCACGTGGGCCCTATGCTCGCGGACCCGTATCAGGGTTTTTTTTTTTTTTTGCGTTCAAGTCCTTTTTTTTTCATTCTGCTCCTATTTATTTACATTTCAATCCTTAATGTCTTATTAAATTATATAATGATATAGTTTTTGGAAAATAACCCCTAAAAAAGGCGAGTTTTTTTCGAGTTTTCAACGAAAAAAGCCAAAAAAAGAGGGCTGAAATGTTCCGACCTTACTTGGATGAAACCCCGAGCCCCCTTAGATTCTTTTAATTGTTGTAACTGTGTCGTCAAGGACAAAAATTTTTATTTCATCCTTCGAACTAAGATTTTATTTATTTTTTAATGTCTAAAAATCCTCTCCCCGTGCTCCCTCTTGCCGTAAAATGAAGCCGTCTCGCCACTGCTGCTGCTGCCTGAGCGCGCGTAGCTCCTCCTCAGGTAGCAGGTGCCAGTAATCAGGTCTTTGTCTGTTGGAGCTTGTAAATAGGGTCTGTGATGCGAATCGCGGGCAATTTGCTTCGTGATCCGTCAAAGATGCGGAATAATGTTCAGGACCTTCAAACAAGATTTGTATTGCGACCTCGTCCCCTTGATTATATTGAATCAAGAGCCGTAAGTCAAGAAGCTGCGTCTCCGTCCCTTTGATTATATCGAACCAAGAGCCGTAAGAACAATAAGGTATGCAACTCCGTCCCCTTGACTATTGAGAATCAAGAGCCGTAAGTATACTAACCCTAAGATTATGACAACACACTCAAGAATTAGATGAGAATGTGAGTGATCAGTCAGTTTTGAACTCTATAAGGTTTTGACCTTGATAGGCTCGAAAGTTCTCACAAGAACCAAAAGAGAAGAACAAACTCTCAAGAAATTTTATTAATCATTCAATTCTGATTACAAAATGAATAATACCAGCTTAAATAACCCTCATGGACGTTCTCATACATTGAAAATAAAGGAAATATTCTGAAAGTCTAACCCTAGCTTAAAACAGGAAACTAGAAATTCTGTTGCTTAAAATAGAACGGGAAACTACCTAAAATTGTTTGGCTGAAATATTAAACATAAAATACCCTAATATTTGACTAATACCACGTCCATTATTCCCTCTACCCATGATGCGGTTGGAACGGGTAACGGTGTATACAAACCATGAGGTAAAACTCTAGATTTAGCTTTCCTACATGCAATGCATCTAGAACAGATTCGCTCCACGTCCCTTCTCATTTTTGGCCAAAAGAAATGTTCGTGCAATGTTTCAAGTGTCTTTTTAACACCAAAATGTCCCATTAATCCCCCACTATGAGCCTCACGAACAAGCAATTCTCTCATAGAACTATTAGGCACACAAAGTTTATTTTCTTTAAACAAGTACCCATCTAGTCTATAAAATTTTCCCAAGGCTGATTTTTCACAAGCACCATAAATAACAGCAAAGTCACGATCATTATCATACAAATCTTTCACATATTCGAAACCAAGCAACTTTGCATCAAGAATAGAGACAAGTGTATACCTTCTTGACAACGCATCAGCCACGACGTTGTCCTTACCTTGCTTGTACTTGATGACAAAGGGAAAGCTCTCAATGAATTCTATCCACATAGCTTGATGTTTGTTCAACTTTCCTTGTCCTTTCAAATGCTTTAAAGACTCATGATCAGTGTGGATGACAAACTCCTTAGGTAAAAGATAATGTTGCCATGTTTGCATTGCCCTAACCAAGGCGTAAAGCTCTTTAGCATAGGTTGGATACTTCAAGGCTGCCCCATTGAGCTTTTCACTAAAGTAAGCAATCGGCCTCTTTTCCTGCATCAACACGGCACCAATACCTATTCCCGACGCATCACATTCAATTTCAAAAGTTTTGGAAAAATTTGGTAAAGCAAGCAAAGGAGCAGAACATAATTTGTCTTTAATTGCTTGAAAAGCTTGTTCTTGTTCCACACCCCACTTAAAACCAATAGTTTTCTTTATTATCTCAGTGAGTGGTGCAGCAATTGTGCTAAAGTCTTTCACAAAACGACGGTAAAAACTAGCTAAGCCATGAAAGCTCCTTACCTCGGGTATGGTTTTAGGTTTGGGCCACTCCTTGATAGCCTTTACCTTTTCCTCATCAACTTCTATGCCATTAGCACCAACAACATATCCAAGAAACATAACTTTCTCGGTGCAAAAGGAACACTTTTTAATATTGGCAAATAGCGTTTTTGTTCTTAAAACCTCAAGCACAAGTTGCAAATGCTTAGTGTGCTCTTCCAAATTCTTGCTATATACCAAAATATCATCAAAATAGACAACAACAAATTTTCCAAGGAAAGCACGTAAAACATGATTCATCAACCTCATGAATGTACTAGGTGCATTAGTTAAGCCAAATGGCATGACTAACCATTCATACAATACATATTTAGTCTTGAAAGCAGTTTTCCATTCATCTCCTTCTTTCATTCTAATTTGATGATAGCCACTTTTTAAATCAATTTTAGTAAACACGCAAGATCCATGCAATTCATCAAGCAAATCATCTAACCTAGGAATAGGATGACGATATTTTACCGTAATGTTATTGATGGCACGACAATCAGTACACATCCTCCACGATCCATCCTTCTTTGGTACAAGTAATACCGGTACAGCGCATGGACTAAGGCTCTCTCTTATATGTCCTTTCGCCATTAATTCCTCCACTTGGCGTTGGAGTTCCCTCGTCTCCTCGGGGTTAGTCCTATAGGCTGGTCGGTTTGGTATTGCAGCGCTTGGAATGAAATCAATTTGATGCTCAATCCCTCTAATAGGTGGTAAACCACTAGGAACATCATCGGGAAAGACATCTTCATATTCCTGCAACGAGGAAGAAACAACACTAGGCAAGGATGGGTCAAGTTCGTTAGTGTTCAAAAGTGCCTCTTTGTATAGAAGTATATACATAGGCCTTTCGGAATAAAAAGCTCTCTTGATCTCACTTGGTTTTGCATAGAAACTCTCTTTTCTTTTTGTTTCCTCTCCTTTTTCTTTGCTCACTTTCTTTTCAGTTTTGCTCACGCTCTCTTTTCTTCTCTCATTCTCTTTTTCTTCTTTTCTTGTACTCTCTTTTTCATTTCTTTCTTTTTCTTCTTTCTCAACTTTTCTCGAATCACTCTCTCTTTTTAATCTCACTTGATCTTCATACACCTGTTTAGGTGTCAATGGTACAAGAGTTACATGTTTGTTGTCTTTTACAAAGCTGAAACGGTTCTTGAAACCGTCATGGTTAGCTCTCCTATCAAATTGCCACGGCCTGCCCAATAAGATGTGAGAAGCGTACATAGGGACAACATCACAAAGAACTTCATCATGATATTTCCCAATAGAAAACGACACCAATACTTGCTTTTGCACCCTCACTTCCCCACTATCATTCAGCCATTGTAACTTGTATGGTCTAGGGTGTTTAAGTGTAGGCAATTGTAGCTTTTCAACTAACAAAACACTAGCAACATTAGTGCAACTCCCACCATCAATAATCAAACTACAAACTTTATTGTTAATATGGCAGCGAGTATGAAAAATGTTCTCACGTTGTTGCTTGTCGTCATCTTCTTTGATTTGGGCACTTAAAATTCGTCTTGTCACCAACGCCTCTCCTTCCACCGGATACTCGACTTCGGCATCGCTAGCATCTTCTAATTGTGGCATTGGCTCCTCTCCCTCGCTGTCCGTCACGATTTCTCCCTCACGCATAACCATGGTTCTCTTGTTTGGGCATTGGCTAGAAATATGACCTATGCCATGACATTTGAAGCACTTGATATCTCGATTGCGTTGTTGAGTTTCGGTTCTACCTTTATTGGGTAAGGCAGTGTCCTCCTTCTTCTTTGGTGGTTCGACCTTGGATTTTAAATTGGTTGCATCATCCCTCCTCCAATTTGGCTTCCACGATGAAGAGCTTTGTCCCATAGTGGTGTTGGGTCGGTTGCCCTTCCACTTTAATTGTCGTTCCACTTTGAGCGCGATATGCAGCAAATCTTCCATCTCCACGTAATGCTGCAACTCTATAATGTTGGCGATGTCGCGATTTAGGCCATTCAAGAATCGAGCCATGGTGGCTTCTCGATCTTCCTCGACATTCGCACGGATTAGTGCAATCTCCATCTCTTTGTAGCACTCATCTACACTCTTCGACCCTTGAACCAGCCCCTGCAATTTATTGAACAAATCACGATGGTAATGGTTAGGAATAAATCTCCTCCTCATCACGCCCTTCATCTCATTCCACGTCTCGATAGGGAGTTCTTGGTGACGTCTACGAGTTGTCACAAGTTGATCCCACCACACAACGGCATAATCAGTGAACTCAACGGCAGCAAGCTTTACTTTCTTCTCTTCGGAATAACGATTGCACTTAAATATCATCTCCACCTTTTTCTCCCACTCCAAGTACGCCTCTGGGTCATTCTTTCCTTGAAAAGGAGGAATCTTCATCTTGATGCTCCCGAGGTTTCTATCTACATCATCACGCCTTCTCGGATCTCGCTGTACTCCACGGCCTTGTCTTCCTCCTCTTGGTACAAATCTTCCTTAATCTTCTTCGATATCTGACTCATTCTCAGATACTTCTTGATATTGTGCTTCGGGAGCACGTCTTGCTTGTCTTCGACCTTGGGGAATTCCTCGTTGCTGTCTTTCTTCCGTTCGTTCAATCTGATCTCGCATTTCGTTCATCTCTACATGCATCCGATCGAAATGTTGTTGCATTGCTTTTAACATGAACATTACGTCCGTGTCAGCTTCATTTTTCTTTGGCTCGTTGCTGGAAGACATGATTAAGTAAAAGAAATTGTTAAGAGAAAAGAATCCTCACAACACTCCCTTACGTGTTTCACTCACACTCTTCACAAGATGTCACTCAGCACTCGTGTTTCACACAATTTTGGCTTTTTTTATAATGTAATCTCTCTTGCCTTTTACCGCTCTAAACTCCTCTATTCGGTTCTTATTTGAACTAACAAGACTTGATCAAATTCAAACCAAATAAAATTCAAAACCAACAATAGAAAAGATAAGAAAGATAACTAGGAACCGAAGTGACACAAATATTTTTTTTTGTTTTTTTGACAAGAACTGAATAATAAACCAGCTTCTTGCCCCCCTTTTTTTTTACTTTTTTTTTTTGGACGTTTTTTCTTCTTCTTTTTTTTTTTGGGGGCGTTTTTTTTTTATTTTAATGCTGGTTCATATAACAAAAATTACAACTGAAAAAATAAAAATAAAAAGAAACGAAAACAAATAATGATAGGGAAATCAAGTTTGAAGCCTACGCTCTGATACCAAACTGATGCGAAGCGCGGGCAATTTGCTTCGTGATCCGTCAAAGATGCGGAATAATGTTCAGGACCTTCAAACAAGATTTGTATTGCGACCCCGTCCCCTTGATTATATTGAATCAAGAGCCGTAAGTCAAGAAGCTGCGTCTCCGTCCCCTTGATTATATCGAACCAAGAGCCGTAAGAACAATAAGGTATGCAACTCCGTCCCCTTGACTATTGAGAATCAAGAGCCGTAAGTATACTAACCCTAAGATTATGACAACACACTCAAGAATTAGATGAGAATGTGAGTGATCAGTCAGTTTTGAACTCTATAAGGTTTTGAC
The DNA here is from genome assembly GCA_018132145.1 of Boehmeria nivea var. tenacissima. Classification (NCBI taxonomy): domain Eukaryota; kingdom Viridiplantae; phylum Streptophyta; class Magnoliopsida; order Rosales; family Urticaceae; genus Boehmeria; species Boehmeria nivea. The sequence continues at coordinate 6,766,579 of CM030875.1, read as the reverse complement.
CTTGATAGGCTCGAAAGTTCTCACAAGAACCAAAAGAGAAGAACAAACTCTCAAGAAATTTTATTAATCATTCAATTCTGATTACAAAATGAATAATACCAGCTTAAATAACCCTCATGGACGTTCTCATACATTGAAAATAAAGGAAATATGCTGAAAGTCTAACCCTAGCTTAAAACAGGAAACTAGAAATTCTGTTGCTTAAAATAGAACGGGAAACTACCTAAAATTGTTTGGCTGAAATATTAAACATAAAATACCCTAATATTTGACTAATACCACGTCCATTATTCCCTCTAAGCCTTGGAATATCATGATTTAAGGTCTTCAATTTATTTGCTCAAGATTTGGCAAGTTTCCCAATCTCTGACCAACCAGCTTAGTAATCTGAAACTTGTCAAAATAAGACCAGATTTTGAACGAATTTCCAAGCTATTTTTCATGAATATTCCTTGTCATTTAAGGCCTTTCAATTGCCAAAAATGTCTTCATCATTTCCTTCAATAGCCAAGATCGCATTGAAAGCTTTCTGACCATCTTTGATGGAGTTACGTTCCTTGTTGGACTGATCCATTGTGAGCTCCTTCTCTAGGGCTGGATTGGCCCAAATAAACTCCTTGACAAGCCCATTTATTGCATCTTGAAGCTTTTTGGCTCTTGCTCTAGTAATTGGCCCGATTGGCATTTGAAGTGAATCCTTTATCCTTCTGCTCGGGTCTCTGCTTGCATCAGTCTGAGTGAATAGATTATGTAGCCACCAATTTGGAAAAGCTATGATTACATAATGCAAGTAGAGTTAGTCAAGCGTTGAAGATGAGAGCAAGCTGGTCTGGTTTGAGATCATGCCTTCGCTAGGGAGGATTCTAGGAAAAATTACTTTCCTTTTATTTAACACGTGGACAAATCTTGGTGTTAGTAAATCTGCTTTTGTAAATGACAAAGTTGCTTGTTATTGAATATCCTCTTATCACATTATCTGCTAAAACACTAAAGCTCAATTGTTTTGGTGATACTATAGGTCATTTCTTTTTATTATGCAACTGGTTTCACACTTTGGCCTGCCTTCTCTCTCTGATTTGGTCCAATACTAATCATTCTCTTTTTCTCTGATTTATTGTTCTCGGTTTATTATTGTTCGCTTTGTTCCTAGCTATTGTTTGAAAGTTAAATGTATTGGTCTACCAAAGAGAAACATATTACTATGAAGTTGCTTTTAATTTATATGTTAAAGTTGCTTTCTTTAATCACTGGCCTCTTTGTTCCCTACATTGTCATCTCGATTAGGTTCATGACCGGTATAAGTCTATGTTTGACTGGTCGACTGATCTTCTTTCGTTAAAAAAGATGACGATGGCGGCTTTTCTTTTTTTTTTTTCCCCCTCTCAAAATAAGGATTTGTGTTTGAGTTGCAGTGGAGTCTACGATTTGACCACACATTTGTATGGTTAGGTTGTGAAGATTAGCGGTTTCAATGGGTCTGTAAGAACCGTTTTGTTAGCAGGTGTTCTCAGTCGGTATTGCAACACTGACAGGGAACACTAGAGGAAACTAAAACCGAGATGGACTAAAAAATGAGTGAACAATAAAAAAAATGCAGCGGATAAAGTAAATGGCACAAGGAATTGGTTACGCAGTTCGGCTTCGCCTACGTCTGCGGGGCCACGCCCAGATAAAAAGATCCACTAGCAAATCAAGAAACGAGAACACCTCGGACAATTACAAGATTTCGACTCCCTCTCAATCTTTAACTCCGACCTCCCGTGACTCCTAGTGATCTACCCGACAAGCTCCCCTTGTCTTACAATAATCCCGGACGAGATCCCCTCGCCTTACAAGTCACACATCCCGTGTAGACTCTCACCAATTCCCTTTACAAAGTTCACTCAACACTCAAACCCAAGGTGTCGCAACACCATGAGAGAACACCTCATACGAGTGTATATAAAACCCAAGAACACAAACCCAGATTTTGTGTTCAACTCTCTCTCACAAGAACTCACGATGATGGTCTGCTGAGAATACCTCTTGCTTCACCAATTTAAAGTCACCAAATAGGAGAGGATGCTCTCCAAGGCAAGAACCAATACCTTCCATAATGAGCCAAAGAATATTACCCATTAATTGCATGATAATGCACCATAAAGACCAAGACCTTAGCTGGATAATCTTCACCAAGTCAACAGTATATATTCGGATTAATGGCCAAAGAAGTCAACAGAATCATCACAATCACAATCGAGCAATAAAATCGGGAAATTGCCAAATATAGGTCGGGTGTTGCAACACCCGAGCACCAGAACATACAGCAATCAATGCGAATCCAGACTTGCCAAATATACCAGGTTTATTTGGCAAAAGTTGACTCCGAGAATCACAACTTTCCAGCTATAGAAAATTCGTCTATCTCATCCAAATAAAGCAGAAATCTTGATATAAATGGATAGTCTTGATATTTGATGGAAGAAATAAATCATACCAAATCTTTTGATGTCAAAATGATACTTGCCAAACAAATCCAGTGTTGCAATTCCTGAAGGAACATATAGAAGAACACTTCTGATAACACCTATCTTCAGAATCTTCAAAGCCAAAATATTATAAACTGAGAAGCCATATTAGAATATGTTTTGCCAAAAATACATGCCAACACAAAAATACACTAACAGGGTCAGATGCAAATTTGAGTGCTAATATGCTAATACACTGAATTGGAGTGCTAAATGAATTGGAATGCAAATTTGAGTGCTAATATGCTAATAGCTCGAATTGATTGAATTCTATTTTTGTTTAATTATAAAGTCATAATTTTTTCGATGATGATGTTTGGGAATTTTAAAGTTCTGGTGCATAAAAGCAAGTGGGCTATTGGAAATTGAAAACTTTTAGTACATAGTTCATTTTCTTTGGGATCACAAAAAGAGGAGTTGGAAATGATTTGGAATTTTTGTGTTTATTCTGGCTTTATTATACTTAAAACAGTGACCTATTAGTAATTAAAATTGCTGCTAATATGACTGCTTAGTTCAAGCACAATATACCAATATAGGTTAAATAAGTCTTAGCTCTTAGTAAGAGCAACATTGTGTCTTTGAAATTGATTGTTTTATGAGAATAATAGTTGTTCGAAGTACAAGAACTGAGGGTGGAAATGTTCACATTGAAGACAAAGAATTTCATTAAGGTGTTGTTTAACTATTCCATTAATTTTTCCTCACTATTACTTTTTTGTTGATATTTTTAAAAATTCTGAATGTAATTGCTCTTTATAATCGCAATTTTTTTGATTATTTAATGATTTTTTCGTCATTACTATATTTATAAATTTTTTTATGCTTTGTGTGTGTGCGTCATAATTGAAATATTTTTAGAAATTCAGAACCTTATTGCTCTTTAAAATCACAACTTTATTAGAAGTTTGAGACTGAGTCTTTGTTTAAATACACCTTCATTATTTCCTATGAAACCTTGCCATTTAATGACCACATACCATGACTCTTCCCTTAAGTAGTTGGTTAATTTGAATCGGTTTTAAATGGTTTGGTTCCCAGGCCCTTGGATTTTCTTTTCATTTTCACTGGAATAAGAAGTGTTTTGTTATTTCTGTCACAATTGAGTTGATTTAGGATTCTTGCATGGTGGAGCTGTAAATGGTCTGTCATTGGTGACCATTTTCAAATTTGAACAGATGCCCTTCATTTTGGACTTCGTGTCTGTGCTTCATGGGGGATGTATATATGTCTTGCATTTCTTTTATTTTATAGCAACTTAATTTAATTTTATGTGGTTGAGTAAAACATTGTTGTTTAGTGCACAATATGTTATTTTGACATTCTGAGTACTATAAGTCTATAATGATGGAACTATCTGCTCTTGCTTTGGTTTTTTTTTTTTTTGGTAAATTGTAGTTGTATGATTTCTAAATATTTCAAATGAGACAACAAAAAGACTACAAAAGAGAGAGAGCGGTCCGAGTTTTTTTTTTTCACTCGCGCCATACGAAATATGAGAGGCCTCAGAGCGTCTCTCTCTCTCCGTCGATGGCTCTCGTCGGCTTTCTTGCTCTACAGGGCTCTTTCAACGAACACATTACAGTGCTGGGAAGGATGGGTTAAGGGCGTGGAGATAAGGAAGCCAGAGCAGCTTCAAAGCGTCGTGTCTCTTATCATTCCCGGCAGCAAGAATACTACAATGGCTAAGCTCGCCGAGTACCACAACCTGTTTCCTGCGCTGGTGGAATTTGTTAGAATGGGAAAGCTTGTTTGGGGGACTTGTGGAGGGCTTATCTTCATGGCAAACAAAGCAATGTGGCAAAATTTAGGACGACAAGAATTGATTGGTGTTAGGACATTCGATACCACATTCACCCCAAGAGCAAGCACATATACGACGAAATAAAGAAATAAGAAAGCAATCACCACAACACAAGAATTTAACGTGGAAAACTCCCAAATCGGAGAAAAAACCACGGCCCACCAGAAAAAAATCTACTATGTGAAAAATTATTACAATCACACAATATTCTCTCTCCCGTCCCCGCCCAAACTCGTACAATGCTCTCCCTAACTCACACTCTTTAACAACCCTCACCTCAATAAGAATACAAAAAGGAATTTAAATAGAGTCAAGTACACTAAGCTTAAAGTGTCTATGACTGGGGCAAATTGAAACAATGCCTCAGAGTCCTTATATAGCCTAAAGACCACCACCCTCTTTGCTTCACACTGGATGTGGGACTTTTTTTTTTTCTTTTATATTGCCAAAAACCCAACAATCTCCACTTTGGCGAGATAAAAGAAACTCCATAGCAAACGCTATAACCATTGTCTACACCGATAATCATAATTCTCAAGCCAGAGAACTATATCCCTACTCCACCATATGAGTAGATACACTTAGAATCCACACATTCTAAGAATTTTTCCTTCAGCAACATGTCGAAACCCTTGCTAAAATTCTATGGTGCAACTTCCACCGTTTGGCTTCCCTGGAAGTCCATCTGTCATCGACATAATTTCCACCACACACCTTGCATCATGCCAAACTAATGCTCGTGTGTAAACTTGTGGATCCGCTAGCAGCTACACATCCTCTTCCATGGTAAAGCGGACATACCATGAGATGACCCCTCTAACTCTTCAAGCGACATCACCGTCTCCCATGAAGAGAGAGACACTTTTAGCATCTGACTCGGAGCCTTTTGCTGAACCCGCTCCATCTTTACAGTTCGTTTTCATGTGCCCAGTTTGTCTGCACCCCCAACAAACTATATCCTTCATGAAGTTCTTCTTCTTCCTCTTGCTCGCTACGAATACCGAATTCTCTGTTGAAGCACGCCCTTCACTCTTCAGCCTTCTATCCTCAGATAGGAGTTTACCGGTAACTTTTGCAAAATTCAAGCTCTCATTCCCATACATCAAGATCGGCTTCATGTGCTCATAGGAAGGTGGAAGAGACAAGATGAGCCTTAACGCCTTATCCTCATCTTCAATTTTAACTCCAATAGCCTCCAGTTCAGAGATGATGCCATTGGAACACTCAGGTGATATGAGATTTTTGCACCTTCATCCATCCGCAATACATGAAATTGCTCTTTTAGGTACAACCGGTTTGAGATGGCCTTTGCTTGATATAACGCTTCAAGCTTTTCCCAAAGCTCCTTCGCCGTCGAAATCCCATACACATTAGCAAGAACATTCTTCGTCAAACACAAGCGTATCGCACTTGCAGCTCTCAATTCCATATCCTCCCAATCTTCATCACTCATCCTAGACTTATCAGATGCTTTGCTGGAATCTTCGGCACCTTTGGAACTACCAGACCCTAGTTTTCCCTTCAAAGCCTTGTATAACCCAGATTGTATCAACACATCCTTGACTTGAACCTGTCACAAGCCAAAGTTGATTCTTCCATCAAATTTCTCCACGTCAAACCTCACACGAATTGCAAACTTTGACATATCTGCTTCACACTCTTAGCTTGGTGAACAACTGTGCAATTTTGTGAACAATGCCCACTGCAAACTTCCACCTAACTGCAACACGAACCACGAAACAATAACCTCAAACCTTGCGCTCTGATACCACTTGTTGAGAAATTCGATCTCACATTCACCCCAAGAGCAAGTAAATATACAAGAAAATAAAGAAATAAGAAAACAATCACCACAACACAAGAATTTAACATGGAAAACTCCCAAATCGGAGAAAAAACCACGGCCCACCAGAAAGAAATCCACTATGTGAAAAATTATTACAATCACACAATATTCTCTCTCTCATCCACGCCCATACTCTTACAAAGCTCTCCCTAACTCACACCTTTTAACAACCCTCAACTCAATGAGAATACAAAAAGGAATTTAAATAGAGTCAAGTACATCAAGCTTAAAGTGTCTATGACTGGGGCAAATTGAAACAAAGCCTCAGAGTCCTTATATAGCCCAAAAACCACCACCTCCTTTGCTTCACACCCGACATGGGACCTTTTTCTTTTTCTTTTATATTGCCAAAAACCCAACAATTGGTGGCCTAGATTGAACGGTGAACAAGAATTTCTTCGGCAGTCAAATCCAAAGCTTTGAGGCAGAGATTCCAGTACCAGAGCTTTCATCTAATAAAGCTGGTCCCTGAAACGTTTCGTGGAGTTTTCATCCGTGCTCCTGCGATCATTGAAGTAGGGCCAAATGTTCAGGTGCTGGCCGACTATCCTAATTCATCGGCACCGAAGTATCATCCTGGTTTGCCATTTTTCTTTGGTCCTCTGTGTATGTGTGTACCAGTTGGTACATTAGATCTGAAATTTTTTTATGCTTGAGGATTTGTGACTCTGGTGTGCTTAGGTTACCATGAGTTCTACTAAGGCTGAAATCGGTTCGGTTCGGTTCGATTTTTGGCCGAAATTTCAACCAAACCGATTTATTTAGTTTTTCAAAAATAAAAACTGAAAATCGAATTTTAAAACCGAAAACCGAATTAACCGAAAACTGAACTATTCGGTTCGATTTCGGTTAATTCGGTTTAAAACCGAAATTATCAAAAATTTTAAACTAAAAATATATTTTTCAACTATTTTTAGTTGAAAATAATATTTTTTGCTATTTAAAAAATTATCTATACATATATAAACTATTTAAGAGAAAAACTAATTCTTTTTTAGTTATAACTATTAAATAATAGTCATAATTAAAAAGACTTAGATACTAAAAAAATACTATTTGCTTATATCTTATATTTTTAAACAGATTTTACAAAAAAAAAAAAACTACTCTTATGCTTAAGTCTTAAGTTAAGCTCTAAAGTTATAGAATATAGAGTACACAACAATAGTCCATAGATGACTACTATTTATAGGAGCACAAGAGTAAAAAGACTTGCATCTCTTATCAATGTGGGACTTTTGAATCTTATATTTGCGTGTCTGAAAGGTTTTAAATATATATATAATACATTACCATAATTGTACAAAGAAGAAAGCTGGCAAAGTGGAAGTTGGCCTTGACTTTTAAAGTCCAGGTCCTGTAGTCGAATCCAAGCAATTGCAAAACCTTTTTTGGTAAAAAAAAATTAAAACAAAAGCCTTGCTCTTGCAAGAAATCGAACTCAGGTGGGAGGCAAGGAGTAAAAATTAAAGCCCATAGAACTTCTACTAAACTAGGCTTGTCTTTATGCTAAATATCAGTTTCGGTTCGGTTATAAAGCCGAATAATTTTAGAACAACCGAAAACCGCACCGAATTTTCGGACCGGTTTCGGTTATTGAAAAAAAACCGAAAATTCGGTTAACCATATTTCGGTTCGGTTGGTTTTTTTTTTTTTGGTTTTCGGTTTTTTCGGTTAAAATTTTCAGCCCTAAGTTCTACTATCTATCGAGCTCGTGCTTAATGGGACTCGCCATTATGAAAATCCAAAATTACAGGCGCTTGTGGTTTTGGAGCTTTCCGGGGTTCGGTAGGATGGAACTGGAATGGTAGAAACATTGCGCTTGTGCTTGGAGCAGCGATGAGGAACCCATTCAATTGAATTGTTGCATGCTCTCTTCAAATGTAATGAAAAATTATTGAGGTTTAGCTTTTTATTAACTTCGTGGTTTCTTCTATTTTCTTTATGCATTTTCATTTCCTTTTATTTACGTTTGGGTTTTAGTATTAACTTTGGCTTTTAGTAAAAACTCTCTTCTTCTTTTTTAGAAGGTGAAACTTTTTCTTTTTTTTTTTTGTGCTTATTTTTATTTTTATTCTAATCAATTTTCTATCTTTTTTTTTGTGCTTATATTGTTACTTGACTTCTTGATCTTATTTTAATTGGAATTTTATCACCATGCAGTTGGTTTTGGCATTTTCAGTTTTTGTTTTGTTTTTTTTTTTTTTTGAGCTTTTATTTTCTATGGTTGTCAATTATATGTGTGAAAGGACAAATTTTTTTTTTTATCAAATGGGCAAGCTACCTTGCCATGTTTTCTCTTATGCTGACTCTCTTCATTTAGCTCTCTTCATTTAACACCTTTTTCTCTTTATTGTCATGCTGATAATTGGTCTTGGCATATTTCAACAAGTTAATTACAGGTGGGCTTAAAGGTCGTTTGTATAAAGTGACGCTTGCATTGTGTTTGCATTGGTTAAAATTTTACATCTTTTCAAGGTTAGGCTGTAGATGCAAGTTGTTGGTAAGAGGGTCTTGTGACGGGGAATTGTGGGGGTTTTGTACAATGTATTTATGAAAATATATATTTTTTCAATGATTAGATCTGAATACAGTGCAATTATTTTGTTTTGTTGACACCTTCTAAGGAGTTAGTTAGGATCTAAAGGAGTTTCCCTGATTTTAGGAAAAGTTAGCTAACTTCTTTTATTTTATTTTATTTCACTTTATGTAAACTATTATATATACCAGGAGAGTGGATCTTGTACGTAACTTTTGATATATCATAAAAAGTATTTTTGGCATCTTATTGAAGTGTCTTTCTTCTGTTTAAATGCTTTTATGGTATTAGGTATTAGAAGCATTTTTTCAGTTGAGAAGGACTAAGCCAGTGATGGCTAACAATGGAGCAAGCAAAGGCAATGGCTCTGAGGTTTCTTTGGAAACTTTTAGGCCTACCTCTACAATTGTTCCCGCTGTTTCTTCCAAAAATTCTTTATCCCCTCAAATTACCAGCTTTAAGTTGAATGGCCACAACTTCTTCCATTGGTCCCAATCCGTGGAGATGGTGATTCGCGAAAAAGGAAAAATTTGCTATATTGATGGTTCAATCAAGCAGCCCGCATCTGGTGATCCTTCATATGTATCGTGGGATATTCAAAATTCAATTGTGATGGCTTGGCTTATTCACTCAATGGAGGATCACCTTTCTGAGGTTTATCTCTCTACCCAACAGTAAAAGCCATTTGGGATACCGTCAACTTGACATAGTCTAATTTTGAAGGCTCATCTTTGATGCTTGATTTTCGCACGCCGGCTTGCAGTCTCAAACAAGATGACTGTAGCGTCACTCATTATTTCAGTATGCTCATTAAACTGTGGCAAGAACTCGACTTATTCAATCAACAAAGCTAGCACGACCCCGTCGACGCTGAAATCTATCGTAAGATGCTCTCCAAATAATGCATGTGTGACTTTCTCGCTGGCCTCAACCCTTGTTTTGATGATATTTGAGAACCTATTTTAAGCCTCAAGCCCCTACCAAATATTGATGTCATTTTCGCTGAAGTTCGGCTTGAAGAACAACGAAGGCGCGTCATGCTCGGCTCATCTAGCAATCTAGTTCTTCCTCCAATGATGTTTTTGCCATGGCTGTACGTCAAAAAGATAGTCACACTTCACGCCGCAACCCGATGTGGTGTGATCATTGTCAAAAACCGTATCATACAAAGGCTACTTGCTCGAAAATTCATGGCAAACAAGCAGATTGGGTGCTGCAAAACTAGAGAGGTGCTGATGGAAAAAGCCCCTAGGCTTTCTTCACATCTGAAAGCTCCACTGATGTCTCCTTCTCTAAGACTAAGTTGGATCAACTCGGGAAACTCTTCTCATCTTTTACTTCCTTACAATCCTCTTTCTTAATGGCAGTACAAGGTACACCTATTCTTTCTTCAACTGATCAGATTATGGAGCTTCAGATCATATGTCAGGTCTAATCTCTCTTTTTCAATCTTATGCTCCTTATACCGGTTCTAGATCAGTTACTTTGGTTGATAGTTCTGTGACACAAGTTACCGATATTGGATCTGTTTGTCTCAGCTCAAATTTGTTTCTCTACAATGTCTTATATGTGCCCAACTTATCTCATAACCTGCTGTCTATTAGTATACTTACCACTGATTCTGAATGTCTAGCCAAATTTTCACGAAAATCTTGTGTTTTTCAGAACCAGGGCTCAGGGAAGATGATTGGGCGTACGAAGGAAATATTTGGGTTATATTACTTTATGCGTGATTTTTCTGCGAATGGAAGTTGTCAAATGGTGAATGGTTCTGGCTCTCGCCACCAACAAGTTTTGCTCCTACACCAGCATCAAGGCCACACAAGTTTGTCATATCTAAAAAAATTGTTTCCCTCATTGTTTAGGTCCTCTGATTATTTTACTTGCGAAATTTGTCATCTCGCTAAGCATTCCCGTGTTCCTTTTCCAATTCATTCTTGTCATGAGTCTAGACCATTTGCTCTTATTCATAGTGACCTTTGGTGTCCTTCTCGAGTTTCTTCAGTTTCTAATAAAAGATGGTTTGTTTATTTTATTGATGACCACACTCGTGTATGTTGGGTGTATCTTTTGAGTGAAAAATATGAAGTTTCTCGTATTTTTGAACAATTCTATGCCATGATCGACACTCAATTCAATTCTAAGATACAAATTCTCCACGCTGATAATGGGACTGAATATTTCAATTCTTTTCTTGGAACTTTTGTTTCGAAACACGGAATGTTACACCAAAGTTCTTGTGTTGATACACCACAACAAAATAGAGTCTCTGAAAGAAAAAACCGTCATTTATTAGAACTGGCAAGGTCCCTATTATTTACTGCCAATGTTCCGAAACATTTTTGGAGGGATGCTATACTAACTGCGTGTTATTTGATCAACCGACTACCTTCAAGAGTTCTTAAGTTTCAACCACAACTTTCTTTACTTAAAATGTTCCTTTCCTCAATCACGACTGTTTTCTGATCTTGATCTCCACGTGTTTGGATGCTTTGTCTTTGTCCACATCCATGATCATAATTGCAGCAAGTTAGACCCTCGATCTCATAAATGTATTTTTCTTGGCTATTCTTCATCACAAAAGGGCTACCGCTGTTATTCTCCTGAAAAACGTAAATTTTTTATCTCACGCGACGCCAACTTCCATTAAAATCAATTTTATTTTCGTCAAAATTCAAATCAGGAAGAGATCTCAGATTCTGCAATTTTTTGGGAGCCGAATTTTTCTTCACACTCAACTTCTTCGAATTCAATTTTTGGCAAATTAGATTGGGAATATTTTTGTGATCCTTCTCCTATTTTTCTTCCACAAAATCCGCCCCCTTATCCTTCTATCTCTCTTGAAATTCAAATTCCATCTTCCACTTAATCAATCCCACAAATTCAACTTGAAAATCTATATTCTCCTCTCACATGTCCACTTTCCCAAATCTCACAATCACCTCCTGAAAATCAACCCACAAATCTTGAAACTCAAGTGCAAAAGTCAACCCAACTAGAATCTTGTTCTACAATCAGTAACCAAAACACAAAAATTCCAGGGACTATTCAACCATTTCCTTTGACTTACAGCCGCAGAAAAAACGTGCACAAATCTTGTGATCTAGAAATCCTCTCACAATAATATTCTGAACCGAACTCAGATAATGAAACCGAACTTAACAACCTTGACATTCCTATGGCACTAAGAAAGGGTGCTCAGTGCTGTACAAAACATCCTATTTCTGATTTTGTAGGATATTCTCATTTATCAAATCCAGTACGAGCCCTTATTTCTCACCTTTCAGAGACCAACATTCCAAAAGATATTCAAGAGGCTTTACAACATAGCACCTGGAGAGCTTCTATTGTTGATGAGATGAGTGCTCTCAAACAAAGTGGAACTTAGGAGGTTGTTGAAAAACCAGAAGGCAAAACTCCAGTCGGTTGCAAATGGGTCTTCATTGTAAAATACAAGGCAAGCTATTCAATAGAGCGGTACAAAGCCAGACCTATTGTAAAATGGTATACTCAAACCTATGGAGTAGATTATCAAGAAACTATTTCCCTGGTTGCCAAGATCAACACTATTCGAGTCTTACTGTCACTTGCAGCCAATTTGGACTGGCCTCTCCGACAATTAGATGTAAAAAATGCATTTTTGAATGGTAACCTTGAAGAAGAGGTGTACATGGACGTACTGTCGGGTTTCGATGAGAATAGCAAAACGGGCAAGGTTTGACGGCTGAAAAAATCACTTTATGGCCTAAAACAATCACTGAAAGCGTGATTTGTCCGTTTTACTAAAACCATACACCAGCTTGGATATAAACAAGCTCACACCGATCACACCTTATTGTACTTGAAAAATGTAGGGAAAATAAACTTTTGATCATCTATGGTGATGATATAATCCTCATCGGCAATGATGAAGTATAGATGGAGACAATAAAAAGGAGGCTACGCAACAAGTTTGAAATGAAGGACCTTAGTAGCTTACGGTATTTTTTGGGGATGGAGATCGCAAGAAGCAAGGCTGGAATTTCCGTTTCGCAGAGAAAATATGTCCTAGATCTACTTAGAGATACCGATATGATGAGGTTTCAGCCATTAGATACTCATATGGATCCAAGTACCAAACTTGAAGCTCAACCAGAGGATAAACTAGTTGATAAGGGAAGATTTCAACGCTTGGTAGGGAAGTTGATTTATCTGGCATATACTCTGTCAGTTGCGTAAGCCAATTTATGCATTTTCCTTCTGAGAGTCACATGGAGGCAGTAAAAAGAATTCTAAGGTATCTAAAAGGTTCACCAAGAAGAGGTCTACTATTCAAAAAACAAGAAAGCAGAAGTGTGAATGTTTTGTTGATGCTAATTGGGCTGGATGCCCCAAACACAGACGCTCTACATCAGGGTACTGTTCTTATGTTTTTGGAAATCTCGTTACATGAAGAAGTAAAAAACAACATGTGGCTGCTAGAAGTAGTTCTGAGGTTGAACTAAGGTCGACTTCTCATGAAATTTGTGAGGCTCTATGGTTGAAGATGTTGCTAGAAGAACTAGGTGTTAACCTGTTGTCTCCAATGGTTATTCACTACGATAACAAGGTTGCAATCTCTATCACACATAATCCAGTCCACCATGATTGCACAAAACACGTTGAGGTAACATACATTTCATTAAGGAAAAAATAGAGGAAGACATGATCAAAGTTTCCTATATGCCAACAATAGAACAGACAGCTAATATCCTTACAAAACCCTTGTACAAATCGATGTTCGAAAGGCTAGTAGACAAGCTGGAAATGTATAATTTATATTATCCAGCTTGAGGGGGAGTGTTGACGCCTTGTAATGAGTTAGTTAGGATCTAAAGGAGTTTCCTTGATTTTAGGAAAAGTTAGCTAACTTATTTTATTTTATTTTATTTCACTTTATGTAGACTGGTATATATACTAGGAGAGTGGATCTTGTATGTAACTTTTGATATATAATAAAAAGTTTTTTTAGCAGCGTATTATAGTGTCTTTCTCCTTTTTAATTGCTTTTATGTTTGAGTTGTGAAAATCAAAGAGTCTTGATATGTATATTTGGGATTGACAAGTTCATTGACAAGGTTAGTTATTTGGATCTCCAATATCTTTGTGAAGCATTTTTTTTCTTTTTTTTTTTCTTTTTTTGTCATTGCATCTGCTATGACCTATGCAACGGAGGTTTTGAGTTAACAGCATAATTTAATAAACCTTTTTAAGTTTTTTATTTTTCTATTGACTTGTATCTTATAAATTATCCCATGGTACCGGGTTCAATTACATATGAACTCGTGATTGATGAAATTAGGATCAAAATAAGACTCGAGTAGAGAAGGTACTAAAAGCTATTTGGAAAGAGGTTGATCCTACTATGGTCAAAGCTTCTACTTTGACTACATCACAGTTGGCAATTTATTATGAAAATTAGCAGGTCAAGTTAAGAGCACATTGTTCTTCATTTATTTCCGAAAAGAAGGTCCAATAATTTTCCATTACATTTGAAGAGAGCAAGCATCAATTTTAATACGTTTCATTTTATCAACTTCTCAAGTTTTTTGAACTTTTTATTTCTGCAAATTGTGGTTAGGCAGCATAGCTTGAAGAAGGCTTTTTGTGCATTTTGTGTATAATATTTGCAGCACTGTTCTTGCATTCTAATGTTTCAATGTTTTAAATATTGGTTGACATATGATATAGTGATTTAGTATCTAACATTAGGAGGATGATGAAAATATTTTGGACATACAGTCTTGCACGTGAAAGAGTTGCAATTAAGATATTTTTTACGACGAAATTCACCAGGGTTTTGAAAAAAAAATTACCTTGAATAATTTTACATTAATTGGTGGTAGATTTATAGATTGACTATAATTTCCTTCCAAAATAAATAACTAGTTTTCTAATTTGAGGATTGTTTGTTCATCAAATTGAAGGAACTTACTAAAATACTTTGCTATTCATGAAGCTTGATCGAGTATGATCGGGGAGGAGTCAGCGCCCTAATAACAACTTCTATGGACATGAAAAAAAAAAAAGAAGAAAGTTTTTGTCTCATGTTACGACGGTAATCTAAAAGGGTTATATAGACGACATTGTGCATATGAGGTATTGTTATATGTGAATAAGCAGAGCAAGATTGTGTTCTTTTTCGATTATAGTAGTTAAAAGTGGTCTTTCATTTGACATCTTTCGTTCCATACAAATTAAAGATTATCCAAGCCTTATGGATTTTGTATGGGAGAAGGTGTGGAAACTCACGTCCCTTTGGACTTCATGCAAGCAATTTCCAAGTACAAGGTTTATGGAGACTGCTCTTTTTGCATGGAACTGTTGAACAAAAAAGATGTTGAGTTCTTGGTCATACTATTATAGGATATCTGGTTTGTGCGAAATGCAATCAGTAGATGAGAAATGTAAACATGAACTGATATATACAAAGAAAAGGTTATAATGAAGCAGCATTGCCAAAAACCAGGTCCACAGGAATTGAACTTTAACACTAATGTTGTCGTAATTCTAGGAAATGAAGCCTCTAGAGTTCAGAGCTATCATTTGAGACTCTACTAGTGATGTTGTAGCCATCGGTTTAAAGAAGATTGATGGGAATTATTCAGTAGAATGTTGATTGTGACTGTCTTTGGTGATCAGGGAAGGACTGCTAAGTACTAAATTAGTTAATTTGAATCTTTTGAGTTTTTTAACAATGTGGAGAGTGATTATCTTTGAGCGGTTAATGCCATCGAGCAACTACAGCTGATGTTAGTAATATCCTAGATAGTTTGAGTATATTAGATCTTGCAATTTGATTCCTTCTTCTAGGACTAGGAATAATGTGCCCGTTCTCTAGTGAACTTTGCAATTTTCGCAACCTCTTTTAGTCTATCGAGATACAGTATTGTCTTATCTTATTCAGAATCTTGTGTTATGTGATGCAATAAGAGCTGAATTCACCCTTCAGCAAGTTCTCTAAACGATCTAAGAAGTTGCAAAGAAGAACAAATGTGGTTAGTCATTCCTGAATCAATTATCCAAGAGGAGTTATTGACCTCTACTAACATAGCTTCTAAAACATTCAAATCAGATTTACCGTAAACGATCTAAGAAGTTGCAAAGAAGAACAAATGTGGCTGGTCGTTCCTGAATCAATTATCCAAGAGGGGGTATAGACCTCTACTAACATAGCTTCTAAAACATACAAATCAGATTTACCGTTTTGACGCTTCTTCTCAGCCAGTTCAGCTAAGTACTCGGGACAACTACATTTTCAATACCCATCCACGTTGCAATGGAAATATTTTCCAGCGTTCTTGTTTAGCCTCTTCCGTTTAGTTTTGTTGGGTTCACTGGATTCACCTTTCTCTAAGGATCTTTTGATTTCATGTGATGATGTTTTACTAACTTTAACTTTATCATCACCAAAGTTATTGAGCTTTTCATTTGTCTCCAATTCATCAGCCAGAAGTCGCACTTTAATCTCAACATTGTTCGTCAAGTAATAGTCGAGGAATCCCTTAAATATCTCAGGAAGCGAGTTTAGTATCATATACACTCTCTTTCCATAATCTAAGTTGGAGCCAAGGTTATCAGCTTCTCGCATCCATGTGTGCATTTGTAAAACGTGCTCATGAACACCACTTCTAGCGACATATTTGGTGGAAGTAAACTTTAAGGTTCAACCAAATCGAACTTGTTTGCAGTACAATCCCAACATAAGTTGAAATCAGTCCACGATGTCATAAGCATGTTTTTTGTTAGACAATTTTAATCCTAATCTTATCAGGCATATTGGTCAGGAAGATGTCTTTAGCATCTCTGTCGTCACACAGCCAATGATCATATGCTTGAATATATCTTAAAGAAGTTTCCGATAAATCTAGTTTTGGACAATCCTCATAGAGTACATATGAGATTTCTTCCCAATCAAGGGTAGGGGTGGCAATTCGTGTCATGGGTCGTGTTCGTGTCGTGTCCTATTCGTGTCCATGTAATTTTGACTAGACCCAGACACGACCCATTTATTAATCGTGTCCAGAATGAAGACCCAGACACGATCCATTTATTTTTTAACAGACCCAGACACGACCCATTAAGACACGGTTACTATTCGTGTCTAATCGTGTCTTAATGGGTCGTGCAGACCCACGAACCCATTTATTTAAATGGGTCCAAATGGGTCATACAATCTATTTTTAAATGGGTTGAAACGGGTCTTGAACCCATTAAGACTCATTTTATCCCAAAATGAATTAATTATAAAAAATACTTAAAAATTAAGTGATTAATACACCAAAACATGATTATAGTCTATCAATATTAAACATAGCCAGCCACAAGTTAATTCCTTAAACATAAATAAATAAATAACAATCCATCAAAGCAAAACCATAAAACATAAAACAATCCATACAATCCATCAAACAAAACCATAATCAAACTTAAGTTACAACAATCCATCAAAGAAAACTATAATCAAACCTAAGCCATAACAATACATCAAACAAAAGCATAATCAAACCTATGTCACAACAACAATAAGATAATTAGATAAATAAAATGCAAAAGAAAAGGGGGAAATAAAAAAAAATGGGCGCTCGAAATTGAAATTAAAAAAATAAAAAGAAAAAAATACAAAATAGTTAAGAAATATGATAAAAAAAATTAAAATATATATATTTATATATGGGTATTAAACGTGCCGTAATCGTGTCTACCCATTAAGACCTGTTTAGTAAACGTGTCTTAACGGGTCTTATTGGGTCGTAATCGTGTCTACCCATTTAAGACCCAATTATTAATCGTGTCTAATTGGGTCTAATCGTGTTTGCGGGTTCGTGCCGTGTTCACCCATTATTTAATCGTGTTAATCGTGTTTGACCCGGTTAGACCCAGACCCATTAAAGGAGGACCAAAACCCGCTTAAGTCGTGTCGTGTTCGTATCGTGTCTCGTGTCTGGACCCAAATTGCCGGCCCTAATCAAGGGTTAGTTCAATGTTCTACATCCACGTGGCAAAATCAGGGAAGAATAGTTTGAAATCGTTTGAAAAAATTGACGACATTTTCTGAATTAAATAAAAGTATAAATAAGTAAATTTTACATTTGAATGTTTACAATGCAAATAAATGCAATTTATGAATTAATAATACATGAATGCAATATATAAGGAAAACAAACCATGAAACCTACTATTCCATCGATAATTCAGCGAACAATGTGTAAATTACCACCATAGGGTAGGTCAATTTACACGCTTAGCTAAAAGCAAGACTTCTCCTTGATTAAATAGTATTTATTAACATCTTGTTTTATACTAATTAACTATTGAAACAGAATTTGGTCAATAGAATATAATTTTCTTTATTCTAAATAAATCGTCATTTCGAAATTATAGACTTAACTCTAGAGTGTCGCCGTAGGGTCGGTCAAACTAGAAATACGTCTAAAGGTTCTATCCACAAAATTAGAAACCTAGCCTTGGTATTAAATTAGACAAACATTATCCATAGGGGGACGATCAAGCGCCGCGAGGCGTTGCCTAACTCTTACGATTGCTAGATTAACGATGTTGACCGTTGGTTTTTTTTAAGATAACTATTATCTCTATGGTATATAACTATAGGAAAATAACAATCTAAATTATTATTATTTATTAATATCTTATATTAATAATCCTATAATTAATTTTTAGAATTAAGAAATTCTAATATCACATTTAATCAAATAAACAATTCAATTACGATTTTAATATGAGTTTTCCATGATTATTATCCAATTTTAAATTTAAATATAATTTAATTAAAATCTTAATAATCAATATCAATGCGACATGTTATAATGCAAGGATAGACATACTTAATCTATATGACATGTTATAATGAATGAAAATGTTATAATCATTCATCATATAAACATACATGACATCGAAAAAATAAAATTTAGAGAATTGACCGGGTCCCTTTGGAATATTACAATCAAAGAAATCTAACAATAAAAATTAATTACAATTAGGTTTTCAATCGGATTAGGCTTTAGATCTTCAAGTTCGTCATCGGGTCCAACTTTTAACAATTTTGGGCTTAAGTCCAATTTCGAGTTAAAAAACCATAATTTTGAATTTAACATTGCCAAATAATTTATTTTTTAAAAATAAATTTGGTGGCAATCCCAACACGGCTCGAACATTGCCAATTTTTCCACGTTGGCATGGCTTACAGGACAATCCCGAGATTGCCAGCATGGCAGGGCGTGCAAACGGAGAGGCATGCGCGGGCAGGTGGGCGCGCGCGGGATTATAGGCGGGTGCGCGAGGGACTGCTTGCGGGACCATGCAGGCAGTCGGACGCGCGAGGGAAGGCTGGCAAGTGCGTACGGGCTTCTGGCGAGAGCGCGAGCTGTGCGATTGGGTACATGGGACACCGGGCGAGATGCCAGGCTGGCACGGGACTTGGGGTGCCACGCGATCGGAGATACGGGCGAGCTCGCTAGCAAGTTGGCCTTGCGATCGGTATCACTGGCGAGCGTGCGGCTAGGGCGTGGTGCGCGTGGATAGACCGGCAGGCGCACGGCTGAGGCATGCGATTGGGGCGCGACACGCTTAGGTAGACTAGTGGGAGTGCGAAGTCGGGCGTGCTAGACCTCGAGGACATGGCCGTACGATTAATCATAGTTGTCCCTTTAGATTAGTACGGTAAGGCACGCAATCGAGCACCTCAGCAGGCGAGCACGTGTGCATCCTGCAAGCCACGCGATCGAACATGCGGGCTAGCGTGCGCATAGGTAAACCAGGTGATTGGGCAAACGGTTGGAGCGAGGAAGCGCTATGTCATGAGATCGGGTTTCAGGGAAGTGCAGGGTCGTGCAATCGGACTTGGCAATAGCGCGGTGAGGTGCAGTGCTGTACGATCGGACTCGGTAGTGGCGCAGTGAGGCGTAGGGACATGTTTGTCCACCCGAACGGCACCGGCGATAACCTTTTTCGCCGCTATGGGTCACGGCCTAAACCCTAGGGTTCATAAACCCTAGATTTTGATTGCAAATCAAAATTTGTACAACAATTACATAATTTGATTCCAAATAAAATTACATAAAATACCTAACCCGTGAAATTTTGGGCAAACAATTTTCTAAAGCCATAAAATAAATTCCAAAGGAACCATATAATTAACGATCAATCTCATCCATACATCCATCTCATGAAAAAAATAACAATATTGACAATCAATCTCATATAAAATAATTGTGCCCAGCCAAAACATATAAAGCAACAAGTTGTAAAACAATATGCTTCATGACCGCTCTGATACCAGTTGTTGGTTTTCATATTATATTAACTCGAAAATTTTTGTAATTTTGATCAAATTAGAGATGCGCAGTGAAATATAATAACGTGGTAAATCAATTAACGATTAATTGAATATTACAAAATGGATCTCATGAACACATTGAGTAACAAAAATTTATATCAAATAATTATCGTATAATATAAGAGATTGGTTTCAAAAAAATTATATCATAAGCTATCTTCGATTAGGTCGATCTTGTTGAACCGACACCGTATGTTGTAAGACTGCCAAGGTTGGGCTCGCGTTTATCCTATGCTCACAACGAGTTTACCGGCTACTTTTTGACACCACAGTCTTCCATACCAATTTTCAGATCTCACTAGAACACGAGTGTGGGCTCTCTCAATTGTTTTTTTCACTCAAAAACAAGAGAGCAAAAATTTTCTCTCTTGCTTGTAGGGGGCGGCGTTTAGGGTTTTTTGGAGAGGAGAAAATTATTTTTCTTAACTTGAAACTAGATAGAATTATTTGGTATTCCAACATATAGAAAATTAGGTTAAATTAACTTGCAATAAGTGACATATTTATAGCCACAGCGATGGTGTAATTTTCGGCCACACTATGTAGAATATGATTAGAAATATTCCAATTTCAAAGTTCGGATTTATCTTAATTAATTATTTTTAAAAATAATATTTGACCAAATAATTATCTTAATAATTAAAGGATTGTGAATAAGATTAGAAAAGCTTTTCTTTATCCTTTTCCACATCATTATTTTCGGCCATACTAAGAAAATTAGGGCAAATTATTTTTTCAAAAATAAAATACCTATTTTCTTATTTTCATTTAGTATATCTAAATGAAACAATTCTTATTCCAACTGGGATAGAAAAATCGCCTATTACCCTTGCAGCATTGATTTGATTTATCAAATCCTAATTCAATTAGGATTTTGAATCAAAATTAAAATATCTCATTTTTTGAATTATGATTATCTACTAATTAGATAATGAATATCAAAATCCTTTTATATTTAACATTTAAATATAAATTGTATATATCTCATATTTAGATAGTTTTTAAATTTAATAATCTAATTATCAAATAAAAAATTAATAATTTATCTCCAAAAATTCGCCATCACAAGGAGTAGTGGTCTCCTTGTGATATTTTTTATATTTGTTGTCCAAAACACAAATAGTAAGAAAAAAATTAACTCTTTAATTATCCAATGGTAATTCTAGCTTAATTTATTGAGACAGAGTAGGGATCATGGACTTGAGAATTCGAGCTCTAATAAACTTAAAAAATTAAACTAAAACTCTTCAATGTAATTATTCGTTTATTAATCCCGAGATTACTCAATTATAAATTCGGAATTGAACTCTCAAATTTCACAGATATTATTTATACTATTAAACTTCTTCGAATAGTCAATTGATATAATCATTACATGACGATCCTTCACTAAATGGTTCCTAATTAACGCCGGGTTAAATTATCGTTTTAGCCCTCGATTGCATCTTGTTCATTAGGTACTATTGAGTTCACTATTAAACGGTTAATTCGTAATTACTTACGAATTAGAGTGCTCAAACTGTTTAGTTCCAGAAGTCAACACATAAGGGAACCATTATTACTTTCAAGTTGCGAATTCCATATCCGTAATTCACATTCCCAGCCCATTTGAAACGCGGGATCATAAAATGAGAGTGTTGGGCCCAATTGACTTTAGGTTTTAACGAGCAAATTAAAGAACCCGTCAATTCACAGGAAGAGTCTATGAATTACTCAGGATTAAGATCAACTATCACATGATAATCGATTGACCCAAGTTAGAATCTTCATGACAGTGCTTAAATAAAGTTTCTATGTTAGGTCGGTCCAAATTCTATGTAATCGATATTATATAAAATACATCCATTATAGTGTCTCTCATATACAGACCTTCCGGATCAGAGGGTCACGTTCATAACGTCGTGGACAGTATTAGTGAATTCTAATCAGAGTGATCTATACTCACATATCTATCAAGGACTAGTTTAAATATGCTATCATATAATTTTAATCCTCATGTATGTAAAACTCTTCACATACTTTGGATTTTGATAAATATTTATTTTATAATAAAATAAAACATAACAAGATTAACAAATGACTACTTCTTTTATTAATATTCAGAAAATAATAAATACATCTGATCCAAAGGGCATATTCGTAACACTCAAGCCGAAGTTGACTACTAAAAGCTTCACCGTGATTGTCTTGCGTACAACTAGAAGCTTGACTCTCAATTAGCTTCACCCTTTCAAGATGGTTACAGAATTCTTGGCTATTTCTGGTCTAGTTTTCTGTGGAGACAAAGAAACTTATTTGAATATATATATATATATATTATAATATGTGGTTAAACTTTGGAAACATGGTGCAACTTGATAGAATTTTCATAGATTGAGGTGTAAACGTGTAGTGATTAAAATAATATGGTGCATTTAAACACAATTGCACAAGGATGCGGTGCATTTAGGTATTTTTTCTTGATTATTATTATTATTATTATTGAAGAAGAAGAAAAAGAAAACCTAAATTTAAAATTTTATGAAACTTGACTAAAAAAAAATACTAATCAAACCTAGAATCTAAGAAATATAGAAATTAGAATTAAAAAAATTAAATGACAATTATTCTAGGTAGAAATGAATAAGAGGGCAAAATTGTAGGAAACTAACCAAAGATAAATAGAAAGAAAAATTGGCTATAATTCTAAAATATACGAGAAAAATAATAATAAGGAAGTAAACCCAACAAGCTAGAAAGACAATTACCAAGGAAATAAAATAAGGATGGTTGTTTTATGAAATAAATAAAAAAAGAAAAAGAAAGAAACTACCCAAAAAAAATAAAAGAATACTAAACTAAAATATATATATATATAGTAAGAAAAAAAAACAAAAACATTGTTTTATTTTTTATTATATATTTAAACTACGTTGTTATTTAGATGTCACGAGCTTTAGTACCCGTGCTTTGCCGCGGATTTTTTATTATTATTAAATAAGTAAGAATTAATAATATTTAAAACGTATAAAAAGTTACATAAATTAAAAAGTGTCTATTTGACAAAAAAAAAATCCTCATAAAAAGGTTAACAAAAGAAAACCAAAAGGAAAAGTCTGTTTTGTTGTTTGATAAAATGATTGCTTCATTAAATTGCTAGTAGTAAAATCAAAAGGATAAAAGATCAATTAATTGCATATAAAATATTGATCAGTTAAGTAAATAATAATTTTTTTATTAAATAAATAAATTATCATTTTAGATTGTATGTTTTTTAGAAAACATTTATAGTTTTAAAAAATTAAAAAAATAGTCATTAAATTTTTTTTACATACATTTTTTACCATAATAAAATTATACAAAAAATTTTAATAATTTTTTACCAAGGTAAAAAAATTTATGGATGACTATTTTCTTAAAATTTTTGAAATATTAATTAAATTATTATGACTACCTATTTATATATTACAAAATATGGTGGAAAAATATAAAATTTAGCTGTAGTTGCAATCAGCTGTTTTTTCTTTTCTTTTTTTTTTTAATGTTTCTATTCCCTTAACATCAATAAAATGATATTGATTAATATTTTAAAAAATAGTATCAACGTGCTTAGTAAAATTTAATCAATAATATAAGAGATTTTAGCCATTTTTATGACGCCGTGTTTGGTTGATTAGCCTCTTTTCAATGTGCTTAGATACTGTCGGCAGCAGAATTTTTAAAAGAATGGCTCACAGTTGCACTGAATAAGATCCTGTCGACAAAAGATAAAGAATACTCACTATTGAGTCAGATTGTAAAGAAGTTGTAGACTATTAGAATAGTGTTATGAAGATATTGCTTGGGAGGCTAAAGTACACTTGGAGATACAAGAGTAAGACTCTTGGTTTGTTTTGATAAGTTACATGTTCTTGTGGATTCCTAGATCCTGTAGCTCATGAATTGTGTAAATGGAAAAATGAATAGTATATTGGTTTATGAAGGCAATCCAGGGGGTCTTTTTGCTCTGTAACCCCTTCGAGCATCCCTTTTTATATTGATAATTTTTAGTTTTATGAAATTACCGGTTATTCTAGCAAATAAATAAATAAATAACGAAGATAGAAGAACAAATAAAAATGTACTGAATTTAATTAGAAGTCAGAGAAAATAATAAAAAAATAAAAAACCGAATCCGGACGCTTATTTTGTTTTGTGTTATCCTTGCAATCAGAGGAGAAAAATATAAAAAATAAAAATAAAGCAAAGCTACAAAGATATTCAAAACAGATATTAAACATGCATTAATGAACTACAGAACATAAACAGTATTTTAATTAATATGAAATGAAATCAGAAACAGTTGGCAACAATTTGTGCTAACAAATGGTTTATCAAAAATAATAGTTTCAAGATATTTTTGTATTTAAAAAACCAATTAACAAAAATTAGGCAAAAAAACAATGCAACACGTATACAACATTGGAAATGAAAATATCAAGATTAGTCTAGATCATAGCTAGATTTTTACAGTAGCTAATATGTCATCAGATTAGAAAAATACTTAAGAAAAAACATATTCCATAAAAATTCTTATATAATTGAATATTGACAGCTCAGAATAAAAATAATAACACATTAAAAGCTGATAACATAAAAAGTCGACTGCATTAATTACAGGCAAAAAATCACTGTTCATGATTGATGCAGTTTAGAGAATTATGACCGTATAAAAAAAATTTAAAAATTAAACTATAAATCAGAATATGATAATTACCATGCATTGCTGTCCATTCCATATAAAAAATAAATAAAGCAAAGCTACAAAGATATTCAAAACAGATATTAAACACGCATTAATGTGTTGACCCAAGAATGACTAACCAAGAGGGGGGGTGAATTGGTTATTAGATAAAATCTTAATAAATTCAATTTTATTAAGCTAATTTAATAATGTTCTATATGCTTAAAACAAGTTGTGCTAATATAAATTTCAACAACTATTCAAGAACAAAATGAGATAAATAAATAGGTAAGGAGTAGGGAGAAAAGAGCGCAAACTATATGTTTATGGAGGTTCGATCCGAAAGATCTACGTCCCCCGTTACCAAGCTCTCCGTCACGAGCAAGGCCTTTGTCCACTATTGTGATCGACTTTCGGCTCGATCTACCATGTACATTTGTCGAACACCTTACGGGCACACCCGAGGATTACCCAATCCTCTTCACAATAAACCCACCAAAAACCCCTTTGTCGAAACCTCGACTAACTCTCAAAAGAATGGTATGAAAAGAAGATGAATATAATGAAGCTCACTAACTCTCTCAAAATATTACAAGACAAATCTATGAGAGAAACACTTTAAGTATTTGATAATGATTGGCTCAAAAGTGTTTTTGGTTTCTTTCTTGAAAAAGGATGCACAATGATGTAAGAGAATAATCAAGAGAAGAAAGAAATAATTTTGTAAGGTTTTTGCTCAGAGAAAATCAGAATCTTTCGTTATCTTTCTTGGAATGAGCAAAATAGAACTTAATCCTTTTATATGTGGCTCAAAAACACAATTTTATGTTTGAATCAGCGAACGAAACGGTCGACCGCTTCAGTAACCGGTCGACCGTTTTAACTGCCACATCAGACAATAAAACGGCTACTTGCAACGGATATTTCTCGGCCCGTTGCAGGGGAACCGGTCGACCGGTTCGTGGAAGTGGTCGACCGGTTCGTCAAATTTTGCCTACGAATATAACTTTTAAGGCAAGAAACGAACCGATACGAAAATGTGCTTAAAATCAAACTTTAAGTGCGACATTTTCTTAATAAAAATGATCATTTAAATGATTTTAGAAATAATGAGAAGATTGAATGATTTACTTTGAATTTTCATAAAATAAGACAAGAAAGCTCAAATCTAAAATGTCAAAGCAAATTTACTCTCTTAACCATGAATTCATTTGCCTTAATATAATATGCAACTATTGAGGATTAAGACATGAATATAATTCGTTTGATTTCAAAATAAATGAATCAAAATAATTTTTAATAAAAAAGAACTTTGAGCCAAAAATTATCGAATGCTTAAAGGATAATTTTCCCTTACATTGAATATCCTAATCTTGCTTGTTCTTCATGCTTGAATTTTTCTTGATATAATCATCATTTCAACATTGGTCTTCTAGACAATTTGCTTCATACACACTTGACAAATATATTAGTAATAAAAACTCATCTTGTTTGTAATTATCAAAACATTTGGTTAATTTGTGACATAAGCCAACAATTTCCCCCTTTTTGATAATGACAAACAAAATGATTGCAAACATGAAGAGTAAATAAATTGTAGACCTTGTGTGATAGTTTCAAGTTTAGTCCAAGATTTTTCCCCCTTAGTTTGTGCCTTAAAAAAAATGCAAGTCCTAAGGATGATGGCATTCCCCCTTAGTTTATGCTTACAAGAAAAGAACAAAAAAATTGCAAGTCCTAAAGATGATGATATTCAATAAGAATGCAAGTAACAAAGATAAAGCAATCATGCAATATTTCCCCCTTTTGGCATTGATCAAAAAGAAATGGGGAAACACGAAAGAAGAAAAGCATGATAAAGACATGAGTATAGAGACTTGAGACATAAGCAAAGAATCCAAGGTATAAAGAGATAAACCAAAATAAACCAAAATAGCCATAGCCATCAAATAAGAGAAACCAAAATAAGTCCATAGTCATAGTGAAAGATCACATAGCCATCAAATAAGATAAAGTGAGACCAAAATACAAAAAAATCTAGACATCTCAAATAAGGTAAAAGAAAATAAAAATCTACTCGAAGGGCGGCGGCGGTGGTGGCGGAGGGAAGTGGCGATACATGTGATCGAAGAAGGCTTGTTGGTTGAGAGCCATTGTGTTGAAGGAGGAGGAGAGCTCGGTTAGGCGTGCATCAAAATGATCAAAGCGAGTGTTGGCGGCACCGCGAAACTCATCAACCGCACCGGTGAGCGAATCGAGACGGGCTTGCATCATGTTGTAGTGCTCTTCGGTGAACCGGAAGGCACTCGTTTGTGGGCCAACGGGATCCTCATCATGATCTTGCCCCGGGCGGTATCCGGCGGCGGCGGCGGCGGCGTCAAGCTCCGCTTCGATGTCATCTTCGTCGTCATCACGGCCGCGAGAGGAGGAACCTTGAGTTTTGGGAGAAATGAAGGACCATTGACCGTCGGAACCTTTGACAATGTGCATTTGGTGAAGGGTAGTCGCATTCATGGGGCTCACTTTAGTAACTTGGGCTTCATTTGCAAGAGGAACGCGGTGAGCACGGAGAAGCCTAGTAATGGCGGCACCGTATGGAAGAGCGGCCCGCTTTTTTTCTTTGGCAACCATCATGAAATTTCCAATGATAAAACCAAGTGAAAGTCTCCTTTTCAACATGATACTATCGATCAAAAAGTGATCGAAAGCGCTAATCTCATCACGATGCCCCGACCTAGGAAGAATGATATAACCGATGATATGATGGAGAAGTTTGGCGGTAAGGTTGAGGTCTTTGGCTTTGAGCTTAATGGGGCCAACTAGTCGACGCCCGGAGAGTCTTTTAATGCACTCAAGTTGATCAAATCCTTCAACTTGAGGCCATCCTTTCTTTTCAAACACACACTCTCCATTTAGGTGGGTTCTAAGGAGCCTATCCAAAACTTGATGGTTGAATGTGATTTTAATTTTTTTAACAACAGTGGCATACCCTTGACCATCATATCTAAGGTTCTTATAGAATTCTTTTACGAGCTCGGGATAACATGGTTCACGAAGACAAACAAATTCAACCCAACTTTGATGTTCAAAAAGTTCTAAGATTCCAAAATCCTCAAAAGCAGAGAAATGAATCACTTTTCCACCTAAAACTGAACAAGTATCAAAGGTGCGAGGATCATTATACCTCTCCGGAGAAGAATCGCTTGAATCCTCTTGACGAACTCGTTTTTCTCGTCCTTTTGTGGCCATTTGCTTCCTTCCCATTGAGCACGAAGGATATAGAACGAATTTTTTGAGAGATTGTAGAGAGAGAAAGTTAGGGTTTGAGATGAGGATTTTGAGTGGATTTGGGAGATTTGAGGCGTTTTGGATGAGAATTTGTTGTGGGTTTTGATGAGAAAGGTAAGAAAAAGAGTTTGAATGGAAGAAATTTGAAGAGAAATGATGAAGAATGGCGATTTTGATAGAGAAGGGGGATGGTTTTTGCGGGTTTGAGAGAGAGAGAGAGAGAAAAATGAAGAACAAAGGGGGATTTTCGCGATTAAACGACGCATCAGGCGAGGAACCGGTCGACCGGTTCCTCCATCCGGTCGACCGGTTCTTCACGAAACCCAAAAAAATCTGGGCACGCAAGAACCGGGCGACCGGTTCCTCCATCCGGTCGTCCGTTTCAAAAACCGGTCGACCGTTTTTCAATCCGGTCGACCGCCAGAGACGGTGCAAAATTTGTTTCCCCAATCCGGTCGACCGGATTTTAATCCGGTCGTCCGGATTACCCAAAAAAATGAATAATCCTAATTTATCACAAAAAAATGCCAGAAATATCATGCAAATAATGCAAAGCAACTTAAAAACGAATAATTAACCAATATATGTATGATTATAAAATTATCAATCAAGCAATTTCAGATATATCAATCAAACCAAGTCCTCTTCTAATAAAAGAAAATCTTTCTAATGCGAGAGGTTTTGTAAAAATATCAGCTAATTGTTTTTCGGTGCAAATAAATTCCAAAGCAATATCACCACGTTGCACATGATCACGCAAGAAATGATGTCTAATTTCTATATGTTTGGTGCGTGAATGCAAAACTGGATTTTTTGACAAGTTGATGGCACTTGTGTTGTCACACATGATTGGAGTGTAAGAAAATGAAAGACCATAATCATGCAATGTTTGTCTCATCCAAAGAACTTGTGCACAACAACTAGCCGCCGAAATATATTCTGCTTCGGCAGTGGATAGAGCAACCGAATTTTGCTTTTTGCTAAACCAAGATACTAGTGCAAATCCTAGAAAATGACATGTACCACTAGTGCTTTTCCGATCAATTGAGCAACCGGCCCAATCGGCATCGGAGAAACTAAGCAAATCTAGATGAGACCCTTTAGGATACCATAAGCCTAAATTCTTTGTTCCACTAATGTAGCGAAGAATGCGTTTGACGGCACTAAGATGGGACTCTTTTGGATTAGATTGAAATCTAGCACACAAGCCTACACTAAACATGATATCGGGTCTACTTGCGGTTAAATAAAGAAGGGATCCAATCATACCTCGGTACTTTGTCGTATCAACCGCAACACCATGTTCATCTTTGTCAAGCTTTATTGAGGAGCTCATGGGTGTGTTCATCGGTTTTGCATCTTCCATTTCAAACTTCTTGAGCATCTCTTTTACATACTTAGCTTGGTTGATAAAGATTCCTTCCTTGCTTTGTTTGATTTGAAGTCCAAGGAAAAAATTGAGCTCTCCCATCATGCTCATTTCGAACTCGCTACTCATACTCTTAGCAAAGTCCTCACAAAGAAGGTCATTAGTAGCACCGAAAATAATATCATCAACATAAATTTGTACAATTATCATATCATCACCCTTGACTTTTATAAAAAGAGTAGTATCCGCTTTTCCCATTGAAAAGTCATTTGAAATAAGAAATTTACTTAATCTATCATACCAAGCTCTAGGAGCTTGCTTTAATCCATAGAGAGCCTTTTTCAATTTAAAAACATGATCCGGATACTTATGATTTTGAAAACCGGGTGGTTGTTCTACGTATACTTCCTCTAAAATGTATCCATTTAGAAATGCACTTTTAACATCCATTTGAAAAAGGGTGAAACCTTTATGACAAGCAAAGGCAAGTAGCATTCGAATGGATTCTAATCTTGCGACCGGTGCAAAGGTTTCTTCATAGTCGATACCTTCTTCTTGATTGAAACCTTGGGCCACTAATCTAGCCTTGTTTCGCACAATCACACCATTTTCGTCGCGTTTGTTTCTAAAGACCCATTTGGTTCCTATAACGGATTGACTACTAGGTCTAGGAACTAAATCCCAAACATTGTTTCTTTCAAATTGATTTAGTTCTTCTTGCATAGCTAAAGTCCAAAAATCATCATGTTCCGCTTCTTTAAAATTCTTTGGCTCCATTTGTGAAACAAAAGCAAAGTTGTTACAAATATTTCTAAGTGAAGTTCTAGTAGTCACTCCTTTAGAGGGATCACCAATAATGAGGTCTTTAGGGTGATCGGGATTATACCTCCATTCTTTGGGTAGAGGTTGATCACTTGAGATGTCAAGTTGTAACGATTCCTCTTGATGTTCTACGTGACTCTCTTCGTGAACTTCCTCAATCTCTACTTCTTTTCCCGATTCTTTCTTGTCCGATTGGATAGTAAGTTTCTCAAGTGGAATTTCCGAATCTACATCATGAGAAACACTACCTTTCTCTTTATCAAGAGAGTTAGATTCATCAAAGGTAACATGAATAGATTCTTCTACGACTAGTGTTCTTTTGTTAAATACTCTATAAGCTTTGCTAGAACTAGAGTACCCGAGAAAAATGCCAATATCGGCTTTTGCATCAAATTTACCTAATTTGTCTTTTGTGTTCAAAATAAAGCATTTACAACCGAAAACTTTAAAATATCCGATGTTTGGTACTCTACCCCTCCAAAGCTCATACGGAGTTTTGCATTTCTTTTTAGCTACAAAAACTCTATTAGCAATATAACAAGCGGTATTAACCGCTTCGGCCCAAAAATATTTAGGTAAACTATTTTCATTTAGCATAGTGCGAGTCATTTCTTGTAATGTACGATTCTTTCTTTCTACTACACCATTTTTTTGAGGTGTTCTAGGAGCCGAAAAGTTATGATCATAACCATTGTTATTACAAAATATTTCAAATGCATCATTATCAAATTCTCCACCATGATCACTTCTAACCGATGTTATAGTATAGCCTTTTTCATTTTGAACACGTTTACAAAAATTTTCAAAGATTGACAAGGCTTCATCTTTGAATTTCAAGAAAATAACCCATGTAAACCGTGAAAAATCATCAACTATGACAAAAGCGTAATGTTTCCCTCCAAGACTAGCGGTTCTTGAAGGACCAAATAAATCCATATGTAAAAGTTGTAAAGGTCGAAAGGTAGAATAATATTGTTTGCTTCTAAAAGAGGTTCTAACTTGTTTTCCTAATTGACAAGCTTCACAAATTTTCTCTTTTTCAAATATTATGTTTGGCAAACCTTTGACATAGACATTTTTTGAAATTCTTGAGTTTAGGTCCATGCTAGCATGTCCAAGGCGCCTATGCCAAAGCCAATGATCATCTTTTAAAGTAGCAAAACATTTTTCATCAATGTGATCATGTGCAATATCAATGGTATAGACATTATCATTTCGGCTACCCATAAACATGACTCGATTTGATGTAGCATCTTCAATTTTGCAAGAGGAAGAATCAAATACTATACGATAACCTTTGTCACATAATTGACTAATACTTAGTAAATTATGCTTTAAATTATCCACTAGTTGAACATTCTCAATTGAAGGAGAAAGTGAATTACCAACGTTTCCGAAACCAAGAATCTTTCCTTGTGAGTTGTCACCGAACGTCACATGTCCACCATCCTTCTTTGTGAAGCTAGAAAGTAATGAGAAGTCTCCGGTCATGTGCTTTGAGCATCCACTATCAAGAAACCACTTGCTCTTTATTTCCTTTGAGTCCTACAACAAGACAATTCAAGTTTTGATCTTTGGTACCCACACTAACTTGGGTCCAATAGTGTTAGTGGTTGTGGATTTTTTGATCCACTTATACTTTGAGCCATGACTCATACTTTTCTTGATATGACAATCGAATGAGGTATGACCATGATCATTACAATAGTGACATATAATACGTGATGAGCTTGAAGCTTTGACAAAATGGTTAGCTAGTAAATTTTGTTTCAAGGTTGGTTTAAAACCAAGTCCTTGTTTGTTGAAAACACACCGTTGTTCACTAATCATCATGTCAAAAGTTTTCTTTCCTAAAGTGAATTTGTAAACAACCTTTGTCAAATCATCCACTCTTTCTTTTAATGAAATATTTTCATTTCTCAAATTTTCATTTTCCTTTTCTAAGACCGAAATTTTTCCTAGCTCAATAGAAAGTGATGCATTTTTCTTTTTCAAGAGAGTGGCTTTAGTGGCAAGCTTTTCGAAATTTGTAAGTAGCTCATCATATGCAATGGATAACTCATCATATAAAGTATCATCATCAACTAGAGTGTTTTGAATTTCTACCTCATCATTTAGTGCCATAAAGCACATGTTGGCGATTTCTTCTTGCTTCTCCTCTTCTTGATCCTCCTCTTCACTATCATCCCATGTAATCACTTGAAGAGCCTTCTTTTTCTTTCCAAATTTTCTTTGTTGTTGTTGATGTTGTAGTTGTGGACATTCATCCCTTTTGTGTCCGGGCTTCTTGCATTCGTAGCAAATTATAGGATCTTTGTTTCCTCCCTTGTCATTTCTCCTTGGTGTTCTTCGAAAGCCTTTGAAGCGATTGAATTTCCCAAGAAGAGCCATGAGATCCTCCATTTCGCTTTCGTCTAAGCCTTCACTCTTATCCTCTTCTTCGGATGTTGACTTTAAGGCAATTTGTCTTTTTGGCCTCTCTTCCACTTGATCCTTGCTCTTCGAAGTTTTGTCTTTAGTTTCCGCCATGTTAAGCTCATGAGTCATCAATACGCCGTAGAGCTCTTCAATAGTGTATTTTTGAGTAGTCTTCGTTGTCTCAATCACGGTCTTGAGCGTGGTCCATGACTCCGGCAAGGATCTAAGAATTTTACTCACAAGCTCATCATTAGTAAGTTTCCGATCAAGTGCTTTCAAGCCATTTACAATATCGGTGAATCTAGTAATCATGTCTACAATGGCCTCATTTTCTTTCATGAAGAAGTTCTCATACTTAGTAACTAGCATATTGATTTTAGTCTCTTTGACTTGACTAGTTCCTATATGAGTGATTTCAAGCAAGTTCCAAATGTCTTGTGCGGAATCACACATGCAAATGCGATTGAACTCATTTTTGTCTAGTGCACAATACAAAACATTTTTAGCTCTAGCATTTAGAGAAAGTTTTCTCTTATCTTCCTCCTCATACTCATGCTTTTCTTTCAAGACCAAACGGTCCGGTTTTCCCTCTTCTTTGATAAGCTTCATAGGGACATAAGGACCGTTTTCTATCACTTCCCAAAGATTATAATCAATAGATTGGAGATAGATGGTCATCCGAGCCTTCCAATAATTGTAGTCATTTCCATCAAAAAGTGGAGGCCGGTTTGTGGAATGCCCCTCTTGAGTGTGAAAGCTAGTACTAGCCATGCTCTAGATTGTGAAATCTAAATGAATGTAGTGAGCAACCTTGCTCTGATACCAATTGTTGACCCAAGAATGACTAACCAAGAGGGGGGGTGAATTGGTTATTAGATAAAATCTTAATAAATTCAATTTTATTAAGCTAATTTAATAATGTTCTATATGCTTAAAACAAGTTGTGCTAATATAAATTTCAACAACTATTCAAGAACAAAATGAGATAAATAAATAGGTAAGGAGTAGGGAGAAAAGAGCGCAAACTATATGTTTATGGAGGTTCGATCCGAAAGATCTACGTCCCCCGTTACCAAGCTCTCCGTCACGAGCAAGGCCTTTGTCCACTATTGTGATCGACTTTCGGCTCGATCTACCATGTACATTTGTCGAACACCTTACGGGCACACCCGAGGATTACCCAATCCTCTTCACAATAAACCCACCAAAAACCCCTTTGTCGAAACCTCGACTAACTCTCAAAAGAATGGTATGAAAAGAAGATGAATATAATGAAGCTCACTAACTCTCTCAAAATATTACAAGACAAATCTATGAGAGAAACACTTTAAGTATTTGATAATGATTGGCTCAAAAGTGTTTTTGGTTTCTTTCTTGAAAAAGGATGCACAATGATGTAAGAGAATAATCAAGAGAAGAAAGAAATAATTTTGTAAGGTTTTTGCTCAGAGAAAATCAGAATCTTTCGTTATCTTTCTTGGAATGAGCAAAATAGAACTTAATCCTTTTATATGTGGCTCAAAAACACAATTTTATGTTTGAATCAGCGAACGAAACGGTCGACCGCTTCAGTAACCGGTCGACCGTTTTAACTGCCACATCAGACAATAAAACGGCTACTTGCAACGGATATTTCTCGGCCCGTTGCAGGGGAACCGGTCGACCGGTTCGTGGAAGTGGTCGACCGGTTCGTCAAATTTTGCCTACGAATATAACTTTTAAGGCAAGAAACGAACCGATACGAAAATGTGCTTAAAATCAAACTTTAAGTGCGACATTTTCTTAATAAAAATGATCATTTAAATGATTTTAGAAATAATGAGAAGATTGAATGATTTACTTTGAATTTTCATAAAATAAGACAAGAAAGCTCAAATCTAAAATGTCAAAGCAAATTTACTCTCTTAACCATGAATTCATTTGCCTTAATATAATATGCAACTATTGAGGATTAAGACATGAATATAATTCGTTTGATTTCAAAATAAATGAATCAAAATAATTTTTAATAAAAAAGAACTTTGAGCCAAAAATTATCGAATGCTTAAAGGATAATTTTTCCTTACATTGAATATCCTAATCTTGCTTGTTCTTCATGCTTGAATTTTTCTTGATATAATCATCATTTCAACATTGGTCTTCTAGACAATTTGCTTCATACACAATACAAATATATTAGTAATAAAAACTCATCTTGTTTGTAATTATCAAAACATTTGGTTAATTTGTGACATAAGCCAACATAATGAACTACAGAACATGAACAGTATCTTAATTAATATGAAATGAAATAGAAACAGCTGGCAACAACTTGTGCTAACAAATGGCTTATCAAAAATAATAGTTTCAAGATATTTTTACAATTAAAAAACCAATTTACAAAAATTAGGCCAAAAAAATAATGCAACATGCGTACAACATTGGAAATGGAATTATCAGTCAGAAACAGCTAGCAACAAATTTTGCTAACAAATAGCTTATCAAAAATAATAGTTTCAAGATATCTTTACATCGAAAAAACACAAAAAAATAGGCACCGTACCCGTACCATATGCAATTCTTTGAGGCTAATATTTTTTTTAATCTCTAATTATAAATTCATTATTCCAGATAAGAGTTCAAAAACCATTATATTTTTTTCTTGGTTTAATATAAAGTTTCAAAATAATAATTCATTAGAATCAAATTTATTTTAATGAACAAATTTATCATACAACAGCAACAACCAAAAATTAATATAAACAACGAATACAACATCTACACATAAACCATGTGCCATATTTTCTTCTCCAAAATAAACATACATATATTCAATGTACTAAAAACTCCCAAAATTTATAGATCTAACAATACAAAAAGAGACACAAAAAATAAACAAAGTTGATATGAATCAACAATAGAGTAAAGCAGAGAGAATTTAGCCATTATATAGAGAGCTCTAACATCACAGAGACAAACATCTAGCTATCTGCCACATCAACAAAATAATTTACCTTTAAAGAAATAAACGCTATAATAAAATGAGCAGAAAACAATGAAAAAGCAATATTAGAACCGAGAATCCGAGATTACATGCAGACCAGATTTAAAAAAGCAAAAAAAAAAAAAAACTTATCTTTACCGAAGATAAAAGCAGTTCTCCTCAGAGTCCATTTCCCCACATTCACAGGATTCGGTAGAAGGAAACACCCATGGAAACCAAAAACAAAAATTAGTTAGGAGTTAGAACCAAAAGACTTAAAATACAATACTTGATCGATCTAAAACAGATCTAATAGGAAACAGAACATGCAAACAACCGGCAAAATATTTACTCAGACTTCAAAAATTCCACAGATATTCGTAATAGATTTAGACAAAGATGACTAAAAGGAAGAAAAAAAGCTAGACATTAATACAAAAATATAGCATAGCTAAAACATAAAAACACTAAAGGTAACCTTTTTTTGTAACCCCAAAAATATATCAAACACGCACATAAGGAACGCCCTTTGAAATAAAGGAAAAAAATTAGCCTACCCCAAAAATAAATCGCCACCAGTACTCGAACAGAGAAACTAATTTTTTGTTTTTCATTTTTTTCAAACCCATTACACAAACCGGAATGAAAGCCGAACAAATCGAAAACAAAAACTCAGACAGACAAAGTTATACTTGTGTTGAAAACCCATGACACAACAAAACCACAAAACAAAACCAAAGCATCGGTCTCAAAACATTAGAGTAACTTTTTTTTTTCAAAACCCACAAACACATATAAAAAAAAAAACCCACATATCAAAACTCACTTGAACTTAGCCAAATATCACAATACCATAAACAGTACAATATCTAACCTTTATCCATCATTTGTAGGCGAAGACTCAATGATGCACCTCCCCACTTTTTAAAGCCAACAATCACTTGTAAAGAAATCATAAAAATACAAAGAGAAATAAGAAACGGTGTACCAACAAAAGGAAAAAAAAACCCAAAAAATACAAATTGCCTAGAAATTAAACTACTAAAAAAAGCAGTAAGTCAAAGTAAAGCAAGATCCAAAGAAAAACTCCAACTTTATGCAACAAACAAAGAAAACAAAGTCCAACAATACCAAGAGAGAGTTTTATTTATTTTTAAGATTTGAGATGTAAAAGAGAGAAAACAATTAGAACAGTGCAATGAAGAGAAGCCGGAGAAGAACGGCGAAAGCTGCCATTTGAGAGTTTTGCAAAATTACGTTTCTATATTCGAACCATTCCCTCAATTTAACTATGACTTTAGGGCTTTTTTTAAAAACCAAATGAAAAGCCAAAAAAACCAATGAAGCCCTCAAAATTTTAGAAGGCTACGATGGGCAAAATTGTAATTATAATTTGCCAATCGGTATTAAATAATGCAAAAAAGTCGAAAAGCCCAAAAGAAGTAGCAACCAATAAAGCTTTATGAGGGTCATTTTAGTAAACGACCATATCACTGTAAAAACTACAATAATGGGGGTATTCCTTTTGTCAAGCTGTGTTAAAAAACCATGTAAAGCCTAAAAAACCAAAAAAGTAACCAAACCAACACAGCTTTTACAGGGGTATTTTTGTAAACGACCTAATCACTGTAGAAACTACAGTGTTTTTGCTCCTTCCTTTTAGTATATCCTACTATATAATAAGTGTTGAAAGTGCTTAAACTGTTCACCCATTTTCGTCCAAAACGGTGTCGTTTGGGACGAAAATTTTCGTCCTATACGACGTCGTTTCAAGCACGTATGGCAACTTTTTATTTTTTTTATTTTCTTTAAATAAGCGGGGCCCACTTGCTAAGGTATTTGTGTGTGTGTGTGTGGTGAAGACTCGCTTAGGGGATGAGTTCGTGCGTGAATTGCGCGTGGGGAAGTTATGGCGCATGAATTGAGACTCTCAACTTTAGAGTGTATGAGATGAAGTGGGACCCACCAATACGTCTGCAAGCAGGGGAAAAGTTGCTTTTGGTCAGTAATTGAGAAGAATTTGTGATCCATCTTTGAAACACACACGTATCAATTGGTGCCTTGGAGGGTAGGCAGCAATTTTTTTATTGCGTGGTGGAGATTGGGCATTTGGGCATGTGAGTGTGACTTTAGGCTTTAAGCCTTATTGATTTACCCTTTTTTTTTATAAATAAAATCAATTAAAGGTAAATATTTAATAAAACTAAATATACTAAGAAATTAATTTTTGATTAAAAATATATTCAAATTAAATTTACATATTAAGAAGCGCAAATATACATTTCTCTATACTTACTACACTTAGAGATGCTTTTCCATTCTTAAATTTTTTAAGAGGATGCATGAAAATATCTAAATTCAACACTATAATTATAATATATACCCAATATTTTTAGTAAACAAAGAAAATAATTAATTCGTTAGACATCATCCTACATTTCTCCTATATAATAAGTGTTGAAATGAGCATCTTTCGTCCTAAACGGTGCCATTGAGGACGAAAATTTTCGTCCAAAGCGGCACCATTAGATGCAAGTACCTTTTTTTTAATAAATTTTTTACTGTTTCCTTCTGCCTTTCTTTTTTTTTCATGTGTTATCATTCTGAATTTTTAAAGTACACGTATTGTCTGTCATTTCATCTGCTCATTTTCTTTTCTTCTCACATTTTTTTTCCTTCGTTCTCAAACTTAAAACCCATTCTCATGCCATAAGACCATCTCTAATGGGTTTTCCCATTTTTAATACCAAAATACAGTAAGTGTCACATAAAACAGTAATTTATCTCCAACTTATTACACTATTTTTAACACCAAAATAGAATATTCTGAGTATATTCCTCTTATCACTTATTATATTAATTTTCAATAATTGCTTTATATTTATCAATTTTACAAATTAGACCCACTTAAATTTTACTTTCACAATAACTTAATAAAAAGTTATTTATTATTAGACAATTTCACCAAAAATAAAATATTACATGACAATTTAATTCCGAACAAAATTATGTCATTGTCTAATAATAAACGTTCATTTAATTAAAAAAATACATTACAACACACAAATAGAAAAGCTAAAAATAGCAAATATGCATTTAAGCATCAGAATTAGTAGATAATTTCGTAACTGTATTTTAAATTATTAGAAATGATGATTTTTTGTTTAAATAAATTAAACACAAAAAATTGAATATATTAAAATCAAAACATCAATATGCATCTTACTTAAAAATTATGATTTAGATAAAAAATAAAAAACATCTTAAAATTAAAGGTTCATTTTATAAATAACAAACCTTAAACCAAAAATGAGTTTGATGAATACTGCAACACTATATTTGGTGTTATACTATTCATAAAACTCATTTTGGGTTTAGAAATGGTGTCTTGATTGGAGAGGATTTTTGAGGGGAGAAACGCAAATTTGAGATTTGCGTTTGAATTTGGTCCCTCGTTGGAGATGGCCTAAGATGAAGAATAAAAAATCTCACCAACTACACTCCATTATCCTGAAAAATGTTTCCTCTACTCCAGCCAAAAAAAATCATAATAAGTAAAATTTTGCTCTATTTTGCAGTTTCTATAAAATATTAAAACTAAAAAACTAAAAAAATAAAATTGTAAAAACTATATTGTTAAAATAATTGGATGCAGTAAGAAAATTAAACATTAGAAGCCACACATATGTGTATTTGGGGAGCAAAATGTTGATTTGCTATTGTGATGTATGAGCAAAGTGACTGAGCCGGCGAGGGAGGAATGATGAATAGGCATTAGTTTGTCTTATAAGATTTTGTTCCAGTTTTCTTGCCTCTAACAACAAACAAAAAGAAGGCATGCAAAAACGCGATTAACTCTCTAGAAATACTTCTGCAAAATTATGTGTTGTTTCAGTTGCATGTATGACTAGAGCCAAATGAGGAGAGAGAACAACTTTTGTTTAGTCAAAGAGAGACTAAAAAAAAAAAAGTCACGGTACGTTGCTACAACGCCTTCTGCTTGTTTGAAGTTTATCGCAAAGCCACTTGTGCTTGGTGATGTATAGTTGTAACTTGTAGTTGGTGTTTAATCAGTGGTCGTATAGGTAGTTTTTACTTTTTAGATAAATATTAAAAATAAAAATAAAAATTGCTAAAGTTTTGGCTGAGCTCAAATACCAAACATATCTTTTGTTCAAAGTATTAAAGTTATATTTTAAATCTTTGGTAAACATACGAATATTTTGTTCAATTAATTAAATTTCAAATTATGTAATACATAAATATTCTTAATAAGCACATTTTTTTTATTTGTGTTTTTGTTAAACATAAAAATAAGTGTTCACTTTAAAAGAAGAAAACAAATATTTGTATATTTGAAGGAAAAAGGAAACTCTGCTGGAGAACATAAAAATTTAAAAGTTTACTTTTTTTTAATCCTTTTCTCCCATCTTTTAGTTTCTTCCTTCTTTTTCTTTAATTTTATATTTTTTTCCGATCGAGTTTCGATAATGTTGCTGTCGTTTATTCAAAATTTTCTAATTTATAGTCACCAACTTTGTGAGATCTTTTCTCATTCAGTTTTTTTTTTTAATTTTATGGGCCAGTTAAGTAATTAGACATTTTAAAGGTAAAAAGTTTGAAGGATTTAGCCATAGTTTCACGAAATTAAGGATTTAGCCATAACATGTAACATTTTATATTACATGTAACATATATTCGTGTAAAAAGTGTAATATTAAATATAACATTTTATGTAACATAAAATGTAACACATGTAATATTACACTTTTACACGTATATATGTTACATGTAACATAAAATGTTACATGTTATGGCTAAAACTTTAATTTCGATATTTTAGGGCTAAATCCTAAAAATTACCCAAAAGTTTAGTTAAATGCTTAAAAATCTCTTTTTTTGTTTGTTATATTGGCATAGATTAAAAACTATATGTATGTTTTAAGATTCTTTTTTCAAAAACAGAAAGGGAATTTTTAAGAAATAACCATTTTACAAGATGTATTTTTAAAAAATAGTAAAAAATAGTCACACTTTTAAAAAATTAAAAAAATAGACATAAAAAACTTATTACTAACATAATGAATTTTTTATCATTTTTAAATGATATTATAATAAAATATCCAACATTTTCATAAAATAATGAAATAGTTATTTGTTTAATTACATGATGCTTACATAATATTATAATTTTATATTATAATTTTACATTTATATCCTTAATTTTTTTATGGACTAATGATTAATTTCTTAATTAATAAAAATTTTGGTTTTTTTTTATCTCGTTTAAAAAAAAACTATTAACTCAATTATCTCTAATTATAATTACATTTTTTTAATATTTGATTTTACTTCACTTTTATATGTATTTCAGACGAATTTTTTTTTATAAGACTCATTTTTACCTGCAAATGCATTTTATGAGTTTTTGCTCCTCCAATCAAGACTACATTTTAAGACCCATTTTGAGTTTGGTGAACAGTGTAACATTAAATTTCGTGTTACACTGTTCATCAAACGCATTTTTTGTGTGTGTGTGTGTGAAAATTAATATAATAAGAGATATGAGAAGGAATATACATAGAATATTCTATTTGGTGTTAGAAATTGTGTAATAGGTTGGATATGAAATACTGTTTGATGTGACAGTTACTGTATTTTGATGTTGAAAATGAGTTTTTAAGTTGGAGACGGCCTAAAACACGAGCCCACTAGGACGCGTGCATCCCACTCATGTGCGCGTCCCGATACATATTTTTTTTTTACTTTCTCGGATTTGGCGCTGGCTTTTGGGGAAAAATATGTATTTCTTTGGTGTTTTTTTGAAATTTTTGAGGTTTTATTACAAATTGTCAGGGGTCTTTTTATAAACTTTTATTCTTTTAAATTCTTTTGCTCAAAATTGTTTAACTTGTTTCTTAACAGTAATTGCCGCAAAAAAATTATTTCTAATATTATTGGATTTAAAATTTTTTTTCTTTAATCTTTTAACACCCATTATGATATGAATTTTTCTGTAGAAATATATATATACTTTTTCCTTTTGTTTTAGATTTTTAATCCTTTGACATAACTTCAAAAGTGTCCCAAAATTTCATTAAATAACATATATTCCCCTCAATTCGTTGAAATGATAGTAATACACATATTTAATAAAATCTTTAACATAAATATAGATTAGTTTGTGTTATCATTTCAATTGAATTTTTTTATCATAAATGAATAAATTTTTAAAAAAGTTACGAAGTAAAAAAAAATACACGGAGCTCACACGCGCGCTATGCGCGTGCCTAAAACTAGTTAGGATAATAAGCTACTACGTCTGTTCATAATTAGTATATTGGAATTTTGAATACCTAAAAAATTTGGGTAATTACCAAAATTTTAGCGGGCGGTTTTCGGTTTAACCAAATACAATTTTGGTAATACCGAAACCGCCCGAAAATTCCTTTTAGGTTTAATTGGACTTCTTGTATTGTACTATTGTTTAATTAGGTTTTAGGTTTAATTAGACTATTGTTATTTTAATTAGGTTTAATTAGGTTTTAGGTTTAATTAGACTATTGTTATTTTACTGTCAGACATTAGCCCAAAGCTCCTCCTCTCCTCAGCCTCTCCGGCCTCCGCCCCGCCGTTCGAACCCCAAGCCTCACCGTTGGAGCCTCCCCGCCCGCTCGAGTGCCGCCGTTCGAGCCCCGGCCCCGCCGTCCGAGCCTCCTCGTTCGAGTTCAAGTCCGAGTCTCCCCGTCCTCTCGAGCGCCGCGGTCTCAGCCCCAGCCCCGCTGTCCGAGCCTCACCTTTCGAGTTCGAGTCTGAGCCCCAACCCCAGCCCCGCCGTCCGAGCTTCCCCGCCCACCGAGCGTCCCCGTCATTTGAGGTGATCCCCTCTTCCTCGTTCTTCGTTCCGATTGTGATTGTGGTTGCCTGGTTGTGATTGTGAATTTGTGATTGTAATGTGTGATTGTGAATCTGTGATTGTAATTTTTGATTGTGATTCACTGATTTGTGATATATTTGTGTTGCGATTGTGAAACATGAATTTGCAAGCTAGGAAATAGCAAAGAGTGATATAGTTAAGTTCCATAAGATGGTTTGTTAATTCTCTGCATCTAAGAAAAAAAAATAGTTTGTTAATACCCAGAATTCAGTTTCAAACTTGATCAATTTGAGGTGCATTTGACGTTTGCAATATGCTAACCAATTGAGTGTAATAGTCTGTCTTACTGAGAATTATATGCTTTTTTAGTCGTTTAAAAATCGGTTTTATGTTCCCTAATGTCCCAGGGATCTTATGCTTTGATTCCTGATCTAGCATCTCAGACAGATTTAAGACCCCATGAAGCATGATTTTTTACAAGGCTTAATAACTAGCTGGATTTGTATTTCGGCAAAATTATGTTGAATATTTTAGTGACAAACATCAACTGTCATGTGATTGAATTGTATTCTATGTTTCTGTTTGTGGGTTGTGATTAGAGGCGTAAATGGAAAATTTGGAACCTGAAATTCAGTCTTATATTGATTTACGTTGTTATTAGATGTCATAAAGCTACTAATATGCAAAAGTTTACAAGGATATATGCATCCGAGTTTAGGAAAACAGTATGTTTTTTCTTTTTTTTCTTTTTTTCTTTTTTTTTTTGTAATTTTTGTTTTCTGCTATTTTTTTATTTTTAGAAATTTAAAACAAGAAACTACAAAAATAAAAGAATTAAGGAAACTAATTCTTATCGGCAAGTAATTGGCCCATGTGCTCAAGCCCTTCTATAATAATAATAATAATAATATGTTAGATGCAAATTAGGATTGAGATTAGCAATTAAGTAAGAAATAGGATTAATATTTCGGAAAGAATTATTCTGATATGTCATTATAAATAACCCTAGCCTGGTGTGCTCTAGCCTCATCTCTGATCTCACCTCACATATCCGTCAGGTCGTCAACTGCCTCGCCAGGCCCTTATTGGATTTTGTAGCTCCCCTCCCTTGGCTTCCAAGCAGCCCCTCTCTAATCTCTATAGGTATCCAAACAACTAGACAACTTCTATGCTTTCCTCTTTTGTCTGCTGTGACTTCTTTTCTCCGTTTTCGTTGAATTTTCTTTTTTATGCTTTTAGTTTGTTCAATTTCTCTGCTTTTTCTGGGTTTTGTCCCTGTTGTTATGTCAGTTTTTCCTTGGTTTGCTTTGTTTTCGCTATCTTTTTCTTTTTCTAATGGAAATTCTCATCAATCAAAAACAATAAAAAAAATATATAATAAAAAAATCCTTTGGATATGTTTATTTTCCGTTTGTGTAATTGATATGGAGTAATATTTGTTCTAGTTAATCGATTATGAGATTTTGGACTATAGCTATAACAGGGTTGATAACAACCCTTTTTTCCCCTTCTAATACCAATGGAACATAAAATATTGTTTAATTTTTTTTCACATTTATTATTACTTTATTTTGTGTTTATTTCCTCCGAATAACTTTATCTTCCTTTCTTGTAGATTCAGCTCTCTGGTATCAAAATAAACTGCTCTCAATATTCAGCGTTACCATGTCGAAGCTTACAAGTTCCTCTTCGACTCCTACAGGTATTCTTTTTCATTCTCCGTACTGCTTTTTATATGTGCAGGTATTGGTAAATCTCCTATTTCTTTTTCGTACAGTTATGAAAGATAATTAGCGATCATTGTTTAGTATAAATCCGGTTTTGAGGGTGAATAGGTAATTTCATGGGAAACAGTTGAGTATTGGATTGGAGACCTTTGACTCTGTAATGCTTTATGTTAAAGGGACTTGATTATGTTAAAACTTTATTCATGCGAGTATTTATGCTCTGAACTTATTTATCACTTGAAATCAGGTTTTGCAATAGTGTAAAAAAAAAAGCAGCAAGCTTGATGAACATTTATAAATCATACGGAAAAATAACTATGAATGTGTGTGTAATTTAGAGTTCGTTCATGTTAAAATTTGTGATATAAATACGATCATAAATAAATACAAGTTTAAGTCTATATACATGAACTTTGATCCACCTTGTATGTTTTCAGCTCCACTGCTTTTGATTCCTGATGAAGAGGAACATACATGGAGAGTATATGATGTCATGGAAGACAAGTTCTCAGAGTTGAGACTAAAAGTGCCTTATCCCAA
Organism: Boehmeria nivea var. tenacissima; assembly: GCA_018132145.1. Taxonomy (NCBI): domain Eukaryota; kingdom Viridiplantae; phylum Streptophyta; class Magnoliopsida; order Rosales; family Urticaceae; genus Boehmeria; species Boehmeria nivea. The sequence continues at coordinate 6,721,804 of CM030875.1, read as the reverse complement.
GCGTTTTTGTGGCTCTTCAGAAGGATGGCTCATAGCAGTTAATAAAGATTCGACGGTAACATTGCACAAACCTGCAGGTCTTATGCTTACAAATTCCAGTGTCCATCTCCCCTGCATATTTCCTCGTTTTTTTGAGTCTGGAATAGAGGATGAGGAGGATGAGGATTTCGTAGATCCTGCTGAAGTTAGCGATTACCATATTCATAAAGCTATTGTCAAATATGAGGAGAGAGAAGATATGAATGAGCTTACAGTTGTTGCGATATATGGTGAATTCCAGGAGTTGGCTTTTATTAGGCATGGTAAAGACGTAACATGGAGTAAAATCGATGCTCCTTATAACAACATACGGTTTATGGCCGCTGATGTATTGAATTACAAGAATGAGTTTTATGCTATAAGTTATAGTGGCGGGCTTATATCTTTGAACATTGCAGACATAACTGTAAAGTGGGTTGCACCTCCGACAGAAGAAATTCCAACAGCTCACTATAACAAATATCTTGTTCAATCGTATGGGGGAGAGCTATTGTTGGTTAAAAGATATATCGATTGGCCAGAAGATGGAGACGCTCGTGAGACCAAGAGTTTTGAAGTTTTTCGATTTGACTTCGATGGGAAGGAATGGATTGAGCAAACAAGTATTGGTAACACTGCCTTGTTCTTGGGTGACAATACTTCTATATCTGTCTTGGCTTCTGATTTCGCGGGATGTCAGTCCAATTGCATATACTTTACCCATGACACAGATGATATCAAAGGTTGGCTCAATCGTATGATATGTGATTTGGGTGTCTACCATATGGAAAGTAAGCGCTTTCAGTTGCATTACAATATAGATCCAACTGCCCTTATGAAAATGAGTAGAAGACCCCCGATTTGGTTTGTACCAAAAATTTAAGTTTGTTTATTTTTAAGGTCTTCAGTTGTTAGGCGTGTTACTTTATTCTTTCTTGAGATACAAATACATTTATTATTAATCTAGTTTGAGGGAATTTTGATAAGAGTACTTATCGTTTTCTTCTTATCTGTTTTTTTATTGCCTATGAGTTTAATTAGATATATATGTTCAATTGCAAAGTATGGATACATATTAAAATCACATTTTACTAAAACAATACAGTTTAAGTTTGATTTTTTTAGTTAATGTAATTACCTAACAATACAGTTTAAACGAAAATTTTTTTGCAATCCAAGTAATCTTTAATTTGAAACACCAACAGTAGAAATTTTTTTTGTGGATAAAACTTCAATTTAATGAAGAGATTTTTTTGAAGCATCAAATAAAAGAAAAGCAAAAAAAATTATCGAGTGGGAAAAGTGCAAAATGGAAATAAATTTGGTTAAAAAAGAATCTGACACGAAGATTGAAAAGTTTTTTTTAAGAACACTTAAAGTACACAAAGTATTAAAAACAGAATAGTTAATCTCAATATTTCTCAAAGAAGAAAAAAAAAGTTTATTTCAGTCTAAAAATAAGCAAGATAGAAAAAATTCGATGTATAATAATTATCAATTATTTAAATTTTGTCGTGATGCTATTTTGTTTATGCATCTCCATTCCTTTCACTTTTCATTTCACAATCCTTTTGTCATTTTTACTAAACCGCCCTTTCCAAGGCACATGTGAGATAAGTTTTTCTTTGGTTTTATTGGGTTTTTCGGGTGGAAGCACTTTTTTTTTTTTTTTTTGGAGATTTTGAGGAATACCCCATTTTTGACACAATGATAATTTATATCCCATGTGTATTACACTTTTAATTTATACCATAAAATTTATATTATAAATATAGAGTGAAAATAAAGAAAACACACTACATAAGGTATAAATTATTAAGTGTCATTAAGAATGGCTTTATTTTGAAATTCTCCATTTTTTTTTTTTGCAACCAAGATGGGAGCACTTTTTATTCCTCATTTATTTATTTATTTATTTATTTATTTGCAATCAAGGTGGGAGCACTTTTTATTCCTCATTTAATGACATAATTTATGGTGGGCCCCACAATTCACATATATTGAGAGTATGTGATGTGTGCATGCACGTAGCCAGGCATGCAATAATGGAATCAATAGTAACCGGGTAAATTTTTACCCGAAAAATTACCGGGTAAAATCCGGGTAATATAGCATTCCGGGTATATACCCGGCAAATTGACAAAAAGTTGGAATAAGTGAAAAAATATTAACTTTGGCCGGTTATTCCATCATTACCTGGTTATTCCATCCTTACCCGGCTTTTTCCCGGTTTTTAATGACTTTTTTTAGTCACGGCAATGCTTATGTATGTGACAAATTTTAATTGTTGTGCCAACAATGTGTGGCGTGTAGTGGGTTCGGCAGCAGTGTGGCAGGGGCGTGTAGTGGGCGGCAGTGGCGTGTAGTGGGCAGTGGCTTTGGCAGTGTGGTGTCAATAGGTGTTGCAGTGGTGTCAATAGGTAGTGTGCAGTGTGGTGTCAATAGGTGTTGCAGTGTGGCGTGCGTTTGCAATGCAGCTGTAAACTCACATAAAAAAAAAAATCAAAACTCAACAGGACTTGTAAACTGGTTCTATAAATTGAGTTATTCGACCTTCAAAACTCATTCCTTCTTAAAACTGAAAAAAAACATTCGCTCCTTGTTGTTGTGGTCTTCATTTTGTTTTTTGCTCTTCATTTTGATTGTGGATTCGCCGACCTCCTATTCTGCTATAGGTAAGTTTGGTTATTTTTTTTATATAATATAGTATAATAACTAATAAGAAACTTAGTTTTATGATTAGTTAGTTTTATGATTTGTTATTGTATTAGTTATAATATTTAGTAAAATGCGGGTAATATTTAGTTTGATAATTAGTTAAAAAATTACATCAATATTTAGTACTTTAAATTTATTAAATTGGTAGTTATTAAACTTTTCTTAAATTTTAGTTCAATGCTTATTTGTTATTTTAGTTAAATTATTATTTGTTATTGTTGTTAAATTATTATTTATTATTTTAGTTAAATTAGTAGTTTAGTTAAAATTTAGTTAAAGTACTAGTTGTTAATTGTTATCGTACTTCAATTTTTGTTAAGTCAAATTATTATTTGTTATTTTAGGTAAATTTTTGAATAACAAAATTAGTAGTTTAGTTAAAATTAATTTAATTTGTAGTTGTTATTTGACTTTACTTTATTTTTAGTTAACTTAATTGTTGTAAAATCAGTAGTGATTTTTTTAGTAATATTTTAGTTCATATTTACTTAGAATATTGTAGTTAAATTTAGGTTATTTTATTTATTACATATCACTAGTTATTATATTTTTTTGTTAAATGTTAGTTAAATTATTATTTGTTATTTTAATTAAATTAGTAGTTTAGTAAAATTTAGGCAATTTTATTTTAGTTAACTTTTTTATTTGTTAAATTAGTAGTAATATTTTAGTTATATTATATTAAATTAATAGTTGTTATTTTAGTTTAATTTAAGTTCAATTAGTAGTTGTAAAATTATTAGTAGTTTTTATTGTACTTAAATAATTTAATAAATATTTTTTTCATTTGTAGTTGTTATATATATATATATATATATATATATTTTACTTCACGTAATACTTAATAAATTAGGGCTCAAATTTTTAGGTATTTTTAATAAAATTAGTTCATTTTTTTTACTAATATTTGAAGTCATATTTGAGTACTCTTTTAATTAATAATTTTCTATTTGTTAAAACTAGTAAATTATTATTTTATTTATTAAATTAGTGTTAAATGCTTATTTGTTATTTTAGTTAAATTTTTATTTCTTATTGTAGTTAAAAATTAGTTTAAGTGTTAGTTGCTAATTGTAATCGTACTGTTATTTTTGTTAAGTTAAATTATTATTTGTTCTTTTAGTTAAATTTTAGAATAAAAAAATTAGTAGTTTAGTTAAAATTTATCCGCATTTGTTGTTGTTATTTGACTTTAATGTATTTTTAGTAAACTTAATAGTTGTAAAATTAGTAGTCATTTTTTTACTAATATTTTAGTTATTATATTTACTTACAATATTGTAGTTAAATTTAGGTTATTTTATTTATTACATATAACTAGTTATTATAGTTTTTGTTAAATGTTAGTTAAATCATTATTTGTTCTTTTAATTAAATTAGTAGTTTAGTCAGTTTTAGGCAATTTTGATTTTGTATTTATTTGTTTGTATTTATTTGATGCTAGATATCGACAATGTATCCATACCAAGACTCGCAGGCGCAATACAGCGACGACGATACCCAGGCAACCCACATAAGCCAAACGCAACAAAATGACCCGTGGATTGAGGCGATGCAACAGCAGGGGAATTCATTCTTTGGTGCCCCACAGATCCCTCCGAACAAATATACAGATAGTGCGCTCGATCGCGCCGGTAATATATTAGGTGCTCCTTCGACGGCTCTACGATTGGCCCCACAGATGGGACGGGGCGAGACGACGTCTGAATATCTACCGACAGGCGGTTATTATCAGGGGATGCCGACATTTGCTCAATTTTCGGGGGGGAGACCAGGATTTGTTCCGAGCGGGATGCAGTCGACTTTCTCTATACCCCCGTATACCGGGCCAACACCAGTCCCGGGCATCCACCAATGTCCACCACCAACAGCGCGGACCTTATTCGGACCTGAGATCGGCGGGTCATCAGACAGAGTGAACGTCGGCGGGTCATCAAATCGAGTGAACGTCGGCGGGTCATCAGACGGAGTCAACGCTGCCGGTTCATCAGCCCCAACCCAGCATGAAGAGGACGAGGACGTCGCTGAGGTACCGGAAGTCCGAGCTCGGCAATCGAAGCGAAAGAAGTCAACCGTGTGGAATTCTATGACAGAAGTGCAAATACAACAGGCGGACGACACTTTTAAAACTTACGCGAAATGTAAAGGGTGCGGGAAACTATTGAGTGGTCATTCCAGTCAAGGGACCAACCACCTACGTTATCACATCGACAAGTGTGATCAACTTATCGACGGAGTACCTGTGGGTGATGAGGCGGCGAGATCTGCAGCCGGGTCGTCCTCATCGTTCGACCCGGACGAACATCGACGAGACCTTGCTCAGTATATCATGGTGACAGGCTCGAGTTTGAACTTCACCGACAATGCAGCTTGGGAACGACTGGTACGAAGATCGTTCCATAGCCAGTATCAGCGCCCAAGTCGGACGACTACTCGGGCAGACGTGATCAAGTATTATGAGTGGAAACAGACGGAGATTATAGGGCAGTTTGTTGAGTCATCTCAACGAATGGCGTTGACGAGTGACGTATGGTCCAGTAGGGCATCTCACGACTACATATGCATTTGTAGTCATTTCATCGACAAAGATTGGACCGTTCAGAAGAGACTCATCGGGTTCAAAGTTATGGATGAAGGTCATAGCGGAGAACAAATCGCTGATAAAATCTTAAAAGCGATCAACGACTTTGGCATTACAAGCCGGATTATATCCATCACCATGGATAACGCATCCGCTAACGACCGAGCTGTCAACATTCTCCGACGGGAATTGAACCCATTGTCTGACCCTTTATTCTTCCACAGTCGATGCGTCGCCCACATCTTGAACCTAGCGGTTCAAGATGGCCTGAACGAGCTTCAGTCCTCGCTTAAAGAAATTAGGAGGGCCGTCATTTATTTGAACGGTTCGCACCAACGCGAGGAAAGATAGAGGAGAGCGTGCAGCGCCATCGGTTTGGAGGCTAAGATGATAGCCTGGGACATTCCGAGTCGGTGGAATTCCACGTACTTGATGCTGCAGAGTCTTATTCCGTTCCGCGATGTGTTCACGATTTGGTACAATAACGAGAGGCGACACAATGTGCTCCACGATGAGCATTGGGACGACGCTGCCGTGCTATGCACATTCCTTCAGGTATTCCACACGGCGACAACAAATCTATCCGCATCATTGCGCCCAACATCTCCTATTGTGATGCACGAGCTGATCCTCCTTGGCGACGTCTTCAAGAGGTACAAGGATCACCAACGACTCGGGACGGCCGTTGATGCTATGGTATCGAAGTTCCTTAAATATTTTTATCCCTTACCACATCTCTACGCTTTCAGTATTTTGTTAGATCCTCGAAGTAGAGTTCCTGGTTTGAAGACGTTTTTAAAGTTGTTGAAAAGACAACTAGGTCCTGATTATTTGAGCGATCTAGAAGGCCACACCAATGCATTGCAAGAGGCCTACAAGGTTTACGAGTTGCGGTATGGGGGAACTACAGGACAGGCCCCGATTGCACAGACGTCGCCGGCATCAGCTAGTTGAAGATTACTCCGCGAACAGAGTCAGTCGGAGGACGACTCGCCATCAAGAATGAGCCCACCAGTACGACCCGAGCACAACGAGTTAAACGTCTTTCTGAATGTCCAATTCAACGACGTGACACACGACAACCTAGATCTCGTAGCTTGGTGGCGGATTCACTCAGGACAGTTTCCAGTGCTTACTCACTTGGCGCGTGACATCTTATCCATTCCCGTATCAACAGTGTTTGCCGAATCTGCATTTAGCATGGCGGATAATATTATAGATCCTCATCGAAGCCGACTAAAACCAAAGATGGTTGAGATTCTCACAGTGGGCAAAGATTGGGAATTAGCGGACCTACGCATGCAGAATACGATAGAACAACACAATGCGGAGCTTTTTGAACGGGTTCAAGAGTGGACACTGGAGTGACGTCGGCCGGCCCCCTCCCTCGAAACTAAACACCTCATAATGTCGGCGGTGGTACCAAGCTATGTAATATTTTTTTATTACTTGTAAAAATATTAAATTTCGTACTATTTTTTAATTATTAAGACAATTGTTATTCATAATTTATGTCATTTAGGTAAGACAATTGTCATACATAATTTAGGTAAAATCAATTTTATAAAAATAAACAAGTTAATTAAACCTTACAAGTTATAAACAATCAAATTAAGTACAAAATTTTCTAATTATATCAATAAAACTAACACATAATCAAAATAAATTTACAACTAATAAAATTAAACATTACTTGATAATTAACTTATAACTCCTAATTTAAACTTCAAAACTTATAAATAAACCTAAACAATAGTTAATTTTAAAAAACTTACAAAAACTTATAACATAATTATCAAACTTAATTTAAACTTACAAAAATAATTATCAATATTAATTATTTTTACAAAGTTTTTTATTAAAAACAACATTTTAAAAAATTACCGGAAAAAAAAAACTATTTTCGGGTAATTACCCGGTTTTACCCAGGCATTCCAAGAGATTTTACCCGGGTAAATACCCGGAGAAGTATTCCGAGTAATTTCCGGGTAATTACCCGAAAATTACCCGGCTCTTACTCCATGGAACAACATGGAGTTCCAAGATTGCACGCCTACACGTAGCTGAAGTTATAAGGCAAAATATTAATTTCCTTCCATTTTTTTAAGGGAAAATTCTAAAATAGACACTGAGTTTTACCAAAAATCTAATTTTATCTCTCTGTTTTTGATAATTATGGAATAATCCTTCAGTTTTTCAAATTGGTCTAAAGCTATCCTTTTACGTTGATCAAAACTTAAAATTTTTCTAAAAGACAAAATTACCCTTCATAGTAATAATTAAATGAACCAACAATATTTTTAAAAATTACATTTAGACTCCGTATCTCATCTTTTTATTCCCTTTCATCCTCCATTTATAATTAAAAAAAATCAACAAAAGACCAAATTTGTTTAAATTAAAACCAAATGTGAACCCCCAGACATGAACGGCCGAAACCCCCGACCTCGCCGTAAAAGCTGCCTCGACGTTTGAAACCTCGGTGACCCCCAACCCAACCTCGGCGCTGACCTCCTCCCCAACCTCGGTAGCGAACCCCTCCCCAACCTCCATGGCGACCCTCGGCGAACCCCCCGACCACCGACATTTGCTCACCGGCGACCCTCGGCGTTCCTCTGCGAATCCTTACCCCCGATCTCCGCTCACATTCTCGACCCCCCGCGAACCCGCGATCCTCGGCGGTCCTCTGCGAACCTCCAACCCCCGACCTCTGCTAACCCGCGATCATCGGCGCTCCTCTTTGACCCCTGGCTCTCCTCCGCGAACCTCGACCTCTGTCAACCCCATGAACACCGGCGAATTGCACGAACCCAGCGAACCTCAGACCCTTCGAACCCCCTAAACCCACGACTCCACAACCACCTAATATACGACCCTGAACCCACGACCCCACGATCGCCGAATCCACGACCCCCAAACCCATAACCTTCGAACCCACGTCTACCTAACCCCCGAAACCCTACAAACCCCTAAACCGCGGCATGTCCCCAGTAACAAAAATAATAATCTTAAGCCTAGAGTGAAATATCATGTGCAACACAAAATATCTAACATAAATATAGTGTATTAATGAGAAACATAAAAATACATATTTGACAAGATTATCTTTAATTTGTATAGCAAGCAACAACAAAAAAGAATGTTAATTGAGATACAAAATTTAAAGAGAAAAAACGACATAAACCACCAAAATGCCTCAAAAACTAATTTTTACAATATTAAATTTGTAATATAATATTGAATGCATAAAAAAATATATCATATTGAACATTCATGCATACTCACAATGATATTTATATAAATTATAAACAGATTTTCATCATTTGCAGACAACGACTTTATCCATCTACGGTTCGATGATGATATTATAATATCGATGATAACCACGATGTCATCAACCGTAGACTGGTTCGCCCTATTTGTTTGCTTGGTGTATCCGTCGAGCCGAAACTACCCCGAGCCATTGGATGCTTACGAGACGGTGTTCCGGCGATGGTGGACGATTGGTGTTGTTACGGTGGCGACAAAAAGTAGTTTTCCTGCCGAAAAAAAGAGGAGTTTTTCCATCGGGTTTGCATGATTTAGGGGTGGGATTTTGGGAGTATTTGTTTGATTTTGAGTGGGATGAATTTGTGCAATTTGAGGGGTGAGTTTCTTGAATTTTTATTGGATTTGGGATTGGAATTCTGCGTTAAGCGAATGCGATTTTTTTAAATTTGGTGTTATTGTGAGATTTTTGAATATTGATTTGTGTTTTGAGAACCCACAAGAATTGGACATTTGTTTCCTTTTAAAACAAATTACGTATATTAATATTGAATTGAAATTAAGATTCTTTAATCATATTCAAAACAAATTCAGTTACGTTTATATATATATATATATATGTCAATTGACTTTTAATATAACATATTTTATGAGTACGTTTTTTATCAAAATATAAAATAATTAGGGGTATTATTGACCTTCTAACTAGAAGGAAGGATGAATAGATTTGAGATATGTTGTAAACCTTGAACAAATGTGTAATATTAGGTTCTAAAATGACTATATGTTAATGACCGCACCCTCAAGTCAACACCAGCAAAAAGAATTCAACCCAGAACAATAAACAAAAAAAATCATCAATATTTTGCAAAAAAGAAAAAAGATTAAAAAAATTGCAAACGACGGAGACCCCACGGTGAATCAGCCCAGCCAAAACTGCAATAAATCCCACGGCGACGACCCACGTCGACTTAAAATCTCAACCCAACGAGGCGAAATCAGAGCGAAGATCTTCGCGCGACAAACCCCCAAACCACGGCGACCTAAAACCAAAAGAACCCCTCCAACCTCCGAGCTCAATTGCGCCGCCCTCGACCTTCGATTGCCGAACCCCCACGCCGTCCTCGACCTTTGAGCGCCAAACCCCTGCGCGACGAAAGTGACCCAAAAACCTCTTAGATTGAACCTTTTTTTTTTTCGAAAAAGGGAAGCTGGCGGTGGCAGGGATGTCACCTGGGGAAGCTGGCGGTGGCGGGGATGTCACCTAGGGAAAGCTGGCGACGGCGGGGATATTGCCTGGGGGAATTTGGAGGCGGGCTACGGCTAAGGCGTTGTTGCTGAACTGGGTGAGTGAGGAGGTCCACGGCGGAGCGCCTTGCCATCGGGAAGAGTGAGGAGGGCCACGGCGTAGCGCCTTGCCGTCACCGTTGGAACCGGAGATCAGGTACGCCAGGCGCGGCGGCGGAGGCAGCTTCGACACCGGCGCCAGCCGGAGCTTGGACTCGATGAAGACGGAGCTCGATGCCGTGAGGGAGCAGTAGAAGGGGAGCAGAGGCGCGCCGTCAGAGGACGAGAGCGTGGTGAGGAAGAGAGACACGGTGGAGGAGTGCTTGGCATATGAGAAAGTGACGGAAAATGAGTGCTTGGCAGATGAGAAAGTGAAGAAGAAGAAGATGAGGAGGAGAGAGAGAGTGTCTTGTTTTTTTTTTTGTTTTTTATTTATTGGAAGTGTTTTTGAGTTGGGAAAAGACGAAGCCTGCCCTCGTCGAATATGCACGTGTTTGGCACGTGCTTAATTCCATCCAAAAAATGACGGGTGTTATCAATTTGGAGCAGATTGCAACGAATTTTTGAATTCAGGGAGCATTCTGCCAAAAAAAAATTGGGGTACCAAAGTGTTCGAACCCGTATAGTTCAGGAGGCATCAGTGCAATAAAGCCATTGCTTTATTATCGTTAATTGTTTTCTTTTACATGTTAAAAGTGCCTAGGGGTGGCAAAAAACCCCGACGGAGCGGGTTCCCAAGAGTCCCTATCCTATTAGGGTCGCAATAACCCCGTTCTATTAGGGTTATGGGCCGGGGCAGGGTTTATCCCATTTATACATTTGTTAAATGGGGCGGGTGGGTTTTTTAAAAAACACCCCGATTGCAAAAAAAAAAAAAATTGTCGGTCTGCCTCTCTCACGTCTCCATTCTAAGAATGTTGTCTTCATTGAAGCTCAGCTCTGGCATTTTATGGAGTGATTGTTTCAATTGCAACATATAATCCAACCATTGTTTTCTTTTTCTCGGAAAAACCACCGATCTTCTCGAGAAACAAACAGAACAAAGAACCAGCCATGGTGAATTGCTTCGATCCCTAGACCAACACCTTCATCTCTCTCCGAACTCCAATCGACTTCCTGGCCGACCGGAGACTCTCTCTCACCGCCTCTCTCTCTCGATCCTCCGCTTCTCGCCGCCGCGACACGACTCCGATCGACGATGACTTCGGCGAGACCTTGACCTTCCTCGAGCTAGAACCCGACTCGCGAAGCTCTCGCACGCCCTGAGGAACCAACTCCGAGTTGGGAAAAACAACATCGACTTGATCTCCGATCCGAACTTGATCCACTTCTCAGTTCTAAAGAATAGAGCTTAATGAGATTAACCAAAGATTAATCAACTCATAATTCTTACTATTTTATTTAATTATTATTTTTGTTTCCTTTTTCATTTCATTGCTTATATAACTTATTACATAATCATGAGTAAATTATGACGCTGAAAAAAGTAGAAATAGAATTGGTATATGAGTATATATATAATTGGTTAAAACAATTGTGATAATAATCACCGGATAGAATAGGATAATCGTAAATAGAAATTTCAAAATAAATTATGTAAAATAAACCGGGTACCCGTTATCCCATTGGGTATGTTCTACGTCTACCCGCCCCGTTTATCCCGCAGGATAAATGGGATAGGGTAAATGGGGTAACTAGATGGGGTAAATGGGGCAACTATTTATATGGGGTGGCAAAAACCCACCCAATTGACATCCCTAAAAGTCGAAGAAATTACGCAGTAGTTCAATTTAGAACAATATATTACACTCTATGACAAAAAATACAATTATTATCATAGTAATTCATTGTGCTTAGGTGGCGTATTTTATTGGACATATATACCCTTTAATGGATCCCTTGAGTAGATCCGTTTTTTTTACCTGAATTTACATTTGTTTTTTTTTTTAAATTACGATTAGATGATTTAATAGCTGGTTAGTCAAACCCCTTATTTTTAGGGATGATCAAATCAAATCAAGCTGTTAACACCAACCATATATTCGAATATTAAATAAAAATAAAAACGTACTCGGTGTTTATGAATTTTCAAGTAATATACATATTCAAATTTGAATATTTTTGTAACTTTCAAATACCACAATTCTTGGGAAGTTTTTTTATAAATTAATTTTAGCACAAAAAATAATTAAACCCCTTATTTATAAGGATGACCAAATCAAATCAAGCTGTTAACACCATATATTCGAATATTAATTATCATATTATATGTAAATAAATATAGCCGAAAATTCAATTTGTGTTATTAGCTGTCATTTAAATAACGTAGTACAGAAACACGTATGAATTGTTAAAACAATATACATATTCAAATTTGAATATTTTTGTAACTTTCAAATACCAGTATCACTGCAGTCTTCTTCAAGTGGTTCAATGTCCTGAGAGTCAATAAAATTTGCATCATCTGGATCATTATCCTGCACAATGAAACAAGTTTTATGAATTCAATTGTTATAGCATATTCTAAATGTAGTTGGACAGATTTTTCAGGTTGTTACCTCCATTGGAGGATCAGTAGATTCGGTATTTTCTATTGCATGAGTTTTTGTTTTGCGCGTATCCTAACATCGAAACGAACACTTTAAATGTATCATATGATATTCAATTATTAATATGACATTTAAGGAAAAAAAATCAAAGGAACCAAACAATAGATTGAATTCAAAATGGAACAGATTATCGAACTAAGGCAAAAATCTAATTCCTAATTCGATTCTCTAAGATGAACTAAAGTAATGTCTCTAAGCAGCCAAGGCAAAGAGCAAGCAGGAATATGATAATCGAAATTGAATACTATATTAAATAATGCAATAATCTGTTTGGTAAAATGTTCATAAAACTCTTTGCACAACCCAATCTCAGAATATCATATTCAAATAATAATATTACATTTTAGTAAAAAATTCAAAGGAACTGAAGCCGGTACCAAAAACCAAACAAGAGATGGAATTGAAAATGCCACACACGATATTCAAGTTTGAATATTATATTTGGTGGCCGAAGGAAGCAGGAGACGGCATTTCTATGGTGGCCGGAGGAATTGCAGACCGGCGGTTGAACTTTTTGGGGCAGGAAACGGAGTGAGACGGGGGGGCAAGCGTTGCGAACGGTGGTCGGAGAAAGAGGGGGACGCCGTTGTAGTGGAGGCCAGAGGTGTTGCGGGCCGGCGATTTTTAGGTGGTTAGGGAGGAGAAGTGAGAACGGCAGTGGAGCTTTATAGTTTAGGGTTTGTTTTAAAAATCACTCGGTGGAACTTATAGGGGGTTATTTCAAAAAAATTTCAAATCCGTTAATCCCGAAAATTAAGATTTAGCTTTTTTTTTTTTTTTTTCTAAAACGTATTGGATCCAGGTATGAAAAATGATTAGGGATATTATTGGTATTCTAAGTTAACGTTTGAACTAATTTAAGATATCTTGCATATCTTGAATTAATATGTAATATCTACCTATATCTTGAATATATATATATATATATATATATATATATATATATATGTAAATATCCCTTAAGTCCCTGCTATGCTAGAATAAATCCATTCTTACTTGGCTGTGTTAAAAAAAAAAGCCCGATATATGTTCAATGATGTTATGTTGCATTGCATTGCATTGCTTTAATTCTTAGTAGTTTTTCACTTACTTTGCTTCAAAAATAAAGGTTAAGATTAGGTTTTGTTTTTAACTTTAATATTCGTATGTTTTGCTATGTTTTGAAAATTGACGCCAAATAAATAAATATATATATATATATATATGTTTATTTATTTATTGTTAATTAATTTGACTATTTTAAGGATGGCCATGGCTACGTAAAACAAAACATTAATAAATAAATCTATATAAGTCATGAAATTTCGATCTTCATTGTAGCAATCAAAATGGTTTCTCAAGTTCATAAATGTTCACAGAACATAACCCCATGTCTTGGGAAATCTTTGCATTCAGAAAACTTTAAAAAGGTGCCTGCCCAAAAAAATAATGTCCAAACTTTAAGATGATGAGCCCAGCAATTGGTACTTTTTAACTCTTCTATCAAACTAGACACTGCAAAGATACTGTTTAAAACTGCAAGAACTGGCAGTGAATTTCATCTAGACGATCTCGGTCTCCAAGTTTGCTGCTGGGTTTGACCATAATATGTCTGAACATACGGTCCTGTTGTCGTTGAACTGTTGGAATGGCTTTGGTACCGTACTGTCTGATACTGAGGCTGCACTTGGGCAAGAGGGTAAACCACCCGTTGCGCTACCTGAGGACGAGATTGCAGGCGCTGGGGGTTTTGGACACTACCGTTGCGTGTGTTCTGCGAAGGCGGTTGCTCAGTCCTTGGCAACTGTGGGCGAGTTGGCTGATGATACCCGACAGCGTTGTGCCTCGGGAGCCTTGGGATCAACCTAGATGTTTGCTGTTGGACTAGTGTGGCGAGAAGGGAATTCTGGTTTGGGTTAGCTGACAAAAGCTTGGTGTGGCTCATTTTAAATGCTTCTGATATCCTTGTCAATTGTTTGTCGTGAACAGCCCTAGCACTGTTCTCCGGCTGCTCGAAAGGATCCTCGATCTAATAACAACCGGAAGCAACATATCAAACCAACATATCAGTAAGAGGCAACAACAACTACATTTAATATGGAATAAGCAGGCTTATAAAAGGAATGAGAAAGAAGAGAGAAATTACAAAAATCGCATAATTTTGAGGCAACCATCTTGTATTGCTTCTTATGTATTCCCACTTTCCCGTGAATGGACAGATTCCCAAATCCATTGCCCTCAAACCGATGTCAGAGAACTGCGATATGTGAAATACCCCATTGGTAAATTACCAAGAGTCACGACAAGTTAGTAATAAATCCGCCATTGAACTATTGTAATTCAACAAAAACCACGCGAAACAAGGCTGTATAATTGGTTCTGGAGGCAAGAGGTTGAAATGGAAAAGACGAACCTTTGCAAGAAAGGAAATGAAAAGCTCAGACAAGGAACTGCGATTAACTGCTCTCCGACCGGCCAATCTGAACTTGGTTATGTTCGCAGCACAAGTTTCAGAAATATGTTTCTCCGCATCGGCCCTCACACCTGCATATTAGTGAATCAGTAACAGTCCAGACTAAGTTCTCATGAGTATTCTTTTTTATTTTTTGGTAATACAGATTTTATAATCTACAGTTTCAAATATGTTCTGAATGACTCTCAAGTGAGAAAAGTACCTTTAAGATCATCAGCTATATTTCCTGGATATATATCTTTAAGAGGTGGGAAAATTGCAGGTATACATGTCTGGAAAACAAAAAAAAAACCAAAACAAAACAAAAAAACAATTATTAAATATAAATGAAAGCTCTTACGAAAGCCAAAAAAAAAAGAAAAAATAAAAAATAAAAGATACATCTGCTTCATGTTTGCATATTTACAGTTCAAGTTTACAGCTATTAGATAGAGAATTGATCAAATAATACAAGACATTGCGAACCTTACATACCATCTCAGGTTAAGAGACACACATAACCTAAACTCTCAGGAAGATTTAAACTTGGTACCACATCACATCAGAACCAATATTGTAGAAGATAAAGAAACATAACACGGTGAATAAGATGGAATTTGATCATATTGCCATCTTGTCTTGAAGAAAAGAAAGATAAACCCTGGAAAATGAACAAAACAAGCTTGAAGGATGGTCGGTAATTTTTTTAATTACACAAGGTCTACCATCTTTTGACCATTAAATTTAGGACAAATTTTACGTTTGCCCCCTGAATTTTGGGGTCAGTTTCACTATGCCCCCTAAACTTCAAAACGTTAGATCCGTTCCCCTTGATCTTTGAAATTTCGTAAAAATGCCCCCTCCGTTAAATATTTAACGAAAAATGCCTTAAATTCATGTTTTAAGGTGCTTTGAGGTTAAAAAAATATTAAAATTAATGTTTAATCTTTAAATTATTGTGGGGTAGTTATATTTTAATAATTTTAATAATATTTATATACAAAATTTATAATTAAATTCATATTTATATGCAAAATATCATATCTTAATTTTTTTGAGAGAGAAAAAGTATGAATTTAATTATAAATTTTGCATATAAATATTATTAAAATTATTAAAATATAATTACCACACACTAATTTAAGGATAAAATAATAATTTTAGCCTTTTTACCAACTTTAAAACACCTTAAAATACAAATTTAAGGTATTTTCCGTTAAATATTTGACGGAAGGGGCAAGTTTATAAAATTTCAAAGATGGAGGGGAACGGATCTAACGTTTTGAAGTTTAGGGGGTATAGTGAAACTGACCCCAAAGTTCAGGGGGCAAACGTAAAATTAATCCTTAAATTTATTCTTCTGTGCAGCTGAAACTCGGAAAGCATATCCTAATCTGACTCGTTTCCAACTTATATGAGATACATTTGTTGAAACATCACCTGAAAATGGAAGACAACAAGCAAACAGAGCGAGTACGAATTGAAAGTGCCAGATTTTGGATTATTGATATTATGTGCTTTGGCCCATTCCTTTACCTACAAAAATACAAGAATGCATCATATAAATGCTCCTTTGAAAGAACTGCGAATTATGGACCAACAATAATGTTGTACCAGTAAAACCATATCGCGGAATCGTGTATCTATATCAGCGATCCAGAAAAAGAACTTGGACTTCATTTGAGCTTGCAGATTGTCAATCGAAATATCACAAGAAATATTCTGAATATTGCTTTCAGCTTTTAGAATAGGAACCCTTGCATGAGGGATAAATTGAAAGCGATCCCAACCACCTGCAAATCAATTTTGTTACCAAGCACAACACGAGATCTATGATTAAAAATCAAAAGGAAAAAGTAGAGCAGACCCTTGAATTTAAATATTCAAAGATACCCAATCACATTTCTACAAAAACCATGAATGACATAAATGAGTTGTGTCACAAAGGATTTCCTTTAGAGGTCCAGTATTGAAATAATATTGAGAGATGATGCCATAAGACAGTTTTACTGTTTACATTACAGGATTTTACTTTATAATGAATGTACCTTTTGCTAATTTGATTTGATGGGAAAAAACAAGTCTTGAATGACATACTCTCTACTCCAACGAAAGAGAACAAGAGTGGAAAATGAATTAATTACAAGGAAAACAAATATATATCTACCTTTCTGTCTCATTGCTCTCATCAGAGTCCTAAGCAGTTTCTGCTTTTCCTTTTTTCCAGAAGATGAAATAAATAAACCATTAGCTAATTCAATGGAAATGTCCAAGTCTCCCGAGCTTGTGAACAGATTAGAAACAAATGACCCAAATGGTTCCACAGTTGCACCTATTTTTGCCAAACATGTTCAAGTATATCATTAGTCACTTAACTTTATAACCAACCCAAACAGCTATAAACACGTTTAAAAAAAAAAAAAAAAAAAAAAAGACAGAATCATTCTCTCTAACATAATAAAAGCATAAATTGCAACCTTTTGATAATGGAGGAATTCCAACAACCATTCAAGAGTTTCATTAAACTCAAAGTAATGTCTTATTCCATTGGAAACAACCTCTTCAATATATATGTTTCACATCCATTGTTTTGTATTCAAATCAAGATTATTCCAACTATAGGACAATTAGTAGTTAAATACCACCCCCCTCTACTTTCTTCATAGAAATTGGGCAAAAAAAAAAAAATGCATCGATGAATGTAAGGAACAGAGCGAAAGCAAAAGCCATATGTTTATGCTGAAAATATTATTTAGAATCCATATCCAATAGCTTAATCACAGATAGCAGTAACACATTCAAACTTCAAAATGCAATTCCCAGTTATCCACCACTCAGATTAGGTAAAACTTAATTTACAAAATCACTTCAAACTGCTACTAATATGAATGACCACAAACATTTTCCAAATTTATTTCTAAGGATGAAGTTACTCGAAACATCATGTCACCATCATTAAAAAGTTGAGGTATCTTCTCCTAAAAATGTTGGGCATAAAAAGAACAATATTTTTACAATAACAAACAGGCATAACAACATGAAATAGTGAAAAGACAGAACAAACATGAAAATACAAGCAAAAACAACCTCTCAAGCTTTCCAAAGATCGGACAACTCCTTCTAACTCTCTGATGACTTGAAACCGCACCGTCCAATCGTTGTTTATGGGTTGAATCACGCCCAGTATGTCTCGCAAAACATCTTCCAATACTCTATTGGAACTCATTTCTTGTTACTGTAAAGACGTTGACCTGAGTGATTGTTAATGTCAAGACCTTACATACATCAATAGATTTCCAGAATCAATAGGTGAAAATGCACTTACACAACAAGCTCCGTTTTCAAAACAAGTTTCAAATGCTGATTTTTCATTTGAAATGAAAATTTTGAATGTAATTTTGAAAACACTAATCAATGCTCTCAAGTCATTGCTTTCCTTGTACCCTTTAAACAAAAGTTTCAGCTAAAAAAAAACAAAAAAAAAAAAAAAAACAAATACAAAACAAAACAAAAAATCATTTAAGAAGGCAAATATACTTATCTAACCCATATCATGTTTTCTATGGCCTCAAAACGATCTTCATAATCCTAATCCCATTTTCTTTTTCTTTTTCTTTTTCTTTTTCTTTTTTCTTGTTCATTTTTTTTTTTTTTTTTAATATTATGGTTATCATTCCTTAATACACAGCACAAAGTACTGTGTGAAAGAGGAATTCTGGGTTTAAATCATGCAACAAATTCACATAAAAGCGATCAAATCCCACTCATCTGAATTCGACAACAAAAACCCAAAATCAAGAGGAAAAAGAAAATTTCAAGAACCAAACCCACATAACAAAATCAAAGAAAAATTTTTCGTCCAAAAGATTCATAAATACCCACGATTTCACATTTTAAAAGGGAAAAAAAATCAAACCATGTATATCAGAATTCAGAGCGATTACATTACCGGAATATAAAATGTGGAAATTGGGTCAACGAATCTTCATCGCATTTTGGTTTTGTTGACACTGTATATAAATACACTCTATTGAGAGAAAAAGTTGAAGCTGGGTTTGCTTAGTGAGAAGGGTTTTTGCTTTTTCTCTCTTAGTATAGAACGTGTATATTAAGCGGGAAATAAAAAGACTGACAATAGTGAAAAGCTTGATCCTTGAATTAAATCCTATATTCTTATCGTACATGGATTTAGTACCAGAGTGAATATTTATGTTTCTCTCTATTTTATTTATTTATTTTTTTATTTTTTAAGAAAGGAAAGAATTACGACAAATATGATTGTCTATGCGAATGCAATACATATTTTATTTTTAGGAAAGATGATGATGAAGAAAGTTGTGACTTTTGGGCGTTGAATATGATAAGGCGACTTCGATATAAGTGGCAGTATTTTCATTTTTCAATTTTGGTCTTTGTGAAGTGAAGACGTATGATTGGGAAAGTTCGTAGAAGAGTTAGATTAAGAGTACGTTTGGTAAGATGGAAAAGTGGAGAGGAGGAAATGGATGGAGGAAAATTTAGATAGAATTTTAAAAATGTTCTTGTTTGGTAGGAAGGAAAGAAAGAAGAGAAAAAAAAGTGGAAGGAATAAATACATGTGAGGCCCATTATTTTTTTATCCTTTCAAAATTAGAAAGAAAACTATTTTCAACCCATTTTAATGTAAAATTACCATGTTATCCACATTTTTAAATTTTAATAATATAATAAATAGATAAAATGATAATTGTCTAATCAAATATTTTCTTTCCTTCCTAATATACCAAACACTATAAAAGAAAAGTTTTTTTTTCTTTCTATCATATTTTCCATCACCTCTTATTTTCTCTTCCATCTACTTTTCTTTCCTTCTTACCAAACGGAGCCTAAACGTTTATTTTATGAGCTGGCTGTAAGCGAGCACTATAGTTCTATAATATGAGAATTTGAAATGTAGGGTCATGTAGGGGTAAAAAAAAAAAAGGTGAGACAGGTCACCAGCTAAAGAGAATATTATTTTAATGTTGTGATTAAGTGTCACTTTAGTATTGTTGCGCTTAAAAAAAATACTGTAAGATATACTAAAGAAAGAAGTTGCTATTAACTTTAGTCTCTCTAGTGCTCTAGTATCTATGAGAGTTTTAGGGTGGTAGAGGAGTTTTCTGCATTAGGGCTTATTTATCTAGGTCTGGTTGCTAGGGTTGCCAAGCGATTATGGAGGAGGTCCTTGGTAGATGGGATGCATTATCCATCACTTCGGACGAAGATGGTGTTCTGAGGGTGGATGATTCTCTGCTAGATAAGGAAAAGGAGGTTTGTCAATTCAAGTTGATGGGTAAGGTTTTGTCTCTGAAACCTTTTAATAGGGAGGCTTTTAAGCGCACGATGCGCTCGCTTTGGAGAATGGAGAAGGGTTTGTTCATTAAGGCCATGGGCAATGATCTATTCCTTTTCTCTTTTGATAACAAGGAAGAAGGGGAGAGAGTGTTTGCCACAGAACTATGGCATTTTGACAACTCCCTGGTTGTTCTGAAAGAAATTGGGGCTAATGATGTTATGGCATGGAAGGATTGGTCCTACACCAAATTTTGGGTCCAAATTTTCAATTTGCTGGCCAGAGGCATGATTCAAGAGATTGGGGAGATTATTGGTCGGGGCTTCAAGAAATGCCTGGAGGTGATCACCGATGCTACGAGGAGATGCCACGGATAGTTTTTGCGAGTTAGGGTGCTGATTGATGTCTCCAAACCTTTAAGGAGAGGGGCAAAGATCAGATTGAGTCAGTCCAGGGATGTTGTGTGGGTTGATGCACGCTACGAGAGGTTACCAGAGTTTTGTTTCTCATGTGACCGTCTGGGTCATGGGTCCAAGATGTGTGTCGACTCCTCTTGGTGACTGTGCAAGACAAAGTGGTATCCCGCTATAGAAGCTGGCTTCGGGCTTCGCCTTTTGATAGGCCTAGTTGGCGCAGCGGCAATGATTTATCAACTACGAGGAAGGCTCTTTAGGGACCAGCTGCCGGGAGGGAATTACTTCGAGCAAGCTTCGAAGCCGGCCAATCCCAAACCTTTTACAACAGTATGAATGGAAGCCGCAGAATCATGATGCATCTGGAGAGAAGAGAGAGATGCAGGAACCACCGGGTAAGTTGTTACTAAATGTTAATTCTCAATGTTTAACACGTGTTCTAAGGGACGGAGCGAAGAAAGATATTGAGGCACCTTTGGGCCCAAAAAACTCTATAGTTATATTGGGGTCGAAGTATCCAGATGGGCCTGGCCCAATTGAGCCCTTAAAGTCTCCTCTGGGTAATGTAACAGTGCTGGCAACACAGGCCACCGAATTCGCAGTGAAAGCGCCAGTTTTCTCCTTCACTACTGGTGCATCTGATAAGGAGAACAAGGTCACAAAATGGAATAAAATAGCTCGAGCGAGATCGATAAAGAAAGGAGACAGCTACCAGGGAAGTTCCATAGACAAAATCTCAAAGAGGAAAGGGGCGGCAGACGAGGAAGGGTCTGGGGAGAACCAAAATTGAAGAAAATTCTTGCTGATATCAGTGATATAGTCAGCAAACTAGCATAAGAGGAGGCTGCGACGCAGCCCCGCCGCATCCAATGAGTCTACTTTGCTGGAACGCCTGGGGTTTGGGGAACCACCGGGAGGTTGTTCGGCTACGAAAGATATTATGTAGCTATTCTCCTAGTTTGGTCTTCCTCTTGGAGACTAAACTATATGGACGGAGGGAAAGTTTCTTATCTAGAAGGGTGGATTTGGATGCTTGTTTTCATGTAGATTCAGTGGGGAGCAGTGGGGGGTTAATGTTAATGTGGAAGTTGAGCTGGCAAGTGGACTTTCAGAGTTTTTGTAGGAACCACATTGACGCAGTGGTTAATACTGAGGGGGGCTCAAGGTGGTGTGTAACAGGGGTATATGGGTGCCCAGAAGCGGTGGAGAGAAAACACACGTGGGAGTTACTCCGTCGGCTCAACGGGCTATACTCCCGGCCATGGCTTTGTATGGGGGATTTCAATGAAGTATTGGGGTTTGATGAAAAACAAGGTGGTTGCACTCAGCCTTCCACTTAGATTTACGCCTTTAGTGCAGCGCTAGAGGATTGTAATTCGATTGATATGGGGTTCCGAGGGCCTAAAGTCACCTGGAAAAATGGGCAGATGGACATGAAAAGGAACGGCTGGATCGATATGTGGCCTCTTGTCTTTAGCGGGATATGTTCAAGGAGGCAAAAGTATTTCATCGTGATTTCTGGGGATCGGATCACCAGCTGCTCCATATTGTTCTCTCCTCTAGCGAAACGGGGCACGATGCTAAAAAGAAGAAGAAAGAAAAAAGGGATTGGCTTTAGATACAAACCCTGGTGGATAAAAGAGGAGGAGTGACCCGAGATTATTCTCAATTCTTGGCAACTCAATCATTTTGATGGAACAAGCGCTTCCATGATGCGCGGACTGGAGAGATGTGCGGCTGCTCTAAGTAGGTGGAGTAGCAGAAAATTCAGCCATATTCCCTGGAGAGTACATCGGATCCAGAAGGAACTTGAGAGCAATTACAAGGGTAGTCATTCTCAAGGTGATGTTGATAGGGCTAAGTTGTTTGAGAATGATTTAGATAAGCTGCTGGGCGACGAAGAGCACTATTGTCAGCAACATGCTCGGGTTGATTGGCTTAAATCAGAGGACAGAAATACGCACTTCTTTTACACGAAGGCGTCAAAAAACGAGACAAAAGGAAGATATTGGGCCTGGAAAGTTTGGATGGAAGATGGGTACATCGCGAGGATCAGATTGCATGAACCATCAAGCAATATTTCTCAGAGATATTTTCTTCCTCAGCTCCATCTTCGGCGGCTTTGGAGGTTGTGACCAAGTCTGTTGACTCGTGTATCTTTGAGTGTATGGCTCATGTATTGATATCAGAGTTCACGACGGAAGAAGTAAAGACGACGTTGTTTGGAATGGGCAGTGGTAAGGCTCCGGGGCCAGGCGGCTTCCACGCGGCGTTTTATCAATCCAATTGGGCCACAGAGGGTCAAAAGGTGACAAGCTTATGTCTTAATGTGCTAAATAATGGTTACTTTGTAGCAGAGCTGAATTCCACGTATGTTTGTCTTATCCCAAAGGTTAATAATCCTAGGAAAGTCTTAGAGTTTCGGCCGATTAGCCTCTGCAATGTCCTTTACAAACGTATCACGAATTGCCAATCGTCTGAAACTGGTTCTAGGAGACATAATCTCGCATAATCAAAGCGAGTTTGTTCCGGGACGCCTCATTTCAGATATAATACTATTTTGGCGTACGAGCTAATTGATTCCTTGAGGAAGCGAAAGTACGGGAGGAAGGGTTGGATGGCCCTAAAGCTGGGTATGAGCAAACCATATGACATAATCGAGTGGCCTTTCTTACACGCTATGTTCATAAGGATGGGTTTCCCAACGAAGTGAATTGAGATAATTATTGGATGTGTGTCTACAGCCACTTTCTCGTTGATCGTAAATGGTTTGCCATCTAGGAAAGTCATTCCACAACTATGCTAAATCGGTCTGGGAAAGTAAATGGTCCTCTTACTTGTTTCTTATCTGTGCTCAAGGGCTCTCAGCTATGTTAAATCGGGCGAAACATGAGGGAGAGCTGAGAGGTTTTTAATGCTTAAGAGCTTGTCCCAAAGTCAGCCATCTACTCTTTGCGGATGACAGTTTAGTATTTGGCCGGGCTAGTATAGAGGATGGTCGGGTGGAACGTCGGATCCTGGCAGATTATGAGAGAGCTTCGGGGACATGTTATTAACTTTAATAAGTCTTCTCCGTGTTTTAGCCCAAATGTAGATAAATCACTCCAGCAAAGTATCCTTGATGTTTTACATATTCATAATTCCTTGCCGCATGACAGATACCGTGGGCTCCCCACATTAGTTGGGAAGAATAAAAAGATGACTTTTGAGGATATTAAGGCTAAAGTCTGGAAGAAGTTACAACTATGGAAGGGAAAGTTGTTCTCGACGGGTGGGCGTGAAGTTCTCATTAAAGCGGTGGTCACTGTAATTCCCACGTACACTATGAGCATTTTCGACTGCCAGTGGATTTGTGTTCGGAGCCACAAAGCATGATGGTGCGGTTTTGGTGGGGTGGGGATGGAAGTACTAGCAAACTGCACTGGGCCCGTTGGGAGAAGCTCTGTAAATCTAAAATGGTTGGAGGTTTGGGATTTCGTAATCTAGAAGTTTTTAATCAAGCGTTGCTGGCAAAACAGAGCTAGATGGTTATTACAAATCCTCTTTCACTGGTAGCCCATGTCTTAAAAGTTAAATACTTTGCGAAGATAGATTTCGTGGAGGCGAATTTAGGACATCGCCCCTCCTACTTATGGCGTAGCCTTTTATGGGGGAGAGAATTGTTGAAAATGGGCTTAAGAAAGAAGGTGAGTAATGGAGACTCTATCGAGATCTTTAATGACCCCTGGCTGCCTAGACCCCACTCTTTTAGGCCAATAACCAGACTAACTTTGGATCGCAGGAGATGGAAGGTGAGCTCTCTTATTGATCCGGATCTTGGGCAGTGGAATATCGCTTTAGTGAGTGAGTTATTTTGGCCGGTAGATCATGAGGCGGTGTTTGGGGTCCCTGTTGGTATGTTTCGAGGGAAGATAAGTGGATGTTGTACTATGATGAAAAGGGAGCATACTCAGTAAAGTCTAGTTCCTATGTGGCTATGGCAGCCTGGTCACATGAGGGACCTTCATCTCCAGGCATTGTGAATAAATAGTGGAAGTTCTTGTGGCATCTATCGATTCCAAGTAAAGCGAAGATTTTCTTTTGGCAAGCCTACAACAATATTCTCCCTGTTCGAACAAATTTGGCTAAACGGGGAATCTTGGTGTATGAGCGGTATAGGGGGTGTGGGGAAGATACGAAGACGCTTTGGCACTGCCTTCTGCAATGCCCAAAATATGTTGCAGTGTGGAAAGAGAGTGCGTTTTGGCCGACAATCAATACTAATCGCAGGGGCTCTCTCTCGGGCTTCTTTGTCTCCCACAAGTCAGCGTTGTCCCGCGAGGATTTTGAGCATTTTTATATCATAACCTGGTTTGTGTGGCGGAATTGGAACACCTTTGTCCATGAAGGAACGTGCTGGACCCCGCTGAAGTACGAGAAAAAGCGGGGAATTGGCTCTATTATTTACAAGTGTGCTCAGAGATGTTCTCCTCAAAGGGATAACAAACAGCCTGCATCACATCCTCGGGGCAAATAGAAGAGACCGAGCCAAGGTGGGTTAAAGCTCAATATTGATACTGCCACAATGAGAGATGCTGAGTATACTAGACTGGGGCGTAGTCCGTAATGGAGACTGCCATGTGCCTTTTCGGCGAGAGTGCTTGGCTCTTTTGATCCACTAATGGCTGAGCTGCTAGCGATTGATGCTGGGTTCCGCATCCATGAGATTAAAGGGGAATCATTAAATGCAGTCAGGGCGGTCAATAAGGCTCCAAGTTTGGATCATAGTTGGACTGTGATGAAGGATATCAGGAACCTCCTTTTGTTATCAGGCAACGACACGTGCAAATTTGTACCGCGGGATGGGAACAAAGTTGCCTATCAACTTGCCAGGATGGCTTTTTCTTTGTCTGTTGATTCCTTTGCTGGAGGATTATCCTACAATTATTCTTCAATTTGTAAGTGCCGATTTGGCCACTGATTGAGTTAATAAAGCCTGCTTTATTTCAAAAAAAAAAAAAAAAGATGTTGCTGAAACTATAAGCAAATAGGTATTTGATAAAATATATTTTTAAAATTGTTGTTTATAGCAAAAATAATATTTAAGCGTTTGGTAAAACTACTGTGAATCTGTATAATTACCAAAATAGATATAGTTTAATATTTTTCTATAAATTTAATATTTATTATTATTATTATTATTATTATTATTATTATTATTATATTGAGCATATTAGATGCATTATAATTAGTTATTGTAACAAAATTTATTTTCCCTATTTATACTTTTAAAATGCAAAAATAGTGTATCTTATATGCGCGCGTGTGTATATATATATATATATATATAATTATTAGTTCAAATAAATAGATAATAGACATAAAAAAGAGAAATTATAGTGAATACCCAATTTTTAAAACTTAATGTAAGTTATTACCCAATCTTTTGAAAAATGTAACTAATTACCCAAATGATGCAATTACTTACACACGAAGTAGGCAAATACCCAGAATTTATATAACAATAAAAATAAATACTCAAACTTTTGAAGTAATTGAGTTTCTAGTCAGTTTGTGAATTACTTGCACATGCTTTTGGTAACAAAGTGAATTACCACCACTTATCACTATGTAAGTAATTGAATCATTTGGATAGTTGATTATATTTTTTAAAAGATTGGGTAATAACTTACATTAAGTTTTAAAAATTGGGTATTTACTATAATTTCTCAAAAATTGATTTATTGAAATGATAAAAAAAACTAAAAAATATTATATTTATTTTATTGAACACATATTAATAATATATAAGTCAACTAATGTATATAGTAGTGTGTAGTATAAGTATTTAGTTTGTATTTTCACTAAAAAAGATTAATTCATTCTTTTGTTTTTTCTTTGTTTTAGATTTTAAAAATTTGTTTTTTTAACTTATTTATTTGTTGTACTATTTTAATAGTAAAAATAAAAAATTACTTGCTTTTTTAACTAAAAAATAATTTTTTTAAGATTTTAAGTTACTTTCACAAATTTATCAAATAAAATTAAACTGTGCTTCACATGCGCAAAGCGCGTAAACTCAACTAGTATTATAGAAGTGTCAAATTTTGGCATTAGTACACCAAAATGACATTGCATTGGAGATTTTCTTAGCTCAAGCTCATGACCGGTATTATCATTCGTGATCTGCATTGTCATGCATATGTCCAAAGAAATTTATATGGTTCCTATTAATCTGTGTACCTATTTTCCAAATCTACACCATTGTGGTAATTCGATACACGGTAACGGTAAAACTTTTATTGATGGTACCGGTTAACCATTATCAAAACTTTTGAGGTTTGGTATATAAAATAGCTCTGAGGTTTACACATTTGTTTCCATTTTTTTTAATACTTTTGTAATATTAGGAAAGATATTCAAAAAATAAGTTTGAAAAACAAACTAAATAATTTTGGTCGACAATCAACTTGATTTTTTTTTCTCAATAATTGAAAAAATGGCTTATATTATGAAACAAAATATATACTATATAACAAAATATTGATTATATTCTAAGGAATAACATAAATTATATCTTGGAATATAAATTATCGGCTTGAATTTTAGTTTGCAATCGAACGGGTAAGAAGTGTGATTTGAGATATTGTAACATTAGTTTGAAATTTGAATTACTTCTACTAAAAATATTAAACTGCTTATTATTATTTATTTTTTTTTTTTTGGAAAAATATCCCCCCAAATTATAACAACAACCAACAAAGGATATTTTGATTCTTTATAGAGAAATCATAAAAAATCGTCATTTTCTTACCTGATTCAAAAATATGGCCAATGTTTTCATTTATTAAGAAAATATTCACAAGTAGTTATGAAGAATGAAGTTCATCTATGCATCTAATACTTGGATCATGATAATTTTTTGAAACATTAGCTAAAAATTAAAAGCATTTTTCAAAGTGGCATATTTATCTAATTCACCCATCTTTTTATGCATGCATTTCTTATAGGAAAATTGCAATAAATAGCAAAAAAAAATACGTTATTAAAAAATAGCACATGTTTTAAAATATTAAAAGAATGATAATGTCAAAATTTTTATAACAAAAAATAGTAAATATATATATATATATATCCACACATTGCGTAAGAATTTTTTTTTAAAATGTAAATATTTTTCTGTGATTTTTATCATAAAATTCTTGACAATGCTATTTTTTTAATAATTTGAAAGATGTACTATTTTCTATAAGACCCATTCAATTTTGATTTATTTTTACAACTCATCTTTTTTATAATAATAAAACTTTTAAAATCCTCCTTAAATCAATAATTGTTCTATGAAAACCACCTTATATATGTAATTTTCTCTATAAATATTCGATACTGAATTAGTATGACAACACCTAAAACATAAATTCCAAATATATCTCAAACATGAAAAGTGTACATAACCACTAAACCACCACCACCTTCACAACGTGACCATATAAACATATGTGCCATTAAAAAGACATGTCGTATATACAGCATTTTGTTACCCCAGTACCTTGAAGTATTTACTTTCACCTCTATTACATTACAACCTAAAAATATTGTTATTTTATTCTAGGGAGAATATTATAAATATACCAAATTAAGTAGATATTTACATATCTAATTTCTTATTTGAGATATTTACAAATATAGAAAACAATATAGCAATTTACCTTTATAGGTATAATACCTGTTTGTTAAGATTTGACCACTAATTCTCTCTATAAACCATTTTTAAATTGTAGGATTTAATGTTGAACCGGGTCAAACAAATTAACCGGTCAATAGGAGGTACGTCAGGTATGGCAACTTTAAAGATGCCATATTTCGTGGAAGAGCTAACAACATCGCACTCGATAGATGAACCACTATGGCTTGTATAAATATGTTGAACCACCTTGTATTATATGTGCTCGTTTATTGTGCAAACATATATCAAGTTTATAGCATTAATAAAAAAACAAAAACAAAAACAAAACTTAAAAATGAGGTAGACAAGAGGAAATTAAAGACTGAATCTACAAATGTTCTAATCACCTGTCTTTCTCACAATTCAAACAAAAAAATCCACAAAAGAGTTATTGATCAGATACGTGTGGATTTTGTTCAATAAAGAGCTAAGTGTGTGAAAGTGTGTCGAGGAAACATAGTGTGGGAGAAGAGTCCCACATGAGAAACTTATAGAGAGAATGAGCTCTTTATAAGTAAAAGACTATCTAGTGGGTTTAAACTAAGTGCAAGCTAAGAGTGTGCTACTTGGCACACTCACACCCTTGTCCATGTGGTGGCATTCGCGCAAGCGAATGCGAGCGCAAGCCCGAGCGCGGCACATCGGGACGGGGCGGGGCGCGGTCGTGGTCGTGGGCAGTGAGGCTGTAAAGGCGCCATTGGCCTGGTGCCACGGTGTATAGAAGCTGTACAAACTTGCTGGGGTGCGATAGCGCCGTGGCGATAGTGGTCGCATAAGAACAGCGCCGCGGCGCCCAGAAATGGCGTCGCGGTGCCTGTCAGTTATTATAGTTTTTTGTGACTGTTTTTCAGCTAAAATACGCGACTCTTTGACTCAAAAACGTTATTTCCTCGATATTAAATATTTTTTGGACGTTTTTAACTGATGAGAAATATAACAAAACATCCAGAAACTTGTGAAATATTTTCAGTAACAAATCTTTGCCATCAGTTGAGTTTTCATGATTGCTTTGGTACAAACTCAATCAAGGCTTGTCGTATCCTGCGGCGTATTTACAAGTTGGTACACAAAGCGAATTAGGACGCAAATAAACGCTTAAGGAAAGCTTTTCGTACGTGATTCAAGCCTCGTTCTTCATCGTTTCCATCAAAATTTTCAAAAAATCTTAAGCGTTTATTTTGGAGATGGAGACCAAGACTTCCGTTGCAACCATCAAGTTAATGAACTAAGACCTTGTGAAGTTGGATCGTTTCGATGGGACCAATTTAACACGGTGGCAAGACAAGTTGAAGTTCCTCTTAACGGCATTAAAAATCTTCTACGTGTTCGATCCGGAGTTGGCGCCAGTTCCCGAGCCCACCGAGGAAGACACGGATGAGCGAAGGGCGGAACACAAGAAGCAACAAGAGAACGAGCTTATTTGTCGTGGACACATCCTCAACGCCCCGTCGAATCGTCTTTACGATCTCTATACTTCCACTCAATCGATGAGGGAGATTTGAAACGCACTCGAGTTCAAATATAAGACCGATGAGGAAGGTACTAAAAATTTTATGATTTCAAAGTATTTTGATTTCGAAATGAGTGATGAGAAAGCAATCTTTGTACAATTACATGAGTTGCAAGTGATTGTCAATAAGTTCTATGCGGTGAAGATTGATCTTCCCGAGTCTTTCCAAGTTGGTGCGATTATTGCTAAATTGCCATCATCTTAGAATGGATATAGGAAGAAACTTCTTCATAACTCCGAAGATTATTCTTTGGAATAACTTCTGAAACATCTTCGAATCGAGGAGGAATTGAAGGTTCGTGAAAAGTTTGAAAACATTAGTATTAGTTCTTGATCAAGGGCACATGCTGTAGATGAGCTCAAGAAGTCTAAGAAAGCTCATGAGTACGTTCTTGGTCCTAAAAAGGATCGAGACAAGTTCAAGAACTCTAACAAATCTAAGCCCAAAGTGAGTTGCTATGTGTGTGGCAAGAGTGGCCACTATACTCGTTAGTGTAGGCCTCGCAAGGGCCAAAAGAACGAAGCTGATGCAACTAATGTCGGTGATAATTAAATTGTCGCCGCCGTAAGCGAAGTCACGGTTAAGGACAATAAATCTTGCAAGTAGAGATTTATTGGGTGAACCAGGTGTAAAATCTATTTATTGAGTTAGGAAAAGCTTGTTTTATCCCGCAATGGTGTTTTGTTGGAAATGACTATTCTAGTAATGGAATGGTCAAGCTTTTTATAATTGACAATTCTATTAATAATAAAAAAATATTGTTTCTGCTTATATGTTTGACTCCATTCCTTTATGGAATAGTAGATTAGCTTATATTGGTATTAGCACTATGAAAAACTAGTTATATGTGAAATGATTAATTGCAATATTGATGAGTTCAATAAATGTGAAATTTGCATTAAATCTAAAATGACTAGCCAACCATTTCATAGTGTAGAGGGAAATACCAATTTGATAGATCTTGTGCATAATGATATTTGTGAGCTAAATGGTATATAAACTAGAGGTGGTAATAGAGATTTGATTACTTGTATTGATAATTATACTAGAAATACATGCATTTACTTACTTAAGCACAAAGATGAGGCAATCCATGTTTTTAAAGTTTATAAAGCGGAAGTTGAAAATTAATTAGGTAAAATATTTAAATCCTAAAGGTGATAGGAGTGGTGAATATTTTCCTAATAATTTCAACGAATTTTGTGAACAAAATGGAATCATACATGAATGATCTGCACCTCGTACACTGAACATCTCTAGAGATGGTTAATGCTATATTGATGCATACCAAATTGCCATTTAGTTTGTGGGTGAAGCTTTGTTAATTGCGTGTCATATTTTTAATAGGATTCCTTCAAGAAATTTAAAACCTCACCATATGAGATATGAAAGGGAAAATTACATATATAAGGCTGTTTAGAGAGAATATTACACATCTAAGTTAGAGAATTGAGATTATTACGTATATAGGTTTTGTGAGTTAAAAGTACAAATATATCCCTATATACTCAAACAAATATTCTCTAAAAATTGCGCCAAAAAAAAAAAGAATTAACAAATTTATTCTTCCTGAAATTTTGGGTTACCCATATTCAAAAACAAACAAAAAAAAGGCAAATATCTTCCCCAAAAATCTCAGCAAGCATTCAAATTTTAAAAAAAATTAGGTTACCTCCAAAATTTCTCAGCAAACATTCCTAAACCCTAAAAAAAAAAAAAATTCTGATTCTCCACAGATTCTCGACCGGTATCTCCAAGGACAGAAAAAAAAAGGGCAATTTCTTCCCCACCGGATTCTCCACGGTTGAATTTCTTGAACACCTTCAACAATCCTTGGAGTTTTTGAGAAATAATCGACACCGTACATTTCCTCATCCTTTTGCATTCTTGAATTTTTTTTAAATTCTTCATAAATTCTTCTCTTCCTGTCATGTTTAGTGGTAACAATCTCAGATACCTATTTGCCATCTAAAAAACACAATCAACTATCACAAAAAACTATCTTCAAAGACATTACACTTAATTCTTTCTTACACCATTCATTTTATATGTGTTTTGTCTGTCAGTGCAAATGTCATATAGGCGTACACACTCACACACACACACACACACACACACACACACACACATATATACCCTAGAACGGTAGTGTTTATTTTGTTGAAAACAAAGTATTTAGATTGTCCTCAAATGTAACCAAACAAAGGGAAAAGTGGTGAGGCCAAAGATGTTTAACGTTTTGTTTCATTTCTAGTTTTAGAACTTATTTTACATTCTGGAATATATTTCACATTCTCAAATAATGTATTCTACGTTGTGGATTTTTTTTTATATTTTTTCAATTTCTGTCGTATATACTGAAATTTAATTTACATTCTGAAGGAGTCTTATGTTGTTCTTCTATTGGTATTTCTGTTATATATCCCGTAATTTATTCTTTTATTTTCAATTTATGTGGTAGATACTGGAATATAATTTACATTCTCAGATAATCTAACTTTATTCCTTTGTTAGTATTTTCGTTATATACCATAATATATTTTAAATTATTGAAATCACTGCATTTATATATATTGGAATCAACAGATATATATTATCAATGATTTAACATCGTTGTACTAATGGGCAATCTTTTTTTTTCAGTGTGAAAGAATAGGAAGAGTTAAATTAACTTGCGACGTCTGAAAGGATTAACTCTAAATTATGTACAACAAGAAGCCCCACAACCTCCTACAACAAGCAGTAAACATACGAAAACAAACTACCATTAGAAAAACTCCTTTCTTTGGGCAAGAATTTAAATAATATTCCAAAATTCATATAGAATTTAAATTATATACCGTTTACACAATTCGATTAAAACAAAAACTCAGAGATGAAATATCTTAGCATATACGTATTTATCATGCGTAAATTGTTTACAAAGAATATTACAAACATAAGAATTTATAAATAAGCAGTAAACATACATTCACAATAAGCAGTAAACATACAAAACAAATTACCTTGAAAAAAACTTCTTCCTTTGGGCGACCACAGCCAGTTTGGGAGAGAAAAGCGGGCAAATTTTTTTGAATTTTGAACTTGAACAATCTTCAGTATGATTAGAACCAAAAAAAAAAAACGTTCACTAATATCACCATACCTATTTTGTAGGAAATCTGTAGTCAACATTAAATTTGGTTATTTTCCATAAATGCACTTCCACAAAACCAAGTTTTATTAGAACTGAAATTTGACTTTTTTCTACAAAAAAAAAAAAGAAAAAAAAAGTCTGCTGTTAACTAGAGTTGCCATTTATAGTTTTTTATTTCTGATATAATCATGTAGGGTTATTTTAGTATTTAAAAATTACACCTCATCAAGAAACTTATATATGTAATATTCTATTCTCACTATCTTATATATGTAATATTATGTAGAAACAGCCTTATATATGTAATTTTCCCGATATGAAAAGGTAGAAAATCCAATATTGGGTATTTCAAAGTGTGGGGGTGTCTTGCTTATTGCAAGAACTTAGATTCAAAAAGGGCCGATTTAGGTCTTAGAGGGATAAGGTCTGCTTTTGTTGGTTATGCCACAAATAGCAAAGCTTATAGACTCTTGAGCTTGGAGTCTAATGTGACAATAGAATCAAGAGATGTTGAGTTCTTTGAGAATTTGTCATCTTCGGAGAAAGATTCTCAAATATCCACAATAAAATATTCTCGTGAGGAGAACTCTTCAAAGGTTGTTGAGAAAAAACCTGAGCTTCGTAAAAGCAAACGAATCCGAAAAGTTAAGAAAGATACCTATTGTTCTTCAAGTGGAAGGCGATCCTAAAACTTTTAAGGAAGCTAAGGCTTCAAGGGATTCTGCTTTTTGGAAGGAAGCTATACAAGATGAGATAGATTCTATTATGTCAAATCATACTTGGGAGCTTGTCGATTTACCAAAATGGTCTAAACCCAATGGGTGTAAGTAGGTGTTTAAGAAGAAGTATCATGGTAATGGTACTTTAAACACTTACAAGGCTAGATTTGTAGCCAAAGGTTTTCGACAAAATAAAGGAATTAACTATCTTGATACGTATGCTCCATTAGCTAGAATAACAACAATTAGAGTGTGTTTGCGTTAGCTTCATTGCATAACTTTATGTTCATCAAATGGATGTCAAAACGGTATTCCGTAAATGGAGATCTCAATGAGGAGGTCTATATGGAACAACCAGAGGGTTTTTGTTCTACCAGGAAATGAACATAAGGTATGCAAGCTTTTTGAATCCTTGTGTGGATTGAAACAAGTACCCAATCAATAGCATGAGAAGTTTGACATCGTCATTCTCTCAAATGGATTTGTTAATAACAAATCCAATAAGTGTTTGAACACGAAGGTGCATGGTGACATTGTAATAAATGTATGCCTTTGTGTTGATATGTTGATCATTAGCAATGAGATAAAGGCATATTAGAAACGAAGAGGTTTCTATCATCCACTTTCAAGATGAAAGATTTTGGATAAGTTGACACTATTGTGGTCATCAATGTGAGAAAGTGTTAGACAAGTTCAAACATTTAAAATTCAAAGAAGTGAATGCCCCATTTAATCCAAGTCTTAAACTTGAAAAGTATAGTGGTCGATTTGATGCAATGCACAAGACCCGATATAGCATATGTTGTTAGTAAACTTAGTAGGTTTACTAGCAATCCAATCATGGAGTCAGAGTTTGTAGCTTTGACTTCTGTAGGACAATAAGTTGAGTGGTAAAGGGATCTTCTTTTAAAAATCTCATTGGCTTGTGAGAATTCAAAATAAAGTAGCGATACATTGTGTTGGCCAAGCCACTTAAGCAAGAGCGTACAACGAAGTGTACTATGAGAAGTCTAGACATATGAATCGAAGACATGAGTATGTGAGAAAATTAATCGAAGATGGAATAATTTTACTCACGTTTGTGAGATCAAGCTATAACTTGTTGATCTATTTACTAAAGCTCTTACAAGAGATTCGGTAAAAACAACCTCGAGAGGTTTAGGATTGAAACTCCTTAAGTAGAGGTCCACCAATGATAGCAACCTAACCTAATACTAGGAAATGACTAGTCTAGGCTCAATAGGTAAGAACAAATCATTGATAAGTGGATTAGGGTAGCACTTAGTGAAGTGCGAACTGTTACAGTTTTTGAGGGTTGAGTTTTATACTCTTAATGAAGTTCAATTGTGAGAACAAGTATTTATTACGTAACAGGAATACTGTAAGAACTTCACCTATGTGAACTTTGAGGTGGTGCCGTCTCAAGTGAGAGTTGGAGTTTCTCTCATGAAAAGGTTCATGAAATGGATGAGTACAAGGCCATTAATAGTGCTAAGCGTGTTGTGTTGGAAAAGAACATAAAGAAGTGTGTGTGAGTTTATCGCCGATCTTTACACAAGGAATAGATGGTTCAAAGCTTTTATGCTACCATAGATTTCGTTAAGTATTTGTGATGCATTTGCTAAGGTTAGGTTCAAATCGAAAGATACCTAACTGTATTAGCATTCTTTTACTTATTTGGAAGTGTAATTAGCTCATTTTTGAACAAGTGGGGGATTATTGGGTTTTGTTCAATAAAGAGCTATGTGTGTGAAAGTGTGTAGAGGAAACATAGTGTGGGAGAAGAGTCCCACATGGGAAATTTATAGAGAGAATAAGCTCTTTATAAGTAAATGGCTATGCAGTGGGTTTAAATTAAGTTCAAGCTAAGAGTGTGCCACTTGGCACGCTCACACACTTGTCCACTTAGCGAGCATTCGCACAAGCAAATGCGAGCCCGAGCCCGACTGCGGCGCGTCGTGACGGGACGGGGCGGGGCGTGGTCATGGGCAGTGAGGCAGGCGCCTTTAGGCGCACTTTTGGCACTTAAGGTACATGGCTCGAGTGAGAGCGCCGCGTTCGTAGAGTCGCGGACTCTCTCGCGGTAATTCTCACTGGCGCCGCGGCACCTAGAAGACAGTGCTGCGGCACTAGAGAGACCCACCTGGAGCCGCAGCCGCTAAGAGAGCTGCGGCGCACAGGAGCTGTACAAACTTGCTAGGGCGTGATAGCGCCGCTGTGCCAGTGGTCGCATTTTTTGGGCACCATGGCACCTGTCAGTTGTTATAGTTTTTTGTGACTGTTTTTCAGCGAAGAGACGCGACTCTTTGACTGAAAAATGTTCTCTCCTCTATATTAAATATTTTTTGAAAGTTTTTAACTGATGAGAGATATAAGAAAACATCCAGAAACTGGTGAAACACTTTTATTAACAAATCTTTGCCATCAGTTGAGTTTTCATAATTACTTTGGTGCAAACTCAATCAAGGGTTGTCTTATCCTGCGACGTATTTTCAAATTGGTCCACAAAGTGAAATATGATATAAATAAACGCTTAAGGAAAGTGTTTCGTACGTGATTCAAGCCTCGTTCTTCATCGTTTCCTTCAAAATTTCCAAAAACAAAATTACACACAACAAGAAAGGAAAAAAAATATAGAGAAAAAAGGTTGTTGTTGAGTTTATAGAGGAGCAAGAATGTCGGGATTTGATGAGGACATCTCTAAGGACATCAACAACACGTCAAAGGAGCTTAAGGCACCTAAAGGACAACAAAGACCACCAATCACCTAAGCGAGACAAAAGAGGTTCAAGATTGTTTAAATGTGTTTATTCGAAGGTTTTTTGAAGGCAAAACCATGATCACGAATTAAGCCTTACCTGTGTAAATGTAATCCAAGTTGAAGATGGTCATTTGAAGGAGTTTTCAAGCTACTTGGTTGAAAAGGCAGGTTGAATGGCGATACATTGCAAAGAATATATCAGGTGGTTATACCCATCTCCTGCAAGAGAGCCTCATAGTCTTCACATTCATGTAAAAGTCGATGAAAATCATCATTCGCCACAGTAGGGAGATTGAGAATGCTCCTTAGAGTTGCCGAGATGAAGGAGATGTCTTTGCTGCGTACCAACACGACATTGCCGAGTCGGTTAAAATGCGCGTTAGCGTAGAATTCCCTGACCACGACAACATTTACCGCGCAAGGTTGATTACACAACCGTTGCCATCCGATCCGGCGAATCTGATCCTATAAATTACCATCGCTGAGCTCGTGAGCGAAGTCACACTCCCATGAATCGATTGGGCGGACTGCACAAAGTGCTTGTAGAGTTTTTTGGCATCCGAATAGACAAACACCTGGGAAAATCCAGCTGCGGGTCGAGCACCATCTCCGATAGCACTCGAGTTTTTCGCTTAGACATAATAGATTAGCAAGTAACCGACTGCAAAAACCACAACAGATCACAGTAAACCAAATCAAATCCACAGCAAGTAGCAGCAAAAAGGAACCCACAAAATACGACCACCAACGGAGCTAGATATCACAATGATGCACGATATTCGCGACGCCCACCCCTCGAAACAAATGATGTAGCAAATAATTCCAAAATAAACAACCAATACCCAGTAGAATGCGCCGACAACAAAGAGGCCACAAAGAAGAAAGATGTCAAACCTCGAAAGAGCGAGAGATAGTCGGCGAGGAAGATGAACGTGGTGGGGCCTGGCTGCCGGTGGCTGTGGTGGATGCGCGGACGAGTGAGCGGGGTGCAGCACTCGGGTTGGCGCTGTTGAGCGGCACTCGAGAAGGAGCGCGGTGGAGGACCGGAGTGGCGCTCGGTAGGAAAGAGTGCGGTAGGGGAGCGGAGCAGTGCCCAAAAGAATGGGGCATGGCACAAGGTGGTGAGAGAGAGAGGGGATGTGGGACTGGGCGCAGAAGGATTCGGGGCGGAGGCTTTTGGTGCGTTTCTGTGCTAGCGAAGAAGAGCGTGGCACAGCGGGCTCAGGGCCATTTGGGTGAGGGTCGAGAGAGGGAGATATAGAGGTGGAGAGATGTGGGTTGAAAGATGGAGTTTCGGAGAGAAAGAAGAGTGGCGAATTTGAGGAAGTGGCGAGGGTTGAAAGGGTTTTAAAACCCTAAAAAAGAGGCAAAACGCCCGACTGTGCGTAGGCGGCTGATCGATCGACAAACTCCAGCCGATCGATCGGTGATTATTATGTTGTCTCCGTCTTTACTGCCCAATCGATCGGCATGTACTGCGCGATCAATCGGTTGGAAATCGGGTCGTCTTGGTCTTCTCCGCACGATCGATCACACAGAACTAGGCGAACGATCGGCGATGGCTCGGTTTCCTTACTGTATTCTTGCTTCGAAGAGCCGCGATCGATCGCCTAAAATGGGCGATCGACCGGCTATTAAACTTTTTTTTTTACATGAGTTCCCCCTATCATTGAAAGCAATACATATAAAGTACTCCCTAACGAACTTACAAAATTTAAAAATAAAAATAAAAAAAAACTAAGCGTAAAAACGAAAGCATAAAATAACGCTCAGGTTACCTCCCGAGAAGCCAATCCCTTTAACGTCCATCTTGACGCTGCATCTTCATTCATTATTCTTCTCTCTTTGTTGCCCAAGTAACTCTACGGTGAACTGTTGCTTCCTCTTGTGAATTTCATCTGAGGCTGGAATAGGTGTTGGCACGACTGGAGTGCTGGGGATTTTACCACGCCTTTTCAGACGTTTGAGATATAACTGTAGGCGTCTTGTCATGGAAAGTGGTTTGGTTAGCTCTCTTTGTAGGATCTTGCCTTCAGATTCAGCTACTCTGACCGCCTTCTCCAATGTGGCATCTACCTCACCTCCTTTGCACATAGGCTCTACTTCATACTGCTGGACCGAGTGGAACTTATGAAAGTGGACCTGTTCATCGTCCACTCGAAGCGTAAGACAACCTGCCTTGACGTCGATTAAAGTTCTGCCTGTTGCTAAGAATGGTCGTCCAACGATTAGTGGGACCTCATTGTCATCCCCCATATCTAACTCCATAAAGTCTACCGGGTAGATAAACTTGTCGACTTTGGCGAGCACATCTTCAATAACTCCACATGCGTGGGCTATGGAGCGGTCGGCCATTTAAAGTGCGATAGTTATAGGCTTTGCATCCTTAAGTCCAAGCTTCCTAAAGATCGATAGCGGCATTAAATTGATGCTAGCACCTAAATCACAAAGCACATTATTAAGTACGGTGTCGCCGATCGTGCAAGGGATAGTAAAGCTCCCGGGATCTTTCTCCATCTTCGGTAACTTTCTTTGGACTATGGCACTACATTCTTCAGTTAAACTTATCGTCTTGAACTCATCCACTTTATGCCTCTTTGACATCATCTCCTTCAAGAACTTTACATAATTTGGCGTATGTTCCAAGGTGTCTGCAAATGAATGTTTATGTGCAGTTTCTTAAACATCTTTAGGAACTTAGATAATTGTTCATCGAGGCTCTTCTTCTTGAAGCGTTGAGGATACAGGAGTGGCGTAGTGATTTTCGGAGGATTGTCAGGGAACATTATGCTTCCTGGCGTAAACGGCACTGGCTCATTCTCTACTTTCTCTCCATGTGTCTCCTCGTTTGCTTTCTTCAGAGCCTTAGTCTCACTTTCTCTCTTCATTATAGATTGTACTGCTATGCTACTTTTCACTGTGATTGCCTTGCATTCCCTTACATTATTGTCTGCGTCATGAAAGAAAGATCGGGTTACTTGCTCCTTGACTGCCAATGACAATTGCCCAATTTGAGTCTCTAGGGTCTTGATGAGGCTCCCATGCTCGTGCAATGAATCTCCAAACTGTTGAAGCGCTTATCGTAAGCATCCATTCTCTTCCTCGACTCAAGAACGAAAGCGTTGAGATTGTCCTCCTGAGTTGACACTCTCTTTTCCACAGGCGTGTTGTAATCTGAGGAGGATTGCCCTTGGAAACCTAGAGGTGGTGCATTAAGTGCGTTTCTTGGGTTGCTATAAGAGAAGTTCTCGTGATTCCTCAACCCTAGATAGTAGTGAGCGGGCAGATTGTTGTTTGGCCGAAATTGATAATTTCTGTTCCCAACAAACTGAATATCCTATACTCCAAACTGCTCTTCTTGTTGCTGTACCTATTCTTGCTGACTCTGCATCGCAGCCACTGGTTCCATGGTTGGCCCTTTCTGGCTTGACAACTTGTTGGTGAGTGAGACTAGCTAAGCCTGAATGGCAGATAGTTAGTCCACCTCTAGAACCCCTGCAACTCTCCTACCCATATTCCTATTCGATGGTACTTGGTAGTGACTGGAGGCCATCTCTTCATAAAGTTCACAGGCTTTCTCAGCCGTCTTATTCATCACTGAACCTCCTGCTGCTGCATCAACCATACTCCTAGTGGTATAGTTCAGCCCGTTATAGAATGTCTGAGCTTGAAACCAAAGCTCGAATCCATGCTGTGGACACCTCCTTAAAAGTCCTTGAACCGATCCCATGCATCATATAATGACTCATTCTCACCTTGTCAGAACTGACTTATTTCTACTCTCTACTGCGAAGTCATCTGTGGAGGGAAAAACTTCGTGAGAAACTTTTGCACCATGGCATCCCAAGTTTCGATAGATCCCTTTGGTTGAGCGTAGAACTATGTGCGAGCCTTGTCTCGGAGAGAGAAAGGGAACAGCTGTAACTTTATTGTATCGTGAGGTACACCATTGTATTCCACAGTATCGTACGGCTCCAAGAATGATGATAAATGGTTATGGGGATCTTCAGATGGGAAACCCCCAAACTGCTGCTGCTGAACCATGGCGATCAAAACGGGCTTCAACTCGAAGTTGTTGGCATTAATAGTCTGTCGTCGAATCCTAGAGTAATTCTCATTGACTACAAGCCTTAGGTATTTCTCGAAGGGTTCGAGGTTTATTCTGAGGTTGTTGCCCTTGCGGAGCCTGTAG
Source organism: Boehmeria nivea var. tenacissima (assembly GCA_018132145.1). Lineage (NCBI taxonomy): Eukaryota > Viridiplantae > Streptophyta > Magnoliopsida > Rosales > Urticaceae > Boehmeria > Boehmeria nivea. Next base: position 6,681,142 of record CM030875.1, on the reverse strand, counting down.
AATGTTAGCGTTTCGCGCGTGTTGCGCGGCCGGTGGTTAGTCGGCCATTTCGAATTCAGATGACAAGTTCTTGTTGATCTTTCTCAACGACCAGAGTGTTCGTTCAATCTCTGGATCGAGTGGTAATATGCCTTGACCACTCGACCTTAGCATACACCTGTCACCCGCAAAGCAAAAATGACAGAAGAGGCCGGCAAACGTTAGTTAAAGAAAATAAAGCTCTAAATCAAAATAATTCTCGTTTATCGTAGTATTAAACAAAATTAGAAGCTTTGTTCCCCGGCAACGGCGCCAAAAACTTGTTCGCTCTTTTCCACACGCGAATTATAACCGCAAATGTACGGATCGTGACAAGTAATATAATGGATTATGAGTCCGAATATCGTTCCATGGAGAACTGAAGGCTAAAAATATCTAATTACTACGACTACTAAGAATTACTTTGTTTAGAGAATATAACTTAAAAATGGTGGATGAATGAAATAAATAAATAATAAATGCAATAAATAAATAGATAACTCGAAACTCACTAATTAACTCAATTAACTTAACCTAGGATCGATTAGCTTCCTTGTTATCTCTTTTATTCAATTACTCACTAACTCCCCTCCACAATCATCAATTCTATGCTAGTCTAAGGAATTTATGAATTACGTTGCAACTCTCGCTTATTGACCTAATTATGTGTCTAATCCTAACTCACGCGTCCGCTCGCTAGAAGTAAACAGATTAAAGCTCGATTCTAGAATCCTATATTGATCATTTCCCGGTCCTTACGATTTACAATTCGATTACCTAGACAACCAGTCACCTCCCAGTCCTTATGGTGTCTAAGCTATGTTCTTATTATTCTCGATTCAATTAAATTGCTTCTCTCGAGTTTAATCCAAATAAACCTAATATTTCTACCAAATTTCCAAATTGCAATTAGAAAACTAATTCAACCAACAAGAACATAAGCATATGAATTGAATATTATAGAGATTTGTTAATGAAAATCAAATAAATTCAACATCAAGTTCGGCTAATCTCTCCCACAGAGAGATTTAGCCTCTCATGGCGAACAACGAATCAATATAAATAATGGAGTTCATGTTCATAACCAGAAAAGTAAGAGAATAAGAGATAAAGAATAAAGGAATAAAATAAACTCTAAGACAACTAGTCTTCGATGGCTTTCTTGAGTCTTCTTCTCCACGTAACAGCTTATTCTTCTTCTTCTTGAGTTTCTTCGTGAGAATTTTTGAGTTTTTCTCTCTTAGGTTCCCCAAAGTTCTTTTACTTTGTCCAAACTGTGTTCTATTTATAGAGCACAGGCTTTGACCTAATTTTTGTGGAAATTCAGAGTCTAAAAAGTCTGAAAAACGACGCAGTTATGCATCAGGAGGTTTTGCCGATCGATCGGCTGAGTCCCGCGATCGATCAGCACTGACTATGTGAGGCTTCATTCAATTTGGCCGATCGATCGACTGCTATGTCGCGATCGATCGGCTCTATTACGGGCGATCTTCTAATAGCGTTGCCGATCGATCGGCTGGTATGCCACAATCGATCGACGGTTAGTCTGCGTTTTTGCTCCTGGTCTTTGAAATTCCTGCCGATCGATCGGCAAATGTACCCGATCGATCGGCGATGGCTCTGTCTTTTTCTTTCAGTTTTCCTTTGCTCTAGAATGCTCTGTTTTGTGTGCTTCATCTCGATTTCCGTACCTGTGCTTAAATCACCTATACACTCACGAAACTCATTACATCACATAAACTTGAAGAATTTAACAACAATTCAAGCCTGAAATTGTGATATATGAGTGAGTATTTTGCTCACTCATCAGCGACTCATCGCCATTGCGATTTTAAGAACACCGAAATTAGTATTTAATTCAATTTTTCATTAGTTTTATTATGTAAACCGTAATATTTGGTGGATTAAATTGGGGTATATTTAGGATATACACTCATTATCCTCGCATCGTTGTCGTCTAGCCTCAACCTCCTTTTTTAGCTTACCTACAACATTAGCACACTGATGAGCTAAACCTTAGCAAGTGTATAGTTATATTATTAGACAAAAGGGATACTTCAATTATTTTTTTTGAAGTTCCTTGCAGGAGGTCTAGTCTATATACAACTCGAGGACTTTCGCTTTGTCTCCAAAGGCCACTCGGGCCAATTATAATCGTTTCAAATATTTATTTTTCTTTGATGTAAAGCCTCCCTCATTTTGTGGATCTATTTATGCTTGTCTCTTATAACTTGAATTTAAATTAGATAAAATACCTCTATTACCCCTCTACTCCTCGAGTCATTTTGAAACTCTAACATGGCCCTTTATGGGCTGGGCATCTTTCCAAGTCGTTCCATGACTCTACTGTGTCTTTGTGCAAGCTGGGCCTTCTTTCAATCCATACAAAAACTCTGGTGTGTCCCTGTGCGGGCTAGGAATCCTTAGAGATCATTCTGAAACTCAAGAAAAATATTATTAAGATGGATTAATTAAGAGCATTTTTTATGAGTCTAAATTAAATAAGATTGAGTAACTTAATTTTCTCACAATTGGGTAATTCATTATAGAAACTGAATCGACGAAGTGAATATAAAATCATAGCTAGTGTTGAAATATAATGACTCTTGGCTTTTGTTTTTATTAAATGGTTTCAACTATTTCTTTAGCATGTTATTTATTTAAGAGTTTTTTTTACACTAGTGTCCCCTGAATTACACGGGGTATGACTAAGTGCCCCTAATTTTTTTGTTGCACATTTCACCCAAACATCACAGGAGGCCATGAAATCCCCATTACATCCTCCAATTCTCATTCCCATGGAACACCACTTATGTGAGGCTACGAACGGTGAATCTTATTCCTTCTAGGACCCGACATTAATCAAAGCCTCACTATGGTGCTCGCATTAAATCCAATATCTCTCATCTTTACCAATTGCAATTACTTGTGGATCATTTTAGCCCTTGAAGTTGAACCACCCAAAGAACCAAAATACACATCGGAGTTTTGCAAATTGACACCCAAAGAACCAACTCACGTTCCACGTTGATCCTGATTAGTGAGCTCCTCATCGCCGATCTTCGTATATGAGGCAAGCTAAAGGGATTGATGTCGCATTATGGTGGCTTCTTCTATCACCGAGATCGAGCGGTGGTCGATCGAGAATAACACAAACGGCGATCGCGACATTGGGATAGTGTGGAGGTCGACGTGTATTGACGAGCTTAGGCAGCGGTGACTGTTGTGATCGTCGGAGTTGTGGTAGAACTTCAACGCCAATAAGTAAAAGCTCGAGCTCGTTGAGGAAGAGAATGTCGAAACCCATACTGTTACTGAGGGGTATGTTGTCACCGCTACTTTCTATGTCGGCACGCACAGGCCTCAAGCACTGTTCCTGCATGCTTGGCCTTGCCAAGCTGCTCCTCTTCAAATTTGCAAAGTTTTTTGCTGAATTTTAATATTGGAGTTTTTGTTGGTTGATAAATTTTTAAAAAATTTTGTTAAATGTTTTAATTTGAAATTTTGGGATGGAAACTTTGTGGTGGGTTGGTTGTTTCTCGAATGAAGACAAAGAAGACATGATGAGGCATTGAGAAAGAGATGCTTTTTTATTTATTTAGGGTCTTTTGTTTAGTCAAAATATATAAAATTCTCAAAATATAAAGAATGTCTTATTTGATATCATGTGTTAGTCGTGTGTAATCTTACATATGTTATTTATTTAACGTTCCTTACCAATTTGTAGCTATTAGCAAACAATTTAAAGTTGAGAATGCAAAGCGCTACCAACTAAAGGTTAGGGGCACTTTGTCACACCCGATGTAATTTAGGGGCACCAGTGCAAAAACTCTTTATTCAATTATCTATAAACCCCATTTATTTTACTATAAATTTAGTACTATAACATTGATTTGTAAGTATATCTCTAAGGGATCAATCCTTACTCTATTATATTAGTTTTAGTGTAAGGACTTTGAGATTTAAATTTAGTTTATCTCATGACAACATTAGCTCATGTGTGGCCTAGACCTCTTTTCGAGCCGTTTTGAAACTCTGACACGCCTCCATGCGGGTAAGGCAACCTTCCAGGCCCTCGTATGGATTGGGCCTTCTTCTAGGCTATTTCCAGGACGTTTATATGCCTTTATATGGCTGGGCCTCCTTCTAGGTTATTCTGAAACTCTAGTTTGCCCCCGTATGGGCTAGGATCTAGGCCGTTCTAGAGGTCTAGTATGCCACCGTATGGGCTGGTATGTTTTGATATGTTTTCCTCAAATTTTTGGTAGATTTGATATATATCTTGGGTGTGTAGGTCTCAAGTGTAAACAACACGTGTTTTGAGGTGACTTGAAACAAAAAAAAACAAAAAAAAAAAAAAAAAAGAACTTACAAGTGTCACCGCTCGAAACAAGAGTAACTAAGCAGTGCAAGAGAAGAATTTCAACAATTATGATGAGCTCTCGCCTACTAATGACAAGTCCTCGCCAACCCGAAAATGCAAAAAATTGGAGACTTATGGCGAGTTCTCGTCGAGCGTTGGTGATTCCTCTCCAGGCATATACCGAGTCATCTTCGAATGAGGCGATGAGTCGTGGATGAGATTTAATAATTAAGCTAAAAAATTCACTAACTATGGTGAGCCCTCGTCAGTTGGGTCTCCTTCTAGGCCGTAACAAAATTTTAGTGTGTCGTTGTGTAAGCTTAGCCTCCTTCAACGCCTTTTTGGAACTACCATGCGGGCAAGGCCTCTTTGCAAGAAGTTCTGAAAGTCAAGTGTGCCCTCATGCGGATTGTTTTGTTCTCATTTACTACATAATAACCACATCATAAACAAATTAATGTCTATAGCCACATATCCACAGACATGCAAACAGATATATATACATGCATAGACAAGACCCTTCCTTGACATATATACATGAAGACAAGACAAATTAATGTCTACAGTCCCATACCTACAGACATGCAAGCAAACAAGCAAATATATACACAAGATATCCCTCGCATTCTTGACTCCACCAAGTGACATTTTTTGTTCTTGGACAAAAAAAAAAGTGTCAAATCATGTACTTTTGTGAGTCACGTTAGGACAATTAGTATTTAAGGACTCTATTGATTTAATAGTAATTGAGTCTTCAATTATAAGCCGCTGAGACGAATGACGGAAATACCGCTTTAGGGGTACCAATTACACGTCAATAGCTCGCAGGTCCAAACCCATAATCATTTAATCGAAAGGATGGGATGTTTATTAATTGAAATTTTTTTAAAAAAATATGCCTTTACAATTCGTTTCTTCAAAGACATAATCATGAATTTATTTTTGAGCTAAATATTCGGTAGAGCTTTCCCTTTTTTCAATCATTTTGATCGAAACCTTCTTAAGCAACAATCTCAGCATCAAACTCGGTGTGATCACAAGGCTTTCAACATAATTTAAACCGTGTGCGCATTAAGTTATTACACTCAACTATTCATTTACATTCATTGTTCGAACTTACATAACAAACTAATTATAATAAACTATTCCAACGCCCAAAAACCAAATACCATACCATCACACAATCGAGCAACAAAATAATATTATCACCAAAATCATCGTGTCAGTGAACAAAACAAGTACACAAGCATTGGTAAACTACGTACGAGCCCTCAAATTCGTGACAGAAAGGAATTCTCACCTTGAGCGTGATAGGTTCAAGGCTCGATGACATTATGGCAAGATCGCGATGTCGATTGTCGATTGTGGGGTATCGTAAGGAGATTCTCATAGTGACAATAGTGTTAAGAGATCTGTATGGGTTCGACACGTGGGGTGGGGGGTATCACATGCAAAGAGGCCTACTATTAGGGTCACCCAATGTCTCAAGTGGCTGATATCTCATCGGCAAGAGGTTGAGCTTAGTGATGAGTGCGTGTTTTTCACTCTCATTGTATCCATTTTCTTGCTTATTTTGGCATGTTTTCCTAATGCTTTTCTAGGATTTAATGTATGTTTTTGTACATGCAGATCTTGAGTGCGAAGTTATGTGTTTCAACAGAAATTGAACTGAGAAAAGAGTTGCAAGGTTCATCGCTCGAGAGAATAGAAGAAAAAAGGAGGAAATTAAGAAAATAAGAACTAACGATGAGTCCTTGTCCGGTTTGGCAAGCCTTCGCTAATCTGTGGCGAGCCCTTGTCAGAAAACTGGAGAGGAGTCACAGTTACGAATCAAAATGGCATAAAAGAAGAAAATTTCAAGATGCTTGTCGACTCCCCATTAGATTTGAACAAGGCATCACTAACTAAGCATTGTACTTGACAACACCTCTCCAAGACGTGGCGAGTCCTCGCCAATTACTCCAAAAAAGACAAAATTAATATCGCAATTGGAAAATTGGGTAAATTTCTAAGTTAGAGTCAAGTTAACTCGAAAAAGACAATTGAATTAAACCGAAATAATAAGTAACATAGTTTAGAAACCCGTAGAGATAAGAAGGTAACAAGAATTCATAGATAGTCGAGGCTAACCCGTAGAGGAAGGTGATCGAACTTAGTTGTCTAGGACTATTTTTAATTGTTAGCAATATCTGACGGTTTGATGCCTTATTTAATTAGTAACATAATGAGACTAAAAGCTTTCAAGAGGAAGGAAATTACTCTATCACTGCTATGAGAGAAAAATCTATTTTATTGATTATACTCAGAATAGTTTACACGTTTTAGTATTAGGCTATTTATATGCTATAACCTATAACTGAACTGAATAACTAAGTTTCTTAAAAGCAAAGAAAGTAGTTTAACATTGGTTAGATTGATCTAACATCCCCAAGTTGGACTATACAAGTTGTACATGCCAAGCTTGTTTATTAGTCTCTCGACACCGGGTCTGAAAAGATATTTTGTTGATACATCTATAGTTTTCTCTGAAGTGGGAATGTATTGAATCTTGAGTGTCCCTTCATCAACTTTCTTTTTTATAATATGTTGATCCACCTCTACATGTTTAATTTTGTAATGATGCACCGGATTGTGAGAGATTGAAATAGCAGCTTTGTTAACACAGTAGGCATTAATTGATCCCTCTATGCTCATCCCAAGTTCATCCTAGAGCATTTTCACCCACAGACCTTCACATATTACTAGAGCAACTGATCTTAATTCTTCCTTTGCACTACTACTGGCTACCACTATCTGTTTTTTACTCTGCTAATGATCTAGCTTCCCCCAAACAAACGAACAATTATCTGATATGGACCTCTTATATTCTGCTGATCCAGCCAAATCTACATCAGTATAAAGTTGAACTCTTTTCTCTGTATTCTTTTTGAAAAATAAACCTATTGTTGGTGTTGCTTTTAGGTACTTTAGGATCTTGTAGATAGCTTTCATGTGTGTCTCTGAGGCAGCATGCAAAAATTGACTTACGCAGTTTACTGCAAAGGTAATATCTGGTCATGTATATGACAAGTATATCAGCTTTCCAACTATGCGTTGACACCCGTCCCTTATCAACTGGCTAATCCTCTGGTTTTGCTTCTAGTTTCACGTTAGGGTACATTAGAGTATCAACTGGTTTTGAGCCCATCATTCCGGTTTCCTTTAAAACGTCAAGAGTATACTTACGCTGTGAGATAAAAATACATGTTTGGCTTCTAGCCACCTCTATTCCCAAAAATATCTCAGATTACCCAAGTTCTTTAAATTAAACTTTGCAGTAAGCTTCCTTTTTATCTATTAAATTTCCACTATGTCATCACCCGTGAGCACTGTATCATCCATATACACAATTGATATTGCGATTACGATAGATTACCTCTTGTAAAATAATGTATGGTCAGTATGGGCATGTTGAAAATCGTATTGAAGAACAGCCTCAGTGAATCTACTAAACCAAGCTCGCGGCTATTGTTTTTGTCCATAGAGAGAGATTTTCTTAAGCAACATACCTCATCATTCCCACAAATTCTATTGAAACTAGGTGGTAGATCCATGTAAACTTCCTATTTCAGCTCGCCATTCAAGAATGCGTGCTTTACATCTAACTGTAGCATTGGCCAATTCAAATTAACAGCTAGAGAAATAAGAACTCGTCTTGAATTAATTTTAGCTACTCGGGCGAAAGTCTCCTAAAAATCAATGGCGTATGTTTATGTATAGCCCTTTCGCCACTAGCCGTTCTTTATACGGTTCTATAGTCCCATCTGGTTTCTACTTGACAGTGAATACCCATTTGCATCTAACCGGTGTCTTTTATTTTGGTATTTCTTGTATCTAGATACCCTATTTGTATCTAGGGCAGCATATCTTGTAGTATTGCCTTTTTTTCAATTTGAATTCAGCCATGATTTTTCAAAATTCTTGGGTATTTCAATGTTGGACAGTTGCGTTATAAAAGCTTTCATGTATTTAGATAAATGATTGTATCCAAGGAATTTTGAAATAGAATATTGAGTACAAGTTCATGTACCTTTTCTTACAGCGATATAGATATCTAGTTAAGATAGATTAGTATTTAAACCAGACTTAGGGTTAAGTTCCTAAGATTGTGAATCCTCTGCATTTACGATAGTTTTAGAGGAATTTTTTCGAGAATAGATCAACCTAAGGGTTGTACGGTTCCACCCCCACTCTGAGTTGTATCTGTAATTTTTGGAGGAGAGGACATGGGATGTGACTTAGACGTGGGATTAACTAAGGTGGAAGGTGACGTAGATTGATGATTAGGCTCAAATAAGGGATAATTTGATGAGAAGGATTGATGACGTGGAAGGTGCTGATAAAAAAATACGCACGAATTTGTTGGATTAGAAATTTGAATTTCCGAATTAGAAAGAGGTTGACTTTCATGATTTGGTGGTGAGAAATTCGGTAGAAAATCAGTTTGAGTTTCTTGATCTTGTGGAGAGGAAATATTTGGCTGAGTATAAGATTGAGTTTCCTAATTTTTCTGTGGGAAAATATTCGGTTAACTAAGAGGCACAAAAGGAAGAAAATGTTCCAAAAGCAATTCTAGTCTACTAATTCTATGGGATATAAATTTAAATTCAAAAGGGACACGGTTTTACTATGGGAGGAGTATGCGACTTTATCTAATGTCAAATTTGAGTGATTTGTGGAATTAGTTTTGGAATAATCCAAAAAACAGTTAGAAGTGGAATTTGAATAAGACATGTCCTAGAAATTTACTTCTATAATAGTTGACTCTCCCCTTAAGAAAATTTGTGGGATAAAAAGGTTGATTTTCAAAAAGAAAAAATGACATCATGAGATACGTAGTATTTTCGGAGAGAATGATAATAACACTGACATCCTTTTTGGGTGGAAGAATAACCTAGAAAGATATGTTCAAAGGCACAAGAATTTAATTTACTTTGAGATGATTAAGATTATGGACAAAGCCTTTGCATTCAAATACTCGTAATTCTATTTCAGGAAAAAAAAAAATTTTGAGGGTCTGGATATGCCTTCCGAAGACAAGACAACTGGGTTTCAAAATTAAGCACTTTAGATGGTTGCCTATTGATTAAGAAGCAGGCAATCAATACAGCACCATCCCAAGAAGGCTTAGGAACATTGGCAATAAATAACAAGGACCTAGCAACTTCTAAAATATGATGATTTTCCCTTTTGGATACCCCATTTTGTTTGTGAGAATCAACACATAGAGCTATAATGAAGGAGACCATGGTTAGAAAGAAATTGATTGAGGACATAATTAAAATATTCACTGTCATTATTAGTACGAAGTATTTTAATTGATGTATCGTGCTGATTACGAATCATGGAATAAATTTTTTCAAAAATATAAGAAACTTCAGAATTTTGTTTTAATAAATAAAGCCAACACATACGTGTATGATTATCAGTGAAGGTAACATACCACTTTTAATTATGAGGTGTACTAATACGAGAGCATCCCTGCAGTCACTATGAACCAATGCAAATGGATGAAAATTTTGATAAGGACGTGGTTGAAAAGGAATACGCTGATGTTTAGAAATTTGACAAATGTCACAATGAAAATTTTCATTGTTGCGAAACAAATATGCAAATAAACGTCTTAAGTACATAAAATTAGGATGACTTAATCAACAATTGAAAAGCATAATATTTTTACGACGAGAGAGAGTGTGGTGGTTCCATTAACCTCTATATCCTTAGCACTCCCAATCACTCGGTCTGTAGTCTGGTCTTGAAACTGACAAAGAACAAGAAGTGAAGATGGCATTCTGGTTTTGGTCAGCTGTAAGTTCGTTTATGGAAAGTAAATTACAGGAAAAATTAGGGACATAAAGAACATTAGTAAGGTGCAAGGAAGGACTAAGAATAACAATGTCGATACCATAAACTTTAAGAAGAGAACCATTAGCAATTTCAACAGAATGGGAAGTAGAACAAGGATAATAAGAGGTAAAAATATGACGACTACTAGTCATGTGGTCAGAAGCTCCATAAGAAGGAACTGGCAGTAGAGGAGTTCATCAGCTTGGAAAAATGATCTATTTGGGGATTGGTGAAGGGAACAACATCATCGTGTTTGGCAGTGGCTGCGTTTCCAGCACTTTTACGATATCTGACATGTTTGGGGGTGCAATCAACTGATTTACCATGCAACTTCCAACATTTAGCTTTAGTAGGGTACAGTTTATAGTAGAAATCACACTAAGTTGCAGCCCTTATATGATTATCATCACTGTGTCGAGCAACCATAGTAGTGGATTCCAAGGATGAAGAACTGACAACCCGAGCATAACTATTTTCGGTCTCCTCAAGACGTACATCTGCAAAATTTCATCTATACTTGGAAGAGGTTTGGAACCAATAATCCGACCCCGTACATTGTCAAGAGATAGATTAAGACCGGCAAGGAAGTCATAGATGCGATCTATTGCTAATATTCGGCGGTAGATGTCGGCATCAGCAAGATCATTCCACTTTTGTTGCTGAAACAAATCAAGTTCCTGCCAAAGACGAGTCAGAGAATGGACATAAGTGGTACCAGATTCTTCATCTTGACGGTGATTACGAGCACAGGTCAAAGAGAGAACATCTGTAAGGAATCCTCGAGATAAGAATATGCAAGGTAGACAACATCCAGATAGCCTTGGCTGTCGGATAGAGAAGATAAAGTTACCCAATAGGGTTGTCCATGGAATAAATTAACCACGACATGATAAGGGAGTTGTTAATTTCCTAATTGTTGAAGGACGGATCATCGTTGGAGGGTTTTGGATAAACCGTCAAGATAGCCAATCTTCCCCTTCCCCGAATTAACATTTAAATTGAACGGGACCAGGGAATAAAGTTACTACGAGTTAACTTAAAGGCTGAAATAGCCACTAACAAGGATGACATGGAATTATTAGAGAATTAGATGCAGTGGGAGCGATTGTGGAGGTTAGCTGAGAAGTGTTAGAAGCCACCTCAGAGCCATCGCCTGTACTCAATCCAGCCATCATTGTGATGGATTTCATTTCTCTCAACTCAAGAACGCTCTTAAACTATGATAGCATAAAGCTTTCAAGTGGACGGAAATTACTTTATCACTGCTATGAGAGAATAATCTATTTTATTGATTATATTCAAAATAGTTTACACGTTTTAGTATTAGACTGTTTATATGCTATACTGAATAACTAAGTTTTCTAAAAATAAGGAAAGTAGTTTAATATAGGTTAGATTTATTCTAACTATTATACATGCTAACAGAGACCACCATGCGGAAGCTGCGGTCAAGTTTGATAGCTATGTGGACTGGCAATGAGATTGAAGTCGTGTTGATGGAAGAGTGATACTTAGAATTGGATACATCGAGGGAAAATAATCTATCGTAAGTGTTTATTCTATGAGTTAGTTTAGTATTTAAATTTATTTTTCTTGGTTAATTTAGAATTTAATGTAATTTTATAATAATTACCATCTTCATTCGTTTAGTTAGCTGAGATAAAGTAGATATTTAGTATTTGTAGTACTTAGATAATTAGGTTAGTTAGTTCTCTGAGGAAGAATATCTGACTTACTAGATCGAATTTATTACTTGTGTGATCCGTACGCTTGTGAGCGTGTGTTTTAGAGCAAAAAATCGGCTCGAGTGACAGAGTGGTTGTGCAAGGTAGGCTTGGATCGGTTAGTGGCACAATGGAACAAGAATGCTGAGTGTAATGGTGCTATGTGGGTCCCGACTTGAGTGCAACAGTGTTAGTTTAGTTAGCAGAATTAGCCAATTATGACTATCCATATTGAAATATTTCGTAAGCCTATCGCAGTTTTAAGGAGGATTCATAGAACCCGCCAAGATGACAAGACTCCCTAAGCCCTAAAATGGAGTGCTTCCGTGAGTTTCATACTGAATCCATATCAATCTCAAAGCGACATGGTTTCTTGAAGACGATAGGAAAAAAATTATTCGATCTCTTGAAGACCCAGTTGGATTATCTTCAGTCGGTTGTGTAAACAACACCGATGCCTTAAGGAAATTCTATGAAAGCCATGTCTAGAAGGGACAAACTTCAACAAGTACAACTCTAAATCGATGAAATCAAAAAAAAAAAGTTGTCAAAATTAAGCATTCCTCTTAGTGACTCCATTGAGATCGTGATATGTGAGGTGAAGTGTGAAAGCAACCAAGAGACAAAGACGAATATGGGAGAGTGTGAAATAATGAACGATGATAGTTTTGGTGAGGATGAGTTCGAAGCTTTGACAGAAAATAATGAATCACGTTATATATCATCCCCTCTCGAGATTCACATCATCTTACCGCCATTGCTCATCAAGGAGTATTTACATGAAGACCCAATATGGTCGTCATCCTCCTTATCCTATTTCGGGCCGTTCTTTGAAGCCTCTCAATCACTTCAAACCAAGGGGAGCCCCTCCGTACTCATATTCCAAGAAATGTTTTATCTTTCCAAGTATGAGGGCATCGACAACAAAGACTAGTGAGATGTATTGTGTGACACGCATTATGGAAGGAAGTCATTCTTTGACAAGTTGCTATAACTTAATAACATCGGGTTATAAATGATAAATTTAGCACTTCTTGAGAGACAACCCAAGGTCTTCAAAGTTGCATTTAGTTTCCACATGCCTCGATTTCTACGACCAATTGTCGCCACCAACATTTGACTAAACCGGTATAACTTCATCCCTTAAAGTAAGATTCCTTTCCCTCTTATTATTTTGAACATTGAAGACAATGTTCATTTAAGTTTGGGAAGAGGAATAATTTTTGTTGGGTAGTCGGTATTTGGTTATGTGGTAGCATGTTTGCTTTGCATTTCCACTCATTTAGGTTAGTTTCATTGCATTTAAGAGTATTTCTTGTGTATTTAGTGTTAGCTTTCCTAGTTATCGATACAAAGAATGAATTTCATGAGCTGTTTTTGAACATTTATGACCGTGATTTGACTGAGTGATTGGTTCATACTTTTGATTATGCTTGGTATTTTTTCCAACCTTTGTGCACAAATTTCTCAAATCTCTAGGTCTTTTAAACTTTTGAATTAGTTTTTTTTACCTTTAAGTTATATTTCATAAGCACTAGAACCTTTTTTAGCACTTTTCAAGGCCAAATTTGAACACTTAGAAATGTAGAGGACATGGTTTAGGCTATCGATTACACCGTTTGAGCCAGATAGCCGACCCAAGTTGACATTTACCCCTTTGTGTCTCGTTTTGAGCCTTTCAAAGCCTTTTCTTTGGTATAAACCTTTTTGTTAGATTCTTAGCCAAGAAAAGAATTCCTCAACATGTTGTGGTAGGCTTTTCACAGTTCTTATTGCACCAGTGTCGTCAAAACTATTAAAAAGTTATGTTAAAAATAGTTGACAACTGTTATAATGTGTTGTGGAAATGTTTTTACTTCACTTTCATAGCAAATGACGTTAAAACATAGTTTTAACAGCACTTGAACTTTCCACGATACTGGCATCAAGGACAGCTCGATTTATGACGTGAAAAAGAAAATACATCATGTTTGGAATGTCTTAGAATGCATATTGTGTAGTAGTGTCATCATCCTAGCGAGGATCCCTAGCCTTGTATATATTTGAAAACCTTGATTGTCACCTTGCATAAAGTACTCAATTTCCGGAAAAAAAAAAACAAACAAACAAACAAAAGAAAAATTTATCCTATTTTCCTTTGAATGCTATCATCCTCCTTAGAAAATAAGTTTGGGAGGAGGCCTTAATTAAAAAATAATATTCGAATAAGGAGGGAAACATGGAGAGAAAATCAGTGAAGAATATGAGCGTTCAAGGTGAATCCAAAGAAAACATACTTGAGGTTAGAACCGGGATATTTTGGGATCATATGGGAACGTCACAAGGAAATTAAGATGGTTCTTGTGAAGAGAGCTAGGATCACTTGTGCTTAAATTTATCTTTCTCATCTATAGTAGCCCAGTTTAACATCCCAAGCTTATAATGACCTACTAATATTGTATTACTCTTAAGTGTTCCATTAGTGGAGAAGGGTGCGACAATTGGGCCTATGGCTACTCCAAAGTCATAATCTGGAAATTTAGCTCTTGTTTCTACTTTTAAGATTCTATGTTTTTAGACCAAAGATACGAGAGGCAATTTACACACTTATGGAAGACCCGAGCATGTGAGAAAGGTGTGCCGAAACCAAAGACTCTCACAATCCATATATTTCTTAAGAACTCTAGAGAAGATTTCTATACTGTGATGTAAACACGGGATACTAATTGTGAGCAGACTCATTCACATTGGTCAAGTTATTGTTGTTTAGGCATTTGTTTTCATTTGGTATTTTGCATGAAAAATTTAGATGGTGTCACAATATACTTTGCGTATTCACTCTTGACATGTCTTTGTTGCTTTAAGACAAGCAACCATTCATGTTTGGGGCAGTGATGAGTGCATATTTTAAACGTTTATTGTACCTAATTTCTAGCTTGTTTTGGTATATTTTCCTGAATTTTTTGTAGAATTTGATGTCTTTCTTATGTGTATAGATCTTGAGGAAGAAAATATGTGTCTGAGGTAAATTGAGAAAGGAGTTACAAGATTCGTCGCTCGAGACAAGAGATGAAAAGAGGAGCAAAACAAGAAAATCAGAACCATTCGCGAGTCCTCGTCAGGTTCAACAAGCCATTGCAAGTCGTGGCGATCCTATATAAGAAAAATTGACGAGAAGTCATAGTTTCGAATCAAAATGGACAAAAGGCAAAAATTTCTGAATGCCTGATGAGTCCTCGCCAACTGCTCTATAAAAGGTCCAAATTGCCTCTTTTGAGTTAACTAACGAGATCGAGGCTTAGAATCGATCCATTGGAAATTAACCTAAAACATGGTGAACATGATATTTAAACACAAGGGCAACGAGAAAAAGTGGAGAACATGCAAGGAGATTGTCAAGAGAAGAGAAGAAAAATTTTCCGGAGCAAGGAGAAGACTTCAAAACTGTACAATGGAGTCATCTGCAAATCATTCTTCGAGTTTTCTTATTTTCATACTCTCCTTCTAATTTCTTTTGTAAATCTTGAACCCTAATTTGATTACTAAATTTCTTATTGTTTAGCCAAGATAGGCTTATTCTCAATGTTATCTTTTTGCATGTTACATTAATAAATCATTCATTCTTTATCTCCATTGCTTACGTGCTTATATACTTAATTTTATGTTCTATTGCAATTGGAAAATTGGTAGAATTATTAGGTTAAAATCAATTAAACTCGGGAAAGACAATTAAATTGAGCCGAAATAGCAAGTAATCTAGTTTTGGAACCCTTAAGGATCAAAGGTGATTGGAATTCCTAGATAGTTTAGACTAAGCCGTAGGGACAGAAAGGTGATTGGAACTAGTTGTCTAGGGCCATTTGTAATTGTTAATAATCTATAATGAGTGGATGCATTAGTTAGAATTAGTAACACAACAAAACAATTAACATGTTGAAGCTGCAATCGAGCTCATTATTTCCTTAGGCTAGTACTGAGATAGAAGTCGCGTTGATGGAAGAGTGAAACTGAGAATTGGATCTATTTAGGTAAGCTAATCGATCCTAGGTTTTAATTCTCTGAGTTAATTTAGTATTTAATTTTTTTGCTTGATTAATTTAGAATTTAATTTAATTTTATAAGAATTACCTTCCTAATTTGTGTAGTTAGCCTAGATAAAGTAGATATTTAGTATTTACAGTACTTAGTTAATTGGGTTACTTAGTTCTCTGTGGGAACAATATATGAACTCATTAGATCTATTTTATTACTTGTACTATATGTGCGCTTGCGATATGTTCATGTTTGTTTTACATTGAACACTCAGCTCAATTGACAAAGCAACTGTGCAAGGTAAACTTGGCTAGATTAGAGGCGCGACGACACAAGAATGTCATATGTGATGGAGCTACGTAGGTCCTAGCTAAAGTGCGGCGGCATGACTTCTCGGCTGGACCGTGGCACGGTCGTATGACAGCACGAGGTTTGGCGCAACAAATTTTGGTCAAATTCGCAGAGCCCATAGGGATACAGAGGTTAGACGACGAGGCACATGGGAATTCTATCAAAGTTAGGTTCTCTCACGAATGAGACGTCAGTGACCAATGCTCGTTCAACTAGGGATTTAGGTGCAACGGCACGTGACCAATACGTGGTTCGATGAGTAGGCGGCGATGATGTAAGGCACACAAGTCAGAGTTTTGCTATAAATCGGGGTCTTCCAACTCAAACGGAGTATGGGTATCGCGCTGGTAGGGGTGAAATTAATAACCGAATTACCGAAAAAAAAAAATTAACCGATTACCGATAAAACCAAAAATTCGGTTTTAATAACCAAATATACCGAAGTTAATCGGTGCGGTTTTTTAGCTAATAGGCAAAATAACCGAATAACCGGTTGTATAACAGAATAACTAGTTTTTTAACTATTTTAAACTAATATATAATATTTTGTGTTTATAACAAATCAAATAGGTTGGTCTGGTAGAATCGTTGTCACGCCTTGTTTGTCCTTACTCTCTACCCACTAAGGTTCGAACCCCAGCCAAGGCCAATGTTTAGAATTTTTTTTATTTTTAATTTTAACAAAGGGAAACTCAAATGTGCGTGTAGTAGACTCGAACCTCAGACCTAGAAGCAAGGTAAAGCAGCCGGCTGTGCCACTTTGCCAACTTACCTCATGTGATTAATTTAAGACTAAAATTATATATAATATATAACTGTTTTTTTTAATATTCGGTTAAAAACCGATTTAACCGAATTAAAAAATAAAAAATTCAGTTTTCGGTACAATCGGATTTTATCTGAAAAAAAAAAATCGATTTCGGTTTTGAAAATTAAAAAACTAAATATTCGGTTTCGGTGTTAAAATTGTGAAGAAAAAAAAAACCGAATACCAGCACCGCTTTCACCCTATGCGTTGGGGTGTGTTCCGTGGGGATGGAATCGTCGCAATGTGGGGTAGGGTCCGCGCGTGTTGATAGCGGCTCAGTAGTTGTCTATTAGTGGCTAGGGTTTTTGTTGAGGAAAAAAAGAGAAAGAATTTAGGGTTTTCCATAGGCAGAAATGAAAAATAATATTTATTTCTTTGAAAATTTGAAAAAATTACTCGAAGGCTAAAAACGAAAAGGTAAGAATTTTAGTATCAGATTCACGTCAAAAATCGACTTCTAAGACCTTCAAAAAAATTAAAAATGAAACTTATAAAATAAACTAATACTGCTACAAGGACAAATACGAGCAATTTTCAGTATACTGGACTGTGCTTCCTTTGATACAAAATTTAAGGGTTCTAAAGTATAATTTCGAACTGCATTGAAGTTGAAAACAAAATTCTAGAGTGATGTACCGTTTGGGCCACTACACAACGAAGGTAGGTGGCGGTGGCCACAGGGACAGAGGGAGAGTGAGACTAGTGGGGGCTGAAGCTCCCGCTAGACTTTTGATTTTTTGCAATAGCTCATGTAAAATTGGATCAAAACTCTTTTAGTATTAAGAAAAAATAGCTCAAGCCCCCACACAGTTCAAAACTTTGTAACTAAAAGCCCCCACAATTCCAAGCCTAATCACCAAAAGTCATCACATCTCAAAGCCTAATAACCCAAAGTCTGATTGCAATCTTTGAAAAAAAAACAAAAAACAAAACAATTACAATTAAATTATTCATTCTCACTCTACCAAATTCATCTATTATAATTTTTTTACTATTATTACTATATATTAGCTATTATTATTATTTGCTTCTTGTACGTGGTTTCATATACAACTTAAGCTCTAAGATCATTACACATTAATGTTTGAAGGACATTTATTTTTATTACACCTGTGTTTGTAGGGTAATTTCTTAACGAGTTGATTTGCGGTTCTCTCTTTTTTTACTTCTTATTTCTAGCTCTTGTGCATGCACAATATTTCGGTATTCTCTTTGAATACATTTAATTACATTATTGTATTATGTCTTTCTAATATGCCATGGTTAACTCTTTATTCAATAATTTATTTATTTTGATTGCTTAATATTCTAAGTAAATTGGTAAATCGAGTCTTGTTAGTATTTAATCATTTTTTTAATTTATATTTCAAGAAAATGGCCATAGTTTCATAAAATTAAGAAACTAGTCATTAGCCAGTACAAAATAAGGGTAAAAAGGTAAAATCGATGCATCATACAGTTAAAAAAAAAAAGACTATTTTCTTAACTAATTGAAACATTGATTATTTTTTTAAAATATTCTTTAAAAATAGCTATTTACTTAATAATATCTTATTTATTTATGATATAGTATTTAATTATGTGCTATTTTAATACAAGTTTATAGACATTATAATAAGCTCTCCCAACAAAATTTTTTGGCTCCATCACTGGTGGCCATGGTTTAGGAACCAAAAAGAAAGCGAAAAAAAAAAAGACAAAAATATTGTATGTGATAAAGACCATGTATATTATTGTGTATCTCTTATTTATTTGCCAAGCTTAGATTCTTTTCTTCTTTCCTCTCCAATTCTGGGATTAATAAGTACTAGAATTATGAAAAAAGTATCAATGTATGGTGCCTTATAGTACCATGAATTTAGTAAACATTAACCGAATTTATTTGGTATTTATCTTTCTTTTTTTTCATGTTTTAAAAAATGACCAACATATTTAAAAATTGAGTTATTAGCCGCTATGAAGAGAAAAATACATTTTCATGAAGTTAATAAAATAATTTATTTTGTTAATTAGTCAAAATATTAACTATGTTTGAAACACCATTTAAAAAATGATAATTTACTCAATTATTTCATATTAACCAACCACATCATAGAATTTAAATTATCATTTAGGCATCTTTAAGGTTTTGGTTTTTTAATGTGAATCACAGTATTACATTTATTTTTATAACCCAAGGTGTTGGAAAACAAATAGCTTAATTTAGGAATTTTAGATTTTTAAAAAAAAAACTAAAATGAAACTGTTGCAAAACAAAGACCAATTTTAACATTTTCAGTAAAAAAAAAAAAAAAAAAAGGAATCATTATGGGATGCCTAAATGATATTTTTTAGATTCTAAGAGGTAATTTTAACATTACCATTAATTTTCGGTAACGATTAAACCGTAACCGTTAACCGTTTTCCAAAATTTTTATTATTATTTTCAAATTTTATATATATTTTTATTTATTTTATAATTTTCATATAGTTTTTTAAAAAATAATAATAATAATAAATGCCAAAACGGTTCCAAACGATAACCGTTACTGAAAAAGTTGCAGTAATGGTTAACCGTTACCGATAAAAACGATAACGGAACCGTTACAAACGGTTTCAGTAACGGTTAAAACCGTTACTATTTACTGAATTTACACCTCTAGAAGCATGTGCAACACATATGTCAAAATCTGTCCAAAATTTAATGCCGTGAGAATTTTGAACTTGATTATCAGATAAAAAAGAGTTCAAAGAGATTTTTATTAAGAAAATTAGATGATGACCAAAATATTATCTGAGGAAAAAGTTCAAAGATTATTTCAACTAATAATCCTTTCAAGTTTATCCAAATATATAATCATACCTTATTATAACTATTTTTTATAATAATATATTCGGATCACTTATCATTTTCTCAATAGTCATTCGATAGCTGTTTTATTTTTTTTCTACTTTATGCAACGAAAATTTAATTTCTCTTTGCTATTAGAGGCAGTCCATTAATGAAAAATAGGACCACGGAGCAATCACCATCTAAAGATCTAAGAAAATCTAGTTGTTTGCGCAGACTGGCGAGGTGGGTGATGTGATGTGATGCCACAACTAGATTAGAGGTCAACGTGTCATCAGATGGTTCAATGTGCTGGTGAATCCGCACATACTGAGGTCGGTCCACAACTACAAACAACCTTGTTCGTCACTATTAAACATGTCTCTTTCTCATCAATTTATCAATAGTATATTTTTGCGTGTATGCATATATATGTATTTATATTTTTATATATAAATTAGAGAGAGAGAGAGAGAGAGACTAGGAAAATAATTATATAAAGATAATTGTCTTGCTAATTTTGTGGTTAACATTACGTAGTATGTTAATTTTTTAATAATTAGATGCAATATTTTTTGAAGCACAATTATTATTATTATTGTTATTACTAAAAGCTTGAAAATTGAAATTGGTTATTTTATTACACTTTTATCATTTAATGTGCAAGACTAAATAATAATTTAAAGAAAAAAATAAAACTACATATAAAAAAAATATCTTATTTAAAAACTCTAGCATACTACTTTTCTATTGCAATTGTATTGTATAACAAATACGATTATCAAAAATAAAAAGAAAATCTACAAGTAATAATTAATAATGATAAACACAAACGGTATAGCCACAAGAATGGGGCACCTCAGCACGGTGGAAGGAAAAAAAGCCAACCTTTATCCGAACACGTCATGGGGTCCCAAAAGCACAATCCACTCTTCATTATTAGGATTTTGACACCATTGTATGTGTGACAGTGTGAGGCAAACACACACTGACCCCACAATCTTGAATCATATCTCTCGCACAGTGCATGCTTGTTGGCTGTCTGTTGCCCATGTGAGGTAAAAAGTAAAAAAGAAAAAGAAAAATCATTGAAATCGCTAACTGATTTAAACAACATTACAAATAATAGTATATATAAATTCAGATACGTTTTATAATTTAAATGGTATTTTTAATTATTTATTCAATTACATTCTAGCCCCATCCATATATTTCATTATTATTTAATTAAACGGTGTTTTTTAATTATTTATTCAGCCGCATCCAAATTATTTTACTTTATGTAATTAGATGATCTGCTACGAAAACAATTATGATGATTTTTGTGCATAAAATTAATTAGAAGAACAAACTTCCAAAAAAAAAAAAAACCAGATTCAAGCGCAAAATATTCGGAGGAGAACAAACATTTCATCAACTCACTCCGAGTGTGGATATGATCTGTAGACTGTAGTTGTTTAGAGTTTGGTACAACGGCCGGGTAATTTTGGCCACAGAATCATTTGATTAAAAATCATAACGGCAAAAACTTCTGAATTCAAACATATTTACCATTAGAATATCAAGTTTGTTTATTAAATTAGCGGTTTTTCTCTCATCCAAATTGCCTACTCTTCTAGGCAAACACGATCTACTCGGGCCTTTAACATCAATTCAATATCCATATATACATCAAGACTTGACCAAGATTAAAGAAATTTAAAATTGACCAACAGAATCATCAAAGGATTCAAAGTTGTAGAATTGCATGAGAAATGCAATTTCTTTGAGCACAAAATACATCACGATGGACCATGGCCATAATACGCTTTTCAGCACGCAAATTTCATTTCTATCTGTGTCTCCCTTAAAACAGAAGCTAATTTGGAACCAAATTTCGGACCAAACTATCTAAAGAGAAGGATTTAAAAAAAAAAAAAAAAACATTGACATTTTTCCTCTTTCCTCAATTATGTTAAACGAGAGAAAAGGAGCTAAACCTACAAATTACAAAACTCAACCCAAAAAAATAAAAATAAAAAACACTAAAGTCTTCTGTATCATTTCTGTCAGATATGAAATATATCATCATATTACTATTTATAATTATATTGTTTGACCAAATATATAATGGAATACATGTAACTGCTATTGTTATTGTTGTTGGTGGTGGTGACGACGCTGGGTCCTCCTCAGATCCACGACGACGACGCTGACGTTGTCGGAGCTGTGCCTGGCGAGGGCGAGCTTCGTGAGCAGTATGGAGGCGTCGGAGCAGGCCTTGTCGGAGCTCTCGGGCGAGGCACGCAGGCACATGCGCGCGACGCCGCACGCCGTGTCGTTCGAGACCACGTCCCACAGACCGTCGCTCGCCAGGATCAGGCACTCGTCGCCGTCCGTGCGCTCCGTCACCGTCACCTCCGGCTCCGCTATCACGTAGGGCTTCAGGTAGTTGTCTCCGATCGCCCTCGACATAGCCAGCATCCCCAAAACCCTCGCACCATCCCAGTATATCACCCTCCCTCCCGCCGCCTCTATCCGCACCAGCTCGTCCGGCCGATCCGGCTGTAACCAAAAAAAAAAAAAATTGTTAGTCACCGCAGATTTCTAAGGGTATTTTTTAATTTTGTTTTGTTGAAAGAATTGGCGATCCGAAGGCAGACCTTGTGGTCGGAGGAGAGGGGGACGGCCAGGCCGTTGCGGGAGAGGACAGCGCGGGAGTCGCCGCAGTTGGAGACGACGATCTTCTCCGGCGTGAGGACGGCGACGACGGCGGTGGACCCCACGGCGTCGCACTGCGGGGTCTGGAGCTCGCAGCGGCAGCTGGAGGACTTTAAGTCTCCCGCACCATTCCGTTCCTGCACCTCCGCGTCCATATGCAGGAAGCTCCGCTCCATCGCCTCCTTCCACTCCGCCGACTCCGACGCCGGCGAGATCTCCTCCTTCACGATCTCGTGGAGCCGGTCCTTGCACTTCATCGCCACCTGAGAACAGAGAGTCAAAGCGTTAGGATTCTAAATCTTAGACTATCGAGAGAGAGATCGAGGTGATTTGAAGGATCTAGGGGCTTTACATGAGAGCAACCATGGCCGTCGAAGACGCCGAAGAAGTGGAGACGGTCGGCTTCGTCTTGCGAGAAGCTAGGGTGAACCGAGACAGCGTCTTCCATGTCTCTCCTCCGGCCACACACCGAGGTCAAGCCGAACCTGGGGTTCTCGACCCGGACCGGCTCGGCGGCCGGCGCCGAGCTTATCTCGCGGGCGGCGCGGGTCGCGCCGTTAACCAAACTCGTAGCTCCTTCCTTCGCCTTGCGGCGAGGCTCCTCCAGCTTCCGCCGCTTCGGCGAGCACTCCGGCACCGGCGCCGGAGGAGGCACGGCCACGTCGGCGATCAGCTTGTACGCCGTGAGAATCTCCATTTTGCGGCGCTTCAAGGACTGAAGCGAGCTCGGCTCCATCGCCGCCGAGGCCTCGCCTTCGCCCACAACCCCACAGCAAATTCCAGCCATAGACGAACGAAAGCACAAAGAATAGAAGTACTGATTATCGTCTTCTTCTTCAGAGGGAAAGCACCAATCAAAAGAATTAACCGAAACCAAATCGAACTAAAACAAGAAAGGTTTGTGTGCTTCGGGAGGTTCTTAAAAAAGCAATGAAACCGTACAGACAATGAGAGTCTGAGAGAGAGAATGAGAGAGAGAGATTGGAAATGGTGTGTTGGTTTTTCTGAAAAGAAAGGTTTTGTAATGAAAGCTTTATTTATGCGAAGCCGGCCGCCCAAAATTACAAATGTTATTGAGGGAGTGTGGGACCCGCGAAAACCCAAAACACGGGTAACGGGCAGCTTTCAAAGCTGCCCGTCACCATCGCGGGCAGGATCCGACATGTCCAGTTGGCATGACGTCGAGGGTACTGAATACGGAGAATTCAATCTGAGCCGTCGGATCTTCGTTCTCTCTCCTGATCAGAATAGACCACGTGGTTTCGCTTTTTGGTGATGGGAACGTGGACCAATGGGATCGAACCACGGATATAGCTGAAACGGCCTCTCTTTTCAGACACGCATGTGGTCCTTTCGACCCCGCCTAATATTATTATTTTTAATTATTTTAATTATTGTTAATAATTAAAAGAGAAAATTATTTAAACAATATTTTTTTTCTGTTGTAATAACTTCTTCTAAGATATCACCACGTGGCTGGATCGCCGATGGGCAATATTCGATGTTTGATTCGTTCGTCCACACGCTTTTCCACCGCTTGGATTATCACGCGCTCTTGTAGATTCTTTTCTTTTTTTTTTCTTTTTTTTTTAATTTACTTTTTCTTCGTCCACGTCTTATGGACAAGTTCATAAAGGAATAGCCACGGTTTTGGGTTTTGACTTGAAAAAATAATATGTTTATAGAATATATTATAGGGTGAAGTAGGCAAATACCCAGAATTTATATAACAATAAAAATAAATACCTAAACTTTTAAAGTAATTGAGTTTTTAGTCAATTTGTGAATTACTTGCACATGCTTTTGGTAACAAAGTGAATTACCACCACTTATCACAGTGTAAGTAATTCTATCTTTTGGGTAGTTAGTTACATTTTTCAAAAGATTGGGTAATAACTTACATTAAGTTTTAAAAATTGGGTATTCACTATAATTTCTCTATATATTATTATATAGAAAATGTTAGGAATATTAAAAAGTCATTTTAATATAAATTTTCATGTTAAAAGACACGTATCAAAAGTTTGCTGCTATTGAATGTCCTGAAATTTGTTTTTTTTTTTTAAATCATATATGATCGTTAACCTTATCTATAGAATATTTGAATTTTAGTAACTTAATATGTTAAAACTAGCCACGCATAATCAATAACGAAGAAAATTAGAATTCATAATTTTTCACATAATATTAAGATTAGTTTGCACTTATAATCTCAAAACTCGTTGTCTTTTCAAAATTTGTCTTTAATTTTTTCATAGCAATTACAATTTTACTTATAAGTCTAAAGTAATAACAACGTTAATTTTGTGTTGAAACAATTTGCATGACGACTTTTAAACTTGTAGAGCTCGTCAAGTTATCCCTTAAATTTTTCTTTCTTATACTGTAGAAATTGCCAAGGGAAAAATTGTGTACTTGCCAAACGTCAACAAGATTAATGGTCTCCAATGCAAATTATTCTAATATTAATCAAACAAATATGTATACGTCATTCTATGTCAAAATTACGAACAAGCCACAATCAATTTTGAAAAATTGTTCAAAAGTATTTTATTTATATTTACTTTTATTTTATGTAAGTTTAATACAATAATATGTTGAGTTTTATACTTTAGTTAAACAAATATGCTGTGGTTGAAGTTCTGTAACTAGGCTTTTTTTTTATTGTATGATATTAAAAGAAATATTGCCGTGCGTGTTACTTTTTGACAGCAAAATTAAACAACAAAGTGCTTATTTTTATTACAAACGGAGAAGACAAAAAGAGACAAAATAGAAATTTATCAATAAATTTATTGACATGATTTGTAATAATGACATGTATTATAACTTGAACTTCAAAAGTGAAATTGAATCGAATTTTTGCAATTGTGTGAATTTTTAAATATAAGACGTAAATGTTATAAAAAATATTTCAAGGTGAAATTGAACTTTGGAGAAAGAATTTGAAATTTAAAAATCTCATTGTGATGAAAATGAAAATATATAGAAAACTACATGCAAAAGTGTGAATATTACACATTAAGGGTAATGTATCGTATCATTTTCATATTTACTACATGTACTCTTTTTCGTATGTTATGGTTAAAACAATATCCATAATTTTTAATTTTTAACTAAATATTTATCTTTAACGGGAAAATTATAAAAAATAGTAATTTTACTTATATATTTGAAAATATGATAATATTACTATTTAGTAAGAAAATAGTCACAAAGTAATTATAGAGAATGAAGTTCATTCATGTATTATCTTATAATTAGACTATGATTATATTTTTAATTTTTGAAACATTAACTAAAATTTTAAAAATAATTTTTAAAATAACCTATTTCACCCATTTTTTTTAGTACAGTTCACATGTCATATTTAATTAGAATTATATATCCAATAGTATTTAAATGTAAGAGATTCATCAAAAATAAAAAAAGTTACGAATATATTTTAAAATTAATTAACAATTTAGCTATATACTCAAAACAAAACAATTAATATTGAACACTTAAAATAATTAAATAAATAATTTATTTATTAATAGTCACTTATTACAAATAAATATTTTTTTATAAATATTAAAATATTAAATATCCGTTTAAATCAGGGTCAGTTAAGTAAATAATCATTTTAGACTGTGTGTTTTTAAAAAAAAAAGATCAGTTAGGTAAATAGTTATTTTGGACTATGTATTTTTAAAAAATAGCCACAGTTTCAAAAAATTTTAAAACTAGTCATAACAAATGTAAGAAATTTCTGACAATAACAAAATTACAAATAAAATTACTGCCAGAAATTTCTGACAATAACAAAATTACACATAAAATTACTATCAGAAATTTATGACATGTGTAAAAAAATTTTAAAAGGACTGGTTTTTAAATTTTCAAATTGTGACTATTTTTTAAAATTATTTTATAAAAAGGGAATATTTTCTTAAAATTTCCTTGACCACTTATTTGGCCCCCTTGTTTCACTCATTCCATTCCATTTCATTTTATTTTTTTAACTTTCCTAATTGTACAATCTATCCCATTTCATTTCATTTTATTTTCAACTATTTTTTCAACTTTCTAAATCTCTATATAATATTTTTAAATCTTAACTATTTATACCACCTCAAAATTCGTAAAGTCGAACCATTCAACATTATTTTTTCAAAATATTCCAAACTATTTTGAAACTATTTTTTTTATTCCAAAAAATAAGATAGAATTGGTAAAATATTCAGCCCAAACAAACAGTTAAATTATGTATTAAAATATAAGTATTGACCATGATTTTTTTAATAGTAAGAAGTATTAAAAAAAAAAAAAAAGGAGCGTGAAGTCACGGCACGCGAGCGGTAGGTGGTGGTGGTGCGAGGTTGGGGCCGGGGGGGTTCGTCTGGTCTCGTCTAGTTGTGCGATGAAAGCGTCTACGTAACAAAGGGAGGACTGAGACACGTGTGGGACCACCATATTCAACCTCGATTGACGCCTCGCAGAATATCTGAGCCTTCGGCTTCCTCTCCATCTGCCACGTGCTCCTCTCTGACGTGGATCTGAAGCTGCCTTCCCCGTTCCTCGCAGGGGACACGTTTCACCCACTTGCCTTCTCGCCTCTCTGACTCTCTTTTATTAAAACTATTCTTTTTCTTTCTTTCTCTCTTTGGTCCCTTTCTTATTCTTTATTTACACCTCACATCCTTCTTTCTTTCCCCAAATATCAAGAGAGAATGTGACACCTCTCACTCATTTTATTTTTTAATTCGCAGGGTTGTTCGCTGGAGCCCATCTTCTACCTTTATTTCTCTCTCTCTCTGGCTTTTTTTTTTTTTTTTCTTTCATAATTTTGTTTTTTCCAATTTCTACTTTATTCTCTCTTTTTGACCCACTTTGCATTGACTAGCGAGGCAAATGTCAAAACCTTTCAAATTTGCTTGTTTGGGTTCTTCTTCAAATGTGTAGTGTGCAAGCGCGAGGAGTGTTTTCATTGATCATAACTATTTCGATCGGCATTCTTTAGAGTTTAATCTTTCTAAGTTAAGATGACACATTTAACATTACAGAAGCCTAGATTAGAAGAGAGCGACTAAGAGGTTGATTTGAAAATTTAATTTAATTTTTTTTTTTTACTTCTTTATCCTTAAAAGTTATTATTTACCCCTTTTTTGATTACCCTATTTTACTCATTTTATTTCATTTTAGTTTTTTATTTTTTTCAATTTCCTTTAATCTTACAATCCATTCTATTTCATTTTATTTTTTTCAACTATTTTTTCAACTTTCCAAATCCTGAAATCCCTATACAATATATTTAAATCTCAATAAAGTATACTACCTCAAAATTTGCAAAGTCAAACAATTTCAAACTATTTTTCAAACCACTTTTTTCCATTCTAAGAATATAATAGAATGCTCAAAATGAGTTATCCAAACAAGAAGTTAATTTCGCTCATTTTCAACAAAATTTAAATATATCTATATAAATATTATGTTATAGTAAAAAGTACTTTTTAGATTATTAATCTAATTTTTTCTTTCTTAGATCTCAATTAGAACAGTGCAATGAAATAATAAATTGAATTTGCAAGTTAAATATACAATTTTAACTGCTTTTCAATTTAAATCAATAGTCTATTTAATATTTAATATTTAGCTATTTTCTAATCAATGTTTTAAATAAATGACTTACGTTTTCAAAAATTAGAAAACTAGCCATTAATTCTTTAAAAAACTAAAAGCGTGAAAATAACATCATATTATCATGTAGTTAAGAAAATAATTAATAATTATCTTAATTAATGAAAACATTGACTATCTTCTTAAAACGTCATCTAAAAAGCCGGCAATCTGGGTCTAGACACGAGACACGACACGAACACGACACGACTTAAGCGGGTTTGGGTCCTCCCTTAATGGGTCTGGGTCTAACCGGGTCGGACACGATTAACACGATTAAATAACGGGTGAACACGGCACGAACCCGCAAACACGATTAGACCCAATTAGACACGATTAATAATTGGGTCTTAAATGGGTAGACACGATTACGACCCAATAAGACCTGATTAAGACACGTTTACTAAACGGGTCTTAATGGGTAGACACGATTACGGCACGTTTAATGCCCATATATATATTTTAATTTTTTATCATATTTCTTAATTATTTTGTATTTTTTCTTTTTCTTTTTTATTTTTTTAATTTCAATTTCGAGCGCCCATTTTCTTTTGTATTTCTCCCTTTTCTTTTGCATTTTATTTATCTAATTTTCTTGTTGTTGTTGTGAGTTGTGACATAGGTTTGATTATGTTTTTGTTTGATGGATTGTTATGACTTAGGTTTGATTATTGATTTCATTGATGGATTGTTGTGACTTTGGTTTGATTATGGTTTTATTTGATGGATTGTATGGATTGTTTTATACTTTATGATTTTACTTGATAGATTGTTAGTTATTTATTTATTTATTTATTTATTTATGTTTAAGGGATTAACTTGTGGCTATGTTTAATATTGATAGACTATAATTATGTTTTGGTGTATTAATCACTCAATTTTTAATTATTTTTTATAGTTAATACATTTTGGGATAAATGGATCTTAATGGGTTCAAGACCCGTTTAAACCCATTTAAAAATAGGTTGTGACCCATTTGGACCCATTTAAATAAATGGGTTCGTGGGTCAGCACGACCCATTAAGACACGATTAGACACGAATAGTAACCGTGTCTTAATGGGTCATGTCTGGGTCTGTTAAAAAATAAATGGGTCGTGTCTGGATCTTCATTCTAGACACGATTAATAAATGTGTCGTGTATGGGTCTAATCAAAATTACGTGGACACGAATAAGACACGACACGAACACGACCCACGACACGAATTGCCACCCCTACTAAAAATGACTATTTGCTCAATGATCTCTTAAATAAAAATGCTCTAAATTTTTTTAGTTTAAATCGCGAAACAACCAATGTATTCTTAATATTGTCCTATCTATATTGTATTAGATTTAGGGTTAAGTTCTAAATTAAACAAAGTCATTTTTCTGCTTGATGTTTTAAGAAAATAGTCAGTATTTCAATTAATTAAGAAATTAGTCATTTCGTAACTACACGATGATGTGCATTTATTTTTATGCCTTAGTACTTTTATGTATTAGTGACTAATAATTTAATTGTTTGAAACGTTGATCATTTATATAAAACATAGACTAAGAAATGACCAAATACTAAATAGACTCATTTTTATAATCTTTTTAAGCCTGGAATTACTAACTTTCTCATACCTCAAAATAATATATAAAATTAGTATATTTTATTAAAATAGGATGCATTTGGTATCTTGATTGGATTGGATTGAATTTGTTGGATTGGATTAAGATTATATTTAATATTGTTATATGTATGTTGTTGTATATGATCGAATTATAATGATGATTTTTTTAAAAGAATTAAAACAAATGGCAAGACATATAAAAATATTAAATTATTTATATATATATATATATTAAAATTTAATTGAAAAGTGAATAAAAATCAAGTTTTTGTTCATGTAATAGTTATATTAAAACGCCATGCAACATTAGTAAAGAATAATGTGAGAATTAAACATGTAATGATTTATAATCATTGCACTAGTCTCTTATGCAAATAACCCGCCTAACCTGAGCAACTCAACAAGTGATCCGAACTCAATCCGACTAACCCTAATCCATTCAAATTCAATATATAATTTTGGCCAATCCAACCCAATCCGACATCTTAGCGTAGGGTTTAGGGTTGTGATTTTTAAAGACCGGGTTGACACCTAACCCAATATGATATTTAAACTCCATAAAAGAATATGTAGATTTTTTTGTGGTTTAAGAGGTTTTTAACTTGCTAACTTATTCTTGCCATAATTTCACCACATTGTCCAAACCTTTGTATTATGATATTTCTTCCTATATTTATTTTTGTAAAAGTTTTATTTCAAATAAAAATTTTAATTTACATTAATTAGAAAAAAAAATGTCATATTTTTTTTTAAATATCCAAACCGGTTAACTCAACCTGACCCAACCCTATCATGATCGAGTTTGGTTGGGTTGGTCTATAATGTAGGGCTAGGTTGGGTTCATTTTTTTTTTCCAACCTGATGTGTTTGGGTTGGGTTGAGCTAGAGGCTCCAACTTGTCAAACCCAACTCGTGGTGTTACATAGTGTATTAGCGCCACTAATATAATAAAAAGAAGAGTTAATTAAGTAAATAATCAATTTTTAATTTTTTTTTTAAGAAAATAGCTAACGTTTCGATTAATTAAGATTTTAATCATTTTGTTAACTACATGATGTGCATTTACCTTTTTGCATTTTGTTCTTTTATGTATTAGTGATTAATACTTAATTAGAGATTTTTTTTTAATATGAACTAAGAAATGACTAAATACCAAATAGACCCAATAAAGGAAGGTCCGATATATGTTACGTTTTGTTATGGGACATACATTTTTTAGCATGGAATAAATAATCTTATACTTCTTCATGGGATTAGTTATCCTACATTAGTGAGATTATGTTGGTGGATTCAAGATTAGTAATCTAATTCCAAACATATGACAAATATGAGATCGAGACTAATTTCAGTCCAATTCAATATTCCTATATAAGGATGCCAATGGAGGTCCTTGAGGTTGGATATTGGTTATGAAACTCAAGCCGATTTTTTTTTAAGATGAAGAGTTTTCTTGTTTTATTGAAAAATAGAAAAATTAGATTTCTTTTAAAAGTAAATAAAGTAGGAACAAATTTTAAAATAATTAAATGATTATAAGTAAATTATAAAATTATTTTGAATATATAAGTAGATGGAGCTTTAAAGAGCGAACATTAGTCCTTCTATCTCTGCATTATTTAGCTGGATAAATATCATCTCTATCCTTACTATATTCTCTAATGTTAATAAGGAGCGAATCTCCATTCTCGTAAGAAAAATTGACATCCGTAATACTATCGCCTCTCATCCATCCCCTAGATACACTTATATAAATATATGGAGCGTTATAGAATAAATATTACTTGTGTCTCTCAGTTTGACTTTGGAATATAAATGACATCTTCTAATTTCCACCATATACTACAAATTAGTAATTTATTTTCTATCTAGATAGAGTAAACCTTTTCACTCCATGAATCTCCATCCTTGTAAAGAAAATTGACATCTTTGATTTTGACCCTTCAAAAGCACACATAAAATGGTATCTTTGATAAAGTTTCCTTGAAGTAAGTTTTGACTTGTTAAGCTCAAAATTTACTTCTGGGATTATTTTCACTAATATATGAGAAATGCCTAATCACTTTGACAACTGAAAAGACTGATATAATTCAAAGAATTTGAATTATTGAACATTTAAATGATAAATAAATACCCTTTCGTGCCAAAATGGTAAAATGCTAATTTTTCTAACAAAATCATAAAAAAAAACTATATATATATAGAACCAATGGGATACTAAATTGATAGAAGTTGTGGGTTGATACAAAAGAAAATTCTTGTAGGGTCCGGTTGGAACTCGGATTTTGGGAGGGAAAGAAATTTTTTTTGATGGATTTTGATTTTACTAGCATTTGAAACCAAGAAAAGAGGCGATTTTTTTCTTTTAAAAAAATTGAGGAAAGTTTTATTAAGAAAATATGGATTTTCACTTTTACTTATAAAAGGTGAGGAAAATAGAAATTCTTGGGAAGGAACTGCCACTAACCTCGACCTCTTCATCATCGTCCCCCGTATCACCGTCGCCACGTCATTGTCTATGGCGCCGGTGCTCTCCTCAAAGCCCAGCTTCTTCGCTTCCGTTGCACCTCTATCGATTCGCTTGCTCTTCGACCGGAAGACGGATTAGAACACCTTCATTTTTCCTCCCGATACTGGCTCGCTCCGATCTCCAATGCCGACGAAGCACAACCTAGAGCAGAGGAACGCGACCGCCACAGACCACGAGTGCCGGAACGTCGGCTCGCT
Source organism: Boehmeria nivea var. tenacissima (assembly GCA_018132145.1). Taxonomy (NCBI): domain Eukaryota; kingdom Viridiplantae; phylum Streptophyta; class Magnoliopsida; order Rosales; family Urticaceae; genus Boehmeria; species Boehmeria nivea. The sequence continues at coordinate 6,648,489 of CM030875.1, read as the reverse complement.
CTCAATGAGGCCTCGACAACTGGGCTATTGATCCAACAGCGTCGCCGGAGGACGAAGCCGACAACAAGGATGTCGCGCAACAGCCGCATGGTGGCACAGTCGGGTCAGAGGCTGCCGAGGCACTCGTGCAGGCACACCACGCTCATGGTGCTCTGCCGCGCTTCGTTGCCGAAGAACTCACAGCAAGCCGGAGAATTCTTATCTTTTTCATTCCTTGTTGGTTTAGAGTTCGTTTTAGTGCAAGGGAATAGTGCAATTTCTTATCTTTTTCATTCCTTGCACTACTTTATTTTAGTGCAAGGGAATAGTGCAATTAGTATTCATTTGGTGTAAAATTTTGGGTTCCTTATTTATTTTGTATGAAATAAATTAATTAGTGTAAATATGAGGAAAAAAAATAAAAAAAAGAGAATATTCTGTTATAAAGTAAGATTCGATGTAATAAGTTGTAGATGATGACGTAATTTGATACAGAAGTTACGCAAAAGCGCCAATTTTAAGTTAGGGAATTTTAAGAAAATAGTCACTGTTTACAAAATGATTTTAAAAAATAGCCACAGTTTCAAAAAATTTAAAAACTAGCCCTTTCAGAAATTTCTGACACGCGTCAGAAATTTCTTACAACAATTTTTATGTGTAATTTTGCTATTGTCAGAAATTTCTTACACTGTGTTATGGCTAGTTTTTAAATTTTTTGAAACTGTGGCTATTTTTTGAAAACACATAGTCCAAAATGACTATTTACCTAACTGACCCTTTAAGTTATGACTGTAGATGGCATAATTGGCAATAATAATGCATACCGCGTTATGAAGTTTTATATTTTTCTTAAGAATAACGTGGTACCTTGCTCTTGCTTGATTCCTTTCTTATCATTTATGAAAAATAATAACGTAGAAAATATCAAATAATTTAAGATTCGTTTAAATATGAATCTAAACAATATTTTATTATTATAATAAGATTTAAATTTAACTTTTTATTAGTACTAATACTGTTAATATAGCATATATATATATATTTTTTTATAGAATCAGTTAGGTAAATAGTCATTTTAGATGATGTGATTTAAGAAAATAGTCATAGTTTCAAAAAATTTAAAAAATAACCGAATCATAACAAAATTACACATAAAATTTACCGTAAGAAGTAAAAAAAATTTAAAATGGTGATTTTCTTAAAATTCTAAGACTGATTTTTTTTTAAATCATTCTCTAAAAAGTTTATATTTTCTTAATTTTTTTTTTGTTAGTTAGGTAAATAGTTATTTTGGACTGTGTGTTTTTAAAAAATAGCCACAGTTTCAAAAAAATTTAAAAACTAGCTATAAAACTGTAAGAAATTTCTGAGAATAACAAAAATATACATAAAAATATTATAAAAAATTTCTGACACTAGGCAAAAATTTTGTAAAAAATTTCTTACACGACTGGTTTTTAAATTTTTTGAAACTGTGACAAGTTTTTAAAATCATTTTGTAAATATTGACTATTTTCTTAAAATTATCTCTTTTTTATTTTTTTTATTTTTTATATTCCAATAGTTATTTCAAAGGGGCACTCAAGTGATGACCTAAATAATGGGGTCCTCCAAGGGATAACGAATTTACGAATGTTTAGATAAAAATTTATTGATTACACAGTGTAGGCTAATATTCCATCACGAGCATTAACAATGTTGAGCAACTTTTTGACAGTTGGATGAAACGACATCGTTTATGCACTCAATGGTATGAGGATTGAGCAGAATCATCAGCAACCCTTCATCGTGTGCCACGTCCATGATCTTCAATGTCAAAGATTGAGTTCTGGATTTTGTTCATTGCGTAATTCGAAAATCACTCTGATTTGGCCTAACTTTCGGATGACAATTGGATTTTGTTTCAATGCGTAATGATCGTGATCTTAGTTCTCTGTGTAAAACTCACTCCACGTTCTTCCCTAACAACCAAAAAATAAAAATAAAAATAAAAATAAAAATCACACGTAATAAAACTAAAAAAGCATGAAGAGTTAATTAAATTTTGATCTTTAGTTATAGCTCATATCTGATTTTAGCGCATAATTTAGAAAATATTGTATTTTTAGTCTTCAATTTTAAAAGTGTTTAATTTTAATCCTTCTACATCAATATGTTGAAATTAATATAAAAAATTTAGGAGGTCAGTAACTCAGTATTTTCAAATTGATTATGCTATATTTGAAGATTATAAATCTCATGTGTTTTCTATTGTTACCAAATGGACAAAAATGAATATAAGGCTCACAATTTAAGTCTAGACACGAGACACGACATAAAATCAGCGGGTTTGGATGATCTCTTAATAGGTCTGGATCTTAATAGGTCGGACACGATTAATACAATCAAATAATAGATAAATACTGTTGTTAGCTAATTTTCGTCCGAGGATATATCATCGAGGGGGCCGTCATCGAAGGCGAGAAGCCTCCAGAGAGAGCGTCCAAGTGACGAAAGTGTTTCGCCACGTCAGCAAGAGTGTTGACGTCCACAGCACCAAGAAGTGCGGGTTGACCTCGCGCTTGTGTCTGCGAGGGTTGATGAAATAAACAACCCCGAAGGTAGAACTCGGCATGAAGCAAGGTCCTCGGGGGGAGACCGATAAGTTGGAGATCCCCTAAGCTCGGGGACGAATGGAACTCGTAGCCAGCCTCACGTTCGCGATAGATCAGGAGAGAGGGCAAAGCGCGGACAGCTACAGTGAGATCGCTCCCGATGGTAGCTACCTCTGACTTGCACTGTAGGTGCCTCACTTGTGAAAGACGTGAAGTGATTAGTTAGTAACCGACCCCCTGATTTTCGGGCAGGGCATGGTCGATTTAGATAATGTCACCTAATCCCCTGATTTAAGGGTGATTTGGTGGGGCGCATTTAATACACTTTCCTCTCTCTCTCTTTCCGGATTTCTATAAAAGGAGGGAAAGGAGAAGGGGAAAGGGGTTGGAAAAAATTACTCTGTAAACTTCCCATTTGAAAATATCATAAACACAGTGGACGTAGACTATTACTCCGGCGGAGGGTCGAACCACTTAAAAAATCTCTGAGTATTTAATTTCCGTTAAAACTTCCACTATTCATTGCCGTATCACACACTAGAGGTACGGATCACGGCGTTGGTTCAAATTCTACACCAACAAATACGATACGGACACGATAACACGATAAGACACGATTATTAAATTAATTATAAATAAATATACACTTTTAACTCACATTTATATGTACTTAAAATTTATTTATTTATTATTCAATAATTTTCACTCGCATGACATAAGAATTACTGTCATAATTAAATACATTATTAAAAGGAAAAATCCCTAATTAATCCCTGAGTTGTTACGAAATTCTAGTTTCATCCTTATGCTTTTAAAAATTCTAAAATAATCCTTCAAATATGGTCTAAAAATATACCTTATATTAGATTTAAGTTGACTAAAGTACATAATTTTTCTATAAATGGCCAAAGTACCCTTTATAAAAAAAGAAAATTCAACAAAGAAAATAGAAAACTAAGATGGAGCTGGAGCCGGAGAGGAGCGTGACGCCCTACCGCGCGAACTGGACCACGGAGCCAGATAGGTCTCCACTCCTCCTCCTCCCACCACGAGAGTCGGCGTCTTTGAGGTCATCCGCCTCAGCAAGCCCTCTATTGCCCTCGCCCGCAGCTACACCGTCCTCGCCTTCGTCATCGACTTCTTCTACGGCCCCGCGCTCACCGCCTCCGCCGTGAGAGTGACACCCCCGCGCTGCCGTCGCGCTAACTGGACCACGCACTCCACTACGCCGGAGCCGGCGGCGATCTCCAGCACCACGTGGCATATGGCAGCGCCGTCGCTTACGTCTGTGGTGATCACGATCGGCGGCTTTCGAGTTGTGGTTTGGAAGCTTGGAACAAAAGCCTGTGATTGGGTACTATCCTTGCAAGTGTGGAGGAATTTATTTATCCCCTTGAAGGTTTATAGAGACTAAAGGCACTAATCAGTTGGACGGGAAGCGTCCTGAGTTCATGAGTAACCAATAGTTACATCTAGGGGTGGCAATTCGTGTCGTGGGTCGTGTTCGTGTCGTGTCCTATTCGTGTCCATGTAATTTTGACTAGACCCAGACACGACCCATTTATTAATCGTGTCTAGAATGAAGACCCAGACACAACCTATTTATTTTTTAACAGACCCAGACACGACCCATTAAGACACGGTTACTATTCGTGTCTTAATGGGTCGTGCAGACCCACGAACCCATTTATTTAAATGGATCCAAATGGGTCACACAATCTATTTTTAAATGGGTTTAAACGGGTCTTGAACCCATTAAGACCCATTTATCCCAAAATGAATTAACTATAAAAAATACTTAAAAATTAAGTGATTAATATACCAAAACATAATTATAGTCTATCAATATCAAACATAGCCAGCCACAAGTTAATCCCTTAAACATAAATAAATAAATAAATAAATAACAATCCATCAAGCAAAACCATAAAACATAAAACAATCCATACAATCCATCAAACAAAACCATAATCAAACTTAAGTTACAACAATCCATCAAAGAAAACTATAATCAAACCTAAGTCATAACAATACATCAAACAAAATCATAATCAAACCTATGTCACAACAACAACAAGATAATTAGATAAATAAAATGCAAAAGAAAAGGGGGAAATACAAAAGAAAATGGGCGCTCGAAATTGAAATTAAAAAAATAAAAAAGAAAAAGAAAAAATACAACATAGTTAAGAAATATGATAAAAAAAATTAAAATATATATGTTTATATATGAGTATTAAACGTGCCGTAATCGTGTCTACCCATTAAGATCCGTTTAGTAAACGTGTTTTAACGGGTCTTATTGGGTCGTAATCGTGTCTACCCATTTAAGACCCAATTATTAATCGTGTCTAATTGGGTCTAATCGTGTTTGCGGGTTCGTGCCGTGTTCATCCATTATTTAATCGTGTTAATCGTGTCCGACCCGGTTAGACCCAGACCCATTAAAGGAGGACCCAAACCCGCTTAAGTCGTGTCGTGTCTCGTGTCTGGACCCAGATTGCCGGCCCTAGTTACATCATATGCAAAACTACTCTTTTATGGCTTCAAACAAGTACATACGTAAAAAGAAAAATTAAAAAAAGATTAAAGTGAACAAAAAAAAAAAAGAAAAAGCCTTACACTCCTCAAGATAGCTATGACATCCTCCAGTGAGGACAAAGCAGACAAAATAAAAACAGGGCATTGATCTTTCACCTGTATTATAGTCGATGGAATAAGAGATAGAGGGGTTGGGTGTTGAGTTTTGGGTATAATGGAACAGCGAAGAAGAAAAAAGAGGGCTGGATTTTTGTCTTTTGTAAGGGCATTAGTGTCTTTTTACACTCTAATTTTGACCAGAATCAAGATAAAGGGTTATTATGGGCCAAATTTAACAACTGGAGGATTATTTAGACATTTTCAAAAACATAAGGACGAAATTAGAATTTCGTAACAACTTAGGGATTAATTAGGAATTTTCTCTTATTAAAATTAGGTTTTTATTAAAATATATATATATATATTATAGATTTATAAAAAATAATTAAAAGTTTGTTGATTTAAATTAAAATATAACTAATTGGGCCAATAGACACAAGAGTGACACGACTTATTTAGATCTAATTAGACATGACTTATAAATGAGTCGTAACTGGGTGGCACGATTAACACGATAATTAAATGAATCTTGTTTGGGTCTTTCCTTTAGATACTATTAATAAATTGATCGTGTCTGAGTCCAGTAAAAAATATTTAAATACGATTAAAACACAACGTGTGACACGAATTGTCACCTCTACTTTTGAAGATCGATGACTAATTTTATACTTTTTAGGAGTTAAGGATGCAAATTGAAATTTACTAATAATTCTGAAAAAAAAAAAGTAATCAACCCAAATATCAGTAAAATATTAAAGAATGTTAAGGCATCCTATATTGAAGAGGAATTTCTCAACGAATTTTTTCCACTGATGGTCCTAGAATTATACGGGGTCCATTTTATTTTATTTATTTATTTTGACAATTTGCACTTTAGTTTCAAGGTTATTGACAAATTATTACATACTAGTTTTCAGGCACGCGCGACACGTGTATTCATGTATTTTTTTAATAACGAATGTTTTTTTTATGATTTTAATAAATAAGCGCACTTTTATAATTTTAGAAAAATGTATGAAGATTTTTATAATTTTATAAAACACCACAAAATAAAAATGAATAGGGGCCAAATAAAAGTAAAAACAAAACGTTATTTGCACCTAAAAAAATATACAACAATAGATGTCAAAAGATAAAGAAAAAAATTAAATCTAAATATGAAAAAAAAAATTGAGAATACTACGCTAAAAAATAACTGTTTAAATGATTGGAACCAAAAAATTTAAAAAGTATGAGAGATACTAAGAATTTGCAAAAAAAAATACCCAAAATTTGCTAAAAATGCCCTTTAATTTTCTCAAAAGCCCTCAAAATGAAGACTCTTTTGCCAAAAAAAAAAAATCAAAAAAGAAAAAAAAATGCTTGGTGAACCAAAAAAACAAAACGTTAGGTGACGTGCGTGAGCCGGCAAAGAAAAAAAAAATATGAACAGTGTTTTCGACCAAAGCACGTATTTTGGTCGAAAACACTGTTCCAACCCTTTTTTTTCTCACTTTATATATTAAAGGATTAATAACCTTCGTCTGACTTTTAACCGTGGAAGAATTACATGTGAGTTTGTACGTGATTTATGTAAGGATATCATTATCAGTGGAATTTTAACGAGTCTCATCTCAAACAAAAGAAAAACCTACATTAACAAAGAAAAAACATCGATTTTTTTTTTTTTTACAAACATTGTTTGGATTAGAAGTTGGAATTAAAGAAACATGAAGATGTTGAAGGAAAATAAGGAATTCACATTCCACACTAAAGAAATATCTAAAATATTTAAACCAAACGGGTTCCATCAATAATTCTACATCCTTTCCTTTTGTTATGTTATATGCCTAAAAAAATAAGGGCTTGACTACTATGTGACTCAATCTAAAAAAACAAATATGACAAGGTTTCAATCTAAACTTTTCACCACTGAAATAATATAGAATAATATATGGATATTATATTATCATAGCTCAAAAATCAGATCTGTTTTTTTTTTCTAGTAAAATAATATGGGATCCTCATCCAGGAAACCAAAGCCATTGATGATTCGAAAGAGGAATTGAATATCATAGAGAGGGGTTCGAAGAAGGGAAGGGATTTTTGTAATATCTCATTTTCATTAATTGGGTTTCTGGTTAGACAGAGATCATATACATTCAATAATTGAGAACTGATGTTTATGATTTGGGTTTTTGGTCATAATTACGAACTCTCTCTCTCTCTCTCTCTCTCTTTTGTTTTGTTTTTTGTTTTTTGTTTTGTTTTTTTGTTTTGTTTTGTTTTTTCTGTTTCTTTTGCCTCCATAATTCTATGATTTCGGATATGTTCTAAGAATTGGGGAATCCACGTTGTGTAAGTATATTTTCAAAACAAAAATAAAAATCAAAAAGAAAAAAATAGTGGTTTTCTCTGTGCATGAGAAGAAAACAGAAGAAGATGAAGAAAAAGTATAATGATCATAATCACATGAGATATACGTGTAATAATTATAGTGATTTGTCAAGGTTTTGATGAAGAAAAAGAAATTATCATAATCAAACGAGATATACATGTAATAATTATAGTGATTTGTTTATGTTTTCAAATTAAGAGTGCAAATTGCCAAAAAAGCAACTTGCCACTCCCTGATTCATTCAGGCTATCATGCAAAAAACTCTTTCCTATACTATATAAAACATGAAAGAGCTAATTATAATTAGGTAGTACTTGATAATTTATACAACAAATCATGTACTTTATTTATTTTTATTCTATAATTATAGTGTAAAATTTAAAATATAAATAAAAAATATAATATAAAATAAGCATAAATTATTAACGCGCTAACAAATGAGCATTCTTCAAAATTCTCAAATAGAAAAATCGTAAAGAAACCCGAATTAGTTAAATCATAGCTTGTTGATTATGAGCTCTTGGGTAGGCAGCTTGACTTTTAAGTTTTAACCAATACTCCTGAATAAAAAGACACAAAACTATTATTTGTACATATTTAATTTTCATGTAGTGACAACATACTTATTGGGCTAATTTGTCATTATTTTTAAATACTACTTTTAAATTATAAAAAAAATTTAAAGTAATTAGAGGCATTTGGTAATACTACTTCTTAAAAAAGTAGGTAATCTTTTTTACTTTTACGCAGTCTAATTTGAGAAGTAGGTTTTTTCTAAAATCAAAAATGCTTCTTCATTTTAAATAATTAAAATATCCTTAATTAAATGTCCATATTCAGCTAACTAATTTTTTAAAATTATATTTTGGTAATTTTACATATCCACAATATTTTAATAGCAATTTAAAAATAAAACAACCAAATATTGTATATGCTTATAACTTCAACAGCTTCTTTCTTCGGTACAGTTTGAAGCACTTTATTTTTAAATAGGCTTTATTGCACTAATGCCCCCTGAACTATACGACTTTGTACACTTTGGCACCCCAACTTTTTTTTTTGGCAGAATGCTCCCCAATCTCACAAAACCGTTACAATTTAGCCCTTCCGTCTAATTTTCGTCTATTTTTGGATGGAACCTAACACGTGCTTCTCATGTGTGCCATTTTTTTTAGGGCATTTTATGTCTTTAGTAAAAAAAAAAAATACAACAAAAATAAAAGAGAAAACAAAAGAAAAACCAAGAGCACATAGCATTTACACTCAATTTCCATAATTTGTTACAACAAAATCCCAAATGGTCTCAAATGGTTTGAAGCTCTTCTTGATTTGTTACAACAAAATCACATTCCACTGCAGTGAAAAAGCTATAGACTTTGGGGAGGATCCGAAACCAAGATGAGTTTGAGCAAGAAATAGGAAGACTTGGCAACCTTCAACACCCTGCAGGACGTCGATTAGCAGCACAAGTAGCGGAAACCAACTCTAATCATATACAAAAATTGTTCATAATCATCTATGGAAACCAACTCAAAAATAATCCTAAACCTGTCTTGAATCTCTCACTCACTCACTCATATAATCCATAGTATTATTAGTCCAAAATAAACCAGACTAACAAGAAAAAGCTCAACCAAAACACACAAAATCTACCCCAAAAAACAGAGCAAACTGATCTAAATCCTAATCAAGAAAGCCAGTCTTCGGGCACCGAGAATGTTTAGGCAACATGCAGGAGCCTCGCGCCACGATCACGTGAGGCGGAAACACCTTGTCATCTTCGTCTCCGCCGCCGCTGATCTCGGTGTCGAACTTCCTCCTACTCGCTAGCGCTGGGACGTTGACCGCCACAGAGGACTGGAGCGAGAGCGAGAGCTTTGCTACTGGCACGGACTGAGAGAGCTCTCTGAGGCCATCTCGCTTCTGATTCACCGCAGAGGCCTCAGAATCATCGGAATCATCCTCAACGATGACAACAGAGAGATCGAGGCTTTGCGACAGAGGACCTGCGAGACGCGATCGAGCTCGGAAAGCACAGCGAGGATCCCGGACTTCTGCAGGCGGGCGAAGGACGCGTGGCTAGGGTTCCGGCCGGAGAAGACTCCGGCGAACGCGACGGAGGACGATTTTGCGCTGTCGCTCGTATCCGCTCTTAAAAATCGCTCGTTTAGAAAACCTCGGCCTCGATGAGCTCGCCACCAATATCAGGAGGAAGAAGAAGAAGAAGAATAAGCCACCGTCGCTGCCCATCTCACTGCCCTCTGTCTCCCCCTCCTCCTACTTCGCCATCCCCGCCGGCATCAGCCCCGCCGAGCTCCTCGACTCCCCTGTCCTTCTCAATACCTCCAATGTATATACATATACATATATATGTGAAGTGCCTATATATATACATGTTTTTCCATCTTCAATTTTTGTATTAATCTAATGGACTTTTTTTTTTCCTTTTTTTTTTTTTGGGTTTGGCAACTCCGGAGAGGGGTTTGTGGGAGATTAGGAAGAAGAAGAGGAGGAGGAGAGAGAAGAAAGTGGGTTTTCGTTGAGTGTTCACGTGTCTAACACGTGCTTTATTCCGTTCATATCTTGATGGACGTTTCCAATTTGGGAAAAATTGTGAAGAATTTTTAAATTCGAGGAGCATTTTGCAAAAAAAAAAAAAGTTGAAGTGCCAAAGTGTAGAAAGTCATATAGTTCAGGAGACATCAGTGCAATAAAGCTTTTTAAATACAATAATATCAAACGGACCCATTATATCACTACGCGAATTTCCTTGTTTGATTGAATAACCTAATATGTTAATTTATTTAGGCCACATTTCATACATACGCTGTATAAATTCAAAATATTTCTATTAAAAATATAAGACGATATTTAACATGTTCAAATTATTGCATGGTATATTATAATAAAAGTTAACACAATATAAATTGCTTTATTAAGTAAAAATAATTCATATTAGAACATAATATCTACTTTAATATATAATATTATTTTTTTAAAAGATCTAATACGATTTTCTCATAATTTTATATAATATTTTAAATAAAATAAAGAAATATATTATAGTGCGATAAAATACATTAAATACAGGTTTCATACATTAAATACAGGTTTGCAAAAAAAAAAAAACATTAAATACAATAGGGTGAAGTCACATGGAGTATTGCTATTTAGTGATGTTATACACATAAAAAATTTTGATACCGTGGTCAAATTTAATTTAATTTATTTTGATTTCTACGGACGGCAAACATATGAATTTCTCTACGAGCAATAAATCATAATTGAATTACTTTTTTTTTTCTTTCATTTTAAGATTTTTTATGCACAAAGGACTAGGTGGCAGCGCAAGCATGTCCAGTGAAAGGTGAGCAGCAACAAATAATATTAAAGAAAGAAAAGTATTATTATACGTCGTTGCATTGTTGTGCTCCAATTGGTATTTGTAAGTACGTGGCAAATACTGTTTGCAAAAAAAAAAAAGTACGTGGCAAATACACAATATTTTCCATTTAACTATAGTATTATTAAAATTTAAAAGAAAAAATAAGGTTAAAGAAATTGATCAGATGAGTAAGTGCCACGTAGAAAGAAATGTTGACACGTGAGTAAGCTGGCTTTAAAGTCAGAGCCTGTTTTGAACTACTCTTCCACTCACCACCTACTAGTGACCGCCTTTTCGGAGCAAAAAATAATAATTAAAAATAAAAAAAATAAAACTGGTGAGCGCTAGCAATGTTACTTTACAAACTTTCCGTCCTACCAATTGATATTTGTTTTGTAACTTTTGTGGTGGTTAGTCTTTTTCTTCGCAAAAATAATTATAGGTTATCAAATTTATCATTTCAAGATATAAAGCTCATTAAATAAATATATCTGATAATGCAAAATGATTTTTTCTATTATAAAAAATTCATAGCAGAATTTTTGTTTTTGGTTTTCTCATTATGTTACACCACAGGACAATCTTCAATGCATATGTCATGCCGATGGTAATATCAAATGCTTTCGGGGTAGGGAGAAATGTGGTTTGTTAGATCTAGGCTTTCGGGGTAACCAATTTACGTGGGATAATGGTCGGGGCAGGGCTTAGAACGTCATAGAAAGACTGGATCGTATTATGGCGAAGATGCTTAGGGTGATTTATTTCCGAATCACAGTATCCATAATTTGGAGCATTGGGATCCGATCATCGGGTTATATGTGTGGAATTTGAGAGGAAAGGTGTTGCAAGTAGACAACGGTGTTTTCAGCCGCATTTCGAGCCATGGTGGTTCTGGGAAGGGGACTGCACAGAGGTTATACAAAGGGCGTGGAACGATTTTAGTTTTGATGGTTTGGTGTAGGGAATGGTATCAGGTCTGTCTTATTGTGCGAAATGACTAGGAGAGTGAAGCAGAGGGCAATTTGGGTCATTACCAAAGAGGGTACTAGCAACTCAACAGGCAGTAGCAACGCTCCGTGCTGGAGATAGATCAATGGAGAATGTGATGAGAATCCGGGGCAGAAAAGGAGCTGAATCGTCTCCTATACATGGAGTAGCATTATTGGAAGCAACGTTCTCGGTCAGAATGGTTGAAAGTAGGGGATCTCAATACTAGTTATTTTCACAAGAAGGCTTCCACCATAAGGCGCCAGAATTGTGTTAGTGGAATTGAGGATAATGGAGGGAATTGGTGGGATAGGGAAACATATATCAAAGGAGTGATGGAGAGATATTTCGCTGGAATTTTCAGCTCTTCTACACCAAGTGAAGAATAAATAGCTTCAGTGGTGTCCAAGATTACATGTACTCTCTCACCCGAGTAGTCGGTCGAATTGGACAGACCTTTCATTGTGTTTGAGCTCAAAACAGTAGTATTCGAGACTGGAGAGATAAGGCACCTAGGCCGGATGGCTATCATAGTCTGTTTTTTTTATTTTTTTTATTTTATTATTATTATTTTATAGAAAATATATGGAATGTGGTGGGCCCCCGAGTTACACAAACTTGCCTCTCAATCCTTAATAGACACTCCTCAATAGCTCCTCTTAATGCAATGAATATAGTGTTGATCCCAAAAGTCAAGAACCCCCGCAAGATAATGGAGTACAGGCTCATAAGTTTGTGTACGGGTCCTCAATGTTCTTATTGCTGATAATCAGACCACTTTTGGGCCCGGTAGACAAATTGTGGACAATGTGGTAGTGGCTTTTGAATCGATGCATTCGCTGGCCAATTGCCATAACGGTAAGAAAGGTTGGATGAGTCTAAAGCTAGACATGAGTAAGGCATATAATCGCGTTGAGTGGTGTTTTCTTCTAAAGCTAGACATGAGTAAGGCATATGATCGCGTTGAGTGGTGTTTTCAGTGGGTAATAATGCAATATACGGGGTTTGAAAGTAGATGGATTGGTCTGGTCATGTCGTGTATTGTAACTCCTCAATTCTCGGTGGTCTTGAATGGTATTCCAAAACGTAACATTGTTCCTTCCTGTGCTCTATGACAAGGGTACCCGTTATCCCCCTATTTATTTCTTCTATGCGCTGAGGGTTTGTTGGCTTTACTCTTTGATGATTAGAGAGTTGGTAATTTGATGGGGTTTGAGTGCTGCCGAACAAGCCCTTAGGTTAGTCATTTACCGCTCGCTAATGACTCCTTAGTTTTTTGTTGTACAACCTTTAATGGTAGTGAATCTATCTTAAATAACTTTCGAAGATACGAGCGTGCGTCTGGCCAATGCATCAATATGGATAAATCCACTGTCTCGTTTAGTCCAAATGTTTCGATCAAGGATAGCGAAGCCATTCAACAAAATTTAGGAGTCAGGCAACGCAACCACAAAATGTTTACCTTGGGCTTCCTTCATTAATCGGGGCCAAGACGAAACAAGTGTTTCAGGGGCTCCAGGATTGGGTTTGGAATCGATTACAAACGTGGAAGGAGAGACTGTTTTCACAAAAAAGGTAGGGAGGTTCTTTTGAAAGTTAAGGTTCGATCTTTACCAACTTACACAATGCAGGTGTTCCGCGTCCTTGCCACCCTTTGTTCGGACTTGAGGCGATTATGGCCCGATTTAGGTAGGGTGGGTCAGCTGAGTCTCAGAAGCTTCATTGGCACAAATGGAGCAAATTATGCTGGTCTAAAGCAGAAGGGAGCTTAGGTTTCAAATATCTTCAAACCTTCAATAAAGCAATATTGGCCAAGCAAGGCTGGCCCGGTCCTTAAACAACCCAATTCACTAATGTCATGTGTATTGAGAGGTAAATATTTCTTAGGGGGAACTTTTTTAGATGCAGGCTTAGGGACGAGGCTCTCTTACTTCTAGAGGAGTCTTATATAAGATGGGTAGGTTCTAAATCAAGGAGTTCACTGGCAAGTTAATGATGGTTCTTCAATCAGGGTATTCAGAGACCTATGGTTAGCCCGCCCCCATACCTTCAAGCCTATCACGCTGTCTTCCACTCTCAATGCAAAGTTGGGGGTGGCAGACTTGATTCAGGCTTCAACGGGGGTCTGGAATGAGGAAGCCCTAGATAGATACTTAGGGCTGGTTGATCATGAGCATGTATGATATGGCATTAGGACTGAATCAGCAGGCAGATCGTATGATATGGCATTATGAGTTAAGTGGGGTCTATACAGTCCGATTGGGGTATTGTGTTGCTAACTGGTCATGTGAAGATCAGTCTACATAAGACGGGGGTTAGGCTATCTAGTTGTTGGAAACCTCTATGGTCTCTTAACATTCTGGGTAAGATCAAGATTTTCCTATCGCGTTGCTTCTACGAGGAGATTCCTACACTGGTTGGTTTGACCAAACGTGGAATCTCTAACTGCTTTCGATGCAGTGGCCAAGAATCCATTTTACACGCTTTAATTTTATGCGGGGTTGCGAAAGCAATGTGGGCGGCAACTATCTTATCTGATATGTTGCTTTGCTTTAAGGGTTCTACAATAGCCGATATGCTTTTGTTTCTTTGGGAGATGTTACCTAGAGACCAGTTTGAGATGGCGGGGGTGTTACTTTGGTTTGTCTGGTAGAAGTGCAACGCCTAGACTCATGCCTTAGCTAGGAGTAGTTTTGAACATATGGTGGTAACGGCAGGGGAATGGCTCTTTAAATTCCAATCAACCCGGGAATTGATGGAGTGGTCGATTCATCCTATTGTTAAGACGCCACCACGTTGGGCCCTGCCTCCTATTCGTCAGCTAAAACTAAATGTAGATGCGGCGTGCGTCCAGGCTAACAACCTTACAGGGGTAGGGCCGGTTCTGCGTGATCATAATGGTAGTGTGGTTGCATCTTTTACCAAAAAAATCTCTGCTTCTTTTAGTCCTCATGTGGCGGAAGCTATGGCGGTTCGGAAGAGCCTTATTCTATTAATGGCACATGGTTTGCGAGCGGATATCATTTAAACATATTCGCAAGTAGTATCTAGAGCGATCAATGGTGAAACGTCGGCAACAGATATAGATTCCGTGATTGTTGACATTAGGTCCTTTTTGATTGAGCTTGGCGGTGGTTCTTGTCATTTTGTTCTTCAAACGAGAAATGAAGTGGGCCATATGCTAGCTCGGGAATCTGTGTCTTATGCCGACAATATGTCATGGCTGTTTGAATGTCCCCCTTGTATTTCCAATTGTATCATTTCTGATGCTTCATTGATTCAATAAAATGGACACACAACTTTCGCTCAAAAGAAGAAAATTGAATAAAATCACGATAAACTAAGAGAAATTATAGTGTGTACTCAATTTTTACCATCTAATTTAAATTAAACACAATCTTTTAAAAAATATAAGAAAATACCCAACTGATTTAATTACTTACATAGTGATAGTTGGTGGTAATTAACTTAATTACCAAAACCATGTGCAAGTAATTAACGAATTGACTAGTAACTCAATTACTTATAAAATTTGGGTATTTATTTTTATTATTGTGTAAATTCTGGATATTTCACCTATTAATTAATAACTTTTATTGAATAAAATTTTGTCTGCCGTGATTCGGATGCAATAAAGTAAACACTAAATTAAGTATTTTGAATCTTTGGAGTATACTAGTTTTTGCACCCGCTCTCCGCGCGTGTAGAGCACGTGTAACATAATATAACGTATGAAAAATATGGCGAAAAAATTATAAAGTATATTTTTGTTAATTTTTTTTTTGTAATTTTGAATAATTAAAGGGTTAAATTTATCATTTAATATAAATGCAGAGGCTTTTTTTAAAAAATTCAAACTTAAAAAAATAAAAGCTTAGAAAAAAAAATAAAATAAAAAATAGTTATGGTAAATAAAAAAAAAAGACAATGAGTGTCAAAAGATTGAGAAAAATATTCTGAATCCAACTGTATCAAGTAAATTTTTTTCGAGATCATTACGTCAAAAAAATTGTCGTTGAAACGATTAAAACAAAAAAAAAATGAAAAAGAAGAGATGAGAGAAAAATTGCAAAAAAACCCTAAATTGCCCTTCAAAATTTCTTAAAAACCCCCAAAAGAGGTCCTTAAATGCAATTTTTTCCTTAAAAAAATTGAAAAAAAAAGAAAAACAATAGGATGACATGTGTCATCTACAAGAGACGCCACATGTCATCCCTTGGTGAGGTCTTTTTTTGGCTAAGGGGGAGAAACAGATAGATTCTTAGTAGTATAGTATAGATACTAGTTTTTACACACGTGAATATAACCGATAAAAAATATGACACGACGAAAGAGATAATAAAGTATATTTTTGTTAAATTTTTTTAAAAATATTGAAATTTTTGTTATTTTGAATAATTAAGGGTTAAATTTATTATATAATATAAATACAAGGGCGTTTTAAAAATTTTTAAAACTTAAAAAATAAAAATAAAAGCTTAGAACAAATAAATCAAATAAAAAATAGTTACGGTAAAAAAAAATATATGACAATAGATGTCAAAAGATTGAGAAAAAGTTTCTGAATCCGACCATGGCAAGAAAATTTTTTTTTTTCGAGATCATTAAGGCAAAAAAATAGCTGTAGAAACGATTAAAACAAAAAAGTAAAAAAGAGAAAGAGAATTTATAAAAAAGCCCTCTAAAATTTTTGAATTTGCAAAAAAATCCCCCTAGAATTGCTAGAAAACTCTTTAAAATTTCTTTAAAAACCCTAAAATAGGTCCTTAAATGCAATTAAAAAAAAAAAAAGAAACACCACGTGTCGTCCACAAAGGACGCCATGCGTCGTCCATTCCTTAAACATTTCTCGGCAAACATGGAAAAAACGTATTATGTCTTAGAAGAGTAGTATAAATATTGATAGATCTTCACCAAAAACAATAACTAGCAAACAAAACGTGTCATCCTATCCAACCACATGTCAATTAATATATTGGATACACGAGTATTATTATAGGTTGGATAAAAGCAGAGACAATGTTTAAATGGAGAAAATGGTGTACGCAGTACATAGACAGATCTACATGGGGGCCTGTGGGAGCACATGCCCCCCAAACTTTTTAAAAATTATATTTTAGCCCTATAATCAAAGAAAAATTTCAAATTAATCCCTCATAGCCCCCCCCTGAATATTTGAATTTTATATTTTACCTCTATAATCAGAGAAAATTTTCACATATATCATTCTTGTGTCCCTATTTAATTTTTTATATTTATAATTTTGTCTATAATTTTTTGTAAAAAAATTCAATTTCACCCAATATAATTTATAAATATGATATCTATATATGTATATATATATATTTTACTTATCTATAATTTTATATATTATTATGCCCCCACTGGATTAGAGTTCTAGATCCGTGACTGACATATCTTACGTTTAAAATGTTAAAAAAAGAGCAAACCAACCAATCTGCCTAGCTTTTTGTTAGGACAAACGTGATATATTGATAAAAATTTAATTCTTTGTTGTAAAAATAGTCCGAATCTTAAACTCAAGTTAAAAAATTCATAGTAAACTCTCTTTATTGGTACCCCACTGAAATAAATTATGGAGCGTCATGGTCAAAAGTCTGATTAGTAGAATATCAAACATTAAAGTTATAAGTTTATAGAAAAAAATTTGATTGAAACCCGCTCAATTTTGGTAGCAGGCCATTGACACCCGTTTGACCAAATATATTATAATTAACACCCCTTCTGTTTGTTAAAAATACTTTCGACTCACATTAAGTCATTATGTTCGTCAAACTTAACAAAAGAAGCTCTTTGATGATTAACTTTTAGTTTACGGCTGGAACAATTATAGTGTTTCTTTTCACACTCAAATGTTTTCTACTTTCTTTTTTATGCTTTTCACTTTTCACTTTTATTTTTTTATTTTTTATTTATTTTTCAAAAGAAGCCATTTTTTGCGTCAAAGCCATCATTCACGAATCTGGATTGTTTGCAACAAGGATGGAGCCACCTTGGGCCTAGTGGAGGCTCCGGCCCTCCTTGACTCAATGTGATCAATTGTAATTTGCGACTTAAAATTTAAATTTTTGAATTTTTAAAAATTTTTTTCTTTTAATAACTCTGTCTAAATTTTTTAATTTTTACCTTAATATCATTTTTATTGAAATATATTATTACAAGCCCCCATTAATCTTATCCCATATTTAAACAAATCATTTCACTCATTTTATTCAATTCCATACTATTTCAAACCATTCAACTTTCTAATCCTACAAATCATTCCATTCCATTTTATTTTTTCAATCTTTTTTTTCAACTTTCCAAATCCCTATACAATATCTTTAAATCTCAACCATTTATACCACCCCAAAATTCGCAAAGTCATACTATTCAACATTATTTTTTTTTTTCAAACAATTCCAAACTATTTTCAAACTATTTTTTCCATCACAAGGAATAGGATAGAATGGGCAAAATGCCCTTCCCAAACATAAGCTTAATTCTGGCTTCGTCCCTCTTGGGCAACATATTGATTGTGACTCTGTTGACGACTATAGCAATGGTATCCAACGACGACGTCTTGGTGTTCGACAGAGAGAGCAAAATAATGGTGCGCTTTGGCGAGGCAACCTGTTGCGCAGACGCAGAGCGCATGGAGGAGGCTGCTAAGGTTGAGTGCGTTAGAGCTGTAGCCGCGGAAGCAGAGTGACGTTGACGTTGCGGTGTTTTACGTATGCAGAGTTGGACTAGAGCGACATCGCTTAAGGCGATCTTCAGTTTGGGACTTTTGGGAGAGGGCGAGACTCGCGAAGGTGGTGATGGTCATGAGGTTGTTGTTGAGATTGCATTGATGGACCTTGAAGCCGAGGAAACGACGAACATGGTTGTTTTGTTGCTGTGCTTAAAGAATATATATATTTTTTAATTCCATACTTGTTAGTGCATGGTAAACTCTATGCTTACTCATTTATTGTCTAATAAAAACTCTCAAAATTATTCCTACTATATATTTTTGGGTTCCCACCACAGCCATGCTGTTTAGTTTATTGATTGAACTGCCCTTTAATTGAATTTGATCCTTTTTGTTAATTTTTTATTATTGATTTTTAATCGCAACTTGTTTTGTCTATTTCAATGCATTGAAAAATTAATTTAGTAGAACTTCACTAAATGAACATTAAAATTCATTTTTATTGAAGAAGAGAGGGCATTTAAGTCATTTTGTACTTTGGTCAAGTGGGTGTCTGGTATTTTGTCAAAACTCAGAAGGTCTCAATGCAGTTGTTTAAACTGCAAGAGGTATTTTTCTATATTGTCACGACTGAAACGTAAAAGCACAAGCTGAAGCAGAAATTGACTATGAGATACTTCCAACATTTATTTAGTGAGACATGCTCACTTTGATAGCGTCTTAAGAAAAGCATGGTTTTCAATGTTTGTGGGAATGGATTAAGGCAAAATGAGAAGGAAAGAAAGAAAAAAGAGAGAAAAACCAACAAATGTTTCAGAACAAATTATTTCTCAGCACGACGATCCATTAAAAAAAAAAAAAAAAAAACCCCACATCAAACAAGAGTGTAACTCAAAATGAAGTCCAATTAATTTACCTAGAATGGTCAAAAGGGTCCATTTTTGGGTGCAAATCCGTTTGCGGTCATTCCTCCATCGACAGATATGACCTGTCCGGTTATGTAAGAAGCTGCGGGCAGACAGAGGAACGCTACCAAGGATGAAACTTCCTCGGGTTCTGCGATTCGGTGTAGGGGAGTTTTGTCAATGATTTCTTCCACAAATTCCTTGTGCTCAAGTAACTGTAGAAAAGAAACAAGTTGATCGGCTTCCAGATAGTGAAAACCAAGTCCAACATTGATTATGTAATTATGAACTCGAAACTTATCTCCGACTATCAATTCCAAAAACTAGCTGTTTATACAGAGTTCTTCTGGTAATTTGGATCGTATATCATCTCACATGATGTTAGTATATGAGCTTGCCAGCATATTGAAAGAATGAAATTACCAGCTTAAAGTTATTTTATTGAAATGAGCAATCTATTTATCATCATAGAATATGCATTACCACACAGGTAGCATGATAATATGTGATAGATGGCATAAAGTATGACATCTAAGCCTTACGGGTTGATATGACAACTCTGATATACTGTTATATGTGGTGCAATGATGCGTCGCTATAGTGATATAAAGCATTTCCTAATTGAAATAACCGCGTAAAGACCATAGATAATTTTATGTATAAGCATAGAAAGAATATTACATGTTCTACAAGCGACGTTCTGGTATACCAAGGTGCGACGCAATTGATTCTGATGTTGTCTTTTGCCCATTCACAAGCCAGATTCTTGGTGAGCTGATTGATTGCAGCTGAAAAATAGAGAAATTAAGCAGAGAGTACAAAAGCCGAGCGAGAGTTAGAATAATCAAATGCTTATGAAATATGGTAACATTACATCACCAACATCAACTCACCTTTGGTGGCTGCGTATATTGTCCCCGAACTTATATTGACCAACCCACCAACAGAAGAAATGAACACAACATTCCCTACTCCGGATGCTTTTAGAAGAGGATACGCGAGTTGGCTTAGATGGTACGTTGAGTCCAAGTTGGTGGTGAGGAGCAATGAGTATTCCTCGGCTGTGTAGTCGATAGTTGGCTTCCTAATGTTTGTTCCGACATTGTTCACCTAGCGGGGGTCAATAAATGATCACGCAAACTCAAATCTATTGCGCAACGGATTCAAGCAATTCAGTTATAGTTCATAGAAAACCATCTAAAGAACTAAACCAAGACTCCTGGTTCTACTCGATTAAACAGAACGACAAAGAACAATGGAAAAATCACACAATCAGAACCATCTTTTACCGATGTTCGGCAATTTGCTTGAATTCTTACGCCTGAGTTTTTTCTAAGATCACTACAACAAGATAGAATCGATCTTTTTCCCTGAGTTCCTTTGATTCACAACTAATTCAAGTTTGAAGAAAATCTTCTCTGTAATACAGCCGTTTTCCTGGGTTATCTAGTAGATAAAAGCGCAGAGAACTGCACACAATGCAATGACGGGTGTTGAGATGCCATGTCAACTATTTCATCTGCTTGGGTTTCTGAAAGAATCCTAAGCCCTTCTTTGTGAACTCGTTCGTCGCTGCTAATTTGGGTGCTTCTTGTGAGATCCGATGGCAAATGCTATTGCTCTCTTATCCCTGGCAGCATCCTGCACATGGCTAAAACATAGCAATCCTCTTCAATTTTGGTGGACGATCACCAATCATCGAAATCTTCATTTGCCACGATCGTGTCAGGGCTGGATAGTTTGCCACCAGATTAATCACAGGAATAACAAAATTTTCCTTCAAGGAAGGGAGTCGTGAGTGAAAATTGACAAAGCAATTTATCATCAACAAGTAGCTCTCTGCAAGTTAGCTATAATTGGTCACCTTACACGATATAAAGCCAACCTTGGAAATTTACGTAATCGAACAGGTGCCTATATATAGATTTGGAAACCATCAAGGAATTGACATTTGATTTACTTAGGAAGGATACTACAAACTTCACTTTTCGATAAGGAGGATTATCGTAAATGGATTTGGACTCGAAGGTTATCGAATTTGAGAGTGGACATCATTCGTCTCCTATCATGGATTTTTCGACTTTGATCCTTATAGCCAAAGGTCAAGGAATGCTCAAGTTTGGATTCAGCTATACAACCTCAGCTGGGAGTATTTGTATTCAAAGATCCTCTCTAATATCGCTAGGGGAATTGGAGTGCAACTCTTGACGGGGGATTTGGTCATGACGCTTGTATCCTTGTGGACGCGAATCTCTCAAAATCCCTCCTAGACTCTATTACGCTTTTACAAAAAATGGACATCACTCCTATGTTACAGTTTCTTAAGAGATTCTTCCCGGCTTTTTGTTCGAACTTCCAATTGGTGGGCCACTTGCTCGGAAACTGTTCGAAAAACCCTCACTGGTATTTGCAGTACGCCTCTAGAACAAACAGCAAACGCAGAATGCTTCGTCAAGAATTTCATACCAAAAAGATATCGAATCAGTTTGAGACCATCGCTCAAAACCCATCTGGAGTCGATTCTTGAGTCTCAGAATCAGTCTACAAAACGTGGTTGGAAAAAAAAAAAATGCAGCTAATGAAGATCATTAACCAATCACGAAGTCTACCACTATCGCAAACAATGTTGTTGAGGCAAAATTTGGTTCATGCTGATGCAAGTAATCTCCAACGATTTATGGAACCAACAGAGCAAAATAATTTTGGATTTGGCCATTACGAACATGGAATCTTCCCCAAGTGATCCAAACAAAGATAAAGGTGCAAATATTGGCAACATATGCTTTACTGTTGATCTTTTTTTTTTTTTTAACCATCTTGTTCCTCAAAGACAAGAGACTAACGAATCAATAGCGGAAAAGACGGCATGGTTTTAAAGAACAAAGCAAAAATAGAAGCTTCCTAAGAGAAAACGATACTATTCTACGAGGGCTAGGAGCGGAAAAGGAGTCAAAAAGACTCCGAATTGATGTTTAGTTTTCGTTAGGTTTGATTTTCTGGACTCATTTTGGTTGATCATTATATGAATTTGTAAGACTCTTCTATTTTGTTTTATTATTTTTATTTAATAAATTATAGTGCAGTGATCATTTGTGGCTATCCTACAACTCTTGATCTGAAAAAAAAAAAAAAAAAAAAAAAGAAAAGAAAAAAGACACATTCTCATAAAAAATTTTGAGTCACTAGTTATTTTCCAATCAATGCACTTCAGTACAAAGACAATAGAACAAGGATAAAAAAAAAAGATTTAACTAAGTTTTCCTAACTGAAAAACTCTAAGCCATCAACCTTCTTGTTGGCTTTCAAAAACTCTTCACTGAACGATTTAAAAACCATTTATAATATATCCAAAGGAAATTTTGCTAAAGATTGAAATATGGAAATATTTGATATCTCTCGATATCAAACAAACCATAATACCCCAAAATCGTAACAAAACAAATCTCTTAGTCTAACAAAAACTAAAATGTAGTATGCCATAGATAAAATGATCCCTAATATAGACCATCCACAAATTTGAATGTTAATCTACTATTTTTCTTCTTAAATTTCGCTCAAGCAATCGTAAAATATTTTTACTAAAATATCCCAGGCAGCAAAAAATTTCATGTAGAAGTTGGGCCTCGGTTGATTCTCAAAAACATGCAAATTGTGGAAGAATCAAATAAAAGTAGAAATAAGAAACTTTACCAAACATTATTATTATTATTATTTTAAATTACTTACGAGAATGTTGAGCTTGCCATTAAAAGCTGAAGTGACATCTTGAATGAGCTTGTCTCTGTGGGCTCTCTTAGACGCGTCACAGACTGAGCCAGAGACCGAAAAGCCCTTGGCTCGCCATTCGTCAAGGCACTTCACCAGCTCAGCCTCGTTCCGGGAACACGTGTGCACGGCCGCACCGAATCCCGCTAGCTCCTCCACCACTGCCCGCCTGAAAAAGGAGTGTGTGTGAAACCCAAGCCCAACAAAAAACGACGCCGTATTTGACCCATTTTACATGTGCACGCATTACCCGATGCCACGTGTGCCACCGGTGACGAGAGCGGTGGTTCCGGCGAGAGACCATCTGGGTGTTTTGAGGCTGGTTTCGGACTCTACTTTTGCCATTGTTTTTTTATTGTTCTTATCGATAGTCTTATTGTTTTGTGTTTTTGCTTTTGTTCACTTCGAAAGTGTTGACCGTTAACTCGGTCTATTTACATTTTAATCGTCTCGTCCTCAGTATGAATTGGGCGGATAAGACCCGTTGGTTACTCCAAAAAAAAAGGGAAAATTCATTAGTTAGTATGCGGGTGCGGGTATACAGCGCACGGCGGTTTTGGAAAATTTAGAAAAATATTATTTTTAGACACTTGTTTGATTCCTTGGTCGTTTGCTAATGAGGCTTTTATTCAAAAAATAAAATAAAATAAAATAAAAAATAAAAGTAAATATAAATAAAACCCCTTGTTTGGCTTCATTACTTAGATGACTCATTTTTATTTTGATAAATCGTCAAAATGAATCATCTTGATCTCATTCAAATGGCAAAGATTTGTAAATTTGATAGCCAATCTTCATTCTCTAAATAAATACGAACAATTTTTAATACATTTAAATGATTTGTAGAATGAGTTAGAGTTACAAATGATTTGGCAAACTATTATGATGGTTTAACACTATTCAAAATTATTTTGACCTTTAAGAACAACTATTGTTGAAATGATTTTAAATAATAATAAACTATTCAAATGGTTTATACAAACAACCCAGAATGAATCATTTTGGTACTATTGTGATGATTTATTTTATTTTTCTTAAATAACAAAAATGATCTGGTCAAAGTTCAAATCATTTGAATAGAGTGTTTGCGTCCAAATAGCTGTCCCAAACAAAGGTAAAAAAATATTACATGCTATGGTTTATAATTAGCAATGAATTTGACTAAATTATTATTTTTTTCTTTTTTACAACAAAAGAAGGCAAGAGAAAGACAAAATAGTAATATACTAGTAAAAAAAATGACATGATTTGCAACTAGCTCATTTAGTGACATGTTTTGTAAACTTGAGCTTGAATGATGGCATTTGATCAAATTTTCTTGACACTCTTTAGTATCTCAGTCCTCATTTACGCGTTACTCACTCTATTTAATTATTTGAATACTTTATAATAATCAGTAAAACCTCCATAAATTAATAATGTTAGAATTAGAATAATTTATTAATTTAGCGAATTATTAATTTGTCGATAAAATATTAAACAACTAATTTATTGAGGTACATATTTATCCAAATATGCATCATATCTAAATTGTTTACACATTATTATTACAATTTCATGTATTTGCTAACTAAATAAGTCTATGGCGATTAGGGGTGCACATATATGGGTAAAACTTGATCAGCCTTCAATAGTCCATCTGCGTACGGACCTAACCATGACCGACCTAAAGATTTCGGATGAAATTCGACAAATAGTTAGTCTTCCACGGTTGATATATCTTGCCCGCGTGAAGATGGTATAGACTAATACTAATATAATGATAAAATCCTCACAACCTTAGAGCATCTCTAATGGGTATGCCAATAGAAATTTGACATTTTTGTACAAAATATGCTCTCCAATACAATACCATATTGGGTGCTAAATTTAACAAATACTATTCGTGGTGCCAAATTTGACATCAAGTATAGCATTATGCCAAAAATTTGACATTTGACCTTGATCACCGGGTTGGCTTTTCAAATTTTTATATAAAAGTGATGATGACTACCAATTTATCATAAAAAATTATCTTCTATCAAATTGTAATTATTGTTTCATGTATTCTTCTTTTCTATTGGCTATAATATTTATCTTTAATGAATTTTGCTACTAAAAATTTAATAAAATAATAAATGACATTTAAAATAACAAAAGTGCATTGGAGCATTTAAAATGAAATATAACATTTTTACCTTTTTTGGTGCCAAATTTAACATTAACATTAACATTTAGATTTGATTACCTATTCTCTTATCCTTTTCTATTTTTTCTTTATTTTTTCATTCAGGTAACACCCAAAGATTTGTTACTAGATCATAAGTGCGATTTGATTCACAATATTAAGGTTTTATTACACTATGATATTTATGAATTTTTGTTTGTTTGAGAATTATATGATATATAATAAAGAATTAATTATGTTATGATCATTTTAAAATTCTCATACATTTGAGACTTATCTCATTATGCTACTACTTTACTTGTCACACAACTAATTCTAGGTGTGTCACAACGCCAACCAACTGATGGCACTAAGTTTTCCCGCACTTAGTCTCAACCGACACATTTTCTTACAATTTTGTATGATAATAAGCATACTCAAAGCAATACTAACAAGCATATCAAGTAAATGATAACACACAAGGATTTACGGCTCCAACCCTTATTTCATTAACATATTCTTAAAACAAAGGAAACCCAATGTGCTAGATCACAACATCGCACTTCTTCTCTTAACTTCTCCAAGCTATGCCTATTTATAGGCTAAACTATGTCGTAGGACTTTGTTATCAAGCTAGCCCTGCCAAGTGTCACCCTCACTTAGTACTTACAAAGCTCACTATCTCGTTAGTGCCTTTACCACGTTCTGTTTTGTGGCCCGTGCATGCCATGTGTTTGATCATGTCCCATACCATGCCCCTCTGTGCTGCATCCGTGCGCCACATGTGTGTCGACATATTTTCTTACGATTTTGTATGATAATAAGCACACTCAAAGCAATACCAACAAGCACATCAAGTAAATGATAACACACAAGGATTTACAGAACCCCGGTCCAACTCTTATTTCATTAACCTGTTCTTAAAACAAAGGAAACCCAATGTGCTAGATCACAACATCACACTTCTTCTCTTAACTTCTCCAGGCTATGCCTATTTTTAGGCTAAACTATCTGGTTGACACCCCCAATCACGTAGGATTTTGTTAGCAAGCTAGCCCTGCTAAGTGTCACCCTCACTTAGCACTTATAAAGCTCACTATCTCGTTAGTGCCTTTACCA
Source organism: Boehmeria nivea var. tenacissima (assembly GCA_018132145.1). Lineage (NCBI taxonomy): Eukaryota > Viridiplantae > Streptophyta > Magnoliopsida > Rosales > Urticaceae > Boehmeria > Boehmeria nivea. The sequence goes on along the minus strand of CM030875.1, from coordinate 6,621,898 downwards.
CGTTTTGTTTTCGTGGCCCGCGCATGCCATGTGTCTGATCATGTCCCATACCATGCCCCTCTATGCTACATCCACGCGCCACATGTGCGCCCACGCCCCCACTACTCTGCTCGTAAATTGCACACGTGTCCGAATAGTTAGCTGGCCATGCTGCCATTTCCCGTATTCTTTGGCGTGTCACTCCACCATTTCATGCACCACGTCACCCATCTAGCCCACAAAATCCACAAGCGTTAATTTTGTGCGATGCCCATTACCTACTAGTTGCGTAAAGTGCCCACGTGGGGCTGAAATGTTCGGCATGTCCCACGTCTGTGCGTCAGTTTCACGTTAATGCACCACGTGGCGCACAACTCCACATATTTCTCAGACCTTTCCTCAAATTGCCTTCCCGGTGTGTAGAGCTGTCCTGCACGTACCCAGCTTTCTTGAAGCTGCCATGGTACTTATACATGTGCCCTTAACGTGCCTATGAGCTGCCATGCTCAGCGATCTGTCGTACGCTACACCGTCCATGCGCGTTTAACACTGCATGTTCCACCGTCCCAACCCGTCCATGTAAGTGTTCTACTTGACCTTACGATGATTCCTGGTGAATGCTACTACCCATGCCCACAAGTGCTTTTGGCCTTATTTTGCCACACACGACACCTGCCGATGTGCTATTCACGAGTCAAGGTCTAACAAACCACACCCACCAAATGAAAGCTGACGTCCTCTTCGGTGGTCAAAATTTAAGTGATTTACTCAAACTAGAACCTTGCCCCTCTTTGTCTCATTTTCTGAAAACAAAAAATAACCCAAATTACGAGAAAGTTAGTCGAGCGTCTTCGACTGACGCCTTTTTGCAAAGCCAAATCCGAGATTCAAAGTTTCTCAAAGCAAGAAATCACAATTTTAGAGTGATTAGCAGCAAAAATAGTCTAAAAGAAAGAAAGATGTCGGGAGTGTATACAAGAATTCAAAAAAAGCAGCCATAAAATCAAGGTACCGTGCAGAGCAAACTGGAGATGATGATTGACATGATGATTACCATAATGTTCCAAAAGCAACAAGCAATGTATGTAATATTGATGAAGAGGATGGCAACTCATAAGACAATTAAGATGTACTAGAGGGAACTGGTTCAGAGGATCAACCTGCGCAAAGGTCGATAAGGACTAGACAAGAAGCTGCAAGAAGTAGACTTGAATAGAACATGAAGTGAGCAGATGAAGGACTGAAGAGAGAAGAAGTACAGGGGAAGAAAGAGATCTAAAGTGTTAAAGCCTTAAAAGAAGATCACTAGAAAGCAGTGTAAAATCAGGTGAAAACACAATTGAAGGCGGTGAAAAGTCAGACAGCAACAAAAATTGCCATTTGGGAAGCTAGACACATGATTCAATCTCCATTTATGGATGAGATTATACGAGAGCCGAAGCCCTACAAATTCCAGCCACAACAAATGAAGGTCTACTACGACAAACGAGATCCAGTAACCTTTTTGCATCAGTACATCAAATCAAGTTTTTTTTTTTTAACTGAGAAGCTTTGTTCGACTTGATTATTCTTTTCCCTTTACTTATTTGCTCTTGTTCTGTATATCAGTTTTGCTATTGCTGCATGTTCCAAGATTTTGAATCCTACTAGATCGTCATTCCTCTATTTATTGTGACTTGAACACTTACTATACAAATAAATTATAAATGCAGAAATAGTAAGAAAAATGAAGGATTTATACTGGTTAGAGGTTTTCAAATCCCCTACAGCCACTACTTAGTCGTAATTCACTACTTAGACTTATCTTTCAACTTATGTTGGTCATAATTCACTACTTAGCCTAATCTGTATAGCTTTCCATATCGACCAACCTTGGCCGATCGCTTGTTTTTATTTTGCTATTTACATATTTACATTGCAGCTCTAAATAGGGATGGCAATTCGTATTTCCTATGTACTTATCGTGTTGATATTTTTTGGACCTAAACATGACATGACCCATTTACTTATCGTGCCCAAAAATTTAAACCAAACACAACCCATTTAATTGTCGTGTTACCCATATACAACCCATTAAGACCCATTTAGCAATCGTGTCTTAATGGGTCGTGTCGACCCATTTGATAAACAAATCTTAACGGGTCTTACAACCCATATACGACCCATTTAAATTTTAAACCCATTTACGACCCATTTGAATTTCAAACCCATTTATGACCCATTTACAACCCAAATTTAAAACAAAAGCTAATCCTATAACAAAACAAACACATTAAATTAAATTCAAGAAACAACAACAAAAATAAAAGAGTATGAGTCCAACAAAGAAAAAAATAACAAAACCAACCAATAAAACATATAACATGACTAAATTAAGCAATTTAATTCATAAGCAAACACAAAGAAAAAAATCAATAAAGCTAATCCAACAAAAGTAGATAAAAAAAAATCATCATCATTCAAATTGTCTCATAAAAAAAATTTTCTTAGACTTAGTAATATATTGTTTTATTTTATAAGAAAAAATATAAATTAAAGAAAATATATATTTTAGATAAATTTTTAATAAAAATTTGTTAAATATATAAAGATTAAATATATATATATATATATATCAAATGTGTCGTAATCGTATCTTAAACATGTCGTATTCGTGTCAACCCGTAAAGGCCCATTTACTAATCATGTCTTAACGTTCTTAATCGTGTCTTCGTGTTCATGCCGTGTTCACCCATTTAGTTATCGTGTTAATCGTGTCAACCTATTTAAAACTCAAACCCATTAAGGGTAGACCAAAACCCGTTTATTTCGTTTCGTGTCTCGTGTTTGGATCCAAATTGCCACCCCTAGCTCCAAAGTAATTTGATTCTTCATTCTTCTTTCATTCGGTTAAACATAGTACTTCTTAAAAGGCATGGTGTGTCCATGAGCTGGTAATTTTCTTTTTTAGATCGCTGACATATCTCAATAGTATGCTCTTTTTTCGAACACCTTGATAATTTGATAAGGGTCTTCCCATGTCGGACCAAGTTTTCCATCTGTTGGACTAAATATCAATCTGATTATTACGTATGTGAATTTAGTTAGGATGGCCGCTTCTATTCCGTATACCATAGCAACTGATATTTTTTCCGTTGACGATCACCTAGTGGTGCTGTATACGCATAATGCGTTAGGAAGTTCTTCTATACTTCTTTTTTTGCCTTTTAATTTCTCTAAGTTGCACTCGTCGAGAGCTTTCCAACGACACCTCAAGTGCGTTGATTGAACTCCGAATGAGAGAGATATGATGTTGTTAAGTTTATGAAATTTTTTGGAAAAGTTTGAAAGAAAAAGAGAGGGTGACAAATGTGATAACCCGACTTTTTATCCTTGTGTAATAATTTCAATAATCAAATTTAATACATGAGATTATTTTCTCAATATTTATGTTATTATGTCACACGTTATCTTTTATAAATTAACGGTAATTGTCGGAGCGTTAAGTTGTAGCGATGTATCGAGAAATAATTATAAGTAAAATTGCATGTAGTTTGTAGAAAATTACAAGTGGATAGGAGTAAGTGACATGTAGTTTTATATAACGTCACATGATGTCAAATGAGAGCAACTACCGTTAGGTTACAAATTTTATGAGGATGATACATGTTTTAAGAAATGAAGATTTCAAACCTTCTAGGTATTAAATCTTATTGAAAAGTGGAAGAGATATTATGGAGAGATTTAGACTGTAGATATATTTCTAAATTATTCTTATGGTATATAGAAATTTTTATATAGCATATTGCATATCATTTTAAAGATCTTTCAATAAGCTTTCTAGCAGTATATCATATATGTCAATCGGATTAGTATGGAGAAAGTTATGACCGAAGAAAGTTTAGTGCGCGAACCAGTCCGCGAAAACGACAAAGTTTTGTAGGCTTACGTCAAAACGACATGATTTCGTAAATTAGATGTATTTAAAATCCCTTGTACGAAATTGAAACCCTAGACCCCAATAAATGACGTCATTTAAGTGTGAACAGGAGGATAATTTATAAATAAGAATATATTAGAATTATACGGTAGTTTTTGACTGAGTCTGAGGAGACTGAGTCTTACAAGGATCAGGAGAAATATCCTCCCCCTTTTTCTCTAACCCTAGGCACCACCTTAGTCTATAAATAGGGCCTTAGACCTCACTTCACTTCACACAAAAAAAATTCTACGCTCTAGCAGTTCAAAAAAAAAAAAAAAATAGAGAGAGAGAAGAAACTCTGAGAGAATTTCTAGAGAAACTCTGAAGAAATTTTTGGAGTGATAGTCGACCATTGTAGAAGCTCTAGAGGAGTTATTCTGTCTACATAAAGGTATAAACAAACTTCTTTCACGTTTAAGTTCTAAGATTTTAATCCGAGGCTAACCGGGTATGGCGTTCTTTAGGAAAACGGACGTTCGAAGGGCAAACTTAAGGAATCAAGCCTCGAGAAGCCTAAGCATCAAATTAGAGGTTTACTCTCAAAGCCTTATACTGAAATATAATTCTTAGGTTCCAAATTTTTAGGCTTTACACGAATTTTTTTGACCTAAATTCTCTATAGGCCCGAAACTGGGATTTTTATGCTATATCTCACTGTTTTAAATATTCTGTCCAATCAAACGATTTTTACTGCTTTTGAGAAAATTCATGTATGTTCCTTTATAAGTCTATATTATATATTTAATTTTTTAGATTTTTCAGAGCTATAGTTTTATTATGAAAAATCCGGAACCGAGGCTATACAAACTGTTCCAGTACGGGAACAGTTTGCGCAGTTCAAATTCCGGCGACTTTTTGGGTGACTTAACGGCAAAATTAGCTTTTGACGATAACTAGAGAAATTTAGAAAATTAAATTTTGGATAATTTTTATGAAATAAGATTTTTCAAAATTCGGCCTTAAACCTCGGGTTAATCCTGATTTTTCGAAATAGCCGAATCTGCTTTTTGAAAGAAGTCCAATTTACACATGTTTTCTATAAAAACTCGTAACTGAAAAGTTGTAGATTTTTCAAAAATAAGAAGGGTTACTTCAGCACGTTTTCCGAAATTCTCTACGGATTTTTCTAAAAATTTAAATTAATAATTCGGCCAATTTTAGCACCCAACTTAAAAACATATTTTTAATTAAGATATTAACCTATTTAATATTCTATTATCTCTAATTGTAAATAAAACTTTTAATAGGGACTTAGTTGTAATTGTGTGACATAGAAAACCAAAACGCTCTGTCTAGAATGATTGGTTCTTAAATAAGGCGTGCTTTGTGATCTCCGCCACACTTACCTGGGAACCTCGTTCTGTCTAGGCAAGTTTGGCTCTGAAACGAGACCATAGTACCCTTTCCAATCGGCCTGGGAGCGTTGCGGTGAATATTATCACACCGTTATAACTAATCCTTATTAAAAAGATTTTTTAAAATAAATTGTTTTGAAAGTATAAACTACGCCCCTTTTAGAATGTTAGTTGTTTAGATAGAAGTTAAGAATTAGAATCCATACTTACATCAACTTATGATTTTAGGTTTCGCTCCCGACAATTTACCGAGCCTTACTCAAACAACCACTCGACTCAAGGTGAGTACAACCTCACTACAGTACGAAGTAGTTCAAAAGAAAAATTATGTTATGCAATGTTTTATGTGACGGATGTTTTATGAAACATGTTATGATGAAATGTTTATATGACGAAGTTTCAAAGCTTATGATATCATATTTTCACAATTTATAAACATGATTATGATGTTTTTAAAGCTCAACGTTTTCATGATGCATAAGCAAGTGATAACTAAAGATAAAATTGTGTCGTACCGCTCGTTCTCCTTGTGTCGACCTAAGGGCATTAAGGGGACGGTTTAATTAAATGTTTCTGTTCTTCTTGTGTCGACCTAAGGGCATTAAGGAGACAGTTTCACGATATGTTTACGATGTTTTGGCCTTAGTCGCGAGGACCTTGTACACCCTCGTCGACTATTGGTCGAGCGCGCTCTACGAGGTACGTACACTATGATGAGGATCATCTAGGATGAAAGATAAAGTTAGATGATGATATGAATGAATAATGAAGAAAAATTTGTTATGCATTGCATAAGTCTTTTTGTGAGAAAATAGTTGTTTCACTGGGCTTTTTAGCTCACACGTTTTTCCTTCGTACTGTAGGTAAGAAATCTTTGGTGTGATAGCTGAATTGTGCAACGGCGGTGCAAGGCGAGCGAGGCGGGTTATGGAAAGCCACGAAAATATTTCCGCAAATTTAAGTTATTTTATGTTTAGCAAATTGTGTTGATAACAATTATATTTCTTAAGCAATAAACGAATTTATTATTATTAATATGTCTTTTATAAAGTACATTTATGTGTTTAAAAAAAAAAATTGTCTCGATTTTTTTCTACGTAAGTAAAGTAAGTTTTTAAGTGAAGTAACGGTCCGAAAAGTCGGGTCGTTACAACAAAGAAGAGGGAAAAGGAGAGAGAGTGTGGGCTAGTGACGAGAAGAAAGAGAGAAAAATGGTGGTATGATGAAAGTAAGGTAATAATCCTCTGTTATAACAAAAAAAATTGGAATTCAAATTGCACCAAATATCCCAACAAAATTTAAAATTGTACAATAGACTCTCAAAATATTTTTAATTGTATCAAATAATTCAAACATTACTTATAAATTTTTTAGGTTATAAATTTTTTAGGACTTTACATCATGCGCCACCTCTGCCTGCACAGCTTGCCTTCCAGCCCGAACCAACCGCCGATGAAGATGTGGATTATGATTACGATCCTATGTTAGGTGCATATTAGTTTTATGTTTTTGGACTTATTTTAATATTGTTTATTTTCACGGTTTATTGATATATAATATGACAATTTTAATCATATATGATGATGATAGTTTTCGTATCTGTACTACATATACTAAGTCTCAAGTGTCTTGTTTTTTTTTTTTACCGTTGTTGTCAGTGATTTCTCGTCACACAGTAAGTCCAAGGGCGGTATCCAATTCATTTTCAAGAAATCCAGAAACCCCGACTCCACCGAACCAAGCGAAAGTCACCCCTCCGTGGGAGCGCTCTTCAGGGAAAGGACAGGAGGTGATTATCGAAGATGATCCCCGATCCTACGCCCCCGGAGGAAAAACATTACAAGAAAAGAATTTCCATTCTTCCAGAAAGCCTTCCTGGTGAAGGACCAACACTTCACGACAAAGTCCTCAAAGGCGGTATACCCCCGAAGGAGTTTGCCACGAAGGAAGGACCATTCGACGGAGACTCGGCCCTCGGAGTCATCGACCCTCGGTCATAGAACGTTGGACCGAGGGATCACAGATCTCAATTATTCTCCCTCGGGCAGGGAATTCACTGTAGCGACAGACTTATCCTGCCGCAGTCAGGTTAACTGCTCTCGGCAGGTGGGCAGCTTTATTAGGTGAATTAAACCCGTGACTTAGGGAATTTGACATTTTGTCTTTTCCCAACTGTAGCTCTCTTCTTCGCTTATAAGAGTAGGAGTAGTGACAGTTGGGAGAGAGGAGGGCGGAGAGAGATATACTTTCAATGACAAATATATCAAAAACACAGTGGACGTAGGCTATTACTCTCCATGAGGGCCGAACCACTTTATACTTCTCCGTGTGATTATTTACTTAAAAACTTTTATTATTTTTCATTGCCGCATCACACACTAGAGGTGCGGATCTCGTCGTTGGTTCAAATTATACACCAACAGATTGGCGCTAGAAGGAGGGCGGCCCGAACCTCCGGGCAAGCCTTTCCATTCCAGTTTTCTTCCAAGCTTTTTTCCGGGAGTCTCATCGTCACCTATGATCGGAGATCATGGCGCCGACGACCAGACAAACGGGAAAGAAACCCCATATATCCCAAGTTGGGTGATAGTTAGCGTAAAAGAAAGAGCGTCCAAAACCCCAGGTCCTGGATGAAACAGCATGGTGAAGATCTTCGGCTCATCATCACCAACATCCGCAGTTCATCACCGGCAGGGGATGAACGGACGAGCTCCAGGCGTGGATCCGGACAAAGGGGAACAGGCCGCCGCTGTGGTGGTTGCCGAGGGCTTCTCCGAAAGAGACCCGAAGCCAACCACCCGGTGGGGGACACGCTCAAGCCGGCCGCCATCACAGGTGGAGATCTAACAGTAAACCTCCCGGAGGACTGGCGGTGGACCTTCCGGAAGCCCAGAGGCACAGAGGCACATCCATTAATGGCCCAAACCGGAAGATCCCGACCAACAAAGGAGTTATACTCTTTCCGCATAAGGCGAGCTGGGTCTTTACCTCCGAGAATCACTGAGGCATGCTCCGTCGCAGACGGAACGCCGCCCCAAGTGATCACGACGCCAGACGGTGACCCAGTTTCACGAACGGCTGCAGTCCGGAGGACTGCGAAAGTTAAGCCTCGCCTCTCCCACTTCTTCCTTGCCCCCGTTGTTAATGCACCCCAAAGTGTGTCTTTTGGTCGTAGACCAATGGCGCAGGAGAGAGGGTTTGGGGGAAGACAAACCAGAGGTCTCTGACCACAGCCGATGTAGTCAGGGCATCTCAAGGAGAGGAAGCCGCACCTTCCGGCCAGGCACGGGATGTCCTCGTACGCGTCGTGCATGGCTCAAAGCAAGCCGGCGGGAAACAGGCATAGCACTAGCCCCCAAAGGGGCTATCGGAGTCGAGTGAGAAGGTGCCTCTGCTACCAGGGCAGACCGCCAGACCCGCGAATCTCGCCTGAACAGGAGATTGGCGAGAAAAACGGTCGCCACAACGACAGTTCCCTCTTGCTCACTCACCAAACGCCGTCGTTTTCGCTCATCGCCCAGTACATTACGGCCAATACTCTTTTGTTAACTCGGAGCACCCTCGGGTACTCCGGGCATAGCTTCAGGCGTGCCAAAACGAAGAGACGGCTCGATTGACCACCAAAGTACATCTGACGGCAACTGAGTCGCCCGCGATCAGAAGTTGTCCGCGGGGTAAGGTTCCGGAGGGATCTTGCCGCGTAGCCAGTTAGCTGGCCAAGACCGCAAACTCGATGTGTAAAGGATGGAACCGCGAAGCGGATGAATCCTATAAGCATCACTCAACGGCTCTTCTTGACCGCGGAGTCTTCAGATCACTTGGGGACCCCCGGGGCACTAGAAAGAAATAGATGTGCTCTATAAATTACCCCGAAGGCGAGCGAAACTAGAACGTGAGAATTCCGAAAGGTTCGCGTAGATGTTACTCGCTGAGGCTTCCCACCGCCGAAAGATGAATCTTGTCAGGTCTCTCTCTCGATGAGAACTTCTTCAAAGATTAACTTGGGAAGTTGGGCCAAATGTCTCCTAGAACCATTCTATCCTTCGTAGAAGGAAGAAGATCTAGGCGCGCTCAAAGGAGGAACTCCGAGGCGGAAGGGACTAGAATCTCTCGAAAGAGGGTCTAAACCGCCGGTGTGTTAAGACAAAAGGTCCTGCCCCATTCAAAAGCACCGGGAACCGCTGCAAGCAATGGGGTACTAGCAAATCTCGATGAATACAAGATCTAACCGAGTACGCCCCCGAAGAAGCCTGGTTCGGGATAATCCTTCGGAGAAGGAACAACCTGCGACTAAACAGTGCATTCAAGGAGGTATACTCCGGTTCCAATCTGATGTCTAATCGTATAGTTTGCTAGGTATAACCCTCGGAGAGAGCATGACTCAGACGAGTTGTAGTCCTCGTAGAGGACACGACGAGCGACTATATGGATGGTCCCGGAGGGATTGGATCATATAGTCGGAGGTCACAGCGTGAAGAAGGTAGTATTTACACTTTAAACCTTATACTTCGAGTAACCAATGATCTCTTTTATAGGTAACCACGGTGTTCCACCATTAAAAGAAGCACGGACGAGCTTCTCCGGCGGAGCGAGGATCGAGATGTTACCGGAGTCAACAAGATTCAGGGCCAGAAGGACAATTGTTCCCGTAGGGATCAAGCACCGTTTCCCTATCAGAGGAATCAAGGATTAGAGGAACGTCTGGTTCCGGAGGAATTAGACCTCGTTTCTCCGTCAACGGGATTACTTTCATACTAGGCCACCAAGATTCGGTGCAGCTGAAGTTGCTTCCACGAGGCTTCCTTCGCGGCAGGAGATGCATTCCCAGCAAATTGAATTCGATCAAGAAGAATCCCAAGCAACACGAATCGCGCCGCTGGGATTGGGGGGCAGATGTTGTCAGTGATTTCTCGTCACACAGTAAGTCCAAGGGCGGTATCCAATTCATTTTCAAGAAATCCAGAAACCCCGACTCCACCGAACCAAGCGAAAGTCACCCCTCCGTGGGAGCGCTCTTCAGGGAAAGGACAGGAGGTGATTATCGAAGATGATCCCCGATCCTACGCCCCCGGAGGAAAAACATTACAAGAAAAGAATTTCCATTCTTCCAGAAAGCCTTCCTGGTGAAGGACCAACACTTCACGACAAAGTCCTCAAAGGCGGTATACCCCCGAAGGAGTTTGCCACGAAGGAAGGACCATTCGACGGAGACTCGGCCCTCGGAGTCATCGACCCTCGGTCATAGAACGTTGGACCGAGGGATCACAGATCTCAATTATTCTCCCTCGGGCAGGGAATTCACTGTAGCGACAGACTTATCCTACCGCAGTCAGGTTAACTGCTCTCGGCAGGTGGGCAGCTTTATTAGGTGAATTAAACCCGTGACTTAGGGAATTTGACATTTTGTCTTTTCCCAACTGTAGCTCTCTTCTTCGCTTATAAGAGTAGGAGTAGTGACAGTTGGGAGAGAGGAGGGCGGAGAGAGATATACTTTCAATGACAAATATATCAAAAACACAGTGGACGTAGGCTATTACTCTCCATGAGGGCCGAACCACTTTATACTTCTCCGTGTGATTATTTACTTAAAAACTTTTATTATTTTTCATTGCCGCATCACACACTAGAGGTGCGGATCTCGTCGTTGGTTCAAATTATACACCAACAACCGTAATGATCTTGGAATTTTTTTTTTGTTTACACGGTAAAATTAAAGAAAAATTCTAAATCTTTTGACACCCATATTGTCATATACTTCATATTGCTATAACTATTTTTTATTTGTTATCCTTGTTTTAAGCTTTTCTTTGAATTTTTTATATGCAAAAAATTTGTAGAAAAACTTATGTTTTTATATTAAATGCTGAAATTGACCCCTTAGTTAATCTAAATGACAAAATATAAATTAATTTTTTAAATCTTAACAAAAATAAAAATCATTATTTTTTCTTTAAATCTATTTGCTAAAAATATTTACACGTGTCTACACGTGTGATCACGCCTAAATTGTGCAATGCTAAAGTGATCGTTGATAGCACAACAGAAGTGGTGTCGTCTCCACGAGGAGGTCAAAATAAGACAACCAAAAGACTCGAAACAAACTTTAAGAGGTAAAATTAAAACTTAAAAATAAAAAGATCGTGAATGATGTATAATTTAAAATTAAAGAAAGCGAGTAAAATTAATAGACCATCAATGAGAAAAATTAGCAAGGCTTCGGGAGTCACTCAATTATTTTGCTTCACTGACACCAATTTCGATTCTAATTTATTACTCAATTACAAATTTTATATCCCAAACAAGTAATCGAAAAATATGTCATTAAGAACACAAATTAATCACATGTCTTTTATTATGAAAAAGTTCTTTCAATTAAAACAACGAAATAAATTTCATTGACTATCTTAAATCGACGATATATCAAAATTGACAATAACGCATGTTGGTGTATAATTTGAACCAACGACGAGATCCGCACCTCTAGTGTGTGATGCGGCAATGAAAAATAATAAAAGTTTTTAAGTAAATAATCACACGGAGAAGTATAAAGTGGTTCGGCCCTCATGGAGAGTAATAGCCTACGTCCACTGTGTTTTTGATATATTTGTCATTGAAAGTATATCTCTCTCCGCCCTCCTCCCTCCCAACTGTCACTACTCCTACTCTTATAAGCGAAGAAGAGAGCTACAGTTGGGAAAAGACAAAATGTCAAATTCCCTAAGTCACGGGTTTAATTCACCTAATAAAGCTGCCCACCTGCCGAGAGCAGTTAACCTGACTGCGGCAGGATAAGTCTGTCGCTACAGTGAATTCCCTGCCCGAGGGAGAATAATTGAGATCTGTGATCCCTCGGTCCAACGTTCTATGACCGAGGGTCGATGACTCCGAGGGCCGAGTCTCCGTCGAATGGTCCTTCCTTCGTGGCAAACTCCTTCGGGGGTATACCGCCTTTGAGGACTTTGTCGTGAAGTGTTGGTCCTTCACCAGGAAGGCTTTCTGGAAGAATGGAAATTCTTTTCTTGTAATGTTTTTCCTCCGGGGGCGTAGGATCGGGGATCATCTTCGATAATCACCTCCTGTCCTTTCCCTGAAGAGCGCTCCCACGGAGGGGTGACTTTCGCTTGGTTCGGTGGAGTCGGGGTTTCTGGATTTCTTGAAAATGAATTGGATACCGCCCTTGGACTTACTGTGTGACGAGAAATCACTGACAACATCTGCCCCCCAATCCCAGCGGCGCGATTCGTGTTGCTTGGGATTCTTCTTGATCGAATTCAATTTGCTGGGAATGCATCTCCTGCCGCGAAGGAAGCCTCGTGGAAGCAACTTCAGCTGCACCGAATCTTGGTGGCCTAGTATGAAAGTAATCCCGTTGACGGAGAAACGAGGTCTAATTCCTCCGGAACCAGACGTTCCTCTAATCCTTGATTCCTCTGATAGGGAAACGGTGCTTGATCCCTACGGGAACAATTGTCCTTCTGGCCCTGAATCTTGTTGACTCCGGTAACATCTCGATCCTCGCTCCGCCGGAGAAGCTCGTCCGTGCTTCTTTTAATGGTGGAACACCGTGGTTACCTATAAAAGAGATCATTGGTTACTCGAAGTATAAGGTTTAAAGTGTAAATACTACCTTCTTCACGCTGTGACCTCCGACTATATGATCCAATCCCTCCGGGACCATCCATATAGTCGCTCGTCGTGTCCTCTACGAGGACTACAACTCGTCTGAGTCATGCTCTCTCCGAGGGTTATACCTAGCAAACTATACGATTAGACATCAGATTGGAACCGGAGTATACCTCCTTGAATGCACTGTTTAGTCGCAGGTTGTTCCTTCTCCGAAGGATTATCCCGAACCAGGCTTCTTCGGGGGCGTACTCGGTTAGATCTTGTATTCATCGAGATTTGCTAGTACCCCATTGCTTGCAGCGGTTCCCGGTGCTTTTGAATGGGGCAGGACCTTTTGTCTTAACACACCGGCGGTTTAGACCCTCTTTCGAGAGATTCTAGTCCCTTCCGCCTCGGAGTTCCTCCTTTGAGCGCGCCTAGATCTTCTTCCTTCTACGAAGGATAGAATGGTTCTAGGAGACATTTGGCCCAACTTCCCAAGTTAATCTTTGAAGAAGTTCTCATCGAGAGAGAGACCTGACAAGATTCATCTTTCGGCGGTGGGAAGCCTCAGCGAGTAACATCTACGCGAACCTTTCGGAATTCTCACGTTCTAGTTTCGCTCGCCTTCGGGGTAATTTATAGAGCACATCTATTTCTTTCTAGTGCCCCGGGGGTCCCCAAGTGATCTGAAGACTCCGCGGTCAAGAAGAGCCGTTGAGTGATGCTTATAGGATTCATCCGCTTCGCGGTTCCATCCTTTACACATCGAGTTTGCGGTCTTGGCCAGCTAACTGGCTACGCGGCAAGATCCCTCCGGAACCTTACCCCGCGGACAACTTCTGATCGCGGGCGACTCAGTTGCCGTCAGATGTACTTTGGTGGTCAATCGAGCCGTCTCTTCGTTTTGGCACGCCTGAAGCTATGCCCGGAGTACCCGAGGGTGCTCCGAGTTAACAAAAGAGTATTGGCCGTAATGTACTGGGCGATGAGCGAAAACGACGGCGTTTGGTGAGTGAGCAAGAGGGAACTGTCGTTGTGGCGACCGTTTTTCTCGCCAATCTCCTGTTCAGGCGAGATTCGCGGGTCTGGCGGTCTGCCCTGGTAGCAGAGGCACCTTCTCACTCGACTCCGATAGCCCCTTTGGGGGCTAGTGCTATGCCTGTTTCCCGCCGGCTTGCTTTGAGCCATGCACGACGCGTACGAGGACATCCCGTGCCTGGCCGGAAGGTGCGGCTTCCTCTCCTTGAGATGCCCTGACTACATCGGCTGTGGTCAGAGACCTCTGGTTTGTCTTCCCCCAAACCCTCTCTCCTGCGCCATTGGTCTACGACCAAAAGACACACTTTGGGGTGCATTAACAACGGGGGCAAGGAAGAAGTGGGAGAGGCGAGGCTTAACTTTCGCAGTCCTCCGGACTGCAGCCGTTCGTGAAACTGGGTCACCGTCTGGCGTCGTGATCACTTGGGGCGGCGTTCCGTCTGCGACGGAGCATGCCTCAGTGATTCTCGGAGGTAAAGACCCAGCTCGCCTTATGCGGAAAGAGTATAACTCCTTTGTTGGTCGGGATCTTCCGGTTTGGGCCATTAATGGATGTGCCTCTGTGCCTCTGGGCTTCCGGAAGGTCCACCGCCAGTCCTCCGGGAGGTTTACTGTTAGATCTCCACCTGTGATGGCGGCCGGCTTGAGCGTGTCCCCCACCGGGTGGTTGGCTTCGGGTCTCTTTCGGAGAAGCCCTCGGCAACCACCACAGCGGCGGCCTGTTCCCCTTTGTCCGGATCCACGCCTGGAGCTCGTCCGTTCATCCCCTGCCGGTGATGAACTGCGGATGTTGGTGATGATGAGCCGAAGATCTTCACCATGCTGTTTCATCCAGGACCTGGGGTTTTGGACGCTCTTTCTTTTACGCTAACTATCACCCAACTTGGGATATATGGGGTTTCTTTCCCGTTTGTCTGGTCGTCGGCGCCATGATCTCCGATCATAGGTGACGATGAGACTCCCGGAAAAAAGCTTGGAAGAAAACTGGAATGGAAAGGCTTGCCCGGAGGTTCGGGCCGCCCTCCTTCTAGCGCCAATCTGTTGGTGTATAATTTGAACCAACGACGAGATCCGCACCTCTAGTGTGTGATGCGGCAATGAAAAATAATAAAAGTTTTTAAGTAAATAATCACACGGAGAAGTATAAAGTGGTTCGGCCCTCATGGAGAGTAATAGCCTACGTCCACTGTGTTTTTGATATATTTGTCATTGAAAGTGTTGTCAGTGATTTCTCGTCACACAGTAAGTCCAAGGGCGGTATCCAATTCATTTTCAAGAAATCCAGAAACCCCGACTCCACCGAACCAAGCGAAAGTCACCCCTCCGTGGGAGCGCTCTTCAGGGAAAGGACAGGAGGTGATTATCGAAGATGATCCCCGATCCTACGCCCCCGGAGGAAAAACATTACAAGAAAAGAATTTCCATTCTTCCAGAAAGCCTTCCTGGTGAAGGACCAACACTTCACGACAAAGTCCTCAAAGGCGGTATACCCCCGAAGGAGTTTGCCACGAAGGAAGGACCATTCGACGGAGACTCGGCCCTCGGAGTCATCGACCCTCGGTCATAGAACGTTGGACCGAGGGATCACAGATCTCAATTATTCTCCCTCGGGCAGGGAATTCACTGTAGCGACAGACTTATCCTGCCGCAGTCAGGTTAACTGCTCTCGGCAGGTGGGCAGCTTTATTAGGTGAATTAAACCCGTGACTTAGGGAATTTGACATTTTGTCTTTTCCCAACTGTAGCTCTCTTCTTCGCTTATAAGAGTAGGAGTAGTGACAGTTGGGAGAGAGGAGGGCGGAGAGAGATATACTTTCAATGACAAATATATCAAAAACACAGTGGACGTAGGCTATTACTCTCCATGAGGGCCGAACCACTTTATACTTCTCCGTGTGATTATTTACTTAAAAACTTTTATTATTTTTCATTGCCGCATCACACACTAGAGGTGCGGATCTCGTCGTTGGTTCAAATTATACACCAACAGATTGGCGCTAGAAGGAGGGCGGCCCGAACCTCCGGGCAAGCCTTTCCATTCCAGTTTTCTTCCAAGCTTTTTTCCGGGAGTCTCATCGTCACCTATGATCGGAGATCATGGCGCCGACGACCAGACAAACGGGAAAGAAACCCCATATATCCCAAGTTGGGTGATAGTTAGCGTAAAAGAAAGAGCGTCCAAAACCCCAGGTCCTGGATGAAACAGCATGGTGAAGATCTTCGGCTCATCATCACCAACATCCGCAGTTCATCACCGGCAGGGGATGAACGGACGAGCTCCAGGCGTGGATCCGGACAAAGGGGAACAGGCCGCCGCTGTGGTGGTTGCCGAGGGCTTCTCCGAAAGAGACCCGAAGCCAACCACCCGGTGGGGGACACGCTCAAGCCGGCCGCCATCACAGGTGGAGATCTAACAGTAAACCTCCCGGAGGACTGGCGGTGGACCTTCCGGAAGCCCAGAGGCACAGAGGCACATCCATTAATGGCCCAAACCGGAAGATCCCGACCAACAAAGGAGTTATACTCTTTCCGCATAAGGCGAGCTGGGTCTTTACCTCCGAGAATCACTGAGGCATGCTCCGTCGCAGACGGAACGCCGCCCCAAGTGATCACGACGCCAGACGGTGACCCAGTTTCACGAACGGCTGCAGTCCGGAGGACTGCGAAAGTTAAGCCTCGCCTCTCCCACTTCTTCCTTGCCCCCGTTGTTAATGCACCCCAAAGTGTGTCTTTTGGTCGTAGACCAATGGCGCAGGAGAGAGGGTTTGGGGGAAGACAAACCAGAGGTCTCTGACCACAGCCGATGTAGTCAGGGCATCTCAAGGAGAGGAAGCCGCACCTTCCGGCCAGGCACGGGATGTCCTCGTACGCGTCGTGCATGGCTCAAAGCAAGCCGGCGGGAAACAGGCATAGCACTAGCCCCCAAAGGGGCTATCGGAGTCGAGTGAGAAGGTGCCTCTGCTACCAGGGCAGACCGCCAGACCCGCGAATCTCGCCTGAACAGGAGATTGGCGAGAAAAACGGTCGCCACAACGACAGTTCCCTCTTGCTCACTCACCAAACGCCGTCGTTTTCGCTCATCGCCCAGTACATTACGGCCAATACTCTTTTGTTAACTCGGAGCACCCTCGGGTACTCCGGGCATAGCTTCAGGCGTGCCAAAACGAAGAGACGGCTCGATTGACCACCAAAGTACATCTGACGGCAACTGAGTCGCCCGCGATCAGAAGTTGTCCGCGGGGTAAGGTTCCGGAGGGATCTTGCCGCGTAGCCAGTTAGCTGGCCAAGACCGCAAACTCGATGTGTAAAGGATGGAACCGCGAAGCGGATGAATCCTATAAGCATCACTCAACGGCTCTTCTTGACCGCGGAGTCTTCAGATCACTTGGGGACCCCCGGGGCACTAGAAAGAAATAGATGTGCTCTATAAATTACCCCGAAGGCGAGCGAAACTAGAACGTGAGAATTCCGAAAGGTTCGCGTAGATGTTACTCGCTGAGGCTTCCCACCGCCGAAAGATGAATCTTGTCAGGTCTCTCTCTCGATGAGAACTTCTTCAAAGATTAACTTGGGAAGTTGGGCCAAATGTCTCCTAGAACCATTCTATCCTTCGTAGAAGGAAGAAGATCTAGGCGCGCTCAAAGGAGGAACTCCGAGGCGGAAGGGACTAGAATCTCTCGAAAGAGGGTCTAAACCGCCGGTGTGTTAAGACAAAAGGTCCTGCCCCATTCAAAAGCACCGGGAACCGCTGCAAGCAATGGGGTACTAGCAAATCTCGATGAATACAAGATCTAACCGAGTACGCCCCCGAAGAAGCCTGGTTCGGGATAATCCTTCGGAGAAGGAACAACCTGCGACTAAACAGTGCATTCAAGGAGGTATACTCCGGTTCCAATCTGATGTCTAATCGTATAGTTTGCTAGGTATAACCCTCGGAGAGAGCATGACTCAGACGAGTTGTAGTCCTCGTAGAGGACACGACGAGCGACTATATGGATGGTCCCGGAGGGATTGGATCATATAGTCGGAGGTCACAGCGTGAAGAAGGTAGTATTTACACTTTAAACCTTATACTTCGAGTAACCAATGATCTCTTTTATAGGTAACCACGGTGTTCCACCATTAAAAGAAGCACGGACGAGCTTCTCCGGCGGAGCGAGGATCGAGATGTTACCGGAGTCAACAAGATTCAGGGCCAGAAGGACAATTGTTCCCGTAGGGATCAAGCACCGTTTCCCTATCAGAGGAATCAAGGATTAGAGGAACGTCTGGTTCCGGAGGAATTAGACCTCGTTTCTCCGTCAACGGGATTACTTTCATACTAGGCCACCAAGATTCGGTGCAGCTGAAGTTGCTTCCACGAGGCTTCCTTCGCGGCAGGAGATGCATTCCCAGCAAATTGAATTCGATCAAGAAGAATCCCAAGCAACACGAATCGCGCCGCTGGGATTGGGGGGCAGATGTTGTCAGTGATTTCTCGTCACACAGTAAGTCCAAGGGCGGTATCCAATTCATTTTCAAGAAATCCAGAAACCCCGACTCCACCGAACCAAGCGAAAGTCACCCCTCCGTGGGAGCGCTCTTCAGGGAAAGGACAGGAGGTGATTATCGAAGATGATCCCCGATCCTACGCCCCCGGAGGAAAAACATTACAAGAAAAGAATTTCCATTCTTCCAGAAAGCCTTCCTGGTGAAGGACCAACACTTCACGACAAAGTCCTCAAAGGCGGTATACCCCCGAAGGAGTTTGCCACGAAGGAAGGACCATTCGACGGAGACTCGGCCCTCGGAGTCATCGACCCTCGGTCATAGAACGTTGGACCGAGGGATCACAGATCTCAATTATTCTCCCTCGGGCAGGGAATTCACTGTAGCGACAGACTTATCCTGCCGCAGTCAGGTTAACTGCTCTCGGCAGGTGGGCAGCTTTATTAGGTGAATTAAACCCGTGACTTAGGGAATTTGACATTTTGTCTTTTCCCAACTGTAGCTCTCTTCTTCGCTTATAAGAGTAGGAGTAGTGACAGTTGGGAGAGAGGAGGGCGGAGAGAGATATACTTTCAATGACAAATATATCAAAAACACAGTGGACGTAGGCTATTACTCTCCATGAGGGCCGAACCACTTTATACTTCTCCGTGTGATTATTTACTTAAAAACTTTTATTATTTTTCATTGCCGCATCACACACTAGAGGTGCGGATCTCGTCGTTGGTTCAAATTATACACCAACAGAAAGTATATCTCTCTCCGCCCTCCTCCCTCCCAACTGTCACTACTCCTACTCTTATAAGCGAAGAAGAGAGCTACAGTTGGGAAAAGACAAAATGTCAAATTCCCTAAGTCACGGGTTTAATTCACCTAATAAAGCTGCCCACCTGCCGAGAGCAGTTAACCTGACTGCGGCAGGATAAGTCTGTCGCTACAGTGAATTCCCTGCCCGAGGGAGAATAATTGAGATCTGTGATCCCTCGGTCCAACGTTCTATGACCGAGGGTCGATGACTCCGAGGGCCGAGTCTCCGTCGAATGGTCCTTCCTTCGTGGCAAACTCCTTCGGGGGTATACCGCCTTTGAGGACTTTGTCGTGAAGTGTTGGTCCTTCACCAGGAAGGCTTTCTGGAAGAATGGAAATTCTTTTCTTGTAATGTTTTTCCTCCGGGGGCGTAGGATCGGGGATCATCTTCGATAATCACCTCCTGTCCTTTCCCTGAAGAGCGCTCCCACGGAGGGGTGACTTTCGCTTGGTTCGGTGGAGTCGGGGTTTCTGGATTTCTTGAAAATGAATTGGATACCGCCCTTGGACTTACTGTGTGACGAGAAATCACTGACAACAACGCAGTCAAGGACTAATCAAATAAAATAAACATTCAATTACTTATTCTATAAGCATTTCTAAATCGACAATTATATCAATTTGACAATATTGCAGAAATAATAACTCACAAAAATAAGCAAATTAATGAAATTAATATTCTCTACAAATCACATAAATCAAACATGACTAAATTTATATGAAAAATAAAAAGAACATAATTTTTTAAAAAATAAATAAGAACTTAATTCATAATAAAAATCTAACCTTTAACACAAAGTTTGGAATCGAAATTGAGGTAATGAAGCTACACAATTGAGTTCATCCCTCTAGCCTCCACTACATTCTCACACAAATTCTAGAAAAATATGATAAATAAATTATTTATCAGTTATAAAATTAAGGATGCAAAAACTCTAGCCAATACCTCTATTTATCATTTTGGAGATAGCTGGAAGTGGATGGAATGCGACCTGCTGGGCGTTAGTGTGCGCGGGAAGCGTGCCGTTGCGCGCTTGGAGAAGGGCAGGGCTGGCCCGCGTGTTTGCTGAGGAGGCGCACGGTGATTGGACCACATGGCCGTGTGGAGCCCACTTGGCTAGCTGAGTTGGCTTGGGTTGATTCTTTTGATACTTTGTGTTATTTTGGGCCATATTTCTTCTAATTTCAATCGTGAAAATTGAATTAAATTAAAATCAAATATTTATAAGATTAAAATACACTTAAAATAAATATTTTCCACTGAAATAATAATCACTAAAAATCATGAAAATATTCATTTATAATTAAATAATTCTAGTAATTTTATACAAATTAAGCACAGTGAAAGAACATTTTCGTGCACTTATCAATGCGCAAAAAAAAAAAAGTATGCGTAAAAACTAGTTTATATTTATGTGGTTATATAGAAAGCTTTTTTATTTTTATTTCATAAAATTTTAGTATTTCAATTGCAGTTATATTAAAATTACCAAATTATTAATACATTTACATTAAATAATAAATATTACAAAAAATTTAGAATTAAAATAAAATAATAAAATTTAAAAAATTAAATTCAAATTAAATTTAATATTATTAAAAAAGAATAAAAAATATATAATCAGCAACCATGCACATTGGCGATAACATATTTGAAAATTTCATTGCCATTGTATTTTTGACAACAATCCTTGACGAATAGTTGGCGACGAAGTTCGAATGTAATGTCGTCGCCATTTATTAATAGAGACAAATTTTTGGCAGTTATAATTTTTTTTTCAGTCGCCATATATTGTTGACATCAACTATGGGCGATGACTTTTGGTACGCGAGTATCTTCAGTAATAGATCTGGAATCATAAGATTACCATGTTTGTTACACGTTTATTTTAAGGGAGAATTTCAAAATAAAGTCATTATGGATGCCACTTAATAATTTATACCCCAAAAGAATCAGCCCATTTGTTATTTATTGATCTGATGAAAATACCCTCCCTTTTAATAGTTTCATTCAGAAGCCCTAATCAATTTTTTCCCAAACTTTGCCTCCTGTTCTTCTTGTCTCTTCTCTGTCATTGTCATTCTCCTCTGCAGAGATCATTGTCAAATCTCTCCACACTGTCGCTGATGACGAAGCTCCACCGTGAAGCGGTGGTGAAATCTTGCTGATATCCGTGCTGCCACCATTTTTTCTTCTTTTGCTGGATTTGCCACCATTTGCTTCTATCATGGTGTTGTTGCAAATCTCTCAATCTCCGCCACGAAGCTTGTCGATATATGCACTGTCGACATTTTTCTTGTAGTTTTTCTGTAGTCAAAACTTCTTTTAATACAATTATTTCAGATTTTGATTTTGATAACCAGCTATAGAAGAATATCTATATATGTTTGCATATACTGAAAGTAGCTTCTCCTCCGACCTATGTATATTTGTTTTAGCAAATTATTTTCTCTGCTTTAAACATTTGTTTAGTTTGAACACCAATTCATTATATGGGTTTGGATTACTAAACTGGGTTGTACTTTTGTTAATGTAATATAATCGGTTATAACATTCTTGAAGTATTATCAAGTTGCAAGATTGGACTTTGGAGTGTTGTCATTGTAAATGATAATAAGACTTGGATGTCTTATGTTTGCATTTCTATTTTGTACCAATTATTTTTGGGTGTTATACTTTTTAATTTTTATAGGGAGAAAATAAAAATGAATCGTTTACTATGTACGAGTTTATTTGTTAATTAGCTTGCTTTATTTTTTTTTCTTTTTACCGTCTCCTATTATCCTTTTACTTACTTTCCGTTATATGTATGTTTATTTTGTGTAGAGGTGGTTGTGTCATGATTTAGTACATTGTTAGCTGTTTTTTATGTTATGGATACCATTTGATAATCTAGCAGGCGACTACATGATTTAGTAATCCACTTAAGGTGATTTGGTAACCCACTGAGTTATCATTTGGGTTAACTAAATAATCCGCAAGCTTTTTAAATTTTATCTGATTTGTTGCATATTAAGTACATTATTTTTTATGACAATTGAAATGAATATAACAATTTCTTTCATGCTTATATATATATATTTTTAAATCTAATTTGGTAACTCACTCAGTTACCATTTGATAATCTACTCAGTTATTTGTTTGTCTTTTTTTAGTTTATTTCTATATACATTATTATCTATGATAATTGAAAGGGATATAGCAATTTCTTTTTATTCTTATATAGTTTTACTAACAATTTGTTCTCATTTGGTTACCATTTAATAACCCACAACGTTATTTGTTTTGTCTAACTTATTGTAGATTATTTTTAAGTACATCGATTTTATGACAATTAAAATTGATATAACAATTCATTTAATGCTTACATAATTTTATTAGCAATCTAATTTGATAACCGTTTGAGTTATCATTAAGTAACCCATCGAGTTACTTGATGGTAACTCACTGAGTTACCACAAAGTAACTAGTTGATATATAGTAAACTACCAGGTTACCATCAAATAAGACAATTGTAACGTTGAGTTATTTGATATTAAATTACTAGATTACCATCAAATAACATACTGAGTAACCTACTAAGTTATTAGATGGTAACCCAATGAGTTACCATTAAGTAACCTACTAAGTTATCAGATGGAACTAAGTTACCATTAAGTAGTCTACTAAGTTACTTGATGGTAACCTACTGAATTACCATTAAGAATGAGGTTCCTTGATGGTAAACTACTAGGTAATCAATTTAATAACACACGAGTAACCCACTGAGATACTAGATGGTAAACCACTAAACTACCATTAAATAATTCACTAAAATAGTTGATGGTAACCTAATAGGTTACCACCAAACAACACACCAAGTTACTGGATAGTGATACCTCGAGCCACTTGATAACCCACTGAGTTATCGTTAAGTAACTCAATGTATGATAACTTATAAAGTTATCATCTCTAATAGTTAAGTGTATACCGTTAATAATTTATTACTAATAAAGAACAAGCAAAATTAATAGATGATAGACTATCGAATTACTTAAGTGGTAAGCCACTAAATTACTATTAAAAAAAGCAATTGTTTGCCATCAAGAAACAACTATATAATTAACATGTTAATATATGGGAGTAGTGTTCATTCAAACTACAATACCAAAATATCATATTTAGTTGTGCAAATACCAAAAAATTATGTCTTTCTTCACCTCTCATCCTCACAAAATAACAACCTACATAGTCATCGTCTTTAATCATTAGATGCCTCTCTTAGACACTCAATCAAACACCTTGCACGCATCTTTTAAGACATGTGTGACATGATTCGAAGAAACTCCATATACTTTTCTTTCTTCATTATATTGTCAATTTGATAAGAAGAGAAAATATATTGATTTATTAAGTAATAAATCATTTGGAAAAAGAAATAGGAACCATGAATAAACAATCAAATTATAAATAATAATAATAAAAAATTATACATCGGCGAGCTCCGTCATCTAATCTTTGATTCTCGGATGCTCCAGTCACTGATTACCGAGCCTTTGTTTACACCGACTCTGCCTTCGTCGAGGATCGCAAGCTCCAGATCCTGTTTGAAGAAAGCTTGTTTGTTGTCCATGTTTATGCGATAAAAGTGTAATCGAGCTGCGAGGAGTGAGAGTGCAAATGTGAGCACGATGGCAGCGAGTGAGTGCGAGAGTGTAATCGCGGCGAGCATGAGAGAAAAACGGAGTTCGAGCGAGAGTGATCATGCAGAGGTCGGCCGTGAGTGGTGGCTCCGAAATTCATGTGTGGAAGAACTCCATTGTTGAAGGCCTAGAGGTTTTGAAAGAATCAATCAGAATAATTGTGTATAGGGGCAATAATGTCAATTAGAATATGTTGTGTATAAAAAACGGGGTATAAATTAACAAGACCCCTTTGACAGGGTAAAAATTATTAAATGGACCAAACCGGGGTATTCTTCAAAATCCCCCTTATTTTAATTTAAAATACATGGGTATTCTATTCCTTTGGGTATCAGATTACCTCAAAAAGGGGTAATCTGAATATTATGGAGGGGGTGGGTTTCAGATTGGGTTTCAGATTACTCTCTATTAATAACCAGGATAATCTTAAGAAAATTAAAATCAGGACTTAATTATCCTTAACTTTTAACACAAAAACACACAAATCTCAAGAAACCTAACTACCTTACATTTTACCCTCTCGCCGTCCCACCTCTCCATTTGACCAATATGAACAAATTGAAATAGAGCGTGTGAACTGATGGAATGTTGCTGAAGAATAGGAGAGCCAAATTAATACCCAAATTAAAAGCCGAGCAAAAAATGATATATCACCACTTAAAATAAATAAAAAATAAAGAGATATTCATACCAGATTGGGTCTTTAGTGCTTTTAGATAGTGTGGTTTTCACAAGACCATCAAAGAACATGTCTGTGCTTGGATTACTAGATTTTATCATGAAATATTTGAAAGAAACAAAACTTATTTTTGTATTATATATATATAATTTACTTATTTATTTAAAACCTCAAAAGATTTTAATGCTTTATCCTACAAGTTTGTTGCCGTCCATGTTGCAAGTTTTGCATTAGCAAGGAACATCCAAAGATATATGAGGTTACTATATTTGATCCAAAGATATATTTGTACACCAGTGTTTGTCTCTTTATTTCACTACTTATTTAGGTAGCCTACTATATTTATACTTTTTTTCTTCAGGTTGACAGGCGTTCTCAAGTAAATGTATTAACTCGTCACCGTTTAGACAAAGGGTATATTTGTCCACATATTAAAATAATATTACATTCTTACGTTTATCCAATTCATATAATTCAACATTCTTAAGAATCTTAATTAAAATTATAATTTACAACCAAACGCTATAATTGATATTTCTGAATATGTGATTACTTTAAAAAGATTCCCGAATATCTTATTACTGAAGATTACCGCGTACCAAACGACAATATTTTGGCGACGTCAAGTGTAGTTGCCAAAGCCGTCATTTCTTGTAGGAGTAGAGACTTTTATTTTCGTTTCTTTCGAAAATTTGGGTTCCAAATAGACCCTTATTAAGGTTTTTTTTTTTTTTTTCAATTTATTTGGTATCATCGGCAATGAGAAACAGGCCCTTGATTTAGTGATGTTACAACTATTATTCACACAAAGATGGATTAAAGCATCTTCAATGTAATGCTAAATTAACGTGCCCATTCTAAAATTAAGCATTTGAGGCACCAAGTTTAGCATTTGTCAAATTTTGGCATTGCAAAAGGGGAAATTACAAAATAAGGCCATTCCTAATGCAACTTAATAATCTATGCCTTAATTGGTGTGCTCTCATTGTTTACACTCTATATTTATAGTATAAAATTTAGGGCATAAATTAAGTGCAACACACATAGGGCTAGGGACGAAGTTAGCTTTTTCAATTTTTCTTTGAATAGCCCCTCCTAAATTTACAAAGTTTTACCTTATTACTGTTGATGCAATTTTTCGTCATCAAGTGAAATGGAACACGTGGCCGCGTACCTCGAGTGGGCTTACGTTGAACCACGGGTCGGAGAGATGATCTTGGATGTTGACTTGGTGATGAACTCAAAAAATAGTTTATAATTTAGATTTGTGACTGTACACAGTCTCTAAGACCAGGCTGCCTACGCATCCATGGGGGAATCAAGCCACAATTGTTCTTGTTTGAGGCAAAGATGAGGGTCCCGGGGGGTTTCTCGGCACTGAGAGTTTGAGGTTTTGTTGGTGGATGGTTGCGTAGAGAATTTTCCAGGACTGACCTGTTCTTTCTCTCTTTTTCTTCTTCTTCAAGCCCCTTTTTTTTCTCCCGCTGGAGGTGGTATTCATTGATGTTCCAATGGAACCCACGACCTTCCCATCAACCACGTCCTTGAGCGATTATGGAGTCGGTTTTGGGTTACCACATTCGTACTGAGAGAGCGTGGGTTTTGGGTCAACCTCGTGACAGTTATTTGCCGGCCGTCCAGGTATAGTCTGGCCGGCGGGCGGCTGGGTAGGCTAGCGGATGGGCTACTGCGCGCCGATCTTTGAACGCTTGTAATTTCTTCGTTACTCATCGGAATGACGCATATGATACATCACTGGAAAGCTCTTTTAAAGATCTTTCTGATATGCAATATGCTATACTTTGGGGATGAAAATAGGTCGCCGACCGGTAGGCTACAGCGCATCGATCTTTGAACTCTCGTAATTTCTTCGTTACTCATCAGAATTACGCATATGATACATCATTGAAAAGCTCTTTCAAAGATCTTTCTAATGATATGCAATATTCTATACTTTGGTGAAAAAAATTGGGTCGCCGTCCGACCGGGTAGAGTCTACCCGGCGGGCTATTGCGCGCCGATCTTTGAACGCAATTGTCACTCGTCGGAATGATGCATATGATACATTGTTGGAAAGCAAAGATATTTCTAATGATATTCAATATGCTATACTTTGGTGATGAAATTAGGTCACCGGTTGGCCGGGTAGAATCTACCCGGCGGGCAGCCGAGTAGCCAGCCGGCGGGCTGCTGCGCGCCAATTTTTGAATGCTCGTAACTTCTTCGTTACACGTCAGAATGATCCACATGATGTATCGTTGAAAATCTCTTTCGAAGATCTTTCAAATGATATTCAATGTGCTATGATTTGGCGACAAAATAGGTCGTTGATTGGTCGGGTAGAGTCTACCTAGTAGGCGTCCGAGTAGGTGGCACCGACCTGCTAGGTAGATGTTGCCGACCAGGTAGGCGTTGCCAGCCGAATAGGCATTGCCGGCCGAGTAGGTGTTTCTAATCGGGTAGGTTTAGCTTATTGGGTCTCTGTTGGGATATTCTCCATTGGGCCGAGTCTTCTTAAGTTCATTAGGCCCTTTTAAAATTTGGTCCAACATTAGCCCTCTAGTTTTTGTGTAGCGCTTGTCGCACTAAGGAAACTAAATTATTTTCTTCTTGATCTTTCCTCGTACATCTCTGTTGAGTCTTCGATAAAAGATCATAAAAGATCTTCCATTTATTGTCTTGCGATACTACGCCTTTGAAAGTTAATGGCTTCACTGAGTTTGTTGTGCCTTAGTTGTTTGCAAGTTGAGTTGAGTCTTCGTGATGCCGAGTTTGTTGAACTTAACCTTTTGATGGTTCGGTGCTTGGGAATGCCGAGTTCGTCTAATTTTATTTCGTGGCGGCCGGAATTTGGTGGTGCCAAGTTCACAGATTCTCACCTTTCGGATAGTTCGGAGCTTGGGAGTACCAATATTGCCGAACTTAGTTTTGTGGTGTGCTGAAGTGTGGTGGTACCAAGTTCGCCGATCCTCACCTTTTGATGGTTCGGAGCTTGGAAGTACTGAGTTCATCAAATTTTATTTCGTGGCAGCCTGAACTAGGTAGTACCAAGTTTGCCCATCCTCACCATTTTTGGATGGTTCGGAGCTTGAGAATATCAAGTTTGCCGAACTTCGTTTAGTGGTGGGCCGATGCTTGGCAGTACTAAGTTTGCAGATCCTCACCGTTTAGTTGGCGATGGACTGGATTGGGTTGACCGACAAGGTCGGCTTGGTTGGCCGACTGTTTGCAAATTTGATTGATACGACGGGGACCAACTTGGTTAACCGCCAATGTGCCGGCTCGACTTGATCTATGATCCAATTCGATTGGCTCAGCGGGAGCCGACTTGGTTGTGGCTTGATGGTGCTTTTCTTATATGAGTTCCGAATTGAGTTGTTTGCTTGTTTATTGTACGTTGTTCTTCTTGGCACCCTCACATTGGAATTTGATTGATGAGAAAATCGTGGTCTATTCACGTTCATTTGGTGTGTTTATTGGTTTGATTGACCAGGCTTCGTGTAACGACTAGGTCGTGATAGTTGTCCGTTGGTCGTAATGGTGTTGCGTCAGTGTGTCGTCGGTTGGGCCATTCTTGATCTTGCTCGGCATATTGTCAATTGCGCTATCTACACGTCTAGGTCGGCAAGTTGCCTCGAGCGGAACACATGTCCGTGTACCTCGAGCGGGCTTGCGTTGAACCACGGGTCGGAGAGATGATCTTGGATGTTGACTTGGTGATGAACTCAAAAAATAGTTTATAATTTAGATTTGTGACTGTACACAGTCTCTGAGATTAGGCTGCCTATGCATCCATGGGGGAATCAAGCCACAATAGTTCTTGTTTGAGGCAAAAATGAGGGTGCCGGGGGGTTTTTCGGCACTGAGAGTTTGAGGTTTTATTGATGGATGGTTGTGTAGATATTTTTCCTTGACTGACCTGTTCTTTCTCTCTTTTTCTTCTTCTTCAAGCCCCTATTTTTTTCTCTCGCTGGAGGTGGTATTTATTGATGTTCCGATGGAACCCACGACCTTCCCATCAACCACGTCCTTGAGCGGTTATGGAGTCAGTTGTGGGTTACCACATTCGTGCTGAGAGAACGTGGGTTTTGGGTCAACCTCGTGACAGTTATTTGCCGGCCAATCGGGTAGGGTTTGGCCGGCAGGCGGCCAGGTAGGCTAGCCGACGGGCTACTGCGCGCCGATCTTTGAACGCTCGTAATTTCTTTGTTACTGTCGGAATGACGCATATGATACATCGTTGGAAAGCTCTTTTAAAGATATTTCCAATGATATGCAATATGCTATACTTTAGGGATGAAATTGGGTCGCCGATCAGCCGGGTAGCTAGCCAGCAGGTTATTACGCACCGATCTTTAAACGCTCATAATTTCTTCGTTACTCATCAGAATGATGCATATGATGCATCGTTGGAAAGTTCTTTCAAAGATATTTCCAATGATATGAAATATCTATACTTTGGTGACGAAATTGGGTCATTGGCCGGCCGGATAGAGTCTACATGATACATATAATACATCGTTGGAAAGATTTTTCAATGATATGCAATATGGTATACTTGACGAAATTAGGTCGCCGGCTAGCTGGGTAGAGTCTATCTGGAGAGCAGCAGGGTAGCTAGCTGATGGACTGCTGCGCGCCGATCTTTGAACGCTCGTAACTTCTTCGTTATAAGTCGGAATGATGCATATGATACATCGTTAAAAAGCTATTTCGAATATCTTTCAAACGGGTCGTTGGCCGGACAGGTAGAGTCTACATGGCAGGCGGCTGGGTAGGTGGTGCCGGTCGGTGTTGGCGGCCGGGTAGGCAGTGCCGGCCGGGTAGGTTTAGCCTTATTGGTCTTTGTTGGGATATTCTCCATTGGGCCGAGTCTTCTTCGGTTCATTGGGCCTTGTTAAAACTTAGTCCAACAATTATCACTCTTTTTAAAATGTATTACTTAAGCCTCCCTAAATCTTAATTTCTGACTTCGTCTTTGATGGAGCATAGATTATCAAGCATTAATTGACTACTTTTTTCATCATTATACGTAAAACTGATTATATTTACAATCTTATATCAAAATATTATTATTACTACGTGTAATGATTCTTACTATTGATTAACATTTTATCTTTAATGAGTTGTGCAACTAACTAGTAATAATAATAAAAATAACTTGTAAAGCAGCACTAGTCCATTGACAGTTACTGTTAAGAAATTAACAGAAGGGCCAATATTAACACTTTGAAAAAGTTCATGGACTATTAATATGATGAGTTCAATAGCAGATCTTATTTGGAAAAAGTCTGTGGTTTAGGGGCCATTCTTTTTTTTTTTTTTTTTAATCCTAAACGAAAATGAACCAGAATTTAACACACCCCAATTGCCATGTGAATCTCTGGCTCGTCAGAAAGAGAGCGGAAATGAAATAGTCTGATCGTCAGATAGTACTTCAATTCTGACAATTAATGTACAAAGAACAAACCAAACGCATACATGTCAAGCAAATGGTAATTACTTCGTATCACTTCAACCCCATAAGAGAGCAGACTACAGAACTTTTACGCAAAAAAACTTGATCGTAGAAACCAAAAAAATTACCTTCTACACGTTTTATCAATAGATCGCAAATCCAGTAGCAAAATAAAATAAAAAAATCACAAATAGTTTACATAGGAATTTCAATAATGAGTACACATATATATAAATAGTAACTTCATTAAGAAAGGGTCCCTTCAAAAGAAAAAAAGAAAAAAAAAGACCACCTTAAGCGAGAAAGGTTTAATTAATATCTTCTTGATGTGGCAACAAAATTATCCATTAAAGTCAAAACTGATATTGTTTCATTGTCTTTTTTATTTTTATTTTTTTAAGATATGTTGAAAATTTGGGCTCCGAGACCACGGCGTGTATTCTGGGGCTTTGAAAATTATTTTGCCACCGATCATTACTATAAGAAGATTCTTATAATTAGTTTCATAGGGTTGATGATAACGATGGTTCAATATATGTTGCTATATACAAACACGCGTATATATATATATATATATATTTATTTATATATATATATATAGATGCTAGGAACACTAGACGGTGCGTGCATGATACCAAATGTAAAAACAAATTGTCGACGTGTCAACAGTGTCAATTGATTTTTTTTTTTTAAATATTTTTCTCTCAATATCTATAACGATTAAATGTTTCGTTGATATAGATGGACAGTATTTTATTCAATTAGCTTCCATGTGAGTGGTTGGTGATTATGCATTTGGAGGATATCATATGAAGATAGAACATGCATATTGCATACTTCTCTGTTTAAGAGTGACTTCAAAAATAAATAAAAGCCATATAGCTGAAAGTTAGAACTTGAAATTTAGTGTCACTAAGAGTATTTAAAAAAAAAAATCTAATTAAAGAGTGTAGTGTAACCAAAAGAATATTGGTGCTAACTTTAAATTTTGGTAATACTAGTATTTAATTACATTGTCTTTCAGACTAAAAGTTGGGAAAATTATGTAACATCAATATTGATATATATATATATATATATATATATACACTATTTGTAGCTGAAAAGACCTTTTAAGTTCAGTTCATATATTTATATATAACTTGGCTGTTATTTTCACCCATTTAAAACGAAACAGTTTGAAATTCTTTTCCTCTCTCACGTTCCATTGGCTAAACTGGCTGTTGAATAGTGCGATATGGTACATAGTCACTATATTCATATAGAACAACAACAACCATATTAAGAACAATAGTTAATTTCTCAAAGCCCTAGCAATTAAAATTTGGTTTGGTGTAGTAACCAGAGTCATATTCATTAATTAAAGTGGACTAACAAATATACTACAAAACTTGATACATCAAAGACCTCAGAGACGTAATATTTCACAATAATGTTATGAAACGACACGAAATAAAACAAATTGATTAATTATTTTATTTGATGTTATTCTCTAATCATCAAATGCCAAATCTCGCAGCTTCTTCCATTAATTGACTATCGAGTTATGCCTGTGAACAATTATATGAAAATGATAACTAATTAACCTAAAATCAAAATCTAGATATAGAAAAAAGATTCAGAAAGAAAACTGGGCACAAATATTTAAATATTCTTGGAAGCAGAAAAAAAAAGGTTATAACTTAATAAGTATAATCACCATATAATATCGGTTGAGATTCCGAAGATAAAGGTTGAAATACATGTTATAATTATACAAGAAATAAACAATCTGGTGTAGCATTAGTAATATTATCTTTGATTTCTAGTAATTGTAAAACAACTAAAAAAGAGTCGTTACAGTCTGATCCAATACATAATATTCTAGTAGTACTTGAAAAAAAGGCAATAACTAATTCACTTTTTGGGGTCTCGACCAAGCCTAAGCTCAAGATCCAGATCACTAATATAATTGGAAGCTATATTAACCTTAGCTTCATGAATATTATTTACCTCTGATTGAAGATGAGTACAAGGCTTCAAGAAAAAGTATAACAACTTGGCTCTCTCGGCGCAATCGCTTGTCTCATCATCAATATTATTAACCTCTCGACAAAACCGATCACTTGGTGTAATTGGGACTGAGTTATAATTATTCAAGCCCATATACAAATCGGTTTCGACGCAACCTTCATTGCCTTCGCCGTTGAGCACTCCTTGGTCTTGTTGTTTTTTCTCAAGGCCAGAACTCAAAAGAATTCCAAAGGACAAGTGATTATGAGGAGAAGAAGAAACTAGTGTTGAAACCCTAGGATCATTAATAGTACAAAGTGGTGAAGGAAATACTCTTGATAGAGTTTTACTACTACTACTTCTACTACTGCTAGGGCAACAATTGGGATTGGAAGTGTGATCAAATTGATGATCAGAGATGTGTTGATCAGTGGTAATATTGTTGTTATTACTAATAAGGCACTGCCTAAGCCTAGCTCTATCTCTCCTGTGGATATTCATGTGACCACCTAGGGCTTGGGCAGACCTGAACTCTCTCATACAAAAGGTACAAGAGTAAGATCTTGGAGGCCAAACACAACCCCCAAGAGACCCATCTCTAGCATGAATATTATTAAGATCTTCTGCAAAAGCCTTCTCTTCCCATGAAGAAGATGATGAAAATGATAAAGAGTTCATCATCATGATCTTTTTTTTTTTTTTTGGTTGTTGTGTTTCCTGTTGATATGCTACTACAATATGAATATATGATCAAAGATTAAGCATGATGATGATGATGATGATGATGATGGTCGGCTTATGTTCTAGCAAACCACATACGAAAGTACATGAGAATAAATTAGGAAAAGTTTTTTTAACAAAAAAAAAAAAAAAAAGAAGACAAATATGGTTGACCTCATGAGCACTATAGGTGCTAGAGCTAAGATAAATGTGAAAAAGATGTACTAGATGAGAATCTATTAAGAGATGTGCATAGAAGGGCTTTAGAAGATGAGGTTGTTGTATTCGTCACAAGTTTATAAAAGAGCGTGGGGGGTGAATTTTGCTCTATTTGTCTCCTCTGGTCATTATGAATTCTACTTTTGTTGTTTTTTAGCTCTTGTCCCTGACATAAGTACTTTTTGGCACTATTGTTTGACAAAATGCAATTAAAGGGCCCCCTAGTATTTTTAGTAATCGTCACAATATGCAATTATTTTGAACTACATCTGTGGGAAACAACAAAATATATTACTACACAAAATGTTAATAGACATGCCTTAAAAAAAAATGTTAATAGACATTGGTTAAAAAGCCACGTTAAAATCTTTAATTTCGGGTAAACAAGCGATATCTATATAAGTGACGTTAAAACTATAATACAATAGACGTTTTTCTTTTAAGTGATGTCAAATCAATTTTATAGACATTTTTTGAGACATCTAAATTGATAAAGACGTACCACCGAAGAGGTGGTGTAGTGGCAAGGGATGTCCACTTTAGGCATCTCCCCTGCAGTCCAGGGATCGAACCCCACCTGTCCCCAACCATTGTGGTTGGATCCCAGTGATGGTTGTTGGGCCCTGTGATTCAGATTCCAGGGACCTTTTGACCTCGTGTGGGGAAGCCTAAGGTAGACCCCTCGTCACTCTTCGGTGGTCCCCGAGATTGCTATTAGAAGAGCCGAAGGGGCGTGGGGGAGTGAGCAACATCACCTGATCCCCCTTTTTTTCGTAGCACGAAAAAAAAATTGATATAGACGTGAATTCTCCAAAAAGTGACATTAGAAATCTATATTAACGAACGTTGGTATTACAGAAAACAACTGTAAAAAATTATCGATGGAAAAAAGTTGGATTAACCTGAAAAATTATTTGTCTGAAATTATCGATGGACAAAAGTTGGATTAACCTGAAAAATTGCTTGTCTGATAAATATTAGTGCAACATTGAGGAGTTCATAAACATTGTAATCTCTCACCTAAATTCAAACAGATTAACAAGATGTCCATGTAAAAAATGCTTGAACCGTTCATGGGCGAAACTGATAGTACTCATATAATCCTAATTACAAAGTGTGGATTTAACACGGGATGAGGAGGTGTATTCAGAGCTTCCTAGTTTTTCAGCTAGTGGTAGTAGAAGCGATGTCCGATGCGGAGATGAAATAGTTGAAGCACATGTTGATCTCATTAATGAAATTGATTTCGCACTTTTTAATGATAATACTGAAGACACTGAATCGATTGATCAAGAAGCATCAATGTTTGAAGTGATGTTTGAGGAGTTGTAGTGAAAGCTTTAGCCCGAATGCACCAAAATGTTATAATTTAATTTTCTTGTTAAGCTCATGCATTTGAAGGTCATGCACAAATCGACAAATCGATGATATATTTGTGTGATTTGTTAAAAATGTCACATCTCAATCAGAATAAAGTTCATGATTCATACTACGACACAAAAAAAGAAGTTGCATGCAACTGATCTTAGGTACGAGTTAATCCATGTGTGAAAGTACAATTTTGCATTGTTTTGCAAGGAAAATGTAGCATATGAAGATTGCCTAGTGTGCAGAAATAGTTAGTGGGTGGAAAAAATATAAACGAGTAAGAAGGTACTGTTGGTTATCATATTACATAAACTAATGCGGAAAAATTTGTAAGTTTGATCAAATCAGAGTATGCGCAACGGGATAAATTAAAATGATAATTCAATTAAAATTAATTTAAAACTACAAAGTAGATCTTATGAACACATTTAGTTATAAAACAAAATTTTACAAAACAGTTATCACATAATTAAATAGAAGGTAATCAAGAATTATACCATAGGCTTTCCTTAATGTTCTTGATCTCGTTGATCGGGCACGTTGTGAGACTGCCAAGGTTGGGCTCACATTTGTCTTACGCTTACAACGAGTTTATCGGTCATTTCTCGACACCACAATATTCCACTTCAATTCTCAGATCTTGCTAGAACACGAGTGTTGGCTCTATCTATTGTTTTTTTCACACTACAAGAGAAGAAAAAAAATTATCTTCTCTTGCTATAGGGGTGGCGATTTTAGTCTCACATGGTAGGGAATAAAACTTTTTTCTTTTTCTGAAAGTTAGATTTTAAATGACAGAGTTTTAGCAATCTAGAAATTGAAATGAC
Source organism: Boehmeria nivea var. tenacissima (assembly GCA_018132145.1). NCBI lineage: Eukaryota > Viridiplantae > Streptophyta > Magnoliopsida > Rosales > Urticaceae > Boehmeria > Boehmeria nivea. The sequence goes on along the minus strand of CM030875.1, from coordinate 6,586,716 downwards.
TTAGGTTATTTTCCTTTGCTACAAAAGATATATTTATAGGCACATGGAGGGGCTAAAATTCGGCAACATAGGTGGAGTAGGATTACGGCGTTTCTCAATTTCAAAACGGAAAATATCCTTTTAATTATTCACCCATTGATTTTTCAAATCCTAAATCAATCAGGATTTAAATCAAAATAAAATATCTCATACCTTATTTGAATTTGTAATTATCTACTAACTAGATAATTATCAAAAAAATTCTTTTTTTGCATTTAACTTTTAAATATAAATTAGAAATATCTCATATTGAAAATAATTATTAATTTTTAAATTTAATAATCTAATTATCAAATTATAAAATAATAAAATTCTCCAAAATACCCTCAAAATAGGCGACTATCACAAGGAGGGATCTACTTGTGATATTATTTTTATTTATTGTCCAAAACACAAATAGTTAGAAAGTAATTAACACGAGAATTCTAGTTCGATTTATTGAGACGGAGCGGGGACCATGGACCCGTGAATTCGAGCACAAATAAACTTGAAAAATTAAATTAAAACTCTTTAATATAATTCTCCGTTTATTAATCTTGAGATTACTTCACTAAAAATCCGGGACTCAACTCTCGAATAACATAGATATTATATATTCGATTAACTCTGCAAATTGTCCATTGATATAATCATTACATGAATGTTGATCCTTCACAAAATGGTTCATAATCTAAGCCGGATGAATTATCTTTTTACCTATTGATTATATATTAATCCTTAGGTACAGAAGTCAACACTTAATGGAACTATTATAACTATTCAGTTGTGAATTCCTTATCTATAATTCACATTCCCGGCCAGTATGAACTACGGGTTACTAAAATACAAGTATTGGGCCCAAAAATATTTGGGCTTTAACGAACAAATTAAAAAACCCGTCAATTCATAGAAGGAGTCTATGAATTACTCAAGACTAATGTTTGGGCTTTAACAAACAAATTAAAGATCCCGTCAATTCATAGAAGGAGTCTATGAATTACTCAAGACTGAGATCAACCATCATATAATCATCGTTTGGCCTAGATCACAATCTTTATAAAGACAATTGAATATAGTTTCTATGATCAAGTCGGTCCAAGTCCTATATAATAAATCATTATATAAAATACCTACATTCTAGTGTCACACACACTGACCATCTGGATCAAACGGTCACGTTCATAACGTCATGGACAATATAAGTGATTACCGATCAGAGAGATCCGTACTCTTGGGTCTATCACGGACTAGTTTAAATATGTTAATTTATAACTTTACTCCTATCCTACGTAAAGCTCTTGACATATTAAAAGTATAATCGTACTAACATATTTTGGATTTTATAAACATTCATTTTATAAAATAAAACAAACAAAATTCACAAATAACAATTTCTTTTATTAATGTATTCAAAAAAATATTTATTATATATGATTTTAGGACATAATCGTAACAGGTACCCCACAAATTGTTGCAATATTTCCCTTTACAGGGTATATTGCGACAACTATATAGTTCGAGGCATATATCATTGCCAATGGTGTGGCATCAGATTGGAAGGTCGATAGAAAATGGATTGATGAGGCATCTTATCGATGGACAAGTGTTGAATGAATTTGATAGGCGTTATCCAAGCTTTGCGAAGGAACTACGTAACATTTGCCTTGGGTTGGCTGCAGGTGATTTCAATCTATTCATAAATATGTCTATTTCTTATAACATGTGGCCAGTAATATTGATAGCTTATAACTTGCCTCCCTGGTTGTGCAAGCACCATACGTGATATTGACACTAGGTAATTCTAGGATCTTCTGCTCCTGGTAAGGATATGTATGTGTTTCTTCGAATTTTTGTGGACAGGGACGAAGCCAGACTTAAATGATGTGTGTGTGTGTGAGAGAGAGAGAGAGAGAGAGAGAGAGAGAGAGAGAAGGGGGGGAGGGGCGGGTTTGGGGAGTGTGGGGAGAGACTACTTAAAGTTAAAGTATCCAAAAAATATACTTACGTCAAATTTCATGTAAATTTGTCAGATTATTTTAGACTATGTGCAGTAAAAATATAAAATTTATATAGCATAAATTACACATTGAAAAAAATTCTAAAAAATTCATTTCAAATAGTAACACATAAAATAATATTAAATAAAAATTTCAAATAAATTTGTGATACCTCCATAGGGTTTTGTTTGATCAAAACATAAATTATAGCCATAAGTCATTAATTTTGCTTGTTTAAATAAACAAAACAATGAACTGTTGTACGATTAAGAACAATAAAAAAAATAAACAATCAAATCAAACAACAAGTTAAACATCTAAAATCATCAAAATTATTTTAAAGATATATAATTATCTACACAGAAACATATAAAGAAGTAGGGTTTACTTCTAGAATTGCATCTAGATTTGTGCTTGTAATATATAAAACTAATATATATATATATATCTTTTTTTTTTTTGTGTGTGGAGTTTCTTAAGTGTGACATGAGTGAGAGATGGAGAAGGTTGGAGAGAGGTCGTGAGGATGGGAAGCAGGGACAAGAGTAAGAGCATATGAATTAAAGTGGTATATTTATATTTGGCTTAAAGATACAAATACTACAAGAAATGTAGCTTTCAGTGACCACAACTTGTGGTCGTTGAAAATCAATATCAACGGCCGCATTTTAGTTGCTAAAAATAATCAGCGACAACGAAATTATTTAGCCACTAAAATTATCAGCGACCACTTTGTAGGCGCAAAGTCGCATGAAGATTTCCCTTTATGACGAAAACTATCAACGACCACAAAGTTGTCACTGATATTAGACAAAGGAAATTCCCGCGTTGCTTTTTGGAGGAAAATTAACGGCGACCACAGTGGTCTCTGATAGGTCGTCGATATTAAATATTAAATAACATAAATTGTAAATAAATGTGTCGGTTTGCGATTTTAGGTTTGAATGTCAACGACCGCATTTGTGGTCGTTGATAATATTATGTGCTCGCCGATATTTGTCTTTACTACCTTCTAGCGACCTTTTATTTCTCATTCCCTCTCTTTTCCTCCTCGATCTTTCCTCCTCTCTTCTCTCATTTCTGCCATCCTTCTCGGCGTCTCCCTTTTTGCCGCCGCCTGAAGCCCACCGTTGCCCTCTATCATCACAGTTGCTCAGAGCCTGCTGCCGCCCTCTATCGTCTCCGCACTCTATCGATCAACGCCGGTAAACGTCCGAAGCCTTTAGTTATTGTTTTTATTTTATTCTGTGAAATTAAAATTTGAATTTGTGATTTTTTTTTGTCTTTATATAGGTTGTTTTGTTTTCGTCGTGCGCCTACTGTTTGGTCACCTTCGACCCTCCCCCCCCCAACCGCCCAACTTCTTTGTAAGTTTTTTTTTTAATTAAATTTTCTTACTTGCAAAATTTTGTATTATTATTTTAAAATTTTAAAATTTTTACTTATTATATAATTTGTGTTGTGTATGTATGGATAGGGGTGTAAACAAGCTGAGCCGTTCGTGAGCAGCTCGGTGTTCGGCTCGATAAAAGCTCATTTGTGTTAGGCTCGTTGTGTAAACGAGCTGAGTTTGAATATGATTTTAGGGCTCAAATAATAAATGAATAGAGCTTGAACTAACTAAAACTCGACTCGTTGAAGCTCGCGAACAGGCTTGTTTTATATTATGTATAATACAATAAATATATATTATATATTTATATTATAAAAATTTATTTTTATAAACTTATAACATAAAAAAATTAAAGTTATAAAAATAAATAATCACAATGTCTACTACTACTATTAGTCACTAATTAAAGTTAGGATGGCCCAAATAAAAAGCCCAATTTCAATTAGGGTTTTATTTTATTTTAATTAATTATTTATTTTTTCTTCCTCTTTCCTGCCTCACTAACCGTCTCCCTCACTCATCTCTCTCTCAAAATCTCTTTCTTACTCAGGTCACTCTCTCCTTCACTTATCTCTCTCGGCCAAACCCCCGCCGGCGCCGCCCTTACTTCTCGCGCACGACCGCGCGAGCTCTTCTGCGTCTCAACCACCCGCCTCCTCGTCGCATCTCGTGCCGCTCCGGCCAGCTCGACAGCCTTTCATGTAACGCTGGCGCGCACTACTCTGGGTCGCCTCCCTCGCACGATATTGAGATTTTTCGGCCCCGACCCCTTCCCGACGTCGTCTCCACTTGTGCGAGCTACGCTGGCCCACGCCGTGGTCGGCTCTCGTGTGGTCCGGACGAGCCGAATTTCATCGTGGTCCGCTCCCTCTCTCAGTAAAGCCCAGAATCCCTGCTCGAGCCACCGCTTCTCGTTGATGTGCAAGAGACCCGATCTGTACAGTCGAGATCCAGCCAGTGAAGCCTTGCGTCCCTCTTCGCTCGATTGTGCAAGAGGCCTAAGCCCCACACAGCCAAGCCTCGCGTTCCTCCGGCAATTTGGATCCTCGAGCTTTTCTCGAGCTCAAATCGAGCTTTTTCGAGCTCTAAACGAGCTCGAGCTCGAACGAGCTTAATTATCAAGCCGAGCTCGAGCTTTTGTCGATCGAGCTCGAGCCGAGCTCGAGCCTCATTTTCTCAATTTTATCGAGCTCGAGCTCGAGAAAAACCTGTCGAGCCGAGCCTAAGCATTTAAAAGCTCGGCTCGGCTCGGCTCGATTACACCCTTATGTATGGATGTGAAATTTGTGATGGTATTGTAGTTGAAATTGTTCAAAATGTGTATTTTTAGGAGTTGTTAGGAATTAGTGTTAACGTTTATTTATTACATAATTTGCACTGTGGATGTGAATTTTTTTTTATGTTTTATGTGTATGTGTATTAATGTAATTGAGATTATTAGAAAGGGTCAGTTAAGTAATTAGCTATTTTAAAGGTCAAGTTTGAAGGATTTAGCCATAGTTTCACGAAATTAAGGATTTAGCCATAACATGTAACATTTTATGTTACATATAATATATATACGTATAAAAAGTGTAACATTTAATGTAACGTTACATGTAACATTAAATGTAACGTTACATGTAACATAAAATGTAACACATCTAACATTACATGTAATTTTACATTTTTTCACGAATATATGTTACACGTTATGGCTAAATCCTTAATTTCGACATTTTAGGGCAAAATCCTAAAAAATTACCCAAAATTTTGGTCAAATGTCTAAAAAACTCTATTAAAAATGTGTATTTTTAGGGATTGTTAGAAATTAGTGTTAAAGTTGTGATTTGAATGTTAATGCGTAATTTATTATTGTGTAAATTATTATTGTAAATATTGTAAATATAGGGATTGTTAAAGATTGTTACGAATGTGAAATTTGTTGTTTTATATATATATTGAAAATGTGTTTTGTTTAGATATATTGTAGTTTGTTTTTTTTTTTAAGGCATTAAAATGACACTTAAATTGGCTTAGGGTATGAAAACGACAATAATGTGTAAAAGCGACATTAATATGGAAAACGACAATAATGTGTAGAAACAACATTAATCTGGAAAATGACAATAATTTGAGAAAATGACAGTAATCTGGAAAACGACAGTAATTAGAAAAACGACAATAATCTGTGTATGTGTATGTGCATGTGTATTAATGTAATTGAGATTATCAGAAATGTGTATTTTTAGGGATCGTTAGAAATTAGTGTTAAAGTTGTGATTTGAATGTCAATGCGTAATTTATTATTGTGTAAATTATTATTGTAAATATTGTAAATGTAGGGATTGTTAAAGATTGTTACGAGTGTGAAATTTGTTGTTGTTTTATATATACACTGAAAATGTGTTTTGTTTGGATATATTGTAGTTTGTTATTTTTTTTAGTTTAAGGCCTTAAAATGACACTTAGTTTAAGGTCATTTTGTCAATAAAATAGGCCAAGAGTTGCTGGAAAACAAAGTAAAATAATTATTTCCCTCCTGGTGTGCTTGGTGACCAAGTAATCTCAAACCTATGGATAAGATAAAGTGACTAAACCACTTAAATCAAGCTCTAAACTATGGTGTGGTTTATAAAAGAGAGTTTTGAGGCTTGTATGGTCGGATTTTCATCCAATAATTCTCTTAACTAAGAAAAAAGTTGAACCACCGATGGGTCATAGATAAAATCCTCTAAGAAGTTGCCAACTCTTCTCACTTTAGTGACTTGGAATTTTTATCATATGATCTTATTTTAAACACATATTTGACATGGATGAGGTGTAGATAGGGCCGGCTGGGCTTCTTGTGGGCCCATTTGGGCTCAATTAATTTCTGGGTTCAATATAGACTTTTTAAATAAAAATGAGAAACTGCACCCACAATAAGGTATGTTGGGCTTAGTAAATGATGTCCAAGTAATTTATAATAAAAGGGAGAATTTCAAAATAAAGCCATTTTTTATGCCAATTAATAATCTATACCCCATGTGGTGTGCTCCCTTCACTTTTACTCTATGTTTGTAGTGTAAATTTTGGGTATAAATTAAAAGTGCAACACACATGGGGTATAGATTATCATTGTGTCAAGAATAGGGTATTCCTCAAAATCTCCCTTTATAAAACGAGGTTGTCTACTCTCATTCTATCAAAATAATACCATAACTATAAATGGGTTCATGAATTTTTCCAAGTAAATTCACAAACTTTTAATTATAATTTTATTTGTAGGCCCTATTTAATATTTGGTGTCTTCCATTTCATAACCCAATATTACACCCATTGATAGGCTTGGGCCCTTAGATTAAATAAGTATGCGTCTTTTTATCATTTTTTATAGAATGTCATTGTTTGAAAATATGTGCTTTTGATAATATATTCATGATATTTCTTGAAATAAAAGAATTGGCACATAATTATTTAATCTTTATAGATATATTGATGGGAGAATTTCAAAATAAAGACATTCTTGATGTAACTTAATAATCTATACCCCATGTGGTGTGCTCCCTTCATTTCTACTCTATGTTTGTAGTGTAAATTTTGGGGTATAAATTAAAAGTGCAACACACATGGGGTATAGATTATCATTGTGTCAAGAATGGGGTATTCCTCAAAATCCCCCTATATTAATTGGGTACTTACCTTAGCTCGTTGGGCTTTTTCATTGTCTTTCCGGGTCTATGTGATTCAATTTGGGCTCGGGCTCGGTTTCATACATTGTTATAGTTTGACCATCAACAGCTTCTAATTGAGATTTTCTCCTTAAGCTTACGTATTCTTTTTTCTATTTTGTCCCAAATCTCTTATATTTCAAATTCTAAAAATTAAATCAATAAATATCAAATATTTATAAAATTATAACAATTTAAAACATGTATTTCTAATAAAAATTGTAATCATTAAAAATCATGGAAGCGTTTAATTATATTTTGAAACATTCTAATAGATGTACACAATTAAGAACTTTAAGAGTATATCTTTGGGCATTTATAATGCTCTATCAATAATCGGTAGTTCTCCAAATGCTCCATCGGGTTGGTAATTTCGTCAAAGAATGTTATCTAATGCATCTTGAATTTGTGCCAGCTCTTCTTAGAAATGGGTTCAATCTCCTAGATGTCCTGTCTAATATATGGCCTGCGGTTAACCGCGCAATATAGAAGATCCAACTAAAGTTACATTCGAAGTAGCATCTCATCGTGTGGCTAATACTCTACTTTGGCTGGGCATTAACCTACTAATTGGGACGTGAAGAGGTGTTCTCTTCTAGAACCCGGATAGCTATCTCTTTGTCCTTATGTGCTGTTGATACATGTGATGTTATCGACTACGGATTTGGGTTAACCAATCGTCGCCCCCGAGCTCATCTTACGACATGGGTCGCGTTTACAATCAATGGCGCTCATCTTCCTCCTAAAGCGATTCTTGGCTTCACAGCTTCAATATGTTATTCGGCCTCACAAATGAGTACCCCAGGGCAACCATACTTGGCCAGGAACTAAAGTTGCAATAGGCTTAGGCGTGAGTGGTTGGTTTGTAGTATTGGAAGATGGCAGATTACAAGCTAAATCAATGAGTGGTTGTCCAGAGCCTGAGCATAAACCTACTCGGCTTTGCTTGACGCGTTCGTGCTTGGACTTACTCGACACGCAAATAATCGATTTTGCTTGAACTTGCTCAACACGCATGTGCTCAAACTTAGTCAGCACATGCGTGTTCGAACCTGCTTGGCACGGTGTGAGCACATCAATATGAAGACAACATTTAAAACACATATTTGAGTCTAAAATAAGGTCATGTGAGTCTCACATGATAAAATATTGTTAGATTTTGAATGTTAAGATCATCAATTTGGACCTTTACTATCAGCCATTGAAATTTCAAGGGCTATTTAATCTCCTTTTTAATGAATGGGTTACATTTTTTTAGGGGGAATCACCAAAAAAAAAAAACCTTCAAAGTGTCAATTAATAATTTATGTTTTAAGTGTTGTGCTCACTTCATTTCCACCATCTATTTACTCTATAAAAATAGAGACAGAAATTATAAATACAACATAAAAAAGAGTATTTTACACTGGTACCCTTTGAATTACATGGAGTGTGGAAACCTGTCCCTAACCTTTAAGTTTTGACATTTTACACCATATTTTCAAATTTATTGGCATTTCACTACAAATCTATGACGTCCGTTCAATTTCTGACGAAATTTGCTTGCCATGTGCCCAACATGTGAATCAACTGGGGGCTTTTTTTAAATTCAATTCCTTCTTCAACCTCATACGTACCAGTCAAACTAAAAATAATAATAAGAATGAAATATTACAAATTAATCCACACTCCCATTCTATCTCTTGTTTTCTGATCACCTCTTCTCCAACAAAAAAAAAATCTCAAAACCAATGCTCGGACCTAAAAAAAAAACATTTATCAATAAACACAATATAAAATAAATGCAACAGGAGCTTTTATCTTCAGTTTTTCCTTAGCCTTCTCAACCTAATAAATATTTAGAAAATCCAATTCTCATTGCTTCAAAGTAATACCAAAAACTAGACGGGCCTATGTTGCTGGGCATTTGGCATCATTAAACTATTTTAAAATAAGGGAGAATTACAAAATAAGGTCATTCTTAGTGTCGCTTAATAATTTATACCCTAAGTGGTGTGTTTTATTTTCCACTCTATATTTATAGTGTAAATTTTTAGGGTATAAATTAAAAATTCAACATACATTAGGGCATATAGATTATAATTGTGGAAAAAGAGGGGTATTCCTCAAAATCTCCCAAAATAACAATTTTAATGTTTGTAAATTCCATAATGTCATTGAACAAATAATTTCTATGCCAATTTAACAAAATAATAATAATAATAATCGGCAATTTAAACTCATGTAGAGAGTCCAAATAAAACTAAAAGAGGCATGCTTTGGTCAGACACGCGTGTCGCGTCTGATCGATCCTGGCCGTCCATCTGTGTGGGATCCACTGTGGGTTTTATTTCACACAGATGGACGGCTAGGATCGATCAGACGCGTCTGATCTTAGCAAATTTCAAACTCAAAACATCAATTTGCTTGTTTCTATTCTGTGGCATTGGTTGGGTCCCACAAAGATGGACGGCCAGGATCGATCAGACGCATCAGACACGTCTGATCTTAGCAAATTGCAAACTCAAAACATCAATTTGCTTGTTTCTAATCTGTAGCATTGGTTCAGACAATAGCACTGATGCGGCTTCGTCACTGTTGCAAGAAGAATTCAAATGAGAGTTTTCAGTTTCTTAGTCAGATAAGAGGGATCTCAGTATGGGCTTCGGTTTTGCTTGATTGAATTTTCGCACGGATCGTCGGGCTAGGTTGATTGGGTTTTTTGCAACGGTGCAAAGATGTCGACGCTAGCAATACATGCTCTGCTAATTGATCCAGAAGGTACACGTGAGCTTCAATGTGGTGACCGCCGACGAGGAAGTCGCGGAGAATAGGGGCGAGAGAAGAAATGAGGTTTTTAATTTAGGGTTTGATTTTCCTTTTGTCATTAATACCCCTAGGTAATTCACAGAGTGTTTTCCATCAAATTTTGGACCGCTGTCATTGATTTGTGGTAAAATGGCAAGAAATTGCTGTCATTGATTTGTGGTAAAATGTCAAGAAATTCTGATATAAGATGCAAAATGCCAAAAGTTAAAGATTAAAGGACAAGTTGGTAAATTCAAGAGACACCAGTGCAATATACTCAAAAAATTCTGTACGTAAATAAATAAAAAAAAAAAAAAAGCATTCCTCGAAAGCTTTATTTTTATTATTATTTACTTTACACAAATTTCAAACTCTCTTTTCTCTCTACAAGGATACACTACCTATTGTCCTATTTGTTGCGATTTTCTCGTCCAGTCATATCTTTTTTTTTTTTTTTAATTATCTTCTGTTTTAAAAGATGAAGAGCTCTCTTCTCGTACAGAGTTATCACTTATCACATCATCATACGTGCAATCTCAACCGACTCATCTTTCCTGCTCTTTCGTGCGGCTTTAAAATATCCCATTTCCCATACATTCTTAAACCAGAACGAAAAAAAAAAAAAAAAACCTCAGAGTTCATTTCACGTCTTATTACAATTATTATACATATATATACACAAACATATAGGTACGTACGTATGTATCAGGGTTGTTTTTTTTATTTATTTATTTTTCCAAACTGAAAAGCGAAATATATATCAGGGCTGCGTAATTAGGGTTGATTATCAACCAAATCTCAGTGTTTATCTGATATCTTATACATTAATAGCAATGATATAAGAGAAATTAGAGAGAAGGTTATAATGGAGGCGAGTCGACTCAGACCGAGTCACGACCCACTCAAAGTCTCCAAATTTGTCGCTCTACCCGAAAAGCTGACCAATTTCTGCGTCCTCTCAATGCGCGCCGGTCTCCTCATCTGCCTCGTCGCGTCGATCTCGCTCGCCCTTCACTCGGCCTTCTTCTCCGGTTCGACCCGGCGGTTCCAACTCCCGGACCGGACCGGACCCGGCCGGGACGTCCCGGCCCCAGAGGACGACGACCCCGGGCCCACCAACATCTCCCACCTCTTCTTCGGAATCGGCGCCTCGGTGAACACGTGGCGCGAGAGGAGCAAGTACGTGGAGCTGTGGTGGGACCGGAAGAGAACACGTGGCTGCGCGTGGTTGGACGGAGAGCCGAAGAGAATGGGCCTCTTCCGTGGGCCGGTCCCGTACCGGGTCTCGCGCCCGGACTGGACCCGGTTCAAGTACTCGAGCTCCCAGGCGGCGGTCCGGATCGCCCGGATCGTGGTGGAGAGCTTCCGTGTGGGCGCGCCACGCGTGAGGTGGTTCGTGATGGGCGACGACGACACGGTGTTCTTCGCCGACAATTTGGTGTCGGTGTTGGCGGGCTACGACCACAGGCAGATGTACTACATTGGCGGCAACTCCGAGAGCGTGGAGCAGGACGCGCTGCACGCCTACGACATGGCGTTCGGCGGCGGGGGGTTCGCCATCAGCTACCCGCTCGCCGCTCGCCTCGCCGACGCGCTCAACGCCTGCCTCAACCGATACTTCTACTTCTACGGCTCCGATCAGAGAATCTGGGCCTGCATCGACGAGATCGGCGCTGCCTTGACTTTACATCGCGGATTCCACCAGGTAAAAAAAAAAAAAATTATTCTATGCTTCTCTCTTTTTTTTATTTTTTTATTTCTTTAGTATTATTTTTCACGTAGTGGTCCGGTTTGATGGCTTGGCTTGGTTGCTATTATTATGACGAGCAATACCAATTTTTTTATTAATTTTTTTAATACAATTCATGTCTTAAAAAAATTAATAAAAATTTGATCTTTAGCCAATTAATACAATTCATGAATGTTTATCACTTTAATAAAAAAATTTGATCTTTAGCCAATTAAAATATAACACATTAACTGTCACATAAATTAGTATTAAAAAATTAGTAAAACAGTTGATATGTCTTACATTTTCCTATTATTATTGTGTGTTGGGTTTCCTTTCTTGTGTTTTACCTTAGTTGAATGAATCGTTGGTTGTTGGACCCCATTTATTGCTTTTCTCTGTGGTCATTTTTATTCGTCGTATATTTCCACCCAACTATGGTGAATGCGTGAATCTTTGGTGTCGATTTAGGCAATAGCTATAGAAAAACTCAACTTAAATATAATTGAATTAAAAATAGTGATCATTGAGACTTGAGTGTAGATATTGTGCCTAGGCATGGAATGAATTAAAAAGAAAGTATCGGAATGCCTCGTTGGGGTCAGAATTCGAAATGGGAAATAGAGGCATTTGGTATCATACATAGTGACATACCTAAAATTTTAAAAAGGAGAAAGGAAAAGCGAAGGGTATGATTGGAACATTTGTAAAGCTCATATCATAAAATATAAAGCAAAGTGGAAAAGGGTATAGAATATGGTAAGCTCTGAAAAACGTTCTCATGGGACGTGGCGAGCTTGCATGGTGTTTGAAATTCGTGTAGAAAAAAAAAAAAAAAAGTGCTTTGGTAGTTTAGTTGGTCTTCGTTGTGTTGTTTTGTACTCATTTGGTCAGAAAAATTCTGTTTGAATTGAATGTCGGCTTGGTTTGGTAGCAACTTCTCTTAAAGATCCGATAGTATTTCACAAGAATTCTAGTTAAAAAAAATAGCTTCTCGATATTCACCCCTTCTTTTAGATACAACATTTGAATTTTTTTTTTTTTCTTGCAACATTTGAATTTTTATATTCAATACGATTCAAAACCCTTGCTTGTTTGAAATAGCAAAAACCACCTTTTTTTTCCTTTTTTTTTTTTCAAATTTAGCCCATTTAAATAATTGTGCAAATGCCTCTATTTTTAAACTGCTAATAAAAGTTAAAATGGCAACAATTGACAAAAGACGTGCAAGCAGGCAAAAAGGTCTAGGAAATTAAGTCGATGGGCCACATCATAAAGCCAGTTACCAGTCTTATTGTACATTAAACATGCTATTAATAACACCAAACAATATGCTCAACCAGCTTTAGAGTAACCCGTTTGATAGATTTTTTTTTTTTTATAACGGAACCTTTGATAGAGTTTTTGTTTCTTCTTATCAAAACGATATAAATATAAAAGATAAATATATAAAAATAATTGGAATTATATTTTATAAAGAGTTTAATATTCTAAATTAGAAGAGTTTCTTTAAGCAGTTTGTCTAGAAGATTTTTAAAATTTATTTATGAATTTATATACCTATAATATCAACGTTCATTTGCTTATTAATACCATCAATTATCATTTAAAACCTTAAAAATATGATTATAAATACTTATTTAATCAAATAGTAATTTGTACCATATAATCCCAAATTTTGCAATGAACAAGGTCTAGGGTAGACTTGCAAATATGGGGGGCGGAAACGAGACCCCGCCCCGTTTCCCTTTTTAAATGTGAAAGGGCTCCTATTAAAAATGGGTACAGGTCCACCAGTGTTTTTCTTTTTCTCGGGAAATAGGCTTCCATCATCCGTTTTTAGTGAACACAGGTATCCTTGATGAAAAAATGTATTAAATTTTTATATTAAAATGGGTAACGGATTCCCTATCCTTTTAAAAAGGGTACATGAAACTTGTCCCCCTTTTAATGGGAGAAACGGACCTCCCACGCCCATTTAACCGTTTTCCTACAAAAACGAGTACGGGAACGGGGTGGGGGGCCGTATTTGCTCTTCTTGTCTAGGATACCTTTTCGTGCATGGTGTTGTGATATTTGTTGGCTTTGAGACTTAAGAATTTTGAAACATATCCCAATCTATTAGTCTTATCGTACAAAAGTAAAAAAAAAAAAATATATATATATATATATATATATATATATATATATGCAACTAATGGTGAGAGATTAAAACCGCATTTGGATAAATTATTTGAATATTTTAGCACTATTTAAAATCATTTCAACATAGTACGAACTATTCAAATGATTTATCCAAAACGTATATAAAATATTTGTGACTTCTCTTTTGGTAACCTCTGCAATTTGCATTACCAAGCTGACCTATAGGCTGGGCCTTGGCCTTGGGTCTTATAAATTAAAGTCGCGTTCGTCTTTATATGTATTAAAAGTTGAAACCAACCTTTCTTTTGAGAGTATTAGAGTACCATGTTAAATGCCATGGACCATATATTTAAGTGTTTGGTACCAAGTATACGAGGGTTTTCATGATCTATATAAGATTTATATGCAATATGTGGGGTTTCTCCGCATGGTCGGTTGTTGAGTCGTTTACATTTTTTTTACAAGTTGTAGCTTAAGAATCCACATGATTTTATTATATCATGTGGTGTTTCATTATCATAGTACACGTGGTACTAAGTAATGTATTATTTACGAAATAGTTGGTTTAATAATTTATTAACTTTTTTAATCTTAGCACGATATGTTTAATTTTAATTACTTTTAATGCATTGAAATTCGTCAATAAACAAAGTAACAAACAACGAATTAGCATCTAGAAATCGATATACGATAATATTGTGATTTGACAATTGGTGCACTATACTCTTTTGACACTGACCTTTGAAGCCCGTCGAATGACTAGGCAACTTTCTCAGCTGCCTTTAGACTTTAGTCCCTGCTTTTCATTATTGTCTTAAATTCGTCGCTTAATAATGGGTATAATAACAAACTGGATGCTCATATTTTCAATTGACAATTATTTGCATTTATTTCTTCTAATCTCATTATTGACTGTAGGCACAGCTAATTTATCTTTCTTTGAAATTCAATAATAAGAATATCTCGTTAGCTTAGTAAATGTATGTCATCAATACAAGTGCAACACGGTTTAATTAATTACCTTTATTGCTCAAATTTGATTCTTTTTTTTCCAGTTAGACATAAGAGGTGATCCATATGGTCTCCTAGCAGCTCACCCTTTGGTCCCACTAGTATCCCTCCACCACCTTGATTACTTGGATCCGATTATCCCGGAGCAGACCCGACTAGACTCGGTGAAAACCCTAATGAAAGCGTACCGGTTCGACCCGAGGCGCATTCTGCACCAATGCTTTTGCTACAACAAGACGCGGCAGTGGTCGGTGTCGATATCTTGGGGCTACACCATGCAGATTTACCCCTTCATGGTGGCCGCTCACGATCTGCGGACACCGCTGCAGACGTTCAAGACGTGGAGGAGCTCGAGCGACGGGCCTTTCACGTTCAACACCCGGCCAATGAGCCCCGATCCCTGCCAGCAGCCCGTGGTTTATTTCCTCGACCGGGTTGAGGAGTTGGGAGGGAATGCAACGTTGACTAGCTATGAGATGTTTGTGGCCAAACAAGCGAAGGTTTGTATCAAAGAGGAGTATCAACTTGTAAGGTCAGTGAGGAGAGTTGAGGTGACTTCTATGAAGATGGACGATGATTATTGGAAGAAGGTGAGTTTCTCTTCATTTTCATCCACAAATAAAGGAAAAAAAAATTATCCATAGTTATTACATCTTTTAATAATCGTCTCTAATTTGTTTCTGATTAACCAAAATTTTCAAGTTTAGAGATCATCCGGCAACAATTGTTAAAAACTTTAAAAACAACTCACATGTCTAACAAGTGATGGTAGTTGGCATGAATTTTTCATTATTTTAGATTAATTTTGCTATATATAACCATCATATTACATGATGAACCAATGAGTTATCTATCGTTTTAAATAAATTGATGACGCATGGACAAAAATTGAGTACTTCTGCAGATCTATTACTAGTTCAAGAATGTTATAATTTACGGGATACAAATATGATTAACGCTAATAAATAATAAGGTGTTTAGAAATGAAAGTCAATGAAAATGTATATGACATCAAATAATTTTGATTTGTTTTGATGATTTTACAGGCTCCAGTTAGACAGTGCTGTGACATAAAGGATAACGGGAGTGTAAATAAAGGCACTATGCGGATTAGAATTAGGAAATGCAGGCCATGGGAACTTATTACCGCTTAGAGAGGTCCTTATTTTTCATATAATATTGCCTCTGAGCATAGCACTTATTTAATTAGGGGCTTAAATTGTTAGACTATACATGGTTTAGCGTGTTCTAGAAACCACAAAATCTCACCATATACGGAGCGAGTGTATATTGATCTGCAAGAGTCTTTCTATTCACAAGAATTATCCTTAAGACGAACTTTATGGCATCAAAAGGTGTAAAGCCTTTTTGTGCGAGAAGAGAAAATGACTTGCCATATTTTCTTCTTTATTATCTTTTAGATTCTGCAGAGCCAACCTTCCAAAAGGTTACGAAGTGGGAATATGACTTTATTGATTGGTTAAAAGATAGTGGGAAATAAAACATAACCTTATAGCCTATGTTGTCAGATCTTAGTATATGTGTAGCCTCATCTATTGAAAAAGAGCAAAACATTTATATTTATTTTTTATTGATCTTGATGTAGTTCTTCTGAACCTGCTGCTCTGTTTTACTATTTTAAATCTAAAAGCAATCTCACGCAGTGTGTGAATTGTTACACGTTCAAGATATTAGTATACAGCTCATAACACAACATTCAGATTTACAGGTTATTTATACACCAAAAATGAAATTTACCTTATAGGAAATAGATTGCAGAGGTGTTTAATTACATAAAAACAGAAGCTGTTACACATACCGCAGCACCGATCCCCTTTTATCACAAAGTTGACAACATGCTCTGGCCGATGTAATAACACTAATTGCATAGCAATGTCTCGCGTGTCGCATTTCCTGTCGATGGATTTACACTGAACAGAGAAGATGTGGATTTATTATAAGCAAATGACACACTGCACCGGAAAATTAAAATTGTAGAACAAATAGTGTCTAACCCATCAGCAACTTTACAAAGGTATTCCCGTTGATCCTCTCTCAAAGGCACATCAGTGAAGTCTGATCAGAGACGAGAATATGAATCAAGGCAAGCCATTAACCAATATTTATGATTTTCTAGAGATGATATGTAGAAACGTATAGAGCCTAGGAGAACAACGTTGTGGCATTTATTTTGCGTTTTTTTACTACAGAATGTAAGAGCTCACAGAAATTAAGAACTAAGAATTGAATTCGCTTGAGTAGTGTTGTATGTACCAGCTCCGGTTATGTCGGTTCCTTTGAAAGATGTATTGCCTGTAGCAAGTGCACCTTCCAAGTTGGCGTTACTTAAATTAGCCTGCCAAATAAGTACATATATGAATGAGGATGGATTCAGACACACATTATTTTTTATTATTATATCTAAATTTTTTTCCTTTCGAACGTTCACAGTCCAACATTTATCATGGCAGCGGATAAAAAGAAAAAAAAAAAAAAAAACCCATTAAAACTAAGCCATACTACACGGTAAGGCGTATTAACGGAGCAAAATCAGCAGTCGGATTAAACTATGCAGGCTTGCCCTGACTCATAAACTTCTTTCGTACAAAATTATCACATAATACTAACAGACCAAATTTCAAAACTTCACATGATTGATACGAACTGCTTTACACCAAACGGAGTTTCTTGTAACTCCGAAACCAAATTGGAGCCGAAAGCCTATCATAGAAATCAAATTAAACACTTTGAAATGTTCAACTAAGAGCGCACCTTTGTTACATTTGCCAAGGAAAAGTCTGCACCTCTTAGATCAGCATCAGATAGATCAGCTCCTACCAAAGAAGAAAAAAAAAAAAAAAAAGTAAAAACAAGCAATATCAATGTTATTTTCATTCGAAAAATACCAAAACCTTTATCTAACCCCTCACAACCAAGTATCATCAAGGCCGTTCATATGCCTTGCACATATAGTAACTTACTTGATCAAAGCTTAATTCTTTCTAAACAACTCTAATATAAGCAAAACAAGTGATTACTTCCACCAATTTGAAATCTCAGACTTTACATATTCTCATTGTGTTAATCCTACAAAATGACGTTACTCAAGTGCTTCATCGATTCTAAGTTAGCATTACGAACAACGCAAAACCAGATTGTAACAAGCGAACAATCATGAATTCCAACTCAACACGAGCTAACACCTGTGAGATCAGCGTCGAAGAAGCTCGCACCGAGCAACTTGGCGCCTTTGAACTTCGCTTGTCGCAGAATCGACTGCGTCAAAAGAGCAAACACAATGCATATACAATTTCATACTTAACACAACTAAATACAACACCAAACGATACACGTATAATTTAGGAATCAGAAATTCGGTCGATTTCGAACCGTCTTGAAGTCTTGCTTGATCAATGTCTTGCCACTAAAGTCCTTCCCGGTGAGATCTTGACCTCTTGTCACCTCCGAACCGTACGGACCTCCGCCCTTCCAAATTAAAAAAAAAAAAACACTACATTGGTCAAAATTTTCTTTTCTGTCATTCCAATTTCCTTCACTTTCTAGGCAACCAAACAGGAAAAAATTTTACCTTGAAAGCAAGCGCGGGATCGGCGATCAACAGAGAAGCGGAGAGAAGAGCAAGAAGGCTGGCCCGGGAGACCGATTCTCCGAGAGACGAGAAAACGGAGCTCCGAGAGGCTTCGCGGAGAGCAGTGCTGGGTTTGGCAGGGGTGCGCAGTGCGCACACCTGGGCCTCTGGCGGCGCAGGATAGCAGGGGAAGAGAGAGAGACGAGGAAGAGGGATTGGGTGAGGTGAGAGGAGAGAGAGAGAGGGTTTTGGTGCTGAGAATTTGGAAGAAGAAGAAGAAGATAGAGAGACGTTGAGGAGGGCCATTATAATTGAGCTTTGTTGCGAAGCTAAGCAAAATACCGTTTTGTTTTTGCGGTGGGAATTTTTGGATAACGCGGGTGATGTGGAAAGTGGATATGGTATTGTTTTTGGGCTTGTGATGTGTGCACTTTTGCTCATGCCTATGACCATAAGTGGAATAAAAGGGCCTTCTATTATTTGTTATTAAACAATAAAGTAAACGTGATAAAATTTGATCGACCGCATTTGAAATAGTGTTTATAATTCATATTTTAGTATCGCAAATGCAGATTATTATTTCACTATTACTTTTACATTTTTCGTTTGTAAACGAATAGACAATCCGGTCAAATTCGTTGCTAAAAAATAACATGAATTATAATTAACATGAATTATAATTTTTCTTTTATGTTGGTAATTTTCAAAAAATATTGTTGAAAAGTGGCACCTTTTCAAATTTTCTTGATAACGTATATAGCTTGTTTGATATGTTATAGTTCAAGAGAAAGTTATTCTTGTTTGTGCAATAAAATGAAGAGCAAGTTAAGAAATTAGTCATTTTAAATGTAAAATTTGAATGATTTAGTCCTAGAATGTCAAAATTAAGAAAACATCTATTAAATTCTTAATGGACATAAGTATTCATTATAATTATTTAAAAAAACCGCCAAAGTCAAATAAAATCTCTAAAAATTTGGCTCATTCGACTTAAAAAGCAAACCAAACCTACCATTACTAAAATTTTCATCGACTTTAATAAAATAAAAAATAAAAATGGCTAATTTATTAAATTTCTAAAACTATGACTAATCCCCAAAAAATTAGTTTAAAGTTCGGCTAAATCCTTTAAAATTTCTAAAAGAAATTGTTGTAATAATAATTAGATTAAAAAAAGATCAAGAAACAATTTTTTGAAATTAGTCTATATTATTGAAAACTAAAAACAATAAATCAAAAGAAAAAAAAAATAAAAGATCGACAAATTTTAAAGGGACCTATTAAGAAATTAGACATTTTAAATGTAGTTTAAAAGAATTAGGTATAGTTTCACGAAATTAAGGATTTAGCCGTAACATATATTGATGCTAAAAACTAGATACAAGTTTGCACAAGTAAATGAGCATGTCTAATACAAGATAATTCAGCCTATTTATACTAGCCCTCGCAGGTCGGGTTCGTCAATCGATTGCGGTGTTCGGTTTGTCCTTCTATGGGGCGTTGCATTTTCGGAGTCATTGTACCCGACACACCTCCTGCCGCATTGTCCTTCTCACAGGCGCTAGGACTTAGTGGCGGAGTTGCCTTCTGCAAGCAAAGGCATGCGCGTCCTTTTGATGTGTGCAGTTATCAGTCACAAGTACGGCGTAACAGTGCTTGCCCGTACTCGACAAACGTGTTAGGGACGACAATTGCTAAGGTGCAATTCTGCACGGCCTTGCTCGAGCGCAAACCTGGTCGACCCTACTCGGACTTGCTCATCACGTACTTGCTAGAACATGCTCGGCAAGCACTTGCTCGGTCCTGCTTGGCACATTACCCGCTGGACAAGATCCTGCTCGGACCCACTAGACGTGATCTTGCTCGGTCCTTTTTGGCGCATTTCTACTCAGACCCACTGGACGTGATCCTGCTCAGTCCTATACTTGGCGCGCTTCTGCTCAAACCCGCTGGGCGTGATCTTGCTGGTCCTGCTTGGCGTGTTTCTGCTCGGACCCGCTAGACATGATCGTGCTCGGTCCTCCATGTAGCCCGTATATTTTACCCTCCAACAAAATACGTGTAACATAAAATGTTACATGTAACATATTATGTCACATGTATGTTACGACTAAATCCTTAATTTCATAAAACTATGGCTAAATCCTAAAAAATTAGTCAAAAGTTTAGTTAAATCCCTAAAAATCTCTTTTAAAAGGGCAATTTTTTTGAAATACATTATTTTTTCTATACAATGGTGCAGAAAAATAATTATAAGAATAAAAATTAACAGAAAAAAAATAGAAATAACATTTGAAATGCTAAAATAAAGCTAAAAAATGAAAATTGTATGGATTAAAATAAATATAGCACAATAAATATTAAAAGACTGATAAAAATTATAATTAATCGTGACAAGCAAAAAAAATAAATTTGAGACAAATATGGTAAAAATGATCTTTTAAACTAAAAAAAATTATTAAACATATTAAACATAGGAGAGAGTAGAGAGAAATGAGAGAAAAAATTAAGAAAAAATAATAAGCAAAAAATGGAAAAACGAAAAAATATATATTTTTGGGATGTGCAAGTCACACACAAGTCTTAGCGTGTACGTGTACTACACATGCCTATATATTCATATCCACAAGATTTCACCCACATTCAGCCACGATTTGAGGAGATTCGGGTGGTGTGAACTAAAATGAATGAAATCGAGATATTATATACATAGCCTTTTTGAGAGCTTTTAGACACACATAGAGCTTCATAGACAAAGTTTTGGGTGTGAGTTTCATTCTCTCTGCGAGAGTTGTCTTTGTAATTGGGCTTAAGAGCTTGACTGAAAAACACAGAGAGCACTTTTGTTTTTTTTTTTTGGTGACAACTTTTGTGAGAACTGGGGATAGGCGTCTCAAGAGAGATCTCATTCGAAATGACAGGTGCTCGGACACGAGAGGATCTCATGATTTAGTTTACGAAAAGAGATGGAGGAAAACGATAATCTGTAAGGAGGGAGTCCTTAACAATATAATATCGAGGGTATTTCATTATTATAGTAGTTAAATACTTTCCATAATCTAGGCGTGGCATCGTGGATATAGGCTTGGCCCAATCGCGCTACTAATTCTTGCGAAGCTTATTTTCCAATTCTCACGTTCACCCCATCTTATTGTTTTGTTCTAATAGTGTTCCTCAATGACGTAACATATTGTCATAGAACACTGTTTATGTAATAGCCCGAACCAAGACAACTATCTTTTACACAAGTATATTTTTATTTTATGTTATTTTACTTTTGTGGAAAAATATACTTGTCATTAATGTGGATGTTCTCGTTTTAGAGAAAATTATTTTAGATTCATTAATTCAGGCTCGTCGGCCTACTTCTTCGGTCACCGCACCCTCTCTTCCTATTTCTTTTCTTCATTTTCTTCCTTTCTTAGCTGACCACCTCACATCTCCCTCTCTTTCCCACGCTTAGCTCTCGTCGGCCTACTCCTTCAGTCATCGCGCCCTCTCTGGCGCCGCCGTTCCTACGCCAAGCCCGAGCCGACGCTCGCTGCGATGCCTACGACGCAACCCAGGCCCTTTCCATAACGCCGCCTTGTGAGCCTTTGCCTCATGCATGACATGCGTGCGCGATTGTCGTCCGCTGCTCGGCCTCCCAGCGCTTCCCCACGCCTCCAACCCGTATAGCCCTAACTCCTCTGAGCCGCACCTTTCTTCCACGTGCGCAAGCTTTTATCTGTATGAGACCCCATTTGTGCGTTTCCAAGCCAGATTGTTCTTCTCCCAGTGCGAGCCTCTGCGCTGCACTGCCCTCACCTAGCACGGCTCCAGCGAGGCTCGCATTCCGCACCGCCACTTCCCAAGCACTCAAGCTCCGTGCTTCTTCTTCCTATCCGCGTGTGTCGCCACTCTCCTGCACATGAAACCAAGCTCCAAGCCACTGACCCATAAGCCCAGCCCGCGAATCCCAATGCCGCTGTATGCAGTATGTATTTGTGGCCCCATGTAGAACCGAGCCTTCTCCTTGTGCAATTGCTGCCCGCTTTGTTTCCATTGTTGGCGACAACCCTCGAGAGCTCGTGGTCTCTGATCTTATTCCATGGACAGTCGTCATGCCATCCACAGCTTGTTGTTACGAACCCGAACCAAGTAAGCAGTCTTAAAACTAATTGGTATTGGCTGCCATTTTTGAAACTAATTTACCAATCCTATGAAAGAATGATTATTATATTGTGTTTAATTCTTCGTTCACTTTTCAATTTTATGATTTCAAATCTCAAAGTGGGTTTCACCTTAAAACATTTGAAGGTTTTGTGATTCAAATAAGATTGTCATTTTGAAACTAATTATATGAATTTGGCACTGTTGTTTCCATTTAGATTTTAATCTGAGTTACCGCAGCCAAACTGTGATTTCTAGCGCGTTTGTCGTGTTTTTCATTTATGCTATTCACATTGTTATAGGCTCTCATTTCTTCAAGTTGTACAGCCATTAACGAAGCAAGAGTGGGCGTTCAACCCCTTATGTCTTTCGCAGAAAGATATAAGCAGGTCACCAAAAGCGATATCTGGTTCAAAAACCAATGACAATTTGGAAGTTGATTTAATTCTGAGCGTATTAAGATTATTACTACCTTCTCTATGTAGGATCTGAGCCACTAAGGCTTAGTTTTGATTTATTATTATGTTTTGAAATTTATTATGATATGTTGTGAAATTATCTTGTGTGGTTGTTATAATCGAACAAAGTTCGGTGCTGGGTTAATTTTAGGTGAAAGCTTCGACTGGGATGTCCGAAAAAATAAGAAAATATATACTGGATTTTTGTATCGAAGTTTGAGCATTTACTAAAATTACTTCGAAAAATTAGTACCTTTTCTCGCATAATCAAGTCAAACGTCATGCCTGTTATTTATGGGTTGACGGATAAAACTAAGTCACTGACGAATGGGACGAGGATACCTCAAAATTAGCAATTTAATGTCCCGCTTGTCCACCCTTAGTTAAAGACTCATTATGAGTAGATCGTTAATCCTTAGAATGATTCTTTGATTTAACGACTAGTAGAGTTTGGTGCCTGACCATATTACTCACATGTTGGACATAAGTGTCGCACAACGAGTACCAAGAAAGGACGCCGCAAGGAAAGAGGTGTGAAGTTCAGGTAAGTGGATCTCAACTGTAACACGAGTAGACTCTAAAATATTTAATTGCTCTGTGTGCTACGGATTTTATCTTAATATGTACTGCTTTTGGCTTAGTATAGCTGAATTTTAAAGATTTTATTGTCTGCCTTAGTTATATGAGTATGGACTAATGCCCATACCTGTCTGGTTTAGTTAACAAATCTTCAAGTATAAGATTAATTTATGTTATGTCTATGCTTGCATGTGTGTAATCATTGTCTGTGGATATAGGAACATGGACATAAAATTACCCAAGTTTGTTGTCTTTGTAATATAGCAGGTGAAGCAGAGTTCTGAAACGGCTTGAAATGCAGGGGTGAAAATTTGGTTTCGGATACGAGACACGACAGGATTTGGGTCTTAAATGGACGATTAAGACGATAATTAAATGGGTGAACTTGGCACGAACACGAAGACACAATTAAGAACGTTAAGACACGATTAGTCACGGGTTGACACGAACATGACACGTTTAAGACGCAACTGGGTGTAAAAGCGGTGTAGTGCGGCGCTGAAATTCAATTTTTCGATTTTTTTATTTTTAAAAATTCAAAACCGAAAACCGCACTGAAATTTCGGTCACCACATTTTTCGATTCGATTTTCAGTTTTAACCGAATTAAACCAAATTTTAAAAAAAATAAAAAATATTACATATTAAATATAATATATAATCTTGTTTATACTCAATGAAAATGCTATTCCTTGGGTTCGAACTTGGGTGTGGAGTAGGAAATGATGTCAAGTCACGCAACAACACCATTGAACTAGAGCAAGAGATTGATAAAATAACACACAAAATAATATATATAATATATTCGGTGGGTGCGATTTAAACCAATTTTAATTTTTACAAAATCAAAAACCGTACCGCTTTAAAGAAAGTGTTGCGGTAACCGCACCAAATTTTTTATTTTGCTAACGTGGCACCGAATTTCGGTGCGATGCGGTTTTTTAAATCGGTCCAATTCGATTACGCAGTTTTTTTTTGTACACCCCTAGACACGGTTATGATATATTTAAGACATATTTATATTTATATTTTTAATATTTATGTATTAAATATTTATATATTTAATAAAATTTTAATAAAACTTTATATAAGATATATATTTTTTTTAATTTAATATTTTTTCTTATAATACAACATATTATTACGCCAATTTTTAAGAGATAACTTGAATAATTTTGTTTTGTTTTGTTAGTTAGTTTTGTCATGTATTTGTTTGTTGGACTCATACCTTCGCTAGTTTTGTTGTTGTTTGTTGAATTTTATGTTTTTGTTTTGTAATAGAATTATTAGCTTTTGATTTTAAATTTTGGTCGTAAATGGATTTGAAATTTAAATGGGTCGAAAATAAGTCTTAATGGGTTATAAGACCCGTTAAGATATGTCTCTCAAATGGTTCGTATTTGGATTGACACGACCCATTAAGACACGATTGTTAAATGTGTCTTAATGGATCGTATCTGGTAATACCAAAATTAAATGGGACGTGTTTGGTTCAAATTTTGGACACGATAAGTAAATGGGTCGTATTGTGTTTGGGTCAACAAATTTTTAACACGACACGAAACACGAATTGCTATCCCTACTAAAAAGAGGCATGGCTCGATCAGGGGCATAAGTTCTAGAACTACCTGGAAGGAGGTTCGGCCTGGACGGGGGCATAACAGAGTTCTAAAACAACCTAAAAGGAGGCTCGGCCCGAACGGGGGCATAATAGAGTTCTGGAATGGCCTTAAAGGAGGCCCGGCCTGAGCAGGGGCATACTAAAGTTTCAGAACGGCCTAAAAAGAGGTTTGGCCCAAACGGAGGCATATAAAGTTTCGGAACGGCCTGAAAGGCAGCTCGACTCGAACAGAGGCATACTAATGTTCAGAACGGACTGAAATGAGGCACTCCCTGAAAGATAGAATGCCCAGCCTAAACAGTGGCATACTAAAGTTCTGGAACGACTTGAAAGGAGGCTTGACCAAAACGAGGCATATTAAATTTCAAGAGCGGCCCAAAGGGCATAGAGGAGTCCAACTGACGTATCTCCTCACAATTTATGATTTGACGATTAGGATCGGTCTGACATGGTAAATTGCAGCAACGTATTCCAAAACTACATAACAAGGTCACTGGCCACAAGAGGTTTCGAAAATGGCAGAAAGGCCCAAAGGAGAACGAATCCTTACAAGTATAAAGAGTATCGGGACAGCCTAAGGGGCCAAGATTCATAGTAAGTCCCATATTAACCCACAGAGTGATTATGAAATCAGTTCCGAAATGGCCGGACAGGGCCACTGGCCGCTAGGGGTTTCAGAATGGGTTGAGGGGTCTATAGAAAATCAAGTAAGAATCCTAAATTAGTAAATTGTGTAAATACATTTATGAGATAAGTCAAAAGTTTATGGATCATAAGACAGATTAGAAGAGGAAGAGATTGGCTCGCAAGTTGCGATTATTTAGTCGTTAAGTCTGATTTCGTTACAGATTACGATTCTCTTGCAAAGTATTGTACTCCACGTTAACTTAGTATCATGTTTCTAAAATCTACTTAGCGGACTATGATAAGAGGGAAATTATTGAAAGAGTGAGTTTGACTCTTAGAACTACGATGTCTTGGCCGCCGAGTATGTCCCCTTATTGACTGTGTTGATATGAAATCAATTGTTAGACTGCTTGTAGACTTAGAAATCTCTGTACCTAATCTACTTACTGGGCTATTGACTTAGAAATCTCTGTACCTAATCTACTTACTGGGCTATTAGTTCACTAGTATGCTCGTGTCGCATGTAAGTAGAAGGAAAACTTAGAAGGCTAGGTGACAACAATGGAAATAATGGGTGTATATGGGACCGACTTGAGAAATGATAAGTGGACTACTGGCTAACCATTGGAAAAGAATACCCTCAATTTTTGCACTCTTGAAAGTTCATAATTAAAACTAATGCTACTGGTTATTGTGAGTACACAGTGCATTCTCATGCTTTGAACAAAAAACTTGATCAAGCAAATTAATATAAAAAGTTCAAATTCAACCGTATTTTTGGAAGAAAAATGTTACTCTAGCTTATAAACCATATTAGATTTTCGAGTATTAGTATCAAAATATTATTTAAGTTTTGGGTCGCTACACTTTAAAAACATTAGCATATATTATATTTTTCTGTTGGAAATCAGAGTAGTGTCACTTTAAGTTATGAAGTGAGATCCTAAGAGTTCTAATCTAGTTTGTTTGAGATGTATTTTATGAGAGGAGGCTCAATTGCTCATCCATGGCTATTGGATGGATCAAACTAATTATACTGGAAGGCAGGCATGAAATCATTTATCAAGACCATTGATGAGAACACCTGGGTAGCTAACCTGTAGAGGGAGTCAGACCTCTCTGGTGATAAAAATAAAGATGTTCCCAAAATTGTTTCTCAAGATGTTCCAGCTGTAGCTGTTGAAGTTCTAGAAAATGATCAAGTTTATGTTCCGACTACCCAGTTCGATGAAAGGGGAGCTAATGGTTCAAGTTAAAGGGGGATTAACATTTGGACATATTTTGTCTATGTCTTTCAGTCTGTATATTCTTTTGTATTTTGTTGGCAAAAAAAGAGTGTATATGTTTGAACCCCAAAGACAACATTTATTTTTGTTGATATCGATGTTATTGCTGACTTTATTATTTTTGATAGTATGTGGGATTTTTTCTATTAAAAAAAAACAAAAGGGAAGTTTGTTAGTGCATTTGAGTATGGACAAGTTTTTTTTATGGAAAAATGTGTTTTTTTTTAGTCTCATTTGATTTTATTCAATCTATGGTTTCCTGACGTTAATCACAGAGTAAGAGATTATTCATAAAATATTTTGGAAGATGGAGTTCAATCTGGTATTTAAGATAATGTTCAGTTCCGAATTCTGTAAAGCTTTCTATTGGTATTCCACTGGGTGTTTCAGAAGATGTTTGCTCCATATTTTGTGAGAGTTGTTAATAACTCACAATACTATACAGTTCTAAACAAAGATCACAGAGGATCACTGGCCGGGAGTCTTTCAGTCTGCGATAGTAGTTTTATCGTCGCCATTATACCTGTTGTAGTGATACTCTTATCTTTTAATTTTATTAAAGGTAAACTTTATAAATCTCACTAATGTTTAGCACTTCCTTCATTGTGCCTGAAGTTCAAAAAATTTCATCCGTACCCGTTCCCTTAATATTACACATTGTTACATTTCCCTACCCCCCTCCCCTTCGTCTATTTTTTGACAGAGATAAGCCAAATGTAAATAGAATGAGGTGCATGGTGGCTTTATAGGAGGAAAAAAAAACCATTTTACCTTGGGTAGTGATGAAAAACGAAATCATAAGTAAATTTAAAACCATATTAGTCATCTCTTTTCTTTCTCACAAGCTTTTTTCACCATATTCTAGGGTTCTAAGATATTTAAAAGATGTTTTTAATTTAGTTTGATAATGATTTTATTTTTCCTATTGTTTCTTTTTTCTAGGAGACTTTTTTTTATTTTTTTATTGCTTTTTTTTTCTTTTAAGAGGTCTATCTTCATTTTGTTTTCTTTGATAGTTTCATTTTAAGTTCTTCTTAAGAGGATAACCCCATACATGCACAATCTTAGAGTTCTTTAACTGCACATTCTTAGAATCCTTCTTGTTTTGGTGCAACATCGATGCATTCATGTGTCCCTAGGCGTGAGCCGCTAACTGTCCATATTTCTTCTTCTCTTTGCATTGACAATCATTCCCCGCCCTCATTGTTTTCGGTAGCCACATGTCCACCGAATTCCGACTAGTTCGTCCTTGATTATAATGGGTTGCTTTCCCAATCTATGAATGGCCCCATAAATCAACACAAGTCTTTTCAACGTACTTTGTCTTCTTCTTCTTCTCGTTGCATTGACGATCACTCATCGCCCTCATCGTTTTCGGTTGTCACATGTCCATTAACTTCCACTTGGTTCATCCTTGATTGTAATGGGTTGCTTTTCCCGATCTATGAATGGCCCCACAAATCAACACAAGTCTTTTTAACATGCTTTGTCCTCATTCACATGGTTCCTAAGAAAACTTCTCAAGAGGTTACCCATCCAAACATTACTTCATGTCAAGCGCGCTTAACTTTGGAGTTCCTAAGCTATAGGCTTTTGTAAAGAATATGCAAATTTTTAGGATAGATAGTACCCATCAAATCTTTTAAACTCTCCTAATTTTATTGTCCCATACCTGCATAATCTCAAAGTTCTTTAACTGCACAGTCTTAAAATCTCTCTCGCTTTTGTGTGGGATCGGTTTATTTATGTGTCCCTAGGCATGAGCTGCTCATTATCCATGCTTCTTCTTTTTTCACCTACGATCACTCCTAGACCTCGTCATTTTCGAGCGTCACAAAAGTAATATCCCAGTGCTAGTGCTTGACCATGGCAAACCTCCCACTCTCTGGATTCACCCTTAGCTCATATCTCTACTATGCGCGATAAGAAGAAACCCAAACCTCTCGGTTGCTGTCGATTCCAGGTCCCAAAAAACCCCACAAAGGCCTTACGCAGGCCAACATGTGAGGCTTGTTGTGATCAATCGTGATTCCTCTGTGTTATGGCTCTTCTTTTTTGAGTTTGGTTTTAGGTCTTTGGTTTGCTCGATTTGCACGACCATGTAGAGCTGTGCAAGGGTTGGGTTGGATAGGTTGGCCAATATAACCCAATCCGACATGATCGGGTTAGTAAAATCCTAACCCAACCCAACCTTAAAAATTTATTAGCCCAACCCAACCCGTTCATAGTCGGTTTGGGTTAAACGAGTTTGGATGTAATTTTAAATAAATCCCTCAAACAAATATCTCAAGCTCAATCAAAGCCCAACACTGCCCACTAACCCACACTCATTGAGTTTGAGTATAAACACACATGACAAATATTTGTATTTTCCTTCATTCTGTGTCTCTTTCTTTTTGTTCTCCCTGTCTCAGTCTCTCTGGTTCTTGCATTTGCATAAAACACACAATTCAAAAATAAATAAAACAAACACACAACAATAACAGTGATTGCATCACTAATTTTCTTGAGCTTGGCAATATTGAGGCGCAAGGGGTCGACTTAGTATTGGGGTTGGCGACGACGAGGTGCTAGGTGTCGGTGACGACAAAGTGTTGGACGGCTCGGCCTCAGGCTTGGGATGAGGATAGCGGTCAGAGAGGCCGCGAGGGCTACACGATTGGTGGCGAAGTAGCAACGGTGATTGGAAAAGAGAGGAAATAAGAAGTTATCTAAGATCACTCTAGGATTTTTTTTTCCCTAGTTGGGGTTTTCGTTTCCTTCGGGTTTATTCAGGTCAACATGAAGTCTCCAAAAACGAACCCTAACCCGACCCTATATATGTGCGGGTTGGGTTGGATTGAACCCGAATGGCATGCGGGTTTGAACGGGTTGAGTTGTTCGGGTCGGGTTTACGAGTTGGGCTATGGGTTATTTGGGTTCACAGATGTTTTGCACACTAATTTTGACTATTTAATCGAATGATATATATAAGTCGATCATAATAATTGATAGAGGTGCACAGAACTATTGGGTATCCGACTGGCACCCATCTCCAACCGACTCCCTGACTGCAAGCTCGGCCACCACCATTAGGGGTGAAATCGGTATCGGTTATCGGTTTTTTGGCCTTTTTTTAACCGAAACCGAATTTTCGGTTATTAGAAATTGATAACCGAAAATCGGTTTTTTTGGGAAAAAAACCGAATTTTACCGAAACCGAATTTTCGGTTTTTTAATACGGTTTTTCGGTTAATAACCGATTTTTATTTTTTGATTTTTTAAATTCGATTTTTCAGTTTTTAATTCGGTTTTTCGGTTTTTTAATTCGGTTTTTCGGTTAAATAACCGATTTTTCGGTTTTTAAATTCGGTTATTCGGTTTTTAAATTCGGTTATTCGGTTGAAAACCGATTATTCGATTAAAAACCGATTTTTTAAAAAAAATTGATAATTCGATTAAAAAAATCGATTATTCGGTTTTTAATATTCAAAATCGAATAACCGCATCGAATTTTTGGTTATTTCGGTTTTTAAGCACCGAATTTTTGGTTTTTTAAAAAATTCGGTTTTCGGTTTCGGTTTTTAAAAAATTCGGTTAATTTTTTCGGTTTTTCAGTTTTTTCGGTTTTAATTTTCAGCCCTAACCACCACTATCCGAGTACTTTACGGGTGAAATCCGACCGACAATCAGTCATTGACGGACGGATTCGAGTAGTGTATGTGAGAGTCGGTCGATACCCGACCCGACCGAAGCCCTTCTCTCCCCCTCAGTCAGTCATACCTCTCATGCCGTTGGCCGTCACTCATCGATCAGCCAAGTCGAGTGTCGTCTCAACTCGTATGCATACATATATATATATAAATATATATATATATATATATATATATTATGTATTTCTTCATAGTCACACTACGCGGGAGCTCCGTCCGCCACCGCTCCAGCTTCGACCGTAGCCCATCCACGCTCTCGTCCACACTTCGCGCCCTGACCACCGAGCTCTCCTTGTTGTCCGTTGCCTGTGGCTGCTTCCCGAGGGCTGCCGCCACCTCCACTCGTACTCGTACTTGACCGATACCCGAAGCTCACCCAACCGAGTCTTCTACGGTCAGATTCGGGGCCTCTTTTACGTCTACTCGACCGAGCTCGGGTATGAAAAAATTCCCGTCGATACCCGACCGACCGCCGATGTTCACCCCTAATAACTGATGGATAAATTTGGAGTTCTTAAAAATTCAATTAGAAAATTGAGATTTTTGCACTAAACACAGATTTTTAGGATCTTTTCACGTAAAAAAAATCTACATACAAAAAGACGTTTTATAAAAATTACTTTTAATAAATGATATATTTAAAAGTTGATACATCGTTTTTTTTTTCAATCGATCAATTTTGTTGAAATGCGTTAGCAATTTTTTATTAAAAAGAATATATATATATATTTATTTTGAAGGTTTTTTTTTTGATAAATATATATTTGAAAGTTAAAAGAGTGATGTTTGAGGTATGGTTAGGCTAGGAAAATATAACTAAAATGAAATTTACTATAAAATTTTTTGAACAGTAAGCACAACATTTTTGTCGTAATTGGA
This sequence comes from Boehmeria nivea var. tenacissima, assembly GCA_018132145.1. NCBI lineage: Eukaryota > Viridiplantae > Streptophyta > Magnoliopsida > Rosales > Urticaceae > Boehmeria > Boehmeria nivea. Next base: position 6,555,062 of record CM030875.1, on the reverse strand, counting down.
CCATTTTTGGGAAATTCCACGAACTTTGGTGACTGGCTGACTCTCTCTCTCTCTCTCTCTCTCTCTCAGCTTCTTTTCTCGATCGTCAGCCTGAGCTTTAGGGTTCCGACGCATCGACTCATTCTCCTGGATCCGAGGTTCATCCTTACTCTCTCAGATTTCTCTCTCTCTCTCTCTTCGCTCTCTCTTAATTTCATCACTTCTTTAGCTCAATCGCTCACTCTTTTCAAGGTTGAACTTTATTTCTCCATGCTGTTTTCTTTGTCGATGCGATTTTCTCTCTCTTCCATTTTTTTTTCTTCGACTAAAAGCTTTTCAAGGGCTTCCAATGCATGTATTGTTCGGCTACATTCCGTGCTTTGCTTTGCAGAGTCAACCAATTGGAAGATCTGACCACACTAATCTGTAATTTTCAACATTTTGTGTTTCAATCGAAGCTTTGACTCGTTGGGATTGCATTGTTGAGTCCGATCTTGTACTTAGATCATAAGACTTCTATATGTTTTAAAGTTGTGTGCAATTGTGTTTTTCTTAAATTTTTCATGGGCATCTTTTTTTTTTTTTTTGAAAGACTTACTAGATTTTCAGTGTTGATATTTATTTGTTTATTTATTTATTTTTTGGTGCTAGACACTTAGACTCCTGAAAAAGTAGATTTTGTTGCAACTTCGAGTTGCTCTGAGTTTGTACCTGTATTTGACGATTAGATTACAGTAATAAAAATTTCTTAATTGTGAATTCTTTTATGATGTGCATAACTTGGCCACTAATGGTTATACAAAGTATATTTCCACTTCAAGGCAATAATTATGGATACGTGTCTTCGATTGTGAGGAGAACAAGATATAATGGAGTTGCATATTAGTTGATCTGCTTCTGGGGTTTTAACGATATTTTTGTTGCTTTGATTGAGTTCCCACTAATTTAGACTAAACATTGCCAATTGTCTTCTTTATGTGCAAATTGAAGCATCTGAGAAAGGCTTATCCGCTATATGTTTTGCACTTGATCAACTGATTCGGAATGTGAATTTTCTAAAAATATTTGTGTTTTTCTTTGTTTATTTAAAGGTGAGCTATAGGAGTTGGAAATAAAAGATAGAACTTGAACTGTTCAAGTTCTATCTTAAGAATTAGTTGCCAAAGATGGGGCGTCTAAAGCTGCAATCTGGAATCAAGGCAATTGAAGAGGAGCCTGAGGAGTGTGATGCCTATTCTAGCAAAGCTACTTTAGCATGCATGATTAACTCAGAAATAGGAGCTGTATTAGCAGTTATGAGAAGGAATGTAAGATGGGGTGGGCGTTATATGTCTGGTGATGATCAGCTCGAACACTCCCTGATTCAGTCTTTGAAGGCACTACGCAAGCAGATTTTTACATGGCAGCATCAATGGCATACCATCAACCCGTCTGTTTATCTACAGCCATTTCTTGATGTGATTCGATCAGATGAAACTGGTGCTCCAATCACTGGTGTCGCATTGTCTTCTGTTTACAAGATTTTAACACTTGACGTGATTGATCAAAACACTGTGAATGTTGAAGATGCAATGCACTTGTTAGTTGATGCTGTTACTAGCTGTCGATTCGAAGTGACTGATCCTGCATCAGAAGAGGTAGTTCTCATGAAGATATTGCAAGTTCTTTTGGCTTGCATGAAAAGTAAAGCTTCTGTTATGCTGAGTAATCAGCACGTTTGTACCATAGTGAATACATGTTTCCGAATCGTCCACCAAGCTGGAGCAAAAGGGGAGTTGTTGCAACGGATGGCTCGGCACACCATGCACGAACTTGTTAGGTGCATTTTTTCGCACCTTCCTGATGTTGCCAACTCAGAAAACGCATTGGTAAACGGAGTCAATACCATGAACCGAGAGGTAAATCTTGTTCTTTTCCTCGTTTCTTCTTCTACTTCTTCAATATTGCCTTTCCTTGTGCTTCGCATTACTCTTTGGGACCTGAAAGAAGAAAGTGAGGTAGATTTATTGAGAACTCAAGACAGAATAGGTACAGTTGTATGATTACTGCTAATTATTTAGCTATGGTGGAAATGTATGCCTTGGTCTAAAACCTAGCGACAAGAGGAATTGCAATCATTACTCATCGTTGTTGGTTTCTTTATGAGCTTGAAGTTGCTAAAAAGGTTCTAAGTTCATCAAGGTTGGAAATTCAAGTCATCCATTATCATTCCTTGCTTATTGAGAAAGAGAGCGTACAAAAGTTTGTTATTATTTTACGAGGTTTTTCTTTTGGCACCTTATGTGCTCTGAGGTAAAACTATTGAGTGAACATAGATTCCATTTTATGTGCTAGGCTCGATGCCTTTGTATTGCTCTTGTCATTCCGTACCTTCTATCCCCTGGAATTGTCATTAGCCATGTAGGTAAACAAAACACGGCATTTTGTTTAATTCTGCCTTCTTTAGAGAACTTTTTTTCTCTCAGTTTACCAAAAGTGCTGTAGTTTTATATGCTTGAGAGTGGAATGATTTATTGCAGAGACAAAAAAATTATGAATTGTTTTTGTAATGGCTAGAGTATCATTAGGATATTTAACGCGCGTTAATATATCTACATTAGTATTCTTTTATTTTTTACAAGCTTTTGAAGTCAATGTTTCCTTCACAGAGCTCCGCGATGAACAACGAGTATGCATTTGGAAGTAGGCAATTGGAGAATGGCAACATGGGTTCTGAATATGATGGTCAAACATTATCCACAAATCTTGCTTCCAATGTTTCTGTGGGACCAGCAGTGGGTGGAATGGATGATGATACAATCGGGACTGGAAAGGATGCTGTTCCTTATGACTCGCGTCTGATGACCGAACCATATGGAGTACCCTGTATGGTGGAAATATTTCATTTCCTGTGCTCTTTACTAAATGTTGTTGAGCAGGTAGGAATGGGTTCTAGATCCAATACCATTGCATTTGACGAGGATGTGCCTCTTTTCGCCTTGGGTTTGATTAATTCTGCTATTGAGTTGGGTGGTCCCTCAATTCGACATCACCCTAGATTGTTGACTTTAATTCAGGACGAATTATTTCGGAATCTGATGCAGTTTGGCCTGTCAATGAGTCCGCTTATTCTATCAATGGTATGCAGCATTGTTCTCAACCTTTATCATCATCTGCGCACAGAACTCAAATTACAGCTTGAGGCTTTCTTTTCTTGTGTAATTTTGAGGCTTGCGCAAAGTAGATATGGAGCGTCTTACCAGCAGCAGGAGGTGGCTATGGAGGCTCTTGTTGACTTCTGCCGACAAAAGACCTTTATGGTGGAGATGTATGCTAACTTAGACTGTGACATAACTTGCAGTAATGTCTTTGAAGACCTTGCAAATCTCTTGTCAAAAAGTGCTTTCCCTGTTAATTGCCCGCTATCATCGATGCACATTCTTGCACTGGATGGTCTCATTGCTGTTATTCAGGGAATGGCTGAGAGGGTAGGGAACAGATCGGTTGGCTCAGAGCACACCCCAGTAACTCTTGAAGAGTATACTCCATTCTGGATGGTGAAGTGTGATGACTATGGCGATCCGAGTCACTGGGTTCCATTTGTTCGCCGGAGAAAATACATCAAGAGAAGGTTGATGATAGGGGCTGATCACTTTAATCGTGATCCAAAGAAAGGGCTTGAGTTCCTCCAAGGAACACATCTCTTACCTGATAAACTTGACCCTCAAAGTGTGGCATGCTTTTTCAGGTATACTGCTGGCTTGGATAAGAATCTTGTAGGGGATTTTCTGGGGAATCATGATGAGTTTTGCGTTCAGGTTCTTCATGAGTTTGCTGGGACTTTTGATTTCCAAGACATGCATTTGGATACTGCATTGCGACTGTTTCTGGAAACATTTCGACTTCCTGGAGAGTCACAAAAGATACAGAGAGTGCTCGAAGCATTCTCAGAAAGATACTATGAGCAGTCACCGCAGATTCTGGTTAACAAGGATGCTGCTCTCTTGTTATCATATTCGCTTATAATGCTTAATACAGATCAGCACAATGTACAAGTGAAGAAAAAAATGACCGAAGAGGATTTCATCCGGAATAACCGGCTTATAAATGGAGGCAGTGATCTACCTCGAGATTTTCTTTCAGAGCTGTACCACTCAATTTGCAAGAATGAGATCCGTACAACGCCGGAACAAGGTTCTGGTTTTCCTGAAATGACTCCAAGCCGTTGGATTGATCTGATGCACAAATCAAGGAAAACTGCTCCATTCATAGTATCAGATTCCAGAGCCTACCTTGACCATGACATGTTTGCCATAATGTCAGGACCAACAATTGCTGCTATATCTGTGGTATTTGATCATGCAGAACATGAAGAGGTTTACCAAGCATGTATTGATGGATTCCTAGCGGTTGCAAAAATCTCAGCATGCCATCATCTTGAGGATGTGCTTGATGATCTCGTTGTGTCTCTCTGTAAGTTCACAACACTGCTGAACCCATCATCTGTTGAGGAGCCCGTGCTTGCATTTGGTGACGATACGAAAGCTAGAATGGCGACTGTGACAGTATTCACGATTGCAAACAGGTATGGCGATTACATTCGCACAGGCTGGAGAAATATTCTGGACTGCATCTTGAGATTGCACAAGCTTGGTCTTCTTCCGGCCCGCGTGGCGAGCGACGCAGCTGATGAATCAGAGCTCTCTGCTGAGACTGGGCACGGCAAACCCCTTACAAATTCTCTTTCTTCTGTTCATATGCCTTCCATGGGTACTCCTAGGAGATCCTCTGGATTGATGGGCCGATTTAGTCAGCTGTTGTCCCTCGACACAGAGGAGCCACGGTCACAACCAACAGAGCAACAACTAGCTGCTCATCAACGCACTCTTCAGACGATTCAAAAGTGCCACATTGACAGCATATTTACCGAGAGTAAGTTTCTGCAAGCTGAATCTCTGTTGCAGCTGGCACGAGCACTAATCTGGGCTGCTGGGCGACCTCAAAAAGGCGGCAGCTCTCCTGAGGATGAAGACACGGCTGTTTTCTGCCTCGAGTTGCTAATTGCAATCACCTTAAATAACAGGGACAGGATCGTGCTTCTTTGGCAGGGTGTCTATGAGCACATATCCAGCATTGTTCAGTCAACTGTCATGCCATGTGCCTTGGTGGAGAAGGCTGTTTTTGGGCTCCTCCGAATTTGTCAGCGGTTGCTTCCTTACAAAGAGAACCTTGCTGATGAACTTCTGAGGTCATTACAACTTGTCCTAAAACTTGATGCCCGGGTTGCAGATGCGTACTGTGAACAAATTACACAGGAAGTGAGTCGTCTAGTGAAAGCAAATGCCCCTCACATCAGATCCCAATTAGGATGGCGTACAATCACATCCCTACTCTCCATCACTGCTCGGCATCCAGAAGCCTCGGAGGCTGGATTTGACGCGTTATTGTTCATTATGTCAGATGGGGCCCACTTGTTGCCGGCCAATTATGTTCTATGTGTGGACGCGGCAAGGCAATTTTCCGAGTCTCGGGTTGGACAGGCAGAGCGTTCAGTTCGTTCACTTGATCTGATGGCCGGTTCTGTTGAATGTTTATCTCGGTGGGCCTCCGAGGCAAAGGAAGCGATGGGAGAGGAAGAAGCGGCAAGGATGTCTCAGGATATTGGAGAAATGTGGTTGCGACTTGTTCAGGGATTGAGAAAAGTTTGTCTGGACCAGAGAGAAGAGGTCAGAAATCATGCGTTGTTGTCATTACAAAAATGCTTGACCGGATTGGACGGGATTACTCTCCCTCATGGCCTGTGGTTACAGTGCTTTGATCTCGTGATCTTCACCATGCTTGACGACTTACTTGAAATTGCACAAGGGCATTCCCAAAAAGATTATCGAAACATGGAAGGAACACTCGTACTTGCAATGAAGCTATTGCCAAAGGTGTTTCTGCAGTTGCTTCCCGATCTATCCCAGCTAACAACTTTCTGCAAATTATGGCTGGGTGTTCTCAGCCGAATGGAAAAGTACATAAAGGCGAAAGTTAGAGGCAAGAAGAGTGAGAAACTTCAGGAGTTAGTGCCCGAGCTGCTCAAGAACACCTTGCTTGTCATGAAGTCTCGAGGAGTGCTCGTGCAGAGGAGTGCTTTAGGCGGGGACAGTTTGTGGGAGCTGACATGGCTACACGTGAACAACATCGCTCCGTCCTTGCAACCCGAGGTTTTCCCAGATCAAAGCATAGAAGAGGAGTCACGGAGTGGTGATGGAGGGGGAGATCATGTATCCGAAGAAACAGGCCTAGTACCTTCAGCGCAAACAGCATCTGCTGAAGGTTCTGCTGGCGGAGGTTAGGAATGTTGTATAGTAGTGTATTTGGCAACTTAGACTGGTGTTGTTATTGTGTGTTCATATCCAAAATGTGATCTTCAGAAATTGAGTTAAAAAGTTTTTCGAATCTAGCCAGTCCACTTGTTAACTTCACAAGTTTACAAAAGGCTTATTCTTACCATTTTTTTCCCCTTTCCTTTGCGTGGAGGCTTACTGTTGTATTAGCTAAAGTTTAATAATATAATTGTGTTCATAAGCACGGAAAGGGAATTAACAGTTCTTGCAGAAAATAGTCATGATGATAATAATAAAGGCATTAGCAAAGAGTAGAAAAGCAGGAAAGGATAAAAGTGAGTAAAAGGAGATTGGAAATTATTCGCCACTTACAGGGTAAGTTGCAATGAATCTGAAAGAAACTAAAAAAAAAAAAAAGTCCTCATTTCTGCAGAAAGTTAAAAATCGGAAGAACTTAGAACCTCTGTCCAGGTATTAACAAAATAAAACGCCGAAAATTCAGTAAACAAAAGATCTTCGACTGTCGATAGATAATGAGACAATGAAATTGCGCTATTAATGTTGATTTAGTCGTACTTGCTTTTAAAAGTTAAAAAGGAAAAAAAAAATCATCCATTTTATGAAACTATTGTTATCATACAACTTCTTGATCGTTCTAATACACACTCCAGCGTGTTAGTTGAATATAATTTGGCGTAGACCGAATTATCTTTTCCCATGGATTTCTATGTTCTACAAATGACAATCAATACTGGACCAATTAATTTTGTCCTAATTCTACCAGGTCGGCCATTCCTTTAGTTGACTTGGATGAAGATTGATCCTCATGCTGGCTAACTCACTCAGGAATTTTATGTCTTTCAAGCAATGAGGTACCCTAAAATCGTGCATTCCGTTTAAAATTGACGTTTTAAATTCTCTTTCACAGAGATTTTTTTAACCTACATAGAAAGGAAGAGATGGTAAAGCTATTGAAGAGTCGCTCGGGGAAGAGCAAATAGCAAGTTGTGATATTAGAAGGCAGTTGAAAATCCTCCAAACATGGGTGGCGACATGGATGAGTGGACAGGCAACCGTTGCTCGTCATGGAACTCTCTTTACAACAGTTGTACTTTTAGTTACATAGGATGTGCCAGTTTGGCATTGTTGTGCTTATAAAAGAAGCACTGTAAACTAAAGGTGGCAATCCGGTAACGGATAATACCGGATAACGGATTATCCGTTACCGTTCCCGTTATTTCCGATAACGGTTAACCGTTACCGGAATGAAATGGTTAATGGTTTACGGAAACCGTTACTGGACCGTTAACAATTTTGAAATTTTTTTTTTTAAAATATGAGAGCTGTTGGATTGAAATCCAACGGTCTCAGACAGCCCCCCTTCCAACGGTCTTTTTGACCGTTTAGAAATATATATATATATATATATATATATTTTAAACGTTCATGCCGACCATTGGTGGCCTTTTGGCCACTCTCCCCCTCCCCCACCCCCCCCCCCCCCCCCCCCCCCCCCCCCCCCCCCTTCCCCCCCTCCACCCCCCAAAATCTACACATTTCTCTTCTTCTTCTTCTTCTTCTTCTTCTTCTTCTAAATCTTCCTAAACTCAAAAAAATCCAAAAAAATTCTCAAAAATTCCCAAACATTATATATTAATTTATAAAATAAAATATTTATTAATTATTTATTTACACAATATTAGAAATTATGCTCACGAGTACACTCCAACTTCTCGTCCTTGCTGGCGTTGGATGCGGGAATCCGAATTTCCCGACTTCACAGACCCGAGAGATGAAGTGGATTTGAACGCATCACCGAATATGGTGCATTTGCAGGCGTTACTCGATCAACCGTTAGGTGGGAGTTCAAGCATGATTGGTGGCGATTACAGTTATGATTTTCCTCTTGTTCCTCTTCCTCCTCCTACCCCTCATCTTCCTTATTTCCACGAAGAGCCGGCCCCGCACATAGATGATTCACAGCGTCCGGCGGAAGAGGAGGTGGAGGAGGAGGAGGACGAACCGCCGGCGCCAACGGCGAACCCGTCGTCATCGGTGCCTCCTCGGAGGAAGAAGCTACGCTCTGAGGTGTGGTAACATTTTGATCATGCTTACGAATTGGCAGCGGATGGCACACAAATTCGCTAGGCATGGTGTAAATTATGCCGAAGGAAATTCAACGCCAACTCCACGACGGGCACAACGGCACTAAAAAATCACCATAGGGAGTGCCAAGCTGAACATGATCGTCTAGCAGTGGCTGCATTGGAAGCAACAGGAACGGGAACTGCCAGCATCCCAACACACGTTGGGCCTTCCTCCCAGGTAAGTACTTTCGACCCCCAAGCACATAGGGAAGCATTAGTAAAATACATTGTGGGACATGCCAATTAGTTTAGGAGAACACCCCGCCCACATTGAATATGTTAGAAGTTTAGTTCCAGATTATCAACCCGTCACTAGGAATACAATTAGGAGTGATTTAGAAAAATATTACAGAAAGAGACGGGCTGCTCTAGTTAAAGAATTAGAAAATAGAACATTTAACGTTGCATTTACTTCTAATGTTTGGTCTGGTAGAGCTAGGGAAGATTACATTAGTGTAGTGATTCATTACATAGATAACGATTGTGTTTTAAACAAACGCATTATAGGTTTTCGTTTACTTGATGTTAGACACACAGGAGTTAACATTGCACATCGCATAGTTAACGTGTTAGAAGATTATACTTTACAGAACCGTGTCATAGCATTCACGATGGATAACGCATCGGCCAACGATAGAGCCATAGACATATTGCGTCCGTTAGTTAGCGGACACCATGACTCCTTGTTGTATCAAAGATGTGCATGCCACATCATTAACTTGATAGTCAAAGCCGGGCTTAAGGAGATAGAGGACCAAATCCATCGACTTCGATATGCAATTTCGTATTTGAAATCTTCTAACGTCCGTATTGCTTCTTTTAGACATTATTGTAGGCACAACTGTCTACCGCAGCGGACATTCTCATTGGATGTTCCACCGCGGTGGAATTCAACGTACTTGATGATCGAGAGTGTTCTTCCTTACAAACATGTGTTCACAGCGTGGATACATAACAAGCTTGGCGCAGAAAGCCTCACGGAGGACGATTAGACTATTTGCACAATTTTTCATTCTTTCCTTAAAACCTTTTATAATCATACCGTTAACTTATATGTTGTTTACACTCCTACAAGTAACGTCGCTTTACATTCACTATTAGAGTTTACTGAATCTTTATCGGCTAACAGAGAACTTCCTTTGTTGCAGGTCGCTGTGAGAAGAATGGAAGCAATGTATAAGAAGTATTGGGAGAAAATCCCATACCTCTACAGCTTTATTCTAATTTTAGACCCGCGTTGGAGGGTGGACAATTATTTGAAAGTCCTTAAAGTAATTGAGAAAAACATGAAGCAGCCAGAAGGAACATCAGAAAGAATATGCAACGACGCGAAGAAAAAGTTCTTAGCATTCTACAAGACGTACGAGGACGAGTTTAGAGGAGGAGAAACGCAACTGCCAGATGCCATACCAGCCCCACATCCTTCGCCAATGAAGTGCTTAATATCTGAAGTGCTTAATATCTAGACTTCAAGCTAGAAGGAACGCACAGCAAGCGAGTTCTTCGTCGTCTTCATCTCCATTGTCACGAAGTGCAGAAGTTCGTCGCTACCTCAAAATATCTTGGATAAATATGGCGGAACAGGATTTCGACATTCTTCAGTGGTAGAAATCACATGAGTCAACGTTCCCAATTCTCGCGAGGTTTGCCCGACATCCTAGCAGTCCCTGTCTCTACTGTGTCGTCGGAGTCCGCCTTTAGCTCCTGCAGTCGTATTCTTGACATACGGATGTCACTTAAGTCCGATATGGTAGAGATGACAACGTTAGCGAAGGATTGGGATCAAGCGGCTCAACGGTTACAAGAAAATGTCGCCAACACAGCTGAACTTGCCGACTATTTTGATAACTTATATATAAACGATCCCCCCGCAGAATAAAAAGTTTTTATTTACTTATATTTAATTTTGTAATAATGTTCATTTACTATAATAAAAAGTTTTCATTTCATTTTATTCAATTTCATTTCATTTAATTCAATTGAAAATAATTTTTAGACCAAAATTCAAATAAATTATAAAATTTTCATAATACTTATAAAACTAAAACCACAAATAATAAAACAAAACGCTTACAAGTCTAAAACTACAAAATAAACAAAAAATAACTTATACAAAACTTAAAAAAATAAAACTTATAAAACTAAAAAAAAAAAAACCGAAAAAAAAAACGAAAAACGGTTTCCTGTAACGGTAAGACCGGAACCGTTAACCGAAAATCATGAAAAAAGGTTCCGGTAACAGTTCCAGTAACCGTTTTGCCGGCTCTACTGTAAACTGTACTGGAAAAAGAATCTGCCGAAGTTATAAGCAGGCAGAGCATTTGGTAAACAATATTTTTAAAATCGCTATTTATAGCAAAAGCAATATTTAAGTGTTTGGTGAAATTGCAGTAAATATGTATAATTACTAAAATATACATAATTTAATTTTTTATAAAATTAATATTTGTTATTCATTTATATATAATTGTTATATATAGTTACGAGACATATTTTTGCATTTTAAATATATAAATGGAAAAAAAATAAATTAAATTTTGTTAAAATAATTTATCTAATATTCTTGAAATATTATATATATATATATATAGATAATAGTTAAATTGTATCAATAGATAGTAGACTTATTTAATTTGAAATAGTAAGTAAAAATTAATTAAAAGTAAAAGTATGAACAAATTTTATATGTATTTATTCTTTAAAACATTGGTTGATTCATAAATAGTTATGATGGCATGTCACCAAATAATTAATATTTATAAAATTTTTAACATCTGTGTATGATAGAATATTGGGTATTTTAGTAATTGTAAAATTAGAAGCAGAATTAGTTATTTAAAAGCATCTCTAACTTGATTCTTAAACTCTATAAAATTTACACTACATAGAAGCAAAAATGATCACCTGTTTTTTTAAGATGCAGGTTTATCAAACACCTTAAACTGCTTTAGATTCTTTTATAGTCTAGAAGCAGCCCCTAAAAGCAATGCCAAACTAGCCCGATATGTTTAGTGCACGAGATATGATAGAATAGCTTTATATTAGTCTAAATTGGATTATACATAATAATATTATGAATTTGGAGTAGTATTGAATTTGAGTGAATTTAATATAACATTTTACTTTAAATATGGAACAATATATAGACCTAACCCGAGCTTGTCTAATGTGATGGGTTAGGCGGCCATTTATGGTACCTGTTGTAGGTGGATTTTCGTCCGAGGTCGTAGCTTCGGGGGCGAAGTCCCCGGAGAGCAACAACTACGAGGGAAAACGCCCGGTGTCAGCATACATCGCCACATCAGCAAGAAAGCCTCCCTCGAAGAGGGAAGGAACGAGGTTTGTCAAAGATGACCCTTGATTTTATACCCCTGAGAACGGCTGGTAAGGGCGTCGCCGAAGGTGGTGCCAAATTAGTGATGAGAGAAAGGTGGAGATTGAGCGCGTCATGGACGAGATCTTGAAGACAATGCAAGTATCCGTAGAAGGAGAGTTTGGCTTCTACGAAGAACCCGTCACATCGAAGATTGCACGTGCTCGGCCCGAGAGGAAGCCGATACGGACAACAACGTGGAAATAGTAGTGTTTATTTAATTATGTTATGATAATTTATTTTATGAGTTTGTTTAGGATTTTAGAAGTTTATTAGAGTCAATTTATTGTAACTTTGTTATTTTTGAGCTTTCTTATGTTTATTGACAGTTTTAGAGGGTTAGGAACAAGTTTGGTCTAGGATTGTGCGGGAGATTTTCGACCGAATGCGGCGGAATGCGACCGAGTGCATCCAAGTGCACGTCCGCGTGCATTAGGCGCGTGTCAGAGTGCATCAGACAGAGCCATGGCCGATCGATCGCCCCATGCCCGCGATCGATCGGCTCTCAAAGACAAATTTGGCGACCGATCGGCCCAATTTGGCGACCGATCGCCCGGGCACGTTGTTGACTGCCGAAATTAGTATTTTGACGCGTTTTTAGGCTATTTTCAGTAGTTTCCTAATTCTTTTAGTTTATTTTTCGTATTTTTAATGTATTTAGTTTCTAATTAGGGTTGTAAACCAAGTAGCCTATTTAAAGGCCAACTTTGATCAATAAAATAATTCAGAGATTATTTTGATAAAAAAACACGTATTGTGTGAGTGAGGTTTTCTCCTCTTTCCCTTGGTTCTTCATGAACTGATGAGAGAAAGGTGGAGATCGATCGGCCATGGCTCTGCCTGATGCACTCTGACACGCGCCTGATGCACGCGGACGTGCACTCGGATGCACTCGGTCGCATTCCGCCGCATTCGGTCGAAAATCTCCCGCACAACCCTCGACCAAACTTGTTCCTAACCCTCTAAAACTGTCAATAAACATAAGAAAGCTCAAAAATAACAAAGTTACAATAAATTGACTCTAATAAACTTCTAAAATCCTAAACAAACTCATAAAACAAATTATCATAACATAATTAAATAAACACTACTATTTCCACGTTGTTGTCCGTATCGGCTTCCTCTCGGGCCGAGCGCGTGCAATCTTCGATGTGACGGGTTCTTCGTAGAAGCCAAACTCCCCTTCTACGGATACTTGCATTGTCTTCAAGATCTCGTCCATGACGCGCTCAATCTCCACCTTTCTCTCATCACTCCCCTCTTCTTGAAAGGGATTTGTCCTCAAATCCAGCAATGGCATAGTAAGAGAACTCAAAAGTTGAGGAATTGAAACTGAAGGTACTACTTCATAGCATTTGTCTTCATTTGGCTTCATGCTCTCTGACTCGTCATGATCTTTTGTGCTTACGGCGATGGGCTTCCTATCTTCATATGATTCTTGCATCACCACTCTTTTAACTTCGTCTTCCAACCACTCAAGAAGCTCTTTTAACTCCGCTTCTTGCCGCTCGGCCTCTTTCTTCGCTTCTTCTCGCTTTTCACATTCTCTTCTGTGGTATTGAAGATCTTCTTACGCTTGGCTTGGAGATAATAGAACCAAATTAATCTTCTTACCCTTATGAAACAATGAGTATTTGTTGGTGCAGACATCGTGTTTGACTTGTCGATCACATAGCCATGGTCTTCCAAGTAGCATGTGTGCAACCTCCATTGGCACCACATCACAAACAACCTCATCTTCGTACTTGCCAATATTGAAGTGTATCAAGACTTGTTGCGTTACAGTCACAACTCCACCATCGTTCATACATTGCAGCTTGTAAGGTTGAGGATGTGCAAGCAATGCCAATGCTAGCTTCTCTACCATTAGAGTGCTTGCTATGTTCACACAACTCCCACCGTCAACGATCACACTGCCTACTTTATCTTTCACTCGAAATCGTGAACGAAAAATATTCTCTCTTTGTACTCATTCATCTTCAAGTGCTTGAATCGTCAACGCTCTTTGCATCAACAATCCATGTGTACCATGACCTCCGTGGACATCTTCATCATCGTTGTTTGGCATGGTTGCTGCAAAACAAAGTTAGTGAAAATAAAGAAAACCTCACAACATCACTCCATCACGTATTTCACTCATAAAAGTGTTTAAAATCACTCAACACTCGTGTTTAAGAATATGACTTTTACCCTCAAATATTCTCACGCACTCTTGCCTTTTTTTTTCCACTCAGTTAACCATTGTGTTTTTTTTTTTACTCTAAGAAATCACGAAACAAAAATTAAAGGATAGGCAAACCTAATTCGTAGAACTTGGGACCTGTGGGTTATGGGCCCACCACGCTTCCGCTGCGTTGTGCTCGTTGATACCAACTGATATGAACCCCGCGCGTTGTGCTCGTGATTCACGGTTTATTTACGGATCGTCTACGGAATTAGGAACGATTTGTGGATCGAATGTTGCTCGAACGATTGCGGAAAGTCCGTTCGATAAGCCGGGTGAACGCCACAAGATAAATTCTTGTGTCAACGAGATAAATTCTCGCCTATGTTCGTTGTCCAAGGTAAATCCTTTGGCACTTTGGTAAATCCGAGGTTTGTTCAAGGAAGATCCTTGACGGTTCATGAAGAACCAAGGGAAAGAGGAGAAAACCTCACTCACACAATACGTGTTTTTTTATCAAAATAATCTCTGAATCATTTTATTGATCAAAGTTGGCCTTTAAATAGGCTACTTGGTTTACAACCCTAATTAGAAACTAAATACATTAAAAATACGAAAAATAAACTAAAAGAATTAGGAAACTACTGAAAATAGCCTAAAAACGCGTCAAAATACTAATTTCGGCAGTCAACAGTGTGCCCGGGCGATCGGTCGCCAAATTGAGCCGATCGGTCGCCAAATATGTCTTTGAGAGCCGATCGATCGCGGGCATGGGGCGATCGATCGGCCATGGCTCTGCCTGATGCACTCTGACACGCGACTGATGCACGCGGACGTGCACTCGGATGCACTCGGTCGCATTCCGCCGCATTCGGTCGAAAATCTCCTGCACAACCCTCGACCAAACTTGTTCCTAACCCTCTAAAACTGTCAATAAACATAAGAAAGCTCAAAAATAACAAAGTTACAATAAATTGACTCTAATAAACTTCTAAAATCCTAAACAAACTCATAAAACAAATTATCATAACATAATTAAATAAACACTATTATTTCCACGTTGTTGTCCGTATCGGCTTCCTCTCGGGCCGAGCACGTGCAATCTTCGATGTGACGGGTTCTTCGTAGAAGCCAAACTCCCCTTCTACGGATACTTGCATTGTCTTCAAGATCTCGTCCATGACGCGCTCAATCTCCACCTTTCTTTCATAATGAACCGTCAAGGATCTTCCTTGAACAAACCTCGGATTTACCAAAGTGCCAAAGGATTTACCTTGGACAACGAACATAGGCGAGAATTTATCTCGTTGACACAAGAATTTATCTTGTGGCGTGCACCCGGCTTATCGAACGGACTTTCCGCAATCGTTCGAGCACCATTCGATCCACAAATCGTTCCTAATTCCGTAGACGATCCGTAAACAAACCGTGAATCACGAGCACAACGCGCGGGGTTCATATCAATTAGTGACGACCCTCGGAGAGGATCTTGATGGGCACAAAGACCACAGAAGCCCGGGGATGGACTAGACCCGCGATGGTATCCGCGGAAAGGAGGTAAGGGCCAGTCGAGACGGAGGGCTCGATCCGCGAAGCTGGAGACCCCTAATCGAAAATGAAGTCCGCGTGATATTTAGTCTAGGTCTTTCCTTGTAGTAATGGATTAACTCCGATTGTGGGGATGTCTGACAGGTACTGTAGATATCTCGTTCCCAATGTACGTTAGTAATTAGTTGGTAACCCACCGTAATTCAGAGAGGGTGTGTGTTTAGGTCACCTAACCCTGAAAATTAAGGGATGGTTTGTCAGGCCTCAATAATTTAACCTTCCCCTCTCTCCTCTCGGCTAACCTATAAAAGGAAGAGGAGGAGAAGGGAGAAGGGGTTGGAAGAAATTTGGGTCGGAATTCTATGTAAAAAATTCACTTGAAATATCAGAAAAAGTGGATGTAGGCTATTACACCGGAGTAGGGCCGAACCACTCTAAAACCAACGTGTTTCTAATTTTTTCGGCCTTTTCTTCCCGTTTCATTGTCGCACCACAGCCTAGAAGTGCGGATCACGGCGTTTGTTCAAATTTCATACCAATAGTACCCGAGCCTTATTGTCCCATCCTGTCTTTTTCACGGACCTGGCTTGATTTCCACCTCTAAGGGCAACTTGTCAAACTTAAATAAACAATTTTATGTGCCGCTGATGCAAATCATTCAAAAACAAAGAGGTTTTGGTTTCTATTTAAGTTTTTTAAAAAATAAATCATTTTTATTTAAGTTTAAAAAGTCAAAATTTTATATCTATAAAATTTAAGTTGTTTAATTGCATTATTTAAATTTAGATTTACGAGAGAAAATAAAAAATGTGAATTTGAAAAAGTGTTTTTTATTGGAAAATCATAATAAATAGTCTTTTTTTTTCTTTTTATATTTTAAGAAATAGTACATGTTTCAAAATATAAAGAATATAGTAATATCAAAAATTTTATAGCAAAAAACTGTAAAATAATATTCACACATTGTGTAAGAACTTTTTTAACATTTCAACTTTTGCTTGTTAAAATTTTAAGTGTTAAGAAAATTCTTATAAAAGTGAAGCATTTTTTTTTGTCACTAAATTTTTCATAGTACTATTTCTTTAATATTTTAAAATATGTGTTATTTTTTAAAAAACCTATTCAATTTTGGTATGTTTTTACAACTCACTCTTTTTTGAGTAAGAGTATTTAAATGTCAATCTACATTTATATGTGAAGGAGCAACCAAACAATAACTTTAAGTGTAACAAATGGCTCAAGTTAATTTTTTTATTTTTAAATTTATTCGTATCGAAACAACCTTAAGGATGTGTTTGGTGCATTACATTAGGGAGGATTGGCTTGGATTGGATTAATATTAGTCACAATCTCATATTTTGTGTATGGTAGGATTTGATAATTGAAAGTGGAACTCGCAAAAATAATTCCTCTCATGTGGGATAAATAATCCCATGGAAAATAGTGAGATTATTAATCTCATGCAAAAAAGTGTGAGTCTTACAAAATTATTTATTTATTTACTTTGTAATTAAATTTAAATGTAAATTATATAGGTCTAGTTATTTTAATAGTTTTATATGTCTTGTCATTTACTTATGCAGTTTTAAAAATATTATCATAATCCAATGAAATACCACAACAAACGTGTCATAGTATTAACTACAATCTAATCCAATCCAATCTAGTCCAATAAAATTATAAAATTTATCCAATCCAATCATATCCAATCTAATCATATCCAAAGAATTAACCTTCATTATTAATTTGGACCAATTTATCAAGAATTATAATCCAGGGTGCTTATCGCCAAGAAAAAGTTCAAAGGGCAAATTGTCAAACTACGATGAGTTCAGGTGCCATTGGTGCAAATTACTCTATGTTATCTGTCCGAGAAGAAAAACGTGCAAAGAACGAAAACACAACTCCGATCGCATCAAGACACAACTCTGATCACTGCTTGGCTCCTCTCTCCAGTGCTACGCCCAAACGTTAGGGTTTTGACTCTCTCTCTCTCTCTCTCTGTGAGGTTCGTTTCACGCAATCCGATTTCCACTTGTCTCTGAATTTCGCCGATTCTGTGTCTGTGCATGTTTGGATTCTATGATTCAATTGCGCTTCTAGGTTTTGTTGATGATATTTGCACAAAAATCACCTGGAGTTTAGACGATCTGGGGTTATTGGTTTTGGATTTTTGTTGCTTAAGGACTAAGATCTTGTTTGAATTGATTCCTTGATTGATTGAAATTGCATTGCTGTCTCGGATCTAGAATTACGTATATGTACTTCATCTATATCTCCTTTTGTTTTCTTCAATTGTAATATTTTTTTATTTATATTTTTCCCTGGAATTAATTTGGTTTTGATTTGCGAGAGAAGAAATCATTATAAAGGAGCAAAAAAGTTTCATACCTTTTTGGGTATATATAGACTTCGAAATGGCATTATTGCTCGGCGTGGAATGGAATTCTTTTTGAGTTTATGTTTTCATTGCCGATCTTACAAGTTTGTGATTTTGGGTTTCTGGTTAGATAAGATTTCGTTGCCTCTTGAATTGGTTAAGTTTGTTAACTTTGTTTAGATGTGTTTGTGTGTAGACGAGAGATTACTGTTGATCCTTATTATAGATATTGACATCTTTGGTGCTAAATTGGTTGTGTATTTGTAACAACCATGTATATGAAGTACTGGCCACTGGGTGGTTATAAAATTGTCCATACAGAAGTGTTTGGTAGATGGTGGAGGAGAGTGAGGATTGGCAGTGGTTGAATGGTATTTTTGTTATGCAGGGGTTTTAAGCATTTTTTCCTCGATTCAATTCAATTCCTGCCTTAAGAAGATTTTTACTAGCATATTTTATGATTTTTAACTGCATCTGCCCATTATGTATGCCTTGGTTCTGGAAGGATTTTGGAGAAGAGGAGAAAAAACTTGAAATTATCTGCATGCAACACGGAGTTGTTATTTATATGCTGATTACCTAATTATGAAATAAACCATTTCTTCATTGCATTTTTTCCTAACACCCTGTGGATATAAAACAATTACCTTTTGCTATTGATTAACCTATTTACTTTATGAATTTCTAAAACCATGCCATTTCATCTTTGTAGATAGTGAAGGGATGCTTTGCGTTATCTTTTCTGCCGCGTCCCTGTAAGAGTTTGGTAACTGCAAGAACGTGGGTCTATCTCAGCATTATTGTTCAAAGATGGGCTGTGTTAAGCTGCAGACTGGAATCAATGCAATTGAAGAAGAATCTGATGGATGTGATGGGTATTCTAATAAAGCTTCTTTAGCATGCATGATTAATTCAGAAATAGGAGCTGTATTGGCAGTTATGAGGAGAAATGTTAGATGGGGTGTGCGTTACATGTCTAGTGATGAGGAGCTGGAACACTCCTTAATTTTGTCTTTGAAGGCATTACGCAAAAAGATTTTTACTTGGCAGCACCACTGGAAGAGTGTCAACCCAGCTGAGTATCTTCAGCCATTTCTTGATGTGATCCAATCAGATGAAACTGGTGCTCCAATCACCGGTGTTGCCTTGTCATCTGTTTACAAGATCTTAACATTTGATCTTATTGATCAGAACACAGTAAATGTTGAAAATGCAATGCACTTGTTAGTTGATGCTGTCACTAGCTGCCGATTTGAGGTGACAGATCCTGCATCAGAAGAGGTAGTTCTAATGAAGATACTGCAAGTTCTTTTGGCATGCATGAAGAGTAAAGCATCCGTTGTCTTGAGTAATCAGCATGTTTGCAATATAGTGAACACATGTTTTCGCATAGTCCACCAAGCAGGGTCAAAAGGTGAGTTATTGCAACGGATAGCTCGACACACCATACATGAACTCGTTAGGTGTATTTTCTCTCATCTTCCTGATGTTGGCGAATTGACAAATGGAATTGATACTACCAATTGCAAGGTATAAGTCTTTGTTAGTCTCGTTTTTTCTTTTGATTAAAAAATTTCTTGTGCCAATTGTTAGGAAGTGAAGGAAGCTTAAAAGTTTTGAAAGAAGCAATGGTAGGAGTAGTACTGATGAGTCAATTGGTGGGTGAAATTTAGCATAGCTAGGAGCGTCCATTACCACAATGGAGAGTGTCAATTGGTTTCTTGTATTAGCCTTTGCTTAGTGAAAGTTTACCTTAAATAAAACTTTATATAGTTCTTTTCTTTCATCTAATTTCTGAAAACTGAGAAGTACGATACGTATAGTTCTTCCTGTCCATCCTTTGTAATCTCATCTTATTGTATTGTCCTTCTGTTTCTTTGTGACGAGGACAAACTTTTAGGTGGATGTAGATCCCTATTTAATATATGTTGCCGCATGCCTTGCATTGCCCTTTGATTTCTCTACTTGGTAAATGAATTGTGGAACTTGGTTTTGTGTTTGCCTTTCCTTTGTTCTGATTTGTTAGCTAATATTGTATAGGTTTAGTGGCTAGACACTGGATGTGACATTTTTTTCATAGTTGAGAGAATGAATATAATATTGTTATCTATATATGACGTCATTGTTTCCTGTGCAGAGCTCCAGGTTGAATAATGAGCGTGAATTAGCAAGGCCATTAGAAAATGGAAACATGTCCTCTGAAAAAACAGTGTCGGATCCTGCTTCCAGTGCTTCTGTTGGTCCAGCAGCGTCAGAAATGGATGAAGTTTTAATTGGGTTTGGGAAGGAAGCTGATTTATACGACTCGCGTGTTATGAATGAGCCATTTGGAGTACCCTGCATGGTGGAAATATTTCATTTTTTGTGCTCTTTGCTAAATGTTGTTGAGCACGTCGGAATGGGTCCTAGATCAAATTCAGTAGCATTTGATGAAGATGTGCCTCTTTTTGCCTTGGGTTTGATCAATTCTGCTATTGAGTTTGTTGGTCCCTCCATTCGCCATCACCCTAGCTTGTTGAGTTTAATTCAGGATGAATTGTTTTACAATCTGATGCAGTTTGGCCTGTCAATGAGTCCACTTACTCTTTCTATGGTATGCAGCATTGTTTTGAATCTATGTCAACATCTGCGTACTGAACTCAAATTGCAGATTGAGGCTTTCTTTTCGTGTGTTATTTTGAGGCTCGCTCAGAGCAGATATGGAGCGTCTTACCAGCAACAGGAGGTCGCTATGGAGGCTCTTGTTGACTTCTGCCGACATAAAACATATATCGTGGAGATGTACGCTAACTTTGATTGTGACATAACTTGCAGTAATGTCTTTGAAGAGATTGTTAATCTGTTATCCAAGAGTGCTTTCCCCGTTAATAGCCCGTTGTCATCGATGCACATTCTTGCTTTGGATGGTCTGATCGCAGTTATTCAGGGAATGGCTGAGAGGTTGAGCAGTGGATCTATTGGCCCCGAGCAGTCTCAAGTAAATCTTGTAGAGTATGCTCCATTCTGGATGGTGAAGTGCGACGATTACAGTGATCCTGGTCACTGGGTTCCTTATGTTCGATGGAGAAAATACATCAAGAGGAGGCTGATGATTGGGGCTGATCACTTTAATCATGATCCCAAGAAGGGGCTAGAATTCCTTCAAGGAACACATCTCTTGCCTGAAAAACTCGATCCTCAAAGTGTGGCCTGCTTTTTCAGGTATACCTCTGGGTTGGATAAGAATGTTGTAGGGGATTTCCTTGGAAATCATGATGAGTTTTGGGTTCAGGTTCTTCATGAATTTGCTCGTACTTTTGATTTCCAAGACATGCATTTGGATACTGCATTGCGACTATTTCTTGAAACATTTCGGCTGCCTGGAGAGTCACAAAAGATACAGAGAGTGCTCGAGGCATTTTCTGAGAGATACTATGAGCAGTCACCCCAGATTCTAGCTAACAAGGATGCTGCTCTCTTGCTGTCATATTCAATCATATTGCTCAATACAGATCTGCACAATGTACAAGTGAAGAAGAAGATGACAGAAGGGGATTTCATCCGGAATAATCGGCTCATAAATGGTGGCAAGGACCTGCCTCGAGAATTCCTATCAGATCTTTACCACTCAATATGCAAAAATGAGATTCGCACTACCCCAGAGCAAGGTGCTGGTTTTCCTCAAATGAACCTAAGTCGGTGGATTGATCTAGTACACACATCGAAGAAAACTGCCTCATTCATAGTATCAGATTCCAGATCATACATTGACCATGATATGTTTGCGTTAATAGCCGGCCCAACAATTGCTGCTATTTCTGTGATATTTGATCATGCAGAGCACGAAGATGTTTATCAAACATGTATTGATGGATTTTTAGCGGTTGCAAATATCTCTGCATGCCATCATCTAGAAGATGTACTTGATGATCTAGTTGTATCTCTGTGTAAATTCACAACACTGCTGAACCCTTCAGCTTTTGATGAACCTGTGGTAGCGTTTGGCGATGACACAAAAGCTAAAATGGCAACTGTGACTGTCTTCACTATTGCCAACAGATATGGTGATTACATACGCACAGGTTGGAGAAATATTTTGGACTGCATTTTGAGATTGCACAAGCTTGGTCTTCTTCCAGCCCGTGTGGCCAGTGATGCAGCTGATGATTCTGATCTCACTGCTGACAACAGCCACAGCAAACCTCTCGCAAAGTCTCAATCTATGCCTTCTATGACTACTCGGCGATCCTATGGATTAATGGGTCGATTTAGTCAGTTCTTGTCCTTGGATACTGAGGAGCCAAAGTCACAACCTACAGAGGAAGAGCTAGCAGCCCATCAATGCAGTCTTCAGACAATTCAGAAGTGTCACATTGACAACATATTTGCCGAAAGTAAGTTTCTGCAAGCCGAATCTCTGTCGCAGCTATCACAAGCACTCATCTTGGCTGCAGCTCGACATCAGAAAGGGGGCAGCTTTCTCGAGGATGAAGACACTGCAGTTTTCTGCCTGGAGTTGCTAATTGCAATTACACTTAATAACCGTGACCGGATTGTGCTACTGTGGCAGAGCGTATATGAGCACATATCCAATATTGTTCAGTCCACTGTTATGCCTTGTGCTCTAGTGGAGAAGGCTGTTTTTGGGCTCCTTCGTATTTGTCAGCGGCTGCTTCCCTACAAAGAGAACCTTGCTGATGAACTTTTGAGGTCACTTCAACTTGTCTTGAAACTTGATGCCCGGGTTGCCGATGCTTACTGTGAACAAATTACACAGGAAGTCGAACGTCTTGTAAAAGCAAATGCATCTCACATCAGATCCCAATTAGGGTGGCGAACCATTACATCCCTACTGTCCATTACTGCTCGACATCCAGAAGCCTCGGAATCTGGATTTGAAACATTAGTTTTTATTATGTCTGATGGGGCCCACCTGTTACCGGCCAATTATGTGCTCTTGGTGGACGCATCAAGACAATTTGCTGAGTCTCGGGTCGGACAGGTAGAACGTTCTGTACGTGCATTGGATCTAATGGCAGGTTCTGTTGATTGTTTAGCACGGTGGGCCCAAGAGGCTAAGGAAGTGGCAGGAGAGGAGGAAACTACCAGGATGTCTCAGAATATTGGGGAGATGTGGTTGAGACTTGTTCAGGGGCTAAGAAAGGTTTGTTTGGATCAAAGAGAAGAGGTAAGAATTCATGCTTTGCTGTCTTTACAAAAGTGCTTGAAAGGTGTGGACGGGATGCGTATTCCTTATGAGGTGTGGTTACAGTGCTTTGATGTGGTGATCTTTACATTGCTTGACGATTTAGTTGAAATTGCACAAGAAAAGTCCCAAAAGGACTATCGGAATATGGAGGGGACGCTCATAATTGCCATGAAGCTCTTGCCAAAGGTATTTCTTCAGTTGCTCCCAGCCTTGTCTCAGTTAACAACCTTCAGCAAGTTATGGTTGGGTGTTCTCAGCCGAATGGAAAATTATCAAAAGGCTAAAGTTAGAGGCAAGAAAAATGAGAAACTTCAGGAGTTAGTACCTGAGCTGCTTAAAAACATCTTGCTTGTCATGAAGACTGGTGGAGTGCTTATGCCGAGAAGTGCTTTAGGTGGAGACAGTTTCTGGGAGCTGACATGGTTACATGTAAATAAGATTGCTCCATCCTTGCAATCTGAAGTTTTTCCTGATCAGAGTTTAGAGCAACCACAAAATGGTGAAGCAGTGGAAAACTAAAGTATCGAAGGAAACAGGCCATGTGTCATCAACACAAATGACGTCCTCCGAAGCTTCTTCTGTTGGAGCTTAGGATGTTGTAAAGTTTAAGCAACTACTAACAGGCTTGTTAATGCATGGGCATAACCGAAACCGGTCATTGACATGTTCAGTTATTTTTGGAGTACTCTCTTTTGGGAAGTCTGGCGAATACACATGCTCATTTCTGTGGAGGGCACATCGGGCATCACAAATTTGCTGCAAACTTAGGGATCTCCGTTGCAGGTTAGCCGGATTTTGAGTAAATTTCATAACTCCATTGAATTCGATTTCTGTTTCATCTTCCTCTTCCTCAATCATCATTGAACATAGGTTTTTTTTTTTTTTTTTCCCCCTTTATAATGATCCATCTCTCTAGCCTAGTAGTATTAGAATGCTCACTAGGCTGAGAATTTTGACCATTTTTTATAATCTGTAACCTTTTTTTTCGGTTGAGAATTATAATCTGTATTTGATGTATACCGATATGTAAGAAATACTCTCAACAGTTTTGTGCTGTCTTGCTCATTGGTGTACATAATCAAGTTTGTGACACTTTTACTTATAGCTATTAGTTTTGTTTGTTTGTTTGTTTTTTTATTTTTTTTTATTTTTTCATGACTATTATTATGTTAGGGTTGATGGCTTGAAACTTCTAGAAAGTGCCTTGAATGAAGAACTTGGTGAAATCTTATCCAGGTCGTTATCTCGAAAGGGAAAATCTATTTAGTGATATTATTCAAGTTGTACCCAGAGCATGGATTATTTCCAATAAATTTTGGTTTTCAATTCAGTAACTTATGAGTCGGCCTCAATATTAAGATCCTTTCCGCATATCGAGGAGATCAGTAATGAGAGTTTCATCGATTGTGCTTGTTGTCCCTTATCATCATTTGTTTGGGCATAATTTATAAAGTACAAAGAGAAGATCCCAGCGTTAAACGTGGGCCAAAGTAAACCTACATGCCACATTTAAAATTCAACTTTACACCATCAATGTCACTATTGCATGTTATGTTACGTTTTCTAGTAATCCCCTCTTTTCTTTATCGTTTGTAAAATAAAAAAAAAATGATAATTAGGTCAAATCCTCCACTAAAAAGTGACACGGACAGCAAATTTCATTTAAAGTGGTATTTTTTAAAACAAGTTGTTTTTTAACATTTTTCAAAATTTCCCACTAATGTTGTGGTGCTCATGAAGCCATTATTGGTAGGCCTGCACATCGGTCGGTCGGGCAGGTTTCGAAGCCCAAATGTATGAACCCGAGCTCGGTCGGGTATGGCGTTGCAAAAATTCGAAGCCGACCGATAAAGCCTCGGTTGAGCGGCGGTCGGGTGGGCTTTGTATGAATCACTCACTCAAACATACAAAGCCGAGATGGAGACGCGAGCCGGGACGAGAGCGGAGAGTGCGAGAGATGGAGATCTGGAGCCGAGAGACGACAAACGGAGAGAGGGAGAGGCGGAGCCGAGATGAGACGAGAGATGAAAGAGCAGAGTCGCGGAGGCCGGAGGCTACGGCGTCGGCTTCAGCTGTAGCTGACGATGGCTCGACGCGATGGAGAACGGCGTTGGAAGGAAGGAAACGGCGCAGGTAAGAACTAAGAGAAGATGAAAAATGAAAATGAAACAAAAATATTCAAATGGCCTCAAGCTCGATCGGGTCGGGTATCGACCGAAGACCAAAACGCACACCCGACCTCGACCGAATACGAAGACAACTCGGACGGTTTTCGTCCGCCACCCAATCGGTCGGTCATGGTGGCCGACTCTTCAGTCGGTTTCTCGGTCGGGGCTGTGTCGGGGTCGGAAATCCGACGAGTCTGTGGGCCTAATTCTGGGATCCAAGGCATTATTGCAAACCCTTTCAGTGACCTCGTTGAGTTGTTTATTGTATATAGTTTATCAGTTCTTTGCCTTATGCGAATCAATTTCGGGCCATGGTTGTTGAGCGACCGGAAGAAAAGGAAGAGGAGTTTTAAATGGGATTAAAAAAATAGTCAAAATTGAATAGGCGTTAAAAGATAACTCGCGTTTTAAAATATTAAAAAGTTAACATTTGTCAGGAATTTTATGACAAAAAGATATTGATATATTTGTAAGGTTTTTTTTTTTAATTACAAAAATTTACTCTTGCAATGTCGAAAAATTTCTTACAAATAATATTTTTTTTCCTTATAAAATATTTGATAAGTTCTATTTTTCTTAATATTTTTAAACATGTGTTATTTTTTTAAATACGTAAAATAATTTGTACTATTTATTGCAATTTCTCTTTTAAAAGGGGGTCAATATGTTTTTTGGGCTAATTTTGGACTCTAGTTTTAAGTAAATGACCCATGTTTCTTAATATTAGGATATTAGCCAGTGGGTTTAGAATTTTAGATTGGGTTGACAAAAATGCCCTTGCCTCATCAGTTTCTCTTCCTTCCCAATGAGACGATTTCTTCAACTTCGAAGTTGTCTTCTATGAAATCTCCGATGGTCGAACTGGGCTCACTAGCTCCGGCTCCGCGCGAAGAGAATGGCTTGAGGTTAACGTAGTACCGGGAGACTCGGACGTAGAGACGACTCGGCCTCTGTCATAGAAATTTTTGTCTTTCTTCTATTTTCAAGCACGCAAACCTATAAATCTTCGTCGGCCCTAAGTTTTTGATGATCGACGCAACGCAACTCTCATCAAGTCGTCGAGACCTGGCTCTGGCTCCGGCAACAGCGACAGCGACGAAGAAGACAAGACCCAGCCGGTTAGGCCAAAAGAGAAGAGAGAGAAACTAGAACCCATACGATCAGAGAAGAGAGAAAGAGAGAGATAAAATCACAAAGACTAGAAGGCTCCAAAAGGCTAACATTTTTATTGAAGATGAATTAATTCGTATGAGTATGTGTGTATATGTGTTTGTGTATATATATAGTTGCGGCAAAATGTATTTTTGTACATCAACGTGTATGTGTACACATAGTTTGGTTTTGTTTGTTTGTTTCCAAAGAAAACAGAAGAAAGACAACGGTCATTATTGATTTTGATGGAAAGAGTTGACTTGGCCTCCGCCGCACTCACCGTTGAGATAACAGAGCCACAGCCTTCGTGTGGTTGTTGGAAAGATCGCGGAGCCATGGGGTCCCGCGATTGTCGTAGAGATCGTAAAGCCACAACCTCTGCATCTCAGGCGCGCTATTAAGATAAGTGCAAATTTGGTCACGCTTGTCGAGTATGCGCTCGTCGCCATCTCCAGCTCACGCTTCCTCTACCTCCCTCGTGAAGGTTCGAACATGGAAGGTTTACGACTCTGAAGCTCCCGAGGAGTTCACGGCTCAACAGGTTCGATCTCGTTGCCACTCTGTTGAGCGAAATCTGTTGAGCGAAATCAATTTTCTTTATTGACGAATGATAACAAAAATTGTTACTTTCTGTAACATATTTGTTACAATTTGTAACAGATTTTGTTATGCAACGTAACAAATTTCGATACATATACTGTAATAGACAAATGTGTAACAAGTTTGTTTGTTGCGATATGTATTAAAATTTGTTACAAATTGGAACAAATATGTTACGATTTGTAACAAAATACGTGACGATATATTGTTACAAAATTTGTTACAGTCTGTAACATTTGTTACATTCTGTAACAAATGGCAAAAAATTCAATACATAATGTCTAGAAAAAACAAACGAAAGACAAACTCAGGTTAATTCCTTAAAACTAAAGCTAAGAATATGCCATTTAGCCAAAAATCTCTTTTAAAAGGCTTGTATGATAACACATAGCGTTAGTAATATGTGCAATTGAGTCGTCATCATGTAGACTTGTAAGGAAAGAATTTTATATTTCAATTTTTTTTAAATGACCCTGATGAACTTTTCACTGACCACCTCGTTTCAGAAAGTGAGATTCGTTCCTTTCGTGAACCCTTCAAACATCTTGAAAATCCTTTTATTCGTTCCAAACATGTATTTCGAAAATGCAAAACATAGCCTCCCTTATATTTTAATGACTTACAATTTTGTTATTTTAGACTATCACGAATACAAATGTTAACATTAAGTGCTAAATTTAACATTAATAAAAATCTAAATACTATATTTGATATTGGATACTCTAATGCGTTAGTATAATTTTAAATACAATTTTTATTGTTCTATTATTATTTTATTTTAAAGCCGATTAAAGGTGTCTTGACCCCACCACAGGCCGCAGCCATTAAATATATATATATATATATATATATATTATATTCAAAAGGAAAAAAAAAAAAAAAACTATTTGCACCTCATACTTGTGCCACTTTTCTCAATAGCACCCTATACAAGAATTAATTTGCTTTTGTTAAGTTGTTAAAGATTTTGGGCATTAGTGAAACTTTTAAATAAATTAAGGGTCAAATTACAACTATTTTTGGTGCCATATCATCATTTAATTGACGGATTTAGATGGAGGGTGCAAAGGGGTAACGTTACATAATTCAGGATGTAAATATGTCAAAAATAAAGAATATGGTGCTATCGAGAAAAAGTAGCACAAATATGGCGTGCAAATGGGTATTTTTTCCTATTCAAAATCATAAACCACAAATTATATGATTATATGTATCATAAGGTCATGACATCTATACTACATCGACACATTTTAAGAATTCTTAAAAAAAAACACGGATAAATTTAAACTTTTCTTCCATACATAAAAAAAAATGTATATATATATATGATTTATTGTATTTTCATATTTCGTTTTTCTGAGTTTTAGGGAAATGATAATTTTTTGAAGGGTGGTTTAAAAAAGTAGTTAATATTTCAAAATTTTAAGAAAATAGTCATTCAAAAAATTTATTGTCTTAGTAAGAAATTTCTTAGAGCAATTTATTATGGTAAGAAATTTCTTACCTTCGTAAAAAAAATTTTATGACTATTTTTTAAGTTTTTTAAATTGTGGCTATTATTTTAACGCACAACATCTAAAATGACTATTTACCTAATTGACCCCCCTCTTTTTTTTTTTTTGGTTTAATTAGATTTATTGATATTTTTATTTATGATTAGTTTCTTTACGCTTTATTATTTGTTTTAGTGAAGCAATAATTGTGTTATGTTTAAATTTAAATTTAATACTCCATTTGTAGGATTTGAACTAGATTCAATTTGGGTATTTAGTTGTGATTGAATTTCTTTGATATATGTCTCTTGAGGTGTATCTACTTTTATCATTTTGTTTGCTTTTCCTGCGCCTCTTTTAGGTAAAATTACTTTTATAGACAAATTTTTGAAAGAATTTTACACTTTTTTTCTAAAAAATAAATGAAAAAAAAGTCTCCACACACTTTTTTCAAGGTTTTTTTTTTTTTTTGGTGATTATTTACTATGTATACTTTGAGATAGGAAATTTTTGTGTTCCATATTATCCAATTATTTTCTTTTTAAATTTTTACTTTTCGTTGCTCAGATTATGAAGAAATATGATTTTTTTTTCATTTATAATTTCAATGCACAAATGCAATTTAATATATCCATATATAGATTATTAAGAAAATAGCCATTTTTTATGATGTTTTAAGAAAATAACCGTTATTTTAATTAATTAAAGAAATAATAATTTTCTTAACTACATGATGATGTGATGTTACTTTTATGCCTTTAGTTCTTCAATGATTAATGACTAATTTCTTAATTTTTAAAACTTTGGCTATTTCCTTAAACATGTACTAAAAAAGGGCCCAATACCAAATATACCTATAAATATAATATACATTATACACATTAGCTATGAATAATTAATTAGTTGAACATATTATATAACAAAAAAAAGTCTTAAATCTATGGATAATTTTGAAAAGAAAAAAAATTGAGGTTAGTGTAGAATAGAATGGGGGTGGTGGCAATAGATGCATCCCTATCTTTTATGTTAAACAAAATATTGGATAATTGACAAAACTCTTAAATAAACATTTAACTATTAAATATTATTTTTAAAAATCTATATAATATTTAATTTATACTTATTAATTTAAACTTTTATTAAGCTCATTATAAAAATACCAAATTGAATAATAATATTTATTAAGCTCTACAAAATTAACCAAGAGTGCGCAACAAAAGGAGGTCTTCTGATATTTTTCATATTGACAGTAAAAGGCTAAAATATGTAATAATAATATTTTATTATTACTTTTTGATAATATAAATTGATCGACGAGATATCAATTAGACCATCACGCAGTAAAATATACAAAACAAAATATTCGAATATTCATAAACTATCTAAAATCGACAATATATCAAATTGATCATATTGCAGTAAAATACTAACTTACAAACCAATAACAATTAGAGTTCATAAGAAATTGTACATAGGAAGAGCATGACTAAACCTATATGAAAAATAGAACATAATTGTTTGATGAAAATAATAAAAGCAAAAACATAACAAAAATATAAACATTGAAACACAAATTTGGAATCAAAATTGAAACATAAAAAATACATAATTAAGATCATCTCTAACCTCTTCTCGTTCTAGCCTAACAACATTCTCATAAAAGTCTGAGAACTAATAGCGAGAGAAAAATGAAGAATTGTCTAAATAATTGTGAAAGTAAAAAGGTGTAGAGGGATCCAAAAACTCTAACCAAGACCTCTATTTATAGTGTTTAGGAGTATCTAGTAAAAGGGAAACTAATAGAAAAAAAAAAGAATACAAAAATGAGGAAATTTTTACTAATTTTTGGAGATATTTTGGCAATTAAATTGGTAAATTCGGAGCTTGAAATTGAATTCCACGCTGAGGAGAGAATGTTTTCGGGTTGCCACGTGGTGCATGATGATTGGCGGCTTCAGAACGAGGCGATCACATGGCAGAACGTGATTTTGCGAAGGCTGCTGGAGTGACCAAGAGCTGGGAAGATTCGGGGCCCATTGAACACGTGTCACGCAGTGATTGGGTTAAGGGCTACGCGGGCCCGATTATCGCGCACTAATGTCGCAGTTGATTGACTGAGCACTGAATCGTGGGGCCCAGCTATCGGCTGCTGAGGAAGGCGCGCGCACTTGCGTGCTAGGCGGCGTGAAGGAGTCGCGCCCGTTGGGCGCTTTTGGTGGAAGAAACGCGCGCGCTGAAGAGGGCCGGAAGTGGGCTGTCACGTGTGGCTGCTGACATGGCGCACTAATGTGGCCTCTGATTGGGCCATTTGGCACGGTGGGTCCCATTGGACAACTAAGATGGATTGAGTTCTTTTGATATTTTTGGCCAAATTTCTTGTACTTCAACCTTCAAACAAAAATAAACCCAAAATTAAATATAAATTAAATTAAGACAAATTAAAATAGATATTTTCCAATAAAAATAATAACCATTGAAAATCATGGAAATTTTCACTTGTATCTTAATAATTCTAATAAATTTTATACTATTAAGTACAATAAAAGTACGCATTTGTACACAGTACACTTATCAAACTCCTACACACCATCATATCAAATCTAAACGATTAAAAAAGTGTAACATCCATGTTTTCCCAAAATGGGAACATTCTAGCTGTGTCCATGTATAAAAATATGCAAATATGTCTCATTTGATAATTGGTTTCTTTGGACGATCAACATTTCAGGGATTTGTAAAAGCTAACAATCAAACTGTTGCATAATGGCTGGGTAGAAATTTTAGTTTTCTGAGACAACTGGGCTTTTCTGTTATTTTTAAAAATAAAAATGAAAAATTTAAGGAACTTCTGAGGAAAATCTGACGAGTTGGGCAGCACCGTTAGTGCTGCAGAATATAAAAAGCAATTGTTGACGTATATTATTGCTCGGCCAATTTGTGTGGCAAAAGCACGGTAAAGCAAACAAGAAAAAGATATAGATGAAGATAGATACTTTGCTTGGATTTTTCCAATTTTTTTCAGATTCCAAATTCTATTCTGACCCTCTTTTTAGCATAGGCGGTTGCTATTGTTAGTTTCTTGCTTGGCTTTTTCGTTTCTTAAAGTCCTTACGGTATTGGTAATAGAAGCTATCGTTGTGTACTATTTAGCATGTTCAATTCTCTCAAGGGAATTGTCTCTGTATATAAACAAGGGAAATTGTAGGAAATAGCTAAAAAAAATTTCGTTTCTAAAATTCAGCCTATTTTTTAAAAAATTAAAAAAATAACCATGTTACGAATTGTATAACAGAAAAGTATCACACAAAATATAATACATTTGTAAATATTTGTAAGATATTTTGTAACACTTCAAGTTTTACTCGTTATTTTTTGAAGTTTTACATAATATCTTACAAATATTTATAGATCTGTTTTATTTTGTGTGACACTTTTCTGTTATACAATTCGTAACATGGTTATTTTTTAATTTTTTGAAACACAGACTATCATTTAAAACAAACATTTAACTTTGGCCTATTTTTGCAACTTATGTGAATACGTGATATGTTGGGAAATTTCAATGGAATTGTTGTTTTTTAATGGCTCTATTTCTTTTATTATTTTTTAAAAAGAAAATTCTAAAATAGTCATTGAGTTTTACTAAAAATCCAATTTCATCTTTTTGTTTTTAGTAATTATGAAATGGTTCTTTCTCATGGCTATCAATTGAATATGCAATTGAATATGGTTTTTGTTGATGTTAAAAACTCGTCAACAGAGAATATTGCTGGAAAATAGTGGGGAACCTGCAGAAAAAAAAGAGTTAGGACCGCCTTGTCACAGTCAATGCGGTGCTTTCTTTCTTTCAAAGAATTTTTGTAGGAGAGTTTTGATAGGGAAAATGGCGATTATTCTTCAACTTACATGAATTGGCTCTTTTATACTCCTTGCTCTTGGTAGGCTACTTTTTCCTAATTTTCGGGACTAAATTACGTGCTTCTGCCCTTGTCTTAATTGAGGCCTCAATCAGGTGCGTGATTTGCTCTTTGAAACTTGGTAATATCAATAGTACTGTTGAGATTTCTTTCTCTCTACTTGAGGATGACAAGGCCAAGATTTAATCCATTAATTTTGAGGATCATTGTCCCCTTCGGGGAGTGTGTCAAACAACTAACAATAATTTTTTCGAGGACTTTCCTCGGAGTTGGGATCTTTTGCACAACCTTCTTAAAGGAAGCAACTCCTTGGGCGACCTTATCCATGGGACGTTTATCCTCGTCATTTCTTTTTAAGCAGGAAGTAAATCTTGACGCTATCTAACGGGGAGAAATGAACGCCTGGTAGTAGCTGCCCTCCAGTCCTGACCGGCTCTAAGCATATGGAGTCCTCGGGACTCTTCCCTTTGGCAGGGAACGAATTGAGTTTGACTCTTTATATTATGAGTGCGAACAGTTGCTTTATTGGCATTTGATGAGTGTCATAATTATGCTTTCGTCACATTGGCAATTATTTGGCATGCCGCTCGATGGACAAGACGGTTTGTCTTCTAAAACCATTAGATTAGAATATTTTGGACCCCAATTATTCTTGCACATTCGTTGAAATCCTTGGCTATGAGTCATTCGGTCGGGCGAAGCTTTGATCCATAGAAGGTTCCACATTTCAAAAACTCATTCGATATTAGTAAAACTCGCGAACTTTGCCCAAATCTCTCCAAGTAGTTTTCAACTTCTTTAAAGCATCCGAAATACTGCTCCTACCTCTGCCTCCGTCAGATTCCTCCGTGGACGTCACATCTCGTCGCCTGCTCGCTGACTCATCAAACTTTTGGCGACATCCAATTTTTCAGTCGAGCTTTAGTTTTCGTCCGTCACATTTAGAGATAACCCTGATGCCTAACTTTGTTTTCTCCGAACTTTAAATTTTAAATTCCTCGATTAATTGTTGATCCCATGCTTTGAAGCCGCGTTGTGACCCCTTTGGCATTGTTGGGTTGCCGTTTTATAGTTCTCCAAAATCTAAGGCTTCTCTGGCTCCATTTTGGGCTTTTTCTAGACTTAGGCATTTCTAGGATTCATCTCCCTTAGTCATTTCTCGTGGTCTTAGGTGTATTAGATTTCCTCGTAAATAATTATGCATTTCACTATCCTTTAAAAAATGTTTCTCGACCACAAGAGACTTAGGTCCGAAAGCTCTGTTGCTGGGGACGACTTAGCCATGACTTTATTCGAAAGAGCTGAGCACCACACGAGCCGAGTAGAGCCCGCTCAGAAGAATCTTGTCCGCAAGAGCCCGTTGGTTGCTACTGGCGAAGAAGCTGATCAGCCACCGAAATCGTGGTAATTTCTCTACTTAGAGACCCTCGAACCTCGACTCACTACAGTAGGAATCCTAGCGGTTGAGAAATGGCTAGGAATTTATTATGGAATTAGCCTTTGGCCAATGTGCGACAACAAGCGATCGAACCACCCTTCATAGTTCGCGATCGCATCAACCGCATCTCCATACAATATGGAGCGATACCGCTGCACCTGTTTATCTACGAAGTGCTCATAAATTTCAACCTCTCCCCGATGCAACTGAACTTGAACGCCTACCGCATAATGGCATGTTCAGTGACCCTGATCAACGCTTTAAACATCTTGTTCATTAACCTATGATAAGTTGCCCCTGTAGTTTTAGTCCAAACGACATTACTTTATAGCAGTAGAACCCTATTTCTATAATGAAAGTCATTTTTTTTCATGATCTTCTTCATTGAGCTGGACTTTGTTGTAACCAAAATACGTGTATAGGAAGCTTAACCTTTTGTAACTAGTTGTGGCATCTATCATCTGGTCAATCTTTGGCAGAGTAAAACTATCCCCTAGGCATGATTTATTCAGATTTGTGAAATCGATGCAAATTCTCCATTTGTCGTTTTTCTTTTTTACCAAAACTACGTTCGAAATCCAATCAGGATACTGCACTTCTCTGATCATTCCATCTTCCAATAATCTCTCAACCTCTTCATTAATTATTTTGTTTTGTTTTGGCAGAAATCTTCTCTGCTTCTGCTTTATAGGTGTTGCATTAGTCTTCACATTCAAACAATGAATGGATTTGGTCTAATTCACTCCAACCATGTCTCTGTGCGTCCATGCGAAAACATCTAAGTTTTTTTTTTTTTTTTTCTAGTAGTTCATCTTTTTCATATTCGGGCAGGAGGTTACCCACAAAAACTTTCTTAGAGGGATCCGTCAGATGTATTATTATTGACTTCTGTGGTTTCTTGAACTGTTAAACTCTCTCGCTCCTCCTCGTTTTTTATTATTCCTAATGGGCCCTGATTTAATTGTTGTTCGCTAAACACTTCTTGTTTCTTTCTTGACTCTTCACTTTCTTTCATTGCCTCATTATAACACCATAGGGCTATCTGTTTATCTCCTTGGATATCTATTGTCTTTGTTCCATCGGGAGATAAACAACACATTACTTGATGCAACGCTAATGCAATATCTTCTATTTCATGGATCCACCCTCTCTCCATAATCGCATTATAGGCATACTTTGTGTCCATTATTACAAACTCTACTTGCCAAATTCTCCCCACAGCTTCCACGGACAACGTGATCATTCCAAGCAGAGCCATCTTCATCCCTTCAAAACCAACAAGGGGAGAAACGCTCGGGCGGATATGAGATTCTTCCAACCAGAGTTTCCTGAACAATTCTAGGAGCAAGACATTTTCAATGCTTCCTCCATCTATTAGAATCCGTTGAACATCACATTCGTAAACTCTTAGGGTGACCACAAGTGGATCATCATGCGAAGTGTGCTATCGTGCCAAATTAGCTGGTCCGAAAGAGATGTCCGCTATATTTCTTCCCCAGATCTGCTCCTTTTGCAACATACAGATGTCCTTAAGATCTCCTCCTCTTCTTTTTCTTGTTTTGGAGTCCATACCCATTGGCATTTTGCTTATCTGTCCTTTCGTGTATCGCCGCTATTACGTGCACTCTTTTCATATTATTGTTGTCGTTTTGTCTCTCCATTTTCCCATCTACATCACCTTCCTTCAAAACAAAATCTAGTAGCCGATTGTTCTTGATAAAACTGTGGATTTTCCCTTTCAGAGTCATGCATTCATTTGTAGTGTGGCCATGATCCTGATGAAACTTGCAGATCCTCGTTATGTCCTGTCTGTCTGCGCTCAACATAATCGGTCGGTCTTAGGATTCCAAAATTCTTAATTTTCTTGTAGATTTTTCTTGGGGTTGCAGTGATATTTAAGTCTCTAATCTCGTCATACCATTTCCCCTTTCGTTTCTCATCTTGGATATGAGCTACTCTTAAATTTATTGGCGGAACGTTTGGCCTATTTAACGAATTCGATGTATTAGAATTTAATCGTTCCTCCCAGGGCTTTCTGATTGGTATTCTTGGTCGACCTTCCATCCTACCTCTTTTCTTTTCTCCATTTGTCTTGACTTTTTTTTTTTTCCTAATCTCGCTTCTTCTACTTTTAAACAACCTTAAACTTCTATGATTATTTCGGCTATATTCATCGATGACTTTCTAATGAATATCTTGTAAAGCTCTTCATCTCTCAGTAGCCCATCCCTAACAATCGTTAAAGGTATCAAACTGTTGGGATTCTCGATTTAAGCTAGCTTTGCCGTGAACTTTTCTAAGTACTGCCTCAAACTTTTCTAAGGCTTTTATTTCGTATCCATCAGATCCATTATTATCTTTCTCTTTTTCTTGTTGTAGATTAATTACGATATCAAGCTCTCACTCAACTTAACAAAGTTGACAATTGAATTTAGCTTCCATTGATTAAACCAACTTGCTACAATTCCTACAGGCGCTCTTTCGAATACTTTGTAGAGGGTCACGATTAGTTTCCAACATCATAATCTATCTATATTGATGCGGAAAGGATATACCGGATCCGTCTTCCCATCATACGACTTCATCTGCGGCAGCTAAAATCTTTCTGGCTTTGGCTCTGGCAACAAGGGTGAATAGATCCTATTTTTTTCTTCTTGAATTGCGATATGTGTTGTTGTTTGGTTCTTCATTTCTTTCAGCTGTGTTTTTACGTGATTTTGCACTTCTTGCCAATGATCTTCTTTACAATTCTCTGTATTCAAAATTTCTCTTTTCCTATTGCGTTCTTGTTCCTTTCTTCTCTCATCCTTTGCTAATCCAGCGTCCTGCTCTAATCCCGTTTTGGCGGCTTCCTGCATGGCTCGCATCGGCTTTTGCATTGGTTGTTCTTCTGAGTTTGTCCCCTCCAGTACTACTATCTCTTCCATCCATTCTTCTTCTCTCTTTCGATCTTCTCTTTCTTTCTCCAACCCTTTCTTTTTCTGCTCTAGCTCATTTTCCATTGTAAGCTGGTTCTCTACCATCTTCGTCACCATTGTGATAACCCGACCTGCTCAATCTTTCAATAAATAAGTATTTAATTTATTTATTGAAATATAATTCTTAAAAATTCTATTGTTTAATTTGGTATAGTTCAATAGAAAAACTGTAACAAATTAACTACGTTCAATGATTGCAAAAACTACGCATAGTTTCACAAAAAGCGGCAAAACTATATGTAGTTATATATGGTCATGGTGCTAAAAATAGCTTTAAAATAGCCTCTAAATGGCATAAGTGGGTGCCCACATGGAGTGAAATTGGATAAAAAAAGATATCCAAAAACAATGAACCTAGTAGTAGTCAACTATGGTGCCAAAATAAAAAATTAAACTTCTATGGAAAAAACACAGTTAAGAGAAATTATGAAGGAATATTGGGAAGTTAATTCCCTTCCCATTATGCACGCCCATTAGAGGTTAATTGTGCTAAAAAAAATAAACCCCTCATTACTCCTTACAAGCACCAAAAAGCCTAGAGAGAAAAGGAAGAAAAGAGAGAGAATTTGAGAAAGTAAAGGAGAGAAAATTTAAAGAAAATCATCCAAAGGAGGTCGGCCTATAGGAGAAACTTTAAGACTTTATTCATTCTTTAAGTTAAGATTATGTCCTTTCAAAAGTTATTTTCTAGGATAGTTTTTATTTGATTCTTACATGGAACGGTGTTTCTTCGAAGAGTACAAAGTCGAGGACGCGACGATTGACGTCGATTGAAAGAACAAAGGGATCAAGAAAATATCGACCTCTAGGTAAAATTTTGAAGTCCTGATATGAATATAGAAGATCTAGATTGATAATGGTTGGAATTATGCATGAATGGAATTTTTAAAGTCAAGATTCGCATGCTAGAATGGATACAATAGATGCAGGAAATTTTGAGGTATAATGCCCGTTTTTGGACGTATTATTTTATGACCTTAAAGGGCTCTAAAAATTAAGGAAAAAAAAATAATCAGAGTTGTCTATTTATATGTCTAATTCATGCCTATTAAGTTTCAGACCTAGATGATGTGTAGATTTTTCTAAAAAAATTCGAACGTAAAGATTGCGAAGATTCACAATGCTTTACGATAATTTTTAGGGTTTTATGTTTTTGAATCTATGAAAATGAATTCGTATGGACACAAAAATTTTAAAGATGGTGTTTCTATATGTTATGTTTAATTCTGAAAATTTATAGATACAAATATTATTTTTAAGGTTCGAAAATTAATCGTCCAACGTTGTTGCGCGTCTGCCATTGTTACCAAATCAGACCAGCAACAGTTTTTGTGCATTTTCACCATCTTAACGTTAGATAGGTTTTGGCCTTTGAAAAAAAAATATAGAAAATTAAATTTTAAACAACTTTTCCGGAATAAAGTTTTTACCAAATATGTATCTAAGTTGTTGAAAAATGTGGTTAAAATTATATTTTTGTTTCTGCATTATGAAAGAACCTTATGGTCTGATGATTTTCTCGAAAAACCTATAATTAAAACATTGTAGATCTATGAAAAGCATAAGGAGTTAGTTCAGAAAGTTTTCCCAAATTTTAAGCGTAATTAGAGATATAATAGAATTAAATTTTGGCCCATAATTCCGTTTCTATTTTTAGTAAGTTTCAAATTCAAATTTTAAAATGATACAAAAGAGAAAAAAATATTTATTTTTATCTATTTTAATGACCTGAAAGTTTTGGGATAATTTTATAAAAAGACGTTTTTGTCTAAATTCTTGCGTTGAGGACTAAATTACAATTTTGTCAAAAATATAGGGTCAAAACTAAAATTTTAGTTTATACCAAAATAAATAAATAAATTTTATAATTAAGTTTTATCGTTCAAAAATAAATCATGAAGTAACAGAGAGACTTTAAACTAAGTAGTCCTATAAAAAGAGCAATTCTTAAGAAAGTCTGGTTTTTAAATAAGACATAGTTTGTGATCTCCTCCGTACTTATCTGGGAACCTCAGGGAGTTATATCTAGGCAAGTTAGGTTTTAAACGAGAGCATAGTATCCTTTCCAGTCAATCTGGAGACTTCTTGGCGAACATCTTTACATTACCATGTAATCGTTTTAAAACATTTAATCTTGAAAAGTTTTAAAGTAAATCGCCAAGCATTATTTTAGAATCAAACCTTAGAGAGTTGAGTTAGGTTAAAAGATTAAAAGGGTTCGGAGGGGTAGTTTTGACTTTATGTTATGTTCTTAGGTTTTAGAGTGCCGATGTGACCAAGTACTGAAGTACGAAAATTTTAAGTGTTTGAAAAACCAAGGTAAGTACAATTTCACTACAATACGGATTAGTTCGAAATAAAAGATATGATATGCATGTTTATGATGATGTTATGTTTATATGTGTTTGATGATGCCATGTTACATGAATGATGATGATTAATATTATTTTAAGATTATGAAATGACGTTCACGATTTTGTTTATAATCTCTAAGCAAGTATCATTGGACTAGGATATGAACGATACGATGAAACGATGAACTATGCTATTTTATACTATGCCACGTTGTATGTCACAAGATTTAATAAGTGAAGTATGAGTTTAAACACTGTGTCGTACCACCCTCACAAGTGAGATTATGAAGCCATCCCTTGAGTCAACCTAAGGCCAATATAGGACGGCCTTTATGAAATGAAAAGATATGATATGATGGATCAATGGTCGTTGAGGACCAGTACACCCTCATCGCCCATTGGTTCGGTATGCAACTCGGCACGTATATTTATATGATGAGGATCCTCTATGAAATATTAGTATTAGAATGAATAAATGAATCTAATTGGTCATGCATAGCATATCATGATTTGTGGAAAAATAATTGTATTTCACTGAGTTTTTAGCTCACAAGTTTTTCGTTCATATTGTAGGTAAAAAAAATCTATGGCATGAAGCTTCATGGGTTGTACGGCGACAGTGTTCGGAGCGGCGAGGCACGAGGCATGAGAAAATCATGCTATTATTATTTCTACACTATGATTAAGATATCTATTTAATGACTTTGTTAATTTAGTAAAGTTGGTTTTGTAATATCTGATTACTTTTAAGAAAGTAGTAATTATGATAACATAGCTAGACTGAGTTATTTTTTCGAAGAGTTAATTATGGTAATATATATATATATATATTAGCGTTTTCACGTGTTATATTAAGTAATATAAGTATGTTTAACAGCTCAAAAAGTCGACTTATTACAACCATAGCATCCATCGATCGTTGTTTTTGAAACATTGTCGAAATCATATGATCCATTACCATTTCTGGCTGATTATGTTCCATGTTCTGATTTTCTACTTGGTCTTCAATAGCTTTAGTGTTATTCCTTGTCATCTCTTCTCAAAATCAACTCTTCCTTCCACTGACCACTCTGAAATATGAATTTCTTCTCCTGAGAAACTTCAAACCGGGATTTAGTTTCCCACAGACGATGCCAAACAGTTTGTGCCAAAAATCGATTGAAATAGTTACAAATACTCGGCTTAATTCACTCAATAGATCTTTGTACTTAATCCTAGACTTTGAATTAGACGAGAGATGTTCTCTCTAGATTCTCTCTCTAGAACTATGCTTAGGATTACTAGCGAGTGAAAAATTACAATTCTCATCCAATCGACCTTATTTATAGGTTTTCTTGATTTTTTTAATCATCTCAAAATCTGTTGAAGAAATTACACGATAGTTCATATTATAGAAAGATATTACGCTGTATGGCAAAAAGTAAACTATTTACACAGTAATTCATTAAGCTTAGGTGGTATTTTTTATTAGACTATTATGCCCCTCAAGTGCTTATTTGGATCACTATTTGTAGATATGGATCACCCAACTGGATCTTTATTTACTTTTGTTTTTCATTAATATTTTTTCTTATTTAATGTTATATATATATATATATATATTTTCTGATTATAGGATTGAAAAATCAAATATGTTAATTTCAATTTATTCGTAGGATTTTTTTTCACGTATTATTGCATTCTAATTTTTTCACATATTCAAATGTTAATATTCAAATATAATAAATCTGTAATATTTGGAGATTGTTAATTAATTATATCTAAAAAAAATAATACGTAGGTTTTTTCTTATTGATTATAGGATTGAACAAATCCAAACCAAATATGTTAATTTCTATTATATTCGCAGGATTTTTTTTTACATATTATTACATTCCAATTTTTTCATATATTCAAATTTTAATATTCAAATATAATAATAATTTTGTAATATTTGGAGATTGTTAATTAATTATATCTACAAAAAAATAATACGTGTTAGTAATTTCAATCTAATTTATTCATATATTCAAATTTTAATATTTCTTATAGACAAAAAAAAAAAGTTTAATTAGTGTTTGAATATCAAACCAATACAGATATTCAAATTTGAGTATTCGTTTTATCAAGCGCAGTCAGTACCTATGATTTTTGATTTTTTTTTTCTAATATCCTGATATCAAAATAAATAAAAAAACACTTTAATTCTGCAATATGATAACCAAATCTGAATATTATATTAAAATAACCAATTCAATCTCAGAATAAATTCTAATTTAATAATAATTTTGTAATAGGATATTCAAACTCATTGCTGGAGTGCGTCGTGTTCTTCTTTATCGGAGGCTCCGCCAGACTCATCAGCATCTCATTTTTCTTTAGTAATCCAATTCCCTTCTCGGTCTGTATATGCCAATCGAACCATTATTGTTCGTTGAGAAGTGGTTTTTTTTTGGGCAGATTATGGAGTTGAGATGAAAGGGTAGATGTGTTTGGCTAGTGCCAAAAATTTTAGGATGCCAACGTTTGAGGAGAGGCGGCGGCTAGTGTTTTAGTGGAGGCGGGGGAGACGGGGTCCGGCGTTTAGGAAGAGGCGGGGCCCGGAGTTTTTTATGGAGGTAGGGCCTGGCGTTTTTGTGGAGGTTGGGGCGGCGTGGGCCGGTGGCGGAGGAGACGGGGACCGGCGTGTGAGAAGCGACAGGGGACGGAGACGGAAGCAGCGATTCTGTGGAAGCGGGGGCCGGCAGCGGGGGACGGAGGCGGGAGCCGCGATTCTATGAAAGCGGGGGCCGGCGGCAGGGGAAGGAGGCGGGAGCCACGATTCTATGGAGGCTGGAGACGGAGGAGTGTGGCGGCGTTTCGGTGGAGGCGGAAGCCGGCGGCGGGAGGCGCGATTCTGTGGAGGCGGGAGACGGAGGCATGAGGCGACGTTTCGGTGGAGGCCGGAGGAGTCGGGGCTGACGCCTGTGCAGAGCCGACGTATGGATATTTGTTGGAGGCGGCGGCCGACGATTTGTGAGGAATGAGGGGATGTAAGCCGGCGATCTGGGTGTTTTTTTTAGATCACATCCGGTGACTTTATGACTTTGTTTATGTGGGTCTATTTCAAAAAGTTTTGAAATCCCCTAATTATTCCGAAAATTTGGATTTAATAAAAACAAAATCCCAAATATAGGTTTTTTTTTTTAAAAAAAATTTCAATATGGATCCGGGTTTTTAAGTGGGTAGGGGTAGTATAGTACTATAAATAATTAGTTTGAAGTAATTTAAGATATGTTGTAGAAAGTGAATCAAAATGTAATATTTACTCGTAATTTGTATATATATGTAAATAACTCAAATCTGTTGGGGACCTGAATTCCCACTTATCCCTAATTCTCACGTGTCCGGCATGGCTTTCTTTAAATCACACGTGTTTTGGACTTATCCGGCTTTGGTCTTACGAACAAATCTGAGCGCCTTTGGACTTATAAGATTTGTCTAACCCATTTTATTATAGACTTATGTGAGAAACTTTATTTTCATTTTGTTCGACTTTCAAAAATGTACTTTGTTACATTTAATTTACAAGCTAAAATGACCCCATTTCCATCTATAAATTCTCATCTCATACATATCCCTATAGTAGAATCTTTTAAGTCAATGGCCAATCTTATTAAAAGGTGCGGTAGTCTACCAAACCCTAAAGAGTATGCACACTCAAGCTTATTTAAATTCCAAGCCAAATCCACATAGATTTAAGAGAACGGATAAGTCAAAATTCGCACACCAAGCAAATGAGTTTGAACCCATTTTGAGCAATTCAAACGAATTTATCAATTTAAATCGTCGTTTGATAATTTTTTTTGGATAAAATCTAAATGAGAAAAAGTCATTCAAATCCTTCAAAATCAAATTATTCCCCTCTCAAATTTCA
Source organism: Boehmeria nivea var. tenacissima (assembly GCA_018132145.1). NCBI lineage: Eukaryota > Viridiplantae > Streptophyta > Magnoliopsida > Rosales > Urticaceae > Boehmeria > Boehmeria nivea. The sequence continues at coordinate 6,511,977 of CM030875.1, read as the reverse complement.
ACAGTTTGAATCCATTTTGAATAGTATTTTTTGATTTGACATTTCAACTACTCTTTTTATAACTTAACATCACATATTTCACATCTACTCAAACAACAATCCAAATAATATTTTCAAATAAGATTATTTAATCCAAACAATAATTTAAATTTTTCGTTCAAATTACCCAATTCAAATTTTCTAATTCAAATGAAAAAATTTAAATTGCCACAGTTTAAACCCATTTGCCAAACAACCCCTAAGTCTTCAACCATGAATTATAATAGTTACTAGACTATTAATTTTGTGATTAAAAAATTGTCCACTGGCACCAGCATTTGAAACAAAAGTAATACAAATATTGACTGTGATGGCAGTAGGTAAACATTGGTTGGTTTGTCCGGTCGTGTTCATACCTCAGACTCCTTTGAGATTTGACCATTTTAGCGTTTTCACATTGAAACCAATATGGCGAATTCATTTTTGTCTCCCAACTTTATCAAAAGTCTGATCTTAGTATAAAATTCGTTAACGTACAAGCTAGCAACCCCTATTCTACTAAATTCTCATATTTTTAATTAGGGACTCTTAAGAAAATATTCATTTTATAAAACATGATTTTAAAAATAGTCCACATTGCAGAATTTGAATAGAAATTGTCATAAGAAATTTATTCGAGTAAATTTTATGTGTCATTTTGTTATAATAAAACATTTCTTATATCGATAATAATTTTACAGCTATTTTTTTAATTTTTTGAAAGTGTGACTATTTTTTAAAAACAAAGCTCTAAAATAGTTATTTACCTAAATAATGCTTTTAATTATTCCCATAAATTCTCGGTATAAAATCAAACAAAAATGACCATTTTCTAACCATGTTAACGCTTTTTAATGATACTAGTCAATGCACATGCTCCGCGCGCGTCAAATTTGATTTTTTGTTCAATTTGAAAGAAATGTCTCAATGTGAAATAATCTATATCACTTTAAAGGGCCATTTAAGCAATTAGTCATTTTAAAGATAAAGTTTGAAGGATTTAGCCATAGTTTCACGAAATTAGAGATTTAGCCATAAAATGTAATATTTTTTGTTACATAAAATATATATACGTATAAAAGTGTAACATTTTAAGTTACATGTTATAAAAAATGTTACATTTTTTCACGTATATATGTTACATGTTATAAAAAATGTTACATTTTTTCACGTATATATGTTACATGTTGCAAAAAAATTATATGCTATGGCTAAATTCCTAATTTCGTGAAACTATGGCTAAATCCTAAAAAATTACCCAAAATTTTGGTTAAATGCCTAAAAAACTCTATTTTAAATTTGTTTATAATTAAAAATATATTTTTTTAGTAAAAATTGTAATATTAGCATTTAGATTGGAAAATATTGGTAAACGAAAAGAAAGAATGAAATACAAAAAGAGAAGCAAAAATTTAAAAAGAAAAGAATTAGAACAAGGAAAAAAAGTGAGGGAAAAATGCCATATTTTTTTAGAATACTAAAAATAAAAAATAAAGTTTTCAACATATAAGTAAAATAAAAACAGACCATGATTAATTTTTAAGGATTAAAAAGCTAATAATTAAAAAGAAACTCTATAAAAAATTTGAAAGAAAAAAAAATTTGGACAGAGAATCAAAAGAAAACGAAGCAAAAAAAAAAATTTTGAAAGAAAAACAACAAAGAAAATAGAGAGAGAGAAAAAAATGAAAAGAAAAAACTAAAATCATAACTGTAAGAACCGTTTTGTTAGTAGGTGTTCTTTATTAATGTCAGAAACACCAACTAAGAACACATGGTGATATTAAAACGAGATAAACAACATATGGTGCAGAATAATAAAATGACACGGGAGAATTGATTATGCAGTTCAGCAACGCCTACGTCTGCAGGGCCACGCCGAGATAAAAAGATCCATTAGAAAAACTTTAACCGAGGTCTCTCGGACTTATACAAGATTGAACTCCCTCCAACTCTCTTCCGCCGTCACCCCCTTGACCTAGTGATCTACCCTTGACGAGATCCCCTCACCTTACAAATCAACCCTGACGAGATCCCCTCGTCTTATAACTCACACTCCCGTGTGGTCACTCACTAAAAAAAAAAAAAAACAGTTTACAACACTCGAACACTAGTATCACAACACTTTGAGAAACACCACACAAGAGTGTGGACAACTTTACAATAGAATACATAAACAAGAGCTCTCAAAACCCAAAACGTGAATGCACTCAAGCTTTCTATATTTTTCACTCTCTGCTCTTTCTCTCAAACCCAGAATACAAACTCACAAGAATACACAATGAAAGAGCTACGCAAAAATGTCTTCAACATCAGAATATAAAGAGCAAACATAAGGAAAGAATTGGAGACTTTCCTGTCAAAGATCACCATTAAGACACCCATAATAAATGGGTCAAATTGCCTTATAATTCCTCATAACTCTCGAATATTTCGACAATTAAGAGAGGCAGTCAAGCAAGATGTGATTATGAAATGAGCTGTGAAGATTACATCCAAAATCTCGGTCAACAATCTTTTAGAAAGAAAACTTTCCTTTTCCATGATCCTGACGGGTGTCTCAACCTGTCTCTGAACAACACCTCCAAGAACACCCAAGCAGATTTTTACCAAAGTTGACCGATTGTAATATCTCAATTTAATGAGGAATATTAACATTCCAAACAAAGAGAGATTAGTGAGTAAAGATGATAGCTCAAGCAAATAATTTTAGCTCTCTCAAAATCAAAGCGAATCAATCAAGCAGATCCACACTTACCAAACATATACATGGTGTTGCAATACCTTGTGAGACACCGAATGAAACCCTCGTGATCGGTTATGGACCCACCACGCTTATTTATAGTCCTTTTGGAGGATTTGTCTTGTTAGACTCTCACTCCGGACTTAATGGTTTCACACAACAATTGTGACGCCCTTAAATGAGGGTCAGTAGAATTATTGAAATAAATAAATAAAGTCTTGCAAATAAGTGAATAAGTGAAATCAACAACTTGAAATTTGCCCGGGTCTTTAATACAAAGATAAAACAGTTATAAAATCCACAGTTTAATACATCACCACAAGAAAATAAAATTAAATGTCCTCATCGGTCACAAACGCTCAATATTAATTAATTATACAGTTATCTAGTCTTTAAAGTTTGAACCGAAAACTTGGAAGAGAATCCAACACTTGTGAAGAAGCAAGAGGGGAAAATGCCTTACACGTCCCGATCAGAAGTCTACTGCTCTTCGTCAGATAAGTCGCACTGTACACCTCCTAGTAGGGGGAGGAAAAAGGGGGGTGAGCTCATCGAGCCCGTAGGAAATCCTATTACCAAATCCCTTTAGTCAAACATTTAATTAGTCCGGTTATTTATGTCGTTAGTTTTCTAACCAATTTATTATTATTGAACCGACTATAATTACTGTCAAATTACTCATCAACTCTCACGAGTGCAAGTCAAAGTTCTCACTGTCAAAAGAAAGTCCAAAACAAGAGAACGGTCGGTAGCACGCAATAGGTACCGAGAACAACTCTAAATCCTCAAGGAAATGCCATAAGACCGACTACAGGTGGACTAAACGTCCCTATCCGTAACCCGGTCTGGCTTGGACGTCGAGACGACCAGTACATTGCGGGCTCTCAAACCGTTCCTCTACACTAATCCAGTACCTCGAGTACTGTGGTCATCCCGATGTAGACTGCGCAGCAGCCAGCCACTCGTCAGCGGCAATCACGGTCAAATTCAACAGGTCACATCACGCGTCGGGGGCCCGCGTCTAGATCCATAGTCTCATAATGCATGATAATTGGTCGAGGAAATCACACTCACGACCTCACAATCACAATCTCAGTTCCACGCAATTAGTTCGTTACTTATTCAATTTCTCATTAGCCGTCTGTAATTGATTAGTCCAATTAGACACATTTTTAATTATTCTAGTCATAATTCCTAATACCAATCAATTATATATATTTAAATTGCCCTAAATATCAGTTTCTAACATCCATAAAACCTATCAGATAAAAGAAAGAGATCTGATAATAGAATCTCATACCTCGATATACGTGTGAAGCGGTCAAACAGTTGACTTTTCAACCGGAGTCGAATCTTGCGAAACGGAGGCCACCGCTGCGTTCGTCTCGTCGAACCGAGTCTGATGACTGTCCTCAATCGACAATCAGAGACTGGGTCTGTCGGGCGACCCGGTAGATTCGCACAGCGAAGCTGGCATGCAAATCGAGATAACTCCCGGAGTAGAATCTGCACAAAAAGAGACCACCATTGCGATTAGTGCGACGAATCAAGTCCAACGGCAGTGTCGGCTTGCTAATCGGAGGTCCGGAAGTATCGGTCAAATTTTGACATAACCGGTATTTTGGCATGCAAAAGAGGCAGCCAACCGGACATTTTTCGGACCTGCGAAAAGCTTACCCAACCTAATTCGACCCTTCCGAATCCAATGGTGAGGTCAATTTCATCAAACAATAAACACAACACATCCAATATCATCATTAAAGTTCTAAACTTCAAACTGAAGTTAACACTCACCGAGCGTCGGATCGGAGAAATTCTTGAGGGCTTTTGCTGCCCACGCTGTCCTCTATAAAACCCCTCAATCAATTTCAAAAATAGTGGCCGGCGACGGCAGGCGACGGCGGCGAGGGTGAACGACGACGGCGGCAACTCGGCTGCCCAATTCCAGACCCACATTTTGGACCCTCTTGAGCACGATGGCGGTGCTCGTTTCTCCAAAAACAGTTCGGAAATAGGAAATCCGGCGAAACCCACGAAAACCGAATTTTTTGGCCAATTTTTCGGCGAATTCTGGCAGTTTCCGACAACAAACCACCGCTCAAATTGTTCTTCTTGTCGAGAGCTTTCCAACGGTACCAAGCACGCGTCAAACGGACGTCGGATGAAAAAGTTATGGGCGATTGAAGTTTTGGATAAATTTGAAAAATAAATTTTAGAGGAGAGAGAGAGAGAGAGAGAGAGAGAGAAATTTGAAAATGGAGAGAGAGGAGAGAGAGAGTCACGAAGAAGAATGAAAAAAGAGAAGAAAAGGAAAAAGAAAAAAGGAAAAAGAAAAGAAAAGGAAAAGAAATGATGTTGTATAAATTTAGACCAGAAATAAATCAAAAATTGTACAATTGCCCCTTAAAATATATTTTCTTCGCACTAAAAATCCTTGTAATAATTTAATATTTTTGAGGGCTTTACAACAATCATTTCATTACTTATTTAATCGAGCTCGACATCTTTATCAAGTCTGGGATGCACTGATAGTCACCGCGATTTCTTTAGCGCGCAGGCGGGGAAATGACCTATCTCTCGGCAGTCCCTCGGACTTCATCTCACACTCAACTGGCCGACTTTGTGTGAGGAATAAGCTCAACCTCAGGGAGCAGGGCTCTCTCTCTCGGAGCCAAGGCTCTCTTCTCTTGGAGCCAAGCGGTACCATCGACTTTTATTTTAATATTTATATTGTATTCGTTTACCTCTTATCAACTCTTGTCGGAGGATTGAGGCTTATTTTAGATTTTTATCCCTCCCATCTTGTTTACTGAGGAATCAAAACTTTAAATTGGATATACTTTCCATCGTCAGATCACACAGTAGACGTGGATTTAATATGTTTGAACCCCCTTGTCCGATCACACAGCAGACTGGGATTTTGTATATTTAAACCCCTTGTCTAATCACACAGCAGACTGGGATTTCACAAAAGGCCTTTTTACAATTTTAGTTTATGGTTTTAAAGCACTGAATGGACTTCTCATAAGTCCCACACTTTGGCCTCTTGCGTTTGGGTTCGAGACCCATGATTTAATCGTTCGAGGGGTTCACAATAAATATACAACAGGCTGGGTAGGTTTTCCTACAAGATTATTCTGACGGACCACAGTCCGTAGGGCATAGCGCACGGGTAAGGACCTGGCTGTGCCGTTAATATTATGATTTACCGATCTCAAGGATCGATTTCTAATTATTTTCACAATTCTTTAATAAGTATTCATTCTCAATGATTTACTCATTCTTTAATGATACAAAGATTCAGCCTCTACTTTGGCATTCACAGCTTTAGTTATTACTAGCGGCTCAAGGCTACTTTCTTTTATCTTTAAGCTGCTCCGCTTTTAATTATAAGTTCAGCTTAAAGTCGACCTTCTTCTCACACTTGAGTTATAAACTCGGTAGAGATCGAGTACGAGCGAACTCGTACTAATGAGATTTATTACAGCTTATTCTCTCTTATTGAGGCTTATGAAAATCTAATCTAAAAATTAGATTATTTCTAATTACGAATATTTTATTCGAGATTTATTCATGCTAAGGTTCTCTTTCGGCTATTATAGCTTATACACTATACAGCACAAAAGTATAGCATTCACACATCATTTATTCACAAAGTACTAATGCAACCCTTGCAAATATTTCACACATATATACACTCGGTGCCGTAGGTGCATCGCCACTTACAGTTATAGGCGTTGCGGCGGTTCCGAGATCATTTCGGGAACTTGTTCCGAGCTCCGACCACCTTCTTGTCTTCTTTTTCCTTGAATAGAAGACATGATCTCGTTAGTTTGCCCATCTCGTAAACACGAGAGCGAACTATAGGAGTTAATTTCCAAAGTGCTCGGGTTTCCATCTTAAACATTCCTAGATGGTCTCTCATCTTTTGAAACCTTCGAACTATACAAAGTCCGTTTGAGCTTAGAAAAGTCTAATCTTGACTTGATGGATTTTCTATTGACTTACTTTAATTGGACTACTTAAAGGGGGCCACTACAAGGTTCAAGACTTTCTTACATATTTGGCCTTGATACATATGGGCCTTAGCCACTTCTGAGGCCCGAACGGTTTATTTGGGCTTCGGGCTAGAACAAGGCCCAAAGTGGCCTTCACAGCTTCTTTGCTGTTAGGCCCACTAATGGTTTGGGCTTTAAGCAAAAAGGCCTTCACAATTTAAAACAGTTTGGCCCAACAAGCTTGGGGCTTCAAAGACTAAGGCAAGGCCCAAAATGGCCTTGACATTTTAAACGTCTCTAAGACGGGACACTTGGTCCGTTTTAACGTTTTCACAAAATACTTTTGAACACTAAGCATAATTAATAAGCTCTCTTTATTTAAAAAGTGTTCATTAAGTCATTTCTCAACTAGGATATAATTTACAAAGAAACCGAGTCTCGTATCATTTGAAAAAGCCCGTTTAGTTCAATTTGAACAACTACGGTTCTCATCTCACTATGTATGGGCTGGACTAAGTCCATTTAAGTCTCAACACCATTTTACATTAGTTTGAGACTTCCTCTAACCTTTGGTTTCGACTAAGTTATGACATCATTTTGAGCCTTTAAGTTTAGCTCGCTCTTTTATCGTTCTTAAAATTACTTAAGCCAGCAAGATTTACATTTGAAAAGCATGTACGTTGGTTTCTAAACCTTTCTTGATAATAGAAAATAGGTGCACAATTCCGACTTGTGAAAACATGGCATTTTTTAAACTTGTTTCACGATCTCTCGCGAAACCGTCGTTTTCGATAAATTGTTGTTCTTAACTTTTTTCAATTCTTATTATTAACACTAAAATAAGTTGCTTCTAGGTTCTAAGGAGATTTTTTTTTCTTACACTCTTTTTTTTTTTTGAAACCTTTCATCGAAGATTTAAATCCCGGGTGAAAACGATTCTCAAGCTAAACGCTTTCGAACCGCTTTCACGCGTTTTAACCAAGGCACTCGTTTCATTGTGCCTTTTCGGTTTCCATTTGAATATTAACATAAAAATTAATTAAAAACAGTAACTAAATATTCAAACAAGAAATCAAACAACCATGATAGTTTTCACAAACTTGGATTCGGGTTTTTTAGAGAAAATTTACCAAATCTTATCTTTTGAACGGTTTTATTTTGGTTCGTTGGAAATCGTCATGTGCATGGTGATTTTGAAAATATTTTTGCATTTCAAACACATCTAAGCAGCCATGCAATCAACCACAAGAAAAAACAAAAACTCAAGGGTCACAAAGAACCGGAACCCTAGACATGCAAGCAACCAAACACAAACACAACTGAACACGAGTTGAAATATCCGGAAGCTAGCCAATCTAGCTTCCTTAAACTCGTGTTCGAAAAACATAACCTTAAAGAGGCCATGCACGCTTACAACTCAAACCGATTTACATCCATGGTTAATCTAATGAATAGAAAGATCCTCATGTTGCTCAAAGGTTAGAGGTTATACCTAGCTCTCGGATTATGAGCTTTCCTTTGGCCGAATGGTCTCTAGGGTTTGCCTCCAAACCACCTTGTGTGGTACTCCAACCTCTTAGAGCAGAATCTTGAGGGGGTTTTGGTTAGGTTATTGGTATACAAAAACATGGAGAAAAACTAAGCCAAGGACACGGTTTTCTTACCTTAGTGAACTAGGGTTTCAAAGCCTTTCTCCTTGCTTCTTCTTTCTTTCCTTGCTCGGCTACTCTCTAACTCTAGCCTCTACTTTCTTTTCTTTCCCTCTCAAGCTTTTTCTTTCTTTTACTCTTTTCTCTCTCTATCTCTACGGTTTTCTCTCAAAATTTTGGAAAAGAAAAACACAAATGGGAGCTTAAGAGTCAAAAAATCCTTTTATACTTGAGAGAGTTTTAGAGAGAATTTCACTTGTGTTTCTCTCTCTCTCTTGGCCGAATTTCTTCTATCTCTCTCTTTGAATTATTTTAATTCATCAATTAAAATAATTGATAAGTCCTATGGTCTATCTTAGCCCTTGATTCTTTACATCAATCAATCCTACGGTTGTAGTTTATCAACAGAAAACTTTTCATCTTTCAAGGCTCTCATCATTAAGTTGCATTCTCCAAGCAACTTAATGTGACATTCTCTCTCTCTCTCTCTCTCTCCTCTCCTCAATGGCCGAACCTTACTCATTCATGTTCTCCAAATATTTATTATTGGTAATTAAATTGGTTATTTCCACCAAATCTTGGCCCTTGATTTAAACTTGGCATTTAAGTATTTCAAATCCTAAGGCTAGGATATATCAAGGGCACCTAAATTGTAAAACCTTTCAATTTCCCTTTTGTTTCTTCAAAATGGCGCCCATAATGGCCCATTCTCTGATTGGTTTGTTTAAATGTGCCACCAATGAAAAAATCCTTGGATTTATTCATTGGTTCATTACTTTTCACACTACTTAAGCCATTAAGGCACTCAACCATTTCTCACACCTGGGCCCACAGTTTTGGGCTTGGAAATGGGCCTAGAATTGTTTCTTAATACATTAAGCCCACAATTGATGTTTAGGTGCAGTAATGGGCCAGCCCGAGGGGTCAGGAACCTTTCCCGAGGCCCATTTCACTCGAAGAGATTTAATCGTCCCTTTCTCGAGTCATCGGTCGGGGTTTTGACCTAATTCAAATTCCGGTTAACCCAAGACTTAACGAGACTTACTTATATTACTAGAAGCTTCTAAAATACTGTTTAGAAGTAAAATATCAAATTATACGTGGTCGTTCAGAGCTCGTTCCCTTTCTTTAACCGCGTTTACACGGTTTATCTCGACTTTTCGAGTTTAAGACGTTTCAGCTTCGTTTTAACTCAGAATGGTTTCAAATTTGAAACTAGAGTTAATTATATGATTATAAATCATATTGTACTCTTAAAAACAGATTACAACCCAAAAATATTCGTTTTTCTAAATTGGGCAAAATTTGCAATTGCTCAAAAGTTCGAGGACTCACGGTGCAATTTTGTACTTCAAGGAGTCGATTTCAAAATGAATGGCCACTAAGAAATTAAGCACAATTATTTCAATTATAAATTGGATAATGCAATTATGGGAGTGAGTTCTAATCGCAAGATGTGATATAATTAAATTAAGAAAGGGTCGTTAATTACAAAAAACAACTATCTCGTTTGTCGGAAAAGTACCGTAAACCCCAGGGGCCAGGGTTACAATATATTATTAATAGTCATAGGCTCTCTAATGAATAATTATAATATTATTTTATGGCTTTTTTTTTTAGATTTTTAAGGGTTTAGTCAAATTTTTTGTTATTTTTTAAGGATTAGCTCTAGTTTCACGAAATTAAAGAATTAGTCATTTTCATATTTGTTACACGTGTATTAAAATTTGTTATGTGCGTAACAAATTTTGTTACACGTGTAACAAATTTTGATACAAAGATAAAAATTGCTAATTCTTTAATTTCTTACAACTATGACTAAATTCTTAAAACATGAGCACAAAAATGGATAAAATCCTAATCTGCCTTTTTTTTTTTAAGTAATTGTCATACCATCTTTACTTTTCAAAATATATACTCCCACTTTTTAGCAGCCCACATCTTTAAATTATTTCATTTATTTTCCGAAATAGCTATGTATAGGTACTTTAAAAAGATTTTAGAGTCACCAACACCAATAAGTCATTACTTATTCGATGGACCTCAATTATTAATATATAAATTTTTATTTTGTCATTAAAAATATTGAGTCTCTAGTTTGTTCCTCTGAATTTAATTTTTAGATCCGTCACTTATTAACACGTCAACATCTGAGAGTACCGACAGAAGTGAAGTATCGTAACTTCGTAAGCCAATAAGGTCAGGTCTCTCTGCAAGGCTGAATATATATATATATATATATATATATATATTTATAATCTCCGCCAAAAACCATGCCACACACTGAACCAATCAACTAATACTACTTAATCGAGAAGAGAGCATGGCCCTTGGACTCATCTCAAAAAAAAATTTTCTTGCTAATATGCAACAAATGTTCGTTTTTATAAACTCCAAACTAACTGTTTCACTCTGTAACATTGCTGTATTTTTCTTATGATATGTGAAAGACGGTGATGTGAGAATAAATTGTGTTGTCTTGTGTGAAACGTATCCTGACCAACTTGTGATATTCAGCTCCAACATCAACTCTAGCTCGACTCAATAGATCGGAGAATCTGAGTTTATTTTTAAGTTTATTACTTATAATTCATATTTAACTTAAATATTTGGATAAATTTTAGAAAGTACCTGTAAACTTTTGATGTTGATTTCATTGGTCCCATGACATAAAACATAAAAACGTATCATAATCATGTCTTTATATTTAAAAAATGAGTCACTTTACCTAATCGCGAGGATGTCCTACATCCGAATTTATTTTTGTGAAAATATAGAAAAACGGATAAGGTAGACTTGTTTTACAAAAACATTATGAAGTGGGACGAGTCTTCCTATGCCCATTTTAAATGGGCAGGAAACTCTTTTTTTTTTTTCATTTTGTGTCCGTTTTTTATTTTATAAACTCCCTCTTCATCCTTATTTCGCAAACTTTTCAAACCCTTGAAATTCTGATAATACTCTCAAATCCTCATCTCTCCCAAATCTCCAATTTCCGACAGCTTAGAACTGTCCTTTCCGTTCCTTACTCGCCGAAAAATCACGCTCGTCTCTTCTGCACCTTAGATTCTGATTTCTTGGTAAGTCCTCTGACCTATCCTCAAGCCGTCATTCTCCGAATAGTTTAGGGTCTAGACTTTTAGGAAATTTATGGGTTTTGAGTGAATTAATAGGTGTTTTTCTCTCTCCTCTTTCTTAGAAACAATGTCGGCCGAATCTACGATGGCTTCCGGGACCCAATCTGGGTCGAAGTCCCCCGCTGTCTATGCGGAAGTTCCTCCGCCATCTTCGACAACAAGTCTGCCACTGCCTTTGACGGCAGAGAAAGGAAAAAAGAAGAAGAAGGGAGCGACGAAGACTTCAATCGCTCCAGTTCCTTCGTCGGCTACCACGGCAGACAGCCCGGCTTCGCGGTCCTCCGGAACCGCGGCCTCAAGGCCCGCATCCTCAGTCCCCGCTCCGCGGGTGACCAAGGCTGAGCCCGTAGAGTCACCCCAGACGACGGCTGCTCCGCAGCCTCCTCCGGGCGCGAGGATAATCGTGGCCGATGACCATGTCTTCATAACACCCTCGCCTTTCATCGTCGCGAAAACCAAGGTTTTCTCGTGCTCCGAGCATGACGTGGAGCACGTTCGGACACAGTTCAACCTGTCCGCAGATATAACAAATCAGGTGATGACCACGACGAAGCGCTCCAACCGCCCCCCGTATCCGCTAGTGGCTTTCAACAAGGCCATTATAAAGCATAGGGCGCGGCTTCTCCTACATCCCTTGGTTCGGAGAGTGCTGGCTTCGTTCACCCTGTCCCCGAGCCAACTAAATTCTAATGCCTACAAGGTGTTGGCGGGGATGTACATTCTGTGGAGGCAGCTATTCGAGGACGACCTCACTGTCGAGGAGGTCTGCTACCTCTACAAACCTTCCTCGAAGAAGTCCGAAGTTGGCTACTTCTTCTTGGCTCCATGGGAGAAGAAGAAGATAATGATGACGAACCTTTCCTCCTCCTAAGATGGTTAGAAGGAGAAGAACTTCTGGGTCGGGGGGAACTTCGACCTCTTCAGTTCTGTCGTGGAAGCGCAGCCAGTCCCGAGGAACTACAATCTTCCTGGTAAGTGTTTAGCTAAAGATAACTTCTCTTTTTGGCAATATCTCTATGACTAACCTCTTCGAGGTCATATGCAGGAACGTTTATTAGGACTCCGTGACCGAGGATCAACGGTAGAGGATCGAGGTAGCCCTCACCTATCCGGATGAGTATTGAGATGTCTGGGTCCTCGTCACCGATGATACCTTGGTCACCTACGGGTGGATCTCCACCCGTATAGAGTTGGACCGGACCAACTCTGCTCCTACAAGTCCGCGCTTCCCCCAAGTCTGCGGCCGTACCCACTCTGCCTACGGTAGATGAGGCCGAAGAAAAGGCGCCTTCTCCAAAACCTTTGAAGAGGAGAATGAGATCAGGGACGGAGTCTCAGTCAACTCCCGAGGTCGCGCCTGCCAATCCTCCTCCCTCCGAGAGTGAGGGTGTTCCAACTTATCGGACCGGGATCGCCCCTGAGTCCGAGAACTCTCAAGTGCCCCCAGACGTTCCCTCGGAGACGGCTCGCAAGGGGAGAGCTTTTGAAGAAGTTACCGGGGAGGCACTTAGGGCAGCGGAGGAGGTAATTCAAGGGGTGATTCCTTCGAATTCGCTAATCCCTCCACCGGCCATAGTGGAAGATCCTCTTCTTAGCATCGAGGATCTTCTCGGAAAGGAGCATTCCGATCCGGCTTCTACTCTGCCGGATGCTCCTCCGAGGTAGGCTTCACTTGCTCAGAACCTGACCCAAACTTCGCCTAGGTCGGCTCACTTCACACCCATCATCCTCGACGATGGTAAGTAGACGCTTCCTGCAAAAATAGAAACGTGATGAAAAGCATAAATAATGTTAGAATACTAACCTACTTAATGTTCGCAGATGAATTTTTTAATCGATTGGGGCCCTCAACTTCGGCGGGATCCCCAACTCAACAAACCCTATCCTCGAGTCTTCCACCGGGTACAAGGACAAGGGGAAAATGCCAATAGAAGACGCTTCTCCTTCGAGGACTACGCTCACGAGGGAGAGCGATACTCTACGCGGGGAAGCGACGACTATTTCATCCTCCAGGGCGCCGGCTGAAGAGTCCTCGAGGGAAGAACCTGCCGAGGTTCCTAAGGACCCTCTGGAGGACTTCACAGTCCCCCCAGCTGGGACTCCTTTTGACGAGGGATCTTCTACTCCCTCGGGGTCCTTCCCTTGAATCCCTAATCTCAGTCCTATGCTGGACGAGATTTGGTCCAAGGAGAGCTTCAAGCGGTTGTCCAAGGAGTCGCTCCAAGCCGGCAACGGGAGAGTATACGGATGCTCTCGAGGGTAAGATTCGCTGACGCTCTTCCCTTCGGAAATTTCTACGTTGATTTCTTAACCCCTTATTTGTTGCACGCATTCCTCGCCAATTTTGTCTACTCCTAAAGAACTGAGGCCATCTTCACCCAGGGTCAAGAGGCCTTGCTTCACCTTCGCGCGGAGAACGAAAAATTGGCTGCCAAGCTCAACGAAGCCTCCTCTAAAGCGGATCTCTCATGCGAGATGGTAGAGCTGGAAACCACTAGCATCTGGCATACCGCGGAGTTCACGAGGGGTCTTGATGAGGAGGTGGCCAAACTCCGGGAGGAGTTAAGTAGAGAAAGAGCATCTCGCATCGAGAAGGCGCATAATCGAAATAAAAGCTGGACCAATTCCCGCGAATTATTGCGAACTATCCGCGACTGATAGTGGCATATATTCAGTCGCCGATAGTTGGCGCGAATTTTTTTTGGCACTAAATATGCGTGCCATTCCCATAGCTTTCCGCGACTGATTATTCAGTCGTGGATAATTTTTTCCGCGAGTGAACTGTCACTCGCGGACAATGGTGGGAAAACTGAAAAGACGCGCTCAGTGTTAACTTATTCGCGATTGATTTATCAGTTGCGGAAAAGGTTAAATCTCTTCCCGAGGTAGGAAAATAGGAACGTTATTACGCCTCACTTTCTGCGACTGATATATCAGTCCCTAATGCTATTATTCGCGACTGAAATATCAGTCACAGAAAGTCCCCGGAGTTTATTTTGATATTTTCGTTTCAGTTCTCCATTCTCTCTATCGCTCACTCTCTCTTTTCTCTCCTCGCCTCGAACGCCGCCGGCCCCCATCATAAGCTGCCGTCCTCGAACGCTGCACCTTAATCGAACGCCGCCGCCCTACCATCGAACACCGACTCTCGTCGCATGCCGGCCTCCTCGAACCTCGCCCGTCCTCGAACCCCGGCCCTCCTTGAACGCTGTCGTCTGTCGCGAACGCCGGCCTGCCATCCCGCCGCGCGTTCATCGCGCCGCCGACCGTCGAACTTTGCCGCCCTTCGGCACCGCTGCTGCCGCCGCCGAACTTCGCGCGCTGCCGCTGTCTCCGACGTCGCTGCCGTTGCCGCCGCCACCGCCGCTGCTGCCGTTGCCGCCACCGCCGCACTCCGCCGGCTGCCGGTAAAGTTTATTTAATTTTATTTGTTTTATAATTTTTTTAATTATTGAATAATGTAGTTATGTTTTATTTTTAGTTATTTATTTTTTATTTAATTTTTAATATTTTATTAGTAAAAAAATATTAATTAGATATGAAAATGATAATTAGTAAGGAATGAAATTTGAATTAGTAACTAATTATATATTAATTAAGTAGATTAGTTAAATTATAATTACTTAGTTAATAATCAAATTAAAATTTAAAATAAAATATTAAAACAATAAGTAAATAACTTAAATAATAACTTAGAATATACATTAATAATTATAAAATAAATATATAAATTAACAATACTAATTAATAATATAACAAGTTATAAATTAATAATGTAAACGTAAATACTAATGAACTAGTAATTATTAACGCAAATAATAATTAATTCATATTTATTTAATACAAATAATAACGATGATAATAATGAAATAATCATTAATTTGAATTTTTAATAAGTAAATAAAATCAATTAATAAATATAAATACAGTTAAGTAATAAGATAATTGCTAACACACTAATAACTTAAATATTAATAATATAATTAATGTAATAATTAATAATAAATTTTTACAATATTTGTTAATAAAATAAATAATAATAACAATTATATAGTTAATAAAGTTCTTATGAAATCTACAGAGTAACAATGGATAAGAGTTGGACTAAAATGACGAATAGACTTAATAGACGGTATGTAGATGGAGCGAAGGAGTTTTCAGAAATGGCAAAATTATATGCTGACGATGAAGGGAGAGCATCATGTCCGTGCATCAAGTGTTTGAATGCGAAGGGTCAATCGACTAACACAATATTTCATCGCATTGTTCAGTTTGGTTTCGATCATTCGTATGATGTTTGGGTAAATCATGGTGAAGTACTTCCGGGTTTTGAAAATATCGAAGAAATTCACGAAGTGGTAAACAGTGGTGGCGAAGAAGATAATGACGACGTGGAAGACTTATTGAATGATGCTTTTCTAGGTTCAGACGATGGAGGTGGTTATAATACCGATGAAGGGGCTAATCGTAGTGCTCGACATGATGATCCTGACGTTGAGAAACTATTTGACGATATGGAGAAGCCAGTATTTCTAGGATGTGAAGATTTTTCAGTTTTGAGCTTCCTATTGAGGATGATGCATGTGAAGGTGACATGTAAAATGTCGAACATAGCAATGGATATGATGCTGCAGCTGCTAAACGAAGCTTTTAAAATGTCAATTTTGCCAAAGAATCATCATAAGGCGAAACAATATTTGCGGTCACTTGGTTTGGGCTACGAGTCAATCCACGCATGTGAAAATGATTACGCACTATTTTGGAAAGAGAATGAAGATATGCAGTTCTATCATGTTTGCAAAAGTAGTCGCTGGGTGGAAAAGAGGACGTCGGAGAGGAAAAAGGTTCCGAAGAAGGTTTTACGTTATTTTCCTGTTACTAGCATATTGAAAAGATTTTACAGCTCGAGATATACTGCTAAAGAGATGAGATGGCATCACATAAATAAATCGAAGAAGGATAGGGTTATGAGACATCCAAGTGATGGAGAGGCTTGGTCTTATTTTGATGCAACGTTCCCTGACTTCGCCTCCGACCCGAGAAATGTACGACTTGGGTTAGCAAGTGATGGTTTTAACCCATTGGAACTATGAGCTTGTCTTATAGTATGTGGTCGGTGATGTTGATACCTTATAACATGCCGCCATGGAGGACTATGACGGCTTCGTCCTTTATGATGACTTTGTTGATTCCGGGACCAGACAGTCCAAGAAGAGACATAGATGTTTATCTTCGTCCGTAGATCGATGAATTGAAGATTCTATGGGAAACATGAGTCGAGACATATGATTGTCTGTCGAAAGAAAAATTCAACATGCGTGCTGTGCTTATGTGGATAGTGAACGAATTTCCTGCGTATGGGTACTTATCTGGTTGGAGTACAAGTGGCTACAAAGCATGTCCTACCTGCAAGGAAGATACGTCTTCTGTTTGTTTGAGAGACAAGGTGTCTTATATAGGTCATCGACGGTTTTTACCACCTGAGCATCCGTGGAGGAAGTCGCGAGATTTTAACGGTAAGACGGAAAATAGGAGGGCTCCAATTGAATGCACTGGAGAATACTGCTTGAGACAGTTGGAAAACATGCCTTTAGTGTTTGTAAAAGTTGGAGGAAAAAAGAGAAAACGAGATTCGCGTAATTTGAACTGGACAAAGCGAATCATTTTGCTTGAACTTCCTTATTGGGATAAGTTATTGTTGTACCACAACATGATGTCATGCATGTAAAAAAAACTTATGTGATAATTTATTGGGAATAGTATTAGACATTACAGGAAAAACAAAAGACACCGATAAGGCAAGATTAGACTTAGAAGATATGAATATTCGACGGGAGCTTCACTTGATTGAATCCAATGGTCGATGTTCAAAACCTCCAACAGCATATGTGTTGAGTCGGACAGAGAGAAGAACATTTTGTCGTTTTCTTAAGTCCGTACGATTTCCTGACGGCTTCGCTTCAAATTTGAGCAGAAATGTTCTTGAAGAACAAGGAAAACTTTACGGTCTTAAATCGCACGACTGCCATATATTGCTGCAGCGTGTACTCCCAATCGACATTCGTCCTTTTCTGACTAAGAAAATACGAGACACATTGGTGGAATTAGCACAATTTTTCCAGAAACTTACTGCTCGAACATTAGAGGTTCAAGATTTGAAGGCTTTGGAAGAAGGTGTTGTGTTGGTATTATGTAAATTAGAGCGCATATTTCTTCCTGCTTTTTTCACAATAATGGTTCATTTGTGTGTTCATCTTCTGCGAGAGGCCATTTTAGGAGGGCCAGTTCATTCGAGATGGATATATCCTATTGAGCGGTACTTAGGATATTTAAAGAAATACGCCCGCAATAAGGCAAGACCAGAAGGCTCGATTGCAGAAGGGTATATTGTCCAAGAGGCTATGACATTTTCAGCTCAATACTTGCGTGTCATTCAATTTAAATTTTCAATGCGTACACGAGATGGTGAGAAACTCCAAACATAAAAGAAATTATGCTTTGGAAGTGTTTCGTCCGGTTGGTCATCCGATTGGGAAGAATGATTATAATTATTTATCGACAGATATTTTGGACAAAGCAAAGTGGTTTGTACTTAACAATTTTCCACAAGTTGAACCATACTTAGAGTAAGTAATCCAATTTTATGATTATAGTTTCATTATTAACTTATTCATGGGTCATAATTTAAGTGTTTTTTTTTTAGTGAACACAAACTGATTTTGCAACACCAACTCATATCGTCAAATATTGACCAACTTCAGCAATCGTCATTTCCAATTTGGTTCCAGGAACGGGTAATAATAATACTTAAAGATTCTATAACGCTTCACTTAATGTATATGCATATCTTATTTGAAATATTTAAATGCAGATTGGTAAATTATATCATGAGAATCTGTCAGATGTATCTGATGAACTGTATGCACTATCTTGTGGTCCGGATGCTCGTGTCAACTCTTATAGTGCATACGTTGTCAACAGTGTCAAGTTCGTCGTTAAGTCACGCGATGATCGGCGTCAAACCCAAAATTGTGGAGTTGTTAGTGCAGGAACACATGCCGGTATTGAAGATGATTATTACGGATATTTAGAAGAGATTATTGAGTTAGTCTACATTAAAGGCTACCAGTTTGTTCTATTTAAATGCAAATGGTTTGATACGGATCGACGAAGGAAGCACGTTATATATGAGCCTCATTTTATTAGTATTGATACAAGTCGTGAAGCGTACAAGGAAGATCCTTTCGTCTTTGCAACTCAAGTGCGTCAAGTATTTTATATTGACAATCCTAGCAAGTCAAACCCAAATTCGAAAATCATCCAGAAATTTAATCATAGACACTTGTGGGATATCCCTGACGACCAAGAAGATGTGGAACGGTTGTTGGATGAAATTGAATCACCGTCAGATTCGCGCACTATCTCGTTCGAAATGACCGACTTCGACAATGTCACTTTTGATCGAGACGATGTGCCGGCAGAAGTTGTAGATCGGGCCGTTGTTGTAGAAGATGATGGCAGTGACGATGACATAGAAGTTGATGAAACGTTAGAAGAATACAATGACGAACCGATTATTGAAATCGATAGTGACGATAATAACACGATCACTGACTGCGATGTCGTGCAATTAGACGACGAGGAAGAATGAATGTGAAATACCAACTCTTACATTATACTTAATACTAGCTTAAAAATTTAATATTGTAATATTTAATTTTGATATTGTAATATTTAATTTTGATATTTGGTTGCAGATCGAGATGGTGCTATTTTTTATTATATGTATTGCCACCGCTGCTGCTGGAGGTGGATCTGGCGACGATCTCACACGCCGACCGTGGATTCTGCCAGGATCCGGTGACTCGTCCTCGTAAATCTTTACAAGGTGTACAAAAATTTGACAATTAACATTTTAACAAATATAAATTCAAAAAAACTTAACAGAGATTCCTAGAAGACGCAGACCAAGTGTAAATCGTCAAGCTGCAGCCCAACTTGTTGGTAGTACCCCTGGTTCACGCATTCAGCTTCAGCCAAACGAGCACACACTGAAGTTTGTCAGAGTGTCAGCGGTGTGGTTCGCAACCGAGTGCGGCATTGTCGTCCGGCGAGATTGTCCGATGGAGCACCATTTCTGGAAGGATGTGCCGACCGAAGTGAAGGCGAGGATGATTCATCGGCTAGCTGTAAGTATAGTAAATTACAAATAATTAATTTATTTATGATTAATTATGTGAAATTAAATATGATCATACTTACTTGGCATGAGAGATTCACTATCCAGATGGACAACGCAAGGTTCATGCTGATCGTCGACACCCAAGTACACGTCACCTGGACGCACACAAGGAATGATTTGAAGAATCATTGGGTAAATGAAGACGGTGAGGACGATCTAGACAGGGCTCGAGCGAGGCCACCTATTAATGCCCGCAACGTATAAGACTGGAACCACTTATGCAATCACTGGATTGCAGACCAGGCCAAGGTAATATAGTTTAATATTATCTATTGCGATCAGTTATTAAAAAAAACTAACATCTTCATTTTGCAGTGTTATGCATTAACTATGAGGAATAATCAAGCTAAGCAGCTCGATCAGAGTAGGCACGGAGCCAGATCCATAGCTGACCACAAATTCAAGATGATACTAAATTTTCAGTTTGCATGTTATTTGAAATATATTTGTTTGCAATTTGACGATTTTTTTTTGAAATTGTAGATCACTCCCGAGTCACAAACTCCACCGAGCCCCATTGAGATGCATCACAAGCTACACTACAGGGGTGGCTGGCAGAACGATCACGCAAGAAACGAATATGTAAGTCTATTTTAGTTTTAAGTTACTTTTGTTTAAATGTTATGTTACTTAAAAAAAAAACTTATCTAATCTTTTTATTTGAAGGAGGAGATTATTAGTCAGCGTGATGAGCGTCTGTCTCAAATTACGCCTGAGACGCAGCTCACACAGGAGCAATGTTTTGACTTGGAAGCCGAAGTTATTAGGAGCGTTTGCGCCAAAGAAAAGACAGTGAAGTCCAGCTAGATGGCGGGATTTGGGCCAGTCTTGAATAAGAAGGATCGCGTGGCTTTGGCGTTGGCACCGCAGTCTGGACCGTCAGAGGCCGATATTCTTCGAGACCAGCTCGACGAGGTAAACCAACGACTTGCTGCAACTGAACGAGAACTCAGGGAATCACGCCAGCAAGCAGCAGCCGAATGACGTGCAGCTAAGGAATAGTGGCAGCCGAATGACGTGCAGGCAGCAGCCGAATGACGTGCAGCGAAGGAACGGTGGCAGGCTAGTAACACCAAATTTGACGAGTTGACGGAGTTCCTGCGGGGCACGTTTCCTACCACCTTCAACATGGGCCGCACTACAGATGGCTCGAGCGGCAGTGGCATACAACGTCAGCCTCCTCTGCCAGATGACATCCCAGACGCCGATTTAGAGGAAGATTAGATAAGTTTCAGACTTTTCTTTATCATACTTTTTTACTTTAGTGGACACTATTATTTTTATTATATACACTATATCAATTATTTGTGCTTTTTTTATGTATTTATATTAGTTTTCTTATACTATAGAGTTATTTATATAAATTAATTTAGTACGAAATAAAAATTAATTAAAAATAACTAATAAATAATATTAAAAATATTAAAATTGAATTAAAAAAAATTAAAACGAACTTATCTGCGATTGAAAAATCAATCGCAGATAGGCTTGCGGGAACTGTCCGCGAGTGAAATGTCACTCGCCGATAGTTCGTGTGGACTTATCCCCGACTGAGAAATCAGTCGCGGATTGATTATCCGCGATTGATTATTCAGTCGCGGATGAGTTTGCGGCAAAATCGACTCCCGCCAAAAAAAGTTTTCGCGATTGACAATTCAATCGCGAATACTTATCTGCGAGTAAGCATCCGCGACTGAATTGTAACTGATTTTTTCAGTCGCGGAAAAGAATCCGCGAGTAATTCTTAATTTTTCACGACTGATAAATCAGTCGCGGAAACCCTTTTTCCTACTAGTGGTGGCCAGGTTCAAGGGAGAGCTGAATAAGGAGAGAGTGTTGCGGGAGGAGGCATGGAAGACCCTTGAGGATGAGCGCCGAGTTCACGACGAGAACCTTCTCTCTGAGAGGACAGCTTTTGATGCGGCGCTCAAGGAGGAAAAGGGAATGAGAGTAGCGGCCGAGACGAGGATTCAAGGGCTCGGAGATGAGCATAAACCGGTTCGCGATGAGCTTAGCAAGGCCGAGGATGATCTCAACGGGGCTAGGGCTAGGATCCGTACTACCGTGGTGGACTTCAAGCAGAGCCTTGTCTTCGAAAGCTACATTGAATCGAGGAGACGACAATGGGTCTCAGATTTTCACCGAAGCGAAGGCTTTATAGTTGAGATGCAGCAGGCTACCCTCGCGGGTGCCCCGACAGGGTGTTGGATAAGCTCAAAGCTCTTCATCCTAAATGGAACGTCTTTGCAGAAGTCAGACGTCAATTTCCACGCCCGCCTGAGTCGCCTGAGTAGCTGCCTTCTCGGCTTTTTGTATTTTTTTCTCTTTTCCTTCGGGGTCTTTCGGACGCCCATCTCTTGTAATCTCTCGTATAAATAAAACTTAGTTTTTGTTCACAAAAATGTCTGAGTATTTATTTCTTTGCAACTCTAACTTTTGACTTTATTTTCCGCTTGTTTCCCTTTACTAACACGATGAAGCCCCTTCGGGGTCGACCATGTTAAGTTACGTCTTCTTCAAGGAAAACAACTCAAATCATGCCCTCTCAGAGGGTCATAATTAAAACAAATTAAGCGATTAATTAGACCGTAACCTGAACATACTTTTCTCCAAAAAATGCTCTGTTAGTTTGGGTTCTTCCTTCTCCGAAGGATTATCCCCATCCAAGCTCTTTCTTCGAAGGTAGATCTTGGCCAAATCTAATAGCCGACGAAATTTGTAAGCACCATATTGCTCACAACGGTCCCCGATGCTTCTTAATAGAGTATGGCCTTTTTGCTTATATGCTTCCGTGATCAAACTTATTCCAATTTTCTAAAATTCTCCTAAGTTTTTCACACCTCAAGGTTCTCCCTTTAAGCATACCTAGATCTTCTACCTTCTCTGAAGAGTAGAATGGTTCTATGAGCAAATTAGCCAAACGCTTCCCAAGTTAATCCCCGAATAGGTTGATACCTGACAAGAAAAACCTTTGTGTGGCATAAAGCTTCAACGATTAAAGCCTACGTAAGCCCTCTGAACTTATGCGTTCTAGCCTCGCACGACTTCGAAGTACCTATAGGGCGTACCTATTTCTTTCTGGTACCCCAGTTGCCCCCTGTCTCTCTGAGCGCTCATGCGGTCAAGGAAACAGTCGAGGGTGTTGTTTCTAGGAATCATCCGCTTCGCGGTTCATTCCCTCATACATCGAGTTTATAGTCTACTTCGTAGTTTTTTTTTAGAATAAATTATCGAAAACTGAAATCTTGGCACCAAACTTGCGGAACTTTTATTTATAACTGATGGATTATCAGATTTATACAAGAGGATAAAAACAAAAACTAATTGCAAATGAGGAGAGCCTATTGATAATATTTCTTGAGATGCTTCGCATTCTAAGGATTCCTGATTGGAATCCCAGCGAGGTCTGCAATTTGGTATGCGCCCGATTTCAACACCTCGGTGATCTGGTACGGTCCTTCGCACGAATACCCAAGTTCTCCACCTCCTAGCTCCTTGGTGTTCTGAAATACTTATCTAAGGATGGTATCCCCAACCTTGAACTTTCTTTCTTTCACCTTGGAGTCATAATATCTCGCCATACGCTCCTTCTGGGTTTCTATTCGGATCCTCGTGACTTCTCTGCACCCCTCAATCATATCTCTCTCCGCGGCTAAAAGTGAGATGTTAATCTTTTCGTCGAAATTTTCGTTTCAGAATGAAGGGACTTTCACCTCTGCAGGTATCATCGCCTCGCTGCCATATGTCATGAAGAAATGATTTTTCCTAATGGCCGTTCTGGCGGTGGTGCGATAACTTCAAAGGACTACAGCAGCTCTCCGGCCCATCGTCCTTTGAGTGTGTCGAGGCATCTCTTCAGGGTCACTTGATAATCTTATTGACGGCCTCGACCTGGCCATTACTTCGTAGATGGTAAGGAGTGGAGAAGTCCTTGTTGGTGCCAAACTGATCACAAAGGTCCTTCACTGCTCGATTATCGAATTGAAGAGCATTGTCCGAAACAAAGGAGTGAAGTATCCCGAACCTGTAGATGATGTGTTCGCGAGTGAACTTGATCAGGTTCTTCTTAGTGATGGTTGACAAAGGAATAGTCTCGGCCCACTTGGTGAAGTAATCTACCGATACGATGGGAAATTTAAGCTATCCGGGCACCGTCGGCAGGGGTCCAATAATGTCTACTCCCCACTTCGTGAAGGGCCACGGACAAAAGATTACTGTGAGCCGCTCTAGATGTGCTCTAATAAGTGCTGAATACCTCTGACACTTGTCGTACTTCCTTGCATAATTGGCGGCATCTTGCTTCATCGTGGGCCACTAAAATCCCTGCAATAAAGCCTTATGTGCAAGGGACTGTCCCCCTGAGTGATTTCCACAAACTCCGTCGTGGATCTCACTTAGGACTTCTTCGGCTTCCTTGTCGTTGAGGCATCGAAGTAGTGGTGTTGAAACCTCTCTCTTGTATAACTTGTCATTTACCATCAAATAGTGTTCATCATGGTACCTGACCCTCCGGGCCTGTTCTTAATCATCTGGCAACTTATCTTCCTTCAGATAGATTATATCATCCATCCACGAAGGCTCTAAGTTGATCGCCTCCACAAAGTCTCACTTTGCGATACTTAGTTTGGGGATGATCTCGACTGGGACTAGGCGAAGAAGCTCGGTATCTTTGCTAGTTGCAAGCTTTGCCAATGCATCCACGTTCGAATTATCTTCGCGTTCGATGTGCTTTATTTTATACTTGAAAAAGTTTTGAAGCTCCACTTTGGCCTTTTCCAAATATGCTGTCATCCGATCATCACGAGCTTGGAATTCACCTGAAATTTGACTTACAACTAAATTTGAGTCACTACAAATTAGAAGTGAGTCTACCTGAAGTTCCTTGGTGAGAGTCTGAGGCCGGCCAATAGTGCCTCGTACTCTGCCTCGTTGTTCGAGGCTTTGAAGATGAATAGCAAGGCGCTGCTGATACAGTGGTTCTCAGGGCTAATCAACATAAGCCCCACTCCTGAGCCATTCTCATTCGATTATCCGTCCACGTACAGCTTCCACTTCGGGGGTTCTATTTGCTGACCCCGATCCTCCTTTGAAGAAAAGGTAAACTTGGCAATGAAATTCGCAAAAACTTGACCCTTGATCACTGTCCGTGGCTGATAAAGAATGTCGAACTGTGTTAACTTGACTGGCCATTTTATAAGTCTGCCTGAGGCCTCAGGCCTATGCAGTACTTGTTTCATTGGATGATTAGTGAAAACAACCATCGTGTGGGCCAGGAAGTAATGGCAAAGCTTTCTGTTCGAGATGATTAGAGCTAGGGCAAGTCGCTATAGCTCAAGATATCTGAGCTCATCGTCGAGGAGGCATTTGCTGACATAGTACATCAGCACTTATACTCCAGCTACTTCCTTGACGAGCACTGAACTGATTGCATGCTCTGAGACTGCGAGGTAGGTGAAGAGTTTCTCCCCCAATAATGGCTTCGCCAAAATAAGAGCGTGCCTAAGGTATATCTTGAGCTCTTGGAAAGCTCGTTCACATTCCTCGGTCCAAACGAACTCCTTACTGTCTCGGAGGACGTTGAAGAAGGAGAGACACTTGTCAGTAGACCGAGAGACAAACCTATTCAACGCGGCGATGCGCCCTATGAGCTTTTGGACTTCTTTCCCTCTCTGAGGGGACACTATGTCGAGGATTGCCTGGATTTTCTCCAGGTTGGCTTCAATTTCTCATTGACTCACCATGAAACCTAAGAACTTCCCAGCCCTGACTGCGAAAGTGCACTTATTTGGATTGAGCATCATGGGTTTGTTGAAGGTTGGAGAAGGTTTAATCTAGGTGCGTGACTTGACCTCGCGCTGCTGCACTCTTGACCAGTATGTCATCGATGTAGACCTCCATCGAGACTCCCAGTATCTCCGCGAAGATCTTGTTCACCAGCCTTTGGTAAGTTGTCCTAGCATTCTTTAAACCGAAGAGCATGACTCTATAGCAATAAAGTCTACGATCGGTAATGAAGGCAGTATGTTCCTCGTCTCGAGGGAACATAGGAATCTGATTGTACCCCGAATATGCGTCCATGAAGCTGAGGAGTTCATGGCCAGCGGTCGCGTCGACTATTTGGTCAATTTGAGGCATAGGAAAGTTGTCCTTCGGACAGGCTTCGTTGAGGTTGGTGAAATTCACGCAGTATCTCCTTCTTCCGTCTGGCTTAGGAATCAGTACGGGATTTGAGACCCAAACGGGGTACTTTACTTCGCGAATGAACCCCGCACTGATTAGCTTATCGACATCGTCTTTAAGCGCTTGGGCTTTCTCGGGGTCGAGCGGCCTCCTCTTCTGTCATCGGGTGGAGACCCGAGGATCAATGTTGCGACGGTGGCACATTAGCTTGGGGTCTATCCCCTTCATGTCGCTGTGACTCCATGCAAACACGTCTCGATTACGGCAAAGGTAGGTCACGATAGCCTTGCGCATCTCTGAACTTAAAGAAGTCCCGAGTTTGATTTTACCCGCTGGTTCGTGAATATCAATACCCACATCCTCCATTTCTTCGGCTGGGCCTGTTAATTGTTATTGGGCCAGCAGTCGAGGGTCTAGCTCGTACCGGATCTCGGGGACCTCGATGGTGAAGGCTTTCTCGGTCAAGCCTGCTTCCCGGCTGTCTGCTTTCCCTTCGAGTCTGCGGGAGCCGATCTGATGCTCGTTGTGTAACACATCTAAGCTTCATATTGATTCCTCCGGACAACTCCGACGCCACGGGGTGCGGGAAACTTTAGGTAGAGTGATAAATTGAGGTAGCTGCCTTCAGGACCAGGAGGGTAGGGCGCCCGATGATGGCGTTGTATGAAGATCTGCCCTTAACTACTATAAAATTAGACATGGTGGTCGATCTCTTCAGCTCTTCACCAAAAGAGATGGCCAATTCTATGCTTCCCTCTGGGAAGATAGAATCTCCTGTAAATCCCTGGAGCGGACTTGCAGCCGCTCGTAGGCTTTGGAGACTTATCCTCATCTTCTCAAGGACATTCAGATACAGGATGTCCACCTAACTGCCATCGCCTATTAAGCAACGGTAGACTAAATGGCTCCCGATCATGGCCGATATGACCAGAGTGTCATGATGCGGGAATCTGACACCTTCGGCATCAATATCCATGAACGAGAGATCATTCTCGGATCTTCGAGGGGGATGCATAGGTTCCTTTACGACCTGAAAAACTCCTCCAGAAGGCTTCTGCTACACCTCCCGGGCATAATCCTTCATCGATCGCTGAGAGTGCCCCTCAGGATAAGGACCTCCCGTGATCGTATGGATTTCGCCATTGATCTCTCGATTAGGCGGGTTCCTTACTCCACGGTCCGCGTCCTTGCATAATTTCGAAAGCTTCTCTCGGCAAATGAGATATTCTATCTCATCTTTCAAATCAAAGTACGTTGTGGTAGTATACCCACTCGCATTGTGGTACAAGTAGTACTTGTCCTTATGCCTTTTCGGGACTTTTCCCTTCAAAGGCTGAGGGGGTAAAAAGTCAACTTCGCTCCGCGAGTTGACAAATATTTCCTCTATCGAGGCGATGAACTCGTGGTACCTCACGTACCGCGGTTTACTAGCTCGGGTCGCCTCGATCCCCGGTATTGAATCGCGAGGTCTCTTCTCCTCGCATAGTAATTGGCTCACGCCCGTAGGGTTGTCCACGGGCCTCTTCTCTTTCCGTCGGTCCCCTCCGGGGTTCCCTTTGATGGTTCTTGCAGCCCCGGACTTCTTCGAAGTCAGGGTCTCTGCGTTGACATAATTCCTAGCTCGATCAAGGAAATCTGAATATGTCCGTGATGGTTTCTTATTGATCGAAAACGCGAAGAGCGTATTCTTGTGAACCCCGGAGTTGGCGGCCAATAGTAGGGCATCATTCGATGGATGCCCCACCTCCACCGTGGCCTTGGTGAATCTCTTCAGCCAGGCCTAGAGGGTTTCTCCATCCCCCCTGCTTAACTCAGGAGAGGTAAGCAGGATTCTAGTCGTGTCTCCATCACCCCAAGAACTTTGAAGCGAACCTTGCTCTTAGATCCTGCCATCTTACTATAGAGTCGGCTGGTAGCCGATACCACCACCTTCGTGCTTCGCCTGAGAGGGTCGTATCGAATAGTCGGCACTTAATGGCATCAGAATAGCCATAAGCGCATGACCACGAGGAATAGACTCTCAAGTGGTTAGAAGGGTCCCATCAAACAGGGTTACCTTCGGTAGCCTGAGTCGATCGAGGATGGGGGCGTTGATGATGTCTTCAGTCAGGGGAGTGACATCCCCGTCCAGAATACCATCGCGGGCTCTCCCGTCGAGGAGCCCTCGGAGATGCTTGATCTCCGCGGCGAGAACTCTTGGATCGCTTGGTCTTGTCTGTTAGTGGCGGTAGTCGCTGACCCATCGCGGAGTCGATCCACAACCGGAGGTCGCGCATCTCCGATGCGGACCCTGGGTTGTGCTGGGGCACGTCTTGCTGGCTCCTGGGGGAGTGGGCCCAGTCTGTCAAAGACGGGTCTGGATTGGCTTGAGTTCTCAGCCCTGGCGGCTGCTCTCAAGCCTCCGGCTCGGGCCGCCGGCGGCTGCACTTCTCTGGAGTGGGCCGCAGGCCTTCGTTATTGGTGCGTCTCTCCGGTTGCGGGGGTTGTGGGCTTCGGCGTCTGACTCACCGTCGGACCTATCCTGCTCAGTCGCGTCGGCACTTCCGGTAGCCAACCCGGCCGCGGCCTTCCTCTGCTCCGCTTGGTGCCGTGTCTGGAGAATGTCGACTTGCTCCTCACCGGTGAGGAACAACGCCTGACTTTAGTTTTGGACCAAAGTCTCCACCAGGCCGCCCATGCGTGCCGTGAAATCTTCTACACTCTTCAACCTCTGCTCCAGCAACTCCTGCTCGGAAGCCATCGGGTTTTTACCAGCGCGTTGGGTGTTTGGTGCCATTGATCTCCGATCAATTAACAAAGTCCAAAAAGAAATCTCAGCGTAGGGGGAAAGAAAAGCGAGAGCCCTCCCTCTAGCGCTAAGCCGTTGGTGTGAAATTTGTACCAACGCCGTGATCCGCACCTATAGACGGTGGTGCGGCAATGAAAAGAGATAAATTGGCCGGAAAAAGCGGAAAAGTGGTTCGGCCCTCTTCCGGAGTAATAGCCTACATCCACTTTTCTAATATTTCTGGTAAATTCATTACAGAGATTTTGACCAATTTTTCTCCCAACACCTTTTCCTTTCTCCTTCCCTTCCTTATATAGGTCAGGAGAGAGGGATGGGTTAATGAGATTTGACACCCAATATCCTAAATCCCGAGATTAGGTGACCAAACATAGTCATTCATAATCCCTTAAAGTCCGAGATTAGGTAGTCAAATACGCTTACAGACTGTCATCAGGAATTGAATCTCTACAATAATAATCACGGGTTCTACGGGACTAGTTACATAATCCCCCACGATCGGGGTCAGATGCATTAGTACAAAAAGGACCTAAACTACCACGCGCGAACCCCATCTTCGATCGGGGGTCACCGGCTTCGCGGGTCGAGCCTTTCGTCTTGAACGGTCCTTGCTTCCTTTCCGAGGTTAGCTTCGCGAGGTTGGATCATCTTCGAGGATCCTCTACCTTCTTGTTCGTCAATCCCTCTCAGATGGTCTTGTCATAAAATTGATACTACATCTGGTGGTGCTTCTTCCAGTTTATCTTCGAGGGTGCAAGATCGAAGGTCACATTCGACAATCCTCGTACACTTTTTGTCCGGGGCAAGCTCCTGTGATGACGTGACATTGTTGCGCTGTTAGAAACGAGCGCTTGTTAGCATCAATTGCTCTTTGGGGACTCCGCCCCCGAAGCTATAATCGTGAACGAAAAATCACTTACAACAACTACTTCTTTTATTAAAACAGTCAGAAAATATTCATTACATCTGATTTCAAGGGCATATTCCTAACTGAGAATCATTCTAGTGTTTGGGTGCAAGCATTGAATTCTTATGAGTTTATTATTCACAACGCCAAAATGACGTAGTTTTATGTTTTTTATGTATGAACATTTATAATATTTTACACATATTTTAACACCAGCCAAAGGGCTACGATGGGATTGGAATTGAAAACATAGGTCTAATTTTTGTATTATGGTAAACTGTGTGGCATTTCAAAAAAAAAAAAAAATAGCGGCAGTTTATGGTATTTTCCATTAATATTAATAGATTTCCACAGTTCCTAAATATATCAAGATTTTGATGATTAGATCGTCAATTTTTAGATTTAATTTATTTTTGACAATTTGTATTTTACATTTTATCTAATTTTTGACGTTTATTATTAATTCGAATTGATCTGTCAAATTTTATACATTTAAAATACAATGATTTAGAACAAAAAATTAAGGGACAACTTGCCAAATTCAATGGCGATTGATGTAATTTACTCTTACCTTATCTCATTATTTAGCTCTCACTAAATATTTGTTTTAGTGTAAAATAAAGTAAAAATTTGCATATTTTAAGATTATGATACAAGAAATTGTAATTACTACACTTATGACTAAGATAAATCTTAAATTATATGATACAAAATATTCGGCAAAAAAAATTTAGCTAGAAGATGTGTCAATTTTTTATTAAATAAAATAAAAATAAAAATTTATTTTATTGTATTTTTTCTGGCTAAAATTTATAGTTCTACACTAACATTACTCTCGCTAATATGCAATGACTTCCAAGATTATGCAATAACTTTCAAGATTATGCAAAGACTTTTGACTTGTGTACTTATCAAATATTAGACTAAGTGAAAAGTAAAAATTTTAATTTCGCCCTTACACTACGGAGGATTTGAAAATTAACCTTCAACATATTAAAAATTCACATATATGTACCCTGTGATATTTTTATGCAAATTTTTTATGTGAAAATATTAACAATCCCTAAATTCACTTAAAAATTGCAAAAACTAAAAAAAATAAAATAATTCATACGTACATTCATTTTCAAAACTGCAAAAATTGTTCACATATTCACAATTAGACCATGTCCAACGTAAATGCTAATTCCAATTTGACACCAAAAAATTTTAAAATGCTATATTTGACATAGAATACTCTAATGATTTTGATATAAATGCTTTCACATTTCATGATAAAGAATTAGCCAATCAAGACTCATTAAGATATCGCATTATGCTATATTTGGTGTCAAATTTGAGGTCAAATATAGCGCGCATTTGCCAAATTCGACATTGTAAATAGCATTGGATTGAATAATAGTTTATATCAAGAGAAATTATAGTGAATACCCAATTTTTAAAACTTAATGTAAGTTATTACCCAATCTTTTGAAAAATGTAACTAACTATCCAAAAAATGCAATTACTTACAAAGTGGTAAGTGGTAGTAATTCACTTTGTTACCAAAAACATGTGCAAGTAATTCACAAATTGATTAGAAACTCAATTACTTCAAAAGTTTGGGTATTTATTTTTATTATTATATAAATTCTGGGTATTTACCTACTTCACCCTTATATCAATATAGCATGACATTGGAGATGCTCATAATCACATGTGAATTCATGATTAGTTTTTGTAGTTTTTAAGTGAATACATGAGCATTTTTTGAAGTTGATAAGATTTTTAAATGATTTTATAAGATTCTTAATATTTTAGTGTAAAATTTCATGTCAAAAAATATGGAATGGTACATATTAGATAGTTTTTAATAAATAAAGAAATAATTCTAAAATTTTCAAAATGCATGTACGAAACTTGCATGACATGCAATTATAATTTAGAAAAAAAGAAAATTGAGTAAATAATCATATTTTGAATGATGTTTCAAGAAAATAATTAATATTTTGATTAATTTAAAAATTAATTATTTTTTTAATTATATGATAATGCACATTTATTTTATACCTTTTGCTTTTTTATTTATTAATAACTGATAACTTAATTTTTTTAATGTAAGCCATTTTTTAATACATAGATGAAATATAAAATAGGCCCTTATAAAAATAACAATTCGATGAAAATCGAAGGTTCGAAGACAAGACACATATCAGCGGAAATAAATACGGTGCGGATCACTTTCAAAAAACAAAAAAAAAAAAAAAAAATACGGTGAGGATCTACAATCTACAAGGACTTAATAGTAATTTTATAGTTCTTAATTGTTCAGTATTGGTCCAATAATAACGAGCATAGAGAATCAGCGCTTACCACAGCTTGCAACCAAGTACTCGGAACTTGTAAAAACCGTTTACCACTCGGCAGACAAACTCGAAACCACACTCTGCAAAACCACTTTTTTCTTTTCTTTTTCCTTTTTTTTTAATTATTTCGGCAGAGGAGATTGAGATATACAGTACTAAATACGCTTTTATTACAGAACCCAGCACCCTTATCATGCGCCAGTGGTGTGTACTGGGTCCCTTAACGTACGCCTAACCCAGAGAAAGAGGAAGTGAAGAAGTACACTTCTACTGGTAAAGAACGGAGGATCCGAATTCAATCATCGTCATCAATCAGAGAGGCACAGATGGGTCCCATTGAGAAGCACTGAGAGAGAAAGAAGAAAGACTTCTGTTTTTCTGCTTTGCTCGCACTGACCACAGCCGATTTTGCACAGTGCCGTGCACTCTTAACAAAGTTAAGAGCGTCTTTTTGTGTTTTTGAGGCTTCACAGAGAAGGGGTTTGAAAAAAAAGGTAGGAGTTTGAGCTATAAAAGATGAGTCCTTTTTGTGTTTGAAGAAGTGGGTTCAGGTCAGATTTCGGATTGGAAAACTGGGTTTTGTTGGATCTGAAGAATCTTTTGATAGGGTTTTCATGCAAAGGAAAAAATAAAAATAAAAACAGAGAGAGAGGGAGAGAGAGAAACCCATTATTAAGCCAAATGCCTATGATAAGTTGTGTCATGCGATGGAAGATAGAGAGACTGTGGGTGGGTTTGGGTTGATGAGATTTTGAGGAAAGGGAAAGATGAGATCAGAGAGATAAGGTTTTGGATTGTTTCTTGTGGATATTTAGGATATCATATTATCACTTCACCAACAAAAGGAAAAGAAAGAAGAAGAGTAAGAAAAGCTACAATTTCTCTCTCTCTCTTGTCTCTCCTATTATTCTCCGTTTGGTGTATCAAAGCTACCTTCTTCTTTTTTTGCTTGCAAAAAGCGACCTTCTTTAATTACCCTATAGCATAGCTACAGCTCTTTTGTCATTTTCCTTTGCCCAAAAATTCAAAAGAGAGAGAGAGAGAGTTAGCAAAAAAGACAAAACGAAACACTAACAAGATCAGCAAAAACAAACCCCTCAATCCCTCAAAACCCTCCCAGACCTAATCGACGAACTCATATCCTTCCTTCTCTCAGCCATGGCGAACCGTTGGTGGGCTGGGAATGTTGCCATGAGAGGCGGCGGAGCGTCCGCCGGGGGCGTGGACTCGATCTCTTCGCCGCCGTCGCTTCAGCTCAGGAACGCCTCGGCCGCCGCAGACGAAGACGCCATTAACAACGCTTCGACTCCGACGAATAGCAGCCCTGCGAAGGACGACGAGATCAACAGCCGCGGCGACGGAGACAGCTCCGGCGCGGGGACGGGCTCCGGGAGGCGGCCGCGGGGGAGGCCTGCGGGGTCGAAGAACAAGCCGAAGCCGCCCGTGGTTATAGCCAAGGAGAGCCCCAACGCGCTGCGCAGCCACGTACTGGAGATCGCCAGCGGCAGCGACGTCGTCGAGAGCATCGCCGCCTTCGCGCGGCGCCGAGGCCGCGGCGTCTCCGTCCTCTCCGGCAGCGGCATTGTCGCCAACGTCACGCTCCGCCAGCCGGCCGCCCCTGGCGGCATCATCGCCCTCCACGGCCGTTTCGAGATCCTGTCCCTCTCGGGCGCCTTCCTCCCGAGCCCCTCCCCGCCGGGTGCCACGGGCCTTACGGTCTACCTTGCGGGCGGACAGGGGCAGGTGGTGGGGGGCACCGTAGCTGGGGCGCTTGTGGCGTCGGGCCCCGTGATCGTCATCGGTGCCACTTTCGCCAATGCCACATACGAGCGCTTGCCGCTCGAGGAAGAAGGCGGTGGGGAGGGATCCTCGATTGCGGTGCAGCATTCGCAGCCACCGCAATCGGGTTTGGGAGGAGTTTCGATTAGCAATAGCGAGCAACAAGGCGAAGAAGAAGATCAAGCTGGAGGAGGAGGAGGCGGTGGCGCGGTTCCAATGTACAATTTGCCGCCGAATTTGATGCCTCCGCCGCCCCCGCAGCAGCAGCCGAACAACGGGCAGAGCGTGCCTCACCACCACCATCAACACCAACACCATGACATGTTTTGGGGTCCCCCGCCGAGGCCTCCTCCGCCGTCTAATTACTGAAGAAGCTAGAGAGCTTAGTATTACTGTTGTGAGGATGGTTAATTGATGTTACTGCTGATGATCACTTTGATTGATTTGTCTTTGTGCAAAATGGAGTGGAAAAAAAAAATGCTTTGTTTTCGTTTCTTTAATCTTTGTTGTACGAACATCATTAGCTTAATTAGGTTAGGAGTATCAGGACTTCAATTTTCGTTTGATGATGATTACCAGTCTTGTTTCTTCGTTTTGTGAGTTAATCATGTTGATTTGTTTATTTCTCATTTTGAGAGCGCTATATATAATATCTCTCGTTGCCAGAAAAAGAAAACAAATTATTGTTATTCTTTATTGTAATTATTATAACCTTTTTGATTTGCCATTTCCACTTATTGCTAATCGAATTCAACTTGTTGTATAGAGGGAATTCGTATCTTTTCTCTGTAGAAGCAAAGAAGCCGGCTCGAGTGAAGAAAATGGAACTGGAGCAAATGATTTGAATATGAACATTGCTGGGTTTTGGGTAAGTAAATATTTGATTTTGTGTCATCTTCACAAGTTTGGATCTTTTCTCGTCTTTATCTGTCACCTTCTTTGTCCTCCAAATTTGATTTTAACGTATACAGTTAATATTTTTTTCTTTATCATGTTCTATTTTATTAAATTTTATAATAATCAGTGTTAAAATTTTATTTGAGAAACAGAAAAAGAGATCCAGAAAAGAGAAAAAAAAATTGAATTATTATAACTTGCAACATTCTATATTTTATGGAGAAATTAGATGTTGTTTATAAAACCTTGTCTCCCACTTTGCCAAGATCAAGAAGTTCATAAAGAAAATTATTATTATAAATATTATTATTGCTAAACCCAATGGTATAATTAAGTCAAAACCTACTTTGCGTTCGGGTATAATTACTGTCCAGCTGCATATGTATATATGTAGTTCCCGAAATTGTCTTCTTACAACTAGGCGAGCGCTGTCTCGTTTTCTGCCTCTTAAAGAAAATTTCAACATTTAAACAAAACACTTGAAGTTGAACTATTTTATCCTTATATTTTATTATATTTTACTATAATTATTTTTACTTTAAGTGTCAAAATTTCATTAAGAAAACAGAAGACAAGAATGGGAACAGGAACACAAAATCTGAATTCTGTTATTGACTAGTCTATGAGTGGAAGTTGGTTCAGATGCTTTGAACTTGCCATGGATTAGGGTTTTACGGCCGTACAATAGTCATGCTTATTATTATTGCTATTTGCTATTTTGGCCTATAGTCATGAATTGACATTTCGCACTAATGGGATGCCATTTATCCCACATGACAATACAATGCAATTCCTTATTTTTCTGTTTTTCCTTTTTATTTTTTATTTTTTTTTATGTGGCAATACACAACTCATTACTCATACACTATATATATTGTTATCACAATACCGTTCGTCAGATCATTAATTTTATGATCGTGTGTTTAATAAAGGCTGTAGGGAGATGTAGAAATTGCATTAATAAAGTAAGATATTGGAATTAATTACAAGTTGTATCTTTTCTAGGTCATCAATATAGCTCTTGAATTTATTTCAGTTAATTTGAACTAATCTTATGCAAGGGTTGTTTTGTATACTTGTTTTTGTAGTTTTTCCTCCTTTGCTATATATATATATATATATAAACAGTATAGTAATTGTGCTTTATCAGGATATTTATTGTGACTGATTTAGCTTGTATATAATTGGATAAGCATGAAGAGACTTTTAGCGGCAGTAGAAATTGGGGTTCACAGTTAACTAACTCTACACTGTCATTATGGGTTAACAAGTTGATCATTATAAGGAAATAATGTTTGTAGAACAATACCATGACGTGGTCAAATTTCATGTACATGTTGAGACTTGAGAATGACTCTGAGTTGTACAAACTGGATTATTTATGGCATTTAAGCTGCATGGTTATTTATATGAGTTAGATTAAGAGTGCTCAAAAACTCATACCTAGAGAAAATTTTAAAAAGGAAGCAATTTTAATCTTCTATTGAAAAAGCAGATATAATGGTCTGTTAACTGATTTTGGTCACAAATATTGTTGGATAACTGTTGAGCAACGTGGGAGATGAGAATGAGCGTTAAAAACTATTTATTGTTGTGTCTTATTTGACGTTCTGTGGTATAGTTTTCATTTATATGTAAACAAAGAAATTTGACTTTTCATTTCAAAGTTGGTGTTATTAGCTCATGAGAAGAAGAGATTTTCCAATTTGGGAGCTAAGAATAGAAACGGACAGATATGGTCAAGTCACCATATGCTCTCTTTGAAGAAGTCCTTGATATAGGCTTCTAAGGTGTTTATGAGAGAAAACTAGCCATTGAAAAAAGTGAATAAAAACAAAACGAATTGACTGCGCGATGCGTTAGCTAGATATTAGAGAAAACTATGGTCTTTAACATCTAGGAAAAGTAAAAATATATTGTAGTGTTTAAGTTATTAGCAATGCCAAAAATTTAAATGTGTTTGTGACATTTATTTTTACTATGTATTTGTTTTTTTACTGTTGATCTATGTTACTATATGCCTTAAAATTAGACCAACTCAATTTTTGATTGGTCTTTGTAAATGCATCAGCCTATCCTTTTCATATGGACTTTTTGCATTAGGTTGTTTTGACATCCCAAACTATGGATTACTTGTGAAACTAACAAGCCTCTCTAAGCACTAGTGGTGATATCTATCTGATTGACCTTTACATGTTGAATATTTCTTTATATATGTATCTGGTTGATCTTTACATGTCGAATAATTCTTTGTTACATAGACATAATTATTGATAGGGTCAGTTAGGTAAATCGTCATTTTGAATTGTGTGTTTTTAAAAAATTGCCAAAGTTTCAAAAAATTTAAAAACTAGTCATAAAATATGTAAGAAATTTTTTATAATAACAAAAATACACATAAAATTATTGTCAGAAAATTCTGAGTCGTGTTAGAAATTTTGTCAGAAATTTTCGACAGGGCTAGTTTTTAAATTTTTTGAAACTTTGGTTACTTTTTTAAAATTATTTTGTAACCTGTGGCTATTTTCTTAAAATTCCCTTATTGGTTAACGTTTTTAAATTGATCGTCTTTGTAGTTTGTATTATTGTGGTCTTTCCCAAAATATTAAATTGAGCCTTTTTGACATGGATTTTTGGCAACAGCTCTAAGGTTCCTGAGAATTCAACTGCTTCTGTTTGGATAATATCTTAAGAAGAACTGTTCCGGCACAAGCGCTTACATTTAAATTCTGTCGAAAACTAATTTACAACTTTTATTCATAAAAAGCATTAATAAATTTGATATAAATTAATCTCTCAATTGTTTATTAATATATATCTTAATCATGGGATAAACTTTGTAGACGTTTTAATTAGTTTTGATTTATGAGAAGTGTTGATAAAGATCTTCGTCCAAGTCATTTCTAGAATATGATTTCTTAATAATAATTCATAGGATAAACTTTTAGAGTATTTTTGCTTTTTTTTTTTCGTTAATTCCTTATGCTAATTAGTATTATCATGGAATTGCCTGCTGTTGTTGTATATTCTTGTGATTTTTGAGCTATAATAACATAAGCTGATAAAATCTTAATTTTGCTTGATTGGAAACCATCAGATAGATTAGAGAAATATCACAAAGTAGCTCGTGATAATCTGGCATAACCTAGTAATTTCACTTAATATTTCTTTATTATTTTGTTCATTAAGCTCCGTAATTAGCTTCAAATCCAAAATCTTGATGTTAATTAGTCTAGTTAGTTAACTAATTTGCTTTCTTACTTGTCCAAGAATATGATCATGATACGTTAAAAGATTTCGTATAAATCATAATGAATAATTATCGGTTTTTGTTATTTGACAAATACACAGTTAACTAAGAAATAATATATATAATTATTATACCCAAATTTTACATTTTTTTTAATAAACAGTACGGACCACAGATTAGGAATTTATCTCAAGAAAGTTGACACACGCTTGATCTTTAGCAGCTTATCAACTAGGTTGATCTTCTGCTAAAAAATCCTCTAATCTGCAGTCGAATATAGAAATAAAAAAAAATAAAAATAGTACAATAAGTTCCAGCCTAGAATAGGGCAAACAAATCAACAGAAACAGAGTGGGGGCCTAAAAAAAAAGAAAAAAAAGGTCCTATAGGATCTTCCCAAACATAATGAGGCCTCGTTAAAACCTTTAGAAGCCAAAAAGCTAGTTGGAAAGACTTCCAAAGGAAAAAGAGTCCATGATCCAAGATTAAAGCTGCGGGTTCTTAAACTTATAAAAAGGAAGAGGAACCATATCTCTATAAGTTGAGCGTTGGATTGTTTTAGGAGCATGGAACCATCAAGTGTTAACACCTTCATCAATCGACATATAGGCGAGTTTATTTGCAACACAGTTTCCTTCGCGATAGATTTGTGAGATACGTACATTAAGGTTCTTAGCGTATTGTACATTAAGGTTCTTAGCGTATTGTAGAGCTCTAATCTATCTATTTGTAAACTTCCAGGGAACACTATGTGAATTATTTTTGACAAATAGAACCACATAAGAGGAATCAGTCTCTAACCACAAATAATTCAAACTAAACTTGTGCGTAATTTCCAAGGCAATCATAAACCCAAACAGCTCAGCCTCAAAAGCATATCTGATTCCCAGACTAACAGAGAAGCATCCTTTCACAAAACCATTATAAGTATGAAAAAATCCACCACATCCAGAGCATCCAAGAGCCGCTCTGGCCGAACAATCTATATTCATTTTAATCCATCCCGGAGAAGGCAAGTTCAATGAGACAGGAATAATTGACGGGCCTTTGGACGAGCTACCTTTAATCCCCAAATTATATATGTAGAATAATAAGGTCTTTTTGGCAATTGTGCATCCATCATGCGACAAAATTGTTACTTTCCCTCAAAGACGCCAAAATCCAACCTTTGGACGAGAAAAAATTCTATTTTTTATCATCAAAGACTCTCCTGTTTTTGGTTTGCCAGATTTTTCAGCAGGTGGCGGTAATCCCAGAAAGCCATAAGGATTTTATTTGAGGGCTAAAGTCATCCTTTAAAGCATTACAAAAAAGATGCTCAAAATTCTTCGAGAGATCAACATGATTCGAAAACCATGATGAAAGCGCTGTTCATAATGCATTACTGAATGAACAGTGTATGAAAAACATGGTCTATAGATTTTGCATCCTCTTCACAAAGACGGCATATACTAGCCATATTAATACCTCTTTTCTCTAAATTATCATCAGTGGGCAATCTCTTTTGAATGACTTTCCAACAGTGATTAAAATTCTTCCATAGAGATCGGCTCCATTGTTTCTCAGAGCTAGGACCAACGTAAGATTGAAAAAAATATCTTACTAGAATAACAAAATTCTACATAATTAAATAAAGGGTCTATTTGCTATTTGTTATTTGCATTGGTATTTGACCATTTTTAGCTTATATTTTAAGAAAATAACTAATGTTTAAAAAGTTAAAAGAACTAGCCATTAGTCTATTGAAAAAAAAATAGTGCATGTATGAAGGTAAAATCACGGTATATATCATATAGTTAAAAAAATAGCTTTTCTCTTAATTAATATAAATGTTAATTATTTTTTTAAAATATCTTTTAAAAAATGATGATTTACTTAATATTGTGTTAAATAAAATAATAGAAGAAGTATAATATTTGAAATTAAAAAAAAAAGAAGATGTATAATATTTGAAATTAAAAAAATATGGCAAAAATGAAAACATGTAATCTACAATTGTATGCATCAAGATCTTTTGTCTTTTTTTTTTTCCTCTGTCATCAAATAAGATTTTTACACTTAAGTAAAAAATAATTATTATATAATATAATAAAATAAAACGTGACTAAAAGTTTAATAATTAAGTGTCAAAATTTTATTCGGATAAAAAAAAAAGAGAGAGAAAGATGACAAAGTTCTGACTCCAATTGTATATGCATGTGACTTCGATTGCACATTCTAAAGAGTGAGATGTGTGGCATCTATAATGAGCCAGAAGATAAAAAATCTAACATCAAATAGTGATCTTTATTTGGAGCTTTTAATAAATTATATTTTTATTACTAACAGCTGAAGAAGCAGCAAATTAAGGACAAAAAAAAAAAAAAAACAGAAAAACAGAAAAAGAAACCATAAAATGTTGAGCAATCTGGAGGGTGTTTAGATACTAATTTAAATAAATAAAAAAAATTCTAACGGATACAAGTTTACTATTTAATACATTAGAAATAGATTTTTGACAATAGGTAAATGATAATTGAGTTTTTTAGGCATTTTTCCAAACTTTTGGGTAATTTTTTTAGGATTTAGCCCTAAAATGTCGAAATTAAGGATTTAACCATAACATATAACATAAAATATTACATGTAACATATATACGTGTAAAAGTCATGTAACATTACATGTAATGTTACATGTGTTACATTTTATGTTACATGTAACGTTAAATTTAATGTTACACTTTTTACACATATATATGTTAGTGTAACATAAAATATTACATGTTATGGCTAAATCCTTAATTTTGTAAAGCTATGGCTAAATCCTTCAAACTTTATCTTTAAAATGGCTAATTGCTTAACTGATCCATGATAATTTCACAAAATAATAATAATAATAATAATAATAATAATAATAATCATTTCTTTACTTTTTTCACTCTTACTTAACAACTTTGAAGAAATTTAAAACAATTTTCTTGTTTTACTCTTCCCTTCTCTTTTATCCGATTCATCCTTATTCCTTGCCTAATCTCCTACCAAACATACCCTAAGTTTCCATTTCTTTCGGCTGTAAACATTGACTTATTCTAAGCCTTCGCTGTCTTAATGTTCTTTCACTATATATTTACCTCCTTTTGCATTAAACGATTAGAGTAACTTAAACACTGAATATGAGAACATAGTCCTAAGCGCTCTTCCTTTAGATATAATGAGCTAGCTTGTACAAATTTTTGCAAGAGTCACTAAGGATTGAAACCTTTGTTCATAAAGCCACCATATAGTCCATTACTAATAGGTAGGCATGCAACTATGGAATACATAGTAGCGGGCAAAATTTTGCCCGGAAAAAATACCGGGTAAATTTCGGGTAATACCCGGATGGTAAAACCGGGTATATACCCGGAATTACCTTAGACAATTGGAATAAACAGTATTACCCGGGTTATTCCATCTTTTACCTGGTGATTACCCGGTTTTCATGACTTTTTTTAGTCATGGCCAATTTTTATGTTCCAATTTTCATGTGCAAATTTTTAATTCTTGTGCCATTGTGGCGTGTAGTGGCGTACGACAATGTGTGGCAGTGTGGCGTGCGTGAAGGCGTGAAGCATCTGCGCAACGCAGTGAAGTGAAGTGTAGTGTAGACTGTGCAGCGCAGTGAAGCATCTGTGTAGTGCAGCTAGGCATGCAAGTGTGCAGCGCAGTGAATGCAGTGTGCAGTGGTAGCTGGGCTGGTAGGCGTGGACCGTTGATACTTGATAGGCATGAATGAGCATTGAAGGCTGTGGCTGTGTGGTTGACTCGGCATAGAGAAAAAAAAAATATTCTAACACTTGTAAACTCATTCTATAAATTGAGTAACTCGGCAAGGCAAATGAAAAATCAAATACTCTTCAAACAAAAAACCATTCAAGACAAGTGCTCCTCATTTTTGTTGTTTGTTGTAGTCTTTATTTTTGTTGTGCTCTTCATTTTTGTTGTGTGGTTGCCGGCCTCCTATTCTGCATTAGGTAAGTTTTGTTATGTTTAAGTTTAATATAGTATAATAACTAATAAGAACTTAGTTTTATGATTAGTTACATTATTAGTTAGAATATTTAGTAAAATCACGTAATATTTAGTTTGATAATTAGTTAAAAAAATTACATAAATATTTAGGGTAAAATTTATACAATAAGTTGTTATTATTTTAGTTATTGCATTACTAGTTATTAAAGTTTTGTTAAATGTTACTTAAATTCTTATTTGTTATTTTAGTTAAATTAGTAGTGTACTTAAAATTTATAAAACTAGTCATTGTTATTTTTTTGATTAAATTAGTAGTTATTAAAGTTTTGTTAAATTTTAGTTAAATGCTTTTTTGTTATTTTAGTTAAATTATTTTTGTTATTGTAGTTAAATTTTAGTAAATTTAGTAGTTTAGTTAAAATTTAGTTAAAGTAGTAGTTGTTAATTATTATCGTACTTTAAATTTTGTTATGTTAAATTATTATTTGTTATTTTAGTTAAATTTTTTAATAAAGAAATTAGTAGTTTAGTTAAAATTTGTTTGTAAATTTTTTTGAATAAAGAAATTAGTTGTTAGTTACTGTATTTTTAGTGAACTTATTAGTTGTACAATTAGTAGTCATTTTTTAGTAATATTTTAGGTAAATATTAGTTGTAATATTTACTTAGAATATTGTAGTTAAATTTAGGTTATTTTTTTATTACATATCACTAGTTATTATATTTTTTTTAAATGTTAGTTGAATCATTATTTGTTATTTTAATTAAATTAGTAGTTTAGTAAAATTTAGGTAATTTTATTTTAGTTAACTTTTTAAATTGTTAAATTAGTAGTAATATTTTAGTTAAATTATATTAAACTAATAGTTGTTATTTTAGTTGAAAGTTCAATTAGTAGTTGTTAAATTACTAGTAGTTTTTATTGTAGTTAAGTTTTTTAGTAAAATTTATTTAATTTGTAGTTGTTATATTTTAGTTTATTTTTGACTTCACGTAATAGTTCTTAAATTAGTAATAATATTTCTAGGTTTTTTTTTATTAAATTAGTAGTAATTTTTTTAGGAATATTTTAAGTCATATTTTAGTACTCATTTAATTAATTATATTTCGAACTTATTCTTATTAATTGCTTAGTTGAATTACTTGTTTGTATTTATTTGATGTTAGATATCGACAATGTATCCATACCAAGACTCGCATGCGCAATACAGCGATGACGATACCCAGGCAACCCACATCAGTCAGACGCAACCAAATGATCCGTGGGTTAAGGCGATGCAACAGCAGGGGAATGAATTCTTTGGTGCCCTGCAGTTCCCTCCGCACACCTTTACAGATAGTGCAGTCGATCGCGCCGGTCATATATTGGGTGCTCCTTCGACGGCTCTACGATTGGCCCCACAGACAAGACAGGGCGGGACGACGTCCGAATATCAACCGACGGGCGATTATTATCAGGGGATGCCGATATTTGCTCAATTTCGGGGACCAGACCACGATTTGGTCCGAGCGGGATACCGTCGACTTTCCTTGTGCCCCCGTATACCAGGCCAACACCAGTCCCGGACAGCCACCATTGTCCACCGCCAACAGCGCGGACCTTATTCGGATCTGAGGTCGGCCGGTCATCAGACAGAGCGAACGTCGACGGTTCATCGGACGAACCAAACGCTGCCGGTTCATCAGCGCCAGCTCAGCATGAAGAGGACGAGGTCCACGTCGATGAGGAACCGCAAGGCCGATCGAAGCGAAAGAAGTCTGCCGTATGGCAAAGTATGACAGAAGTCAAAATACAACAGGCGAATGGCACTTTTAAAACATACGCGAAATGTAAAGGGTGCACGAAGCTATTGAGTGGTCATTTCAGTCAAGGGACCAACCACCTACGGTATCACATCGGAAAGTGTGATCAACTTGTTGATGGTGTACCTGTGGGTAAGGAGGCAGCGACATCTGGAGCCGGGTTGTCCTCATCGTTCGACTCGGACCGACATCGACGAGACCTTGCTCAGTTCATCATTGCGACAGGCGCAAGTTTGAACTTCACCGACAATGCAGCTTGGGAACGGCTGGTACGAAGCTCGTTCCATGGCAACTATCAGCGCGCAAGTAGGACGACTACTCGGGCAGACGTGATCAAGTACTATGAGTGGAAACGAACGGAGATTATTAGATAGTTTGTGGAGTCATCTCAACGAGTGGCGTTGACGAGTGACGTATGGTCGAGTGGGACATCTCACGACTACATATGCATTTGTAATCATTTCATCGAAAAAGATTGGAACGTTCAGAAGAGACTCATCGGGTTCAAAGTTATGGATGAAGGTCATAGCGGAGAACAAATCGCTGATCAAATCTTACAGGCCATCAACGACTTTGGCGTTACAAGCCGGATTATATCCATCACCATGGATAACGCATCCGCCAACGACCGAGCAATTAACATTCTCCGACAGGAATTGAACTCGATGTCGGACCCATTCTTCTTCCACAGCCGATGCGTCGCACACATCTTGAACCTAGCGGTTCAAGATGGCCTGAATGAGCTGCAGTCCTCGCTTAAAGAAATTCGGAGGGCCGTAAAATTTTTGAACGGGTCGCACCAAAGCGAGGAAAGATGGAGGAGAGCGTGCAGCTCTATCGGTTTGGAGGCTAAGATGATAGCCACGGACATTCCCAGTCGTTGGAATTCGACGTACTTAATGCTGCAGAGTCTCATTCCGTTTCGCGATGTGTTCACCGTTTGGTACAATAACGAGCGGCGACAGAATGTGCTCGGCGAGGGGCATTGGGACGACGCTACCGTGCTATGCACGTTTGTTCAGGTGTTCTACACGACGACAACGAATCTG
The DNA here is from genome assembly GCA_018132145.1 of Boehmeria nivea var. tenacissima. Taxonomy (NCBI): domain Eukaryota; kingdom Viridiplantae; phylum Streptophyta; class Magnoliopsida; order Rosales; family Urticaceae; genus Boehmeria; species Boehmeria nivea. Next base: position 6,467,206 of record CM030875.1, on the reverse strand, counting down.
TCAGCATCATTGCGCCCAACATCTCTGGCTGTCATGCACGAGCTGATCCTCATTGGCGAAGTCTTGAAGACATACAAGGGCCACGAACGACTCGGGACGTCGTCGCTGCTACGGTAGAGAAGTTCCTTAAATATTTTTATCCCTTACCGCATCTCTACGCTTTCAGTATTTTATTAGATCCTCGAAGTAGAGTTCCTGGTTTGAAGACGTTTTTAAAGTTGTTGAAAAGGCAACTAGGTCCTGATTAGTCGAGCGATCTGGAAGGCCACACGAATGCATTGCAAGACGCCTACAAGCTTTACGAGCTACGGTATGGGGGAACTGTGGGATATGCCCCGATTGCGCAGACGTCGCCGGGATCAGCTAGTTGGAGGTTACTCCGGGAACAGAGTCAGTCAGAGGATGACTCGCCGTCAAGCATGAGTCCACCAGTATGACCCGAGCACAATGAGTTTAACGTCTTTTTGAATGTCCAATTTAACGACGTGACACACGACAACCTGGATCTGGTAGCGTGGTGGCGGATTCATTCAGGACAGTTTCCAGTGCTAACTCACTTGACTCGTGACATCTTCTCCATTCCCTTATCAACAGTGTCTGCGGAATCTGCATTTAGCATGGCGGACAATATTATAGATCCTCATCGAAGCCGACTAACACCAAAGATGGTTGAGATTCTCACAGTTGGCAAAGACTGGGAATTAGCAGACCTGCGTATACAGAATACGATAGAACAACACAATGCAGACCTATTTGAACGGGTTCAAGAGTGGTCACTCCAGTGATGTCGGCCGGCTCCCTCCCTCGAAACGTCCACCTCAGAATGTCAGTAGTGGTACCAAGCTATCGAATTTTTTTTTATTACTTGTAAGCAAATTAAATTTTGTACTATTCTTTAATTATTAAGACAGTTGTTATTCATACTTTATGTAAGTAATCTACACGATCATCTTGACTTATTCTTTACAAATAATATATTATTACTTAAATTACCGTTATAATTTATAATATATAACACTTACCAAAAACTTAGGTCAAATAAATTTAATAGAATAAAATAATTAATTAAACCTTAAAAGTTATAAACAATCAAAATAACTACAAAATTTTCCCATTATATCAATAAAATTAACATACAATCAAAATAAAATTACAACTAATAACATAATTATCAAACTAATTTAAAGTTACAAAAATAATTATCAATATTCATTTTATTTTTACAAAGTTTTTTATTGAAAAAAACATGTAAAAAAACCGAAAAAAAAACATTTCCGGGTAATTATCCGGTTTTACCCGGGAATTATTCGGCATTCCAACATCTATATTCCGGGAAAATACCTGGAAAAGTATTCCAGGTAATTTCCAGGTAATTACCCGGTTGCCATTCCATGGAACACGTTGGAATTCCAACGTTGCATGCCTACTAATAGGCACTAGCTAGCAAGGTCACTACATTTGATAGTATATATTAATGGTATATTATATTAGACTTGATTGGACATCAATCGATCGTTGGATTGTATTAAATTATATATGATTGTCTAATATTAATATTTAATATTATTACATTGGTGTAGTATTGGATTAGATTATTATTATATTTTTGGAATTTTAAAAACAAATGATAGGACATATAAAAGGATATGTTTTTACATATAAATATCTCTAGTTTTTTTACAAAATGTCGCAAGCATACTATGAGTTATAAAGTATATCACAAATATGATACCACTTTATCTACTCACGTCCAAAATATCTCGAGTTATCGAATCATGACAAAAATATATCTTATAATTGTCATATGTCGTCATTTTTTTCTTGAAATTAACTGTCATTTTTATAAAAACTATGAAATTTGATGGGTAAAAGAATATTTGGAATAAAAAAAGTCAGCAAAAATTAACAACGTTGGATGATTTTTTTTTTTAAATTTCCATATATATGAGGTATAATTGTGTTGTTTAGTAAAAATTAAGAGAATACTTATGTTGGTTGACAAAAATATAAGTTTATTAAAAAGAAACCTTCAAACAAAACTATTGTACAAAAGTTTATTTGAAAAACAAAAGTTATAAATTTTACAATAGAGGATATTTTTGTCATGGTTTGGAGATATTTGTGATTACTTTAACATTTAGGGTATGCGTGGTACAAATTTAGAGTAAAGTGTCTAATGAGAATCAAAATGAAAAGAAACACAAACAAGATTTGTATGGGTCAGGCTTTTCTAATAGGAATAACGCCACCGTTTCACTTTATGTAAGGGTAAACTTATAATTATACTGAGTGATGCCAACTGGGCTTAACCGTGCGAATCCAATGCATCGGTTTTGCACGCAAGAGTCCAGTAACGCACACTCAACATGTGAAAGTAATAGAAAATCACTTGCCACGTAAGCATACTCGAATAGTCACACACCTTGTGAAGGGAAAGAACAAGAAAGCCAGACCCCTATGTAATCGAAACTCTATAAATAGAGATCACATGTAATGAAAATGTAACTTGTTGCTTACTTGAGAAATACAAAGTATTTCAGATTTAGAGAGATTCTAAAGAGAATCCTGGAGAGAATTTCAGGAACGATCCTTTCTTGCTAGATCCGATTGCCCTTTGTTCTCAAGTGCCAAGCAAATTAAGTGGGGCACAATTAACTGTTTTGCTAGATTCTGGTGCAAACAAGGTTACTATTTAGTAGAAAAAAATAATCTTTAGAAAAAAAAAGAAGATAATAATAATAATAATAATAATAATAATAATAAGAGAATTTGATGCAACAACTTTTGGGTTGAATGAAGCTCACAATAAACAGAATTGAGTTGGGAGTAAAATTCAGATTTTATTCATACTGTGGCACTCCGATTCAAAAGAATTCATTTTGATATTTCAATATCAGCTCTAGTTCCAAACGATGATGTCTAGAAAAATTGGAAATAACGATAATAGACTAAGAGTAAAACGACATTGTGCTTTATTTAGGTAATAAATAGAGATTATTGTCACAAACAAAAATCAACTCAGGACTCAACACAAATTACATTAAAATCACTCTTTTACATCATTTTCCTCCACGAGCAAAGAACCCGACCCCGAGTCTTCAATAATGACAGGATGATCTTCCGGAGGGTGGTACTCTAACAAATCAACAACATTGAATGTTTTAGAAATGTGAAGATCAAGTGGCAGATTAACAATATAGGCTTTGTGATTAATTTTGTGGAAAATGCAGCATGGACCGATCTTTATATCCTTTAATTTGTGATCAGAACCAACAAGGAAGCATAGTCGATGCAAATACACCATGACTGAATCACTTTCTTGAAAAGATGTTCTCACGACAGTGATGATTTGTGTACTATGTGTACTGCTTGTATTGAGTATTGGCCTCTTTGAGCTTCTTGGTAACATCCTGATGAATCTAAATAACTTGAACAACAAGTTCGATGGCAGACTTGTTCTGAGGTCATGGAAAATCCACTAAGTCTGTAGATTACTTGGGAACCTTAGTGTTCGCGATAAACTAGGGCGACCGGTGGAACGATTAAGAACAATGTTGTAGGTGAACTCAACATGAGGTAGAGTGAAGTTTCGATTCTTAGGTTGATTACCAGCGACACTTTGCATCATGTCACCAAGCAAATGGTTAACCACTTTGGTTTGACCATTAATTTGCAAGTGATAAGCACTACTAAAGTTCAAAGTGCTATAAAAAGACACAGAATTTTTTAAGATCTGGCGGAGCTTTAAAAAGCATTTCAAAGGAGGTTTGGAATTGGAGGTTTTGTTTTGGCATGCGGTTAATGAGATAGACGACGATTGCAAAAGCATATGGCCAGAAGCAAAGAGGGACAGACGCCTGATGCAATAGCGTGAGTCCCGTTTCAACAATGTGCCGGTGTCGACGTTCTCAGTAACCATTGTGCTCGGGAGTGTACTAAGTAAGAGCGCATCGCCTGATATTTGCCACCACCATTAGTTAACAATGTTTTGATAGTGGTGGAGAAGTAATTTTCAACAAGACTTTCGAATTTTGAAAATGTTGATTGAACATCAGATTTTTGGGATAACGGGTAAAACCATATGTATTTAGTGTAATGATCAACAAAGATTACGTAATATTTGCACCCATCAAAAGATGAGACTGGGAAAGTCCTTAAATCAGAGTAAATAACATCAAGAGGAAAAGATGAAGTAATAGTAGAAGTTGAGAAAGGTAATTTGTGGCTTTTATTGATGTGGCAATAATTATATGAAAACTAGATAATTGATGTAAAGGAAAAGAAACTTTAAGTAACGATAACATGCGACGAAAAATTTGAAGATTTGGATGCCCAAGGCGACAATGCTAGGTAGCAATCGAATCTTTCGACACCAACGACGACAACAAACTATGCAAACTAGACCCAGACTGAGCACACTTCGGCCATATGTAGATGCCATCTTTACACACCCACCCCTTGAATTAAAATGGTCCCCGTACGACGATCTTGCACCTGAAAAATGGAGTCAAAGAAAAGAGCATTGACACAATTAGTAGTACAAAGGGCAGAGATCGAGATTAAATTTTTGGTAATTGAGAGAACAAAAAGAACATTGGTTAATAATAAAGGAGTCGAGGTGGTGGTTAAAGAGATCGAACCAGTGTGAAAGATCTCTAGGCCCGAACTATCACTAATTGATCGGTGGCGGTATACTAGAGAAAGGTTCGCTAGATCCGTGATGATGTTATAATAAGCACCCGAGTCCAAAATCCATTCGTCGGGAGGTGAATAGGATGTCGGGTAATTGGTGGTGTGAGCCCGAGGTAGATAGCTGCCAGTAGCAGGACTGGTAGGTTGCTGAGTCCAAGGTGCAACCACATATAATGGGTATTATGTTGTCGAATGTCCTTGTTAACGACATATTTAGCATTTTCCCATGTAACCACCACAATTTGAGGGGGGCAGACGATATGCCGATTGCGGAGACCAAGAGGAACTGGGTGACGGCCCCGGCGACCAAGATTGCCCGGTATGCGGTGCAGGGGAGCAGTATTGCAGGCGGAGTTGAGGAATACCAAACGGTGGACCTCCGCCAAACGATGAATTGGCTCCACGGTTCTGCTTATTTTTTGGTTGCCGAACCAGGGCAGCCATCGTCATAGCAGGTGTAGGTACATTGATGGTCAAAGGGATAGTCTTCAAGTTCGCTTCATGATTGAGGAGTTTTTCCAGCAACTCATCAAACACAATTGGGTTTTCACGAGCTTGAATTGAATTGGCGAGGCAATTGTAGCGGGAATCGAGACCTTCGAGAATGCAAATCAAGAACTCATTGAAGTCAACCTGAACGTTCATCAAGGCGAGAGCGTTAATGTTGCTCTTTATTTCCTGCATATATTCGGTCACAGAACGATTACCAATTTTTTGGTGGTTGAGTTGGCTTCGGTATTGTTGAATTCGACCACGGGACGGGGACGCATATGCTTTGAGAAGTGTCGTCCGAGCCTCATAGGATGTTGTGGCAGCTGAGACAAACGGGACCAGTGTTGCAGAGAGAGACCCGACAATGGCATTGAGTATCAACTGCTCCTGCTGAAACCAATACAAATAAGTCGTTTTTGGAATCAATATGGATGAGTCCGGCACAGTAATGGTAGTTGGCGGACATGGAATAGTGCAATCCACACAAATTATATCCATACAGAAGAGAATTAAATTGAATTCTCCATGTAGAGTAATTTTTGGAGTTCAATTTCAATGGCGGTTGAGGATTGGCAGGATCGACGGTCGACACGATGGGCGGCAGTGCAACGAGAATGGTAATAGTAGAAGACGAGGAAAGTGACGATTTAGAAGCCATGAGGTGACACCATACAGAGGACGCATTGACGGTGGCGATAATCGTCGGAAGGATTGGAGATTTTGTCGACATACGGCTATGAGTTATTGCCGGCGTGCGGCTGGATGGTTTTTATGTGAAGAAGAATAAAGCCCTAATGGCTCTGATACCATATAGGAATGATCTATTCAATTGATTGAATTAAACAAATAATAGTAGTATTTATACTACTTAATACAGGGATCGTTCAGTAATTACACTAAGCAAATAATAAAATAATAATACTGATAATACACTAATAGGCGCTGTCAAAAGACCTTCCAAAAGTGGATAACAAATTTGCTATCCCGGCAAAAAGTAATTGACGAGGGAATGCCTTGTAGACAAACAATTTCTTTGAAAAAGAGTTTGGCAAAAATAGCTCGCATCAGCCACTTATAACTACACCAAAGTATACTTTTTAATTGCTTAATTGTGTACATTTATTAGAAATTTTTAAAATACAAATACATGTGTACGTAATATTTTAATTATAATTTTTATTAGATTTATTTGTTTTGGTGTATTTCTATTTTAAAAATTTTTAATTGTAGTTTAAATAAATATTAGGATTGAAAGTATTAGGAATTTGAGTCAAGATGCTAAAACGTATACAAAAGTCCCAGAAGAATGCCTAGAAGTCAAGCAAGAGCCAAATAAGCCTTTTGTAGGTCCCGTGCAATCTGTCTCAGCCCATTAGCGCTGAGCATTTTAAGCCCCGTCAAAAGAGTAGCAACCCCACGCCTTCGTCAGCAGCCTAGCCTATCAGCCAATCCACTCTTACTCGCAATCAGAATGAATTTCGCGCACAAAGACGACTAGAGGGGCGCATTTTTCCACCTCACAAGCGCCCCAGTGGCACGAAATTCAACCCAGCATGTGAGCCCTGATTGTCCGCTATGTAGTCTACATCAGTAATCCTTTCACCAATCCAATCAAGCCACGTGTCCGCTCCATCCAAAGCCACGAATTAGATTTTGACACGTGGAAATCGCGAACCACCTTATTCTCTCTATGTGTGGCAATTTTAGATCCAAAACAATATAAATACTAGATTATTTAAAAAAATTAATCGTAATTTATTTGAGTCCTTTTTTGTTTTCTTTTTATTTATTTGTTTTTGAATTATTATTTTGAAGAAACATAAGTAAAAAAAAAATCCTCTTGCTCTCTTTATCATATTTTCTCTCTAAAATTGTTGTGAGAATGCATTGTAGGTTAGACTAAATCCCTAACAAGGCTAGGGACGATATTTTTTGCATAGGTTCTCTACTCTAATTTTGATTTCAAATTCTAAACTTCATGGTTTTATTTTTGCTATGATCTAAGCTCTTATTTATTTTCTATTTTTCAAATGAGCTTAGTCACGCTTGATTTATATGATTTTTGACGAATATTAATTCGATTATTTTTCTTATTTCGTGAGTTATTCTATTAATGCAATATTGCCAATTTGATACATTGTCGATTTGAGATGACTTGTAAAACAGGTGATCGAATATTTATTTTATGTTATTAATCATCTGTTGAGTTATTGCCAATTTTGATGCATCATCGCCTTAGGATAGTCTATGAAATTTATATTCATTATTTTATTTGAAAGAGTTTGTTCATAATAATTACATTTGTTTAAGTTTAGATATTTAATGATATATTTTTCAATTGCTTGTTTGAGATTTGAAACTTGCAATTGAGTGATAAATATGAATCAAAATTTATATTGGTTAAACAAAGCAACTGAGTGACTCCTGGCGTGTTGTGGGTTTTCTTATTGATTATCTATTTATTTGATTTTCTTTCCTTCAGTTCTAAACTTTCATTAACCTTGATATTTTTCTTTTAATTTTTATTTTTTACTCTTAACATTTGTCTCGAATTCTTTGGGTTGTCTTTTATTTTCACTTCCTTGTGAAGACGACACCGCTTCCGTTTTGCTAGCAAGATTTCTTTTGTTTTTGAACAATTTAGGTGTGGCCATCCACCTTTTTACAAGGAAGGAAGTGTGCCATTTTGGAGAACCTGTCCTCCACGACAAAAATATTGTCCACATGTTGAGCCGTCTTTGAAAAATCGATGACAAAGTTCATGGTTAAATCCTCCTAAATATTGGATTGATAGGGAGAGGAGAATAGAGTCCGGTATTTTGAGAGTGGTACGTAGCACATTGTCATGTATTATAACGCTAAACTAAATTACTTACTTGCTTCTTCTTTTTAGATATAAATAACTCTCACTTAAAAGAGCAAATGCTTTTGTTGCGCCTTGGGTGATCAGCAAGTTCATTACTATGGAGCTCGCGAATGAGGAGCTCACGGAGAGAACTACGAGGAGCCACAACTGGTTACCTTAAAATGATAGTCATTGACAAGGTGGTAATGAGCATGCATGCTAAAATTAGTGGAATGCAACCAAATTGGTACCGAGTCGTCATCGTACTCACACTGAATGGGAAAGGTCTCAAAACCAAGAATCTTATTATGTAAGACAATGAGGAGATGCGCATAACGACTAAGTCCATCGGCCTCCTTGTTTTGGAATGTAACCCAATGTTAAAAGACAATGGTAAATTTTTGCAAAAAGAGTATCCAAGGTGCGTGCATTTGATCAAGGAATGTTTACAAATTCACGAATTAGAGAGCGTGATGGTCAGAGTGCAAGATAAACTTCTTTAAAACCAAGAAGTGCTCCCAATGTTAAAATGTGAGAATGATGGCCAAGGGTTCTTGCTCGTATGTAGTCCAACTTTAGTGTGCCTCATAACTTTTCAAAGAAAAATTCCAAAGGCTGACCTATTTATAGCAAAACAGCCCCACTACCCACCATACTTGTATTAGTCTTTACCTCAAAGATTTTATCGAGATCGGGCAGCGCTAAAATAGGTGCAATATTTAGTTTCCCCTTGATTTCGTCAAAACTTTCAACTTCTGGTTCAGCCTAAATAGAACATCCTTATCGTAAACTATTAGAAAGTTGAGCAACTATAGAACTAAATTTCTTGAAGAATTGATGATAAAATGTTGCAAGGCCGAGAATCCTATGTAATCGGGATCGCTACTATTAATTTTTCGAATTAGGCTCAGGGTCGTCATCGTTAGGCGTGGCCTGAACCAAAACAGTCAGAATAGGCACTGGATCTGCAGGGGCCGACTGAGCAGGAAAAGAGAAAAGCACGTACAAAATAGAGTGCTGCATTCTTGGGTCACGATATCGGTCGGTAGATGCTGTCTGCGTACACTATGTACGCCCTCTCATAGCTCTAAACGTGCAAAAAAAAGGGATACAAGCGAGGAGGAGGGAAATACGGGTGAATACCCAGTGAATACACCTGCATACAGAGCAGGTCGCTGATGTGGAAGACGGGTTTAGTCTCGACCACCTCGAGATGGAAGTGGGCAGAGTATGAGCGGAGAGTCCCTCCAAGGTACTGGCAGAACATCTCGGCTCCACGAGTCCAAGTGGTCATGTTGTTGACCATGTGAAAAGTGGTGGTCATGCTAGCCGCGAGGATGAACCAAATATGTTTGTGTCTTACCTGATTCTCTCTCTCATGCTAGCGGTAGAGAGTAGGCCCTCAGAGCAAGGTCTGGGCCAGGTCAACCCGATATTCTGCTGGGATCTAAAGGGATCTCATACAGCTGAGGGTTCGCACTTTCCACTCTCGAAAAGGCGTAGTGTCTGCCTCGCCTGAATAAATGGGTTTCTCTGGCGGGATCAAGCGTATGCAATCCGCCATAGCCTGGGCGATGGGGACTGGTCCAACCGCGTTATGCTGGCCTGAGTCTAATGATGGCTCGTTCGAAGGCTAATCGATTTCGGACATCCTGCATCGTCACTTCGTAGATAATTGTACCCTAATACATAGTAGCAATTTGATCACTAACATTATGTCATAAACGTAGTGTCATATTGAAAATTGAGACCGTCTCACTATTTATTACCGATTAGTTTCACTATCTTATCTAAGATAGCTAGTCAAATTATTCACGTCTTATTCTCAATTATTCAATTTTTATATTATTCTAAACTGGGTATAAGCCTATTTTAGCCTAATGAAAACATATAAATATCATTAAACTGGATAAATATGTTTTACAGTACTAGCCAATTGATTGAGCAAGAATTTGTAATAGAACCTCTACGTTGATACACCTTTAGTTTGGTCAAACACTTGACTTTTTTGAAAGAGGTGAATGAAACCAAATAGAGGGCATCGTTAGAGTTATTTAACATGTTGAAACGAAGTCGAATGATGGTCTTCTATCGGCGTTTGAAGACCAGCATACTTGGGCGATTTAACAGACCTTTGCGTCATTGGCAGCATACAAATGTATGCAGCTACCAGAATAGAGTATGCACCTATAGAGACTACCACTATGGTCAGTGAGTCGAAAGGAATCTAACTGCTGGCTATAGGTCATTGATCAAAGATCCAGTTACATAAAACCTAAAAATAGGCATAAACGTATTTCGACATGCAAAACATGGCAACCAAGCGAGCATTATTCAGACTTGCAATCACCTCTCTTAGCCTAATTAGAGCCTCCTGAATTCAATAGTGTAGTCAATTTCATCATTCAAGGCCCATAACATGATAAATTTAACAGTCAAAGTTTTTGAAAATAGGACATCATAATTGAGGACTTGCGTGTGGTCGAGTCCCGAAATTGGTTAACGGCTTTTGTTTTCCATGACAACAACTTTAAAGCCCACTGTACAAATTTGAATTTGGTGGGCAACGATTGTACGTAACAATAATGAAGAATATAGTGGTAGCTATCGGGTTCACTTCGACGAATAGGGGCGACAGCTCGGCTCGTGGGTGGCAATAGTGGAGTCATCAGCCAGCTTTGGCACGGAATATCCGGTTCGTGGTCGGTGATGACAAATAGATGGTGGCTGTAGACCACGTGCGTCGGCAATAGGTGGTGAGTTGCAGTGGCTGTTAGTTCTAGTATGACAAATCAGTTCGTCCCAATCTCGACGGTGGTAGCGATTTCGTCTAATTCGGCCCCAAAACAATCAAACCCAAACAATGGTAATGCCAAATTTTCTCGAGCATTGTATAGCCAAATCTGGCGGATTTTAGTGTTGAACCTCCACTCAAAGTGTTCGGCTTGTGAAGAGTTTTCAACAACACCTCAAGTGCATCAATTGGACGCTCAATAGAAGAGTCGTGTGATCGGGAAGTTTTTGAACAAAGTTGACAAAGAGACAGAGAATACATGAGGAGATAAAGAAAGCGATCGATTGAGGATGAGAGGAAGACTCATGGATTGATGTGTTTGAAATGGAGGGGTAAACCCTCTTTTTATAACTAAAGTGGTGTGGAAATTTTTTTTTAAATTTGCAAATTTTAACAACATTTTAAGAATTCTTACAAATAAGTCTTTTGATATTAATAATTAAGCCCCGATAATATTTGGGGTTTGGTATAGAAATTTGGGATAAAATTTGGGAACCTAGCATTGCTCTTTTTCTGATAAACTAATTTTATGAAACTATATCTAAGTCATCAAAGATACTATGTTTAAAATTAAATAGGATATACCGTCTATGTCTTGAGGAGTGAGTTTGGCAAGGGGTTCAAAGGGTTGGTCTTTGCAACCTATGAATGAATGAACTTACAAACAAATGATTGAATGATCGCCGAGAATGGTAATTCCATAGTATTTAGTTTTCGATTTTATAGACATGACATCAAAGCCCAAAGTAGCAAACGAATTTTTAAGCAAAAATTTAACAAACACATATTTATGTTACCATTATGTACTGTATATGAATTTATTACGTGCATGATATTTACTTATAGGCTTCTAGTTCATTATATTATTTTAATATTTTTTGGATGACAAGTAGATAGTGACCGCACGAAAGCGAGGAGATGACTAGGCGGCTTGGTGGCCTGGTAGTTTAGGATATTTTAGAAGGAGATGTAATAGGTTTTACAATTTATTTTTATATTTTAATAAGTTTGGTAGCATAGTGAGGTTTTATCACAGGTTGTGACTCATTTTCTGTTATCTTTATTACTCTTTTCTACCGTAAAGCACAAAAATAATTTACTTAAGTTAATATATTTTTTTTAAGTAACTAGTTTTTATACACGCGCTCTGCGCATGGAAAGCACGTGTAAAATAATATAACCGATGAAGAAAATATAAAGTATATTTTTGTTAAATTTTTTTAAAAAGTGATATTTTGGTATATTTTTGTTAAGTTTTAAAAAAATATGATATTTTTGTTATTTTGAATAATTAAAGAGGTAATTTTATTATTTAATATAAATGCAAGGGCTTTTTTAAAATTTTATAAACTTAAAAAATAAAAATAAAAGCTTAGAACAAATAAATTAAATAAAAAATAGTTACGTTAAAAAAAAGTATATGACAATAGGTTTCAAAAGATTGAGAAAAATATTCTGAATCCAACCGTGACAATAAATTTTTTTTTCGAGATCATTACAGTTAAAAAATAGCTGTTGAAACGATTAAAACAAAAAAGTAAAAAAGAAAAAATGAATTTATAAAAAAACCCTCCAAAATTTATGAATTTGTAGAAAAGTCCCCCTTAAAATTATAAAAAAAAGCCCTTTAAAATTTCTCAAAAATCCTTAAAATAAGCCCTTAAATGCAATTTTTAAAAAAGAAATAAAATTTATAAAAATATATATATATATATATATATATATGAGATGCCATGTGTCGTCCACATAGGACGTCACGTGGCACTCCTTTTGTAACATGAGGGTGGCTACGGTGAAAAAAAACAAAAAACAAAAACAAACAGGAAAAGACAAAATAGATTAAACCCTGAACGAATAGTAATTTGTGAGATAGTGCACGGTAAACCCATCAATCCTTTTTATATATGTATAGATATACTAATACTTGTTCAAAAATTATAATCATCACATAATTATAAAATAATTTCAAAAGGGGGATTTTGAAGAATACCCCGGTTTGGTCCATTTAATAATTTTTACCCTGTCAAAGGGGTCTTGTTAATTTATACCCCATTTTTTATACACAACATATTCTAATTGACATTATTGCCCCTATACACTATTATTCTGATTGATTCTTTCAAAACCTCCAGGCCTTCAATAATGGAGTTCTTCCACACGTGAATTATCGGAGCCACCACTCACGGCCGACCTCTGCATGATCACTCTCGCTCGAACTCCATTTTTCTCTCATGCTCGCCGCGATTACACTCTCGCACTCACTCGCTGCCATCGTGCTCACGCTTGCACTCTCGCTCCCCGAAGCTCGATTACACTTTTATCGCAGAAACATGGACAACTAACAAGCTTTCTTCAAACAAGATCTGGAGCTTGCGATCCACGATGAAGGCAGAGTCGGTGTAAAAAAAGGCTCGGGAATCAGTGACTGGAGCTTCCGAGAATCAAAGATTAGATGACGGAGCTCGCCGATGTATAATTTTTTTATTATTTATAATTTGATTGTTTATTCATGGTTTCTGTTTCTTTTTCCAAATGATATATTACTTAATAAATCAATATATTTTCTCTTCTTATCAAATTGACAATATAATGAAGAAAGAAAAGTATATGGAGTTTCTTCGAATCATGTCACACATGTCTTAAAAGATGCGTGCAAGGTGTTTGATTGAGCGTCTAAGATAGGCATCTAATTATTAAAGACGATGACTATGTAGGTTGTTGTTGTGTGAGGATGAGAGGTGAAGAAAGACATAATTTTTTGGTATTTGCACAACTAAATATGATATTTTGGTATTGTAGTTTGAATGAAAACTACTCCCATATATTTTGGAATTTTCGTTTGTTTAAAATATTTTGTCAATTATATAGTTGTTTCTTGATGGCAAACAATTGCTATTTTTAATAGTAATTTAGTGGCTTACCACTTAAGTAATTCGATAGTCTATCATCTATTAATTTTGCTTGTTCTTTATTAGTAATAAATTACTAATGGTATACACTTAACTATTAGAGATGATAACTTTATAAGTTATCATATATTGAGTTACTTAACGATAACTCAGTGGGTTATCAAGTGACTCGAGGTATCACTATCTAGTAACTTGGTGTGTTGTTTGGTGGTAACCTATTAGGTTACCATAAACTATTTTAGTGAGTTATTTAATGGTAGTTTAGTGGTTTACCATCTAGTAACTCAGTGGGTTACTCGTGTGTTATTAAATTGATTACCTAGTAGTTTACCATCAAGGAACCTCATTCTTAATGATAATTCAGTAGGTTACCATCAAGTAACTTAGTAGACTACTTAATCGTAACTTAGTTCCATTTGATAACTTAGTGGGTTACTTAATGGTAACTGTTAGAGTTTGGTGACCCGAATTCGTTTAGCCCGATCCGAAAGTCTCGCGGTGCGACCCGAAGAGCGATTTTTTGGGGACTTAGTTGTTTGGGTTGAGGGATAGCGTTTTATTTTCGCACATATTTTGTATTTAGGGTTTCGGCTTGATGAAGAAATTGCCGATTTTCTTTTTCCCTAATTTTCTTTGAGACTACCACCGTTTTGTACCAATCTTTTTCGACATAGTGATTTCTTCTCTCTTCCCCGTGGTTTTTTCCCATCAAGGGTTTTCCACGTTAAATCTGTGTGTTCTTATTCGTGCTTTATTTCGTTTTCTGTCATTGATTTTATAACAAGTGGTATCAGAGCCTCGTTGGTTCGTTTTTTGTGTTCGTCAATGGCATCCATGAAGTACGATATTCCGCTTTTGGATTGCAACACCAGATTTTCGTTGTGGCAGGTCAAGATGCGGGCAGTGCTCGCGCAGATGGATCTCGATGATGCCCTATTAGGGCTTGAGAAGATGCCCGCCTCGTGGACGTTGGATGAGAAGAAGCGTAGGGATCGGAAAGCCCTATCACAGATTCATCTTCACCTGTCGAATCAAATTCTCCAAGATTGTTTGAAGGAAACTTCTGCTGCTGCGTTGTGGTTGAGATTGGAACAGTTGTGCATGACGAAGAGTCTAACCAGCAAGTTGCATTTGAAACAGCGTCTCTATTCTCATCGTATGTCTGAAGGTACGTCTTTAGAGAATCATCTAACTGTGTTTAAAGAAATTGTCTCTGATTTGGAATCCATGGAAGTTAAGTACGACGAAGAGGATTTAGGATTGATATTGTTGTGTTCGCTGCCCACTTCGTTTGCTACTTTTAGAGATACTATTCTGTATAGTCGTGATTCCTTGACTCTGGATGAGGTGTATGACGCTTTATTCTCTAAAGAGAAGATGGATAAGCTTGTGGTCGGATCTGAGACTAAGGCAGAAGGACTTGTTGCACGAGGCAGACCGCAGGAGAGAAATTCTGGTGGTGATGGCAGAAGCAGGTCGAAGTCCAGAAACAATAAGGATAAGACGTGTCGATACTGCAAGAAAAAGGGACACATTTTATCAGAGTGTTACAAACTGCAGAATAAGAATAAAAGGGCTGGCGAAAATCAGAAGGGAAAACAGCCAGAGAAATCTGGCGAAGCTGAATTTGCTGAAGATCACAGTGATGGAGAACTCCTAGTTGCTGCTGATGGCGACTCTAAGCATAGCGAGGAGTGGATTCTTGATTCTGGCTGTACGTTTCATATGTGTCCCAATCGGGACTGGTTTTCAACATATGAAACGGTTTCTAGAGGTGCTGTTTTGATGGGTAATAATGCATCTTGTAGAATCGCTGGTGTTGGAACAGTCAGGATTAAGATGTTTGATGGAGTTGTTCGGACGCTCGGTGATGTGAGACATGTCCCTGATATGAAGAGAAATCTGATCTCTCTAAGTACTCTTGATTCTAAAGGGTACAAGTACACTGGTGAAGGTGGAGTTGTGAAGGTCAGTAAAGGTGCTCTGGTAGTAATGAAGGGACAGAGAAAAACTGCTAGTTTATATATTCTGCAGGGCTCTACGGTTACAGGTGATGCTGCTGTTGCTAGTTCTTCATTATCTGATGGTGACATTACGAGACTCTGGCACATGCGTTTGGGGCACATGAGTGAGAATGGCATGATTGAATTGAGCAGAAGAGGGCTTCTTGATGGACAGAGTGTTACGAAGCTGAAGTTCTGCGAGCATTGTGTCTTTGGGAAGCAGAAGAGAGTCAAATTCTCAGCAGGCATTCACAACACAAAGGGGACACTTGATTACATCCACTCTAATCTTTGGGGGCCATCCAGAGTGCCTTCCAAGGGAGGCGCTTATTATATGCTGACGATTATTGATGACTTTTCCAGGAAAGTTTGGGCGTTCTTCTTGAAGTAGAAAAGTGATGTGTTGTCTACTTTCAAAGAGTGGAAGATTATGATTGAGAAGCAGACTGGAAGGCCAGTAAAGCGTCTTTGCACAGATAATGGGTTGGAATTTTGTTCTGATGAGTTCGATGCCTTATGCAGATCTGAAGGAATTGTGAGGCACACAACAGTTCGATGAAATCCTCAGCAGAATGGTGTAGCTGAAAGGATGAATAGGACTTTGATGGAGAAGGTGCGTTGTATGCGCCTCAATGCTGGGTTACCGAAGTCTTTTTGGGCCGAAACTGCTGCTTACGCCTGTTATCTGGTTAATCGTTCTCCGTCAACAGCTATTGACAAAAGAACTCCACAAGAGGTATGGTCTGGTACTCCTGCTAGTTATTCTGACTTGAGGATTTTTGGATGTCCAGCGTATGCTCATGTTGATAATGGAAAGTTAGAGCCTCGATCCTTGAAGTGTGTCTTTATAGGCTTTAAGTCTGGTGTGAAGGGGTATAAGCTTTGGTGTCCAGAGACCAGAAAAGTCGTCATCAGTAGAGATGTTGTTTTCGATGAGACTAGCATGCTTCGTGATTCCCCTTCCAAACATGCTTCTGAAGAAGACAAGCAAAAGTTGGGCACACATGTGGAGTTCGAGATTGGGTCGAGATCTACACCGGAGCCTGCTACTGAGTCAAACCCAGATTCGGGGGATATTGCTAGTTCCTCACAAGCACCTCCACAGTACTCTATTGCGAAAGATAGGCCTCGTAGAGATATTAGACCTCCTCAGAGATATGGAGAGGCTGATTTAGTTGCATATGCGTTAAATGTGGCTGAAGAGATTGATTCGAATTAAGAACCCACTTCATATTCAGAGGCAGTTAGCTGTGACCGCTCCGGTAGATGGATGATTGCTATGCAGGAGGAGATGGAATCGCTTCACAAGAATGGTACTTGGGACCTAGTGAAGCTACCGAAGGGTAAGAAGGCTGTTCGCTGTAAATGGGTGTATAAGAGAAAAGAAGGTACACCGGGAGTTGAAGAAACGAGGTATAAAGCAAGATTAGTTGCGAAGGGCTACAGTCAGACACCAGGTGTCGACTTTACAGATGTTTTCTCTCCGGTTGTGAAGCACAGTTCAATCAGGGCTTTACTTGGTATAGTGGCAATGCACGATCTTGAGCTTGAGTAGCTAGATGTGAAGACTGCATTCTTGCACGGACAACTTGAAGAAGACAACTACATGCAGCAACCAGAGGGTTTCGTAGTCTTAGGAAAGGAGGACTACGTTTGTTATCTGAAAAAGTCCCTTTATGGTCTGAAACAGTCGCCGAGGCAGTGGTATAAGAGATTTGACTCATTTATGATCACGCATGATTTCAAAAGGAGTAGTTATGACAGTTGTGTCTACTTCAAGGTGATTGGTGATGGGTCGTTTGTGTATTTGCTCTTGTACGTTGATGATATGCTGATAGCAGCCAAGAATCAGGGAGAGATTAGAAAGGTTAAAGCACAACTTAGCAAAGAATTTGAGATGAAGGACTTCGGCGCAGCAAAGAAGATACTCGGAATGGAGATTCTCAGGGACAGACCAGCAGGGAAATTGTACCTAAGTCAGAAAGGGTACATTGAGAAAGTGCTTAGCAGGTTCAACATGCAGAGTGCTAAGCCTGTAAATACTCCATTAGCAGCTCATTTCAGACTTTCATCTGCTTTATCGCCACAGTCAGATGCTGATGTTGATTACATGTCTCGAGTCCCATATTCCAGTGCGGTTGGTTCTCTCATGTATGCCATGGTCTGTTCACGTCCTGATTTAGCATATGCAGTGAGTGCTGTTAGCAGATATATGGCGAATCCTGGTAAGGAACATTGGAAAGCAGTTCAGTGGATCTTCAGATACTTGCGTGGTTCTACTGATGTTTGCTTACAGTTTGGGAGAACTAGAGATGAAGTTGTGGGGTTTGTTGATTCTGACTACGCTGGAGATCTTGATAAAAGAAGATCGCTTACTGGGTACATCTTCAGTGTTGGTGGTTGTGCTATTAGCTGGAAAGCTACATTGCAGGCGACAGTTGCGTTGTCTACTACAGAGGCTGAGTACATGGCCATTACAGAGGCTTGTAAAGAAGCAATTTGGTTGAAGGGTCTATTCAGTGAACTTAGTGAAGACTTGCAGATTACTACAGTCTTTTGTGATAGTCAGAGTGCCATCTTTCTCACGAAGGATCAGATGTTTCACGAGAGGACCAAACACATAGATGTGCGGTATCATTTTGTGCGTGAAATTATTGCTCGTGGTGATATTGTTGTGAGCAAAGTTAGTACTCATTGGGTTACCATCTAGTAACTTAGTGGGTTACTCAGTATGTTATTTGATGGTAATCTAGTAATTTACTATCAAATAACTCAACGTTACAATTGTCTTATTTGATGGTAACCTGGTAGTTTACTATATATCAACTAGTTACTTCGTGGTAACTCAGTGAGTTAAAAACAAGTAACTCGATGGGTTACTTAATGATAACTCAAACGGTTATCAAATTAGATTGTTAATAAAATTATGTAAGCATTAAATGAATTGTTATATCAATTTTAATTGTCATAAAAATCGATGTACTTAAAAATAATCTACAATAAGTTAGACAAAACAAATAGCGTTGTGTGTTACCAAATGGTAACTTAGTAGATTACCAAATGGTAACCTAATGAGTTACCAAATCAAATTGTTAGTAAAACCATATAAGAATAAAAAGAAATTGCTATATCCCTTTCAATAATCATAGATAACAATGTACATAGAAATAAACTAAAAAAAGACAAACAAATAACTGTGTAGATTATCAAATGGTAATTGAGTGAGTTATCAAATTAGATTTTAAAAAATATATATATAAGCATGAAAGAAATTGTTATATTCATTTCAATTGTCATAAAAAATAATGTACTTAAAATGCAACAAATCAGATAAAATTTAAAAAGGTTGCGGATTATTTAGTTAACCCAAATGGTAACCCAGTGGGTTACCAAATCACCTTAAGTGGATTACTAAATCATGTAGTCGCCCGCTAGATTATCAAATGGTATCCTAACATAAAAAGCAACTAATAATGTACTAAATCATGACACAACCACCTCTACACAAAATAAACATACATATAACGGAAAGTAAGTAAAAGGATAATAGGAGATAGTAAAAAGAAAAAAAAATAAAGCAAGCTAATTAACAAATAAACTCGTACATAGCAAACGAGTCATTTTTATTTTCTCCCTATAAAAATTAAAATGTATTAACACCCAAAAATAATAGGTACAAAATAGAAATGCAAACATAAGACATCCAAGTCTTATTATCATTTACAATGACAACACTCCAAAGTCCAATCTTGCAACTTCATAATACTTCAAGAATGTTATAACCGATTATATTATATTAACAAAAGTACAACCCAGTTTAGTAATCCAAAACCATATAATGAATTGGTGTTGAAACTAAACAAATGTTTAAAGCAGAGAAAATAATTTGCTAAAACAAAATATACATAGGCCGGAGGAGAAGCTACTTTGAGTATATGCAAACATATATAGATATTCTTCTATAGCTGATTGTCAAAATCAAAATCTGAAATAATTGTATTAAAAGAAGTTTTGACTGCAGAAAAACTACAAGAAAAATGTCGACAGTGCATATATCGGCAAGCTTCGTGGCGGAGATTGAGAGATTTGCAACAACACCATGATAGAAACAAATGGTGGCAGATCCAGCAAAAAAAAAAAAAAAGAAATGGTGGCAGCACGGATATCAGCAAGATTTCACCGCCGCTTCACGGTGGAGCTTCGTCGTCAGTGACAGTGTGGAGAGATTTGACAGTGATCTCTGCAGAGGAGAATGACAATGACAGAGAAGAGACAAGAAGAACGGGAGGCAAAGTTTGGGAAAAAATTGATTAGGGCTTCTGAATGAAACTATTAAAAAGGAGGGTATTTTCGTCAGATCAATAAATAACAAATGGACTGATTCTTTTAGGTATAAATTATTAAGTGGCATCCGTAATGGCTTTATTTTGAAATTCTCCCATTTTAAAATAACAAACTTCAGAAATAAAATGTTGGGCTTGAGTCCATCACTATTACAGATCTGCCTACATACATCATCACCAATTCCTAAGGCTCTCTTGCTACTCCATCTTCTGCTTACCTTTGCAACACAATAAAAGCTAATGAGTTGTTGAACACAATGTCACATAACCAAATGCCTCGTGTCGTAGGTGCATTACCCACTTATACAGATTGGTTGCTATTAAAATGGCTTGTCATTATGAGGTCCTTAACCAATTCACCGAACTCGTCCAATATCCGGGCTCCTTTAAACCTTTAGGACAAACAACCATTAATTCCTTTTTATCCCAAAATATTAATTATGTTGTCTCATAATTATTTGGTCTTGCTTGGAGTGGTAAAAATACCAAACTTGTCTTTTTAGTTTTTAGGTATTTTACTCATGAAAATAACTTGTACAAACCGAGTTTTTGTCTTCTAATATTTTAACACCTTAACTTATTAACCACTTCTTTACATAAATAAGGCTATTTGCAACAACACTTGGTCTCCACACTTAAGCTTAAACTCATCACATTATGCATGATTACATTTTTCCAAATCATTATATGTAGCAATAATAATCCAATCACTAAGACCACATATATAGTTTTTCACAAGGAAAACAAAATAAAATACCTTTCTTTTATCTCCATCTTTGCATGCATGATAATTCTATTACAAACCAAGAGCAAAATCACATTTACCTTAATCAATTTATCTCACTACACACAAAAAAATATTTTCACTTCATCAAGAGATTGTAAACTCATTCTAGACTGGTTTTCAGACTAACCCATTTATCTTCGGTGAAACCTGACAACTAGCAAGATAATCATGTCTATCCTTATCAAATAGGCTACACTGCAAGCCACCTAAAAATGGATGGAAGAGAAGAGAGGAGGGGGAGCACGAGTGCCCAGTAAAGGAACCATTATAGAATCTCTATTACCAAACCATTAATTAGTCAAATTATTTCATAGCGTGGGTTTCAAGTCAAATTCTTATTAGTTTTCGAAAATAAATTAATGTCAAGAATGATAGTACAATGGTTTCCAAATCATTCGCGGATAAAATGAATGTAGAGTAATCCCATGCATCAGTGGTCAGGTCGTTAGCTCTCCTCAGGTATCAGTAGCAATTCCTTCAATCCTCAAAGAAGCTGCCACGAAACCGGCCATAGGTGTATGCCCTAAACCGCAACCCTACCCGGCTCGGGACGTCGGGAGACTAATACGCCGTGGGCCGTTGACCGTCCTCACCTGGTAGAACCGTTTTGTTAGGCGGTATTCTTTCAAGTGTTATAAAACCCGTAAAGGACACCACGGAGAGATATGAAACAAATAACGAGAAAACATGAGAACAAAAATAAGCAGCGGAAAGTAAATGACACAGAGAATTGGTAACGTGGTTCAGCCAAGCCTACGCCCGCAGGGCCACGCCCAGATAGTGGAAATTGATTCACTAATTCAAAATATATTACACCTTGTCTTATACGCTAAGGACTCTCTCCTTACTTTGTCGCCGTCTACTCCGTCTTCTTTTTATGAATTACAACACGAATCCCCTCGTGTTCGAGCTCCCCCACTTCCACAGAAATCTCTCCCAATACCCCTTTCTCTAATTCAGTCAAATAGTTCTCACAAAAATACAAATAAACTCCTCATAAATACAAAATAAACTCTCTGTAATATTATCTCTCACGCTCACAAACACATTATACAATGAAACCCAAGTAGAGAGTAAAATTCGCACACCCAAATCACTCATTACATCAAAGACACACTCACAAGGCTTAATGTACTCAATGAAGCTCTAAAATTCTGCCTCTCATGTTTTTGTCTTCATCCACAATTAGTATACAGAGCACAAATTGAATGGGTAACTTCCTTTGAGAGAAGAGGAAGGTTTGCCATTTTCAAACTCAAAAATTATTTCATAATGGTCGAATTTGATGCACCTAATAAAAGAGCAATGTTCCCTTTATTTTCGGGTAATATCCTGTTTAGCTTTGGTCAAAATGCGCTTTTTCGGTTTCCTGAAATCCGACTTCTAAAAATAGTCGGCGTGACACCCATTGTAAAGCTCTGTGTAACACCATTCCGATTTCACCCATTATAACACCTAATGAGATATTTTTCTAGATTTCTTCACAAAAACTTCTAAAAATTCGTAGAAAATATTTCCACAATCTAGAAAGATATGATCAATATGTTCTATTTTAGTTTTTTGCAGAATAAAATGGCAATATAAAAAACCTAGCAATCTCCCTCTTTAGCATTTTTGTTTGGAAAACCCGATATCACTTCTGCCCCTTAACAATACTCCCATTTTTTGCCAACAGAAGGCAAAGGAATGCTAGGAACGATGAATACTCTTCCTTTTTGCGTCTTTTAGTTTTGACTCGTCAGCTCCTCCTGCACCGATCCTATTAGAAACAATATAACTAGAATGATCCAACTCCCCCTACACGTTAGCTACATGCTTCTCACGAAATGTCTTCTTGTTGATTCTGATCTCTTCGACAACGTTCGAAGAAGTGCATGACATATTACAATGTGAATCCGACTTCTTCATCCATACTTTCTTGGTTCGCTACATTCTCTTGATTGACTCTTTTAAGATCTAAAAGATACTGAGAACAATGTGGCCTGATGTGTCCTCTTCTATTGCAGTAATGGCAAGTTAGAGCCTATCTATTTTCACTCATTCTGCCTTGTGTCACAGTAGGTTTTCTTCTAGATGTCGCTGCGTGTGTTCTGGCAGGTGTCACTGCACTTGCCTTCATCTTCAAATCTTCATCTTTCTTCACTCCGAAAGTGCTTACCTTAACAAACATTGTTTGAGCAGTAACCGACTTCCCATAACCATTGTATCTGAGGCCATGTTTCTCTTTGTTTGTTCTTTTGGCGGCTAAAATTTCATCTAACTTAGAAGAACCATAGTTTCGCATCTTTATCGATTTCTTTATATTCTTCAATTCTACATTGAGCTCTGCTTCCTTATTTTGGCTTTGTTTCAATTGTGACTTACAAGGGGTCAAAACAAAAATTGAATGAGGGCTTTTGTTTCCTACAACCTACTCTTCAAATTCCACCATCCAATTTCAGTGGGGTGGGCCAGTGATGGCGGGCGATGACAACGGGTAGATGTTTCGGCACTGTTTTTGGCGAAATCCAACTATTTTCGACAAGGAGTCATCGCTCAAAATGTTTAGCTCATCGAGGGCTTTCCAACAATACCTCATATTCGTAAGTCGGACACCAAATGACAAGGTAATGGTGTTTTTAATATTTGGAAAATTTTAAAGAGAGGAGAGATGGAGTAGATGAGGGTGAGAAAAGAAGAGAAAAAGCAGAGATTTTTGGTGTAAATGAAGAGGAAGGAAATTGTCGCGGGAAAAATGTGTATCAATACCTCATTTAAAATAGAAAACTTCTACATTTCTTTATTTTGAACAGATTTTAAATTTCTTCCCAACCAAATGCCTCAAAATTTTTACCATAATATTTATAATGTTTGAGGGATTTACAAGGTAGTTTTAGATGGTTCTTATCTACTAATATTAAATATATAATAAATAATAAAACTATTTTTTTTCTGGCTGTAAATATGTTATATCGAGAAGTAAACCCTAAATGTGCCTAAGTGTGAAAAAAATCGTCAGATTTTTCTCAGAGTGTTTTTCATATAAAACTGTTGTCTTCTCCTCTTCTATTAAAAACACCTACATCACTCCCTCTCTCTCTCCCCCTAAATCTAATCGTCTTCAGTGAGGAATGCTCTAAATTTGGACACTTAATAATCTATACCCTATTCCAAATGCACTTTTAATTTATACTCTATTTTTTTACTACATTAAATTTTAAAAGATAAAATTACCCTTGTTATACCCAAAAGGGATTATCTTTTCTCTAGAAGCTTTCTTCGAAAGCTTGAAAGACTTCAACAATGGCTTTCTTGGAACTCCATCAATGATTGTCGGATCGAAATTATCTCGCCGCAGCTGTCTCGCAAGAACTCTCAATCGCCGGGAATCAAGACGGCGCTCTAACACTTAATATATTTCTAGTTAATCGGCGCAATTTCGAGCTCCGTCTCTGCTGGATGGTTCCTCCGGAAGTAGCACTAGATATGTAAGAATGTTTTGATTAGTAATGGCGATTCCAAGGCCAAATCAATCTCTATTATCAGAGTAAATCTCTCTACATATTTTCATATATATATATATATATATATCAAATTTTCTATGTCTATTAGCTTGTGGTCTTTGTTCCATTTTAAAGGACTTTTTTTCGTCACCATCTAAATTTGTAAGGGATTTGTGTACCAATTTATTTTAGGAAAAATTCATATTTAATCTCTGAGCTTTACAAAAATTCACGTTTCGTCCTTGTGGTTTTTTAAAATTCTAAAATAATCCATTTGTTGTTTATATTGTGACTATTACATACCTTGTGCTCGAAATTTAGTCAAAATCATACGCGAATTTTAATAATATTCTTAAAATACCCTCTTCAAAACGTGGATAAGAATATTGTTACCTCAGCCCCTTATAACCAAACAACCCCGTATGTCTGATATAATGGTGGACTCATATATTGCAAACAGCCCCTAAAAAATATTCTATAAAGTTTACTGTTTAGAAATAGAAGCAGAGGTGATGTGAGCATAAGCAGGAAAAATAAGTAAGGAAAATGAACGAAAAATAGTGGTGAAGGGCATAAGGAGGTGATTTACTGCATTAAGGTAATCTCTTTTTCAATTTCAAGAATCTCAAGGTATGTTGTGTATTTTTTTTAAATGCTTAATCTGTTTGGGTGATGTGAGCATCAGGAGGAGAAATATGAGACTAACGTGTTCAATAGTTTAGGAGTTGATGTACAATTGGGTTTGTTATTTGTTTAGGGTTTTGACATTTTTCTGCTGATTTTTTTCTGATTTTTTTTTTTTCTGTTTGTTTAGGGTTTTACATGTTTCTATGATATTTGAACCCAGAACTTAATGTGGTTGACTAATTAGAGATTATGGGCCCTTAATTTTTATAAATAATAGAAGATGAATTTTGCCTTTCATACTGTGTATGGGTTAGCTTTAATTGACTAAAATTCGATTACTTTTTTGTTATATAGATATTTATGTAATATGTGCATTGCAGACCAAATGACTTCTAGCTCGTCTAATCAAGATGATGAATGTAGGCCAAAATTCGAGAATAGGTTTTGCCACTGTAGAAGGAAAGCATTGCTGAAAATTATCGAGACAGACAAGTATCTGAATATGTTGTTTTACAAATGTAACAAATGCAAATATTTCAGTTGGTGGAACAATGATTCTAGTGGCAATGTGGATAGTTCGAGCAATACGGGTGTCTTGAGAAATGGTGGAACAGTTGACAATGGCAACAAGTAGCTTGGTACTTACCAGAGAATGAACGAAAGAGTTGTGAAGGTGTAAGCAAATCTAAATGGGGTTTATGCTATTATAGGATTCATGGTTATTGTATTCATATGTATTTTGTTGAAGTTGTAAGACACTTACCAGAGAATGTTTTTTTATGTAATATCTTCTTGGGATCCACTTATGTTAATTTAAATGGAGATGATATTGTTGTTTTTATTTGCAATTGCAAACTTTGCTAATCTAAATATTGAGATGATATAATTTGCATAGCCATAACATTATAACATGTATATAGCAACATTTACATTGAAAAAAGGTAAACGGTTCCACATTGTTATGGCAATTACTTTCATCATTTACATTCCAATACAAGTAAAAAGTTCCAACATAGTGGACCATATTAGTGTATCATAAAGATCAACCATGGCTATCAAAAAGTGTATCATAACAGCTTCATGTAGACTAATAGTATATTCAAAATGTATTAACTCAAAAAGGACTTCCTCCAGTAGTAGCAGTCAATATCCAAAAGGGCTTCACTAAATCATTGTCGTGCATTATGCGAATCCTGAGTACTGAACATGTCTTGCAGTTGACTCATCACAACTTCTTTATATGGCTGCAAAAATTTAAGTTAGCAACCTTAAATTATAATTTGAAGCTAGTAAGAGATGAGTTAGGAAGCTTATTGTATTAGATGGTGTGTTAGCTTCTCGATCATTACCGCTGCCACCACGCCTTCCACAGCTACAACCTCTTCCATGGGTAGCACCTCTTCCACGGTCCCAAACATCAGAAGATGAGGTTCTAGCTTCTCTTTTCGTCGTTGGTCCTTTTGGAGGTCTCCCAGGTGGTCTTGATGGCACTGTAGGGGCCGGTGTTTGTGAACATGTCTTGTGGTTTTGGCCAAACTCGTTGCAAATGCCACACTTTTTCGTGCTTGACTGTGCACGAGATGCCGGTCTCGGCTTACCTTGACATTTGCGTCGATGTTTCTTTGGCCTACTAGGTAATGATCGTGCCACCGGCAGTTGGAGATCAATGTTTTCAAACTATGGCCACAAATTCATGCTTGGTATTGGGTGGATCACACCGATGTAGCACTTCCTCCAACTATCTACAAAGAAAAAGAATGGCAATAGTCTTCCACATTACCTCTTCCAGTGTTGATGCATGCCGCAGTATGCATGCACGAGATCCCACTTACTTGCCATATCTGATAGTCACAATGTTTGTCATCCAATCTGACCATCCCTTTGTAGTCCTCTAACTCAACCTGAAACTCATCTTCTCCACATCGGCGAACGATAGAGCTGTGTGATTTTTTTGTCGCATTCTAAATGGCCATCTTGACCTTTGGGGGTAATTTTCCTGTATATCATTGCGAGATGACATTTCTTGTATACATTAGTCCTGTATGCTACTCTTGTAATTTCTCAAGCAACTGGATAGGAGGTAGGTGTCGAAGGCCTTCCAACCAATCATTGAATGATTCAGTATGGTTGTTTGTATTGAGGTCGACCTTCGGTGCATGGTCGAATTTACAACGGCTCCAGTGCTTCACGTCTATTGCCATTTAATAGTCATATGCTTGTACGTTCAAGCCTTTATCTCCGCCATAATGTTCAAAAATTCGTTGAAGTTTGCCGTGTTTGCCGCCTTCCAAAATAATTTCTTAAAGTCATTATCAGAAAACTTCTTGTGGAAGTTTTGCCATAAATGCCATGCACAAAATTGATTAAACGACCCAGGCATATCAGGTACAGCTTCAAAAATCCCCTACAAAACACCCCATAACATACAAAAATTATGCCATTAAACAGCCCCAAAACATACAGAAATTGTGCTTTAGGGATTTATTATTACCATTACTATAATGATGTCATATTTAGTGTTTGTTATTTTGTTTCAATGAGCTTTAATTTTTTGCTAGGTTTAAGGAGCAAGACGTAAGATTTTTTCTGATTACCAATGGATTATTTAGTATTCTATTGCTCTAGTAATGCTATCTGGTTGGCTTTTGATTTTTAGAAATCTGTGCTAAATGGTGATGTTTAAAAGCATCAATTAGCTATTTAGGAATATATGGTTAAAACTTAAAAGTTTCATTTTCAATTAAAAAAAAAAAGATGACTATAAGCTAGATTAAAGGTGTGTTGTTGGAATTTATTATTATTATTATTATTATTTTACAAGACTATGTTGTCGGAACTTGTTTATTGGGTAAATGATTCAATATATGAATTCTGGTTGGCTAATTACTATACAAAACTATCTAGTACTGTATTAGATAAAGCTTAATCATATCTCTAAGTTGGTTAGACCAAAAATTTCCATAAAGACTAAGCTTTATGTGTCGATTTAATTTGTTATACCCATGGTAACTTTGAGGATTACTTAATTCACTGAGTTACCAAATCAGAAAGTTGAAATTTGCAAAGTTACCATCCAAAAATTCTTGGTGTCTTCTAAACTTAATCACGAAAGAAAATGAGTTAGTGAGTAACTAAAATTGTAATACCAAATCGGAATGGATATAACTAGTGAATTTCATAAAAATCAAATGGTAACTCAGTAAGTTACAAAACCAGGATGTTAAGTTACCATTCAAAAACTCATGTGCTCTAAACTTGTACGTATGTATATTTGCCTCAAGACTAGGCTCTTCTAATTTTTTTTCTTAAAATGGCCATGGTTACTTATGAAGATAACTGATTTTAATTTATTTGCAGACAAAGATTCCAAGATCAATGTGTTTGTGAATCATAGTAGACGATGAGACGAGGAGTACTTCTACGTAGGGTTTGAAATGACTCAGTGGGATACCACCAAGTAACGCGGTAGGTTACTTAATGGCAACTTAGTGGATTACTAATTAGTAACTCGATGGGTTACTTTATAGTAACTTAGTAGGTTACCAAGATTATTACTCACTGACTATTAAGATGGAGTTTGAGATTATTTGTTCACTTATTAGTTAGTTCTAATTTTATTTTATTTTTTGGTTAAAGGGCTGAAAAGTGTGCTTTTTTTTTTTTTTTTTTTGAGATGTAAGTGAGCTTCTTAAGTGAACGAGATAAAGATCTTTTATGGACTATTGCATTGATTTAGCTGAAGAAATTTTTTTTGCTCCCTCTTATCTATCCGAAAGGGATATATATTAGCATGCAATTAATGTTAATCCTTGTATGCCTTGCGAAATAGTTTGTTCGCTTCACTCTATTTTTTTATTCATTTTTATACGCTAATTTGGATGTCTTCAGGTTAATTTTTTTTTTAATGAAAGGGAACTTGATGGGAATGTATCTCATTGAAATTGATACACGCTTGGAAGGTGCGCAGCTTACCAACTAGGATGATCCTCCATGCACCTTCCCACCAACAAGAACCTTAATATTATTAAATAGAAGAGAAAAATAATGCAAAAATTCTCTGAAACCATCTTAGAAAAAGATAACAAGAGCAGTCAAACTGAAAACAAAAATAGAAGAAACCAGACCTATAGGATCCACCCAAAGTGCAATAGGGCCTCGTTAAAACTCTTATAGTAGACAAAGACCATAGGAAAATTCTGTTAAAGGAAAAAGAGTGATCAATGTGGTATTAAGAGTTCCCAAACCTATAATAAGGTAAAGCAAACATGTCCCCGTGAATGAAGCTATTGATGAGGTGATGAGCTGAAAAGTTCCAAATGTTGACTCCCGGAACTATAGATAAAGATGCAAGCTATTCATCTACACAGTTACCTTCGCGAAAGATGTGAGAGATTTCGACGATAAGTTGAGAAGAACTAGCTAATGCATTCAGCCATCTATTTCTCAAGGACCAAGGGACTGAGCTAGATTTTGATTTGAACAGATGAACCAAATATTCTGAATCCGTCTCCACCAAATAATTAAACCAATTAAATCTAGCCGCAAACTCGATAGCCAAGATAAGTCCCATAATTTCAGCTTCAAACGCAAATTTAATGTCTAGATAGCTCCAGAAGCAGCCTTTAAGAAAACCTTTGTAGGTGCGAAAAAAACACCGCCATAGCCTGAATACCCTTGGGAGCCTCTAGCAGCACTGTCTATTTTGACCTTTAACCAACCCTGAGGAGGCGGATTCCACAACACAGGAATGATATAAGGTCTATCGGTGGGTTACCTTTAATACCTAGGGTTGTAAGTGATTTTTCGTCCGTAATTGTAACTTCGGGGGCGGAGTCCCCGAAGAGCAATTAATACGAACGCGCACTAGTTTCCAACAGCACGACAATACCACGTCATCACAAGAGCATCCCCCGGATGAAAGTGTACGAGGATTGTCGAAGATGACCCTCGATCTTGTGCTCTCGAAGATAAGCTGGAGAAGCGCCACCAGAGGTGGTATCAATTTACTGACAAGACCCTCGAATAGGGATTGACAGACAATAAGGCAACGGATCCTCAGAGATGATCCACCCCCGCGAAGCTAGCCTCGGAGAGGAAGCAAGGATTTCGTTGAAGACGGAAGGTTCGACCCGCACCTCTAGGTCTTTCTTTTGAACTGATTGACTACCCCTATTTGTGGGATGTCTGACAGTCTACCCTGTAAAACTTGGGATAGGGACTGTAAGGGTATGACTTCCAATGAATGTCTGTATTTAGTTGGTAACCCACTCCCGTAATTTGAGGGATTATGGATGAATGTATATTTGGTCACCTAATTTCATGATTTAAGGGATTGGGTGTCAAATCTCATTAACCCATCCCTCTCTCCTGCCCTATATAAGAAAAGGAAGGAGAAAGGATTGGGGGTTGGAAGAATTTTTGGTCGAATTCTTTGTAAAAATCTACCAAGCAATACTAGAAAAGTGGATGTAGGCTATTACTCTAGAGGAGGGCCGAACCACTCAAAAAACCATCGTCTTTTCTCTCTTTCCTGCCAATTTCTTACTTTTCATTGCCGCACCACCGTCTAGAGGTGCGGATCACGGCGTTGATTCAAATTTCACACCAACACCTAGGTCATGAAGAATGATGAGGTCGTCCACTAAATTGTTCATATGACCCGCGCAGATTTTGTCTATGTCCCTCGAACACACTATGATCCAAGATTTCAAAGAAGAAATGTTTGGCACTTTGTCTTTGAAAGTCTTGTCGTTCCTACAACGCCAGATCAGTCAACAGATCAAAAAAAATACCTGCATGCCAAAGTTTTTTGATTTTTGAACTGAAAGCTTCTTTCATAGCGCAGAGTAAAAGATCTTCAAAACTGCCTAAGAGATTAATTCTTGGTTTGAACTTATCACCCAAGAACCTCCACAAAGAGTTAGCGAAATGGCAATAAATAAAAAGGTGTTCTAAAGTCTCCTTGCAATTACCACAAAGGCAGTACAAACTTGCAATATATACTCATCTGTTTTTCCAAATTGTCGTCAGTTGGAAGGCAGTTATGAAGGACTTTCCATACGTGGATGGATTGCCTCGGAGGAATAAAGCTTCTCCAAACAAATTTGTTCCAAGGATACGAGGAATCGCTGACGAGATAATCTTGAAAAATCTCTTTACAAGAAACATCACCCGAAGATGAACAAGTCCAGATTAAACGATCAGAGTCAGTCGGACCCGGATGATAGTCTACAACTTTATTGAGAAGATCAAGGAAACGTTGTTATAAACTGGCAGGAAAAATGTGACACCCCTAATTGGGGGTCACTAGAATTATTGAAATAAATAAATAAAGTCTTGCAAATAAGTGAATAAGTGAAATTAACAACCTAAAATTTGCCCAGATCTTTAAAACAAAGACAAAACTGTTATAAAATCCACAGTTTAATACATCACCACAAGAAAATAAAATTTAAAAGTCCTCATCGGTCACAAACACTCAAATTAATTAATTATACAGTCATCCAGTCTTTAAAGTCTGAACCGAAAACTCGAAAGAGAACCTACACCTCCTGGGAGGGGGAGGAAAAAAGGGGGTGAGCTCATCGCGCCCGTAGGAAATCCTATTACTAGATCTCTTTAGTCAAACCTTTAATTAGTCCGGTTATTCGTTAAGCAAGTTTTCTAACAAATTTTATTACTTTTAAACCGGATATAATTACTGTCAAATTATTCATCAACTCTCACGAGTACAAGTCAAAGTTCTCAGCTGTCAACAGAAAATCCAAAACTAGAGAACGGCTGGTAGCATGCAACAGGTACCGAGAACAACCCTAAATCCTCAAGAAAATACCACAGGACCGACTACAGGTGGACCAAACGTCCTTATCCGTAACCCAATCTGGATTGGACGTCGAGACGACCGGTAGGTTAAGGGCTCTCAAACCGTTCCCCCACACTATTCCAGTACCTCGAGTACTGTGGTCATCCCGAAGCATACTGCACAGCAGCCAGC
This sequence comes from Boehmeria nivea var. tenacissima, assembly GCA_018132145.1. Taxonomy (NCBI): domain Eukaryota; kingdom Viridiplantae; phylum Streptophyta; class Magnoliopsida; order Rosales; family Urticaceae; genus Boehmeria; species Boehmeria nivea. The sequence goes on along the minus strand of CM030875.1, from coordinate 6,435,238 downwards.
CACTCGTCAGCGGCAATCACGGTCAAAGTCAACAGGTCACATCACGCGTCAGGGGCCCGTGTCCAAATCCATAAAGTCATAATACATAATAATAAATGGGTCGGGGATATCACACTCATGACCTCACATTCAAAATATGATAATCATTTACTTCATTTTTCATTAACCGTCTGTAATTGATTAGTCCAATTAGGTATATTTTATTTATTCCAGTCATAATCCTCAATACCAAGCAATCATATATATTTAAACTGCCCTAAATGTCATTTTCTAACATTCGTAAAGCCTATCAGATAAAAGGACGAGATCTGATAACAAAACTCATACCTCGATAAACGTGTAGAGCGGTCAAACAGTTGACTTTTCAACCAGAGTCGAATCTTGCGAAACGGAGGTCACTGCTGGGTTCGTCTCGTTGAACAAAGTCTGATTACTGTCCTCACTCGACAATCGAAGACTGGGCCTGTCGGGCGACCCAGTAGATTCGCATGGCAAAGCCGGCACGTAAATTGAGACAGCTTTCGGAATAGAATCTACACAATCGGAGAGCACCGTTGTGATCAGTGCGATGAAACAAGTTGAACGGCAGTGTCGGTTCGCTAATCGGAGGTCCGGAAGTACATGTCAATTTTTGACATAACTGGTATTTTGGCACGCAAAACGAGCCGGCCAATTGGACGTATTTTCGACATGCGAAAAACTTACCCAACCTATTTCGGCCCTTCCGAATCCAATGGTGAGGTCAATTTCATCAAACAACAACCACAATATGTCCAATTTCATCAATAAAGTTCTAAACTTCAAACTGAAATTAAACACTCACCGAGCGTCGGATCGGAGAAATTATTGAGGGCTTTTGCTGCCCACGATGTCCTCTACAAAACCCCTCAATCAATTTAAAAAATGGTGGCCGGCGGTGAGGGTGAACGGCGGTGGCGGGGCGGATTCTTGCGTATTACGGCGGCAACTCGGCGGCTCCAACTCCAATCCCACTGATTGGACCCTCCCGAGCATGATGGCGGTGCTCGTTTCTCCAAAATCAGCTCAGAAATAGGAGAATCGGCGAAACCCACGAAAACCAAAATTTTCGGCCAATTTTTCGGCGAAACCCGGCAGTTTCCGGCGATAAACCACCGCTCAAATTGTTTCTCTCGTCGAGAGCTTTGCAACGATACCAAGCATGCGTCAATCGGACATCGGATGAGAAAGTTATGGGCGATTGATGTTTTGGATAAATTTGAAAAATAATTTGGTGATGAGATAGAGAAGGAGCTGCGAAATTTTTCGAGGAAGAGAGAGAGTGTGAGTAACGGGAGAGGGAAGGAAGAAAGGAAAAGAAAAAGAAAAAGGAAAAAGAAAAAAGAAAATAATATTTTATTCATTTAGACCAAAATAAGTCAAAAATTATACAAATGCCCATTAAAATTATTTTTATTTGCACCAAAAATCCTTATAATAATTTAATAATTTTGAGGGCTTTACAAAAAACCCATCCTTTTTTCCAATAGTCTGAAAAAAGGGTCTGATAAAATTCGTCCAAAGTGAGAAGGGATGTTCAACAATTCAACTAATGATTCTCCCTGCGAGGTCCAGAATAGAGGTGTAGAGTTTTTCTTAGGTAGCCAGTGAACTTTCTTTGAGAGTTCATGAAAAAGATTCCTAAAAGCCGACCAAATGGTGGAGTTTAGGCACATTTTCGGCTTGCCTTTCTTTCCAAAGAAACGAAGCTTCAGGAACATGGACATCCAGTTAATTCTAGAAAGAATATCCCGAGCGGTTTTTTTAAGAAATATCATGTTAGATAACTGTAAATCATGCACTCCTAGCCCTCCGTCAGATAAGCTTTTACACACCTTGTTGCAAGCAACTGTCACGAGTTTACTGCTGAATATTGAAGCCGACCAGAGAAAGTTTATAATGCACGAACTTAACCCATTGAGAATTGAACTAGGCCATTTATAGATGAAAAAAAAAAGTGAGCGAAAGCACCTGAAATCACTAACTTAATAAGAGTGAGTCTGCCAGCCATCAAAAGCGTTTTTCCATTCTACAGAGTTTGTTTTGCCTTGATCTTATCACTAAGAGGACGAAGATATTCCTTTTTAATTCTCCCTTTGAAAAAAGGAATACCAAGATAGGTAAAAGGCATAAAACCTCTGCTTAATGGCCAAACATTGCGAATTTGCGATTCAAGGCGGTGTATGAAACCCCTTTCCGGAAGAAGAATTTTGATTTTTCCACACTAATGGATTGGCCACAAATGCTTGCTTAAAGATCAAAAGCAAACTCGAGAGATTCAACACTTTTCTTTGAGGCTTTGCAAAAAATCAACATGTCGTCAGCATAAAGAAGGTGAGATGGCACTATAAGGTTGCGGCCACCCGTAATAGGATCAAGAGCGCCAGAGGATAATAGGGAAGAAAGATAGCAGCTCAAGAAGTCTTCAGCAATGTTAAAGAGTAGAGGCGAGAGAGGATCACCCTAACAGACACTATGAGCACCCCAAGAAACCCACTGGATAGCCAATAAAAAGGACAAAGATTGTGGCTGAATGGAAAATGTTCCAAATCCAACGACAAAAAATATTTTTAAAACTGAAACTCCTGAGCATGGCGATGATGAAATTCCAACTCATGGTATCAAAAGCCTTTTTAATATCAATATGGATAGCCATATTTCTGCCATTTGAGCTATCAAGACAATTAATAGCTTCAGAAGCCAATGAGATGCAGTCATGGATGCGGTGTTCCCGAATAAAACCAAATTGTTGGTGAGAGACGATACGGCTAACAATACTGTTGAGACGATCTATAATAATCTTGGTAATTTTTTAAAAGAGAAAACTACCTAAGACTATTGGTCGAAACTTGTCGAGAGAGTCAACATCTTTGCTTGTAGGGATCAAAACCATAAAATTAGAATTAATGTTCTCGGAAAGCTCACCTGAAGTAAAAAAATTTAGAGACGGCCTCAAAAACATTCTTTCCAATAGTTTCTCAACATGATTGATTGAAAAATCCACCAAAAGGTCCAAAACCATCAGGGCTAGGAGAGCTATGATAGATAAGCTGTGAGTTTCACCTCATCAAAAGAAGGGGCACGATTAAGGAGGAAGTTTTCCTCATCAGAAACCAATATGGGAATGACTTTAGATATGATAGATAAGCTACAATCTAGGGTAGTGGATTGAACATTAAATAAATTCCTAAAATAATCAATCACATGATTTTTAAGCAGCCTATTGTCAGTGTAAATATCAGCATTGACACGTAACATCGAGATACTATTAGTCTTTCTTTTGTTGCTATCATATTTATGGAAGAGTGTTTAGTTATGATCTTCATGCTCCAACCATTTAAATCTTGATTTTTCTCTAAAAAAAACTGGCCTGAGCACTCCTAGCTGAGATAAGATCTAGATGAGCTAACGCTTCTTGATTAAAAAGGTCATCAGAATGTCCTTCCGTAGAAATTTTAAGTTAAACAGACTCAAGGGTCTATGTGGCTACCTTGACATTTGCATGAACATCTCCAACAATGTTTATGTTCCAAACTTTAAGATCTTCCTTTAACTTGCGTAGTTTGGAGGACAAAACAAACATTTTCAAGCTAGTAAAGTGGTAAGAAGACCATTGACGTTGAACAAAGTCCTTAAAATTAGGATGATCAATCCACATAGATTTAAACTTGAAAAGGATTGGCCCTTGGCACTGTTGTTGGTTAAAAGTAACCACGAGGGGGATTATGATCATAGAAATGTTAAGGAAGCGTGAAACAAGATGAAGAGGCCCAAAACTCTAGCCAGCTAGAATTGCAAAGAGATCTGTCCAGTTTACATTCCATATAGCCGTGAGCAAAAAAAGGAGCCCATGTGAAAGGCGCACCCCTGGTTTCTATTTCCTAAAGATTGTTCTCAAAAACCATGTTAGCAAAATCAGAGCATGAAGATTGGTCCAGAGGACTGCCACATAGCCGTTCATGAGCACCTAAGTCTGCGGTCAAATCTCCTAAGACAAGCCACGGTAAGGCGGGAGCCAAAGTAGATAAGTTGTTCCATAAATTACGCCTAGCAGAAGACAAGACATTAGCATATACAAAGGTAATGTGGAATTCAGAAAGATTGTTATTAAATAATAACGAAATTTCCTGATCTGAGTTCGAGTGGATAATTGGGTCTCGAGTATTATGATCCACAAGAATCCAGATTTTGGAATTATCATCTCTCGAATTGAAAGCTTTTAAATGCATGTTAATAGATCTTAAAAAAAGAAACAAGGAAAGAAAAAGGATCTGTCATGGGCTCAGCTAAACAAATAATATCTAGAGAAACTAGTTTATGAAAGTTAAACAAAGCGTCTCTAGAGGATTTGTTAGTAATGCCTCAAAGGTTCCAGTATAGAATAATCATGAGGAGGAGGGGTTAGAAACATGACCTCTTCGAGTGCGCACACCCATATTAGCCTTCAACTTCTTTTTCATAGCTTTTGATTTAGAAATCTGAGCAGTGTTTTCTTCTTCTTTGACTACTTCTGCCCATGAATTCGAAGTCAGGAGATTGACATCATTAGAGACCCCATCTGGTTGCTGGATTGAAGTAATCGTCGAATCAACAGAAGGGAAATCTATCAAAAGATTGATACCTGGAGGATTCGAGACACATTTACCATCTATACTCAAAGTCACCATCTCACTTTATGAGGCCGATGAAATCGAGGAATTAGAACAGGCGAAAATGGTGAAATCAAGCTAAACAACGGAATCAGCAATAACCGGAGTCTCATGCAGACTAGTTTGGATTGAGGGGAGCTCCCAAGGCTCAATATCTAGAGGGATTGCGCTCTCAGCTGCAGGAAAGACAGCCTCAAAAGTAGATGGAGAGCTACCATGAATCACAGTTATGGGACTTTCGCCGTTTTGGATAGCCGGGGAGGTTCTGGGGCAAGAAAGATCGGCCAAAGGGTTATGGTGTATGGTTGTAACCTCAGTTCTGTTGGACGTGCTGTGTGAGGGAGTACCTGAGGAAACTGGTTGAAAATTGCAGCTATCCGAAGGCTGTTTCTTTTTCAGATATGCTTTCTGCTAAGGATCTTTAGGCAAGGGTTGTCTGACTTGAACCTTAAAAGATACTTTCTTCTTGCAGTTACCAATAGAGTGACCAACTACGGAATAATTTTTGTGAAGATCGGGGAGCTTTTCAAATAAGACAGCAATAAAAAATTTGTGACCTTCACATTCAATCATTAAAGAATCAGATAAGTCCTTTGAGAGATCAATGTCAATCAAAACACAGGTGAAGTGACCAAAATTTCCTTCCAGAGTAGCTTGTCAATTTTCAAGAAACCCCAATACCACTGGCTATGTTGAACAAAATTCATGCGTCCTAGTATTCCCAAAGAAGATCCGAAAATCGCACCCAAGTTTGAGCATTCATAGGTCTTTCGAGATTGGGATTGAAATCTGTAGTCCAAGGTTAGGGGCGGATAATCCCCGGCTTGAGGATCTAGCTGCTGGTGGGCCAAATTCTTTCTCTGTCTGTGTTGTTGCTAAAGTGGAAGTTAAAGTAACCTCTGCTTCCAGAAATCATATGCCAATTATTGGCCGGTTTCCAAACTTCTTGCAAACGTTTCTTCAAGTCATCAAACAGCCAAGATTTATCCCCCTTTGTCAAAGCAATTATGCCAATTAGGGAATTTTGACAGAGGTTAACCCTCATACAATAAGCAGCTTCATCAATTTTGATGCAGATAATATCACCGTGTCGAGATAAGGAACCAGAATTCAACGATCGTCACACCAGCTGGCATTCGCAACAATATTGGCAAAACTTATGGCCGGCGTAGAAACGGACAACGAACCAGCATCCAATGACGTCGAAGTAGACAGAACAGATGTGTTACCATTTATCAGCATAGGGCCTGGCGACGCAAGCGAGGAGACGATTGTCAGCAGAGCGGCGGACGAAGCAAAAGGCGAAGACTGGGTAGCCATCACACTAATTGGAAGGTGCGAGACGGCAAGGGCAGAAGACCCCCGTGAAGAGGCAGCTTTATCACCAAGGAAACAGAGTTCATCGACCTAGAGGAGATCACAGAGGTTGAAAGGGTTGGGAGAAGAGGCGAAGGTTGGGCAGCCATCGTGCTGACGGGGAAGAATGAGACAGCAAGGGCTGAAGAGCCTCCGAGAAGAGGCGGCTGCGAAGAAACAAAGACAGAGCCCTAGAGAGAAAGCATTGAAGACAAATATTGACTAGATGTCTTTATGTACATAATTCTTATTTTGTTATTTGCTTATAAACAATAAATGCAAAAGATTCATGACATAATTTGATTCACATCAAGAGGATTGTAGTCATGTATGTTCTATTAGGCTAAAAAAGAAAGTAGATATATCATATACAATGATCAATCAATATTATGAGGTTTCCAGTAAAAAAAAATCCATATTATGAGTAATTGGCTTGAGCAATGAAGACTTATATAAACAAAGATCATGCAAAAGACGAAATAGTTAATTGAAGTGAACACCATCAGAACATCTTCATTATATATCCAACTTAAAAAAAGATGTGAGAATCATCAAACCCAAACCAACAAACACAGTGTGAAAATCAACACGAAAACTAAACTAACTTCGAGAAATGTTCCAAAAATATTTTACTTTTTCCTCCTTGGTAGGACCTCCGTGTCCCAACTTTCTAATGGCGTGACTGTAGAGATGAATTGTAATTTTTTTCTATTTTCTATTGGTTATCCGTTGAAGAAGTCACACAAGGAATCGAACATCAAAGGAAAAAGCAAACAAGATGACATAAATGCCATAATCTCCGTTGCACAATAAGAAAAAAAAAATTATAAGTTCAACATTAACAACTAATTCATATGTAAACATGAATATATAACAGCCAACTTACCCATTTTGTTGATATAGAACGTCTTTTACCATGCAAATATCAAACATCTTGGTCATTTTTTTTCTCCAATTGAGATCCAATCTTTCTTCACTGAAACAAATATAATAGCTCAGTGGGTTATCAAAACAAAATGTGCTTACTAGATAGTTAAGAATTAAATTGCTAACATTTTCAAGTTTATAAAAGTAACTCAACTGGTTTGTTTAATAGTAATCTAGTAGGTTACGAAATGGTAACTTAGTGGGTTACCAAAACAAAATGCTTAGTTTGCTAATTGAAACAAAGATTCTGAATATCAAATAAAGGGCTGAAACAAGACCACCCGAAATTTGAACACCACTGACAAATATACTAGGTGAAAATTTGACTAGTCAAGCTACGCAAACTTATCAGAATGTTTTTATTTTGTTTTTGCGGTCTTAAAGGAAAAATATTATTGCAAAATCTACACATCAGTAATCTTACAAAGGACTGTAAAATTATATGAGTCAAAAGTTAGGCATAATCACTTCAACTATAAGCTAAAGTGAACTCTTGTTACATAGGAAAAAGATATAAGCAATACCTACTTGAAACCAAACCAACATCAGCAACAACTTGCAGAAGCAACACCAAAAGAACATGGTCTCACTGATATAAATTTTACAGTAGTAGTACTTTTGGTAGATTACATTCTCTGCATAATGAAATTAAACAAAAAATAACATATAAGAAAGAAATCGAATCCAACGAGACTATAATTGAATTGGACTCTAATGCATTACAAATACATATGTGTATACATGTATTTTCGCTCCTTTTCCTATCTCATAGTATAATTTATAGCTACAAAATACTAAGAAGAGAAAACACCATCAGATCGAAGAAATAGTAAAAGAATAAGAAAAACCTTGTTGAAGAACATAGTAGAGCACAACACGGCACGGCTTGGCGGAGAGTGACCAAGATAAGTTGGAGTGCGACGAAGAGTGTATGCATGGCAATCGAAGATCGAAGAGAGCTTGGATGGTCGAAAAATCGGCAATCAGAGCTAGGTCGGAGAGAGACGATCGGAGAGAGTTAAGAGAGAGAATGAGCAAATTAGAAAGAGAATGAGAAGAACATAAATGAGTTAGGGTTTCTGAAACCCCTTAAGAGAAAGAGTAGTTTTGTCAATATATTTAAATAAAAAACGGGCTGAATAAATTGAGGTACAAATTAATAAGTGGCTCTCAAATTGGGCTAATTTTGAATTTCCCATTAGCAAAAGTAGGATTATTTACATATATGTTCAGAATCGGACTGAATATTACAAATAGATTCACTATTTGCAACATATATTAAATCTGTTCAATCTAACTATTTATAATACCATAATACCCTTAACAAGTAAAAAAACCCACATCCACAACGAGCATATCATTAAAATAAAACATATTTCATATTTTTCGAACATAGTGATTTTGAAATATCATATTACAAATTTAGATGATTGTGAATATCCTATGATGATTCTGAATATCCCATTACAACATTATAACATAAATCCGTAGTCTGTAATTTGATTAATTTTTTTAATATAATGTTCAAATTATATTATCATATTACAAATTTGGAGTGTTTTCATTGCAAAATTAGATGATTATAAATATCTTATAATGATTCTGAATATTTTATTACAAAACTGTAACATAAATCCAGTGATATTTGATTAATTTTTTTAATACCATACTCAGATTTTATTATCATATTAGATTTGAAGTGTTTTCATTGCAAAATTAGATAACTACGAATATCCAATTGCAAAACTATAACATAAATCTGTAGTATAATATTTGATTAATTTTTTTAATATAATATTCGGATTTGATTATCATATTACATATTGGATTGCTTGATATTAAATGTGAAAATTGAATTACGATTATATATGTAAATAAAATAAATCCAAACCTGGTTGGGTGATACAAATCCGATAAAGTGGGTATAATAGTCTAACAAAAAATGCCACATAAGCTCAATGAATTATTGTGATAATACTTATATTTTTTTGTCATAGTATGTAATATATTGTTGTAATGTGATTGATTATGTAATTTCTTCGCAAAACTATAGTTTAAAGGAGTAGCCCAATCCTGTAAACTTGTCGTATACGTTTTCTAGCCCAAGCTTGGCCGTTATAGACAGAAATTTCAAGTCCCAAATTATTGGTCATCAATTATGCTACAATCTCTTAGTCGCTTCTAAATTTTGTGACGCCATAAAGATGGAATTTGCAGGTTTATAACCCGTTGAAACAGATTCTAAGCCAGTACCCGGGACTAATTTATTTAGTTAAATCTCATAGTATGAATGTGAATCAATCATAAAGTATGTCTATGACTAATTTTGATCTGTTTGGTCGTTGTATTTTTCATCCAATTAAATCACAATGTACATGTTTTACCTAGTAGACAGATACAATTCCTAATTAAGCATGTGCCAAAGTGTGGGAAACCCCATCCAATCAACTTGAGAAAGGAACGAGAAATTATTATTTTTGTAGGCAGTCCGTAGATATACCACGATGGATTGTCATCAAGCGACAAAGAGGGAAATATCTCAAGCGTTAAGTGTTGGCATTGATTGTGGATGAAGCAGAGGATAACCTAAGAACTGTTGCAATGATCTGGATTTTGCTGCGACTGTGCTAGTTGAGCAAATATGGGTTGCCCTTATCACGTTTGTCAACGTGATGAAGTGGCCCGCAGCCCCGTTGTATTATAATGAAAAGAAAAATGACAATAAACGGAATCCTGTCCAACTCTACTCGGGACGTGATTGAGCCAATTAACATTGCTTTAAATAAAATTGAAAACATGAAATCCCCCCCCAAAGCACGTTCTCAGGAATTTGCAACATGTGTAAAAAATTCGAGAATTGATAACTTGTCAAAATTTTATGGATGGGATAAAGCGATGAAAAAAGAATGGTCTAAGATTCTCGTTCTCTCGACACTAGTTCGATATTGTTGCAACTTTTAAAATAAACATCGTTTGATATCTGTTGGAGCAAGTTTTCCTCAACCAGCTATAGGGAAAAGCAGTTGTAATGGGTGGTATTATCCCCCACAAGAAAGAAAACTTTGTGAAACTTTTAAGAAAGCACTTTTTTAGGGGCAAACAACCTCAGACTCTCTAATAAGGTTTCAATCCCAGATTGGACCTATACAGTTTTCCATAATGGGGATGTCATTCAAACATGAGTTGTTTCCAAAGTTGTCTAGCTCTGTCCCTTCAAACAGTCCTTCTAGCTCTAAAGGGTCTAAGAAAGACTGACAAAGCACATTCTCATCTTCCAAACCATATAAAGGTGACAGTCCCATGTGACCATCAAAGACTTGGCTGTCGAAAGTATTCCCATTTGAATTCCCTGCCTCTACTGAAAGCAGAATTTCCTGAGAAATATGATAGAACTGCGAGTTTATGGCTTCGTGTTCCGGAAGTAGTTGAGCTCCGGCATTGAAGTTGTTATTGTCTGTTGCTTCAGAGCTTCCACAACTAGCAACATTGCAGTTGAAACTACTAGCAATTTGGTTACCAAGAATCTCTATCTCCTCTTGCAAGTATGCGACCTAAAAATAAACAATTACAATTATTAGCAGAGCAACATATAACAAAAATATTTCCTTATTTAAGTCAAAATTTTACTTAGGAAAAAGCTGTCATAGTCTATACACTACCGCGATGTAGAACTCTGAACTGTAAGATTTTTTTTCTAAATTGACAGTTTTATACACTGCATAGTGTATACACTGCCACAACTTTTGCCTATGTGACTACTTGAGTAGTATTTTGAGTTGGTTCATACTATTATTAGTACTGTTCTTGCTGAAATATTTAATGAAGTTACAAATGGATAAACAAACCTGCTGTTGGAGGGCAAAGATATGAGCAACGCAGCCATAAATAGGGTCTCTCATCCGAGCTAGTGCTTCATAGGAAATAGTGATAGCAGCATCACTTCTGTTGTGAACTGGCAAGTGCAGCAACAACTTGGAAACATTGCTTGCCCCGAACACCTTGTGCACTGCGGCGAAGTGGCTCGCAGCCTCGTCGTAGCAGAAATAAGGAGCGAACACGCACTCGCTTGAGCACTTTCTCCTTAGGAACTTGCACGCGCCGCACGACGAACCAAATCCTGTCATACTCCTAATTTAAAGCCTTTTTTTTTTTTTTTGGTACTTAATTATGTCTAATGATTTTTTTTTTTTTTTGAGTGATACTAACTTGGGAGGGGTAATTTGATTTGTGTACGAAGTGATTGAAGATTAGATTTTGCTCTTTATAGCCATCAATTGCAAATGGGAATTGGAAATTTTTATTTATTATTATTATTATTTTTTAGCTTTTTCCAAAGGACATTCTTCTTTTACTGAAAAGTAGTGCTCTTTTGGGTCTCCTTTATGGCATACACATTCTCAAATTGGGTAAGGTTTCCTAATTAGTGCCTCAAAAGGGCTCCTTCCATTGAAATTTCTTTTTAGTAAATGAGACTATTTGATGGAAGAGCTAATGATTGTTAACATTATTTAGGTTGTTTATACAAAATATTATTGTTTGAATTTTAGATTTTAAAGCTAACGAAAACATCTAACAGGAGAACCGGGGAAGCAACAGCTGTTTCCTTTTTTTTTTTTTCCTTTTTTTTTTTAACTTTTTAATATATGAAAAGGTCAGAATGCCTAAGAGACTATTAACGAACATATAGCTTATAATGTTCATTAATTAGCAAAATCTAGACTTCCAAATCAATCAATATTACGTACCTAACTGAAAGCTCTTGACCATCAGTCAGTACTTCATAAGTCATCATGGCATACTGAATTCCACATGTACATGAGTTATCATAATTACTTGTTCAAACAAATTGGAAAGCAATGATTATCCATTTTGGCATTGGATAGCAATTTTCGTTTTTTTTTTTTTTAATCTGCACGTACTTTTAAAAGCTACTTGACTAATCAACATTTGTCATCAATTACCTGTGGGGAAAATTATAAGAAGTTCTTATCTAAATACAGCCAATATTTGATGCTCTCTGGTCAAAATCAAGCTATTTGGTTAGTGCACTTTGGTAATAAAGGTATGCTTTTTATCTAATCAAAACATTAATTTATTTTGTTACTTTCACTAGCTGGGGTTTAATACTATCTTAGTTAGGGATTAAATGGACGTAGAGTCCGTGACTCATGACGGCCATTTGTCTGGACGTAACTAAATCCCCATAATTACTAATATTTTAACCTCTTAACGTTGTTATTTTGCTAATTAATCTTGCATTATAGAGTTTGGCTGTTGGCCACTTTACATTGAGTCGGTACAAAAAGAACCTCTCTTTGTCTTCCCAAGACAACAAAAAGAGGTTAAAACAGCAAGACTCCAATTTCTCTCTCATTATGGCCAAAAAAATAGGCTCACGTAACTATCAAATAAATGAGTCGTAATGTTCTTATAAATAAAAATTGCTAGGAGTACTGTTTGTCATGATTTAAAAAGAATATTACTATTTCAGTACAATTGAGATGATTAAAAAATTATTTAATGTGCATCCACTTTACGATTTCCAGGGAATTTAATGTCGAAATTATTTTTTTATGTTCGTTGAGTCTAATCACATCATAGCCCTCCCCAAATCCCCATTAACACGTTTATGCTCATATTATACTGCTTTAAAAACACATAATATAGTGTTTTGGATTAAATAAACATTAATGGATAGTTCAACCAATTATAACTCTATTTGGAAAAATTTTGATAGATAGTTCATTTTTAAATTATATCAAAAAAAATAAAAATAACTTTTTTTTTAATTAGGTGTATAATTCATTTTTTAGTAAAGAGACAAAATATCGTAGTAAGTAAATGAAATACCGACCATTTTTAGCTGATATAGGAAAAATAAATTTTTAGTAAACTGGCAAAATATCAAGGTAAGTGGATGAAATATGACAATTTTAGCTGGTATTTTGTCTATTAATCATGGTATATAATCTAAATACAAAAAACGGACATTTACATAAAATAAAAAAAATTATGGATATTTTTTTTAAATAATTTCTAAAATAAGGTCATTTAGTTACAAACCCCCTTTATTTAAGGACATATTCCATGTTAATTTTTTTTTTTTTATAAATGTAAGTTTGAATTTTTTTTTATGCTAATTGAATAGCGCCGGAGCCATATAGTCTTTGAGGTATTATTTTTCTATTTTTACGTTATGAAAGAATAAAAGATCGTAAAAATATGTTTTGTAATTTTTTTTTTTTTGTGGCTCTAATAAACAATCGTTTCTATTGTAAAATTATAAACATTAAGAAATAATTAAGGTGAGGAATGTTTGTATAACCATTTTGACTTTTTGATAGCACTAAGAAATTTATTTTCCATCTTCTATTAGCCATGTTCTTTTTTTTTTTTTAATTGGTATTATACATGTTCACCGCATCTTAATATTTAATTTATCAAACATTTCCTTTCAAAAGAAAAAAATCAAACATTTTTTATGCTTCAAATAGTAACAACAGTTTAAAAAGTAAAGGTACAACACCACATTTTTTTAAACACACCACAATAACTTTTTATGAGAAAAACAATAGCAAACTAATAAAAAATAGTTTAAGCGTACTCCCATAGAATATAAACTTATTTATGGAGGATAAATTGCGTATCCATTTGTGCTACCCATATAAGAATGAGAGATAATCTTTGTTTAACCTATTATATGTGGATTTAAAAAAAAAACAAGAATGAATGAAATGTTCAAGACATAAAGTAATAAATGTTTTTTTTTTTAACTCACGAATGTAATGATAAATAATGAAAATAAATAATGTTTAATCGACCTTTAAAGTATCCTTGTTATGTTCCCTCTAACAGAAGCTAAGAGTTGAAATTATTTATTATAGTAAAAGCTTTATATCGTCACAACCAAAGATTAGCTTCTAATTAAAAGTACTGCCCTGCCAAATAGGCATGTAGATTATGGACTGAAAAGAAAAATTATAATAAATTAAGTACCCAGTTTTCAACACACACAGTTTATGTAATTATGCGTAATGTTTATGTTTACTCCATAGTTTATAAACAGGCTCTCTTAACTATTAAAATTAAAATCTAATAAAGTACTTCTATATGTAATTATGTGTAATTGTTAAAAAAAAAAAACACCAATATTTTATTAATTTTAACAAAATATTACTTTCTTGTTAATTGAAGAGTTACAATGAAACTTTGTGGCAATTGCTTGAATTATATAAACATAATTAATCGGTGAATTTACTATTGCCTAAATTACTTCAATATTAAGTATTTATTTTTATTATAGTTTGAAATTTGAATATTTTCCTACATAACCGTTAAAATGAAGAATAAGAATAAAAAATTGATCAAATAAGAAAGAAGAGAATATGGGGAGACAAAAGACGCCACTTTCAGCAAAATGAACCTAACTTTGTGTCACTTCACAAATTGTTTGGGTGTTTTGTTTTGAGCGAAAGAAGTAATGAATATTATATAACGCATGGAAATATTGGATGTTTTTTGTTTTTGTTTTGTTTTGTGTTTTAGTTTATGGTGGGGATATATATGTTTGTGAAGTGAAATATGAGCTTTTCGACTTTCGAGCTTAACGATGAAAGTGGGGGCTATAGTTTCTTTCTATCATGCGTCAATTATATCATCTAGTTTTTATCATCTCTTCATTAATGGCTAGTTTTTTTAGCTTTCTCTACAATGGTAGTGTCTTGTGCTTGTGCATGAACCTATATATCACCGTAGTTTGAGGTTGTTGGAGAGAGAGAATATAGGTTCTTTCTAGTAATATTGTGTTCTTCCGGGAGGAAGGAAAAAGAAAGAAGAAGAAGAAAATTACTTTGAGCTGTCATCAATAAAAGTACATCTACACGGATATTCTTGATAAATAAAAAATAAAAATAAAAAAGTAAACATGATATATATTCTAATTTGTGCTCGGATTTGAGCTTTGTCCATGCAAGAAATAATACATAGTTTGCAATTGGTTTCTTTTTTTTTTCTTTTTTGGCCCCGGGAAACTTGCATTAATAAGTTTGTAGATACATACATGTTCAAATATCGAAGATTATAAAAAATGGTGATACTTGTTTCGTCATTAAGTAGCTACAACGTAAAAACAAACTTGATTAGTTGTACATAAATCCATTATCTTGGAGGAGGAAGTATCCTTAATTTATTAAAACAAACATCTAAAACAAATAAATGCATGGTATAGTTTATAATGCATAGGAAACACACCTAATTTTTATATAACATGTTATATACGGAAACATATATGAGCATTTATCACATAAATAAATAAAGTAAGCAAAGTAACATGGAATCACCGGTCTCATATAGATAATTACAAGGGAAAATTCTACAATAATGCCCGTGTTTTACTGAAAATCAATTTTATCCATGTGTTTTTTATAATTATAAAATGATCGTTCAGATTTTAAAATCTGTCTAAAATGATTTTTCGACTTAAATTTGATCAAAATTATTAAGTAAAAAGATTTAATTACCCTTTAATAAAATCTTACATGCATGGTTTTTTTTTTCGTTAAAAATAGTAATAAAAAATTTGTGTGTCTCTACTGGGTTTTTTCTGTTTTTTGGATCATCAGATTTACCTTTCAATTAAATCTGACGATCCAGAATTGTTTCTCACCACAAAAAAAAAAAACCCCACCTGAGAACCCCCGTAAAAAAAGAAACTCAGAGTATTAAAACTTTTAGTTCTTTTATTATTATTTTATTTATTAAATCAGTCCCCTCTCCCTCTCTGGCCCGGAGCCACCGTAGGCCGTTGCCCTGCCGCCTCACGTGCTCCTCGCCTAGGCCCACCCTGTTTGCCACCCTTTCGCGAACCACTGCTGACCGCACCGCACCCCTCTGGACGAGCAAGGGTCCGCCGCCCCTCCACGACCCTCTAGACCCGCCACCCCTCAACAACCTGGGCCCACCGCCATGCCTCTCCGAAAGTTATGAATGTTCTTCAACCCTTTTGTTGGTTTTAGTGAATAGACTCTAAGTTGTTTATCATATATAGTTTTAGTCAACATTTTCTTTTGATATGTATGTTCAGTGCCGGCCCAACGGTTTTCTGAGCCTTATGCGACATCTGTAAAGAGGCCTATTATTTTCATTCTTGATGCCACTTAATAATTTACATCCCAAGTGGTGTGCTCCCTTTATTTTCACCTATATTTGTAATGTAAATTTTAAAATATAAATTAAAAGTGCAACCCACGTGGGGTATATAGATTATCATTATGCAAAGAATGGGGCATTTTCTTCAAAATCCCCCTTTTTAGTTAGGGAATTTTGAGGGATGAAATTAAATGAATTTTGGGGGATTTCTAAGTTAATGAAATCTTTCTGTCCATTACTCAAATATACATTTAATTTAAAGTAAAAAAAAAAACATTGATTGTAAGATTTAGATAAAATAGTGGAATGTCTTTTTTTTTTTCTCTCTCTCATGGGACTTTATTGATTTTTTAAGTACAAATTTTTCCCCTCAAAATCAAGACTACCTCCCTTCAATGGAGGTCTAGGCTCAAAAGGGACCTTAAGTCATGGCTTAGGTGGCCGTAGCCTTGGGCCGACCATGTATATGTTAATATCTAAGATTATTTTAATGTCACTTTTGCCATACCAATGTGGCTTAGATAATCTTGAACATGTGAAGATTCAGTTTTACATTCAACATGGTAGAGATCTTTTGGTTTTTGTTTCTAATTAGACTTCTACTTATCTGTGGTAATAAACGTCATCAGTATTTGCGAGTTTTTCAACCAGACCTTATACCAAAGAAATCATGAGATATCTTAAGGATTGATTAGGATTTACATAAACAAAGTTTTTCAACCCTTCACGACCCTCCGCAGCTTCGCGCCCCTCCACGACCCGCGACGATCAATGACCCTTCGGCCATCCGCGGTGATTCGTGACCTTCTAGCCCTCCGTGAGGACAGGGTGAGGGAGAGACGTTGTCTAGCTGGCTCGAGCTTGGGGTGGGGTGGGGGGGGGGGGGGGGGGGGGAGGGAGGGGGGGGGGGGGGGGTAGGAGGAGAGGGGTGGTAGTCGAAGGTCCGATAAGATCTTTTACCAAAATATTTTGTTTTGATTTTTATGATTTTTTTTTTTGTATATTTTTGTTTTATTCTAAAGGTAATTTAGTCATTTTTGAAAATTTTTGAGCATCAGTCAACTCAAAAAGATAATTTAGACTGATTTGAAAAACTGAATGACTAAATTGAAATTATAAAAAACACAAAAATAAATTTAAATTTTTTTATAAAACAGAGGGACTATTTTAAATTTTTTCCTAATTACAGCCCACTAAAAGAAAAAAAAAAAGGGGAGATTTTCAAAATAAAGCCATTCTTGATGCCACTTAATAATCTATACCCCATGTGGTGTGCCCCCTTCATTTTCACTCTATGATTGTAGTGTAAATTTTGGGGTATAAATCAAAAGTACAACACACATGGGGTATAGATTATCATTGTGTCAAGAATGGGGTATTTATCAAAATCTCCCAAAAAAAAAAGGGCGAATTGCAAAATGGAGCCATTTTAGGAGTCAGCTATTAATTTATACCCCAAAAGAATCAGCCCATTTGTTATTTATTGAACTGAAAAAAATACCCTCCTTTTTTATAGTTTGATCCAGAAGCCCAATCCCAAACTTTTCTGTGTGTTTTTCTTCTCTCTTCCCAGCCTCTATGCCTCCATCATCATCGTCGGCACAAAGCCTGATAAAACCCCTCGGTCCTCCTCCGATTCGCTGCCATTTTTTCATTCGCCACCGCGACGACGAACTGGACGTACTCTCGAGACACCAAAATCTGTCGATCGTTCTCGAGAGGAAGCTCCATGCGAATCGAGCATCGGACCGCGGCGATCACACGCTTGTCGGCGCTGGTGATCCCTGACTCACTAAACCCCGAAGTTATCTCCGTCGAGACCAGAGACTACGCCGACGAGATGTCCTTGCACTCCACGGCGAGAATGAATGGCTCGAATGGGAAGACGAGGTCGGAGACCGAGTCGCCGTCGCCGCGCCGAGTTGAATCAACCGAGAAGAGGAGGTCGACGACCAAGCTGGGATCGGTCGGCTCGTGAGTGATGTACAGCCACGAACCGCCCTAAGCCACTGTCGATATTTTCCTTGTAGTTTTTCTGTAGTCAAAACTTCTCTTAATACAAATGTTTCAGACTTTCATTTCAATAACCAGCTATAAGAGCATAGCTATATAAGCTTTCATATACGAAATTTTTTTCCTTTGTTTGATTTATGTGAATATATTCAAGAAAAAGAAATTGGAGCTGAGTTATAATTATAAATCCAAAAGAAGCATTGCTTTTTCCTCAGGAAATAAAAAATATCATTCTGAGAAAAGAAGTGAAAGCTGCTTTATTTTTCTTGTTTGAACACTAATTGATCCTTTTGGAGAGTCAACTGAGATTGCTTTGCAGCATTGACGTAAAAACATGTACATGGTACACATAGTTTTGAGGAAAAAAAAATCAAAGCTACTTTATTTTAAGGAAAGATGCTTGTTTTGTTAATTGTTTGGATTAAGACATGTATTTCCATTATTATAAGTCTCGATTATTTACTACCATTGTATTTTTTGTGTTTTTCAATAATATAATAGGATTTTGGTGAGTTCTTAGTTGGTAACCACAACAATTTATTTTGGTAACACAGTGGGTTACTGTCCAGTAACTCAGTAAGTCCAATAACTCAGCGAGTTACTGTTATATTATTTAGTTTTTTGCAATTAATACTTATTTATAGTTATGTTCCTAATACTTAAAATAATAAGATTTTGGTGAGTTACTAGTTGGTGATCACTAGTATTTTTAATAACAATTTATTCTAGTAACTCATTAGGTTATTATTTAGTAACCCACCGAGTTACAGTTTGGTAACCCACTAAGTTACTTGATGGTAACTATGGCTTGTCGATAGTAACCCACTAAGTTAATATTATAAGTTACTATGGTAAATATGTTTAATTATGTTTATGATTTTTTTTTTGTTTTTATTTTTATTTTTGTGCTGTTTTGTTTTTGCAGATGTGGAGACTAAGAATCAATATGAAGAATCGCTTTAGAGCAAATGGCAATTTCTTATTCAATTTAAAGTGATAGAAGAGATTAACGAGAAGTTGAATTGGTCCTATAAACAAGTGTTTATAAATACATATTTGTGGGCATTTTGTGATTTACATAAATTTTATGGTTATTGAATTTGTTTATTGTTAATGAAATAAATGTAAACAAAGTAATTAAGTAACCTTTGAGTTACCATTAAGTATGGTGGTAAAACACTAAGTAATGGAAGGTAACCCATTGAGTTACCATTAAGTAACCAACTGAGCTACCATTAAATATAGTGGTAACTTGCTAGGTTATTGAATGGTAAACCTCTAAGTTACTATTAAGTAGCCCACAAAGTTATCATTAAACAATCTATTGAGTTATTGAATGGTGGTAACCCTCTAAGTTATTAGATGGTAACCTACTGAGTTACCATTTAGTTTGCCACTTGATGCTTTTGTTTATAACTTAATGCAAATTATTTCTAATTAATGAGTTATTTAATGGAACTAACAAAGTTATTAGATGTTAACACGCTGAGTTATCATTTAATAATCCACTAGGTGATTTACTGAGTTATAATTTGATAATCAACTAAGTAATTTGGTAACCTACTGAGTTACTATTTAGTAACCTATTGAGTTACCATTTAATAATCCACTATACTATTTGTTTTGTATGACTTGTTGCATATTATTTCTAAGTAAATTATTTTTGTTTAACAATTGTAATGAATATAGCTATTTTTTTCTGCTTATATAATTTATTAAAAATATAATATGGTAACCCACTGAGTTACCATTTGATAACCTACTGAGTTACTATTTGATAATATATTTTTTTCTTTTTTGCTACGATTTGATAATCTACTTGGTAATTTGATAACTCATAGAGAAACCATTTAATAACCCGCTAAATTACGTACCATTTACCCTTTGATATCTTTGTGCATGAATATACAAAATTTCGAATTATAGATAGCTGCGAACACACAAAAATCTCTAAGCAAATGAATATTTGAATCTAAAATAAGAACACAAATATTAGTACTTCGCTACTACTGCGGCACCGAAGCTTGATGCATGGCATAGAAGCCATGAGCCAGCAACACACTTTCTTGAGATTCTTGACGTTCTTAAGAGAGTGATCCTCATCTTGTAAATCTGCTCCTAAGACTCTTCCAAGCTAGCTTTAGTCGGCTCATCGTAGCATATACCATTGTTGATACTTGCTTTATCCAAGTTCTATAACAATTAAAGCTTTTTCTATGCTTAACAACGCTCAAGCTCTTTGAAGCTTACAAAACCACTATGATAAGATTAGTATTTTAAAAACAACAACATTCTTTGTATATCTCTAAGTATATTAAATCAACAAAATACAATCAAAATCTCATTAACTTTCTTCTTCCTTCATATTTAACCAAAGAAACACCCAACAAAGCAAACTAGTTTATTGTTTTGAATAATGGATTTCTTCAAACAGTTGGTGCACAGCTTTAACCATAACAAAAAGAAAGACCCAACAAAGGAAACTAGTTTATTTGTTCTGAGTAATGAATTTCTTCAAACAGTTGGTGCACAACTTTAAGCATAACAAAACTGCAATGACAACGAAGATTTAACAAAAAGTCGAATACAGGAGAAGAAAACGAATAAGAAGAAGCCAATAAGCACAGCTGCTATTAAATTAAATTATGAAGTCAAAACATAAAACCAAGTTTCAAACTATCACAGTCCCAAGAAATTGACTAAAACACAAAACTTCAATTGTCCAAATGAAGTTGGAATATTAAAATTTGACATTGAAGGAAAGATACAAAGTACTTTAGGAGGTAAAGAGGAAAAGAAGTCTCGTAGCAACAAAAACTTTTTCGCGCTCAAATCACCATTGTCGCTTCGATCGGTTGTTTGAGAGAAATAAAAAACAAAAATTAAGGAGAAAGATAGATTTCTAGGGCTAACTACGTGTTTGAATTCTTCTGAGTACGACGACCACGAAATTGGACACCACACCATTAAATCTCCATTGTTGCTCAAGGTTGAGCTAACGTATATACTCTGCGAATTTCACGAAGAAGAAGAAGAAAGAGTTAAGGGTAATTTTGTCATTAAATTTTGTTGTGTGAAAAAAAGGGGTATAAATTAAAAGTGTAACTTGGAAGGGGTAAAAATTATTAACCGGTTCAAAACGGGGTATTCCTCAAGTAACCCCAAAAAAAAAGTATTATTTCCAATCTTAAGCTTCCATCTTTATTATGGGCTTGAACTTCCAAGTCCATCAATATTAGGTACGCAAGGAGTGCGGGCTTTCCCCAACACTAGGGTCCAACTCTAGTGTATGAAACGGCCACTCAGGTTTTCACCATTGAGAGTTAGCCACCCTATGTTTTTATGGGGGCGATTTTGAGAAATACCCTAAGATTGAAGACTTAATGATCTATACCCCACTCTAAATGCACTTTTAATTTATACCCCATTTTTTTAATACATTAAATTTTAAAAGACAAAATTACCCTTATTATACCCAAAAAGAGTTTTCTTTTTCTCAGAAGTTTTCGAAGGCTTCAACAGCTTCAACAATGTAGTCCTTGTAGCTCCATCAACATCCAACCTCCTACCTCTCTTGCCGGAACTCTGTGTCGCCGGAAAAATAGCGACGCTTGAGTAACTCTCTTGCCGCAGCTCGATCGCACTCTATTGCAGAAAACGAGGACGACGAACAAGCTTTCTTCAAACAAGATCTAGAGCTTGTAATCGTCGGTGTAAAAAAAGGCTCAGGAATCAGTGACCGGAGCTTCTGAGCATCGAAGATTAACTAGCGGAACTCGTCGGCGTAGATTTTTTTGATTTATTATTTGTAATTTGATTATTTATGCATGGTTTTTATTTCTTAATAAATGGATTCTCAACTCTTATAATCAAGATATTCTTTTCTTATCAAGTTCTACCACGATTGAATGAAAGAAATAAAAGTAAATGAGGTTTCCTTGTTTGTGTTTGATAATTCTTGGTTACTTTTTGGGTTTTTTATTTTATCTATTATTTGGTCTGTTTCTCTAACCTCTTGAAACCATGTCATATATATTTTAAAAGATGTGTGCAAGGTGTTTGATATAGTGTCTAAGAGAAATTTGAGTTCGCTACATCTAATGATTAAAGGCGATGGCTAAATAGGTTGTTGTAGTTTGAGGAAATGAAGAAAGTTGTGTTTATGCTGTGATAATATTAAAAGGAAATTAAAGATGAAATGGTGAAGAAAGGCATAATTTTGTTGGTATTTGCAACAACTAATTATGATATTTTGGCATTGTAGTTTGGATGAAAACTGCTCCTATGTATTTTGTCAACTATATATATATATAATTATTTTTAATAATTCTATTAAATCAATGGGATTACTTAATAGTAATTTAGTGGCTTACCACTAAGTAATTAAGTGGCCTACCATCTATTAACCTAGAAGTTCTTTACTAGTAATTATTGAAGATTATTGAAGATTGTGACTCAGTAAGTTATCATTCAGTGAGTTACTTAATGGTAACTCATAAGGTTACTATTGAGTAACTTGGTATCACCAATTTATCATCTAGTAACTTGGTGTGTTATTTGGTGGTAACCTAGTAGGTTACCATCAGCTAATTCAGTGAGTTATTTAATAGTAACTCAGATGTGTTACTTGGTGTGTTATTTGATGATTATCGAGTGATCTGCCATCAAGTAACTTCATTCTCAATTGTAATATAATGGGTTACCATATATAACTCAATGGGTTACTTAATGATAACTCAGTAGGTTACCATCAAGTAACTCAATGGGTTATCAAATCAGATTGTTAATCAAACCGTGTAAGCATCAAAGGAAATGTTATATCCATTTCAATTATCAAACAAAACGATGTACTTATATATTATCTACAACAAATTAGACAAAACAAATAGCCTAATGGGTTACCAAATGGTAACTCAGTGAGTTACCAAATTAGAGTGTTAATTAAAACCATACAAGTATAAAAGAAATTGACACATTCATTTCAATTACCATAAGAAAAATGTACTTTAGAAATAATCTTCAACAACTAAAAAAAAAACAAATAACAAATAACAAAAAACAAATAACTTAATCAATTATCAAATGGTAGCTCAGTGAGTTACCAAATAGTAATTCAATAGGTTACCAAATGAGTGAGTTACTAAATAAAATAACAGTAACTCAGTAGGTTACCAGACAGTTACTTATTAGGTTACCAGAATAAATTGTTATTAAAAACACTGGTAGTTACTAACTAGTAACTCACCAAAATCCTATTATATTATTAAAAAGCACAAAAAAATACAATGGTAGTAAATAACAGAGACTTTCAATAATGCAAAGTAATCTCAGTTGACTCTCCAAAAGGAACAATTAGTGTTCAAACAAGAAAAATAAAGCAGCTTTCATTTCTTTTCTCATAGCAATATTTTTTATATCCTGAAGGAAAAGCAATGCTTGTTTTGGATTTATAATAATAACTCAGCCCCAATTTATTTTTCTTGAATATATTCACATAAACCAAACAAAGGAAAACAATTTCGTATATGCAAACTTATATAGTTATGCTCTTATAGCTGGTTATCAAAATGAGTGTCTGAAACTGAAACATTTGTACTACAAGAAGTTTTGACTACATAAAAACTACAAGGAAAATAGCGACAGTGGCTTAGGGTGGTTCGTGGTTGTACATCACTCATGAGCCGGCCGATCCTGACTCGGTCGTCGACCTCCTCTTCTCGACCGAGTCAACTAGGCTCGACGACGGCAACTCGATCTTTGACCTCGTCTTCTGGTTCGAGCCATTCATTCTCGCTGTGGAGTGCAGGGACGTTTCGCCGGCACAGTCTCTGGTCTCGGCGGCGATAGTTTCTGGGTTTAAAGAGTCGGGGATCACCAACGCCGGCAAGCGCGTGATCGACGCGGTCCGATGCTAGATTCGCATGGAGCTTCCGCTCGGGAATGATCGGGAGGTTTTGGTGTCTCGAGAGTGCATCCGGTTCGTTGTCGCGGTGGCAAATGAAAAAAATGGCGGCGAATCGGAGGAGGACTGAAGGGCTTTATCAGTCGTTGCCACGGAGTAGTGGCTATGGATTAGCGAGTGAGGCGGCTGAGTGTGGGAATGGTTCCGTCGGCGATGATGGAGGCAAAGAGGCTGAGAAGAGAGAAGAAAAACACGAGGAAAAGTTTGGGATTGGGGCTTCTTAATCAAACCATTAAAAGGGAGGGTGTTTTCGTCAGTTTAATAAATAACAAATGAGCTGATTATTTTGGGGTATAAATTAATAAAGCACTCCGAAAGTGGCTCTATTTTGCAATTCGCCCTTTTTATGGCCCTAGTCATCCTAGGGTTTTGTCTCTATTGTGCTCCATCTTCTTGTCACATGCTTATAAAAAGATCAATTATAAAAACAAAATTACAAAAAATTCCATACCCTTTTGGCATTCAAACATCATTTTATCATTGCATTATGGACATTCGTAAAATTAGTAGCAAAACAATATCTCGAAAGAGGGCATTTCATCAAAACTTCTGCAAAGTATTTTGGAAGAAAAAAACAAGAAAAATTGTTGTTATAGGCTTAAATTTAAATCATTGTTAACCACGAACATCGGCCATAAGTGTAACCGTCTTAAAGTAACGAAATTTATTTGAATAAATTTATCCTTTTTATATATAATTGGAGGATTAGCGGGATTTGAACTCTATATATCATTTGGTGGAGTTCGGTGAAGAGTTACTGCTAGGCTATGCCTTCAACCACGACTGAATTTATCTTTTACAAGCTACATTGTTTCTTCTCTAATAATCTTCTCCTCTTTAAGACTTCTTTCAAGAAAAGGAAAAAAAAAGCAGAACTTAGCTAACTACGAAGAGTATATCCAATATAATCTCAAAATATGTGTCATTGTGAAATAAACATTTGAATGAGAAGTGTTCTCTAACTCAATGTTGTTTTTTTAAATCAAAATCAGCATCAAACATAGCAGAATGCAAACAATATAATATTTAAAATTAATCATTGATTGATTTATGTTTTAATACATCATTAGAAAGTCATGATGATTACCATTTTGTATTTAAAAAGTTATCTTTAAAAAATTAGCACTGAAATATTGGAATATCTAATGCCAAACATAATATTTTTGTCGTTTAGGTGTCAAATTTGACAAAAGTGAACAACATGGATATGGTCTAATTGAAGACATCTAAGCTTAACTTGTTTAAAACTTCTTTCGTGCGAACTCATCGATGCATACCTTAGTTATGATTTTAGAAATTAGAACTGAACATGCTTTTTGTTTAATTGCTTAGAAAAAAAAAATACTAACATTCTTCCTCTTCAATTTACTTTCTTGTGAAAAACCGTTGGTTTGTTTGAAAATTAATTGGTTTCGGACCACCAAAATTAGAAGCCATTTTGACCAACTAGTACTTAAGAAACTAACTTTTCAGTTTATCACTTCACTTTTATTCTGGTCCTCATATGAAATAACAATAAACGTTACATTCCAGGAAATTTGTACTATTAGAGAAAGCCATATGGCATGTGGGACATATAATGGTATAGTAGCTTATCAAACAGTGATAGACACCTAATTTACTTCCACAAACCGGATAACAATAATAGCTTAAATTTAAAATAAAAAACCTTCGGATAATTCAGGATCACAAACATTTCATTCACGTCATCTCCAATCTCTTCTTTCGAACGAAGTTTCTTCCCAGAAAGAAACAAAAACAATGACAAATTATCTAAACATGGGTTTTTTTTTTTTTCTCTCTCTCTCTCTAATTTTTATTGGTTCGTTATTTTGCGTGGTAATCAACAACCATAGAATTTAGTGGAGAAGGGAAGAGCTCAAATTCGAACCTCAAGGCCTAAATGAGGGCTATGTTCCACGCAATATCCGGTTGACACGTGTCATCCTTGCAATCTTGATTGTGTGGCCGTTAACCGTTTTGAAGCCAATCCTCAAGAATCACATTTGTGTCTACACTCAAAAACTGCCACTATAAGTCCTGTCCTTTGCCAAAACTTCACCACTAGAAGACCACTCTTTCAGGCCTCTACGTTGCGTCTCTACAGTCTTTCCGACTCGAAAATCACAGCACTCCGGTCGACCCCCCTCGACACCAATGGCCGCCGCCATCTCCACTGTCGGCGCTGTTAACCGAGTTCCCGTACGTTAATTTCCTCAACACTATGTTGTTTTGTGGGCGTGTGGTTTTTAGCCACATATCAATTATCAAGTACTTAAATTTTGTAGTTTACTTCAATGATCATGCTTTATTCATCTTATTCCAATGACTAATTTCGTTATGCATCACCTTAAAGATTCAAAAAATATGAAATTGTACACTAAGCATGTTGAAGAGTGGATTGCTTTTAAATCGTAACATGCATATGTATTTTAGACGTATTTATAGTAGGCAAAAATTTTAAAAACCACATAAAATTTAAAAATATAATTACTATAATGATTTGAGCATTTCGCGCAGTTGAGCTTGAATGGCGCGAACAATGGAGCCTCAAGCTCGGCCTTCATGGGCAGCAACTTGAAGAAATCGACATCGCGATTGAGCAACAAGGCTGCCTCGGCAGGCAGCTTCAAGATTGTTGCGGCGGTCGATCCTAGCGAAGAGAAGCAGACCGACCAGGACAAGTGGAGAGGCCTCGCCTTCGACACCTCCGATGACCAACAGGACATCACCAGGGGAAAGGGTATGGTCGACTCGCTTTTCCAAGCTCCCATGCAATCCGGCACTCACTTCGCCGTCATGAGCTCTTACGAGTACATTAGTACCGGACTTCGCCAGTGAGTAATAAATATCAATTATTAGCTTATGAGCACAATTATTTTCAAGAATTTCCGGCACTAAAGCATGTCATTTGGTGTTAACACAAAAACATTTTTCTTGCTTTAGTTTTAACTTTTGAATTTGGAATTAGATTTCATTGATGGTTAAGTGGTTTAAGGTTTTGATATTAATATATTGCAAATTTGATTTTACTTTTTTTTTTTTTGTGGTAAAGATACGACTTTGACAACACCAAGGACGGTTTCTACATCGCCCCTGCTTTCATGGACAAGCTTATTGTTCACATCACAAAGAACTTCATGACCTTGCCCAACATCAAGGTAAAAATTAGGTTCATGACTTTAGTTTATATTTTTATACGTAGTTTTTTTTTTCTTTTAACTAATTCAGAAATGACTTGTACATTATAAATTTCAATTAATTTTTACAAAATGTGAAAATACTTCAGGTTCCTCTTATCTTGGGTGTTTGGGGAGGCAAAGGTCAGGGAAAATCCTTCCAATGCGAGCTCGTGTTTTCCAAGATGGGAATCAAGTCGGTTCATTCTCTTTTCTCGTATTTACATATTGCAAATATATATACATAGAAATATACTGCGCCCATCTGCATGTGATATATGATACGATTTTGAGTATAAATATATTAAAAAAATATTAAAGTTAATGCTCGATTCTTAAAGTTTGCATCAATGTTACAAATTATCTCAGTTCAATGTTTATTTTTAGTTGCCTCATAAAGTAACGATTTTTCATGGAAATTCCGAAAAAGGAAAAAACAAAAACAAAAAACAAAAACAAAAAAAAAAAAGAAAAAAGAAAAAGAGATTTGTTATTGGCTAAAAATTGTTTTCTAACTTTCTAAAGGAAAAGAAATATTTTCTTACTTTTAACTCAAGACAATGCCACACCTTCGGACTGAAATATTTTCTTAACTTTTTCTTACTTTGTACTATCGATGTGAGCATGTAAAATATTTAAAAAGTACTAACATATTTTTCTTATCATTATTTTAGTACTTTCTAATATTTATATACGAGAGTGATTATATAGTAAATGTTACATTAAGAAATTATTATTTTCAATTAATCAAATTATTATTAGGGCCAATTAGGTAAATAATAATTTTAGATTGTTTGTTTAAAAAAAATAGCTACAATTTCAAAAAATTTAAAATTAGTCATAAAAATTTTCTTACACAAGTAAAAATTTTCTTACCACAACAAAATTACACATAAAATTTGCTGTCTTACTAAGATAATAAATTTTTAAAAGGGCTATTTTTTAATAACTTTACGACTATTTGAAATTATTTTCTAAAAAAAGTGACTATTTTCTTAAAAAAAAAATCACCCATCACTTGAATTTGTATTAAAAAGGTGATACGTCTACTGTATTATTTTAAATGTTGCATGCTATCATTCTATAAATTTTAAAACAAAATAAATAAATTTCACCACAAATGTCATCTCTAACGTTGATTCAATTCATATTTCATATGTCATCAACATCATTTTTCACAAGTACAATATATATATTCATGACTACTTTTGAGCCATCTCCATTGATCCATAACAATTTAGTCCAAAACCAGCCACTCAATAACTATGACATATGCCTTAATTAGCCAATTCTTCTGTATATGATGCGCAGCCCCATCATGATGAGTGCTGGAGAGCTCGAGAGCGGCAACGCCGGAGAGCCGGCGAAGCTGATCAGGCAGAGGTACCGCGAGGCGGCGGACATCATCAGGAAGGGGAAGATGTGCTGCCTCTTCATCAACGATCTCGACGCGGGTGCGGGGCGCATGGGCGGGACCACGCAGTACACTGTGAACAACCAGATGGTCAACGCCACCCTCATGAACATCGCCGACAACCCCACCAACGTGCAGCTCCCCGGGATGTACAACAAGGAGGAGAACCCCCGCGTCCCCATCATCGTCACCGGAAACGACTTCTCCACCCTGTACGCGCCCCTCATCCGTGACGGGCGCATGGAGAAGTTCTACTGGGCCCCGACTCGCGAGGACCGCATCGGTGTCTGCAAAGGAATCTTCCGCAGCGACAAAGTCGCTGATGACGACATTATCAAGATCGTTGATACCTTCCCTGGCCAGTCCATCGGTACTGTGTACGCGCAACATGTTATTTATCATTATAAGTGATGCATCATCGGCTGGCTTAGGTGATGGTTGTTGTCCTTTTTTTTGTAGATTTCTTTGGTGCCTTGAGGGCGAGAGTGTATGATGACGAAGTGAGGAAGTGGATCTCTGGCGTTGGTGTTGAGGGCATCGGCAAGAAGCTCGTGAACTCGAAGGAAGGACCCCCGACTTTCGAGCAGCCGAAGATGACCATCGAGAAGCTCCTCGAGTACGGAAACATGCTTGTCAAAGAGCAAGAGAATGTCAAGAGAGTCCAGTTGGCCGACAAGTACTTGAGCGAAGCCGCGCTCGGTGATGCCAATGAAGACGCCATTAAGAGCGGAAGTTTCTTCAGTTAGATCTCTGATCTTAGAGACACCGTAAGTGGGAGGTTTAACTTCAATCTTTTTCTCCACTCTTTAAAAAAAGAAACAAAACAAAAACAAAACATTACGAGTGAGTTTTACTCTCTTCAATTTTCAACTATAGTAAAAATTGGCAAATTGGCATGACTTTTCATGTAACTTGACTAGGTAAATTGGCATTATTGACTTATAGGTTAATATGATGTTTGTTTTTATGCAGGTAAAGCAGCCTAGCAAGTAAATCTTCCAGTACAGAAAGCTTAGCACTGATCCAATTGTTGAGAATTTCGACCCCACTGCTAGGAGTGACGATGACAGCTGCTTATACACTTTCTAAGCCTTTTTTTTTCTTTTTTTTTTTTTTTTGCTCTCTCTCTCTCTTAGATTTTATTGTGGAATCAAGGAGGACATCATTTTCCTAAGGATGTTTATAAGAAACTAAAACAAATAATGTTGTTTTACGTTTGTGTTTAAATGGGATTGGTAATCCTCTAGTTATTGTTATAATATTCTTACAATAGTCTTTTTTTACTTTCAATTCTAATTTTGATACTCGGCCACACACTATTATTATTTTCCCAAAAATAAATCATAAATAAATCAAGGTTTTCCAAAAAAAAAAAAAAAACGAAAGAAACAAATTACAAAATAACAATTTGGGATGCATGATTATTATATCTAACCCGAAATGAGAATCTATTTACAAATTTGTTGCTATTGGAGTCACAGTAAAATATTAAGTCAGAAAGAAGATTAAATCTATAAGTATTCATAGCACAAAAATATTTAAGACTTACGCACTATTTATTATTATTATTATTATTATTATTATTATTATGGATTTCAGAAATGTTCCATTTTAGACACACACTACAAGAAATAAGGGTTTGTCATTGCCGTAGGCTCAAAATTCGCCGCCGATACTCTCCGGTGACAACATTTGGCGACGCTAAGTGACATTGCCAAATGGCGACGACAAATCGTCACTAATAATGGCGACGACAAGTCATCGCAGATGGATGCCGATGTCATCAGAAAATGGAAACTGACGAGAACAACGGTGACGACATTTTTAAAATTATCGTCCCTGTTGGTTATTTTTAAATTATTTTTATTAATTTTCAAATACCAAATAAATTTTACATATTAATCTCAGCAAATTTCAATTATTACCATTTATTCCAAAATCTCAACATAGTAATTTGAAAAATATCCAAAATATTCCAAATTCAATTTACAAATATCCATCATTATACAAACATTTTCCAAATATTGCTACATATTCCAAATATTGCAAAAAGTTTCTAAATAAAAATAAAAATAATAATATAATATACATGCTGTCGGTGGAGAGACGGCGGTGGGTGGAGGCATGGCAAGGTAGGGCGGTGTCGAGCAGTGGCGGCATGGGCCGTAGCAGTTGGCTGAGACGCGGCAGGGTCGGACAGCAATCTGTAGAGGTGCGACGCTATCGAGCGTTGGCCTAGAGAGAGAGAGAGAGAGAGAGAGAGAGAGAGGTAGAAGATATAGACAGAGAGAGATAGTACCGCAATAGCTAGGGACGGCGGAGGGATGGGGTGGCCCGCGACGGGATAGGGTGACCTTCGGTCGACGGTGAGGAACGACAAGAGAGTTCGTGGTTGGGCATAGGTATGAAGAGAGATGGGGAAGGAGAGAAGGAATGGGAGGAAGAAATTTTTGAGAATGAAAAAAAGTTCTGAGTTTTATATTTATAGACAAACTCATCGCCGATGTTTATTTCCTGCCCCAAAATTTTCGAGCATTTTTTCTCAAAAAAAAAAAAAACATAAATTGTCGACGACGACGAGGACATGTCGTCGTTGTTGTTTTTTTTTTTTTTTCCTCCAAAATATTTTTCCACTAGATTTATGTTGCAGTGACATTAATAATTTATGTTCTTTTAGTATTGCACTTTTAATGTATACTCTCATTTTTACACTACTAATATAAAATAAATGTCACGTGAGCACATCAATAGGGGCATAAATTATAAAGTGACACTTAAAATGGCTCTTTTTTTTTTTTTCAATTTTCCGTTATTTTATTTATTATTATTATTAGAGAAAATTTCTAAATAACTCTAGATTTGTCCTTGTGTTTTAAAAAATTTCAGAATAATCCTTCACTTGTTAAATTTAAAATAAAATAATCCATTTTCTCACATTGGTCAAAATAAGTAGGTAAAATGATATTAGTACCCATGATAAAAACAATAACAAAATTCATAAAATTCATAAACACATTAGAGGAAAATAAACGCAACTAACCTAAAACTAAGAAAATTAAGAAAGTTCAAATATTTTATAAACTAAACCAGCATAAATTCATGAAATTCGATAACATATTCGAGGGGAAAATATATATATATATATATATATATTCATTCTTTGTTACCTAAAACAAAGAAAATAAAAAACTCAAATTTGAAGAAACAGAAAAAGCTCAAATTGATGAAAATGTTTATATACATAGAAGAGAGAGAGTGTTGGGTTTTACTCAATAACGAGCTAAGTGAATAAGTGTGTAGAGGAAATGTGATGTGGGAAAAGAGTCACATGGAAAACTTACAAAGGGAAGGTGCTTTTTATAAAGAAAAATAATCTAGTGGGTTTGAATTAAGTGCAAGCTAAGAATGTGCGTGGCTCACTATCACACTTGCCCGCGTGGTGAGCGTTCGTATAATTGGCATCTTTAGGCGCACTTGTGGCACTTAGGGCTCGAGCGAGAGTTCCGCATCCGCGGAGTCGCGGACTCTCTCGCAGCAATTCTCACCGGCGCCGCAGCATTGCCGTGGTATTCAAGAGGGTGCAAATAACGTTTACGGAGAGCGTTTCGTGAATGATTCAAGCCAATATCAAGGAACTCCAAAGAAATTTACAACAATATGAAACTTTATAGATTCGGACACCTCCGTGGCTATGATCAAGTTGATGAATCAAGATATTGTGAAGTTGGACCGCTTCGATGGGATGAACTTGACCCGTTGGCAAGACAAACTGAAATTCCTTCATACTGCCTTGAAGATTTTCTACGTGCTCAATTATGATTTGGCGCCA
Source organism: Boehmeria nivea var. tenacissima (assembly GCA_018132145.1). Classification (NCBI taxonomy): domain Eukaryota; kingdom Viridiplantae; phylum Streptophyta; class Magnoliopsida; order Rosales; family Urticaceae; genus Boehmeria; species Boehmeria nivea. The sequence continues at coordinate 6,402,744 of CM030875.1, read as the reverse complement.
ATCCCCGAGCCCACTGATGAAGATTCTGACGGACTCAAGGCAGAGCGCAAGAAAATGAGGAACGACGAACTCATATGCCGTTGGCATATCCTCAACGCTCTCTCTGATCATCTCTTCTATTTCTACATGGACACGCAATCGGCGAGGGAGATTTGGAACACGCTCGAGTTCAAATATAAGGTCGATAAGGAAGGTACCAAGAAGTTCTTAATCTCAAAATACTTTGATTTTAAGATGGTTGATGATAAACCTATATTGGTTTAAGTGCATGAGTTGCAAGGTTCTAGCCAACAAACTGAGGGCGGTGAAGATTGACATCACCGAGACGTTTCAATTCGGTGCAATTATTGCGAAGTTGCCACCGACTTGAATGGTTATCAGAAGAAGCTTCTTCACAACACCGAGGATTATTTCTTAGAACAATTGCAGAAACACCTTCGAATCGAGGATGAATTGAGGGTGAAAGACAAACTTGAGAGAGGGAACCTTGGAACAACATCTACCGGTGGCGAAGCCTTTGTCGGAGCTCTTCTTGAAGCTCGACAGTGGCGAAGCTGCATCAAAGAGCCCTCCCACGTCGCTCAGCTAGCTCTTCACCCATGCCGACCGTGAAACGCAACCCCTCGACCCCCGTGTTGAGCTCCTTCTCTCGGTCGCTCGACCGTGAAGCTCAACCCTGCTGCCCCTTACGATGCCAAAGCACACAATCTGCGACCCCCTACCCCACGATCCCCAACGACGTCGGTGCCCCTGTGAATCCCAACCTCGCATCCCCCGTGCAACACCAGAGACAGAGGAGGAGAGAAGGCTTCTCCTCTCTGATGAAGTTTACTTTTAACATGTCAAAAATAGATAGAGAGAGAATGAGAGAGAGAATAGTGTTGGTTGGAAGAAAATGTATAAAGGAAAGTTTAATTTTGTTGAAGGGTATTTTTGTCTTTTTACTTATTAATGTTAACTAAAATAGAATTCAAGGATATTTTTAGACCGATTTAAACAACTCAGGGATCATTTTATAATTACAAAAAAGACAAGGATAAAATTGAATTTTTGGTAAAACACAGGGACTATTTTAGAATTTTTTTCTTTTTTATATCAGTTTGTGAACTTGTATTTTTATTTTAGTTTTCAGTTTTCTATTTTTATTTTCTTTGTTGATTTTTTTTTTCGTTTTATCCTAAGAGCAGTTTTGCCATTTTATAAAATTAATGTACTTTAGCCAACTCAAATCTGACACAAGGTATACTTTTTGACTATATTTAACAACCGAATGATTATTTAGGAATTATGAAAAATATAAGGACGAAACTAGAATTTTTGTAAAACTTAGGGATTAATTAAGAGTTTTTCCTTATTATTATGGCTGTTGAAAAATAATAGGGGATTTTGAGGAATTTCCCTCTTTTGCCACAATGATAATCTATGCCCTATTTGTGTTGTTCTTTTAATTTATGCCCCAAAATTTATACTACAAAAATAGAGTAAAAACAGAAGAAGCACACTGCATAGATTAATAAGTGGCACTAAGAACAAGGATAAAATTTGATCTCATGCCACATTTGACATTCAAGTTTGCAACCTATACCACTATTGCATGTCATGTCACTTTTTTCATTATCAAATTACCATGTTGCCCACCTTTTACCCTCTTGTCTTCATCATTTGTAAAAAAAGAAGGGGCAATTCGGTCAAATTCATTGTCAAAAAGTGACATTGGTTGCAAACTTATTTTTAAAGTGGCATGTTTCAAAACAAATTGTCCAAAAGTGATATTTTTCAAAATTTTCCAAGAATAAGAATGGTATTTTTTGCAATTCCCACAAAAAGAATTTTATTGAGAAATTTTAAAATATGCACTCCGGACTTCTTGTTTTGAAAAATTCCACTTTAAAATAAGGCTTGAGGTCTATGCCACCTTTTAGTAGTGGATTTAACTGAATTGCCTCTTCTTTTCTTACAAATGAGGAAGACAAGAAGGGGGAAGAGAGGCAACATAGTAATTTGATAGTAAAAAAAGTGGTATGACATGCAATAGTAGTATACGTTGTAAATTTGAATGTCATATGTGACATGAGATCAAATTTTCTCAATTTTATTAGGCTAATTCAAGATCTAGTATAGAGCCCACGTGGGCGAAACCTCCATGATCCAGAATAAAGCAGGCAGCCTATTGGACCAAGCACATAAGCATAATCCATATGTTGTGATGTGTTACAAAGTATTTAAGACGAGGAATCTTAGTCAAATATGACCACGGACAAGAGCCGAGAATCTCAGCTATCTCCCTTACAAAGCATCAATTGCAACCTTGTAGTCACTCGCAGTCTCAGTAGACACTCTTTCTCTCTCGCGCCCACTGTCTACTAGGCACCAATTAGGAGTCTAACCTCTTATTTGGGCAAACCATTAAAATAGACATTTTAGAATAATTATTGACTTTTCAAATTTGGAGCTAATTTCATTGGTTGAGATTTTAGAATTTTACATTTGGATCGTGAAAGTAAAATAAAAATGGAAATGGGTTGAATTGAATGGGTGGAATGAAAACATTTACAAATGGTTCGAACCATTTGAATGGATTGAAAATGATGTGCATATATTCTTTCAAACCATTTCGATGAGTTGAAAATGACTCATCTTTGACCATTTCTCAAAACGAAAATGGCTCATTCAAATGGTGTCGACAAACAAGGGTTAAGCAGTGAACCTCAACTGCCTTTGTCTAAATCCTCCAAATCTGTGTCCAACAATTGTGAGACTATCTTTGTCAACAATTTAGAATTTCTGGCAGACCAGTGAGCATCTAAACCCAAGGCTAGGCGATGAAGCCTTGTCACTTTCATTCATGACTTGGAAATAAAATATAACATTATCTGCTAGTTTAAGACTAGCTTTGTTATTTAAAACTCTCTAAAGCATTCACAGATCACAATTTCGGAGTTTGGTGGCCCGCCATTACTTTGCTTGTTACAAAGGCAAACGATGTTAATTTAACTTGGTTTTGTATTTTCCTCATTGACTAAGAAATAAAATATGCCATTAGTTTCTAGTTTTTATTGTAGTTATCTACTTTTGTTTAGTATAATGATATAGTCATACGTGGGATAATTTAGAGAATGAGGCGTGTATCTTATGCTTGCCTAGTTGCATTAACCTTTTCCAAGCTATCTATTTCACAAGGCATTATTGGAAAGTAAAATTATATAATCAATATAAATGCCCATCACTCTGGCATATTTGATAGTTGGTGACTTTATGATTGGCCAAAATATATTGAATTTACTAGCTGATTAATTAGTATTGATCTTTGTCAAAAGATTAAACACAATAATTGACAATCCACAACCTGGCCTTGAAGTGGTTTGTTGCTTTTATGAAAAATATGCCCCAATTGCTATCATCCATTCCACGGGAGTTAGTTTTCGGTTTTTTATTTATACTAGTCAAACCCACGCGCCCCGCGCGCGTTAAAAAGAAAAGAAAAAAGAAAATAGAGAAAAAAAATTTTAAAAAAGCAAAAACGAAATTAAAAAAAAAAAAAAAAAGAAGAGGTGGGGGTTGGCTGGGCACGCGCCAAATGGAGAGTGAGGGCCTGAGGGGGCAGCCCCACACACGCAGGCCCGTGTCAGGAGCAAATTTGTTTGATATGAAATCGCTATACTTAACAATTTCGTCCTTTTTATTTACATTTGAATCCCTAAATTTTTTAAAATTATGAAATAGCCCAACTTTTTAAAAAAGAAGTTCACTCTAACCCTTAAAAAAAACGCATTTTTTACGGAAAAAGGCCAAAAAAAGGCCACAAAACCGCTTGAAAAAAAACGGTTGAAACACCCATTGAAAACGCATTGGGGCTTTTATTGTTTGTATACTTTTAATTAGCAAAGACAACAAACCATTTCATCAAAAGATTAAAAATAAAGTGCCCCAAAGTGATTGCTACTCATCTTAAATAGATGATTGTCTTCATTATTTGTCAACTTTTCAAGTTGAACTCTGTCAAGTGCAGCCTAATCGTTCTTTAAAACTGGAATTAAAATAAAAGTAGAATTGCACTTCGTCATTGAAGTCCTAGCTTCTTGGTCAATGTATTGTGGAAAAAACAGAATTGTATAAAAGGTTTCAACAAAGGAATATATATTGGAATCCTCACAGAAAAAGGATGGAGAGCTGGTTTTTGTTGACAGCGGCAGTCTGGCTTATGAAATATCCGGCCATTTTGGCACCCGAACTGTGATTGTCATTCTTGTTCTCGAGTCAACGGCTCATGCTCCTCGACTTTGACTGCTTCGGTTTGGCAACCTCGGCAAGATCGTCACTAATCCTCTTTTAGGGACTTGGCCACTACTCAATAGCTTGTCATACAATCCTTGTCTGCTCATCATCATATATATTCTAAAAGACCATAGCGACTAGCGAGGGTTGAAAGAAAACAGCCGGGCCATAGAACACGATTCAAATGCTGTCAGCGCTATCGTGATGCATCGAACCTTAAACTAAAGCTCTAGGATTTTCTTAATATAGAACTAGATCGTAATTTTTTGATTTCTTAGTAAAGGGGTATAGATTTTATGTAGTTTAAGTCAAACATAAATGTACATCATTTTTTCGATTTAGAAAATGTGAACCTTGATCAAATTCAGAATGCAAAAAACCAGCATAGACTGCTCTAGACCAGGCCATTCCTTTGGTTTCTTTTTTTTTTTTTTAAAGTTTAACTTGCATCTTTTCAGAACCTGATGTATTCACTGGAGGAGGAAAAAGATCTAAAATGATTATCAAGTTTAGCAAGAAGCACTTTGTGGAAGAATTTGGGCAACCATATATGATTGACAGAACTAAAATGATACCATAACCATTAAAAACAAAACAAAACACATCACAACAAGAAGCAAAAGATAATTACTATGGTCACAAACCCATTTAACTGAAGTCCTTAAATCGATGCGACCCTCGCATTACCGATGGAACATTTTCAACCTAATCTAACCTATAAGACTTCAATAGAGTCACATACATTCAGCTTTAACAATACAGATGGAACTTTTTCATACTAATCTAAATTGTCAACCATTGAGCATAGAAAGAACAAATGTATGAAAGCAAGAACAGAATCATAGAACAGTTAAACACCAAGTTGCTAATTCATCAACACAGAAAGACATTTGTCCTCTTACCCTACTAGGCGTGATATAGTTGCTCAAGGCTCTTAACCAACCATGGTGCGTTTTCGACCTCGTTGCCTCACTGTTTAAGTAAGTTGTGGATTAGTCAAGGAAACTAGAGAATGAACCTTTTATTTTTTTTTCCCTTCCATTTGAAACAGAAAAAATTGTATAAACTTAAAATTCAGCAAACTTTTGACATTTACATCAAATGGAAATCAAATAAACAGAAGAGCTAGTCGGGCAAACCTTGTGCTAACTTGTTCAACGTTGACGACCACTGCTTTGAGGACTTTCGGTATGCAGCAAGTATCCTATCCATCTATAAGAGAATGTAGACCCATCAATAATGAATCAACCAAACAAGTGTAATTAAGTTTCAGTTTGAAAAACCAATTTCTATTTGTTCTATAACCAAGAATTAGTATAATGCAATCATAAAAACAATTTCAGTCTTCACTTTTAACAATTGCAAGAATATGTTTTTTTTTTTTCCCCTTTTATTACAAGGCAACACAACCATTTTTCTAAGTAATTGAAAAGGCCATATTCCCACAAATGCAAGTAAATTTGCAATCCAAAATCAACAGCCGAACTTACCACACCCCCACATGAGGAATGCATTGAGAGCAAAGCTCGTTCTAACACATACAAATCAACAGCTTTATCTTCTGGAAGGGTTGATGTGAAGCTCAGACCAAAATCAATTAACACCTAACAAAGAAAATATGTATGATTGGCATGAGAGTTCTACGAAGAAATCAACTCAACAAATTCAAAACCCAAAACCATAATCCTTTCCTCTCACAAACCAAAACCACACAAATAACAACCCACCAGTTGATTTGTACCACTTCTAACTAGCATGTTTGATGTGGTTAAATCACCATGAATGAGGCCACCATCATGCAATTTGGCAATCGCTTCGCCGATCTGAGCTGCGATATCATCCAACCGTTCTTCCTGAATGCCATGTAACCCAAAATCTAGCAGTATATCTTTTACGGAAGGACCCTGTACAAACTCAAATGTCAAGGTATGCAGCACTGGGTCCACAAAATACAGGACAGGAGTATAGACCCCGAGTCTCCGTGCTTTTGTCATGCACCTAGCCTCCTGCATAATCGAATCATCTTCAGACAAACGTGCAAGAACACCAAACCAACTTCAACAAAAATCAAAAGGATCTAAGAAAAACAAACTGACAGCATTGAGACGCCTGAGTGTGAGTTTAGCATCCAAAGTCGGATGCCTGTACTTCTTCGAGAACCGCTCCTTGAGAATCGACTTCCTTCCGGCGAAAGTTGTCTCAAAAACTCTCTGAATATATGAAAAAAATTTCACAATTTCAAACATAACAAGCACTATAGCTCTTTTTTAAAAAATTAATAAAACGGATGAAGTAGAGAAATACCCAAAATTTACAAAACAATAAGAAAAAATACCCAAGTTTTTAAAGTATTTGAATAACTACCCAATTCATTAATTACTTCCACATGATTTTGACCAGTCAATCAATTACCACAAATTAAAATCACTTGGGTATTTGGTTATATTTTTTAAAAGATTGGGTATTTATTTAAATTAGGTATTAGAATTTGTGTATTCACTACAATTGCTCTAAAAGAAAATATGTCATTATAAACACATTCTATTAAGGAACTCATATCAGAGATTTCACACAAAACAAACAGTAACCAAAACAAAGAGTTGGTACGTTCATCAAGTAACTTTTACTCACAGCTTCAGCTCCTTGTTTCAGCAGAATGAGAGAGCCATTCATCCCATCAGCGTTAACTTCCATTCTTATTGTTTATGCTTGTCAAAGTTTTGAATAAATTTCCTGAGAGGAAAAAGTGGAGCTAGTCAAGTTTTGAATAAATTTGTAACTGCTAGGAGTGTAAGTAAAATATATAGTGTATATATGTGTGTGTGTGTGTGTGTGTGTGTGTGTGTGTGTCTTTCTAATGAGATTGAAAGCCAAATTCACGCATTAAAACCCAATCAAACTAATGACTCGAATCAAAGTCTTCAAGGTTAAAAATGGCTTATTCAGCAATAGCAGCACAATAAAGCATTCAAATTTCTAGTGATTGCACCACAAAGATAAATCTCCATCAGACACATTTCATCAAACATGTTCTATACAAAGACACAAAACTGTCAAATAATACACACATAAAACAAGTACATACTAGAGACTCATGTATTCAATTTTCCTCGGTAATTTGTTTGAGAAATAGCTATCTGTTACCACGTCATTAATTTCTGTTCACTTTGATCCTTTTTACATTGAGTCAAACACCCACCCAAAAAAAAACAAAAAAACCAAACTAACTCCTCTGATATTAAGATTTGCTAATTCGAGAAAAAAGACTCAAGCTCACCTGAGTACTTATTTTGGCTGTCCTCTTCTTTAATTTGACTTTTTTTTTAATTAATCTTCGGTGTGTTTTGGTTGAATGGAAGGAGCATGGAATAGAGAGAAGAAGAGGCGCGAGGGATCAGATTGAAAGTGTTGCCTATCTAGGGCTCTCCAGTCTCTATGTATCAAAAAGGACCAAAACGCACAGCTTAAAAACTTAAATTGTAATCGAGCCGAGCCGAACCGAGCTTTGAAATGCTCAAGCTCGGCTCGTTATATATTGCTCGAGCTCGAACTCGATAAAAATGAAAATGTGGAGCTCGAGCTCGTTCAATTAAAGCTCGAGCTCGGCTGGGTAATCAAGCTCGAGCTCGAAAAAAAGCTCGTAATGAGCTCGAGCACAAGAATTAAACCCTCTAAAATAAATAAAAAAAAATCTAAACTTGAACATTCGACGACAACGCGACGACACGAAGTTTACCTCGGTGGACTCGAACAATGACGGCGCTATAGAGACGTCGACTTCGCCGGCAACAATCAAGAAGAGCTCGACGCGAGGAGGAGCACGGCTGCTGCCCAGAGGAGCTCGGCTCGGAGCAAGTGGCGGCACGGAGGCGGGCGCGGAAGGCGGAGCTCGGGGTCTCGCGCTCGCTGGCGTCGCGACGTGGCTGGGTGGAGGCTCGGCGCGGGCTGCTAGCACGGAGGCAGGGGGACTGGGCCGGCGAGAGGGAGAGAGAGGCGCGCGGGAGCCGGACTTCGTGCTGGCGAGGAGACGCGTGAGGGGCTCGGGGAGGGGTGCGCGACGTGGGCTGGGCAGCGCACGGGAGGCGGCGCTGGCCGGAGGTGGCGGGAGGCGGCGGCTGAAGAGAGGGGAGGGGGGTTAGAACTTAGAAGAGATGAAGCCCTAATGTGCTTGGGTTTAATTTGGGCCAAAATGGTCAACAATTGGTAAATCTATTTGGGAAAATTACAGATATAAGGCTGTTTAGAGAGAATATTACAGATATAAGTTAGACAATTGAGATTATTACGTATATAAGTTGTGTGAGTTGGATGTACTAATATATCTCTATATGACCAAATAAATATTCTCTGGAAATTAAAAAAAATAATTACCAAAATTATTTCAAACAAAAAGGGCAATACCTCCCCATGTCATCTCGGCAAGCATTCAAATTAAAAAAAAAAAAATTCGTCTATTTAACCTAGAAAATCTCAGCAAGCATTCAAACTTAAAAAAAAAAAAAAGAAAACAATCGCCTGTTTCTCCACGAAATCTCCACCACCAGCATCTCCAACGACAAAAAAACAAAGGGCAATCTCATCTCCATCGGATCTACAAGGTTGGGTTTCATCTTCGTCGGATTCTCCACGGTTGAGAAATAATCAGTACCGTGAAAAGTTTTCCTCATCATTTTGCATTCTGGAATTTTTTTTTAAATTCTTTATAAATACCCGTCTTCAATATTCCTCATTCACGCAGATTCAATAACCCTAAACTCGACTCTTAGATTTCTTCGACGTCTTCGATCGGTATATGTGTTTTTTCTGTCATTCCAGAGCAAAACCCCCGATTGTGAAACAAAGTCGTCGTCGGGAAATCATAGGTAAAACAAATACCCGAAATTTTTTAAATTCTCAATGTACAAAGTCCGAATTCATTCTATCCCTAAAATCTTCAGTAATCCTAACATTTGAAGACGTATTTTATTTTTATCTGCTTAACGTAGTCAATTATTTTTACGTTTTTTTTTCCTTTGTATTTGTAGAATTTGTTTTACATACTGGAATATAATTTACATTCTCAATGAATCTTACTTTGTTCTTCTATTGCTATTGCTGTTATATATTCTGTAATATATTTTATATTCGCAATGTTATTTACATTTTTTTCTTTCCTGTCAAAGTGTTTAGTGTATACTGGAATATAATTTGGGAAAACAGTTGAGAAAGTAACTTTTGCTGCATTATTGGACATAATTTAAATTATATACGTAGTTCAATCTGGTATATAAATTATATACTGTACGATTTACATACGTAAAAAAACAAGAAATAATTAGAGAAACATACAAATATAGAATGATTTATCTTGCGTAAACCGTTTTATGATAATATTAACAAAACTTGAATATAACGTGTTATTATGCTTTCTTTTGTATGATGATGATGCAATAATTTCAAAGGAAATCCTGCCTCGACATCAGGTCCGATCTCCCAGACCTGAAAGGGCATGCAAGAAGAGCAAGTTAGTTACATCACCTTTTGTTGCAGATTTCGGACCCTCAAAAATAGCTAAGCATCAACAACAGCTATTGGATAAGACGAAACCAGTAGAGAATTAAACAAAAAAGACCCTTTCAAGGGAAGAGGCAAATGAGAAGGAACTACCTGATCTACTGGACAAAATGCCACACTTTAATCTTCTTCGCAAATGATACAATCTCCTATGCATTGATTTTGTCTTTTAAGTTTTATAAATGATACAACGTTTCTATATTTTGAACCTCTTTATGATTGTTTTAACTTTAGTGTTATGGATATGATGCGAAATTCTTGTATTTTATATAAATTCCCGTATTTTATATAAATTCTCGAATTTTTTTTACATGAATGTAGGATGCCCAATCCTCTGTTTTGATTCACGAGATTATATAATTTCTAGAATTTAATTTATTATCTCAATGATTTCATAATCTGAAATGATTGCAATTTTTAACGAAATTTGTGATGTTTTGATGTTTATTCTCCTGATACGTAATGGAACGTATAGATATAATCTCTTTTTTTTTTTTCAATTTCCAGTGTAGACAATCTTGTAGTCTGTTTTCGGACTTTTATACATACTAGGGCTTATTTTATATTCTCAATGAATTCACCCCAAAATTGTGGTTTGTTCACGCAAATGTTGACCTTTTAGATATTGTTGTGTAATATAATTTAGTTTATATTCTCAATTAGGCTTTCATTAGAGAAAATTAATTATTGTATTTTTGTGTCACTATATATTCCAAACTAGTCATATATGGCAAATTTGAAAAAGGAAAACATAAGAAAAAAAAAAATATATATATATATATATATATTAGTGAAATTACAAGCAACTGTTTGATTGTGTTATTGGCGTTCGAAATAGAAACAATTAACAAAAACGCAGACACGTGAAAAAAAAAAACAAACAAACATTGTTATGGCATGACAAGATTAATGTAAACATATTCATTTTTATCATGGTTTCTTTTCTTTTTTCGATGGTTCTCCGGCCTCGAATTTTATTGGATTTTTGCATGCAACTTTATTGTGCCTGCTAATTCCATAACGACTACAAGAATATTGATTTTTTGATTTCTCTGAGAAAGATTTGAATCTCTCTGTTTTAGGTCTGTCGGCCGCTCTCCTCTGATTTGAAGGCTTTACATCCACTTGTTCAATGTCGCTAGGCTTCGCCCACTTATCCTTCGTCCCCACTGGAAAGACAATGCCTTCGTAGACTGCACATAATTATAACTTCGTATAAAACTTCGATGTATAACTGTATAAGCTCAGATTCTTATGCGTGCACACATATAGAGCTAACAATCAGAGTAAAATTTATTTATAATGCAAGTATATAAGTTATATTTCGGTCTATAATTTATGTTACGGAATATAAGTTATATCTGATGTAATTTTCAATGATCCTTTTGTTTACGTGATCATTGCACATGCATGACCACATGGGATTTTATCATAAGACCAAACACCGCATTCGCAAGTACGTCTCTTCAAACAAATATTATAATGTGAACAAGGTGAACGTAAGATGAGTTTTCATCCACAAGAACACTATACATACGGAAACCTTTGTATAATTTTGCCTCAATCCAACACTCACCTGTCATCACAAAAATTGAAATCTTCGACATGATATAAACCACTGAAAATAAATCAAAAGGATGACTTTACATACACCATATGGCCAATAATATATATTAAATACTCGGGTTGTAAAGTAACTAGCACACACATACTATGATTATAATACGAGCAAAACAAAAACAAACAGAGAAATATCCAACAAAGCCTATTTAAAATTTTCAATAACATTAATCAATAGAATTTAAATAATATTCCAAAATCAATATAGAATTTAAATTATATATCGTATGCACAGTTCGATTAAAACAAAAGCCCAGCGAAGAAACATCTTAGCATATACGTATATACCATGCTTAAATTATTTACATATAACATTATCATCATAAGAATTTATAAATAAGCAGTAAACATAGGAAACAAATTACCTTTACAAAAAACTCCTTTCTTGGGACGAGAATTTATATTATATTCCAAAATCAATACAGAATTTAAATGATATACCGGATGCACAGCTCGATTAAAACAAAAACCTAGCGATGAAAATATCTTAGTATATACATATTTATCATGCGAAAATTGTTTACAATGAATATTACCAACATAAGAATTTATAAATAAGCAGTAAACATACATTCATAACAAGAATTAAACATACAAAACAAATTACTTTAAAAAAAATCTCCTTCCTTTGGTCGACCGCAGCCAGCTTGGGAGGGGAGAAAAGCGGGCAAATATTTTTGAAATTTGAACTAGAACAATTTTTCAGTATAATCAGAACAAAAAAAAAAAAAAAAGACGTTCACTAATATCACCATACCTATTTTGTAGGAAATCTGAAGTCAACATTAAATTTGGTTATTTTCCATAAATTCACTTCCAAAAAAACAGGTTTTAATAAACTTGAAATTTGACTTTTTCTTAAAAAAAAATGCCTGTTGTTAACTAAAAATAGAGTTGCCATTTATAATTTTTTTATTTCTGATATATTATTGTAGGGTTATTTTAGTATTTAAAAAATTACACATCATCAAGAAACTTATATATGTAATATTCTGTGACTACTAACTTATATATGTAATTATGTGTTGAAACAGCCTTATATATGTAATTTTTCTAATCTATTTTGGTATAATTTTTCCGTAAAAATTTAAAATTACACAAGTAATTGGACATCGAGATTTTAAAATTTAATATCATTCTCGAATCAAAAATCAATTTCTAACATGTCCAACAATTCAAATATGCAAAAATAATCATACCAATTGCATAAATATATACATAGTATTAAATTGATCAGAATTGAAAAAACTAGTCATTTTATAAAAACGGTCATAACTAAGGCTAATTACAAACTAATTAATTATTACAGTGATCTAAAATTCAGGTCATTACAGGTAACAAGGTAACAAATATTGTTACACATTCTGTAATAAAATTTGATACATATCGTAATAATTTTATTACGATATGTAATATTGTATCAAAATTTGCAACGATCTGGACTAAGGCTGCGCATCGGTCAGGCGGACGGGTTCCAACCCCTAAAATGCCAAACCCGAGCTCGGGCGGGTGGAGGAAAATCCCTTCTGACTTTCGACCGAAGGAGGTACGGGCGGGTGGCGGTCGGATATTCGGGTAGGCGGTCGGAGTGGCAGTCGGGTAAGCGGGTTTGATCAACGTTGACAGACGATGAGCCACGTGATCTTCCTTTCTTGCCGTGAGCCACGTCGACTCACCGTGAACCTTCTTGCTTCACTGCGAGCATCGTCAATGGCAGCCATAGTTGAAGGTTTGAGCAAACTTTTAACTCTCCCCACAAAAACGGAGTCTGGGCTTACGTAAAAAAATGGCATCTGGGTTTTCATGGAAAATAAAGAAGATGAGGAGGAAGAGGACGGCGGGAGGGGTTTATGAGCAACAATTGTCGGGGTTCGGGCGGAGGTCGTCGAGGTTACGGTGAGGTTGTTAGAGATGGGCGATGAAAAAGAAAAAGGAAAGAGAAAGAAGAACATCATGGGAGGAGAGAAATAACTGTAAAAATAAAAACAAAAATTTAAATATGCTCATGATCGGTCAGGATCGGGTATCGACCGACAATCAAAATGTAAACCTGATCCCGACCGAATAAGATGGCATCTTGAACGGTTTTCATCCGCCACCTAGTCGGGCGATCAAGGTGGTCGACTAGTCGGTCGGTGCCTCGGTCGGGGATGCGTCGGGGTCGGAAACCCGACCATTCTATGCAGCCCTAATCTGGATAAATTTGTTACAATATATCGTAACATATTTTTGTTATAAATCCTAATATATTTGTTACAATTTGTAACAAATTTTTTGATACATATTTTTGTCTGTTACAATATATGAACCGAAATCAGTTACAAATTCATAACAAATATTGTTACAATCTGTAACAAATTACCGTATCACTAAAACAAATCACTAATTTCCAGCCCAAAAAAAAAAACCTAAAGTCTGATTGTTTAGGAAAAAAAAAAGTAAATAAAACCACAAAAACTCCCATGCATTTAGAACTTGATAATTGATAGCAAAGAGACCAATCAACATTGAGTGATCGTCACTTCCTTCTAAATCATCTCTATTATCAAAACCTAACCTTCCTCCATTACCACCTATGCCACCGCTCCCTTCTCTTTCCATTGCCACCACCGCTCAATCTCGAGTCGTACACCGACCTCCCTCGCCTCTACAATATGTTATCTTCATTGTCGCTCGTCGGACCATTCCCGAAGCTCCAAGCAGCGAAGCGGCCACTGTTGCCGCCTGAATGGCCGAAACCAAAAAACTCGACGGTGAGGTCGTCGAGGCTGATTAGCCTCTGACTGTGTTTACAAACCTCTCTCTCAGAGGCGCGGCCTCGTCAGATCGATCGCCAGAGTTGCAATCTGATGCAAGAACTGACTACCAAACTCCAAGTCGAGGAGGCCGAGTGGTCCACCGACGAAGCTCTGATTTGCATTTGCTTGGTGGTGGACTTGAATGCTGAAGGTCACAATTTCTGAAGAGAAATCGGTGAAAATGGTGCCGATCCACTTCTGCAATCCCATTTTTATGCAGACCTCTTTGTTTATCCACCTCAGAAAGTATTCCTTAAGCTCTCTTTACTCAGGGTAAAGTTGGAATTTCAAAGGACTTTATGGCTAATAACTCAATTTTTGAATTCATAGGCCATTTACTAAAAACACAGACTTTCAAATGGCCATATAGTAAATAAACTCATTATAAATTATAAAATAAATTTAAAACAATAAACATATAAAAATTAAGAGGAAGATAAACTTTAATATTACAAATATAAATATGTATATATATATATAAATTATATTATATATCCTATACGAGCTTATAATCGAGCTCGTAAACAAGCCAACTCACGAGCCAAGTATTATTGAGCTCAAGCTCGGCTCGTTTGCATAACGAGCCGAATACGAACAAGCTTTTATTGAGCCGAGCCTTGAGCAGTTCATGAGCGGCTCGGCTCGATTAGTTTAAATAACCCGTGAACTTTATTCTATGACAGTTTTGTATTAGATTTTTTTTTATCAGCAAAACTACTTTTGAATTTAATTATTTTGGTAAAATTAGTTCAATTCCTAACAAAATAAGTTATGTTACACCAACAAATTATTTTATTAACTTTTTAATACAAACTTATTTGATAGATAAGTTGACATTGCATGGCATGTGAGTTGGTAATACAAACTAATTAGGAGAAATTAATTGAAAAATGACATGTAATGCAAATTCATATGTCACATAGATTTATATTAAAAAGTTTATAAAATAATTTATAAATATAACACTATTCATAACAAATTCATATCAATAATCTAATTTCAATCACATATATACAAAAACTCATTTTTACCAAATTTTTTATCCATCAAAACAAGAGGCAAGTATACATATATATATATATATATATATATATATATATAAGTAATCGATCAAATCTAAATCACATTTTATGTAGCAAAATGATTTAAATTTGACTTTTTATTAGTGTAATTATTATAGAAGAAATGGTTTAAACTAAAATTTTTTTTACTCGAATTGCAATCCAAACAATCTTTAAAACCAAAAACAAAAAAAACCCCTTTGTGTTATGAGAAAATCACAATTTTGCCCCAGAGTTTATAGGAATTCCAATTTAATCTCTTTGTTGTGAAAGCCAAACGAAAAGTATCATTCGATTTAATTTTGGTCAAATTAACACATAAAAATAGGTAACTACCCTTTACCCAAGTTTACACAATAATAAAAATAAATACCCCAAATTTTTGAAGTAATTGAGCAACTAGTAATTTCGTTTATCACTTGCACATGTTTTTGGTAACTAAGTTAATTACTACCAGCTAGACACTATTCTTGAGAAAGAGCAACTCCGTATCGGGTTGGTAAAAGACCCTTCTTGGAATTTTGCATTGAGAAACGTGTTAGCACCTTATGTATATAAAATACTTGTGAAAGAGCCAAAAGTCTATTATTTCTATCCCTAATAATCTAGATCCCAAGAACATAATTTGCTTATCCCAAATTTTTCATTTGGAATTGTTTACTCAGCCATTCCTTTACACTTGATAATACTCGTACATCATTCCCAATAAGTAGGATATCTTCAACGTAAAGGATTAAGAAAACCACACTAGTTTCTTTAATGAGCTTGTACGCACAAAGCTCATCTTCATTTTGTTTGAAACCATAAGTTTTGATAGTCTCTTCAAATTTTATGTTCCATGACCTTGAAGCCTGTTTAAGTCCATAAATGGACTTTAATGGCTTATAGACTCTCTGTTCTTGGCATTTTACCACGAAACCTTTTGGTTACACAATATAGATGCTTTCTTAAAGATTGCCATTTAAAAAAGCTATTTTGACATCCATCTACTAAATTTCATAGTCTAAGTTGGCAGCAATAGATAAGAGGATGCTTATGGATTTCAACTTAGCGGCAGGAGAGAATGTCTCTTCATAGTCAATACCCTCTCTTTGGGTATAACCCTTAGCCACCAGTCGAGCTTTGAAAGTCTCTATTTTCCCATCTGCTCCTCTCTTTCTCTTATAGATCTATTTACATCCAATAGGCCTACATTTTCAGGTGGATCTACAAGTTCCCAGATAGAGTTGGAATACATAGACTCCATCTCTTGGTATATGGCTTCTTGCCATTGTTCCTTATCATAATCTACCATTGCATCCTTATATGTCAATGGATCTTCTTCATTTGTATCGACAACATTTGCTTCAATCTCTTGTATATAGCGAGATGGTAATCTAATTTTCCTCCCATTATGTCTAGGTACCCAGTGACTTGATCAGGAACTGTGGTTTCTTCTATCTCATGATCAACAACTGTTATTGGTCGTGGAGGTATCAGACCGTGTAACGTTTCCTTGAGTATGACTTTACTTCGAAGTTTGAAGTTGGTCATATAGTCGTTTTTGAGAAAAGTAGCATTTGTCGATACAAATACTTTCTTATCTTTCGGACTATAAAATAAACCCCCTCTAGTGCCAGTAGGATATCCTACGAAAAAACACACTTGTGTTCGTGGTTTCAATTTCCATGTTTTCCCTTTTAACACATGAGCATGGCACCCCCAAATACGAAAGTGACGCAAACTTGGTTTACGTCCATTCCACAGTTCCAATGGGGTCTTAGGGATTGATTTTGATGGTACACCATTCAAAATATGCACCGCAGTTTGTAGGGCATAGCTCCAGAATGACAACGGCAAAGATGATAACTAATCATGGATCTTACTATGTCCAACAATGTTCGGTTCCTTCTCTCTGCAACCCCATTTTGTTCTGGAGTGCTAGGAGCCGCTAATTGTGAGAGAATCCCAATCTCTATTAAGAAATTCTTGAATTGAGAATTCAAGTATTCTCCATCTCGATCAGATTGAAGTGTCTTAAGTGATTTGCCTAATTGTTTTTCAGCTTCTGCAATAAACTCTTTGAACTTTTCAAAAGTCTCAGATTTTTGTTGCATAAGATAAACATATCCATACCTTGAAAAGTCATCAATAAATGTGACGAAATATTCATAACTACCTCGAGCTTGTAAATTCAACGGTCCACACACGTCGGTGTGTACTAACTCTAATGGTTCTTTTGCCCTCTATCCCTTAGCGGAAAAAGGTCTTCTAGTCATCTTACCTTCTAGGCAAGACTCACAAATTGGTAGGGTTCTAACTCTTAGTTCCCTCAAAGGACCTTCCTAGTTAATATGGCCTAACCTTAAGTGCCATAAATATGTTTCATCATCACTATTAAGTTTTTGTTTCTTGTTGGACTTAGGATTAGCTACTTTAAATATTTCAGCATTCAAACATATTTGACAAGTAAGTCTAAGGAAATAAAGCTCATTTTTCAAACATGCATGATAAATATCCAAACCATTTTTAGAAATCACAATTGAATTCTTAGCAAACGAAATAGCAAACAATTGTTCATGAAGTTTGGAAACTGAAATAAGATTCCTAGAAAACCTATGAATATATAAAATATCCTTCAATAATAGAAATTTATTAAACAGAAATTTTAAATGGGCAACTCCCACTGCTCTAGCTGAAACGGACGCCTAATTGCCAACCTTCAGCAAAGAAGTACAAACATGGTTAGTTGATCCAGAAACAACAATCCAAGAGGACTCATCCTCTATTAAACAATTTTCTAAAACGTGTAAATGTGATTTATCTCAGTTCCTACGTTCATCGGCTAACTAAGTGAGATACTTAGGGCAATTGCGCTTCCAATGCCCTTCCACATCACAATAAAAATACTTTCCTTTCTTGTCCTTCTTCTTTTTCTGGGGTTGGGGTTTGTTGTCATTTTTCTTGAACTTTTTCGTTCCAAGAGCTTGTCCACCCTTCTTACCACCCTTTGGCTTTTGAGCTTTCTTCTTCTTTGAATTAGAGCTACTGGCAATGTTTGCCTCTTGCTTCTTCTTCGCAGTTCCACAGATTGACTCAAAAGTTTTCAACTTAATGAGAAGCTGAGTCATCCCATAAGTCAGCTTATTCATTATGTAGTTGCAACTAAACGGCAAGAATTTGTTCGGCAGCGAGTTCAGAATTATGCTCTCTTGAGTGGGCTCATCTAATGTTGCCCCATGAAGTTTAGCTTCAGTGAAATAATTTGTCATCCTCATGACATGGTCACGGACATATGTCCCATATTGCGTGGGGGTATTAGTGTATTTCCTTATCGCCTCATGACGTGCATGGTCAGATCGTCTTCCGAACATTTCTCGGAGACTTTACATAATTTCAGCTGAAGTTATCTTCTCTTCCAGTTTAGTCCGAAGGGATTAAGATATAGTAGCTAACATGTAGCCCGTTGCCTTATTATTAGCCATACACGAATTTTCAATGGCGTGCCTCATCCCACAGGGGGCATTCGCAGTAGGTGGTGGTGGGCAACCTTCTGTGAGAATATGCCTTATATTATCACTTACCAGCACTAGGGGTGCACGGCGGTCGGGCGGGCGGGTGTGCCGAGTGGTGAAGACGAATATCCGGCGGGTGGCGGAAGTGCACAACCGGTAGCCGACCGAATAGGTGACGGGCGGGTGGCGGACGGGTGACGGGTGGACGGTCGGTTAGCCGGTCGGGTGGGCGGTTTTGAGCCTAATTATAACAAGTGCTAATGTGCTATAACAAGTGCTAATGTGCTATAACAATTAATATTTAACATCATTATATTCTCTTTTTCTCACTGTTTGCCATTATGACATTAGTGGACAGTGGTACACAAAAACATCGCATGTAACACTACAGTAACAGTCCAAATATGAAATCATTCTCAACATTTATCATTCAATTATATTTCTCACTCATTCTCATCTCAACATCACATTTATCAGTCTAATTGTCCAAACATGATATCAACGGGCAATTTGGGCACACGGCGACGACGAGTCACGACAACAAACAGACAAGGGGTTAAAATTTAAAAATATACCAAAAACAACAATAGAGTTAAAAATATACCAAAAACAGCAAAATAAAAAAAACAATACACAATTTCCAATCAATAGAAATTTTTTTTAACAATAGTGGGGTTAAATATATACGAAAAACAACAATGGGCAGTGGGCACACAAAGACAGCAAGGGCTGGAAGGTGAGGAACCGAAGGCTGGATGGCGGACGGTGAGGAACCGAGTACTGGACGGCGCACGCAAGACGCAACTGGGCGAGACTCTGCGAGAGAGGGAGCGTGAAGCTGTGGCGTGAACCGTGAAGGTGAAGGCGTGAGGCTGGCCGGTGGAGGTTCGAGGGGCGAAAGGGATGGAAGAGGGAGGCGGCTGAATCTTATTTTAGAACCCTAGGCTGCCGACCCTATGCATGTGAAATGTGAATGTTATTTACTTATTTTTATGTATAAAAAAAACACCATTAATTGTGAGTACTCGGTCGGGCAGGTTCCACCCGAACAACTCCTTCATCACCCGCCACCCGCCCGTTTGAAGGGAAGGCTCGGTCGGGTGCCAATCGACTATTGAAAAAAGCTCACGACACCCGTCCGTACGGGCGGGGCAGCGGTCGGTTAGTCGGGTGGGCGGGCGGGCACAATTTTCTGTTCAGCCCTAACCAGCACTATGTTAATGTTACTTTTCCATTTCTGATAGTTATCCCCAGTCAAAATATTATTTGCCAAAAGAGACGTAATTGGATTAAAAATTATTTTGTTGAATAAAAGAAATAAATATAATCAATTGTTTGAAATAAACATTCATATATATGTACAATTTGGAATATCAAACGTGATGGATGAATGCACGAGAAAATACAAAACCTAGTTTAACATTCCTCGATAATTCAACTAGCCATGCACGACACACCGTCTTAGGGTAGGAAATGTCATACATTTAGTTAAACCAAGACGTTCTTGATTAACAATCATTCTATTAACCTTTTAATTTCATGATCATTAACTATCGAAGTTTAAATTCGGTAAAAGATGTAATTAACACACTTGATCTCATATCCTTTTGAGTAAGACCCATAGTTTTGATTTTACATACTTAACCCAAGAATGCCGCCGTAGGGTAGGTCAATCTCGAAATACATCCTAAAACCTATCCTTAGAAGTCTAACCTTGATATTTAATCAAAATGGACACTCAGGGTGGACGAAATCAAAGCGTCTCGAGGCGCCATTCCAATCCTCACGGTGCTAAACTAACTGTGGAGACCTATTAAATTAATCAATATTTAAAAATTATATTTTCTTTAGATAACAATTATCAATTTAAGATCTAAATAATATAGAATAATTAATCAAATTAATTTTAACATCTAATGTTTATCTAGGAGATTTAAATCTCAATTAAGAAACATAATTTTTTTTATTCTAAGTACCCATATTGAATTCATTCAAGTTGCTTAGAATATTACCGTTGATGAATTAACTAAACCAAGGTTGGTTAATTCTAACCTACGTATGCCTCACGAAAAAGGAATTTTAGGTCGTGTAAGAGGTCAAACAATTTGAAGACAAAAAATATTTTCTTAGACAAAACCCTTCTTGATTGACAATCATATTTCACAAACGAAACTTCCAGGTAAGATGGAGGAACACTTTGTTCGCTTAAAATCCACCTAGTCTTAGACCTCTTATCGGTCCTTTTGACAAAGCCCTTCTGATCATATGACTTATCCATTTAATTCTATTCTTAATAATTTATAAATAGAATTATTAATGAATAACCCATTATCTAACTTTAACCTAAATAATTTTTAGTCAAAATTAAATAATGATTGATATCATGATTTATATTTAATTATGTCAATTTTAATCTAATTAAAATAAAAACATACATTAAACAAATAAACTATAATGCATGACATGTTACAGTACAATGAATAGGCGCGCATAGTCTAAATGACATGTGAATATGCATGGACACATATTATTTTATCAAATAAAATAATTAAATAAAACATAAAATAAAATAGAATTGACCGGGTCCTTTGGAAATAATTACAACAATAAAAAAGAAGAAAAATCGTCTTGGATCTTTAATTCTTCAAGGGCTTAGGCTGAAGAACTAGCTTCCAAATTCTCCTTCATGGGCCACTGTACAAAACAGCCCATTATGGGCTTTGACATTTGCTTAGTCGTGTATTGGGCCAGTTTCAAAAACAAAGCCCATTTGGGCTTTCTTCACAAAATACTCAGGAGACTTAAAAATATGATACGTCTAGGCTTCCTTCTTTCTTTCTCTCTCTCTCTCTCTCTCTTTTTTTTAATCCTGAGAACCCAATCTTAGGTAATGTCCACCTTTTTCTGATGAGAGCCTCCGTGGAATATTACAGAATTTGCAGAACAAAAAATACAATAATTCCTAACCCATAGTAATTAGGGCGAATAAATTTTGATCTAATCAAAAATAAAAAAATTCAAAAGAACCATATAATTAACGACCAATTCCATGTTCATACATCAAACAAACAAACAAAGTTTCAAAAACCAAAAACCCTCAAAAAATAGCGGTCGATTTCGGTATTTTGTTTCGGTTTTCTGTCAGAATTTGGTCGGTTTTCGGGTAACCAAAAAAATAAACAAAAGAAAAAAAAACTAAAAATTTTATAACTCAAAGAGCGTACTGCAGAACTCGAAGGGCAGATTGCGGATGGCGGGGACGGCGTGCACTCAAAGGGTAGACGGCATGAGGGGTGGGCTTCATCAAATATAAAATTAACAAACTTCAGATTGATATACAAAACAAAAACACTTAATTCAATAGATGTCTCTCACTAAACTCAAGCTAATATACATCTCTACATACAACCCATTGTATGTCTATAATCAAATGAGAAACCCAACTATGATAATGAATATGAAAAATGTAAATTCTTAGTAAATTATAAGCTAAACTTTTTAATACTAATCCAGACATGGGAGAAAATTATACCCATAAATCCTAATACTATAGTGTTCTTAATCAATCTCTATTATATACAATACACAATATATCAAGATTTCATAAATAAAAAACTGTTGATTTCATATTATTAATTACGGCCGCTCTGATACCGCTTGTTGAAAATCGGAGTACGTTGCGCTGCGGAATTATAAAAAAAAATTTAATTTAATTTAAACAATTTAAATTGAATCAAATAGTAAATAATTTACACATGCAACACGGATCAAGATTTTCACAAAATCTATCGTGACAATAATATAAATTCAATCAAACAACAATTAAACATATATTAATTGAAATAGAAATATAGATTTTTACCAAGATGAAATAATCGATGTGCTTGAATCTTCAAAACACCGTACGTGCGAAAACCGCCAAGGTCGGGCTAATGGAATACGTTCGGCATGAATTTACCGGTCTGAGCGATCTAGTACTTTGAAACCGTGGTCTTCAATTTGATTCTTTGGCAGAGAATTGAACTAAAGAGTGGGCTCTAATTTTCTTACACTGTGAAACACTCTAAGCCAAAGAAAAAGGGAGACACTTTTGAGAGAACAAGAGGCAAGAAAAATTTTCACCTAAAATTTTCTCTGAGGGAAGTTTTTGTCTGACCAAGACTCAGGGTTGTTGTTTGTAATAACTAATTATACCCAATTAAATACATTATTTTATTCAATTTTTTATTAGCAATTAAATATATATACATTATATATATAAACAAATTCGACAGTAATAGCCGAAATCTCCTCCACATACTATATTGATTGTGCATTCCAATCATATAAAACTGATTATAAAATCAGGCAAATATCAAACATATGAGGTATTGACTTTTCAAAAAAAGGAAAAACATTTGTCTCACTTGCCGAAAAGAAAACACCAACAGATTTGAAAAGGTTTCAAATCTTTATTATTATAGATATATATATATATATATATATCGTTTGACATCATGTAATGTGTTGTAACTGGTTATATATATATATATATCGTTTGACATCATGTAATGTGTTGTAACTGGATGCCACATCACCATGTTTTCTCTCTAGGGCTGTGGAAATCGTTGTAAGCCCTTATAGCTGTCATCCCTCTTCCGCCGCTACCACGCCGCATTCCGCCGTACCTTTCTCCGGTCATGGACTCCTCGCAAGCTCTACCCATCATCAACTCCTCCACTCCACTTTCGCAAGACGCTCTTCCACAAGCCTCGGCTCTTTCCTATGCAAGTTTGCTTTCCCAGGAAGTTATGGATACCTCGATTAACACTGGTTCTCTACATCTTCATGGTGACGTCGTATGGGTTAAAATTGATGTATCGGTCTATAAAAAACGTGTTCAATTATGCCAAGAATCTCTGATCGGGCGGGTTACCTTAACCAAAGGTGAAAAACCGTGAACGTTTGATGACTTGTACAAAAGACTCTCTGATACATGGAAACCAAAAGGAAAGTGGCACATGGTCTCACTTGGTAAGGGCTATAACAATTTCCACTTTGATCTTGCTTCTGACAGAGACCGTATCTGGTCGATGGGTTCTTGGATGATTAAACCAGGTCATATTCGGCTACAACAGTGGACTGCTGATCTTAATCCCAATTCATAAAGACCAACAACTGCCCAAATATGGGTTCGTCTGCATGAGCTCCCGTGGGAGTATTGGGATCCTAATATTCTTCTGAGTGTTGCAAGTAGTATTGGGGTACCATTAAAAATTGATTAAAACACACTGGATAGGAATTTTGTTCACCTTACGCGTATATTGATTGAAGTTGATCTCTCAAAGGAGTTGCTGGAATCTATCATGATTGAGAGACAGGGACACAAATTTTTTTTTATCTTTACTGAGTACGAAAAGTTGCCCGCATTTTGCAAAAACTGCTTATAGCTGGACACTCCCTAGCTAATTGCAAGAAGAACCCCATCAATCGCAACTCTGATTCGAAACAAGAAAGACCCGGGATGAGAAACAAGAAAGCCGACCCTTCACAACCAAAGGAAGCCCATAAGTCTACGACTCCTGCAATGAACAAAACTCCAGCAGTAGACCAATCTAAAGAAATACCTCAGGAGAGGATTGATGACGCCTCTAAGTAGGATACTGCCATCCTTGATATACATGGGTCTGAAGCAAACAATGCCAAGCAATTGGAAGACACTATCGGTTACACAATTGCGAACTTATCAGCCCCTCTAGATCCCCTAATTCTAAGCGACGTAGTTGAAGGCTACCAATCTTTAGCAATTATCCCATTTTCGTCAAAAGAGAGTGTTGTCAGTGATTTTTCGTCACCCCATATGTCCGAGGGTGGTATCCTATTCATTTTCAAGAAGTCCAGAAACCCCGACTCTAACGAACCAAGCGAAAGTCACTACTCCGTGGGAGCACCCTTCAGGGAAAGGACAGGAGAAGATTATCGAAGATGATCCCCGATCCTACGCCCCCGGAAGTAAAACATCATAAGGAAAACTTCCAGAGAGCCTTCCAGAAAGCCTTCCTGATGAGGGGCCGATATTTAAAGACGGAGTCCTCAAAGGCAATCTATCCCCGAAGGAGGCTGCCGCGAAAGAAGGACCATTCGACGGAGACTCGGCTCTCGGAGTTATCGACCCTCGGTCATAGAACGTTTGACCGTGGGATCACAGACCTCAATTATTCTCCCCCGAGCAAGGAATTCACTGTAGCAACAGACTTATCCTGCCGCAGTCAGGATAACAGCGCTCGGCAGGTGGGCAGCTTTATTAGGTGAACCAAACCCGTGACTTAGGGGATTTGACATCTTGTCCTTTCTCAACTGTAACTCTCTTCTTCGCTTATAAGAGAAGGAGGAGTGAAGGAAGAGGAGGCAGGAGAAAAATAGAGTAAAAACAATACTCTGTGAAAATCTCTGATTATAAAGATGAAATAACATAAATACAGTGGACGTAGGCTATTACTCAAAAGAGGGCCGAACCACTCTAAATTTCTCTGCGTAATTATTTTACTCAAATACTTTTGTTATTTTTCATTGCCGCATCACACACTAGAGGTGCGGATCACGGCGTTGGTTCAAATTTTACACCAACAGCTTGGCGCTAGAAGGAGGGCCCGCCTGAATCAGATTTCCGGGCATGCCTTTCCATTCCAGATTCGTTCGAACTTTTTTCGGGAATCTCGTCGTCACCTATGATCGGAGATCATGGATCAGACGACCTGGTGAACGGGAAAGAAGCCCATTATATCCCAAGGTGGATGACAGTTAGCGTAAAAGAAAGAGCGTCCAAAATCCCACGTCCCGGATGAACAGCATGGTGAAGATCTTCGGTTCATCACCACCAGCAGCCGCAGTTCATCACCGGCAAGGGAAGAACGGACGAACTCCAGACGCGGCTTCAAACAGAGGGGGAGCAAGCCGCAGCTGTGGTGGCTGCCGAGAACGTCACCAAAACGGACTCGGAGCAAGCCAACTGGCGGATCGCACGCTCAGGCCGGCCAACATCGTAACTGGAGATCTGACGATAAACCGTCCGGAGGACTGGCGATGGACCTTCCGGAGGCCCCGAAGTACGGGAGCACACCCGTTAATGGCCCAAACCGGAAGATCACGACCAGCAAAAGAGTTCTACTCTTTCTGCATAAGGCGAGCCGGGTCTTTACCCCCAAGAACCACTGAGGCATGCTCCGTCGCAGACGGGGGACCGCCTCGGATGGTCTCGACACCAGACGATGACCCAGTTCCGCGAACGACCGCAGTCCGGAGGACTGCGGGAATTAGCCTCGTCTCTCTCACCTCTTCCCGGCCCTCGGTGTTAATGCACCCCGAGGTTTTTATTTGGTCGTAGACCACTGGCGCAGGAGAGATGTTTTGGGAGGAGATAAACCTGAGATCTCTAACGGCAGACAACGTAGTCGGGGACTGTTGTGATTCTCAAGGAGAGGTGGCTACATCCTCGTGCCAGCATGGAATGTCCTCATACGCGTCATGCACGGCCCGGGGTAAGCCAACAGAACGTCGGCGGGACAATAGCCCCCGAAGGTGCTATCGAGGCCACCCAAGAGGATATTTCTATTATCATGGCCGACCACCAGACCCGCAAATCTCGCCTGAACAGGAGATTGGCGAGAAAAACAGTCGCCACAACGACCAAAACCCGCAGAACCACCACAGCCGAATAACCCGAGAAAGGGCATCATCGTCTGTATAAGTGGCCCCGCGGCCCAACAGTGCTGGGTTTGATCGGAGGATGTCCCCGAAGATAGTCAACTGCCTCCTCGAATCACATCTCCAACAATCCCCTCTTGCTCACTCACCAAACGCCGTCGTTTTCGCTCCTCGCCTAGTACAGTACGGCCAGTACTCTCTGGTTAACTCGGAACACCCTCGGGCACTCCGAGCGTGGCTCCAGGCGTGCCAAAACGAAGAGACGGCTCGATCGATCACCAAAGAGCATCTGACGGCTACCGAGTCACCCGCGATCAGGAGATATCCGCGGGGTCCGGAGGGATCTTGCCTCGCAGCCAGTTAGCCGACAAAGACCGCAAACTCGATGTATGAAGGATAGAACCGCGAAGCGGATGAATCCTATAAGCATCATTCAACGGCTCTGTTTGACCGCGGAGCGCTCAGGCCGCTTGGGGATGACCGGGGTACCAGAAAGAAATAGATGCGCTCTATAGGTACCTCGAAGGCGAGCAAAACGGGAACGCGCAAATTCTGAAAGGTTTGCGTAGATTTTACTCGCTGAGGCTTCCCACCGCCCAAAGGTGAATCTTGTCAGGTCTCTCTCTTGATGAAAACCTGTTCGGAGATTAACTTAGGAAGCTGGGCCAACTGTCTCCTAGAACCATTCTACCCTTCGGAGGAGGTAGAAGACCTAGATGCACTTAAAGGAGGAACTCCGAGGCGGAAGGGACTAGAATCTCTCAAAGAATGGTCAAAACCGCCGGTGGATTAAGACGAAAGGCCCTGCCCCATTCAGAAGCACCGGGGACCACTGCGAGCAATGGGGTACTAGCAAATTTCGATGAATACCAGGTCTGACCGAGTTTACCTCAGAAGAAGCCTGGTTCGGGATAATCCTTCGAAGGAGGAACAACCCGCAACTAACAGCGCATTCACGGAGGTATGCTCCGGTCCCGATCTGGTACCTAATCGTCTAAATTGCTAATTATAACCCTCGGAGAGGGCATGATACAGACGAGTTGTAGTCCTCGTAGAGGACACGACGAGCGACTATAGGAATGATCCCGGAGGGACTTGATCCTACAGTCGGAGGTCACAGCGTGAAAAAGGTAGTATTTAAACCATAAACTTTAAATACTTCGCATAACCAATTATCTTTTTATAGGTAACCATTGTGTTCCACCATCGAAAGAGACACGGACGGACTACCCCGGCGAAGCGGGGTTCGAGAGGTTGCCGGAGCCAACGGATTCATGCCCAGAAGGACGATTGATTCCATAGGGATCAAACACCGTTTCTCTAACAAAGAAATCAAGGACGGCGAAGATTCGGCGCAGCTGAAGTTGTTTCTGCATAAGGCTTCCTTCGCGGCAGGAGACACATCCCTAGTGGATTGGCTTCAGTCAGGATGAAATCCCAAGCAACGCAACTCGCGCCACTGGGATTGGGGGGCAGATGTTGTCAGTGATTTTTCGTCACCCCATATGTCCGAGGGTGGTATCCTATTCATTTTCAAGAAGTCCAGAAACCCCGACTCTAACGAACCAAGCGAAAGTCACTACTCCGTGGGAGCACCCTTTAGGGAAAGGACAGGAGAAGATTATCGGAGATGATCCCCGATCCTACGCCCCCGGAAGTAAAACATCATAAGGAAAACTTCCAGAGAGCCTTCCAGAAAGCCTTCCTGATGAGGGGCCGATATTTAAAGACGGAGTCCTCAAAGGCAATCTACCCCCGAAGGAGGCTGCCGCGAAAGAAGGACCATTCGACGGAGACTCGGCTCTCGGAGTTATCGACCCTCGGTCATAGAACGTTTGACCGTGGGATCACAGACCTCAATTATTCTCCCCCGAGCAAGGAATTCACTGTAGCAACAGACTTATCCTGCCGCAGTCAGGATAACAGCGCTCGGCAGGTGGGCAGCTTTATTAGGTGAACCAAACCCGTGACTTAGGGGATTTGACATCTTGTCCTTTCTCAACTGTAACTCTCTTCTTCGCTTATAAGAGAAGGAGGAGTGAAAGAAGAGGAGGCAGGAGAAAAATGGAGTAAAAACAATACTCTGTGAAAATCTCTGATTATAAAGATGAAATAACATAAATACAGTGGACGTAGGCTATTACTCAAAAGAGGGCCGAACCACTCTAAATTTCTCTGCGTAATTATTTTACTCAAATACTTTTGTTATTTTTCATTGCCGCATCACACACTAGAGGTGCGGATCACGGCGTTAGTTCAAATTTTACACCAACAGAGAGTTCTAACACTTCTGACAATGTGGGATTGATTCTAACGGTTGATTTACCATTTTTGAGCAACTTTGAAGACTCTATTGTCTCTACTATTCAACCATCGATGATTGCGGTAGAAGAGATGGACATTATTACCTCTAACCTGGGCAGACCATGTTGAATCAGAAGACGAAAATCTGAAAAATCAGAAGATTTCCAAATCGGGGAAAAAATTTCCTAAACAAGCTCCAGGCGTTCGCACTCGGAGAGGTCATGTTTCAAACCCCTCCTCATGAATATTTTATTTTGGAATATTAGAGGAACAACCAACAAATCATCATGCGAAACTTTGTTTAATTTCTTTAAACAATTTTCTCCGGATGTTATTTGTTTGGCTGAACCTATGATGAATTTTGATGATTTTTCTTCTAATTTCTTGCTATCTATTAACATGAAATTGTTGACTTTTAATCTTTGTGATGACATCTCCAAAATTTCGATTTCGGTTAGGAAAGACATCCAAGTTCCCTCTATCTTTTCTAACTCAGAACAAGAAATAACTTTGGATTTTGGCAATTTTGTGCAACCTTTCAGATTTTCTTTTATTTATGCTAGTGTCAATGTGAATTCAAGACACCTCCTATGGAACAAACTCTTCTCTATTGCCCCTAACAATCTCCCATGGCTGTTGATAGGTGATTTTAATGCCATCCTTGACGCCCATAAGCGCGTCGGAGGTAGACCCCCAAATCCATCCTCATGCTCAGATTTTGCCAATATGATCGCGACCAACGACTTGTAAGAAATTTTGGCAAAAAGAGCGCCTTATACTTGGGCTCGCCTCTCCAGCAGTGGTTAAATGGAATGTAAGCTCGATAGAGCGCTAGGCAACACTCTATGGCTTGAAACATGGGACTCATTGAATTGTTTTACTCTCCGAGGCATTGTTCTGATCACAACCCCCTGGTCATTCAATTTTCTTTATCTGAGCGCGACGTCCCTTGCCCATTCCGCTTCAAATCCATGTGGTTACTTCATGGTTTTTGTCAAAAGTGGAATTCATATTATTTTCCAAGCTCCAAGATGTACACTCTTACAGCAAAGCTTTAGGCACTTATAAAAGATCTAAAAATCTGGAACAAAATTGTTTTCGATAACATTCACTCTCGCCCGACTAAGGTCGCGATAGTCTACACTCTCGGAGTGCTTGATTTTCTCCAACGGATCCAGATAAAGGGTCCGTGGATTTCTCTATGTCCGAGAGGGATAAAGAATCTTTTTGGCGTGCTTACCAGCTTGCCGAGGCGGGCTTAATGGTTCGCGGCTTATCTGGGCACGTTCTAAGAGAAATGCCGCTTGTACCCTATCGCCCCCTTTAGTATCTTCCTTTCTTCCCCCGATCGGCCACTGTCGAAACTTTCTTTATTCCGGAGCCGGAAGCGGAGGCCCATCAACTGGCCCTTCCGGCCGTTCCTCAGGACAAGGACATTTTTGCTGCCGCGGAGGCGGCCTTGTTAGGGGGGTGAAAAGAAAAAGAAAAGGAAGAAAAAATCAGCGGCCGTCAAGTTTCCTGCCCCTCCTGTTCCTTCCGTTTATCCAATTCGGAAAGAGACTCCCGAAGCTGAGGATAAGATTCCCCTTTCCCGCCAAACCAAGCGTCGCTATGAGCTGGCTCTTTTAGATGGAATATCTTCCCGGGTGGGTCTCCGCTTGAAGCATCTTGCGGGGAAGTTAAAGTCCCCTTCCGGTGATCTTTCGCATTCTCCGCAGTTCACAATTGATTTGGAGAGGACGCCGTCACCTCCTTCAGCTGATCAGGAGGTGACTCTGCTGCCTCCTCCGCCACTTCCGATACCTCTTACTATTTCCCTGCCGCCAGTCGAGGATTCTCCTGCGGTAGGAGGTGATCTTCATCTTGCTTGTCCGCAGGAGAAGCCTCCGACTAGAAATCCAGTATTGGAGATTGTAATGGAAGATGCTGGTGAGGTTCCGCCTGGTGGCGGAGATGTATAGGAAAGCTCTTTTCCTTTATTTTGTTTTGTCAGATTAGTTGTATCAGTTATTGTGTTTATATGTTTTATTTTGTAGGCCATGACTTCTCAAGCCCTCCGCGAAGAAGGAGTTTGTAGATCAAGTGGTATGTATGATTTGTTAAGTTTAGGCTATGTGGCTGTGTATTAGACTGTGTGTTGGTGTTAATGATGGTTGTTTTAGGTGGAGGAGCCTCCCTTGGAGGAAAATGTTCCTGGCAGCGCCGATGTCGGAAGTGGTTACTGCTTCCATTGTTGACCCTTCTTTGGTGAGCCAAGTGCTGAACGGAGCCGATCCGTCTGCTGGTGGCGAAGTTTCGAATGTCGTTGCTAATCTTTCTCCCTTGGATGGGGTGTCAGAAAAGGAACCGGCATTGGCTGTTCCCGTTGCTCGCCTTGGTCATGCACCGACTATTGCTGACCATTCTGCTACTGAACCAGTGATATGTTTATCGTGTTAATATATAGTATGTTGTAATTGCTTTTATCTGTTTGTGGTATATCCTTGATTCTTTTTGTTGTTATGCTTGGTTATTATTAGGCTTTCCTTTCTGATGAGGCTAGGACTTTAGCTCGCACTCTTCCTGTCGACCAAGCTATTGGTTTTGCCTCGTCGTCTCCAGTCCTTGATTTGTCATCTCCTCTTGTTGAACTAGCTGCGCAGGTACGATTTTTGTTATTGTAACTTGATATTTGTGCCATTTGTCTATGGCCTTACTGAAGGGTATTGTTTGTTTCGTCTAGCTGGCTGTGAAGGGAGATGAATTTGTTGGAGGTTTGCGGGCCTTTGGATATGGAATTACGGCTCCTGACGCACAGCTAAAGAAGATAATGGCTGAGAAGGAAGCCATAATAGCAAAGAAGGATGCCCTTATAGCAAAAAGAGATGCCATTGTAAATCAGAAGACAGCTCTCTTGGAAGAGAGGG
Source organism: Boehmeria nivea var. tenacissima (assembly GCA_018132145.1). Lineage (NCBI taxonomy): Eukaryota > Viridiplantae > Streptophyta > Magnoliopsida > Rosales > Urticaceae > Boehmeria > Boehmeria nivea. The sequence goes on along the minus strand of CM030875.1, from coordinate 6,371,050 downwards.
ATGACATGATTGGGAATATGGAGGCCGTTATTACTTCTTCTACAAGACCTAAAGAGATTGACGAATTGAAGGCACGCCTTTCCTTGGCAGAAGCTGAGAAGGAGCTGGAGCATCACAAGGTCCGACGCTTCCAACTTTCCTTGGCAGAAGCTGAGAAAGAGCTGGGGCGACTTTTTCTTTGCCATACCCATTAACAGGGTTCCGCAATATCTGTGCCGTTGGTGCCGTACCAATAACAGGGTTCTAGGGCGGCTTTGTCTTTGCCATACCCGTTCACGGGGTTCCGCAATATCTGCAGGGTTCTTGGGCAGCTTTTTCTTTGCCATACCCATTAACAGGGTTCCGCAATATTTGTGTCGTTGGTGCCCTACCATTAACAGGATTCTGGGACGGCATTTTCTTTGCCATACCCATTAACAACGTTTCGTAATTTTTGGTGCCAATGGTGCCCTACCCATTAACAAGGTCCTCATACGGCTATTTCTTTACCATACCCATTAATAAGGTTCCAAAATTTTTGGTGTCAATGGTGCCCTACCTATTAACAGGGTCATCGGACGGCTATTTCTTTGCCATACCCATTAATAGGGTTCCGCAATTTTTGCTTTCCTTTGTTATTGGGATTTCCTCTTTTATTGTTGTATGTGTATCGCCTGCGGTTTTATTCGTTTAGCTTTCTAGACGTTCTGTGAGTTTGTTCCTGTTCAGATAGATATTATGATAAAAAAGTAATATGCGGTAAAAATAAATGGCATAGTTATTTTTATAGTGATTCGGCAAATTGCCTACATTCCCTTGGAGCCTTGACGTTGGCCGTAATTCATTATTAGGGAGTTGTATACATCTCTTTGCAGCCTACAGTGTTTCGCTCATTCATTCATTCATCAATTTTTTTTTTTGAATAAGTGGATGGCCTTTATATATAATATTTCTTTAGGTGTATTATGTTCCAAAAGCTTGTGATTTTCCTTTCCGAATCCGTCACGCTGTTGAGTCCATTTGCTTATTTACCGTAGACTTTGATCACTTCGTAAGGCCTTTCCTAGGTTGGTCCAAGTTTCCCATCAGTAGGATTCTTGGTGTTTACCATGACTTCCCTTAAAATCAGATCTCCCACTTTCAATGATCTTTCCCAGATCTGCTTGTAGTATATCTCGGCCATCTTTTGTTGTTAAGCTAACATTTTTATGACGGACATTTCGCTTCTTTCCTCAATCAAATTCAGATCTAGCATCCTTGCATCTGCATTGTTTCCTGATTCTATCAAGGTCGTTCGGGCTGTTGGAAATGAAAGCTCGGTTGGGATTACCGCCTCTGTTTCGTACCCCATTGAACAAGGAGTCTCTCTGGTGGTTGTTCGTTTTGTTGTGCGGTAAGCCCAAAGGACGTTCTACAACTCATCGGCCCATCTTCCTTTCGATCTTCCAGTTTTTTTCTCAATGCACTCTAGAATTATCTTGTTGGAAGATTCGGCTTGCCCGTTTCCTTGTGGGTAGATTCTTGACGAGAAACTTAGTTGAATTCCGTGACCGGAATAGAATTTTTCCATCGCCTTTCCAGTGAATTGTGTTTCATTATTAGCTGTGATCTTTTGCGGGAGTCCAAACCTACATACAATGTGTTTCCAAATGAATTTGATTATCTCAATCTGCGTTATGTTGGCATATGCTTCGGCTTCCATCCATTTGGTGAAGTAATCTATTACAACAATCGCGTACTTACTCCTTCCGGGCGCCAACGGTAAAGCTCCCATAATGTCAATCCCCTAGTGGAGGAACGTCCACGCGCTGACCACTTGGTGCAATTTATTTGTTGGGATGTGCGTTTTGTGAGAAAATCTTTGGCACTTGTCGCGTCTTTTCATGAATTGATCCGTATCTCTCAGCATCTTCGACTAGAAGTAGCCTTGCATCATTGCTTTGTGAGCTAGGCTCCTTCCGCCTGTGTGGTTTCCGCACACTCCCTCATGGATTTGCTTCATCACCTTCAGGCCTTCTCTTTCCGTCAAGCATATTTTTAGTATCGGACTATTCCACGACTTCCAGTAGAGCTTGCCGTCCATCATCGTGTATCGAGCAGCTTTGATTTGAATTCTTCTGGCTTCTTTGTTATCTTCCAGAAGTTCCCTTGTGGTTAGGAACTTCTTGATTTCTGTTTGCCAGCTGTCTTCTTCCTGCTCGATATTGTTCACCGTCGCAGTTACTTGCATTTTTTTTTCCTCCTCGTAGCTAGGTCGACTCAGTTCTAAGATCGGCACTAAGCGGAACAGACCTTCTTCTGGGTTTTCGGAGGCCATCCTCGGTAGGTAGTCTGCTTCTTCATTTGCTTCCCTCGATATTTGTTGTACCTGCACGTTATGGAATTTTGCGGACCACTTTTTTACTTCCGCAAAGTACTTTTTTAAGGTAGGCTCTTTTACGTTATAAATCTCAGCAAATTGATGCACGACTAATTGGGAGTTGCTCTTTATGTTCAATACTTCCGCTCAGATGACTTTTGCTAGCTTCAGGCCCGTCAATAAGACTTCATACTCTGCCATGTTGTTGGTGGCGTCGAAAATAAGTCGGAGAAAATATTCAAGAATTACTCATTCGCCCTTGTCGAGTATTATCCCAACTCTAGCTCCGTTTCGGTTCTTTGCTCCGTCTATGTGCATCTGCTATTCTGATCTGACTTCTGCCACTTCTTTTCTAGGGTTTTTGATTTCGATCGCTGTGTATTCGTTCAGAAAATTGGCTAGCACTTGCCCTTTTTTCGCTGTCCTAGGTCGAATCGATGGACCCCGACTCTCCAATGTCCCAAAAATTTTATGATGAATAAACCGTTGTGTATTTCTTGAAAATTACAACGAGTACGAAAATGTTTTCTTTCATAAAATCCCTCGTGAGTCTGAAACCCTAATTCGACTAATTAAGGCGTAATTAGTTGAATAACTTAAATAAGTGTTAGTAAATTATTAGTTATGTCGAGGAATGAGTTTAATATTAGATTTTGGTTACAAAAGACAAGGATTTTTGTTTGAAAATTCTTGTTACTGCGAAAAATTGCACGAGTCCGAAACCTTACAAAAAAAAAATTGCATTTTTGGACCAAATTTGGAAAAAATGAAGAAAATGGCCACCAATCAAGAAAATAAATTGGTTTTAAGCTTATATCAGTATATTAAGCTCATGTATAAAATTTGAGGCCAATCCGAGGTCAAACAAAGAAGTTACTGTGAAATTTCGGTAAAAACCGCTATTTCGGGACCGAAATTGTAACACCAAGGAAAAATAGGAAATGAGCTCTATAAATTCTGAAAATGCACATAGTATTTTATAATTATATAAATATTGTGTTTTAAGAAAGAAATTGTGCTTTAAGGGCTTAGAAATATTTTTAGAAATGTAGCAAAGGACTTAGTTGTTAAGGGTTTATTTCGGTGGACTAACGTGCAAATTTCGTAAAACAAGTAAGCACGACGGGTTTCACCATCACATGGGCAAGTATGAGCTGGCCTTTAGATATTAAATCTGATCCTTTAATTGCTTAGTAAGCAAAATTTAAGCTAGAGGTGTCAAAAGCCAAGCTTGAGGTAGAAAGGTGATTACCTCGCCGTGACGTCGTCGCGACACACCAACTAGCTTAGGTTTTATATTTAAAGAACCAGCCTTAGCACGAATTTGAAGCACCGAAACAGAACAGAAAGTGAAGAAAAGAAAGGAAGAGAAAAAAAAAAGAAAGAAAGAAGAGAGAAAGGAAAGGAAGAACAAGAAGAAAAAAATTAAGAAGTTGAAGAAGAAAAAGCTAGTTTGAACAAGCTTGAAAGATTGGTGAAGAGTTTAGAAGGGAAATTCTACAAGTTCAAGGAAAAAGAAACACAAAAAGGTAGAATTCTTCTACTTAGAAATCATGAGTTTGTACAAGTGTGCTTTCAGATGTTTTGAAATAAATCAAGATGTCAAGGATGTTAAACTGAGTTAGTTGATGTTGATGATGTTGAATTGTATTTTTGTTTGAGAATTAGTTAATTGAAGGTAAAAGGAAAGGTTAATCTTGCTTGAGAAAGAAATTACAAAGATAGTAAGTCTTGAATATGTTTTGTTTGATCATAGGTCTAAGAAGGAAATTTTTTATGATTTATTAGATTTGAATGAATTTTGGTGTGTTTTGAAGTATAAAATAGTGATTTAAGCTTTAAAAATTAGTTTGGTGGTGATAATTGCACAAATTGGTGCAATTTGGTCACTGCCCGGGCCCATGGCACTGTGGGCGCGCTGCCTGGGCACTGTGGGCGCCCAGCGCGCGCGGCAGGCGCCCAACGTGCCCGACAGGTGTCCAGCGCGCGCGGCAGGCGCGCCGCCTGCGCCCGTGCGCGCGCCAGGCGTGCTGCTGGCGGCCCGTGCGCGCCCAGCAGGCCCCGTGTGCGGCCTTGCGTGCTTGGCCAGGCCCGTGTGCGCGCCCAGCAGCCCCCTTGCGCGCCCAGCATATGTCGGCTTGGGCTAAATGACCCCGAAACGACTTGAAACATTTTTCTAAGCCTCGTTTTGACCCAAATTGGTCCAAAAACATTTAAAATGAATTGTAGACACTTTAAATGAATTTTTGATGGAATAAATTTTAAAACCTAATCGTTTTTATATTGTTTTAATAGGAAATACAAAGTTCCGACCCTCGGAAGACCAAAACGACTCGGAGCGACGATTTTCGCACCGAGTGACTCCGAGTAAGTGACGATGCACCTACAATACAAGAATAAATTGTATTATGTTCTAGGAATCATATGGTTATGCATCTAAATGCCTTTGCTAGTAAGCAAAATTAGGTTCAAACCCGGTAATGACGAAACTAATAAGATTAATGGCTTCGGCTTTTGTAGCTCATAAAACTTAGCACGGGCCTTGCCCGATAAGTTAAGATGAAGGTTAGAAACTACCCGAGCCTTGTAATGTGTTGTAAACCAACCAAATGATGAAATATCATTTGACTTACAAGTCAAGGAATCACGAGGGTTATTAATGAACAGTTTCGCCGATGTGGAATCTTATTCCCGCGCAAAATAATATCAAGACCTCGGAATATTCTTCCGAGCTCTAGATGATTAACAATGAATGTAAAATGAAAGAACATGAGTTTAATGAAAGTATTTGTCGGGTTTACACCCCGAGATGAATAACCCTCAAGGAATATGTGGCTCAGTCGCCTGAAATGATACGGTACCGGGGGTTGTTGATTGAAACGTCAACAACATAAGATAGAATGTTACGAAAATGAGTCGATGGTACCGATAGTACTCTTTGACACTTATGCCCTCTTGATAATGATGATGAAATCTTTTTGATGCACTATAGCATGCTATAGTTTTTAAAATAATGCAGGAGGATGTAATGTGGCCGGGAGATGCTCTAAGGGTTGAGCTGGCCCACTCCCCGCCTGGCGCCTCATGTTATGATTCATGATGCGGTACCATCAGTGGATCCCAGACTCTCTCATGATGCATGTTCGCCGATTCATCGGCTAAGGTCTCTGATCACAAAAGGGTGGTCGAGACAACGCTAGGAATACTAAGAAACTGTTTTCTATTGCAGGGATCATTTGGTATGGGAAAAATGACCTCTTATATTATTATGTGTACTGTTCATTATTTATATTTCTTATGTGGTGCATTTATTATCATGGCACATAGCATAGATAGTTTCGTCACTTATTGAGTTTAGCAACTCACCAGGTTTCTTGTATTGTAGACACAGATAAGAAGACGCAAAGCTAAGGAGGAGGTCGAGGATGCTACAACAAGTGTGTGGACTACCTGTGGTGGTTGAAAACTCTCGTGGCTCAATATTTTGTACTGTTGGTTTGTAAATGTGAATATATCAAACTAAAGTACTTTAAAGAAAAACAGTATATATATTTTTTGACACCATTGCAGTAGCATAGTTAAGAAGTATTTTGATTATATTGCAGCAACACTGTGGTATAATTAAGAGTTCTTACAATGTTATAGCAATGCTGTAGTAATGTTTTATAAAAAAAAAAAGTAAATACGCGCGTACACTACTTTCTACAATTACATTGTGATTGTCAGGTTTAAGTATAAAACTTATACGTACGTAAGCAAGTATGAGTCACGGTCTGTTGAAGCGGGTCGTGACAGAATCTCCAAGTTGTACCCGACTATTTCCATATCCCACTTCGTGACCCGTCCCTTAATGTCAGGCTTTGATAGGATCAATTTTCGGGGTTAATCCGTGAAAATCACAATTAGATGGGCCTTAAAGTAATGTTAGCTTTTGCGAAATATTCAGCAATGATAACACAAGCCGTTCCAACAGTCCATATCTTTGTTTTACGTCTTCGAGTATCCTACTAATGTAGAATACTGGCTTCTGCTTTCCATTATCCTCACGGAACAGTACTCCGCGTATTACGGTCTACTTGTTCTAGAATCGATAGCTCTATGGTCGTGTTCAGGTATTCCCTGATTTATTCGAGAGCTTTATTATGTTCCTTCCCTTAGTCGATCTCCTTCGAACCTTTTATTGCTTTATAGAGTTGCCTGCACTTTCCGAACACACGAGGAATAAAATGGTTTAGAGCCATTATCTTACCGATGAGGGATTGTACGTCCTTGATCGTTCTGGGCTCCTATTTCGTCATTAGAGTTTTGATCTGTGTTGGGGGTGGCTCTATTCCTCCTTTCCTGACCACATGCCTTAGGAATTGCCCGGACAATACTCCAAATGCACGTTTCGCTGTGTTGAGCTTCATCCAGAACTGGCGAAAGATTGCAAAGACCCTGGTCAGAAGTTCGATGTGAGACTCCTTCTTCTTGCTCTTGATGCACATGTCGTCAGTCTACACCTCCATTATGCTCTCGATTACGTCGCTTCTGCATTCTTTAGTCCAAAGGGCATTACTTAAAGTAATAAATGCCTCGTTCTGTTACAAAGGCAGTTTTCTCCTAGTCTTCTTCTACTAGAATAATTTGGCTGTATCTGGAATAGGTGTCCAAGAAGCTAAGCCTCTCGTAACTCGCTGTGGTATCAATCATTTGGTCAATCTTCAGAACTGGGAAGCTGTCCTTTGGAGGTCCTTTGGATAGGCCTTGTTGAGGTTCATAAAGTCAATGTAGACTCTCAACTTTCCGTTCTTCTTCTTGACCAAGACTACATTGGAGATCCAGTCAGGGTACTGCATCTCGTTGATTATTCTGTTGGCTAGCAATCTGTCTACTTCATCATTTATGATTTTGTTCCTCTTCGGAACGAAGCGTCTCTGTTTTTTCTTGACTGGCTTCGCATTAGTTCTCACATTCAATTGGTACACTGACTCGGCCGGGTCAACCCTGACTATGTCTTCGTGAGTCCATGCGAAGACGTCCAAGTTTTGTTTTAAGAATTCTATTAGCTCCTGCTTCTCTTCTTTCGGAAGAAGGTTACCCATCAGTACTGTCCTTGATGGATTGTTTGGGTCTTCCAGTACTGCCATTGTCTCTTCCACTATACGACTCTCCTTTTCTTCTTCTTCTTTTTCGATGATCCCTGGTGGGCCCTCTTTTGATTGCTAGTTGTTCCCTTCTGCTACTCGTTTTCCTTTTGGATCTAACTCCTCCTGGGTTGCGATACTGTAGAATCATTGTGCCGCCGCCTGGTCTCCTCGAATGTCTATTGTTTTGGTTCCGTCTGGGGAGCGGCACCTCATTACTTGGTGTAGGGTGGAAGTCACCCCTTCCATTTTGTGAATCCAACCTCTCCCCATAATGGCGTTATATGCGGACCTGGCGTCAATCTTAACGAACTCCACTTAAAGTGTTCTTACGACGGCCTCCATTGTTAGAGTGACCATTCCGATGGGGGTCACTTTGGTTCCCTCGAAATTGATGAGTGGCATTTGCTCCTCTGAATCTGCGACTCGTCTAACCAGAGTTTCTTGAACATTTCCAGGAACAAAACGTTTGCGCTACTTCCCCTATCAACTAGTATCCTCTGTACGTCACAGTCGTGAACCTTGAGGGTTATGATAAGTGGGTCGTCATGCGGCGTCTGAACTCTGGCTAAGTCTTCTTCTCCAAAGGAGATTTGTGCAATCTTCTTCCTTTGGATCTGTTCTGCCGATCATTGCTACCATGAATCGCATTGATTATGCAGACCTTGTCTCCGCGTCCACTCGTGCTTGGTTTCGTTTCCTCTCTTCTATGATCTCCGTCCTTCTCCAAGAACTCCAGCAGTTGGTCCTTCTTAATCAGCATGGCTATCTACCTCTTCAGAGTAAGGCATTCATTAGTAGTGTGCCCATGGTCTTGGTGGAAATCACAGAATTTGTTTCTATTGTGCTTGTCCGGCGACATCTTGATCGGTCTGGGTGCCCTTAGGACTCCCAAGCTTTTCTCCTTCCGGAGGATGGTGCTTAAAAGTGTGTTGAGCTTCAGGTTCCTCAACTCCGCGAGCCATCTATTCCGTCTTTCTAGATCGACCTCTACAACAGTCATGCCTCTCATACCACGGGGTCGGAACCCTGGTCTATCTCGGTTGCTCCAGGTGGTATGGTTGGGCCGTTCTTCCCATGGCTTACGTGTTGGGATCCGTGGCCTCGGATCTTTTCTTCGTTCCTCTCGGCCTTCCACGTGCCTAAGCTTGTTCCTCCTGAGTCTGGCCTCTTCTACTCGGATGTAGCCTTCCGCCTCAGTAATGATTGTTGGTGTAGAATTTGAACCAACGACGAGATCCGCACCTCTAGTGTGTGATGCGGCAATGAAAAATAACAAAAGTTTTACGAAAAATAAATACTCAGAGAATTTTTAAGTGGTTCGACCCTCCGACGGAGTAATAGTCTACGTCCACTGTGCTTTTGATATTTTTTGGATGAGAGAGCTTACAGAGTAATTTTTTCCAACCCCTTCCCCTTCAACTTTCCCGCCTTTTATAGAAATCCAGCAAGAGAGAGAGAGGGGGAAGTGCATTAAATGCGCCCCACCTAATCGCCCTTAAATCAGGGGATTAGGTGGCCTTATCTTAATCGACCATACCCTGCCCGAAAATCAGGGGGTTGGTTACTAACTAATCACTTCACGTCATTCACTAGTGAGGCACCTACAGTGCATGTCAGAAGTCGCTACCATCGGGAGCGATCTAACTGCTGCTGCCCGTGCTTTGTCTTTCGTCCGGGGTCTTCCCGCTTCGCAAGGAGTTCCCCGACTCTCTTGACCTATCGCGGCCGTGAGACTGGCTACGAGTTCAATTGATCCCCGAGCCTCAGGGATGTTTCTCCACGCCGAGTTATGCCCTCGGGGTAGTTTATTTCATTTATCTGTGAATGCACAGAAGTGAGGTCAACTAGCACTTCTTGGCGTAGTGGAAGTCAACGCTTGCTGACTTGGCAGATCTTTGTCGTCGCGTGGGCACTCTCTAGAGGATTCGATTCTGGTCTTCGGGGACGACGCCCTCGACGATATATCCTCGGACGAGAATTAGCTAACAACATCTGCCCTCCAATCCCCGAGGACACGTGTCGTGCCCTCTGGGATTTCTTTCTGGATACGATTCTCCACTGAAAAGTCGCGCCGTTTGAGTGACGGGCAGTTAATGCTCTGACACATTTTTCGGGGAGTTTACATTTTTCGGTACTATTGGGTGACGTCAGGCAATTATTACCTCCCACCGAATCCTTTCTACCGTTAGATGGTGAAGGAAAGATTCCCATCCGACGGCCCGGGAGTGGGCTCGAGGTTCGGAGGTGATACGGCGCGAGACAAAAGGATGCAAGATGAAACGACGTGAAGAGACTTCGCCCTTTTCAGTTTTCACCCTCTCGGCCTAGAAAGTCTTCCTCACTCCTCACCCTCCGAACTTTTGCTTCCTTCGCCATTTTTTCTCTGAAACTCACTAATCCGAATTAATCGCACTTTACAAGTTTTCCGACGCTTTCTGATCTTCTGCAACTCTGCATGACAACCGGAGTCTGAGAACTTCGTCGACACTTCCGGCCATTCAAGGTAACCTCTCCGACTGCGCAGAGCTTTTCTGCCTTCTTCTCTGTCTTGGGTGTTTGGGGGTTTTATGGGGTGACTCACCGGACTTCCTGTCATTCGCAGACAGAAGATAAACATGTCTCACCCAACACCGCCGTCCTCCGGCGCCGGACTTGAGACCGGCTCTGCTGTTCCGCCGACGACGTCTCCGCCACCGCCGCCTACCGCTGAACGAAGAGCGAGAAGGAAGGCGAAAAATGTCGTGGCCGCCACAGAACTTTCCTCGACACCCGTCGAAGGGAGACCTGGCGGGTCTGGCGCCGCCGCTTCGGCTCCTCAATCCGACGCGGCTGGGGGCGGCCAACCTCCGCAGGCTCCTCGCGCTGACGCCGCCCATCCTCCGGAGGCTCCGGCCGCATACGCCGCTGATGACAAGGTCTCAGGTGCTCTGAGATTAACGTGGAGCACATCCGGGAGCAGTTCCACCTCCCAACGGCTATCACCACGAGGGCTATGTCTACGGAGGAGCGTTCATCACGTCCCCCACCCACAATGGTAGCCTTCAACAAGGCTATCATGAAGCACGGGGCGAGGCTCCCGCTCCATTACTTGGTTCGCGGGGTCTTGGCGCATTGGGGTCTTGCTCCCAGCCAACTCAACCCCAACGCCTACAAGATCATGGCTGGAATGCACATCCTATGGAGGATGTGGTTCGCGGTGGACGTATCCGTGGAGGAGGTGTGCTACCTCTACAAATCCTCGTCCAAGAAGTCCGAGGTGGGATACTTCTTCTTAGCACCGTGGGAGAAGAAGAAGATCCTGATGACGAACCTGTCCTCGTCCTGCGAGGGATGGAAAGACAGGAACTTTTGGGTCGGGGGAGATTTCGACCCATGCAGCTCCGTTCAAGGAGCCCCAACTCTCCCACAAGCGTACCAGGTTCCTGGTGAGTTTGGATTCTCGATCTCTCTTTCATTTTTCCTTGTATCCTTCGCATGCCGCCGTACTAACGCTGGTGGTTACGAACAGGTTCCTTCGTCCGCGCTTCTGTGACCGCGGCGCAAGAAGAAAGGATTACCAGCGCCCTGGCCTCTCCTGACGAGGCCAGGGACGTTCGGGCCCTCGTGATCGAGGACAACCTGATCACCCATGGGTGGATCGGGACTCGTATGGAGCTGGATCCGGACCAGCTGCGCGGGCAGAAGACGGGGCCTAAGCAGACTAAGGCCCCGGCGGGGGTTACACAGACCAAGGCCCCAGCGGGGGCTTCTGGGAGTACGACCACTCCCTCCCCATCAACCAGAAAGAGGGCGGCCGCTTCCTCAAAGAAGTCCTCCGCCCCCAAGACCGCGATTGCTCCATCTCTCCCCCCGTCCGGAGAGGCCGAGGACGAAGAAGTGGCCTCGGAGTCGCCCGAGGAACCCCTAACGCGGAAGAAAAGATCGCGGACGGAGCCTGCCGCGGCTCCAGAGGTCAGGCCTCCCGCGGTTCCTCAGGACTCGGATTTTACTGGGACAACCCTCGGGGGTGTCCCGTTTGGCGAGGCAGCTCGCCAAATGCTCTCGGATGCCGCGAACATCTTCAGAGAGCAACCGCCCGCTCCCAGTCCACCGACCAACTTGGCGCGGGATCCTCTACTAAGCGTGGAAGATTTCGTAGTGGAGCCGGCCGATCCGTCTCCGTCAGGGGCGGCTCCTACACCAGATCGGGCGACGCCCGCTGGGCCTTCGACCCAGTTCTCCCCAGGGTCATGGCCCACAGCTCCCATTGAGATAGATGATGGTAAGCAGCTTCTTTGCAAACTAGTTTCTGTTTTAATGCCAAATCGGGGCTAACCAGTGCTACTTGCAGATGAGCTCTTTGGGATGCTGCGGTCGTCGCTTTCGGGGGACGTGCCTAGACGATCAACCCCCTTCCGCTAGTCCCCTATCGCGGATAAGGGCAAGCGCCCGATGGAGGAAGATGCTCCCTCCGAGGCTTCGTCTCCAGGGGAAGTCGAAGCAACGCCTATGGCGGGCGCTTGTTCTCGAGTTCAGGCCCTGCTATCTTCGGGGGAAGATCCCACCGAGGTTCCTCGGAGTCCTCCTGCAAGGACTGGTCCCGCTAGAGACCCGCTGGAGGACTTCGAGGTTCCCCCAGCCGGGGCTCCTTTTGGAGCGGGGTCGCCTGCCCCATCTGGGTGTTTCCCCTGGATGCCAGAGCTCGGGCCTATGTTAAATGAGCTTTGGTCGGAGGAGACCTTCAGGCAACTCTCTGAGGAGCCGCTCCAGGCCGGAAATCGCGAAGGCATGAGGCTGCTCGCGAAGGTAAACCCCGTTTACGTTTATATCCCCTTTTGTTTTGTCTTGTTACTAATCTCAACTGTTGCAGGCATTCTTGGCGAACTTCACCTATTCCCGGAGGTCGGAGGCAATCTACGCCCAGGGACGGGATGCTCTGCTCCAGGCTCGAGGAGAGAAAGAGAAGCTCGCGGCCCAGCTCCGCGGACTTTCGGCTGAGCTTCGCGAACTCCGGGCTCAATCTGATATGTCCATCAGAATGACGGACCACGCTACCCGGAGCTTGGTGAAGACGAGAGAAGAGCGGAAGTCCTTCAAGGTAGAGACCTCTAAGCTTCGGGAGGAGCTGGAGAGAGAGAGGGAGGCCCATGCAGAAACTAAGGTCCGGTTCGAGCAGGAGCTCGCTCAGGCGAAGGCTCAGCAATCAGAGGCGTGGGAGACCCTGGCCGAGAAGCGCCGTGCTCGCGAAGAGAGCACTCTCTCTAAGAAGGCCGTCTTCAAGGCCGCCCTCGAGGAGGAGAGGACCTTGAGAGGTGCGGCGGAGTCGCGGATCCAAGCCCTCGAGGGAGAGCTCAAAGAGGAGCGGGGGGACAAACGGCGAGTCGAGCACGAACTCAACGGGGCTAGAGCGCGAATACGCTCCGCGGTGGCTGACTTAAAGAACAGCCCTGCGTTCGAGAACATCATAGAGCTGAGACGACAAGAGTGGCTCGCCAACTTCCACCAAAGCGTGGGGTATCGGGGCGAGATCGCACAGGCTATGGTTGTAGGTGCCAACCGAGCCTTGGACAGACTCAGGGCCCTTCACCCCGAATGGGACTTTGTCGAGGAGATCCGCCGCGAGTTTCCGCGCCCCCAACAGCAACCTCCGCGGCAGCAGCCTCCGCCTTAAGCTCTTTTTTTTTTTTTTTTTGTTCGGGGTCCTTATATGGACGCCCGCCTTTTGTACAGTTTCCCTCGATTAATAAATGATTTATTTATTTTCATTTTCATCGACTTAACTGATTAAATCCCTTCGGGATCTAACAGCTAACTCAGCTAACAGACCGTCCCTTCGGGATCCGATCAAACAACTAAATCCCTTCGGGATTTTACTAACTAATTCATTAAACGATAGTCCCTCCGGGGCTATACGCGATTAGTTAACTAATTTCGTTAAAAGACCGTCCCTTCGGGATCCGATCCATTAACTAAATCCCTTCGGGACTTCATACTCTCTCCGAGAGTATGTATAACGAATGACCTCTTATTTCCCACGCTTTGGCCTAATTAGTATGCCTCGGAATTCTTCCTTTGAGTGTGCCTAGTTCTTCTATTTTCTTGGAAGAATAGAATGGTTCTAGGAATAAGTTGGTCTGACTTCCCAAGTTAGTCTCCGAACAGGTTTCCTTCTACGAAGGAATAACCCCGACAAGATAAACCTTTGGGATAGGAAGTCTCAACGAGTAAGGCCTGTGTGAGCTCTTCGGGAATCACATGTTCTATCCTCACTCGCCTTCGAGGTACCTATAGAGCGCATCTATTTTCTTTCTGGTACCCCGGATGCCCCCCGGCTTCTTGGACGCTTCGCGGCCGAGAAGACAGGGTAGTGTTTTTAGGATTTATCCGCTCCGCGGTTCTATCCTTTATACACCGAGTTTATAGTCTACTCCGCAGACTTTTAATTGAACGCATTTGGAAATATAAAATATTTTTTCATTCATAAATAATTTACAAATACAAATGCGAGTAAAATTATAAGGAAATAACAATACAGATTAAGGTAGCCTACTGGTAATACTTCTTGAGATGCTCCGCATTCCAGGGAAGTCTCAGTGGAATCCCGGCGAGATTTGCGAGCCGGTAAGCTCCCGATTGCAAAACCTCGGTGATTTGATAAGGTCCTTCCCACGAGTAACCCAATGCCCCAGCGCCGGGCTCCTTGGTATTCTGGAAAACTTGTCTGAGGACGGTGTCCCCGACTTTGAACTTTCTTTCCTTTACCTTGGAGTCATAATACCTTGCCATACGCTGCTTCTGGGCCTCCATCCGTATCCTAGCGACTTCTCGCCGTTCCTCGATCATGTCTCGTTCCGCGGCAAGGAGCGAATCGTTGACCGTTTCATCGAAATTTTCGTATCGGAACGAGGGGATTTTGACTTCTGCCGGAATCATCGCCTCTGTGCCATACGCCATGGAGAATAGGGTTTCTCCAGTGGCCGTTCGGGCGGTGGTGCGATAACTCCAGAGGACCAGGGGCAGCTCCGCTGCCCATCGTCCTTTGAGGGCGTCGAGTCGTCTTTTCAGAGTGGTCTTGATGATCTTATTGACGGCTTCGACTTGGCCATTGCTCTGCGGGTGGTAAGGTGCGGAGAAATCTTTATTGATACCGAATTGGTCGCAGAGGTCTCTTATAGCCTGGTTGTCGAACTGAAGGGCGTTATCTGAGACCAAGGACTGAGGCACCCCGAACCTGTATATGAGGTGTTCGCGAATGAACTTCGTCAGGTTCTTCTCGGTAATTGTGGCCAAAGGGATCGCTTCGGCCCACTTGGTAAAGTAGTTCACTGCTACCACGGCAAACTTGAGCCCTCCGGGCACTGTGGGCAGTGGCCCGATTATGTCGATTCCCCATTTGGCGAAGGGCCACGGGCAGAAGATGAAGGTGAGTCGATCCGGGTGAGCTCGAATGAGCGCAGAGTACCTCTGACACTTATCACATTTCCTCGCGTACTCAGCAGCGTCTCGCTTCATCGTGGGCCAGTAGAATCCCTGCAACAATGCCTTGTGTGCGAGTGATTGTCCACCTGAGTGGTTTCCACAGACTCCGTCGTGGATTTCATTGAGAACTCGCTTGGCCTCTTCATTGTTGAGGCAACGCAGCAACGGGATCGAGACTCCTCTCTTGTACAGCTTGTTGTTGAGCAACAAATAATGCTCGGCATGATATTTGATTTTCCGCGCCAAGTCTCGATCTTCGGGTAGCTTATCGTCTTTCAGGTAGACGACAATATCATCCATCCACAAAGGTTGAGAGTCGACCGTCTTCACTGCATTCTGCTTGGTGATACTGTGCTCTGCCACGATTTCGACCGGGACCAAGCGGAGGAGCTCCGCATCTCGGCTAGTAGCCAATTTTGCCAGTGCATCGGCGTTCGCATTATCTTCTCGGTCGATGTGCTTCACTTCGTGTCTTGGGAAATTCTGAAGTTCGGACTTAACCTTCTCCAGATACGCGGCCATCCTTTCATCGCGGGCTTGAAACTCGCCCAGAACTTGAGAGACCACCAGCTTTGAGTCGTTGTAGACTACCAGCGAGTCTACTTGGAGTTCTTTGGCGAGCCTTAGGCCAGCGAGAAAGGCTTCATACTCGGCCTCGTTGTTCGATGCCCTGAATGCGAATCGCAGAGCGCTGCTGATTCGATGATTCTTGGGACTGATGAGCATGAGCCCGGCCCCCGAACCATTTTCGTTCGAGGACCCATCTACGTAGAGTTTCCACTTCGGAGGTTCCCTCAGACCATCCCGATCTTCCTCCGAGGGAAACGTGAATTCGGCGATAAAGTCGGCAAGTGCCTGCCCTTTGATCGCCGTTCGTGGCTGGTATTGGATGTCGAACTGCGTCAACTCGACAGCCCATTTGACCAGTCTGCCCGAGGCCTCCGGCCTGCGCAGGACCTGCTTCATCGGATGATTAGTGAAAACTATTACCGGGTGAGCCAGAAAGTAGTGGCGAAGCTTTCTGGTAGAGACGACGAGGGCAAGTGCTAGTCGCTCTAGCTCCTGATACCTCAGCTCGGCATCAAGGAGGTGTTTACTGACGTAGTACACGGGTACCTGCACTCCAGCGGCCTCCTTGACTAGCACTGAACTGACCGCGTGCTGGGATACCGCGAGATAAGTAAAAAGCTTTTCCCCCGCCAATGGCTTCGCCAGAACGGGAGTATGACCGAGGTAAGCTTTTAGTTCTTCGAACGCATGCTCACACTCGTCGGTCCATGCAAACTCTTTACTGCCGCGGAGAGCATTAAAGAAAGGGAGACACTTGTCAGTTGACCGAGATACAAACCTGTTGAGGGCTGCGATTCATCCGGTTAGCTTTTGGACTTTTTTTCCTCTCCGAGGAGCCCCCATGTCGATAATAGCTTGGATCTTCTCAGGATTAGCTTCTATTCCTCGCTGGCTTACCATGAAGCCCAAAAACTTTCCCGCTCTAACCGCAAAAGTGCACTTGTTTGGGTTGAGCATCATGTTGGTCTTCCTGAGGACGGAGAAAGTCTGATCCAGGTGTTCGACGTGGTCTTGTGCCTTCGCGCTCTTGACTAACATGTCATCAATATAGACCTCCATCAAGACTCCAAGCAACTCCGCAAAGATCTTATTCACCAGCCTCTGATAAGTTGCACCCGCGTTCTTGAGGCCAAAAGGAATGACCTTGTAGCAGTACAACCCTCGATCAGTAATAAATGCCGTGTGCTCTTCGTCACGGTGATACATAGGGATTTGGTTGTAACCAGAATATGCATCCATGAAGCTGAGGAGCTCATGAAGTTGAGGTTGGTGAAGTCAATGCAGTATCTCCATCTGCCATCCGGTTTGGGAACCAGCACCGGATTAGCGACCCATTCCGGGTATTTCGCTTCGCGAATAAACCCGGCCCCGATGAGCCTATCAACTTCATCTTTAAGAGCTTGGGCTCTTTCGGGATTGAGAGGTCTTCTTTTCTGCCGGCGGGCCGGGTGCCGAGGATCTATGTTGAGACGGTGGCACATCACGTTCAGGTCTACACCCTTCATATCGCTATGGCTCCATGCAAATACGTCTCGGTTCCTTCGTAGACAAGCAATGATGGCCTCGCGCACTTCGGGGCTTAACGAAGTCCCGATTTTGACTCTTCGTGCCGTGCCAAGGTCATCCACGTCTACTTCTTCGGTGTCCTCGGCCGGGCCCGCTAATTGCTATGGGGTCGGGAGCCGAGGGTCTAGCTCGCTTCGACCCTCGGACATGCCGATAGTAAGGGTTGCTTCACCCAAAGCAGCTTCCTCGGCCGTGCGCTTCCCCTTCGGGTCGGCAGGGGCCGGTTTAACGCTCGTTGTGTAACACATTCGAGCCTCGTACTGATTGCCCCGGATAACTCCGACACCACCAGGAGTAGGGAATTTGAGGCAGAGATGGTAGATGGAGGTGACCGCTTTCATCGCCACCAGGGTAGGGCGTCCAAGGATGGCGTTATAAGAGGACCTACCCTTTACCACCATGAAATTTGAAATGGCGGTTGATCTCGTCGGCTCTTCGCCAAACGAGACGGCTAACTCTATACTTCCATCCGGGAAGATAGAATCTCCTGTAAAGCCATGCAGCGGATTTGCGACCGCTCGCAAGCTTCGAGGACTAATCCTCATTTTCTCAAGGACATCCAAATAAAGGATATCCACTGAGCTGCCGTCGTCCACCAGACACCGGTGGACGAGGTGATTCCCGATCATCGCAGAAATGACTAGCGGATCGTGATGTGGGAAACGGACGCCTTCGGCATCCGCGTCCGAAAAGGTGAGTGCGCTCGCGCTCTTCTGAGTGGGCTGTGGAGATCTCCGCGACACATGGAACACTCCTCCGGAGAGTTCTTGTCACGCTTCTCGGGCGTAACCCTTCATGGATCGCTGGGAGTGCCCCCCAGGATAAGGACCTCCCGCTATCGTTCAGATCTCACCGTCGATCTCCCTGTTGTGCTGGTTTCGGTTATTGGGATTCGTCTCTTTGCGATATCCCTCCAGCTTTCCTCGGCGGATGAGATATTCTATCTCATCCTTCAGGTCGAAGCAGGTCGCGGTCGTATGCCCGGCCGCGTTGTGGAACAAGCAGAACTTGTCCTTATGCTTCTCTGGCACCTTCCCCTTTAAAGGTGCCGGGGGTCGGAAGTCAACTTTGCTCCGCGAGTTGACAAAAATTTCGTCGATGGAGGCCGGTAGCTCCTGGTATTTTTCATACCGCGGCCTGCGGGGGCGAACTGATCCGGACCCCGATGAGGAACCGGAATCGCGAGGTCGCTTCTCGTCGCGAGACTGTTGATTATGGCCCGTTGAGGCCTCGACATGCCTCTTCTCTTTTCGGCGGTCTCCTTCGGGGTTACCACGGTGAGCCTTCGCAGAGCCGGACTTCTTCGAAGTCGCTGCCTCTGCGTTGATGTAGTTCCGCGCGCGCCCCAAGAAGTCGGCATACACCCTTGGGGGTTTTTTGCTGATAGAGAAGGCGAAGGGAGTGTCCTCGCGTACCGCAGAGCTCGCGGCCAGAAGTAGGGCATCGTCAGACAAATGCCCCACTTCTACTGTGGCCTTGGTAAAAAGTTGCAGCCAGGCTTGGAGACTTTCGTTTTCTCCTTGCTTGACCCGGGAGAGGTAAGCCGGGTTCTTGAGGTGTCTACGATCCCCCAAGAACTGGGCTGCGAACCTCGTCCTCAAGTCTTGCCAACTTCCGATCGAGCTGGCAGGGAGCCGATACCACCATCGGCGGGCTTCTCCCGCTAGAGTAGTGTCAAAGAGCTTGCACCAGATGGCTTCCGGATAGCCATAGGCGCACGCCCACGAAGAATAAACCCCTAAGTGGTCGGAGGGGTCTCCGCTTCCGTCAAACAGGCTTACCTTCGGCAGCCTGAGACGGTCGGGAACAGAGGTTGCCAAGAGAGCTTCCGTGAGGGGAGTGAAATCCCCATCCAGGATTCCATCGCGGGATGGTTCATCAAGAATCCCGCGAATGCGCTCTATCTCCGCGGGTGAGAATTCCTGGGATACCTCGGTCTGCCGGCTAGTATCAATATTAACCAACTCCTCGCGGAGGCGCTCCCTCACCGGGAACCGCACATCTTCGGGGGTGGCCCCAGCGCGCGCTGGGGATCTCTTGGTAGTATCCCGCTGCAAAGAACCTAGCCTGGTAAACACCGAGCCAGGCTGAGCTGGCGTTACGCCTTCAGCCGCGGGTCTCGATGGTCCCACCGGGTTGGCCGGCAACTGCTGTCCTCCATGATGGGCGGTGGGCTTCTGGACTGGCGCAGTCCTACGCCGGCGGGAATGAAGGGCTTCGTGCGCAAGGTCGCATTCCGATGAGCCCTCTTCAGGCGTCGTGTCGACGTCGTCTGCATTCCGGAGGTTAGCAGCAGCGTCGTCGGCCTTTCGCCGTGCTCGGAGCACACTCGCGTGTTCTGCGTCCGTCAGAAGTGGAGGGGGACTTTGGTTCTGAACCAGAGTCTCCATCAATCCGTTCATTCTCGCCATGGATTCCTCCATGCGACGGATTCTGTCCTCGAGCGCTTCTTGCTCGGCAGTCAAAGGACTTTTACCGCTACTCCTCAAGGTGGGCCCCATTTGATCTCCGATCAAGTAGTGCGATGAGAAATAGAGAAGGCGGGAAGAATCTTTCAACAAAGACGGAGGTTCAAGCCGGCCCTCCTTCTAGCGCCAATCTGTTGGTGTAGAATTTGAACCAACGACGAGATCCGCACCTCTAGTGTGTGATGCGGCAATGAAAAATAACAAAAGTTTTACGGAAAATAAATACTCAGAGAATTTTTAAGTGGTTCGACCCTCCGACGGAGTAACAGTCTACGTCCACTGTGCTTTTGATATTTTTTGGATGAGAGAGCTTACAGAGTAATTTTTTCCAACCCCTTCCCCTTCAACTTTCCCGCCTTTTATAGAAATCCAGCAAGAGAGAGAGGGGGAAGTGCATTAAATGCGCCCCACCTAATCGCCCTTAAATCAGGGGATTAGGTGGCCTTATCTTAATCGACCATACCCTGCCCGAAAATCAGGGGGTTGGTTACTAACTAATCACTTCACGTCATTCACTAGTGAGGCACCTACAGTGAATGTCAGAAGTCGCTACCGTCGGGAGCGATCTAACTGCTGCTGCCCGCGCTTTGTCTTTCGTCCGGGGTCTTCCCGCTTTGCAAGGAGTTCCCCGACTCTCTTGACCTATCGCGGCCGTGAGACTGGCTACGAGTTCCATTGATCCCCGAGCCTCAGGGATGTTTCTCCACGCCGAGTTATGCCCTCGGGGTAGTTTATTTCATTTATCTGTGAATGCACAGAAGTGAGGTCAACTAGCACTTCTTGGCGTAGTGGAAGTCAACGCTTGCTGACTTGGCAGATCTTTGTCGTCGCGTGGGCACTCTCTAGAGGATTCGATTCTGGTCTTCGGGGACGACGCCCTCGACGATATATCCTCGGATGAGAATTAGCTAACAACAATGATCTCCTGGATACTGTTGGGAGGCTTTCTTACGAAAATCTCATACAGCTCCTGGTCTCGATTTAGTCCATCCCGAAAGATTCTTGAGGCGACCCGAGTGTCAGGTTCCTCTATCTGGCTCAGCTCCGTTTTAAATCTCTCTAGATATTGCTTGAGGCTCTCCCGCAGCCTCTGCTTGGTGTCCATCAGATCCGAGATCTCTTTCTTCTGCTTCTGGTTATAAATGAACTGGGAGATCAAATTGTCAGTTAGCTTATTGAAGCTGGAGATCTAGTTTGGCCTTAGCTGGTTGAACCAAGAGAACGCCGCTCCGGTAAGTACCCTTGGGAACACTTTGTCGAGGATTTGATCTCGGCTTGTTTCTAACATCATGACCTGTCGGAACTAATGCAAAAAAGTGACCGAGTCAGACTTACCATTGTAAGGCTTTATTTGCGGAACTTGAAACCGGTCCGGCTTTAGTTCCGCCAAAATATCTTCCTGAACGGATACTAAATCTTGTTTCTCGCCTCCTAGTTGGCTTGTTCTACTATGGTTTGGCTTTTGAGCTCTCGGAACTGGGCTTTCACCTGGTTTTGCACTTCTTTCCAGTGATCCTCCTTCGACATGCCTGTTTTAGAAACATCTTTTACCTTCTTGAAATGCCTTCTCTCAGCATCTTCCTTTTTGCGGATCTCCCTCTCCGATGCGTCCTTCTCTATCTAGGTAGTTCTCTCCCCTTGCACGACTCCTTTCCGTGGAGCTTGCTTCGAGTGTTCTTCAACCTCTTCTCTCTCTTCATCTTGGATCTCTGGGAAGTCCACATTCCTCAACCAGTCCTTATCCTTCTTGCGCTCTTCTCGCTCCTTCTCGAGCTCCTTCCTCTGTTGCTCCAGCTCTTTCTCTAGCGTTTGTTGTCCTGCCATCATCATTGCGAGAAACATCTGCTACATCATCATGTCTGCTGAAGCCGCGTCTGGATCTTGAGCTTTGGCTTGCTCCTCCGCTGGTTTTTGCCCTTTCCTCATATTCGTGTCTCCTTCCAACTCTTAGATCTTTCTGGGTTGAACCTGTAAAGTTAGATCGTCGATCTGAAGAAAAGGAAATTTAGGAAAGAAAATGTTTAGTTTCCCACAGACGGTGCCAAATTGTTCGCACCAATTTCTGACAAAACAGTTAATCGTACTCGGCTTAATTTTCCTGTCACTCAAGAATCTAGGGTGATCAGATCTAGAAATAAAAGATCAATCTCGAAATTCAATCCTGAATTCTCTCTTGGATCTCACTAAATCTGAATAAGTACTATGTATTTCTCAAGTGGGTACAAGTGAGCTATATTTATAGAGTTTCAAATACGCTGGGTTCTAGATTTTTCTTAGGGTCTAGTTTTCCCGCTCTTTTCTTGTCACGCCTTGGACGTGATTTTTTAGGATTTGCTAATGTGGATGACGCTTGTTCATCATTCTCACGTGTTGAACACACGCCGCTTGTCTTCCACGTGTGGAACGATTACCTTCGGTTCCAAATGCTCTAGTTCTGCTGACATATGCTTGCTTGTTCACGATTTACCCTTTTGTTAATCAGAACGATGACATTTCCTATGATAAGTGAAACGATGGTGTTTTGCTCTTGGTAAGTGAAACGGTGGCGCTTCAAGGCTGGAAACACCTTACCCATACAATTTTGAATTAATTTTTTGACATAATCACTTACACTCTAATAGGAGTAGCTGAGTAATTGGAATAGCAAAGCTCCAATTAAAAATCTCCCGAAACTCATCATGAACAATAGAAAGTATTACCTACTTAAAAATCAAATGAACACCAGAAATACCTAATAAAAAACCATATATTCAAATGAAAACTATAATCAGTCCAAGCTCATCCATGAATAGGACCGATCCTGAATAGGAAATTATTTCTATAACCGCAATTATAAATTCTTTTCAAATAAATTACAAAAGTAGATTTTTTTTCTCGATCATCAATTTACAATCATTCCCAAAACAGAAACAAAAAACCAAAAAAAAAAAAAAACCCAAGCCACACAATTTACTCAGAGCTCTAATCTAAAGCCAATCTGCGAAGTTTGATGTTCGATCTCCTCCTTAGTACGCAAAAAGGCAGACAAAAAAAATAAGAGATAAATTTGAAGAAGAAAAATACCTAAAACAATAGAGCTCGAAAATTCACGAACTACGCTTTGAAACAATGGTTACCGAGAGAAAATCAAATACCAAAAATTCCTATCGTGATAATCAAATTATACCCTAACAAATAAAATTAAATCTAAATAAATATATTTAATAATCTCCGTGACATATTAAATACAAAAAGCTCTAATTTTATACATGTGATATTATATACGCGCATATATGGGAGAATCAAAAATGAGATTGTGTTCGAGGATAGAGAACGTATTACCTGGAGATAGAGAGAGAAGGAAGAAACAGATCAGTGGAGGAGCAATGCGAAGGAAGGAAGAAAAAAAAAAGAGTGGGGAAGACAGATAGTAGGGATTAGCCGAGCAATGAAAAAAAAATAGAGTGGGGAAGACAGTGGGAATGAACGAAAGAAGAGTAGGGAAGAGAGTGGGAAAAAATTAGAAAAATTAAAGAAGACACATGTCACTCTATTGAGCAAAGTTTTTAAAAAACCTAAGGACCTTAGAATATTTAGTTAGATGTTAGTATTTATTAGGTGGTGTAAGTGCATTATAATTTGGTGGACTTTCATCCTGATAGCCAATGACATGTCTTGAATTGTGTAACATTGGATGTTTCCTGAACAAGAGAAACATTCTAGCTTAACCCATACTTTTTTTTTTTTTTCAAAGTGTTAAGCCTTTTATATTATTATTATTGATGTATTTTTTCTTCACCAACTTCACGTGAGGCGACATGACTGCATACTACAATGTATGGGCACCAACGTCACGGACTGATTGATCGTTGATTTTTGGCATTGATTTGGACTCTTTTCGCACCTAAAAAATGAAATAACGTGGTTGGAAGAGGGGTATCAGGAACATTCTCGATGTGTACTCTCCGACGTTCAAGTCAATAGAATAAACGAATATGTAAAGTGATTGAGTATAAATATTATTAATTTAGACAAAGGAGAAATGCAAAATAATACCATTTTTGATGCCACTTAACAATTTATACTCCAAATGGTATACTCCCTTTATTTTCACTCTATATTTGTACTGTAAATTTTGAGCATAAATTAAAAACGCAACACACATGGGCCATAGATTATTAATGTGCCAAACTGCCAATAATGGGGCATTCCTCAAAATCCCTCAGCAAGACAAACTTCAATTAATTAATTAAGAAAAACTGTATATATAAATTCAAAAAATCATGTGACATCTCAG
Source organism: Boehmeria nivea var. tenacissima (assembly GCA_018132145.1). NCBI lineage: Eukaryota > Viridiplantae > Streptophyta > Magnoliopsida > Rosales > Urticaceae > Boehmeria > Boehmeria nivea. The sequence continues at coordinate 6,347,245 of CM030875.1, read as the reverse complement.
ACCTCCAACAAAGAAGGAAAAAAAAAATTCACACACATGCATAAACCTTGGGCCATCTACAACTTTAATGTTCTTTATTATTTGTTTTTTTTTTTTGGTGGGGAGATTTTGAGGAATGTCCTATTTTTGACACATTGATAATCTATACCTCGTGTGTGTTGCACTTTTAATTTAGAGAAATTATAGTGAATACCCAATTTTTAAAACTTAATGTAAACTATTAGCCAATCTTTTGAAAAATATAACCAATTATCCAAATGATTCAATTACTTATACAGTGGTAATTGGTGACAATTCACTTAGTTACCAAAAATATGTACAAGTAATTCACAAATTGACTAGAAACTCAATTACTTCAAAAGTTTGGGTATTTATTTTTATTGTTAAATAAATTCTGGATATTTGCCTACTTTACCCTTTAATTTATACCCAAAAATTTACACTACAAACATAGAGTGAAGATAAAGGAGCACACCATTTAGGACATTGATTATTAAGTGGCATCAAGAATGACTTATTTTGCAATTCTCTTTTTTTTTTTTTTTTATTGAGTTACTTATTTTTAATATTCCAAATTCTAATATTTTATACATGTCCAAGAAGGCAACTAAATAAAGCTTTGTAGAACTATTAGTTATAGTACTAATAGTTATAGGTTGCCTTAAGATGCAATACAAAACGGGGATGTGGCTTAAACCACTTCATACATATCTGAATACTAAAAATTAATATTTAATACTATATGATCAACATGAGAAAAAAAAAATATATATATATATATATATATATATATATAATTTAAGCACAATGATAGCTATCTGCAAATGCATAAAGTGACCACCTTAAAAAATTGTGTATTTAATTATAGTCGGTGCCTAGGTTTTTATAAGAGTAAAAATACAATTAAGTATAATATATAAAAAAAATCTTTACAAGAAAAGGTCATTTTAAATTTAGCACTATAAAGTAAAATGATTCCGTAAAACTATTATTTTTTTTTTAAATAAACCATGATTTTTCATAGTATTATATATACATTTCTTTCTCCGCCAATACTATAGTTTTCAATATTATAATGTATTTCAATAGTTTTAATTTCCAAAGGGCGAGTCTGCAAGAGAACAAAAAGAAAATTCAAAAAATACAAAAATAAAAGGCGAAATATCTTAGGAGATTTCGTTTACTTAACCTACTAATTAATGTTCAAAATCCAGAGAATCCTACTAATTGTGAGGGCTTTGGCAAAGAGGGTTTAAGAGGAGTTAGGCGATGGCAAAAGCAAGGGTCTGAAAGCTGGGATTTATGCTTCTGCGAGGGCGGTGAATTCGAGCCCTCTGTTCTAGAGGGGCCGATTCTACGAGGAATACTCGGCGAGGAGGAATGAGAGGCTGAAGAGGAAGAAGGGATACCAGAAAGGAGAGGAGGGTAATGCTAAGACGGCTTACAATCTCGGCGTTACAGTGGAGTCTGCGAAGCCAGGCAGCTCGAGGAAGATCGGAAGCGTGAGGAAATTGATATCTGCGGCGGTTTCGGCTTCGGTGGGGGAGACTCCGAGGTACATGCTGAGAAGCATGAGCAAGGAGAACAAGAAGCCTCCTCTGCCTCTCTACGTTGAGCAGTCTGTGACTCGAAGACTTAAGAAAGCTCAATATTAGGAATGGGGTTTTCTTAATTAGATGATTTGTTTTTTGTTTTTCGTTTTTTTTATTATTGCTTCTTTTGCATAAGAAGACACATTATGGTTTATTGGATTGTTTTCAATAGTAAATCCTTTTGCCACTCCAAAAGTCTAGTTCGTAGTTTTTAGATTGCGGCTTGGTTTATTTTATTTTTTATGTGTATGCAAAAAGCAAAGTGCTAAAGATCAGTACTGAGACATTTTTGCACTCTGTGTCCTTTTTTTTTTCCCCTTTTTTACAAAATTCATTATGATAATCAAGTAGTCCATAATCAAATCAAATAATTCTCATATAAGAGGATAATCAAATTTGACAAACATAAAGTGAGTTTTTCATTCTTCAAATTAAGCAAAAGATAGACAAGCAAAGCGAAGAAGACGAGTTTGAAGTAAATCTATATTGAACCATGAGTTTTTCGAAAAAGCAAATCCAATCCGTGCTATATCTAATGTTCTTTTTCATGGGTTTCATTTTCTGTATTGTTAGTAACAATCATGGCCTAGCCTTTCTTAGTACTCATCAATGATACCGTTAACTGAGGACTTGAGTGACCTCACCAGAACAAAGGAGATGACCACGTGACCTGCTCTAATCTAGTTTCTTCCAATTGCAGAAGAAACGAAAAATTGCATCGACTAGATTTTTCAAGTTTCTTTTTCTTTTTCGGCCAAAATTGCATGTATTTTGAAACTTCAATATTTAAATTTGACAAGTAGAAGGATTCAATGGCCATTTCTAAAAAGTTGTCTTTCTTATTGTGTAAAAGCAAGCGCTTGTGACTGTACGGCATAATAAATATCCATAAAAATAAAAATTATAAGCCAAAATTATTTAATATAGTTAGAAAAGGATGGTTACGGCTAGGAAGGGCAAAAAAGGAAAAAAGATAACAATTCTTGTTTGTGACGCAAAAGAGATATTCATGTGGTAACCAAAAGATACGCAAGCCCTTTGAGATATTCAACAATTTCTGATCCTCCAAGCTTCGAACTTCCATATACTCTGTCGACGAAAGTAATCGGAACCTGTTGATGAATACATAATCAAGGTAATCAATGAAATAAAAAAGTGTGAATGAAAAATACAAGGACTGTAAACTCACAGGGGATTTCCAGCCATCTGATAAACAATTTCCCAAAAGTAGAATGTTCAACCTACTAACTACCATTCTTGCGAAATTCTTAAATGCAATCAACAAATGAAAAATCAGATTATATAGTCTGAAAATCTCATAAAAGTATATTCAGCTGTAATCAAAAGTGATTCTAAGAATTACGGAAAGTGAACGTTATGCAAATATATGAGCATAAACCATTTCAAGGAAAATATATGAAAATAAGTTCAAATTGGTATCATACCCAGAGGAAATTAATATTATGATATCGTTGAGATAAGAGACAGTCTTTAACATTCCTTCATTGTTAAATATAAACAACCCAATGAATATTTAAATATCAACAATACAGAATTTGACAATGAAAATACACGAAGCTCATTGCAGTAGCAGGATTATGCAACACAGAATAGCAATATAGAAGTCTCTTACCTCTTCAATTTGGTAGCCTTTTCTAGAAGCCCGGACTATCATCTCCATCTGAAAAACATATCCCTTACTAACACATGAATTGATAACATCTTCAAAAACTGATTTCTTGTAAAGCCTTCACAATAGAACAACAAAAGTGATGAGTTTAAATCTCAATGTACAAAAGCATCATCTTGAACAACAGTGAGAATAAGATATTGTACCGGAATGATCCAGTCAAATCCGATACACCAGGCCATAAAAGTGTTTGTGCAAGAACGTTAGCTCCCCGACTTGTTAGTTTGCGCATAAGATTCCATCCATGAACACCACCTTTTTTAACATAACGAGTTCCGGTTACTATACTTGCACCAGTCTCCATTTGTTTCCTAATTAGCACAAATGAAGTCTCAAGAACCGGGTATTACAAATTATGTTCTATTCTATCTATTCGACAAAATGACAAAGTTGATTTAGCTTACTTGATAAAGCTAGGCAAGTACTTGGGCTGTATAACAAGAAAAAAAAAAAGAAGACCAAATGTCAAAGAACATTAACAAAAAGAACACATCTTAAATACATAGGCGACAAATCTTTAAAAGCAAATTCATGATTTATAACGATCCGAGACCCATTACACCTTTATGTTAGAGAACATTGACACCAACAGCACAAACAACTTGAATTACTTACATGGTGCGATAAATCAGCGTCCATGATGACAACAAAATTGCCCGAGACATGCTTCAAACCGTGAATATAAGCGGTCCCTGCAATCAAAATTGAATAAATGAATGACCATTATTTATCATTGGTAAGCAAAATAATATTTATTGAAACATTAAAATAACCATGAAAACGAATATACCTAACCCAAGCTTCTTAGGTCTCGGTCTCAACAGCTACATGAGGCCAAAAGCAGAGGGCTTGGTTGTTAAATTATAATGAAACAATAGAAATGACGGTGAAAAATGATCTCAAGCCACGAAATCGAATTAAAAATCGGTACTTACTATCCGATCTTCGCCATAAATGCTCTGTAACTGTTTGACAATATCTTGAGTACCATCAGGACTCCCATCGTCCACTACGACTATCTCAAAATCCACATTCCTAAATTCCAAAAACAAAAAAATAATTAAAAAAAAAAAGAATTAAATTCCTTATGAATCGATCGAAAACAATCAGAGAGTAAATCTAAAAAGAGAAGATTGAGACCGAAGATGCTTGAAGACGAGGTAGACAAGGATGGCGATGTTGAGACGCTCATTGTAGGTGGGCACAATTATGCTGTATTTGTTCTTGTCTTTGCCGTCCCGATGATCCTCCATTGTTTTCTTCTCTGTGAAACTCTAGAAATTCTTCGGGTTTGTATCTTCTCCAAATTTCAACTTTAACTACCTGTTCGTCGTCTCTGATTGCGTTTTGCTGCCGGATCCGTGCCTAATTTGGGTTGTTGCCCACCCGACCCTCTCGGAGTTTCAACCCGGAAGTAACTTAATTAGCGCATCAAAAATAGCCCTTCTGTAATATTGTATAAAAGAAATACACGTATCAATTAAATTTTGACAAAAAGGTAAGGTCTTCCTTTGAAAGATAAATAATTTATATAAAAAAAAATTAAACTTTACTTGCCATTTAAATTTGTAGATGACAATTAGTGTAACACATCATGTTCGTATTGTGTTTTAAAAAGAAATTTGATTAGACACAAAACACGACTTGTTCATTAATTGTGTCTGAAGATAAGACCTACACACGACCTGTTAATACACATAAAAAAATTTGTGACCTAATAAGTTATTAAGTTATGCGAAGCCACGAACTCGATTCAAGCCAATTTAATTTAATAAATGAGTCTTAATGGGTTAGGTCGTTTGTTTCGCGGAGCCGGGAGAGACTCTATGCCGGATACCCTATTAAACAATCTTAATCGGTTAATCCCAAATGCTGAAAAATTTTCCTAAAGAAAAAAAAAAACAAGAGTAAACGATGTGTTGTTCTTACAATAATGAAAACGACATACTGCTTTTACAGAAAAAATGTATTGTCGTTAACGACTCTAAAAACATGTTTTATAGGGGTGTACATCGGGCGGTTTCGATTTCGGAAAGAGCATCGGAATTATAAAAACTCAAACCCAAAACCGCCCAAAAATATATAGCGGTTTCGGTTTTAGTATGGCAGTTTTTAGGCGGTTTTGGGCGGTTAACTAAAAACAAAATAAGTTATTGCTTTCGTTTCGAACTTTAAGAGAAAAACTATAGAAAAAATAATAATAATAATAATAATAATAATAATAAGTTAAAGATTTTCACAACTCACCATATTCTTAATTTCACAACAATTGACAACTCACCATATTCTTAATTTCACAACAATTGACAATCACAAACTCACAATTCACAATCACAAGTTCACAATCACAATCACAATCACAAGTTCACAATTCACAACTCGCAATCGACAATCACAAGTTCACAACTCACAATTCACAATAACAATTCACAACTCACAATTACAAATTCACAATTCACAACTCACAACTCACAAAGTTCACAATCACAACAACAACAACAACAACAACAACAACCAGATTAATTTGCCCATAAACTTCTTTTTTTTTTTTTTTACATTGCAATACCCAAACTTAACAAATAAAGCCTCGTTTTCCAACTCCAGTACATTTCTTATATCTTTTTTTTCTTTTCCAAAATTCCTTGTGGCCTGTACATTGGACGGTTATTCGGTTTTTTAGGCAGTTTCGGTTTACCAAACTTACCAAAACTCTATTTTCGAAAACCAAAAACCCCCCAAAAAATAGCAGTCGATTTCAGTATTTGTTACGGTTTTTGGTTAGAATTTGGTCAATTTTCGGATAACCAAAAAAAATAAACAAAAGAAAAAAAAAACTAAAAATTTTGTAACTCAAAGGGCGGACTGCGGAACTCGAAGGGCAGATTGTGGATGGCGGGGACGGCGTGCACTCAAAGGGTAGACGGCATGAGGGGTGGGCTTCATCAAATATAAAATTAACAAACTTCATATTGATATGCAAAACAAAACACTTACACCCCGATTGGCCCTCCCATTTTACCCATTCCATTCAATTTCATTTTTTTCAACTTTTCTAATCCTTCAAACCATTCCATTCCATTTTTTTTAACTATTTTTTTCAACTTTCCAAACTCCTATACAACATCTAAAATCTCAACCATTTATATCATCTCGAAATTCGGAAAATTAAACCATTCTATATCATTTTTCCAACTCATTTTCAAACCATTCCAAACCATTTTCAAATCATTTTTTTCATCCCAAAAAATTGGATGGAATGGACAAAATGTCCTCCCCAAACAAGGGGTTAATTCAATAGATGTCTCTCACTAAACTCAAGCTAATATACATCTCTACATACAACCCATTGTATGTCTATAATCAAATGAGAAACGCAACTATAATAATGAATATGAAAAATGTAAATTCTTAGTAAACTGATCCAGACATGGGAGAAAAATAAACCCATAAATCCTAATACTACAGTGTTCTTAATCAATCTCCATTATATACAATACACAATATATTTCACAAACCAACATTCTAATTGAGCAGTTACTAGCAATTCTGTGCATTCGTTCCAGTTACCACACTGAGCAAATTAAACTACAAAATATCTTACAAGAAGAAAAATGAGGAAAAGGGATAGTGATATACCTAAAGCTTATTATACCACTCAATATGGATGCTTTAAGCCTTTAACAGTATTCTCCAAAAAAAAAAAAAAAAAACAACAACAACAACAACATCATAGCCAAATAGAAAGACAGAGAACTACAGAACATTATTCAGAATTCGAAAAAAGGCAAAGAAGAAAAACATCATAGCCAAATAGAAAGACAGAGAACTACAGAACATTATTTTGTAGAAAACAATCCTAAATCTACAGCCTAAGCTTGAACTGTATTCAAGAGCAACAACTGCATATTGGCAAAATGGTAATACTAATCCACCAAACCTACATGCTCAATAGAGAAATTAGCATACAGAAATTGGACTAGAGGAAACATAATTGATATTAAAAATATATATATGTTGAAAAAGAAACAACGAAAGCAAAAAACCCTAATTCGAAAGTAATTCCAATCCAAAGTAACGAAACAGCCAAGAGTCAAGAAAAACAACAAACTGATATTGAAGAGACAGAGAGAGAGAGAGATGGGGGGACCTGGAACTCTCTGGAAACGTATTGGAGGTCAGTTTGAACGGCGGGGCTCGGAGGGCGGGGAGGCTAGGACGGTGGGCTCGGACGGGGCTCGGATTTCGGAGAACTCGGAAGTAGGGGGCTGGGGTCGGGGGCTCGGAGGTCGGCGGGGCTGGGTTCGGGGGGAAAGGAGCTCGGCGGGCTGGGGTCGGGGGCTGGGGTCGGGGGCTCGGGGTCGGCGACTCGGGCTCAGGGGGGCTCGGGGTCAGGGGGCCTCGGGGTCGGCGACTCGGGGTCAGGAGGGCTCGGGGTCGACGGGGCTGGAGGTCGGCGGCTCGGGAGCTCGGGGTCGGCAGGGTTGGGACTCGGGGGCTCGAAGAGAGATGGGCTTCAACTCAAGCCAAGGGAAAATGAAAAAAACCTAGGGCAAAAATGAAAAAAAAGTCCAAATTTTGGGCGGTTTCGATATTAACGAAAACAAAATTTTTGATAATTATCAAAACCACCCAAATTTTTTTCGCCCAAATTTTCGTTTTTATGTGGCGGTTTTGGTTTCGGGCGAGCGGTATTTTGGATTCCGGTTATTTATGAACAGCCCTACTTTGCTTCCTTCATAACCCAAAACATAAAAAAAAAAAAAAAGATGAATACTATGCAAGAGCATATGCATCTTCATTGAGACCCAATTCCACTATCATTATTCTATTTTCAAGTGTTTCCCTTGTGAAAATCCTCCATTTTTTTCTTTATTCTCTTTATCTATTCCTTTTTCTTTTTTTCGATGACATTCTTCCACTAATTTTTTTTTGGTCACTTTCTCTGGCAGCTTTTTAAACGCATTAGCAACTGTGGGTTGAAGATAGAGCATCTCCACCCATCACTCTAAAATTTGGAGCAAATTATGCACCAAATTTATTAATTATCTCCACTCATTACTTCAAATCTTACTCTATAAGGAATATTCTCTTCTCATATTCTTGTTTTCTTATTGTAGTATGTTGTCAGTGATTTTTCGTCAACGAATGTGTCTTCGGGGGGGGGGGGGGGGGGGGGGGGGGGGGGGAGGGGGGGGGGGGGGGGGGGGGGGGGGAGTCTCCGAGGCACATTTGATGAAGGCACAAGCCCCCGATTCCACCAGCAGAGCAAAGCCACCTCATCACAGGAGCTTCCCCCAGGCGAAGAACAGACGAAGATTGTCGAAGATGATCCTCGATCATACACCCCCGAGTGTAAACAGAAAGCACTGCCGGAGGTAGTGCCAAGTTTCTAACAAGCCCCTCGAAGAGGAGTTGGCAGACAAAAAAGACCAAGGATCCCCGAAGGTGGACCAAGGATCCCCGAAGATGATCCATCCCCGAAGAGCTTGCCACACGAAAGATCGCTCAAGACGGACTCGACCCGCGAAGCCAGTGATCCCCGGTCATAGAGAGTATGTTCGCGGTAGCTTAGATCTCAATTATTTTCCCGCCTTTTTAACCCCGAACAGGGGATTTACTGTAACAGTAGCTTTATCCTGCAAAGTTCAAGATAACTGCTCCCAACAAATGTGTAGCTTTATTAGGTGAACCAAACCCGTGAAATAGGAGATGGGATGTTTTGTTTCATTCTCCCTGTACCCTCCTTCTTCGATCTATAAGAGAAGGAGGAAAAGAGGAAAAAAGAAAGAAAATCTGAATAAGAGAACAAGGTGAAATCTAACTATACAGTGGACGTAGGCTAGTACTCCGAAGAAAGGCCGAACCACTCTAAAAACTCTCCTCTCTTTTTACTTTGCCGTTCAACTTTTATTTTCATTGCCGCATCACATCCTAGAGGTACAGATCTCGTTGTTGGTTCAAATTCTATTCCAACATAGTAATCAATTTATATTCTTAAAAAACTATTTTCATAATACAATTGAAATAAATGATCATAAAAATAATTAACATTGTTATTGCAAGTTAATGAAGCTAATTAGATATAAATAATTGCATTAAATTATTAATAACATTGATTACATTCACAATTAAACACAATAACATTAAATAATAAAAAATACATAGACAATAGTTCCTTAAGAAAATTACAACCACCACACTACGTAAAAATTAAAAATTAATTATCTGAATTACCATATTCATTCCACAGATGTTCAATTGATGCATCCCAAAGTGCATAATGAGCATCTTTATTCCGAATTTCTTGGTGTCGACTTAGAAATTATTGAAATCTAGTATCGTCGTCAACGTACTCAATGTTCGTTGTTGGAGCTTCCACACAATCTTGTATCGGTGCATTAACATCACGTTGAGCCTCCACTATCATATTGTGCATGATTTTGCACGTAGTCATTAATATTTTCAATCATCAAAATATACTTTTATCTTAACTAGTAATTTTATGATAAAAATTAATATATTTATTTACAATGTAAATTAACACTAAAATATATTATAAATTATACAATAATATTTAACCACACATTAAAATAAAACACCTACATATTAAAATATAATTATCTTAAATCATGAGAAAAAAAAATTAAATAAAAAAATATGTATGTTTTGCTCTATCCACTCTTCATTTGCACCAAAATGAAGCAACACTATTCATTTTTTCCAAAAATAGAGCACCAAAATGGGGCACTGCTAGAGCTTGATTTTGCTCCAAAATGGTGCAATTCGTCCAAAACAAAGCATCAGTGTGGACGCTCTAGTAGTGATTGTTGTAGGTGATTTTTCGTCAGTAAATATAGCCTCAGAGGCGGAGTCTCCGAGGAACATTTAATGCGAGAACAAGCCCCCGATCCTAGTAGGAAAGTAATTCCACGTCATCACAGGAGCTTCCCCCGAACAAAGACGGGACGAGGATTGTCGAAGATGATCCTCGAATGTACACCCACGATGATAAGCAAGAAAAAAGGCCACCGAAGGTAATGTTGATTTTCTAACAAGACCTCGGAGAGGAATTGACGGACAAGAAGGCCGCGGATCATCGAAGATGATCCACTCCCGCGAAGCTAGCCACAGAGAGGAAGCGAGAACTTCACTCAAGCCGGAGGGCTCGACCCGCGAAGTTGGTGGCCCCCGATCAAAGATGAAGTCCACACGTCGTAGTTTAGTTCTCTCTTTCAGTTCTGCTTTTCTAGCCCCGATCGTGGGATACTTTGTAATTAAGCCCGTAAGAATCGCGATTGATATAACCGTTAGGATATTCAATTTTTGAGTCATTAGAGAGAGATAACCGCTCATTTAATAACCGCACATTTAATTCGATAATTATTCTCGATTTATGGGAGATCGTGCGTTATGTTTCCTTCTCTGGACCTTAATCCCTTGACTATAAATAGGGAATAGGAAGATCAGAGAAGAGGTTGGTTGGAATTTTGAGAATCAAGTACTCATAATATAATTTACAGTGGACATAGGTTATTACTCTTGAGGAGGGCCGAACCCCTTAAAAAATTCTCTCTCTTATTACTTTTTCGACAAAATTTTATTTTTCATTGCCGCATCACATCTTAGAGGTACGGATCTCGTCGTTGGTCTAAAGTTTACACCAACAGATTGGCGCTAGAATGAGGGCTCTTTTTGCCTTTCTTTCCAGTTTTTCAATAGTTTTTGTTGTGCCACGTGATCGGAGATCAATGGCACCAATGACAAGACGTGTGGGAAAGAGCCCGATGACCTCCAAGAAAGAGCAGCTTGACCAAAGGCTGCAGCACACGGATTAGCAGCATGATGGAAACTTTGGTGCAAAACCAAGGTCATCTGATGCACCTTACTGAGCGGATGTGCTTTGGGCGAGGCTCCAAGCAGAGCGAGAGAAGGCTGCGGCCGAGGTGGCTGCCCGAGGCACCACTGCGGCCGACCCGGAGGAAGAGTTTACTGACGGGTCCGAGGCTGAAACCCGCAATCCTCGCAGCTGCAGGAATACGACGGTGAGCAAGGCCGTAGCCTACATCGCAGGTGCGCGGCCGCCGGTGGTCTGAGCTAGAGGTTCGCGACCCGCTGCCATCGTAGGTGAGGATTCGACCCGCATCGGAGGTGCGCGACCCCCAGTTGTTGACTGACTCCATGATAGGTCGGCTACCACCGCCACCAGCAGGCAGACCCTGGGAACCCAGGATTTCTCGCCCGCGAATATCGAACGTCTCTGGGGGCTCCTTGACGGGACTGCAAGCGACGGTATTCTGGACGGGGATTTTACTCCCCTTATCGAAGATATTCTCACTGCCCCCATCCCCGATCGACTCAGGCTGCTGAAGGTAAACTTGTTTGATGGGACCGGGGATTCTTCTGACCACCTGGGAATTTACTCCTCGTGGGCCCGCGCTTATGGCTATTCTGATGCCATCGAGTGTCGACTCTTCAATACCATCCTTGCAGGCGAAGCACGCAGGTGGTGGTATCGACTTCCATCCAACTCAATCACGAGTTGGCAAGATCTAAGGGCGAGGTTCGCTTCGCAGTTCTTGGGGGGCCGGAGGCACCTCAAGAATCTGGCATACCTTGCTCGCATCAAGCAGAAGGAGGACGAGACCCTCCAGGCATGGCTGAAGCGATTCACCAAGGCCACGATGGAGGTTGGGCATCTATCTGACGATACCCTGCTGCTGGCCGCGAACTCCGCCGTTCGCGAAGATACTATGTTCGCGTTTTCTATAAATAATAAACCGCTGCGAACGTACTCAGATTTTCTAGATCGAGCCAGGAACTATATGAACGCCGAGGCCTTGACTTCGAAGAATTATGGGGCCACGAAGACTTCCCGAGGAAACCCCAAAGGGGAGCGACGGAAAGAGAAGAAGAGACATACGGAAACCCCCTGCTGGAAGAAGCCAGCAGCATCGCGATGATACGAGGCATCGCGATTTATGCACAGAGAACGAGGCGGCCCGAGCTCACAAACAATGGTACGGCACGTACCTTGAGCTTACTGCCTCGGTCGAGGAAATCTTCGTCAACTCGCGGAGCGAAGTTGACTTCCCACCCCCATTGCCAATGAAGGGGAAGGTCTTAGAGAAGCATAAGGACAAGTTCTGCTTGTTCCATAACGTCCACGGTCATACGACCGCGACGTGCTTCGACCTGAATGATGAGATAGAATTTCTCATCCATCGTAGAAAGCTCGTAGGTTATCGGAAGGATGCGGACCGGGAGGCAAGGAACCAGCCCAATAAAGAAATTAAGGGCGAGATCCATATGATCGCGGGAGGCCTATATCCTAGGCCCATATCCCGGGAGGTGCGACTGAAGCCTTCTAGAGGCGTTTTTCGAGTCGCGAAGAAAACTTCGCGACCCAATCGAGGTGCCGCGAATGAAGTCTTGTTCACAGACGCGGATGTCGAAGGTGTCCAATTTTCGCACCACAACCCCCTGGTCATATCAGCTATGATCGGGAACCATCTGGTCCACCGCTGTCTTATTGACGACGGCAGTTCAGTGGACATCATGTACTTGGACGTCCTCGAGAAGATGAGCATTAGTCCCCAAAGCTTACTAGCGGCTGCGAGCCCGCTCCATGGCTTCACAAGAGATTCTATCTTCTTGGAAGGAAGTATAGATCTGGCCGTGCCATTCAACGAAGAGCTGAGGAGGACAACCACCATGTCTAGCTTTATGGTGGTTAAGGGTAGATCTTTTTATAACGCCATTATCGGGCGTCCTACCTTTGTGGCCGTAAAGGCGGTCACCTCAATTTATCACCTCGGCATGAAGTTTCCCACACCCCGTGGCGTCGAAGTCGTCCGGGAGAATCAATATGAAGCTCGAATGTGCTACACAACGAGCGTCAAATCGGCTCCCGCATACCCAAAGGGGAAGCGGATAGCCGAGGAAGCAGAGTTGTCAGGAGAGGAAGCCTTCACCATCGAGGTTCCTGAGATCCAGCCCAATAGCAATCAACGGGCCCGTCGAAAGATACGGAGGAGGTGGGCATAGACAGCCTCGACTCAGCACGCAAAGTCAAAATTGGGACTTGTCTAAGTCCATAAATGTGCGAGGTTGTTATCACTTATCTACGGCGTAATCGAGACGTGTTCGCATGGAGTCCCAGCGATGTGAAAGGGATAGACCCCGAGCTTATGTGCCACCATCTCAACATCGATCCTCAGGTCCTGATAAATCCCATAATCATCAATTCTTTCTATGTTTTTTAGATGCATTTATAGATAATAATATCATATTTTGAGTTGCATTTTAGGCTTAGGTATTAGTTTTAGTTAATTGTTAGATTATTTTAGTTTAGTTAGTAAAATTCATAATTAGTTCAATTCATTTTAGTTTAGTTGAGTTTAAGTAATTTTTCATTAGTTTGGCCAAATTTATTTTATGTAATAAAGTTAATAAAACGTGTTTTGGGCTAAATTCAAGTAAACTTATGTCATGACACAAGTTCGGGCCACCAAAGTTGCCCTCGACACGAGCACGGGGAAGGCTATGTGCACACAGGCACGCACAAGCATTGCGGGTGCTGCAGCGCCCTACAACAAGCGTTGCGATGCTACAAAATGCGTAGAAACAGCTCACCTAGGCACTGCGATGGACGCTGCAGCACGGGACAATGAAGAGCTAGTGCCACGGCGCTATGATGTTAGCGCTGCGGCGCTGATAAACCCAGAAGCAGGCGCTGCGGTGCTCGTGCCAGACGCTAGAATTTGACTGATGGCGCTGCAGCGCTCCCAACACTGCGCCACGGCGCCCGTACCTCGACCGAATAGGCACATTTCGCAAAACGGAGCCCAAACTAACCCGATTTCAATGCTATAAAAGCCAAACATCCCTAGAACACATTCGATTCGATAATAGATGACAATTCTGAGATTTTGGGGGGAAAGAAGAGGATTGGAGGCTCGAAGAAGACGGCAGAGGAACGCGTACCCGAAACAGACTCGTTCAACCTCGTCACCATTGGTTCTTTCTTGTTTCTTTTCTTAATTTTCAATATAAATAGATTATTTTTTATCGTTTCTCTTTATTTCATTATGAACTAAGTTATTTTTCTAAGGCTACGATGTAGCCGAACCATTGCCATGAATTATTTGCGATTTTTATAATTCGATTGATGTTTTATTCGCTTATTGTTGATTGTTCAATTAAGTGTTTAATGCTTTCATGAGTGTGCGCGCTCTTATGAATGATTTTCTGCGTCTTATTTGAAATTCGAGTGAGAAGAATTAGACAATTGATGCATAATTGAACAACATGAATGTGCAATTGGATAGAGATAGCAATAGGCTTTCGTGTGACATTTAGATTCTAGGGTTTAAGGCTTGTTTAATGAATATAATTGAAATTCGAAAGATGAGATTAATTTGGTAGACATAGGATTATTTCTGTTCGAGAGAAATAGGTAATCATATTATTGAATTGTCATCTTCAATGAGCAGTAGAACGTTAATTGAACAGAGTCGCAAACGGTTATAGCATGGCTAGGTGAAATCGTGTGCCTTAAAGTCTTTTAATATTGAATTCTATCTCATTTATTTTCTTTATTTTAGTTTATTTTTCTGCAATATATCAAATTACTATTCTTTCAAATAGTGATTTTGATCCAATAGTTCGGTAATTAAATAGAGTCTTCGTGGGTACGACACTCGGACTCATAATCCGTTTTACTACTTATACGGCACGTGCACCTGCATTGCGCAATTAGCCTATCAAGTTTTTGGCATCGTTGCCGGGGACTTGCGTTGATATCGAACAAACAATCGAGTCACTAATTTGATTTTTTTTTAATTTCAGTTTTGTTTTGTGATCGCAGGTTTATGTGCAGGTTGGGCGAAGCGGATCTCTTTCCATTTGACAGCGAGATCGAAAAGACCGCAAGGCGACTACGCAAGGAAGCTCGTGAGGCAACCGCACGGCCTCCCGAGGCCGCACCTGAACAATACATTGACACCTCTACCTTCACCACATACGACAACCCCATGGCAAAGGAACACAATGAGGTGCCAGCGGCTCGAGCTGCAGATAATGGAGAGCGAACCTTAACGGACTACATGCAGCCCACGGTCAGTGGCATTGACTCGGCGATTCGCAAGCCGAAAATAGCCGCAAATAATAGTTTGGTAATTAACTAAAGTCCTCGTAGGTACGACACTCGGACTCATAATCCGTTTTACTACTTGTATAGTACGTTCACTTGTGTTGTGCAATTAGCCTATCAGGTCCCAACCCGACGGTAGAAGATAAGACCACTAGATCCCGAGAGAGCCCAAGCGCTTATAGATGAAGTCAATAAGCTCATCAGGGCCGGGTTCATTCGCAAAGCCAAGTGCCTGGCTTGGGTTTCGAATCCTGTTCTGGTCCCCAAGCTAGACAAAAGATGGAGATGTTGCGTGGACTTCACCAACCTCAACGAGGCCTGTCCGAATGATAGCTTCCCGGTGCCCCGAATCACCAGATGGTTGACACGAGCATGGGTCATGAACTTCTCAGCTTCATGACGCCTATTCAGGGTACAACTAGATCCTCATGTTCCACCAAGACGAGGAACACACTGCATTCATCACCAATTGCGGACTTTACTACTACAAAGTCATGCCTTCTGGGTTGAAGAATACAGGGGCGACATATCAGAGGTTGGTGAACAAGATCTTCACGGAGCTATTGGGAGTCTCGATGGACTACATCGACGACATGCTAGTCAAAAGTGCGAAGACTCAGGATCACGTCACGCATTTGGATCAGACCTTCTTCATCCTTCGATAAACCAATATGATGCTTAATCTAAATAAGTACACCTTCGCGCTCGGAGCCGGAAAGTTCTTAAGCTTCATGGTGAGTCAACGAGGAATCGAGGCTAACCTAGAAAAAAATCCAAGCCATCTCTCGTTCAACTGATAAAAGTCCTCCATTCTTCAACGTTCTCCGTGGTTGTAAGGAGTTCGTTTAGACCGAGGAATATGAACGAGCCTTCCAAGAGCTCAAAGTCTATCTTAGGCACACCTCGATTCTGGTAAAGCCATTATCGAGGGAGAAGCTCTTCACTTAACTCGTGGTTTCGGAGCATGCAGTTAGTTCAATGCTCGTCAAGGAGGTTGCTGGAATGCAAGTGCCGGTGTATTATGTGTGCAAGCCTTCTAGATGCTGAACTTTGATATCCTGGGCTAGAACGACTCACCCTCGCTCTTATCGTCTCAACCAGGAAGCTTCATCATTACTTCCTAGCTCATCCGATGATTGTTTTCACTAATCACTCGATGAAACAAGTGTTGTGCAGACCTGAGGCCTTGGGCAGACTTGTGAAATGAGCAGTCGAGTTGACACAGTTCGACATCCTTCACCAACCACGGACCGCGATCAAAGGATAAGCCCTAGCGGACTTCATTGTCGAGTTCACCTTTCCTTCGAAGGTGGATCAGGATCGACAAATGGAGCTCCCAAAGTGGAAACTTTACGTGGATGGCTCTTCGAACAAGAATGGCTCACGAGCGAGATTCATACTGATCAGCCCCGAGAATCATCGCACCAGCAGCTCATTGCGATTCACATTCAAAGCCTCGAACAACGAGGCAAAATACGAAGCATTATTGATAGGACTAAGACTCGCTAAAGAACTTCAGGTAGACTCACTTCTAATTTTTGGTGACTCGAAATTAGTTATAAGTCAAATTTCAAGCGAGTTCCAAGCCAGCGATGATAGAATGGCAGCCTAACTGGAGAAGGTCAAAACGGAGCTTCAAAATTTCTCCAGGTAGGAAGTGAAACACATCGTCCGCGAGGATAATTTGAACTCGGACGCCTTGGCTAAGCTAGTGACAAGTAAAGACGCCAAGCTTCTTCGTCTAGTCCCGGTTGAGATTATCCCCGAACCAAGTATCACGGAGCGAGACTTGGTGGTAGCGATTGACTAAGAGCCTTCGTGGATGGACGAAATCGTCATCTACTTGAAGAAGG
Source organism: Boehmeria nivea var. tenacissima (assembly GCA_018132145.1). Taxonomy (NCBI): domain Eukaryota; kingdom Viridiplantae; phylum Streptophyta; class Magnoliopsida; order Rosales; family Urticaceae; genus Boehmeria; species Boehmeria nivea. The sequence goes on along the minus strand of CM030875.1, from coordinate 6,329,959 downwards.
ATAAGCTGCCAGAAGATCGAGAACAGGCCTCGAGGGTCAGGTACCATGCTGAACATTACTTGCTGCTAAACGACAAATTCTACAAGAGAGAAGTTTCAACACTGCCGCTTCGATGCCTCTACGACAAAGAAGCCAAGCAAGTCATAAGCGAGATCCACGACGGAGTCTGTGGGAATCACGCAGGGGGCAGTCCCTCACACATAAGGCTTTGTTGCAGGGTTTCTATTAGCCCACGATAAAGCAAGATGCTGCCGATGACGCGAAAAAATGTGATAAGTGCCAGAGATACTCTGCACTTGTTAGGGCTTATCCCGAGTGGCTCACGGTCATTTTTTGTCCGTGGCCCTTCGCAACGTGGGGAATCGACATCATTGGTTTTCTGCTCATGGCGCCCAGAGGGCTTAAATTCGCTGTCGTGGTAGTGGACTACTTCACCAAATGGGCCGAGGCTATTCCTTTGTCAACTATTACCGAGAAGAACCTGTCGAAGTTCATTCGCGAACACGTCATTTACAGGTTCGGGATCTCTTACTCCTTAGTCTTGGACAACGCTCTCCAGTTCGACAATCAGGCTGTGAGAGACATCTGTGATCAATTCGGCATCAACAAAGATTTATCAGCACCATATCATCCACAAATTAATAGTCAAGTCGAGACCGTCAACAAGATTATCAAGGTCACCTTGAAAAGATGTGTCGACACACTCAAAGGATGATGGGCCGCGGACCTACCTTTAGTCCTTTGGAGTTATCGCACCACGGCTAGAACGGCCACTGGAGAAACTCCATTCTCCATGGCTTATGGCATCGAAGCGATGATTCCTGCTGAAGTGAAAGTTCCTTCGTTTCGATATGAAATCTTCGACGAAGAAACTAACACTTCACTCTTGCCCAACGAAGAAAAGTCGCGAGGATCCGAATTGAAGCCCAGAAGCAGCGCATGGTGAGGTATTATAACTCCAAGGTGAGATAAAGAAAGTTTAAGGTCGGGGACACCGTCCTTAGGCAAGTATTTCAAAACACCAAGGAGCCCGGAGCTAGAGCACTCGGATATTCATGGGAAGGTCCTTACCAGATCATCGAGGTTCTACGATCAGGGGCATACCGACTCGCAAATCTCGCTGGAGTCCCGATAAGACATCCATGGAATGCGAAGCAACTCAAGAAATATTACCAGTAGGCTCCCCTCGCTTGTAAATTATTTTCCTCTTGTATTATTTGTAGCTCAGCAATTATTAATGAAAATTCAGCAAGTTGGGTACCAAAAATTTAGTTCTCAATTATTTATTTTTTCGTAAAAAAAAAAAAAAGTCTGCGGGGTAGATTATAAACTCAAAAAGTATGCGGAGTAGACTATAAACTCAGTGTATAAAGGAATGAACTACGAAGCGGATGATTCTTATAAACACTACCCTTGGTTGCCTTCTTGCCCGCGAATTCCGGACTCGGGGTACCATAAATAAATAGGTGCACCCTATAGGCACTTTGAAAACATGCAAGGCTAGAACGCGTAAGTCCGGAGGGCTTACGTAGGCTTTAATAATTGAAGCTTCCTACCACACAAAGGTTTTTCTTGTCAGGTCTTAACTTTTCGGGGATTAACTTAGGAAGTATTTGGCTAATTTTCTCCGAGAACCATTCTATACTTCGAAGAAGATAGAAGACCCAGGTATACTTAAAGGAGGAACCCCGAGGTTTGAAAGACTTAGAAAAATTTTGAAAAAATTGGACTAAGTTTGATTATTGAAGCATAAAAGTAAAGAGGCGACGCTCTATTCAGAAGCATCGAGGACTGATGCGAGTAGTATGGTGCTTATAAACATCGTTGGTTATTAGATTTGATCAAGATCTTCCTTTGGAAAAGGAGACTTGGTTCGGCATAATCATTCGGAGAAGGAAGAACCCAGAGTGACTTAGAATATTTTTTGAAGAAAATTATGTTCGAGTTACGGTCTAATTAATCGCTTAATTTACTTTGATTATGACCCTCATAGAGGTCATGATTTAGATGAGTTGTGATCCTCGAAGAGGACGCGACTTACGATTACATGATTGATCCCAGAGGGAATCGATCGTGTTAGCCAAGGGAAATAGCGGAAGATAAAGTCAAAAATTAGAGTTGCGATGAAATAAACACTTAGATAATTTTTTGTGAAAACAAAAAACTAAGTTTTATTAATTTAATCAGGGATTACAAAAGATGGGTGTCTAAAAGACCCTGAGGCAAAAAAGGGAGAATACAAAAGAGGTCGAGAGAGAAAGCTAATTTTGGCACTTGACTTCTTCGTAGACGTTCCACTCGGGATGAAAAGTATCGAGCTTCTCTAACACCTTCTCTGTACCCTCGAACGTAGCCTGCTGCAATTCAACTTTATAGCCGGGGCTTTCCTGGAAGTTCAAGAGCCATGTTTGCCTTTTTGATTCGATATAATTATCAAAGGCAGTGCTCTTTTTGTAATCCGCTACGACAGTGCAGATCTTAGCCATGGCTTTGTTGAGAGCATCATCTCTATTCTTGAGCTCAATGTTTGCATATTGGGGCTCACCCTCGACTGCTTGGAGTTTAGCCTCGGCTGCCTCTCTCAACCCTTACTCCTCCTCGATCGCCAATTCAAGAACAACCTTCCCGGATTGAAGGTTCTCTTCGTAGATTCGACGCTCTTCCTCAAGGGCTTTCTATGCCTTCTCGCGGGATGCACTCTCTTTAAGCAACTCCTCCCAGAGTTTGGCTACTTCATCATCGCGGGACTTCTTATAACCATCAACCTTCTCTAGGCTGTCGTTCGCCGAGGCCACGATTTCAGTTGCCTTGTCCAAAGTGACTGTAGCATCGGTGAGCTCCGCGATCAGCTTCTTGTTCTCATCACGAAGTTGGATCAGGGCTTCTTTACCTTTTGCGAATGAAGCCTCCATCCTTCGGGAGTAGAGGAAGTTCGTGAGCAATGCCGGCATCGTTTGAAGATGATAGGATCAAGAGTCAAAGACTTATAAATTTTTGTAGAAAATATGAAGTCTTACCCTCGAGAGTATCCGCATCTCTTCTCGATTGCCGGCCTGGAGTTGCTCCTTGGACAACTCCTAGAAGCTTTCCTCAAACCAGATCTCATCCAGCATGGGACTAAGATCGGCGATCTAAGGGAACGATCCTGAGGATTTGAAAGTTGCCTCTCTATAAGGAGTCCCAGTCAGAGGAACCACAAAGTCCTTTAGTGGATCATTCGGGACTTCAATGAGACCCATTTTCCTGGATTCTCTGGCCGGCGAAGAAGCCTCCGAAACTTCTCCCGTTGGCATCTTCTAGGGTGGTGGAACCGACTCCTTACTGAAATTGGTCTCCGAAACTCCCCTGCCAGAGGTCGCCCTGTGTTCACGCCTAGCATGGCTCTTCATCTTCTTCGAGGACGGAGTTCCCAAAGGAAGATTACCTTTCATTGGCCGCTTTCCATTGGCCTTGCACCCGATGAAAGGTTCGGGGACAGGAACGATTTTTGCTGCGGGCCTGGAAGGCCTTAAACACTCAAGGCGGCTGAAGAAATCATCTGTAAAGGCAACAAAGCTAAACAGGTTAGTGTTTAAAATTTTTTCTAAGTATAAAATGCCTCGTGTACTTGTTTTGCAGGAAACAACTACTTATCCTTATCAGGGATGATCGGTGTTGAGCGTCCCGACCCAGGCGTAGGTTGGGTCTGTGCCGGAGTTGGCGGAGTCAGCTTTAGTGGAGCATCTGACTCCGGAGGAGTCAAATCTCCCTGTTCTTCTACAAGGAAATCATCCACGCTCAGAGGAGGATCTTTGGTCGAGGCCACAGGGGGATTCGGCATAGCCGATGAGCCATCTTCGCAAAATATCTCCTCCGCAGCCTTCAATGCCTCCCGGGCAACGTCATCAAAAGAGCCTTCCTCGGGAATCGTTGTTGAGGGGGCCTCTAGGAGCGCTTGAGTCTTCTCAGACTCAGGGACAACCTGAGTCTAGAGAGCCGGAATATCCTTACTCCTGGATGGAGGAGGATCCGATGGAGCTATCTTTGAAGGAGCTGGCTCTGACTTCTTTGTCTTCGTCTTTGTCTTCTTCTTTTTTCTCTTTAGAGGCTTTAGAAAAGACTGTACCTCGACCTCTTCTGCTGCAAACGGAGCAGGTGTAGCCGCGGGCTTGGACGGAGCTGCCCTCTTTGAAGAAGAGGCAGCCTTTTTCCATTTGGAGCCCCAGAGGAAGTGAATTTCATCGGAGAAGGAGCTTCACTCCCTTCAGCCGCAGCCGAAGATGCCCCGACCTTGGACCTGGGCTTCTTCGAGGCCGGCACATATAAACGGAGTTGGTCCGAGTCCAACTTCATACGGGTAGATATCCACCTGTAGGTAATTAAGTTGCCTTCGTTGACGAGGACCCAGACATCTATGTCTTCGTCCGGGATGGCAAAGGCCTCCAAAATCCTTCGCCTTTGATCACCGGACACCTCTGGTCGAATGAACGACTCTGCATCCAACCACGAAAAGGTTAGTCAAGAAGAAACATTAAAAAAGACAGAAAAGGAGAAAAAGTTAAGTATGGAACTCACCAGGGACGTTGTAGTTCCTCGGTATACTTCGGGCTCCCGCGACGAAACTGAGAGGGTCGAAGTTACCCCGACCCAGAAGTTCTTATCCTTCCATCCTTCGCAGGAGGAGGACAAGTTGGTCATCATAATCTTCTTCTACTCCCAGGGAGCCAAGAAGAAGTAACCAACTTCAGATTCTTCGAGGAAGGCTTGTAAATGAAGCATGCTTCCTCCGCGATAAGGTTGACCCCGAACATTCTCCTCCACAGGATGTACATCCCCGCCATGATTTTGTAGGCGTCTGGATTTAGTTGGCTCAGGAAAAGTCCATAGTACGCGAGCACTCCCCGAACCAAGGGACGCAGCGGCAGTCTGGCCTCATGCTTCATGATAGCCTTGTTGAAGGCTATCAGAGGATACGGAGGACGGTTCGAACGTTCCTCCGTAGTTATCGCCCTAGTCATTATGTCCGCGGGCAGATAAAGTTATTTCCGTAAGTGCTCCACGTCCACCTGCATGCACGTGAAGCTTGGGTTAGGTATATTCGTTTTCATAGTTGTTTTAATATTTCATTAAATATTATTTTGCGTAACAGTGATAAGGAATGGTAATTCATTTATTCGATTTTGATTTCAGGGACCGCTTATATTCACGGTTTGAAGCATGTCCCAGGCAATTTTGTAATGATCATGGACGCTGATTTATCGTACCATGTAAGTGATTAAGGAGGTTTGCGTTGTTGGTGTCAATGTTCTCTTACATAAAAGTATAATAGGTCTCGGATCGTCATAAATCTTGAATTGGATTTTAAAGATTTGTCGCCTATGTATATAAGATGTGTTGTACTTGCTAATGCTCTCTGACATTTGGTCTTTTTCTTCTTGCCTAGCTTTATCAAGTAAGCTAAATCAAATTTTTCATTTTGTAGAATAGATAGAATAGAACATAAATTGTAATGCCGTGTTCCTGAGACTTCATTTTTGCTGATCAGGAAACAGATGGAGACCGGTACAAGTATTGTAACCGGAACTCGTTATGTTAAGGGTGGTGGTGCTTATGGATGGAATCTTATGCGCAAACTAACAAGTCGCGGAACTAATGTTCTTGCAAAAACACTTTTATGGCCTGGTGTATCGGATTTGACTGGATCATTCCGGCACAATATCTTATTCTCACTGGTTTTCAAGATGTTGCGTTTGTAGATTGAGATTTAATCCCATCACTTTTGTTGTTCTATTGTGAAGGCTTTACAAGAAATGAGTTCTTAAGTATGTTATCAATTCATGTGTTAGTAAGGGGTATGTCTTTCAGATAGAGATGATAGTCCAGGCTTCTAGAAAAGGCTACAAAATTGAAGAAGTAAGAGACTTTTATATTGGTATTATGTGTTACGTATCCCTGCTACTCTAATGAGCTTCTTGTGTTTTCTTTGTCAAATTCTGTATTGTTGATATTTGGATATTCATTGGGTTGTTTATATCCAATAATGAAATATTGTTAAAGACTGTGTCTTGTCTCACAACGATAGCATAATGTTATTATCTTATGGGTTTGATACCAATTTGAGCTTCTTATCTCATATATTTTTCTTGAAATGGTTTATGTTCATATATTTTCATAACGTTCACTTTATGTAATTCTTATAATCACTTTTGTTTACAGCTGGATACACTTTTTTGAAATTTTCAGAATATATAATCTTATTTTGCATTTGCTGATTTCTTTTAAGAATTTCGCAAGAATGGTAGTTAGTAGGTTGAACATTTGTTCGCTCTTTTCCACACGCGAATTATAACTGCAAGTGTACGGATCGTTACAAGTAATACAATGGATTGTGAGTCCGAATATTGTCCCTCGGAGAACTAAAGGCTAATAATATCTAATTACAACAACTAGTAAAGACTTATTTTTCTTAGAAAATATAACTTAAAATTGGTGGATGAATGAAATAAATAAAATAATAAATGCAATAAATAAATAGATAATTCAAAATTCACTAATTAACTCAATTAACTAAACCTAGGATCGATTAGCTTCCTTTGATATCTCTTTTATTCAATCACTCACTAGCTCTCCTCTACAATCATTAATTCTATGCTAGTCTAGGAATTTATGAATTACGTCGCAGCTCTCGCTTATTGACCTAATTATGCATCTAATCTTAACTCACACGTCCGCTCGCAAGAATTAAATACATTAAGCGCGGTTCCTAGAATCCTAAATCGATCACCTCTCGGTCCTTACGATTTACAATTCCACTACTTAGACAACCAGTCACCTCCCGGTCCTGATGGCGTCTAAGTTATGTTCTTATTATTTCCGATTCAATTAAATTGCCTCTCTCGAATTTAATCCAATTAAACCTAATTTTTCTACCCAATTTCCCAATTGCAAATAGAAAATAAATTCAACAAACAAGAACATAAGCATATAAATTGAATATTGATGAGATTTATTAATGAAAATCAAATAATTTCGACATCAAGTTCGGACAAACTCTTCTAGTGAGAGATTTAGCCTCTCATGGCTAACAACGAATCAATATAAATAATGGAGTTCATATTCATAACCAGAAAAATAATAGAAGTAGAGAGAAAGAATAAAGGAATAGAATAAACTCTAAGTCGACTAGTCTTCTACAGCTTCCTTGAGTCTTCTTCTCCACGTAACAACTTGTTCTTCTTCTTCTCGAGTTTCTTCGCGAGAATTTGAGTTTTTCTCTCCTTCCCATTCTTTTTTTCGTCCAAACTGTGTTCTATTTATAGATCACATGCTTTGACCTAATTTTAGTGGAAATTCAGAGCCTAAAAAGTCTGGAAAACGATAATGCATCAGGAGGTTTTGCCGATCGATCGGCTAAGTCCCACGATCGATCGGCGATGACGCTGTCTCGGCCTTCATTGGGCACCCGATCGATCGGCTCGTATGCCACAATCGATCGGCGCTCCTACTGTGATACTCGTATAGCTTGGCCGATCGATCGGCTCGTATTGCGCGATCGATCAGCGATTATTCTACTTTTTTCCGCTATTTTGTAAATCTCTTAGCCGATCAATCAGCTAATTATGCCTGACCGATCGGCGATGGATCTGCTCTTCATCTTCGATTCTCTTTCGCTCCAGATTGCTCTGTTTGTGTGCTTTTTCATCTCGATTTTCAAACCTTTGCTTAAATCACCTGTACACTCACAAAACTCATCAAATCACATAAACTTGAGGAATTTAACAACAATTCAAGCCTGAATTTGCGATATATGAGTGAGTATTTTGCTTGCTCATCACACCCCCAAACTTAAACCATGTCCTCAAGCAACAATGAAGCGCAATTTTTAATTCTATGATGCATGACTCCTGTCTAAAAAATGAATGAATGAATGAATAATTGAATGAATGAATGAATAAATGAATGAGTAATCCTAAAACTGAAAACAAAGCAACGTATGATTCTAACTTCAACATCCAGATTCTTTGTCGTGTATGGCATAGATAGTTCTCAGGGATATTTCATCGATTCCTTTGTGGTATCGAAGTCCTCCCGTCCAACTAGAGTTCTAACAAATCAAGCTTACCTCGGAAATGGCCTTTGAAGCGTGTGTGTACGTCTCCTCTTTCATCCAATCGACTACTGCATACTTAAGAAGACTTAATATTTCACACTGAAGAGAATCACCATACGCCCGACCTTGTCGCTAATCTCCACTAATTTAGACAACAAGTAACTCAGGATCAAAATGACTTTTCGGCTTGTAATGTTACGGCCTCGGCTAAGGTAGGTCGAATGATATTTTTAAGCTCGAAAGTTCACCTAGACCCATAACTTTATGGTAACACCACTGATTCTTTTTCACACTTTTTTTTTTTCCAATTCTTCCAACCGACTGCCAAAGCACCATAAACTCCCTTCCCCCAAACTTCGTTTGGACTACCCTTTTGCATTAGAACAGTGGATATACCTATTTTCAAATTTCTCTTTTTTTTCTTTTGTTTTTTTTTTCAAAGATGGTCCAATACTTTTATTGTGAGTACGGGTAATGAAATTGGGTTTAAGGATCAATATTTTTAACGTATTCACTCCTCATCATATGAAATTAAGCACTATAATCTAGGTGAACAAGGGTGATTGTGGATAGTGTAAGGCTAGTGAGTGTGTAAATGTCGAGGGTTGGTAAAATCTAAAATTAAATAGTGATTATAGGTTCAAAACTTTAGGTGTAAAGATATATTGTCAACGGTGTGCTATTTAGGCTCAAACGGTTCAAAAGATGGCCTTAATCATTTTCTCGAGTTCTTGTCCCAAGGATTTCGCCTCCAAAAGCTACTAAAGTCGGGTTCTAGAGATCTCAAGCAAGTATTATCAAGAAGAACTTCTATTGCATACATTCATCAATCGAATTTCAAGAGAAGATAATTACGTGCATAAAAGGTGAAATAGCGAAATCCTAAGTTTACTATCAATGTCATACTCAAAGAAGGGGAGAAACTTACAACACAACACAGGACTCGACTTCGTGCCAGTCCTCATCATCGAATCACGCTATTGCAAAAATAAAAGAAACACTAAACGCTTTGTTATAATGCATACAATAGCAATGTTTTTAAATGTGCATAATGAAAACAAACTAACTCAAAATAAACCTAAACAACCTAAAATAAAGTAAGCGAAAATGAAATAGTTCAATAATAAATGAAATAACAGCTAATAAAAAGTAAAGATAGAATGGTGAACTCCTCTTGCTCTGCTCACTGTGGCCCTGCCATGCAATGGAAGGCACCCCTCCAAACTTGAAATAGACAGTGTCCTCACTGTCTCAAATAAAGCAGTGGAAGGAGGCCTATTCGGACCAATAATCCCACTCATCGTCGGGCCGCTCTGGGGAAGGACTGCGGTACAGCTGCAAGAGGTACTCGGGGAAGGGATCCCGTAGTTGGTGCTGTATTTACACCTCAAGGTTATGCACGTGCTGGGCAAGGTGGTACTGGCGTTGCTGCATGTCGGAAACACGGCGAAGGAGGCAAATTCTCCTGACCCAACCGCAAGTTCTCAAAACCCTGAGCCATCACCGCGGCGATGAAGTCGAGTGAATAGGGCGCGGATGGTTTGGCACTGGAGGAAGAGCCCTCGCCGGGCTGGGGTTGGCGACACGATCAACGCGCCGCTTGTTGGCACTCTCGTTCCTTATCAACGCCGGCGTCGATGTTCTGAGTGGTAATCAGGTTCATATGCCGAATGCGTGATAGAGCTGCGGGTGGTGGCGATGGTGGAGGTTGATTGGGAAAAGGCACAAAGCCCATCCCGTCTTTGTCGGGTGTACCGCCGGGCCAGTGTTCGAACCGCATCAAACTATCGTGGTTGAACTTCTTCGGCCCCAGGGTCATTTCCTCATCACTCATCGGCACACCTACGTGAGCACATAAGTACATGGTCAGGATGGGATGAGTGAGAGCAGCTGGGTGTTGTCCCAGATTCGCTCGATGGCAGATGGAGTCTTTCATGATCGTGGCTGCGTCGACAGAGCGGCCGGAGCATATATAATACGTGAGGAGTGCTAGGTCAGTGGTCATCTCCGATCACTGGGAGGTCGGCACGAGATTGTGACGAATGAAATGGTACCACGCATGAGCAAAGTGGTTAAGAGCATTGGCGCGAACATGCAGTAGTTTAGTTGGGTTGGAGATCGAATAAAACCAATGGGAGCCTGGAAAACCCATCTCATGCAAGAGAGCCTCATAGTCTGCACCGTCATGTAAAAGTCGATGAAAATCATCATTCACCATAGTAGGGAGGTTGAGAATGCTCCGTAGGGTTGCCGAGCTAAAGGAGATGTCTTTGCCGCGAACCAATACTACATTGCCGGGTCGGTTAAAATGCACGTTGGCGTAGAATTCCCGGACCACTACAACAATTTCCGCGCAAGGTTAATTATACAATCGTTGCCATCCGAGCCACATGATTTGGTTGGGCGGACTGCATAAAGTGCTTGTAGAGTTTCTCGGCATCAGAATTCACAAACACTTGGGAAAATACAACCGCGGGTCGGCGCACCATCTCCGATAGCACTCGAGTTTTCCGCTTAGACATAGTAGATTAGCAAGTAACCGACCGCAACCATAGATAACAACAAATCAACCCAATCCTCAGTAAATAATCACAGAAAATTAGCCCTCACAATCTAGACCACCAACTGAGCAAGAGAGCACAATCAAGCACGACATACAAACGCCCACCTCGTGAAATAATTTATGCAGCATAGGACGCCAAAACAGAAACCAAAACCCAGCAATATGCGCCGACAACAAATAGGCCACTGAGAATCAAGATGTCAAACCTCGGAGCGAGAGATAGCCGGCGAAGAAGAAGAGCTTGGTAGGACGTGGCTGTCGGTGGCGGTGGCGGATGCTCGGACGAGTGAGCGAGGTGCAGCACTCGGGTTGGCGCTGTTGAGCTGCACTCGAAAAGGAGTACGGCAGAGGAACGGGGCGGCGCTAGGCAAGAGGGAGCGCGGCTAGAGAGCTCAGGTCGGCGACGCAGAAGAGCGCGGTGTAAGGAGGCAAGAGTGAGAGAGGAAGGGCATGGAGTGCTCGTGAGGGCGTTTGGGTTGGGGTTGAAGGAGAGAGAGCGAGCGCGGATGGTGTATAGTAAGGAGGATCGGGGAGGAGTGAGAGAGATAAGAGAGTGGGCGAGGGTGATTGGTGGCGAGGGTATGATGAGGGACTCGAGGGTGTTTTGGTGAGGGCGTTTTGGTGGGAGGTGGCGTTTTGGTGAGAGAGGGCGTTTTGCTGAATGAAAGAGGTATGGAGAATGAGAGAAGGTAGCGAGTGTTGAGAAAGAGGGGTGGCGAGGATTTCAGCGAGAGAGAGGTCTAGTGATGAGCGAGGGTTGAAAGGGTTTTAAAACCCTTAAAAAGAGGCAAAACACCCCATTTTAGGGTTGTGCGAGGATAGCCGATCGATCAGCTAGATCGAGCCGATCGATCAGTAACAAGTGTGACTGTCTATGGCGAACTTCGCGATCGATCGGTAGTTTTCTACGATCGATCGACTATGAATCGACTGGCGATGTCATCGCGGCCCGATTGATCGCGGTTAATTCCACGATCGATCGGTAGTGGCTTGGCTCTCTTGGTGGATTCTATCTTCGAAGAGACACAATTGATCGCCTAAAGTACGCGATCGACCGGCGGTGAAATTTTATTATTATTATTTTTTAAGAGTTCCCCCAATTTAGAAGCAGAAACAAAAATATTAGTAATCCATATCGAAATTACAAAAAAAAAAAAAAAAGTAGGCCTAAAAACGAAAGCATAAAATAACGCTCGGGTTGCCTCTCGAGAAGTCGATCCGTTTAACGTCCATCTTGACGCTGCATCTTCATTCATTATCCTTCTCTCTTTGTTGCCCAAGTAACTCTACGGTGGACTGTTGCTTCCTCTTGTGAATTTCATCTGAGGCTGGAATAACTGTTGGCGCAGTTGGAGTGTTCAGGATTTTGCCACGCCTTTTCAGACGTTTAAGGTATAACCGTAGGCGTCTTGTCATGGAACCCGGTTTGGTTAGCTATTTTTGTAGGATCCTTCCTTCAGATTCAGCTACTTTGATCGCCTTCTCCAATGTGGCATCTACCTTACCTCCTTGGCTTAACTTCATATTGCTTGGCTGAGTGGGACTTGTGAAAGTGGATCTGTTCATTATCCACTTGAAGCGTAAGACAACCTGCCTCGACGTCGATTAAATCTCTGCCCGTTGCTAAGAAAGGTCGTCCAAGGATTAGTGGGATCTCATTGTCATCCCCCATATCTAACACGACAAAGTCTACTGGGTAGATAAACTTGTCGACTTTGACGAACACATCTTCAATAAATCCACATGGTTTGGCTATGGAGCGGTTGGCCAAATGAAGTGTGATAGTTGTAGGCTTTTCTTCCTTGAGTCCAAGCTTCCTAAAGATCGATAGCAGCATTAAATTAATGCTTGCGCTCAAATCACACAATGCATTGTTAAGTGTGATGTCGCCGATCGTGCAAGGGATGATAAAACTTCCAGGGTCTTTCTCTTTCTTCGATAGCTTTCTTTGGACTATGGCACTGCATTCTTCAGTTAGACTTATCGTCTTTGAACTCCTTCACTTTATGCTTCTTTGACATCATCTTCTTCAAGAACTTTATATAGTTTGGCATGTGTTCCAAGGCGTTTGCGAATGGAATGTTTATGTACAGTGTATTGAACATGTAACGACCCAAAAACCCAAAACAGAATTTTAGTTCCGAAAAATACGGATAAATTTGAACTTTTTAATTTGAGTTACATAATCCAATTTCTAATACCGAGCATGAGGTTTATCAATCCTCACTATAACTAAAGTGGGTTTAATTTTATACTTTACAATTATTGTGGAATTTAAAATATTTTCTTTGCCAACGATTAGTCGGTAGTCCACGTAAGATCTTATAGGTCGGTCCCGTATACACTTGTTATTCCCGTCGTTGTCGCCTCGCCCTTTCGTTTCTTTTATCTTACCTGCGACACGAGCACACTAGTGAGCCAATAGCCCTGTAAGTAGATTAAATAAATAAGTTTCTAAGTCTGCAGGTAACATACAACCAATAGATATCACAGCACAATAATCTAACAAAAAGACAGACTCGACGATCGAGTCGTCATAGTCCGAAGAGTAAACGTCACTCTTAAGCAACCATGCCCGCGAAGTAGATTTCAAAGATAAGGTGCTGAACCTACGTGGGATACAATACCTGCAAAAGAATTGTGACTTGGAACGAGGTCGGGCTTAACGACCCATTAATCTCGACTCAAAAGTCAATCTCATAACTTGTTCTAATCTCGCTCAAGTTCACAACTCTCTAACTTAGCTTATAAAACTACGTGTGCACACGATTCACATCCAGACCCCTTACGGGTCGTTCTAGAACTTATACACAATCTAGACCTCTCATGGGTCGTTATAGAATTCAATACTCATTTAGACCCATTACGGGTCGTTCTGGAACTTATTTACAATCTAGACCTCTTACGGGTCGTTCTAGAATTCAATATACATTTAGACCCATTACGGGTCGTTCTAGAACTTATACACAATCTAGACCTCTCATGGGTCGTTATAGAATTCAATACTCATTTAGACCCATTACGGGTCGTTCTAAAACTAATACGACTCTGGACCCTCTGTGGGTCGTTCCGAAACCTCACACAGACAATGGCCCCGTCGGGCGATCTCGGAATCGATCATGATCGCAGCACACAGCATATAAAGAGTAAGGTCGTCTACCGACCTCCTTGAGACTTCTCAGGTCGTTCCGAAACCTCACACAGATAATGGCCCCGTCGGGCGATCTCGGAATCGATCATGATCGCAGCACACAGCATATAAAGAGGAAGGTCGTCTACCGACCTCATTGAGACCTCTCGGGTCGTTCCGAAACCTCACACGACCGGTGGTTCCGTCGGACTGTTTTGGATTTATTGCGCAATCACCCCATCGGGTTAATTCGGGACATGCTATGGATCTTGGCCCCTCGGACCATCCCGATATTCTTTAAGATTGTGAGGACTCATCCTCCTCGGGCCTCTCTGCCCTTTCCGAAACCTTTTACGGCCAGTAACCCGCTGGGTCGTTTCGGAATTCATTACCGCACTTTATCCCGTCGGGCCGATCCGGATCGTCAAATCATAAACTGTGGGGAGGGCCGTAGCTCTCCTCCCCAAGGCCCCTCGAGCCGTTCCGGAAGGTCGTCCGCCGACCTCCTCAAGATCTCTTGGGTCGTTTCGAAACCTTTCATGGCCAGTAGCCCCGTCGGGCTGTTTCGAAACCGAATCATGATCGCGACCCCGTCGGGCCCCTCTCGAATGACCAAACTACACATGCAAAGAAAGGTCGTCCGCCGACCTCCTCGAGTAGTTCCGAAACCTCGTACGATGGCTCCGTCGGGCGGTCTCGGAACCGATCATGATTCGCGGCCCCGTCGGGCCCTACCCGAATACATACGGTGCTTTCACTCCCCTTGGCTTGTCTTAGAGTTTCTCTTTGACCTGCAATAAAGTCTCAACAATAACAAAAACAGTTGTATTCCTGTGGTCCCATACCCACCGGCATATAAGTCACGCTAACACATATACACACACAAACAGACACATACACCCTACACAATAACCTGAACCACGAAGTTGGGTAGTTTTATGTCTGTGGTCCCATACCCACAGACAGATAAGCATATAAATAAACACACGCACCAATACATACCTAGAAAAGCACAACATATCATAAACGAACCTACAGTCCCATATCTGCAGGCTCGTTGCACAAAAGAGACAAACATGACAAAAAGCCCGTATCCACTGCCTTAACAAGAAAAGAGATCCACACAGTTTAACGACCACCATTTTAGAAGCATCGTATGCTTGATATAATCTCAACACATTCATAATTTATTCAAGCATTGTAAAGTTTGCTCGTGCCACAGTGGAGATCCACTTACTTGAGGTCCTAAGCTCTCCGACTTGGTCCTCGCAGTTTTCCTCTCCCGACGTCCCTCTTTAGAGCATGTTGTGTGACACATCTGTCCAACACGAGGATTAGAGGATCAACGTCTAAGTCCACGAATTATTTGAGTTATGAACCTTCAAGTGCCTATGGACTAAAAGAATAGAACTCTAGAAGATGGGACGACCAATGGTTTATCGAGAAATCCCTCTAGGGGTGTTTCCGTCCCGAGTGTCGTCCCTTCATCATTAACCATCAATCTCGACTAATAGTTCTATCGCTTGACTAGTTTAGGTGAGAAAGAAATTCTTGGACCTAAATGGTCCTTGACTTAGCCATAAAAAGTGTCTAAACTTCGAGCCGGAAATTCGGCAGAGTTTCCTCTGTTTTTCGAATATCCCGGCCGAAGCCTTCACCTAATATCAACCCAGCACCGAACTAATTTCGGTCACAGTCCATCACAACAACAACCAGGATAATTCAACACGATATCAACGACATTTCAAAATATCCAAATAACAATAATTCTCGAGCCTCAAAGGCTTGGATCCCACATAGGTCTAAAGAATTAAAGAAAATTTCAACTACTTAAAATAAACTCTTCATGAACTTGAATTTGTCCTTGATCGCCCGCTTTTACCTTCAGCGAAAGATGGCGAAGTGGTTGTGAGTCCAAACTAGTTTTGTTGGCGTTCGTTCCTGCACAATTCGAAGGAATAACTATTGAATCACTTAAAGACGGTCCTGGATTTTCAAAGCTTAAGCAATTCAAACCTCGAACTTAAATGAAAAACACAACACGAAACGCTTGGTCCCACAACCCGATCCAATAATTCGTTTAATGATAAAAAGGGGTAGATTTATTAAAATACAATCCAACACGATCGAATAAAAATAATCCCTTTTTCTTTTCTGCTCTCTCGTTATATATATATATATATATATATATATATATATATATGTATGTGGGAAAATAAAATCTCTAATCTAATGAAGGAAAAGCCCTTTTTTTTTTTTATTAGCTAAGTGTTTCAAGGGAAGTCGAGTGCCCACTCAAAGATAAAATCTCGTTCTCGACAAATTGGTTAAACCTCAAAACCATTGCACAATAAAGTTTCAAGTCTAGACCCGAGCATACCACACATTAAAAGTCATTAAATTGACAAACTCGTAAGTTTTCTCAAATTATAAGCTAGCTTTGAAATTGTCAAAGACTCTAAAATTGTGAAATCGTCATGGTAATTCAAAATGATCATAATCATAAACAATTTCAAAGCATTGGCACAATTTCACACAATCGCGTAAATATTCTAGAATACGCACAAACACACTTTTAAAGTCACTATAAACAAATCATCAAAAGCATGCCAACGGGCACAATTTTAACCTTGCCTTTATGTATTCACCACAGTGAGTTTCAAAACCCGAACAACTCAAACACCATCACAGTTTTCACATAGTTTCCAAAATACGAATTTATATTACCCCTCTTGATAATTTCATTTTCCAAAATGAAACAATCCCACGACTTTCACAATGCCAAAGTACTAAAAGTCGCAAGTTCAACACGTTTATAATTCACAAGACTTTGAAATGGTTTATTATACCAATCTCGCAATGAGTTCAAGTCACACTTAAATAAATTCATTAAAACATGAGAGTCGACACAAATTCATAAAATCCCAATATGCTGAGTCACATGAAATACCAAGTCCAACGTGGTCATAAATACGGTAAAATACCAACTCCTATGAACAAGTTAACTCAAACTAATTTTTATTCATCCTAAACAATGCAACATAGATTTCCACACAATGTCTCATAGAGACAAGCCGTGGACACAATAAATCTTTGCTAAAACTTAATCAACGAAACTCAAGCATCGTTCAACAATCACAAAAAGGAAAAGAGGCTCACCAAACTCGAGCAAAGGCGGCTTGAGGAGGCACGTTGCGGCTGTCGGAAAAATCCAGCGGCGGTACAAAGCGACAACGAGGTTCTAAACGACAACGGAAACAAGCACAAGGATTTAACCCGTTGTAATTAAAAATCTAAACTCGAGCAAGCGTCCACAACACGGTGGACACGAAGTCTACCTCGGTCTTGGCTCGGTAGAGCATAGGCTCGAACAATGACGGCGCGAGAGAGAGACGTCGACTTCGCCGGCGACGGGCAAGAGGAGCTCGATGCAAGGAGGGGCACGGTTGCTGCCCGGAGGAGACCACCGCGCAGCGAGGGGGCTCGGACTCGGAGTCGGCCGCAGCGGAGCAGGGGTCGCCGGGGTTGCGCGGGCTGCGCGAGGCGGAGTTTCGACGAGCCGGAGCTCGGGCTGAGCTGGGCCGGCGTCGACTGAGCGCGCACGAGCTGGGCGAGCCTGAGCGGGGCTGGGAAGGCCGAGCAGCGCGGGTTCGCGACGTCCGCGCAGAGGGATGACAGCGTCGCGTTCGTGCAAGGCTGGGCTCGCCGGAGTTTGGGCTTGCGAGGGTCGGCCTGGGACGGAACGGCGGCGGCGCTCGGGGGCTGTGCGGCGCGGCTGCGCGCGAGGGGCTGGGCTTGGGGATGCTCGCGGAGAGAGAGAGAGAGAAGAAAAGGAAAACTTGATAGAGAGAGAGGGATGAGGAAAAGTGACGGCTGATGAGGGGGAGAGGAGAAAGAGATGAAGCCCTAGTGGGCTTGGGCTCGGGCTCATTTTGGGCCAAAATGGCCAAAAAAGTTTACGAACGGGAATGGTAAAATTTCTCCGTGAAATATTAAAATTGCATCCGTAATTTGGACACCGAAACTTAGGAATTTTAATATTATTCTCGAAATAAAATAAATTCCTAACACATCCAAAAAATTTCGAACTTGCAAAATATCCATACCAATTTCATAGTTTAACTCATATTTTCAAATTGGCCAGATTTGACGAAACTGACCAATTTTACAAATTGGTCACAACTGAGGTAAAATACAATTTAATTAACTAGCACAGTGCTTTTAAATTCAGGTTATTACAATCCTACCCCCTTACAAAAGTTTCGTCCTCGAAACTTAGAACAAGCGAGGGTATTTCTCTCTCATAGAACTCTCAACTTCCCAAGTTGCCTCTTCTTCGGTATGGTTACCCCACTGTACCTTGACCATCGGGATAGTCCGATACTGCAACTCTTAGTCCTCTAGATCTAAAATTTGCAAGGACTTCTCTTCATAGGTGCCACTTACATGAACGCGTGGTCACCCACATGGCTAGTTGTCTACATTGGGCGATCCTCATGCGGCCCTGATTTCTTCGCGATGGCCGGAAAAGCAAGTTCTACGAGTTCTGACCCGAAATTTCCTCCTGACTACATATCGATGAAGATGAGAACAACACTTTCGACCATAGAGAGCCTAGTTGTCCCTTGGACGCAAATCTCCGCCAACCTACCTATGGAGCACGTCATTCACATAAGCAGAAAAGTACGCTGACTTTCTGAGTCTACTCACAGTCACCCAATAGGCGTTGCGATGAAACACAAATCTAGTGGTCCTCGTGGGCATTGCCAACTCTGAGAACGTTGTGAGACGGGCCTTAGAGCTCATGAAAACTCTCTTCGCACACTAGAGTCTACGAAAACTTGTCATTACTTCACGTGAGACGGGCCAACGGTAGAGCGAGCTTGGAAAGCTTCTCTATAGATCAACTACAGTGCCCGACTAAGCCAAAGGAATAACGGTCTTTTCGGACCGTTTCTCTGAATCTATGGCACTGATCTTTAACGGGTCTGTTGATTTTCCTTCATCATACACCACGTGACCGAGAAATAAGGCTTACTCAAACAAAGCTCGAACTTCTTGAGTTTTTTTTTTTTTGGGCTTTTTCTCGGCTACACGATGCTAAAAGGCTCGTCATGCTTGTGTATTTTAAACTGTTGATAACCCAATCGTAAGTCCTTACCTCGAGAACCGATAGGTTATACCTCTACTAACCCACGTTGTGAGGAATTGCGCAGCTTACCCTGTCTTGCCCTTCTCTTGGCTCAAGGGGTTATGACTACCGCAATCACCCTCAAGCTAGTGGAAACAACAAAACAACAGATATAACTATCCACAAACAGTTATCATAGAGCACAGTAAAATTCAAATAATTGAATCAATACAAAGCATTATGAAAGGGTAATTTGTATAAATCCATATTCTGGAAGCTAGCACGAAACAAGAAAACCAAGCTTTCGAGAAGCTTGGATCTCTCCCATAAGAGTTGAGCCCTGCAATAACAAAATTTTACAGATAACCAATACGCTTACAGCATACCATCTATATTCCAAACAATCACGCAAGCCAATTTACTAATCACAACACTTGACATATAATTCACACGCCAACTACTCACGTCACACATGACCAGACCTGTTAACATAAGTTCTTCTACACGTCAACACCTCTATTCCTCTATTCTCACTCCTAGCGTACGTGAGGTGATCCGGTGGCCTTCGCGACTCTATGATCTCATCTGTCTGGGTGGAAGCCTCGAATGATTAAGTTATCACGTCAGCTGTCTAAGCTAACCTCTTGACACGACCTCTGTAATTGAAGTGAAATGCCTTAGAGCCTACTAGCGCCAACGTAGTGGTGCATGTTCAATATGAGTCTCGCCTAAGTGCTAAATGAGCCTTTTAACCTCTCTTTAATCATTAACTTTCACGCGTCCGCTGCGCCACTCTGATAATCATAAGATTGCAGACATCTTCTCACGGTTAGCACTTGTGCGGCCTGTGAAAGACTGATAGTCTAATGCTTATCTTCTTGGGCAAGACGAAATTTGAACGTCGTCGAAGGATAGCGATCACGCCTCATAAAATCCTCGTACAATGCTTTCAAAATCATTAATGACTCTAACACCCCCTACAAGGCTATATCAATCCCTCGTCTCTGCCTTCGGTCGGACCAGGAAAAATAAATGCACTAACTTCGCGTGTAGTCCGATCAGCCTCCCCATTAGGATTCTAGCCCTTAGATCGTCTGTCGCCGATTTGTCTCTATTCACTATGCTTCGTGTAAGGTAAGCATTCGCGCTTCTTCAAGCGATATTGACGGCTAGAAATTCAAGGGGACCTTCATTTGGAATTTAAGACTAAGAGTGAATAGCAGCAGACCATCCTACGTCTACTCGAGACAGCACGGATGGTGGAGAGTTACCACCCCGAACGAGAGTGTCCCTTGGACCATCACTTTGAGCCCTATTTCTCAACATGATCCTCAAGTCCCATCATGCTCGTACTACTTGAGTATACCTGTAAGTAACTTTATTAAAATTAATATCTCGTGTTCGGTTACGGACCTACCACGCTTATTTATAGTCCTTCTGGAGGAATGTCCCGTTAGACTCTCTCCGGACTTACTGGTTTCACACAGAAATCACTTCATTAGTTAATTTATCAAGCTCGACATTTTTATCAAATCTGGGATCCACTGATGGTCACCGCAATTTTTCTAGCACACAGGCGGGGAGAGGATCAATCTCCTGGCAGTCACACAGACTTTGTCTCACGCTCAACTGGCCGCTTGTGTGAGGAATAAGCTCACCCTCAAGGAGCAGGGCTCTCTTCTCTTGGAGCCGAGCGGTACCATCGACTTTTATTTTAATATTTAGATTGACTTCGTTTACCTCCTATCGACTCCTGTCAGAGGATTAAGGCTTATTTCATATTTTTGTCCTTTCCGTTCCGTTTACCGAGGAATCAGGAATTTAAATCTGATGTACTTCCCTCGTCAGATCAAGAAGCAGATGGAGATTTAGTATGATTGAACCCCCTTGTCAGATCACACAGCAGACTGGGGTTCCCTCGTTAACTGGTTAAGGAAACCGAGATATTGCAGAGGTCATGGATTTCATTTAGTCTTATTTACCTTTGCAGATACCAATTGATAGACCACTCACGAGTCTCACACTTTGACCTCTTGCATTTGGGTACGAGACCCTAGATTTATTCGTTCGAAAGGTCCACGACAAACATACAATAGGCTAGGTAGGTTTTTCTACAAGATTATTTTGACGGACCACAGTCCATGAGGCAGAGCGCACGGGTAAAGACCCAGCTGTGCCATTAATATTGTGATTTTTTTTTAAGCTCGTGAAACATAAATAAGGGTTACTCACATTGACGACAACGAAGGAATCACGCTAGTGCATACGGGGTTGTCTACAGGACCGGCTAAACCGTGGCTCTGATACCAACTTTGTAACGACCCAAAAACCCAAAACAGAATTTTAGTTCCGAAAAATATAGATAAATTTGAACTTTTTAATTTGAGTTACATAATCCAATTTCTAATACCGAGCATGAGGTTTATCAATCCTCACTATAACTAAAGTGGGTTTAATTTTATACTTTACAATTATTGTGGAATTTAAAATATTTTCTTTGCCAACGATTAGTCGGTAGTCCACGTAAGATCTTATAGGTCGGTCCCGTATACACTTGTTATTCCCGTCGTTGTCGCCTCGCCCTTTCGTTTCTTTTATCTTACCTGCGACACGAGCACACTAGTGAGCCAATAGCCCAGTAAGTAGATTAAATAAATAAGTTTCTAAGTCTGCAGGTAACATACAACCAATAGATATCACAGCACAATAATCTAACAAAAGGACAGACTCGACGATCGAGTCGTCATAGTCCGAAGAGTAAACGTCACTCTTAAGCAACCATGCCCGCGAAGTAGATTTCAAAGATAAGGTGCTGAACCTACGCGGGATACAATACCTGCAAAAGAATTGTGACTTGGAACGAGGTCGGGCTTAACGACCCATTAATCTCGACTCAAAAGTCAATCTCATAACTTGTTCATATCTCGCTCAAGTTCACAACTCTCTAACTTAGCTTATAAAACTACGTGTGCACACGATTCACATCCAGACCCCTTACGGGTCGTTCTAGAACTTATACACAATCTAGACCTCTCATGGGTCGTTATAGAATTCAATACTCATTTAGACCCATTACGGGTCGTTCTAGAACTAATACGACTCTAGACTCTCTGTGGGTCGTTCCCAAACCTCACACAGACAATGGCCCCGTCGGGCGATCTCGGAATCGATCATGATCGCAGCACACACCATATAAAGAGGAAGGTCGTCTACCGACCTCCTTGAGACTTCTCAGGTCGTTCCGAAACCTCACACAGACAATGGCCCCGTCGGGCGATCTCGGAATCGATCATGATCGCAGCACACAGCATATAAAGAGGAAGGTCGTCTACCGACCTCATTGAGACCTCTCGGGTCGTTCCGAAACCTCACACGACCGGTGGTTCCGTCGGACTGTTTTGGATTTATTGCGCAATCACCCCATCGGGTTAATTCGGGACATGCTATGGATCTTGGCCCCTCGGACCATCCCGATATTCTTTAAGATTGTGAGGACTCATCCTCCTCGGGCCTCTCTGCCCTTTCCGAAACCTTTTACGGCCAGTAACCCCGTCGGGTCGTTTCGGAATTCATTACCGCACTTTATCCCGTCGGGCCGATCCGGATCGTCAAATCATAAACTGTGGGGAGGGCCGTAGCTCTCCTCCCCAAGGCCCCTCGAGCCGTTCCGGAAGGTCGTCCGCCGACCTCCTCAAGATCTCTTGGGTCGTTTCGAAACCTTTCATGGCCAGTAGCCCCGTCGGGCTGTTTCGAAACCGAATCATGATCGCGACCCCGTCGGGCCCCTCTCGAATGACCAAACTACACATGCAAAGAAAGGTCGTCCGCCGACCTCCTCGAGTAGTTCCGAAACCTCGTACGATGGCTCCGTCGGGCGGTCTCGGAACCGATCATGATTCGCGGCCCCGTCGGGCCCTACCCGAATACATACGGTGCTTTCACTCCCCTTGGCTTGTCTTAGAGTTTCTCTTTGACCTGCAATAAAGTCTCAACAATAACAAAAACAGTTGTATTCCTGTGGTCCCATACCCACTGGCATATAAGTCACGCTAACACATATACACACACAAACAGACACATACACCCTACACAATAACCTGAACCACGAAGTTGGGTAGTTTTATGTCTGTGGTCCCATACCCACAGACAGATAAGCATATAAATAAACACACGCACCAATACATACCTAGAAAAGCACAACATATCATAAACGAACCTACAGTCCCATATCTGCAGGCTCGTTGCACAAAAGAGACAAACATGACAAAAAGCCCGTATCCACTGCCTTAACAAGAAAAGAGATCCACACAGTTTAACGACCACCATTTTAGAAGCATCGTATGCTTGATATAATCTCAACACATTCATAATTTATTCAAGCATTGTAAAGTTTGCTCGTGCCACAGTGAAGATCCACTTACTTGAGGTCCTAAGCTCTCCGACTTGGTCCTCGCAGTTTTCCTCTCCCGACGTCCCTCTTTAGAGCATGTTGTGTGACACATCTGTCCAACACGAGGATTAGAGGATCAACGTCTAAGTCCACGAATTATTTGAGTTATGAACCTTCAAGTGCCTATGGACTAAAAGAATAGAACTCTAGAAGATGGGACGACCAATGGTTTATCGAGAAATCCCTCTAGGGGTGTTTCCGTCCCGAGTGTTGTCCCTTCATCATTAACCATCAATCTCGACTAATAGTTCTATCGCTTGACTAGTTTAGGTGAGAAAGAAATTCTTGGACCTAAATGGTCCTTGACTTAGCCATAAAAAGTGTCTAAACTTCGAGCCGGAAATTCAGCAGAGTTTCCTCTGTTTTTCGAATATCCCGGCCGAAGCCTTCACCTAATATCAACCCAGCACCGAACTAATTTCGGTCACAGTCCATCACAACAACAACCAGGATAATTCAACACGATATCAACGACATTTCAAAATATCCAAATAACAATAATTCTCGAGCCTCAAAGGCTTGGATCCCACATAGGTCTAAAGAATTAAAGAAAATTTCAACTACTTAAAATAAACTCTTCATGAACTTGAATTCGTCCTTGATCGCCCGCTTTTACCTTCAGCGAAAGATGGCGAAGTGGTTGTGAGTCCAAACTAGTTTTGTTGGCGTTCGTTCCTGCACAATTCGAAGGAATAACTATTGAATCACTTAAAGACGGTCCTGGATTTTCAAAGCTTAAGCAATTCAAACCTCGAACTTAAATGAAAAACACGACACGAAACGCTTGGTCCCGCAACCCGATCCAATAATTCGTTTAATGATAAAAAGGGGTAGATTTATTAAAATACAATCCAACACGATCGAATAAAAATAATCCCTTTTTCTTTTCTGCTCTCTCGTTATATATATATATATATATATATATATATATGTATGTGGGAAAACAAAATCTCTAATCTAATGAAGGAAAAGCCCTTTTTTTTTTTATTAGCTAAGTGTTTCAAGGGAAGTCGAGTGCCCACTCAAAGATAAAATCTCGTTCTCGACAAATTGGTTAAACCTCAAAACCATTGCATAATGAAGTTTCAAGTCTAGACCCGAGCATACCACACATTAAAAGTCATTAAATTGACAAACTCGTAAGTTTTCTCAAATTATAAGCTAGCTTTGAAATTGTCAAAGACTCTAAAATTGTGAAATCGTCATGGTAATTCAAAATGATCATAATCATAAACAATTTCAAAGCATTGGCACAATTTCACACAATCGCGTAAATATTCTAGAATACGCACAAACACACTTTTAAAGTCACTATAAACAAATCATCAAAAGCATGCCAACGGGCACAATTTTAACCTTGCCCTTATGTATTCACCACAGTGAGTTTCAAAACCCGAACAACTCAAACACCATCACAGTTTTCACATAGTTTCCAAAATACGAATTTATATTATCCCTCTTGATAATTTCATTTTCCAAAATGAAACAATCCCACGACTTTCACAATGCCAAAGTACTAAAAGTCGCAAGTTCAACACGTTTATAATTCACAAGACTTTGAAATGGTTTATTATACCAATCTCGCAATGAGTTCAAGTCACACTTAAATAAATTCATTAAAACATGAGAGTCGACACAAATTCATAAAATCCCAATATGCCGAGTCACATGAAATACCAAGTCCAACGTGGTCATAAATACGGTAAAATACCAACTCCTATGAACAAGTTAACTCAAACTAATTTTTATTCATCCTAAACAATGCAACATAGATTTCCACACAATGTCTCACAGAGACAAGCCGTGGACACAATAAATCTTTGCTAAAACTTAATCAACGAAACTCAAGCATCGTTCAACAATCACAAAAAGGAAAAGAGGCTCACCAAACTCGAGCAAAGGCGGCTCGAGGAGGCACGTTGCGGCTGTCGAAAAAATCCAGCGGCGGTACAAAGCGACAACGAGGTTCTAAACGACAACGGAAACAAGCACAAGGATTTAACCCGTTGTAATTAAAAATCTAAACTCGAGCAAGCGTCCACAACACGGTGGACACGAAGTCTACCTCGGTGTCGGCTCGGTAGAGCATAGGCTCGAACAATGACGGCGCGAGAGAGAGACGTCGACTTCGCCGGCGACGGGCAAGAGGAGCTCGATGCAAGGAGGGGCACGGCTGCTGCCCGGAGGAGACCACGGCGCAGCGAGGGGGCTCGGACTCGGAGCCGGCCGCAGCGGAGCAGGGGTCGCTGGGGTTGCGCGGGCTGCGCGAGGCGGAGTTTCGACGAGGTGGAGCTCGGGCTGAGCTGGGCCGGCGTCGACTGAGCGTGCACGAGCTGGGCGAGCCTGAGGGGGGCTGGGAAGGCCGAGCAGCGCGGGTTCGCGACGTCCGCGCAGAGGGACGACAGCATCGCGTTCGTGCAAGGCTGGGATCGCCGGAGTTTGGGCTTGCGAGGGTCGGCCTGGGACGGAACGGCGGCGGCGCTCGGGGGCTGTGCGGCGCGGCTGCGCGCGAGGGGCTGGGCTTGGGGATGCTCGCGGAGAGAGAGAGAGAGAAGAAAAGGAAAACTTGATAGAGAGAGAGGGATGAGGAAAAGTGACGGCTGATGAGGGGGAGAGGAGAAAGAGATGAAGCCCTAATGGGCTTGGGCTCGGGCTCATTTTGGGCCAAAATGGCCAAAAAAGTTTACGAACGGGAATGGTAAAATTTCTCCGTGAAATATTAAAATTACATCCGTAATTTGGACACCGAAACTTAGGAATTTTAATATTATTCTCGAAATAAAATAAATTCCTAACACATCCAAAAAATTTCGAACTTGCAAAATATCCATACCAATTTCATAGTTTAACTCATATTTCCAAATTGGCCAGATTTGACGAAACTGACCAATTTTACAAATTGGTCACAACTGAGGCAAAATACAATTTAATTAACCAGCACAGTGCTTTTAAATTCAGGTTATTACAGAACACCTCTAGGAACTTAGAGAATTGTTCATCGAGGTTCTTCTTCTTGAAGCGTTGAAGATATAAGAGTGGCATAGTGATCTTCGATGGATTGTCAGGGAACATTATTCTCCCTGACGTAAATGACACTGGTTCCTTCTCTACTCGCTCTCCGAGTGTCTCCTTCTTGGCTTTCATCAGAGCCTTAGTCTCACCGTTTCTCTCCATTGTGATTTGTACTTCTATGCCACCCTTCACTGTGATTGCCTTGCATTCCCTTATATTATTCTCTGCATCATTCGAGAAAGATTGGGTTGCTTACTCCTTGACTGCTATTGCCAATTGTCCAATTTGAATTTCTAGGGTTTTGATGGAGGCTCCCATGTTCGTGCAGTGAATCTCCAAACTGTTGAAGCGCTTATCATAAGCATCCATTCTCTTCTTCGACTCAATAACAAAGGTATTGAGGTTATCCTCAAAAGTTGATGTCCTCTTTTCCATAGCGTGTGGTAATCTGAGGAGCATTGCCCTTGGAAACCTAGAGTTGGTGCATTAAAAGCGTTTCTTGGGTTGCTATAAGAGAAGTTCTCGTGATTCCTCAACCCTGGATGGTAGTGAGCAGGCAGATTATTGTTTGGCCGAAACTGATAATTCATGTTCCCAACAAACTGAACATCCTATACTCCAAACTGCTCTTTTTGTTGCTGTACCTGTTCTTGCTGACTCTGCATAGCAGCCACTTATCCCATGGTTGGCTCTTTTTGGCTTGACAATTTGTTAGTAAGTGAGGCTAGCTAAGCATGAATAGCGGATAGTTGGTCCACCTCTAGAACCCTGCAACTCTCTTACTCATATTCATGTCCGATGGTGCTCGATCGTGACTGGAGGCCATCTCTTCATAAAGTTCACAGGCTTCCTCTGCCGTCTTGTTAATCACTGAACCTCCAGCTGCTGCATCAACCATACTCCTAGTGGCATAGTTCAGCCCGTTATAGAAAGTCTGTGCTTGAAACCAAAGCTCGAATCCATGTTGTGGGCATCTCCTTAACAAGTCCTTAAACCTGTCCCATGCATCATACAGTGATTCGCTCTCCCCCTGTCGAAACTGGCTAATCTCTGCTCTCAGCTGTGAAGTCAACTATGGAGGGAAGAACTTTGTTAGGAATTTCTGTACCATGACATCCAAGTTTCAATAGACCCTTTCGGTAAAGCGTGAAACCATGTGCGAGCCTTGTCTCGGAGAGAAAACGGGAACAACTGTAGATTGATTATGTCATGAGGCACACCATTATACTTCACAGTGTCGCACAGCTCCAAGAATGATGATAAATGGTTATGAGGATCTTCAGATGGAAAACCCTTAAATTGTTGCTGCTGTACCATGGCGATCAATCTGGGCTTCAGCTCGAGTGAGTTATGCATCTAATCCTAACTCACTCGTCCGCTCGCAAGTATTAAATACATTAAGCGCGGTTCCTAGAATCCTAAATCGATCACCTCCTGGTCCTTATGATTTACAATTCAACTACTTAGATAACCAGTCACCTCCCGGTCCTTATAGCGTCTAAGTTATGTTCTTATTATTCCTGATTCAATTAAATTGCCTCTCTCGAGTTTAATCCAATTAAACCTAATTTTTCTACCCAATTTCCCAATTACAAATAGAAAATAAATTCAACAAACAAGAATATAAGCATATAAATTGAATATTGTAGAGATTTATCAAGTTCGGCTAATCTCTCCTAGTGAGAGATTTAGCCTCTCATGGCTGAATCGATATAAATAATGGAGTTCATGTTAATAACCAGAAAAATAATAGAAGAAGACATAAAGAATAAAGGAATAGAATAAACTCTAAGTCGACTAGTCTTCTACAGCTTCCTTGAGTCTTCTTCTCTACGTAATAGCTTGTTCTTCTTCTTCTTGAGTTTCTTCGTGAGAATTTGAGTTTGTCTCTCCCTCCCGTTCTCTTTTTCGTCCAAACTGTGTTCTATTTATAGATCACATGCTTCGACCTAATTTTGGTGGAAATTCTGAGCCTAAAAAGTCTGGAAAACGATAATGCATCAGGAGGTTTTGCCGATCGATCACGATCGATCGGCGATGACGCTGTCTCGGCCTTCATTGGGCGCCCGATCGATCGGCTCGTATGCCGTGATCGATCGGCGCTCCTGCTGTCAAACTCGCATAGCTTGGCCGATCGATCGGCTCGTATTGTGCGATCGATCGGCGATTGTTCTGCCTCTTTCCGCTATTTTGTAAATCTCTTAGCCGATCGATCAGCTAATTATGCCCGACTGATCGGCGATAGATCTGCTCTTCATCTTCGATTCTCTTTCGCTCCAGATTGCTCCGTTTTGTGTGCTTTTTCATCTCGATTTTTGACCCTTTGCTTAAATCACCTGTACACTCACAAAACTCATCAAATCACATAAACATGAGGAATTTAACAACAATTCAAGCCTGAATTTACGATATATGAGTGAGTATTTTGCTCGCTCATCAACATTCTACCTTTGGGAAATTGTTTATCAGATGGCTGGAAATCCATTCTGAGTTTACGGACCTTGTATTTCTTTTCATTCACACTTTTCTATTTCATTGATTACCTTGATTATTTATTCATTAACAGATTTTGATTACATTCGTCGACACAGTATACTGAAGTTAGAAGCTTTGAGGATAAATTTTTTTTGACTATCTCAAAGGGCTTGTGTATCTATTGGTTACTACAAGAATATCTCTTATGCGTCACAAACAAGAACTGACATCTTTTTTCCTTTTTTGCCCTTCCCAGCCATAACCATCCTTTTCTAGCTATATGAAACAATTTTGGCTTGTAAATTTATTTTTATGGATATTTATTAGGTCGTACAGTGATACATAAGCGCTTGCTTTTACCCAATAAGAAAGGCAACTTTTTAGAAATGGCCCTTGAACTCTTCTACTTGTCAAATTTAAATATTGAAGTTTCAAAATCCATGCAATTTTTGCCGAAAAACAAAAAGAATTTTGAAAAATCCAATCCGTGCAATTTTTCGCTTCTTCTGCACAACCAGATTAGAGCAGGTCACGTGGTCATCTCCTCAGGTTCTGGTGAAATCACTCAAGGCATCAGTTAATGGCACCATTGATATCACGTGGTCATCTCCTCCGGTTCTGGTTTTGATGAGACCGAAGATGCTTGAAGACGAGGTAGACGAAGATGGCGATGTTGAGACACTCATTGTAGGGGGCACAATTATGCTGTATTTGTTCTTGTCTTTGTCGTTCTGATGATCCTCCATTGTTTTCTTTCTCTGCAAAACCCTAGAAATTCTTCGGGTTCATTTCTTCTCCAAATTTCAACTTCAACTTCAACTACTTGTTCGTCGTCTTCGATTAATTTGCAAGTCATATCTCTCTGCAAAACAACAACTACTATTGTGTTTTGTTGCCGGATCTGTGCCCGATTTGGGTTGTTGCCCACCCAACTCGTTAGGAGTTTCAACCTGGAAGTAACTTTGTTAGCATATCATAAATGGCCCTTCTATTAGATTGTATAAGAGAAATACACAGTATCAGTTAAGTTTTAGGAAAAAAAAAGTAAGATCTTTTTGGGAAAGATAAACAATTTTTATAAAAAAAATAAAATTTTACTTGCCATTTAAATTTGTAAATCACAATTCGTGTAACATATCATGTTCGTATTGTATTATAAAAAGAAATTTGATTAGACACAAAACATGACTCGTTCATTAATTGTATCTGAAGATAAGATCAACACACGACCTGTTAATACACAGAAAAAATTACTGTCGTAATAAGTTATTAAGTCATGCGAAGCCACGAACTCAATTCAAGCCAATTTAATTTAATAAATGAGTCTTAATGGGTTAGGTCGTTTGACTCGCAGATTCGGGAGAAACTCTAGGCCGGATACCCTAATTAACAATTTAATCGGTTAATCCCAAATGCTGAAAAATTTTCCTAAAGAAAAAAAAAAGAGTAAATGATGTGTCGTTCTTACAATAATGAAAACGACATACTGCTTTTATGAAAAAAAATGTATTGTCGTTTGATAGAAAAACGGCTCTAAAAATATGTTGTTTTATGATACAAAGTGCAAACTATAAATGCTATATCTTGTGTTTTACAACATCTAGGTGACTTGCGGCCCAGACTATAAAATATTTTGTCGTTTAATAGAAAATGACTAGAAAAAAATTACAGTCGTTTATGCGTAAAAACTTAATGTCGTCTAACTCTAGTAAAATAATATCGTTTTCTTCGATACAAACTCCTAACATTACCTTACTTTCTTAACTGGCATGTCACATGTTTAATGCCTCTCGTTTCCTTTCATTATTTCCATCATTTAGGTTCTAAAAACTCGTTGTGGTTCCTTCAAACAAAACGACACATTGTTTCTCTCAAGATAACAATCCGCAAAGATGAAAACAGCCCCGTGTAAAGCAGTTGCCTTTGCTTGTCGTTTATAATATGGAATCTTCGTGAAGAAGAGCGAGAGAGAGAGAGAGAGAGAGAGAGAGAGAGAGAGAGAGAGAGAGAGAGAGAGAGAGAGAGAGAGAGAGAGAGAGAGAGAGAGAGAGAGAGAGACTTTTGAGTATATAGCTAGGTCCAATATTGTTCGATCACTTTTACTTAATGGGATTCTTTTTTTTTTTTTTTGAATTATGTATTTGGACGGAGTGATGCAAGAAAAAATTGATTAATTTGCAATCATCGAATTAGGATGTTACAGTCAGGCTGACATATATGACTTCTCTTTTGAAAAATAACTTACAGATAGAGTTTGAACTACGAATTTTACGAGGGTGATTCTAGTTTGCTTGATTGGTGAACAAATATTTCGTAGTGGAGCTGATCTGTGTACACATAAAAATCATAAAATTTTTTAACAATCTTTTATTTTATTATATTTTATCATAATTATTTCACGGTAAAGTAACTTTGTAAGGCTTGTTGGAGCTTCAAATGAGTCCCTAAGACTTATTATAATATATTATATGTTCAAATACTCATTTGGGATAAACAAAATTTGCTAAAGTCACTTCGGAGCCAAAAAAATCCTTTTAAAAGGCTCGATTTTAGCAGAACTAGTTCCAATGACTTTGTTTCCGTGCGAAGTTACTTTTTAAGGATTATTGGAGTACCAAATGAGTTCTTAAGACTTATTATAATATATTATATATTTAAATACTAATTTGGAATCAAAACAAATTTGCTAGAGTCATTTCAGAGCAAAAAAATCCCTTTAAAAGCTCGATTTCAACAAAACTAGTTCTATTTATTTCATTTCACCGCGAAGTGGCTTTTTAAGGCTTTTTGGAGCTCCAAATAAGTCCCTAAGACTTATTATAATATATTATATGCTCCAAGACTCATTTGGGATCAAAACTAATTTTCTAGAGTCACTTCGGAGCCTAAAAAGCCCGTTAAAGGCTCGATTTTGACAAAACTAGCCCTAAAGACTTTGTTTCACCGCGAAGTGACTTTTTAAGGTTTGTTGGATCTCTAAATGAGTCCATAAGACTTATTATAATATGTTATATTCAAATACCCATTTGGGATAAAATTTTTTGCTAGAGTCACTTCTGAGCCAAAAAAATCCCTTTATAGGCTCGATTTTAGCAAAACTAGTTCCAATAACTTTGCTTAAGCGCGATATGACATTTTAACGCTTGTTGGAGCTCAAAATGAGTCATGTTCAAATACTCAATTGCGATCAGAACAAATTTACTAGAGTCACTTCAGAGCCAAAAAAGCCTTTTAATGGCTTGATTTAGGCTAAACTAGTTCCAATAACTTTGTTTTAACGTAAAGTGAATTTTTAAGGCTAGTTGGACCTCCAAATGAGTCCCTATGACATATATAATATATTATATATTCAAATACTCATTTGGGATTAAAATAAAATTGCTAGAGTCACTTCCGGACAAAAAAAAAAGCCTTTTAAAGGCTTGATTTCGCCAAAACTAATTCCAATAAGTGATGTTTTAAGGCTTGTTGGAGATCCAAATTAGTATCCATGGCTTATTATAATATATTAAATGTTCAAATACTTATTTGGGATCAAAACAAATTTGCTAGAATAACTTCAGAGCCAGAAAAGCCCGTTATAGGCTCGATTTTGGCAAAACTAGTTCCAACGACTTTGTTTCAGTGCGAAGTGACTTTTTAAGGATTTTTAAAGGTCCAAATGAGTCCCTTAGACTTATTATATTATATTATATATTTAAATACTCAATTTGGATAAAAAAAAATTGCTAGTGTCACTTCAGACCCAAAATAGCCCTTTAAAGGCTCGATTTCGGCTAAACTAGTTCTAAGACCTTGTTTCTCCGCGAAGTGATATTCTAAGGCTTATTGTAGCTCTAAACGAGTCCCTAAGACTTAATACTATATAGTATATGTTTAAATACTAATTAGGGATTAAAAAAAAAACTTTCTAGAGTCACTTCAGAGCCAAAATGCCTTTAAAGGCTCCATTTCAGCAAAACTAGGTCCAATAACTTAGTTTAAGCACGGTGTGACTTTTTAACGCTTGTTGGAGCTCCAAATGAGTCCCTAAGACTTACTATAACATATTATATGTTCAATTAGTAATTTGGGATAAAAAAAATTGCTAAAGAAACTTCAGAGCCAAAAAAGCCCTTTAAACGCTCGATTTCGGCAAAACTAGTTCTAATGACTTTGTATCACTGCGAAGTGACTTTTTAAGGCTTGTTTGATCTCCAAATGATTCCTTAAGACTTATTATAATATATTGTATGTTAAAATACTCATTTGGGATCAAAACAAATTTGCTACTATCCCTTGGGAGCCAAAAAAGAAATTTAAAGGCTCGATTTCAGCAAAACTAGTTCCAATGAATTTGTTTAGCGCGAATTGATTTGTAAGGCTTGTTGGAGCTCCAAATGAGTCCATATGACTTATATAATATATTATATAATTAAATACTAATTTGGGATCCAAAAAAATTTGCTAGAGCCAATTAAGAAACGAAAAAGGCCTGTAAAGGCTCGATTTCGGCATAATTAGTTCTCATGATTTTGTTTCACTGCAAAATGACTTTTTAAGGCTTGTTGGAGCTTCAAATATGTCCCTAAGACTTATTATAATACATTATATCTTCAAATAGTCATTTGGGATAAAAATAAGGGTTTTTTTGCAGCTATGGCCCCTCAACTTGGCATGTTTGACAATTTGGCACCCCTTCTTTTTTTTTTTAGCATTAACCCCCTTGAATTTAAAAATCGTTGCATTTAGCCTCAAATTGAAAACATCCGTCAAAAATTGGACGGAATATGCCCCCAAATAAGCTATCACGTGTGAAGTATGTGACAAATTTCGTTAAATTTTGGACGGACGTTTTCAATTTAAGGCTAAATGCAACGATTTTTAAATTCAGGGAGGTTAATGTCAAAAAACAAAGAAGGGGTGCCAAAGTATAGAAACCCGATAAGTTGAGGGGCCATAGGTGCAAAAAACCCTAAAATAAATTTGCTAGAGGCACTTCGGAGCCAGAAAAGTCCTTTAAAGGCTAGATTTCGGCAAAACTAGTTCCAATGACGTTTTTTTAGTGCGATGTGAATTTTTAAGGCTTGTTGGAGCTCCAAATGAGTCCCTAAGACTTAACATAATATAATATATGTTTAAATAGTAATTTGGAATAAAAAAATTGCTAGAGACACTTAGGAGCCAAAAAACCCCTTTAAATGCTCGATTTTGGCAAAATTAGTTCTAATGACTTTGTTTCACCTTTTTAAGGCTTTTTGGACCTCGAAATGAGTCTCTAAGACTTCTTATAATATATTATATATTCAAATACTCATTTGGGATCAAAACGAATTTGCTAGAGTCACTTCGAAGCTACAAAAGCCCTTTAAATGCCCGATTTTGTGAAAACTAGTTGCAATAAATTTGTTTCAGCGCGAAGTGACTTTTTACAGATTGTTGAAGCTCCAAAAAAAGCTCTTAAGACTTATTATAATATATCATATGTTCAAATGCTCTTTTGGTATTAAAAAAAAATTTGCTAGTGTCACTTCGGAGCCAAAAAAGCCCTTTAAAGGCTCGATTTTCGCAAAACCTATTCTAATTACTTTGTTTCACTACGAAGTGATTTTTATAGACTTGTTGGATCTCCAAATGAGTCGACCAAACTTCCTGCTCAAATAGAATTTGATCAAACCGAGTTCACCACTCTGTTTAAGAGGTCGAAAAAAAGCCCGAGAGCTTACTTACCTAAATTAGCCGGAAAGTTGACCTGTCAACATCTTAGTCAACGTCGATCAACGGCAGCCGGCGGTGGCGGATACGACGAGCGAAGGTTGGGCTTTGAAGCTCTCGACTCCCCGAACACCGTGGTAGTCGCCGTTTTCCCAAACTCGTCCTGAGGTGACTGGGATCTACGCCGAATTTTCAAAAATCCCATTTTTTGGTGAAGCTCCGGCGACAGCCTTCGCTGCCGAATTTGACCACCATAATTTTCAGTCTTTTAGTACCCTTCACAAGAAATTCAATTCAATAAGAATCGCGTCAATCGGAGTTCGGACGGAAAAGTTACGGCTCGTTAAAGTCCTGGCGACCAAAAACTCTGTTGTGGTTTTCTCTGACTTTGCCTTCGATTTTCGGCAAGCCACGGCGTCCCCTAGGTCGTACAGTGGGTCCTCGATGTTCCCTGCCACTTGCACTTCGATTCTCCGATGGTGTTTCACGCCAGCTCTAGCTATGATGGCCGAAAAACGTTCACAAAAATGGCACGGTGGAGGGGCGGTTTTGATGGCTTATGTGGGGGGAAGACCAACGGGAAGAGAGTAGAAGGGGAGAGTGAGAGGAGTTGGCACAAGGGGCTGATATAGTTCCTAGAAATTGTGTTTTTAACCCCCACATACTTATAAATTTTACAAAACCTCCACACAAATCAACTTTACATTACAAATTAATCCAAAAGAAAAATATTGGGCTTTACACTCTAGGATATTTGTTTTCATCCCAAATTAGTATTTGACTATATAATATATTATAACATGTCTTAAGAACTCATTTCGAGCTCCAACAAGCCTTAAAAAGTCACTTCGCGCTGAAACAAAGTCAGTGGAACTAGTTTTGCCGAAATGGAGCCTTTAAGAGCTTTTTTTGTCTCCGAAGTGACTCAAGAAATTTTTTTTTTGATCCCAAATGAGTACTTGAACGTATAATATATTTTAATATGTCTTAGGGACTCATTTGGAGCTCAAAAAATCCTTAAAAAGTCATTTCGCGATTAAATAAAGTCATTAGAACTAGTTTTTCGAAAGTCGAGCCTTTAAAGGACTTTTTTTTGCTCCAAAATGACTCTAGCAAATTTGTTTTGATTCCAAATGAGTATTTAAAAAAAACACATATTATAATAAGTCTTAGAGACTCATTCTAAGCTCCAACAAGACTTAAAAACTCATTTCACGATAAAATAGAGTCATTAGAACTAGTTTTGCCGAAATCGAGACTTTAAAGGGCTTTTTTTGCTCCGAAGTGACTCTAGCAAATTTTTTTTATCCCAAATGAGTATTTGAAAATATAATATATTGTAATAAGTCTTAGTGACTCATTTAGTGCTCCAACAAACTTTAAAAAGTAACTTCGCGTTGAAAAAAAGTCACAGGAATTAGTTCTGCCGAAATCAAGCTTTTTCTTGCTCCGAAGTGATTCTAGCAAATTTGTTATGGTCCCAAACAAGTAATTGAACATATAATATATTATAATAAGTCTTAGAGACTCATTTGGAGTTACAACTAGCCTTAAAAAGTCACTTCGCGATGAAACAACGTCATTAGAACTAGCAAAATCTAGCTTTAAAGGGCTTTTTTGGCTTTGAAGTGACTCTAACATATTTGTTTTAATTCTAAATGATTATTGAACATATAATAGATTATAATAAGTCTCGAGGACTCATTTAAAGCTCCAAAAAGCCTTAAAAAGTCAATTTCGCGCTGAAACAAAGTTATTTGAACTAGTTTTGCCGAAATCGAGCTTTTAAAAGACTTTTTTTTGGCTCCGAAGTGACTGTAGTTGATAAGCGAGCAAAATACTCACTCATATATCTCAAGCTTAAATTATTGTTAAAATCCTTAATTTTATGTGATTTGATGAGTTTTGTGAGTGTACAGGTGATTTAAGCAAAGGTTCAAAAATCGAGATGAAAAAGCACACAAAACGAAGCAATTTGGTGCGAAAGAGAATCGAGGATGAAAGACAGAGCCATCGCCAATCGGTCGGGCATAATTAGCCGATCGATTGGCTAAGAGATTTACAAAATAGCGAAAAAAGGCAGAACGATGGGCAATACCAGCCGATCGATCGCCTAAGCAATGCAAGTTTCACAGTGGCAGCACCGATCGATCGCAGTATACGAGCCGATTGATCGGGAGCCCAATATAGGCCGAGACAGTGTCATCGCCGATCGATCGTGGGACTCATCCGATCGATCGGGAAAACCCCCTAATTCTGTACGGTGTCGTTTTCCAGACTTTTTAGGCTCCGAATATCCACCAAAATTAGGTCAAAACTATGTGTTCTATAAATAGAACATAGTTTGGACGAAAAAAAAAATCTGAGGGAGAAAAAAACTCAAAGTCTCACGAAGAAACTCAAGAAGAAGAAGAACAAGCTGTTACGTGAAGAAAAAGTCTCAAGAAGTTATCGAAGACTAGTCGACTTAGAGTTTATTCTAGTTCTTTATTTTTTATCTCTTCTTCTATCATTTTTCTGGTTATGAACATGAACTCTATTGTTTATTTTGATTCATTGTTAGCCATGAGAGGCTAAATCTCTCACTAGGAGAGATTAGCCAAACTTGATGTCGAATTTATTCGATTTTCATCAATAAATCTCTGCAATATTCAATTTATATGCTTATGTTCTTATTGGTTGAATTTATTTTCTATTTGCAATAGCGAAATTGGGTAGGAAAATTAGGTTTAATTGGATTAAACTCGGGAGAGGCAATTTGATAGAATCGGGAATAATAAGAACAGAGCTTGGACACCATAAGGACCGGGAGGTGATTGGTTGTCTAGGTAGTCGAATAGTAAATCGTAAGGACTGGGAGGTGATCGATTTAGGATTCTAGGAATCACGCTTGATGTATTTAATTCTTGTGAGCGGACGCGTGAGTTAGGATTAGACGCATAATTAGGTCAATAAGCGAGAGCTGTGATGTAATTTATAAATTCATAGACTAGCATAGAATTGATGAGTGTAGAGAGGAGTTAGTGAATAATTGAATAAAAGAGATGTCAAGGGAAGCTAATCGATCCTAGGTCTAGTTAATTGAGTTGATTAGTGAATTTGAGTTATTTATTTATTAATTACATTTATTGTTTTATTTATTTCATTCACTCACCAATTTTAAGTTATATTTTCTAAACAAAATAAGTCTTTACTAGTTGTAGTAATTAGATATTATTAGCCTTCAGTTCTTCGTGGGACGATATTCGGACTCACAATCCATTGTATTACTTGTCACGATCCGTACACTTACGGTTATAATTTGCGTGTGGAAAAGAGCGAACAAGTTTTTGGAGCACTCGCACTTCGCTGTGCTCTCGCCTTCCGAGCGCCGCATTCTCACAGCCCACGCCATGCGCTACTTCCTCGCCGGCTATCTCTCGCTCTTCCGAGGTTTGCCATTTTTCTTCTCAGTAGCCTCTTTGTTGTCGGCGCGTTCTGCTAGGCATTGGTTGTTTGTTTTGGAACTATTGCTGCAAGTTTGTTCCGAGGGGTAGGGAGTCGTAATTATTGTGCATCATTGTGATATCTAGCTTCGTTGGTGGTCGTATTTATTGGTTTTTTTTTTCTGCTTCTTTGCTGCGAATTTGATTTGGTTTGCTGTTATCTGTTGTGGTTTTTGCGGTCGGTTACTTGCTAATCTACTATGTCTAAGCGGAAGACTCGAGTGCCGTCGGAGATGATGTACCGACCCGTAGCAGTATTTTCCCAAGTGTTTGTGAATTCAGATGCTGAGAAACTCTACAAGCACTTTGTGCAGTCCGCACAACTGACTCACGTGGAGTGTGACTTCGCTCCTGAGTCCAGCGATAGTAATTTGCAGGATCAGATACACCAGCTCAGATGGCAACAGTTTTGTAATCAACCTTGAGCGGCGAATGTTGTAGTGGTTCGGGAATTCTACGCCAGCGCGCATTTAACAGACCTGGCAATGTCGTGTTCGTTCGCGGCAAAGACGTCTCCTTCAGCTTGGCAACCCTAAGGAGCGTTCTCAACCTCTCTACTGTGGCAAATGACGATTTTCATCGACTCTTACATGACAGTCCAGACTATGAGGCTCTCTTGCAGGAGATGGGTTTTCCAGGCTCCAATTGGTCTTATTCGGTCTCCAACTCAACTAAGCCACTTCATGTCCATGCCAATGCTCTCAACCACTTTGCTCATGCGTGGTACCATTTCATTCGCCACAATCTCATGCCGACCTCCCAACGATCGGAGATAACCACTGACCGAGCACTCCTCACATATTGTATCTGCTCCGGCCGCTCCATCGACGCAGCCACGATTATTAAAGACTCCATCTGCTATCAAACGAATTTAGGGCAACACCCAGCTACACTTACTCATCCAATCCTAATCACGTACTTATGTGCTCAGGTTGGTGTGCCGATGAGTGATGAAGAAATGACTCTGGGGCCGAAGAAGTTCAACCATGACAATTTGATGCGATTCGAACAGTG
Organism: Boehmeria nivea var. tenacissima; assembly: GCA_018132145.1. Lineage (NCBI taxonomy): Eukaryota > Viridiplantae > Streptophyta > Magnoliopsida > Rosales > Urticaceae > Boehmeria > Boehmeria nivea. The sequence goes on along the minus strand of CM030875.1, from coordinate 6,290,916 downwards.
GCCCGGCGGTACACCCGACAAAGACAGGATGGGTTTTATGCTTTTTCCCAATCAACCTCCACCAACGCCACCATCCGCAGCTCCATTGCGAATTCGGCATATGAACCTGATTCCTACACAGAACATCGATGCCGGCGTCGATGAGGATCGGGAGCACCGACAAGCGGCGCGCTGATAGCGTTGACAACCCCAGCCCAACGAGGGCTTTTCCTCTAGTGCCTAACCATCCGCGCCCCAGTCACTCGACTCCATCGCCGCAATGATGGCTCAGGGTTTCGAGAACTTGCAGTTAGCGTAGGAGAATTTGCAGTTGGGTCAGAACTGCCTCCTTCGTCGTGTTTCCGACATGCAGCAACGTCAGTACCACCTTGCCTAGCACGTGCACAACCTTGAGGTGGAACTACAGCACCAACCGTGGGAGCTCTTCCTCGAGTACCTCTTGCAGACGTACCGCAGCCCTTCCCTGGAGTGACCCGACGATGGGTGGGATTCTTGGCCTGAATAGGCTCCTTCCACCGCTTTATTTGAGACAGTGAAGACACTGTCTATTTCAAGTTTGGGGGGAGTGTCTTCCATTACATGGCAGGGCCACAGTGACCAGAGCGAGAGGAGTTCACCATTCTATCCTTACTTTCCATTAGCTATTATTTCAATTATTGTTGAACTATTTCATTTTCGTTTACTTTATTTTAGGTTGTTTAGGTTTATTTTGAGTTAGTTTTTTTTCATTATGCATATTTAAAAAAGATTGCTATTGTATGCATTCTAACAAAGCGTTTAGTGTTTCTTTTACTTGTACAATGGCGTGATTCGATGATGAGAACTGGCACGAAGTCGAGTCCTGCATTGTGTCGTAAGTTTCTCCCCTTCTGTGAGTATGACATTGATAGTAAACTTAGGATTTGGCGATTTCACCTTCTATGCACGTAATTGTCTTCTCTTGAAATTCGATTGATGAATATATGCAATAGAAGTTCTTCTTGATAATACTTGCTTGAGATCTCTAGAATCTAACTTAAGTAGCTTCTCGGGACGAAATCCTAGTGACAAGAACTTGAGGAAATAATTAAGGCCATCTTTTGGACCGTTTGAGCCTAAATAGCACACCGTTGACAATATATCTTTCAACCCAATTTTTGAGCCTATAATCACCATTTTACTTCATATTTTACCAACCCGTGACATTTACACACGCACTAGTCTTACACTATCCACAACCACCCTTGTTCACCTAGACTGCAGTGCTTAATTTCGTATGATGAGGAGTGAATATGTTAAAAATTTTGATCCTTAAACCCAATTTAGTTACCCGTATCCACAATAAAAATATTGGATCACCTTTAAAAAAAAAAAAGGAAGTTAAAAATAGATGTATCTAGTGTTTTAATTCAAAAGGGTAGCACAAACGAAGTTTAGGGGAAGGGAGTTTATGTTGTTTTGGTGTTTTGGTAGTCGGTTGGAAGAATTGAAAGAAAAAAAAAAAAGAAGGTGTGAAAAAGATTCATGGTATTACCATAAAGTTATGAGTCTAGGTGAACTTCGAGCTTAAACATATCCTTCGACCTACCTTAGCCGAGGCCGTAACATTACAAGCCGAAAAGTCCTTTTGATCCTCAGTTACTTGTTGTCCAAATTATTGGAGATTAGCGACAAGGTTGGGCGTATGGTGATTCTCTTCGGTGTGAAACATTAAGTCTTCTTGAGTATGCAGCAGTCGATTGGATGAAAAAGGAGCCGCACACATACACACTTGAAAGGCCATTTCTGAGGTAAGCTTGATTTGTTAGAACTCTAGTTGGACGAGAGGACTTCGATACCACAAGGGAATCGGTGAAATGTCCCTGAGAACTATCCATGTCATGCAAGTCAAAGAAACCGGATGTTGAAGTTAGAATCATACGTTGCTTTGTTTTCAGTTTTAGGATTACTCATTCATTTATTCATCATTCATTCAATTATTCTTTCGTTCATTCATTTTTGAGATAGGAGTCATGCATTATAGAATTAAAAATCGTGCTTCATTGTTGCTTGAGGACAAGCAATGAGTTAAGTTTAGGGGTGTGATGAGCGAGCAAAATACTCACTCATATATCGCAAATTCAGGCTTGAATTATTGTTAAAATCCTCAAGTTTATGTGATTTGATGAGTTTTGTGAGTGTACAGATGATTTAAGCAAATGTTCAAAAATCAAGATGAAAAAGCACACAAAACGGAGCAATATGGTGTGAAAGAGAATCAAGGAAGAAAGGCAGAGCCATCGGCAATCGGTCGGGCATAATTAGTCGATCGATTGGCTAAGAGATTTACAAAATAGCGAAAAAAGGCAGAACAATCGCCGATTGGTCGCGCAATACCAGCCGATCAATCGCCCAAGCAATGCGAATTTCACAGTGACAGCACCGATCGATCGCGGTATACGAGCCAATCGATCGGGCGCCCAATATAGGCCGAGATAGCATCATCGCCGATCGATCGTGGGACTCAGCCGATCGATCGACAAAACCCCCTGATGCATTACGGCGTCGTTTTCCGGACTTATTAGGCTCCGAATTTCCACCAAAATTAGGTCAAAACTATGTGCTCTATAAATAGAGCATAGTTTGGACGAAAAAAAAAAGCTTGAGGGAGAAAAAAACTCAAAGTCTCACGAAGAAACTCAAGAAACTCAAGAAGAAGAAGAACAAGCTGTAACGTGGAGAAGAAGACTCAAGAAGCTGTTGAAGACTAGTTGTTGCAAAAATATTTACTATGCTTGCAAGTGCACAAATCGCTCAAGTAATAAAGTGGACTAAAAGAGTCCGGATATCGTACCCACGAGGATTGACGTTAAGAATAAAGACTAGCTATTTCGATTCAATATCCTCTTTTATCTAGGCGATCAAATTCGAGTATAACGAGAAATTAAAATAAAATAAATTGAAATATTAAACTAAAATAAACAAGAATAACAAGCTAATGAATTAAAGACAAAAATCAATAAGAAGAACGATGCTAGGGTTTCGATTTCACTCAATTACAATGTTATTTCTCCATATTAGTATGCGTTAATCCTAATTCATCAATTTCGCTAACCTAGAGCAATGTATTATCTCTATATCCTCTCTCGAGTGCCGAATAAAGAATGTGCAAGTGTATCCAAGCCTATATCTCTATACGACCCGTTAACCATACCTTCATTAAGTTCTACTCTAGAGATAATCTAAGAATTTCACCTCTCGATTTCACAACTCAAATTATCTCGGCTACTTAAGCGATGCTTATCTCTCGATCTCACACCGACATAAGCTATTCTACCCGATTCCTGACCACTCAAATGTTTCCCTCTCGAGTAATAATCCTTACAATCTAGATACAATCAATTCAATTGACAATAAATTCATAGACAAACCATTGACAAAGCAAAATTGATTCAATTAAACCGAATAGAATTAACGAACAATATTGATGAACTTGAATTAAACACACTAAAATTTGAAATAACAATCAATAATTGAGATCCATCTACACCTTAATAAATAAAAGAACTAGTCACACACGATATGGACTACAATCTCAAATAACAATAATGAAAGAAGAAAAAGTAGAGAAGGAAGTGATAGCTCGAGCGACGAGACGGCTTGAAGAATGGCTCCAATTGCTCTCGTAGATGCTCTAAGTCCAATGGAAGATGCCTCCTTTTAGTCTTCAATGTCTTCTTTATAGTTGTAGGTCAAATTAGGGTAATCTTGAACTTTTTCGGAGTGTTTGGGGCTTTTTCGCAATGTCTGCAGCCAAAATCGGAAGTAGCGCCGCGGTCCCCAGAGGCTGCGCGCGCTGATTTTCAAATGAGCATATCTTCTTCGTTACTTATCAGAATCACGCATATGATATGCCGTTGGAAAGCTCTTTCAAAGATATTTAATTTAATAAGCAATATACTGTATAAAAATTTCAGAAATCTTCGCGTGATTTTGTCCCAAATTGAAGCCTTCTTTTTCCTCAACTCAAATTGCTCCGAATTTTCTTATTTTTTGTTTCATTTGCTCTCATTTCTCCCAGTTAACCTATATATCAAATAAATAACCAGTAAAAACAAAAACTCAAAGTGTTTTGACATAAATTTAGGAGTAATTACACGCTAAAAATAGGTAAATTTACGATCTATCAAATACCCCCACACTTAGATTTTGCTAGTCCTCGAGCAAAACATCTAAACCAAACTAAACATAATTAGAATACGACTCTCTAAACTCTCAAACACAGTGCTCAAGTAACGGTTCATGCATGGGTGCCTCAAGTTAACAACATATAACTTTGAAAAAAAGGTAGACCAATTGTAGAATGAAATCAAGCTCCACATAAGTGTCAATTCTCAATCACTTTCATGTTTTCTCTCACTTATAGTCTCTCATGTGTGTGTGTTTAGCCAATCACCCAATCACTTTTAATCTTTCACCCTGAATCAATTTCATGCAGACGAGAATTAATGATGTATAATATAGTTCATTATTCCATAAGCTCGCCCTAGGCTCTCTCTCCACTAATGTAAGTCACTATCACGATCACGGGTCGGTAGGTTTTTAATAGCTTGTAATGTAAGGCCTCGGCCAAGGTATGTCATTTGGATATTGGTGAGTTAAACACCTTAAGCACATTAATCACCTCACTTTCTACTTTCTTCTCACCCGTTGGTCGACTTTACTTTTGTCATATGTCACTATCACCAAGTTCTTTTCTTCTTTTTTTTTTTCACACTTGGCTTCTTTTCTTTTTTTTTTTCAACTTTTATTCATGAGACATAGCTCACTTTTTCATATTTTTATTTTCTACTTGCCAAATGTTACATTTTTATAAATATGTTTCGGTGCTAATGACTATTTTACACTTCTCATCCCTTCATTTGGTTTGCAATTAATGTGCTTACGGTCTAAGGGTTAAGACTTGGTTTTTCATTTACGTCTCGGCTTGAGTCAGGTGACAACAAACAATTGGTTATATCAATTTAAGCTCAAAGTGGGTGACTAAGGATATATTATTATGAACGGGTAGGCTAGAAAGGCTCAAACGGTTGAAAGATGGCCTACGTCATTTCCCCTAATGTGTGTGACCTATGATTTCGCTTCAAGAGAGCTTTCAGACAAGTTCTAGAAGAATGTAATCTACAACAAATTTTCTCCAAGGGTTTGGACTATTAGGTCATGGCTATGTGATTAATATGTTGTGAGAAAACTAAAGCAAGATGAACAATCAAGCTCCCAATTATCTAACAAATGCAAATACCATCAAACACGCACAATTAGTCATCATGATTTTTTTTAAAGATTGTTGTTTCCTATCATCGGCTATACTTACCAAAACAATCACACCATTGTAAAGAGAGTTCCTAATCTAATGACACAAACTAATCAAAAATAAATTCAAACAACCTAAGAAAGCAGTAAATAAGACTAAGAAAGCAACTAACTAAAATGTAAAATAAAGATAAATCCAAGGAAATTTTCCCCCACACTTAAAATCTACATTGTCCTCAATTCAATAAACACAAGTAGGTTAGAAATACTTCCTGGATGGGTACCGCCTATCGAAGTGAATGCATCGTGGAGTCGCCAAATATGTAGACGACGTCTTCTTGATGGAGCAATGGTTATGATGTCGCGGCTAGATCATCAAAGAGTGGCGTCCTCCCGTAGTAAGTGTCATACAACACGTCCCACGGCTCTAGATTATATACGCCCTCAAGTTTGGCGAAATTTAGCTTTACATTGGACGTGTGTGCATGGGAACTACTCTTGGATGGATGTTCTTGGGAGGCTTCAAAGACTGATCCGAATGATGGTGGAGAGGGTGCTAGCCACATTAGATCTTCATATGAATATTCCTTCACGAACGGTGGCGGCATGATGATGTGAATCTCGAGAGGGGATGATTCGTTGAGTGATTCATTGTTTTCTAGCAAAGCTTTTGTCTCCTCTTCACTTGAATTACTATCATATACTATTTCACAGCTAAACTCTTCATTGCTTTTGTAGCAGCCCATTTGCAGGCTCGAGGGTGCTAGACACCTAGCCGAGTTGTTTGCTTCTTCCGTAAAATGAAGATAAGCCTTTGGAGGATTCCATAATTGATAGTCATATCCGGCTATTTCTGCTAATTGAAAACTGGCTTCGTCCGCGGTTAAATCATAGAGAGAGGTGGTACCAGTTCCTCCTTCCACCCAAGTTCTTGTTGCGGTAGTAAGCCCATCTAGAAAGTTGAGTACTTGACCTTCCCGTGCGAAACTATGGTTGGGAAAATTTCGGAGATTGACTTGATATCTCTCCCAAGCAATGTAATATGGTTCATCGACCCCTTGCACAAACTGGAGGATCACTTGTTGATCCCTTGTCATTGAGCACTTGTAGTATCTTGTTCCACTTGTGCTTTAGAAACCCTATGACCAAAAAAAAAATTAAGACAATATAAAATAAATACCTAGAGTAAGATTAGATTTATCTTCACAATATTAGCCTAATTCTTAGTTGTACAATCCCCCGGCAACGGCGCCAAAAACTGTTGCGAAAATATTTACTATGCTTGCAAGTGCACAAATCGCTCAAGTAATAAAGTGGACTAAAAGAGTTCGGATATCGTACCCACGAGGATTGACGTTAAGAATAAAGACTAGCTATTTCGATTCAATATCCTATTTTATCTAGGCGATCAAATTCGAGCATAACGAGAAATTAAAATAAACTAAATTGAAATATTGAACTAAAATAAACAAGAATAACAAGCTAATGAATTAAAGACAAAAATCAATAAGAAGAACGATGCTAGGGTTTCGATTTCACTCAATTACGATGTTATTTCTCCATATTAGTATGTGTTAATCCTAATTCATCAATTTCGCTAACCTAGAGCAATGTATTATCTCTATACCCTCTCTCGAGTGCCGCATAAAGAATGTGCAAGTGTCCCCAAGCCTATATCTCTATACGACCCGTTAGCCATACCTTCATTAAGTTCTACTCTAGAGATAATCTAAGAATTTCACCTCTCGATTTCACAACTCAAATTATCTCGGCTACCTAAGCGATGCTTATCTCTCGATCTCACACCGACATAAGCTATTCTACCCGATTCCTGACCACTCGAATGTTTCCCTCTCGAGTAATAATCCTTACAATCTAGATACAATCAATTCAATTGACAATAAATTCATAGACAAACCATTGACAAAGCAAAATTGATTCAATTAAACCCGAATAGAATAAACGAACAATATTGATGAACTTAAATTAAACACACTAAACTTTGAAATAACAATCAATAATTGAGATCTATCTACACCCTAATAAATAAAAGAACTAGTCACACACGATGTGGACTACAATCTCAAATAACAATAATGAAAGAAGAAAAAGTAGAGAAGGAAGTGATAGCTCGAGCGACGAGACGGCTTGAAGAATGGCTCCAATTGCTCTTGTAGATGCTCTAACTCCAATGGAAGATGCCTCCTTTTAGTCTTCAATGTCCTCTTTATAGTTGTAGGTCAAATTAGGGTAATCTTGGACTTTTTCGGAGTGTTTGGGGCTTTTTCTCAATGTCTGCGGCTAAAATCGGAAGCAGCGCCGCGGCGCTTGTTTTGGGCACTGATTTTCAAATGAGCATATCTTCTTCGTTACTTATCAGAATCACGCTTATGATACGCCGTTGGAAAGCTCTTTCAAAGATCTTTAATTTAATATGCAATAGCTGTATAAAAAGTTCAGAAATCTTCACGTGATTTCGTCCCAAAGTGAAGCCTTCTTTTTCCTCAACTCAAATTGCTCCGAATTTTCTTGTTTTTTGTTTCATTTGCTCTCATTTCTCCCAGTTTACCTATATATCAAATAAATCACCAATAAAGACAAAAACTCAAAGTGTTTTGACATAAATTTAGGAGTAATTACATGCTAAAAATAGGTAAATTTACGATCTATCACTAGTCGACTTAGAGTTTATTCTACTCCTTTATTCTTTATCTCTTCTTCTATTATTTTTCTGAACATGAACTCTATTGTTTATTTTGATTCGTTGTTAGCCATGAGAGCCTAAATCTCTTACTAGGAGAGATTAGCCGAACTTGATGTTGAATTTATTTGATTTTCATTAATAAATCTCGACAATATTCAATTTCTATGCTTATGTTCTTGTTGGTTGAATTTATTTTCTATTTGCAATTAGGAAATTGGGTAGAATAATTAGATTTAATTGGATTAACTCGGGAGAGGCAATTTAATTGAATCGGAAATAATAATAACATAGCTTAGACGCCATAAGGACCGGGAGGTGACTGGTTGTCTAGGTAGTCGAATAGTAAATCGTAAGGACCGGAAGGTGATCGATTTATGATTCTAGGAATCGCACTTAATGTATTTAATTCTTGCGAGCAGATGTGTGAGTTAGGATTAGTCGCATAATTAGGTTAATAAGCGAGAGCTGCGATGTAATTCATATATTAAGTCTGAGTTACTCATTTAGAGCTCCAAGAAGCCATAAAAAATCACTTCGCGCTGAAACAAAGTCATTAGAACTAATTTTGCGGAACTCGAACCTTTAATGCACTTTTTTGGCTCCGAAGTAACTCTAGTAAATTTTTTTCAATCCCAAACGAGTTGTTGAACGTATAATATGCTATAATAATTCTTAGGGACTCATGGAGTACCAAGAAGCCTTAAAAAGTCATTCCGCGGTGAAACGAAGTCCTTATAACTAGTTTTTCTAAAATCGAGCTTTTAAAGAGCTATTTTAGCTCCGAAGTGAGTCTAGAAAGTTTGTTTTTGTCCCATATGAGTATTTCAACATATGATACATCATAATAAGTCTTAAAGACTCATTTGGATCACTAAAAAGCCTTAAAAAGTCACTTCGCACTGAACCCAAGTTATTGGAATTAGCTTTGCCAAAATTGAGCCTTTAAAGGGCTTTTTCTTGCTCCGAAGTGACTCTAGCAAATTTTTTTTCGGTCCCAAATGGGTATTTTAACATATAATATTTTATAATAAGTTTTAGGGACTTATTTGGAGCTTCAAAAAGCCTTAAAAAGCCACTTCGCGGTGAAACAAAGTCATTCAAACTAGTTTTGACGAAATAGAGCCTTTAAATGCTAGCAAAATTTGTTTTCATATAAGATATTATAATAAGTCATAGGGAGTCATTTGGAGCTCTAACAAGCGTTAAAAAGTCACTTTACGTTGAAAAAAAGTCATTGGAACTAGTTTTGCCGAAATCGAGCTTTTATTGGTCTTTTTGGGCTCCGACGTGACTCAAGAAATTTTTTTATCCCAAAGGAGCATTTGAACATATAATTTATTATAATAAGTCTTATGGACTCATTTGCAGCACCAACAAGTCTTAGAAAGTCACTTCGTTCTAAAACAAAGTCTTGGAACTAGTTTTCCCAAAATCGAGCCTTTAAAGGTCTTTTTTAGCTCTGAAGTGACTCTAGCAAATTTTTTTAACCCTAATGCATATATGAATATATATTATATTATAATAAGTCTTAGGGACTCATTAGGCGATCCAACAAGCCTTCAAAAATCACTTCGCGTTGAAACAAAGTCACTGGAACTAGTTTTGCATAACTCGAACCTTTAAAGCGCTTTTGTTTTGCTCCGAAGTGAATCTAGCGAATTTGTTTTGATTCCAAACAAGTATTTGAACATATAATATACTATAATAAGTCTAAGAGACTCATTTGTAGTGCCAAAAAGCCTTAAAAAGCCTATTCGCGGTGATACAAAATCATTAAAACTAGTCTTTCTGAAATCGAGGTTTTAAAGAGCTTTATTTTGCTCCGATGTAACTCTAGAAAATTTTGTTTAGTCCCAAATGATTATTATAACTTATAATGTATTATAATATGTCTTAAGGGCTCATTTGGATCTCCAAGAAGCCTTAAAAACTCACTTCGCGCTGAACTAAAATCATTGGAACTAGTTTTGCCGAAATCGAACTTTTGAAGGGCTTTTTTGGCTTCGAAGTGACCCTAGCATATTTTTTTTTATCCCAAATGAGTATTTGTACGTACAAGATATTATGAAAAGTCGTAAGGACTCTTTTAGAGCTTCTAGAAGCCCTAAAAAGTCACATCCCGTCGAAACAAAGTCATTGGAACTAGTTTTGCCGAAATCAAGCCTTTAACGGGCTTTTTAAGCTCCGATGTAACTCTACCAAATTTCTTTTTATCCCAAATAAGTATTGGAAAGTATAATATGTTATAATAAGTCTTAGAGACTCATTTAGGGTTCCAACGACCTTAAAAGGTCACTTCGCGGTGAAACAAACTCATTGGAACTAGCTTTGCCGAAATAGAGCCATTAAAGGGCTTTTTTGGCTCCAAAGTGAATCAACCAAAATTTTTTTTCATCCCAAATACATATTGGAACAAATAATAGATTATAATAACTTGTAGAGACTCATTTGGAGATCTAACAAGCCTTAAGAAGTCACTTTACGCTTAAAAAAAGTCATTGGAACTAGTTTTGCCGAAATCGGAACTTTAAAGGGCTTTTTTTTGGCTCCAATGTGGCTCTAGCAAATTTTGTTTGATACTAAATGAGTGTTTGAACATATAATATATTATAATAAGTATTAGGGACTCTTTGGAGCTCCAACAAGCCTTAAAAAGTCACTTCGTACTGAAACAAAGTCATTGGAACTAGTTTTGCCGAAATCGAACATTTAAAGGGCTATTTTGGCTCCGATACGAGTCTAGCAATTTTTTTTATCACCAATTGGTATTTGAACATATAATATATTATAGGATGTCATAGGACTGATTTAGAGTTCCAACAACCCTTTAAAAGTCACTTCACGGTGAAACTAGGTCAATCGAACTAGTTTAGTCAAAATCGAGCCTTTAAAGGGCTATTTGGGCTCCGAAGTGACTCTAGCCATTTTTTTTAATCCCAAATAAGTATTTGAACATATAATATGCTATTATAACTCTTAGGGACTCATTTGGAGCTTCAACAGTCCTTAAAAATTCATTCGGGCTGAAGCAAAGTCATTGAAACAAGTTTTGTCTAAATCGAGCCTTTAAAGGGCTTTTTTAGCTCCGAAGTGACTCTAGAAATTTTTTTTATCGCAAATGAGTATTTGAACATATAATATATTATAATACGTCTTAGGAACTTATTTGGAGCTCCAAAAAGCCTTAAAAGTTCACTTCCCGCTGAAACAAAATCATTGGAACTTGTTTTGCCGAAATTGAGGCTTTAAAGGGCTTTTTTGACTCCGAAGTGACTTTAGCAAATTGGTTTTGATCCCAAATAGGTATTTGATCATATAAAATACTATGATAAATATTATAGACTCGTTTATAGCTCCAACAAGCCTTAAAAAGTCATTTCGCGGTGAAACAAGGTCATTCAAACTAGTTTAGTCAAAATTGAGCCTTTAAAGGGCTATTTTTGCTCCAAAGTGACACTAGCAATTTGTTTTTTATTCTAAATGAGTATTTAAAAATATAATTTATTACAATAAGTCTTAGGGACTCATTTGCAGTTTCAACAATCATTAAAAAGTCACTTTGCGCAGAAACAAAGTCATTGGAACTAGTTTTGCCCAAATCGAGCCTTTAAAGAGCTTTTTTGGCTCTGAAGTGACACAAGCAAATTTAATTTCATCCCAAATGAGTATTTATACATATATTATATTATAATAAGTGTTACATACTCAATTAGAGCTCTAAAAAGCATTAAAAGTTCATTTCGTGCTGAAACAAAGTCATTGGAAGTAGTTCTTCCCAAATCGAGCCTTTAACGGGCTTTTTTTTGCTCCGAAGACTCTAGCAAATTTTTTTTTATCCCAAACGAGTATTTAAACATATAATATATTATAATAAATCTTAGGAACTCATTTAGAGCTCCAACAAGCCTTAAAAATTCACTTCGCGCTTAAACAAAGTCATTGGAACTAGTTTTTTCAAAATTGAGATTTTAAAGGGGTTTTTCACTCCGAAGTGACTCTAGCAAATTTTTTATGATCCGAAATTATGATTTGAACATATAATATATTATAGTAAGTCTTAGGGACTCATATGGAGTGCCAAGAAGCCTTAAAAAGTTACTTCAGGGTGAAACAAAGTCATTAGAGCTAATTTTTTCAGAAATCGAGCCCTTAAAGGGCTTTTTTGGGCTCTGAAATGACTCTTGGAAATTTTTTTTGGTCTCAAATAAGTATTTGAACATATAGTATATTATAATAAGTCTCACGAACTAATTTGGACCTCCAACAAGCCTTAAAAGGTCACTTCTCGATGAAACAAAGTAATTAGAACTAGTTTTGCTGAAATCGAGGCTTTAAAGGGCTTTTTTAGCTCTGAATTGACTCTATCAAATTTGTTTTGATCCTAAATCAGTATTTTCATATATAATATATTATAGTAAGTCTTAGGGACTCATTTGGCTATCCGAAAAGTCTTACGAAATTACATCGTGCTGAAATAAATTCATTGAAACTAGTTTTGCTGAAATCGAGCCTTTAAAGGGGTTTTTTGGATCCGAAGTGACTCTAGCAAATTTTTTTTCATCCCAAATGAGTATTTGAACATATAATATATTATATTAAGTTTTAGGGACTCATTTGGAGCTCCAACAAGTCATAAAAGGTAACTTCGCGCTGAAATAAACTCATTGGAACTAGTTTTGCCGAGATCAGGCCTTTAAAGGGCTTTTTTGGCTCCTAGTGACTCTAGCAAATTTGTTTTGATCCTAAATGAGTATTTGAACATATAATATATTATAATAAGCCTTAATGACTCATTTAGAGCTCCAACAAGTCTTAAAAAGTTACTTCGTGCTTAAAGAAAGTCATTGGAATTAGTTTTGTCGAAATTGAGCCGTTAAAGGGCTTTTTTCTACTCCAAAATGACTCTAGCAAATTTGTTTTTATCCTCAATGAGTATTTAAATATATAATATTTTATAATAAGTCTTAAGGACTAATTTGGAGCGCCAATAAGACTTAAAAAGTCACTTCGCGCAGAAACAAAGTCATTGCAAATACTTTTGCCGAAATAGATCATTTTAAGGGCTTTTTTTGGCTCCGAAGTAACTCTAGCAAATTTGTTTTGTTTTCAAAAGAGTATTTGAACATATAATATATTATAATAAGTCTAAAGAACTCATTTTTAGCTTTAACAATCCTTAAAAAGTCAATTCGCGATAAAACAAAGTCATTGGAACTAGTTTTGCTGAAATCGAGCCTTTAAAAGGCTTTTTTGTTTGTCGAAATCGAGCCTTGAAAGGGCTTTTGGCTTCGAAGTGACTCTAGCAAATTTATTTTGATCCCAAATGAGTATTTGAACATATAATATATTATAATAAGTCTTAATGACTCATTTGGAGCTCCAACAAGTCTTAAAAATTCACTTCGCGTTGAAACAAAGTTATTGGAACAAGTTTTGCTGAATCGAGTCTTTAAAGGGCTTTTTGTGCTCTGAAGTGACTCTAGCAAAACTTTTTTGATCCCAAAAGAGTACTTGAACATATAATATGTTATAATAAATCTTAGGGACTCATTTTGAGCGCCAAGAAGCCTTAAAATGTCACTTCGTGGTGAAACAAAATCAATAGAACTAGTTTTTTTAAAATCTAGCCTTTAATGGGCTTTTTCGGCTCCAAAGTGCCTCCAACAAATTTGTTTTGTTTCCAAATGAGTATTTGAATATATAACATATTATAATAGACCTTAAGAACTCATTCAGAGCTCCAACAAGAGGTAAGAATTCACTTCGCGGTAAAATAAAGTCATTAGAATTAGTTTTGCCAAATTCGAGACTTTAAAGGTCTTTTTTGGCTCCGAAGTGACTTTAGTAAATTTGTTTTGGTCCCAAATGAGTATCTAAACATGTGATATATTATAATAAATCTTAAGGACTCATTTAGAGCTCCAACAAGCCTTAAAAAGTCACTTTGCGATGAAACAAAGTCATTAGAACTAGTTTTGCCGAAATCGAGCCTTTAGAGAGCTTTTTTGGCTCCGAATTGACTCTAACAAATTTGTTTTGATCCCAATTGAGTATTTGAAAATATTAAATATTATATTAAATCTTAAGGACTCATTTTGAGATCCAAAAAGCCTTTAAAAGTTACTTCGTGCTGAAACAAAGTCATTGGAAGTAGTTTTGCCAAAATCGAGCCTGTAAAGGGCTTTTTTTGGCTTCGAAGTGACTCTAGAAGATTTGTTATGATCGCAAATGAGTATTTGAACATTTCCTATATTATAATAAGTCTTAGGGACTCATTTGGAGCTCCAACAAGCCTTAAAAATTCACTTCGTGCTTAAACAAAGTCATTGGAACTAGTTTTGTCGAAATAGAGCCTTTAAAAAGCATTTTTTGCTCTGAAGTGGCTCTATAAATTGTTTTTTGATCTCAAATTAGTATTTGAATATATAATATATTGTATTAAGTCTTAGGACTCGTTTAGAGCTCTAATAAGCCTTAAAATATCACTTCGCGGGGAAACAAGGTCATTAGCACTAATTTAGCCAAAATCGATCCTTTAAAGGGCTATTTTGGGTCCAAAGTGACACTAGCAATTTCTTGATCTAAATTGTTTATTTAAATATATAATATATTATAATAAGTCTAAGGGACTCATTTGGACCTTTAACAATCCTTAAAAAGCCACTTCGCGCTGAAACAAAGTCATTGTAAGTAGTTTTGCCGAAGCTAAGCCTTTAAAGGGCTTCTTTGGCTCTGAAGTCACTGTAGCAAAATTTTTTATCCCAAATGTCGAATATATAATATATTATCATAAGTCTTAGAGACTCATTTGGAGGTCCAACAAGCCTTAAAAAGTCACTTCGCATTGAAACAAAGTCAATTGAACTAGTTTTGCCATAATCGAGCATTTAAAGGGATTTTATGCAAATTTTGTTTGATCCGAAATGAGTGTTTGAACATCTAATATATTATAATAAGTCTTAAGGTCTCATTTAGAGCTCTAACAAGCCATAAATAGTCACTTTGCGATTAAAGAAAGTCAGTGGAACTAGTTTTTCGAAATCGAGCCTTTAAAGGGTTTTTTTTTGCTCTGAAGTGATTCTAGCAAATTTGTTTTGTTCCCAAATGAGTATTTGTACATATAACATATTATAATATGTCTTAGGGACTCATATGGAGCGCTAAGAAGCCTTAAAACTCTTTTCGAGGTTAAACGGAGTCATTTTGAACTAGTTTTCGAAAATTGAGCCTTTAAAGGACTTTTTTTTTGTCTGAAATGACTCTAGGAAATTTGTTTCCGTTCACACTGAAACAAAGTCATTAGAACTAGTTTTGCCTAAAAGGTGCTGTTGAATAGTCAGAGGAACAATCGAGAAGTGGCTGGTACATGTGATGGAAGACCCATTATTATGACATCAAAAGCTATGGTGGTAGAAGTAAGAAGTCGAAAGATCTCGGCAATACGGGGTTGAATAAAGTTGTGGGTGCTATTCGAATCCACAAGGCTGGTGACGCTTTTGTTGAAAATATAGACAACAAAACAGAGTGTGTGTGGATGTGCAGACTCAAACAATGCGTGGAGGCTAATTTTGATGGGCAAGTCCGTTTTGAAAACATCAACATAAGGGGTTAGCGGGTACTCGAGCATCGAGTGGTCCTCCGGGCAATCGTCCTCACTAAGGAGGATATTAAACGAGGGTTTACATTTATGTCCCATTGTATATCAATCATTGCAATAATAATATAATCCTTTGAGTCGGCATTCTTGGAGTTGGCCTTGGGTTAAGCGGTGGGGTGGTCGTCCTTGGGAAGGGGTTGTTGGTGGGGTGGTGTTTGGTGGTTTGGATGGTGCGGAGGTCGTATTTGTTGGTGGAATTTGCTGGGGCTTAGAATGGAGATAAGAAGGGGTAGGCAAGAGTGGAGGTAACGAGGAGTGAAGGCGTGTGGTTCGGTGAAGCTGGGACTTACGCTCTTGCAGGTCCGCAAGTCTGAACGTCATCGTAAGAGAGGTGGGCTGAAGGGATTCCACTTCATACCGGATAGAGGGTTTAAGACCTGAAATAATGTAATTTAATAAGAACGTGGGGAAAAATCCCATAACTCGTTCGGACAATGACTCAAATTGTTCCTAGTATTCATGGATGGAGCCTGTTTGTGTTAGTTTTGAGAGAAGACCCTCGGCACTGACAAGCTGAGATGCACCAAAACGAAACAAAATTTTGGCTAGAAAGGACAACTAATCGGTTATCCGATTATGGCGTTCCATCCATTGGAACCATGAGCAGGCTTTGCCATCGAAGAAAAAGCTAGCAAGATTAATTTTCTAGTCCTCGAGTATGTTATAAAACTCCAGGTATTGATTGATTTTTGGAATCCAATCTGAGGGGTCACCTCCATTAAACTGAGGTACCTCTAGACGGAGGCCTTTGAGGGTGTGGTTTGGCGGGGAGGTTTGGGTGGTGTCCAGATCTGGAAGATCGGATGGTCGGGGTGGTGATGAGTGACGGTGGTGGATGGGGAGGCGAAAGTGGTCTCAGAGATCGGGGAGCTCGTCTGTGAGAAAGCTAAGCGATGGGACAGAGCTTTGAGCTTATCGGTGATGGCGGCAAAGTTGGAGTGATGGATTTGGTTCTGGGGTTGGCTTACATAAAGTTCCTTGAAGAGAGCTTCGAAGTTGGATGCAAATTGGCTTTGCTGGGTTTGCAGGTGGGATTACTAGGCTTTGAGGCGGTCAAGCCGATCATTGGCTTTGCCGCGAGTGTTACCAGCTATGGGAGAGGGCAATGAACGCGCCAAATTGATAAAGAAGGCGCCAAATTGATAAAGAATTCCAGATGTAGGAAAAGAGAAGAGGAAAAGAGATTAGAGAGAGCAGAGATTGTTTAATTAGCAAACATCCAAAAACGTGACTTTGGCTGAGGTTATTCTATTATATATCATCTGGTTTACAAGCATTTTGCATCTTCAATTCAGACTAAAGAAACGACAGTACAATAGTAAATAAAACGACATTCTAACGACAACCCAATGACAAATGTTTATTAAAAATAGAAATGACAACTATTGAAGTCATCGACTAGAGGATTAAACGTGATATTGTTCGGGCTTTCGAATGGTTCTCCTTGGACGATCCGTCATTTTCTCAAGTTCCATACGACGTGTCATTTGGCCTGTCGTCTGGCACAACTTGCAACCATCATCGGATACGATGTCCACAGCTTAGATCTACGGCGGGGACAACGCCTATGGCTTGCAGAGATCCGTGCTGGCGACCTCAATTGACTAAACCCATTTCACTGCCCTACCGCAACCTCTGCCACCCTGACGACACCGTCGACTTTTAAAAGTTGGATCTATGTCCAATAGACCACACCTCGTGCCGCCACACTGCCTCCGAGCCTGACGAGGACTTATCCAAAACCACGGCTTTGTGTGCCTGCATAGCCTCCTCTCTATTATAAATCATATTTGTTATTCTATTTCTCTGAAGTGTGACTAATTTCTCGCAGAGCAAATACAAAAAAACAGAAATCGAGAGAGAATAAAATTTATTTTTTTTAAAATTATTTTTATTTTTTATTTAATTTTTAATTTTTTATTGACAAAAAGGCTAAAATATCCTCTGAAAATGACTCACGGACAAGTCACATAGGATTTTTTATTCAATTGTAGACAGAAATAAGACGAAAGGGCTCAATTGTAATGATTTTGTTGACGATAGGGAGCCGATTGCCAAAAAAAAAATGTTAAGGACCACATTGCAATCACGCTATAAGATGAAGGGCCACCGGTGCAAAAAACTTTTTTTTTTTTTTGTTCTTCCAAAGATTCAATTAGTTTTATTAAAGCCGGGAGAAGTTCCAAATTTTTTTTTATTCGTGAAGTTAGTGTTTAAAAAACTTAAAGTACGATTATAATTATTTATAAATAAAAAATGAATTTAGAAAGAGAGAAAAAAGTTTTTGGGACCTAAATTATTTTCATTGTTTGTGTCTCTGATATGTTTAAATAATAAGAATGCAAACCGGATAAGGTACTTCTAATTCAAGGTTTGATTGTATTAAAATTTAAAAATAAAATATGTTAGTAGAACATGGCAATTATTATTATTTAATTATTCAAATATACAAGTTGAAGTATATTACCTAAATATTGCTAAATTGATCTTGCATAAAAGATTGCTACAATTGTTGGGGCAATTGTTTGAGCAATTTGTTCATAAAATTTTTTGCCCATTGACGTACAAATTTTCACTTTTAGAAAATGGTTTTAGAAAATATCCGAATAAAAGACTGTTAGAAAGAGAGATAAAAGAATGGTTCTATTTGGTATTGGCCATTTTTGGTCCATATTTTAAAGAAATGATTAACGATTTTTAAAATTAAGTTATTACATACTTGTACAAAAAAGAATTTCATAAAGGTAAAAGTACATTACTATGTAGTTAAGAAAAATGACTAATTTCTTAATTAATGCAAACGTTGACTATTTTCTTAAAACTTTATTCAAAAAATGGCTATTTACTCAATTATCTCTAAAATAATTAACATAAAAATATTTCCTTTCCTAAGGACCCAAAAATTCAAACAAGCATATAAGCAATATTGTGATAAAATATATGATAAGATTTGTAAAATATGATAGTATCCAAGTTCTATAAAAATACGCACAATTTTGAACTATTTACATCAAACTACATAATAAAACTTTTACTATTAACGCAAGAGGTTTGACCACAATCCCATGACATCCGGAAAGAATCCAGTTTAAAGGAGCAGGAAACCCGCGCATTGCTGTGGGTATTTTTATTTTTTATTTTAATAACTTTGCAAAAAGAAGTGCATTATAAAATTTAGGGTTTTTTTGCACCTATGGCCCCTTAACTTATCAGGTTTCTACACTTTGGCACCCGTCTTTTTTTTTGGCATTAACCCCCCTGAATTTAAAAATCGTTGCATTTAGCCTCAAATTGAAAACGTCCATCCAAAATTTAACGAAATTTGGCACGTGCTTCACACGTGATAGCTTATTTGGGGGCATATTCCGTCCAATTTAGGACGGAAGTTTTCAATTTGAGCCTAAATGCAACAATTTTTAAATTCAAGGGGGTCAATGCCAAAAAAAAAAAGAAGGGGTGCCAAATTGTCAAACATGCCAAGTTGAGGGGCCATAGCTGCAAAAAACCCTAAAATTTATACAAAAAGATTTAATATATTAGATTTGTAATTTTTTTTAGAAATACTTAACATATTAGATTTTTATAATATAATATTTTACAAAGATAATAAGAATATCCGTTATGAACATAATCAAAAAATTTATTATAATTGTTGTCACATTGAGTTTTTTTTTATTTAGTTAATATATATATATAAGTATTTTTCTATATATATATTTATTTATTTATTTATTGTACATTAAGCAAAAAAGTTGTAAATTTGCAAATTCTCTATTTCTTCTTCTTCACTGTAATATTGAAAGGAGAAACAAAAATTATTTTACTTATGTTTATATTCAATTTTATGCAAATTCTTAAACTACAAATATTTCCTATTGAATACCAACATAACAAAAGTATAATTTATATTTGTTATCGGGCTTTTTTCCTTTTATTTTTGATTTCTATTCATATTTACTTTTATCATAATTTTTTAAATATCAATTCGGATAGTTAGACTCAAATAAGAAATAAAAAATAAACCAACAGTTTATAACAGTCCATATTAAATAACATTGAATAAAATGTCTTTCTTCATTAAAAAAAACATATAGTAATAAGCAAAATCAAGGAACTTACTAGATTTGTGCCTGCAATGAATAGAAAATAAAACTAAAAGTCAAATATTTATTCTACTTATAAAAATTAAAAAGTCAATATAAAATTAAAAAAAGTGTATCATAAAGCTTAGTGTAATAAAGATAAAGACATTTGGCTCAGGCTATTTCTATATATCATCATCAATATACAACAGCCAGATATGTTATCAATCATATTAAAGCAACATATACAAAATCTTGGTCGAAAATTTTTGTGGTAACTGATAAAACAGATTTAGTTCTGTTCTATCGCTGCCGGACAAATATTTTTAGGACCAAAGATTTATGCAACCAACCAAATTTCAAACAAAATCCATATATGCTATTGCATACATTATTTACTTGAATTAAAAAATTATTAGACTTAAAACAAAGTATAACTTTTCTTCATAAAGCTACCAAGCGATTTCTAAATTACTTTACAAAAAAATTAGGTCTAAAATAGATTATAAACAACTTTGGAAAAGAAATAAAGTTTAAATCAAATACTCCTAGTGCATAAATAATTAGCATTAATCAGAAACTAAGCAAAAAATATATTGAATTCGCGATAACATTTGAAAAGAGTTATGCTTTGTTCAACAAATCTAAAATATCAGTCATCATAGCCAAATGTTTAAGTGAAAAGCAAATAAGTTACATGTTTAAATACATATTTTGATAAACCAAAAAAAATACATGGGATCAAATAAGAAAAAAAAAAGATATCAATCAATATATTCAATTAATATCAAGACCTACTAAGTGAAAAAATATTTATTACAACAGACAAACCAGATTATTTATTTTTTTCTTTTTAAAGTCTTAATGTAAAGTAAAAGAGTAATAAATAAAAATACAGTCTTATAATCAATCAATAAGGAAGCAATGATTAATAGCAACACAGATAATATAATATGCAACTACCAATCACAGAGACTTCGAATAAAACCAAGTATCAATTAGAGAACACAGTTAATAGATAAGAAGAGCCAGAGCAAATGGCCAGAGCAGCAGTAAAGATGAAGTTAAGAAGATATAGACTTGGGCAAAAAAGGTCCAATAGTATTTGGTTGTTTTGAATAGTGGGAGAAGCGTTTGTAGGGTGTGAGTTATATGCAAAGCATGATAAATGAAGAAGTGCTATATGCCAATTTATAGGCAGTAATAGGCCTGAGCATTGGGCGGGTTTTCGGTTATTGGGCGATTTCGGTAATTTTGTAATATAACCAAAATTCGAATTATGAAAACCAAAAACTCCCCAAAAATTGGCGGTCGGTTTCGGTATTTTATTTCGGTTTTTGGTCGGAATTTTGTCGGTTTTTGGGTAACCAAAATTTAATCAAGCGAAAAAGAGAATAAAAAAAAACTGAAAATCCATAAATTATTTCACATAAACTATCAAACTCTATCATAGTTTTTCAAATCCATAAGACATCCAAATTCAAAAAGAAATAAATTGTAAACTAAAATCTTGGTGGTCGAGGAGGAGGTGGTCCTATCGAAGTTGAAGATTTAGCTATAGATGATGAAACGATCTCTAGCAAAAAAAAAAAAAAAAGATTGTAAATACTAAATAGCTCAATATATTATAAGATATAAAGAAATTAAAATGTAAAGTGAAGTGGGAACTGGGAAGAAAAACTGGGGGGCCACGCCACTATTAGTCTAAAAATTATTGAAAAAATATATATTTTAACGCATCCCTCATTTTGGGCGGTTTTCGGTAAACCAAAATTCAGTTTACTAAAACTAAAAACCGCCCAAAAAAGTTTCGGTAATTACCAAAACCGCCCAAAAATTTTCGGGCCCCAAATTTTTCATTTTTTTGGGCGGTTTTGGTAATGGACGGGCGGTAATTTGGATAACGGATTTTTGTGCTCAGGCCTAGGCAGTAAACGTAAAAAAATCACAAACGTGTACACTATTAGAAATGTGAAAATGTAGATTATTGTAGAATACTATCACATTTTCACAACAAAAATAATTGATATTTTAATAATCAGATAAGAAAAATATCTAGAATGAAGATATTTCATAAATGACTCAATATGCATTCTAGGAAAATTAGTAAGAAAAAAAATAAACATGTCTACAGATTGAAAATACAAAGCTTATATTCAGTCCAGATCATTCTAAAATTTTTACACTATCAAATATTAATATTTTAATAATCAAATAAGGAAAAGGTTTTGAAAAGAAGATTTTTTGGAAGAAGATTTTTCAATAAAAAAATATGAAAAAATTTAAAAAGAACACATGTCCTTTTGAAAAGACACATCAATATTTTTAAATTAAAAATAATGCATAAAACTAGACACATTTATTAGAATAACTTTATTACTATTTATAAACAGTGTAATTCCAGCAAAGATTATTTGACAGATAATCATGTTTTTAAAATATTAGAGATATCAAATTGCTTGCACGTTTCATAAAGAAACAAAAAGCAAAACTAAAAAAAAAAAATCAAAAGAGGTATTACAGATGCCTGAACATGAACAGTCCTCATTTAATATGAAATGAAAGGTACAGCTGTCCAAAATTTCCTCTGAAAAAAGCACTAAATACAAATAATAGTTGACATATACACATAAATATATATATACAAATCACCAACACCAAAAATTGCAAAAAATAAACAAAGTCTTAGCCATTATAAGGAGTGCTCGTAACTGGTAAAAAAAAAACAGCTATACATCCATAATAACCATAACTTAGAATATTTATAAATCCGTAATTCAAAAAAAAAAAGACAAAATTATCAGCAAACAATAAAATAGGACCATTATGAACAATATCAAATATAGTGCAAATTTTTAAAAAACGTTATAGAAAATACTCATCTTCATCAAATAACAGAAGATCTCGTCAAACCTCATTCGCAGCAAAGATTTCCCACAGCACCGGCAACCAACAAAGCCACATTCATGGTGTTAAGCAAACTAAAGCCACATTAGGGATTATGATTGGAACAAATAAAATATGCCTAATTGGACTAATCAATTACATAAGGTTAATGAAAAATATAGTAAATGATAATCTAATTGGGTGGAACTAAGATTGTGACTATGAGGTCATGAATGTGATATCCTGACCAATTTATTATATGCATTATGACTTTATGGATTTGGACGCGGGCCCCCGACGCGTGATGTAACCTATTGACTTTGACCGTGATTGCCGCTGACGAGCGGCTTGCTGCTCCAGAGTGTGCATCAGGATAACCACAGTACTTGATGTACTGGAATAGTGTAGTTGAACGGTTTGAGAGCCCGCAGTCACACCAGACCGGGTTACGGATAGGGACGTATGGTCCACCTGTAGTCGGTCCTATGGCATTTCTTAAGGATTTAGGGTTGTTCTCGGTACCTGTTGCGTGCTACCGACCGTTCTCTAGTTTTGGACTTTCTTTTGACAGTTGAGAGCGATGGATTGCACTCGTGAGAGTTGATGAATAATTTGACAGTAATTATACCCAGTTCAAAAGTAGTAAAACTGGTTAGAAAACTAACGAAATAAATAATCCGATTAATTAAAGGTTTGACTAAAAGAAATTGGTAATAAGATTTCCTACTGGGCTCGTTGAGCTCACCCTTTCTTTTCCCCCCTTCCAAGAGGTGTGTAGTGCGACCTATCTAACGAGGCGTAGAAGTTTCTTCTTCAAGATTTGGAAGGCGTTTTCTACGTTTGCTCGTTTTCAAGTGTAGGTTCTCTTTCAAGTTTTCGGTTCAGACTTTAAAGACTGGATGACTGTATAATTAATTAATTTGAGCGTTTCTGACCGATAAGGACTTTTAACTTTATTTTCTTGTGGTGATGTATTAAACTGTGGATTTTATAACTATTTTTAGTTTTATGTTAAATCCCATGAGTGAATTTTAAGTCGTTATTTTTACTTTTTATTTATTTGCAAGATTTTATTTATTATTTCATTAATTTTACTGACCCTCAATTAGGGGCGTCACAGGTCTTGTCAGGTGTTTTTAGAATTTGTTACTGGAATTCACCCCATCGGGCCAAACTGGATTGTCAAATAATATATTGTAAGTTGGACTGTCTGCCAGCCTCCTCTATTACCCTTGGGTTGTTCTGAAACCTCTTACAACCAGTGGTCCTCGTCGGACCTTTTCTAAACCTATTGCAGCAACTGTCTCGACGGGCCATTCCGAGACTTCTTACGACCATTGGCCCGCAGGCCGTCTCAGAACTTCTCATTGCCTACAACATAGCGACAACAATAATGCTTGAGTAGTTTTATATCCATGGTCCCATACCCACTAACAACAATCACACACACATACACATAATTAAACCGATAATCTCATACTTGTGGGTTAAATATCTACAAGGAGGCAGGTGAGCCCATACTCATGTTCCAAAAGCAACCTTCACATCAACCAGTTCAACAACACAAATAAAACATCACATTCTAGCAAGAAGTTCATACACTCACACAAGGTATTCAACCATGGTAACGTCTATGCGTCTCATAGTAGAGATCCACTTACCTATGGTCCTTAGCTTTTCGTCTCGGTCCCCATGACCTTTCCCTTGCAAAATCCTTCCTCGTTTTAACTCAGGGGTGATACTTTCTGATATGAAATTAATGTTGTCAATTCATCTACTCCTAGTCACACTAGGACAATTAGTATTTAATCTAAACGATGATTTACTTGTAACAAGTCTTTAACTAACTGCTAGTAAGAAGAGTAGTGAGAAGTCAAGTTCAAGGACACTAATGGTCTACGATCAACTCACTTGTTGAAAATTGTACTTTAACTACTCAATTATAAAACAAATTTAGAGATATAATGAGCAAGGAAAATTCATTTCATCCACTCTAAATGTTTTCTCAAACAATTTTTTAATATTAATGTTATTTCGAGCGAAAAATATGTTAAGAGTTTCTCATGTTTTTAGGACAATCCGAACGAAGCCTACTCTAAAGCAAACCCAACACCGAATTTTGTTTCGTCACAAGATTCTCAAAAAATAAAATAAAAAACTAGAAAACCCAAATTTTCACGATATAGAAATAATAAACTCAAAATATAATAATTAACCAACACTGAGCCTCGGTGGCTAGATTCCACAGATGATGAACTGACAAATAATTTTATAATTAAACCAAACACTATGATAACAAAGTGCTTCCTAGCTAGACGTTGCCTTGATCACTCATTTATAATTTTGGTGAACGACGGTGAATGGTATTGCGTCCAAACTCGTTTTGTCGAGGATCCTGCATAGCTCAAAATAATCAGAATCTAGAACACTCAGGCTCGGCTCAAGACGATTCTTAAAACAAAACTGTTAACTCTTTGAGGACTTTGAGCCTACAAACATATGACCGATAACTCAAAGGAATCATCGAACAATAAGAGGTGTGGTAGAGAAGTATTTACGCTAAAATCACGAGCCGAAATACGAAAGAGAATTATAATTGAGCTCTTTTGCAAAATAAAATTTACTTTGACAAAATTCGTAATCAACCAAAACTAAAATTTATTTCTAAAAACTGAAATTAAAAACAATTGTGCGCATTTTAAGTTCTCTTTTTCATGAAATTTCTCACATCAAACGTTCCGTATCAAAGGTAATCACCCAATTTCAAGAAAATATATTCCTTCATTCTAAAAAATGTGCACAAAATACAACCTTTGCCCGCCTAAAATTCTGTAAATCTAAAAAAAATCTAAACAAGTTTGTTTCATACATTTATAAGCATAGTCACGATGTAAGATTTTCACATACACGAATTATACACCCAAAAGGATATTGAAACCATTTCACTATTTTTTTGTTTCAAAACTCGTCAATATCTCACAAGACAAAAAAATTTCAAAATTTTTATAGTGTTAATTAAACATAATAAATAACACAGTGATGAAAAGTACCCAAATAATACAATATGATCTTTCTCAAATTACAGCACTTTTACTAATGCATTTACCTATTTGAAACCACAAGTCTTGTTAACAAAAAGAAACCCAACCCAAAAGTCACGTCAATATCAAAAGCTCTACAACATCAACAATTCATTATCCATTTGTATTAATATTAATACACCGTACTAAAATTTGCAACACAACATGATCGAATCAACAACCAAAGCCTTCGAAATTCGATTTTCTTGGAAAGCCATGTTCATACTGAGGTCTAGCTCAAAGCGCATGACTCGTGTAATTAAGCGCTCAAGCTAAGAGAAGGGCAAGAGAAAGTGACATTTACCGCATGACAAGGGTGGCACGGAAGATCATGAGAGCTCGGCGATGGAGAGGTTGAGCTAGTGGCAAAACTCAGTGCAGAGGTGCAGACTCGGGCGACGGCATCATGGCGGCGAGGCAAGCGTGATGTGGAATGGGAAGGCTAGTTCCGGGATTTCTACAGCTATGGCTCCGTGCCCGCAAATAAATCGACAATGATGGTGGCTTAGGTAGAACACTACGTGGTCACACCGGGGGAGGTTCGTGCAGACCCAGAGCAGTTTGGAGCTGCGAATAAGAAAGCAAGCTCGTGGTAACTGTGTTTAAGATCACTGTAAAGCCCTCAAAAATATTAAATTATTACAAAGATTTTTGGTGCAAAGAAAATATATTTTGAGAGGCAATTGTACAATTTTTAGTTTATTTTGGGTCTAAATTTATACAACACCTCATTTTTCTTTTCTTTATCCCTTTTTTTTTTCTTTTTCCTTTCTTTTTTCTCCTTCACATCACTCTCTCTCTTCTCTCTCTCCCATTTTCGCACTCCCTCTCTCTCTCCTCTAATTTTTTTTTTCAAAATTTCTCAAACTTCATAACTTTCTCATCCGATGTT
The DNA here is from genome assembly GCA_018132145.1 of Boehmeria nivea var. tenacissima. Lineage (NCBI taxonomy): Eukaryota > Viridiplantae > Streptophyta > Magnoliopsida > Rosales > Urticaceae > Boehmeria > Boehmeria nivea. The sequence continues at coordinate 6,264,344 of CM030875.1, read as the reverse complement.
CGTTTGACGCAAGCTTGGTTCCGTTAAAAAGCTCTCGACAAGAGGAACATTTTGAGCGGCGGTTTGTCGCCGAAAACCGCTAGAGTTCGTCAAAAAATTGGCCAGAAAGTTCAGTTTTCGTGGGTTTCGTCGGTTCTCCTATTTCTGAGCTGATTTTGGGGAAACGAACACCGCCATCGTGCTCGGAAAGGTCCAAATAGTGGGACTGGTGGTTGGGCAGGCGAGTTGCCACCGCATCTCGCCGAAATCTGCCCCGCCGCCGCCGATCACCATTTTTAAAATTGATTGAGGGGTTTTGTAGAGGGCATCGTGATCAGCAAAAGCCCTCAAGAATTTCTCCGATATGACGCTCGGTGAATGTTGAATTTCAGTTTGAAGTTTACAATTTTATTGATGAAATTGACCTCACCATTGGATTCGGAAGGGTCAAAATAGGTTGGTAAGCTTTTCGCAGGTTCGAAAAACGTCTAGTTGGCCGCCTCATTTTGTGTGCCAAAATATCGATTATGTCCAAAATTGACCCGCACCTCCGATTAGCGAACTGACACCGCCGTTTGATTGATTTCATCACACTGATCGCAACGGTGGTCTCCATTTGTACAGATTCTACTCCGGGAGCTACCTCGATTCGCATGTCAAATTCGTCGTCAGAATCTACCGGGTCGCTCGACAGACCTAGTCTCCGATCATGGGTTGAGGACAGTCATCGGACTCGGTTCGACGAGACGAACCCAGTGGTGACTTATGTTTCGTGAGATTCGACTCTAGTAGAAAAGTCAACTATTTGACCACTCTCGCACGTATATCGAGGTAGGGGTTCTGTTATCAGATCTTGCCTTTTATCTGATAGGTTTTATGAATGTTAGAAGCTGACATTTAGGGTAGTTTAAATATATATGATTGATTGGTATTAGAGATTACGACTGGAACAAATAAAATATGCCTAATTGGACTAATCAAATATAGACGATTAATGAAAAATAAAGTAAATGATTATCTGATTGTGATCAACTGAGATTATGAATGTGAGATCATGAGTGTGATATCCCCGACCCATTTATTATATGCATTATGATATTATGGATTTGGACGCGGGCCCCCGACACGTGATGTGACCTGTTGACTTTGATTTCGATTGCCGATGACGAGGGGCTGGCTACTATGCATCGAGATGACCACAGTACTCGAGGTATTGGAATAGTGTAGGGGAACGATTTGAGAGCCCGCAGCGTACCTGTCGTCTCGACATCCACACCAGATCGGGTTACGGATAGGGACGTTTGGTCTACCTATAATCGGTCCTATGGCATTTCCTTGAGGATTTAGGGTTGTTCTCGATACCTGTTGTGTGCTACTGGCCGTTCTCTAGTTTTGGACTTTTTTTTGACAGTTGCGAACTTTGACTTGTACTCGTTAGAGTTGATGAATAATTTGACAGTAATCATATCCGGTTCAAAAGTAATAAAAACTGGTTAGAAAACTAACGTAATGAATAACCGGACTAATTAAAGGCTTGACTAAAAGACATTTGGTAATATGATTTCCTACTGGGCTCGTTGAGCTTACCCTTTCTTTTCCCCCTTCTAGGAGGTGTACAGTGCGACCTGTCTGATGAGGTGTTAAAGTTTCCTTTTTTTTTTTTAGATTTGGAAGGCGTTTTCCCCGTTTGCTCACTTTCAAGTGCAGGTCTTCTGTCAGACCTTTGGAGCAGACTTTTAAGACGGGATGACTGCATAATTATTAAATTAGAGCTTTGTGACCGATAAGGACTTTTAACTTTATTTTCTTGTGGTGATGTATTAAATTGTGCATTTTATAACTATTTTTAGTTTTATGTTAAATCCCATGGGTGAATTTCAAGTCGTTATTTTTACTTATTTATTTATTTGCAAGACTTTATTTATTATTTCATTAATTCTACTGACCCCCAAAATCACATAGGCGCGGTGGTGCGCGGCAATTAATGGCTCAGAGTCAGTCGGTGTTGAACGGAGAAAGAAAGCGCGGGTCGGCACGGAGAGTGGCATTCGTACATGGAAGGGGAGGCGAGACGCAGGTCGGCACGAGGTTGGGCTCGCCGAAGCAGGAAGCCCAAGCGCAAAAATTATCGCGCATGAGAGGGCGACTCAACAAGGTTTGAGCTTGGGTCACTAGAGTTGCGTGCGAGATCTTAGTGGGTTCGTGTGCTATGTTTTCCAACGGCTTAGCTCATCGGAGCTTGCGAGGGGCGCTGCTCGAAGTCATGGGGTTCTTGCAATTTTGGAGTGCACACGAGCCCGAAGAGCATCTATGGTGTAGGACGTCGATGGGATGCCAAGACTAGGACAGTGGAAGTCAGACCAGGAGGCGCACGAGTATTTGGTAAGGAGCGGTCAGTGGCAAGCTTTGTCGTCGGTGGTGAGACGGAGACGACGAGATAGAGATGAATATGAACGAGAGAAAGAGAGGGAAGGATTAAGCGATAGATAGAGATATAGAGAGTGAAGGAGAGTGGCAGAGGAAAGAGAGAAAGAAAACCACAAGAAGCCATTGAAGCCACTGACTTCTCAATAAGACACTGAAGACAATTCACCCGAGAAGACACTGAAGCCGTGAGAAGTCATTGAAGCAGTATGTATAAACTACGCCACCAAGCACAAAAGTTATTCAAGCCATAGAAGCCATTTGACTGCATTAAAGCGACAAATAGCACCAATGCCCTCATGGCACAAAAGCCGCTTATTCGCGAGGCACACTCCTCACGACCAGTTTACCTATTCTAACTCATGTTGCATGTTCTCTAATAAACAAAATTCATTACAGGATAGAGGCATGTGGTACCAGGATTTCGATTTTCAGTAGTTTTGCCTAAGAAAAAAATGCTCGGGAACGAAATCTATATCCTATTAGTCATGAAAAGCTTTCACAGAAAGCAGACTAAAAATAACAACAAAAATTTTGAGAAACTAAGTCTACAATAGACAAGTGCTCGACGAAACAAGCTTACACAGAAAATGTGCGAGTACTAAGAGAGAATATCTGTCAGCTCGAGAAAGCCCGAGCAACAAAACATGCCAGTCAAAGGATAAGGAACTCTAGTCCCGATTATCGAAAGTGAGAACACTCAATTGACCAAGGCCGAGTGAACCGGATACCTAAGGACATGAATCGTGACGACGCTCACCCTAATCCCGATTGTATTAGACCCTTTATAAGAATCTTATATCATTTTTCGAGACCTAACAAACAGTTGGATCTTCCAAATGGACGAGAATGAATCTAAAAAGAAGAAAGGATTGAGAATTGGACTCTCCCTTCCAATTGAACTAGTCCCTCGAGAGACTGCTCAAATAACTCCCATGACAAAGAATCTCGAGTACTCAACATACGCCGACCCGCTCAAGATTAGGGGGTGGCTGTTAATTGGCATTTCCCGCACGATGCAAAGGCCCTAAGGATAGACGTCCTGAAAACTACAAAATGTAAATCACGAAGGACTTAAAAAGCTAACGGACATTTATCCCGAGGATGGTAGCGCGTGCTAGTCCCAAAAGTTATGAAAGAGAGAGTCTTCGGTTGACTAATCTAGGAGAGATAAGCCCCGATTCAAATCAATCAAGGGATATTACCTAATATACAGAAAGATGATTACGAAATAAATCCATATCACACCAGTTGAGCCCATCGAATTAGGAAACCTTTTGGATTGCGCATTCGATCAAATAAGAGAAGCCTAATCCTCTTGGAAATATAAACAAGGGAGCTTTATCCCTTGAAAGAAAGTCCGCCGCTTTAAACGAGGCAGAGCGGTATTGACTATTTGTTTTTGCAATATCCCCGTAGATTTGACTAGATACTTTTCTATTGATCAGATTCCATCATCAACAGGAGTACTATTGATGAGTTAGGCTTTAAGTTTTAAGGATATTAACTATTTTTTAAAATATGGAGAAAAAAAAAAGGACGCAATGCCACACAGACTCAAATATAATCGCTTTTTTCCGACAAAGAAAGTATAGCTAAATGCAGCAAGTAAAATATAATAGGGAAGATTTGGGTTTTAGCCATTTTTAAGCTCATGTTTCAAAAATTTAGCCATAGTTTCACGAATTTAAGAAATTAGCCATTTTCGTTGTGTAACAATTTTCGTTACACGTGTAACAATTTTCGTTACACGTGTAATAATTTTCGTTATCCGTGTAACAAAAAATATTACTGGTCGTAACAAAATTTGTTACATGGGTAACAAAATTTATTACACGTGTAACAAAAACTGTTACATAACGAAAATGGCTAATTCCTTAAATTCGTGAAACTATGGCTAATTCTTAAAAAAATTACCAAAAATTTGGCTAAATCCTTAAAAATCTCTTAATAATGCTTTGAGAGGTGAATAAACGAAAACCAAAATGAGAGATGGAAAAGATAGCGAATTGGTAGTAATCGAGATAATGTTGTAATCGCTTCTGATTACTTGTTTAGAATTTCTTTATTGATCGGTCTTATGGACGATTGTCTTATTTATTTGATTACATAACATTCTAATAAAAATAATAGGTGGCTAATAAAAATTATAGAAAAAGGATGGAGAACATGTGTACACGGCAATAGACATGCCTCTTTCTTCGGATATACTTTTTTTGCAATAATTCTTCGGATATACTTGGACATTTAAATCTGCATTATAAGTTTATACTGAGATATTATATACTGGACAGATTAGATTATGAATTATAGTCCACGTTATTGGTATTTTTAGAGCGTACATCATCTAATAGAATATCTACTCGTCCATAGTTGCAAAGAAGTGGACCTTTCTACTTAAATATATCAACCACCAAAGAAGTACAACGTATTTAAGCTGTTGTTGGTCAATTAAATATGCACAGTAAAAAAAGTATGCACTGAAGAAAAAAGTTAGCTAAAATTATAGCTTATTAGACGTAGCAAGTAGTGATGCGATCCTTGAAACTCAAGAAGGCCGTAACCGCGCTAGGTCGCATAGGGAATTGTAGGATCGATGAGAGAAACTTACACTATGTTTAGTACAATGGAAAAGTGGAAGGAAGGACGTGTGTTTAGGGAAAGTTGAAGAGAAATTCACAAATGCACATGAGGAACGAATACACGTGAGACCCACTATTTTTTTGTTCTTCTAATTGTGGGTGGTGGAAAACTCTTTTCTAACCATTTAAGTGCAAAATTACTTTTTTATACACATTTTTAAATTAAAATAATAAATAGATGGATAAAATGGTAAATGATCAAACATTTTCTTTCCTTTCCAAAATACTAAACACTATAAAAGAAAATTATTTTCTTTTCTTTCTATCATATTTTCTATCACCTTTTATTTTCTCTTCTATCTACTTTTCTTTTCCTCTCACCAATGAAGCGTTAGGCTTAATAAAAGATCTTAGGATTAGTCTTTGAGCATATGCACCCCCTCATGCCTCGTCTATGAGAGCAAAAACGAGGAAAAAAAAAAGAGCAAAAGAGTGAATTTTGTAACTCCCTCAAAATTAATTTAACAACAGGGTATTTCCCAATAATAAAAAAATTTAAAAACAGGGTATGAATCGGTTATGAATACTAATAAAGTTTTGTATGATCTATAACAAAATATGTCACGATCTGGATTGTTAAGATATATTGCAACAAATTTTTCGGAGCGTAACAAATTTTATTACGATATATTGTAATAAATTTGTTATAGATTGTAACAAAATTGTTACAGTATGTATCAAAATTTGTTACAAATGTGTTACAAAATGGTACATTTCGTAACATTTGTGGAGATTTGTAACTAATGGCAAAAGGTCAATACATATCTCTAAACAAACGCAACTACAGAGAAAAATGACTAGTAACTTAAGTTTTTAATTCGTTGGCTATTAACTTTAAAATGTATTTTTATAATATGGCCATTTAGATAATTTTTCTTCTTAATATTTGTTTTTGCATCAAAGCGAAGCTAATTGTGTTCGCGTATACTCATAAAAATAAATGAGTAAGCTGGTCAACTAATTCATTTATTATATGGGTCATATTGAGTTTGCGGGGTCACCTGACTCTTTTAGATTTGTTTATTAAAACAGCCTAATTGGGTTTATGAATTTCCAAAACCCATTATGACATGAATAGTAATCATATCTGGGTTTGTCAAAAAATAAAAAATTATTGTCTAGGTCTTTTCTACAAGCATGATTAAGAAATGGATCATTTTGGGTCTAAAATTTTGACACGATTAATACACTGACAATCAAATTACCACCTTAAAAACATAGAAATATTATCTATTTTCTTGTTATTTTTTTAATTTTCAAAAATAAATCTAACGATCAAAGATGTACAGTGTGTACACCACCATAACATTTACTATAAACTAGTTCTTAAACACATGTTGTGCGTGGTGCATGCTCTATATAATTTATTTATACGACTTATGTAAATTATTTTGTTGTCCATTTATAATATAAATTTTGCATATTAAAATATTAACAAAAACAAAAACAATACATATTTTTGTTAAGATTTTCCTCTATAAAAGCTCGTATTGTTGTCTAAATTTTTAAGAATCTAATTTTGAGCGTGAAAAAAAAATAGAAAAAAAAGAAACATATATGACCTGATCTAAAAAATTCACCCTCTCTGAAAACAACATAGTTTATTTTATTCTTGTGTGGAATTGGAGGGGGAATTAGGAACACTTGGAACCTAATAACTTGTTGTCTAGTTTAACCTAAATACGATTCTGACATATGTGATATTGTTGGAAGTGGAAAGGGTTAAATTAGTTCCTTTGGCTATAATGTCTAGTGTTAGCCGCACTCATGTGGAGGACAAAACTACTGAGATTAATGACGAGGGAGAAGATGCATCAGTGGCGACTATTGTAGAAATGATTATATTGGCGTTGATGATACAGGCGAAGGGTTTGTGGAAGTTAATGAGGAGGGAAAAGACCCAGCAGTTGATCATGTTGGTGTCGACAAGAAGAACTTAGATGGTGGTGAGTATGATAAGAATGAGAATATGGGGGTGAAGAGTAATTAAAAAGTGAAGACGATGATTTTAGCGGTTCTAAATGAAAATATGGGCGAGACTACTCCAAAGAAGAGGTTACAAGAGAGTTTATTATTGACATGTTGATAAGTAATGACGATGCACAATGGAGCGACATTCATATCGATGATAATGTGTGTCGTAGACAGCCCAATCGAGATAAATCTGCCATTGATCCTAATTTTAATATTTCGGAAACTCCATCGTGCATTGGTCCGGATGGGAAGATTAATCTTCGACTACGGCAAGTCTTTGATAATTACAAGTCTTTTGGTTATGCCCTCTTGGATTATTGTGTCCAGGAAGAAGAAATTTGTCTAGGGAAGAGCGACGTTCGTATGCAGAAATGCAAGTTGCCCTTGGAGAATCCATGCTTTAAAATCCCTTGATGACCTATCTTTGATAATTAAGACTTTCAGTGACGAATATAGTTGCAAACACGTCAAACGTAATAAAACTACAACCTCAACGTGGATTGTAGAAAAACTTCTCAACGTGTTTACCAATATAATGATAGAGGCGATGATAGGGAAACTTTTTTACTTGTATGGGATAGATGTCAAGAACCAAACACTTTGGAAGGTGAGGGCAAAAGCCAAAGAAAAGCTTCACGGCAACCATGTTCAGAGTTTCAATAAGGTGTGATGCTATGCAGAGATAGTATTAGCAACAAATCCTAAAAGTATGGCAATTGTGAAAAGTGATGTCGATGTGCCTACTCGTGGAAATTTAGAAGCCATGAATAAGAATGGACCGTCAATGGTGATTAGTGCACGAAAGTATACCTTTTAAGAGCTTAATTATACGCATTTATTAGAATTATTTAAGATATAAATTAATATTTTCATGATTTTTAGTGATCATAATTGTTATTGGAAAATATTTATTTTAGTTTATTTCAGTCTTAAAAATATTTAATTTTTGTTTAATTTAATTTTCAAGATTGCAAGTAGAAGAATTTGGTAAAAAAAAAAAAAAAAAAACCCAAAATACACGAAAGCCCAAATCCCAGCGCCACCTCAGCCAACTAGCAGGCCCCATGGCCACGTGGCCCAATCAGTGGGTAGATTTGTGCGCCTCGCAGACCAAGGCCAATAGCCACGCGGGCCAGCCTCCAGCTTCGCCCTACTCCCATCACGCACGCAAGACGCACGTTCCATCCACCAACAGCGCCCATTAGGTGCGTCTACCGCACAGCCCAGGCGCGCAAGTGGCACACTCTCCAACGTTTCCCACTAGCCCGACAAATGGGCCCCACAACGCTTTCTCCAGCCAATCACAAGCTCATTTAGTGCGCTTATGGGCCTCGTTCTTCTTTCAACTTGGTCAAATCTAGCAAGTCTTCAACAAATCACCGTGCGCCACGTCTCCGATCAATTTCAAAGCCACAAATCAACGAACGACACGTGGCAAGACTAGGCCCATTATCCCTCAGTGTGGAATTTTCAAACCAAGCTCTGAATTTATTAATTTAATTACCAAATATTGATACGACTATAATTTCATATATTTTGTTATTCAATATTCTCACAATCAAAATATTTTCATTATTTATTTGTGGTTTATTTATTGGCTTTTGTGTTATATAGGTCTAATCTGAGGTTGCACGCGAAACTGAGTCAAAATAGGGCAAAAAGAAGCAAGAATGTGTAGTGAAGACTCTAGAGAAAACTTACAAAAGAAATATATGGATAATTATTGAAGGCTCATATGATTATTACATATCAAATTAATGGTCGTTGAAAGAGCTATCCAACGGTAGGTCATGTGCATCAATCGGAGTTAAAACGAAGAAGTTATGATGAATTGAAAATTGGTGTGTATATTCGCTGAAAGTGAAGTTCCTGGACGCCACGTATAGAGCCGCGGCTCTATGACATCATCATGCTCCAAAAATTCTATTTTGACCTAGTTTTGAAGTCATAAACCTAGAACTATAAATATAAGCTTAGAATTCACGAAAAACACCTTTTGATCACTCTCATCAGAGAAGCATAGAAGGAGCAAAACAAAGTGGAGACAGACAAATTACCGCGTGGAGTCTGATGACGAAACTAATTTTTCTTTCCTCTCTTGATTTCTCTATGTTCTTAATTATAAATTGAGTTGCTAATTGGTTGCTTGTAGTCAAGGGGGCCTTGAAGCCCTAATTGATGATTTGTGAACGCTATTTGATTTTCTATTAATGTCAACTGAGATTGTTTGCTTTAATGTTCTATTATAATTTATTTGTGATTGAGTTGATTGAATGGCCATTAGTTTACTTAATTACATCCATGTTGCTAATTAGGGTTTGAGATTCATAATTACTAATTCTAATGCGTAGTAGCAAATTGTGAGGAGAGAGCGTGTTCACTCATAATTTAGAACAAACCTGAATTAAATTATACCGCGTGGATTATTTGCTTTAGGCCGTATGCTTGCTTAATGCTTCACTAAACTTGTTTGCAGCACATGTTGGAACATGTTGTGTGTTAGTGATTAGTTAGGCGCGTGAATAACTATCCATATATGAACGACTAGGTAATCTTGATAATTTGATTTTAATAAACGGAATTGAAATTGTGAGCAATGATTCTCATTAGGATGGAAAGCACCTCTTGATTATGTTTTCTCATTGATTTATTTCTCGTGTTTCACTTTGCTTTATTTTAATTATTGCTTCAATCAATTATGAAAACTCCCTTTTAGTTTGTAAACCTGAAATCGAGGCTACTTATACGAGTATTTATCTTGAATATTGAGACAAATGCGCTTTTAATATAATCATGGTTATTTTAACTTTGAGGAGAATTGGTCAGTTTCGTTAAATTTGGCCAACTCATGGCCATGTAAAAATATTGGTGCAATAATATTAATTGTGCATTTTCGAATAATTGAGCATGTTAGGAATCAAACTTCAACTTAATGTGTTATTAAAATTCCTAACTTGTCGAGTTCAATTTATTAGCGCAATTTTAAAATTTGATTCGGAAGATTATACCATTTTTCTATTTTATTCTATTTGTAAATTTGCTAGCCATTTTGGCCCGATTATTGGCCCAAGCCCATTAGGGCTTTTTCTTTTTCTCTTTTCCCTTCCCCTTCGTCAAACTCTCTCTGCTCTCCCTCTCGATCCCTCTCTCCTCGCCGGCGCGCAGCCGCGCCGTGCCGCCCCTCCTCTTCTCTCTCTGTCCCTATCCTGATGTTTCTTCTTCACGCAGCCACCGGCCCAAGCCCCAACAGCCCGAAGCCAAGGCTCCGACGTGCTTTTTTGCGCCGCTCGAGCGAGCCCAGCCCCGGCGTACTTCGAGCGAGCTTCGCCGTGAGCGAACCAGCGTCGCGCTCCCCGCCATCGCCGCCCAGCCGCTGGCTAGCCCTGGCGGGCCACGCCTCACCTCGCCTGGCCTTCCTCGGCCCCGATCTGTGCGCTTGCACCTTCGCGCGACTCTTCTGCGCGCCGGCCCAGCCCGCCTCCCATGCGCGCAACCGCCGCCTCTCACGCGGCCCAGCTCGCCTCCCATGTGCGCAACCGCCGCCTCTCGTGCGGCCCAGCCCCTCCCGCGCCGAGCCTTGTCTCAGCCAGCCCTTCTTGCGCCGCCCGGAGCTCCTCCCAGCCGCAGCCGCGCCCCCTCCGCGAGGCCTCGTGCGCACGCGCTTTTCCGCCTACCTGCGGCGACCACGCGAGCAGCCGGCCTTATCGCGCGTCCTCCTCGCGTCGCCCCGACCAACCCCGGTGAGCCTAGCCTCCCTCGCGCCGCCTCGGGCGCGCTCAATGCCGACCCAGCCCTCCGCGCGCCTCCTCCTCAACTCCGGCGAACCTCCGCCCAGCCCTTTTTGTCGTTCGCGCTGCCTACCACCACGCGAGGACCCCGCTGGCCGCGGCCTTCCTCAGCACAGTAGCTTCTCACTTTCGCGCTCAGCCCCGTGCTGCTCGCGCTCCTAGCGCCGGCACCGCTGCGACCCGCGCTCTCGGCCCGCCCATAATTGCTGCTCGCCGCCCCTCACCCAGCCGCGCAAGGCTCGATCTGCGTGAGCCCTGCTCGGCGAGCCTCCAGCGAAGCCCGCGGACCTCGTCTCGCAGCCGCGCCGCTCCTCGTCAAGCCGGCTACTATTCGTGTTCGGATCACTACTGAAGCACTTCGAATACCCGACCCCTCATTGTCGGATACTAAAGAAGTGCCACACATCAAGCTTTAAAGAGGGACGCCACTGAGGAAAGATCGCGAGGACAAAGATGAGAGACTTAGGACCTCAGGTAAGTGAATCTGCACTGTGGCACGGGCAAACTTTACAATGCTTGAATAAATTATGAATGTGTTTAGGTTATATTAAGCATACGATGCTTATAAAATTGTGGCTATTAAACTGTATGGATCTCAATTCTTGCTAGTGCCGTGAATACAGGCTCTTGATCACGTTCGTATTATTTGTGCAACGAGCCTGTAGGTATGGGACTGTAGGTTCGTTTATGATAGGTTGTGTTTTCTAGGTGTGTATTGGTGCGTGTGTTCATCTATATGTTTATCTGTCTGTGGGTATGGGACCACAGACATAAAACTACTCAGCTTCGTGGTTCAGGTTATTGTGTAGGGTGTGCGTGTCTGTTTGTGTATGTATGTGTGTTAGTACGACTTAACTGTCGGTGGGTATGGGACCACAGACATAAAACTATTTTACTTCTATTGTTGTTGAGACTTTATTGCAGGTCAAAGAGAAAACTCTAAGTAAAGCCAAGGGAAGCGGAAGCAATGTATGTACACGGGTAGGGCCCGACGGGGCCGCAAGTCATGATCGGTTCCGAAATAGCCCGACGGGGCCACTAATTACGTTTCGGGACGGCCCGAGAGGCCTTGGGGAGGTCGGCGGACGACCTTCCTCTGTCGCATTACTTTGATCATTTGAGTATGGCCCGACGGGGCCGCGATCATGATTTGGTTCTGAAATAGCCCGACGGGGCCATCTTGTATGACAGATTTCGGAGCGACCTGAGGGACCTCGCGGAGGTCAACGAACCACCTTTCAGAACGGCCCGAGGGGCCTTGGGGAGGAGAGCCACGGCCCTCCCCACAGTTTGTGATGTGACGATCCGGATCGGCCCGACGGGGTAAAGTGCAATAATGAATTCCGAAACGACCCGACGGGGTCACTGGCCGTAAAAGGTTTCGGAATGGGCAGAGAGGCCCAAGTAGGATGAGTCCTCACAATCATAAAGAATATCGGGACGGTCCGAGAGGCCAAGATCCATAGCATGTCCCGAATTAACCCGACGGGGTGATTGCGCAATTAACTCGAAACAGTCCGACGAAATCACCGGTCGTGAGAGGTTTCGGAACGACCCGATGGGTCTCGAGGAGGTCGGTAGATGACCTTCCTCTTCATATGCTGTGTGCTGAGATCTTGATCGATTCCGAAATCGCCCGACGGGGCCATTGTCTGTGTGAGGTTTCGAAACGACCCGATGGGTCTTGAGGAGGTCGGTAGACGACCCTCCTCTTCATATACTGTGTGCCGCGATCTTGATCGATTCCGAGATCGCCCGTCGAGGCCATTGTCTGTGTGAGGTTTCGAAACGACCCATAGAGGGTCCAGATTCGTATAGTTCTAGAACGACCCGAGGATGGATCTAGATGTGTATAAAGTTCTAGAACGACCTGCGAACGGGTGTAAATGTGTATTAAATTCTATAATGACCCGTAAGAGGTCTAGATTGTGAATTAAGTTCTAGAACAACCCGTAATGGGTCTAAATGTGTATTAAATTCTATAATGACCCGTAAGAGGTATAGATTGTGAATAAGTTCTAGAACAACCCGTAATGGGTCTAAATGTGTATTGAATTCTAGAACGACCCATGAGAGGTCTAGATTGTGTATAAGTTCTAGAACGACTCGTAAGGGGTCTGGATGTGAATCGTGTGCACATGTATTTTTATAAGCTGAGTCAGAGAGTTGTGAACTTGAGTGAGATTAGAACAAATTATGAGATTGACTTTTGAGTCGAGATTTATGGGTCGTTGAATCCGACCTCGTTACATGTCACAACTCCTTTGCAGGTATTGTATCCCGCGTAAGTTCAGCAATTACATTTGAATTCTACTCCACGGCAAGATTATTTAAGAGTGTCGTTTACTCTTCGAACTACGACGACTCGATCGTCGAATCTATCTATTTGTTGAATTAAAATATTGTGATACCTCTTGATTGTATGTTACCTGCAGACTTAGCAATTTATCAATCTAATCCACTTATTGGGCTATTAGCTCACTAGTGTGCTCGTGTCGCAGGTATTTTATTAAGAAAGCAGAAAGGGCGAAGCGATAATGCCGGGAACAGCGAGTGTATACGGGACCGACCTGTAAAACTTTACGTGGACTAGCCGGCTAATCGTTGGCAAAGAAAAGTTTTAAATTCTGCATATTTTGTAAATGTTAAAATTAAATTTAATTTGGTTATGGTGAGGATTAGTGAACCCCATGTTTAATATTAAAAGCTTGGTTTTGTAACTTAATTTAAAAGTTCAAATTTGACCGTATTTTTAGGAACCAAAATACCGTTTTGAGTTTTGGGTCGTTACAAAGTTGGTATCAGAGCCACGGTTTAGCCGGTCCTGTAGACAACCCCGTATGCACAAGCGTGGTTCCTTCGTTGTCGCCAATGTGAGTAATCCTTACTTATGCTTCACGAGCAATGAGATGTTAATTTAATAAAGGTAGTTGCAGGTGTACTTAAATAGTATGAGCAAGATGAGACGAGAGGATCCAACTGAGACTTGCGACGCGATGTGACCGTCTGAGAGACGTTTTCGTTCCGAGTGGTAGCTCTCCACTACCTGTGTTGCCTCGAGTAGGCCAATGTCGGTCTGATGCTATTCGCTACAAGTATCAATTCTTAAGGTGTACAATTCTCGCGTTGTTGGTCGTCGAGATCACTTGAAGGAACGCAACGGCCATTTTCGAAAGGAACGAAAGTCATTAAAGACACATCAATCACGGATGATCCCCAGCCTAGAGTTTCCTTCCAGGCGCCGATTAGACTCTACTTGAGAAAAGCGTAGCACTTTTCTTTCTGCTTGAGCCGAGTATAATAGGTTCTCTTCGAAATAACTAATTAATAATAGAAACAACCAATCGTCGTGCTGTCATCTTTTTCTAAGTAACCATCCTAAGGCCAGTCCCATCAAGAGCAGTGGTATAAGTTTCGTGCAGTTGTAAGATCACAGGCTCAGTTGCAACGCGAGCACGAAAAAAAAAAAAAAACTCGCTTGAATACTTAGTGTAAGTCTTTTCCTACACTGTCACGTCCACTGACTCACGCTCAAGGACAGGTAAAAGGCGTTAGAGTCGTGAATTATTTTAAAAACGTGTACGATGGGTTTTATGAGGCTGATCTATATCCTTCGATGATGTTCAAATTCTGTATTACCCAAGAAGATAAGCGCTAAGCTATCCGTTTTTCATAGGACGCACAAACATTAATCGCGAAGAAATGTCCGCAATTTTTATGATTATCAGAGTGTCGCAACGGAAGCATGGAATGATAACCCAGACACCATTCGGTGATGAATTGTGGAAGGAATAACGTGCCCTCTACAACCCTTAGAACAGATAACTCCAAGGAGTCATCGATGGGGTTAGTCATACCCGTCGTCTCAGCTCGTGGGTTACGAATGGTGATTGATGAGGACTGTCAGGGATTGCTCGCTCGCATTAGGATCTGTCCCAATAGGACACGCGTCAAGCTCCGGATATCCCGTACGTAGAGAATTGAGTCCACGTCCTTTCTAGGGACCTTTTGGGATTACCTCCCAACCTCAAGATTGAGCTCATTATTGAGTTATTATTGAGTACCACACCACTGTTGACGGCTTCGTATTGTGTGATCCCTACGGGATTAAATGGGTTAAGATTAAGCTGGAAGGGCTATACAACAAGGGTTTTATAGGACCCAGTCACTCGCCGTTGGGAGCCACGGTACTCTATGTTAGAAAATGAGGGTGATGGTGGCAGTCGCAACCCCTTGAGCTAATAGAAGGACAAGACAAGGTAAGCTGCGTAGTCCCTCAAAAGGATTAGTAGAGGTCTAACGTACTGGTACTCGAGGTAAAGACTTGCGATCGGGTTATCTCTAGCTAAAGGCATGAGGAATTACAGGCCCCAGGTCCGCCTTTTGTACCAGTTTCGGACACTATGAGCCCTTGGTAATGTCCTTCGGACTCACCAATACCCTAGTTATTTTACGACTTTGACGAATTGTGTCCTCGAAGACTATATCAACGAGTTTGTTATAGTCTTTAACGATGATATTCTCGTCTACTCGAAATCAAAAGAGGAGCATGAACAAGCCTTTTTGCAGAGAGTAGCCGAGAGGAAGCCTTGTACGAAGTTCAAGAAGTGCGAGTTTTGGTCGGAAATACCTCATTTCTCAGTCACGTAGTGTCTAAGAGAGAAATTTTAGTGAATCTGTTAAGGACCAAAGCCGTGAGTTTTGGGAAACAACCCACGTTGGTCACAAAAATCTGTCGTTCCTTGGGCTTACCGAGTACTATAGGTGATTTGTAGAGGTGTTCTCCAAGCTCGCTCTATTTTTTAAACCGCCTCACTTGGAAGAATATTAACTTCCCTTGGACTACGGCGTGCGAAGAGAGAGCTTTCAAGAGCTCAAGAAGTATCTCACAAACGCCGTAGTGTTGAAACCCCAGGAGAACCACTGTATTTGCGCTTTACTGTGACAGTTCGAGGCAAGAATCGGGTGCGGTGTTGATGCAATATGATAAAGTAATGGTTGCACATCGAGATAACTCAATGATTATGAGGCCCATTACCCTACTCATGAACTCGAGCTTGACACAGTCGTGTTTTTCTTGAAGAATTTGAATCACCACCTTTTCGTGATTTATGGTGATTGCAAGCCGAAACAAAGAGCCTGCATGATAAGTTGGTCAAGTTTTATAGTGGTGCTGTTCATTATTGCCTAGGAAGAATCTAACAAGGTAGCGGACACTTTAAGCCGTAAGAACTTTCGTTGTGGCCATCGAGGAGATTCAAAGCCACATGGAGACTGCTCAGAGTAGACGAAAGAGCTACATAGATGTCCGATGCCGACCCTTAGAGCTCAAGGAGGGTGACCACGTATTCTTTGATAGTGGCACCCATAAAAAGGAGTTGAGGGACGTGACTATCCCGGTGGTTAAAGTTCTGTGGGGGAACCACACCGAAGAAGGGGCAACTTGTGAGCTAAAGACTTCAACGGGAGAGAAATACCCACCCTTGTTCTAAGTTTCGAGGACGAAACTTCTGTAAGGGGGTAGGATTGTAATAACCTGAAATCGAGGCTACTTATACGAGTATTTATCTTGAATATTGAGACAAATGCGCTTTTAATATTATCATGGTTATTTTAACTTTGAGGAGAGTTGGTCAATTTCGTCAAATTTGGCCAACTCATGGCCATGTAAAAATATTGGTGCAAATATTAATTGTGCATTTTCGAATAATTGAGCATGTTAGGAATCAAACTTCAACTTAATGTGTTATTAAAATTCCTAACTTGTCGAGTTCAATTTATTAGCGCAATTTTAAAATTTGATTCGGAAGATTATACCATTTTTCTATTTTATTCTATTTGTAAATTTGCTAGCCATTTTGGCCCGATTATTGGCCCAAGCCCATTAGGGCTTTTTCTTTTTCTCTTTTCCCTTTCCCTTCGTCAAACTCTCTCTGCTCTCACTCTCGATCCCTCTCTCCTCGCCGGCGCGCAGCCGCGCCGTGCCGCCCCTCCTCCTCTCTCTCTGTCCCTATCCTGATGTTTCTTCTTCACGCAGCCACCGGCCCAAGCCCCAACAGCCCGAAGCCAAGGCTCCGACGTGCTTTTTCGCGCCGCTCGAGCGAGCCCAGCCCCGGCGTACTTCGAGCGAGCTTCGCCGTGCGCGAACCAGCGTCGCGCTCCCCGCCATCGCCGCCCAGCCGCTGGCTGGCCCCGGCGGGCCACGCCTCACCTCGCCTGGCCTTCCTCGGCCCCGATCTGTGCGCTTGCACCTTCGCGCGACTCTTCTGCGCGCCGGCCCAGCCCGCCTCCCATGCGCGCAACCGCCGCCTCTCGCGCGGCCCAGCCCGCCTCCCATGTGCGCAACCGCCGCCTCTCGCGCGGCCTAGCCCCTCCCGCGCCGAGCCTTGTCTCAGCCAGCCCTTCTTGCGCCGCCCGGAGCTCCTCCCAGCCGCAGCCGCGCCCCCTCCGCGAGGCCTCGTGCGCACGCGCTTTTCCGCCTACCTCCGGAGATCACGCGAGCAGCCGGCCTTGTCGCGCGTCCTCCTCGCGTCGCCCCGACCAACCCCGGTGAGCCTAGCCTCCCTCGCGCTGCCTCGGGCGCGCTCAATGCCGACCCAGCCCTCCGCGCGCCTCCTCCTCAACTATGGCGAACCTCCGCCCAGCCCTTTTTGTCGTTCGCGCTGCCCACCACCACGCGAGGACCCCGCTGGCCGCGGCCTTCCTCAGCACAGTAGCTTCTCACTTTCACGCTCAGCCCCGTGCTGCTCGCGCTCCTAGCGCCGGCACCGTTGCGACCCGCGCTCTCGGCCCGCCCATAATTACTGCTCGCCGCCCCTCGCCCAGCCGCGCAAGGCTCGATCTGCGTGAGCCCTGCTCGGCGAGCCTCCGGCGAAGCCCGCGGACCTCATCTCGCAGCCGCGCCGCTCCTCGTCAAGCCGGCTACTATTCGTGTTCGGATCACTACTGAAGCACTTCGAATACCCGACCCCTCATTGTCGGATACTAAAGAAGTGCCACACATCAAGCTTTAAAGAGGGACGCCACTGAGGAAAGATCGCGAGGACAAAGATGAGAGACTTAGGACCTCAGGTAAGTGAATCTCCACTGTGGCACGGGCAAACTTTACAATGCTTGAATAAATTATGAATGTGTTGAGGTTATATTAAGCATACGATGCTTATAAAATTGTGGCTATTAAACTGTATGGATCTCAACTCTTGCTAGTGCCGTGAATACAGGCTCTTGATCACGTTCGTATTATTTGTGCAACGAGCCTGTAGGTATGGGACTGTAGGTTCGTTTATGATAGGTTGTGTTTTCTAGGTGTGTATTGGTGCGTGTGTTCATCTATATGTTTATCTGTGTGTGGGTATGGAACCACAGACATAAAACTACTCAGCTTCGTGGTTCAGGTTATTGTGTAGAGTATGTGTGTCTGTTTGTGTATGTATGTGTGTTAGTACGACTTAACTGTCGGTGGGTATGGGACCACAGACATAAAACTATTTTACTTCTGTTGTTGTTGAGACTTTATTGCAGGTCAAAGAGAAAACTCTAAGTAAAGCCAAGGGAAGCGGAAGCAATGTATGTACACGGGTAGGGCCCGACGGGGCCGCAAGTCATGATCGGTTCCGAAATAGCCCGACGGGGCCACTGATTACGTTTCGGGACGGCCCGAGAGGCCTTGGGGAGGTCGGCAGACGACCTTCCTCTGTCGCATTACTTTGATCATTTGAGTATGGCCCGACGGGGCCGCGATCATGATTTGGTTCCGAAATAGCCCGACGGGGCCATCTTGTATGACAGATTTCAGAGCGACCCGAGGGACCTCGCGGAGTCAACGAACCACCTTTCAGAATGGCCCGAGGGGCCTTGGGGAGGAGAGCCACGGCCCTCCCCACAGTTTATGATGTGACGATCCGGATCGGCCCGACGGGGTAAAGTGCAATAATGAATTCCGAAACGACCCGACGGGGTCACTGGCCGTAAAAGGTTTCGGAATGGGCAGAGAGGCCCAAGTAGGATGAGTCCTCACAATCATAAAGAATATCGGGACGGTCCGAGAGGCCAAGATCCATAGCATGTCCCGAATTAACCCGACGGGGTGATTGCGCAATTAATTCGAAACAGTCCGACGAAATCACCGGTCGTGAGAGGTTTCGGAACGACCCGATGGGTCTCGAGGAGGTCGGTAGATGACCTTCCTCTTCATATGCTGTGTGCTGAGATCTTGATCGATTCCGAAATCGCCCGACGGGGCCATTGTCTATGTGAGGTTTCGAAACGACCCGATGGATCTTGAGGAGGTCGGTAGACGACCCTCCTCTTCATATGCTGTGTGCCGCGATCTTGATCGATTCTGAGATCGCCCGTCGAGGCCATTGTCTGTGTGAGGTTTCGGAACGACCCGTAGAGGGTCCAGATTCGTATAGTTCTAGAACGACCCGAGGATGGATCTAGATGTGTATAAAGTTCTAGAACGACCTGCGAACGGGTGTAAATGTGTATTAAATTCTATAATGGCCCGTAAGAGGTCTAGAATGTGAATTAAGTTCTAGAACAACCCGTAATGGGTCTAAATGTGTATTAAATTCTATAATGACCCGTAAGAGGTATAGATTGTGAATAAGTTCTAGAACAACCCGTAATGGGTCTAAATGTGTATTGAATTCTAGAACGACCCATGAGAGGTCTAGATTGTGTATAAGTTCTAGAACGACCCGTAAGGGGTCTGGATGTGAATCGTGTGCACATGTATTTTTATAAGCTGAGTCAGAGAGTTGTGAACTTGAGTGAGATTAGAACAAATTATGAGATTGACTTTTGAGTCGAGATTTATGGGTCGTTGAATCCGACCTCGTTACATGTCACAACTCGTTTGCAGGTATTATATCCCGCGTAAGTTCAGCAATTACATTTGAATTCTACTCCGCGGCAAGATTATTTAAGAGTGTCGTTTACTCTTCGAACTACGACGACTCGATCGTCGAATCTATCTATTTGTTGAATTAAAATATGGTGATACCTCTTGATTGTATGTTACCTGCAGACTTAGCAATTTATCAATCTAATCCACTTATTGGGCTATTAGCTCACTAGTGTGCTCGTGTCGCAGGTATTTTATTAAGAAAGCAGAAAGGGCGAAGCGATAACGACGGGAACAGCGAGTGTATACGGGACCGACCTGTAAAACTTTACGTGGACTAGCCGGCTAATCGTTGGCAAAGAAAAGTTTTAAATTCCGCATATTTTGTAAATGTTAAAATTAAATTTAATTTGGTTATGGTGAGGATTGGTGAACCCCATGTTTAATATTAAAAGCTTGGTTTTGTAACTTAATTTAAAAGTTCAAATTTGACCGTATTTTTAGGGACCAAAATACCGTTTTGAGTTTTGGGTCGTTACATAGTTATTTGTTTAAATTTAATATCGTGAGCAACCGTGTCTCTGTGGGATCGATCCTTACTTGTCCCTATACTAATTTTAGTGCAGAGAACCGTGATGTTAAATTTAGCATATTTAACGAGAGCGTCAAATTTTTGGCACCGTTGGACACGGCATTAGCAACCACTGATATCTTTTAGTTGTTTTAATTTACTGGTTTAATATTATTTTTTTTACCTTATTTACAGGTGTTCATGTCCAACAAGGAGTTTGATCTGCTATCATCCTCTATGGAGTCACATTTGCAAGTGATTTTTAGTTTTGTTCAATATGACTTGGAATTGTTTTTTGAATCTTGGTAGAGATTCAAAAATTTACTGTGTAGATTTACTTATCGTGGACTATCTAAAGAGATGCAACTAGGAATTTTTATAAATAGCTTACAAGAGCCAATAAGAGGATGGGTTGAGAGAACAGATGGTACGACGTCTCTCTACAGCAAATGCATAGTTGAAATTTATTGGGTATTTGAGGATATGGCAGATTATGATTATTGGTGTTGGATGAACTTAAATCCATCGTATGAACCTTAACATTAAGAAGAGACGGGTAGTCCCGAGCTTATTGCCTATCTCAACCAATATTTAGAGTCGATAAAACGCTATATAGAGGTGACAAATACATTTTTAGTGCGAATGGATAGGAGGAATAATACCTCTATTGTAAAACCTCCAAAGTCCTTAATTGAAGTCATAACAAGATTTGTGATTACTGAGAAAACACATGACACACAGATGTATGAAAGCCACTATGAGGAAGAAAATGTTGAAATCCTTGAAGAAGAATGTCCATGTGAGGAGGGGATAGAAGACTTGGAAGTTGAAGAAAAATAATTTAATAAAGAAGTCTTCAAACCCCACATTGTTGTACCACAATAGATTCTAGATGATCACAAATATGATGTTCTAATACGGCCAACAACTCCTCGACCTACACTAGCCACACTCTACAATGCTCCACAAGCACATTTAGCAAAGCCGAGTTATGTGAGAACGACGTGCGTAAATGCTTCATATCATGCCAAACTTGATATGATACATACTATGGGGGGAAATCGCTCTTTGATAAGCGACACTTTGAATCAAGCCGACGACATTAAACTAGGCGCTTGTCGGGAGGCAACTCAATATCGTGTCATCATCAGATTTGTTTTCTTTTACCCTAATCATCTTTTTTTTTTAATTGTCATATTCATTCTTATTTTGTGCTTGTGGACAATGCATGAATTAGGCGTGGGGGAGAAAATATATTATTTCTATCTTAGGTTTTCATTTTCAATAAATTTTTATCTTTGGTTTTTTATTCTTGTTCTTGCATGATTTTTTTTCTTAGGTTGGTTGAATTTATTTCATTAGAATGTTTAGACGAAATTTGGGACCATTGAACGTTCCAAGCCTATGATAAAAAAAAATGATTACGAATTGAGTGACTCTTTGGAATTAGTTATGCATTTGTTGTCTGAGTGATTGACTTTAACACTTGTCATTGTCATACTTGAAAAGTTTGAGAGAGTGTACCGTCTAGTTTGACCACGACCACAAGTACATTTAGAAAGGAGTTATCCATACACATATAAACTTAGAACTTGGTTGATTGTTATTCAAGGCAAAATGCTAGGCAATTCAAACTTAAGGGAATGATTTAGGCTATCTTTGGACCGATTGTGCCTTTCTATGTGACCTTCATATGATATATCTCCATAGTTACCTTTTTGAGCCTTATATATGTTTTGGTTTTTATCACCTTAAGCCTAGCCGAATATTATATCATTGCCCGTGCCTGAAGCGACAATTGTCAAATTAGAGTGAAGTCCGGATTATGAGACAATATAATTACAAAGAAATCTCGGTCTAGGTTAAAAAAAAAATCAAACTCTCCTATGAGTCAAAGTAGATAAAACATGAAGTGTGGGAGAATTGGTGCAAAAAAAAAAAAAAAAAAAAGAAAGAAAGAAAGAAAGAAAAAGGACATACAAGTAGGCCTAGGATCGGAAATGATAAACACTATGGACTAACTCGGGATAGCTTGATCGTTAAGGGAAAAAAAAAGGGATTTGGCACTTAAAGGCTTTGAGCTACCACATCAAAAATATCATAACCTTAGCCCGGCCTTACATTACAAACCTAGTAAAGACCTATCCTACATTAGTTGAGAGTAACATAAAAATCGAGCCTATGAGAATATTAGGTGAGGATAACCCAATCCGAAGAGGAAAGTGTAGTGTGAAAACTAGCGTTGTACAATTAATAGCTCGAAGGCATAGTGTGGTAGAGGTGAGTTGAAAATGAGACACATTTTCATTTGAAGTTTCTTTGTGTCACGACATGAGCAATTTTAGGCATCCAAGTGAACTATTATGATTGTCCATTATTTTAGTTTTAGTAGTGTCACAAGCAATTAGGGTAGATTATGCTTGCTCAAGGACGAGCAAGAGCTAAGTGCGGAGGTATTTGATATGGCTATAATTTTATATATTTTGTTATTCAATATTCTCACATTAAAAATATTTTTATTATTTATTTGTGATTTATTTATTGGCTCTTGTGTTCTATAGGCCTAATCTGAGGTCGCACGCGAAAAATGAGTCAAAATAGGACAAAAAGAAGCAAGATGTGTAGTGAAGAGTCTAGAGACAACTTACAAAATAAATATCTGGATGATTATCGAAGATTCATATGACATATTTCATATGAAATTATAGATCGTTGAAAGAGCTTTCCAACGGTAGGTCATGTGCATCAATCGGAGTTAAAACAAAGGAGTTCTGATGAATTAAAAATTGGTGCGCATATTCGCCGAAAGTGAAGTTTATGGGCGCTGCAGCTCCCCAAAATAGAGCCGTGGCTCTATGACGTCATCATGCTCCGAAAATTCTATATTGACCTAGTTTCGAAGGCATAAACCCTAGAACTATAAATATAAGCTTAGAACCCACGAAAAACACATTTTGGCCACTCAAAACTCATCAGAGAAGCATAGAAGGAGCAAAACAAAGTGGAGACAGACGAATTACTGCGTGGAGTCCGACGACGAAACTAGTTTTTCTTTCCTCTCTTGATTTCTCTATGTTCTTAAATATAAATTGAGTTGCTAATTGGCCGTTTATAGTCAAGGGGGCCTTGAAGCCCTAACTGATGATTTATGAATGCTGTTTGATTTTCTATTAATGTCAATTGAGGTTGTTTGTTTTAATGTTCTATTATAATTTGTTTGTGATTGAGTTGATTAAATGACCATTAGTTTGTTTAATTACATCCATGTTGCTAATTAGGGTTCGAGATTCGTAATCACTAATTCTAATTCGTAGTAGCGAATTGTGAGGAGAGCGCATGTTCACTCATAATTTAGAAAAAAAACTGAATTAAATTCTACCGCGTAAATTATTTGATTTAGGTCGTATGCTTGCTTAATGCTTCACTAAACTTGTTTGTAGCACATGTTGGAACATGTTGTGTGTTAGGAATTAGTTAGGCGTGTGAATAACTATCAATATATGAACGGCTAGGTAATCTTTATAATTTGATTTTAATAAATGGAATTGACAGCTTGAGCAATGATTCTCGTTAGGGTGAAAAGCACCTCTTGACTATGTTTTCTCATTGATTTATTTCTTGTGTTTTACTTTGCTTTATTTTAATTATTGCTTCAATCAATTATTAAAACCCCATTTTAGTTGTTTGTTTAAATTTAATATCAGTGTGAGCAACCGTGTATCTGTGGGATGGATCCATACTTGTCCCTATACTAGTTTTAATGTAGAGAACCGTGAGGTTAAATTTGACATATCTAACGACACCATAAAATTTCTCCAAAAATTAATTAGCTTATTACCCTATTTTTATCTTTTCATTTTTCTTTTAGTTTCTTTTTTACTAGCCTCTCCTAAACACTATAAATGAAGGTGTTGGCTAGAGTTTTTGTACCACCTTTTACTATTACAATTATTTAGACAATTATTCATCTTTCTCTGGCTATTAGTTCTCACATTTTTATGAGAATGAGAATGTTGTTAGGCTAGAGCGAGACTAGATTAGAGATTACCTTAATTATGTAGTTTTTCTGTTTCAATTTTGATTCCAAATTTGTGCTTCAATGCTTCTATTTTTGTTTTGATTTGACTCTTATTATTTTCATCTAGCAATTATGTTCTATTACTAATATAGGTTTAGTCATGCTCTTCCTATGTGCGATTTCTTATGAATATTAATTTTCATTGGTTTGTAAGTTAGTCTCTTACTGCAATATGATCAATTTGATGTACTGTCGATTTTAGATTGCTTATGAAATATGAATATTCGAATATTTTATTTTATATGACTAATCTCTTATTGCGTTATTGTCAAATTGATATCTTGTCGATTTAAGATAACGTATAGAATAAATATTTATTGTTTTATTTGAAAGTGTTTTTTCATATCAAAATACATTTGTTTTATTTTAGATTTTTAATATCATATTTTTGGGTTGCTTGTTTGGGATGTAAAACTTGCAACTGAGTTATAGGAATCAATATTGTAAACAGTTAAATGAAATAATTAATGGATTCTCGACACCTCGTTCGATTTTCTTATTAAGTGTTTGCTTTAATCTTAATTTCGTCTACTTTAATTCTAAATTCTCATTCTTTTTATTGTTTTTATTTTTACCTCTTAAAGTTTGTTTCGAATTTTTGGTTGTTTTTTTTCACCTTCTCGTGGAGACGACTCCGCTTTTATTGTGATACCAACGACCACTTTAACTATTGTACAATTTGAGCGCGATCAACTGGTTTTTAAAAGGATGTTCATTTGCTGGATGGTGTTAGAAAAAGATTTCTTGAAGGGTGTCGATCTTTTGTTAGCCTAGTCAGTTGCCACCTCAAAGGACCATATAAAGGATTTTACTTGCTGCCATTGGTGATGCGACCCTGGTCAACATGCAATCTATCGCCTTGGATCCCGGAGACTTAAGGGAGGAGGTTCAAGATGAGCGAGTCGAAAACGAAGCGCAAGCATGTTATTCAGCACGGGAAAAGAGCGAAGCTACCGAGTCGAGCAATTAAGTGTTCGTCGAAGACCTTTATTTTATTTTGTTATTTGAGTTATTTCTATGTAATTTCTATTTGAAATTGTGTTAGAAGTGTTTAGAGTCTTTGGTAGTTGTTTGGATTATTTTTAGGATTATTTTGAAATTTTTGTAAGCAAATAAATTAGAGGACCCGAGGCTTAGCCGATCGGTCGCGGCGATCCAGCCGATCGATCGGCCATTGAAGAGCAAGAATGCGAGAACAAGCAGAGCGCCTGCCGATCGGTCGCCTGCTCCATGCCGATCGATCGCGCGCGCAAGGAAGCAACCCAGCCGAGCAGCTGCCGAGCGATCGCCGCATCACACCCGACCGATCGCCATCTTGTGCCGAACGATCGCCATCTTGTGCCGAACGATCGCGCGCACGCGAGGAAATAGTCCAGCTTTTATTTTACGCGTTTTCTTGTATTATTTTTGGTATTTTTCGAATTGTTTTGGGATATTTCCGAATTTCTGATTTATTTAGTTGGTAAATTAGGGTTGTAATCTCTTAGCCTATTTAAAGGCCAATTTCAATAACAAAAGTAGACTACGTTATTTGTGTAAAACACCTTTGAGGTTTTCTTCCTGAGTTTGTCTCGGAAGCTTGAATCGATCAAGTCCAATGCTTGACGATTCGTCTAGAACTTATCAAACGGCCTTCCGCAGCCGTTTGTGGCGTTCCTCAACCCATTGACTTATCAACGGCTATTCTGCATCCGTTGTGGCGTCGCAACAAGCATCATAACCGAGTCATTCGACGGGGTTTCTATCCAGTCCGTGTCGTCCAACAAGAAAACGATCGACAACACCGGTTCTCGCTGCGAGGATCGCATCAATTGGTATCAGAGCTTCGGCTTTTTCTTGTTTGGATTTCAATTTCAATTAGTTGTTTAGAGTCATCTATTCTAGGGTTTGTTCTTGTTGGTTCTTGAAATTTTCTGTTAGTGTGTTCTTGAACCGTTCTTAATTTTTGTTGTCAATTTCAGTCTTTGTGTTTCGTTCTTAGATTGAGTCATAGTCTTCATCTTAGGGTTTCTCTTGCAATTTTCGTTCAAAAAAAAAAAAGGAAAAAAAAAACGTACGGCATTTAAAAAAAAAAAAAAGTGTGTGTGCCGTTATTTACAAAAAGAAAAAAAAAAGAGACAAGTTGGAGATTGAGTTTATTGGGTTTTTGTTTGTTTGGGTATAATTGCGATTTACCTTGTGTTCTTAAGCGTTTGTGGGTTGTGTTGCATCCGTGAACGTTCGCGTGTTTGGTCGTTTTAAGTTCGAAGGTCGTCAAGTTTCCGTCTTAGTGTCTTGAGCACTTCCAAGTTTTCGAGAAAACTTAGTGAGAAATCGAGCGGTAAAAGGCACGAGTGGTGAGATAAATTGAGGGTAAAAGCCAGTTGTTGATTGATAAACACGAGTGACATCTTGAGCGTTTTTCTTCCTTGAGAGAAACACGTGAGGGAGTGTTGTGAGGTCCTTTTACTTTCAATTTTATACTAACCATGTCAGGAAGCGATAACGACGGGGCACGTGGCGCACAAGGACAACCGGGAGAACAACGCTTCATGATGGAAGCTTTAACGGGGCAACTAAGAGCCTTAATGCGGGAGATGGAAGGAATGAGAGGAGATGGGGGAGATGAGAGTAGAACGTGAACAAAGAAGGAATGCGAGGCCAAGAAATCCAGCAGCTCCTCGACAACAACGAGTTCGACTACAAGAAAGGTGGGAGGACGTGGAAGAGGACTTTGAGGAGATCGATTATGGCGAAGGGGGTGCCGAAAGACGGAGGTATGAGCAGGGACGTCGGGAAATTAGAAGAGAAGATGACAACCTTGGGAGCATCAAGTCGAAGATTCCCGAGTTTAAGGGCCGCAATGACCCCGAAGCTTACCTAGAATGGGAGAAGAGGATTGAGAACATCTTCGACATCTATCATTACTCCGACCGCAAAAAGGTAAAACTCGTAGTTACCGAATTCACCGATTACGCGCTTACTTGGTGGGACCAGATTGTTACCAACAGGAGGAGGAACCGAGAGCCACCCATGGAGTCTTGGGAGGACATGAAGGCTCTCATGAGAAAACGGTTTGTGCCGGCGCACTACTACCGAGAGCTTCACAAGCGTTTGTTACGCTTGACTCAAGGCAACAAGAGCGTGGAAGACTATCACCAGGAGATGGAACTATTGATGATCCGCCTCTGTCTAGAGGAGGATGTCGAGGTGACTATGGCGAGGTTCCTAGCGGGCATGAACACTGAGATCGCCAACGAAGTAGAGCTGCACCATTACATGGAGATGGAGGAATTAGTCCACAAGGCGATCCAAGTGGAGAAGCAGTTCAAGTCGGGTGGAAGGAGAAGCAGATTTAGCGATCGAGCCGCTTGGAAACCTTCTAATCCCAAGAAGGAAGAGGAAAGCACGGTGGTTCCAACCAAACCTGAGGACAAGCCATCCAGTTCAACTCCAACCAACAACCGAGGTACCATTGAAAACTCTATTCCTCGGAACCGTGATATAAAATGTTTCAAGTGTCAAGGGCGTGGCCATATTGCAAGTCAGTGTCCGAATGCCCGGACGATGTTGATGAGGCCCAATGGCGAGTATGAGACGGATGAAGAGGAGGAGAAGAACCATGGGGAGGAATTGGAGGTCGAGGAAGTTCGAGAGACCTTGGGGTTGGTGGCGGTGACAAGGAGAGCCTTGAGCACCCAAGCAAAGAGCAAAGAGGATGCCCAACGGGAGAATATATTTTATGCACGATGCAAGGTGGGGGATAAAATTTGCAGTTTGATTGTAGATGGCGGAAGTTGCACCAATGCAGCGAGCGAGGCCTTGGTGGAGAAGCTATCTCTACCAATGAAAGATCATCCCCGACCCTACCAGTTACAGTGGTTCAACGATAGCGGAGGCATGATGGTGAAGCACCAAGTGTTGATTTCATTTCAGATTGGCCAATATGAAGATGAGGTGCTATGTGATGTAGTATCCATGGAGGCGACACACATCTTGCTTGGCCGACCATGGCAATTTGATCGACGCGTTATGCACGACTGCTACACTAACAAATATATCCTACCATACCGGGGCAAATCAATTGCTCTCGTACCGTTAACCCCTAGTCAAGTCTTAGAAGATCAAAAGTTTCTTCAAAGTGAGCATGAGAAGAGAGAGCGTGAGAAAAGAGGGGCTACTAGCGTGGGAAGTGAACCAAAAGAGAGGGGGCAAGGGAGAATAAGTGAAACACAGGGTGAGGGAAAACAAGAAAGGGAGAGCAAACACTCAATCAATAGAGAGGAAAGAAAAGAGAGTCAAAAGAAAAGTCTATTCCTTAGAAAGTGTGAGAGTTTTCCTATCACTATGTTTTCTCTTTTGCAGGAAGTCAAGAAGCATATGGTGAATACGAAGCCGCCCGAACTACCATCCTTTCAAGGCATCAAGCCGCCATTCGTTCCGCAGTGGGGCTATAAGGAGCATCATGAGTGCGAGTTCGAACCTGGAGATTGGGTTCGAGTACCGAGCAAGCATTATAATTCGGATTTGAGGTCAAATCCTTTTGAAGAGGAGGAGAATGATGCGACCCTGGTCAACATGCAATCTATCGCCTTGGATCCCGGAGACTTAAGGGAGGAGGTTCAAGATGAGCGAGTCGAAAACGAAGCGCAAGCATGTTATTCAGCACGGGAAAAGAGCGAAGCTACCGAGTCGAGCAATTAAGTGTTCGTCGAAGACCTTTATTTTATTTTGTTATTTGAGTTATTTCTATGTAATTTCTATTTGAAATTGTGTTAGAAGTGTTTAGAGTCTTTGGTAGTTGTTTGGATTATTTTTAGGATTATTTTGAAATTTTTGTAAGCAAATAAATTAGAGGACCCGAGGCTTAGCCGATCGGTCGCGGCGATCCAGCCGATCGATCGGCCATTGAAGAGCAAGAATGCGAGAACAAGCAGAGCGCCTGCCGATCGGTCACCTGCTCCATGCCGATCGATCGCGCGCGCAAGGAAGCAACCCAGCCGAGCAGCTGCCGAGCGATCGCCGCATCACACCCGACCGATCGCCATCTTGTGCCGAACGATCGCCATCTTGTGCCGAACGATCGCGCGCACGCGAGGAAATAGTCCAGCTTTTATTTTACGCGTTTTCTTGTATTATTTTTGGTATTTTTCGAATTGTTTTGGGATATTTCCGAATTTCTGATTTATTTAGTTAGTAAATTAGGGTTGTAATCTCTTAGCCTATTTAAAGGCCAATTTCAATAACAAAAGTAGACTACGTTATTTGTGTAAAACACCTTTGAGGTTTTCTTCCTGAGTTTGTCTCGGAAGCTTGAATCGATCAAGTCCAATGCTTGACGATTCGTCTAGAACTTATCAAACGGTCTTCCGCAACCGTTTGTGGCGTTCCTCAACCCATTGACTTATCAACGGCTATTCCGCATCCGTTGTGGCGTCGCAACAAGCATCATAACCGAGTCATTCGACGGGGTTTCTATCCAGTCCGTGTCGTCCAACAAGAAAACGATCGACAACACCGGTTCTCGCTACGAGGATCGCATCAATTGGAGTAGATACAAACTTATAATTTTATCAGATTACTTACACTATTGTGGAAATGGAAAACGTGGAAACTTAGAGATGGTTCATTGGCTTGCTAAAGGAAGTAATCAGGGACAACTACAATGGCACTCCGGAGAGCGTGATGAATGATAGACAAAAGGTATGATAATCCATGGCATTAAGGTTGTTTGATATTTGCACTGTTTAGGGGATTATTGTAGCGGCTTTGGCCATGGAAGGCGTGATGGAGGTGGCAGAGGTGATGCTCGAGATGTTAACACACAATTAATACATTAAGGTTCCTAACTCATTGATTAAATTTAATTAACACTTAAGGCTGCTAACTTATGCACTTGTAGCCACATGAAGAAGTTGTGACCAGTCAACACAAGACATTTTCAGTATCCAAGACTCTTATAATTTAGAACAATGATTTATGAACATAGGTATGACATAATTGTATTTTGTAGCAACTTAACATATGGGCACTTGTGAAGCAGTTGAATAATGGTTTCTATGTTCATAATGTAACAGGTATGTTGCGGAGTAGTCGTAATTTGCTCTTTTGGATATTTTGTGCACCCAAAAACATTGTATGCCCACAAGTCAAATGATGGCAGAAGACCATTTTGAGTGAAGTTTTAAAATTGATCTTTGTCTACTGTAAAAAAAAAAAAATTGTTATGTGATCAACTTTTTGGTAGTCTTGGTGATTGGTCTTTATGATTCACTGACGTAGTCCATGTGTTGGAACCTCTTACTTTTTGCTAATTCACTCAAATTGTTGGTCTTCTTCTCTTAATATATACATCTATAACTATTATATAAATATGAGTAGTTTTATTGTAGCTTTAGACACGTATTCACTATTCATTCAGAGATAAACTTATTTTGTCTTTTTGTGCTAACTCTTTTTTTTTTCTTCTACCTCAGGCGCTCTTCATCACAAATGCCAACCCAATAAAGAAATCAACTCATCGTACTCTCTCTCCTCCTCTTGCTTTATTTTATTTTCTTTTTTATTTTATTTTTTCCTTTCTTCTCTCATGGGCTGCTATAACTCATAGCCCACCTGTCTCATCCTTTTCTTTTTTTTTTCTTTTTTTTTTACTCTATTTCTATTTTCAACCCTTAAATGCACTCAAGTTATATTTTTTTTATTTTTATTTTAAATTTTGACTTTAACATAATCTTTTCTACAAATTTTTTTATTTTTTTTATTCTAATAATTTTTTTACACGTTATTCTAATACAAACTCTAACTTATGAAATTTTTTACACATTTTTAAGCAATTTTTTTCTTATTTGTTAACTTTTTCTCTTTTATTTTTGTTTGCATTCATTTCTATAATAATATGTGTAGACATCATTTAAATATACTCACTTTGTAAGGACAATATTCAATTATTATGAATTTCATAAAACAAATATTAATTACTATTCTTTTTTTTTTTAATTGTGTTACATCAATGATGGATTTTATCCAATACTCCCGTTTTCCATTACTCACGAAGGACCAATTAATTTTTTCTTTTAATCCATTACTGCTTTTTTTTCATGGCTTAATGTCAGATTTTATCAATTTTATTATTTCGTGTTGTTGTAATAACTATTTGACTATATTCTCAATCATACCAATGTTACGAAAGAAAATTTATTTGTTCCTCACAAAATTATTGAAGTATGAAAGGCTCATTTTCTCATGTTTTTATTTATCTTGATATTTTTCTTAACAACTCGTTTTAATCCACGTCATGTGTGCTTTTTTTTTTTTCTTGCCAAAATCTTTAACACCTATTTTATCACTTTTTAATGCCTACATCCTTTTATAACTTAGTTTGACACTAATAAGAGGCAAAATGTGTACATTGTTCCTTAATATTTCAACTAATATTCTTTCAAGGCATGTCCGCAATTGATATTTTGATGGCATGTAAATAAAGTAAGATTTTTTTTTCTTTTGACATAATTTAGTACTTAATTTTTATAAAACATGTTTGTGGTTCTTTTGTCAGCGAAAATCAAAAATCAAATAAAATAGTATTTGAATAGTTTTTTCGTTTTCTTAGTTTAATCAATATTTGACATTTACAAAAATTATAACTTAATGAAACTTCTTTTAATTAATTTTTCCTATAATTTAGCAATAATGTTAACAAGAATTATAAAAGTATTATGAGTATTGTTATCAATGGTAAAAGTATGATAAAAGTAATATATATTAATTTAATGTACTCAATTTTTTAAAATATTTTTTTTAAATTTAATTAAGAATTCTTTTTAGTCTGTTATACAAAACAACAAATGTAGGGGCGACACATGTTGCCCTTTAATTATCTTTTTTCTTTTCTAAAAATTCTGAAGAAAAAAAAAAAAACGCACTCGCATGGTTGGGGATAATGCATATCGTCATTCATTATTTTTCTTTTTTATCCTTAAAAAGTAAACGCTAATGTGCATGCGAGCCACACGTGCGCATTAGCCCTTGAGCTATTTAAAAGATGCTATTTTCATTTTTTAATATTCTCTTTCTCTCTCCTAACTCTTTTTTTTTTTTTCCAAAATATTGGCAAAACGGTAATGATTAAAAAATTGCTTGAATTGGATTTCTTCTTATTTTTAATTAATCTTTTGATACCAATTATGTTAATTTTTTATGATAACTATTTTTTATTCATTTCTTTAGTTTTTTGTTTGTTATTTTTTTTATTTTCTTATATTTTTGTAATTTAAAGAATTGCAAAACGGTCTATTTTTCTATCTTATTTTATTCCATATTCTATGCTATTTATAAATAATTTTAAGCTCTTTTTTTCCTACATCGTCTTGATTTTTTTTTTGATTGTTGGTTGTATTTCTTCTCTATGCCTTTTAGCATGTATTTTGTTGTATTTTATTTTTCATTCCAAGTTTTTACGTTTCGTTTATTTCTTTAATAGCATGTTTTATTTTATAAACAAAAAAGGTGTTAAATTTTGATTAAACAATAATCTAAAAATATTTCACACTTTCTTCAGACGCGCTATAAAAACTAGTATATAAAAAGATGAGTGGGTTTACTATTCACCTACTCACAAATCACTATTCATTCAAGTGTTAAGTTATTTTGTCTTTTTCTGAATATTTTTTTTAAATTACATTTAGGGCTTATTTTGGGGGGTTTTTAAGAAAATTTAGAGGGTTTTTTCGCAAATATAAGGGGATTTTATTGTAAATTCATAAATTTTGGAAGACTTTTTGACAAATTCTCTTTTTCTTTTTTCCTTTTTTGTTTGAATCGTTTCAACAGCTTTTTTTTTTTTACGTAATGATCTTGAATAAAAAATTTCTTGGCGCGGTTGGATTCAGAATATTTTTCTTAATCTTTTGACACCCATTGTTAAATATATATATTTTTTACCGTAACTATTTTTTTTATTTGTTTTATTTGTTCTAAGCTTTTATTTTTATTTTTTTAGTTTGCAAATTTTAAAAAAGCCCTTATATTTATATTAAATGATAAATTTAACCTTGTAATTATTCAAAATAACAAAAATATCACAATTTTTAAAAAATTTAACAAAAATATACCTTTTTTTTTTCATCGCGTCATATTTTTTATCTGTTATATTATTTTATACGTGCTTTACGTGTTTAAAAACTAGTCTACTCACAAGTTTGGGAATTTTTTCTCTCTCCTAATTTCAGTACAAGCATAGACTAATAAAGGGACAATTATATATTACAAACACAATACTTATCCAGGTATTATAGGAATATTATCAAAATTCATATATGATTTTGATCAAATTTAGAGCACAAGGTATATAATAATCAAATTTTAACTACAATATGGATTATTTTGGTCAAATTTGAAAAATAGAGGAACAAAATTAGAATTTTTATAAACTTGGGGTTTTCTTAGAAATATTTTCTAAAAAATATTTGGATAAATGATGTTATTATTAAGCTTTCAATAATAAATGCATTTTTATCATTTTAAAAAAATACATGAAGACTTTTATAATTTTGTCAAAAACTACAAAATAAAAAAAAAGAAACCCAAGTAAAAGCAAAAATAAACAACATATGCAGTATAAGGCAATGAGTGTCAATAGATTAAAAATAAATAAATCGAACCATAATAAACAAAAAATTTCTTTTCAAGATCATCACGGTAAACATATGACATTTTAAACACTTGAAACCAAAAATAAAATAAAAGGAGAAACTAATAAATTGCATAAAGACTGAAAAATCACGAAAAAAAAATCTTTAAAAATTACAAACAAAAAAAAAAAAAGAAAAAAACCAGAAGAGATGAGATGCCTATGTGGGCAAAAAAAAAAAAAATGAACAGGAAAAAAGGGGGTGAAACGCGCATTTCAAACACGTTTTTGGTCGAAACACTTGCTGCTCCATTCTCAAATTATATATATGTTATTCAGCAATATATATATATATATATATATATATATATTCACAATATTAGATCAAGAGAGTTAGCTTAAAATTTATGTTTGGATAAATTATTTTGTCTATTTTATTTTATTTTATTTATTGAAATGGTCAAAATAAATTGAAAATTATTTGAAAAATAATTTGAAAAAAGAATAAAATGATTTGATTTTAAAAATTTTAAGATGATATAAATAGTTGAGATTTAAAAATATTGTATGATAATTTAGAAAATTAAAAAAAATAAAATAAAATAATTTATAAAATTAAAAAATTGAATAATTTGAAATAACATGAAATGAGAAAAATAACTAAAACAAGGACGGTTGGTGGGTTGCTGGCAATTTCAAAAAGTTGTAGAGTGGGTTTCAGCTTTGCCATCTGGGATTTCAAAGTTTGGTGGCTGATATCTAAGGCTCGAGCTAGTATAAGCACTCTGACGCTGTCATGGCTTCTTGACTTCTTCAGTGTTACAATTTCTTTAGCCTTTCCTCGTCATATCGCCATCTCAGATTCCTAACCCCAAAAAAAAAAAAAAAAAAAAAAAACCCACATTTCCCTATCCCCAAATTCAACCATGGCAAGTAAAGCTTTCACTCCTACTCATGTCCTCTTCTTCCTCCTCTTCTTCTCAACGAGCTCATCGGCGGATACCGAGTCCCCCAACGATCTCTTCTTCGCCGGGTTCAGCCACGCCCACGCCAACCTGACCCTCAACGGCGCCGCGGAGATCCAGCGCAACGGCGCGCTGAGGCTCACCAACGACACCCTGCGCGTGCTGGGCCACGCCTTCTACGCGCAGCCGCTGCGCCTCAGGAACTCCTCCACGGGCAAAGCTCTGTCATTCTCGACAGCCTTCGCCTTCGCCATCGTCCCGGAGTACCCGAAGCTCGGCGGCCACGGCCTCGCCTTCGCTATCTCCCCATCCAAGGACCTCCCAAAGGCCCTCCCCAGCCAGTATCTCGGCCTGCTCAACTCCACCGACGTAGGCAATTTCTCGAACCACGTTGTTGCTGTCGAGTTCGACACCGTCCAGGACTTCGAGTTCGGCGACATCAACGACAACCATGTCGGCGTCGACATCAACAGCCTCGCCTCCAACGCATCCGCCACCGCCTCGTACTTTGACGAGCCAAGCGGTCTCCAGAAGAACCTGAGCCTCAAGAGTGGTCAGGTCATCCAGGCGTGGATCGAGTACAACTCAGTTGAGACAAAACTGACGGTGAAGCTCTCACCTTCTTCGGCCGAACCGAAGTACTCAATTTTGTCCTTCGACGTCGATCTCTCTCCGTACCTCGAAGACGACATGTTTGTTGGGTTCTCCTCCTCCACTGGACTTCTCGCGAGCACGCATTACGTCTTGGGATGGAGCCTCAAGATCGGCGGGGAAGCGAAGCCTCTCGATCTGAACTCACTGCCTTCGCTCCCGAAGCCGAGGAAGAGCCGCGCAGCGCTCGTCGCCATCGCATCTATGTCTTCGATTCTGGCCGCGATCTTCGCCTCGGCAATGGCGTTTTACGTGGTCAGGAGGATCAAGAACGCGGACGTGATCGAGGCCTGGGAATTGGACATCGGGCCTCACAGATTCTCTTATGACGAGCTCAAGAAGGCCACGAGAGGGTTCAGAGACAAACAGCTTCTCGGCTTCGGAGGCTTTGGCAAGGTTTACAAAGGGACGTTGCCGAGGTCGAACGCCGAAGTTGCTGTGAAGAGGATTTCGCACGAATCGAAGCAGGGGTTGAGAGAATTCGTGTCTGAGATCTCGAGCATAGGCCGGCTTCGCCACCGGAACTTGGTCCCGTTGCTCGGGTGGTGTCGGAGGAGAGGAGATCTGTTGCTGGTGTATGACTTCATGCCCAATGGAAGCTTGGACAAGTTTCTGTTCGAAGAGCCGAAGAGAGTTCTGACATGGGAAGAGAGGTTCAAGATCATCAAAGGCGTGGCTTGTGGGCTCTTGTATCTGCACGAAGAGTGGGAACAGACAGTGATTCATAGGGACATCAAGGCTGGGAATGTGTTGCTGGACTCGGACATGAACGGCCGGCTCGGCGATTTCGGGCTAGCGAAGCTGTACGAGCACGGGTCGAACCCGGCGACGACGAGGGTGGTGGGGACATTGGGGTACTTGGCGCCGGAGCTGACGCGGACAGGGAAGCCCACTGCGGGCTCGGATGTTTTCGCGTTCGGCGGGCTCTTGTTGGAGGTGGTCTGCGGGCGTAGGCCTATCGAGCCCAAGGCGATGCCGGAGGAGCTGATTTTGGTGGATTGGGTGTGGGATAAGTGGAGAGCTGGGGCGGTTCTCGATGTCGTGGATCCCCGTCTCGGCGGGGAGTTCGATGAGGTCGAGGTGGTGGTGGCAGTGAAATTAGGCCTAATGTGTTCGAACAATGATCCGGAACTACGACCTACCATGAGGCAAGTGGTGAAGTACTTGGAAGGCGAAGTGGCGTTGCCCGAGAATGTGACGCCTCTGGATGATCAGGATGGGTATGGTAAAAAGAAGGGCGGGTTCGGGTTCGAGGATTTCATGCACTCGTACCCGTCCTCGTCAATCTTTGAGAGGGCGAGTACGGTTTCGTCGGGCTACGACGACGTCGAAACCGGTTCGACCTCTCCTCTAAAGACTTTGCGGTAGCGCCGCCCTCTTGTGGTTCCTTGTTTTGTTTTTGTAATTTATTTTTATTTTTTGTAATGTTGTTGTCATTTTTGTTGTGTTTTGTTTTGTTGGTGTGAGTAAATTGATTATCATCACGCCCTTGATTGGGTCTTGTATAGTTAGTAGCATGTAACTTTCAGTTCGGGCAGGGAATTTTGACTTTGGGTCGGAAAAAAAAAAAGCAATGTATTATTTTCTCATGTTTTGTGAGTTTTCTAGAGATTTAACAATGGACTGCACTTAAATATTTGATGGTATTCTAAAGTAGTGTTTAAAAAGACAAGTTAGTGTAGAAGACAGAGCCAGTTTGAACTTTGCTGCATGAGAAAAAGTCCAGCCTAGCTTGTTCATATGAATCATATCAATAATTTAGCAGACATGCTTATTAAAAGATCAACTTGCACTCGAGATTAGAGGAACAGAAAAGATGCCTTAAAAAATTGATAGTTTAATAGTTTGGTGATAAGAAAAAAGTATACTTTTACACACGTATAAACAGAAAAATTGTTTCACAAAACGTGGAAACATAACATGAATTGTTGGTGAGTATTAGAAGACATAATTTAGACCGATAATAGGACAAAGAAAAAAGCAAAAGGAATCATTCTTAGTAGTAAGTGTGGAAACTTTCAAAGGAAGTTGATTAAAATTTTTGAAAATAAGTAAATCACATAACATGATCTATGCACGCTATCTGGTGTCCAATTTCAAATGTAAATCATGTGTTTAATGCCAATGGGAGTGATGTGACAATGCCTCCACGTTCATATAATGTCTTGGGGACACCTCACTGCCTCATAAATGTACATGTATTTGACATGAGTACTACCAAAGGGTTCGTTTGGTGAGCGATTTAAACTAAAAAATTGGATAAGCATTTTCCTCTGCTTGCTTTCAGAGCAAAAGACATTGCATCATTCGTTCTTTCATCTATAAAATAAATCATATCTTACATGCTATTCTACAGTATTACTACGTTATCATCATTGTTCTCTTCTTCGCCATCTTTTACCCTGCTAAAGATCTCGTAGTCTTCGAATCCTGAAATTCGACCAACGCCAACTAATTAACAAAAAATTATAGTTTAGTAATTAATGGTCACACAATCAGAAAGGAGCTAAGCTTACCGGTGCCCAAGTCCTCAGCATCATCGTTTGCGGGCCCTACTAGCACTGTGTTAGCCAAGGGGGGATCAACTAGCATCCAATCTGAATCCGCGTCGTCCTCTAGCCTTCTAACCCAGTCTTCTAGAACATTAACACTGTCGGACGATATCGGGTCTGTTGAATCTTGCTCGTTGCTCTTGTCAATCCTAGAATTGTATTTGTTAGCAAAAAAATAATGTTTTTAACCTTCCATATATAACCACATAACATTTATATATATATATTATGATCTATACATATCAATACATGAAGGTATGCATATATTGACTTACATCTTTCTTAGTCGCAAATTGTACTGAACAAAGGCGAGGTCACTAAGACGCTGCTGCTCTAGGGAATTCCCCGTGTCGTGCATTTTTTTAACACAATCTCGATTCTGCTTGTTACACCCGGCTAAGCTGCAAGTCTGACTGAGAATTCGTATAGCCAACCGCGCCAAATTTGGGCAACCACCTCCATATGTTGACCACCATTCAGCTAGGATAAAGAAATTTATGAAAGCTTTAGCAATGTGATATGAGGTTATGGTTAAAAACACATGGAAAAAAAAAAATCATGTTGTTGCTTAAAACATGTAAAGGCTAAATATGTTGACCTAGGACATAATGCTTAGAATAGTTCACCAATTTCATCTAAAGATTAAAAAAGTAGTGTTAAAAGTGTTACAAGATTCTCCGAATCCAAACATCTGGTATGTAAAGATTAAAGTTGACAGTGATCTATACTACCTAAGTTTCTCTACATAGCCACAAATATTAAGAAAAGTTTCTGACTCATTTTGACTCCAGCATATTAGTATTCTTTATAGAACGTGGAAAGGTTGTGTTGCTATTCCTAACCGAGTTTCAGAAAGTAAATCCTCACCAGGTAACAGACTGTCCCTAGTTCTAATTGCCATCTTTCTTCCAAAATCTCCAACGGCATTCTTGTATGAGTTAATCTCTTTGATGATTTTATCTTGGATTTTGGTATCCGGAATCAATCTCTCTATGCAATCAAACATCCCCGAGCGGATATCTTTGGGTATATCTCCTTCAATACTGTAAAAGAATTTGGGGTTAAGATAGAAACCCGCTGTGTGAAGAGGATAGCTTTGATGATGTTCCCATCTGTGATCTATAATGTCCCAATATACTGTGTAATTCTCCTTCTTAACGAGTTCTTTCTTGATTGTTTCTTTTGCCCGATACATTGCAGCGTAAATATATCCCATTGCAGGCCTTTTCTCGCTGTTAACTACTCTCAAAATGCGCAAGAGAGAACCTGTTAGATGCTCAATAAGGCTGCATGATGACCAAAATGACTGACTACTAATGTAATCCAACATTTCCAAACCCCCCGGTTTCTTCGAATACGGGCAATCCACCCACTCTTGTGAGGTAACCATGGCGTGTAAATTATGTTTAAGATCAATCAGTCGTTTTAACGTTGTGAAGTTGGTAGAAAATCTTGTAAAACCTGGTTCTACAATGTCATTGCAAAATGTGTATTTTCTAACCATATTCAAAACATCTGTGTGATTGTAGACGAACCTTGTAATTGATCTAGCCTGCTCAATAACCTCATTTATCCATCCAATATTTCCAAAATCTTCGAGAATCAAATCTATCGCATGAATCGCACACGGAGACCAATACAGACTTGTGAAAGTTTCGCTCAGCCGTCTCCCTGCAACAAAATACTGTTCTTGGGTACTACTAGTGATGACTTGCACAACATTTGTTGGCCCTACTTCTTCCACGACTCTCCTAAGCAACTCATAAAGCGCATCTGACGAGCGAATGATATCCGATGCATCCACTGTCTCCAAAAATACTGTCCCTTCAGGACAATTCACAGAAAAACTCAGGAAAACCCTACCAACTTCCATGTTCCACTCATCGACCAAAATAGAACAACCAGTCCTTTCCCATTCCACTCTGTGCTTTTCAACCTCATTCCTGACTTCTTCCACTGAGTTCTTCAATACCCACCCGCGAATATCGTGATATGATGGCAATACAATCCCTGAACCTCCCGACGCAATTGCCTCGATCATCGGTAGGAAATAAGGTGAGCGCACCGCATCCAGAGGCGCCCCAATGTCATACAAAAACCTCCCAATCGCCATGCTAACAAAATTATTCACTTTCTTAGCGACAAAGCCGACACTACGTGTCACATCACCAACTTCACGAGCCGAAACACTGCTCCTACCTCTCCCTCTCTTCCTCTTATCCACATTCCTACCACTTATTGCCCCCTCTTCTCTAATCACCATCAAATTCGAATCATGCCCAAGCATATCACAATCATGGCCTCCAATCAAATCATTCCCGCTATTCACGACATCGTCCTCATGACGGGCTAGCAAATCACCACCGCTACGAGACCTGGGGTTAATATTAGTAATCTCTTCATCAAGCTTCTGCCTATTCCTCTTCTTCACCACAACCCCGTCTAGGCTCTGCTGCATCAGGCCCCGAACGTCGGGCGGGACTCGCAGACAGGTCGACGCATTGCCCTTTTGGCCTGCAAGGTGTTCCTTAATTCTATGAATCCCTCCCCCCTTAAACAATTTGCTACAGTACACGCATTTCAGCTGAATTCTCTCTCCGTTCTTGAACATTTGGCAATGCTTCCATGCCGGGTCATGTTTCTGTGACGTTATCGGTATTGGTTCCAACCCAGAAGCCATTTTTAACGAAAGCTCAACGAATCATTACTTAATCACACACAGAACCTTCCATACCCAAATAAACATTCTTACAATTCCCAATTCCTTACACCATTCAATAACTTCGACCATTCTAATTCAAATATGTTAAAATCCCAAACGAATAATAATAAAAGAGCCACGAAGACTTATAAGATAGTTGAGAGCTTACTTGTTTCAATGCCTTTTCTGAGGGAATGGAATGGGATTTGGAAGAGAACCGAGTTAGGGTGGTTGAGAGCCGGGTTTTTTTTTTTTTTTTTTCATTTGTAATATATGAACCGTGGGATTGAACTATTAACCGGATGGACCGGTTAGGGCAGATCGGGTGAAATGGTCAGCAAAAGAAGAGATTGATTGCTTAGATCGGTTTGTTTTTATGTTTGTTTTTAGTGGGAAAAAACCGGAGCTTTCGGTTGCCAAGCTGGAGGGCCGTGACATGTTCGCTCGTTGCGTTAAACCCGGCCAGCAATTGCCGAGTCGGGTTCATGGTAGTTATGGGCCTGATTCATTCTTGAGGGTTTTCTTTCTTATTGTTTTGTTTTTTATGGGACAATTGTAAAAAAAAAAATAAAAAATAAAAGAAAATAAAATAAAATAAAAGAAACTATTATAAGGAAGACTTCTGTAATGGGAAACAAAATAAAAACAGACTGATGGAATACGTTTTAACGGTGACGATTGAATATTAATAGAATTTCATGATAAGTAATGTGCATCAAAGCCCACTCAATTCTTTTCTCTCTCTTCTTTTTTGGGCGTGAAAACGAGAGGGGAACACTCTCAATGCCGGTGATGAGATCTTTTCTCATCGAGCATAATCTCAATGCCGGTCGTCTTCCTCGTCTCCGACACGTCGTGTGGCGGCAATGGCTTTTTCCCGGTGACAAATTTTCACGAACAAACCCAAGTCTCTGGGTAATCTCTATTTGATGTTTGTAATGGTTTTGCTGCTCTACACCCAATACTCAATCTCAAATTTTTATCTGAAAAAGTAATGCTCTGCGAAATTCATTCACAATGGATGTTGTGCAGTTTGATATTCCTTTTGCATCTCGATAACAAAAGATGCTCGGGCTTTTGCTCAATCGTTCTTGACCTCGATAGTATCGGAAACCCCACCATTTTTGTTAAGATATTCCTTTACTTCATGATAATGTTATTAATATCCCATCAAATTATAATCATTTTTGCTCTTAACTTGTTCAGATCGGCTTCGGATTTAACCATAATTTTTTTTTTTTGAAGAGAGTGTATGGGTTTTTCCTTGGTTGGTGAAATTTTGCTGACGATGGAAACAAGAACTGTATAATTGCATTTTAATGGAGTCTATGGGTTTTGTTGCAAATTTTGAAACTTTCTTTTGAGAATACGATTGATGGTCACACATACTTGCTTCTTACAGCAATTGGATATAATGTTGAGACTTCAGTATTTTCTTTTAAGCTTGAAGATGAAAAGAAAAAGCAAGAGGAAGTGCAAGTGCGTTCCAGACTAAAAAAATGATCTTATTGAATGAGACAAAGACCATGCTAGTAACTATGTACCCTCGTAGAGAGCCAATAATCTTCTTTAAATTTATTTCCCATCAGTCTATTTTTCAGACCGTTTCCCATCACAGAAGCACCCCCTATTATAAGTACCCTTTTGTAAATAGGACATAAAGTATTAATGTATTAAAAAAGACATTCACGACAATCCTCCCAAAATTGAAAAAAAAATAAAAATAAAAGTACTTACTGTAATTTAG
The DNA here is from genome assembly GCA_018132145.1 of Boehmeria nivea var. tenacissima. Lineage (NCBI taxonomy): Eukaryota > Viridiplantae > Streptophyta > Magnoliopsida > Rosales > Urticaceae > Boehmeria > Boehmeria nivea. The sequence goes on along the minus strand of CM030875.1, from coordinate 6,221,814 downwards.
GAAAAGGCCAATAATTGAAAAAAATAAATAAAAGTACTTATTGTAATTTAGGAAAATTTCAATTATACCCTCGTTTCAAATAATCTCACTCTTATTGTAAAACAAGTTTTCCGTTTTTATTTTCTTGAAAATAAGCCTTTTATTTTCTTTTGTTTTTACTTTCGTCATGCTAAAATATTTCATTGCTTTTTTAAACAAATTATTATATCTATTGAGTTTGCTATTTTTTTATATAAAAATTAACAATAACAAAATGTTTCCACTATTGAGGACATTTATGTAATTTCAAGCAAAATATTGACCAAAACTGAGACTTTTTTGTTAGGGTTTTCAAAACTCATGAACGTGTAATTTTGTAATCTCTAATAGTTGATTAGGCGTTTTTCCCATTTTATTAAAACGCGAGGGCATAATTTTGTAATTTTACTTTTAAATATCTAGCAAAATGAACCTTTTGGCCATTCAAATCAATAAATGTTAATATGCATGATATTTATCATAAAGATAACGCCAACCTTTTAATGGATAACTATTTGCAAAAAAAAGTGTAGTTACAAAACATGTCTAAAAATTCACATAGAATTTCTTAAAACGAAAAAAAATTAGAAAAAAATCATTCACACCCCTTCACTTTTGACAAAATGCCAGGGACGCCCCTAAATTAAATGTTATGCCACTCACACCCCCTCTATTAACTTCTGTTAGTTAAATTTGTGAAATGTCTATAATAGTCATGAAATCTCAACCATCCAATAATGTTTATTACATCCTGGCCGTCTATTCTTTAGGGTAAAATCACTCCCATTTTCATCAGACAAACCAGCCAAGCCAAGCCCAAAAAAAAAAAAAAAAAAAACTTGTTCCACCATTTTAAATTAGTAATGAACTTTGCAAATACATTTCAATTACATTTTCAACACTATAAACAATAGTAAAATGATAAACATTACAACCATCATAATAATCCCAAATGTCGTTTGGAACTCTTGCTTAGATTCTAAGTACCTAAGTCTAATCTCATGCTCTTTTAATTGCATTCTAATAGTATATGACTCTTGTGATGGGTAGTTCTTCTCTTCATGATCTTGTTGAGAGCTATTTCCAAACTCATTTGCTATCTCTTGCAAATTCACAGGGTCACACCTACCTACAAAACCACCACAATTAGAACAATGGTAGAACAATCTTCCAGGATTTTTACTTGTTTCCGCCAACATTATTGTTGTTTTTCGGCCACATTTACAAATCTTTTTCTCATACTTGATGGAGCTTGTTGCACTAGATTGAGACATTACTACAAACAAACAAAAAATGAAGAAGTTAAAATTAGAGTATTTCTAGAATAAGAAAATAGCATAAATTAAGAACAAACAAAGGATTTCATATCTTACCTATAAAAAAGAACTTCCCCTCAATCTATGAATACAAAGTAGAGAAAGCAAAATTCCAAAAATACTTGAGAGAGTGGGTATGTGGGTGTGTTAAAAATGAACGAGAGGGGAGAGTATTTATATATATATGAGAGATCTATTGTTTTAAGGGAAAAAAATTAATTTTATCAATTCTAGTTGTTTTCTGCCCGTTTTTTACCGTTTGAGGGCATTTTAGGTATTTAAGAATGATGAAATGGCTACTTTTTAACGGAAACTGACGGAATCGACTTTGAGGGGGTATCGTTGGCATTTTTTAAGAAAGAAAGAGGTGTCAATGGTATAACATTTGATTCAGGGGGTGTCCCTGGCATTTCGCCAAAAGTGAAGGGTTGTCAATGATTTTTCCCAAAAGAATTGTGAATTTTAAGAAGGAGAAATCCTCAAAAAAAAAAAAGAAAGAAAGAAAGAAAGAAAGAAAAGAAATGATCAGTTAGGTAAATAGCCATTTTGGACTGTGTGTTTTTAAAAAATAGGCACAGTTGTAAAAAATTTAAAAATTAGCTATAATACATGTAAGAAATTTATGAAAATAACAAAATTACACATAAAATTATTGTCATAAATTTCTGAAAGAGCTAGTTTTTAAATTTTTTAAAACTATGGATATTTTTTAAAATCCTTTTGTAAACAGTGACTATTTTCTTAAAATTTCCGAAAAAAAATTAGAGGAGAAAAACAAAAATCAAGGAAGAAAATAATTATCTTCCTCTTACATTATATGGCCGGGCGGTTTAGGAGGCAAAGTAAGGAAGAAAACAAATTTTCTTTTCTAGGGTGGAAAGAGATTCAAATAATCCATCAATATAATCATTACACGAAGTTTAATACTCATAAATAATTTACAATCTGAGCCCAGTGATATATTTGTCTCTCTGATTGTGTCTTAGTTCTTAAGTACCATTGATCTCATTAGCAAATAGTTAGTTAATAATTAGATTATAAAATAGAGTGCTCAAACTATTTAGTTCTGAAAACCAACACTTAAAAGCCAATTTAACTTCTTTGACAGAAGCTATGTATTGAACTTAAATTGCAAGTGTACAATTATTGTTCTTAAGTAACATATGATGAGGAATAGTATCGTTACCACAAGGACCTTGATCTAAATACCGTTCTACTCCAATACTAATTCTAATTGACTAATGAAAGAGAAAATATTGGAGTCAGGAATAAAATAAAAGCGATTGAATTAACCACTAAATAATTGAAAATAAAGAAAGCTAAATCAATGAGGCATCCAACTTCACCTAGTACATTTTATTCCACTTCAACGATTTTTATTCCTATAATGATGATGAAAATCTCTCTATATCATCGAATAGCCTAATATTAATATCAAATTTTTATCTCTTGATCTCAAACATTAATATTAGATTGCATTATAAACAATAATTCAAAGTACCACATAAGTATATTAGCTATCTCTAGCGTAATATCCTTATCATGCCAAATTAATTAATGCACATTTAAGTTATTATCTCTCGACCTCTAATTGAGAAATAATAATCATTTATAAGAGGAACAATCTCATACAAGTATTAAAAGCAAATAAATTTGATCATCATAATTTTAATTTAAAATAAATATCTACATAGCAAATTCGATATAACTACATTTTAACCCTAACTAAGAAAACATAGAATATAACTGAATTCATGATAAACAAATAAAAATAAGTATTTATAAGGAAAATAATAAGAAAGAGCAGATGTTATTAATAATAAAAAAAATGAAGTAGAATATGTTTATGCTTTTACGGAATTTTTACCTCTATTTGGTATAAAGAATGACATGTTATATTTGAGATGAATCATGAATAAATAATCATGGCAGTTTACTAAAGCTCTCAAATGCTTAAATCATGAATAACTCAGACCTGTTGTTGCGTTTCTTTGTAGTGATTTTTTTTTTCCTTCATTAGTTTTTACTGTTAGGAATATGCCCTAAAAATCAGATGTAATTAATATTTTTTGAATATTAAATAAAAGAAGTAGTTATTTGTTAATTTTGTTTGTTTTTTTATTTATTATAAATTTGAATGTTTATTAAAATTTGCAATATGTTAGTATGATTGTAATTTTAGTATGTAAAGAGATTCACGTACGAGAGGATAAAAGTTATCAATTAATATATTTAAATTAGTCTGTGATAGATTAAAGAGTATAGATATCTCTGATTGGTATTCATTAATATTGTCTATGACGTTATAAACGTGACCGTCTGATCCGGATGGTCACTATGTGTGATGCTAGAGTGGAATTTTTATTTATTTGTATAATATTGATTATATAGGACTTGCACTGACCTAATTATAACAACTTCATTAAAGTACCGTTATAAAGATTCTAATCTATGTCTAAAGATGATCATATGATTGTTGATCTAAATTTTGAGTAATTCGTAGACTCCATCTATGGATTAACGAGTTCTTTGATTTGTTCGTTACAGCCCAAAGTAATTGGGCCTAACACTTGCATTTTAGGAGCCCGCTTGTAAAGAATGTGAATGTGAATTACAGATAAGGAATTCACAGTTGAAAATTAATATGGTTGTCTTATGTGTTGACTTTTGTAACTAAACGGTTTGAGCGCTCCAAATCGTAAGTAATTGCGAATTAACTTTATACTAATGAACTCAATAATATGCAAGGACTAAGAAATAATAAAAGGGTAGCACGGTAATTTCACTCAGCTTTGATTATGAACCATTTTGTAAAGGATCGACAATCATGTAATGATTATATCAATGGAAAATTCACTAAGCTAATCGAATAAATAATATATGTGTAATTCGAGAGTTCAATCCTGAATTTTTAGTGGAGTAATATCAGGATTAATAAACGGATAATTATATTAAAGAGCTTTAATTTAACTTGCTAAGTTTGTTGGAGCTCAAATTCATAGGTCTATGGTCCCCGCTACGTTTGAACAAATCAAACTAAAATTCTCGTGGACTAATTAATAGTTAATTATTTTATTTCATCACAACTATTAGTATTTGTGTTTTGGACCACAAATAGAAAAAATATCATAAGGAGATCTCTCATTGTGATGGCGCCATTTTGAGGGCATTTTAGAGAGATTTTAATATTATTTTGTAATTTGATAATTTAATTATTAAATTTACAAATTCTGGTATAATTTCTTGTTCCGTCTCTATTTAAATTACGTGATAATTATTTAGTTTATAAAATTTTGTAATCCTATATATTCATGAGATCCGATTTTTTAGTTTCAATTAATTGTTAATTAAATTACCACGTTAAATTTTTTCGCTGTACATACTCTGATTTGATCAAACTTTACAAATTTTATTGGGTTATTGTAATTTGGTTACCAATATCTACAACCAACCTTTACCCATAAATTCACATGATTCCAACGAAATGTACTTCAAAATATCCACAAAATTCTTAATTCAAAACCACATGATATTAATAGTAATCCATCACATTACTGATTACACAATTAACCCAAGCATATTACACTTAATCCATAACATACCAAACGAAGTTGAAGATCCATAATCACTTGAAGTAATATAAAATTAGTGATTATGGTCACCTGCACAAACATAGAATCCGAACAAAAAAAAGTGAACAAAATCCCGTACATATAAAAAGTGCACGATATAATCACCAAGCTAACAAATAACGTGTGACTAGAGTCAATCACTCAAACATAACAATAGGGAAATCCAGTGAAGTCATGTAATATATAGAATTGATATCTGATGAAAAAACGGGCGCACCGGTCGACTAGAATAAGCCTACTGAATGCCGACGTCTGTGAAGGAGGTGAGATAGAGGTTAAAGGTTAGCAAAGGCAGAGGGTGGGTGGGTTAGGGGGTGGGGGTGGGTGAGTCGACGACGGACGGCAAAAAAGAAAACTGACATCCGACTCATTCGAAAGAAAAGACAAGGAGAAAGAGAGATTCACAAGGAAAGAAGCACACACGTAGTGGTTTAAAGCTGAAGAAACAACGAGGTTCGTGGTGAAGGAATTAAGAAAACGTTGAAAAGAGGAATGTTGGCGGATGGACAGACGACACTGGTAGGTGTCACGCGGCAATTTTCTCGATGTAGCAACAGCCGATAGAGAGGGCTATTGCACTGCAAACCATGCACGCTATAGCGCCCCATATCACGATAACCAAAACTGCTGAGTAATGGCAACCGAATGTCGAACTCTTCCGAGACATGATTCCGCCAATCTCTACTCAAGCCCGCAATGCTGATGGCTTGAAAGCAACGTCACTGCGTCGTCCGGAATCTGGCTACAAGTCGTCTTTAATGGAGAACCAAGCACATCAAATAAATTTAGAGAACATCAAGTAAATAAAGCACACAAGCATATTACGGAGCAGTGCTCCAACCTTTTTATTGTATTGCACAATTATAAGGATACAACCCTACGTTCGATCTAGGCACAAGGCTAGGATCTAAACACTCGACACCCCAAGTGTTTCCCAAGTTGTTTTCCAACCCGACCCATAGTGGAACCCGAGAGTGTTTCTCACTCACAGTTTATTCCCCATTGGTTTCCTTATTCCCAACCCGTTGAGACCTTGCCTATTCCTCCGGCCCCATTCTGTTTTGCTAGTGTTGCCTATAAATAGGCTCGATGTGGCTGAACACCCCTCAGCCACGTAGGGATTAGTCGGCCGAGCCAACTCCCACTAAGTGCCCATACTTAGTGCATCACAACCACCCGTATAAAGCCCATGTGTCCCACGTCGCCACTCCCTTTGGTTTCAGCCCATTGGTCTATCCAACGTGCCTTGACTACGTCTCGTCGTGTCCAAGTGTCCTGCTCGGTGGTGCACCAGGTGTCACCCTTCAACGCCCACGTCCGCATCGTGCCCGCATCCTGCGCGCCCACATCCGCGTTCTTCCTGCATCTGCGCACCCACGCTGCCTTCGTGGTCCGAGCTTCACGCGTCTGCCCACTTGTCCTTCCGGTGGTTGCGCCACATCCCCTCGTGTTCGCAGATTTCGCGTGCCGTGCGCGCTCATAGTGCCACGTGGCCCATGATGTGCGCGCACGCCCCTTAACGGCCTTATTAGTTGCTTCAACATCCTACATCTCCACATCCGACGCCACTCCTCCGAGTTGTGCATGCCCTTGGTGCCGTGTGGCCCGCAAGGTGCGCGTTCATTGCGCCATTTACCAGCAAATGCTGGCCGAGCCGCCACGTGTCCGCCCAAGTCTCGCAAGACTTGGTTAGTGGTGTGCGCCAACGTCTCGTACATCCCACGTGTCATGCACGTAAGCCGCCCTTCGCAAAGGGCCATGAACCCACGATCCGTACTAAGGCCGCCTTCCTCGGCCTTGTTCCATTGCTCCCTGATCATTCGGCATGCGTGGCCTTCGTGGCCCGCATTTGTAGCAATCGGTCCGCGTCGTGTGCATAGCTCAGCTGCCTTACTGCGCACGTGGCTGCGTCGAATCCCGCCATGCTTGGCTCGATGCTGTCTGGTGGCGTGCCCGTGCGCACGCGACGTATGGATCGTTCCTCTTTCCTCGGCATTCTTCCCCTAGTCTTGCCGAGTCTCGCTTAGCTCCGTGCCTTGCCAAGCTCTTGCTCTAGCTGCCAACTCATCCGAGCTACATGCCTCCGTATTTCGTGGTCGTCGTGCCATGTTGCACTTACACGCAACACCTGCTTGCGTATTGTCCCGACGAGGCTGCATGTTTGTCTGAACAATGCTAGAAAGGTTACCGTCCCTCGCCCTTGCTTCTGCTCGTCTCGATGATAGCGCTATTTGCACCGCCCGCACTCATTGTGCCACGGCGCTGCGCTCGCGTGCAAGTGCCGCATCGTTGTGCCGCATTGCGCGCACAATTCGCCCATCATTGGCTTCCGTCTCGAGTGTCGGCGCCGCTGTGCCGGACAAAGGTTTCCGTTGGCTCGGATGCCTCCCGTGAACGCACATCCGTTTTGCCTCGTACGTCGTATTGTCGTGCCTGCCATCTCTTTGGAGAATGCTTGTTCTCTTGCCTCGGGCTTGGGTCTTGGTCGCCCCTTCTCGGCGCCCTCGGCAAGTCACGGAAAAAGGGTGTCACAAACCACCCCCACCAAAGAGAGTCGACGTCCTCGTCGACACCACACTTCGTAGTTGACATCATTTTGTCCAACCTCGGCCCCGTTCCCCCTTTCTGTCCAAAATAAAGAAATTCGAAGAAAACTTAGCCAAGTCATTTGTGGACTTACTTGACATAATGCTACCGCTGCAATTGTTTCCCCATCATCTTGCACCACTTGTGCATCTGCTTGCGCCCAACAAAGCCCGTTTGTTATCACCGCAGAGTCTGATTTTGCGGTAGACTCCTGTGTTTCCATGCGATTTGAATGAGTGTCCTTGAACTTTGTTCAGCAAACCTTACGGCAATGGCTTGCTTGTTGTGACTTCGGCCCCCTGCTTTAGCCACTTGAGAAGTCGATCATCTACTCGTCATCATCTAAGGCAATCCCATCATTGATTAGCATATCGTTGGTTGTTGGCAAGAGCATCGTCTCTCCCGACCTGCCCATGCTTCATCAAATATGCCTCTAAGCCATGTCACCCTTCCCGTCTTTCCATCATCGTTGCATGCCCCTAGTCTCCCTCTGTCGGCGTTGCGCAAATGGACTCCGTTCTGCGCCTTTATGGTCAGTTGGCCGACGAGGTTTCTTATCGTGAGACTAGAAATGTGATGGAGGGGTCAAGGCTGTACTCGCCTTGGCCCCTTCCTGCTCCAGGTTAGTAGAGTTTTGTGCTTCCTTCGCTTCTAGGATTGCATCCACCTTTTAGACGAATTGGACATTCGTCCTCCACGTGATCACCATCGCAAATGTAGCAAGGCAGTTATTCGCTGCTGATTTGGCCATCGATCTCTATCGATCCATCCGATAATGCACCACCGTGTCGCTTTCGTCTAAATTGAATTTCTTAGTCGTAAACCCGTCCCTCGCAAGGACATTCCCACGATCCGTGCTTCCCCTAGCAAAAAAAGCAGTCTAGCATCTGGGTCTCCGTTGCGGCATCGCCTCCCGTTAATCCGCTCTCGTCCGCACCATCATCGGACTCAAAGGAACATTCCATCCCTTCGTCGGGTGAGATTGATGCATCTGCTGCATCAAACTCCATTTGAATGCGTGCCTTCGCGTCGCGTTCCAGATCGATTGTGAGCTCAGAATAGAGTTTCGCCTCCCATGGACACGTCCATAAGTAGTGTGGACCCTTGCAAAAAAGACTGCTCATGTACAAGCCGTTTGCGAATTCTTCGGCGCCCCAACTCAAGATGGTTGAGTCCATCGGCCTTCTCTCGTCGACGGACATTTCTTCCGTGCTCTCGATCTTCACAGACGGCATCCTCTCAATGCACGTCTCGACGGCAACGAATGTTTCCGCTACCTCGGTCTCAAACTCGGTTAAGGTTGCTCTCGGGACACTCCCGTCCTAAGCAGCAATGGTTGGATCTTGACAGAGGATTGAATTGTTGTGCCTTCCTTCATTGTTATTGATGTTCGCAGCATGGAAACCGCATCCACTACCGTAGATTGAGTTGATCGCATCTGCTTCAGAAGTCGAAGGAACCGTTCCGCCCAACGGTCTGCTCACACCCCGGATGAGCAAAGAGCTTTCGCTCGTTGTTGCAACTCGTCTTGGTCCGTCATAACTTGCAATGTTGGTTCCGAACGCGGCTCTGATACCACTTGCCACGCGGTAATTTTCTCAATGTAGCAACAGCCGATAAAGAGGGCTATTGTACCGCAAACCATACACACTATCGCACCCCATAACACGATAACCAAAATTACTGAGTGATGGCAACCGAATGTCGAACTCTTTCGAGCACACGATTCCGCCAATCTCTACTCAAGCCCGTAATGCCAATGGCCTTGCAAGCAATGTCTTCAATGGAGAACCAGGCACATCAAGTAAATCTAGAGAACATCATGTAAATAAAATACACAAGCATATTATGGAGCAGTGCTCCAACCTTTTTATTATATTGCACAATTATAAGGATACAACCATGTGTTCGATCTAGGCGCAAGGCTAGGATCTAAACACTCGACACCCCAACTGTTTCCCAAGTTGCTTTCCAACCCGACCCTTAGTGGAACCCGAGAGTGTTTCCCACTCACAGTTTATTCCCTATTAGTTTCCTTATTCCCAACTTGAGACCTTGCCTATTTCCCCGACCCCACTCTGTTTGCCTAGTGTTGCCTATAAATAGGCTCGATGTGGCTGAACACCCCTCATCCACGTAGGGATTAGTTGGCCGAGCCAACTCCTAGTAAGTGTCTACGCTTAGTGCATCACAACCACCCGTATGAAGCCCATGTGTCCCACGTCGCCGCTCCCTTTGGTTGCTACCCATTGGTCTATCCAACGTGCCTTGACCACGTCTCGTCGTGTCCAAGTGTCCTGCTCGGTGATACGCCAGGAGTCGCCCTTCAGCGTCCACATCCGCGTCGTGCCCGCATCCTACGCGTCTACGTCCACGTCCTTCCTGCATCCGCGCGCCCACGCTACCTTCGTGGTCCGAGCTTTGCGCGTCTGCCCACTTGTCCTTTCGGTGGTTGCGTCACGTCCCCTCGTGTACGTAGATTTCGCGTGCCATGCGCGCTTATGGTGTCGCGTGGCCCATGATGTGCGCGCACGCCACTCCTCCGAGTTGTGCATGCCCTTGGTGCCGCGTAGCCCGCAAGGTGCGCGCCCTTTGCGCCATTGACTAGCAAATGCTGGCCGAGCCGCCACCTGTCCGCCCAAGTCTCGCAAGACTTGGTCCGTGGTGTGCGCGAACGTCTCGCACATCCCACGTGTCATGCACGTAAGCCGCCCCTCCCAACGGCCATGAACCCACGATCCGCACTAAGGCCGCCTTCCTCGGCCTTGTTCCGTTGCTCCCTGATCCTTCGACATGCGTGGCCTTCGTGGCCCGCATTTGTAGCAATCGGTCCACGTCGTGTGCACAGCTCAGCTGCCTTGCTGCGCACGTGGCTGCATCGAATCCCGCCATGCTTGGCTCGATGCTGTCTGGTGGCGTGCCTGCGCGCACGCGACGTGTGGGTTGTTCCATTTTCCTCGGCATTCTTCCCCTGGTCTTGCCGAGTCTTGCTTAGCTCCGTGCCTTGCTAAGCTCTTGCTCTAGGTGCCAACTCAGCCGAGCTACATGCCTCCGTATTTTGTGGTCGTCGTACCATGTTGCACTTACACGCAACACCTGCTTGCATGTTGTCCCGACGAGGCTACATGTTTGTCTGAACAATGCTAGCAAGGTTGCCGTCCCTCGCCCTTGGTTCTGCTCATCTTGGTGCCAGCGCTATTCGCACCGCCCGTGCTCATTGTGCCACGGCGCTACGCTCGCACGCAAGTGCCGCATCGTTGTGCCGCGTTGCGCGCACAATTCGCCCATCATCGGCTTCCATCTCGAGTGCCGGCCTGTAAACACTCGACTTGTCTCGATGCCGCCATGCCAGACAAAGGGTTCCCGTTGGCTCGGATACCTCCTGTGCACGCACATCCGTTCTGCCTCGTACGTCGCGTTGTCGTGCATGCCATATCTTTGGAGAATGCTTGTTCTCTTGCCTCGGGCTTGGGTCTTAGCCGCCCCTTCCCGGCGCACTCGGCAAGTCACGAAAAAAGGGTGTGACAGTAGGCTACTATTGGAAGGTTGACTTTGGGACCCTTTAGGCTTTTTGTTTGTGTACAAAGAAATTTTGGGGCTATTTTAGGGAGATTTTGAGGAATGCTATTTTTTTTACGCACTATTAACTATGCTCATTTTTATGTTACACTTATAATTTTCTTTGCTTCTTTTACACTATAAAAATATAGTAGGGATCAAGGAAGCATACCACGTGGAACGTAAATTATTAAATGACACTTAGAATGTCATATTTTAGCAATTCTCTCTTTTTTTTTTTAGTGAGGTGTGTGTGTGTGTGTTTTTTTTTTTTTCAAATGTTTGCGGTTTATCTTAGCTACAACCTTAATTGTCGCTATATATAACTCTTACCAAAAAATGAATAAGTTATTTTGGAAAAAAAAAATGATTTCTGCTAATATTATTGCGGCATATTTAATGAACATTTTTAGCGCATTTTTTTAGTGTCTTGAAATCATTGTTGTCGGTATGTTGTGACAACATGTTGTCACTATATATAGTGACAACAAAGTCGTCGCTATCAAGTTTTGATGATATTTCTATTTGATTCACAAAATCAACGTTGCGACAACAATTGTTGTTTCTAAATCCAAAATATAGTGAGGACATTTTCTCATCCCTAAAAAATTTGTGGCTAATTGTATTTTTCTTTGTGGTGTTATAACTTAATAAGCTTATTACTAATAGTATTGTTACGTAAAAAATTTTAAAACTCGATTAAAATTCCTCTTGAGTAGCTATTTTTGATCTACAGATTGATTTTTAAATGTATAAAAAACAAAAAAACAAAACATATGAGCTAACATTTTAAAAATATTTAAATAGTTAAAGCTTGACAAAATTGTAGAGATTGTATGGGTTAAAGCTTTTGAATCGCCTGTTGCAGTTAATGAAACAAGAAAAAATATGGGCTAAAAGTTTTAAGACATTTTAATAATTAAAGCTTGGCAAAATGTTAGAAATTGTACATGTTCAAATTCTTAAAGACCTGTTGTAATTATTAAAACATGAAAAAGAACAAATATATATATGATCAGCTAACAGTTTTGAGATGTTTAAAAAACTAGAGGTTCACAAATTCTATAAATTGTGTAGGTTAAAGCTTTGTAAGACCTATTGATTAGTAGCAATGAAATTTAGCATCATACTCTCTCCCTGACTCGTTCACAAATACTGCAAATCGATAGACTGCATTATGAACATAAGGAGAAAGTTAAAATCGAAATAGAAAAATAAAAAAATAAAAAAGAAATCCAAAATAAAAGGAAAAAATTGTCTAGTAATTAACTCAAACATGATTATTTTAGATCATTCATAAAACAGAACACCTTCCAACAGTAATAAAATCAATAACAAACCAAATAAAAACCAAAGATCAAGAAATTTGACAATTCTAAGATCACATCATCAACCACATTATGTCACTCGCTCATCAATCCTATGTCCTTTATCAGTCTCTCCAAATTACAGTAAGACGTCCCGCCCACACTCACAGCTTTTCTTGCCAACCTAACCATCTCGTCCATCGATCTTGTGAACTCATCCTTCTTGTCCACCATCAGATCATTCACCATCTTCTCCACAATTTTCCTGTCACAAACATCTTTCATGTCTATGCCAAGTTTCCAGACCTCACCAACATATCTGCTATTAATTTGTTGATCGGCAAAATAAGGCCAACATAGCATAGGAACACCAGCCACTATACTTTCAAGAGTTGAATTCCAGCCATTGTGTGTCAAAAACCCTCCTACAGCCTTGTGGGACAATACCTCCTCTTGTGGGACCCAACCAACTATTAACCCTCTCTCTTTCGTTGCCACTGATAACTCCTCAGGGACCTGTCCTCCGCCACCTTCTTCGTCCATCAATAAGTCTGGCCTTATGACCCATAAAAAGCGCGTTTTACTATCCACCAAACCATGCCAAAACTGTAACAACTCATCTTTCTTCAAGACTGCAAGACTACCAAAGCTTACATAAATAACGGATTTAGGAGGTTGAGCATTGAGCCATGATATGCAACTTCTATCGACGCCAAAAAGACTATTGTTCGAATGTGATAAATCCGATCCCATTTCGCCTGGTTTTATGTTTATATGTGCATTAAGAGGTCCAATGGAGTAGATGTTGGGGCATTTGGTTTGGACATGTGACATAATAGGACCTTCAAGGTCTTCAAATGTGTTGAGAATGAGTCCCTTTGCCCTAGTACTTTGGTGGGTCTGCTGAATCACCATACGAAGATACTTGTCTGTTGCTATGTCGCTCGCTCGATAAAAACTTGGCAGGTCGCGACATCGTAGAAACTGCTCCATGCCCGGTACACCTTTTATTAGCCTATCCATGTCTTCTTGTCCTGCATTGATAACTCATTTCAGTGTTTCATTATCTATCAAGCTAAGTATTTAATAGAAATTGTAATGAATAGCTATATTCAAAGAATGAGTTTTAAAAAGTAGACAATGTTAAAAAATTCTAGAAAATTACAAATAATAATGCACTTACTCATTAATTAATTAGTTACAATTTAATTACATATGCTTATTACTTAACTTACATGTCAATAGGTTAGTTACAACAAAATTACATTGTAGTAACTAAACAACTTAAATTGCAATTTGTTATTTTCGTAGCAAATGAAGAAAAAAAAAGTGTAAGTTAACTTATTGTAAAACAAATATTTGCACTGAAAATAAGAAAAATGTATTTTTAATGATATGCTAAATAAAGTTATATTCATTAGACAAATTATTTGCATGTAGGATTAACCTGAAATTATTTATGTATGCTAAATAAAGTCAAATATTATTAGACAACAAAATTACGTTGCATTAATAAATTTAAATTTTAATTAGCTATTTTCGTACAAATGAAAAAACGTATTCTGGTAATTTATTGTAATGCAAATCTTTGAGTTCAAAAGAAGAAACATGTATTACAATTCTATTAACTAATTTATGTATACTAAATAAAGTCAACTTAGACAAATAATTTGCATGTATCCTTGATATATATATATATATATATATATATATATATGACATTTGGTTTATTGATTTTAATTGTCGTGTAACTCCGCACGTTCAAAGCTTTGTTTTTTCGTTGAGTTTTAGCATATTTAGTCTTGATTTTACTTCGAATTTTTTCCACTAATCATTTTTAAGTGTCCTATCTATTTTTCTTAAATTTGTTGCTCTACATTTGTATAGCCCAGATAAACTGTGCCCCCACTGAATTTCTTTGTAATACCCTCATTAACCTAAAAGAATTTTTTTTACACCCTTTAAAAATGTATATATAATTATGCGCCCCCATTGGATGTGACCAAAGTGATCACTGTTGTCAGTGATTTTTCGTCACTCAATGAGTCCGAGGGCGGTATCCTATTCATTTCCAAGAAGTCCAGAACCCCCGACTCTACCGAACCAAGCGAAAGTCACCACCTCGTAGGAGCGCCCTTCAGGGTAAGGACGGGCGAGGATTATCGGAGACGACCCCCGATCCTACGCCCCCGGAGGTAAAACATTACAAGGAAAGAACTTCCAGAAAGCCTTCCAGAAAGCCTTCCTGGTAAGGGGCCGGCATATAAAGAAAGGATCCTCGAAGGCAATCCATCCCCGAAGGAAGTTGCCACGAACGAAGGACCATTCGACGAAGACTCGGCCCTCGGAGTCATCGACCCTCGGTCATAGAGCGTTTGACCGCGGGGTCACAGACCTCAATTATTCTCCCCCGAGCAGGGAATTCACTGTAGCGACAGCCTTATCCTGCCGAATTCAGAAGAACTGCTCCCGGCAGGTGGGCAGCTTTATTAGGTGAACCAAACCCGTGACTCAGGGGATTTGACATTTTGTCCTCTCTTAACTGTAGCTCCCTTCTTCGCTTATAAGAGAAGGGGAAACGAAAGATGAGGAGGCAGGAGAAAAAAAAAGGGAGAAAAAGAATACTCTGTAAACTCTCATTAAAAAGATGAAATAACATAAACACAGTGGACGTAGGCTATTACTCTAAAAGAGGACCGAACCACTCTAAATTTCTCCGCGTATTTATTTTCCGCAAAATTTTTGTTATTTTTCATTGCCGCATCACACACAAGAGGTGCGGATCTCGTCGTTGGTTTAAATTATACACCAACAGAATGGCGCTAGAAGGAGGGCTCGCTCGAACCTCCGAGCATGCCCTTCCTTTCCAGTTTTCTTTCAAGCTATTTTCCAGGAGTCTCGTCGTCACCTATGATCGGAGAGCATGGCGCCGGCGACCTGACGAACGGGAAAGAAACCCCACGTCCCGGATGAACAGCATGGTGAAGATCTTCGGGTCATCACCACCAGCATCCGCAGTTCATCACCGGCAAGGGATGAACGGACGAGCTCCAGACGCGGCTTCGGACAAGGGGGGAGCAAGCCGCAGCTGTGGTGGCTGCCGAGGACATCACCAAAACGGACTCGGAGCCAACCAACTGGCGGATCGCACGCTCAGGCCGGCCACCGTCGCAATCGGAGGCCTGGCGATGAACCGTCCGGAGGTCTGGCGATGAACCTTTCGAAGGCCCCGAACTGTAGGAGCACAGCCGCTAGTGGCCCAAACCGGAAGATCACGACCAGCAAAAGAGCTCGACTCTTTCCGCATCAGGCGAGCTGGGTCCATACCCCCAAGAACCACTGAGGCATGCTCCGTCGCAGGCGGAGGACCGCCTCAGATGGTCTCGATACCCAGCGATGACCCAGTTCCGCGTACGACCGCGGTCTGAAGGACTGCGGAAGTTGGCCTGGCCACTCCCACCTTTTCCCTGCCCTCGGCACTATTGCACCCCGAATTTTTTTTTTTTTTACTTGGTCGCAGACCAACGGCGCAGAGGAGGAGGTTTGGGAGAGATAAACCTGAGATCTCTGACCACAGCCGATGTAGTCAGAGCAATTTTGATTCTCAAGGAGAGGTGGCCGCATCCTCTTGCCAAGCACGGAATGTCCTCGTACGCGCCGTGCATGGATCTAGGCAAGCCGGCGGAAAATCGGCATAGTACTAGCCCCCGAAGGTGCTATCGAGGTCGACCAAGAAGATATCTCTCTTATCAGGGCAGACCACGAGACCCGCGAATCTCGCCGGGACTCCTTTGGCGTGGGCCCTGAGGTTGGTCGTCGAGGCGACCTTACTCTTTTCGTCAGCATGACTGGCCCCGCGGCGCAAAAACGAAGTGCTTGATCGAAGGGTCTCCCCGAAGATAGTCAACAGCCTCCTGGAGTCACGCCCTCGGTTACCCCTACTCTCGTCTGCGCGGAGCGCCCTCGCGCGTTCCGAGCGCAGCTCTAGGCGCGCCAAGAGGTATCCAAGGCGCAACCGGGTTGCACGCGATCAAGAGGTATCCGCGGGGCAAGATCGCCAGGAATCACAGCCAGTTAGCCGGCAAAGAACGTAAACTCGATGTATGAAGGATAGAACCGCGAAGCGGATGAATCCTATAAACATCACCCTCGACGCCCTTTTTGACCGCGGAGCGTTCAGGCCGCTGAGGGAAACCCGGGGTACCAGAAAGAAATAGATACGCTCTATAGGTACCTCGAAGGCGAGCAAGACTTGAACGCGTAAGTCTCGAAAGGCTTACGTGGGTATTACTCACTGAAGCTTCCTGCCGCACAAAGGTTAATCTTGTCAGGCTTTTCCCTCAATAAAAACCTGTTCGGGGATTAACTTGGAAAGCTGGGCCAATTGTCTCCTAGAACCATTCTATTCTTCGGAGGAGGTAGAAGACCTAGGTGCGCTTAAAGGAGGAACTCCGAGGCGGAAGGGACTAGAATCCCTCAAAGGATGGTCTAAACCGCCGGTGTATTAAGACGAAAGGCCCTGCCCCATTCAGAAGCACCGGGGACCGCTGCGAGCAATGGGGTACTAGCAAATCTCGACGAATACAAAGATCTGACCGAGTTCGTCCCCGAAAAAGCCTGGTTCGGGATAATCCTTCGTAGGAGGAACAACCTGCAACTAAACAGTGCATTCACGGAGGTATGCTCCGGTCCCGATCTGGTACCTAATCATCTAATTTGCTCATTATAACCCTCGGAGAGGGTATGATTCAGACGAGTTGTAGTCCTCGTAGAGGACACGACGAGCGACTATAGGAATGATCCCGGAGGGACTTGATCCTATAGTCGGGGGCCACAGCGTGAAGAAGGTAGTATTTGAACTTTAAACCTTATACTTCGCGTGACCAAATTCTCTTTTTATAGGTAACCACTGTGTTCCACCATCGAAAGAAGCGCGGGCGGACTCTCCGGCGAAGCGAGGTTCGGGAGGTTGCCGGAGCCAGAGAGTTCAGGGCCGGAGGGACATTCGATTCCGTAGGGATCAGACACCATTTTTGAACCAGAGAAATCAAGGTTAGAGAAACATCTGGTTCCGTAGGGATCAGACACCATTTCTCTACCAGCGGGAGTGTCTTCCCTCAAGGCAACAAGAAGATTCGGCGTAGCTGAAGTCGCTTCCGCACAAGGCTTCCTTCACGGCAGGAGACGCGTCCCTAGCAGATTGGCTTCAACCAAGATAAATCCCAAGCAACGCGACTCGCGCCGCTGGGATTGGGGGGCAGATGTTGTCAGTGATTTTTCGTCACTCAATGAGTCCGAGGGCGGTATCCTATTCATTTCCAAGAAGTCCAGAACCCCAGACTCTACCGAACCAAGCGAAAGTCACCACCTCGTAGGAGCGCCCTTCAGGGTAAGGACGGGCGAGGATTATCGGAGACGACCCCCGATCCTACGCCCCCGGAGGTAAAACATTACAAGGAAAGAACTTCCAGAAAGCCTTCCAGAAAGCCTTCCTGGTAAGGGGCCGGCATATAAAGAAAGGATCCTCGAAGGCAATCCACCCCCGAAGGAAGTTGCCACGAACGAAGGACCATTCGACGAAGACTCGGCCCTCGGAGTCATCGACCCTCGGTCATAGAGCGTTTGACCGCGGGGTCACAGACATCAATTATTCTCCCCCGAGCAGGGAATTCACTGTAGCGACAGCCTTATCCTGCCGAATTCAGAAGAACTGCTCCCGGCAGGTGGGCAGCTTTATTAGGTGAACCAAACCCGTGACTCAGGGGATTTGACATTTTGTCCTCTCTTAACTGTAGCTCCCTTCTTCGCTTATAAGAGAAGGGGAAACGAAAGATGAGGAGGCAGGAGAAAAAAAAGGGAGAAAAAGAATACTCTGTAAACTCTCATTAAAAAGATGAAATAACATAAACACAGTGGACGTAGGCTATTACTCTAAAAGAGGGCCGAACCACTCTAAATTTCTCCGCGTATTTATTTTCCGCAAAATTTTTGTTATTTTTCATTGCCGCATCACACACAAGAGGTGCGGATCTCGTCGTTGGTTTAAATTATACACCAACAATCATTATAGCTTATGTTTGGGGAGCGTATTTTGCCCATTCCATCCCATTTTTTTCTTTTGCACATTCCATCCCATTCTTTGGGATGAAAAAAATGGTTTGAAAATGGTTTGGAATGGTTTGAAAAAAAAATGATGTTGAATGGTTTGACTTTGCGAATTTCGAGGTGGTATAAATGATTGAGATTTAAAGATATTGTATAGGGATCTGGAAAGTTGAAAAAAAGGGTTGAAAAAAATAGAATAGAATGTAATAAAATGGTTTGTAGGATTAGAAAGTTGAATAATTTGGAATAGTATGGAATTGAATGGAATGAATGGAATTGTTTGCCCAAACATGAGATATATCTCTCTTCACCAGTCTCCTACGCTACATCCTTCATTTTTTTGGATTTTGACTAATGCCCGTTTTTTATACAATAATAATCTACGCATAGTTTGTATTGTACTTTTTATTTATACCTATATTTTTGCAATACAAATATAAAGTAAAAATTAAGAGAACACATCACTTGATGTATAAGTTATTAAGTGGCACTTAGAATTGTCTTCCTTTTCTTTTCTTTTTTTTATTTATTTTTTATTTTTTTGCTATTCTCCATTTTTTGGTTTTTGTTTTTACATTATATGAGGGTCCTACTAACCTTAAAAGCCTCTTTTAAGACCTAAAATACATATTTACATAAAATCTGAAGAGTAGTTTCAATTCTATATGCTAAATTATAAGGTATATATTTATAATAAATCTAAGTATCACCATGAAATCTATATTTATGTGCTTAAACACCATATAGGTATGTCAAAACTCATGTGTTTATGTTAATATTCATGTGTTTGTATTGATTTTTTAACGCTATCAAAGAATTAAATCTCGTCTAGAACAATTGTAATTTTTTTATTTTATTTTATAAGTTAAAAATATGTTAAAAAAATTATTACACGATTAAACTTTGTTCATAATTGTGCTCCTACTGAAATCAAATCTGGTTATGCTTATATAAATATAAATATAAATATAAATAAATATATATATATATATATATATATTTATTGTTACGCATAATGCCTTATATTCAACAGAGAGTAGTCAAAAATATAATTTGGCATTTGACTTATTTGATGGTTTTAACAACTAAATTATGGAATATTGAAATACCATGATAATTAAATATGACAATTTTGGACATTGATGAAAGAGTATGTCAAATATTGACATCGTATGTGTTAGTGTATTTGAGTGTTGCCATGTATTTTTGTTATGACTTCTTAATTTATGATATTCTGATGCCGATCATAGAGCAAGACATTATGCTTTGAAGATTCTAGAGATAGATATTTTAGGAAGTGTTTTTCATCGGTATTTCAATACTGACTATATCTGACAAGTTAGATTCAGAAAATCATTGACTTTCGACTGATGTAATTTGGAGAGTGATGAATATTTTATTTGAGCTGGAGGAATCTTCTGTTCATGTAAAGTACTTTATGGCTATTTATTCTCATACAAGTTCAACATGGTCGTTATTTAGGCAACAATGCTCAAATGTTGAAGATTTTGTGAGCCACTTATTTGGAAAGATTTGAACCTTGCCTTATGGATATATCTTCTTATTCTTAGCGTGCTGGTTGTAAGTGACAGAGAGAAGAAAGTTTTAAGTCTGGGTTTACAATACAAGAGTTGATGTGAGTGTTGAATGTAAAGCATTCTTTGGATAAACTTGTATGTGAGACATAAAGAAGAGTGTTCTTGTAGGTGTCTAACAATTGTGCTTAGTATTGTTGATGGTTTTAATTGTTTTTCAGAAAATTAGTGAGTGATTACACGGAAGTTTGTTAAGTAAGATGGGGGGATCTTGTTAGGGTGGATTAGTAAGACGAGAGGATCTCGTCAGGGTAAATCACTAGGTTTACAAGGGTGACAACAAATGGGAGTATGAGGGAATCCATTCTTGTATGAGTCCGGGTGTCTTTGTTTGAAGTGTATTAGTAGATCTTTTTATCTGGGAGTGGAACCATAGATGTAGGCATCGCTGAACTGCGTTACCAATTTTCGTGTGTTATTTACTATGTTTTTGCACTTTTACATTTATTGTTCATAGCATTTATTTTAATCTCAACAATCTGCACTCATAGTATTCTTTGTGAGTGTTCCGACACCAGAAAGAACACCAATAATTTTAACGGCTCTTTCAGTATGATTATGGGATGTGATTTCACGATCAAAGGCAATTAGTCTCTATTTTCTTTAATTATTCATCTTTGAATTAATGGGATTCTTTCCCATTTGATGGAGGTCTGGCTCTTTTCCTGCTGTAGAAAAGAGAGAAGGCCGGCCATATCAAACACACAAAGTAAGATTCAATGGATTTCAAATGGGTACTTTAGATGGAATATTAAGATTCAATTATTATAAATCAAATGAAAAAAATACTTAAATGCACCCTATCTTTGTGCTATTGTGTTTAAATGCAACCTATTGTTTTAAACACTACACGTTTGCACTCCAATCTATTGAAATTATACGACGTTGCACCCTCTGTGCTAACTCCGTTATCTTTTTAGGAAAAAAAATACTTAAATGCACCACATCTTTGTATTATTGTGTTAAAATACACCCCATCCTTGTATTCTTGTGTTTAAATGCACCATATTGTTTAAACACTACACGTTTGCACTCCAAACTATTGAAATTATACAAAGTTGCACTCTCTGTCCAACTCTGTTTTCTTTGTTCGTTCTAAAAGCCTAGGCGCAAGGAGAAAAATTTTGAGAGATTTAATTCTATTTTTTGTCATTGACTGTAACAAACTATATCGGCACTAAAATATAAAATTTTCCTCCATTTCTCTAAGAATATTTCAATTTTTCTAGTGCTAACGATTGAGATTAATAGCTTTACTTAGTTGAAGCTATCAATTTCACTCTTTAGCACTAGATAAATTGAAATATTCTTAGAGAAATGTTAGAAATTAAATATTTTAATGTCAATATAATGGCTGCAACCGATAGCAAAAACTAGAGTTAAAATCTCTCAAAATGTTTCTCTCTGGACCACATCAGCTTTTAGAACGTAAAAATAAAACATAGTTGAATATAGGGTGCAAATTTTAATAGATTGAGGTGCAAACGTATAGTGTTTAAACAATATGGTGCATTTAAACACGATAACACAAGGATTTGGTGCATTGAAGTGTTTTTTTTCCCCTAAAAAGGGAACGGAGCTTGATGGAGGGTGCAACGTCGTATAATTTGAATAGATTGGGGTGCAAACGCGAGTGTTTAAAATAATAGGGTGTATTTAAACACAATAGCACAAGAATGGGTTGCATTTAAGTATTTTTTCCTAAATGGAAGTCATGTCGAACTCGTGTATTGAGAATCTTGTTCAGCTCACAATTTTTTAGTGTTAGAAGGGTTCTCATTAGGTGCCTACACACTGAGCCTTCTTTTGGTCTAGAGGATTGATTAGAAGGATTGTGGTGTCAAAGGATCTTAAACTAGTAAATTCAATCAAAACGTAAAGCGAGCCCGGACTTGACAATGTCAAGCGTACGGTGGTTTGAAGAAGTCTGTCGTATCACCTCTCTCTTAATATAAGTTTTTTTTGCTATTTTTATCATATTTTTTATGTACTTAATTATTTTTTATTTTAAATATCATGACATATGTATTGTTTATTGCAAGAGTTATTTGCGAAACATATAATCAAGTTAAAACCAAATGTTCGATTGATTCAAAATTGTATTGAATTACAAAAATTAAAAGTTGTTTAATTGTAATTTTTTGACGCACCAAACATAAAAACTAACAAAGACATAAACATATAGTAGTTGTTAGCATGCGTTATGTGCGTGCGAACCCATGTAATTTTTTTTTACTGTATAACTTTTTTTTAGTTAAATTTGTTCATTTATAACATAATTTTTGAATATTAAAAAGTTCATAATAAATAATATTCATGATTTTAAAAAATAAGTGTATTTATATCATTTTAATCAACTTAAGGGGCGATTAATTTGCTATTAGTAAAAACATTAGACGCTATTCAAATTTTGTTAAATATGAAAATATATGAAAAATACTAAAACAAAAGACAAAATAAAAATGGTATATCCACTTGAAAAAAGTACAGAAAAATGAATGTCAGAAAATTGAGAAAAAATTTAAATCCAACCGTGAGAAGAAAAATAATTTTTAAGATCATCACTGTTCAAAAAAAAAAAAACGTTGGAAACGATTTGGAACAAAAAATTTTAGAAGAATGAGAGTAAGAATTTGCCAAGAAAAAACCCCCAAAAAGTTGAAAAAAACCTACTAAAAGTTTGCAAAATAATAAGAGATAACACGTGGCGTCACCTCTTTAGTTGTTTGTGGGATACGTTTTAGCTATGTTAGGAAGAAGCGGTTCTTCTCTCTGATCATATATAGTAAGATCTGTTCAGCCCAGAAATAACATCTCAAAAGAACTTCTTAAATACTTTTTTCAACAAGTAGTGCTGTTAGGAAATAGAAGAATTAAGATTATTAGTGCGTACCTTTAATGGGAAGCTCCCCTGTTTCAATGAGATTGTTGGCACAAAAGTAAGCCCAGTAGGCACAAGCACTAATAGTTCTAAAATGAATGATTGGAATTCCAAGCTCTTCAGCTACATCTGTTGTAAAGTCCCCCAAAATTCCATCAGCTATGATGCAACTCACCGAACCCAGTTCACCCGACATCAACATCTCTCTGAAAACCGGTTTCGATGTTTCGATCATGGAAAGTAGCGCCTCCATTACTCTATCACCTTTAATTCAGTAATTAACCAATCAAATATTGATCCAAAATTATAGTTTTAGTGAAGAAACACTCGGTAGAAGCAGTAAAACATAATATTAATTAAGATTTTAAAATAACTACAAGCTCGTCTCTGACCTGAGCGAGGGTGGTCTGGGGGAAGACCGTCGGGGATGGTTGGGAAGAGGAAGGCAGGGAAGCGAGAGTGGACGTCGGAGTGGCGGCGGAGGAGGCTATCGATGTGATCCGTGTTGAGGAAGGTGACTTTGAGGCCGCCGAGAGAGAGAAGCTCGGCGAGTTTGAGCATAGAATTGACATGTCCTTGAGCAGCGAGTGGGAAGATGAGGACTCTAGGACTCGGAGCATGTGATGATGGCCTTTGGTGCTCCATGATTTACAGATCATTAATGTGTGGTGCCTCAGTACTCTTCACTTCTAACGCTCTTTATAACTTGTTTACAGTGTCAGTACGTCAGTTCAATTTTATGCTTTGTCCTCTTTCTGGCTTTATGTCACTCTCACTTTTAGGACCGACAATTTGGGTCCAGACACGAGACACGATACGAACATGATTAAATAACGAGTAAATACGACACGAACACGAAACTACGATAAAACTCATTAAGACACGATTATTAAATTAATTATAAATAAATATATATTTTTAACACCCATTTAGATGTACTTAAAATTTATTGATTTATTATTTAATAAATTTTACCTGCATGATGTAAGAATTGCTATCATAATTAAATACATTATTAAGATTAGGTATTGATTCTACAAAAATTACTTTAGATTTACAAAAAATAATTAAAAATTTGTTGATTTAAACTCAAATATAACTAATTAGGTCAATAGAAACGAGAGTGACACGACCCATTTAGACCAAATTAGACACAACTTATAAATGAGTCGTAATTCGGTGATACGATTAACACGATATTTAAATGGGTCGTGTCTGGGTCTTTCTTTCAAACACGACTAATAAATAGGTCGTGTCTGGGTCTGTTCAAAATTACTTTGACACAAATAGGACACGATACGAACACGACCCATGACACGAATTGCCACCCCTACTCACTTTGACGCTCCTTAAAGTTATGTGTAAAAATTAAGATTGGGAGGAAAATTATGTAGTAGGGAATTTTAGGAAAAATGCTTAAAAAAATCCCCGAATTTTATCAAAATTCTAGTTTCGTCCTTGTATTTTTAAAAATTCTTAAATAATCATTCAGTTGTTAAATCTAGTCTAAAATTATCGTTTATCACAAATTTAGTCAAACTTACCACATAAAAAGACATTTATACCCGTAGAAAAAGACAAAAACAAGACAAAGTTAGATTAAGAAAAACAAACAAAAAACAAAAACGCATAAGTTGATAAAATATTTTTTTCTCCGTAATATTATTTAATTTTCCTTCTTTCACAGATCTCCCACGCCGACACCAACAATTCAAGATCAATCCAAAGCTACTTCATCACTTATTCTTTCTCCACAAATATCATGAGTCATAACCTTGGTGGTAAGCGCAAAAAAAAAAAAAAAATGTCATGGTTAATAGTGGGGTTGTCGTTGGGAGATTTAAAAGATGAGGCTCAAAGTCGTGGGGTTCTTCGCTGGTGATGGTGAGGAGTGAATTAATGGGTAGTCATGGTTAATAGTGGACTAGCTATTTACTAAAAAATTTTAGAACATTCTATTTAATACTCATTGATGGTGGTGATTTTGTAAACTCAAAATTTTACAGCGGCGCTCCTTTCCCCGATCCCAGCCACGAGAGAGAAGCCCACGCGAGCATCGCCAGAGCACCGAACCTTCGCCCACCTCCGCGACCCTCCGCCCCTCCGCGCACCTCCGCAACCATCCGAGACACACACCGCTGCCTCTTTCGGCGAGTCCAGCCCGCGCGGCACCCACCTCCACAACCCTCCGAGACCCACGGCCCATCGTCGCGGAGAAGGGCGTTTTGCCTGTGAGGCTGGGCCGTCCGTGGATGTGGGACCTGGGAGGAAAGACGGTGGCGATACGGCGTCGTAAATGTAGCTGCGACAATGAGGTTGGGAAGTAAGCGGGAGAGGATGAGAGAGAAGACAAATGGTTGGGAAGGACTCGAGAGGTCTTAATTTTTTTTAATTGTAAGGGCAGTTTGGTCATTTTCATAAAATATACGTACCTAAGTCAACTTAATCCGACAAAAAGGTATATTTTTGGATCAAATTTAACAACTGAAGGATTCTTTAGGAATTTTTAAAAATACAAGGACGAAACTAGAATTTCGGTAAAACTTAGGGATTTTTTAGGAATTTTTTCGAAAATTTTATGATGAACAACAATTTTAGGTAGTGTTTGGTTGGAGGGAATTGGCTGTAAAGGAAAGCTCATTCCATTACTTTAATTCATTTACGATGTTTGGTTGATAAATTAAATGGGAATAACTTTTACATTGTAAAGCTCATTCACTCATTTTGGTGTAATCCTAATTACATCACCAGAAAACATCATTCCTTTTAAAATTATCCAAAATATCAATTTTTCTCCCTCTCTCTTCTTTTTCCTCCACGTTTATTGTCCTGTTCTTCCTCCACCCTCCGCACCTCCTTGACCTCCGTCCCGCCTTCGCCGAACTCCGCCCCTCCTCCGCCCTTTGCCCTCCGCCTTTCCCCTTCTCCTCTCCTCCCCACCCCCCCCCCCCCCCCCCCCCCCCCCCCCCCCCCCGAACTCCGCCCCTCCTTCGCCCTCTGCCCTCCGCCTTCCTCCTCCCTCCTCCGCCCTCCGCCTTCCTCCTTCGCCCTCTGCCCCGCCTTCTCCGACCTCCGCCCCTCCTTCGCCTTCCACTCTCCACCTCTGCCTTCACTTTTCGCCCCTCCGCCTCCGTCCTCCGCCTTCTCTCTGCCCTCCGCCCTCGAGCTGCACTTCAGTCTTGACGCCCTCGTCTCCGTCACCACTGCCGATCCCCTTTCTACTCCCACTCACCCATAAATACCCAGATTTCTTATTTTGAGGCTAAAGCCAAAGAACCACAATGAAGAAACAAAATGTACCACAAGAAAGAGTGCCCAGATTTCTTAATAGTCATATGCCAAAATGTACCAATAATTTGTCTTTGAGAAAGAAAGAAACAAATGAGGGTTTTGATTTTTGTTTCTTATTTTTTTTTTTGTTGACTGTGCTCAAAATGGTTTGATCAATAAGCAATTTTGTGATTCGTGCACGGGCAAACCTGTGATTCATCCAGTTTTATAAATGGATGAGAAAAATTATCACAAGAAGATGAAGAAGAAGAAAAGTAACGTGGAAGAAATGAAAAAGAAAAAAGAAAACATACCTATATTTTTTTGGAAAAATTCTAAAATAGTCCATGCGTTTAACCAAAAATCCAGTTTCACACTTCTGTTTTTGGTAATTATGAAATGATCCTTCCGTTTTTCAAATCAGTCTAAATTAGTCCTTTTCCGTTGACTAAATTAAAAAAAAAAAATCTAAATGACGAAACTACCCTTTATAGTAATTATTAATTCAGTCTCTAATATTTTTAAAATTATACTTACACCTCATATCTCATTTTTTATTCTTTTATTTTATTTTACTGAACCTAACTCTTTCTCTCTCTTTTATTCGCTGTCTGTCTCGCCGGAGGCGTATGAGGCTGCCGGAGAAGCACAATTCGAGGCTTTGAGCAATGCATTCTAACCAAAACCCCAAAAAATATATGTATAAAGGAAAGAGTAATGTAAAAATAAGAGATAAACGAAATAGATATTTACAAAAGGTACAAACTTTGAAAATCCTTGAATCTGAACCGAGCAAAAAAAAAAAAAAAAAGAGTAAGAACATGTGTTATTGTTTCGCTCTTGGACGGCGAAGCGACCGAGGTCTTCGATCGCCGTGCTATTCTTTCACCCCCGGCGACCACCGGCAAAACACCCTCGATGACCCCCACGAAACCCCCCGGCGACACCACGAAGCCCCTGAGAAACCCCCGGCGACCCCACGAACCCCTTGCGAGACACCTGCCGACCCCTCTCGAAACACCACCCGCCCCGGCCAACCATCACGTAGCACCTCTCGCTGAGCGCAAAACACCTCTGACGACCCCCGAGAAACATCCATTGCCGACCACCCCGGCCCCCGGCGACTACCCCGACTCCCCGAAATCCCTACGGCCCCCACCCACCCCCCGGCAACCACCCCGACTCCTCGCGACCCCCACTCACCACCTGGCCCCGTGAATCCTCGCCCCCGCGAACCCCCGTCCCTGTGAACCCTGCCCTGTGAACTCCGGTCCCCGCAAACCTCGGCCCCCGCGAACCCACCACCCAACGAACCCCGATGGCCCGATCCCCGAAAAAACCCAGTACTCCGCGAACTCTGACCTCCGCAAACCCATCTCCCCTGAACTCCGACCCCCATGAAACACACCACCCGGCAAACTCCAACCCTCGCCCTTGACCCTCCGGTGAGAGAGAGAGAGAGAGAGAGAGAGATGAAAGATAAAGAGATTTAGGAAATTAGATTAAAAAAGTAAAAGAAAAATATTGGGTGTATATGTAATTTTGAAAAATATTAGAGGTTAGATTAATAATTATTATGAAGTTTAGTTTCGTCATTTAGAAAAAATTTTAAATTTAGTCAACGAAAAAGGATCAATTTAGACCGATTTGAAAAGGAGAAGGATCATTTCGTAATTACTAAACATATAGGGACGAAACTGAATTTTCGGTTAAATACAAGGACTATTTTAGAATTTTTCTTATTTTTTTTATGTGTGTTAGGGTTTGAAAAAAAAAAACAGTTAAAAAATAATGAAAAATAAAAAAAAGAAAGCATACCGTTTATTAAATGTTTTTTTTGTTTAATTTTGAAGTTTGATTTATTTTTTATTATTTGGACTTTTAGACTTTTTTTTTTTATTATTTTGGCATAAATTAAGGGCATTTTAGTAAAATATTTCGATTATGGGTTGTCAAAAAATACAACCAAACAATTGAATCAGTTTTGTATTTCCCTCTAATTCCTATTCCATTACATTACAATTACGTTTACGATTTCCTCTGTCAACCAAACACTACCTTAGATAGTCAGATCAACTTATTTTTTTTTTTTTTTGTAGCGGAATCTATTTTTAAATCTGACTATTCATAATCGTTCTTATCCTAATATATTAATTTTTCCAAGATCTACTATTTTTATTGACTGTTTTTATTCATGTGTTAGATGCTAGTGGATTATACGTAATGTCCATAATCTGAGTTGTTTGAAAACTTTCAAAAATTTTATAGATAAACAAAGCAGATTTTACAAGATTCTGTACGGGAAAGAATTGATTTGATTTGGAAAAAAAAAACGTGTAATGAAGAGCTCTTGATACTTCGACAACGTGTGTAGTTAATCTTGGATCAAAATATTAGTTTTTATATACGCGCGTACACGTGTAAAATAATATAATCGATAAAAAAATATGATGGATCAAAATATTCAAGTATATTTTTGTAAATTTTTTTTTAAAAAAATTGATATTTGTGTTATTTTGAACAATTAAGGGGTTAAATTTATCATTTAATATGAATATAGGAGCTCTTTTAAATTTTTTCAAACTTAAAAAATAAAAATAAAAGCTTAGAACAAATAAAATAAATAAAAAATAGTTATAGTAAAAAAAAATGACAATGGGTATTAAAAGATCGAGAAAAATATTATGAATCCAACCGTGTCAAGAAAAAAAAATTGAGATCATTACGTCAAAAAATAACTGTTGAAACAATTTAAAAAAAAAGAGAGAGACAGAATATAGATAATTTATAAGAAAGTCCTCCAAAATTTACAAATTTGTGGAAAAGTTCTCCAAATTTACAAAAATGACCTCTAAAAGTTTTTGAAAACCCTCAAATACAATTTAAAAAATTAAAAAAATTAGGAGACCCACATGTTTTCCGTAGGGGCATCCCCTTGTGAGCCGTTTTTTTTAAGGCATGAAAGGTTTTTTTCACGCCATAGTAATATAGTAAAGATATATATATATATATATTTAAAAAGGGAATTTTAATAAAATAGTCACTGTTTACAAAATAATTTTAAAAAATAACCACAGTTTCAAATAATTTAAAAACCAGCCATGTTAGAAATTTCTGATAAAATTTTTGACTAGTATCAAAAATTTCTGACGATAATTTTATGTGTATTTTTGTTATTGTCAGAAATTTCTTACATGTTTTGTGGCTAGTTTCTTAAATTTTTAAAACTATGACTGTTGTCAGTGATTTTTCGTCAGTCAATAAGTCCAGGGGCGGTCTCCTAGTCAGTCAGAGAAGTCCAGAACCCCCGACTCCACAGAACCAAGCGAAAGTCACCACATCATGAGAACTCCCTTCAGGATAAGGACGGGCGAGGATTATCGAAGATGACCCCCGATCCTACACCCCCGGAGGTAGAACACCACCAAAAGGAGGAACTTTCGGAAAGCCCTTCGACGACGGGCCGGCGTATATAGACTAAGGATCCCCAAAGCTGATCCACCCCCGAAGGAGGTTGCCACGAACGAGGGATCAGTCAGCGTAGACTCGGCCCTCGGAGTCATCGACCCTCGGTCATAGAGCGTTTGACCGCGGAGTCACAGGTCTCAATTATTCTCCCCCGAGCAGGGAGTTCACTGTAGCAACAGCTTTATCCTGTCGAATTCAGAAGAACTGCTCCCGGCAGGTGTGCAGCTTTATTAGGTGAACCAAATCCGTGACTCATGGGAGTTGACGTTTTATCTTGTTATCACTGTAGCTCCCTTCTTCGCCTATAAGAGAAGGGGGAGCAAATGATGAAAAGGGGGAGGACGAAAAAACTACTTCGTAAAAAAAAAACAATATAAACAATGAAATATCATAAAAAAGTGGACGTAGGCTATTACTCTTGAGGAGGGCCGAACTACTCTAAAAATTCCCCGAGTATTTACTTTTCCGCTCAAAATTTATCCCTTTTCATTGCCGCATTACACACTAGAGGTGCGGATCTCGTCGTTGGTTCAAATTTTACACCAACAGATTGGCGCTAGAAGGAGGGCGCCCTGAACCTCCGGGCATGCCCTTTCATTCCAGTTTCTTTCAAGCTTTTTTCCAGAAGTCTCGTCGTCACCTGTGATCGGAAATCATGGCGCCGACGACCTGACGAACGGGAAAGAAATCCCATGAATCCCAAGCTGGGTCAGATTTAGCAAAAAAGAAAGAACGTCCAAGACCCCATGTCCCGGATGAACAGCATGGTGAAGATCTTCGGCTCATAACCACCAACATCTACAGTTCATCACCGGCAAGGGATAGACGGAAGAGCTCCAGACGCGACTTCGAACGGGACTGGAGAAAGCCGCAGCTGAGATAGCTGCCGAGGACGTCACTTAGATGGACTTGGAGCCGACCGACTGACGGATCACACACTCTGGCCTACCACTATCGCAGCCGAAGGTCTGACGATAAACCATCCGGAGGCCCCAAACCGTAGAGGCGCGACCGCCAGTGGTCCGTACCGGAAGGTCACGACCAGCCGCTAACGAGCAAAAGAGAGCGGCTCTTTCCTCACCAGGCGAACTGGGTCTATATCCACAAAAACTACTGAGGCATGCTCCGTCACAGTCCGAGGACCGCCTCGGAGAGTCTCGGTGTCCGGTGACGACTCGGTTCCGTGAGGGATCGCAGTCCGGAGGACTGTGGGAGTCAGCCTTGCCGCCCCCACCTCTTCTCTGCCCCCGACGTCTGTATACCCCGAGGTTCTCATCTTTAATTGGTTGCAGACCAGTGGCGCAGAAGAGGCAACTCGAAAGATAAACCTGTGATCTCTAACCACAGTCGGCATAGTCGGGAGCGGTTTTGATTCTCAAGGAGAGGTGGCCACCTCCTCTTGCCAGCACGGAATGTCCTCGTACGCTCCGAGCATGGCTCTAGGCAAGCCAACAGAAAGTCGGCGTAGTAATAGCCCCCGAAGGTGTTACCGAGGATAACCAAGAAGATATCTCTATTATCATGGCAGACCACAAGACCCGCGAATCTCGCCTGGGCAGCTGCTGGCAAAAAGAGCAAGGTCGCCACGACGGCCAAACTCAAGGCCCACACCAAAAGGAGCGCCGCAGCCGAATAGCCCGGAAAAGGGCATCATCGTCTGTATAAGACTGGACCCGCGGCGTGACAGCGAAGTGCTTGATCGAAGGATGTCCCCGGGGATAGTCAACTGCCTCCTGGAGTCAAGGCTTTGGTACTCCCTAGACTCTTGCCAGCGCGGAACGCCCTCGTGCACTCTGAGCACGGTTCTAGGCGCGCCAAAAGACGGCTCATGTTCGAATGCCAAAGCTCATCTGACAGCAACCGGGTCGCCCGCGGTTGAGAGAGATCCGCAGGACAAGATCCCCGTCTCGCAGGGACCTTCCCTCGTAGCCAGCTACTCAGTCTGCAGAGAATATAAACGCGGTGTATAAAGGATGGAACCGCGAAGCGGATGAATCCTATAAACATCACTCTCGACGGCCTTTTTGACCGCGGAGCGCTTAGGCCGCTGGGGGAAATCCGGGGTACCAGAAAGAAATAGATGCGCTCTATAGGTACCTCGAAGGCGAGCAAGGCTATAACGCGTGAGTTCCGAAGGGCTTACGTAGGCTTTACTCGCTGAAGCTTCCTACCGCACAAAGGTTAATCTTGTCAGGTCTTTCCTTCGATGAAAACCTATTCGGGGATTAACTTGGGAAGCTGGGCCAATTGTCTCCTAGAACCATTCTATCCTTCGGAGGAGGTAGAAGACCTAGGTGCGCTCAAAGGAGAAACTCCGAGGCGGGAAAGACGAGAATCCTTCGAAGGATGGTCTAACTGCCAGTGTATAAGACAAAAGGCCCTGTCCCATTCAGAAGCATCGGGGACCGCTGCAAGCAATGTGATACTCGCAAATCTCGACGAATATGAGATCTGACCAAGAGTATACCTCCGAAGGAGCCTGGTTCGGGATAATCCTTCGTAGGAGGAACAACCCGCAGCTAAACAATGCATTCACGGAGAGGTATGCTCAGGTCCCGATCTAGACAATCGTCTAATTTGCTCACTATGATCCTCGGAGAGGACATGATTCAGACGAGTTGTAGTCCTCGGAGAGGACACGACGAGCGACTGTAGGAATAATCCCGAAGGGACTTGATCCTATAGTCGGGGGCCACGGCGTGAAGAATGTAGTATTTAAAACTCAATACCTCGCGTAACCAGTTTTCATTTTGCAGGTGACTACTGTTTTCCACCATCAAAAGGGGCGAAGACAAACTCCCCGACTCAAGCAAGGTTAGGGACGGAGCCGGAGCCAGCGGAGTCAGAACTGATGGGACATCTGGTTCCGGAGGGATCAGACCCCATTTCTCTACGGACAGACCCCGTTTCTCTACTGGAGAGATGTCTTCCTTCGAGGCAGCAAGAGAATTCCGCGTAGCCAGTCGCTTCCACAAAAGATCCCCTTCAGCAGCAGATGATTCACCCCTAGCAGATTGGTTTCAGCCAGGAAAAATCCCGAATGGCACGGTTCGTACCTTCGGGATTGGGGAGCAGATGTTGTCAGTGATTTTTCGTCAGTCAATAAGTCCAGGGGCGGTCTCCTAGTTAGTCAGAGAAGTCCAGAACCCCCGACTCCACAGAACCAAGCGAAAGTAACCACATCATGAGAACTCTCTTCAGGATAAGGACGGGCGAGGATTATCGAAGATGACCCCCGATCCTACACCCCCGGAGGTAGAACACCACCAAAAGAAGGAACTTTCGGAAAGCCCTTCGACGACGGGCCGTCGTATATAGACTAAGAGTCCCCAAAGCTGATCCACCCCCGAAGGAGGTTGTCACGAACGAGGGATCAGTCAGCGTAGACTCGGCCTTCGGAGTCATCGACCCTCGGTCATAGAGCGTTTGACCACGGGGTCACAGGTCTCAATTAAATTCTCCCCCGAGTAGGGAGTTCACTGTAGCAACAGCTTTATCTTGTCGAATTCATAAGAACTGCTCCCGGCAGGTGTGCAGCTTTATTAGGTGAACCAAACCCGTGACTCATGGGAGTTGACGTTTTGTCTTGTTATCACTGTAGCTCCCTTCTTCGCCTATAAGAGAAGGGGGAGCAAATGATGAAAAGGGGGAGGACGAAAAAACTACTCTGTAAAAAAAAAAAACAATATAAACAATGAAATATCATAAAAAAGTGGACGTAGGCTATTACTCTTGAGGAGGGCCGAACCACTCTAAAAATTCCCCGAGTATTTACTTTTCCGCTCAAAATTTATTACTTTTCATTGCCGCATCACACACTAGAGGTACGGATCTCGTCGTTGGTTCAAATTTTACACCAACAATGACTATTTTTTAAAAACACACAGTCTAAAATGACTATTTACTTAACTAATCATTATATATATATATTGTATTTTTTTAATGAAAACTAAAGTTTAATACGTATTTTCCAAACACATTGTTGTTATTTATTTTTTGCAACAAAAAATAAAATCTCAGTTTCAAACCATTTAAGGGAAATTGTAACACCCCTAAATGGGGGTTAGGAGAAATAATGATTAATTAGTTAAAAATAAAATTTTCAAACAATAATCTTGAACTTTGAAAAACTTTTGCTAAATGAACAATTTTGCTCCGGAGACTTTTTAGAACCAAAAAGGAAAAATACCAACAGTAAATAATTATGAAACAGTAATCAGAATTTATGTACCTCTTTATACAAATACAGAATTATGCAAAATACAGTTGGTATAGTCTCCAATAGGATATTATAAACTCTACATAACCTCTATACACTTAATTCCTTAGCTAAGAGTTCAGAGAAACTGAAACAAACCATCAAATTACCAAAACGGCCATCAAATGCATTGAAGACATCAATTTGACTCAAGTCGACAGCTTGTTGACCAAAAGACACCGAACTGGACCGAACCGAATCATACCTGTAAGGGAGAGGAAACTAGGGGGTGAGCATTTACATGCTCGTAGGAAACCCATTACTCACCTTTTAGTTTTTATTAGTCATTTTATAATTACTTGCATAGTTAGGATATACAAACCAAGCCAGAACAAATTTCTCAAGAAAAGTATTAAGTATGCTTCAAGTGGAATGCATCATTTTCACAAAATATTTTTTCGTAGTCATAATATATAATAGAAAACGAAAATAAGCATTCCAACCCTTTCAAACATAGCAAACCCTGGTGAATCGAACATCCCACGGAAATCTAGTCTGCGCAGATCTAGAAAGGCAAGCGGACCGTGCCAAAATAACGCATATGAAAGACATATAATTTTGAGCACACTGAATTTAATCATGTTCAATTTAGAAAACCTAGTTTTCCCAAACATCTTAAACATACCAAAAATCATAGGCCACACCGAGACGTGCCTCGAATTTCTTTCATAGGTGATATATATACATTACAATAAGAAATATACATCCTTTTATTTTTCTATCCATTTACCAATTGTTTAACAAAATTCTCACAAAAGATAAGTAATAGAGTTCCTACCTCGAATTGAGTAATAATCCAATTTCAAGCTCAAGGTTCCCGCCGTACTCAATCCTCTGCAAATCCCCTGCCAGTTCGGTTCGCTTGAAAATGAATTAACAATTGACCAATACAAACTGATTATGGACTCATGCTAGGTTCAAAATAGAATCCATGCAAAATAATAAAAAGGAAAAAAGACCAAAACCATAGGATTTCAATACACAAGCACTAGATGTGCACAAATACACAAATATTGAAAATTTTGGAAAAACAAACAACATTGCAAAAAAATATAGTGGTCACATGATAAAATAAAATTCAACTCATAAACCAAAGACCCAAATAGAGCAATAGATCAAATAAAACCCACCAAAACTAACATAGTCCTTCAACTTGTTCAACTACCGAAAACTGATAACGATAAAAGAATTGCTCAAAATGACACAACCTCACATGAGGCCAAATCCCACACAGTAAAAATAGTTGGCGGTAATTAATTCAAACAACATGTGGAATTACATTTAGCAAATCAAGTACCCTTTAGCCAACTTAAAAGACAGTACGCAAACATGAAATAACACAGTTAAATCCAAAGTAAATCCAAAAACCAAAGACGTACGATGTTTGCAAAAATAAAGTTACAAAATAATATTGTTTATTAAAATAGTGACTTCAAATACTGTTACCAAATAATTCAAAACTTGCATAGAAAATTTCAAGCAAATATGGCCCCAAAATTCTAGGGCAAAAGCCAACACTGAGTAAATCAAAAGAAATCCCAAATATGGTACTAAGATTTTCTATACAAGGGCTATTGCAACAAGGGCAGAGAGAGAATGAGATAAATGACTCAGATAAATTAAATGACAAAGTGAATCAGACCATCAATTTCTCAAACACAAGGAAATTATTGTCATTTGCAAATCTCAAAGGGAAAGATAGCACTTACAATCGGTGGAGCAAGAGAGAGGAACGAGAATGGCGCACTTTCAGCCAACAAGAGTCCAACGATTTAGGCTTGACACGAAAGAGGCAGAAAGAGCGAGAAATAGTATGAGAGGGAGAGTGTGAATGATACTTGTGGTTTGATGTCCATGGAAAGAAGTGGGGCAGAGGACTTGAGATTAAAAAAAAAAGGGGGGAAATCCCTAATTAATCCACGAGTTTTATCATAATTCTAGTTTTGTCCTTATGATTTTAAAAATTCCAATACAATCCTTCGGTTGTTAAATTTGATCGAAAATAATCTTTTTTTTATATCAAATCTCGTCAAAATAATTGGGTAAAATGACATTAATACCGATGACAAAAACAATAAAATAACCTTCTTTTCATTTTTTTTCAAAACCATTTCTTTTGATTTTTTTTCTTCTATTGAATTTATTTTGAATCGTCTTCCCTACCCAACCACGCCGTCGCATGTCCACCGCGACCACATCCCTCGGCGCCGCCTCTGTGACCTTAGCCACTTAGCCTTCTGCGCTGGCGACGCGACCTCAGCCCCTCTACGCCCCCCTCTGCGACCTTAGCGTTCGGCGCCGCCTTCGTTACCTAAGTCGCTCATGTCATCCGGCCCCCTCAGCCCCTCTGCACCGCTGCTGCCTACGCAACCTCGGAGACTTGGTGAATCGGTCTTCTTCATGCTCTTAATCTGACCACAATGCCGGACACAGAGAGAGTAGGACGAGAGCACAATGCTGGAGCTGAATTGGAATTTTCGCCGAAGACTCAGTGGGTTTCTTGGCGAGCGGCGATGTGGAGGTGAGGTTAGCGATCTATCGAACCCATGCGTAAACGAGACGGTGCAGATCGGCGACGGTGTGGTGCGATTATGGGTCGTAGATCGGGCACGGCGTAGGTGTGGTTTGAGAGCGTGACTATTGTTGATTTTGGTTTTTTATTGTCATGAATTTGATGAATCTAAATATGTGTTGTTTTTCTAGTATAGATTTAAGTTTTTATTTTGTTTTGAGTTTGAGATGTTTTAATGGAATCTGGAATCAAAGTAGAATGATGACATCGACCTTCGCCGATGTCGAGACCTCGCATTTTCGTCACCGGCGGTGTTAACCTGGAGTGGTGCGGAGGTCCGCAGCGAGGGTGTGACGGAGCGGCATTTGCCTTGGCCTGGAGTGGATATTACAAATTTATATTTTTTAGCAAATCTAATATTATCAGAGTTTAGCAACTTGTATATGTTTTTGTGTTAAGGTTGCTATATTTTTTTCCTTGGCTCGGAAAGGCATTTTATTTTAATTTTTTTTTTCCTTTTATTTTTGCTAAGAATTTGTTTTATGCAAAAGGTATTTTGGCCATTTAAAAAAATTGAAATCAAACAACTGAAGGATTGTTTAGGAATTTATAAATACACAAGGACAAAATTAGAATTTTGATAAAACTCAAAGATTATTTATGAATTTTCTCAAAAAGAAAAGAGCTTTTGTGTGAGGGGTTGCTCTTCTTCCTGCCCCAGGAGAAAGAATGTGAATAACATAAAGACAAATAGAGCTAAATGAAGGAAGAGGTGGACTTAGGCAGTTTGTGACTATGGGCTTTGACCCAAAAAATTCTAGAACAGGTTTTTTTTTTTTTCAAACAAATTAAGACAAATAATGCCAAAAGTAAAAAAAAAAAAAAATGGTTGTTACAGAAATGAAAGGGCAAAATTCACACCAAATGTTTGTGACGATTAATTAAAATGATCAAAACTGAATGAAATAAAACATAGAAAACGCTAAAATCGCATGGGTATTCAACTCTTACACGGAAGTTTGTTCTCTTTGAGCATTGTGAAATCATATGCAAAGTATGAAGGAAAAAAGGTGAGATAGGAAATTTGTACAAACAATAAAAATATGAGAGATTTCACAATGATATATACTCTATGTGTGTTGTACTTTTAATTCATACCCTAAAATTTATACTACAAATATTATGTAATTATGTAATTATTTTGTCAAATTATCTAATTATTTTGTCAAACAAACTATGTTATCAAAAATTTAAATTAGTAAATAGAAATTGAGGTAGAAGAAATTAAAATAAAAAACAAAATATGTTAATTGAGGTAGAAGAAATTAAAATAAGAAACAAAATATGTGAACTAGAATAATACCTCAAGTTTATTTGCGAATTATAACATGATTACAAATTTCAATTTTGACCAGTATATGATGGGTTGTTGATATAAAAATTGTTTAAATATTCCATTAGTTGTTCCGAGTTTGTTACTATTTCTTGGTTCCGCCAGGCCGCTTGATATAAAACTTTAAATTAGTAAATAGAAATTGAGGTAGAAGAAATTAAAATAAGAAACAAAATATGTGAACTAAAAAAATACCTCAAGTTTATTTGCGAATTATAACATTATTACAAATTTCAATTTTCACCCGTTGACGATGGGTCGTTGATATAAATTTTTTTGAAATATTTCATTAGCTGTTTCGAGTTTTTTACCATTTCTTGGTTCTGCCAGGCCGCTTGATCACAATCCTTGCTTAGCGTAAGTGCCTCCACGATATTGGGTTTAAGTCACATCCGTTGAGCCTCGATAATTGTCAACACGAGCTAGACATTGATTCCAAAGAAACTATCAAGACTGGTGGGGCTAGATTTATGGGGAGGCGGATATGGAAACCCATCTCCTGTTTCCAATGTTTGACGACCACTTTCTGTGAAAAACTGGTATGGGTCATCATGTTTCCCATCTTCATAGAAAAGAAATTTTCCAAACCTGTTTTTACGCGAAAATCATTTTTGCCCATCTTGTATTCCTTTTTTTCTTTCTTATGGGCCCAATGGCCACAAAAACAAATGCGCAAAACAATTAAAAAAGGAAAAGATTTGACCATTACCGAATGGTCATGAACCGAATTTGTGTAGGTTAGAGTTTTCGAAGACCTATTGATTAGTAGAAATAAAATTTAGTATCATACTCTCTCCCTGACTCATTCACAAATACTAAAAATACGGTGAAAGACAAAACATCTTTTGTGACTGCATATCGATAGACTACGTTATGAGCATAAGGAGAAAGCTAAAATCGAAAGAAAGAAAAAATTACCTAGTAATTAACTCAAAGTTGATTATTTTAGATCATTCATAAAACAGAACACCTCCCTAAAGTGATAAAATCAATCAGGAAGATTTTGAGCAATGTCTCATTCTTGGCACAATGATAATCTATGCCCCATGTGTGTTGTACTTTTAATTTATACCCCAAAATTTAGACTACAAACATAGAGTGGAAATAAAGAAAGCACACCACTTGAGGTATAGATTATTAAGTGACATCAAGAATGACTTTATTTTGAAGTTCTTCCAATCAATAACAAACCAAATAAAAACAAACATCAAGAAATTTGACAATTCTAAGATCACGTCATCAACCACATTATGTCACTCACTCATCGATCTTATGTCCTTTATCAGTCTCTCTAAATTACAATAAGACGACCCGCCCACACTCAAAGTTTTTATAGCTAACAAAGCCATCTCGTCTGTCGATCTCGTGAACTCATCCTTCTT
Source organism: Boehmeria nivea var. tenacissima (assembly GCA_018132145.1). Classification (NCBI taxonomy): domain Eukaryota; kingdom Viridiplantae; phylum Streptophyta; class Magnoliopsida; order Rosales; family Urticaceae; genus Boehmeria; species Boehmeria nivea. Next base: position 6,182,533 of record CM030875.1, on the reverse strand, counting down.
TTCCACCATTAGATCATGTACCATCTTCACCAAAATTTTCCTATCACAAACATCTTTCATGTCTATGCCAAGTTTCCAGACCTCACCTACATATCTACTATTAATCTGTTGATCAGCAGAGCAAGGCCAACATAGCATAGGAACACCAACCACTATACTTTCAAGAGTTGAATTCCAGCCACTGTGTGTCAAAAACCCTCCCACAGCCTTGTGGGACAATACCTCCTCTTGTGGGACCCAACCAACTATGAACCCTCTCTCCTTTGTTGCCACTGATAAATCCTCAGGGACTTGTCCTTCGCCGCCTTCTCTGTCCATCAATAAGTCTGTCCTTATGACCCATAAAAAGCGCGTTTTACTATCCACCAAACCATGCCAAAACTGTAACAACTCATCTTTCTTCAAGACTGCAAGACTACCAAAGCTTACATAAATAACGGATTTAGGAGGTTGAGCATTGAGCCATGAGATACAACTTCTATCGACGTCAAAAAGACTGTTGTTCGAATGTGATAAATCCGTTCCCATTTCGCCTAGTTTTATGTTTAGATGTGCATGAAGAGGTCCAATGGAGTAGATATTGGGGCATTTGGTTTGAACATGTGACATAATAGGACCTTCGAGGTCTTCAAATGTGTTGAGAATGAGTCCTTTTGCTCGAGGACTTTGGTGGGTCTGCCGAATCATCCCACGAAGATACTTGTCTGTAGCTACGTCGTTTGCTCTAAAAAAACTTGGCAGGTCGCGACATCGTAGAAACCCCTCCATGCCTGGTACACCTTTTATTAGCCTATCCATGTCTTCTTGTCCTGCATTGATAACTTGTTTCATCTTTACATTATCTATCAAGCAAACTATTTATAAGAAATTGTAATGAATAGCTATACTCAAAGAATGAGTTTTAAAAAGTAGACAATATAAAAAAATTAATCTAGAAGGTTACAAATAATAGTGTACTTGCTTATTGATTAATTACAATTTAATTACCTTGTACTTATTACATAACTTACGTACAACCACTTACATGTCACTATGTAGTTACAATAAAATTACATTGTAGTAACTAAGTAACTTAAATTGTAATTTTTTATTTACGTAGCAAATGAAAAAAAAAAGAAAAAAAAAAAGAAGAAGAAGTGATAAGGTAATTTATTGTAAAGAAAATATTTGAGCCGAAAAGAAGAAAAATGTCTTTTTAATGATATGATAAATAAAGTCATAATCATCAGACAAATTATTTGCATGTAGGATTAACTTAAAATTATTTATGTATGCTAAATAAAGTCAAATATCATTAGACAATAAAATTACATTGTAGTAATAAATTTAAAATTCAATTAGAGCTATTTTCGTAGCAAATGAAAAAAGGTATTCAGGTAATTTATTGTAATGCCAATCTTTGTGTTCAAAAGAAGAAACAAGATTACATTATTGTAACGCGAATAAGAATTCTTATTTTCTTTTTGCATCTTTTTTTTGTTTGAACTTTTTTTTCTTTTCCCAAATCTGAACATACTGTAAAAGTTTGCAAAATAATAAGAGACAACACATGGCGTCACCACTTTAACCCTTTATTGACTATGTTTTAGCTATGTTAGAAACAAGGTGTTCGTCTCTCTGAGCATATATAGTAAGATCTGTTCCCTTCATAGAACCATAAGCCCAGAAATAACAGCACCAAATAACTTCTTAAATATCTTTTTTCAACAAGCAGTGCTGTTAGGAAATAGAAGAATTAAGATTATTAGTGCGTACCTTTAATGGGAAGCTCCCCTGTTTCAATGAGATTGTTGGCACAAAAGTAAGCCCAGTAGGCACAAGCACTGATAGTTCTAAAATGAATGATTGGAATTCCAAGCTCTTCAGCTACATCAGTCGTAAAGTCCCCCAAAATTCCATCAGCTATGATGCAACTCACCGAACCCAGTTCACCCGAAATCAACATCTCTCTGAAAACCGGTTTCGATGTTTCGATCATGGAATGTAGCAACTCCATTATTCTATCACCTTTAAATTAACCAATCAAATATTGATCCAAAATTATAGTTTTAGTAAAGAAACAGCAGTAGAAGCAGTAAAACATAATATTAATTCTAAGATCTTAACATAACAATAAGCTCGTCTCTGACCTGAGCGAGGGTGGTCTTTGGGGAGACCGTCGGGGATGGTTGGGAAGATGATAGGAGTGAACCTATCTACGTGCTAATGGAGCTTAGCACAGGCTCGAAGGTGAGAACAGAGAGATTTGGGGAAGAAGAAGATAGAGAGAAATTGAGGAGGAAATTGTTATTTTCATTCATAGTCTTCTCATAACAACGTGATGGAGTATATAGTTTGTAACCGAAAAGCTAAACGACAAAGTTACCAAATAAACGTAAATAAAGATAAACATGACGCCAATGCGAATTCTGTTACAACGATTCTAGAGAAGATTCCAGTTCTTCTTAACACACATAATCGTCATGCCAAGCAGGTGCCTTTCTTCCCCTCGAAGACCTTCGATTCTTTGAGCTGTGGTCTTCGGGCTCAACATTGGGCTCAGCGTGATCCACTTCTTCAGCATAATCCACATCAGCTAACTTTTGGGCCTGCTCCCTCGAAGTATCCATGTCCAAGCCCAACCTCAGGTCCGTATCACGCCCGGCCCGTTCAAAAATCAGCTTGTCCTCAAGCTGGAGGTCGGAGTATAGTGCCCTAAAAGCTTCAAAATCCTCCCAGGTGCTATCTTCCGGCGTCGCCTCAGACCATTGAACCAAAATCTGGCGAACTGGACCTGTAGATCGGAGAATAGTGCGGCAAGCCAGAATAGCAATGGGCCACGAAAGAGGAGCAGTAGGCAAGACATTGGTTGGGAGTGAGCAGCCTTGAGCACCGTCACGACCAGTATAGCGTTTCAGCAGAGAAACGTGAAAAACATCGTGAAGTTTACATCCTTCCGGCAACTGGAGGCGGTACGCGACTCGGCCAATAGAAGCAAGTACCTTGAAGGGTCCATAGAAACGAACGCTGAGCTTCTGAAATCGCCGCCCCGCCAGCGTTGTTTGGCGATAAGGTTGCAACTTGACCAACACCAAATCCCCTGGTTCCAAGGTCACGTCGCGACGATGTTTGTTAGCCTGTTCTTCCATTCTTTGGCGAGCACGTTGTAGATTAAGTTTGAGATCCCGCAGCAAAGAATCTCGCTTCACAAGTAACTCGTCCAACGCTTGAACAGCAGAGTCTCCACGGCGATAGGGTGGAATCTGGTGGGGTTGTCGCCCAAACACCGCCATGTACGGGGTCATCCCAATACTACTCTGGAAGCTGGTATTGTAACTAAACTCAGCCCAAGGAAGGAACTTGGACCAATCACGGGGGCGGTCGTGACAAAACAGCCGCAAATACTGTTCAAGACATCGATTGAGGACTTCGGTCTGCCCGTCTGTTTGAGGGTGGTAAGCCGATGAATTTTTCAACGTCGTTCCACTGAGGGAAAACAGAGTACGCCAGAAGGAGCTCATAAATATCGGATCTCGATCCGACACGATGGAGAAAGGGAAGCCATGGTGTTTGACGACGATATTGGCGAACAAGGTTGCGGTTTGCTCAGCGGTGAAATGGCTCGGAAGGGCGCCAAAATGAGCATGCTTGCTGAGACGATCAACTACGACAAGTATAGCCGAGAATCCCTTGGATTGGGGTAATCCCACGATGAAGTCCATCGATAAATCTTCCCAAATATGTGCCGGCACCGGCAGTGGTTGCAAGAGTCCAGCAGGAGGAGCGGTGGAGTATTTGACTCGCTGACACACATCACACGAATTAACATGGTGGCGTACATCGGAACTCATGCCAACCCAGTGAAATTTAGCTGCCAACCGGGCTAGAGTTCGCTTGACACCAGAGTGTCCCGCCAATGGCGAGTCATGAAACTCACGCAAAAGAGCAGTTTTATGCTCCGAATCTTTGCTAAGGCAGAAGCGATGATCATAGAAAAGATCGCCAGCAACCAGGTGGTACCGAGGTGGAGCAAGTCCGCGTGAAACTTGGTCGACAAGAGCGAGTATATCGCCGGCGCGGGAGTTCTCAGCTTTAATGTCGTCATAAATACTCGACCAAGGTTCCGTGACCAATAAAAACGCCTGAGATGGGTCGGTTGGGGATTCAACCGTCGATTCTTGGCGTCGTGAGAGAGCATCAGCCACTACATTAGTAGGTCCAGACCTGTACACAATAGTGAATTGGAATCCCAAGAGTTTCCGCAAGAACTCCTGTTGCTCCGGAGTTTGTACCACTTGTGTAAGTAATTGCTTTAAGCTGCGATGATCTGTGCGAATAAGGAAAGTCCGCCCCAACAAGTATTGCCGCCATTTCAATACGGCGTCCGTAATCGCCGTGAGCTCCCGAACATACACGGACGCTCGCTGCATACGGGGGCACAGCTTCCTGCTATAGAAAGCCACCGGATGCCCCTGCTGCATCAAAACGGCTCCAATTCCCGTCCCCGAAGCATCTGCTTCGATCTCGAAAGGGTGGGTGAAATCAGGCAGTGCGAGAACAGGGGCGTTCATCATGACTTGCTTGAGTTGTTCGAATGCCGACGCGGCTGCGGGTGTCCAGCAGAAAGCGTCCTTCCGTAATAAGTCTGTAAGAGGAAGGGCAATCGAAGCGTAATTTCGGATAAATCGACGGTAATAGCCGGTAAGGCCGAGAAAGCCTCGGAGCTGCTTGAGGGTAGTGGGGGGTGGCCACGAGTTCATGGCTTCTAGTTTGGACGGGTCGGCGAGAAGGTGGCCATCATGAATGAAATGCCCAAGGTACTCTATTTGGGATTGGCAAAAATGGCATTTGGAGAGTTTGAGGACAAGGGAGTGGTCGGTTAAGGTTTGAAGGACGGATTGGAGGTGGATGGTGTGGGAGGGTAAGTCCGGGCTATACACGAGAATGTCATCGAAGAAGACAATGACAAACTTGCGTAGATAGGGTCGGAAAATATTATTCATGGTGGCTTGGAAGGTGGACGGCGCATTTGTAAGGCCGAAAGGCATCACAAGAAATTCGTAATGGCCGTCGTGGGTGCGGAATGCGGTTTTGTGGATGTCGTGAGGGTGAACTCGTATTTGGTGGTAGCCCGAACGGAGGTCAAGTTTAGAAAAAAGGCGAGCGTGTCCTAATTCGTCAAATAGTTCGTCTATGGTGGGAATAGGGAAACGGTCCTTGATGGTAATGGCGTTAAGTGCCCGGTAATCGACACAAAAACGCCATGTGCCGTCTTTTTTCTTTACTAACAATATGGGGGACGAGAATGGGCTTTGGCTAGGACGGATGATCCCCATGTCGAGCATGTCGGAGACCATCTTCTCAATTTCATTTTTTTGAAAGTGGGGGTAACGATAGGGCCGGATATTAACGGGGCGGGATTGGGGTTCTAAGAAAATCCTATGGTCTACGGAGCGGCGTGGTGGTAGTGTTGTAAGTGGAGTGAAGAGGGGACGGTGTGGGATAAGTATGCGGGTGATGGATGACGGGAGTGAGGACAGCAGCGTATTCCAGAGGATATCATCCTCGTCCGAACTAGATGGTACCGTTAATTTATCAGAAACAGTAAGTAAGAAATAATGTTGAATAGAGTCAGAGGATACCAATGCGTGGAGGGCGTTGTAAGAGATGGGTTGTGGCGTAGTGCACTGCCCTTGAAGGGTCACCGCTGTCCCGTCACGGTCAAATTGGATGGTCTGCGAAGCGTAGTTGTGGCGAACCTCGCCCAGGCCCAGGAGCCATTGAACGCCCAGAACAACCTCGGGACCTTGGATAGGCAACACAGAAAGGTCGACGGAGAATGTGTGGCCTTGAATAGTGAGAGGAACGTTGGTGCAGCGCCACTGACACGTCAACTTGCTGCCGTTGCCCACCGCAACGTAGAAAGTCGGAATGGATTCGACAGCTAAACCAAGCCGTTCGACGACACTCGGCTGAATGAAATTGTGAGTAGCTCCGTTATCAATCAAAAGTTGGACGGTGTGGGTGCCGATAACCCCGGGCAACCGTAGGGTGCGGGGGCAAGCTTGGCTGGCCAAGGAGTGCAGACTAGAAACGTCACCGGTGAGCTCGACATCGTCGGATGAATCGGGCTCCGTCGGGTCGTCGGCGAGCTCATCGTCGTTGCCAAGGAGAAGGTAGAATTTGCTCTTACAACGGTGACCCGGAACAAAGCGTTCATCGCAGTTGTAGCAAAGTCCTTGGTCGCGTTTGGCCTGGAGTTCAGCCGGGGTCAATCGTTTGATTGGAAGGGGAGGTTTTGGCGATGGAGTGGTGGCGCCGGGTTTTGTGGAAGGGAGTGGTGGAGGCGAGGGGGCCCCGGAGGTGGTCGGTGGGCGTGACGGTGGTGGAGAAAACGGTTGAAGGCGGCCCACGCGGTTGACGAGGTCCGAGAATTGAGCCTCGACCAGTTTAGCTCGAGCGGCGGCATCAGACAGCGAGAAGGGCCGGTGGACGAGAAGCTCGCGCTGAATCTCTTTTTTGAGGCCAGAGAGGAAAAAACTGAGAATGAGTTGTTCGTCAAGGCCCGAGGTGTGACTGAGAAGCTGCTCGAAAGCAGAATGGTACTCGTCAACGGAGCGGGTTTGGAGCAACTTCGATAACCGGCCAAATGGGTCATCATAAATGGCATGGTCAAAACGCAGGTGGACTTCCCGGATAAAAGACGGCCAGTCGGGAATCAGGCGGTTGTTCTCCATAAGGCCGAACCAAGTAGCGGCGGGGCCCTCAAGGTGAAACGCGGCGATCTGGAGGCGGAGGTGAGCCGGCGTACCGTGGAAAGCAAAGAAACGTTCGACGCGGGAGAGCCACGAGCGTGGGTCCGTACCATCGAACCGTGGAATTTCGAGCTTCATGGCGCGAACATGCGAAGCATACTCGGAGACGGGCGGTATAGGCGATGTGGCCGGAACGGCAGAGCTGGCTGGAGTCGGCAGGATGCCGGCGGCAGGGGAAGCAGCTCCAGGATGGGGTGGGGGGGCCGTCTTGACGTCGGCAGTGGGTGGTGGGGAGGGCTGGGGCGTATGGTTGTGGTGGATGAAGGTACGAAACGCAAGCATCTGCTCGTCGCTCTGCTGACGCAGCGCCGTCAACGCGTCGGATTGGGCGGAGAGAGTCCGGAGGATCTCTTGCTGTTGGGATTGAAGGGAGTCCGTTTGATTTTGGAGGCCCTTGACGACCTCGTTGAGTTCCGCATTTTTCAGCATAGTGAAGGATAAGAAGAGTCAATGAAAGCACCAATGATAGGAGTGAACCTATCTACGTGCTAATGGAGCTTAGCACAGGCTCGAAGGTGAGAACAGAGAGATTTGGGGAAGAAGAAGATAGAGAGAAATTGAGGAGGAAATTGTTATTTTCATTCATAGTCTTCTCATAACAACGTGATGGAGTATATAGTTTGTAACCGAAAAGCTAAACGACAAAGTTACCAAATAAACGTAAATAAAGATAAACATGACGCCAATGCGAATTCTGTTACAACGATTCTAGAGAAGATTCCAGTTCTTCTTAACACACATAATCGTCATGCCAAGCAGGTGCCTTTCTTCCCCTCGAAGACCTTCGATTCTTTGAGCTGTGGTCTTCGGGCTCAACATTGGGCTCAGCGTGATCCACTTCTTCAGCATAATCCACATCAGCTAACTTTTGGGCCTGCTCCCTCGAAGTATCCATGTCCAAGCCCAACCTCAGGTCCGTATCAGAAGAGGAAGCCAGGGAAGCGAGAGTGGACGTCGGAGTGGCGGCGGAGGAGGCTGTCGATGTGATCCGTGTTGAGGAAGGTGACTTTGAAGCCGCCGAGAGAGAGAAGCTCGGCGAGTTTGAGCATAGAATTGACATGTCCTTGAGCAGCGAGTGGGAAGATGAGGACTCTAGGACTTGGAGCTTGTGATGACATGATTTACAGATCATTAATGTGTGGCTCACTCATCACGTCTAACGCTCTTTAAAACTTGTTTAGTACTGTAGGTAGGTATATGCTCAATAAATGTTTTGTCCTTTTTCTAGCTTTGGTCATTCTCCCTGACGGTGTGGAATCCATATCTTCAAACCATTAAACTTTTAACCACTTTATATTTTATTATATTTAATTATAATTGTTCTTGTTTATGTGTCAAAATTTGATATATATTAAAGACAAAAAAAAAAATGACATAAGATCTGAACTAGGCTGTGTATGCTATGGGTTGGTAATGATTCGAGAATCTAGATCTGGTATTTTTATGTATTTATTCGGGCGCCAACAATTAAAGATTGCCTGATCAAGATGCTAGCGGACTATACATAATGTCCATAATCTGACTTGCCTGAAAACTTAAAAAAAATAAAAATTTCTGATTACGAAGCAGATTTTACGGGATTCTGTAGGGGAAAGAATTGAATTGATTTGCAAAAATTAAAGTGTTGTAATGAAGAGCTCTTGATACTGACAACAACGTGCGTAGTTATTCTTGGATCAAGACCTACCTCATATATACTGCATTTTAATAAACACTAGAGTTTAATAAGTATTTTCCCAACAAATTATTGTTGTTTATATTTTACAACAAAATAAATCTCAGCTTCAAACCATCCAAGGGAAACGAAAGGGCAAACTTCACACGAAATCATGTTTGTGGCAATCAATTAAAATGATAAAATTGAATGAAATAGAACATAGGAAACGATAAATAAGTCGTTTGTGCATTCAACTCTTACACGGAAGTTTGTTCTTTTTTAGAGCACTGTGAAATCATGTGGAAAATATGAAGGAAAAATTACATATATGAATGATTATTTGAGAATTGATATTTATATATAAAAATCAAAAGAGAGAGTTTATATATGAATCATGCGGCGATTCTTTAATGGGGTACGATAAAAAAACAACTAGTGGGAAACATTTCAACAGTTTTATTTGGATTTGAAAAGCAACTACACCGAAATTAAAGTGGCTCTTGTCGTACTCAATTTTTGGCTCCTTCTTCTATTGGAATGTTGCCCTAAGAGTTAAAAGAGTTAAGTTTTTTGTAATGTTATTTGTAATATTATCAATATTTTCTGATTAATAAAATAAGTATGTATTTTTATTATTTTGTTTGAAATTTTATTTTACATAAATATTCACTAAATATCCAAAATGTGTTATGAAACTAAATCTTGATATTTATAAGTGTTTTATAAAATATCAAATCATTTAGTTAACACGTTTAAATAAATGGCTAGTGATTAATTGAGATTGGATAACTTGATCCGAAATCACATATGTGGAACACTGTTGGTGTAGTGACACTCAGTGGGATTATCCTCACTGCTGGGTGCCATTTTCAGAGAAATTATCATCTTGATTTAATTAATTTGATTAATTAAATGAAGTAGATAAACATTAGGATTTAAATTAGATTTGAATCTTAAAATATCTTTATTTTAAATAAAAGATAATTATGTGATAATTATCTAAAATATTTTTAATTAAAGATATCAGGTAGTTGGGAGACTTTTTTCTCTGAGATTAAAAACTCACCAATGTCGGATCAAAGAAATTCTTTTATCAATTTCAGCCCAAGTGTTCGGCGGCAACGCGGATTCCGGCAGCGTGAACTATACTAGCCTAACAAATGGCACCCCCTGAGCTCGATGGCAGTGTCCATTTCTCAAAAATCAGCCCGGAGATGGGAGAACCAATAAATTCATAAAAATCAAACCTTTCAGGCTTTTTTTTTCGTGACCAATTGTGGTGGTATCCAGCAACACTCTGCTCTCAAAATGTTCCTTTCACCGGGAGCTTTCCAACAGTACCTTATATGCATCAATTTGATACCAAATGAGAAAGTTATGCTAATTTGAAGTTTGGAGAGAATTTTGAAAGTTTTTTGAGAGGAAGAGAGATAGAGAGTGCGAAAATGAGAGTGAAAGAGAGAGAGAGGGAGTTATGGGAAGGAGAGGAAGGAAAAAAAAAAAAAAAAAGAGAAGAGGAAAAAGGGAAAAAGATGAGATGTGATGGGTAGGTAGAGTGGGTGTGAATTTATAGACCCAAAGGAAGCAAAATTTTTCCAAATATTCACCAAAAATGTTTTGTTTGAGGTATATTATATAATTTTGAGGGCTTTACAGGTCTAACTTAGACATTCCCCACCGGTCTATTTTTATAGGTGTTTCCCAGTTGAGAAATGTCGGAATCATTAGTATACTTTACTGATTATAGTAGTAAAAGACGCTCTTATGTTTAGATTTATTTATTATTTAACTTTGAAAAATACAGCTCAATGTTTATTAACTAACGGGAAAGGAAAACATAATTTAATTTTTCTTTTTACCGTTTACCTTTTTTGTATTTTTTTAACTTTTTTTTCCTCTTTTGTCGAGTTTTGTTTCCCTTTTTTTTTTGGCCTTTTTTTATATTTATATTTATTTTTTAGGTCTAAATTTTAAGGTTTAGTTTTTGTTAAGCATGTGAAATATGAAACGATTTTGTGTTAAAAAATTATGTTATAACAAATTGAAATTATTAAATAGAAATAGAAGTAGATGAAATTAATTACGAAACAAAATATGTGAACTAAAATAATACCTCAACTTTATTTCCAAATTATAACATGATTATAAATTTTATTTTCCAATCGTCCAACATGGGTCGTTGATACACAAATTATAGAAATATTCAAGCAGTTATTATAATTTTGCTACCATTTCTTGGTTCATCGGATCGCTTGATCCAATCCTTGCTTAGCGTAAGTGACATAAGTCGATCCTCAAGAATCCTTTTGCACGAGCTGAACGCCGATTCTGAAGAAACTATCGAGACAAGCATCATAAATACTTCGTGGGCGATTCTCGAAAGTATAAGAAATGTTGATTGGTGCTCCTTTGGCAATTTTAGAATACCGATGTTTGGCTCGCCCATGTCCACCCAAGTAGTATTTAAGTACTCGGCAACTTCATTGTTTTGCAAGCTTGGACTAGGGCAACTGGCGGATGAAGTAGAATATGAAATACTCTTTATTTGATTGGTGCTCCGCAGTTGTTGCAAAAGATGAATCGTCTTCTTCACCGGTGACAGGTGTGCACTTGGGAGCTCCTCCGGCGGCTGCGCCAAATCTGAGCACCATTCATCTTCGTAGTACCTGTGAAGTTTATAAAACTTGTTTTCAGTGTTAGTGTAGGCCATCAACGTGCTAGTTTAGCATTGCTGTGTTTATAAAAGAAGCGCTTCAAACTGTGATGATGAAAGAAGCTGCTGAAGTTATAAGCATGTAGGGTGTTTGGTTATTTTATTTTTAAAACTGCTGTTAAAATAGTGTGGGTATGTAAAATTACCAAATAATAATTTTAGAAAATTATTTAGTGGAATATGGGTAGTTAATTAAGGATATTTTAGTAATTTAAACTGGAGATGCAGTTTCGGTTACAGAAAAGCAGCCTTTAATCTGCTTCTCAAATTACATTACGTAAAAGCAGAAACGGTTAAGAAGCAGGTTTACCAAACGCCTATAACTGCTTTAGATTGTTTTATAATCTAAAAGTAGCCTCTAAAAGCAATGTCAAACTGGCCCAACATATGTTGACCCATGAAAGTTAGAATATTGTAAAAAATTAGCATCTTCCAACGTAGGTCTAAGATGACAGCGAAATAGTAAAAATATGGCATTCTCTCGATGACGGGAACCAAGATTGGAATAGTCTTATGCTGTTAGAAACACATAGCAATCAAAATATATTATTATCATTATATACAAAAGTTGTAGTAGTGTTTTGTTTTTGGGATAAAATAAACGGTAAATTTTTAATTTCTCCATATTCCTTTGGCCATATTAAGTTGTCCCCTATATTTTATTTTGTAACATCTATTCTTCTTCAACTATGAAAAATCTCAAAATTTTCCTTGTCCTTACCTCTATTTTTCCGTTAAAAACTAAATTGCTCTTTTAACCTTGGTCGATGTTGATTAATAATAATGATGTTCGAAAGTGTGAGAGAGAGAGCGAAATAAAGGTGCATGAAAAATAAGAAAAGTAAAAAAAAAAAAGATATAAAAAGAGTATAGATGCGATCATTGAGAGTGAAGAGAAAAGAAAAAAAAGAAAGAAGTAAAACCACAAAAAAAGATAACATAACTTTACCTTAAATAGATCGAAGAGATGCGAGAAAATAATAGTAAACCCTACTCATTTATAGTTATAGTTAAAAGTACAGCATATATTAAAGAACAAGTGTTTGTAGTTAAAAAAAAAAAAAGGAAAAAAAGTTAGTGAGAATTATATGTTCTTACAATTTTTAGATACTTTTACAATGGCATGCCTATTTTTTGGCCATTTTTCATTAAAAATATATACGAAGGGGTATGTTGAAACGTTTTGAAAGATGAAAATAAATAGATGTTACAAATTAAAATATAGGGGCACAATTTAAGAAATAGCCTTACATACGGGAAGTTTTAAATTTACCCTAAATTTAATTTTTTTTTCCCTTTTATATCCAACAAAATCAGCTTACCATTGTTGGTGTAAAATTTGAACTAACGCCAAGATCTGTATCTCTAGTTTGTGATACGGCAATGAACAGGAAGATACGGTGGGGAATAGTAAAACACCAGTAGATTTTCAAGTGGTTCGACCTTCCTACGGAGTAATAGTCTACGTCCACTGTTTATGGAATTTCTTGTAAAATGTTTTACAGAGTTTTTCCCTTTTTTCTTCCAACCCCTTCTCCTTTCTCCTCTTCTTCCTTTTATAGGCTGTTCGGAGGAGAGAGGGAAGGTTGCATTAATGACGCCTGACGAATTATCCCCTAAATTCCGGGATTAGGTGACCTTAACACACAGTCGACCATACCCTCCCTGAATTACGGGAGTGGGTTACCAACTAACTACCCACGTACATCAGAAACGGGATGTCTACAGAACCTGTCAGACATCCTTACCATCGGGATTAATCAATCACTACCATGCAAGCTTCCATCATCGACCAGGGATCTCCAGCTTCGCGGGGAAACCTCCAGCTCGACTGATCTTCTACCTTCCTAACGGACATCATCGCAGGTCCAACTCATCCTCGGGATCCTGGGGTTTTCGGCTTACTTGTCCTTCTCCGAGGACCTCGCTTCAAGCCGGGGTCCACCTTCGGTGGTGCCCCCCCCCCCCTCCCCTTCCCCACTCACCACACTCGCGGATGTCAGTTCGAGGGTGATCTTCGACGTCCCCTGCCCCTGATATCTTCGATGCTAGCTTCCTCGATGACGTGGCGATGCTGCGCTGTCACTCGGGCATTCTCTCTCGAGGTCGCATTCTATCGGGGGCGTCACCCCCGACGCTAGTACCTCGGACGAAAATCAGCTTACAACAACCATATTATAGAATATGTGGTTATTTACAAGGGAAATTCTATAGTGGGTTTTTTTGTGGTGGTAAATAATTTTGAATGGTCAAATTCACATTTTAAAGATGCGGGATCCACCGAAAAGGTGAATCCGACGGTCCAAAATTGTTTCCCACGGCAAAAAAAAAAAAACCATCACAGAAGTACCCATTTACAATTGATCGTATCTTAAAAGAACAAAAGCTTTAAATCATATGTATTTTAAATATGAGTCAACTCTCATTTTTCTTTTTATTCGAAAATTAAAGCTTGTGTTTTGCTCAAAAGCTTGTCTTGCTAGACCACTAATGTTGTTGTCATTGCCAAAGTCATCTGATCCTATCAGCAAGCCAAAAATAGCTATCTTTTTGTCTCTGATTTAATAAATTTCCACCAAATAGACCTGAATTGTAATTTCCCCGCTTTTTTTACTCATAAATTCATAAAATTGAGTATCCGAGAGATTTATTAAAATTGAGATATTAGTGAAACTTTTCGAAAATTTTGTAGTTAAATTTTATATTTATTAATTTGGTGATATATCATAATAATTTAAGAGAAATTATAGTGAATACCCAATTTTTAAAACTTAATGTAAGTTATTACCCAATTTTTAAAAAAATGTAACCAACTACCCAAGTAATTTAATTACTTACATAGTGATAAGTGGTGGTAATTCTCTTAGTTACCAAAAGCATGTGCAAGTAATTCACGAATTGACTAGAAACTCAATTACTTCAAAAATTTAGGTATTTATTTTTATTGCTATATAAACTCTGGGTATTTTCCTACTTCACCCATAATTTAATTGACAGATTTGGATGAAAGGGCAATTATTCAACTATTTAATACATTCGGGGGTAGAAGTGATATGAATAGAAAAATTGGGAGTAAAATGACTCTATAGCACAACATTGGGGCATTTATATAAGTAATCCATCTTTTAACCGATAAATAAAATTGTTCGAACATTAAAAACTCCAGAAATCAACAATTCCCCTGGAAGTCAACAATCCCTGAACATAATTTTGTATTACATTGCAATATTGATAGGAATAGCTAAGACACAACTTTCAATGTTCAGTCTCTTATCTCTATACACAATACACATTACACATGACGGATCTTATAAACAATAGTAGTTCAGATTTTGTTTGTCAGGCTAATCAACATTATCTTTTCCAGCTTAGCGTATCTACCAGATCTTGATTCTTGATTACTTTTTCATCGATCTAATATCCTCTATGAGACGGTCCAAATTACAATATGACAATCCACCTTCACTAACACTTTCTTTGGCCAACTCACATATCTCAGCTATTGATCTCATATGCTCTTCTCTTCTATCCACCATCAGATCATTCACCATCTTTTGCACAACTTTCCTGTCACAAACATCCTTCATGTCAATCCCACACTTCCAAATCTCACCAACATATCTGCTATTGATTTGTTGATCAGCAAAATAAGGCCAACATATCATAGGAACCTTAGCCACTAAACTCTCTAGAGTTGAATTCCAACCGCTGTGAGTCAAAAACCCGCCAACCGCCCGGTGGGACAGCACCTCCTCCTGCGGAACCCATCCCACAATGCACCCTCTCTCCGCGGTCGCCTCGGCTAACTCCGCCGGAATCTGCCTATTTCTGTTATCTCCATTCACCAATAAGTCTGTCCTTATGGCCCACAGAAAGTGCTTCTTGCTGTCGACTAAACCGTGCCAAAACTCCATTACCTCTGCCTTTGTCATGACCACAACGCTTCCGAAACTCACGTAGATCACAGAGTTTGGAGCCTGCGAATCGAGCCATGCCATACAGCTCTTGTCCACGTCAAACAGACTGTTTGGAGACCGAGAAAGCTGTCCGTCATCGGTGTATTTTTTCTCAGCGCGCTTGACGTTGAGGAGTTGGTGAAGTGGTCCGACGGCGTAGACGTTGGGCCACTTGATCCGTATGCGAGAGAGCATAGGGCCTTCGAGGTCTTCAAACGTGTTGAATATGATTCCTCTGGCTCGAAGGCTTTGGTGAGTCACTTGCGAAACTAATTGAAGATACGGGTCTGATGTGTCCCTCACTCTGCATAAACTCGGCAAGTCGCGGCACCGGAGAAAGCTTTCCATCCCCGGAACTCCCTCTATTAGCCTGTCCATGTCTTCTTTTCCTTCATGATTAATTTTCAAAGATAACTCTATATGTGCTCGAGTGATTTAGGTTAGGACATAATGTGGTAAGTAATGAAAAAAATAATAATAATAACGAAAAGGAAAATATAGCAGACACATCATGATTCATACAACAACAAAGTTTTGGTTCTGAAATTAGGACAAGTAATTATGAGTTATGCGATCCTAAGTTTAATTTTTTTGACTTAACTTCGTGTTTAATTTTTTTCTTTCTTAGTTAATTTAGAATTTAATTTAATTTAAAATAATTACACTCTTTATTCGTTTTGTTGTCCTAGATAAAATAGTTCTTCGCGAGGACAAAATCTGGACTCAACAAATTTATTTTATCACTTGTAAAATCCATACGATAGTGGTATATTCGCTTCTGCTTAAAAACGAACATGCACTTTCTTACATTTTTTGCTTTGTTTTCCGGACTTTATATTTGACAAGTGTATAATTAAAATCTATGATAAATGATCTTAAAACTATCTTCATAGTATGATCACTCTTCTATATATTAATGTAATTATTAAATAAATTCTTGTGAATTATGAGAATATCAAGATTTTTCTCCTGCTGCATTGAAGAACCAAGCTAGTAATATAATCAATTTTAATAAGCTAAGTTAACAAACGTTAAATTATAAAATGTCATAAACAAATTTTTTTTTTGGGGATTAAACGAGAGAATCGAGGAAAAACCAGCGTCCAGAAACAACACAATGACTAAAGGGTCTTTTGCACTTATGGCCCCTCAACTTATTGAGTTTTTATACTTTGGTACTCCTTTTTTTTTTTTGCATTAACCCCTTAAATTTAAAAATCGTTACATTTAGCTTCAAATTGAAAACTTCTGTCTAAAATTGGACGGATTATGCCCCTAAATAAGCTATCACGTGTAAAGCACGTGCCAAATTTCGTTTAATTTTAGACAGACGTTTTTAATTTGAAGCTAAATGCAACGATTTTTAAATTCAGAGAGTTAATTTAAAAAAAAAAAAAGAGGTGTCAAAATGTAAAAACCCGATAAATTGAGGGGCCATAGGTGCAAAAAAATCTATGACTAAATAATAATCATAATTTCCCGAAAGATCTACAAAATCAACAGAAGTAACTTAGTACCTTTAATTGGAAGCTCGCCGGTTTCGATGAGTTTGGCAATGAAAAAATAAGACCAAAAGCAGCAAGCACTGATAGTCCGACAGAGAAAGATCGGAATTCCAAGCTCCTCAGCCACATCACAAGTAAAACCAGCGAAGACCCCATCGGCAATGATACAAGTCACGGAGGGGCTGTCATCGGAGCCGAGTTGGCCCGAAACCAGCATCTCTTTTAAGAGCGGCTTGGTGGACTCGGTCATGGACCGGATCATCTCCATAAAGCCGCCGTCCGAGGCCCGTGCGTGGCCCTCCTGGAGGCCATCAGAGATTGTCCGGAAGAGGAACCCCGGGTAGCTAGATAGGCGGGCGAGGACATCGGCATGGCGGACGAGGCGGCTATGGATGTAGTCCGTGTTGAGGAAGGTGACGTGGAGGCCGGCGAGGGCGAGGAGCTCGGCGAGCTTGAGCATCGGGCTGACATGTCCTTGCGCGGACAGAGGAAAAATGAGAACTCTCGGAGGAGGTTTTGCTAATTGTATTGTCTCCTTTTTTTCCATAGTGGAATTGGTTAAAAGTGCTACTAGATACAGACAATATGTGCTGTGAGAAAGATCCCTTTGAATTTGCCAACCCTTTTGTCTCTCCGAATATTTAGGCAATCAATCATTGTCTGATAAAATATATGTTGTGTGAGGCTAATTAAGCATCAATACAAAGCTGGGATTGCGATTGAGAAGTAAATAAATAATTATTTTAAAAATAATAACAAAGTATTTGAATCAATTTGATTAATTGTCTGCTTTAAAATTGGAACTTCTAGTTTGGGAAAAGGCAAAAAATAAAAATAAAAATATAAAAATAAACACTGAAGGAAAAGTTTATTCTGGGCAGTAGATAAAAAAACCAAGAGCAGATAAAGCCATGTGCTCACCGTTATAATTAGAGAAATTATAGTGAATACCCAATTTTTAAAACTTAATGTAAGTTATTACACAATCTTCTGAAAAATGTAACCAATTACCCAAAAATAGAATTACTTACACAGTAGTAAGTGGTGGTAATTCACTTTGTTACCAAAAGCATGTGCAAGTAATTCACAAATTGACTAAAAACTCAATTACTTCAAAAGTTTGGGTATTTATTTTTATTGTTATATAAATTCTGGGTATTTGCCTACTTTACCCTTATAATTATAGGGCTCTCCACGGGGTAAATAGTTTAGGTTATGATTGGTAACTTTTTTGTTTTTTATTTTTATAAACAAAAAATTTTCTTTATTTTGTTTTCAAAATTTTAAAAACTAAAAATGTGTTTGGTAATATGTTTTTGCTTTTATTTTTAAAAATTAAAAAAATGTTTGGTAAAAATAATTTTATTTTTTATTTAAAAAACAAAAAATAAAATCATGTTTGGAAAACTTAATATTTTTCAATTTGAAAAAAAAAATCAAAGAAGTTTATTTTCATAAAACAAAAGCTGTACAAGAGTCATTCATATATTTGCAAAAGAAAAAGAAAAATGTATTAGAAACAAGTCATCATACTAAATCTGCAAATCGTACGACACATATACCCAAAACAACACGTAAATCACTTAAATTAGAATATGAGAGTTTTTATTCAACTAAGCCAATCTAAAGTCTCGTTTAAATTTAAGAACCAATCCTTTCTTCTATTTTCAGACATCTCAAACAATAAAACTCTCTATATTTCGTGTTGAAATTTATCAATGGCTATCGCGTAAGAGTCACCACTAATGCCTTCTATTATATCCAATGTGCTAACGCTCTCTTTTTGCAAGTGAAAATGAATTTTGGTACTTGTGCCGTCATGAGATGTAGGGGCGGAAGATGTCACTACTCTTTCCATCAATTCCATCTTTCTTTTAGAAGTTTCACTATATTGACGCAAAGCCAATGATAACTCCGATGAGCAAGTCTTTTCTTATGTTTCTTGACTATTTCTACTGTTGTCATTATATTCTTCCAAACAATCATGTTTTCTATCGGAGCTTTTTGATTGCTCACTATCTTCTTCTTCATCGGCAGAATGATTGTTTACCGAAGGATGGGCATTGGAATCGGTGGCTGTGTTAGGATAAATATTGTACATAGCTTGTCATAAAATGGGCAATCTTTCTTCTTGAATCTTTTGGCAAACTTATGAACTTGCATTTCAATAAGACTAATATCACAATCACAATAATTAACTCAATTATAAAGAAATTGGGATTGTTGATCTTTATCTGCATAAGTTTATCCCGAACATCGTCAGAAGCAGTAAGTTGCCAAGTCGCTGCATTATATCCAATTCCGGTCTCGTGCAACAATAACTTGAATTCCTTTTGTCTTTGCTTCAATTGGTTAAATTTATTTCTTATCTTAATGTCAGTATAGCTCTCTTTGGTTCGTGCACAAAGGTTGGTAAGGATATGACTCCATGTAGATTTAGAAAATATTGTGCTGCTCCTACTTCTTTTTATGACCTCTTCTTCTATGAGGTCAATAAAAATCTCTTCGTGTCTTCGTACCATATACTAGCTTCGTCATTGCTACTATCAACAACTTCATTTGCTATTGGTTCTATATTCTATATCAACCGCCAGTGGACGGTTCGAAATCAAGAGCTACTGACAACTATTTCATATTGGAAGACAAGTTAGGAACTTGAACTACAAGTAGTAACATAAGATGCAACTTTCAACTGTTAGAGAAAAATATACTTGGTAAAGGACATTATAACTATATGAAGACAGCAAACTTACTTTCAAAGAGTATAGAAATTATAGGCTACCGCTCAATTGAAAAGCAAGAAGTATGGAGAGGAGAGGGTGAATCAATTTCTGATTTGGTAATTCTCCTGGTTGTTTTGCTAACTCTTAGAGTTGCAGGCGAGGATTTATTTGGAGTTTCCAAAAGAGATCTCTTCCACAATCAAACATCATACATACACAATCACATTATAATAGGGCAAAGAAAGCTTTAATCAAATTCGAGATGAATAATAAGGCTCAATGACATATTGACAGTCCATTGAAGGGCAATGAAAGCAAACTCCAAGCATCATCGGCATCATGCAACCAACAAAAGTTGTCTGACTCAACTGCATTAACAACAGAGGATCTTTTTGATCAATAACCTCCAACGAGACACTGTTCTCAATTATAACCTTTGTTTTAAAAAAAATTCTTTTTCAATTTTTTTTATAATATTTTATGAAAAGACAATTCTATCCTTAAATATCAAATTATATACCCAACACATATATCAGAACATACTATACCAGAGGAATCAGACTTGAAACGAAAACACCCCTCTTTTCAAAAATCCCTCTTGTTTCTTTAGGACTCGTTTCCCTTCTCTCTCTCCCCTTCCCCGCGTTGTTCACCGGACGGACTTGCCGACTTGCCCGAGTGGATTCGCCCAACCCACCCGGGATACCTCGCCGAACCCAGACATCCGCCGAACCCACCCCGCATCTCGCCAAACTCGTCCCACCGGAGCTGCCCGACTGTACTCGCCAAACTTATCCCGCCATTTGCTGAACCAGTCCCGCTGGAGTTGCCTGAGTCTCTCTCCCCGCCCGTCGTTCACCGGACGGACTTGCCCGAGTGGAATCGCCGAACCTACCCGCACCTCGCCGAACCCCCCACCTCGCATCTCTGAACTCATCCCACAAGAGCTGCCCAAGTGTACTCGCCGACGTCGCCGACTCTTCCGACGACCTTCTTCACTCTTCTCCCATCTCCGGCGACTCTGCCCAGGCCTCTCACACCTTCACCAAGCTCTTCAAGGTTTGTCCTTTCCTCTCAAGACCGATTCTTTCTTCTACGAGCTCTTGATGTTCGAATCCAGGTTCTGTCGAATTGCTTGCTTCGGTGTTGTTCGATTCAGAAATTTTAAGCTTTAATTTGAGATTTGTTAAAGAAGAATTTGGATGCCAAATGCTAGGATTAAGGGCATTAGGGGTAGTCCAGCTTGAAAGCTTGTGCATTTAGGATATTTCTAAGTTTGTTTAGACAGTTGGGACTCTGGATCAGATATCTGGACTGACCTTGTCGATAATCCAAAAGAATGGTGTGATTATCGTAGTAGCAAGCTCCAAGGGCTGGTGAGGATTTCTCGCCTCAAATATAATCTCTCTCTCTGTCTCTCTTTATATATACCATTTTAATCTTCTTTTTATTTTTTCAAAAGGTGAATCCAAATTTCCCTAATTTCAAACGAAAGGACGAGTAGCAGTGGACTTTGGCTTGATAGAGCACCTCAGTGGCTTTTGCCAAAACTTGAAGGACTGGAGTTTAATTTAATGTTCAAATTCAGAAATCAAAACAGTAAAGGATGGTGGTAAATTGAAATTAACATGATTGGTTATATATTAAATTTTAGTAGTATGATTATGCCTTGGTCTAACTATGCTATCGAGTTTCTTATTGATTTCTAAGAATCTTTTCATGTTTACACCTTTGTTATCTTAGTTGATGAACTATGGAAAGACTTGGTGGAAAACCCAGAGAAATGGTGGGACAATAGACTCGACAAGGTGAATTTTTTATCTCATCCACGATCCCTTCCTTGTTCCAATTGTCATTGTTCTCGTCATTATCTAATAACATTGAGATCGTACTACTTGTATTTGTAGACCAAAGAAAGAGCGCCGGACTCTAAGCCCAAAGAAACGAGTGAAGCACTATGGCTCAGCAGCTCACCGACGTGGGTGTCTTTGAAGTTGCCTCCTCCAAAGATCAAGGGAGACGTGGCTCAGCAGCTCACCGACGTGTACGTGATTGATGATTCTCTATACAAGTTTATTTCTTATACAAGTTTGATTCTCTTGATTTTTCTGCTCATCTATGAACTTGTCGTGCGGGGAAGATGCTTAACTAAATCCTCCCCTGCTCGTTATCTGGTTACAGGTGGCAACCACATAATCGTTGGTTCATACCACATCTTCATGTAGTTATAGCTTCTTCTTGAATTGTTGTTATAGCTCATATGCTTCCATAACAAGCCATCTCTGTTTCTGAGAGTTTAGTTTCACTTGAGGGATTTCAGTCTCTTGACTCTCTTCACTGTTACTGCACCATAAGGACATGACCTTCTATTTATATTTTAATGGTTTCATACTTTGGTTCCTTAATTGATTTGTACTTTGGCAATTCTAATGTAATGATATGAAAACTAGTTTCAATTTATTTTTAGTACTTCCTAAATTCAAGTTTCATTATTTAACGGCCATAATTGAAAATTATAAAAATTTTGTTTGAAATATGTGAATGACTCTCTCTCCCTATCTTGTTATTTTCTTTCCCAGCCAAAAAAAAAAAAAATCTTGCTATTTTCTTGTGTTGAGAAACTCAAGTATTGTGTCGTGCTTCTAATTGGCTCTTATTTCACAAGTGCACGGAATCGACAACGAATATGCAATTGGAAGATAACTCGGAGGAAATAAGCTCGACTCCGCCAACCGGTCAAAATCCTCCACCCATGATGCCTACAGAAGATGATGAGCGAGAAGAAAATAGCTCTCACGATGGCACAAATTTGGTAACTTTTATATTATTATTGTATTATTAATTTTTATTTTTAATGAAAGTATTAACATATTCCATTATATTTTTCTGGCAGACTCTTGATGCCCCTCCTCCCATTTTGAAATTGAGGCCAGAACGGATGAATTTCGAGTGCAAATTATCGACTAAATGTCGAATGAAAGAGTTTGTTGAAGTTTTCGAAGAAGTTTTTGAAAAAGACTCTAACGGTCGAGCGTGGTTTAAAGAATCTCAATTTGGTCATCTACTCGAAGTTCCTAAATACCTAGAGATGAACTTAACGTCAATGTGGATGATGTTATGCCGCGAAGTGCAAACAAAGAAGAATAATGAATTTTGGTTTGTCGTGAACGGTACACCTATTCGCTTTTTTTTTTTTATGGAATACGCATTGATATCTGGTTTACGATGTTCTCCTTATCCAGAAGGTTGGAAAACCTTAGGTGGTAACTCGTTTAGAGAGAGACATTTTAAAGATATGAAGAAAGTCTCGATTAAAGATATCAAGGATAAATTGTTAAAGATGCAAGATCCGCCTGAAGAGAGACAAAATACTAAAAGAGGCAGAATGTTGATGAAAGAGAAAGAGCAAGCTTGATTTGTTCTTTATATCTTCAGTGTTGATGCATCCTGACAAAGATAAAAGCCACATTGGTGATCAACTTTTGAGCATTGTTGATGATTTGGATGCTTGTTGTGATTTTCCTTGGGGGAGAAGTTCATACGTATATTTGATGAGGCATTTAGAAAAGATTGACATAAGAAGTAAATCATCAATTGTTTATGACAATAATGCCGAACATGCTACATTGACTTTTTCTGGTTTCATTCTTCCACTGACGGTAAGTAAAATTATTTTTAATATCGTTTTGCATTTGTAAGAGGTACCATTGTCTAATATTCTACTATATTGGTTTATGATAGTTATTACCTTTTGAGTGCATCCCGGACCTTTCACCGGAGTTTGCAAAGCATAGAGAAGATGTCATAGGTCATGTCCCAAGAATTTGTCGATGGATGACAAGCTTTAAGAAGAAGCAGTCCCCTTCATTAGAACAAGTTTTACAAGCACTTGGAGACACAAAGATTGGTGTCAAATATATATATCAGTTAGCTACATCAGTAATAATGTTTTTATAATTTATTATTCAAATTTACTAATTATCAGGACATAAAAAGAATTCTATACCAACCACTGAGGAAGAGCAAGCTGACTATATGCATGATTTTACTCCTTTTTTTGATGAATCCGATGCTACAATTGATCAATGGATGAAAATTATTGAATCTGGAGTCGAGATCTTTTGGGAGGATGTTCGGCATATTGATATTGGAGGTAGGTGTTCATTTCTTCGAAATGAAAGTAACAATGAGCGAGATAACAGAGATGAGCAACAAGGAGATCAATAAGAGAAACAAGATGTTACACATGATGATTTGTCTACATCTCCACGCAATAGGACTCAAACTCAAGAGCCTACTCGACGGTCAAAAGCATGTCAAACGAAAAATAGCAGTATAGTTCGTGAACTAAAGATTCATTTGGATCAAGCAGTTGGAGTTCTACAGTCACAAGTTATTTCTCGCGTTAATGAGATAGAGATAAAGATAGAGGAAAAAATGGATCAAGCGATCGAACTGCTAAAGTCAGAGTTTAATTCTCGCTTTGATCAATTGGAGAAAAAATGGATGAATTAATTACTGTTGTGAAAAGCACTTTTTCTTCTCACATGGAGATTGGCGACATTCATGACTCGCGTCAATATCATACTTCTCCTAGTGCACATAATGAGTTTTTGCAAGAGGATGATGGATATTATAATACTCCAATTTGTTCGATGGACGAGGATATGGGTGTTGCTAATGAAAATATTGTCGACATTGAGGTGGAACAATTGCCACATGTTGCTCAGCCTAAAAGACCGAAGAGGCAAGTCAAAATGTCAAAATATAGGAAAGAACCATATACTGATCCTCATAAAAAGAAGGGTTAATAGCTCATTTAGTCCCTGAACTTATGGTCGGGTGACAGTTTGATCCTTACTCTTTTTTTATTAGCAATAGTAGTACCCGAACTTTTTATTTGTTGCTGTACCGTTAAGTTTCGAAAAATCCGTTTGTTTCTCCATGTGACTTGCACGTGGTTCGCATTTTAAACCAAAGTACCGAAAATGCCCTTAAAAATACAACAACAACATCTGATTTCTCAATGTTTAGTGAAATCCCCTAACACACTTCAAAGCCAGACAAGATCAATATTAAAGATCTTGTAAATTCAAAAAAAGAAAAAAAAATGCTTATGGTGATGATGATGGTGCTTGTAACTATGCTCATCCAATTCAAAGCACTGAATTACAATTACAGGATAACAAGTCACAAACATCTCATTCTCCTACCACTATCACCATGACTCTGCTTCTTTTGCTTGCCCATATTTACACAAGCTTTTCCACGACAAAATCACCTAAACCAACAATAACCCACGATTCATACACCAAATTTAGGAATACCCAGTTCTTGATCTTGTAAAAAAAAAAAAAAAATTTGAAGCCTCCGGCCTCCTCCGCCCCCTCCGGCAGTCTTCCTCCGCCTTCCTCTGCCCCCTCCGCCGCCCTCCTCTGCCCCCTCCGACCCCCTCTGCCCTCCTCCGCCCCACTCCGCCCCCTCCGAACCTTCTGCCTCCTTCGCCCACCTCCGCCCCCTCCGACCCACTCTGCCCCACTCCGCCCCCTCCGAACCCTCTGCCCCATCCGCCCACCTTCGCCCCCTCCGACCCACTCCGCCCCACTCCGACCCCTCCGATCCCTTTGCCCCCTCCGCCCACCTCCGCCTCCTCCGACCCACTCCGACCCACTCCGCCCCACTCCGCCCCCTCCGAACCCTCTGCCCCCTCCGACCCACTTCGCCCAATCTGCCCCCTCCGACCCACTCCGCCCCCTCCGTCCCACTCCGCCCCCTCCGAACCCTCCGACCCACTTCGCCCCCTCCGCCCTCCTCCGCCCCCTCCGACCCACTCCGCCCCCTGCGACCCCCTCCGTCTTCCTCTGACCCCCTCTAACCTCCGACCCCTCCGACCTCCTCCGCCTTCCTCCGACCCCCGACGGCGCCCTCTGCCTTCCCTCCGACCCCTTCCGCCTTCCCCCGACCCCCTCCGACCCACTTCGCCTTCCTCAGCCTTCCCCACGCCCTTCTCCGCCCTCCGACGCCCTCCTTCGACCCTGACGACCCCCGACGCCCCCTGCGGCCCTGCCCTCTTTTTTTTTTTCCTTGTTCTTCCTATTCGTTGTTTATTTTGACCAAAAAGTTAAGTTAAACCTAAGGGTATTTTGGGTATTCTAGTTTAAGACGGTGCCATGTGCAAGTCACTAGCTAAATCCGTTTGGATTTAAACGGAATTTTCGAAACTTAACGGTACAGCAACAAATAAAAAGTTCGGGTACTACTATTACTAATAAAAAAAGAGTAAGGATCAAACTGTCACCCGACCATAAGTTCAGGGACTAAATGAGCTATTAACCCTAAAAAGAAAGTGCAGTTTGAAAAAGGCACAATAAAATGCTCTGACCCTATGCGTTTACCTGATGCGATGCGGAGTTCTTTCAATGAATATTATAATTCTCCTTCTAGAACCTTGCATGTTTGTGGTCTGCAGACTCGACCATGGATATTCTTCTACAAGATTTTTACTCAACGCGAGTGGCTTGATAGTGAGGTATATTTGTAATTTTAAACTTATTTACAAATATATTTTGTAATTGTAAAAGATATTCTTATGCAACTATATTTTTTTGCAGCACTTAGAAGAGGCTATATATGGAGTTAGGAAGAGACAACAGAAATATTATGATATTATTAAGCAAGACTCAGTTGTCTTAGACGAGATCTTCGGTCAACTTTTACTAATTAAATTTGATGAAGATAAACACATGGTAGATGAGGCATTCATGAAATATGTGAATGGAAAATCTCATAAATTCGGAAGATCATGGCGTGGTACAAATGCACTATACTTCCCATTGAATGTTAACAACTCACACTGGCTTGCAATTAAGATTGATTGTATAAACACAGAGGTAGTTGTGTTCGATTGTAGTTTGGGATGCTTGTCTGAGAATGCCATGGACGAAGTTATGTTGCCGATTCAAACGATGATTCCTTTAGTACTTCGTAAATCTAAAGTTTTTGAGCACATAAAGGAATCTCTTAATGCTACATGGAAATATCGACGTCGACGCGATCTTCCTCAAAATTCTACGTATGTGTACTAAAACATTAGTTAACTTTTCATTTTCTATTTTATTTGACAACTAAATAGATTGTTATTTCTAACAGCGGAGATTGTGCCATCTATGCCATCAAATTCATCGAGTTTGACATGCAAGGTTATGGATTTCAAACGCTAGATGACTCGGTCATTACATTTTATCGAGAGAAGATGGCGGTTGAGATTTTTCATAATCATTGGCTTCCATAAATTATGTGATTTGTCCACTTGGTTCTAAGTAACGTTAGTGATACCTGTTCATTCTTGGTTCTAAATACTGACTTTGTCTAAGCTAGTGATACCTTTTTTCTCTAATTTTTTTCTCAACCAGTAACTATTAACCGATATCCTGTTCATTCTTCTAGATTTGGAAGTTTATATATGACATTGGGTGTGTAATGGTACTCTTATTATTTCATTGATAATTTTCTACTCACAGAAGAAACGGTTCATTGTCAGAAATGACTGCGTCGACTGCGACGACTCGTCTCCAGTTGTCCACGTCCAACTAGTCCGACTGGTAGACTAGTCTAGTCGACCGGTCAACTGGACACCCAGTCGAGTCAGTTGTCCCAAGCAATTTTTTTTAAGCTAGTACATATTTAAAATATTGAGTACTACATATAAATTTTAGTAAATAAGACTCTTTTTTTTCTCATGTCAAGTGTTATACCTTAAAGTGTATTAAGTATTAAAACTATTTTGTAAGAATTAAGTATAACTAATAGGGAATAGACCATATATTGTTCAATAAATGAACTTCAATAAGAAACTTAATAATTTTTTTGAGTTATAATTCTAATTTTAAGTAATCAATTTTATTATTAATTTTCTCGAATTAGTTCACGTGCACTAATAGATAATAACTTAATATATTTAATCTGTTTATTAAATTGTGATTTGCAATAAACAAATATAAAACTTATAGAGCTCATTTTCTTCACCAATTGAGCAAGTTATTTGTTTACTAATTTGTTATTATTAGATCATGACAATCACCCTTATAATTAATTTTACTTAATAAAGTGAACTAATATATGATGACCATAGTGTTTTAAAAAAGTTAAAAATTATTAATCAACTAAGTATTACCTATGACTTAACCTCAGTCGACCGCGCCAACTGGTATAACCACTAGCCAGTCGTCCAAGACTAGACTAGCCGACTGAGACTACTCGTCTCCAGTTGTCCATGTCCAACTAGTTCGACTGGTAGACTAGTCCAGTCGACCGGTCAACTGGACACCCGGTCGAGTCAGTTATCCCAAGCAATTTTTTTTTTTAAGTTAGTACATATTTAAAATATTGAGTACTACATATAAATTTTAGTAAGTAACACTTTTTTTTTTCCCATGTCAAGTGTTATACCTTAAATTGTATCTAGTATTAAAACTATTTTGTAAGAATTAAGTATAACAAATAGGGAATAGACCATATATTGTTCAATAAATGAACTTCAATAAGAAACTTAATAAATTTTTTGAATTATAATTCTAATTTTAAATAATCAATTTTATTATTAATTTTCTCGAATTAGTTCACGTGCACTAATAGATAATAACTTAATATATTTAATCTGTTTATTAAATTGTGATTTGCAATAAACAAATATAAAACTTATAGAGCTCATTTTCTTCACCAATTGAGCAAGTTATTTGTTTACTAATTTGTTATTATCAGATCATGACAATCACTCTTATAATTAATTTTACTTAATAAAGTGAACTCATATATGATGACCATAGTGTTTTAAAAAAATTAAAAATCATTAATTATTTAAGTATTACCTATGACTTAACCTCAGTCGACTGCGCCAACTGGTATAACCACTAGCCAATCGTCCAAGACTAGACTAGCCGACTGAGACGAGTCGTCTCCAGTTGTCCACGTTCAACTACTACGACTGGTAGACTAGTCCAGTCGACCGGTCAACCGGATACCCGGTCGAGTCAGTTGTCCCAAGCAATTCTTTTTTTTTTTTAAGTTAGTACATATTTAAAATATTGAGTACTACATATAAATTTTAGTAAGTAAGACTTTTTTTTCCTCATGTCAAGTGTTATACCTTAAATTGTATCTAGTATTAAAACTATTTTGTAAGAATTAAGTATAACAAATAGGGAATAGACCATATATTGTTCAATAAATGAACTTCAATAAGAAACTTAATAATTTTTTTGAGTTATAATTCTAATTTTAAATAATCAATTTTATTATTAATTTTCTCGAATTAGTTCACGTGCACTAATAGATAATAACTTAATATATTTAATATGTTTATTAAATTATGATTTGCAATAAATAAATATAAAACTTATAGCTCATTTTCTTCACCAATTGAGCAAGTTATTTGTTTACTAATTTGTTATTATCAGATCATGACAATCACTCTTATAATTAATTTTACTTAATAAAGTGAACTAATATATGATGACCATAGTGTTTTAAAAAAGTTAAAAATCATTAATCAAATAAGTATTACCTATAACTTAACCTCAGTCGACCGCGCCAATTGGTATAACCACTAGCCAGTCGTCCAAGACTAGACTAGCCGACTGAGACGACTCGTCTTCAGTTGTCCACGTCCAACTAGTCCGACTGGTAGACTAGTCCAGTTGACCGGTCAACTGGACACCCAGTCGAGTCAGTTGTCCCAAGAAATTTTTTTTTTAAGATAGTACATATTTAAAATATTGAGTACTACATATAAATTTTAGTAAGTAAGACTTTTTTTTTCTCATGTCAAGTGTTATACCTTAAATTGTATCAAGTATTAAAACTATTTTGTAAGAATTAAGTATAACTAATATGGAATAGACCATATATTGTTAAATAAATGAACTTCAATAAGAAACTTAATATTTTTTTTGAGTTAAAATTCTAATTTTAAATAATCAATTTTATTATTAATTTTCTCGAATTGGTTCACGTGTACTAATAGATAATAACTTAATATATTTAATCTATTTATTAAATTGTGATTTGCAATAAACAAATATAAAATTTATAGAGCTCATTTTCTTCACCAATTGAGCAAGTTATTTGTTTACTAATTTGTTATTATCAGATCATGACAATCACTCTTATAATTAATTTTACTTAATAAAGTGAACTAATATATGATGACCATAGTGTTTTAAAAAAGTTAAAAATCATTAATTAACTAAGTATTACCTATGACTTAACCTCAGTCGACCGCGCCAACTGGTATAACCACTAGCCAGTCGACCAAGACTAGACTAGCCGACTGAGACGACTCGTCTCCAGTTGTCCACGTCCAACTAGTCCAACTGGTAGACTAGTCTAGTTGACCGGTCAACTGGACACCCAGTCGAGTCAGTTGTCCCAAGCAATTCTTTTTTTTTTTTTTTAAGTTAGTACATATTTAAAATATTGAGTACTACAGATAAATTTTAGTAAGTAAGGCTTTTTTTTTTTCTCATGTAAGGTATTATACCTTAAATTGTATCAAGTATTAAAACTATTTTGTAAGAACTAAGTATAACTAATAGGGAATAGACCGTATATTGTTCAATAAATGGACTTAAATAAGAAACTTAATATTTTTTTATCGAGTAATAATTCTAATTTTAGGAGTTTATTGAAAAAGTAAACAACCAAGTAATATCCATAGGACTTAACAGTTAATAAAAACATAACAAAGTGAAATAAATACCAATTAAACAAATACACTTAAGACAACGTCTTTTTTGAGCTAGTTTTACGCTTTCGATGCTCGTCAATTGAAGGAAATCTTGTTTGTTGAACCCTTCCTCGCTTTCTTGTGAAATCTAGAGGAGAGACCTTTATATCTCGTACATCATCAGGTATGATCCAATCAGATACTCCTGGAACGGGGTATATGGTTTGAACGTAAGCCAACGACCATAATTCCTTTAAGTAGTATTTCGAGCATAAACTATGCATATTATTTGGACAATCAGGGAATGCTGCTAGAGCATGCGCACAAGGGATCTTGTCGATGTCAAATACTTTGCACGTGCAAGTCTTCTTTACCAAATCAACTAGAAAACTACCATCTGTCCTTGTGACATAGTACTCAAGTGTACTCATGTTTAGCTCTCGAACCGTATAGAATGTTGATTGTTTGTATCTAGAATGCAATTCTTTCTCAACCATTGGAGTTAAGAGTTGGGAGGAAGACCCGAGACACGATTCCTTTCGATGCTTGTTAAACCATTTAGAAATCTTTTCCACAACTGCATCTATTAAAGGTTCCAAAGGATACATGCTTGCTTTCCTCAATACACCATTGATGCACTCAGCGCCATTAGTAGTTAAGATGTTGTAGCAAGAACCTGAAAAATAACATCTAGCCCATTTTTCTACTACAACATTGTTTTCAAGATATTCAGTCACTTTTGGATACCTTGCCTTCAAGTCATCGTAAAGTCGGCGAAACTCATGTAATGTGTATGACGCAGCAACATCCATGAACTTCTTTACAACAGGAAAATGGGCCTTATTTTTTCTCTTTCCACTATCACTTTTTGTCAATCCCGGAAAATTCAATTACGCTTCGTAGGGCAAAATGGTAATTTTTTTAAAGTTTATCGAAAATGTCTCTAAGGCGATTATAATTACTTATTTTGAGTAATGAATGCCGTAAATGAATTTTGAACGGCTGAAATTGTTCAACGGCCCGAGTTTTCAAACAGTGCTCATAACTTTCAAAAATTGCACTTTTGGCCCAAAAATAAAAGTGCTCAAAATAAGTCATAAATTAGTCTTTTGAGACCTAATATCATAGTTATTGATGTTTCTAAAGTCATTTTGAAAGTTTGAGGTCATTCCGATGCCTATTTAGGGCAATTTCGGCGAAATATCACCTTTTCGGTGTTACGAGGAAAAACTCCGAAAAAATAGCAAACGGGTTCGTAAAATTCTAAAAATTTCCAGTATAGCTTATTTTAGTATATATTAGTGGAATATAATCAGAGTTTTCCAAATAGAGCCTTAAAAATGATAGTTCTAAAGAGAGGGACCAAAACGCAATAAAACGTGTTAGTCGGGGGCAAAATGGGAATTTTGACTTTAGGGAGAGCAAGGGCTGAAGCTAGCTCGAATTTTATGCATGTGAAGGTTGAGTTGTCAACCATTAAGCCCTAAGTTGACTCTATTTTCGGAGTTGTCACCATGCATGAGAATTAAGTGACAAATGGCTTGATTTTTAGTTAAAAACTAGGCTAGCTTTGGTAAAAACAACTGGTAGTGTATAAATCCTCATTCACTTCAGCCAAAATCCGAACTCCAAGCAGAAAAGAGAGAGAGGAGAGTAGAGAAAAAGAAAGAAAGGAAAAGAGAGAAAGAAGAAGAAAGAAAGAAGATAAATAAAATAAAATAAAAAAAAGAGAGAGAAGAAAGACATGAGTTATTCATGAAGTTCAAGCTTACTATTGGTAAGAAAACAATACCTCCTCTCTTTTCTTCATCTACTTAGCTCCATGTTAGGAGATTTTGGGAGATTGTTTATTAAAGAAATGATATGATTATATGATAGAGTTTCTTAATTAGAGTACATGTTTATAATTGTTTGATCAAGAACTTGATTTAGCTTGATGTTCAATGTTTTAGTTTGTATTTATAGTTGATGTAGAATGAAAAAAGATGAAAAATTCTTAGACTTTTGTTGTATGTTTGCATGCATGAGAGTTTTAAAGAAAGTTGATAAAGAATGTGTTTAAATAATACTTAGAGTAAAATCTCGACCAGTTTCTGTACACGTTAAATTCCGACGAGGTAACGACATGTATTGTTATATTTCCTATTTTTACCTAAAACTAGACTCTTGTAGATTTCTATACGAAGAAGAATCACAGCAAAATGATTTTTCTAGAATTATATAGAATTTCTCAAAGTTAGACTTAAAATCTGCCTTAGAAACTAGATGTAATTTATTTAATCGTATTTTCGAGCATGTTATGTCAGGATCATGATATAAACTATATTTTATCCTTAAATTAGATTCTTTTACCCTTTTACAGAAAAAAGAATCACATAAAAAAGATTTTTTTAGAATTAAGTAGAAATATTCAAAGTTAGGTCCAGAATCTGCCTTGTTTAGAGAAAAGAATCTGGAGATCCTATATTTCGGGCTGTTTTTGAAAAACACAAAAGAGTAAAAACCATGCAAGCAACTACTGTATTGAAAGATCTTTGAATTTAATTTCAAATGCATTCAGTTTTGTAATTTTTGAATGCTTGATGAATATCTTACGAATATTCTCATAACGGTCGACGAAACTGAAAAATACACAGTTTTATATTCAAATTAGGAAAATAAAATATTGTTTAGTTAGAGATGTGTGATTTTCTTAATCAAGCAAGTCCCTAAGTTCTAAGGATCTAGTGTAAAGATTTTTTATTTTTTTTTCAAGGAAAACTTTGCTTAAACTCAAAGTTTAAAATCTAACTAAATAGGTTTATTTTAAGGGAATAGTAACCGTTACGGGCTCGGAAGCTTCAAAGACAAGATCAAGACAACCGAACCCCCGATTCGACAACTGTAAGAGGAATCGGCACCTACGACACAAGAACAAAGATATTTTGCTCATGATTGTTATTGTGTATTTTATGCCTCGGGTTGTAATAATTAATTATCGTCTTGTTTATGTTTTCTTGATATGCTTGATTGTCCGACGATAATTAGATACCAGGCCGAACCCGGGTAAAGATGAAAAGTTTACAACACATAATGGGTCCAACGCCCTCGTTAATAAAAAAGTTAGATGGGTTTTACCCGCTTAAGCTAACTGAAAATGAATGAGATGCCCCGGACCCGATATTATGATAATTGCCTGGAGTTATAAATGTGGATTAAATATAAGGTTTTAATACTAAGGCCCGCTCGTGTGGAGCAGGTAAATCTCCGAAAGGACTTTATGTCCCTCGTGAAATAATAAACCACTTGAAGAATGATTACGTGAATAAAACTCCATAAAACGTGAAATTATCGATGGCACCGCCAGATACTCCCGATGGCTGACGGTGGTACGTCTCGGGCATATGTATTTGCGGTGAGTTGTCCCCAACACCTATGGAGTTTATGGTCAGGAATTCGGCCCATTCCCGACTGGCGCCTTATGATTGCGGTGGCCATTAGTCGATCCTAGATAAATCTAAATAATGCCAAGAATCTGGATTGAACCAGCTGAGACAAATGTAGAAGCATCAAGAATCTGGATTGAACCAGCTGAGATATAAACTTAATTAAGAAAGAAAGATATTGTATGTACAATGGTGTTTACCTTAAGTGTAAGGGTTTACTGGTATGAGACAGTTAGATCCTTTTTGTATGTTGCATAATGATATTGTTTCACGTGCATTGCGAATAGGGTAGATAGACTTCCACTTACTGAGTAAAATCTCATTAGGTGTTTCTTGTGTTGTAGACACAGGTAAGCGACCGAAAATGGAGTAAGACGGCGGATGAAAGTCGAGAGAGCCGGTAAATGTACATATGGACTTGACCTGTGAATGGCATGGAATACCGGCACCCAGTATATTTAAGTTATTTTGATTCTCTTGACAGAAAGAGAAAAGTTTTAATTCCGCCGTATTTTTGGACATTAATTATGTATTATGTCTTTTAAAGTCTTAAAATGGTCATGACCATATTGTATAATTATTTTTTTTTCCATCTTTGAATTTATAATATTCTAAAATGATATATAAGCATGGTTTATGAACGGAAAAAGGGTCGCGGCCCGTTCCGGGCGGGTCGTGATAGATTTTATGGTATCAGAGCTGCGGTTTAGCCGTTTCTGCAGACAAACCCATATGTACAAGCTCACCGGCCTCGACATTCACCGCTGTAAGTATATTTTCATTCTAAAACTTAGTTTTACGATTTAGTAATACGTATGTTACTCTTTTATATATATGTTACTAGGGGGCTAGCTTAACCCATCAAGCATGCCGCCCCGTCGCTCAGTAGTTGAAGTCACTTGGGATTTAGTAGCTATGCGTCAAGCCATGGAAAGGCAGGCAGAATATGCTCGCCAACGTGATGAGCGTCATGCTGAAGAGATGAGAAGGAGAGACGAGCAGCTGCAGTAGTAGACAGAGCTCATAAATCGCCTCGTACAACAATTGGGGCAACAAGGCCCGAGGCCAGCCCCGCCAGCCGACGAACAACCTCCTCCTGTCAATGACCCAATCGCCCCTGAAGTGCCGACAGATCACAATCCGGCACCAGCAATCCCAGAGCCGCCACAAAATTTGGCACTGATCGAGCCAATGTATGAGAGATTCCGTCGCCAGCAACCTCCAATGTAACGACCCAAAACTCAAAACGATATTTTAGTACCGAAAAATACGGAAAAATTTGAACTTTTAAAATTAAGTTACAAAAGCAAGCTTTTAATATTAAACATGAGGTTCACTAATCCTCATCATAACCAAAATATATATAACTTTAACATTTACAAAATATGCGGAATTTAAAACTTTTCTTTGCCAACGATTAGCCGGTAGTCCACTTAAGATCTTACAGGTCGGTCCCGTCTACACTCGCTGTTCCCTTCATTGTCGCCTCGCCCTTTTTGATTTCGTGACAAGATGCCTGCGACACGAGCACACTAGTGAGCTAATAGCCCAGTAAGTAGATAGATAAATAAGTTGCTAAGTCTGCAGGTAATAAACAATCAAGAGATATCCCAACATTATAAATTAACAACAAGACGGACTCGACGATCGCGTCGTCGTAGTTCGAAGAGTAAACGACACTCTTAACAATCTTGTCCGCGGAGTAAATTTCAGAAATAAGGTGTTCAACCTACGCGGGAGACAATACCTGCAAAAGAATTGTGACATGGAACGAGGTCGGACTCATCGACCCATTAATCTCGACTCAAAAGTCAATCTCATGTTTTGATTGAATCTCACTTAAGTTCACAACTCTCTGACTCAGCTTATAAAAATACATGTGCACACTATTCACATCCAGACCCCTTACGGGTCGATCTAGAACTTATACACAATCTAGACCTCTCATGGGTCATTCTAGAATTCAATACACATTTAAACCCATTACGGGTTGTTCTAGAACTTATTCACAATCTAGACCTCTTACGGGTCATTATAGAATTTAATACACATTTATACCCGTTCGCGGGTCGTTCTAGAACCTTATACACTTTTAGACCCATTCTCGGGTCGTTCTAGGACTATTATCATTCTAGACCCTCTTACGGGTCGATTCGAAACTTTTCACGACCGGTGGTTCCGTCGGACTGTTTCGGATTGATTGCGCAATCACCCCATCGGGTTAATTCGGGACGTGCTATGGATCTTGACCCCTCGGACCGTCCCGATATTCTTTATGATTGTGAGGACTCATCCTCCTTGGGCCTCTCTGCCCATTCCGAAACCTTTTACGGCCAGTGACCCCGTCGGGTCGTTTCGGAATTCATTACTGCACTTTACCCCGTCGGGCCGATCCGGATCGTCACATCATAAACTGTGGGGAGGGCCGTGGCTCTCCTCCCCAAGGCCCCTCGGGCCATTCCAGAAGGTAGTTTACTGACCTCAGCGAGATCCCGCGGGTCGTTCCGAAATCTGTCATGTATGATGGCCCCGTCGGGCTATTTCGGAACCAAATCATGATCGCGGCCCCGTCGGGCCCTACTCAAATGATCAAAGTATTGTCACAGAGGAAGGTCGTCAGCCGACCTCCCCAAGGCCCCTCGGGCCATCCCGAAACGTAATCAGTGGCCCCGTCGGGCTATTTCGGAACCGATCATGAATTGCGGCCCCGTCGAGCCCTACCCGTATGCATACATTAGTTTCGCTTCCCTTGGCTTGTCTTAGAGTTTTCTCTTTAACCTGCAATAAAGTCTCAACAACAACAGAAACAGTTTTATGCCTGTGGTCCCATACCCACCGACAGATAAGTCATACTAACTTATACACACACAAACAGACCTACACCCTACACTAGAACCTGAACTACGAAGTTGAGTAGTTTTATGTCTGTGGTCCCATACCCACAGACAGATAAACATATAAGTGGACACACGCACTGATACACACTTATAAAACACAACCTATCGTAAACGAACCTACAGTCCCATACCTGC
The DNA here is from genome assembly GCA_018132145.1 of Boehmeria nivea var. tenacissima. Classification (NCBI taxonomy): domain Eukaryota; kingdom Viridiplantae; phylum Streptophyta; class Magnoliopsida; order Rosales; family Urticaceae; genus Boehmeria; species Boehmeria nivea. Next base: position 6,146,005 of record CM030875.1, on the reverse strand, counting down.
AGGCTCGTTGCACAAAACAAGACGAACGTGATCAAGAGCATGTATTCACAGTACTAGCAAGAATTGAGATCCATACAGTTTAATAGCCACAATTTTAGAAGCATCGTATGCTTAATATAATCTCAACACATTCATAATTTATTCAAACACTGTAAAGTTTGCTCGCGCCACAGTGGAGATCCACTTACCTGAGGTCCTAAGCTTCCCGACTTGGTCCTCGAAATCTTCATCTCCCAACGTCCCTCTTTGAAGTTTGCGTGTGACACTTCTGTCCAACACGAGAATTAGAGGGTCAACGTCGAGTCCACTAATTATTTGAGAGGAAAGAAACTTCAAGTGTTTATGGACTAAAAGAAAGGGACTCTAGACAGTGTGACGACCAATAGTTTATCGAGAAACCCATCTAGGGGTATTCCCGTCCCGAGTGTTGTCAGTTCATCACTAACCGTCAACCCTGACTAATGGTTCTGTCGCTTGACTAGTTTAGGTGAGAAAGAAATCCTTGGACCTAAATGATCCTAGACTTAGTCATAAAAAGAGTCTAAACTTCGAGCCGAAAATCCGGCAGAGTTTCTCCTGTTTTTCGGATATCCCGGCCGAAGCTTTTACGTAATATCAACCCAGCACCGAACTAATTTCGGTCACAGTCAATCACAACAACCACACAAGCAATTTTATCATTTATCATAATTACTTTCAAAACATAATCATAACTCAACACCGAGCCTCAGTGGCTCGCATTCCAAATAAGACATATTGATATAAGTCGAGTACTAAGACAAAAGTCACATAAGATGTCATTGAGTCTTAATGCTTGGATCTTGTTTCCAACCGCCCGCTTATACCTCTCGTGAAGGACGGTGAAGGGTTGTGCGTCCAAACTTGCTCCGTTGAATTTCCTGCATAATTCGTGATGATGAGACTTTAACCAAAACAAGCTTTGAGTTGAACTAAAATTCACGACATAGGCACTAGAACTCATGGCTCGGTCTCAACAATTTGGTTAGACTCCTAAACCGACACAAGCGATTTTATTTCATAAGAATAATCTCAAAACGACACCTTTGGTTACATCGTGAAGTTTCGAAGTGTTTTCAAATAAAACTCATTTCTAAATTACCAAGTCACGAAACCAATTTCGAACGAAAATCTAACAAAATACACTAAACTACATAGCCAAGTTTCTTGCTCAACGCAACAAATTAACGGAAACGTGTAACCCGATTTTCGAAATGGTACAGTTCTAATTTAGAACATTACTTTCTAAAACTTCTTAATGTCCATAACGACACGATTTCAAGACTTCACGATGCCAAAGAGACCAAAGCATTAAGTTAAACATAACCACGATATCGCGAAACTATAAAACATAAAAAGATACCAAATTGACTAGCTCGGATCGGATCCTTAAACCTTGACATAAAATCGACCAACCAAAAATCTTAACAACGTCGAAGTTTCAAAACAATTATGGCACTAAGCCGAAAACGCCACAATTTTCATAAATTATAAGACACGATAAAACTCGAGTTTGCGAACCAAAAACACGCAACGGTGCCAACTCGAGTTCGAAACTTACTTCGTTGCGGCTCAAGCCTCGGCTTGGAGACGGAGTCAGCTAGAGGGCGCGACGACTAGTGCCACGTAGAGTGCGACAGCTCGTGGCCCAAGGCAACAACACGGACCCACGGGTTTCGCACGGAGGAAAGTGGCGTTCGGGGCTGACGCGAGACACACGAGGGCTCACGGAGTCGCGCGTTGCCGCAAGGAGGCACACCGGGGTTGGCCTCGTACTAGTCTCGCGCACACATGGCCGAGAAAGAGAGCGCAAGGTTAGGCTCGCCGGAAAAGGTCGGGCGACGCGGGTCGAAGTTGCACGACGCCGGCGCAGGGAAGGCATGGCGTGCGGAGGCCGAGCCTCGCTAGAGCTGGGCGCGGACTGTGCGAGCTCGGGCTCGCTGTTCACGAGCATAGGAGGCACGGCGCGGTGAGAAACGGGAGCTTCGGCGTGGCTCCTCGCTGGCGGGAGGGTTGGGCGAGCTCGGGGAGGGAGCTCGCGAGGCGGGTGGCTGCTGGCGGAGGCGCGACGACAAAAGGGCGAGCTGACGAGATCGGGGCAGTGCGGAGCTCAGCGTTGCTCGAAGCTGAGCGAAGCAAAGAACTTCGCGCGAAGCAGGCGAAGGCGCCACGATTGCTGCCCGGAGACGGTCGCGGCGAGGCGAGGCGGAGCTGGGTCTCGCTGGGGCGAGGCGGAGCTGGGTCTCGCTGGGGCGAGGCACGGGCTGTGCGAGCTCATAAGCTCGCTGGTCTCGCCCAGAAGCGAAGTGGCGAGGGCTGGATGGCGCAGAGCTCGAGGGCGTGCACGCACAGGGCTGGGTCGGCGCTCTGGAGGCAGCGCCGGCGAGGCTAGACGGCGGCTGGGCGTGGATTCACGGCGGAGAGAGAGAAGGGAGAAAGAAGAAGAAAATTTTTTGAAAGAGAAGGGTGTTGGTTGGCTGTGGGGGAAAGGAGAATGAGAAAAAAAAAGCCCTAGTGGGCTTGGGCTTAATTTTGGGCCAAAATGGCCAAAAATTCAATAAACGAAAATGGTGAAATTTCTCCGTGAAATATTAAAATTGCACATGTAATTTGGACATCGAAACTTAGAAATTTTAATATCATTTCCGAATCAAATATAAATTCCTAACACGTCCAAGAATTCAAAAGTGCAAAAATAATCAGACCAATTTCATAATTATACTTGAAATTCCAAATTGACCAGATTTTACGAAGTCGGTCAATTTTACTAATTGGTCACAACTGAGACAAAAATACAAATTAATTAATCAGCATAGTGCTTTTAAATTCAGGTCATTACATCCAACCTTCGACGGGTCTGCGGACCCCTCGATTGCTGAAGACTGGATCAAGCGAATCCATCGAATCTTTAATTTCATGCGATTAAGCGATGAGGAAAAAGTCATGTGTGCAGTAAATCAACTGGTCAAGGGAGCCAGTTATTGGTGGGACTTGGTGGCCCAAACAGAAGACGTCACGACTATGACGTGGGCCCAATTCCTAAAGCTTTATAATGAAAAGTACTTGGGGGAAGCTGTGCGAACCAGAAAGGTACATGAGTTCATGGATTTAAGGCAAGGGAATTTATCTGTAGCCGAGTACGTCATGAAGTTCGAAGAACTCGCCCGTTTTGCAGCAAATGTGGTGCCAACTGATGAGGCCCGGATGAGCAAGTTTTTGCACGGATTGAGACTTCAAATAGTTAAGCAAGTTGACTCTTGGGCCACTGGACCCCAAAGCTATGGAGATGCCGTTCAACGGGCTTTACGTCAAGACGGCTGGGATAGAAAGGATGGCGGGGGAGCCTATGGGGATCGAGTCAGAGGATCTGATGAGAAACAAGAAAATCGAAATAAAAGTTCTGGACGGGGACAGTCCTCGAGCCAACATGGAAGATTCCAGAGGAACTTCTCTGGACAATCTCAAAATCAGAGTCATGTGGAAGAGAGTACATTCAAACCGAGACAACACCAACAATCAAAACGACAAACGACCTAGAGAGCATTCGACAAGTGATGTGACTCAGAGGCAGCAACACCGTCAAGGGACTCAATACACTGGAATCCAATATGTAGCATGCGCTAGGTGCGGGAAATTTCACAACGGAGACTGTCGCATACGGAGCAACCAGTGCTATAACTGCGGGAAGGAAGGGTACTACGCAAGGGATTGCCCGAGCCAAGCAAAGGCAGAAAGACGAACGGTTAACAATCAAAGACCCAATGCCAGGGTTTACAGTCTTTGCGAAGGAGAAATAGAAGCTGGACCATCCACCACAGCAACAGGTACCATGCTTATCGACTCTAGTGCATTGCACTCTCTTATCACTATCAATGTAGCAAGTTATATAGATTAGAAGATAGAAGTGTTCAACCGTTCCATACAGCAGCTCTAGCGGGAGCCTTGTATCACTCTAGATGCGGGCATAGGCCCATGTCGAAAAGAATTAACGATAAGATCTTATACGATATAGTTATAGAAACCATAGTTAAGAGGCAATCGTAGGTGTAATCTGATTAAGCTCACATTACGCGGAGATCGACTGACAACGAACAACTAAGCAATTGATGGAGATAAACTCGAAAAGAGGACATCGAGAAGCAGAAGATTTACTCTACCAAAGAAGCCACCTGGAGACTCGCATGAGGCAGGAGTAACCCAACATTGCTTTAAGTTTCGAGGACGAAACTTTTGTAAGGGGGAGGGGATTGTCAATCCCGGAAAATTCAATTACGCTTCGTAGGGCAAAACGGTAATTTTTTTTAAAGTTTATCGGAAATGTCTCTAAGGTGATTATAATTACTTATTTTGAGTAATGAATGCCGTAAATGAATTTTGAACGGTTGAATTTGTTCAACGGCCCGAGTTTTCAAACAGTGCTCATAACTTTCAAAAATTGCACTTTTGGCCCAAAAATAAAAGTGCTCAAAATAAGTCATGAATTGGTCTTTTGAGACCTAATATCATAGTTATTGATGTTTCTAAAGTCATTTTGAAAGTTTGAGGTCATTCCGATGCCTATTTAGGGCAATTTCGGCTAAATATCACCTTTTCGGTGTTACGCGGGAAAACTCCGAAAAAATAGCAAACGGGTTCGTAAAATTCTAAAAATTTTCAGTATAGCTTATTTTAGTATATATTAGTGGAATATAATCAGAGTTTTCCAAATAGAGCCTTAAAAATGATAGTTCTAAAGAGAGGGACCAAAACGCAATAAAACGTGTTAGTCGGGGGCAAAATGGGAATTTTGACTTTAGGGAGAGCAAGGGCTGAAGCTAGCTCGAATTTTATGCATGTGAAGGTTGAGTTGTCAACCATTAAGCCCTAAGTTGACTCTATTTTCGGAGTTGTCACCATGCATGAGAATTTAGTGACAAATGGCTTGATTTTTAGTTAAAAACTAGGCTAGCTTTGGTAAAAACAAGTGGTAGTGTATAAATCCTCATTCACTTCAGCCAAAATCCGACCTCCAAGCAGAAAAGAGAGAGAGGAGAGTAGAGAAAAAGAAAGAAAGGAAAAGAGAGAAAGAAGAAGAAAGAAAGAAGAAAAATAAAATAAAATAAAATAAAAGAGAGAAAAGAAAGACATGAGTTATTCTTGAAGTTCAAGCTTACTATTGGTAAGAAAACAATACCTCCTCTCTTTTCTTCATCTACTTAGCTCCATGTTAGGAGATTTTGGGAGATTGTTCATTAAAGAAATGATATGATTATATGATAGAGTTTCTTAATTAGAGTACATGTTTATAATTGTTTGATCAAAAACTTGATTTAGCTTGATGTTCACTGTTTTAGTTTGTATTTATAGTTGATGTAGAATGAAAAAAGATGAAAAGTCTTAGACTTTTGTTGTATGTTTGCATGCATGAGAGTTTTAAAGAAAGTTGATAAAGAATGTGTTTAAACAATACTTAGAGTAAAATCTCGACCAGTTTCTGTACACGTTAAATTCCGACAAGGTAACGACATGCATTGTTATATTTCCTATTTTTACCTAAAACTAGACTCTTGTAGATATCTATACAAAGAAGAATCACAGCAAAATGATTTTTCTAGAATTATATAGAATTTCTCAAAATTAGACTTAAAATCTGCCTTAGAAACTAGATGCAATTTATTTAATCGTATTTTTGAGCATGTTATGTCAGGATCATGATATAAACTATATTTTATCCTTAAACTAGATTCTTTTACCTTTTTACAGAAAAAAATAATCACATAAAAAGGATTTTTCTAGAATTAAGTAGAAATATTCAAAGTTAGGTCCAGAATCTGCCTTGTTTAGAGAAAAGAATCTGGAGATCCTATATTTCGGGCTATTTTTGAAAAATAAAAAAGAGTAAAAATCATGCAAACAACCACTGTATTGAAAGATCTTTGAATTTAATTTCAAATGCAATCAGTTTTGTAATTTTTGAATGCTTGATGAATATCTTACGAATATTCTCGTAACGGTCGACGAAACTGAAAAATACACAGTTTTATAGTCAAATTAGGAAAATAAAATATTGTTTAGTTAGAGATGTGTGATTTTCTTAATCAAGCAAGTCCCTAAGTTCTAAGGATCTAGTGTAAAGATTTTTTATTTTTTTTTTCAAGGAAAACTTTGCTTAAACTCAAAGTTTAAAATCTAACTAAATAGGTTTATTTTAACGGAATAGTAACCGTTACGGGCTCGGAAGCTTCAAAGACAAGATCAAGACAATCGAACCCCCGATTCGGCAACTGTAAGTGGAATCGGCACCTACGACACAAGAACGAAGATGTTTTGCTCATGATTGTTATTGTGTATTTTATGCCTTGGGTTGTAATAATTAATTATCGTCTTGTTTATGTTTTCTTGATATGCTTGATTGTCCGACGATAATTAGATACTAGGCCGAACCCGGGTAAAGATGAAAAGTTTACAACAGATAATGGGTCCAACGCCCTCGTTAATTAAAAAGTTAGATGGGAAGCTAACTGAAAATGAATGAGATGCCCTGGACCCGATATTATGATAATTGCCTGGAGTTATAAATGTGGATTAAATATAAGATTTTAATACTAAGGCCCGCTCGTGTGGAGCAGGTAAATCTCCGAAAGGACTTTATGTCCCTCGTGAAATAATAAACCACTTGAAGAATGATTACGTGAATAAAACTGCATAAAACGTGAAATTATCGATGGCACCACCAGATATCCCGATGGCTGACGGTGGTACGTCCCGGGCATATGTGTTTGAGGTGAGTTGTCCCCAACACCTATGGAGTTTATGGTCAGGAATTCGGCCCATTCCCGACTGGTGCCTTATGATTGCGGTGGCCATTAGTGGATCCCAGATAAATCTAAATAATGTCAAGAATCTGGATTGAACCAGCTGAGACAAATGTAGAAGCATCAAGAATCTGGATTGAACCAGCTGAGATGTAAACTTAATTAAGAAAGAAAGATATTGTATGTACAATGGTGTTTACCTTAAGTGTAAGGGTTTACTGGTATGGGACAGTTAGATCCTTTTTGTATGTTGCATAATGATATTGTTTCACGTGCATTGCGAATAGGGTAGATAGACTTCCACTTACTGAGTAAAATCTCATTAGGTGTTTCTTGTGTTGTAGACACAGGTAAGTGACCGAAAATGGAGTAAGACGGCGGATGAAAGTTGAGAGAGCCGGTAAATGTACATATGGACCTGACCTGTGAATGGCATGGAATACCGGCACCCAACATATTTAAGTTATTTTGATTCTCTTGACAGAAAGAGAAAAGTTTTAATTCCGCCGTATTTTTGGACATTAATTATGTATTATGTTTTTTAAAGTCTTAAAATGGTCATGACCATATTGTATAATTATTTTTTTTTCCATCTTTGAATTTATAATATTCTAAAATGATATATAAGCATGGTTTATGAACGGAAAAAGGGTCGCGGCCCATTCCGGGCGGGTCGTGACACTTTCTACAGTACTGCGTGATCTAATCTTAACCCGCGACTTGATATTTTGAGAAAGATGCCATGTACAATATCCATGTTGTGACTTATTGTAGACCTCGCCAACTGCTTTAATGATACTTTGATGTCTGTCTAAAATGATGACCAACTCCTCTTCGTCAGGTATGATCTCCTCAAGTTTTGTCATAAACCAATTCAATAAATTATTGTTCTCAGAGTCAACAATGGCTAACGCAAGAGGATATTGGTGGTAGTTACCATCTTGTGCTGTGGCAACAATGAGGTGCCTTTGTATTTTGTCTTCAAAAAAATCCCATCTACCGCAATTACCTTCCTCATTGCCTTGAACCCCTCAATGCATGCTCCTAGTGCCACAAAAAGGTACTTGAATTTTTGCTCTTCATCTACCACTAAATGTGTGACTGTACCAGGATTTAACATTTTGATCCTGTGCAAGTAACTGGGAAGCAGCTCAACGCTCATCTCTGGTGCACCCTTAATATCACTTGCCGCTATCTGTTTCCCCCTCCAAGCTTTGTTGTATGATATTGTCACCCCACGATTTTTCATCATACTCATTATCGTCTTTGGAGTTGGTGTATCAAGCCGACCTGGGAATTCTTTTCTCAACATATCAGCAACTAAGCTTGCAGTTGCTTGTCGATTCCTCCTATCCACGGAATTAGAAGAACATGAATGCCGATTGTTGTGTGTTCGGACAGAGAAATTGCTAGATTTACCGATGGTCGCCGCTCGTAATCTCCATTTGCAATCATCAACTACACATTTCACCACGAATAACGTCTTTGTTGACTTCATAATTTTGAAATCAAAACAAGCTTTCAACGAAGCATCAATGACCGAGTTCTTCACCTCCTCTTTGCTATTAAATTCTTGTCCAACTTTAATATTCATACCGTCTTCATAGCTGTAAGACGTACAACAATCATCAGTTGCTAGTATTTCATAATGATCAACAACAACATCTATATCTGACTGTATAGGTTTTGGATCCGGAGTTGGTGCAGATGCCATTGCCTCTCGATGTAAAGTATGTTCTGAAGTAAGCTCATCTAAAATATCACCAAATTGGCCTTGTGAAGAAGCAGCATCATAAATCCTCGGGGCCTCTATATCGACATCAAAATAGTCATCTCGAAGGACTTCTTCTATTTCCTTTTCGCACCCTTCATTTCTTTCATCTTCATCACATTCATTAGGTTCAACAAGTTCAATATGCAACACGCTTGTACGTTGCGATACGAGACAACGGTCCAAAAGATAGCACTTGACATCAATATCATCCAAAATATATTTAGGTCTCGGGATGTTTGAAGTCGAAGACATGTAACTCAATTTCAAGGACGTTGACTTGTTCACAAGAAGCCTTTCACGTATGTTCTCAACAAGATCAGAGAAATCAACATTGTTCACATCGTCTAATATTGTACTCTTTAAGTCTTCATTCATCGAGCACCATTCATATGAACCATCATCTTTTTTTTTTTTTTTCCATTCCCCATCATATTGAAAATATACAACAGCCTCGGCCATATTCCTATAAGAACACAAAATATTACATTAAAATACTAAAAAATATGATTTAAAAAAAACGAGTCAACTGAGCCAACTAGGTAGACTATAGTAAAAAAGATCGACTTGACAACTACTACTCTATAATAGTCGAATGAACCTAATAAAAAAATACAGAAAGTATGTAAAATGATTATGTCGGTCGACTGGGTCAACCATAATAGACTGGCTCAACTGGTCCGACCGGCTCGACTGGATTTCTCCAAGGCAGTCGAGCCAGTCGGCTAAAACTATTCATCTTATTCTCCAAGCTATTCATCTTCTTCGAAAGTTTTAAACTAAAAATCAATAATGTCACACCCATTTCGCATTTTATTCAAAATGAAACTCCTAAATATGAAAACCTAAGTTAGAAATATTAAACTCATGTAAAAAATAAAAGATTTGAGATTAACTTACTAATTTTACCTTGATTTCTTCAACTTTTGGGTTTGTGTGTCTTTCTCTCATCCATTGCAAGAATCCTTTGAACTTGAATATGCTGGTTACACATGAATGAAGGAGAATAAAAGATATAGAATACAAATCTCTAGGTGATTTAGACAAAAATTAGAGATGAGATAGATGAGTTAGGGTTTTCTTTTTTTTTTGGGTAATGGTCATGGTCCGGTCATGACAACATGAATGAGGAGGGGAGGGTTTTTTTTTTTTTTTTTTTTTTTTTACAACAAAGTGAATTTCTTTTATTATTATTTTTATTTGTAAAAAATAGGAGGGGTATTTGAGAGATTGTAAAAGTTTCATTAAAGAAGAAGGTTACTCATAAAAAGCCTTTGAATTGAGGGTTAGTCATGAAAATGAAATGACACTTTAAGGTTAAATATCAAAAGGGACGGGTATGACGTTAAAGATATATAACATTATTTTATGACTGTCTTAAAAAGCTATTAGTATAGTAGTAATGCACTGGGTAATAATTTTTATTTAAAACAATTGTCAATTAGTATGATGTTGTCCCCAACTAAATAATGGCAATATTCTACTTATGTTTGACAGATCATTTTCCTAAAATAACCCTATTCTGCCTATTAATGCACAAAAGAACACCTGGAAAAGCGTGGAATTATAGTTAATTCCAATAAAGATGATCGAATGCTCTCCCAAAAAGAGTTAAATAATTGGATATTAAGATTAAAAACGTTTGGACCGGTAACCATCATGACATATTTCGCACTGAATAAAAGCCATATAATAATGTGATATTTTAAAGGCACAAACCCCAACAAATTATATAAATGCACTTCTCGGTCAGTTGCAGATATGCGCATCTATATATATATATATATATATATATATATATATATATATATACTAGTTTAATGAACGCCCAACCCTATGTTAATTTACAATTTAAATACAGATATAAAATATTTTAAATTTGTTGCAATCACATAGTGTTTCTAGAATAATAAAAAAATAATTTTTTCAACATATGAGTAAAATAAAAAATAAAGAGGGTGATTACTTTCTAAGAATTAAAAAAACTAATCATTAAGAAAAAAACTCTATAAAAAATTAGAAATTAAAAAAAATAAATCTAGAAAGTGAACAAAAAGAAAATGAAGCAAAACAAAAGAAAAAGGAAGAAAAACAACATATAAAAAAGAAAGAGAGAAAAAAATGAAAAAAAAAACCTAAAATCGTAATAAAAAAAAGGGAAAAAATTAAAAAAGAAGGAAAGAAAAAGAAAAGGTAAAAAATTAAAAAAAAATTTAAAATTTAATTAAAGATCAAAGAACATGCTTTTTCAAAAAAAAAAATCTAATTAAAACTAATTTTAAAACAAAAAATATACAAGTATGATATCATAAAAAAGTTTTAAAATATTTGGTATGAAAAGTTTTTTTTTTCCTAACAAATTAGAAAAGAAAGTACAAAAAAAGGCAAAAGAAAAAATAGGAAGGAAAAAAAAAGAGAGAAAAAAAAACAAAAAGAAAAAAAAAGCAAAAAAAAAAATTATATATATATATATATAGGTAGGGGATTGGAAGTAGGCCTGAGCACAAAAATCCGTTACCCAAATTACCGCCCGCCCATTACCAAAACCGCTAAAAAAAATGAAAAATTTGGGGCCCGAAAAATTTTGGGTGGTTTTGGTAATTACCGAAACTTTTTTGGGCGGTTTTTGGTTTTAGTAAATTGAATTTTAGTTTACTGAAAACCGCCCAAAATGAGGGGTGCATTAAAATATATATATTTTCAATAATTTTTAGACTAATAGTGGCGTGGCCCCCTAGGTTTTCTTCCCAGTTTTCACTTTAATTTACATTTTAATTTCTTTATATCTTATAATATATTGAGCTATTTAGTATTTACAATTTTTTTTTTTTTGCTAGAGATCGTTTAATCATCTATAGCTAAATCTTCAACTTCGATAGGACTACCTCTTCCTCGACCACCAGGATTACAATTTATTTCTTTTTGAATTTGGATGTCTTATGGATTTGAAAAACTATGATAGAGTTTGATAGTTTATGTGAAACAATTTATGGATTTTCAGTTTTTTTTTATTCTCTTTTTCGCTTGATTAATTTTTGGTTATCCAAAAACCGACCAAATTTCGACCAAAAACGGAAATAAAATACCGAAACCGACCGCTAATTTTTGAGGGGTTTTTGGTTTTCATAATTCGAATTTTGGTTATATTACAAAATTACCGAAACCGCCCAATAACCGAAAACCCGCCCAATGCTCAGGCCTAATTGGAAGGCATACACTCGCGAGGGAGTGGATGTGGGAGGGTGGGCAGCCCTGACATGCACTCCCTACGAGTTTGGGCCCGCGTTTTTTTTTTTAGCGGTAAGTCCCTTGTATTTTTCATTTTGGTCCTTATTTTTGCGCTTTAAAGTTTTAAGTATTTTTACTTCGAAAGTTCTGTAATAGGAATCAAATTAAAAACTCACCAACGAGAAATAATTCAAGAGCTATTATTGGTTCTTACTGATGTTGCATATTAACTAATATGTTTCTCATCACACTTAATATTTATCTACTTTTATTATTCTTTTGTTTTTGCTTTTGCTTTTTTTCTTCTCCTCTGACTCTCTCTGTCTCTCTCTTCACAAATCTTGTCTTGTTCGTCCTGAGCTTTTGGCGTAGTAGTACACTGGCTGATGGCGAAGGGGGAAAGCTGAGAGGGGGGCCAAAAAATCCATTTATTTCATAAAAGAAAAATTTAAAAAGAACAATTTTAATATTTTCCCTCAAAAATTTCAGAATATTATGTAAAGAAAAGTTGTCTCAACATACTTCTATCATAGTCATATGAGTTTCTCTGCTTTAATGGCTTATTGGGCACCTATGTTTCTTCATTAGGTTTGTGTCAAAAATAACAAAATTATGGGCACCAAGTATTCGATTAAAGTACCAAGAGAAAATGAACTGTGCGCATATTATTTTTTTTTATTCTTTGGCAATAATGTTGTTCTTTCCTAGTGAGATTGTTGTTTAGTTTGATATGTGGATGAAGAGACGACTGAGCACGCGGCGGAGAGTCCTCCTTATCGGTTGGTCTGCTAGCATCGTTCGGTGCTTCGAAGGGTTCATGGCTACCGAAGGTTGCAGCAAGATGTTTATGACGGTTCGTGAGAGGAAGAGAATGAGAGTTGTATTTTTTTATTTATTACTTTTTGTTATAAAATTATAAACAATAATCGAGTGAAATAAGATGCACATTATTTCTCATTCACTTTCAATAAACATCCAATCAAAATTAGTTCCCATGAGTGGGTTTTTTTATTTCGGTTCCCACGGCAGAAGTACCCTTTTACTTAGACACTATTAAAATTTTTTATTATTTTTACCCTCTAAAAAATGCATTTTTTCCTTGAAAAACACAAAAAAAAAAAGAAAAAAAAAAGACGACACTGCTTTGTCAAAAACGGACGAAACTCGGCCCAAAAGCGCATTGTGGATTCAACAAGGTTAATGATATCAATGGAAATAAAAAAGGGAGAATTTCAAAATAAAGCCATTTTGGATGCCACTTAATAATCTATACCCCATGTGGTGTGATCCCTTCATTTTTACTATATATTTGTAGTGTAAATTTTGAGGTATAAATTAAAAGTGCAACACACAATGGGGTATAGATTATCATTGTGTCATGAATGGGGTATTTCTCAAAATCCCCCAATAAAAAAAATAGCTAGAATCTGGCGTATAAGGAATAGCAAGAATGACTCTATACTGTATATTAGATGAAACAAAAGCATCTGTATTATTGATAGTTGTGTTTTGTAACTAATGATTTAGAGCTACATCAGTCTAGTCACCTTTCATGACAAAAAAAATTCAGATCATAGCATTGCCCATATATCAATTACCACCCATCAATCGAATATCTTTTATGAGACGGTCCAAATTACAATACGACGAACCACCTTCAATCACACTTCTCTTGGCCAGCTCAGACATCTCAGCCATTGACCTCATAAACGCTTCCTTTTTATCCACCATCACATCATTCACCATCTTCTCCACAACTTTCCTGTCACAAACATCTTTCATGTCCATCCCAATCTTCCAAACCTCACCAACATATCTGCTATTCATTTGTTGATCCGCAAAATAAGGCCAACATATCATAGGAACCCCAGCCACTATACTCTCCAGAGTCGAATTCCAACCGCTGTGAGTCAAAAACCCGCCCACTGCTTGGTGGGACAGTACCTCCTCTTGTGGGACCCAGCCCACTATGCACCCTCTCTCTCTGGTGTTTTTCACGAGCCCCGCTAAAATCTCAGAGCCACCGGCGTCTCCGGTCACCAAGTCCTCCCGTACGACCCACAAGAACCTCTTCTTGCTGTTGACCAATCCGTGCCAAAACTCGATGAGATCTTTCTTCGCCATAACCACAACGCTGCCGAAGCTGACGTAAATTACCGACTTGGGAGGCTGAGAATCAAGCCATCCGATGCAGCTTTTGTCGACGTCAAACAGGCTGTTTGGGGACAGAGAAAGTAGTGACGTCTCGTCTTTCTTGAAGAGCCTAGTTTTGAGGTTGGCGTGGAGAGGCCCAATGGTATATATATTGGGGCACTTGGTCTTTATGTGGGACAGTATTGGACCTTCAAGATCTTCAAAGGTGTTGAATATGAGTCCCTTGGCTCGAGAGCACTGCTGGGTCTCTCTTGACACTAACTCTAAATATGGGTCTGTTGCGTCGCCCACTCGGCAAAAACTTGGTAAATCACGGCATCGGAGAAAGCTTTCCATCCCAGGAATGCCCTTTATTGGCCTATCCATGTCCTCTTTTCCTTCATTAATTTTTGAATTTTACAAGATGTCATTAAACCGTAAAATCGTTATAGATGAAATCAATAAACATTTAAAATGGAATCAGTACCTCTCATAGGAAGCTCGCCAGTTTCAACGAGTTGAGAGACGAAAAAATAAGGCCAAAAACAGCAAGCACTGATCGTCCGAAAGAGAATGACGGGAATGCCAAGCTCATCGCCTATATCGGACACAAGCGTCGCGAAAATCCCATCGGCTATGATGCAAGTCACCGAAGGGCTGATTCCCGAGCCGAGTTCACCCGAAACCAGCATCGCTTTCAAAAGCGGCTTGGTGGTCTTCTTCATGGATTGGATCATCTCCATAAAGCCGCTGTCAGAGGCCCGCGTGTGGTCATCGGGGAGACCGTCGCTGATGGTGCGGAAGAGGAAGCCAGGGTAGCGGGAGAGCCGTGCCTGTACGTCGCTGTGGCGGAGAAGGCGGCTGTGGATGTAATGGGTGTTGAGGAAGGTGACGTGGAGGCCGGCAAGGGCGAGGAGCTCGGCGAGCTGGAGCATTGGGTTGACATGTCCTTGAGCTGAGAGAGGAAAGATTAGAACCCTTGTAGTTTTGGCTTGTGTCGCCTTTTGCTGCTCCATGAATGAACAGTATGTAATGGATTTTTCTGATTGAGGAAAATGGTTGGCATGATCGGGTAGTGGTATTCGGTTGAATACTATTTTTTTATTATTATGTTTAATAGGGAAGTGGAACAAGATTAATTATTATAATTATTAGTATTATTATATAGGAATGTATATGTACATTTAGCATATATTTATTATTATGCGATCAAGATGAATCTTTTTCACGTGAAACATTATTATATTATTATTGTTACATATTATATTATATTATCACTAGAAGAAAAAATATTTTCAGCCACCAAAATATCAGCGACCAGATGCTTTGGTCGCTGATAACAGTATCGCCAATTGTTTTTGTTTAGGCTTGGGAGATTTCTGCCAAAATTATCGGCGATTATGTGATGTTCGAGATTCTTACGTACGATTTTAGGCAATAACAACACACTTTTCATGCATTATAAATTATTTTACATTCATATGCCTACTTAGATACCTATTTACACATATTTACGCATTTTAATTTGATCTTATTTACTACTAACGTTGTCGTGAGTAATCTTATTCAGCGTGAAGGCTCGGTTTCCTTAACGATGAAGCTTTGTGTGCTAAATGAGTATTTGAAATGATTCTATGTTCATTTGTATGGTAAATGTATAGTTTTCATACATTTTCATATTCATTGTTAGTAGTTCGATAAAATGACTAAAACACGAAAATTGGTGCATTTTTAGTGACACATAAAGCAGGTCAAATGGCTTTTGTTTTATTTATTCTTTCAGTTCAAACACTTTTTAAAAGTTAAAAAAAAAAATGAAAGTCAAAGTCAACCTTAAGCAAGCACGGCGTTTTTTTAGCATTTTCTCGGTAAACTTGAATTAGCTCGGTTTTACCTTAATAAATAAATTATTTGCTAATTTTGTTAGAATCTTTTCTTTATAGCATTATTTATTGACTTTGCTTTCTATTTTTGATTGAAATAAAAGTTAGTAATTTATTCGGTTAGAAAAGAACTTAGGCTTCACCGAAATACCATGAAACCGATGCGTAGAAGCGAAAGTTTAAGAAGTATGTGAAACCTATGGACCCAAAACTAGGTTGTACTCTTTTAGAATGCGTTTAGAAGCATTTTAGCATTTATAACAAGCCTTAGTCACTAGCATGGTCGTTTGAAATCAGTCATGTATCAACAAACTAAAAATTCCAACTATGTCCTAAGTTAAGCTATAAAATCCTTTAGTTCATTAAGCAAGCTGCTCTCTTATTTTTGATATAAACTCTGACCAGAGCTCTTTCTTAGAAAGAAAACCATAGAAAAAGCTTCCTTTTCCTAAAACCAATCATTTCCAAGTGGTAGAACTTAATTCATAGCTAGAAATCGCAAGCTAGACACGTTACGGTGAGAACGGTTAGCTAGTTTTTTGTATTTGAGCTTTTTATCTCCAATCTGAAAATTACATCTTCTTTAATAGTTTTAATACTTTGAATACTGTATTTAATGTATTAAAAAGGTGTCTTAAGCTTTGTAAAGTTAGGGGTTTTGTGGAGGAACCAAAAACAAACTTAGAGAATCGAAAAGCTTTGTCCAATTTCATTCGGTTTCTATTAAGGATTTTTAGCTTCAAATCTGCCCTCCAAGTGTTGATGAACAGAACCCTTGTAGTTTTGGCTTGTGTCTCCTTTTTCTGCTCCATGAATGTACGGTATGTAATGGATTTTTCTGATTGAGGAAAATGGTTGGCATGATCGGGTAGTGGTATTCGGTTGAAAACTATTTTATTTATTTATTATGTTTAATAGGGAAGTGGAACAAGATTAATTATTATTATTAGTATTATTATATGGGAATATATATGTACATTTAGCATATATTTATTATTAGGCGATCTAAATGAATCTTTTTCATGTGAAAGATTATTATATTATTTTGTTATATATTATATTATATTATCACTACAAGAAAAAATATTTTCAGCCACCAAAATATCAACGGCCAAATAAATTTGGTCGCTGATAATAATATCGCCAATAATTTTTGTTTAGGCTTAGGGGATTTCTGCCAAAATTATCGGCGACTAATTTTGCGCACTGATAAAATTTTTATGGCGAAGAATTTTTTTGCATCAATAGTTGGTCGCCCATACTTTTATTGGCAACTAAGCTTGGTCGCAGATAGTTAGTTTAATATCTACCAAAATTATCGGCCACAAAAGTTTCTTTGTTTGACCAGAAAAATTAAATACAAAAGTCAAGCTTTTCAGCCAAAACGAAAATTATCTTTGGTCGCCAATAATTTTCGCGGTTCGACCATGAAATTTAGTAGCAAAAATTAAATTTGCTCGCCAAAATGAATATTATCGACGAAAAAAATTTGGTCGCGATAATTTTGGAGAAAAACTCCCTGCCAAAATGAAAATTATCGCCGAAAATTTATAAAAAAAAGTTAAATCGACGAGTACACAAACCAAAAAACACAACTCTGTCAATAAACAAAATTGCTTATTTTTAGCATACATGCAAGTACATAAACCAAAAAACACAACTATGCCAATAAACAAAATTGCATATTTTTCGACAAACTAAAATTCACAAAACTACACTGCTTTATTTCCACAAAACTACACAAATTCACAAATCACATATCCACAAAACTACCCAATATTATTATTCCCAACCAAAAACATACAAATGCAAAGCAACAATAAACAAGAGAAAAATAAAAACAAAAACAAAATTTGTTGAGGGTAGGCAGCTGGCAGCGACGACAAGAGGCGCGGCTGGAGATGGGCTAGGGCTGGCCACAAAAATGGGAGAGGCGGTCGGTGGTGGGGCAGGGCTGGCGGTGACCGGGTGCTTAGCGGAGCGGAACGGCAGAGGCAGGTGCTCGGCAGAGCGAAACAGCCCAAGACGGGTGCTCGACGAAGCGAAATGGCTGGCGGGTCTATCGCCAAAAAATAAAAAATATATATATATATATAACTTAAAAAATAAAACAAAAAATAGAAAAACAAAAGAAAAAAAAACTTATCGGCGATGAATCGACGACCGGTGGAGGGGCAACAACCTACGGGACGCCCGAAGGTGGGATGGATGGCGATGGGGTGGCAGCCGAAGAAAGAGGGTGGGCGGCGATGATTTCAGAGAGGTTATAAGAGAGAGAGACTTAAAAGATAAGCTCGAAAGGCTTTTTAAAATGCCTCAATATTGGCGACCGAAACTTTTGGTCGCCGATAATAAACCTGGTCGTTGATATGACGTAAGGTCATAGTTTCGAAGAAAAATATCCGTGACCAGATAATTTTTCGTGGCATGTTTTTTTGCCTAAAAATATTAGCGACTAATGTTGGTCGCTGATATTTTATTTTGGGTGGGATTTTTCCCATAAAATATCAGCGACCAAGTTTGGTCATCAATTATTCCACTTAGCAGGATTTTCCCTAAAAATTTATCGGCGACCAAAATTGGTTGCCAAAAATTTTTGTTTTAGCGGGAATTATTTTTTACAAAAAATATTCGTGACTGCATTTGGTCGCTGATAATATTCGATGATAAGAAATTTTCTCCTGCCAAGTATTTGTGGCTCATACTCTTTTCAGCGTCCCAGATTGATTGCAGATAGTTTTATATCATAGACCTAAAGTAGTTGCTAATATATTTTAACCAAAATTTTTCGCAATTAATATCGACAACTAAATTTTGGTCGCTGATATCAATATCAGTGACCAAAAAGGTTTGGTCACTGATACTTTGGTCGTTGATAATCTTTTTTTTTTTTTTTTGTAGTGAATACAAACATGCACATTAGGGTAAAATTTTTTTACCTGATAAAAATTTTTGGGTAATTATCCAGAATTACTCGGTTATAATTTACTGGGTAATTACCCCACGGGTAATTCCGGGTAATTACTTGGAAATTACCCGAAAAATACTCTTTTTTTATTTCAATTTTTAATTTAATTGTTTTAAGGTTTAATTTAGGTGTTATAAGGTTTAAGTTTAAGTTTAAGTTTTTTAGGGGTTTAAGGGATTTTGAGGAATGCCCCATTCTTGACACAATAGAACGACCCAAAACTCAAAACGATGTTTTAGTTTCGAAAAAAACGGAAAAATTTGAACTTTTTAAATTAAGTGACGCAATTGAGCTTTTAATAATAAGCATAAGGTTCATTAATCCTCACCCTAACCAAAACAGATTTAATTTTAACATTTATAAAATATTATGGAATTTAAAACTTTTCTTTACCAACGATTAGCCGGTAGTCCACGTAAGGTCTTAAAAGTCGGTCCCGTATACACTTGCTATTCCCGTCATTATCGCCTCGTCCTTTTTGCATTCGTGACAAGATACTTACGACACGAGCATACTAGTGAGCCAATAGCCCAGTAAGTAGATTGAATACAGATATTGCTAAGTCTACGCGCAAGTAACGTAATCATCAAACTAGAGCGCCATATCACAACAGTCTAATATAAAGACGGACTCGACGGTCAAGCCATTGTAGTCCGGAAGATTAGAGTCGTTCTACAGCAAATTCGTGTGCAAAGTAGACTTAGTAATAGGGCATTAAAGCTTCGGAAGACACATTACTTACAAAGGAGCTGTGATACGATACTAGGTCGGGCTTCACGACTAATTACTCTCGACTGAAAGAATACTTCGCCCTTAATAAACAACGCTAACATGCGCAATTTCCAAGCCATCACATACGTAAGTGTGCACACGATTTACCATTTTAAGGATTCCTTAATCCTATTAACTACTATGGGACGTCTCCTGCAAATCTAAACCCCTAACTGGTTAATCTGAAAGTTCAACAACTTTAGGCAAGTCTAACCCATTGCAGGTCGTTATAAAACTTACATGCCTCTAGACCCTTTCGTAGGTCGTGATAAAACTGACACAGTCCCAGACCCTCTAGGGTCGTTCTAGATTTTATACGACTCTAGACCCACTACGGGTCGTTCTAGAACTAATACAACTCTGGACCCACTACAGCTCGTTCTAGATCTAATACAACTCTTGACTCTCTACGGGTCGTTCTAGAACTACTATCATTCTAGACCCTCTGTGAGTCGATCTGAAACTTCTCACGACCGGTGGTTCCGTCGGACTGTTTCGTATTGATTGCTCAATCACTCCATCGGGCCGATATGGATCGTCACAGTCACAATTGTGGAGAGGGCCGTAGCTCTCCTCTCCAAGGCCCTTCGGGCTGTTTCGGAAGGTCGTCCGCCGACCTCCTCAAGATCTCTTGGGTTGTTTCGAAACCTTTCATGGCTAATGGTCCCGTCGGGCCCTACCCAGATGATCAAACTACACATGCTAAGGAAGGTCGTCCACCGACCTCCTTGAGTCGATTTGAAACCTCACAAAAACAATGGCTCCGTTAGGCGATCTCAGAACCGATCATGATTCGCGGCCCCGTCGAACCCTACCCGGATGCATACAGTACTCCTACAACCCTTGGCTTTATATCAGACTGCCCTAGAATTTATTAGTGCCTCCACTCGGGATGGGCCTTATTTCAGGCCGTTTCTTCAGTCTATCTAGGACGTTCACAGTGACGATGAGGAATCGTTCGAATCGACTCTTCAGACTCTTTGAGCCTATCTAGAACGCTCACAGCAGCAAAGAGGAATCATTCGACTCAACTCCTCGGACTCTTTGAGCCTATCTTGAACATTCATAGCAACGAAGAGGAATCGTTCGACTCGACTTCTCGGACTCCTTGAGCCTATCTAGAGCATCCTCAGCAACGAGGAGGAATTATTCGACTCGACTCCTCGGACTCTTTGCGCTTTTCTGAAATTTAGCTCATCCTGCAGTGAGATCTCAACAACAAAAGTTAAGTAGTTTTATGTCTGTAGTCCCATACCCACCGACAGATAAGTCATACCAACATATACACACGCTCTACACTAGAACTTGAAACATGAAAGTTGTGTAGTTTTATGTCTGTGGTCCCATACCTACCGACAGATAAACATATAAATATAGAGATCCACACAGATTAACAGTCATAATTTCAGAAGCATCGTATGCTTAACATAATCTCAACGCATGCACAATTAATTCAAACATGGTAAAGTCTACTCGTGTCACAGTGGAAATCCACTTACCTGAGGTCCTATGTCTCTCGCCTTTGTCCTCGAGGTCTTTCCCGGATAGCATCCCTCCTTGGATTATGATGTGTGACACTTCTGTCCAACACGAGAGTCAGAGGGTCAACGCTAATGTTTACTAGCCATTCGAGGAAAAGAAAACTCTAAGGATTGACGGATCACTTGAAGTGAATGCTAGATGGAGGGACAACAGTTGGGTCGTCGAGAAACTCCTCTAGGGGTATTCTCGTCCTGTGTATCGTTGTCTTAACTTTTACCGTCAATCCCAACTAACGGGTATTTCATTACGTTAAGTTAGGTGAGAAATGAAATTCTTTGATCTAAATGGTCTTTAACTTAGTCATAAAAAGTATCTAATCTTCAAGCTGGAAATCCGGCAGAGTTTCCCATGTTTTTCAGATATTTAAGCCGAAGCCTTCACCTAATTTCAACATAGCACCGAACTAATTTCGGTCACAATCCATCACAGCAACCACGCAAAATAATTTTTACAATAATAATTTAACATTTTATCATTATCGGTTTCAAAACGTATTTGCATCGCAACACCGAGCCTCAGTGGCTCAAATCCCGCATAAAATAATAATAAACATAAGAACTAAAACAAAGTCACATAAGATATCATTGAGTCATAATACTTTGATCTTTTTCCCAACCGCCTGCTTATACCTTTAGTACAAAGGCGGTGATAAGTTGAGCATTCTACTAGCTTTGTTGACGATCCTGCACCATTCAAGAGAATAAAAATCGAATCATTTAGAGACGGTTCTTGATTAACAAAGCTTTAACAATTATAGACTCCGAGTTTAAATAAAAACACAACTTGAACACTCAGAGCTGCGATCTGATCTCAATGAATCGATTTAAGTTCAAACAGGTATATTTGCAAAGAAATACAATTCAATATGACTAGATTAAAACGGTGGTGAAATCCTAATCCTTAAAGTTACAAAGGTTTCCTTTAAATCACGAATCTTTCAAGTGTTTGAAAGCTAAACCCTTTTTTTTTCAAAATTCTCAAGCACAAAACCGCTAAGTGGGATTAAGAATTGAACACAATCCACTAACGATATTTCTTTCTTTTCTTTTCTTCTTCTTTTTTTTTTTTTAACAGTTCTGATAAGAATTCTTTTCTAAATATTTCTCAATTTGAAAAAGAAAAATCTCAATCCTCATCTAATCATACACTAAAATTGCAAATTAAATTCGAAGGTCGAACACCGTCGAATTATAATAATTGTCTCAACAACAAAATTAATGATTCAACCATCGCATATCTCTAATCTTAATTAGAATTATTTTCAAAATGAAATCCACACAATGCCGCGATAATTTAAACTGGTCAAATATCAAAATTTTGCAAGTCTTAACACAATTCCAACCAACCAAACAAATTACCAAAAGAGTGCAACCAAAATCAAATTTAACCTCGCAATCATAAATTCACAACGATATAAATTTCAACACCGAGCAATCTCAATATCATCAAATGTCATACCAACCAAAGCGTTCAAATCAAACACAACCATAATTAACGTCCGAGTTAGAAACAATATCAACAAGTAATCAAAACGAGCAAAAGAGTTTGACCACAGCAGCTCACCTAGCATGAGCGGCGAGAGCTCGAACGTTTAGTGTGGCGAACTCCGAACGACGTTGTCAAATGGTCGATGACAGTGACACTACTAAAACAGAGGGTATCTGCGATTACAGTATCCGCGACTGATAGGATCAGTCGCGGATGAGGCGACTGATTAGGGAAACAAATGAGTCACGAAAAGTTGAAAATTTAATTTAATAGGCTATACTCATCTGTGACTAATTATTTTTCAAAATCAGTCGCGGATAATGAAAGGAAAAACGGGACTACTTCCCGTGAATTGTTGCGATCTATCCGCGACTGATATTGGTATCAATTCAATCGCGGATAATTTTTTCTACCAGTGAACTGTCACAAGTGGATAAGTGTGGGAAAACTGAAAAGACGCGTACAATATTAACTTGTAATCTACTTTGTGGCGACTGATAGATCAGTCGCGGATACACTTATCCGCGATTGATCAATTAGTCGCAAAAAGTTCAAAATCGCTTCCCGAGGTAGAATAATCAGAACGTTATTACACGTGGTTTTCTGCGACTGATAATTAAGTCGCTGATATCATTTTTCGCGACTGATACATCAGTCACGGAAAGTCGCAGAATTTAAAAAAAATTTCGACCCTTGTTTTCGTGATCACTCTCTCTCTCCCACCTCTCTCTCTCTCTCTGACGCCACTATTGCCCCTCTCGCCCTTCCGCCGGTACTCCTCCGCCCGCGTGCCCTTCTTTCTGTCTACCGACGCCCCTCCGCCCGTCTGTCGATGCCCCTCTGCCCGCCCACGACACTCATCCGCTCGTCAATCAACGCCTCTCTGCCCGCGCGCCACTCCATTTGCATGCCCGTCGTTCCGCGCGCCTCTCGTTCCGCGCACCCCTCCGTATGCGCGCCCCTCTGTCGCCGCTGCCGCCGCCCATCGCCGTCGTTCGCTGGCGGTAAGTAATTAATTTAGTTTATATTTTATTAGTTATTTAGTTATTATTTTATTAGTTATTTTATTTTTATTTTATTTCTTGTTCAGTTTTGTATATTTGTAAATAAATAATAAAAAATTATAATTAATGAAATAGAAATGAATTAATAAAATAACTAATAATAATTAATTAAAAAATAACTTAAATAGAAATAATATAATAAAAAGAAAATAATGACATAATTAATAAAATAATTTATAATAAAATAATTAATTAAAAATAAAAAATTACAATAGTTAATAAAATAGAGTTAAATTAATAACATAATTAATAAAATAATTACTAATAGAGTTAATTAAAAAAATAACTTAAATAAAAAGAAAATAATAACATAATTAATAAAATAATTAATAATAATTAATAAAATAAATAATTAAAAATTAAAAATTTTATTAGTTAATAAATTAAATAATAATAACTAAATAATTAATAGTTAATAAAGTTCTTATGAATTCCACAAAGTAACAATGGATAAGAGTTGGACTAAAATGACGAATAAAATAAATAGACAGTATGTAGATGGAGCGAATGAGTTTTCAGAAATGGCGAAATTATATGCTGACGATGAAGGGAAAGTATCATGTCTGTTCACCAAGTGTTTAAAGGCGAAGGGTCAACCAACTGACACAATATTTCATCACATTGTTTAGTTTGGTCTCGATAAGTCGTATGATGTTTGGGTAAATCATGGTGAAGTACTTCCGAGTTTTGAAAATATCGAAGTAATTCACGAAGTGGCGGAGAGTAGTGGCGAAGAAGATAATGACAACGCTGAACACTTATTGTATGATGCTTTTTTTGGTTCAGACGATGAAGGTGTTTATAATGCTGATGAAAGGGCCAATCGTAGTGCTCAAGAAGCTATTTGACGATATGGAGAAGCCATTATTTCAAGGATGTGAAGATTTTTCAGTTTTGAGCTTCTCGTTGAGGATGATGCATGTAAAGGTGGCATGTAAAATATCGTGCATAGCAATGGATATGATGCTGCAGTTGCTAAACGAAGCTTTTAAAATGACAAATTCGCTAAAGAATTATTATGAGGCAAAAAAAATATATGCGCTCGCTTGGTTTGGGGTACGAGTCAATCCATGCTTGTGAAAATGATTGCACACTATTTTAGAAAGAGAATGAAGATATGCAGATCTGTCTTGTTTGCAAAAGTAGTCGCTGGGTGGAAAAGATGACTTCAAAGGGGAAAAAGGTTCCGAAGAAGGTTTTACGTTATTTTTCCGTTACAAAAGATTGAAAAGACTTTACAGCTCGAGATATACTGCTAAAGAGATGAGATGACATCACATAAATAAATCGAAGAAGCATGGGGTTATGTCTGACTCGGTCTCATTTTGACGCAATGTTCCCTGACTTCGCATCCAACCCGGGAAAAGTTTGACTTGGGTCAGCAAGTGATAGTTTTAACCCATTTGGAACTATGAGCTTGTCTTACAGTATGTGGCCGGTGATGTTGATACCTTATAAAATCTTGCCGTGGAGGACTATGACGGCTTCGTTGTTTATGATCGCTTTGTTGATTCTGGGACCGGACTCGCCAGGAAGAGACATCGATGTGTATCTCCGTCTGTTGCTTGATGAATTGAAGATTCTATGGGAAACAGGAGTCGAGACATATGATTCTGTGTCCAAAGAAAAATTTAACATGTGTGCTGCACTTATGTGGACAGTGAACGACTTTCGTGCTTATGGGTATTTATCTAGTTGGAGTACAAGTGACTACAAAGCATGTCCTATCTGCAAGGAAGATACAACTTCTATTCGTTTGAGAGACAAGTTATCGTATATAGGTCATCAACGATTTTTACCACCTGATCATCCGTGGAGGAAGTCGCAAGATTTTAATGGTAAGTCGAAAAATAAGAGGGCTCCAATTGAATGCATCAGATAAGACTGCTTGAGGCAGTTGGAAAACGTTCCTTCAGTATTTGGAAAAAAGAGAAAACAGGAATTTGAACTGGACAGAGCGAAGCATTTTGTTTGAACTTCCTTATTGGGATAAGTTGTTGTTGCACCACAACATTGATGTCATGCATGTACAAAAAAAAAAAACTATGTAACAATCTGTTGGGAACAATATTAGACATCGCAGGAAAAATAAAAGACACCGATAAGGCAAGATTAGATTTAGAAGATATGAATATTCGACGGGAGCTTTACTTGATTGAATCCAATGATTGATGTTCAAAACCTCCAGCAGCATATGTGTTGAGTCGGACAGAGAAAAGAATATTTTGTCGTTTTCTTAAGTCCGTAAGGTTTCTGGACGGCTTCGTTTCAAATTTGAGTAGAAATGTTGTTGAAGAACAAGGAAAACTTTATGGTCATAAATCGCACGACTTTCATATATTGCTGCAGTGTGTACTCCCAATCGGCATTCGTCCTTTTCTGACAAAGGAAATACGAGATACATTGGTGGAATTGGCACAATTTTTTCAAAAAATCACTGCTCAAACATTAGAGGTTCAAGATTTGAAGGCTTAGAAGAAGGGGTTGTCTTGGTATTATGTAAATTGGAGCGCATATTTCCTCCGGCTTGTTTCACAACAATAGTTCATTTGTGTGTTCATCTTCCGTGCACCATAATGTTAGGAGGTCCAGTTCATTCTAGATGGATGTATCCTGTTGAGCGATACTTATGGCAATTAAAGAAATACGTCCGCAACAAGGCAAGACCAGAAGGCTTGATTGCAGAATGGTATATTGTCCAAGAGGCTATGACATTTTCATCTCAATACTTGCGTGGGATTCAATCTAAATTTTTAATGTGTACACGAGTTGATGACAAACATAAAAGAAATTTTGCTTTGGAAGTGTTTCGTCCGGTTGGTCGTCCGATTAGGTAGAATGATTATAATTACTTATCGAGAGATCTTTTGGACAAAGCAATGTAGTTTGTAGTCAACAATTGTTCAGAAGTTGAACCATACTTAGAGTAAGTAATCCAATTTTATGATTGTAGTTTCATTATTAACCTATTCCTAGTGCATAATTTAAGTGTTTTGTTTGTAGTGAATACAAACTTATTTTACAACACCAACCTTGTTCGTGCCAATTTCTAGCAAAACAGTTAATCGTTTTACACTTAATTTGCTCACTCAGATTTGGAGGAAATGAACTCTAGATCTGGTTTAATCAAGAAATAAATTCTCTCTTGGCTCTCTGTCTAAATCTAATCTTTGGATTTCTAAATAAGCAAAAAGTTCTAATTCTCTACTGGTGACCTATATTTATAGGCTTTAGTCTCTATAGTGGTCAAGTTTATTCTGAGAATGAACATCGGAGATTTCAGATTTGGATTTCCTATTTCACCCCTTCTTCTCCTGTGCTTGGCATGTGATTGTATTTATATTTAATATCTCAATCTATTATATTTACCTAAATGCCATTGGATGATTTTGGGGGCAAAACGAAGGTGTTTTAACCCTCAAAATCCTTACCAATATATAAGTGCCCCTTTTTCGCAGAAAGTTACGAAGAGTTTTAACTCTTCAATCGAAGTAACTTTTCGGGAAAAACAAAACTATTCTTTTGCAAACATTATACTGAAAGGTCTTACGACTATGTCTATGATACTTTTGTGTTGTTTTATATTTATCGATTCATTGAAAAATATATTTAGAGCTATTGCTTTGTATCCGCAAACCTGATTTTTGAGTTCCGCTTTGGATGGGTTTGTTCCGTTCCACTCTGGATGGGGTTGTTCCGCTCCGGATGGGTTGTTCCGCTCCGGATGGGTTTGTACTGCTCCGGATGGGTTTGTACCGCTCCGGATGGGTTTGCACCGCTCCGGATGGGTTTGCACCGCTCCGGATGGGTTTGTTCCGCTCTAAACAGATTTGCTCTTGGCTCATTTTCCCTCTTTTAGTTATTCCTTGATCCGCTTTTTGTCCTGCTAATACACATCTATTTCCAGTAATTACATTAATTTGCCACATTAATTTGCCAAGACAATATTTGTAAAGTATTTACATGCACCACTCAATGGTAAGATATTGAATTGATAAGTATTTGTAATATGTGTTTAAATTTACAAATATTGATGTAATTCTAGGCAACCAATAATAACTTTGTTCTGAATAATAATTTTATTTATCAATCATACCAATTTATGTGATCCGCTGTGATGCTTTCCTTTTTGTTCTGCACGGTTTCTTTATACTCCTCGTACTTCCCCATTAATAGGTTCTAGTACGGTCTTCATTGTTTCCTTCCCATTAATGGGTTCCACACTTTTTTATGTGCGCCGTTGTTGCCTTACCTGCACTGGGCTCTCGGGCGGCTTCTTCTGTTTTTTTGCTTGCCATACCCATTAATAGGGTTCCGCAAGATTGTTTTGCTTGCTATGCCCATTAATAGGGTTCCACAAGATTTTTCTTTGACCATTGCGCCCTACCCATTGATTGGGTTTTGGACTGTGGATTTGTGTTTGGCCTTCTATTGTTTCCGGCATAGTTTCGAGTCCTTCGCCGCTATTTCCTGGCACACAGAACAATTGTCATTTATTTAATGCTATTCTCCATGTAAAACAATCATGTAAGAATTTTTGTATATTTGTATAATATAAATATTATGCATCCCCCTTTAATCCTGGTTGTCTTAAATTACAAATGATCTGCAATTGTTTCTGCCTGTACAATAATTCTTCGCCAACTCAATATCAATCCTGATTCAGTAATCACATGTACTTATATTTTTACTATTAATGATGTAAAACCCTTTTGCTCTAGTGTCGTATTTATCCAATTTTATTCCAAAGGACGCATGCCAAGTTCAATTGAAAATTAATCTGTTTGTGATGGCTCTCTTCCCTTGGCCAAACCCCAAACCATAGTACCATTTTCTATTTCCTAGAGACACATATAAACAATGTAAATCATAAGCAGCATATTTTAAACTTACAGTGGATTGAATGCTTGCGGTCTATTAAATTTCCAATGCCACAACTTTCATTCTCACGTGGCCTAAATATCCTCAAAGTCTTGCAAGAAATTTTACCACAAATTTTCACATGGGTCTCAGTTTTTCCTCAACCCAGATGGAGATTTCAAGTTCAGTTCGCAATATCTCAGCCCCTTAGTCTTTTCTCCCAACTGTTTTGCTATTTCTATCATTTGTGTCACTCGTGCAACTGGCTGAGGAAACCGTAGTCCCGTGGGAGTTCTTCCGATTGGCAACGTGCCTCTTTATGACATTGACGTTAGCGTCGCCATGAATAGTGCATCGGTTCTGGGTTGTTTTTGGCGTCTTCAACTTTTACCATGCCACATTCGATGCCTCGTTGATCTTTGCCGGTGACATTGCTTCGTCGTTAACCACCTCCCTTGCTCTGATTTTCACGAGACATAAACAACAAACAAAAATGATTGGGGTGAAATGGAAGAATCATTTACAGTTGCCGTCATCATCAGTTTACTTCGCCGCTTCGTAGCTCCGCGATTCCGGAGTTTTGTCGCTTTGGAACGTCGCCAGGCTACTGTCTCGGTACGTCGCTGTTCTGGAAATCCCATTCCAGTTCCACTACTCGTCGTTCCGCATTCTTGTTTTAGAGCCTTGCCCCAGAACTCCGGCATTCCGAAATCTACTGTCTTCATTCTGCGATTTCGCTTTGGAGTTCCCATTGCTCCGTTCTGCAAATCTTCAATTTGAGCGCTCCGCAAGTCTTGTTCCACACTCATCGTGCTCAGGGGCTCCGTTCTGTGAGCCGAGCTTCATCATCTTCGTCTTGCTCCATTGTTTCTGAGTTCCCATTTCGGATCCGTTGTTCCTGATTGAGTTGTGCTGTACTGGAAGTCTGTTTTGGTGATTCACCGTTCTGAAGTTCCGCAAATCTTCGTTCTGCCGGCCTTTGACCCGTAAGTCTCCGTTCCGAAGTGAGCATTCTGCTAGTCTTCTTTCTGACGTTCTAGTTGCTTCGCTCCGCGAGTCTTCATTTCGCAATCCTCATTCAGCGTTCGTTGCTCCGGAGTTCTGCTGTTGCCTCCTTGCTTCTGACTCGGAGTAAGCGTAACCGAATCTTGGTTTTATTTCTAGCTTCTATAAGCATGAATGTTATGACTACAGTTTCCACGAGCGTGGCGACTTTGGACCGGTGCGAGTCGCAGGCAATTTTGCACGTCGACTTTAGATTCTTTTCTACAATCAGTATATACATACATTCCAACACGCATGTATTCTAATATTCCTATACACATATAATTATATATTTATCAATGCCTCTTCTCCTTTTTCTTACATTTATATGCTTACTAATTCCCATACATATACGCATATATTTGTATATTTCTGTTCCACGATATTTATAACTTTTGTTCAGAGTGCTCTAAATTAGTGTATTCAATGTGAATGAAAAATATAAAGAAAAGAAGAAGAGAATTTATAGACCAGAATGTGAATTTGAGATTTTTATTGATTTTTAATCTTATCTCATTAGATTGACTTGTCGTGATTGTTGTGAACTGGATCTGTTGTTGTGTTTGTTGTTCTGCTTGTTGGGAAATTCACGCATTTGATGAGATTTGAAATGTACTCGGATCTTCTTCCTCTTCCTCTTTTTCTTCCTGTTCTTCTTCTTGTTTTTCCAGATTTTTTTATGAAAAAATGCAGATTTGTTTCCCACAGATGGCGCCAAACTGTTCGTGCCAATTTCTAGCAAACTAGTTAATCGTACTCCACTTAATTGCTCACTCAAATTTGGAGAAAATGAACCCTAGATCTGATTTAAGCAAGAGTTTTCTCTCTAGAAATTCTCTCTAGGCTCTCTATCTAAATCTAATCTTTGGATTTCTAAATGAGCAAAAAATTATAATTCTCTACTGGTGACCTCTATTTATAGGCCGTAGTTTCTGTAGTGGTCAAGTTTATTCTGAGAATGAACATCGGAGATTTCAGATTCAGATTTTATATTTTACCCCTTCTTCTCCTGTGCTTGGCATGTGACTTTATTTATATTTAATATCTCAATCTATTATATTTACCTAAATGCAATTGGATGATTTTGGGGGTAAAACGACAGTATTTTAACCCTCAAAATCTTTACCCATACAAACCCATATCGTCGAATGTTGACCAACTACAGCAATCGTCATTTCCAACTTGGTTCGAGGAACGGGTAATAATAATACTTAAACATTTTATAACGCTTCACTTAATGTATATGCATATCTTATTTGAAATATTTAAGTGCAGATTGGTAAATTATACCATGACAATCCGTCAGAGGTATCTGATGAACTATTTGCACTATCTTGTGGTCTGAACACTCGTGCCAACTCTTATAGTGCATATTTTGTCAATAGTGTCAAGTTCCTAGTTAAGTCACGCGAAGATCGACGTCAAACCCAAAACTGTGGGGTCGTTAGTGTAGGAACACATTCTGGTATTGAATATGATTATTACGGATATTTGGAAGAGATTATTGAGTTAGTCGATATTAGACTATCGTGTTGTTCTATTTAAATGCAAATAATTTGATACGGATCGACGAAGAATACAATGTTGAAATGATTACTGACAACGATAGTGATGATAATAACACTACCACTGACTGTGATGTGGTGCAATCAGATGATGAGGAAGAATGAATGTGAAATGCTAACTCTTATATTATACTTCATAGGGAAGATTTTTAAATAAACCCTGTGTTTTGCAAAAATTCTTGTTTCGTCCCTGGGTTTTTAAAAATTACTAAATATTCCCTATGTTGGTTAAATTCTGTCTAAAATATACCTTGAGGTCGAATTTTGCGTTATTTGACCAAATTTACCCTCGACTTAAACGACATCGTTTGTTTTATTCGGGTATGGAATTGCAAAAAGAACTGTGTGAAGTTAGAACCAAACAACAGGGGTTAACTTTGAAGCGGGAAAGGCTCATGACAAAAGGAGCACGTAAACCCATTAGAGAGGCCGATGGAGAGAATTTGAGGACGGAGTCTGGTTGAAGGCGATTGTTGGAGTGAAATTTGAGAAAGGCCGACGAAC
Source organism: Boehmeria nivea var. tenacissima (assembly GCA_018132145.1). NCBI lineage: Eukaryota > Viridiplantae > Streptophyta > Magnoliopsida > Rosales > Urticaceae > Boehmeria > Boehmeria nivea. The sequence continues at coordinate 6,114,372 of CM030875.1, read as the reverse complement.
AGGGGTTATGGACGTATTTCTTGTTGCGAGAGGCGTTGGAGTTCGAGTTTGCTTGGTTGGAAAGGTGATACGTTTGGGTTCTTGGGTGAGGAACTTAGTCGTCGGAGAAAGGTGCGATTTTTTCCTTTTCTTTAGTTTATATTGCAGCTTCTTAGGGTTTAGGTAATGTATATATGTGGTGAGGAAAAATGATGTTCTTACAGTTCATCCCGTATGGGTATTTTAGGGGAAATTTTAGGGCTTTTTCTATTTTTTGATTAATAATGAAATTGGGTCATGTATTAGACAAATTTTAGGTAGATTAGCCGTAATCTTTGTTGTTGCAGCGATTAAAACCATTATTTCATATTGTAATTTAGTAGTCTTCATGAACAAAATTTTTAAAAACGTGAAATTTATTTTTTCCAGTAACATGGGTGTACATTCCATACAAGTACGGAATGAAGGACGTGTTTTTGATGTCTGGAAGATTGACGAGGACATTACCAATATTATGATGTTTTATGATGCGATCAAAGAGGATTTGAGTGATGAAGAACACCAATATACGCTTGATGTTACCGCTTACATCCGGGGAGCGGAGCATGTCGTGAAGGTAAATAATGATGATTCGTTGATGAAAATGTTTACCCTTAATACGAATCCAACAGATTTAATATTGTTGGAAGTGAAAATGGTGAAAATAGTTCCTTTGGCAGTAATGTCTAGTGTTAGCCGTGCTAATGTGGAGACCAAAAATATTGAGATTGATGATGAGGATGATATTGGCATCGATGATGAGGATGATATTGGCGTCGATGATGAGGATGATATTGTCGTCGATGAAGCTGCGGGCGTTAAATGTGATGAGGACGAGAACGTGGAGAGAGAAGACGCCGTGAGCATTGATGTTGGTATCGACGAGGAGGAAGAATTACAAGGAGATGAAGGTTGTGAAGCCGAGAATGTGGGGGATCAAGAGAATATTGAAAGTGAAGACGATGAGATTAGCGATCCGGAATGGAAATATGGCCGAGAGTACTCTGAAGAAGAGGATACAAGTGAGTCTATTGGTGATATGGTAATAAATAGTGATGATGCCGAGTGGAGTGATAGTGATATGGAAGGTAATGTACCTCAAAAACAGCGCAATCGAGATGATGGCACCATTGATCCTAATTCCAACCTTCCGGAAGCTCCTTCGCACATTGGTCCGGACGGGAAGATTAATCTTCAACTATGGCAAGTATTTGATGATTACAAGTCATTTGGTGATGTCCTCGTCGATTTTTGCGTTCAAGAAGGATTTGAGATAAAAAGAAGAAATTCGACCGTGGAAAAGTTACGGCTCATTGCAAGAGTGAAGGCTGCCCTTGGCGAATACATGCATCAAAGTCCCCTGACGGACTGTCTTTCATAATTAAGACATACAATGAGGAACATACTTGCCAACAAGTTAGACGTAACAGAAATGCAAGTCCTACGTGGATTGCAAGAAAACTTCTTCAAGTGCTCAAGTATGATCCTAATATGGCGATAGAGGCGATGAGAGGACAACTTCTTGATGCCTATGGGATAGAAGTCAATAACCAAACTCTTTGGAAGGCGAGGGCAAAGGCAAAAGAAATGCTTCACGGCAGCCACACAGAGAGTTTTAAAAGGCGAGAGCAGCACACTGGGCTAATGTACACAAGGCACGTCGTCTCACAAAGGTTTACAGGAAATTTACCACCTAAAGTCAAGAAAGCCATCCGTGATGCCACAAAAAGATCACGTGCTGCCATTGTTCGTCGATGTGGGGAATATGAGTTTCAAGTTGAACTGGACGAGTACAAGGGATGTGTTAGACTAGATGCCAAACACTGTGACTGTGAGATACGGCAACTAAGTGGTATACCATGCCACCATGCAATGGCTTGCATCAATACCGTGAGAGGTAACCCAGACGACTACTGCGATGCTTTTTTCTCAATACAATCATGGAGAAAATGCTACATTGGTGTAATCCACCCAATACCGAGTATGAATTTGTGGCCACAGTTTGAGCATCTTGATTTGGCACCGCCTGTTGCGCGACCTTTACCGGGAAGGCCAAAAAAACATAGACGCAGATCTCAAGGTGAGCCAAGACCTGTACCTCGTCCACAATCAAGCACAAAACGTTGTGGCATTTGTAACCAGTTCGGCCACAATCGTTTAAGTTGTTCACAAACAGCGGCTCCAAAACCACCATCAAGACCACGTGGTAGGCCTTTTAAAACTCCAAGGACGGAAGCAGCAGCTACGTCATCGTCTTCTTCACGTGGCCGTGGAAGAACTGGTACTCGTGGCAGGCGTCATGGAGGCGGCAGAGGCAGACGTGCTACTAGAGTGGTGAATACACAATCTACTGCTGTAAGGTTCCAAATCATTAACTAATGTGAAATGCATATATATGGTTGTTGATTCAATTAATGCACATTTTTGCAGCCACAAGAAGAAGTTGCAACTCAAAATCCAAAAGACATTTTCAGTACTACCCAAGACACAACATGCGGGCCTATAACTATTTTAACATAGGTATATGCATTCATGCTTACTAAGCTCAAACACCTAAGTTTAATAATGTTTAATTAACTAAAATGATGCGTTCAACATTTTTGTTTTGTAACATGAAATTCACTGTTTTGGAAGCATCGTATGGAATGCAATATGTAATGTAAATGATGTCTTGAATCTTTTGTTATGTAAATGATACCTTTTTGTTTTGTGGTCCACATGTGGGAACTTTTTATAATTTATAATGTAAATGAAGCCTTTTGTAATGTGGTCCACTTGTGGGAACCTTTTACTTTGTTATTAGCATCACTACTTTTGAACCTTGATGCATTGGATGGTATTATATAGATGATATTTTCAACATTTTGTCTTCCTTCAAATTGTATATCTCTGCTTGTAAAACCAATAATCTGTGCAAATTTGGTAGCCCCTACCAAACTTATTTATCTGCTTAAAAACTAATAAGGCAAACCAAAGCACATTTGTCTGATTCAAAAGCAAACCAATAATACATAGTCATAATGAAGGTTCTTACAAATTCCATCTATTTTAAATATAGAAATTACAAACTCAGAATACATCATAATCAAGGTTCTTACATCTTCAATAAAATACAAATAAACACAACAACCATAAAGCAAACAATCACATAAACTCCATTTAAATTTGCTTCCACCTTCGCTAATCTTTCCTTCATTTTCTAGTTTTCTGCAAGCCACTCACTGCCATTGTTAACCGTTGTTCTATCACCACTATTATCCACGCCCGTATTGCTTGAAGTTGCAACATTTCCACCGGAATCATCCTCCCACCAACTGAAATATTTGCATTTATCACATTTGTAAAACAACATATTCGGATGCTTCTCGGTAGTGCTTATTTGCAGCAATGCTTTTCTTCCACAGTGGCAATACCTATTCATGAATTTTGGCCTACTATCTTCATCATGATTGGAACAGCTAGAAGCCATTTCATCTACAACAGGGCAATATAAGTCACAGCAATATAAGACATAATACAAACTTTCTTCCAAAAAATATAAATCACCCAAACAGCCACAAATTTTTTTTTTTTCAGTTCAATACCCTAAGTCATAACCCTAAACAACAATCTAAGTCATAACCCTAAACAACATTTATTTTTTCAGTTCAAATGCCCAAAATTCGGCCACCAATAATTCGCTCAAATGCACAAAATTAAGAAAATTCGCCCACTAATCTTTCGCCCAAATGCACAAAATTAAGAAAATTCGCCAATTCGCCCACTAATCTTTCACCCAAATGCCCAAAATCAACAAAATTCGCCCCCCAATTTTTCGCCCAAATGCCCAAAAAATTCGAACCAAATGGAAAATAAAACATACAATACATACCTTCGAGTTGCTCCTCCACCAATTTTTCGCCCAATTCCAGCCAATCGAATCCTTCTTCGACTCACGTCACAGGCTCGTCCTCAGTTTTGCTTCGCACTCTTCACTATCGCCCTTTTTTTTTTCTTCCCTCTTTCTGTTTCTCCTTCTTTCGTAAGAACTACATGCTAGAAGGGAAAGACTTATATGGGTGTTTGGTCACACTATGCAACCACATTCTTATCCACGTTTTACAAGGGGTATTTCTGGAATATTATCATTTTTCGTACATTATTTTTCTTAAAATTCGACCTCAAGGTATATTTTAGACAGAATTTAACCAACATAGGGAATATTTAGTAATTTTTAAAAACCCAGGGACGAAACAAGAATTTTTGCAAAACACAGGGTTTATTTAAAAATTTTCCCTACTTCATATTACTATAAAAATTTTATATTCAATAATGTAATGTTTAATTTTGATATTTGGTTATAGATCGAGATATTTCTATTTTTGATTATCTGTATGGCCACCGCTGCTGCTGGAGGCGGATCTGGCTACAATCCTACACGCCGACCGTGGGTTCCGCCAGGATGCGGTGACTTATATTCATAAGCTATAGTGCAAAGACGACGCTGTGGCGTAGACTTACTCGAAAGGGTCCAGCTACGTTTGAGAGTAGTGGTACATACAAAAATCTTTTTTACAATGTGTATAAAAATTTGACAATTAACGTTTTAACAAATATATGTTAAAAAAACTTAACAAAGACTCCTAGAAGACGCAGACCAAATGTAAATCGTCAAGCTGTAGCCGAACTTGTTGGTAGTGCCCCGAGTTCACGCATCATACTTTAGCCAGACGAGCACACACTGAAGTTTGTTGGAGTATCAGTGGTGTGGTTCATAACTGAGTGCGGCATTGTCGTCCGGCGAGATTGTCCGATGAAGTACCATTTTTGGAAGGCTGTGCCGGCCGAAGTGAAGACGAGGATGATTCATCGGCTAGCTATAAGTACTATAAATTAGAATTAATTTATTTATTTATCTTTTATTACTAGAAATTAATCCTGCTTTTATTGACTTGGCAGACGAGATTTGCTATCTAGATGGACAATGTTAGGTTCATGCTGATCGTCAACACCCAATTACACGTCACCTGAATGTGCACAAGGAATGATCTGAAGAATCAGTGGGTAAATGAAGACGGACGGTAAGGACGATCCAGACAGGGCTCGAGAGAGGCCACCTACTAACGTTCGCAGCGTACAAGACTGGAACCACTTATGCTGTCACTGGGTTGCAGACCAAGCCAAGGTAATATAATTTAATATTATCTGTTATGGTCAGTTATAAAAAAATAAAACTAATGTCTTAATTTTGCAACTTTATGCATCGGCTATAAGGAAGAATCAAGCTAAACAGCTCGATCAAAATAGGTACGGAGCGAGATCCATAGTTGACCATAAATTCAGGATGGTAAGAAATTTTCAGTTTGCAAATCATTTGAAATATATTTGTTTGTAACTTGACGTTTTTTTTTTCAAATTGTAGATTACTCCCGAGTCACCAACGCCACCGAGCCCTATTGAGATGCATTACAAGCTACACTATAGGGGTGGCTGGCAGAACGATCACGCAAGAAAAGAATATGTAAGTCTGTTTTAGTTTGAAGTTACCATTTCCTAAGGTTATGCGACTTTAAAATACTAACTTCTCTAATCTTTTTTGTTGAAGGATTAGATTATTAGTCAGCATGATGAGCGTCTATCTCAAATTCCGCCTGAGACGCAACTCACCCAGGAGCAACGTTTTGACTTGGAGGCTGACGTTATTAGGAGCGTCCGCGGAAAAGAAAAGACAGTGAAGTCCAGCTGGATGGCGAGATTTGGGCTAGTCTCAAAGAAAAAGGATTGCGTGGCGTTGGCATTGGCGTTGGCACCATAACCTGGACTGTCATAGGCCGATATTCTTCGAGAGCAGCTCACCGAGATGAACCAACGACTTACTGCAATTGAACGAGAATTGAGGAAAACACGGCAGCAAGCAGTAGCCGAACGACGTGCAGAGGAGGAACGGTGACAGGCTAGTAACGGGAACTTTGACGAGTTGATGGAGTTTCTGCATAGCACGTTTCCTACCACCTTCAACATCGGGCGCACTACAGATGGCCCGAGCGGTAGTGCCACACGACGTCAGCCTCCTATGCCAGATGACATCCCAAACGCGAATTTATAGGAGGATTAGATATGTTTCAGACTTTTCTTTATGAGACCTTTTTACTTTAGTAGTTGACACTATTGTTTTTATTATATACACTATATAAATTATGTGTGTTTTGTTTTATGTATTTATATTAATTTTCTTATATTATACAGTTATTTATAAATATGCCATTTATATAAATTAATTTAGTATGAAAAGAAAATTAATTAAAAATAATTCATAAATAATATTAAATTTATATTTAAAAATAAAAATAAAAATAATTTCCGCGACTGAATGATCAGTTGCGGATAAGTTCGCGGTAAAATCGACTCCCGCCAAAAATATTTCCACGATTGACAATTCAGTTGTGGATGCTTATCTGCGAGTAAGCATCCGCGACTGAATTTTGATCGATTATTTTAATCGCGGAAGGGCATCTGCGACTGATTTTTCTCTTTCTGCGACTGAAACCCTTTTTCCTACTAGTGTGAGCTCATACCAGGCTTGGCGGCACTCGGACGACGGATCGAGGTGGCTTATGGAATATAGCGGCGCTGGTCTCACCAACTTGAGGCCGCGCTAGACGACAGCGAGGAGGCACGAGGCTATGGGACCTCGAGCAGAGGGCGTCAACGTGAGGTGGCCGGAGCACGATGGAGCTCAAGTCACCTGAGCTAGCACGCGGGAGGCGTAGTGTGGGCCAGCGTAGCGCGCTTTGACTCGGGGATGCGCGGAGGAGGAGTAGGGCTGGCCGTACGCGCATCGGAGCTAGGCCACTATGCTGGTCGAGTCTCGCCGAGGTCGGAGGGGCTGGGCGACACGGCAAGGACCGGCAAGGGGGGAGGCGCGCGGTGTTACGTAGGGTCGAGCTCGCTCGACAAGGGTCAGCAAGCAAAGCGGCGCTCGCGCGATGGAGGCGAGCGAGCTCAATGGCGGAGCGGTAGTACTCGACGAGGCTGAGCGGGGTTGGGCTCGCGTAGACCGGGGCAGGGTGCGCCGAGAAGGGCGAGTGAGGCGGGATCCTCGTGCGGTTCCTAAGGTGAGGCAGCGCTGGGCGAAGGCGGCACGCGTGGAGGCTGGGCAGCGGCGACTCGTTGCCGGCGGGAGTGAGAGAAAAGAGAGAGGGAGGGGCTCGGTAGAGGGAGAGAGAGAAAGAGAGATTGAGTAAAAGTTTTACCTTTTTTTTGTGTTGAGGATAGTGACGGCGTGAAAGGGGAGGGAGAAAGAAAATAAGAACAAAACCCTAATGGATTATAAGATATAAAATATTAGTTTATTTAGCTAACACTTAGCAAAATAATTGGTATATTCTCATAATTCATGAAAATACACTAATTCGCTCAACTAGTGAAGTTAAGAATTTTTATATCAATTTCAAGTTGAAATTGATTTCATATCATGTTTTAAAATTCCAAAAATGTCAAAAATAATATTAACGCACCAATATTCTTACTTGGTTGGAGTTGGCCAGATTTGACGAAACGAGTCAATTTTTCTCGAAATTAACATAGCCAAGATAATAGGAACCAAAATAATATAACAAGTCGTTTTGCCTCAAAACTATAGATTTACTAGTTGTAATAGTGGTCTCAGTTCAAACTATTACACAATGATAATCTATGTCCCATGTGTATTGCACTTTTAATTCGTGCCCCAAAATTTACACAACAAACATAAAGTGAAAAGAAAAGGAGCACACCACTTGGGGTATAGATTATTAAGTAGCATCAAGAATCACTTTATTTTGAAATTCTTCATTTAATTTAATTGTTTTTAGGTCTAATTTAATTATTTTTAGGGTTTAAGTTTGAATTTAATTGTTTTAATGAGTAAAGAACACAAGGGTAATATTTTGAGGGTAAAAACTGGGCAAAATACGGACAATAATAATAATAATTTTTTTAATGAAAATTTCGGGAAAAATCCGGATAATACCCGATTTTTACTTGGAAATTTCTTCCGAGTAAAGGGACAGGGAATTACCCGTCCCCGTTTGTACACACTTAAGTGGATATAATATATTTTATGTATTTATAAGATTGAATACTTCCATTTGACGCACCGGATAAGATTGGATTGGATATGACTTGTTTTATTGGATTAAATTTGATAAGATTTAATTGGATTATATTTAGTATTATGATGTGTTTGGTAAAGTATTGGATTAGATTATAATTATATTTCAAAAAATTTCTTATAAATAGTAAGTACATTTAAAAATATTATACATTTATTATTTATTATTTTTTTATTTAAATTTAATATTAGAACAAATTAAAAATTATTTTTTTAATGTGAGACCCACCATATTATATCATGGGATAAGTTATCCCATCATTTTCTATGGGATTACTTATCCCATGAACATGAAATAAAAATAGTGGACCCAGATTAATTAATCCTATCATAAAAATACATCAAATAAAGGATTAGACTAAGTCTAATCCAATTCAATCCTGCTCTAATCCCTTCCCAAAACACACATACTTAACCCCTTTAATAATATGATCTATGCTGTGTCTTTGTGTCAATTTGACACGTTTTAACTTGATAAGAGAGTTAAAGTTCACGAGAAACTTAGCTTGTGTTTGGGCAAACCGTTTTGGCCATCCCATTTCATTTCTCGGGATGGCAAAAATTGGTTGAAAATTATTTGGAAAATAGTTAGAAAAATGAGTATAATGATTTGATTTTGCAAATTTTGAGGTGGTGTAAATGATTGAGATTTAAAGATATTGTATAGAGATTGAAAAGTTGAAAAAAATAGTTAAAAAAATTAGAATAAAATAAAATAATTTGTAGGATTAAAAAGTTAAAAAAATAAAATAGAATGAAATTAGATGTGCTAGTTTGGATTAGAGCCGGCAAAACGGTTACCGGAACCGTGACCAGAACCGTTTTTCACGGTTTCCGGTAAACGGTTCCGGTCTTACCGTTACCGAAGTTTAGCGGTAACGGTTAACCGTTACCGTTAAACTTCGGTAACGGTCTTACCGTTACCGGAAACCGTTTTCCGTTTATTTTTTTTTTCGTGTGCGCGCGCGATCGATCGGCATTATCGGGCGGTCGATCGCCCGCGCATTCGCGATCGGTCGGTTGGAAGCGGCGATCGACCGGCTGTGACTCGGCTGGCGTTCGTTCTTCCGCTGGCGATCGATCGGCTAGTAAAGGCGACCGACCGGCGTAACCTCTGCCCAAAGTCGTCCCTTGAGCGATCGATCGGCAAGAACACGCGATCGATCGGCTGTGTCTCGGGGAAGCGTAGTCGCGTTGGTTCTTACGCTGGCGATCGATCGGCTTGTAGCGGCGATCGACCGGCTTGTAGCGGCGATCGATCGGCTTGTAGCGGCGATCGACCGGTGCTACCTCTGCCCAAACTATTTCCCAATTTTTGTTTTATTCTTTTTTGGTCTAAAAATTATTTTCAATTGTATTAAAAAACATGAAATGAAAATTAATAAATGAAATGAAATTGAATAAAATAAAATAATTTATAGTAAATGAACATTATTACAAAATAAAGTAGAGTAATTGAACACTTTCTATTCTGCAGGGGGGTCGTTTACATATAAGTTATCAAAATAGTCGGCAAGTTCAGGTGTGTTGCCGACATTTTGTTGTAGCCGTCGAGCGGCTTGATCCCAATCCTTCGTTAACGTTGTCATCTCCACCATATCAGACTTAAGTGACATCCGTCTGTCATCGAGAATACGGCCGCAGGAGCTAAAGGCGGACTCCGACGACACAGTAGACACGGGGACTGCTAGGATGTCCCGGGCAAACCTCGCGAGAATTGGGAACGATGACTCGTGTGATTTCCACCACTGTAGAATGTCGAAATCCTGTTCCGTCATATTTACCCAAGATATGGCGAGGTAGCGACGAACTTCAGCATTTTGTGACAATGGAGATGAAGACGACGAACAACTCGCTTGCTGTGCGTTCCTTCTAGCCTGGACTCTAGATATTGAGCACTTCATTGGCGAAGGATGTGGGGCTGGTATGGCATCTGGCGGTTGCGTTTCTCCTCCTCTAAACTCGTCCTCGTACGTCTTGTAAAATGCTAAGAACTTTTCCGTCGCGTCGTTGCATATTCTATCTGCTGTTCCTTCTGGCTGCTTCATGTTTTCCTCTATTACTTGAAGGACTTCCAAATAATTGTCCACCCTCCAACGCGGGTCTAAAATTAGACCAAAGCTATAGAGGTATGGGATGTTCTCCCAATACTTCTTATACATTGCTTCCATTCTTCTCACAGCGAGCTGCAACAAAGGAATTTCTCTGTTAGCCGAGAAAGATTCAGTAAACTCTAATAGTGAATGTAAAGCGATGTTACTTGTAGGAGTGTAAACAGCAGATAGGTTAACGGTATGATTATAAAAAGTTTTAAGGAAAGAATGAAAAATTGAGCAAACAGTCCAGTCGTCCTCCGTCAGGCTTTCTGCGCCAAGCTCGTTATGTATCCACGCAGTGAACACATGTTTGTAAGGAAGAACACTCTCGATCATCAAGTACGTTGAATTCCACCGCGTTGGAACATCCAATGAGAATGTCCGCTGCGGTAGACAGTTGTGCCTGCAATAACGTCTAAAAGATGCAATACGGACGTTAGAAGATTTCAAATACGAAATTGCATATCGAAGTCGATGGATTTGGTCCTCTATCTCCTTAAGGCCGGCTTTAACTATCAAGTTAATGATGTGGCATGCACATCTTTGATGCAACAACGAGTCATGGTGTCCGCTAACTAACGGACGCAATATCTCAATGGCTCTATCGTTTGCCGATGCGTTGTCCAAAGTGAATGCTATGACACGGTTCTGTAAAGTATAATCCTCTAACACGTTAACTATACGCTGTGCAATGTTAACTCCTGTGTGTCTAACATCAAGTAAACGAAAACCTATAATGCGTTTGTTTAAAACCCAATCGTTATCTAAGTAATGAATCACTACACTAATGTAATCTTCCCTAGCTCTACCTGACCAAACATCTAAAGTAAATGCAACGTTAAATGTTCCATTCTCTAATTCTTTAAGTAGAGCAGCCCGTCTCTTTCTGTAATATTTTTCTAAATCACTCCTAATTATATTCCTACTGACGGGTTGATAATTTGGAACTATACTCCTAACATATTCAATGTGGGAGGGATGTTCTCCTAAACTAAGTGGCATGTCCGCACCGATTATGTATTTAACTAATGCTTCCCTATGTGCTTGGGGGTCGAAACAACTTACCTGGGAGGAAGGCCCAGCGTGTGCTGGGATGCCGGCAGCTCCCGTTCCTACGGCCACCGATGCCGCCGCTGCTAGACGATCATGTTCGGCTTGGCACTTTCTATGGTGATTTTTGAGTGCCGTTGTGCCCGTCGTGGAGTTCGCGTTGAATCTCCTTCGGCATAATTTACACCACGCCCACCGAATTTGTCTGCCATCCGCTGCACATTCGTAAGCATGATCAAAATTTTGCCACACCTCCGAGCGTAGCTTCTTCCTCCGAGGGGGCACCGATGACGAAGGGTTCGCCGTTGCCGCCGGCAGTTCGTCCTCCTCCTCCTCCTCCACCTCCTCCTCCGCCGGACGCTGTGAATCGTCTATGTGCGGGACCGGCTCTTCATGTAAATGAGAAAGATGAGCGGGAGGAGGAGGAGGAGGACCAACAGGAAAATCATAACTGTAATCGCCACCAATCATGCTTGAACTTCCACCGTACGGTTGCTCGAGTAACGCTTGCAAATGCGCCATATTCGGTGATGCGTTCAAATCCACTTCATCTCCCGGGTCTGTGAAGTCGGGAAATTCGGATTCCCGCATCCAACGCCGGCGAGGACGAGAAGTTGGAGTGCGCTCGTGAGCCATTGTTTCTAATATTGTGTAAATAAATAATTAATAAATTTCTAACTTTATAAATTAAAATATTATAAATTTATATATAATATTTCGGAATTTTTGAGAATTTGTTGGGATTTTTTGGGATTTTACAAAGGATTAGAATAAGAAGAAGAAGAAGAATAAGAGGATTAGAAGTTGTAGATTTTGAAATTTAAGGGGGGGGGGGGGGGGGGGGGGGGGGGTGTTTTATAGGAGAGTGGGAAGGGGAGGGAGGGAGATGGGCGGAGAGGAGGGGGAGGCCATTTGGCCTCCAACGGTCATAAGACCGTTTACATTTTTTTTTTCCAAACGGTCAAAAAGACCGTTGGAAGCTGGGTTCATTGAGTCCGTTGGATTGAAATCCAACGGCTCTCGGTTTTAAAAAAAAAAAAAAAGGAAAATTCAAAACGGATTCCGGTCCGGTTAACGGTTACCGTAAACGGTTAACGGATATCCGTTACCGTTTGATTCCGGTAACGGATAACCGTTAACCGTTTCATTCCGGTAACGGTTAACCGTTACCGGAATTAACGGTAACGGTAACGGATTATCCGTTTACCGTTACCGGTTTGCCAGGATGAGTTTGGATGAGTCGCCCAAATACAATTAATTTATTTAATAAAAATAAAGATGCCTAATTTATATGATTGGTATCTGCATCGTGATTATGATTTGACCGTGAGATTGATTAACTGTGCTTTTTTTTTTTCCTGCCATCTCTAGTCACTAATCACATGTCTCTGTGCCTTGCCTTTTTCGTTTTTTTTTTGGAAAGCGTGTCTTGCTTTTGACGCTACAATTATTTGTGTGTGATATTGAGACGTGAGACCGCTAAGATCATGGTGCTCTAAAATAAAGCAAAAACGCTAATTTGGAGGAAAATCAAGCTCCATCAATGCTCTATTTTAGCTCTATTTTAGAGCAAATGAATAGTTTTTTTTTTAGTGCAAATGAATAGTAGATAGAGTAATGACTATATAATTTATCTAATTATTTTTTTCTCATGATATAAAAAATTATATTTTAATATGTTAGTATTTTATTTTAATGTGTGGTTAAATATTATTATATAATTTATAATATATTTTAGTGTTAATTTACATTGTAAATAAATGTATTGATATTTAGCATAAATTTAAAATATTTTGATGATTACTAGTTGAGATATAGAGTATATTTTGATAATTCAAAATATTAAACTTGAAGTTTGAAATTGATTAGAACATAAATCCTTTAAAACTTCAAAATTAAAATCTACATAAAAAATTAAAACTTAGAAAATTAAAACTCACATCAAAACAATTAAAATCACATAACGTAAACCATTACTAGAAAACACATTAAATAGCCAAATAAAAGATAAAACGAAAGAAACATTTTTAATAATCTGGCAAATTTAGAATATTTATAGCCGAATTAATTTAAATAGACTAATTAATTTTTATGTGGTATGGTGGTTGTAGTTTTTTTAAGGAATTATTGTCGATGCAGTTTTTTTTTTATGTTATTGTGTTGAATTATGAATATAATGAATATCACTAATAATTTAATATCATTATTTATATTTAATTAGCTTCATTAACTTGCAATAAACAATATTAATTATTTTTATTATAATTTATTTCTATTGTATTATGAAATTAGTTTTTTAAGAATATAAATTGATTATTATAATAAAAAAAGAATATGAAAAGAAAATATTCTTTTTAAAGTAAAATTTAAAATAATAAATAGAGATTAATGATAAATTTAGTGTAAAATTTACTTTAAAATAGAGTAAAATTGTTCTATTTTAGAGCAAACTAATGTGGATGCTCTAAGGACTCTTGAACAAACCCGGACAATGTTTTGACACGATGTGACTTTGTGCGTGACACAAATATAATACACTGACACATAGTAATCTATAGCTGAAAAAAAAAAAAAAGCTATTAATTCAATCGCGTGGACAGATTTATCATTTCAAACTTTTGGCAATTTTATTTCTTTGCAGGGTTAGGACAGTTCTCTAGAAGTTAGAGACAATCAGACACGTAGTTAATCGAAGACGAGTAAGCCTTGGCATGGTAAGGACACGTACATGGAAATGGATCACTACGAAAACTCCGAAGTCCGAACACAAACCGCCTTAGTATTCTTCTAATCACTTATAAATGTATATATATATACAAACTGGTGGGTCATTATATCAACATACCACATTAATTTCTTCTCAACCAACGAAAGAAAAAAAAAATAATAATAAGTATGGCTCTGAGTCTGTTCGGCAGACGGCGAAGCAACGCCTTCGACCCCTTCTCGCTCGACGTGTGGGACCCGTTCGAGGGGTCTCCGTTCGCGGCCCCGTCAGCGGCCGGCGAGAGGGAAGCAAGGGCGATGGCGGAAACTCGCATCGACTGGAGGGAGACGCCGGAGGCGCACATACTGAAAGCCGACCTGCCGGGGCTGCGGAAGGAGGAGGTGAAGGTGGAGGTGGAGGACGCGCGCGTGCTGCAGATCAGCGGCGAGCGCGCCCGCGAGCATGAGGAGAGGGAAGGCGACAAGTGGCACCGCGTCGAGCGCTCCGTCGGCAAGTTCGTCCGCCGCTTCCGCCTCCCGGAGAACGCCAAGACGGAGCAAGTCAGGGCCACCATGGAGAATGGAGTTCTCACGGTGGTTGTGCCCAAGGAAGAGGAGAAGCAGCCTCAGATCAAGTCTATTGAGATTTCTGGCTAGGTTTCGTGTTTTGATTTATTACAAACAGAGACACAAGTAAATCTAGAAAGCCGATGATCAGAGAAGTACATATATGATGTGTGTGTGTATATTTTAGTTTCTTTTCGTTTCTGTTGTCTTCTTGTTGTTGGTCCCTACTTGTTGTTTGCAGACATTATAAATGTCGGATGGTGACCGATGTGTTGTTTTCCTTTTTTTTTTTTTTTTTAAACTATGTTTATATGGACCTCAATATTATATATATATATATATAATATATATGTGTATATATACATATATATATATATATATACAGTATATGTATCTTATGCTGTAAATGATTGTGGGAGAATATTAAATCTAGCAGCTTTTCGTATTACTTTCTGCCCTTATTTTAAGGGTTTTAGGGTTAGTTTGAATAGTAATTTGAATTCGAAAATTACAATTCATATACTAGTTCCTTATCATAATTAATAAAATTTTTAATTCAAATTTAAAATATTAGATTCATATAAATGTCGGATGGGCGACTCCAACTTATTAAGTCAGTCGGTCAAGCCATCTCAATTTATGCAATGCATAGCTCTTCCCAAAACTATTGCCAAAGCGATTGATGGTAAACTCAGAAAATTCTGGTAGGGTCAATCGAATGAAGGAGCTAACCAACTGTGTTTAAAAAGTTGGCAATCTATTTGCCTCCCCAAAGATCTGGGTGGTTTGGGGCTACGTTTGTCCTCTGAAGTTAACACTGCTCTTTTGGTTAAATACTGCTCTTTTGGTTAAATGGGGATGGGATTTGCTTAATAGAAAGGACTCTTTGTGCTGCAATGTCCTTAGAAAAAAGTATCTTAGAGGACTGAACTTCTAATTTGGAAGGGTATTTTGGGAGTTCAGAATTTTTTAAAGAGCAATGTGTACCTCAGACTAGGTGATGGGAAGAATATCAACATTTGGAGAGACCCGTGGGTTCCTTGGATAAAAAGTTTCTTTCCAACTCTTGTTGGGGAACCGAGACAAGGATTTCTCAGAGTCTGATTTTATCCAGGAAGGTCGTTGGGATGTGGCGAAATTAAAGCAAAGTTTCACTGCTGTTGATGTATCTTGTATCATCAAATTACAAATTCCAAGATTGGGGGACAGCACAGATTCGTGGGAGTGGTGTGGGGCGAAATTAAAGAGTTTTTCAACCAAGAAAGCTTATAAAAGTCTAGTTAGGACCAAGGAACAACTTGGTAACAGAAAAGATGGCCAGCTTTGGAAAAAACTCTGGTCCTCAAAAATTCACCAACGCCATAAAATTCTTTGGTGGCGAGCTCTATCAAATTGTATCCCCACGAAAGAAATTCTTGCCCGGTGTTTTAATCTTGAGAATGTCAAATGTGGGCTCTGTGCTGAGGAGGTGGATGAAACAACCTGTCATACTTTCTTTACCTGAGAGTTTGCAAAGAATATCTGGAGCTTATCTTCGCTGGGTTCAACAGTGCTGAATGCATCTTGCAGGACAATGGAAGAATGGTTCTTTCTCCTCTTTGAAGGTGCAGGTGTTCCGGATAATTGGGGTGAGGAATTTCTACTGGGCTCTATCATTATGTAAAATATTTGGAAAGTTCGCAATGAAGTACTACATGGCACACCGACAAGACCAGCTTCATCGGTGTTTGAGGTTGTGGTAAGAGTTTTTGAAGATTATAAGGAATGTCTCCTACCAGTCATTTCTTCCTTGAACTGGAATAGGAATTGGGACCCTCCTTATGAGGGATGGGTGAAGATTAATGTGGCGGCCTGCATAGTTGGAGATAGTGCCAGAGTAGTGGCCATTGCAAGGAATCACCAAGGTAAAATTCTCAACTGCGTCGTATCTGGTATCCCCTTGAATACCCAATCAATTATGGATGCTCAAAGCATGCTAACTGGTTTTCATTTAGCGGTTCAACTTAAGCTCAACTACTATATTGTTGAATGTGGTAATAGTGTGTTAGTTCAGAACTTTTGTTTAACCCCTGACCTCTGGGATAGAGAATTAAGCCCATATTTTGATTTGATGTATCGAGTTGCCAGTGCAATTCCAACATGGGTTACAGTGTGGGGTGGGGAGGATTTCAGCAGGATAGCTTTTGAGTTAGCTGGGTGGGTTTGTATTTCTTTTGATGAGGAAGAGTAGGTGGCATGTACCACTCGTCCTGTAGTTAGCTTTGTTTGTTTGTCTTTTGCTCCTTTTTAATGGACTTCTTTGCACCAAAAAAAAAAAAAATTTCAAGTACATTTTTTTAGGATGAGATCGTACATAAAAATTTATTATAATTGCTTAAGATTTTGAATTTAAATTTGCGGTTTTTTAGAACGGTTTTTAGATTTTTTTTCGCATTTTGGTGAAAAGAAAGCATTTCTTCTACGGGTAAAAGTACAAATGTTTTTAAAAAATTGGACCTAAATTGTAATACAGTAAAAGTAAGGGTTAAAAAATAAATAAATAAAGTTTTCTGAACGATTTTTAGTCTATGGAAAAAAAAATTATTCTCCACCATAACCTCGTCCTTTTTATTTTATTATTGTATAAAATTATTAGTGCATGATATCGTTTTATTTTAAGTAATAAAGTAATAGTGTAAAGCATTTTTTACGTGGATTTATACATTAATTATTATATTGTTTTAATCTTAATTCTAGTTTAAAATACAATGAAAAAGAATCAAAACTAATTAACTAAAGTAAGAAACAATTATAGGATGTGAAAGAAAGTGATAAAACTAGAGATATAAAACAATTTAAAAGAATTTAGGGTTTCAATTTGACTTGGGTTAATTACTAATAATTGTGAATTTAATTCAATAATATTCTATTTTTACGTACGATGATGGTGAATTCATCAATTTATAGGTCAATCTCTCGAGTATCGATTAGTTAATGTTAATATCGTATTTTTTTTATTTCTCGATCTTAAATATTAATAAAATAAAACTATTATGATCGAGAATTTAAAATATCGCACAAATATATTAGCTATTTTTAGTTTAATATTCTTCTTGATTAATTATATTAGAGCATGTTTTAGGTGGTATTTGATTGGAGGGAATGGGCTGTAAAGGAAAGTTTATTCCTTTGCATTAATTCCTTTACAATGTTTAGTGGATAAAATAAAATAGGAATGACTTTTACATTGTAAAGCTCATTCACCCATTTTGGTGTAATCTTGATTACGTCCCACCTACCAAGGAAACACCATTCTTTTATAAATTTATCAAAAAATCCATCTCTCTCCCTATTTCCTCCTCATTCACGTTCTGTCATCTTCCTCCTCCACCTCTGCCCTTCGCCCCCCGCCTCCGGCTCCGCCCTCTGGTCTCCGTCCTCCGCCCTCCGCCCTCTGGTCTCCGTCCTCTGCCCTCCACCCCTGCCCTTGCCTCCGCCCTCCACCTCCCCCCACCGGTCTCCGTCCTCCGTCCTCCACCCCTGCCAGCAAGTCAGGGCCACCATGGAGAATGGAGTTCTCACGGTGGTTGTGCCCAAGGAAGAGGAGAAGCAGCCTCAGATCAAGTCTATTGAGATTTCTGGCTAGTTTTTGTGTTTTGATTTGTTACAAACGGACACAAGTAAATCTAGAAGGCTGATCAGAAAACTACATATATGGTGTGTGTGTGAGTGTGTATTTTAGTTTTGTTTCGTTTCGGTTGTCTTCTTGTTGTTGGTCCCTAGTTGTTGTCCGCATACATTATAAAAGTCGGATGGTGCCGGATGTTTTGTTTTCTATTATTATTATTATTTTTTTAACTATGTTTATATGAACCTCAATATTATATTATATTGTATATAATATTGAGGTTTGTGCTTATATTATGTATATATATGTATGTATCTTATGTTACAAATGATTGTGCGAGAATATTAATCCGTGGTTGGATAGTTTATTTTGAGCATTCTATTTCATTCTTAGAATGGAAAAAAAAAATAATTTGAAAAATGATTTGGAATGGTTTGAAAATAATTTAGAAAAATAATATATAATGGTTTGATTTTGCGAATGTTGAGGTGATATAAATAGTTGAGATTTAAAGTTATTATATAGGAATTTGAAAAGTTAAAAAAATGATTGAAAAAAATGGGATGAACTAAGATGGATTGTCGGATGAAAGTTGAAAAAAATAATAAAAAAAGAAATAAAATAGAATGGATAAAATAAAGTAAACAAACAAGGGTAAATCTATCAGCTTTTCGTATTACTTTCTGCCCTTATTTTAAGGTTAGGGACGGTGGTTTGGATAGTAACGAGGATAAAGCCCGCGTCTTGTTGCGGTTTTTTAAAATTATCCCTTCGATATTTGCTTTTGTCTCCATTCTTTAGATATCAACTAAAATAATTAAAGTAAAAAAAAATAAATGCAAAAAAAATTAGAAAATTTCAAACTAAACAATAATGTGTATATTAGTTTAAATTAAATTAAAAATATACAACAAATAGAAAATAAAGCAATAGTGCATAAGCCTATTGTTCTTGATTTCTGTAAAAAAAAAAAAAAAGTAATAGAAATTTCGTAAGACAGCAATTAGTGAATAAACATTCATAAATACAAATAATAAATAAACAATCATTAATAACAACCAACAGACAGTGTTGGGCTTTAATCAGTTAGCATATATGAAGCTATTGACGAGGCAGAATTTCTTTTAGCGGCAACTTTCTTTTTTTTTTTTTTTTTTTTTTTGGAATTTTAGAGGTAACTTTAAATGCTAGCATATTTACTCTGTTAAGGGTTTTGGTAAATAGCTTCCATCGAATTCAAGGGCCATAAGAATAGAAAAAAAAAAAAAAAAAAAAAAGAAAAATTGTGGCAGCGGCGCAGAAAGGAAGCAGTCGGCATACTAAAACGTCCCCAATTAACGAAATCACATATGTGTACAAACAAAGGGTATTTGTGAAAAAATGATATAGGCAATTAAAAGGACCAAAAAAACCAAAACAATCCAAAAGACTTAAAATACCTTGGACATGGCATTTTTGTAAACCCATTTGTTACAGCGATATTGGACTCCAAATTAGTATATTAGAATAATTTGAATCCGAAAATTACAATTCATATACTAGTTGCTTATTATAATTACTAATATGTTTAAGGGTTAGATAGGTAAATTGTTATTTTGGATTCATCGTTTTAAAAAATTTAAAAACTAACCATAACACATGAAAGAAATTTTTAACAACAACAAAATTACACATAAAAATTGTTGTAAAGAATTTTCGTTCGCATGTAAGAAATTTCTGAAAAGTTTAGTTTTTAAATTTTTTGAAACTATGATTATTTTCTTAAAATTTTATAATTTTTTAATTCAAATTTAAATTATTGGATTCATATAATTTTGTTATAGTAAAAAGTTTTTTATTTTTAATACAATTTTTATTTATTATTGTGTAAAATTATTAGTGTATGATATCATTTTAAGTAATAAAGTGATGTGTAAAGTGTTATTTTTCCGAAGATTTATACATTGATTATTAAATTATTTTATTCTTATTTCTAGTTTACAATACAATAAAAAAAATTGTTGATGCATAATTTCGCACCAATAGAGAATATTAGAGTTGTATTTTTAGAGTATTATTGAACGTGCCTCTCTTTCGTAATCGTCGGCTATTTATAGCTTTACAATATTGTACCAAAAAGGAAATACTCAATAAAGCACTTTAAATTTATTTATGACCATTTAGCAAGGCATGAGCGACGTGAGCGTGCGAGGGGCGAGCAGTAGCCCGCAGAGCGTCGTACAGATGCGTACGAGGGACGGGAAGCACTGAGTGTACGCGTGTGAGGGGCGGACAGCAGCATCGGGCGGCTGGCTGCCGCCCACATGGCGTTTGGCGGATGTGCATGCGCAGGGCAGGCGGTAGCGATGGGCATGCGCGTGCGATGGGCGGTCGGCAACATTGGGCGGCAGGTTACCGCCCACATGGTGCCGGGCGACAGGATGCCACCCACTTGGGCACTGGGCGTGGGGCAGCCACCCACAGCGGTGTCGGATGGTCGTTGGGTGTCTGGGATGGCGTTGTCTCTCTTCTCATTTGGGCTTTCCACCGGCTCAGCCCATCGTCAATTCATAATCTCAAAGACGCTCGGGCCTTGAGCCTCGGGTTGAATTATGGCCCAACAAGAATAAAAACTAATTAACTAAAGTAAGAAACATTTATAGGATGTGAAAAAATGATAAAAATAGAGATATAAAACAATCTAAAAGAATTTAGAGTTTCAATTTTACTTGAATTAATTACTAATATTTGTTAGTTTAATTCAATAACATTTTATTTTTACGTTGAATTCGTTGATTTGTGGTTCAATCTCTCGAACATCGATTAGCTTAATGTTAATATCAAATTATTTTTATCTCTCGATATTAAATATTAAAAAAAAAAGACTATTATGATTGGGAATTTAAAATATCACACAATTGCATTAGCTATCTTTAGTTTAATATCTTTCTTATATTAATTTAATTAGAACACGTTTCAATTATTATCTCTTGATCTCTAATTAAAAAATCAATCAATTATTTTAATTTGATCAAATCATGCAAGCATTATGAACAAATTATCATATAATAGAATAAACAAACGAACTGAGAGAAGACCATCGAAATCGTTGAGCTGCGAGGCCCAAAAACGGACTAATAGCTCGGCCGAAAAGGAGAGCCAATCATTGATCTGGTTATGGCGTTCCATCCATTGGAACCAAAAGCATGCCTTGGCATCGAAATAAAAGCTCATAATAAGCTTGAGGTGTTGATATTCATGAATATGTTGATTATAAAATAATTTATTGATTTTCGAAATCTACTCAGTCGGGTAACTACTGTTGAATCAAGGAACCTCAAGGCAAAGGCCGCAAAGAGGATAGGTCATCGGGGACGTCGGAACGATGTCGGGTTCGGGTAGATCTAGTGGTTTCAGTTAGGACTCGAGTCAATCGAGGATCTTCAATTTTGTCACGGGTATTGGTAGCCACAGTAGAGGGGAATGAGTTGCAACAAATGATAAGGGAAATTCAGTAGAAGAGATGAGAAGAGCAAGGACATTCAACAACAATAGCCCAAAAGATGCTTATGACGGAGATATGTTTGTTATTAATAATCTCGTTCTACAAGCATTTTCTATCTTGCATTCAGTATAAACGACAATAGCTAATTAAATGACACTACAAGGATAACTAAATGCCAAGTAAGTTTTAGAAGGAGTCTATGAATTACTCAGAATTCATATCAATTATCATATGATCATCGATTGACATAGATCAGAATCTTTGTAATGACATTTAAATGAAGTTTCCGTGATCAGGTCGGTCCAAGTCTTATATAAGCAACATTATATAAAATATCTCCATTCAAGTGTCTCACACACTGAGCTTTCGAATCCGAGGGTCGTTCATAATGTCCTGGACAATAGTAGTGAATACATTTCAGAGAGATCTTTACTCTTTGATCTATCACGGACTAATTTAAATATGTTAATTTATAATTTTAATTCTCTTGTATGTAAAACTCTTAACATGCTAAACTTATAATCGTACTAACATATTTTGGATTTTGATAAACATTCATTTTATAATAAAATTCACAAATAACTACTTGGGACATTAACTAGAAATGATTATTACATCTGATATTAAAGGCATATTCTGAACACTCGGGACATTAACCAATCTAGAGGGTCAAATCTCACATAATGACTATATCAGTGGACGTACTCATCGAGTAAATCATTCTGATAATTTCGAGAGTACGATTTTAAATTTTTAGTTTAGTAATCTCAGAATTAATAAATTAAACTTTTAACTAAGAAGCTTTAGTTAATTATCTTAATTTATTAAAGTTTGAATTATTGGGACCATGATCCTCGGGCCGACTCCTGAAAAATTAATAGAGAAGCTTATAATATAATTAATGTTGATTAATTATATAATCTCACAACATATGAACTAATTCTAGTTATTTATTTAAATATTAAATAAATAATGGTAAGAATTAATTCAAACTCATATTTTGATGGGAAATTTTTTCCCTCAATTATTTGATTATGGGTGAATTTTAGCATGAAAATAAAATGAGTTTTATTTTTATTTTAATTATTTATGTGTTAAATAATTATCTTCTTTTAATCAGAGTAGGAAAAAGTAAGCATGCAAATCCAAGGAATCTTACGCGACCGGCACGCTCTTTACCGGGTAATTATCCGGTCCCAAAATATCGGGTATTTCCCCGAAAAATAAGACCGGTTAATTCCGGGTAATGACCTAAGAATTACCCGGACATTATTCGGGAATAGGCCCTGGTGATGCTCCTCTATGTTGACATTCTCGACACCACCGGCACACTCTCCTCCATGGCGCACTTCGCGGTCTTCGTTGATCAGAACGGGGACTTCGAGGGTCAGTTCTTCGCCTTCATGTCACGCCACGTCCATAGTGGTGGGGTCCCTTCTCTAGACGTCACCCGTGACAGTGTTCAGTCCTCAACAGGGATCAGGGAAGGCTATCAGACGGAGCTAACGGTGTTGACCGCTGCCGCATATTTTGTTCTGGCTTTCTTCTTTATGCCGTTGCTAGCGTCGATACCAGCGTAGGCTGTAGGCCCGCCGCTGATCCTCGTGGGGGTGCTGATGACGAGATCGGTGGTGGAGATTGACTAGGACGAGCGTAGAGGAGCGTCACCCGGTTTAAAGAGTCAGCTAACAAAATTTTTTTTTTTTGCTTTATTTCGGGAAAGTTCGTGCAATTCCCGGGGAAAAGAAAAGTTAAGATTTTGGAGAAAACCGGGTAATACCCGGTCATTATCCGTCGGAGAATTGCCCGGGCCGGATTTGCAGGCTTTGAAAAAAGTCATTGTCTAACTATTTCTCACACTTTAGGTGTCATTTAGGATGGAAATCATCCCTTGATTCAATTAATTTGTTAATTAAATAATGTGGATAACTATCTAGATTTAAATCTTAAAATATATTTATTTTATACAAATTATAAATAATTATGAGATAATTATCTAAAAGATTTATTTTTAAAGTAAAGATATTATTTGGTTGTTGGGAGACTTTTTCTCAGAGAAAAAAGTTTCCCCCACTTTGGCGCATTTTTGGAAAAGTGCAGGCTAAAATTTTGTCCACTTCTCTCTCCTCTCCTCTATTTAAAATAGGGAAGTTGGATTTTTAGAAAAAGAGACTACATACTATTATTCTTAGACTACAGAGAAACCCTCTAAAATTCGCCCATCCCTAGAAAGCAAGAGAAAATTATTTTCCTTCTCTTGTTCTTGTGAGATCAAAAATAGAAAGCCCACACACTTTCGTCGCTATCGATTTCGAGAACGGTTCGAAAGATCGTGGTGTCGATTGCTTCAACTCCCTTAAGACGTTTCAAGCGTTCCATCCTAGCCCTACCTCGACGGTCTTGAAACGTAAGGATTTTTAGTGGAGTCAATTTCAGGCCAAATCATGTTGGTATAACTCGATTCCCTTTCATTGTTATGATTTAATTTATGTGATAAATTAGGAATTGTATGATTATTTATTAAACAAGAAAATAAGATCCGTTGTTTATCTATGCTTGTTCATATATGGTATGTTGCGAATGTATTTCTTTCTAACATGATTGGTTAAAAATCACATGATTCTTTTTTTCTTTCTTTTTTTTTAATTCACGCTTCGACACTTCGCATAGATTTCCCTTCAGATAAGATAGAGTTGACACATCATTCGGCCTTGTTACAATGGGAATTTTACATATATAAGGCTATTCAAGAGAATATTACAAATTTAAGTTAGAGGATTAAGATTATTACATATATAAGTTATGTGAGTTGAATGTACTAATATAACCCTATATTGCCAAATAAATATATTCTAGAAATTGAAAAAAAAAAAGATTTGCTAAAATTATTCCTCCCGAATTTTGGGTTATCACTATTCAAAAACCAAAAAAAAAAAAAAAGAAAAGATTCCCCAAAGAATTCTTGGCCATCAGCATTCAAACTTCAAAAAAAAAAAAAAAAAGGCATCATTCACGAACTTTCACTCCACCGGCTTCTCCACGACATCTCCATGCTTGGATTTCTTCGTTGCCTTCAACAATCGTCTGAGATTTTGGGATATTGCAGAGACGGGAACAAAAACGTCGAGAAAAAACTCACGATTCAGAAACAAAGACGTCGCCGGAAAAATATCGGGTAAAACAAATACCCAATTTTTGTTTTAAATTCTCAATAGACAAAACAAGAATTCATTCACTCCCTAAAATCTTTAAATTACATGTCACACAACATGGTATTTGGACGTTCTTCAAAAAATCTCTGAATATTTGAAGATGTGTTTTATTTTTGTCTGCTTGTCATACTCAACGATTTTCATTTTTTCTTCTTTGTATTTCCGGAACTTATTTTACATTCTGGAATATATTTTACATTCTCAATTATATATTATACATTCTGGAATATATTTTATATTTTTAATTATATTTATATTTTTTTTCTCTCTTTTCAATTTCTGTGGAATATATGGAATATAATTTATATTCTAGAAGTTTCTTACTTTATTCATTTCTTGGAATTTCTGTTATATATACTAGAATATAATTTATATTCCCAATGATTTTTTTTCTTCATTTTTTCTCCTCTTTTCAATTTCTATGGTATATATTGGAATATAATTTACATTCTCAAATATTCTTACTGTATTTTCGATATAATCATGTAGGGTTTAAATTACGGACCCTCAAAAACAGTCAAGCATCAAGAACAACCGTTGGAGAAAACGAAACCAGTAGAGAATCAAACAAAAGAGATTCTTCCAAGTGCAGAGACAAAGGAGAAGGAACTACCCGATCCATTGGATGAAATTTATATTCGCAATGATTTTTTATTTATTTTTCACTTCTTTTCAATTTCTGTGGTATATACTGAAATATAATTTACATTCTCAAAGATTCTCACTGTATTCCTCCCTTGATATTTTTGTTATATATACTGGAATATAATTTATATTCGCAATGATTTTTACATTTTTCGCCTCTTTTATATTTTTGTTTGTCGTTTTATTAGATTGAACTTGAACAATCTATATGTTTTTATCAAAAAATCGTCAGTATATTCATAACCAAAAAAGAAAAAAAAAATAATCACTATCACTATACGTATTTGGTAGGAAATCTGAAGTCAACATTAAATTTGATTATTCTCCATAAACTCACTTCCACAAAATCAGGTTTTATTAAACCTGAAATTTGACTTTTTCTTAAATAAAAAAAGTCATGCTGTTAACTAAAAATTGAGTTGCCATTTATAATTTTTTTTATTTCTGGTATATTATTGTAGGATTATTTTAGTATTTAAAAAATTACACCTCATCAAAAACTTATATATGTAATATTCTATGATTACTAACTTATATACGTAATTATGTGTTGAAACAGCCTTATATATGTAATTTTCTCTTTCTAAATGCGGTATCAATCCAGAACTCGAGTAGCGCACCTCGGAGGACCTGTCGTATGTCATGGGTTGTCTCCATACGACCAATATTGTCCCTTGAGTTTAGCGTCGTTTCCTCTTGGGCTGCAAGCTGCTTCGTTTCACAAAAGGGCCTTGGAACGGCACCGTTTCTTCACCAGATGTATCATTATTTGTGTAAGAGTGAAGAAAAGACCTTGTTAAGTACTCATTAAGCTTCGTTGTCCCTTACGTATACTTTCAAATTGGCTTTATCACGTTTAGATCTCTATTTTCATTAAGGTGCAATATAAATTATAATAATACAATTGCTATTTAGAAAAGATAGTTTTTATTTTTGATTATTTGACATTGAAATAATGGACAATTGAGTTCAATTTGTAGTTTAAATATATATGAAATATGAGAGTCAGCTTTATTCTTGAAAATTTGGTCGATTATATTGTTACACCACTATGCAATGATGGTTCAACTTGGTCTTTAGAGTGCGATATACCAAAAATTCTAGGACCTTGAGAAATGTGACTAATTCTCAAAACACTTATCATAAGACTAACTTAGCTAACGTACCTAAAGAATACAAAGATCATATATGTAGATGTGGAGCTATTTTTAAATAGTAGAATTATGTACAAAATTAGGGACCAAGAATAACAAGTATAATGTTTTATTTTACAAATGATCATCTTCTTCTTCATCATCATCGGTACTATTAGTGATGTTCTCATGGTCATCTACATCAATGGCGGCGACTTTCGAAGCGTTAATCCTGAAAGAGGCTGACCTAATTTTGAACGGTAATCGCGCGTTATTAGCACTGCTAACCAGCCCACCATGACAGCCTTCTTGGTCTTGATCTTTCTTCAAATCACCAGGAGGCAAGAAACAGTCCATTGAAAGACCCTTAATGTTGAAATCGACTTCCTCGATGGCCCAAACTTCTTCCATTCGAGTCTTCGAATGGCTCTGCGAGTTCTCGCCGAACCTGAACAGCGACACGCTGGTCCTTCCAGCGTGCGCAATGCAGACACCATCAATGGTCCGGTAGTCATGTATGTAGGACTCCATTGTCGTTTCCCAGAATATGCTGTCGTTTTGTCCGGAGGCCTTGATTCTGAGGAGGTGAGAGTCCTCTAGTTGTACCAAGAGGCCTGTTCTTTGGCTGAAGTGTCCCAAAACGGTGTGCCGTATTATCTCCACGTTGTTGCTGCTTCGCGCTTTTAGCGCTGACAAATCGGCTTCGAGCTTTAATATGAAACAATCCTCGTCGTTGATCGCCTTCTCTCCGACGCACACGGAATTCGAAAACAAATTCGCAGTTGATCTCGGATCAAGACCCTGGTAATTAGCATAAGATGTACAAATATTATATATGAGTAAACCCTATAAAAAAGCTCATGAAATAAAAAAGGTGTTACTCAAAGTAACTTTGAAGATGGATTATTTACTTATTATTAATGTGTGGTAACATTTGTATAGAGCATAAATTGGATTTGCAAGATTGGTAGGTATTGTTTGGATGAGTTGGGCTTCGATGCCAGGCCATACACAGCATGTAGGTTTGATATTGATTAGAGACAACTAGATTTCCTTAAACACTAATTTAATTAAATCTCAAGCAAATCCATATGTTGACTGTCTAATGGATTAGACTAATAATATTATCCATCAATCAATAAGCCAATGACTCAATGGTTTGTGTATATATCCAAGCAAAATATATGAAACACCTAGGTATGTTAAAAGTTGGGAATATTAAACATTTTTGACTTCTCTTTTTTTTATTTATTAATCATTTTTCACTTTTATATTCTCATTGAGAATGTTCACCTTTTTATATTCTGAATATACTCCGAAGTCTAGAGTTCATTCGTAGGAGGATTTGAAAAATCTACTTCTAGTGTTACAAGACAGCACGTTGGAATATAGCTAAATACCAATTAATATAGTTGACTTAAGTGTACAGACAAATAGAAATTTTAATTTTTCTTTTTATAAACAGTTGTACCACAAACAAGTTGGTTGGTCACTAAAGGTAAACGTGAATTTTTGGACTTTATGTCTGAGGAAAAGTCAATAAAAACTCCCAAGCGATACGCATGATCAACTGAAAAGATGTACTTCATGGGAACACAACATTGTTTTCACTCTAATTTTCCGAAAAGAAAAATGTCACTCCCTATAACCAAAAGTTTTAACGCGTAATAACTGATAAAAGAAAAAGCTCATCAAGTATCACTGATTTAACGATTAAAGATGCTAATTTTATCTTAGTAAAATTTCGGTGAATTAATAATATGGATCAAATGATATATTTTTTCTATTCCAATTGGGCCCAAAGTGTTAAATTACAAAAGGGGATTTTGATAAATGTCTTTCTTTTATTTTTTTTACACATGAATAATTTATACTTATTTTGTGTTGTATTTTTAATTTGTACCTTACATTTACACTATGAACATAGGATAAAAATCAAGTGTGCGCATTACTTTGGGCATAGATTATTATGTGACACTTAAAATGATCTTTATTTGTAATTTCTCCAATTAAAATTCGATAAATTTAAAAGATAACTCTTTACTATAGAGAAAGAGACAATATAAAAGATTGTCTTCGATTGATGCGCCGTTAATAATTTGTCCCCAGTAATGTACAAATACGTACAAATAATAATAATAATAATAATTTGTAAGGATAGTTGACATTTAACTATTTTTTTTATCTATATTTTAATCGTAGGCATTTAACTTACAATTGATTTTATTAAAGAATTAAATAATTATTTTGTTAGTTTAATCAATTTTTGGTCATTTACTAACAACTACACTAGAAAAATGACCGTAATTGGTAAAACAATTTAAGACACGATGAATAAGTGGAAAAGAAAAAAAAGGATGTGGCACCTGTAAGAATCGTCTGAGGGGACGAGGCGGGCCGCGGGAGGCGTGGGAGTGGTGCCAAGGGGTCTGCCGCCACGCCACCTTGCCGTCGCTCCCCGCGCTAATCTTGCATCCCGACACCACCAACTCCAAGCACCACAGCTCCGGCCCCTTTTGCCACAGCACAAACCCTCCCATCTCTCCTTGTGACCTCAAGGCGCTCTTCACCTTCACCGCCTTGTTGTTGCTCAAGATTTTGTCACCCGAGCTGAACTCTGAGGCCGCCATCTTCACCTTCCCTATCGCGTACATGCTCTCGATAGATTCCAGCGCCTTCTCTCCCCCGACCGCCGCCGTGTACTGCTTCACTATGTACTTAGCCATTGAAGCCTCCTATATTGTTTCCAATGACAAACATAACTAATTAATTTACTTTATTATACTTCAAGATGTGGCCTAAAATCTATGACAACAACTAGTATTGGTGTGACTTACAATGGGATGGTCTTTGATGTTGCGGCTAATGATTTGATGATCAGACGAGATAGGAAGAGGAATCAACGGAGCTCCGACGACGCCTAGCAAGAGCTGGATCTCGGCGTGTCGGCCGCCAAAAACGGCGGTGATATTGGACGGATGCGACTTATCCGATGACCTCATCCAAGCCTTCATGTTTTGCCATGATATGAGGTTGCTCTTGTTGGAAGAGGCAAACATCTCCTCGGGGATTGGGACCTCGAGGACGGTGTCGAGCCCGTCCTCGCGGTCGAAATTAGGACAAAGCTTCCTCATCTAGGGTTCTCGGAAGATTTGGCAAAGAAAAGACTGCTTTGGGAGATTTGATAGAATGAGTGTTTCTTTGCTTGGAGTTGGAGAGGAATAGGAATGTTAAGGGTATAGTAGTACTAAGTCTTAGGCTCAAAGGGATGAAAAACATTACCAAATACCAACCGACCAATTAGGCCTTTCTTCAACGTGGTCCGCTTTGTATATGTCGTGTGTGCACGCACTCTTAATATTTATCTCTCTTTCTATATCTAATATCTCTCTCTTTTTCCAATATATAAACTTGGGTAGCACTTTGTTTTATACATATATATATATATATATAGTGGGGAGCTTAATTATGGGTATTTTAAAATAATTTGGATAATTATTTATTAATTATTAAATTAGGATGGAGGATTTTAGGTTTAAAGCAAGAGTTGTACTTCCCTTGTCAAGGGAAATTCATATGGTACTAATATAAGTCTATTTAGGAATCATTGACTATTATGCTTAAACAAAAGATAAGAGGTGTTTGCAACGCATTCCGAAAGGCCACACAAATGAATTAGCCGACTATTGCAATCCAAAGCAATGTGTGTTTTTTTTTTTTTTCCAAAGCAATTATTAGAAAATTTTGGAGAAAAAAATTCATTAAAGCACTTATTTATACTCCAATTTCGTATATATGTTACTAAATATATTCTTTAGCCAAATTTTCTGACAATAAATATTGAGTGTGTGGTACTGTTGTATAATTAGACACAACTCACAAGTCAAGTGGTAATCACATACAAGGGGCTATTGGATGAATAAAGACTAGATTATCATACATGGTTCTAATAAATTCTTTGCATTCTCTCTCTCGCTTTTTTTTTTTTTTGGATAGTAGAAAAACGATTAACATTTTACTGTAAATGTGAAATTGATATTTGGCCCAAAATATTAGGAATCTTGTCAATTTTTTTGTTGGTGGGATGGGTACTTTGGCTTTCTCCATAAATCTATTATTAGCTATTCAGTAGTCATCAAAATGATATCAATTTCCTAAGTGAACCCCAAGTTTAGGCCGCAAGTCATCAGCTTACAGTGACTCCCAAATAAATTAACAATTAAAAAAAAAAAAAAAGCAATAACCAAAAACTTGAAACAAAAGAGAGAAAAAAATAGCGCTCTAAGCATAAAAGCAGTTGATGACTTAATTTGTGTCCCAAGTTGTGGCACTTTAATGCATTTCACATCATCATATATCCAAGGGAAATTATTCATTTCACATGAAGATGAACCTACAAAGTTTAACGGATAAGAACTGTATGATCATTGCCTTTAAATAAAAAATATTATTAAAAAATCAACAAAACTTTGTCGTTCGACGATACAATTCCGGCTGCCTGCCGGAGAATCTGGCCGACACCTTTAATTGAAGCCTGCAAACATGGTAGTTAAATTAGGAACACAAACAATCTAATTTTCATTAGTTATCTTATTATTAATCTATTAATTTTCTTAGTTTGAGGAATAAACATAGTTTTAAGCCAATTGATTATTGGTAGTGTGTTCTTATAGTTTAATCTAATGGCCTACTGGGTTTTGACACGTATTGGCTAAGAGTGCATAATGTTTTCAATGATCATGTTGTGCACGTTCTTATGTGAGTCTAAAAATACTATTTGTGTTTTGGATTACCTTTTCTATAAATCCAAAAAAAGGAAAAAGAAAAAAAAAAGTTGACGAGGTAACACTTTTTTTTTTTTTTTTTGCCACAGATATTCTATTAAAGATACGAAACTGATCTCTCCTCAAGATTTGCATCGTTAGTTTGTACTTTGTAGTTCTTTTTATTTTATTTATTTATTTGTGTTCCACCGTTAAATGTTGGTATCCTATGCCTACAAGCCGACCCAAATAGTTGTTGTTGTAAATTATACTAAATTATTGTTAATATAACAAATTGTTGTAACGAAAATCAGCGACAAATTGTTGACCAAAACGGTACTGATGAATTTAGATGGAAACATTGAACTTACACACAATTACATACATATTATATTTATTTTATTGATGAATTATAGTTTGGTATACTCATGAAAGCTTTCTCTAAACTAATTTCCTCTTTGATGATAGGAATCTCAAATAGCTTTCTTCTTGTCCACATTTGTGTACGGAAATGCAATTAAATTACCGTGGTAGTAGTGGTACTTATAGATTTAATTACTTTGATTAAATCATGGAATATTAAAAAGCTATTGAAATTGGTCTACAGCTGATAATGCTGGGAGTTGAAAATTAGGCCAATTGAGCTCCGAAAAGCAATGGAAACATCCAAAATGCCTACCAGTTAATCTGAATGTGACATGTTGAAATTTTTTGTTTGAAAAAAGCTTATAATAAAATTTAATAGAAATAAAGCACTTCAAATTATCAAAGAATGTGAAATTTTCACGTTGATTTCTGCAATAATTTATGGCGCTTATTAGTAGCTCAAACATCTCACGTTTGAATGACTCACCATTTCGCATGATATAAGCCAAAATTAGGTCCATATATATGTTTCAATTTCAACTGTATATGGGCAAAGTTGGTCATATGAATTCTGGTGTCAGAAACCAAAATTATATAATTTTTTTTCTGGACAAAGACAAATAATTTATAGTAGTTTATTTGGGAATAATGCATTAAAAATAGAAATTAATAATAACACTTTTTAATTACCTTTAAAATATTTTTCAGTTGTTGCGATTTCATCCACGACAAATTCAAAGTGGTAATCATGACAAGCTATTGGGCTATAGGCTAATTAGATGAAAGATTAAGAAAAAACAAAGAAATTACAAGAAATAATCATTCTATTTTGATGATTTAAAAATATGGTCATTATTTTTAATTATTAAAAAAAATATTCATTAACATGTATTAAATTTAAAATTATTTTTTTAACTAGTTTTAAAAAGATAATGTATCTTGTGTTTGTCCATGATTATTTTCTTAATTTTTAAAACATGTATTAAATTAATATTTTTTTTTCTAAAATGACTTATTTAACGAATTCACCCACTTCCATGAATTTATTGGAGTATGTCACTATTTTTTTAGCAACAAAAAAAAACTATTTAAATCTTTTCTTTCATTTTTTTTTTGGAAGAGAAACTATTTCACTGTTAAAAGAAAAAAAAAAAAGAACTATTTATTTATTTTTTTTAAAAAGAAATCTTGTTTTTTTGTTTATTGAAAAATAAACCACTACCTTAGGATTCCATTGTTGAGGGGTAGCACGCCCCATCACTCGTGCAGTGTACATCAATAATGCCAAACTCAACACTTTTATTATTCTAATAAACAATTATCAGAATATATCTGATACACACATATATATATATATATATATATATATATTTATTGGTAATCATATTCAGACACATACATAATTTATGTAGGGGCCACACAAATTGATTTAATGAGTGATCTCCCACCCACTTTAGTAGTAGGAAACAGAGAGAAATGTAATCATAGAATAGATTTAGGAAATATAATTTAATAATTAAGTATTAACTGATATAATATCTAATAAAATTATCTCAGAAATCTTAAAGTACCTGCGAAAGACAGAGTGAGTTCCCACCACCACAAGGGTTGTCTATCGCATTTTAAGAATGCAATCGGCAATCACTGCATGATAGTCGCAGCAACTATATATATATATATATATATATATATATATATTTCATTTT
This sequence comes from Boehmeria nivea var. tenacissima, assembly GCA_018132145.1. Taxonomy (NCBI): domain Eukaryota; kingdom Viridiplantae; phylum Streptophyta; class Magnoliopsida; order Rosales; family Urticaceae; genus Boehmeria; species Boehmeria nivea. Next base: position 6,080,888 of record CM030875.1, on the reverse strand, counting down.
GACATTAAATTTTGACACCTAGAAACCATATCTTATAAAGACTGATCTACTGTGTTTGATATTCCGCATGAATCAATTATAAAGACTGATCTACCTGGGTTCTTTGTCCTTTATTATTGACGATTCTCTTGTTTTTGGACTATTCTCTCGCTCTCGGCTCCCCCGTGTGGCTCTCTTATAGCTGCGTTTTGTCATTGCTATATAAATGTGTGTCTGTTTATATGTATCAGGCTGGTTGTTTGTTGTTTTCTCATTGAACAAGAAAATTAAAAATAAAACAAAAAACAAAATACATAAAGGAAGAGGCCAGAATAGTGCACGATTTTTTGTATTATCTATAATGTACGGCTTATAATAGCTAAAAAAATACATAAAAACTAAATTTTTTTTTACACATAAGTACATTACAATGTCTATTAACATGTTATCCATTCATTTATCAAATTTAACTAAAGAATTATGTTTAATCGGAGATGAAAAAAGAAGTTTGTCTTTTTAAATTTTTATTTGTTATTTCTTTATTTCATCTCTGATTGACATAATTTTAGTTTCAAATTTGATAAATGAATTGATAACTTGAAAATAGACGTTGTAATGTCCTTGTCTGTAAAAAAAATAATAATAATTTTATGTATTTTTTAAGCTATTATAAACCGTACACTATGGATAGTGCAAAAAATCGTGCACTATTCTAGCCTCTTCCATAAATCAAACGAGAAAGGGTAACCTTTGTGACCTATTTTCAAGGCTTTCTTAAAGGGTGAATCAGGACTTCAAATGTATAGGTTGTGACACGACATTTTTTTATGAGCCGATTAGAAGATGTAATTCACAAGTATTTATCTAGAAAAATACTTTTCACTAGATCGTTGAAGCTAGTTCACACAAGTAAAAATTAGCATGTTTGATACAAATTTATTTGTCATATTTATAGTGTTTGTTGAAGGAAATCTATGCCAGTGCAGATGCGTATATTGAAAAAAAAAATACATGTTAATCAAATCAATCTAATTAAAAGATAAACATACAAAAGATATCATATATCATATAACATAGATAATCAAGGATCATATTTAATGTTTAATCAAATAATCTAACAACTTAATTTATCACATAAATTAAATCATAAGATTAAAAGGAATAAGAATTCTACCAAGACGAATTTGGTCTATAATTGGTGTTAGAGTGGTACCCAAAAAAGATACTAGTTTTGTGATTTTGAATTTGCTGGTTAAAAAATAAAAAAAAATTTCATGAATTGTTTGTTACTTTATTTCATTTATGAATATTCATCAATATCCATAGCATATTATGTAATTCAAATTCTAGTTTATAAGCTTGTTATATACAAAAGGATTAGAATTTTGGTTAATATGTTTAAATAAGTCTGTGATTGATCAAGAGTGGATGACTTGATCTGAAACCACATATCCAGGCCACAGACATATTGGATGCGATAACCTTGCCCGGGTTGTCGGTGTGGCGACACTAGGTAGAAGCATTTTATATAATTAATTATATAGGACATGGAACGACTCGATATTGAAGTATCGTTTAAGTACCGTTACGATACTCGTCTCGCAGTCATAAGATGATCATATGGGAATCGATCTTAATCCTATGTGGCCACAGACCCCTAGGTTATGTTTACGACCCACCTTTTGATTTGTTCGTTACAGTTCATAATTGATCTGGGCTAAATACTTGCATTTTAGAGATCCGAAACATGATCACTGAGGAATGGAGTTTCATAAATATGGAGTCTAACTTCTAATAAAAAGGAGGTTAAAATTAGTTTCTTTAATGTATTGATTCTGGAAACGATCAATTGCGCGAACATATATGATCAAGTTCATAAATGAATAGTTCGCTAGTCAATCAGTGGTACTTAAGGAACAAGATATGATCCGAGTGATAAAACGGTAAATTCACCAACTCAGATCATGAACCAATTTGCAGGGTCGAATCTCATGAAATGATTATATTAATGGACAACTCACCGATAAATTATTCTAGTAATTTCAGAAGTGCAGTTCCGGATTTTTAGTAGAGTAACCTCGGAATTAATAAATCAGATTTTTAACTAAAGAGTTGTGGTTAATTATCTGTATTTATTGGAGCCTAAATTATTGGCTCCATGGTCCCCGGACCGACTCCATCAGATTAACGGTTTAATTCGATGATACATAAATAATCTTAGTTGTTTATCTAATTGTTAAATAAATAACGATTAAAATTAATTTAATCTAATTTTAGAGGGAATTATAAAAATAGTTTTCCGTTAAAATTAGCTTATTTAGGAGGTAAGCAAATTAAATAGAAGAGTTTTATTTAATTGTTAAATTATCCAAGAGTTTGATAAATTAAAAAAGAAGTATTTTGTAGAAATCGTAATTAGATTAGGATTTGTACAAATTTATTGAAATACGGATAATTATCCTACTTGTAATAAGATTTGAATAACTAATTCTAATTAATTATCTAAGAGTTCCATAATTATCTATTTTGGATAACTAAAATAGAATTAGATTCTATTTAGGATTTGACATAAAAAAAAAAGAAAAAAGAAAAGAAAAAGGTTTTTACGATTCTTTTTAAGATATATTTAAATCCAGTACACAAGCCCAAATTCGGCAGCATATATATATATATATATATATATATATATATATATATATATATATAGATAAACATACAAAGTTAAAATCGTATTTGCTTTTCCAAAAGGTTCTGCCAAAAAGTTTTCTTTATATGTTATTTATACGATATATAATATACGGGAAAGCGTAGGAAATAACCAAAAAATATTTTTGATTTTAAAATTCAGTACATATTTTAAAAAATTAAAAAAATAGTCATGTTATTAATTATATAACAGAAAAGTATCACGTAAAATACAATATATTTGTAAATATTTGTAAGATATTTTGTAACACTTCAAGTTTTACTCATTATTTTTTGAAGTGTTAAATAATATCTTATAAATATTCATTAATCTGTTATATTTTGTGTGACACTTTTCTATTATACAATTCGTAATATGGCTATTTTTTAAATTTTTTAAAACACAGACTATCATTTAAAACAAACATTTAATTTTGACCTATTTTTGCAACTCACCCTATATATATATATATATATATATATATATATATATAAATAATTATCTATAAAAGAATTCAAATCCAAAATTGCAATTTGAAAAGAAAGAAGTTTTTGTTGGCCACTTTACATATATCCGATTATATGTATATACGAGATATGTATATAGACTTATATGTTTGAATAAAATCGCAATTGGTTTTCCAAACAGAAGTTGCCGAATTTTTCATTTCAATTTCGTATATACATATTTTATATATATGATATATAAATATATAATTAATTAATGATATTTTAATATATCTAAAATAAATAAAAATAGGTATAATTTGAATCCAAGTAGGACTTGGTGTTTACCTATTAAGCGCCTCCTTATTCTCTTCATAAATAAGACCCTATTTTTGAGAGAAAAATAGACATTGATATACAAAGCACACAAGCTCATAAGCCTTCTTGAGAGAATTTCTATAGAGAGAAGCTCTCTCAATTGTCATCCCCTATAGTTATTACTATAGCGTAATTATATACTAAAGTACTGTGTGTGAGAAAAATTAGAGTGAGCCCACAGTCATTTCGCGATCTAGAGGCACGGTTTGAAAGATTATGGTGTCGGCAAATCGAGAATTCCCAAATGCTGATAAGTTCGTTCCGAGTGTTCTCTTAGCCCAACCTTGGCGGTCTCGAAATGCACGGCGTCAAGATAAAAGTCAATCACTAGAATCTTCTTGGTAAAATTCTTAATCTCTAGAATTTATTTATGAAATAAATTTTGTGCATCTTTGTATGTTGGTTTGTTTTTCTAATAAAATTATGAAAAGATCATTGTTCTATGCTCTTGATGGTTTGATCAAAGTGTTTGATTATAAATTTTAAAATACCATGTTTTTGCCTTACATAGAACTTTTCGTATTATTACAAATTTTTTCCAACAACTAGTATCAGAGCGTTCTTGATTTTATTAGAAAATCAATTCAAAATGTGATTCTAATTGCATGATTGAATGGCATAATAATTGTTGATACATGAGATGTATGTTTTTGTTTGATTGTCATATTGATGAATAAATCTACTTTTGGAATTAGACGTTAATTATATGGTTCTTTTGGATTAATTAGATTTGATATTCGCCCTTAATTTGGGTTAGGAATTTTGTAAATTAAATTTTATTTACATTATTTAAATTTATAAAATAATATAAATTTCACAATTATCATCAAATCAAATTCAAGAAGACATTGAATGACAAAAACCTAAGGTTTAGTAAAACCCGAGGTGGTCGATTTTTGTGGCTAAAATTCTAGTGTTTTGACTCGAGGATGGCCGCAACAATGGGAGGTCGAAACCCTAAGGTGTGACTCTATGGTTGATAGGCCAATGATGGGCCCTAAACCTAAGGTTTTCAAACCTTAGGTTGCCCGGCCCATTATAATAGACCCAAGGTTTATGAAACCCATGTTTGCCTGACCTAAAATTAAAAATATTTTAATTTTAGGTCAAATCCACAAAGATGGACCCGAACTGTGATGGACCTTAAGATGGACTTGGAGACGAAGTCCATGAAGACAAGACTCATTGGATTAGGGTTTAGTTTTATTTATTTATTGGTTTTTTTGCAGCGGTGGCCCCTGACCTTCACACCCCCTCGCAATCAGGTACCCGACCTTTTTTTTTTGCAATTACCTCCCTAACTTTTAATTTCTTTGCATTTTGATGCAATTTCGTTAACTTTTGACCATTTTGGACAGAAATTCACATGTGACTCTCACGTGAGGTCATTTTAGAGGGCATTAACGGTCTTTTGATTAAAAAAATAAAAAGTCCAAAATTAAAAAAGAAAAAACAAAAGAAAAAAAGAAGAAAAACTCTGTTCCTCTCTCATTTTTTTTTTATTTATAGGAGTGCCATTCAATATTATGTTCTGCATGCATCATTTATTCATATTGTTAATGTGATTAATATGTAATATGATAAAATGATTTATTAGATAATTTTAATGTGTTTAGAATTTGACCAGCATAATTTGGGACTTATTCAGTTAAAATTACCTAAGATGTTAGGAGTAGATTTTTAATGAATAAATTGAGTGGAGCGAATAGACTTTGTCAAAAAGGCCGATAAAAGGTCTAATGTTTGAAGGTACTTACGCAGACCATTGTGACCGCCCTTAATACCTGGAAGTTCTTTTCGTGAAGTGAAACTATAGTTTATAATTTCACGTAGTACTAATTAGGTTTAATTAAATATGAGATGCTTTATAAACCAAAGATTAGTGCGTCGCGAAAAAACATATTCTAAGCATATTTAAAAGGATTTTAAATGGGTAGTTTAGAATCACGTAGAATTTAATTCTACGCCTTTTAGGTTAATAATTAGATTATAAACATAAAATCGATTTAACATAGTTAAATATTAACTTAGTTCTAATAAAATACTACATTAATAGTGAGTTTATGGTCTACATCATTAGTTTAGCACCGTGAGGGTTAAGCGGCGCCTCGAGGCGCTTCGATTTCGTCCGCCTATGGGTGGTGTCCGCTTGGCTCAATACCAAGGCTAAGTCTCTTATGATAGATTTTTTAGATGTATTTCAAGTGTGACCTACCCTACGGCGGCACATCTTGAATTAAGTCTGAGAAGTCGAACGATGGGTCAACTCATAAGACAAATTAAATATTGACTTGTCTAGCCAAACTTTCCTACTTCGGCCTTTAATAGGCAAGGAAATAAGAGTTAGTTTGGCCGTGCTTATTAATCGAGAAGAGTCTCGATTTGGTTAAGTGAATATTAACCTACCCTACGGCAGCACTTTATTTATGGATAACCGAACTGTCGAGGGAATAAAAGGTTTTAGTATTTTTCCCGTTGCATTCATGCATACACGTTTATTACTTGCAAAATCGTGATGAAAATTTTGTCTCAAACTTTTCTAATTTCTATTTATTTTTATTATCAGCATTTTTAATATGTCGTTGGGAAACCCTCCGCTTTATTGTCCAAAGATGTTCTGCTAACTAGGGACAACTTTTTCAAGTGAAAAACCTCAACATCGTGCTGGTTAGTGAGAGCATAAGGCATGTTCTTACTTAACCACGTCCCCATGTTCCTGCCGCAAATGTTGCGTGGGTGCTCAAAGATGATTTTGATTATTGAAACTCCTCCAACAACAAGGACAAGGCCTATATGCTCGCAAGTATGTCTGATGCCCTACGAACAAAGTTGAAGAATAAGAAGACTATTGTTGAGATCCTAGACACTCTTCAAAAGATGTTTGGGACGCAAAACGAGCAAGCTCGAATAAAAGTCACTCGCACGTCCAAATGGAAGAGTTCCAATAAGGACATAAGTAAGCCCAATGAAAAAGATTCCAAAAAGTCCAAGAAGGCAAAAGAGCAAAAGCATAGCAGAAATAGCAAAGGAAAGTGTTTCCATTGCGACAGTGAGGGACACTAGAAGAGAAATTTTTAGTCTACCTTGTTGAACTAGCCAAGAAATGAAGAACATCAGTAAGACTGATTTCTATGTATTAGAAGCATTTTATGCAAAGGACAATTCCTCAACCTGGATAGTTGATTCGAGCGCAACTAATCATGTTTGTTCTTCTTTGTAATTGCTTAGCTATTGGAGAGAGCTTGAAGATGGAGATCTTACATTGAAAGTTGGCAATCGAGAATCTTTTACAGCCAAAGCAATCGGAGAAGCTTGCCTCACCTTCGGAAATAAATTTTTAATTTTAGAATCAGTTTATTTCATTCCATGTTTTAGTCAAAATTTGATTTCAGTTTCAGAACTTTTTAAACATTCTTTTTCAATTTCTTTTAATAATAATTCTATTATTATTTCGTAAAATGGTTTGGAAATTTTTTCTGCAAACATGGAACGTGGGCTTTATGTTTTAACATTGAAATGTTTAGAGTAGTAAATCCTAAACTTAATAAGAAAACTAAAGTATCAAGTGATAGTGAAACATATTATGACATCTTAGACTTAGTCATATTAGTCTAGATAGGATTAATAAACTAACAAAAGATTGTCTTTTGATTGAACTAAGAGTTGGTTCTCTGCCTGTCTGTGAATCCTAATTAGAGGGCAAAATGATTAAAAGATCATTTTCGACTAAAGGAGAAAGAGCCAGAGAACCACTTGAGCTTGTTCATACAGATGTCTACGGACCTTTGAATGTTCAAGCTAGAGGCGGTTATGAGTACTTCGTCAATTTTATTGCCTATTACTCTAGATATAGTTACATTTACCTAATACAACGAAAACTCAAAACTTTTAAGAAGTTTTATGAATTTCGTGCTGAGGCTGAAAAGCAATTTTTTAAATTACTCAAGACTCTTCAATCAGATCAAGGATGTGAGTATCTTGATATCAAGTTCACCGACGATCTCATTGAGAATGAGATCTTGTCATAACTCTCGGCTTCTGGTGATCCGCAACAAAGTGGTGTTGTAGAAAGAAGGAATCGAACCTTGTTAGTCATGAATAAGCTACTCTTCACTTCCAGTATCTTTCTAGAGCTATGCTATCAAGACGGCTGTCAACATTCTTAAAGTTGTTCCGTCTAAGACTGTTTCTAAAATGCCTCTAGAGTTGTGAAATGGTCGTAAACCTAGTTTACGTCATTATCGGATGTGGGGTTGTCCGGCACACGTGCTGAAAAAGAAAACATGCAAATTGGAGTCAAGAATAGAAGTGTGTCTGTTCATTAGTTATCCAAAAGGCACGAGAAATGTTTGTTTTATAGTCCTAAAGAAAAGAAGGTATTCGCGTCGACTTCTGCCACTTTTCTTGAAAACGACTATATGACAAATTATAAACCAAGAAGTAAGGTTGTACTCGCGAAAATGTTAGCACCCGATTCTACTTACAACCAACAAGAGTTGTTGAGTTGAGAGAAGAAGAAGAAACCACAGTTCTTAGTCAGGACGCCATAGTACCTAGACGTAGTAGGAGGGTAATAAGATTGCATGTCCAGTAAGAGACTATGTGTTGGTTTATTCAGGTGGTGACCTGAATTTACTAGGATACATTGATTCCTATTTCAAATCGGATAAGAATACTCAAAAGTCGACGTCCAATTCAGTGTGTCCTCTTGGAGGAATAAGTCTAAGAGGAATGTCTCATCTCTTTTAGGGCAAGTGGGAGATTGTTAGAGTTCATGAGGACAAGGTCAAGATTGATCGTGTCATTGAATAGATCATCAAGTTGATGGAACGATCCAATAAGGAAGAGTTGGGCTTCAATCAAGAGCCCGTGACGTCAAAGCTTGCACGAAATCGACCCGAGAGGAACCCCAGTTGAGTCAACGTGATTTAATCTATTTAATTATGTTGTTTTAATTTGTTTCATGTGTTTATTTTATGTACTGGGCGAGGCTTGTTTTAATTGGGCTCAGTTCCTTATTTTTATTGGGCTAGGTTTATGTTTAATTACTTTAGTAGCCTTAGTTATTAGTCTTTTCATTAATTAGGTTTAAGTATATTTTTGTAACTTGAAAATAAGCTGTAACTCAGCCTTTATAGGCGCCATATTCAATGAGAAAGACAGACTTAGATTATTTTGATTAGAAACACGTTTTGTGTTAGTGAGGTTTTACCTCTTCCCTTGGTTCTTCATGAACCGTCAAGGATTTTCCTTCAACAAACACGGATTTACCAAATTTCCAAAGGAATTACCTTGGACAACCCGAACAACACGAGAATTTATCTTGTGTCGGAAGAATTTATCATGTGGCGTTCACCGACTCATCGAAAGGCCCTTTCTGCAACCGTTCGTGGCGTCTCACGATCCACCAATCAAAACTAAACTTGTAGAATAGTCCGAAAGTCGAGCTAGCGCAGGTATTGGATCTCGGGACTAACCACTCGGGATTCATATCAAGAGTGGTGCCCAAAAATGAGACTAGTTTTGTAATTTTGAATTTACTGATTAAAAAAGTAAAAGAATTTTTTCATGAATTGTTTGGGACTTTATTCATTTATTAATATTCATCAATATCCATAGCATATTATGTAAATGAAATTCGAGTTTATAAGTTTGTTATATACGAAGGATTATAATTTTAGTTAATATATTTAAATAAGTGTGTGATTGATCAAGAGTGGGTGACTTGATTCGAAATCACATATGCAGTCCATAGACATATTGGATGCGATAACCTTATCCGGGTTTGGAAGATTGTGGTGTCGGCAAAACGAGGATTCCCAAAGGCTGATAAGTTCGTTTCGAGCGTTCTCTTAGCCCAACCTTGGCGGTCTCGAAACGCACAATATGAAGACGAAAAGTCAATCACCAGAATCTTTTTGGTAAAATTCTTAATCTCTAGAATTTATTTATGAAATAAATTTTGTGCATATTTGTATGCTTGTTTGTTTTTCTAATAAAATTATGAAAAAAGCCTATTCTATGTTCTTGATGATATGATCAAAGTGTTTGATTATAAATTTTAGAATACCATATTTCTGCCTTACATAGAAATTAGCATATTATTGCAAATTTTTTCCAACAATTGGCTCCACCAAGATCTTGCATTTTAAGTCCGCCAATGTTGGGCTTTGAAGAACGCTTGAAGATACACCACAATCTTCCATGTCATCCTTCAAATTAATAAAGAACAAAATAGTGGGCTTTTTTTTTTTGTTTAAATCTCACAAGAACAAAAGGCATAACAATTTTCCTTTGGTTCAATAGGGTGGGCGAATTTTTTAGGATTTTTCTCTCTGAGGAAAAGTTTCATTTTTCTCTCCATAAGTTTTTGGTTCGGGAAAAATAACACATACTTTCTTTGAAAATTCTAAATGTCCTCTATAATCATAGGAAGAGAGGAGAGAGAAATGGGCTAAAATTTAGCCCACTATGCCTAAAAAATATGCCAATATGAGGTCTCTGAACAATCAGATAATATCGTTGATTTAAAAAAATAATATTTTAGATAATTATCTTATAATTTGTAACGACTCGACTTTTCGAATTTTCACTTTACTTTAAACTTTACTTTACTTATGAAGAAAATCGCAATAATTTTTTTAACACACATATATGCTTTGAAAAGAACATAATAATACTTTTAAAAATAAATACACAATATATTGCTTAAAAAACATAATTGTCATGAGCATATTTTACTAAACATAAAATAACTATGGTAACCCATTGTAATGTTTGAATTATAGGTGCGGAAAATTTTTTCGACATTTGTTTTAAAACCGCCACATTATATATTAACGGTATAGTCGTGTCGGAGCAATTAAATTAAGTAAAATTCTTACCACCTAGAGCTATATTGGCACCTTTTTGTAGTCAAATAGGATAGATTTTATTCTCCTCAAATTCTCTAAGAGAATAAGTAGAAACTAGGAAAGTATGACTAACAATTTTGCAAAATCGGTAAATTTTTGTTCTTAACAAAAGTTACCATTTTGAGTTAGGTCTAATTTGACATTTTGGGAAGTATTCTTAGACAATGTTGGAAGGTAGATTGTAGAAATTATAAGAGGAAATTGGATAAGATTTATTTCCAATTTTGTAAGAAGGAAAGTCAAAAGGAATCAAACCGAAAAAGGAAGTTACCATAAAATTTTGGGAAGGTAAGGAATTGGGAAACAATCAAGGGAGTTATTTCCTTTCATTCACCTATGTCCACTATAAATATAGCCTTTTGGCTTCACTTTTTCCTTACACCAAAACTTGAGAGCAAGCACATAAAAAAAAACAGAGAGAGAGAGAGAAAGAAACTCCACGGAGATTTTTAGAAAACTTATAGAAGTTTTGGAGAAAATTTAGAGGAAGAGGATGGCTATCAGGGGAGAAATTAGAGTTGTTATTCTATAAAGATTAAGGTAAAAAGAAGTCCCATTACGTTCAAGTTTCGTAATCTTTGCTCGAGGTTAACTCGAAATGTGTTCATTAGGATAAGCGCGTTCGAAGGACGATTGTGAAGGAATTAGGATCTCGAGACACTAAGATCAACTCCCAAGGTTCGTTTTTATGTTTTAAGACCAGATTATGCATGTTTGAATGTTATGATAGGATTTTCCACGAATTTTTAGTTTAAAGGCCTTCAACCAAACCCTCGTTAGATTTATGCTTTTCTTCATTATTCTGGAAAGTATTTACAGTCTAAGGTTTTGACATTTTTGACATACTTAAAAGTCAAATAGGTTATCTATACTTAAATAAATATAGACAATTTAATTGTGAACAACTTTTATGAACTAAAAATTTTTGAAATTCGGTCTTGATTTTCGTGTATATCCTAATTTTTCAAACTATCAAATTTTTCTTATAAAGAAAGTCTAAGATCCGTATGTTCTCTATAAAACTCTATAATTGAAAAGTTGTAGGTCTTTGGAAAATAATAGAAGTTTATTCAAAAAAAAAAATTTAGACTCCTTACAAATTTTCATTTATTACAAAATTTTGATTTTTGCTCAATAATTTATATTTAATTGATAGGCAAAATACGACGCAAGTGCACGTGCTGACAAGTAGTAAAGTGGACAAAGAGTCCGTGTATTGATCCCACGAGGACTGTTATTGATTACCGAAATAATGAATCACAATCACTATTTAAAAGAATGATAATTTGAAATATTGCAAGAAAAATAACAAAAACGCATAAAATAAACGAAATATAATTCAATACTAAAAACGTCTAAGGCATACAATTTCACCTAATCATATCATGATCGTTGCTAATCCTATTCAATCGATATTTCTTTGCCTTTGAAGATGACAATTCACGAAATCGATCATCTATTTCTCTTGAACATAAATGATCCCAGATTTTATAATTTAATCTCGTCTCTCGATTCTTCAATTAAAATTATAAAACCAGCATTAATTCTGAGAATTCGTATTTCACACAATCCTGATTACTATCTCTATCCAATCTATATAATTGTGTTATTTAATCACTCAATCCTAGTTTCAATCTCATCTCTCGAATTTTGAATGAAACACACAATATCAATCACAAGTTGCGCAGGCTTATGATGGCATTAAGAACATGAATAAATAATCAACAAATTATGCAGAGAAACATCAATTGCATTAAAGGCAAAAGCAAATAATTCAATCCATGATTGGTTACATTGTAGCCCTAAACAAAATAACTTAGTTCATAATGAAATTGAAATAAACAACCATAATTAATCTGTTCATAATGAATGCAAGAGAAGAAATTAGACCAAACGATGTTGACGACGTCGAATGAGTCCGTTTCGGGCACGCGATCCTTCGTCGTCTTCGTCGAATCTTCAATCTTCCTCTTATTCTCTGAAAAATCTCAGAGAATTGGTGTATGGTCGGGTCTGAGGTGTTTTGGGGGAGATTTGGCTTTATATGATGTGTTTTAGGTCACAAAATATCAAAAATGCGCGTCTTGGATCGGGTTGTCGTGACACGGGTGCCGCGGTGCTGACTTTTGGGCGCCGTGGCGCTGGGATATCCAGCACAAGCCTAGAAATCTGGATTAGCGCCGCGGCACTATGGCGCATCCGGACACGCACTGATTTTTAACTGCATATCTCTCTCATTTCTCGTCCAAATCGCGCATGTAATACGCCGTTGGAAAGCTCTTTCGATGAACTTTAACTTGGTATGAAATTTTTTTCAATAAACCTCCAGAAATCTTCATGAAAATCTGCCTCAAAGACGCACGTTTATTTGACTTAGCTCGAATTGCTCCGAATTTGCTCGTTTTCACTCCATTCCACTTTTTCTTTATTTTTCACCTGAAATTAATAGAACACCTCTTATTAATTATTATGACTAGAAAATAATGTGTGAATTATTAAGATGTTTTATTTACCAATTTTATTAAGTGAAATAAAAATGAACAATTTACACTAAAATGCACTTACTAAATAATTCTAACTGATTGATTGAAAATGCACTCAAATTGGACTCAAATATACACGAAATGAACCTAAAAATTTATGGAATCATGCAGTAAATACGAAATGCATCACACCCCCACACTTATCTTTTGCTCGCCTCGAGCAAAACCTAAATGCAAACATAATGAACGAATATCCTACCAATCAGACTACGTAAACGAGTCGGGTTTCAGAGAATCAATGCCAGTATTCAAGCAACAAAAGCTTAAACAGTTACGTCGAAATCCATGCCATCCTATCATGCATAGCTACATCTCATAGCCTACTCATGCATTCTCTCTCTCTCTCTCTCTCCCTCTCGTGTGTGTGTGTGTGTTATTTCATCAATCATTCTCAAGTATCGGTCCCAAATAGATTAAAACAAACATAAGACGTGATGATATTGAATAAGAGTGTGTCTTCATCATCCCATAGGCTAGCTATCATCTCTCTCTCCACTAATATATGTTCCTTGCACCCTTAGAAGTCGGTAGGGCTTTATCGGCTTGTATTGTTAGGCCTTGGCTAATGGTATTTCGGATTTTTGGATTTGGTGGCTTTTCGGCCTAAGTACATTGACTACAAACATTGTCAATTTCATTCTTGTTGGTCACCTCTATGCCTCTTTGCTGCCCTTCTCTTTGTCATTAGAACCATTCTTGAGTTTTAGCTACACTTGGCCAATTTCTTCTTTCTTTCTTTCTCTTTTTTTTTTTTTTTTACTTTACTTCTTTTTCATCGGCCAAGTGCTTTTGTGAATGGTTCCAAGACTTTTGTTTTGACCTGTCTTAACTCTTTTTTTTTTTTTTTAGCATAATGATTTTCAATGTGCTTAGGTACGGGTTATGTCATAGTTTTTCTTTTAGGCTAGCTAGGGTCATTCAAGAACAGGTTTAAATCAATAAAGCTCAATTGGGTGACTATGGTTTAACTTATGCACGGGTAGGCTATTAAGGCTCAAACCTTCTAAATTGAAGGCCTACGTCATTCTCCTAAAAGTGCTTCGCCTAGGATTTCGCCTCGAGAGAGATTTCAAACTAGTTCTAGAACAATGTGTTTGCTAAAATTTTCTTCAAAACCTAACTGAGAATTTCATGACTACGGTGCTCAATGTGTGAGAGTTTAAGAGTGAGATAAGCAATTCCAAACCATTTGATTTCACTAATACATAGTATTAAAACACATCATTCAAACAATAACATGCAAGAAGCTAAGTATACACGACACAACATTTGCAACTAATCCACCCAACTCAATCCACTTGACTCAATTTAGCAAAGCAACGTTCCTAAAATGCAATGTATGGATGCAACACAAATATGAATGCAGAAAGAATGAACAAATGCATGAAACAAACCTAAACAATCATGTATTTCTACCCGCACACTTAAGATTTTACAATATAAACAAGTAAGGATGGAAATACTCCCTCAATGGGTACTGCCCATCAGTCAATCGCAGTGGGGCGCCGTCGATTATGACGACGCCTTTTTGTTGTTGCTGAGGCTCTGATGGTGCTACTTTTCTTCCTCTTCAGCGTCTTGATCACCTCTATGACTAACTACTTGATTTCTTCAACCTTTGGCTTGAACCTTCCCTTCTTTTTGCTCTTCGCCTGATTTGTAGGAGTGGTAGGATCAGATGTAGCTACTCTAATGTAAAACACCTCCTTTTCAGCTTTGAGGTGTTTTATCACTTTGAAGACCTTGAAGGTCTCCTCCTCGCCTTGAATTCGCAGCTTCAGCTCTCCCCTCTGGACGTCTATGAGAGCACGTCCAATGGCCAAGAATGGGCGTCCCAAGATGATAGGGACGTTGAAGTCTTCAGCCATGTCGAGCCCCATAAAATTCATAGGGAATATGAACTTTCCCACTCTTATAAGCACATCCTCCACAATCCCCCTCGGGTGCTTAATCGATCGGTCATCCATTTGAAGGGTGATCGTTGTTTGTTTCACCTCCTCTAGCTCCAATCGTCGGTAGATGGATAGGGGCATCAAGTTGATACTAGCCCCTAAATCACAAAAGGCCTTTTCAAAGACGGTGTCACCAAATATACAAGGGACGGTAAAGGATCCCGGGTCCTTGAGCTTTGGCGGAATCTTCCTCTGTATCACAGCGCTACACTCCTCAGAAAGTGCGACGGTCTCGTACTCCTCCAACTTCCGTTTCTTTGACAAGATCTCCTTAAAAAATTTGGCGTAGCTCGGCATGTTCTCTAATACTTCGGAAAATGGGATGTTTATGTGGAGCTTCTTGAAGACATCCAAAAACTTCGCAAATTGCTTCTTGAGCTTGCCTCTTGTTTCAATCTTTGTGGGTACGGGACTTTTGGCTGCACTGGTGTAACTGGTTCGGTTGCCACTTTCTCTAACTCCTTCTCTTCCGCAGGTTCTTCATTCTTGAGCAGTTTTGAAAGCTCTAGCTTACTTTTCTCTTCAAGCTTCTTCCCACTTCTCAGGACAATGGCATGACACTGCTCCTTAGGATCGGTCTCCGTGTTGCTTGGCAGTGTCCCTTGTACTCTCGCATTCTATGCCATGTCGAGCTGGCTAATTTGCACTTCAAAACTTCTAATTTGTGCAGATTGATTATGAAGCACAGTCTTCGTTTCGTCCATAAATTTAGTCGTATGCTCCGCCATTTTTCCAATCAAGTCCTCCAAGTGGCTATATTTCTCTTGCATTGGCGATGGAGCTTGTGGAGCCGGTGCATTCTGATTGTTCCGCCAAGAGAAGTTCGGATGGTTACGCCAACTTTGATTATAGGTGTTGCCAAAGCCATTGTTGTTGCCCACATAGTTAGCCTGCTCATATTGCTCTCACATTAGGTGATTGCCCACTTGACATGATTCACTCGGGTGTGGTCCATGGCACCAATGACACGAGGCGATGGCATTTACCCCTATTTGTGCTCCTTGTAGCTGGCGGGTTAGAGTGGCGACCTGTTCTGTTAACGCTCTGATAGCGTCTCCGGCAGCTGTGGTTACTTGCCTTCTCAGAATTGTTCTCTCGGAACCCCCACCTTTGTTATTCATAGCCATTATTTCCAGAAGGTTGAATGAAGCCTCCTTCGTCTGGTTCATGAAGGATCTATTGGATGCTGCATTAACGAGGTTCTTAGTTGCCGGTGTGAGTCCCATGTAGAATGTTTGCAGCTGCATCCATCTTGGTAAGCCATGTTGGGGGCATTGCCTTAGCAACTCCTTGAATCGATACCACGCTTCATATAGCGTTTCTCCATCATACTGTGCAAAAGCAACGATCTCATTGCGCAGTTTAGCATGCTTCTCCAAGGGGAAGAACTTAGACAAGAATTTCTGGCATAGCTCGGGCCACGTGGTGATCGAGTTCGCCGGTAGTGAGTTTAGCCAACTCTTTCCAGCGTCTCTCAGTGAGAAGGGGAATAGAATGAGGCGAATCGCATTTTCAGGGACACCATTATATTTGAAGGTATCACACAACTCCATGAAGTTTCAGATATGGTCCTTCTGGTTTTCTGAAAGTGACCCGCCATGCTGAGTTGTTTTCACCATTTGCAGTATCCTCGACTTGATTTCAAAATTGTTCACTGCGATTGTCGGCTTACGAATCGCTGAATGGATACT
This sequence comes from Boehmeria nivea var. tenacissima, assembly GCA_018132145.1. Classification (NCBI taxonomy): domain Eukaryota; kingdom Viridiplantae; phylum Streptophyta; class Magnoliopsida; order Rosales; family Urticaceae; genus Boehmeria; species Boehmeria nivea. Next base: position 6,064,299 of record CM030875.1, on the reverse strand, counting down.
TCCGATTGCGGGCTGCATGTAATCCATTAGTGTTTGCCCCTCATTTTCTGCGGCTTAGGCTGCCGGTGCTGCGTTGTGTGCCTCCGCCATTGGATTTGAGTAGCTGGTGAAGGTGGAGGTGTCAAATTGTTGTTCAGGTGCGGGCTCAGGAGGCCTTGCAGCCTTGCGGTCATTTCGATCTCTCTGTCAAACGAGAAAAGATCTGCACCGCCTGACCTTCGCATATACCTACACCACATAAGTAACAAAAATTAAAAAACAGAAATTTCAATCTAGTGACTCGATTGTTCGTTTGATATCAACGCTAGTCCCCGGCAACAGCGCCAAAAACTTGATAGGCAAAATGTGACGTAAGTGCACGTGCCAACAAGTAGTAAAGTGGACAAAGATTCCGTGTATCGATCCCACGAGGACTGTTGTTGATTACCGAATTAATAAATCACAATCACTATTTGAAAGAATGATAATTTGGAATATTGCAAGAAAAATAACAAAAACGCAGAAAATAAATGAAAGATAATTCAATACTAAAAACGTCTAAGGCATACAATTTCACCTAATCATATCATGATCGTTGCTAATCCTATTCAATCGATATTTCTTTGCCTTTGAAGATGACGATTCACGAGATCGATCATCTATTTCTCTCGAACATAAACGATCCTAGATTTTATAATTTAATCTCATCTCTCGATTCTTCAATTAAAATTATAAAACCAGTATTAATTCTGAGAATTCGTATGTCACACAATCCTGATTACTATCTCTATCCAATCTATATAAATGTGTTATTTAATCACTCAATCCTAGTTTCAATCTCGTCTCTCGAATTTTGAATGAAACACACAATACCAATCATAAGTTGCGCAGGCTTATGATTGCATTAAGAACATGAATCTCAACAAATTATGCAGAAAAACATCGATTGCATTAAAGGCAAAAGCAAACAATTCAATCCATGATTGGTTACAGTGCAACCCTAAACAAAGTAACTTAGTTCATAATGAAATTAAAATAAACAACCATAATGAATCAGTTCGTAATGAAAGCAAGAGAAGAAATTAGACCAAACGATGTTGACGACGTAAAACGAGTCCGTTTCGGGCACGCGATCCTTCACCGTCTTCGCCGAATCTTCAATCTTCCTCTTTTTCACTCAAAAATCTCAGAGAATTGATGTATGGTCGGGTCTGAGGTGTTTTGGGGGTGATTTGATTTTTATATGATGTGTTTTAGGTCACAAAATAACAAAAACGCACGTCCCGAATCGAGTTGTCGCGACACGGGCGCCGCGGCACTGGGATGTCCAGCACAAGCCCAGAAATCTGGGCAGAACGCAGTAACATCTGGGCAGATTAGCGCCGCTGCGCTATGGAGCATCTGGGCGCGCACTGATTTTTAAAACTGCATATCTCTCTCATTTCTTGTCCAAATCATGCATGTAATACGCCGTTGGAAAGCTCTTCGATGAAATTTAAGAATACAATTTTCTTCAGTAAACCTCTAGAAATCTTCATGAAAATCTGCCTCAAAGACGCACGTGTATTTTTCTTAGTTCGAATTGCTTCGAATTTGCTCGTTTTCACTCCATTCCACTTTTTCCTTAATTTTCACCTGAAATTAATAGAACACCTCTTATTAATTATTATGACTAGAAAATAATGTGTGAATTATTAAGATGTTTTATTTTCCAATTTTATAAAGTGAAATAAAAATGAACAATTTACACTAAAATGCACTTACTAAACAATTCTAACATATTGATTGAAAATGCACTCAAATATACACGAAATAAACCTAAAAATTGATGGAATCATGCAGTAAATACGGAATGCATCATTAATATTAAACCAATTTTTAAAGAGAAAATAACCAACTTACTTTAGTATACTAATTTGAAAGATAAACTTTTGATAAGGACTTTTTGTAATGGTACGACTATAGAAAACAAAAACGTTGTCTCGAAATATTAGTTTTTAAATAAGGTGTGCTTTCTGTTGTCCTCCACACTTAGGAACCTCTGGGAGTTCTGTCTAGGTAAGTTGGGCCTAAAGCGAGACCATAGAACCCTTCCCAATCGATATGTGAATGTTTCGGTGAATACTATCGTACCGCTACAATTTTTTTTTTAATAAAAGTAAGGACAGCGAGATAGGAACGTATCTCAACTATGTTGACACACGCCTGATCTTTAGCAGCTTACCAACTAGGTTAATCCTCTGCTAAAGAATCCTCTAACTCGCAGCCTAATATATAAAATAAAAATAAAAGAAAGTCAAGATACAAAGAGGTCCAACCCAACGGGCAAAATATCAAACAAATAAAAAGAAAAGTCCTAAATGATATTCCCAGGCATAGTGGGGCCTCGTTAAAACCTTGAGAAGAAAAAACCCAAAGGGAAAATCTTCTCAAGGAAAAAGTGTGCATGATCCAGGACTAAAAATGAAAATTCCTAAACCTATCAAAAGGAAGAGGAATCAAATCTCTGTAAAATAAACGTTGTAAATCCTCCGGGGCTTGAAACCACCAATGATTAAATTCTTCAGTTATCGACATTGAAGCAAGCTTATCAGCAACATAGTTACCCTCCCTATATATGTGAGAAATCCGAACATTATTCTTCCTATAAAATTGAAGAGCTCTAATCCACCTGCTACGAAATCTCCAAGGGACTTTTTGTGAATTATTTTTAACAAGGAGAACTACATAAGTTGAATCCGTCTCCAGCCATAAAGTATTCCAACCGAATTTTTCAGCAATTTCCATAGCAATCATGAACCCGAATATCTCAGCTTCAAAGGCATATTTGATTCCCAAAAATACGGAGAAACAGCCTTTCACAAATCCTCTACTAGTACGAAAGACCCCACCACAACCTGAGCGTCCAAGAGCCCCCCTAGCCGAACCGTCAATATTAACCTTAATCCATCCTTGTGCAGGAAGATTCCATGAGACTGGCGTGATAGACGACCCTCGAGAAGGTTTTCCTTTGATCCCTAAATTGTGAAGAATAATTAAATCGTCTTGGCAGTTATGCATAGTACCCGAGATAAGAAGACTACTTTCTCTCATAGATGCCAGAATCCAAGCCTTGAAAGACCAAAAGTTCGGCTTTTTGCTATCAAACAACCGACAATTTCTCGATCGCCAGATTTCCCAAGAAGTAGCGATGATACCAGAAAGCCATAAGGATTTGATTTGTGGGCTGAGTTTTTCATTCATTGCCTTGCAAAGAAGATGTTCGAAGTCCCGAGAAAGATCTAAATCCCTCAAAAACCAAGAAGAGAGAGCCATCCATAATTTCTTGCTGAATGGGCATTGAATAAAAACGTGATCCAATGTTTCCACCTCATTATAACACAGATGACATCTGCTAGCCAATTTAAAACCTCTTCTCACAAGATTATCTTCAGTAGCTAGACGCTTATGAAGGACTTTCCAGGAGTGAATAGCACATCGTGGAGGAATGTAATTTTTCCAAAGAAATTGACTCCATCGCTTTTCAGAGCTGTTACCAGCATAGGCTTCAAAAAAACCTTTACTAGAGACCTCCCCATCCAGAGAATAAGTCTATATCAACCGATCACTATCAGGGGGCCCAAGAATAGCATTTGAAATTTCCTTAGAAATCATCGGATACTTAATAGAAAAGTCCTCCGGGATTGTCCAACCATTGTTCCAGAAATCTGTAATTTTCCCTTTCAAACGTTTGACCACATTAGGCGGAATTTTAAGCAAATCAACAATAGGCTCTCCCAACCAATTAGCTCTCCAAAAGTCCAGATTAGAGTTCTCACTAGGCAACCATCTCGACTCTTCTAGAATTTCTTCAAAAAGAAACTTGAAATTCGGCCACAAAGTAGAACCAGGGCTCGGTTTTTTCGGAGTAGCAAAATCGAGTAAGAATCTATTCCGAATGAAAGACGTAGCCCAATTATTTTTGGTGTAAATGTCCCAAGTCATTTTCTTTAGGAAGGCTAAGTTTGAAATCGAGAGATCTTTAAATCCCAACCCTCCATCAGAAATAGGTTTACAAACTTTGTCCCAAGACACCGTCACCAATTTCCGCTCAAAAATAGATCCAGTCCAAAGGAAATTTCTAATGCATGAATTAAGGTCTGATATGATGTTTTTGGGCCATTTATAAATGAAGAATGAGTGCGTGAAAGACCCAAAGATAACAGACTTAATTAAATTGAGACGGCTAGCCATAGAAAGAGCTTTTCCTTTCCAACTAGCTAGCTTGGATTTAATACGGCCACTTATAGGGATCAAAAACTCCTTTTTTGGACGACCCTTGAAGAGCGGAACTCCAAGATAGGTAAAAGGGAGGTATCCTCTACTTAATTGCCATGCAGAAGAAATTCTACTACATAGTCTCGGAGGAATAGATTTTCCAAAAAAAATCTTAGACTTTTCCAAGCTTACCAGTTGACCTGAAATTCTCCCATAAAGCTCGAAAGCAAATCTGACAGTTTCCAGGTTACGTTTGCTTGCTTCACAAAAAAGCAAAATATCATCAGCATATAAGAGGTGACTTGGCAGCGATGTATTACGACCTGCGAATGAGAGAGAAATGGCTCCTGTATCATAAAGCTTCAGCAAATAGCGACTCAAGAATTCTTCTGCTATGTTAAAAAGCAAAGGTGAAAGCGGATCTCCCTGTCGAACGCCCCTAGAACAACCAAAGAAGCCCATCGGCTGTCCATTAAGAAGAACAGAAATCTTGGCAGACTTCAAGATGTTATCAATCCAGCTACAAAAAGTATCAGAGAAACCAAAGCTCTTCATAATCTGAATAAGGAATTCCCATCTCATAGTATCAAAAGCTTTCTTAATATCAATTTGGAGAGCCATATTGCGTCTAGAAAAGCTACCATCCAAACAGTTGATGCCTTCTGAAGCCAAAGCAATACAATCATGAATCCGTCAACCACTGATAAAGCCAAACTGATTTGGAGAAATAATACGATTTGTAATGGGATTGAGCCTGTTCGCAAGAATTTTAGTAATGAAGTTGGAATGGGATTTGTAATGGGATGCAGCCGAATCCATTTTTGGAATAAGCACCATGAAGTTGGAATTCAGGTTCTTAAATATTTTTCCAGAGACAAAAAATTCCTTTATAGCCGTAACCACATCCAAACCAACTATATCCCAGCATTTTTGGTAAAAAATCCCACCAAAACCATCAGGGCCAGGAGCACTAGAGGGACACGAATAAGAGCATCATTTTCCGCTTCGTTAATAAGATTAGGAATAACCTCCTGGATCAGATGAAAAGCCGAATTATCCCCAGGAGCAGTGCCATTAAATAAATTTCTATAGAAATCAACCATTTGCTTTTTAATAATTTCATAATCAGTGCAGCTTTCACCATTAATCTCAAGCATCTTAACCCCAGTCAACTTTTTCCTGTTACTGACTAATTTATGAAAGAAGTTAGAATTTCTATCCCCATATTCCAGCCATTTAAGTCTTGATTTCTGCCTATAAAAACTGGTTTCCATGTTCATAGCCGAAATAAGATCACTGTGAGCCTTGGTTTCCAGTTTGAAAAGTTCTTCTGAATGACCATTCTCTGAAATTTGCAACTGAATTTCTTCTAAATTTATTGTGGTCGCTTCAACACGAAGATGAACATTACCAAAGAACTCTTTATTCCAGGCCTTTAAGTCTTTTTTCAATAGTCTCAGCTTATAAAGCAGAGCGAACATACCATTTCCAGGAGCCAAATAAGAGCGCCATTTTGAGGAAACAAAATTAATGAAATCATCATGTTCTGTCCACATAGACTGAAATCGAAATGGAGATGGCCCTACCCGATTAGTCTCTGAACAAGTCAGAACCAAGGGATTGTGATCAAAAAAATGTCTAGGCAGAGTGTGACAATCAACAGAGGACCAAAATTCAAGCCAAAGACTGTTAATTAATCAAAAAGTTTTAACTCAAAAAACGTCTGCCATTTTGAAAGCATTCCGAATTAGCAAAAGCAACGTTTTTTTAATTCCGAATTAATGTAATTAATTCGGATTTTTCAGTGGAAAAAATTGCAAAAGGTGGCTTGGCCCGGAAAGCCCATTCCGGTCCAGCATTTTGCGTCGCCCACGACGTGCGGGTACGACATTCCATATATCCTCGAGCAGAATAACGCGCCCATGTGAATCTAGAACCTTTTGTCTCAATCTCTTGGAGCTCATTGTCAGAGATCATACTAGCAAAGTCAAAACAAGCAGTAGGATTTGGGACTCTACCTCCTAGACGTTCATGAGAGCCAAGGATTGCATTAAAGTCTCCAATAAGAAGCCATGGAGTATTCAATGGGGCTGTTTGCTTCAAGTGGTCCCAAAGTCGTCGTCTAGCTGCAATTAGGACACTAGCGTAGATAAAAGTGACTTTAAAGGCTCTAGAAGCAGTTCCAAATTCCAAAGTAATTTCTTGTTCAGGATTAGAAATCACAGTAGGATTCGGAATTTTATTGGAACAAAAGATCCATATTTTAGAGCAACCATCTCTGGAATTAAAAGCAAGAAAATTCATATTTAAAGAACGTAAAAAATTCTTAGAAATATCATCAGGATTCATCATTGGCTCAGCAAGACATATCACATCCGGGCAAATTTGTTTGAAGAAACAAAACAAAGTGTCCCGAGAGGATTTATTAGCAATACCTCTAACATTCCAAAAAATAAATTTCATAGGGAGGGATTAAAAGCATGACCTCTCCGTGGCCGACCAGCTGGAGTGATTTTCATTGATTTTTTAGCAACTTTTTTTGTAATTTTAGGAACAGTATCCTCTTCGTCAGCAAGATTGGCCCAAGAATTTGAAGTAACCAAATTCATATCACTTATCACTGTAGAGTTCGACTTAATAGTGGAAATCACTGAGTCTTTTGCAAAATTACCCGAAAGGTCTACGCATAGATTTAATCCTGTATCATTATTCATTGAGGAAGAAACTGGGATAGCCAAAGAGACAGCCTTGTAATTATTGTGAGGAGTATATTGAGTAGAGGAATTCTCAGCCAAATCATTACTCTTGGGAAGATCCACTTTAAGTTGCTGAATATTATTGGTTTCAAGATCAGAAACTGTTGTTATCTCCATAGAGGAATTCCCAGCCAAATCATTAATCTTGGGAAGATCCACTTTAACTTGCTGAATATTGTTGGGTTCAGAAACTGTTGTCATCTCCATAGGTGTCGTTTTCCCACTATTAAAGTCGGCAATTGGATTGTCATGAATGACTAGAGATGTATCAGAGCGCATTGGAGTTGGAATCACGGGTTGGTCCTTTTCTTGAAGAGCCGAATTAGTCATCTCTGAGGAAGATGTTTCCTTTTCCTTGTAGACCAGTTTTTTATGCTGGGTTTTATCATTAACAACTTTCTGGTTTTTTGAAGAGACATCAGGTCTGTGGACAATAGGATTGCGCCTGCAATTCGCCAAAGAATGACCAACCGCCAAGCAATTTTTACAAAAGGCCGGGAGGTTTTCATAATCTATATGAATAAAGAATTTGTGTCCCTTTCTTTCAATCATAAGAGATTCTGGAAGGTCTTTGGATAAATCCACATCAACAAGAAGACGTGCAAAGTGCCCGAAATTCCCTTCAAGCGTAGCATTGTCTATTTTTAATGGTGCTCCAATTCCTTTGGCAATGTTGAAAAGAATATTCGAATCCCAGTACTCCCAAGGAAGATCATGAAGCCGGACCCAGACTTGGGCATTCGTGAGATGTTGGTTGTTTTGGTTAAAATCTGCACTTTATGGCTGCATTCGAATCACACCTGGTTTAACATTCCACGTACCTGCAGACCAGATTCGTTCTTTATCCTCAGCATTCTCGAAGTGGAAATTAAAGAATCCACGCCCTAGAGAGATCATTCTCCAATTTCCATGAATCTGCCATGTTTCTTGAAGTTTTTTCTTCAAGTCTTCATATTTCCATGGTTTATCCCCTTTAATCAGAGAGAGACGGCCAATAAGAGAGTTTTGACAGATAGAGACTCTTCTTTGATAGGCGTCTTCATCTATTTTTATACATATTACGTCCCCGTGACGGGATAGAGAACCTAAATTCTCATTGGAGTTTACCTTAGGGGTCGGCTCTGTACCGAGAATCTTTGCATAGGAAATACGTGAATCTGCTGGCAAGATGCTGGAAGAGGAAGCCATGAACCAGTGAGCCAGAAGAGCACCGGAGAGCACGTCGGAGATGCGGCAGAAACAGGGAAGAGATCGGCGACGGCTAGGGTATAGAAAACCCTAGTAGAGTAAAATCGTATCCTCCAGATGACATGGCATCATCCTTCCCTAAGGAAGCTTTTTTCTTAGATAAATAATGAAAAACAAAAAAAAAATCGTACCCTACAAATTGATCTTTATTCAAAGAATACTTTTATAGAAACCTTTGTTTTAAAGTGAAAATTATATCTCTCTATAGAATGTTAGTGTTTTTAGAGATTATGGTTAGTGTAGATAGTTACATTAACTTATGGAATTAGGTAACCTGCTTCCGACACTACCCAGTACGAAGTAGTTGAAAAAAAATTATGTTATGCAATGTTTACGTGACGTATGTTTTATAAAGCATGTTATGATGAAATGTTTATATGACGAAGTTTCAAAATTTATGATCTCATGTTTTCACAATTTATGAACATGATAATCATGTTTTTAAAGTTCGACATTTTTATATTCATGATGCATATTACTTAAAAATCAAGTGATAACTAATGTGAAAATTATGTCGTACCTCCTGTTCTCCTTGTGTCGACCTAAGGGCATTAAAGAGACGTTTTAACGAAATGTTTCTGTTCTTCTTGTGTCGACCTAAGGGTATTAAGGAGACAGTTTCATGTTAAGTTCACAATGTTTTTGGCCTTAGTTGCGAGGACCTTGTACACTCTCGTCGACTATTCGTCGAGAGCACTCTACGAGGTACGTACACCATGATGATGATCATCTAGGATGAAAGATAATGTTAGATGATAAAATAAATTAATAATAAATAATAGAATGTCCTTTATTGCATATACTATGTTTTGTGAGAAAATAGTTGTTTCACTGGGCTTTTAGCTCACATATCTTTCCTTCGTACTATAGATAATAAACCTATTGTGTGATGCTAAATTGTATAACACAGGTGCGTGGCAAGCAAGGCACTATGGGAAGGCTACGGAAGAATAATTTATGCAAACTTAAGTTATTTAAATTATTAAGTATTTATTCTAGTTTCAAGATAAAATATTATATGTTATTTTATATTCAGCAAAATATGTTTATGACATTATGTTTCTTAAAAAATAAATTAGAGTTTTTAGCACTGGTGCCCGCTGACCTTTATGGGGTATGGCAAGTTGCCCCCTAACCTTTTATTTGTAGCCTTTAACCCCCCGTGTTAAAAATCCTTGGCATCTCACTATAAATCGATAACACTCGTTCTATTTTGGACGGAATTTCACATCCACGTGCCCCGCACATGATATTAGATGGGCATTTAAGTCATTTGATCACTAAGAATAAAAAAACTCAAGTGACTTCTCTATTTTTTTTTTTTTTTTTGCAATTAACCAGACCTTTTTTTTCAGTTTCTTCGTTGATCTTCTTCTCTTCTTCTTCTCAAGAGAATATAGATACAGATTAAAAAAAATTTCTCTTTATCCATTTTCACCAACTAAAATGCAAATCTTCAAAAAACAAAAAAAAGAAGCAAATTTACAAAAACTAAAATGGAAAAAAAAAATCCTTCGCCTCCGCTCTACCAACACCATTGCCGGCATCCATCTCCGCCGGACTCCCCGTCGTGGACATCCGCCTCCTCTCCTAGTCCGAGCTCTTGGCTTTCTCTGTCGCCTCCTCTCCCTCCTTATTGTGGCCGTGGTCGTGGCTGTGGCCGGCGCTCATTCCTCTGAGTTTTGCTCACTAACCGAACAAACCCATTCCTCTGTTTCACACTAATTTCCATCTGAGTTTTACTCTTTACACTAAATCACCTATTGGGTAACTACCAGATTCCAACATTTTCACCCCAAACCCTCATGAATATGCCAATCATGTAATTTAGTTAACTATAATAAACAGATAAAAAAAACCTTGTACATAAGAACCAAACACAAACGGGAATGATTTATGTGCTTTGTTACAATGAGTTATAGCATGTATTGACATTAAAGAAAGAAGAACAGCCCTTTGTCAATCACAAAGTAGACTTGCAAATAGGAAATTATTCAATGTTCATGGTGGTCTAATAAATTGGAAAAAAAAAGTAGAGTGGAAAAGAAATCACCTTCTAGTACTCAAAGTACTAAAAATAGGACTGCCAACGCCTCGCCGACTGAGGCATCGGCTTCGGATTGACGCCCTCGGCGGCAAGGGCAGCAAGATCTATGTCGTCATCGAGTCCTCCGACCGCGACGCGGCGCGCCTCGTCCCGAGTAACCCTGGTAGACGGCGGATCGTGACGGCATTGAAAGAGGCCAAGCTTGGAATCCCCGTCAAGGAGCCGACGTCGGAGATCCGGGCTGATAGAAATCTCGGGCTCAATGTGATGGTAGCGTGTGGGTTGGTCTGCCGAGGAAGGATGTTTGATGACGTTGGTGAGCGAAGGAGAAAGAGATCGAGAAAGTGAATGAGAGACCGAGAGAGAACAAGAAAGAGTCGGGGAAGGGAAAAAAAAGAAGGAAAAAGAATAACAACTTACATCACGTGATTCATGCATGCCTTCTCACCCATGCTCAAGGACTTAAATGCCATCTTACTATCACGTGCGGGGCGCGTGGACGTGAAATTCCGTCCAAAATAGAACGGGCATTATCGATTTATAACGAGATATCAAAGATTTTGAAAACAGGAGGGTAAAGGCCACAAATAAAAGATTAGGAGGCAACTTGCCATAGCCTGCAAAGGTCAAGGAGCATCAGTGCTAAAAACTCAATATGTTATGTTATTATCCTTCAAAGTATTATTATATTCTTTTTAAAGTTAGAACAAAATAACATGTTACCATTTTTCACATAAGTAAAGTAAAGTTTTAAAGTAAAGTAACGGTCTAAAAAATGGGTCGTTACAATAACATATCACTTGTCTTGATATTCAAATAAATGCATAGTAAATCAAATAATTTTAAATTTGTGAAAATATTTTCGTGGCTTTTCCATTCCCTACCTCACTCTCCTTGGACCGCCGTTGCGCAATTCAGTATCACAGCACGAAGAAAAACATTTGAGCTAAAAGCGCAGTGAGTTACTGCTATTTTCCTTATTACTCATTTCATTACCTAAAATTATCGTTCATTATCTTTAATCATAGAGGATCCTCATCATAGTGTACGTACCTCATAGAGCGCGCTCGACTAAGAGTCTACAAGGGTCTACAATTCCTCACAACTAAGGCCAAAACATCATTAAACAGCAAACCCTTTCTTGCCTCTTTTTTATTTGGGCTCACGGGATTAGAGTGCCATATTGATAGTCTCATTAATGCCCTTTGGTCGACATAAGGATAATGAGCGGTATGGTACGAATTTAACTTTAGTTATCACTTGATTATTAAATGACATGTATCATGAACATTTAGCTTAAATAACGTCATACTCATGTTTATATCTTATGAACATATGATATCATAACTTTAAAACTTTCATCGTAAAAGATTTCGTGATTAATAATATGCTACATTCTTTAACAAAAATATGTGTCACATTAAACATTGCATAACATCATTTTCTTTCGAATTACTTTGTACAGGTAGTGAGGTTGTACTCACCTTAAGTCAAGTGTTCATAGAGTTAATGGCTAGGTAGTGTCAAGAATAGAAAAAACCTAATTCCATGAACTAATGTAAGTGTTTACCATAAAATCTAGCTAAGAATACTAACATTCTATAAAGAGATGTAATTTATACTTTAAAAACATGTTTGAATAAAAATATTCTTTTAATAAAGATAAGTTCATAGCGGCCCGGTATAAATTACAGAAACGTTCACAGGCTGATTGAAAAGGGTACTATGGTCTTGCTTCAGACCCAACTTAGCTAGACAGAACTCCTTAAGGTTCTCAGGTAAGTGTGGAGGTGATCACAAAGCACTCTTATTTAAAAAACTAATCCTTCTAGACAGACCGTTTCGTTTTCTATGGTCGTACTGTTGCAAACTAGTCCTTATCAAAATAATTTCTTTCAAATAAGTAGGTTATTTTCTTTTTAAAACATTGCTTAAAATTAAATTTAAATTCTTGGATAAAATCTTAAAATCATGATATAGGAAAATCCAAAAGGAACCTACAAAAATGTTATGAACAAACTCCCATTATTTTTCAAAGATCTATAACTTTTCAGTGATGAGTTTTACGAAAATGTAACCCTGCCCCCCAGGGTTATCCTTTACGATACTTTCCCGATAGACGAGATAGTCATGTTTGTAATTAACGACCCCTCAATAATTATTTATATCCCGTCTTGCGATTCGAACTCACTCCCATCGTTGTATTATCCAATTTATAATTGGAATACTTGTGTTTGATTTCTTAGTGGCCAATTAATTTGAAATTGACTCCTTAAAGTACAAACTTGCATTGTGAGTCCCCGAACTTTTAAGAAATTACAAAAATGGCCCAATTTAGAAAAATGACATTTCTGGCTTGTAATATATTTTTAGGGTCAAATTATTATTTATAATCATATAATTAACCTTAGTTTCAAATTTGAGACCGTTCCGAGTTAAAAAGAAACCGAAGCGGCTTAAACTCGAAAAATCGCGATAAACCGTGTAAACACGGTTAAAGAAAGGGAATGAGCCTGAAGCGACCATTTATAATTTAATATTTGACTTCTAGATAGTATTTTAGAAGTTTCTAGTAGAATAGGTAAGCCTGGGCCCTTCCTGGCCCTATTGTACATCCGTCTCTATCAGCCATGGGATTCGACCCAAAAATCGCTTCACTCTGACACAAAACTCGCCGCCGTACGATCAAGTGGACATGTATATTTCCAAAAACAAAAGTCATTGGAATATGAAAATTAAATATATACCTGTGTTGCCGGAATCAAATACGCCGCATCGCCAACAAACTAGCCGTCGCGAGCCCTGACGTTACAATCTTCGAGCCCGACCACTTCCGAACTAGCCATCTCGAGCGGGGCATCATAAGCCTCGCTATTGCAATCTCTGGCTGTTGTGAGCCCTACTGTAGCGATCTTCGACCGTCGCGATCTTCTGCCATTAGTCATCACCAAAACCACCAAAAAAGTTAGACCCAAATCATTGAGAAGATATTAAAGCAGAGATTGCTGAGAGTTGCGACATTGATGTGATTGGGCACAACGACCTAAAGCCGCATGGGCGTGTGGGCATTGGCGGGAGAGTTGGGGCTGCGATGGGGTGCTGGCGTTAGCAAGGAGAGCCGGAGTTCCTTGGCCACGGAGATATGGCAGTAAGTTGGCGAGGGAGGGTACAGTTGCAAGGGGAAGCGTTCATGTTGATGTCTGATGGTGATGGATGGGTATTGGGGATTTGAGATTGAGAGTCCTGGTCTGAAAAATTTTGGAGAGGGAGAGAGGCAGAGTGCACAAAGCATAAGAGGAAACATTTTTTAATGGGTATTAATGTCTTTTGACGTGTTAAAGTCATGTGATTCTCACGTGAGAAGTTAACTCTGGTAAATTTAGGACGTCCGCTATCGATTTGTAGTATAATGCAATTTTTTTTCTTTTTTTTTTTAGAATAGGGTGTAAAATGCCCCAAATTAAAAGTGAAGGAGCAAGTTGTCACACCCCGTATAATTGAAAGGGCACCAGTGCAAAAAATTCATTATATTATAAGCTTTCTTAATTAATTTTCTAGTCGGCCTGTAGACCATGGACCTAATAATTCAAGCTATAATAAATTAAGATAATTAACTAAAACTCTTTAGTTAAAAATCTAATTTATTAACTTCGAGGTTACTCTACTAAAAAGCCCAGAATTGCACTCTTGAACTTATCATAATAGTTTACTCGATGAGTACGTCCATTAATAAAGTCATTTCATGAGATTTGATCTTGCAGATTAGTTCGTGTCCCGAGAGAGTGAAAGTACCATTATACCCCTCGGGACATTTCGTGCTACTTAAGTACCGTCGTTTCACTAGTCAACGACTCATTAACGACAAGAACGTAAATGCGCGCTTGCATTCAATTCCAAAATCGACAGTTTAAAGGAACCAATATTTACTCTCGTTATGATTGGAAGTTGGAATCCATGTCTGTGAAATCCCCATTCCCCAGTAATCATGTCTTGGGTTCCCCAAATGTAAGTATTCGTTCCCATTACGATTATGGTACTTAATAAATAAATCAAAGAACCCGAGAACGTGACCAAGGAGTCTGTGGCTATTCAGGATTGAGAACAATTCTCATATGAACATATTGTTACTTTGTCACGAGTATAGTAACGGCTCTAAAATGACACTTCGTGACAAGTCGGTCCAGATCGTGTATAGTCTAACTAAATAGAACGCTCCCACTGAGTGTCTCTGCACTGACAATGTTACACGTATGTAATTTTGGATCAAGTTATCCAATCTTGATCAATCACCAACCATTGATTTAAATGTATTAACTAAATAATTTGATATCTCATAAAACACTCATAAATATCAAAATTTAGTTTCATAACACATTATGGATATTTATTGAATATGTATATAAAATAAAATTATAAACACATAAACAATATTTTATTAATCCGCAAAAATAATATTACAACTTATTATTACAAAAACCATTATTTAGGGTAATAATTCCAACAACTGTTGCGGTTCTGGTACTCAACTCGCCTTTACCCGACACAGTGACTTTGGAGTCGTTATACTGAGTGCTGCTACGACGTCCTTTCTATCAGTAATTAGAGTAAGTGGCAGAGCTGCGTCCTATAAGCAAATGCAAGTGTCATCTATTACGCGTAGTTGCTGGCCACGAATACAGCCACAACTATATATGGTCATTCTCGAAACGTATGGCGAGGGCCATGTATATGACAGCACAATCGCACCCGTTCGGCCAAGGCACAGACACAGACATAAGTTTGCTCGGCTACTTTTGTCGGGTGTCGAGTGTCAAATGTTTTCTTATAGTCTTTTGCTCTTTACTCTTCTCTTCTACTCTTCGACCCTGTTTGAAACCTAGATTTCAAGGAGGAAAGAAAAAAAATCAAAGGATTTGCTGATTCTAGTTTGGAAGTCAAAAAATAAGAGACAAAATTTTTAAAAGAAAATGTGGAAGGAAATTTATTAATATTTGACCTATTCTAAATTCCATAAGATTAGGAGCGAAAAATTATTTTCTATGTTAAACTCCACTCTATTGTCGAGTTGTCATTGAAGCTCACGACTCGAACTTTGGACTACCATTGAAGCTCACGACTTTATCCTCCATTAGAGCTCAAGACTCTACCTTTTATCTGCCATTCGAGCTCACGACTTGACATCCGATCTACCTTTAGAGCTCAAGAATCGACCTCCGAGTTCCACTGAAGTTCACGACTCGATCTTGGATCTGTCATGAAGCTCGGCGAACCCACACTAGTAGAAAACACAGTTTTTGCGACTGATTAAACAGTCGTGGATTCGCATCCGCGACTAAAAATTTCAGTTGCGAATAGTTAGTCGCAGATAAGTAATCCGCAACTGAAAAATTTCAGTCGTAGATAAGGAAGAGTATCCGCGACTGATATCTTAATCGCGGATAACTACTACCGGTATCGGGCCTATAAACCGGTGGCCTTATCCGCGAGTAATTTTTCACTCGCGGATAAGTTCCGATGACTTATCCGCGACTGATAATTCAGTCGCAGATACGTCACTGTTAGATATCCGCGAGTGATTTTTCACTCGCGGATAATAATAATAATAATAATTTTTAAATTGGGCTTTTTAATTTTTTTAAATTAAATTTAATTATTGAATAATTTTTTTCTTAAACAAAATGATGTAATATAATAATAAAACTCTCCAATGCATATAAAAAGAAGAGCAATTCAAATACATAAAACAAATACAGCAATTGGTCAAATATCATAAAAACATAAAAGTGTCAACAACTAAACTAAAAATCTAAAATGTATGAAAGGTAGCTCTAATCCTTAAGTAAATCCTGGGTGCTGGAGTCTGGCATATAAGGCTGTCGAGCGCTGTTGCCGGTCGCGCCATCAGTAGGTGGCCTTATACTGTCGCGTATGTTCGGGAACGTGCTTTGCAGGAACTCTGTCAAGTTATCAAATTTCCTAGTACTCTCCCGCCACCTTTCTTCCCCGAAACGCTCTAACTTCCTCAGTCGTTGTTGAGTTTGTTTTAGTTGTTGCGTGACCTCGGCGAGCTGCTCCCGAAGAATGTCGTTCTCTGATGGTCCAACTGACTGCTCCTGTGCTAACGACAATGCGACACGATCTTTCTTCTTCATGATTGGACCTGATCCCGCGACCCAGCTACTCTTCATTGTCTTCTCTTTTCCGCAGACGCTCCTAATAACGTCGGCCTCCAAATGATGACGTTGCTCCTGGGTCAGCGGCGTCTCAACTGGCACTTGGGAAATACGCTCATCACGTTGAGTGATAATTTGCTCATTCATAAAATAAGATTAAATATGTTAGTATTTTTAAAGTAACTCAACATTTAACAAAATAAGATAATAACTAGACTTACATATTCTTGTATGGCGTGATTGTTCTGCTATCACCCCTGTAGTGTAGTTTGTGATGCATCTCAATGGGAGTCGGTGGCCTCGGTATCTCGGGAGTGATCTACAATTTTAAAGAAAACGTCAAATTACATAAATAATATACGTAAGTAATAATATTATTTGTAACTCATACTATATGTCTTACCGTCCTGAATTTATGGTCATTAATGGATCTGCCCTCGTGTCAACTCTTAGCTACCTGCTTTGCTCGATTATTCCTCACAGCCATTGCATAACGCTGTAATACTAAACAGTTAGAAATTTGAAAGACAAAGAAAAATAAAAATGAAATGATATAATAATATATTACCTTGGCGTGGTCTGCAACCCACTGATCGCACAAGTGGTTCCAGTCGGCCGCGCTACGGACGTTACTAGGTGGTCCAGCGCGAGCTCTGTCAGGATCTTCATCATCGTCTTCGTTTATCCAACGATTCTTCATATCATTCCTTGTGCACATCCAGGTCGTGTGTAATTGGGTGTCGACGATGAGCATAAACCTAGGGATGTCAGTGAGAATAGCAAATCTCGCCTGAAAAGAATTATGCATGCTATTAAATTTCTCACAATTAAAAATAATTAAATTCAATTACTTCTAATTTATGCTACTTATAGCTAGGCGATGAATCATCGGCGCCTTGATGTCTTCTGGCACATCCCTCCAGGAATGGTACTGCATCGGGCAATCTCGCTGAACGACGATACCGGATTCGGTGGCAAACCATACTGCTGACTGACCAACGAACTTCAGTGGGTGCTCGTCTGGTCGAAGCAAAATGTGTGAACCCAGGAGAGCCTTAACTAGGTCCACTGCAGCTTGACGGTTCACATTTGGACCACGTCTTCTTGAAGTGCCTATAAAATCATTTAACCATATAATTGTTAAAACATTAATTTTAAATATATTATACACATTGCAAATTAAAATTTTGTTGTACCAGTTGCCTCAAGCTCAGCCGGATCCTGTCGAACAAGTTTACGACGTGGTTGTCTAAGCACCCGAGCTGAATTAGACGACGAAGAAGAGTCAGTGCCGCATCCTAATGGAAGGAATGGTAGGCGTGTGGGATCGGCGCCAGATCCGCCTCCAGCAATGTCAGTGGACAGACATACAATCAGAAATAGTAACATATTGGTCTGTAACCAATTATTAAAAGAAAAAACATCACAATACAATTTATAATGTATTCAAATTAATAAATATGATTTCATAGACATATACAGTTCAGTAGTACACCTAGTTAGCACATTCACTCTTTCTCATCGTCTGATTCAACCACATCACTTCTACATATCGTGTTATTATCGTCAGAATCATGATCAACACTTGGTTCGTAATTGTATTCTTCTAATGTGTCATCAGCATCTGTGTCATCGTCACCGGAATCATAGTTTTCCAAGCTTATAATATGATCTACAAGTTCTGCTGGCACACCGTCTCGATCAAACGCTACATTGTTGAAGTTAGTCATTTCAATCGACATAACGAGCAAATCCGAAGGTGAACCAAATTCGTCCAAGATATGATCAACATCTTCCTCGTCATCAGGAATATTCCAGAAGTGTCTATGATTAAATCTTTGTATGATTTTCTAGTTTGGATTTGACTTGCTTGGATCGTCAATATAAAATACTTGACGCACTTGAGTTGCAAAGACAAAAGGATCTTCTTTATATGCTTCACGACTTGTATCGATACTAATACAATGCGGCTCGTTGATAACGTGTTTCCTTCGCCATCGGTATCAAACCATTTGTATTTAAATAGGACGACTCGATAGTCTTTAATTTAGAGCAACTCAACGACTTCTTCCAAATATTCGTAATAATCATCTTCAATACCTTGATGTGTTCCAGCACTAACGACCCCGAAATTTTGAGCTTGACGTCGATCATCGCGTAACTTAACTAAGAACTTCACACCATTTACAGCATATGCACTATGAGAGTTGACACGAGCATCTGAACCACAAGATAGTGCATACAATTCATCTGTTACCTCAGACGGATTGTCGTGGTATAATTTACCAATATGCGTTTAAGTTAGTCATATAAAATGTGCGTATATATGATGTTCGATATCGTAATATGTTAATAAGTACTATTATTACCGGTTCTGCTAACCAAGTTGGAAATATTGATTGTTGCAGTTCGTCAAAATTCGAATTCGACGATGTGGATTATTGTTATAAAATTTGTTTATGTTCACTACAAACAAAATATCTGGAATTATAATCGACGAATTTGTTAATAAAAAAACAACGTTAATATATAAAATGATATTTAATTACTCTATGTATGATTCAATGTCTTGATAGTTGTTAAGTACAAACCACTTTGCTTTGTCCAAAAGATGTCTCGATAAGTAATGATATTCATTCTTCCCAACTGGATGAAAAACTTATAAAGAATAATTTCTTTTGTCTTTCAGTAAGTCATCATCTCTTTTACGCATTGAATACTTAGATTGAATCTCGCGTAAGTATTGAAAACAAAATGTCATAGCCTCTTGGACAATGTACCCTTCTACAATCGAACTTTCTGGTCTTGCCTTGTTGCGGACGTATTTTTTTAAATATCCTAAATGTCGCTCAACTGGATACATCCATCTCGAATGAACTGGACCTCCTAAAATTGCCTCACGCGAAAGATGAATACACAAATGAACCATTATAGTGAAAAAAGCTGGAGGATATATGCGCTCAAGTTTATATAAAATTATGACAACCCCTTCTTCCAATACATGCAAATCTTTAACTTCCAATGTTCGTGCAGTGAGCTTCTGAAAAAATTGTGCCAACTCCAGCAACGTGTCTCGTATTTGCTTTGTAAGAAAAGGACGAACTGCAATTAGAAGTATGTGCTGTAGCAAAATAAGACAATCATGCGACTTAAGGCCATAAATTTTTCCTTGTTATCCGATAACATTTCTGCTCAAGTTTGAAGCGTAGCCATCCGGAAACTACACTAACTTAAGAAATTGACAAAATATTCTTCTCTCTGCCCGAGTTAATACATATGATGCTGGAGGTTTGGAACATCAACCATTGTTTTCGATCAAGTGAAGCTCCCGTCGAATCTTCATATCTTATAAGTCTAATCTAGCTTTGTCGGTGTCCTTCACTTTTCCTGTAATGTCTAACAGTGTTCCTAGCAAATTGTCGCATACGTTTTTTTCTACATGCATGACGTCAATGTTATGGCGCAACAACAATTTATGCCAGTAAGGAAGTTCAAAAAATATACTCCGGTTTGTCCAATTCTTGTTACGCGAATCTCATTTTCTCTTTTTTCCTCTGACTTTACCAAACTCAGAAGGTACGTTTTCCAACTGCCTCAAGCAATCTTCTCCGGTGCTTACATTTGGAACTGTTTTATTTTTTGACTTACTGACCAAATCGCACGACGTCCTCCACGAATGATCAGTTGGTAAGAACCATCAATGACCTACATACGACAACTTGTCTCTCAAACGAATAGAAGTTGTATCTTCGTTGCAGGTAGGACATGCTTTATACCCGCTGGTACTCCAGCCAAATAAGTACCCGTATACAGAAAAGTCATTAACTGTCCACATAAGAGCAGCACGCATGTTGAATCTTTCTTTCAACACATAATCGTATGTCTCCACTCCCGTGTCCCACAACATCTTCAATTCATCGATCAATGGACGAAGATAAACATCGATGTCTCTTCCTGGCGAATTTGGTCCCGGAATCAACAAAGTCATCATGAAAGATTGTTCCGTCATACTCTTCCACGGCGGCACGTTATAAGGTATTAACAACACCGGCCATATACTATACGACAAGCTCATAGTTCTAAACGGGTTAAAACCATCACTTGATAACTCGAGTCGAACATTTCTCAGCTCTTTCGCGAATTCAGGGAACGTTGCGTCAAAATGAGACCACGCCTCTCGATCACTTGGATGTTTCATAATCCTATCATTCTTTGACTTATTCATGTCATGCCATTTCATCTCTTTAGGTGTATGTCTTAAGCTGTAGAGTCTTTTCAATCTACTAGTAACGGGAAAATAACGCAAAACTTTCTTCGGAACCTTCTTCCCATTTGAAGCTCTCTTTTCAACTGCATATCATCGTTCTCTTTCAATAATAGTGCACAATCATTTTCACAAGCGTGGATTGACTCGTACCCCAATCCAAGTGAGCGCAGATATTTTTTTGCCTCGTAATGATTTTTTGGAAAATTTGCAGATTTACACGCTTCATTTAACAGCTGCAACATCATATCCATTTCCATGTTTGTCATCTTACAAGACACCTTCACATGCATCAGCGTCAAAAGGAAGCTCAAAACTAAAAAGTCTTCACATCCTAGAAACAATGGCTTCTCCATGTCGACGAATAGTTGCTCAACGTCAGGATTATTATGTCGACCACTTAAATTGGCCCCTTCATCCTCATTATGTTCTTCATCGTCTGAAGTTAGAAAAGCATCACGAAGTAACTCATCAATGTCATCGTTATCCTCTTCGTCATCACTGTCTACTTCATAAATTTGCTCAATATCTTCAAAACCCAGAAGTATTTCACCATGATTTACCCATACATTATACGATTGATCGAAACCAAATTGAACAATATGATGAAATATTGTTTTAGTTGGTTGAGCCCTCGCATTCAAACAGTTCGCGCACGAACATGAGACTCTCCCTTCATCATCAGCATACGACTTCAACATTTCTGAAAATGCCTTCGCTCCGTCGACATATTCTTTGCTTAATCTATTTGTTAACTTAGTCCAACTCTTATCCATGATTACTATGTACATTTAATATAAATCTAGTCAACTAATTAATCTAATTTTCACGCTCAAAGTAATATTCTACATATATTACTTATTTATATAATTTTTAAAATAATTTAGAATAATTTATTTAATTTTTAGTAATTTATTTATTTTTAGAATAATTTATTTAATTTTTAGTAATTTGTAGAATAATTTATTTAATTTTTAGTAATTTATTTATTTTTTAAACATTTTAGTATTTTTTTAATTTTTACTAATTTTAGAATAATTTATTAAATTTTAGTAATTTATTTAATATTTAGAATTATTTATTTATTTTTTAAATAATTTTTAATATTTAATTTGATTTTTAGTAATTCTTAAACTAATTTATTTAATTTATAAATAATTAATTTTATTTTTAGTCATTTATTTATTTTTTAGATTAATATATTTAATTTTAATCATTTTTTAGAATATTATCTAATATGTTATTAATTAATCATTATTTGTTATTTAATGATTATTCAAATTGTATTTATATAATTTTATATTATTAACATATCTAATTACTATTATTAATTAAATCTAACTAATAATAATAAATAACAAGTATTAAAATAAAACACATTATATGATAAAATTGTGAAAAAAAAAACTAACCAGCGGATCCGGGAAGACGGCAGCGGCGGGGCACGGCGGTAGGGAGCACGGTAGCGGGGGGAGAAGTCGCGGAGACTCGGGGAGAGCGCGGGAGCTCCGGGGGTGCGGCAGAGGCTCGGGGAGGACGGCGATGGCAGGGCGCGCACGGCAGCGGGGGGAGAAGTCGCGGAGGCTCGGGGGGAGCGCGGGGGCTCCGAGGCTGCGGTAGAGGCTCGGGAAGGGTGGGGGCTCCGGGGGTGCGGCGAAGGCTGGGGGAGCACGGGGGCTAGCACTACGGGGGTGAGGCGGTGGAGGCTCGGGGAGCGTGGGGGCGAGGCGGTGGAGGCTCGTGAGAGCGACGGCAGAGGCGGATGGGCTAGAGAGAGAGGGAGGCAATTGATGGTCAAGAAAGAGAGAGAGAAACGCGAAAAAACATAAGCTATAAGGGGAATTCGAAGACTCTTCCGTGATTGAAAAATTCACTCGCGGATAGACTTTCCGCGAGTGATATATCAGTCGCGGATAACATAAGTCATTAATGCATGCGCAAAATATGCCTCGGGATTCTTTCACTACAATTGTGACACTATCCGCGACTGACTATTCACTCGCAGAAAGTCTATCCGTGAGTGAATTTTTCAGTCGCATAAGAGTTTCAGTCGCATAAGAGTGATGGGACAGCTGAAAAGATTGCGCCTTTTCCGTTATTAGAGCTTATCCGCAACTAAAATATCACTCGCGGATATATCTTTCCGCAACTAAATATTCAGTCGCGAAAAATGGTATGGTTGCCAGGAAATTTTGGTGTCGAAAATAATGAATCGACGAGGGTTTTTCCCGACCATAACATATCCGCGACTGATATTTCAGTCGCGAATAATTGCTACGAAATCGCGGGAAAATAACTCACTGTCTGCGATTGATTCATTAAAAAAAAATCACTCGCAAATAGTTACAGCTAATTCGTGCGAATTTCCCCCTCTACTTTTTCACTATCCGCAACTGATTATTTTCATAAATCGGTTGTGGATAGTCAAACAAAAATTCACGGTTTCGGAAGCCTTTCCACGACTAAATTTTTCTAAAATCAGTCGTAGAAAGTGATTTTTCGCGGATGAAAATTTCAGTCGCGGATAGCTATACTCGCGGATGCACATATTTCTAGTAGTGCCAGCACTATGGCTGCTAAATCAGTGCAACTCGGGAGGTCAATCATATGTTGATCTCTGCCTTATCGTGGTGACATTGTTCCATTGATTGTTGTTCAAGAGATAAACTTCAATTGTCTTCCAACTTTTCTTATAACCTTCTTTCTCTGTCCATGGCTTTTGAGATTTATGCACTAATTTTTTAGTTATTGAATTTCGTTTTTCACACAATCTGCTTAACGATATGCATAAATGAAGGTTTATCCAACCAAATTTTGTTTTTCTTTAATTTTTTAGTTATATGAACAAAATATTAACTTTAAATACTTATCTTAGGAATTTTAAGAGATTTTTTTCTTTAAATATTTTAAAGTTCTAAACACAAATAAAAATTTCAAATTTATTTTCCCCTATTTTTTTTCCTTGCATTATCCCACATACTTTTTTTTCATTTTGAAATCTTAGTTCCAAACATAATATCCTATTTTTTTGTTCTTCTAGTCTTCTAGTTTTATATTCTTCTACTTTTCTCCATTATACTCTTCTTGCTTGTCTTCTCTATTTTGCTCTTCTAGTCTTTTACTCTTCTACTCTTATAGACTTTGTCTTTTAAGTTTCTCTTCTATAGTTCTAATTTTCCGCTCTTCTTTACTTACCTTGTCACATGCGCACGGGATTACCCACCAATAACACATGTGACAATAAATTAAAGTTGTTACATTATTTTTTTTATGAACAACAAAGTCATGTCATACATATATTTGATAATGCATTGCTTATTTCGATTATATAGTAGTCAAAATAAGTTGAAACGGTGATAGTTTTTAGGAAAAATCAAGAGGAGGGAGCTCACACCCAAATGGCATAAAAATTTTAATATTTTTATTTATATACACATAAAATTTTATAAAAATTTCACGAACACACCTTTAAAATTCTTAAAATTTTACTTATGCAAATAAATAAATAAAAATTAAAACTTTTATTTTTGCCCACCTAAAAATATTTTTGTAGTCTGCCCTTGGAGTGAATAAAGGATCAAAATCACATTCTTTTGGACATTAAAACAGACATTCCTTTTTGTTCTCTATTACTTCTCCATTGCAATTAAGTTTAGATTTTTAAATTTAATTGAAAAGGAATAGAGTTTTCTTAGCTGAGTACAGTAAATAAAGCAGAAAAATTTTAAAAATACCTCATCTACTTAAGGTGTTGTGTCAGTGTGCCCCCTATACTTCAAAACATCTCAACCGACACCTTAAACACTGAAAAAATTTTAATTACCTCCTATACTTCAAAATGCCCCCTCTACTTAAGTTATTGTATCAAGAAGCCTCTTGTACTTTAGACATGTCTCAATTGAGTGTCAATGTGCTCCTTCTACTTAAGTTCTTACATGCACTTTTTGGGGTGTAAAGATGGTCAATAGGTTGTTCAATACAGTGATCTACGATAATGACGAACAATCATAGAATAGTACAGTAAACAAGCAAACTATAAGGTAAAGCAGAAAGTAAACAACACCAAAGATTGTAATGCAGTTCGGCAATTTGCCTATGTCTGCACGGCCTCGTCCAGTTAATTGAAAGAAGTTTACAATAAGACTCGTACACCCGGACTTAACCTAGTTGGACTCCCTCCTCACTACGACGCCGTTTTCCTCGGTCTTCTCCGTAAACGTCAACACAAGCTCCCCTTGTGTCCGATATCCTCTCGTTTCCACAAGAACCTCTCCCGAGACTCCTCTACACTAATACTCTCAGATGGTCTACAAGATGTTCTCCGAATACGATGAAGAATGAAGAAAACGACCAACTCTGTGGAATGAACTCTCAAACGCATACTTTGAGGAATGGATACCTCGAAACCCTAGCAAAGAGTATTTATATCACACGCCCAAAACCCTAGATACAAAAGATAAAGGAAACCAATCATTATTCGAATAAAATCCATCTTCATCTTGAGTCAACTTCAAATTCCTTGATTTCTGATAATTCTTGGGCGAAATCTAGCCAAATCCGATCTTCTTGTATTCAAATATAACTACCAAGATCGGATAGTGTGATGAAAAAGCTGGATCTTGGAAATTACGATTGCCTCCTTAAAATTTGATGGCGAGATCATCTTCTTGATCACTTCCGAGAACAACTCGCCAGAATCTTCAATTCTGCTCGGGGATTTGTGCCAGAAAATTAAGGTTAATATATATGTAATATTTAATCCGTAATTAAACATGATCTTCATCAAATAACTTCCTTTTATGTGCGCCTCAATGAGTCTCTTAAAATCTTGACATAAGCGGATATGATTCTTTGAGAAGTCGAGTCAACGATCCTCTCAATTCAATGCACAAGATCCAACCTCAGAGAATAACAGACTTCTACAAAATCCGGAGCAAACACCTTTCGTAACATCTGGTCGAACATTACGTGGAACACCTATAGAAGTTCTACTAAATTTGAGCAGAGACATCTTCGAGAACATTGAAATGAACATCAGCTTCCAAAAACTTCAATGAGTGATTTCTTGCTCTGTGATCAATGCCAAAGAATCATAAGACTAAATCAAACACAACATTAGCTTTAAACAAAATATGTTTTGCCAAAATAACATGCCAACACCAAATGCACTAACAATCTCCCCCTTTAGCATTTTTTGGCAAAACCCTATAAGCTAATGTTCTACCCAAGAAATACATATAGTTCCCCCTTTCACATGCATATACTCCCTCTTATACTCCTCTTTTTGCGAATAAAATGACATAGAAATATCAAATGCGTAGAAAAAAATAGATCTCCAATCTTCAATTGTCTTTTATCTTCATCTTCATATTTATCTTCATATACATAAGGAGGAACATCAACCTGAACATGGCCTCGAACATCAGTATGCATAGCGAATCATCAAGAACATCTCTAATATGAGCAGGAACAACAACAAATATAGCAGGGACATCCACGGGATCAGCAGAGTCAGTACTCTGAACATCATGAGAAGCATCAGTATTGCTACCTCCTATAATGTTTGCTCTAGTATCTCCAATGGATGGCTCAGCACCTATAGGAACAACAAAAGAAAAATCTCTTGCAGGAGCATCACAAGAAACAACTCCAGTATGAACATCTGCCTAAATATCCTGAGGAACATTAGCATCAGGAGTACTAGAGAACTTAAAATCAGCCACAAGGTTGCAACTTCATTCATGTGAGCAGTCGTGTTCTTCAACTAGGAGTTGAGAAACTTCAACTCATTCTTCAGTAGCTGGATAATCCGAGAATGAAAAACATTAAACAAGGTCCTGGACTGACTGGAACTACTGGGACCATAAACTGGTACATGTCTAGAGACATCATTTGGATCCTCAGCATCACTCTTACTAACATCTCCCCCTGACTTCTGCAAATCAAGCCCCCCTTGAATATCTGCCATTAACTTGCTTGCAAGAGCTGTTTAGCTAACCCACATTAACTTAGCGATGGTCGAAACATACTAAGGAACATCATATCGAATACCTTCCGAAGAACACTTCAAAAACTCATAATGAGAAATCAAATACTTGCCCTTTCATAAATACTTTCCAACAATCTTTATTGCTAACACTACTCATGCACTTAACCAAGTTCACATACAACATATCAGCACGATGAGTAGCGGACCGTATAGTCCGATTGTGTGATAAGGAAACAACAACCCTCTTCGCTGCTGGGAACATCTTCAAGAAAATTATCTAGATCATCTCATGTTGTATTTGCAGGAACATCTTTAATCTTTGGCAATCCAGGGATATCTAGTAGACATCTTCCAAGAACTTTTACTTTAACTCCGTCCCCAAAAATAACAGATCTGGTTGGACATGGTTGGATATTCTTCAAGAAGTGCTTCTCTCCAGTCATGTATTGGGAACACCCACTATCAAAGTGCCAATCATATTCTTCACTAGCCTTCAAAGACGTGTATGCAACATAAGAGTGCACATCACCTTTCTTTCTCCACACTTGTCTTGTAGTCTTCTTTTTCCATGGCTTCTTTTCACCAATCTTGCTTAGTTCTGCCAAGTACTGATAACATCGGGGTCGGATATGGCCAACACGTTCACAATAATGACACACTGGGACCCATCTTCTGTCAGTAGTTCTAGAACGTGTTCCCGAACGTGCTTCAGTCTTCTTCTAGATCACCTCGGGTTTCTTCAATTTGACTGCAGAAATAAACACCATCTTCGAGCTTGACGCTTCTCCTTTATATCCAAGACCCACATGATCTCCTGTGGCCTTCATCAAAGCAAGGATTTGGTCCAAATTTGAGGAACCGGAGTTGAGCATCCTTACTTACTTCTTCATGTGTTCCAGCTCTTCACTTAACTCTCCTTGAATCTTCTTTCTTTCAACAAGATCGCCTTCGAGTAACAAGATCCTCTTCAGTTTATCATTCTTCTCAATATTGAGTTGAGCATTCTCTTTCGTGAGCTTTTCATTAATCTTAACCACCTGCAACCACTTTTGATACATAGTCCAGTAAGATTCAATAATAGCTTCGTCAGTGAGTTCTTCTCCATCAATACTGTCACTATCATGTGTTAGAACATCTTCGGGATCTTCAGACTGATCATCTTTATAGCTCGACTTTTCTGCATCAGATCGAGTGGTAAGAGCAACTTGTTGGCTAACTTGATTTTCTTCCTCTCTGCTTCCATCCGAATTTTCATCACTTCATGTGGTGTTGAAAGATTTGGTGTTCTTCTTCAAGGTGTTGGCACACTCGGATTGAATATACCCAAAGCCATCACATTCATGACACTGTGTTCCATATCTTTTATTTCTCGAATCTAGAGTTGATTCTGTAGGCTTGAACTTTCTTTAACTGTTATTGCTCCTGTTGTTCTACGGGGTACCAAGAACACATTGCGGACCATTACTGCTGGATCTCTTGTTCATCTTCTTCATAACATGACCCATATTCTTTGACAACATTTCAATTTATTCCACCAAGTCTTTATCATCATCATACCTTGACTCCAAGTTGTCTCTTTTTGTATCGGCTTTCAACACGATCCCTTTGTTGTTGTTCTTAGCTTGTTCTTCTTCAAAGTTCATCTCAAACGTGCGAAGGGAACCCATTAATTCTTCAAAGTTTATGGACCTCACGTCTTTGGCCTCCTCAATTGTTGTTACTTTGTATGCGAATCTCTTTGGTAGAGATCTCAAGGTCTTTCTCACGAGCTTCTCCTCTGATAACTTCTCACCGAGCATGAACATATCTCATTGGCTATGTCGCTTAGCCGAGCATTGAACTCTCCAACTGTCTCCTCTTCATGTATCTTGAGATTCTCAAATTTGGTAGTCAAGATTTGTAGTCTCGACAACCTAACAGTGCTCGTCCGTTCGTAGACCGTCTCTAGGATCTCTCACGCCTCTTTGGCAGTTTTGCATGTAGAGATGTGCTTGAACTGGTTTGGATCCACAGCATTGAAGATTGCATTGAGAGCTCTAGAGTTGTAGCTAGCTAGCTTGTCTTCTTCAGGTGACCACTGCAATTCAGGCTTCGGAGTGGTCTTGCCTTCATTGTCCGTGACCACCGGTTGAGTCCATCTACTCAGAATAGATGTCCACGCTCGTTAATCTAGCGCTTTGATAAACGCTTTCATCTTGGCCTTCCAATATGAGTAGTTTGAACCATCGAGCAACGATGGTCGACCAACTTCTCTACCTTCCTTCATAGAGTTCATTTTGACAAAATAAACAGATTAGTACTCCTAGGGATCACACTTAACGAATTAGAGTGGCCCGCTCTGATACCAATTGAAAAAATAACTAATCGTAAAGATGGTAGATCCACGATAATGACGAACAACCACTGAATAATATAGTAAAATAAGCAAACTGTAAAGTAAAGCAGAAAGTAAATGACAGCAAAGATGGTAACGCAGTTTGGCAATTTGCCAACGTATGCGGGGCCTCACCCAGTTAATGGAAAGAAGTTTACAATAAGACACGTACACTCGGACTTAACCTAGTTGGACTCCTTCCTAACTACGACGCCGTTTTCCTCCGTCTTCTCTGTAAACGTCAACACAAGCTCCCCTTGTATTCAAGATCCCCTCGTTTCTACAGGAACCTCTTCCGAGACTCCTGTACACTAATACGCTCATATAGTCTACAAGATGTTTTCCGAATACAATGGAGAATAAAGAAAATAACCTACTCTCTGCAATTAACTCTTAAACTCGTACTTTGAGGAATGGATACCTTGAAACCCTAGCAGAGAGTATTTATATCACACGCTCAAAACCCTAGATACAAAAGATAAAGGAAACAAATCCTAATTTGAATAAAATCCATCTTTATCTTGAGTCAACTTCAAATCCCTTGATTTTCAACAAGTCTTGGGCGAAATCTGGCCAAATCCGATCTTCTTGTATTCAAATATAACTACCAAGACCGGATAATGCGAAGATAAATCGGAATCTTGGAAATTACGATTGCCTCCTTAAAATCTGTTGGCAAGATCATTTCTTGATCACTTCCGAGAACAACTCGCCAGAATCTTCAATTCTTCAATTTTTTCGGGATTTACGCAAGAAAATCAATGATAATATATATGGAATATATCATCGGAAATTAAACATGATTTTCATCAAATAACTTCCTTCTATATGCGCCTCAATGAATCTCTTAAAATCTTGACATAATCTAGGCGCAAATCTGGCGGATATGATTATTTGAGCAGTCGAGTCAACGATCTTCTCAAATCAATGCATAAGATCGAATCTCATAGAATAACCGACTTCCACAAAATCCAGAGCGAACACCTTCTGTAACATCTGGTTGAATATCACGTGGAACACCAATAGAAGTTCCACTGAATTTGAGCGGACACATCTTCGAGAACACCGGAATGAACATCATCTTCCATAAACTCTAATGAGTGATTTCTTGCTCCGTGATCAACGCCAGAGAATCATAAGACTAAATCAAACACAACATTAGCTTTAAAGAAAATATTTGCTTAAATAACATGCCAACACCAAATGCACTAACAATACTGACACAACAACTTAAGTATATGAGGCATATTTGAAGTATGAGAGGGTAAATGAAACTTTTTCAATATTCAAGGTGTCGGTTGAGACGTTTTAAAATATAGAGGGCACATTGATGCAACACTCTAAATAGATGGGGTATTTTAAAAATTTTCCCAAAAGAGTTTTTATTCATTACGAATAGTGTTGGTACAAAATTTTATCGCTAACTGTATGTGGGAGTACATGATTGTAAATCTTCGAAGAAGGCGTATATATGTCGAGCCATGTGTGGAGAGCTTGATACTTGTTCTGCAAGGTTGAGGTAGGGGGGATCTTTCGGAAGGCACCAGTGGGATTTTCGGCTTAGATTCTTGAGTTGACACACTTCTTTTTGGTTTGGAGTGTACTTCCCTGGTTGAGAATGGTCCTTGTATGTAAATAATTGCATAACATAAGGAATGCTAGGACAAACCAAATGAGACTTCCTCACCTATAAAATCGGTCTTCTCCCAAGCAAAAACTGCAAGCTCAATTTCCAAGGAAACACACTCTTAATCGAAACAAAGTTTCCAAGACTGCTTTCGGTTCGCAATTCAAGTCTCTAGCTCCTTCAAGCTGACATGTGGCTCTAATTGTTATCTCAAGCTAAGATTCTCGATCACGTGCTCTGCGTGAAATTGGTGACGAAATTTTGGACTAACAAGCGCGATCATCACATTCACATACGAAGCATGATTTCAACATTACGCTATTATAGTCTTGCATGGTATGCTTTCACATTTATGGTACTATTTCATGTTTTTATTGTCAATTTTGTTAAGCATTCTCTTAGGGCAAAAAGTAATTTTCTTGTTATTTTATATTTTTGGTTTCGACCATTGAAAATTTCTCTTGCCTTATACTTCGCTATATTTCTTGACGAACACCCGTCTCCCTTGAACTTTTTGTTTTTTTATTTTTAAAGCTAGATGTATTGCTACAAGTATTTTTAGTGGGACAACAAGCGAGATAATATCATGAAGGATCTAATCTATTTATTTCCGTATGAGAAAAAACGTCAAAAGGATGTTCTCAAATTTTTTTTATTTTTTTTTATCTTTAATCCCTATGTTTGTTTGTTTGTTTGTTTTTTTTTTTTTTTTGGAATCTGCAATTCTACTCGTATTTTGAAGAATGCCACATTCTTGACACAATGATAATCTATATCCTATGTGTATTCCAATTTTAATATATTCAAAATTCACACTACAAACATATTTTGATACCAACTTATATGACAGTTTATGTGTCATATTTTGATTAGATGAATATCAAATCTTACTACCAAAGTGATAAACACTCACCAATGATACATGAATTTGTATTGAAAAAGTTGGTAAAAAAAATTAGTAGGTGTAGCATTGCTCATTGTGAAAATAAAGAGAGCACATCACTTAGAGTATAGATTATTAAGTGTTATAAAAGATGGCTTTATTTTGAAATTCTCCTTAGAAATATCTGTCACGAACTAACTAAATCATTTAAAGTTACAGCAATACATGACCAAATAAAAACTACTTTTTCACAGTGAAGAGATCCCGAAAAGTATGACAATCGCATATATAATATAAACAGCGAGCATATAATTAATATCATAAAATAAGATAAAAATAAATAAATAAAACTCGAGAAGGGCTGCTTGTTTCTTTCTTAATTAATTACTGATTCAATAATATATAAATATGCCAAAATTAATGCACATAAACATATATGCCATGCCTCAATACTTGGTTGTAGTAAGAGACTGCCGTTTTCATGAGGGTACATTAAAGTGGAAGAGCCAAGAGATGACAAAGGCAAAGACCATACAAGCTAGCAAGAAGTTGAGGAACCGATGGCCCTGCCAGAAGTTGCGGGTCTCCGCTGGGTGAACGGGAGCGGCCACGGGTGTCGTTGCCGCGGTGTCGTTTGACTCGTTCCAATGCTCCATTACCTCAGCGTCATTAACACCGGAAACGTTATGCGCGGTAGCTCCACAGATTTCAC
Source organism: Boehmeria nivea var. tenacissima (assembly GCA_018132145.1). Taxonomy (NCBI): domain Eukaryota; kingdom Viridiplantae; phylum Streptophyta; class Magnoliopsida; order Rosales; family Urticaceae; genus Boehmeria; species Boehmeria nivea. The sequence goes on along the minus strand of CM030875.1, from coordinate 6,031,990 downwards.
ACGTTCTTGATCATGTCACACATTCATGAAAATATCATCAGTTTAGCAAATGTCAGTAAAAAGAATTCTCAATTTCTATCATCTGGGAAGGGAAATTATGTCACATATATCTATCTTTGTACTATATCACTTTTATTTTTCAAGTAAATGTCCATTTTTTCCGTATATCAGTGATTTATACAAAAAAAAAAAAAAAAGACATTAAAATCAAATTTGTGGACATTCTAAAGAAAGCCTAAAAGTTTACAATCTAGCTGTAAACAGCCCTATAATCTAGTATAGGATCCCCTTAGTTTGTCCAGAAGGACCAATTCATCAGCTTATTGTATTGGCATTTCTTTCTACCACGTTGTTCTCTGTTGACATTTATGTTCTTAACGGAATTGTTAGGAATGTAATCCGAATGAAAAAAATTTTGGTTTAAATCATATTGCTACAATAATTATAATAACAAAAAGTCAAATTTAAATCATATTTTTATTCAGCCCTAAACATGTAAATAATCAACATAAATCAAATATAATGCTTCAGCGTTAGGGTTTGTATTACAATCACGTACGACAAAAAAAAGAAAGAAAAAGAAAAAGCCTAAAAAGGATGTGACAACCAGTCTGTAGCTTTGGATTCGTCACTGTATTTTGTTTGCAATATGAAGAGAAGATAATTGTTGACTTCCAAAATAGGCGATAAAGGTTTAATGTTTCGTTGTTACTTGTTATTGCCTATTTTCATAGGTGGACCCAATAATTAATAATAAAAAAATCGCATTTAGAGGGGGTTTTCTTTTTTTTTTTTTTCTTTTCTTTCTTTTAATTAAAAAGAAAAAGGACAGAAAGCAGGAGCAACTAATATTGACCTCTCAACTAATCTCATGATTTATTCTATATATTTAAGTGGAATTCCCATTTCCAACATAAAGTACTCAAATTTTTTTTTTTCAGCCGATTTGCACGAGGGTGAGTTGCAAAAATATACTAAAATTAAATGTGTCTTTCAAATAATAGTCCATATTTCGAAAAATTAAAAAAATTACCGCTGGGCTGAAAATTAAAACCGAAAAAACCGAAAAACCGAAAAAATTAACCGAATTTTTTAAAAACTGAAACCAAAAACCGAATTTTTAAAAAAACCGAAAATTCGGTGCTTAAAAACCGAAATAACCGAAAATTCGGTGCGGTTATTCGGTTTTGAATATTAAAAATCGAATAATCGGTTTTTTTAACCGAATTATTAATTTTTTTTAAAAAAATCGATTTTTAACCGAATAACCGAATTTAAAAACCGAATAATCGAATTTAAAAATCGAATAACCAAATTTAAAAACCAAAAATCGGTTATTTAACCGAAAAACCGAATTAAAAAATCGAAAAACCAAATTAAAAACCGAAAAACCGAATTTAAAAAATCAAAAAATAAAAATAGGTTATTAACCGAAAAACCGAATTAAAAAACCGAAAATTCGGTTTCGGTAAAATTCGGTTTTTTTTCCAAAAAAACCGGTTTTCGGTTATCAATTTCTAATAACCGAAAATTCGGTTTCGGTTAAAAAAAAGCCCAAAAAACCGATATATTATTAACACTTTAAAAAATAATGAGTAAATATGTACACATTAGTAAACATTTGTAATATATTATTAACACTTTAAAAAATAATGAGTAAAAATTGAAGTGTTACAAAATATCTTACAAATTTTTATAGATGTGTCATATTTTGTGTTATACTTTTTTGTTATATAATTCATAACATGATTATTTTTTAAATTTTTTGAAACATAAGCTATCATTTAAAAACATAAAAATAAAAATAAAAATAAAAATTGACTATTTACTACAATTTCTCTTTGCATTACTCTACTTAAGTTTGAATCATAATTTGTTTAAAAGTAAAAGTAACACAAAGACCTTGGAAAAATAATGAGAAACAAAATCCAGCACCTTAATATTATAGTAATTTTTCCTTAAAAGAAATTCTGTCGTAGGAGATTAGGTGTCATTATAATTTTATTATTGTTTTAGTCTTTTACTTTATTTGTTATTTTTCTTTGTTATCTTTGTCGTTTGGCCAAATTATAAAAAGCTAGTTTGGTGTATTATCAATACATGAAAAATCATTTTCAACGACTAACATATCAGTAACAAAAAAAATTTGCTCACTCATAATAGTATTGGAGACCAATATTTGATCGCTAATATTAATTTGATATAATAACAACAATAAATTATCAGCAATCAAGTTTGATCGCTGATATTAAACTATCGATGACCAAACTTAGTCACTAATAAAAGTATGAGTGGCCAACTATAGGCATATAAAATTTTCCACCACCCAAAAATTATCGGCAAACAATTTTTTGTCGTCACAACCCCGCCATCACCACCGTCGTTGTCGGTCCTCTTAGGGCGTCATTTTCTTTGGTTTTAAAATATTTTTTATTAATTGTTATTATGTGCAAAGTTAATGCTACTTGGTTTATTGAAATTTAAAAGTATCATATTAAAGTTTAAGTTGATCATTGGATTGTTGGAATTTATGAATTTTAAATATTGGAATTTGATGTATAAAAAATTTTTCTGTTGGAATTTAGGAATTTTGCGTGTTGAAAATAAATGTAAAACTAAAAATAAAAATAATATTGAATATTGAAGACCAAATTTTAGTCCCTGATAGTAATAGTATCAGCGACAAAAACTTTTAAAATTTTGGTCGCTAATATTGTTTAAATTCAAAAAAAATTGGCGATTTATTGGCTACGATGGCGATCAATTTGGCGACCAAATACTAGTCATCCATAAACGACGACCAAACAATTTTGGTCACCGATAATTTTTTGACAATCAGTTATCGATGACCAAATTTTTAGTCGTCAATTTAGTCATTGATATTTATCGGCGACCAAAAGTCTATTTTCAACAAACAAAAGTTTGGTCGCTGATGACGGCGATTATTGTAGTGGTGGAGATAACTTTTATAATCAAACTTTGAGAATAGTAGAGCAAAAGTTCATTTATTTCTTTAGCTATATATGAATTTGTCTTTGATTTATCTCTTCACGCACTGCGTCATGTGATATGAGAACGTTTTCTAAAGATATAATACACTTTTGCTTACTATTCTCAACGTTTGATTACAAAAGTTATCTTTACAATATACTAAATTAGTCTTTTATACTTAAGTCAACTGACAAAATAAAAAGCTATAAAGCAAAAAATTAAAACGATAATAAAACTAATAAAATGACACTAATCCCCTAGATCAAATTCAGAAACCTTTGCATGAGAGTAGTGTTGCTAATGATAAATGCCATTCTAAAATTAGGAAACCATATAGAAAAGCTAATCAAGGGAGATTATTTAGAATTTTTCTGACAACCATTGGGTCTTTTAGAAGACTAACCCCTTGTTTGGGTACCCATTTTACCCATTCTATTTCATTCTATTTTTTCATTTTTTTCAACTTTCCTAATCCACCAAACCATTCCATTCCATTCTATTTTTTTTCAATCATTTTTTTTCCACTTTGCAAATCTCTATACATTATTTTTAAATCTCAACCATTCATATCACCTCGAAATTAACAAAATCAAGTCATTCTTACATTATTTTTACAAACTATTTTTAAACCATTCCAAACCATTTTTTCCGTCCCAACAAATGAGATGAAATGGCCAAAATGGCCAAACCAAACAAACGGTTATTATATATATATATATATTGCACACACCAAAAGAAATCGAAAACAAAAGCACAATACATGAACGGCAAAGCCAAAAGAAAGAACTAGAAGGAAAACAGCAGAAGACACTTCTACACATATGTTTATCATGATACTAATTGCAAGATATAGTATCATCATAATTATAGAAATAATCATATAACTGGACTTCGCAAAAAGCTATATAGCCAAACATATATGACAAAGCAAAAGCCGAGACTTTGTCATCAACAATTCAGCTTAGACCTTTGTTATCTACACAACGTTCACATTTTTATTTTCTTCCTTTCAGTACGGTACCACTAGCTGGGCAACCATGGCACTTGGTCGGTCCTTTTGCAGAGAAAAGTGATATATAGCGACATATTCAACATGTGAGTAAATTTTTTTTTTCTTTTTTTTTTGAGATACATAGATCCGGAATATTAGCTAATAGAGAAGAACCAAAATCAAAATTGCCTTAGCCGACAAAACACATATGTTATGAGCAAAGCAAGCAAAGACTCATTGACAAGAGAACTATCACTTCAATAAAGTATGTACATCACAAAAGAGTCCAAACAAAAACAAGACAGTCTTCAATGAAAAAAAGTGGCTCAAAGTAGAGCAGAGTTTTTTTAACATGCATTGAATTATGAAGAATCTCTTTGCCGCTTTATTTATTTTTTTGGTTGGTGCTTTATCGAGTGCGTGTATAAGTTTGACTCCCCTGATTTGGAATTGATCTACTTGTAACTTCTGTTTAGACCTCCCAAATTAGACTGCTTTAAAACTCTATCTGTTTTTTAAAGAACAACCTGTCCATTTTATATTTTCCAGCAAAAAAAAAGCCTGTCCATTTTATACCTAATTTTTTCCTAGAAAAACTTAAAAGACTCGTCACTACATTTGGTACTTTAACAAAGAATACATTGCAAATCATTTTAACCACCAAATATTAAGCAACCTACAAAAAGGTTAGTCACTTAACTAGCAACACGCTAAAGAAAAAAACTTCACTCCATTCGAACAAATGGGCAATGCTAAAAACACAAAATAAACGAGATATAAATTTTTTTAATTAGTCCTCGAACTTATTTCATATCAGCAATCAACATTTTGCAAATCATATTAGTAGTGTCAGTTAAGAAATTAGTCATTTTAAAAGGAAAGTTTGAAGGATTTAGACATGGATTTAAATAAACTTTAGTTAGTGCCTCACTTACTTGTAATTAGCTCTCAACATATAAAAAGAAAAAAAATAATAATAATAAACTACTCGTTATGAACAATTAGGCAGTGCCAAAACACACACACAAGCTCTATCTCTGTCAATGCTAACACTACCGTATTAACTATGAACCTTCAAAACTATTCTAACAAATGGCAAGTTCTAAAACATCCCATAAAAGAATATATAAAAAAATATATATATATTTTTTTTATTGCAAAATATATATATATATTTTGTGATATATATATATATATATATATATATATCTACACATTTGAACTTACTTGTTACCCTTGATCTTGAACCAAGCCTCGGCACAGTGCTTATGCGCAGCAGCCAAGTCGTCCTTGCAAGAACATCCCAACTCTATCGGAATCCCCAAGTCATGATTCTCTGCATCCATGCTCAGATGGCAAATCCTGCAATCCCTCTCTGCTCTCGCCAAATGTGCTTGCTCTTCCCCGCAACATTCCAGATCCACCGACGCCGGCGACCCCTTCTCCACAATCTCCGCCCCCGAATCGCCGGAGCTCCGGCGACCACCACCGGCGGCGTCCTCCCCGCCGTCAACGGCCACGACCACGTGATGGGCTTTGTTCTCTGTCGTCGTCGTCGCTGCTTCCATTTGTGCTGTCTGAGAGAGAGAGACTAATCTTCATGTAATAGTGTTGCCTCTCTGAAGCTTGAATCATCAAAAACCTCTCTCTTTCTCTCTCCGGGGAGAGTGATTTGATTTTCTTTATACTCTGAGAGACCTGGGAACTATATAGTACTCTCTCTATTTTGTGTGTATGTCTGGAGAGGAAAGAGAGATGTTTGATAATAAGAAAAATACTGTATGTTGCAGATCAGTGTAAGAGAAGCATAAAAAGCTTGGTATTTTATTTATTTTTTTTTTTTTTTGGGTTTTGTTTTGTTTTGTTTTTTTTTTTTTTTTTTTTTTTTTTGTTTTTTCGCTTTTTAGGTTTCAATTTGAGCTACACATAAAGCTTGTTTTTGTTTTGTTTGGGTGCGTTTAATGTTTTAGATTAGATTGGACTGGATTGAATAAATATTGTTAAATTTGATTTGAATGAATTGGATTAAATTGAATTTAATTTTAGACAATTTAAAAAAATAGCCACTGTATTACAAAATGATTTTAAAAAATAACCACAGTTTCAAAAAATTTAAAAACTAGCCATGCAAGAAATTTTTGACAAAATTTTTGTCTCGTATTAGAAATTTCTGACAGTATTTTTATGTGTATTTTTGTTATTGTCAGAATTTTTTTATAATTTTATGACTAGTTTTTAAATTTTTTAAAAATACGGCTATTTCTTAAAAACACAGTCCAAAATAACTATTTACCTAACTGACCCTTAATACTATGACATGGTTGTTGTTTAACTGCATTGGACTATGATAGTATTTTTAAAAGTTTACAAAAAAATAACAAGACATGAAAAATATTAAACTATTTAAATATTTATAATTTTAATTAAATTATAATTAAAAAACAAATAGAAAAGTTTTTTTTTTTATATAGTGGGACTCACATATTTTGGACATAAGTTAAAAATCTCAGCTTTTTTCGTGGGACAATAGTGAGTAGGATTATATTGGTAAGTCTCATCATTAATAATTATATCCCCTCTAAACTGTAGAGATGTGCACGGGTCGGGTTGGACGGATTGGAGCCTCTAACCCGACCTAACCCGAACACTTCGGGTTGGAAAAAAATGAACCCAACCCAACCCAACCCTACATTATAACCAACCTAATTTTGATGATATATTTTTCTAATTAATTTAAGTCAAAATTTTCATTTTAATTGAAACTTTTACAAAAATAAATATAAGAGTTAATATAATAACACAAAAACTTGGACTACATGATTTAACTTTGACATTTTAAGAATAAGTTAGTGGGTTAAAACATTTTCAACCCAAAAATCTACATATTTTTTTTTTTATATAATTTAAGGATCGGGTTGGGTTGGGTCAACCCGACCATTAAAAACCACAACCCGTAACCCGACCCTACGATGTCGGGTTGAGTTGGTAAAAATTTCACATCGGGTTGGGTTCGGATTGGGTTAGGCGGGTTATTCGGTTGGTGGGTTATTTACACACTCCTACTCTAAACCACAAATATGAGACTAGAAATAATATTAATAGGTTAAATATTGGTACCTTTGTTTGGTACACTCAGTTTATCCATTTTATTCTATTATTTCATTTTATTTTTATTTTTAACTTTCTTAAATCCCTATACAATTCCTCATATTTCATTTCATTTTTCTCAACTATTTTTTTAACTTTTCTAATCCCTATATATGTCCTTAAATCTTAACCATTTTATACTACTTTGAAATTTGCAATGTCAAACCATTTCATAATTATTTCAAACAATTTTATCAATTCTTTCAAACCATTCTCTAACCCATTTTTTCTATTTCAAGAAATGAAATAGAATAACTAAAATGATTTCCCAAGCAAAAAGTCCATTCTCATTCAATTCTCTATTGTCCAACACACCGAATGCACCTTTCGTGCTTTGTTCATGGTGTTATGTTATCATGGTGAGTGACATTATATCATTATTGATGTTATTTTCTCACATCTTTGTTAATACTTAGTAGGATTGTTTCTGCGCACCATCAATACCAAAATGGTAATGATTAATATGAAAATGAGAATGTTAATGAGATTTAATAGCTTATTTGTTTTAAACGCTAAAATGATTTATATCGTTGAAAATTATTTGATCAATAATATTATATTACTGATACATTTGAATTATGCTGAATCAAGTGACAAATAAAGTATCATATTTCAAGTCATCAGAGATAATTACTTTTAAATTATTGTATTTAACATGCACTGTTTACAAGACTGAGAAATGCCTCAACTATTACATAAAATGGAATAAATAAAAAAACTAAAAGCATATATATATATTTTTTTCTTTTTCTCCTTTGCTGCTGCTTTTCCATTTGTACTACTGTTCTAATTGCGTCAATGATTTGCGGATCTTTTAGATTTGTTTATAAGGTGAGCTCACTTTAATTTTTGGAAAGACAAGTCTGCCCTTGAGCTTTGACATAGGTGAACTATAATATAGAGGGTAATTTAGACTTTTACTGAAGTGATAAATAATCATTAATAATAAATGACATGTAAGTTATTATTAAAAAAAATTAGTAAAAAAATTGATATGTCTTCTACTACTCAATATATGTTTTTATCTAAAACAAGTAAAAAAATTTATTATTATTATTATTTTTCGCTAATGAACAATAGCTGTGCTTATGAAGCTGAGAAGTGTTCTCTTTCTCTCTCTCTCAAAGTGTGCTTATAAACAGCTGTTTTCTCATAATTGTATATGATTTAACACAAGAGTTACTTTTGCTACCTTTTTATATTTTTATAAAACCACAAGCTGCGTAACCTGTGTTGCATAATCCTAAATTTCACTTTCCAAATTTTTTAGAATGCACGTAAACCAACACCAACAGAGAAGATATGAATATAACATCTTATAATATTGCAAATTGATTCTTCTTAGTGTAATTAAAAAAGGTTGTCCAGCGGAAATACAGTTATAATTATACATTAAAGGGAAAAAGATTCCAAGAAAAATCCCCCTCAAAAAATAAATGACAAATTTGCATAGGAAAAAAGAGCAAGCCAACCACCGAAGTTAGGACAATGACACTTATTGCAAGAAATGTTTTCCATTAAAATTAAATAGTTAAAGTAATTATTGTTTAGGACAGGTTGGTAGGGAGACCATTGCAAAAGACATTGAGTCCAAATTAATGCTCCAATTTAATAGCGAGTAATAACTAGAACTTTTAATTCACCAAAAATATCTGTCCAGAAACTTTTGGATTATTCGTATTATTTCTCCGTCAAATATAGTTTAAATCTCATTTTATTCCTCGACTTTTAAACCCGTCACATATACAATGAAAAATGCTAGACATACAAATTCTTTTACTAATTTTTTAATACCAATCTATGTGATAGTTGATGTGTTATGTTTTGATTGGCTAAATATCAAACATTTTACCAAGGTGATAAACACTCACTAATGATAATATGACACATGAGTTTAAATTAAAAAAATTGATAAAAATATTAGTAGGTGTAGTATTGCTCCGATATATCAAAATGTTTTTTTAATAAAAAAAATTGTCAAAACTGTGATAGTATTGAAAAAATGTCCCGTTGGGGTCATTTTTTTCTTGTACAAAACTGTACTTTTAGACCATAAAAATCTCACACAAGATATATTTATTACCCCTATAAAAAAAAAGAAATTGATAAAAATAACACATTTTTTTAATAAATTTTTAAGAGATAACACATGTTTCAAAATATTAAAAAATAACACTTATCCAATTTTTCATAACAAAAAATATATATTAACATATTTTCCAAGAATATTTCGAATAAACAAAATTCTAATAAATATGTTAATATATTTTTTAGCAAAAAATTTGGACAAGTTTTTATTTTATTTTATTTTTTTATATTTCGATACACATGGTATTTTTTTAAAAGACACCTAATTTTGACTTTTTTTTTTTAAACTCACCCTTAAAAAATGAATTATTTAGGTATTATGAAAAAAAAAAATACACGCATATGGTTGAATCTGATAATTTTTTGAAAACACGTGATTTTTTTAAAAAAAAATTCTTGAGAATGTCCATGTAACAGTGACTAACATGTAATTTATTAGAATTTTAAGTATCTTTTGTTGAGTATTTCAAATTTAAATATCTTCTAATTTGTTAAATCTTCTAAACTTAAAGTTAGTTTTCCAAACCAATAACTGATTTGAGATTTTAAGAGTTATTTGGATTGCAATTCAAATAAAATTTTTTGGTTAAATCATATTACTATAATAATTATATTAACAAAAAATCAAATTTAAATAATTTTATTACAGTAAAATATAATTTGAATTTGTATGAAACGATCCTTGGTCTAATAAGAAACTGGTGACAGATTATAATGGCCCCACTTGGGATATAATTTTTTTTTGATTGCGGTGACTTTGACACTTTATTTTTTAATTTTTGGCTCGTAGTCTACCTGGACATTGATTAGGCTCATCATATGTTGTTTTCATATCATAGAGAAGTAGAGAACTTATTTTGTCCGTCCTCGAATCTGTGGCAGAGCGTGGTTTTTTGAGTGGAAAGTGAATGCTATTGTTTTAAGGATTAAACATCATACATAACATATGTGATAAGTACGTTGTTTCTTTATGAGTCGATTTCCGAAAATATAGGAGGAAAAACATAAATATAAACACAAGATAGAATTAAAACAAAAAAAAAACAAAAACAAAATTCATATCGTTTATTAATTTATGTTCCAACTTCCAAGTGGTGTGCTTTATTGATTTTTCCTAAACATAATGTAAAATATTAGCATATTAGAGTTTGTTATTATTAGATAGCTGACATGTACTCATTAATTAGTTTGTTAGTTATGTTAACATTGTATATAACTGCAATCTTAGTAGTTATTCAATACAACAGAATTCAATTTTCTAAGATCCTTCTCTCTCTCTCTATCTATCTATCTATATGGTATCAGAGCAAAAGACCTAGTATCGACATTATTACTTACTCTTGCTCTGCCATTGATGAACAAGTCTGATCTTTCTGGTTTCTTACTTAAATCTTATTCTCTCGTCGATTGATTTAAGTTTCTATGCTCGTTTATTTCTCTTTGAGTTTCTGGTTTTCGATCAGTTTGTGTTGTCCTCCAAATTCGATATGTCTTTTGATTTCTTCATTAATGGCGATAAATTCTCTATTGTCGGCAAATTCCTCTGGCTCAACGAGCAAATCTGCCATTGACGATCCTCTCAATCCACATTTCCTTCATCATTCTGACAGTCCCGAGGTTCTCTAGTCCCTTAGTTGTTGAATGGGGACAATTATGCCTCGTGGAGTTGCACAATAATGATCGCATTGTCGACGAAGAATAAATTGGGCCTTGCTGTTGGTACGCTTGTTCAACAAGATTGAAAGGATGTTAATCTTCTCAATTCCTAGATCAGAATTAATAATGTAGTAATTTCTTGGATCTTGAATTCAATTTCAAAGGAAATCTCGTCAAGTATTATCTTTTTCAGATTCTACTTGTGATATTTAGAATGATCTTAAAGAGAGATTTCAACAATGTAATAAACCTAGAAGTTTTTAGTTGAAGTATGAGCTTTTTAATTTGTCCATGAATGATAATTCTATCGGTGTGTATTTTACTCGTTTGAAAACTCTTCGGTTTGAGCTTAATAATTTCTGTCCTTCTTGTACCTGTGGAAAATGCTCTTGTGGAGGTGTGAAGGAGTTGAATGCTTATTTTTTAATGGGTCAGCACGAGTCTTTTGCTTAAGTCCAAGCTAAATTGCTACTCATGGATCCTTTGCCTCCTATCAACAAAGTGTTTTCCTTAATTTTTCAAGAAGAGCGACATCGATCAATTACTATATGTCGGGGTTCGAATGCTATAGCCTCTTAAAATGCAGCTTTTGTGGTCAACTCTCATTGTTCCAAAGAAATCTAGTCATGATGCAGTGATAGATTCATCGAGCAGATTTCAAAAAAGTGATCGACCTTTTGTAAATGCAATTTTCATGGTCACTCATTGGAAAAATGCTACAAGTTAGAAGGCTATCCCCCCGGTACAGGCCTAAACCATGAGGACAGTTTGCTTCCCAAACTACAGCAAATGTGCATCAAGTTTCATATCAAGTGGCTGGAAGTTGTAGTGACAATGCTAAGAATTTTGCTGAGTCTGCTCCATCAATGTCCAATGATCAATGCCAGTAGTTATTGGCTTTGTTCACATGGCATTTAGCTCTTCCAAGTAACCTGATCAGATTCATGACATTGCTTCCCCGTCTTTCTCCACAGGTATATGTTCCTCTGTGTCTTTACATCATGATTCATGTTTGGCTGCTACATGGATTTTGGATTCAGGTGCATCTCGACATATTTGATCCAATAAGTCATTGTTTTAATCCTTGAGTTTCATGTCAAATTCAAGTGTTGCTCTACCGAGTAAAACCGTTATTAAGGTTGAATCATATGGGGTTGTAAAGTTCAGTCTAAATATTATTTTGAGGGATGTGCTATCTGTGCCTCAATTTAATCTCAATCTCATTTCTAGAAGTGCTTTAACAGTCGAATCTGAAGTGATAGTGCAATTTCAACTGTTTTCCCATTCCACACGGTTGTTGAACTAGGCGATCTTGTTGACCCTTTTACCGATTCAGTGCTACCAAGACAATACGAGGATGCGCCTCCTACCCCTTTCCATACTCAAATTCCATCTAGTTCAGATCCTATTTCTTCGACCATTCCTTCTCAAATTGAACGTTGTTCCACTCGTCTTTCTAAACCTCCTTCTTATCTTGAAACTTATCATTGTAGTCTTTTACAAAATGTTCCTACTCCATTTTCTTCAACTCGTCGAAATAGTCCTCATCTCATTACCATATATTTTTTTTCTTATTCTTCACTTTCTCCATCCTATAAACACTTTTTTATCAAGCAATATGTTACCCTCATTGGCAAGACACAATGAAAGCTGAGCTCGATGTTATGGAGACCAACTCGACCTGGTCCGTCGTTGCACTTCCGAAAGGTAGACACTCGATTGGATGTAAATGGGTGTATAAAGTCAATTTTGGTTTTGATGTTTGGTCGAGCAGTACAAAGCTCGTTTTGTTTATAAAGGTTATATGTAACAAGAGGGTGTAGAATTTATGGAGACTTTTTCTCCGATAGCCCAGCTCTTCACGGTTAAAATGATACTCGCTTTAATTTGGCTTCCTCTCATGGTTGGCATCTCGCTCAAATAGAACGCGTTTCTTAATGGGCAGTTATTTGAAGAGGTTTATATGGACTTACCACTCAGACATCATCCTACTACTCTTGTTTGTTGTTTATATAAGTCGATTTATGGCCTTAACAAAGCCTCTGGACAGTGGTACTCTAAATTTTCAGAGCTCTTCTTGAGCCTTGTTTTTCTCAATCTAAATCTGATTATACTTTGTTTAGTAAAGGTTCGGGTGATTCTTTTGTCACATTGCTTGTTTATATTGATGATATAATCATTGTTGACCCGTCCCTTGATCTTATTAATTCTTTTAATTAGTCTCCTCATCAACATTTTAAGCTCAAGGACTTAAGTCATCTTATGTATTTTCTTGGACTTGAAATCGCCCGTTCTAAAGCTTGTATTGCACTTTCTCAACGAAAGTATAATCTTCTATTGCTCGAGGATACGGGGTTCTTAGATTGTAAGCCCACTTTGGTACCTTTGAATACCACTGCTCATCTTTCAGTTGTTGATAGTGATCCTTTTGATGATGTTTTTGCCTATCACTATCTTGTCAGTCGTTTTGTTTATTTGACACTCTCTCGAACCAAAATCACATTCGTTGTTCATGAGCTTAGTCAATTTGTTTCGTCTCTGCGTACTTTCGATTTACAAGTAGGTCATGATATGCTTTGTTATCTCAAAGGAAGACCTGCTCAAAGATTTGTTTTCTCTGCAACTTCTTCCTTACAATTGCGCTCCTTCTCTGATGCTGATTAGGCTACATGCCCTGACTCTCGGCGTTCTATCACTTGTTTATGTGTTTTACTTGGTGATTAATTAGTCTCATGGTGAGCTTAGAAGTAGATGACCATCTCTCGCTCATCAACTGAAGTAGAATATTTGGCTTTAGCATCGACATCTAGTGAATTTATTTGCTTAACTCAACTTCATGGCTGATTTTTCTGTTTTTGCCATCTTTCCCGACGCTATTATTTTGTGATAATCAAGCTGACATAGGTTGTTTCTTTGTCATAGATTAGATTTCTACTAGCCATATCAAACTGTTTCGGAAATTTCTACTAGATTAGATCTCATCTGCAATTAGCTAACATCTTCACCAAGTCGTTACCCGCTTCCTCGCTGTTTCGAATGTTATTTAATATGGTTGTTAAGGATATTTACGGTCCATCTTGAGCGGGAGTTATAGCATATTAGAGTTTGTTATTATTAGTTAGCTGACATGTACTCATTAATTAATAAGATAGTTGTGTTAATGCTGTATATAACTATAATCTTAGTAGTTATTCAATACAACAATCTTTCATTTTTCCAAGTTCCTTCTCTCTCTTCGTCTCCCTCTATTTGGTACTCAAAATTTTTCAGGGCTCTTTTGTCTCAGTCCAAATATTATTATACTTTGTCTACTAAAGGTTTGGGTAATTCTTTTGTCACATTGCTTGTTTATGTTGACGATATCATCATTGTTTGCCTGTCCCTTGATCTTATTAACTCTTTTAATTGGTCTCTTCATCAACATTTCAAGCTCAAGGACTTGGGTCATCTTAGGTATTTTCTTGGACATGAAATTGCCGTTCTAAAGCATGTATTTCACTTTCTCAACACAAGTATAATCTTTTATTGCTCGAGGATACGGGGTTCTTAGATTGTAAGCCCACTTTGGTACCTTTGAATACCACTGCTCATCTTTCAGCTATTGATAGTGATCCTTTTGATGATGTTTTTGCCTATCGCTGTCTTGTCAGTCGTTTTCTTTATTTGACACTCTCTCGACCTAACATCACATTCGTTGTTCACGAGCTTAGTTAATTTGTTTCGTCTCTGCGTACTTCCCATTTATAAGTAGCTCATCATATGCTTTGTTATCTCAAAGGAAGACCTGGTCAGAGACTTTTTTTCTCTGCAACTTCTTCTTTACAATTACGCTCCTTCTCTGATGCTGATTGGGCTACATGCCCTGACTCTTGGCGTTCTATCACTGGTTTTTGTGTTTTACTTGGTGATTCATTAGTGTCTTGGCAGGTTTAGAAGTAGATGACCATCTCTCGCTCGTTAGCTGAAGCGAAATATCGGGCTGTAGCATTGACTTATAGTGAATTTATTTGGTTAACTCAACTTCATGGCTTATTTTTTTGTTTTTCCATGTTTCCCAATGCTATTATTTTGTGATAATCAAGCCGACATAGGTTGTCACTTTGTAATAGATCAGATTTCTGCTGGCCATATCAAAGTTTTGCCGATCAGATCTCATCTTCAATTAGCTAACATTTTCACCAAGTTGTTACCCGCTTCCTCGCTGTTTCGAATGTTATCCAAGATGGTTGTTAAGGATATTTACAGTCCATCTTGAGCAGGAGTTATAACATATTAGAGTTTGTTATTATTAGTTAGCTGACATGTGCTCATTAATTAATTAGTTAGTTATGTAACGCTATATATAACTATAATCTTAGTAGTTATTCAATACAACATAATTCATTTTTCCAAATTCCTTCTCTCTCTTCGTCTCTCTCTATTTGATTTGAAAATAAAGATATAAATTAAAAGTACAACTCAAACTAAATATACATTATTAATGTGCCAACAAAAAGACATTCATCAAAATCCTGCCAAAACAAAATTAATTTAACCCTTAGCCCACTCACCTACTTTTATGAAAAAAAAAACTGTTTACAACCTTTAAAAAAGAAAACATATATAGAAATTAGAACCTAGTTGTTTCCAAACCTATGTAGAAGTTAGAACCTAGTTATTTCCCATTGGCAAGAGGTGATTATGCTTTCCGTGCAGTGAAGATTTTGTCTGAAAAAGAAAGATTGTAAAATCAAAAAACTAGTGTATTTGTTTGTTGATCCATTATTCTTGACAAGATTATGTGATTTCGCTAAGAACTGTTCGTTCAAAAAATTGTTTCATCTTTCTAGAAGAAGTAAACAATTAAACATTTTCAACCACGAAAAGAGTACTTCTAAAGCGGAAATTCTGTTTTGGGAAACATAGAAAAAATAGACTGGTGGGAAAAAATAATATAGTCCATTGATTAAAGATTAGATGGTCGATTTATTGTTTATGCATAATTTTTAAAAGAGGCTCACTTGCACCATATAAGGACAATTATTTAAATTAAAAAAAAAAACAAAGAAAGCCGAAGGTAAAATAGAATGGGTTATTGTGATTTTGAACAAACAAGAAGTCACTTCGGTTTGAACTTTGAGAAATTTCTAACCTATTGCTGTCACTGAGTCTCCACCAGTGCAAGACCAAACAACACCCCACACTAGACGTCGACGCCCTATCAGTGTCGCCGTCGAATCCCCTTCTCTTTCCTCCAGCTTTTTTTCTTCTTCTCTTCAAATTTCCTCTCATCTCTTTGTTGGTTGAAAATTAAAATAAAAATAAAAATTGCCAAAACAGTCTTCATTTTGTCCAAACCTATCATTTATTTTAATGATGGGTATTTTAAGAGAGATGTGGGCAAATGATTTTTTTTTGGCAACTTAAATATGTAATTTGGTTTAAAAATCTTTTTTTTTTCAACTTAGCTCCTATCATAGTTTTTCATTGCTAATATTATTATCTCTAGATTCCAAACTGATGTTGGTTTCAAACTTTTTTCAAGTATATTGAATATTTTGATCTATGTTGTGGATTTATGCTAAAATGGAAATGGCTTGTTAATATCTTTCTTATATTATGAAATTTGAAACCCTGAAGATAGATCTCCTTCCATGTAGATTGTAGTCTTTGTTTGAAAATCTAAAATGGCTGCAGTTTTGAACCAGCAAAAAAGAACCAAGATAAAAATAATACAATTGGGTGTGACGAGAAGTATAGTTGTTTTGATGTATTTTCGTTGAGACCCAATAATAACTCTTGTATTGTGTTTCACTAGTGCGTATTTTTCTCTATTTCCCAATACAGAAGTACCCTTCTGAAGAATTGCAATTGATTGATGTTTAAAATACCAATTTTTTTTCCTGGAAAAATACCATTTTCTTTACTCACGTCATTGATTGTCCGAACTCCGAAGCACTTTCAAGAAGTCCATTTCAATTTTTCAAGCATTACCTAACTCTTATGGTTACCTTCTTTGAAGCCCTGTAAGCTAGTTTTAGACAAATAATCTCAACACCAATCACACAATTTAAAGTTTTTCCTACCCATTAATGCAAAAAAAAAAAAAAAGAAAGAGAGGAAAAAAAAAAGGAAGGTTTAAGCGACACGGTTGTTCAAATAAAACATAACCATTGTAATAATTATTGTGAATGAGATTCGTATCCTAAAATATAATATTAGAATCATGACTCATCTATGTAAACTATGTTCTCCTTTTCAAAACAAATTGCAGGTTTGTATTATCGGCTGATAACTCAGACGATTAGTTGAATTATATAGGTTTCTCCGACATTAAATAACTAAAGAAAAGATGAGTATTAGCTCAAGCCCTCAACTTCTGCTGGCATTGCAAAGCTTTGTCTAGGCATTTGAGATGGCCTACCATCTGTCATCATTCCCGTCAACTTGTTCCGTCCAGCCTCAAAGTGAATATGCTCATTCCTCTTGTTCTGATCAAGCATTTAGACCCCTGAAGTTGCAGCAAACCCTCTGGAGATTTCGAGGATCGATGCATCTTTTGGTGTTCTTCTGCAAGAGTTCTCGAGACCACTCTTTATCCATGCTATGTTATTCAAATCTATAGCAATAGAGATCAGTTCGTGACTTGAGAAAGAAAGTGTCTCGTCCTCCTCATATTCAGTAAAATCAGGTCCCAGCAATGAGCTATGATCTCGTCCTTGACTCGAATTTGTACAGAAACCGTGGCCACATTGTTGCGGAACCATAGGCGCACTGCATAGATTGTCAAGAAATTTGTAGCCTCCGAGTTGTGGTTTGGAAGCTTGGAACAAAGGCCCGTGATTCGAGACTATCCTTGCAAGTGTAGAGGAATTTATTGATCCCTTGAAGGATTACAGAGACTAAAGGCACTGATCCGTGTCGCTGGACAGTAAGCAGTAGGATGATTCTGTGCCTCTGGAACAATGTTACAATGATTTTCTTCAGCTATGAGATCCTTGTTTGCTTGAGCACTGATTTCATGCCATGTTTGATTATTGTCCACTGAGATCTCCGTTCAATCTAGATTAAAATTTATGTTTCCCGTTGATAAGGTATCCTCTGAAGATGCCTTTATCTTATCGAGGCTTCCTTCAAGCATTGAATCACCCGAGGATGGTCTAAACCTTCCAAGCTCAGCACGTTTATGCCTCAGAGTAGAGTTCCAGTGAGTCTTAATCGCATTATCTGTTCGACTAGGAAGAAGCCTTGCAATTGCTGCCCATTTGTTTCCATGGATTGCATGTGCGAAAATTATTATATGATCCTCCTCATCTGCAAAAATTCATGTTCTATAAGACAGAAATATATTAATTCATAACACGAGTGATCCAATTAGTCGAAACCAGTTCCATGCTTCTTCCTCTAAAAGATGCTAAGAAACGAAGCAGCAAAAAATGCGAAATAATCATGCAATAGTGTGCCCATATATATATCAACAAATTGGAAAAAAAAATGATAATATTCCTACGAGAAGAAAGAAAAAGGAAAAAAGGACTTGAAAACGAAACTTGAAATTATCCAAACAATTACGGAGAAAGTAAATTAAACATCATTAATACATGGATCACCACGTAGTTGAGGATAACATGCTTGATAATTAGACATGAATGAGAAGACCACATTGACATTTAGAATCACGCAGCATAATAAATGCTAAAAATGAGAAAAAATAATCATCACTAGGCTCTAAACCATAAAAATTAAAACATATCAAATATCAAAATCTAAACCATTTGATGCATATTTGACATAGCAGTTGAAATGACACATCAATACAGAATATTCATAAAATTGGTACTTTTGTTCCATCAATACAAACTTTCAACTTATAAGTCACGCAAGAATTCTTAAATCTATTGATTTTCAACATGTTAGTTAGAATATCCTAATGAAATAGATCATCAGAACTAAAACCATAGCGATCGCAGGGCTCGTTTCCATTCGTAACCATTCGCATACAACTTAAGGACATCCTTTTAACCTTTCATTTGATGAATAAATGAATTAAAACCAGACCCAAGAACATTCCCTTAACATAGTAAGAACTCATCTTAGTAGACTAAAAATTAAACCCAATTATTTAACATGATAACATGGCTCTAACAGAGGTCAACTAAGAATAAGCTTGTGAGTGTGTATCAGAACTTTCTTCCAATAATTGACATGATAAGTTTTATGGTGTTTAAAAAGACTGATAAATTCAACTAATAAGACCAACATCAACTACTAACAACGCCACGATAGATAAATTCTTCCCATGCATATTTGTATATCACATTATTGAGAAAAACAAAAATACAATTTAACAAAACCAAACTATATATAAAGAATCTCACACAATCCCCAAATTCAAAACCCAAGGGCAAACCACAATGCTTAAACCCTCCAAACTCATAATGTTCCAATCTTCAAAATCAAGAGAACCTAAAATCAGTCCTGAACTCGAAACCCCAAAATGCAAACGCAAAAACAGAAACATATAGAAGCGAAATATGTCAATAGCACCACCGACCAACCAGTGAAAGGCTTGCGCTTGAGGTAGCGATCGAGCTGGTTGCACCATCGGAAGCGGGAAGACTTGCTGGACCTCCCCGGAATCCCGTGCGGGATGAGGCTCCAGTTCTTGGCGCCGAACTTTCCGACGAGCCCACTCAGCATAGCGTCCTCCTCCGGCGACCACAGCCTCTCTTACCCGCCCCGCTCCGCCTCCGTCTCTGCCTTCGCCGCCGAGTTTTGACTCGCCGCCTACACGCTCGTCGTCGCTCGGCGCGGCGTCGTTTTGGACCGTCATGCTTCGCTAAGCTTGGCTTCGGTTTGAGTGGTTTTATGTCAATATCATTTCATTACCTACCTGAATCAACTGCAAAGAAAGGTATTTTCGGCAACCTGAATTTTGGTGTGCTCGGTGGTTTTTTGTTTTTTTTTTTAAATAACCGATGTGTACCTCTCTTGGTGTGGTGTTTGGGGTTTCGGTGCCTTTTCCAACGTCCTAAACGTTGGCGTTTTTGTCTTTTCATCGGTTCAACTTTAGTGGAAGAAGTATTATTTCTGTGCACATTTGTGATCTCTCATTTTTTTTATTATTAAATAAATATTTAAAAATATATTAAATAAAAAGTGAGTGAATTGTCAATTTGTATAATTAAAGTGACAGTCATAGGGACAACCACAAGGAAGCATATTTTTATTCTAGGTTTGAAGTGATAGTCATAAAGGCAACCATAGGGAAACATATATCTATTCTAGGTTTGCGGACTAACATTTGAATGTTTTCATTTGAATTGAATAGTTATTTACTTTTTTAATCCCAATAAAGAAATGATACGTAATTAAAAATTTTGATTAGAAAATAGTTGCCAATAAAGAAATGATACATAATTAAAAACTTTGACCAGAAAATAGTTGCCAATAAAGAAATGATACAAAATTAAAAATATACTAGGTGAAACAAAAACATGTGCTTTGATAGTTTTGTTTTATAAGTAATGAGCATAAGCCATATCATTTTGGTCAAAAATTTTAATCATATAACATTGCTCATCTCAATACGACATGCTTAAATTTTAATCATACGAATTATCTTGAAATCAAACAGTCAATAACCATTTAAACGTTTTTATTTAAACAGTTAAAACAAACAAATGGTAAAGGTTGGCTAGGCTTTATTTTTATTATTATTTTTTTTGCAATTTTTAATGTCATGTGATGTTTTAGATAACCATGTATTTTTTTTGTCATTTTCTTTTGAAAACTACATATAGTTTTGAGTTCCTAGTGACTACAACATTATTGTAATTTCTCTAATTAAACTACAGTAAACTTATTGTAATTTTTATCAACAACTACAATATTTATTCGTAGTATTTTTTTTTTCATTCATAATTATCAATCTTATTTTTCATATCATTTTTCTTAGGCAGAAATAAAATTCCAAATCGAATGATATCTAAAGAAATTTCATAAATTGAATCTTGTTGTTCAAAAGGCAAAAGGTCGGGGTTTTACGATCTCCGATTCTTACAAAAACTTTGTCTCGAAAATTGATATAACTCAGGTATTAAATATATTGTCTCCCCTTCTTACAAGATATATGTACTACATTTAAAATAATTCGGGATAACACGCCTTGATGTCGTCTCCGTATTCCTAAGTTGTATCCTCTATTTTATTATTCCTCAACAACATCTTCATGAGCAAAACATGCCTGGTTTATTAATATTTTTTCATCCTTGTCAAGAATTTGATTGGCTTCTCCTTATAGGTCAGATCCGCATGCATCTCGATCAATTCTTGGCTTAGAACATATGATGGGTCGAATATGTTCTTCTTAAGCATTTATACGTGGAACACATTGTGAACTGAAACAAGCTCAGGGCTAAATGCCAGCTTATACACCACTTTTCCAATTCGTTGTATAATTTCAAATGCTCCCATATACCTAGGGCTTAACTTTCCAATCTTTCCAAACTGCATTAACCCCTTTGAGCGGTGCCACATTTAGAAACATCGAGTCTTCGACATAAAAATTTAGTGGCTTTATCCGCTTATCTGTATAACTCTTTTGTCGGGGTTGGGCAGTCGCTAGTCTCACCGTAATATTCTTCACAGCTTCTGTTGTTTCCCTTATGAAGTCTGTCTTCTCTATGCTAGATTTTTCAATTTAAACCAATGCACGGGCAATCAACATGTTCTTCCCTAGTGCACTTTTTATAGTGTCACGAGGCTAGGTGACTGTCATTGTAGGAGAATCCTATCAATAGCACCCGCTTGTTCCAACTCTTACAAAAATCAATGACACATGCTAGTAGCATGTCTCCATATTTTGGATTGTTCTCTCTGATTGTCCATAATTCTATGGGTGAAAGGCATTACTAAATTTCAATTGCGTACCTGATACATTCCATACACACATCTAAAATTGCATTGTGAAACGACCATCTCAGTCCGAGACGATAAAAAAAGGCATGTAATGAAGTCTATGTAAGGTTGTGTATAACTTAACTAACTTTTCCACCAAAATATTACCTTAACTGATAAAATCGAGCTGACTTGGTCAATCGGTCTACTCTAACCTAAATATCGTCATAAAATTTACTCATTCTTGGAAAGCTGACGACAAATCTGTGGTGATTTGCTCCCATTTCCATTTTGGGATGTCAGTTGGCCGCAATTCTCTAGCACGACGTTTATGCCCTTGCAAGTCAGGCACTTACTTACGAAGTCCGTCACATCCTTCTTCTTTTCATTCCACCAAAAGTTCTCTCTTAGCCCTTGGTACATCTTTATTGCTCCCCTCTCAGGTTAACAGTGTACACTGTATCGTGTGCTACGAAAAATATCTTGTTTCAAATCTCTTCATCATTAGGCACACAAAGTCTCCTTTTTAGATGCAATATATCGTCCCCAAAAAGAGCAAAAGACGTGTCTTTTTCTTCATGAATCTCATCCATTATCTGGACAAGATCAGGATCTAGTGATTGAGGGCATTTCATACCATAAAAATTATGGTTTCAAGTGTCAAACTAGCCAAACTACCTACTATGAGCTCGATTTCAGCCTCATTTATTTTTCTTTGTAAAGGTACGAACATAAGCATTGGATTCTTCATTCTACTGAGGGCATCAACCACTTTGTATTCGTTGCCTGGGTGATAATGAATTTCACAGTCATAATCTTTGACGAACTCGAGCCAGTCGCATTGGCTCAAGTTGAGGTCATTTTGCGTGAAGATATAGATATATTTCAAGCTCTTATAGTTTGTATAATTTTGACATTTCACTTCATAAAAATAGTGTCGTCAAATCTTTATAGCAAACACTACAGCGGCCAATTCCAGGTTATGTGTGGAGTAGTTCTCTTACGATCTTTCAACTATCATGGTACACAGACCACCACTTTTTGTTTGCTAATAAAATTTGCGTCAACCCAGTTCTTGAAGCTTCACTATAGATCACTTGGGTTTCTCCACTTATCAAAATTATGAGTACGGTGAGCGAATGTCAATCTTTGTTTCAATTCTTGGAAGCTTTCTTTACACCTATCGGTTCATTTATACTTTTTCTCTTTACGGGTGAAAGTAATGAGCAGTGCAAGTATCTTAGGGAACCCTAGCGAAATTCTCCTTTAGTAGCTTGCCAGACTGAGGTAACTTCTGATATGTAACACTTCAAGGCGCCTTCGAATTATTTATTTCCTTGATTTTTGCAGGATTGATCGATACTCCATTTGTTGATACCACATGACCAATAAAATGCACCTTGTCTAGCCAAAATTCACACTCAAAGTATTTGGCATCCAACTGGCGTTGCTTCAATATTTGGAGAGCAATCCTCAAATGCTCCTAGTGCTTTTCTGGATTTCTTGAATAAATATTAATATTTTCAATGAAGATGATGATATATACTTGTCCTAGTACTCTCAAATATATTATGTTCACCAGGTCCGTGAATGTCGCAGGAGCATTAGTGAGTGCAATAGGCATGACTATAAAATAGTGACCATATTGAGTTCGAAAGGCCGTCTTCGGTATATCGGCCTCTCACACTCACAGTTAGTGATATTCAAATCAAAAGTCAATCTTTGAAATTACTGATACACTATTGAGCTGATCGAAGATGTCATCGATTCTTGGGGGTGGGTACTTGTTCTTCATTGTTACTTTATTAATTTCTCGATAATCTATCTACATGCGGAAAGTATTGTCCTTCTTCTTCACAAATAGCATAGGTGTGCCCTCAGGGAGTGACTAGGTCGTATAAAATCCTTGTCCAATAGTTCTTGCAATGTGGACTACAGCTTCTCTAATTCAACCGGAGCTATACAATAGGGTGCCTTAGAGATAGGCCCGATACCTAGTAAAAGCTCTATTTTGAAGGGAATCTCTCATTCTAGGGGTATCAATGGCAACTCTTTGAGAAATATTTTCAGAAATAGATATACTATAGGCATGTTATTCGGCTTTAAATTCTCTTACATGGTATTGTCCATAGTTGATGCGAGAAAACCTATGCATCCATTTGATAGCATCCTTCGAGATTACATTGCTATAATCATCATCTTCGATTTTCGCAATGATCTTTCTTCAAAGGGAAACTCTTTTCTCTCGAAGGAGTTTGAAAGTAACCCTGCATCGACGGTAGTCAAGGATAGCATTACTGCCGCCTAGGAAATCTATTCCTAAGATATCATCGAAATCCTTCATCTAAATGACATTGAGATCCACTCAGAGTTCCTATTACATGTTGTTATTGGGACCTATCGTAGACAATACTCTCGCAATAATACCTCGCATGATGGTAAAGCCATTATAGAAGCTTTAAGTGTTCTATCTATTCTACTACTTATTTTCTTTGCAAGTTCATGAAACATAAAAAAAAATGGTAGCATCTGAATCAAACAATACATAAGCTTTATGTTGTGTTAAAGGGTGCTAACCTGCTATGTCATTAGAATTTCTAGCCAGGGCTTCTGCATTTGTCTATGCATAGATTTGAGCTTGTGTTGTTGGGGTTTCCAACAATCCTTAAGAGATCGAGGGTGCCCATAAAGTCACTTGCATAAAGTTGATATGCGGGGCTGGGTTTCACGACTTAAACTATCTTGTTGTTGTTTTTGAGTGGGACAATCTTAGGAAAAATGTTCGCTTTTGTCGCAGGTATAACAATTAAGCATTCCCTACTTGCACTCTCCCTGGCGGGTCTTTCTACCTTCTTCCATGCTTATGCCAATTTTTTGAACTATAGTAAAGTTATATGATATGTTATAAGTAATGATTTATGATCAATACTTTTGTCATGATGCCTGTTACCTAATAAACAAGTGAAAGATAGCTTAATAATCAAATGAGCCGTACCACCCTACTAAGTGAGGTATATGTTATATGTCGTTAACATGAGCCGAGCCAAGGTACAATCCTTTTAAAAGATATATAGACAACCCAAAACTCAAAACAGTATTTTAGTTCCAAAAAATACGAACAAATTTGAACTTCATAAATTATGTTACATAATTGAGTTTTTAATAACAAGCATAAGGTTTAACAATCATCACCATAACCAAAATAGATTTAATTTTAACATTTACAAAACAAGCGGAATTTAAAACTTTTCTTTGCCAACAATTAGCCGGTAGTGCACGTAAGGTCTTACAGGTCGGTCCCGTATACACTCGTTGTCCCGTCATTGTCGCCTCGCTCTTTTTGCTTTGGTGATAAGATACATGCGACACGAGCACACTAGTGAGCTATTAGCACAGTAACTAGATTAGATAAATCTGTTGCTAAGTTTGCAAGTAACATACAACCAAGACATATCACAATACTATAATTTAACAAAAGGACGGACTCGACGATCGAGTCGTCGTAGTCTGAAGATTAAACGTCACTCTTAAACAACCTTGCTCGCAGAGTAGATTTCAAAAATAGGGTGCTGAACCCACGCGGGATACAATGCCTGCAAAAGAGTTGTGACATGGAACGTGGTTGGACACAATGACCCATTAATCTCGACTAAAAAGTCAATCTCATACTTTGTTCTAATCTCACTCAAGTTCACAACTCTCTGACTTAGTTTATCAAAATATTGTGCACACAATTTACTATTTAAGAATTCTTGATTCTATAAAATTAGGGAGGTCTCGTCAGCCTCACCCCTTCTTTAGACCTCTCGCGGGTTGTTCTAGAACTTATAAACATTCTAGACCTCTTACGTGTCGTTCTAGAACTTAATACACATCTTGACCCTTTTGCGGGTCATTTCGAAACCTTTTGCGACCAGTGGTCCCGACGGACCATTTCAGAATTGATTGCGCAATCACCCCATAGGCCCGATCCGGATCGTTAAGTCATAACCGTGGGGGAGGGCCGTGGCTCTCCTCCCTAAGGCCCCTTGAGCCGTTCCGGAAGGTCATTCACCGACCTCCTCAAGATCTCTTAAGTCGTTTCGAAACTTTTCATGGCCAGTAATCCCGTCGGGCTGTTTTGAAACCGAATCATGATCGCGGCCCCGTCGAGCTCTACTCGTATGATCAAACTACACATGTAAAGAAAGGTTATCCACCAACCTCTTTGAGTCGTTCCGAAACCTCACACAAACAATGGCCCTATCAGGCGATCTCGGAAACGATCGTGATTCGCGGCTCCGTCGGGCCCTACCCAGACACATATGGTACTTCTACAACCCTTGGCGTTATGTAAGACCATCCCAGAACTTATGATTGCCTCCGCCTGGGCTGGGCCTTATTTCAGGCTGTTCCTTGAGTCTTGTAACTGCGGCCCCTGGGGTTATCGTGTACGGTACTTTTTCGGCAAACGAGTTAGTCGTTTTTGTAATTAACGACCCTTTGTTAATTTAATTATATCTCGTCTTGTTATTAGAACTCGCTCCCATCATTGTTTGGATCCAATTTATAATTGGAATGCATGTGCTTAATATCTTAATGGCCATTGAATTTGAAATCAACTCCCTAAAGTGTAAAATTGCCCCGCGAGTCCCTGAACTTTTAAGAAATTAGAAAATTGGCCCTATTTAGAAAAATGGCCATTTTTGGGTCGTAATCTATTTTTAAGAGCACAATATGATTTATAATCATATTATTAACCATAGTTTTAAATTTGAAACTATTCCAAGTTGAAACGAAGCCGAAGCGGCTTAAACTCGAAAAGTTGAGACAAATCGGGTAAACACGGTTAGAGAAAGGGAACGAGCTCGGAACGACCACTTATAAATTGATATTTGAACTTCTAAACAGTATTTTAGAAGTTTGTAGTGACATAAGAATGTCTCGTTAAGTCACAGAAACTAAATTAGGTCAAAACTCCGACCAATGGTTCGGAATAGGGGTGTTTAGGCCTTTTCGAGAGAAACGGGCCTCGGGAAAGGTTCCCGACCTCTTGGGCCAGCCCATAACTGACCCTAATTAACATTAGTGGGCTTGATGTGTTAAAGAAATAATTCTAGGCCCATTTCTAAGCCTAAAACCGTTGGCCTAAGTGAGAGAAATTAGTTGAGTGTTTAAATGGTTTAAGTGAAATAAGCGATGAACTAATGAAATAAATCCAAGGATTTTTTCATTGGTGGAACCTTTAACCCAACCAATCAGATAATGGGCCATCATGTGTCACGACCTGCCGGCTCGGTCCCGGCCGCGACAAGAGAGTCCAAACTCATTATAAAACTCTCATAAACTCTTTTAAACTTTGAAAGCAGAAATTCTGTGTATTTTTTTTAAATACGAGTCTTTACTTTAGATAATAATTAAAGTCATTGGAGCATAGACGCTGCCATAATATTACATACTTGTAATATAGGTGTCCTCAAGATCACGTCCCAGTCTCAAAATAAAATACGACTCACATAGAGTCTTTTGTCATTATGATATTACATATCAAAGTCTTAAAGCCATCGGGACCTCGTCTCGGCATCAAAAACATATATTGTTTATATTAAGACAAAAGTGTGAAAAATATTGCCACGGGTATTCATCTTCACGGTTACCACACACCCCATCTTTGCCAGCTCCTACTCGTCGATCTTCCTTGGCTTCTTAACTACAACAACGAGAACCTATGAGTTGAAAAACTCAGTAAAGGCGAACTAGTCTACCCTAAATGGTATGCATCACAAGTTTACATATTACAACAATCACACAGAGATGGGTTAGCCGTCCCATACTGACTAACACCCCTTTACACAACAAATGCAACAAAATTGTCCTATTACCCTCGTGTATTCCCATGTCTCTCAATTCTCACTTTTTCACAGCCAAGTACTTCATACTCGGCTCTCACAGTCGAGCCTCCTGTGCAAGGCAGTTCAAACTCGTTGCACTAAGCATACTTGCATCACCATCTGATTCACCTTTTTCTAAGGAGACAACTCGGCTCCATTGGCGAGTCTCTTGCACACAGCTTCACTCCTCGTATCGTCAAGGTCTCGTGATCGGTTATGGACCCACCACGCTTATTTATAGTCCTTCTAGAGGAATGTCTCGTTAGACTCTCTCCAGACTTAATGGTTTCACACAGCAATCATTTCGTTATTTGATTTATCGAGCTTGACATCTTGTCAAGTCTGGGATCCACTGATGGTCACCGCGATTTCTATAGCGTGCAGGCGGAGAGATGATCAATCTCCCAGCAGTCACACAAACTTCGTCTCACACTCAACTGGCCGGCTTGTGTGAGGAATAAGCTCACCCTCAGGGAGCAGGGCTCTCTCTCTTGGAGCCAGGGCTCTCTTCTCTTGGAGCCAAGCGGTACCATCGACTTTTATTTCCATATTTAGATTGTATCCGTTTACCTCTTATCAACTCCTGTCGGAGGATTGAGGCTTATTTTATATTTCTATCCCTCCCATCTCGTTTACCGAGGAATCGAGACTTTAAATCTGATATACTTTCTCCTGTCAGATCACGAAGCAGACGGAGATTTAGTATGTTGAGTCCCCTTGTCAAATCATACAGCAGATTGGGATTTAGTATGTTTTAACCCCCTCATCAGATCACACAGTAGACTGGGGTTTCACAAGAGGCCTCTTTACATATTTAGTTTATGATTTTAATGCACCGAATGGACTTCTCACGAGTCCAACACTTTGGCCTCTTGCATTTGGGTGCAAAACCCATGAATTAATTGTTCGAGGGGTTCACAGCAACATACATTAGGCTGGGTAAGTTTTCCTATAAGATTATTCTGAAGGACCACAGTCCGTAAGGCATAGCGCACAGGAAGGACCCGGCTGTGCCGTTAGCATTATGATTTACCGATCTCAGGGATCGATATCTAATTCTTTTCATAATCCTTTAATAAGTAATTATTCATGATGATTTATTCACTCTTTAGTAAATCAAAGGTCCAGCCTCTACTTTGCCATTCACAGCCTTAATTGTTACTGGAGGCTCAAGGCCACTTTCCTTTGACTTTAAGCTGTTTCTCATTTAATTTTAAGCCGAGCTTCTTCTCATACTTGAGTTAAAACTGGGTGGAGATCAAGTACAATGAACTCGTACTAATGAGATTTATTACAGCTTATTCTCTCTTATTGAGGCTTATGAAAATCTAATCTAAAGATTAGATTATTTCTAATTCGAACGTTTTATTCCAGTTTTATTCATGCTAGGGTTCTCTTTTTGCTATTATAGTTTATCCACTACACAGCACAAAGGTATAGCATTCACACAGCATTTATTCACTAAATACTACTGCACCCTAGCAAACGCTTTACAAATATATACACTCGGTGCTGTAGGTGCCTCACCACTTACAGTTATAGGCATTGCGGCTATTCCGAGGTCTTTCCGAGAACTTGTTCTGAGCTCCGACCACCTTCTCATCTTCTTTGTCCTTGAACAGAAGAAAAGGTCTCGTCAGTTTGCCTGTCTTGTAAACACGAGGGGGAGCTATAAGAGTTAAATCCTAAGTGCTCGGATTTCTATCTTAAAGTTTCCTAGACGGTCTCTCGTCTTTTGAAATCTTTGGACTATTCAAAGTCCGTCTGAGCTTAGGAAATTCTAATCTTAAACTTGATGGATTTTCTACTGACTTACTTTAATTGGGCTACTTAGAGTGGCCCACTACAAGGTTCAAGACCCTGATACATATGGGCCTTAGCCACTTATGAGGCCCAAATGGGTAATTTGGGCTTCGGGCTAAAATAAGGCCCAAAGTGGTCTTCACAGCTTCCTTGATGTTAGGCCCACTAATGGTCTGGGCTTTCAACAAGGTGAAGGCCCAAAGTGGCCTTCACAATTTAAAACATTTTGGCCCAACAAGAATTAGGCTTTAAAAAAACTAAGATAAGGCCCAAAATGGCCGTGACATTTTAAACGTCTCTAAGACGGGACACTTGGTCCGTTTTAATATTTTTGCAAGATACCTTTGAACACTATGCTTAATTAATAAGCTCTCTTTTATTTAAAAGGTGTTCATTAAATCCTTTTTCAATTAGGATATAATTTACAAAACGTTCTTGGGCTCGTTTTAGTGGTTTTCATGCACTATAACCGTTTCTTAAAAAAAAATGCCCGGTTTCAAGGAAACCGAGTCTCATTTCGTTTGAAAGATCCCGTTTAGCTCAATTTGAATAACTATGGTTCTCATCTCACTATGTATGGGCTGGACTAAGACCATTTAAGTCTCAACACCCGTCTTATATTAGTTTGAGACTTCCTCGAACCTTCGGTTTTGACTACGTTATGAAAACGTCGTTTTGAGCCCTTAACTTAACTCGTTCTTTTTATCATTCTAAAAATTGATTAAGGGCAGCAAGCTTTACATTGAAAAGCATTTATGTTTGATTTCCAAACCTAACTTTATAGTAGAAAATTGGTGCACAATTTTCAATTTATAAAATCATGGCATTTTTGAAACTAGTTTCGCGACATCACGCAAAAGCGTCGTTTTCGATAAAACGTTGTCCTTCATTTTTTCCGAATCTCATTCATAACACTGGAACAGGTTGCTTCTAGTTTTAAGGAGATTTTTTATTCCTTTTTGAAACCTTTCATCGAAGCTTTAAATCCCGCGCGAAAACGATTCTCAAGCTAAACGCTTTCGAACCGTTTTCACGGGTTTTGATCGAGACACTTGTCTCTAAGTGTCTTTTCGGTTTCCATTTGGTTTTTATACAAAAATTAATTAAAAACAGTATCTAAAATATTCATGCAACAAATCAAACAAACCATGATAATTTTCACAAACTTCGATTCGGATTTTTACAAGAAATTTACCAAATTTTATCTTTTGGATGGTTTTACTTCAGTTCGTTGGAAACCGTCGTGTGCATGGAGATTTTTGAAAAAAATTTAACATTTTAAACACAAACAAACAGCCATGCAAACACATCAAAGACAATCAATCACATGAAATCCGAACCCTAGACATGCAAACCAAATAAACAACATAAACACAACCGAACACATTGAAATATCCGGAAGCTAGCCGATCTAGCTTTCTTAAACTCGTGTTCGGTAACTTAAACCTTAAAGAGGCCTTGCATGCTTACAACTTAAACATATTACATTCATGGTCAAACTAAAGGAGGGTTAAGGAAAAGAAAGAACCTCACGTCACTCTAGGGTTTAGTGAACATACCTAGCTTCGGATTCTTTTGAGCTTTCCTTCGGCGTGTCCTCACTTTGGCCGAGTGGTCTCTAGGGTTTGCCTCCAAACCACCTTGTGTGGTTCTTTAATCTTTTAGAGCAGAATGTAAGGGAGGTTTCGGTTAGGTTATTGGAGTATAAAAGTGTGGTGAAAAGGGCTAGCCAAGGTCACGGATTTTTACCTTAACGAACTAGGGTTTTGAAGCTTTTTTACTTGCTTCTTCTTCTCCTTTCCTTGCTCGGCTCTTCTCTCACTCTAGCCTCTATTTTATTTTCTTTTCTTTGCTTTCTTTCTCTGAAAGCTTTCTCTGTTGTTCTCTCTCTCACTATCCCACCGATTTTCTCTCAAAATTTTGGAAAAGGAAGAACAAAATGGGAGCCTAAAGGTCTAAAATCCTTTTATACTTGAGAGAGTTTTAGAGAGAGTTTCACTTGTGTCTCGCTCTCTCTCTTGGCCGAAATTTACACTCTCTCTCCTCTCCAAATATTTTAATTGCTCAAGAAATCCAATTGATAAGTTTCAAGTCTCATCCTAGCTCTCAATCTACTCAATCAACCCATCCTACGGTTGAGATTTATCAAGAGGAAGACTTTTCACTTTTCAAGGCTCTCATCATTATGTTGCATTCTCTAAGCAACTTAATGACTATTCCCACTCTCTCTCTTCTCCTTAATGGCCGGATATCATTCATGCATATTCTCCAAGATTTTAATTCCAAAAATACTAATTAATTGGTAATTCCAATCAATCTTGGTCATTGATTCAAGGATTTAACAAGAATAAAAACACTAAGGCTTTTCATTTTCCCTTCTCTTTTCTTCAAAATGGCGCCCATGATGGCCCATTTTCTGATTGGTTGGGTTAAACGTGCCCCCAATGGAAAAAATCCTTGGATTTATTTCATTGGTTCATCACTTATACCACTTAACCCATTTAAACACTCAACCAATTTCTCTCACTTGGGGCCCACGGTTTTCACTTTGATTTTGGGCCTCAAATTATTTCTTAACACACCAAGCCCACTAAGGGTCAAATAGGGACGGTTATGGGCTGGCCCGAGGGGTCGGGAACCTTTCTCGTGTCCTACATCTCTCCAAGAGGCATAAACGCCTGTATTCCGAACTATCGGTCGGAGTTTTGACCTAATTCACATTCCGTCTAACCCGAGACTTAACGAGACTTTCTTACAGCACTAGAAACTTCTAAAATACTGTTTAGAAGTCAAATATCAAATTTATATGTGGTCGTTCTGAGCTCGTTCCCTTTCTTTAGCTGTGTTTGCACGGTTTATCTCGACTTTTTGAGTTTTAGCCGTTTCGGCTCCGTTTTAACTCGGAATGGTTTCAAATTTGAAACAAGGGCTAATTATATGATTATAAATCATATTGTAGCCTCAAAAATAGATTACAACCCAAAAAGGATCGTTTTTCTAAATTGGGCAAATTTGTAATTTCTTAAAAGTTCAGGGACTCGCAGTGCAATCTTGCACTTTAAGGAGTCGATTTCAAATTCAATGGTCACTAAGACATTAAGCACATTGATGAATGAGCAATATACTCACTCATATATCATATTTTCCATCTTGAATTGTTGTAATTTCCTCAAGTTTTATGTGTTTTGATGAGTTTTGTGAGTGTACAGATGATTTAAGTACATGTACGAAAATTAAGATGAAAATTTACACAAAACGGAGCATTTTGGAGCAAATGAAAACTGAAGAAACAATATAGAGCCATCGCTGATCGATCGTGGTACATCAGCCGATCGATCGGCAGGAATTTCAAAGAACAAGAGCAAAAAGGCAGAGCGACCGCCGATCGATCGCAACATACCAGCCGATCGATAGGCACTATTTCAAAAGATCGCCCGCAACATATCCTATCGATCGTGACATAGCAGCCGATCGATCGGCAAACTCCTACGAAACCTAACATAGTCAGCGCCGATCGATCGCGGAACGGAGTCGATCGATCGGCAAAACCTCCTGATGTAAAACGTCATCGTTTTCCAGACTTTTAAGACTCCGAATTTCCACCAAAATTAGGTCAAAGCATGTGCTCTATAAATAGAACACAGTTTGGACGAAAAGAGGGAGACAGACTGAGAGAAACAACTCAAGAAGCTCAAGAACACCAAGAGAAGGATTGGCTCTTCAAAGGGAAGATGAAGATGGATTTGCCTGCAATTCCCACCTGAGTTTCCTCTATTCTCTTTATTTTCTTCTCTTGTATTTCTTGTATTAATTATGAACCCTAGTTTATTTTATATATTTATTTGTTTGGTTTCAAGAGGCTAAATCTCTCTCTAGGAGAGATTGGTCGAACTCAATGTCGAATCTATTATAATTTTCATTGATAAATTGCTGCAATTACTCAATTCTCATGTTTGTGTTCTTGTTGGTTTATTTACTTTGATTTGCAATTGAGAGATTGTATGGCAACTCTAGATTCAATTAGGTTAAACTTGAGAGAGGCAATTTAATTGAATTGGAAATAACAAGAATCACAGCTTAGAAGCCATAACGACCGAGAGGTGACTGGTAGTCTAGGTAGTCGAATTGTAAATCGTAAGGACCGAGAGGTGATCGATTTAGGATTCTAGGAATCGTGCGTGAATGTGTTTGATCTTAGCGAGCGGACGCGTGAGTTAGAATTGAATACATAATTAGGTTAATAAGCGAGAGCTGCGACTTAGTTCTTAAATTCCTAGACTAGCATAGAATTGAGGATTATGGTGAGATATTAAGGATAATTGAATAGAGGACACGTTGAGGGAAGCTAATCGATCCTAGGTTTTATTTATAATATTTTTGTTTACATTTATTTTGTTTATTTATCTTTCATTATCTAAATTGTTAGCCTAGATAAAGTAGACATTTAGTATTCGTAGTGCTTAATTAATTAGGTTAGTTAGTTCTTCGTGGGAACGATATCCGGACTCTTTTGTCCACTTTATTACTTGAACGATCCGTGCGCTTGCGGTTAAATTCGCGTGTGTATTTGAGCGAACAAGTTTTTGGTGCCGTTGTTGGGGAACAAAACGGCCTAATTTGATTAACACTGTGAAGAACGATAGAAACTTTAATCTAGGCATAAAAAAAAGGTTCATTTTTATTCAATTTAAATTTTTCTTTGATGCTATCTTGTTTTTGTTTTTCAGGAGCTTAAAAATATGGGATCGACAAGAGATCTTACAGTTTGTGCAAAGGAATCACGAGCTTTACTATAATGTGTGGGAGAGATACAAGGACCTCCTCCGGGACTTTCCTTACCACGGCTTCAACCGAGAGGGTCAACTAATGAACTTCTTGGATGGGCTCACCGGTGAAACACGAGAATGGGTGGAAGGAGGAACTTTCACCTCTTTCTACAATTTCACCGCTGACGAAGCCTACCGGTATCTAGAAGATCTAGCTGGGTACGATTACCAATGCTGGAATCCTCCACAAGCGTATCAATGTTTTGAGGAGGAGATATACAACCCGGCGATATACCAAGATCCTCTAAACTCAACAATGGAGTGCTTCCTCGAGTTACACACCGAATCTACACCATATTTGGAAGCGACACGGCTACGCAAAAGAAGAGCAAAGAAGAAAACAAATCGGTCAACTGAAGACTCAACTAGATAATCTCCAAATAGTTGTGTCAACAACACTGAGACTTCAAAGAGATTCAATTGCGGTGATGTCAAGGAGAGATGAACTAAAAAGAGTACAACTCCAACTTGATCAAATCCAAAAGGAGCTGTCAACCTTGAGTATGACTCCTATAAACTCCATCGAAACTGTGACAAAAGAGGTAGATTGTCAAAGTAATCAGACACCGAGCGGACTTTGGAAAGATTACGATGTTGTCACATTTGATGAGGATTTCATGGAGGAGATGTCGAGAACCATAATTGAATATGATAAATTAGACGACGAGTCATCTCCTTCCGAGACTCACAACATCACAATATCATTGTCCGTTGAAGAATTCAAAAGTGAATATCACTTATGGACGACGCCTCAACCACCATCTTTTGGAGATTCCTTTAAAACCTCCCACCCATACAAATCGAAGAGAAGTCCCTTTGCACGTACATTCAGAAAGCCACATTTTGCCAAGCTTGAGGGCGTTGAAGACCAAAACCCGTGGGACGTGTTGTATGACACGTACTATGGGCGGAAGCCGCTATTTGAAGACTTGTGGCGACGCCGAGTCAAGCTGGACGTTAAACGTAGTGTTTCTTGGGAGGAAACCGAAGGTAAGTACTCTTAACCTGTGCAATATAGTTGACAGTGAGGACACTGTCCATTTTAAGTTTGGGGGTACAATTCTATCTTTTAATTATTTTTCATTTAGTTAATTTTAATTCATGTTCATTGTATTTTAGGAGTGATTGTTGTATTTAGTGTTAGTTTTCTCGGTCGTTGATAAGATGAATGACTTTTGATGAGCTCTTTTTAAAAATTTGTGATTGTGACTTGATTGAGTGAGAGGTTCATACTCTCGATTATGCTTGATGTTTTTCAAATTTTATGCACTTATTCTCAACTCTTTAGGTCTTGTAAACTTTTGGAATTGAATTTGTACTTGTGAGAGTTTGTTTCGTGAGCACTAGAACCCTTTTTAGCACTCTTCGAGGCGAAATCCGAATGCTTAGAGTAGTAAGAGAGATAATTAAGGCCTTTATTTGAATCGCTTGAGCCAAATAGCCAACCTATTGATGTTTAAACCTTTGTGTTCTGTTTTGAGCTTTATTAGCCTTTTCTTTGGTAAACCCAAAACAAAATCCTTAGCCAAGAAAAGAAACCTAACCTGTCATCCTAGCTAGGATAGCTAACCTTGTATGATTAAGGTAATGCCATCACCTATAAAACCTTGTACATCAAACCCTCCTTCACCAAAAAAAAAAAATTCAAGTTAGCCCTCTTAAATCAATAAGTTTGGGGGAGGATCAAAAGAAATAAAATATATAGTAGAGGAAGGGAAGTCGTAAAAAGGTCAATAATGGGTGAGAGTTCGAAGCATTCGCAAGGTTAGTATCAGGATGCATTGGAGGACCTTAGGATCGTCAATGTCAATTGAGACGATTCGTAGGAAGAGAGCTAGGATGATTTGAGCTTAATGCACAATTTTCATCCACCCTTAGCCTGAGCCAATCGTTACAAGCCTACAAAGTCCTTTTGATCTTTGACAACTCTTAAGTGTTCCATTAGTGGAGAAGGGTGCGAAAATTGGGCTTATGGTTGTTCCTCATTCATATTATAGAAATGTGACTCTTACTTGTACTTGCGAGAAACCAAGTTTTGAGACTAACAGAGGAGAGACAACACACACACACACGAAGAACTCGAGCATCTGAGAGAGGTGTACCAAAACAAAGTCATTTACAATCTTTATTTTTCTTAAAAGCTCTATAGAGGAATTCTAATTTGAGATGTAAACCCGAGAGACTAATTACGAGACACATTCATTCACGTTTTGCATATTTACATTTTGCATTTAGTTCTTCATTTCTCTCATATATAAATAAAATGGGTATGATGATATATTTGTTAGAGCTTTGTTGCTTGAGGACAAGCAATGGTTTAAGTTTGGGGGTGTGATGAGTGAGCAATATACTCACTCATATATCATATTTTCCATCTTGAATTGTTGTAATTTCCTCAAGTTTTATGTGTTTTGATGAGTTTTGTTAGTGTACAGGTAATTTAAGTATAGGTACAAAAATCGAGATGAAAAAGTACACAAAACGGAGCATATTAGAGCAAAGGAAAACTGAAAAAATAATATTGAGCCATCGCCGATCGATTGCGGTACATCAGCCGATCGATCGGCAGGAATTTCAAAGAACGGGAGCAAAAAGGCATAGCGACCGCCGATCGATCGCGGCATACGGCACTATTTCAGAAGATCACCCGCAACATAGCTGATCGATCATGACATAACAACCGATCGATCGCGGAACTGAGTTGATCGATCGGCAAAACCTCCTGATGCAAAACGTCGTCGTTTTCCAGACTTTTAAGACTGCGAATTTCCACCAAAATCAGGTCAAAGCATGTGCTCTATAAATAGAACACAGTTTGGACGAAAAGAGGGAGACAGACTGAAAGAAACAACTCAAGAAGCTCAAGAACACCAAGAGAAGGATTGGCTCTTCAAAGGGAAGATGAAGATAGATTTGCCTGCAATTCCCACCTGAGTTTTCTCTATTCTCTTTATTTTCTTCTCTTGTATTTCTTGTATTAATTATGAACCCTAGTTTATTTTATATATTTATTTGTTTGGTTTCAAGAGGCTAAATCTCTCTCTAGGAGAGATTGGCCGAACTCAATGTCGAATCTATTATAATTTTTATTAATAAATTGCTGCAATTACTCAATTCTCATGTTTGTGTTCTTGTTGGTTTATTTACTTCTATTTGCAATTGAGAGATTGGATAGAAACTCTAGATTCAATTAGGTTAAACTTGAGAGAGGCAATTTAATTGAATTGGAAATAACAAGAATCACAGCTTAGAAGCCATAAGGACCGAGAGGTGACTGGTAGTCTAGGTAGTCGAATTGTAAATCGTAAGAACCGAGAGGTGATCGATTTAGGATTCTAGGAATCGTGCGTGAATGTGTTTGATCTTAGCGAGCGGACGCGTGAGTTGGAATTGAATACATAATTAGGTCAATAAGCGAGAGCTGCGACTTAGTTCTTAAATTCCTAGACTAGCATAGAATTGAGAATTGTGGTGAGATATTAAGGATAATTGAATAGAGGACACGTTGAGGGAAGCTAATCGATCCTAGGTTTTATTTATAATATTTTTGTTTACATTTATTTTGTTTATTTATCTTTCATTATCTAAATTGTTAGCCTAGATAAAGTAGACATTTAGTATTTGTAGTGCTTAATTAATTAGGTTAGTTAGTTCTCCGTGGGAACGATATTCGGACTCTTTTGTCCACTTTATTACTTGAACGATCCGTGCGCTTACGGTTAAATTCGCGTGTGTATTTGAGCGAACACACATGTATTCCAATTATAAATTGGATCAAGCAATGATGGGATTGAGTTCTAATCGTAAGACGAGATATAATTAATTTTAACGAAGGGTCGTTAATTACAAAGACGACTAGCTCATTTGTCGGAAAAGTACCGTAAGGGATAACTCCGGGGGTAGGGATTACAAATCCCTAGCATATAATTAAAGTTTCGTCCTCGAAACTTAGAGTAAAGCTGGGTACTTTTCTCGGATCTCGTCTTCTCACTCCTAGGTGACTTCTTTAGCGGAATGGCCTTCCTATTTGACTTTAACAAGAGAAATGGCTCTATTCCTCAATTTTTTCTCACTTCGACCTAGAATCTTCTCAGGTCGAACTTCATGCTTGAGATCCGGAGTGATCTCTACTTCTAGGCACTTCAAAATATGAGCGGGGACTGCGATGTATTTTCTTATCATTGACACGTGAAACACGTCGTGCAATCCTGACATCACAGGCGGCAATGCCAATCTGTAGGAAACCTTGCCGACTCTTTCGAGGATCTCGAAGGTCCAACGTATCGGGGGCTCAGTTTGCCTTTCTGGCGGAAAGGCATCACTCCTTTCACATGAGAAGTCTTTAAAAACACTTTATCACCCGCTTCAAATTTCAATGGTCGCCTCCTCTTATCGGCGTAGCTCTTCTGTCTGCTCTGCACGGTTCCTTCAGAAGCTTGCTCCATTAAATCTGGGCCGAGATATTTCTTCTCTCTGGCCTCATCCCAATGTACGAGTGATCGGCACTTTCTCCCATAGAGTACGTCATATGGTACCATTTCAATCGTAGCCTGATAGCTATTGTTGTAAGCAAACTCGACCAACGGGAGGCATCCTTCCAACGATCCTGGGAAGTCCAACGCGCAGGCTCTCAACATGTCTTCTAGTATCTGAATCGTCCGTTCAGATTGTCCGTCTGTTTGGGGATGATAAGTTGTGCTGAATTTGAGCTTTGTCCCGAGCGCGAGTTGCAAACTCTTCCAGAAGCACGAGGTAAAACGGTTATCTCGATCAGAAATGATCGAGCATGGTACTTCGTGGAGTCTCACGATATTCTGAATGTATAACTCAGCGAGTTCGTCCATAGTATGGGTAGTGCAGACGGGGATGAAGTGCGCTGACTTTGTGAGACGATCTACTATAACCCAGATGGAGTCGTGCCCTTGACGAGTCCTGGATAATCCAGAGACAAAGTCCATAGTCATTTTGGTGGGCTTCCTCAAGCAGTTATTCCTTCATCTCGGGGATGTCAGGGATGTAGGTGCATCCCTTAAATACTAGAGTCCCATCAGGACTAACTTTAAAAGCCATTGAGATATGCTTTTCTAACTCTTCTTGAGCTTTGATCAGCTCCACGTCCTTATGCTGTGCCTCTTTGATGCCTTCTAGGATCAGCGGACGTACTTGCAGACTCGATAGTTTACCACTCACTATTACCAACTCAAAATTCACTATCTCTTTAATCAATTCCTTAGAGAGTCCTCGCAACATTGCCAAGTTGCCAGCGGATTTCCAACTAAGTCCGTCTGTGACCTTGTTTGATTTGCCAGGATGGTCGTTGATTGTGAAGTCGTAATCGTTGAGAAGCTCCAACCATCGTCCTTGACACACGTTTAGCTGCTTCTGTGTAAACAAATACTTCAGAGTCCTATGATCCGTGTATATCTCACAATGAACTCCGTATAAATAGTGTCGCCAAGTCTTGAGGGCGAACACTACAGCAGCTAACTCCATGTCATGAGTGGGGTATCTAGTCTCATAATCCTTGAGTTAACGAGAGGCATACGCAACCACTTTGCCGTGCTACATGAGCACAGCTCCTAATCTGGACTTTGAGGCATCATAGTATATGGCAAATCCGGTACTACCATACGGTATAGTAAGGATGGGTGCGGTGGTCAGCTGCTTCTTCAGCTCCTAAAAGCTCCGTTCAGAAGACTCCTTCCAATTATTCTTATGTTCCTTATGGGTTAATACGTCATAGGGTTTACGATCTTCGCAAATCCCTCCACAAATCTACGATAATACCCAGCGAGTCCTAGGAAACTTCTTATCTCGGTCACATTCTTTGGTTGTGGCCATTTCAGAACAGCCTCGACTTTGGCTGGGTCCACTGCCACTCCATCTTTTGATACTACGTGACCGAGGAAAACTACTTACTCGAGCCAAAATTCACACTTCTTGAATTTGGTATAGAGTTTCTTATCCTCGAGTCGTTGGAGGACTAATCGTAAGTGCTGGGCATGCTCTTTTTGGTCGTTAGAGTAGATTAGAATATCGTTGATAAAGACGATAACGAACTTATCCAAATAGTCCTCAAAGACTCAGTTCATCATGTCCAAGAACGTAGCAAGAGCATTTTTCAAGCCAAACGACATGACGAAGAATTTGTAGTGCCCATACCTCATCCTGAAAGCCATCTTCAGCACATCCTCTTCTCTTATTTTCAGCTGGCGGTAACCGGATCGTAATAATATCTTAGAAAACGTAGTGGATCCAACCAACTGATAGAATAGATCATCAATTCACAGAAGCGGATACTTGTTCTTTATGGTTGCCTTATTCAATTCCTAATAATCGATGCACAGCCTCAACGAGCCGTCTTTCTTCCTCACGAAGAGAACCGGTACTCTCCACGGGGAGTGATTGGGTCGAATGAGGCCTTTTTTCCAACAGTTCTTCCAGTTGGACCTTCAGTTCTTTCAGCTCAGCAGGAGCTAATCGGTATAGAGCCCACGATATTGGCGCGGTCCCGGGAATTAGTTCTATACAGAACTCGATTTCTCTGTCTGGAGGCAACCCTGGGAGGTCTTCCAGGAATACTGATACGTATTCACGTACTATCGGTACGTCGCTCAGTACCAATTATCGCTCCTTTGTAATGTCTATGACATTAGCCAAGTATCATCTGCATCCGCTATCGATTAGTTTCTTGGCTTGAAGAGCAGAAATAGTCGGTGTCGACCGACCTCTTGGAGTTCCTCGAAACTCAAATGAATTGGCGTTCGGAGGACTGAAACACACACATTTCTTTTGACAATCTATCACCGCGTAATGGGCAGTAAGCCAATCCATGCCAAGAATAACATCGAAATCATACATCTCGATTTCGATTAGGTTTGCAAAGAAGGAAAATTCTCCTATTCTAATAGGCATATTCTTAAACCAGGATGCTGATTGATAAACGTCGCCGGTTGGGGTAACAGTAATAAATGGGTTGTTCAGGGTTCTCTTATCACCGTCGAGTCTATCAACAAGTCGTTTCGCTATGAACGAATGAGTTGCTCCTGATTCTATGAGTAAATATAAGTTTAGGTTAGAGACAGGAATCTGACCTGAGACCGACGTAGATGGTCCAGCCTCGACGTCTCCCTCGTTGAGGCTGTACACGCGAGTATTCGGGCGTCCTCGTGGTGCCAGATTGGCTGCCTTAGCTGGTTCGCTCCTACAATCTCGCGCAATGTGACCTTCCTTGCCACAATTATAGCACTTGCGGCTGTTCCCAAGGTGGCACTCTCCGGGGGGAGCCTTATGGCACTTGGGACATTGTGGCACCAACGCCGCCTTGTCCCTCTGGACTTCTTCTCGGGGCGTGTAACGCCTTTTGGAACTCCGGTTGTCTGGTCCATCAAGTCTTGTCTTGCTTCCTCCTTTGCTCCTATGCTCATACCGGGGTCTTGGTTCCTTCTTTGCTCTTATGCTCATACCGGGGTCTTGGTTCACCATAATTTCCTTTTCTCTCTTTCTCCTCTCCTTGGTGGGCTATCCGGGTCTCAATGCTTTTATCCTCAGACCTATCCCATCCATCGTAACGCAAGGTTCTCTGGACAGCATCAGCATAGGACTCAGGTCCTTCTCTGTCGCTGTAGATCTGTTTTGCAACTTCTGGGCGTAGCCCGTGCATAAACTTCATCTTGCGTGCATCGTCGGTAGGCACTATAGTGGGGACGAACTGAGCTAGTTCGTCGAACTTGGCCACGTCCTCTGCTACCGACATCTTTCCCTGCCGGATGCTCAGGAATTCTCGGACCTTCTCTGCTAGGCGGGCCTCACCTAGATACTTTTCTCGGAACAGCCTGGTGAAACGCTCCCAAGTCACAACATGGAGGTTCTCAGTCTGACCTACTATTTCCCACCAACACATGGCCTCCTTGTCCAATTGGTTCACAGCGTACGCAACTTTCTCAGCGTCAGTGAGTCCCATATATCCGAAGATATGATGTAGGCGCTTGAACCATTCCTCCGCCATAGCGGGATCATGGGTTCCTTTATATCGAGCCGGCTTCTGATGCCTGAACCTCTCATAAACAGGTTCGCCGACCTGATTCACAACAAGAAGCGCTTCCGGTGCTATCGGGTTGGCTGCTTAGGGAGCCGGTTTTGCGGGAGGAGGATTCTGCACTGTAGGCGCTGGCTGTATGGGAGGAGGATTCCGCACTGCAGGTACTGGCTGTACGGGAAGAGGAGGATTCGCTATCTCATTCAGGCGAGCCAATAACTGCTCTAGAGTTGCCGTTTGGGCTCGAGCTTGGTCGTCACGTTGGCGGGCGGCCTCTTGCTGTTCTGCTAACTATTCGTGTACTCCGTCTACCTCTCTACGGACGGCAGCAGGAACACGTCTAGGCGGCATGGCGATCCCTCGCGATTATCGTATTCCTACAGATAAGCATATTAAGAGCCTTTAACTTTGCTATACTTGAAGCTTTTTTTTTTTTGTTTAACGAATTGGATTTATTTCGGGTTTAACTCCACATAGTTTAATCGTTGTTTGGACATGCCAGACACATATATAGTATCTTTATCATGTATAAATAAATTTCTCACAAGTCATAAGTGTTTCAGAGATGAACACAATATCAAACCACAATAATAATAGTTTCCAAGGTTTCGTGAGCAGTACAAAAGAAAACATCGCTTCTCGAACCGAACAATATCCAGTATATAAGTATACAAAAACAAAGCATATAGATAACAAAATATAGCTTCAAGTGAGCAGTCTGTCAAGGCATCTAAACGGTATTTCTCGAAAATGAGTCCAAAATACTCGAGAACACTAAATTAATAGATAAGA
This sequence comes from Boehmeria nivea var. tenacissima, assembly GCA_018132145.1. Lineage (NCBI taxonomy): Eukaryota > Viridiplantae > Streptophyta > Magnoliopsida > Rosales > Urticaceae > Boehmeria > Boehmeria nivea. Next base: position 5,988,910 of record CM030875.1, on the reverse strand, counting down.
AAAGGTCCTTCAACTATCGTGATCGGGGTCCGGAACAATATCGGACGCGTCGCTCTCTAACTCCACGTCTGACTCACTCTCGGGATCATAGCCAGAATCGTGGCTCCTATCGGAGCTGTCGTCGCCCATGTCAGCAAACTCCAGTGGCATCTTGGGAAACTGGTCATGAGCAGGAGCAGTAGCGTCGGGGTCTGCTATGGGATCTGGTACGGGCTCGGGATGGAGACTATCAGCGTGGTCTTGATAAGCCTGGATCATGCTGAGCAGGGTATTGAAGGCAAGCCGGGGGTCTTGAAGCTAGAAGTACAGGTAGACTCCACGGGAGTAAGTCTGCATGAACCGCAAATCGGGATCGTCGGCGAAAGGATACGTGCCTACTACGACACCGTAGAAACGATCGGTATAGGCGCGGATGGTCTCCCCTAGGTGTTGGCTAAAACCGTCGGCTCTCTTATTCCATACTGTCCTTCGATCGACCTCATCGAAGTATCCCGCCAGATCGACTGCAAACACGTCCCAATCGCGTTCGTGACCTAATAGCCCCTCTCGATGGTGCCAATGATAAAACGTAGTGCCACAAAGCAGGGTCTGGGCTAAGTCGACACGATACTGATTAAGGACCTGGTACGATCGTATCCATCCTAGCGTCAACATCGTCCACTCTCGAAATGGTGTAGTTCCGGGCTTACTGGAGTAGGTAGGCGCTTTAGGAGAAATCAGACGTATATACTCAGCGAGGGTGTGAAGCGCGGAAACGGGTCTAGCTGTGCTATGTTGGGTGGAATTGGCGGAATGGTCCCCTGAAGGCCGATCGACCTCAGACATCCTACAACAAAATCCCATTGTTGTCAGAATCAGAAATAACGAATAAACAATGTAAGTAAGATAGCCTCTAATTCTATCGCTCGTCTCTCAACTACTTGCTAGCGAGGAGATGTGTGTGGCGAGTCTACAAAATCAGCGAAACTCAGGCTCTAATACCAAAGCAGAAATTCTGTGCACTTTTTTTTTTTAAATACGGGAGTCTTTACTTTAGATAATACTTAAAGTCGTTGGAGCATAGACGATGCCATAATATTACATACTTGTAATATAAGAGTCCTCGGGATCACGTCCCTGTCTCAAAATAAAATACGACTCATATAGAGTCTTTTGTCATCATGATGTTACATATCAAAGTCTTAAAGCCCTCAGGACCTCGTTCCGGCATCAAAAACATTTATTGTTTATATTAAGACAAAAGTGCGGAAAATATTGCCATGGGTATTCATCTTCACGGTTACCAGATACACCATCTCTGCCAGCTCCTACTCGCCGATCTTCCTTGGCTTCTTACCTACAATACCGAGAACCTATGAGTTGAAAAACTCAGAAAGGGCGAACTAGTCTACCCTAAATAGAATGCATCACAAATTCACATATTACAACAATCACACAGAGAGGGGTTAGCCGTCCCATACCGACTAACACCCGTTTACACAACAAATGCAACGAAGTTGTCCTATTACCCTCGTGTATTCCCATGTCTCTCAATTCTCAGTTTTTCACAGGCGAGTACGAACAGTCGAGCCTCCTACGCAAGGCAGCTCAAACTCGTTGCACTAAGCATACTCGCATCACCCCCTGATTCACCTTGTTCTGAGGAGACAACTCGGCTTCATTAGTGAGTCTCTTATACACAGCTTCACTCCTTGTATCGTCAAGGTCTCGTGATCGGTTATAGACCAACCACGCTTATTTATAGTCCTTTTAGAGGAATGTATCGCTAGACTCTCTCCGAACTTAATGGTTTCACATAGCAATCATTTCGTTATTTGATTTATCGAGCTCGACATCTTGTCAAGTTTGGGATCCGCTGATGGTCACTGCGATTCCTATAGTATGCAGGCAGGGAGATGATCAATTTCCCGGTAGTCACACAGACTTCGTCTCACACTCAACTGGCCAGGTTGTGCGAGGAATAAGCTCACCCTTAGAAAGCAGGGCTCTCTCTCTCGGAGCCAGGGCTCTCTTCTCTTGGAGCCAAGCCGTACCGTCGACTTTTATTTCAATATTTAGACTGTATTCGTTTACCTCTTATCAACTCCTGTTGGAGGATTGAGGCTTATTTCAGATTTACGTCCCTCCCATCTCGTTTACTGAGTAATCGGAACTTTAAATCTGATATACTTTCTCCCGTCAGATCAGAAAGCAGACAGAGATTTAGTATTTTGAGTCCCTTTGTCAGATCACATAGCAGACTGGGATTTAGTATGTTTGAACCCTCTTGTCATGTCATACAACAGACTGGGGTTTCACAAGAGGACTCTTAACATATTTAGTTTATGAATTTAATACACCGAATGGACTTCTCACGAGTCGCTTTGGCCTCTTGTAGTTGGCTTCGAGACCCATGATTTAATTGTTCGAGGGGTTCACAGCAACATACATTAGGCTGGGTAGGTTTTCCTACAAGATTATTCTGACAGACCAAAGTCCGTAATGTATAGCGCAAGGGAAGGACCCGGCTGTGCCGTTATCATTATGATTTATCGATCTCAGGGATCGATATCTAATTGTTTTCATAATCCTTTAATAAGTAATTATTCATGATGATTTACTCATTCTTTAGTAAATCAAAGGTTCAGCCTCTACTTTGGCATTCACAGCCTTAATTGTTACTGGCGGCTAAGGGCCACTTTCTTTTGTCTTTAAGCTGTTTCTCTTTTAATTTAAGCCGAGCTTCTTCTCACTCTTGAGTTAAAACTCGGTGGAGATCGAGTACGAATAAACTCGTACTAATGAGATTTATTACAGCTTATTCTCTCTTATTAAGGCTTATGAAAATCTAATCTAAAGATTAGATTATTTCTAATTCGAACGTTTTATTCGAGTTTTATTAATGCTAGGGTTCTCTTTCGGCTATTATAGTTTATCCACAACACAGCACATAGGTATAGCATTCACACAGGATTTATTCAAAAAATACTAATGCACCCTAGCAAACACCTCACAGATATATACACTCGGTGCTATAGGTGCATTGCCACTTACAGCTATAGGCGTTGCAGCGGTTCCGAGGTCTTTCCGGGAACTTGTTCTGAGCTCCAACCACCTTCTTGTCTTCTTTATCCTTGAACAAAAGACATGGTCTCGTTAGTTTGCCCGTCTCGTAAACACGAGAGCGAACTGTAAGAGTTGATTCCTAAGTGCTTGGGTTTTCATCGTAAGCTTTCCTAGAGGGTCTCTCGTCTTTTAAAATCTTCAAACTATTCAAAGTCCGTCTGAGCTTAAGAAAGTCTAATCTTAAACTTGATGGATTTTCTACTGACTAACTTTAATTGGGCTACTTAGAGTGGCCCACTACAAGGTTCAAGGCCCTGATACATATGGGCCTTAGCCACTTATGAGGCCCCAAATGAGTAATTTGGGCTTCGAGCTAAAATAAGGCCCAAAGTGGTCTTCACAGCTTCCTTACTGTTAGGCCCACTAATAGTTTGGGGTTTCAACAAGGTGAAAGCCCAAAGTGGCCTTCACAATTTAAAATACTTTGGCCCAACAAGCTTTGGGCTTTAAAAAAACTAAGACAAGGCCCAAAATAGCCTTGACATTTTAAACGTCTCTAAGACGGGACACTTGGTCTGTTTTAATATTTTTGCAAAATACCTTTGAACACTAAGCTTAATCAATAAGCTCTCTTTTATTTAAAAGGTGTTCATTAAATCCTTTTTCAATTAGGATATAATTTACAAAACATTCTTGGGCTCGGTTTAGTAGTTTTCACGCACTATAACCGTTTTTTAAGAAAAATGCCCGGTTTCAAGGAAACCGAGTCTCGTTTCGTTTGAAAAAGCCCGTTTAGCTCAATTTGAACAACTATGGTTCTCGTCTCACTATGTATGGGTTAGACTAAGTCCATTTAAGTCTCAATACCCGTCTTACATTAGTATGACACTTCCTCGAACCTTCGGTTTTGACTACGTTATGAAAACGTCATTTTGAGCCCTTAACTTAACTCGTTCTTTTTATAATTCTAAAAATTGATTAAGGGCAGCAAGCTTTACATTGAAAAGCACTTATGTTTGATTTCCTAACCTAACTTGATAGTAGAAAATTGGTGCATAATTTTCAATTTATAAAATCATGGTGTTTATGAAACTAGTTTCGCGACATCACGCAAAAGCGTCGTTTTTGATAAAACGTTGCTCTTCACTTTTTTCCGAATCTCATTATTAACACTAGAACAGGTTGCTTCTAGTTTCTAAGGAGATTTTTCACTCCTTTTTGAAACCTTTCATCGAAGCTTTAAATCCCGTGCGAAAACGATTCTCAAGCTAAACGCTTTCAAACCGTTTTCACGGGTTTTGACCGAGACACTTGTCTGTGAGTGTCTTTTCGTTTTCCATTTGGTTTTTAACACAAAAATTAATTAAAAACAGTAGCTAAAACATTCAAACAACAAATCAAACAAACCATGATAATTTTAACAAACTTGGATTCGGATTTTTACAATAAATTTACCAAATTTTATCTCTTGGATGGTTTTACTTCGGTTCGTTGGAAACTGTCGTGTGCATGGAGATTTTTGAAAAAAATTTAATATTTTAAACAAAAATAAACAGCCATGCAAACACATCAAACACAATCAATCACAAGAAATCCGAACACTAGACATGCAAACCAAATAAACAACACAAACACAACCGAACACAAGTTGAAATATCCAGAAGCTAGCCGATCTAGCTTCCTTAAACTCGTGTTCGACAACTTAAACCTTAAAGAGGCATTGTATGCTTACAACTCAAACCTATTACATTCATGGTTAAACTAAAGGAGGCTTAAGGGAAAGAAAGAACCTCACGTCACTCTAGGGCTTAGTGAATATACCTAGCTTAAGATTATTTTGAGCTTTCCATCGGCATGTCCTCACTTTGGCCGAGTGGTCTCTCGGGTTTGCCTCCAAACCACCTTGTGTGGTTCTTTAACCTCTTAGAGCAGAATGTAGGGGAGGTTTTAGTTAGGTTATTGGAGTATAAAAGTGTGGAGAAAAGGGAGGTTTCGGAGCTTTTCTCCTTGCTTCTTCTTCTCCTTTTCTTGCTCGGCTCTTCTCTCACTCTAGCCTCTATTTTCTTTTCTTTTCTTTGCTTTCTTTCTCTCAAAGCTTTCTCTATTCTTTTCTCTCACCATCCCACAGATTTTCTCTCAAAATCGTGGAAAAGGGTGAGCAAAATGGGAGCCTAAAGGTCTAAAATCCTTTTATACTTGAGAGAGTTTTACTTGTCTCTCTCTCTCTCTTGGCCGAAATTTACACTCTCTCTCCTCTCCAAATATTTTAGTTCCTCAATAAATCCAATTGATAAGTTTCAAGTCTCATCCTAGCTCACAATCTATTTCATCAACCCATCCTAGGGTTGAGATTTATCAAGAGGAAAACTTTTCACTTTTCAAGGCTCTCATCATTATGTTGCATTTTCCAAGCAACTTAATGACTATTCCAACTCTCTCTCTTCTCCTCAATGGCCAGATATCACTCATGCATATTCTCCAAGATTTTAATTCCAAAAATACTAATTAATCGGTAATTCCAATCAATCTTGGTCATTGATTCTTGGTAGTTAAGGGATTCAAATCCTATGGCGAGGATTTAACAAGAGTAAAAACACTAAGGCTTTTCATTTTCACTTCTCTTTTCTTCAAAATGGCGCCCATGATGACCCATTTTCTGATTGGTTGGGTTAAACATGCCACCAATGGAAAATATCCTTGGATTTATTTCATTGGTTCATCACTTATCCCACTTAATCCATTTAAACACTCAACCAATTTCTCTCACTTGGGGCCCACAGTTTTCACTTTGATTTTGGGTCTAAAATTTTTTCTTAACACACCAAGCCCACTAAGGGTCAAATAGGGACGGTTATGGGCTGGCCAGAGGGGTCGGGAACCTTTCTCGAGGCCCGTATGTCTCGAAAAGGCTTAAACGCCCCTATTCCGAACTATCGGTCGGAGTTTGGACCTAATTCATATTCCGTCTAACCCGAGACTTAACGAGACTTTCTTACAACACTAGAAACTTCTAAAATACTGTTTGGAAGTCAACACTAGAGACTTAACGAGCTCGTTCCCTTTCTTTAGCTGTGTTTGAACGGTTTATCTCGACTTTTCGAGTTTAAGCCGTTTGGCTCCGTTTTAACTCGGAATGGTTTCAAATTTGAAACTAGGGTTAATTATATGATTATAAATCATATTGTAACCTAAAAAATAAATTACAACTCAAAAAGGGTCGTTTTTCTAAATTGGGCGAATTTTTAATTTCTTAAAAGTTCGGAGACTTGCGGTGCAATCTTGCACTTAAAGGAGTCAATTTCAAATTCAATGGCCACTAAGACATTAAGCACATGTATTCCAATTATAAATTAGATCAAGCAATGATGAGAGTGAGTTCTAATCGTAAGACGAGATATAATTAATTTTAACGATGGGTCGTTAATTACAAAGACGACTAACTCGTTTATCGGAAAAGTACCGTAAGGGATAACCCCGGGGGTAGGGGTTACATCATGGGTTCTATTTTGAAGAAAGAAAAAGGGAGTTGAAAGGTTTGTCAACTTAGATGCTCATCTTGAATCCTAGCCATAGGATTTGAATCCCTTAACGACCAAGTTTGAATCAATGGCCAAGATTTATTGGAATTATCAATTAATTAGCATTATTGGAATTAAAATCTTGGAGAATATGCATGAATGATGTTCGGCCATTGAGGAGAAGAGAGAGAGTGGAAGAATAGTCATTAAGTTGCTTGGAGAATGCAACTTAATGATGAGTGTCTAGAGAAATGAAAAGTTTTCTCTAAGTAAATTCAACCGTAGGATTGGTTGATGAAAGAGATCAAGGGCTAGGATGAAACATGAAACAAAACAATTATTTTAAATGAGGAATTAAAAATTTGGAAGGAGGGAGAGAGGGAAATTCGGCCAAGAGAGAGAGAGAGAGAGTAACACAAGTAAAACTCTCTCTAAACTCTCTCAAGTATAAAAGGATTTTTGACTCTTAAGCTCCCATTTTTACTTTTCCTTGGCAAAATTTTGAGAGAAAAATCGTGGGATAGTGAGAGAAGAAAAGAAAATTGAGGCTAGAGTTAGAGAAGAAGCCGAACCAGAGAGCAAGAAGCAAAGGAAAGCTTCAAAATCCTAGCTTCACAAAGGTAAAAGAAAAATCATGTACTTAGCTTGGCTTTTAACATGTTTTTGTTCTCCAAAAACCTAATCCAAAACCATGTAATATTCTTCTCTACGAGGTTGAAGAACCACACATGGTGCCCTAGAGACCACTCTGCCAAAGTTAGAGCACGCCAGAGGAAAGCTCAAAATTCGAGAGCTGGGTATACTCTCTAAACCCTAGAGTGATGTGAGGTTCTTTCTTTCCCTTAAGCTCATTAGATTAGCCATGCACACGACGGTTTCCAACGGACCGAAGTGAAACCATTCAAAAGATAAAATTTGGTAAATTTCTTGTAAAAATCCGAATCCAAACTTGGGTTAATGTCATGGTTTGTTTGATTTGTTGTTTGAATGTTTTAGCTACTGCTTTTAATTAATTTTTGTGTTAAAAACCAAATGGAAACCCAAAAGACACTTAGAGATAAGTGTCTCGGTCAAAACCCGTGAAAACGGTTCGAAAGCGTTTAGCTTGAGAATCGTTTTCATGCGGGATTTAAAGCTTCGATGAAAGGTTTCAAAAAGTAGTGAAAAATCTCCTTAGAACCTAGAAGTAACTTATTTTAGTGCTAACAATGAGATTTGGAAAAAGTGAAGAACAACGTTTTACCAAAAACGACGCTTTTGTGAAAGATCGCGAAACTAGTTTCCAAAATACCATGTTTTACAAATTGAAAATTGTGTACCCTATTTTCTATAATGAAGATAGGTTTGGAAATCAATCATAAGTGCTTTTCAAATATAAAGCTTGCTGCCCTTAAGCATTTTTAAGAATGATAAAAAGAACGAGTTAAGTTTAAGAGCTCAAAACGACGTTTTCATGACTTAGTCGAAACCAAAGGTTCGAGGAAATCTCAAACTAATGTAAAATAGGTGTTGAGACTTGAATGGACTTAGTCCAGCCCATACATAGTGGGAGGAGAACCGTAGTTGTTCAAATTGAACTAAACGGGTTTTTTCAAACGAAACGAGACTCGATTTCCTTGAAACCGAGCATTTTTCTTAAGAAACAGTTATAGTGCGTGAAACCCACTAAACCGAGCCCAAGAACATTTTGTAAATTATATCCTAATTGAAAAAAAGGATTTAACGAACACTTTTTAAATAAAAGAGAGCTTATTAATTAAGCTGTGTTCAAAAGCATTTTGTGAAAACGTTAAACGGACAAGTGTTCCGTCTTAGAGATGTTTAAAATGTCAAGGCCATTTTGGGCCTTACCTTAGTCTTTGAAGCCCAAAGCTTGTTCGGCCAAGCCATTTTAAATTGTGAAGGCTATTTTGGGCCTTCATTTTGTTGAAAAACCCATACCATTAGTGGGCCTAACAGCAAGGAAGCTGTGAAGGCCACTTTTGGCCTTGTTTTAGCCCGAAGCCCAAATTACCTGCTTGGGGATTCTCAGAAGTAGCTAAGGCCCATATGTACCAAGGCCAAATATGTAAGAAGGCCTTGAATCTTGTATTGGGACACTTTAAGTAGCCCAATCAAAGTAAGTCAGTAGAAAACTCATCGAGTTAAGATTAGACTTTCCTAAGCTCATATGGACTTTGAATAGTCCGAAGATTTCAAAAGATGAGAGACAGTCTAGAAAAGTTTATGGAAACCCGAGCACTTAGAGATTCACTAATTGATAGTTTGTCTCGTGTTTACGAGACAGTCAAAATAGCGAGACCATGTCTTCTATTCAAGGACAAGGAGACACGAAGGTGGTCGGAGCTTAGAACAAGTTCTCGAAAAGATCTTGGAACTGTTGCAAAGCCTATAACTATAAATGGCGATGCACCTACAGTACCAGTGTATATATGTGTGAAATGTTTGCTAGGGTTGCATTAGTACTTTGTGAATAAATAATGTGTGAATGCTATATCTTTGTGCTGTGTAGTGAATAAACTATTTTAGCCGAAAGAGAACCCTAGCATGAATAAAATACGAATAAAACGTCCGTAATTAGAAATAATCTAATCTTTAAGTTAGAATTTCAAAAGCCTCAATAAGAGAAAATAAGCTGTTGTGAAACTCATCGGTGCGCGTTCACTCGTATCCAATCTCTACCGAGTTTACAACTCAAGTGTGAGAAGAGGTCGTCTTTAAGCCGAACCTATAATTGAAAGAGAAACAACTTAAAGACAATGGAATGCGGCCTCGAGCCGCTAGTAAAAACTAAGGCTGTGAATGCCAAAGTAAAGGCTAAACTATTGATTTACTAAAGAATGAGTAAATCATCATGAATAATTACTTATTAAAGGATTATGAAAAGAATTAGATATCGATCTCTGAGATCGGTAAATCATAATGCTAACAGCACAGCTGGGTTCTTCTTGTACGTTATGCCTTACGGACTGTGGTCTGTCAGAATAATCTTGTAGGAAAACCTACCCAGCCTATTTTATGTTTTTTGTGAACCCCTCGAACGATTATATCATGGGTCTTGAACCCAAACACAAGAGGCCAAAGTGTGGGACTCGTGAGAAGTCCATTCGGTGCTTTGAAGCCATAAACTAAAATTGTAAAGAGGCCTCTTGAGAAATTCCAGCCTGCTGTGTGATCTGATAAGGGGGTTCAAACATACTAAATCTCAGTCTGTTGTGTGATCTGACAAGGGGATTCAAACATACTAAATCCCCGTCTGCTTTGTGATCTGACGAGGGAAAGTGTATCAGATTTAAAGTCATGATTCCTCGGTAAATGAGACAGGAGGGACAGAAATTTGAAATAAGCCTCAATCCTCCGTTGGGAGTTGATAAGAGGTAAATGAATACAATCTAAATATTAAAATAAAAGTCGATGGTATTGTTTGGCTCCAAAAGAAGAGTGCCTTTGCTCCGAGAGAGAGAGCCCTGCTCCCTGCGGGTGAGCTTATTCTTCAAGCAAAGCCGGCCAGTTGAGTTTGAGATGAAGTCTGTGTGATTGCTGGGAGATAGGCCATCTCCAGTCGTGCGCTAGAGAAATCGCGGTGACCATCAGTGGATCCCCGACTTGATAAAGATGTCGAGCTCGATTAATTAAATAATGAAATGATTGCTGTGTGAAAACATTAAGTCCGGAGAGAGTCTAATGAGACATTCTTCCAAAAGGACTATAAATAAGCGTGGTAGGTCCATAACTGATCACGAGAAGCAAAGCTTTGTACGAAAGACTCGCCAGTGAAGTCGAGATATCTCTTTACAGCAAGGTGAACCGGGGGTGTTATTCAATTGTGCTTAGTGCAATGAGATCGAGTGACCTTGTGTAGGCAGTTTGAGTGTGTGGACCGAGTACGAAGTACTCGACTGTGAAAAAGTGAGAATTGAGAGACATGGGAATATACGAGTATAATAGGACAACTTTGGTGTAATTGTTGTGTAAAGGGTGTTAGTCGGTATGGGACAGCTAAACTCTCTCTGTGCGATTGTTGTAATATATAAACATGTGATGCATACCATTTAGGATAGACTAGTTCGCCCTTACTGAGTTTATCAACTTATAGGTTCTCGGTGTTGTAGGTAAGAAGCCAACGAGGATTGACGAGTAGGAGCTGGCGGAGATGGTGTGTGTGGTATCTGTTGAAGAGTATACCCGTGGCAATATATTTTTCGCACTTTTGTTCTATTAGAAACAATATATGTTTTTTTATGCTGGGACGAGATCCCGAGAGCTTTAAGATTTGATATGTAATTTTATGGCAGTATCTATGCTCCAATGACTTTAAGTATTATCTATAGTAAAGACTTCCGTATTTAAAAAAATTACACAGAATTTCCGTTTTCAAAGTTAAAAGAGTTTACGAGAGTTTGAAAATGAATTTAGACTCTCCTGTCGCGGCCGCAGCCGAGCCAGCGGGTCGTGACAAGTCTATCTAGAGCATCCCAGCAACGAAGAGGAATCACTTGATTCAACTCCTTAGACTCTTTGCGCCTCTTTAAATTCAGATCATCATGTAATAAGATCTCAATAACAAAAGTTAAGTAGTCTTATGTCTGTGGAAAATGGATAGTTTAGCGTTTATCTTCTCGAGTACGACTGAATTTGAACGTCATCGAAAGATAGAAATTAAACCTCATAAAACCCGTCGTACAATGCTTTAAAAATCATTAATGACTCTAACACCTCCTACAGGGCTATGTCAACCTCTCGTCTCTACCTTTGGTCGGACCAGGAAAAATAAATGCTCTCACTTCGAGTGTAGCCTGATCAGCCTCCCCATTAGGATTCTAGCCCTTGGATCGTCTGCCGCCGGTTTGTCTCTGTTCACTTCTGCTTCATGTAAGGTTAGCATTCACGCTTCTTCAGGCGACATTGACGGCTACAAACTTGAGGGGTACTTCTTTTAAGAATAAAGGGTAATGGCGAATAGCAGTAGACCGCCAATGGTCCACTCGAGGCAGCACGGGCAGTGGAGAGCTACCACTCTGAATGAGAGTGTCCCTTAGATATTCATTTGAAGCCCAAATTCTTGGCTTGATTCTCCAGTCCCATCATGCTCGTACTACTTGAGTATGCCTATAATTAACTTTACTAAATTTAATATCTCATGACTCGTGAAGCAAAATAAGGGTTAGTCACATTGGCGACAACGAAAGAATCACGCTTGTGCATACGGGGTTGTCTATAGGACTGGCTAAACCGTGGCTCTGATACATACTTTGTAACAACCCAAAACTCAAAACGGTATTTAGTTCCAAAAAATACGGACAAATTTGAACTTTATACGATTGAGTTTTTAATGACAAGCATAAAGTTCAACAATTATCACCATAACTAAAATGGATTTAATTATAACATTTACAAAATATGAGGAATTTAAAACTTTTCTTTGCCAACGATTAGCCGGTAGTCCACATAAGGTCTTACAGGTCGGTCCCGTATACACTCGCTATCACGTCATTGTCGTCTCACTCTTTTTGCTTTCATGACAAGACCTACATCACGAGCACACTAGTGAGCTAACAGCCCAATAAAGTAGATTAGATAAATAGGTTGCTAAGTCTACAAGTAATAGACAACCAAGAGATATCACAACACTATAATTTAACAAAAGGAAGGACTCAACGATCGAGTCGTCGTAGTCCGAAGAGTAAACATCACTCTTAAACAACCTTGCCTGCAGAGTAGATTTCAGAAATAGGGTGGTGCTGAACCTACGCGGGAACGAAGTCGGACTCAACGACCTATTAATCTCGACTAAAAAGTCAATCTCATATTTTGTTCTAATCTCACTCAAGTTCACAACTCTCTGACTTAGCTTATCAAAATCCGCGTGCACATGATTTACTATTTAAGAATTCTTAATTCTGCCTCACTCCTTCTCTAGACCTCTCGCGGGTCGTTATAGAACTTGTGAACATTCTAGACCTCTTACGGGTCATTTTAGAACTTAATACACATCTTGACCCCTTCGCTGGTCATTCCGAATTCTTTTGCGACCACTGGTCCCGTCGGACCATTTCGGAACTGATTACGCAATCATCTCATAGGCCCGACCTCCTCGAGTCGTTCCAAAACCTCACACAAACAATGGCCCCGTCGGGCGATCTCGGAACCGATCATGATTCGAGGTCCCGTCGGGCGCTATCCAAACATATACGGTACTCCTGAAACCCTTGGCGTTATGTCAAGCCATCCCAGAACTTATGATTGCCTCCGCTCGGGCTGGGCCTTATTTTAGGCCGTTCTTTGAGTCTATCTAGAGCATTCTCAGCAACAAAGAGGAATCGCTCGACTCGACTCCTCGGACTTTTTGCGCCTCTTTAAATTTAGCTACTCCTGCAATAAGATCTCAACAAGAAAAGTTAAGTAGTTTTATTTATGTGGAACCATACCCACCGACAGATAAGTCATACCAATATTTACACATGCAAGCAGACACACGCCCTGCACTAGAACCTGAAACACGAAGGTTATGTAGTTTTATGTCTGTGGTCCTAAACCCACCGATTGATAAACATATAAATGAACACATACACCAATACACACCTATAAAAACAGAACATATCATAAACAAACATACAGTTCCATACCTGTAGGCTTGTTGCATATAACAAGACGAATATAATCAAGAGCCCATATTCACAAGCTAAGCGAGAATGGAGATCCACACAATTTAGCAGCCACAATTTTAGAAGCATCATATGCTTAACATAATCTCAAAACGTGCATAATTAATTCAAGCATTGTAAAGTCTACTTGTGCTATAGTGGAGATACACTTACCTGAGGTCCTAAGCTTCCCGACTTGGTCCTCGCGGTCTTCCTCTCCCAACGTCCCTCTTTGAAGTTCGCTGTGTGACACTTCTGTCCAACACGAGAATTAAAGGTTCAACATCGAGGTCTACTAAGTATTTGGGAGGAAAAAATCTGTAAGGGTTGATGGACTCAAAGAAAGGGACTTTAGATGGTGGGACGATTATTGGTTCGTCGAGAAACCCCTCTAGGGGTGTTCTCGTCCCTTGTATCATCGCTTTATCCCTTAGCGTCAATCCTGACTAATGGTCCGTTGCTTGAGTTGTCTAGGTGAAAAAGAAATTCTTGGACCTAAGTAGTCCTTGACTTAGCCATAAAAGTGTCTAAACTTCATGCCGAAAATTCGGCAGAGTTTCCCCTGCTTTTCGGATATCCCAGCCGAAGCCTTCACCTAATTTCAACCCAGCACCGAACTATTTTCAGTCACAATCCATCACAACGACCATGCAGACGATTTTATAATTATCACAATAAATTTTAAAACATAGTCATAATTCAACACCGAGCCTCAGTGGCTCAGATTCCACACAAAGAAAACAATAATAATAATAATACATTTGAAATTAAATCAACTTCCAAGTCGTCATTGGTTCTCTAAACCAAAAATCGTCTTTGGTTGCCCGCTTATACCTATAGAAAAAGGGCGGTGAAGGGTTGAGTGTTCAAACTTACATTGTTGACGTTCATGCGAAATGCAAGAGATTAAAGAAATAGAATCAAGTTTCAAACTTAAACCAAAGCAAGACGTGAAACGCTCGGACCTGCGACTCGATACTCGTTTTAAGCTTAAACGGGCATGTTTACAAGAAATACAATCCAATGCAACCAAGGCTCGTGCAAAAACTAAATCCTCAAGATCACATAATTTTCTTTTTATTAATTTTCTTATTATTAATTTTTTAATTTAAGAAAATTCTCAATCTCTTGCCAATTAAGATAATGTTTCAAACGCACTTGAATTTTTCCAAAACATTCACAAAATAGAAAACTGTGTTACTTTGCTACATGCTCGGGTCATATTTTATTAAAAATGACAATTCTTGTTAGATTTTATAGATTTATAAAATGACACAAATTCACGAAGTTTCGTAATGCCTAAACACTCGAACTACCAAGTTCAACACGGCCACGAAACATAATAAAACACCAAGCCCGTATAAACATGCTAGCTCATATTAGTCCGTTTGCCGTGATATTTTAAGTCAATAATAATCAAAGTTTTTTCAAGCCTTGGCATAATTTCATCCAACCAAACGTTATCCCAAAACATATACAAATACACTTTTAAAGTCACTATAAACAAATCATCAAAAACGTGCCAGCGGGCAAAATTTTAACCTTGCCCTTATATGTTTGCAACAATGAGTTTCAAAACTCAGCAACTCATACACCATCAAAGTCTTCACATTGTTTCCAAAATCAACTTCATATTACACCTCTTCATAATTTCATTTTCCAAAATGACACAATTCAACGAATTTCACAATGCCAAAGTACTAAAAGTAGCAAGTTCAACACGTTTATAATATGCAAGACTCTGAAACGGTTTATCATACCAATCTCGCAATAAGTTCAAGTCACGCTTAAATAAATTCACTTAAACGTGTGAGCCGACACCAATCACAATTTTATGTAAATAAGTTCTCAACCACAAAGATCTAAAAATAGAAAGTTTTACAAGTAACAAAACACCAAACCAAAACGAGGCATTAATCCGAATACGACCAACATAACCGAACAACTAAAACCACGCTGAAAATTATAAAATGCGGCTCAAAACACCCAACGGTGTTGCAACAAGCACGAGATTTACCTCGTTGTGGGCTCGAATTACGTTGTGGCGGCGGAGTTAGACTCAGAGTGGCTCGGGTACGCCAAATCTCGTGACAGCGCGAGGGAGCTTGTAGCGTAGTGCTTCGCTAGCGCGGGGCAGTAGTGGCTTGGGCAGGGCGCGAAGCGGTTGCTCGCCGACTGTGCGTGCTGGGGAAGCGTGAGGCTCGCCTGGTCAGGGCCATGCGCGAAGAGTGGCTGGGCAAGGCGCGTGAGGACCTATGCGAGGAGCGCAGAGCCAAAGCGAGGTGCTCGGGGGTGGCACTGGCTGGCGACTAGGCGCGCGAGAGAGAGAGGCGCGCGGGGCTGGGCTGGTGCTCGGGCGCAACGGTGGCAGCTCGAAGGCGTTCGCAGACAGCGCTGGCGGCAGGGCTCGGGGACGCGGTCGGAGTGCGCGCACGCGCGAGAGAGAGAGAGAGAGAGAGAGAGAGAGAGAGAGAGAGAGAGAGAGAGAGAGAGAGAGAGAGAGAGAGAGAGAGAGAGAGAGTAGGAGGGGGGAAAGGAAAGTGACGGCTGGTGAAAAGGAGGGAAGAAAGAGATGAAGCCCTAGTAGGCTTGGGCTTAATTTGGGCAAAAATGGCCAAAAAATTTACAAACAGGAATGGCAAAATTTCTCCGTGAAATATTAAAATTACACACATAATTTGGACACCGAGACTTAGGAATTTTAATATCATTATCGAAATAAAAATAAACTCCTAACACGTCTAAAAATTCGAAAATACAAAATAACCATACCAATTTCATAGTTTAACTCTTAGTTCCAAATTGACCAGATTTGACAAAACTGGCCAATTTTAAAAATTGGTCACATCTGAAGCAAAAATACAAATTAATTAACTAGCACAATGCTTTTAAATTTAGGTCATTACACGTGCACACATACACACACACACACACACAAACACGCATACATATAGCGATGTTATGATGACGGACTGTTGGTCGAAGAGGACCTTATGCATCCTCTCATCGGTCATTGGTCTAGCGCGCAACTCAGTATGTACACAAATATGATGAAGATTATCCAGAAAAAAACTAGCAATTATGTATAAATAATTGAGCATAATCGGTCATGTATTGCATAATAATATTGTGTGAGAAAATAGTTGTTACTCACTAGTCTTATAGGTAACTAAGATGTTTTGTTCGTAATGTAGGTAAAAAACTTATGATATGATGAATGATACATAGTGGTGTCTGTGACTGCGAGGCATGAGAATGGAAATCATGAGATTGTCTTTCGCAAATAAGTAATGAAAAAAGACTTGTTTTGAATTATGAATAATTATGTTTATATTTTTCTCAAATGGGTGCAATATTTCAATTCATAAATTTTACAAGATTATTAAATTACTTTATTGTTTTTATTATGTTCAATTTTATTTATTAAAAAAATGATATTTTTAAACATTTAAGTTGATAAAAGTTAGTATGTTTATGAAAGAATGGTGGTTTTCATGAAAGTATTTTAAAGAATGTTAAGTAAGTTAACGACTTGAAAAGTTGGGTTGTTACACGGCTCATCATCATACATGTAGCTAGGAGAAAAGACTTGGAAGAAATTTATTCTTCTTCATAAATCTCTACTGGGCTGGAGGATTACTCATGGGCACTTGGCTTTGAAGACATGCTTTAATAAAAGGGCTTCAATTAGAGATGTCAAATGGGCCGGGCTTGGGCTGGCCCGACCCACTTAAGGTCGGCCCATTCGGACTTGGTCCGGCCCAACCCGTTTCTTACTTTTTTTGGGCTAGGCCGGGCCGACCCAAACAATGAAAATCCCAAGTCCGGCCCGATCCAAAGCCCAATCAAAGAAAGTTCGGGCCGGCCCACGGGCCTTGCGGGCCGGGCCTAAAACGGGCCTAACGGGCCGGGCCCATTCGGGCCAAAATGGGCCCATTCTAAAAAAATGTAGAAAATTAAAAAAATTGAGAAAAAAAATAAATATTAAGTAATTTTTGTTGGAGAATGAAGAAAAATTTTTATTTATAGATTATGACTGCCTCATTTAAAACCTTACAAGGAAAACCCAATCAGATAAAACCTTGTTAAGGAAAAAAGAGTACAGTCAGGAAAACTTACAAACATGAAAAAAAAAAGCGAAAGAAAAAATTGTTCAATTATTACAGACCAAATTAAAAAGAAAAAAAAAAGAAAGAAAAATGTTCAATAACATTACATAGTATTACTTCCAGTCGTATTGGAAGCCTCAGAAATATCCAAGTTTGAAAAATCACTAACCATGTCGTCCGAAAATTGTTGCTCTCTTCGACGGGTATCTTCCCAGTCTTTAACGCACATCAACACCTCCAAAATGTCTTCAGCTAGTCGAGCTCGTCTTTTGTCAAATACCTTGCCACTGCTACTAAAAACTTGTTCACTAGCAACAGTCGAAACTGGAGTAGTTAGTATATCACGAGCTATTTTAGAAAGAACAGGAAATGCAGTTGATTGGGCTTTCTAGAATAACAAAAGATCAAAATTTGTAAAATCGTGACGCCTATCTGGTCTAATAGCAAAACAAGCTGAGAAATTGGTCTCGTAATAGTTATCTAATTCCGATATAAGATGATGACGAACTGCCAAAACCGATACCATGAAGGTTCATCATTTCTTCCCATGATGAGCCGGATGGTACGGTCGCACTGGACACTGATGGTGGAGGGGCTGATGAATGAGATCTCTCATATCTCTCACTATAAGCATCATATAATTTAAACATATCAGATTTTACAGTATCAATTGTAATCATATCAGAGATTACAGAGAGTCTGGATGAGATCCCATTTATCATATATTCCACCCTCTGTAGTTTCACCCTGGGATCAAGTACAATAGCAACATAATATAGAGGCGGAACCCGTTGCCAATATTTTTTGAACTTGGCCTCCATAAACTCGACACATTGTGCAAACATGTCTACACCTCTATGCAGATCAAATGCTTTTGCAATATCCAATAGTTTATGTAATGCATGAGGTGAAGTGGGATAATACACACCAGATAGTTGGACAGCGACATCGTAGAGCACCTTCTTAGTAGAAGCACGTACTAATTTTTCAGTCCAAATCCGTTAGCATACCATCTGGTTATCTGGTATTGAAGAAAGAACTAACCACCTCCTTGTGAGGTAGAGCACATCCAACATCATATAAGTCGAGTTCCACCTGTTTGGGACATCGGTTGGGAATCTCGTAGGTGTGATGCCATAACGATTACAGTGTTGTGAAAAATCTTGAAGCCGGCCGCCTGAGCTAGCAATAAAGCTTAAAGCTGTCCGGATATTATTCAAGTAGTCTTTGAAGTGCTCCATCCCGTCTTGGACACACAGGTTGATGATGTGGCATGCACACTTTTGATGAAAGAGAGTCCCGCCATGAGGTGGTCTAAGAGTATTCTTAAAAAGTCTAATTGCAGCATTGTTAACAGAAGCATAATCAAAAGTTATGCTAAGAACTCTTTCTTTAATGCCATAAAAATAAAAAACATCCATAATGGTACTGTATATGACATTAGCATCATGTGGAAATGGGATCTGCTTAAATGCAATTAATCTTTTTTGAAAAGACCAACTCCTATCAATGTAGTGAGCAATTACACATAAGTAACTGCTCTTCGTGCGACCACTCCATATATCTGATATACAAGCAATAGTAGATGTGCAAGTATTGAACTCATTAATGAGTTTGACCCTCATTTCATTGAAAACGTTTATGCAATCTGCTCTTGCGGTATTCCTAGAGACCCGCTTAAATTATGGATTATATGCATTTTGGATGTATTCTTCAAATGCATGGGAATCACCTATGCTAAGTGGAAGTTGGGCTTGTGCTATATATTTGGCATGTAACTCGCGTACCCTATTTGGATCGTATGACCAAGATGTAAGGTTTCCTTCTGTGGGAGAAAAGTTTAGGGTGGTTTGACAAGGGTCAGAAGCACTTCCGTGGCTTTTTTCACATTGTGGAATGTGTCTTCTCATATGAGATGTGCCACCTTTTGAGCCTACAGTATATTTGACTTTGCAAAACTTACAGACACCTATTTCTTTGATTGAGCCATCGGGTTGGGTGATGGAAACTCTTTCGAAAGTTTTCCAAACATCAGACCTTCTGCCCGGCTTCTTCCTTTTTCCTGTCGTTGTTGCCTGCAACTTAGTCTGGGAATTTCCATCTACTCCACAGTTTGGGCTTTGGACTTCGACTTCATCTTCTTCTTCTTCGAACTCATCAAAGTCAGGGATTCTAGGGCGCATTCTTGACCCAGATCCGCATGCAATTACTAACATACAACATAATAAATTTATGATTAATAGACTTGTACACGTCTAGTAAAAGAAAATAAAACAAACAAGCAAACGTCGAATATACCTTTACAGAAGTTGATTTGATACGAAAAATATATCTCCTCAAGAGTGGTTAGGTGTGAGAGACGATATTTTTTAAATGAGTGAAAGTATTAATGTGAGTGTGACTGTAAGGGAGAATTTGTTTCTATTATAGAGGAAAGATGAGTGGTTAAGTTTTGTGCGGAGTGTTTGATATGAGATAGTGATTTGAGCTGTCCTTTCTAGTCGTTGACTAGTCTTTTCTTCTTTAATGGTAGTGTGTGTAAATTGGTTGGATGTGGTGAAGAATAGATTCTGAAATAGTGTGTATTTTGTATATATGTAATAATGTGAGAGAAGAAGAAAAGATGTGTAGTCTCTTATTCTTTAATTGGTAAGTGTGTAGTTGAGTGGGATAGATGTGTAGAAGCATGTATTTCGGAATTATGTGTAATTTGTTTGTATGTGACATGTGATAATGTTGAATAAAAAGGAAAGATGAGTAGTCTTTACTTGTCATTGTTTTGGTGGTACACTTATTTGTAATAATGTGAGAGAAGAAGATAAAAAGATGTGTAGTCTTTTCATCTTTAATTGGTTAGTGTGTAATTTAGTTGGATGTCTGTAAGAATATATTCCGGAATGGTGTATAATTTGGTTGTATATTATAAATGATCAATTGATAATGTTGAAGATAAAAAAAAAATTGAGTGTTTTCTTATCACCTATTTGTTTGTATGTAGAAAGATAAAATAAATATTTAAAAATGTTATTGTTTATATTACACAAAATGATATTTTAACAAAAGTGCAATAGTTTTTTATGTAAAAAAAAAAAAGGGGCCGGGCCGGGCCGGCACACGGGCCTACGTTATTGAGCCCGGCCCGAGCCCACTATATTCTGCGGGCCGGGCCAAGCCGGCCCGTTACAGTAACGGGCCAGGCCGGCCCATTTATCACATATTTCAGGCTGGGCTCGGGCCGGCCCATAGGCCCGAGCCCAAATCGACAACACTAGCTTCAATATTATGTCTATATGTAGACTTTGTGTCAGTTTTTTGAAAACTTGTATAATCTTTTTCTGGAGTGCCCTTATGCAATTTTCTTATGAGAAATTTTCAAGCCCAAGACGCGTAGCTCATGGTCTAACATTGGAAATAATGGATAGTAACATTTATGATTTTAGAGTCATTATAAGCCTGAATATTACCAGCCACCCGAAACATCCAAAACATTTAACAGGTTCATTAGGTGCCTCCTCTACTAGGTCGGATTAAAATTCAATATGATGGTTCAATTAAGGGAGCTTCAAGGAATTCTGAGTCTTGATGCATTTTTAAAACTTATAGAGGTTTTATCAAAATACGTTTTTCTTGTCCGCTTGATAACTACTATGCTTTTAAATTGTATCTTACATGTGCTATTAGTTAAATTGAGAGAGCCTCGATATTCAAATCGTATATTGTCAGATTTTATAGTGAATGCCTTATAAATAAGAAAATTTTGAAGCTGAGGAAACTACGCAACAAATGCTTGAACGATTTAGAGCTTAAATGAAATCTTAATATTTATCTCTCATAAATTTTTAAAGAAAGGGGATTATGTAATGATCAAGCTAAGTTCACACTAGTTGAATGGACACAAGTCGGGGAGGTTCACTTTTTCTAGTGTTCATAATTTTTGTTGAGAGATATACAAGCCTCTACCTTTTTATTGATGTAGATAACTGTGCTTTGTCGTTTTCTGAAGGCTCGAACACTCTTATTTCTTTATATGGTTTTCCCCTAAAAGGCTTTTTTGTGAGGCTAATTAGCTATGCATTGTTCTTGCATGATGTAAATTTTGGTTTTTTTCTTTGGGAGGCATCGGTAGGGAAAGTTTTTAGGTTTTATTCATTCATTTATTGTAATATTTTGATGGATATATTCTTATATTTGTATATTTTCTCTATTATTAATAATATTTGACTTCAGATGAGTTGAATTAATAGTGGAGGATCAACTAAATTTGTAAGCAAACTATCAATTCAAGCATATACAAACATAGTTGAGATACATTAATATTTGTTGATCTTCCATAAAAAAAATGAAAAACAAAAAAATTTGAAGTGATAAATTATCCAAATTATACATTATAATTAAAATCAACTATTAATATTTTAAAAGTAATTTAAAAACTTATCAATTCATTAATTAATTTTTTTTACGTATTTTAACTGAACATTTTATTATAATTTATTTAACATATTTAATTGACTAAATATCTATTGACGGTATATTCTATTACTTCTTTTTAAATGTTAACAACCTTTAAAATTAATTGTTAGATTTATTATTTACTAGCATTTGTCTTCATAATATTGATATTCAAGAAAACTCAAGAAGAGACAACAGAACATGTCAATTGGCGATGCTTGAGGTGTTGTAAGCGAAACTTGACAAGATCAATGTTCTTTCACTTTGCTTTGGTGTTTCTATTTTACATCCCCTTTTATAACTTTTAAATTATATATTAATTTTTAAACTATTATAAATATATTTATTTATATTTTCTGTTTCTATTTCAATATTTACTTTGCTTTGGGTGTTTCTTTCTTTTTTTTTTCTTTATTGGGAAAATACCAAAAATTATCCCTGAATTCTTGCAAAAATTCCACAATTATCCCCTCAATTTACCATAATGAAAAAAGAACCCCTCAATTTGTAAATCAATCTAAAATATACATTCGGTTGACTAAGAAGTGCATACTTTTGTGAAACACTTGAATTGCTATTTAGTATGCAACATCATGGTTAAGGGATAAATTGCTTTTGTTATTGTTTACTACAACTTTTCTATATAATATTGATATTCAAGAAAATTATGGAAGAAACAATAGAACATGCAGATTGGCGACGCCGTATTTTGGGGTGCTAAAAGTGAAAGCTTGACAACATCGACGTTGTTATGTCATTTTGCTTTTTGGAAAGAAAGCAAGAAAGAAGGTCGAGACAAACAAAGGCATTTCGATTAATAATTTTCACTGATGGCATAGAGGGCAACACTAATTCGATAACTGCATGGTTCAGGCGTTTCTCAGTCTTGAAACGCCATCGTTTCACTTATACGGAAGAAAACGTCAATGTTTTGTCGATTAAAGGAAATGTCATCGTTTCACTTGGTAAAAGAAAATCCGTGAATAATCAAATAGGCATCAGCAATACTCGAACGTGCAGATCTGAAGATAACTGTTCCGCATGTGGAAGCCATGCGTCGTGTGCTCAACATGTGAGAGGTATGAGAGAAGACCCGAGGCCACATATCCTAGCCTGAAAGCCTTGGGAAGAGTGCCTGAATCCAAACGTTTGGAATCACCATGACGGACTAGGGTTCTGACCCCGAGGTATGAGAGATATGACGATTGCAGAAGTCGAGATGGAGAGGTAAAACAGATGGCTAGAGGAGTTGAGGAACCTGAAGCTCAATGCGCCTCTGAGTATAATCTTGTGGAAGCTCAAAAGGTTGGGAATCCTTAGGGCGCCCCGACCGATCAAGATGTCGCCGGAGAAGCGCGACTGGAACAAATTTTACGATTTCCACCGGGACCACGGGCACACAACTTATGAGTGCCTCACACTCAAGGGGCAAACTGGTAGAGTTCCTTGAGAATGATGGAGGTTACATAAGAGAAGAGACGAGGCCGACCATGAGTAAGAAATCCGTATAATTAACGCGATTCATGGCAGAACTGATCAGTAGAACAGTTTTGGTTATGGATTGTGTAGCCGGAAGAGAATGGGGGAGGATCTCAAAGAATTCTGCACCCTACAAAGGGAGTAGATCCGGAGGAAGAAAATCGCTCAAATCTCCTTTGGAGAAGAAGATATGGCTAGAGTCCAAACACTCTATGACGATCCACTTTTCGTAACCCTCAAGGTTCACGATTGTGACGGACATAGAATACTAGTCGACGGGGGGAAAATCGCGAACGTTTTATTCCTAGAAACGTTCAAAAAGCTCTGGCTAGACGAATGGCAGATCCAAAAGAGTAGCTCACCACTTGTTGGATTCGAGGAAACCAAGGTCACCCTCATCAGGATAGTCACCCTGACGGCAGAAGCCGCCGTAAGAACACTTCAGGTAGAATTCGTTGTTATTGATGCCAAGTCTGCCTATAATGCCATTATGGGGAGGAGATGGTTCCACGAAATAGAACCCTTCACCAAGTAATGAGATCCTCTCCATCGACGGAACCAAAACGATAGACATTCGAGGCCACTAGGCAGCAGCACAACGATGAAAACATCGCAACCCAGGAGAAGTTAGATCTGAAAGGGAAGTGGGCGGCGGAATGTAGCGATTAACAATTAAAGGAGGGCCCACCTATAATAATAAAGAAAGAAGAGGAAGGAGGGTCCAGTGGTGGAAGAGACAATGGCCGTACTGGTAGATCCTAGCGATCCATCAAGGACGTTCCTAACCACTGGGAAACTTCCGGAAGATAAAAAGGAAGCCATAAGAATTCAGCTCAAAGCTGCTTGATACACGATGATGAACGATAAGCTCTACCAAAAGTTGTGGGATGACCTAACGCTCAAAAGATGCTTGACAGAAAAAGAAGTCCTAGAGGCGATGAGGAAAATTCACAAAGGAGTATGCGACAACCATACCGCCATAAGAAGCCTGGCTCACAAAGCAATGACGCAATTTTTTTTTTTTTTTTTTGCTGAAAGCAATAACGCAAGGTTACTTATGGCAAATATGTTAAGAGATCCGGATTAATTCGTGAAGAGATATGAAAAGTGCCAAATATTCTCTCACAGTATGCACATCCCAGCAAACAAATTGCACTATATGGTCAGCACGTGGTCATTCCTCCTCTGGGGGAATGACATAGTCGGAGCTCTGCTATTAGCGCCTAGAAAAAGAAAGTACGCAATCGTTGCAATGGATTACTTCACCCAATGGGTGGAAGCTGAGGCATACGCTAACATAACACACACTGAGCTAATCAAATTCATCTGGAAACACATTATCTGTAGATTTGGACTCCTGTAATATATCACAGATGACAACGAAACGCAATTCACTAGAAGGGCAATAGAAAAATTTTGTTCTGGTCATGTAATCCAACTAAGTTTCTCGTCAAGAATCTACCCACAAGGGAACGGGCAAATCGAATCATCCAATAAGATTATCTTCGAATGCATCAAAAAGAAGCTGGAGGATCAGAAATAGAGATGGGCCGATGAGCTACAGAACGTCCTTTGGGCCTACTGCACGACGAAACAAACGGCCACTGGAGAAACTGTTTTCTCAATGGTATATAGAACAGAGGCGGTAATCCTCACCAAGTTTTCATTTCCAACATCCCGAACGGCCTTGGTAGAATCCAAAAACAATAAAGACGCAAGAATGTTTGATCCAAATTTGATTGAAGAAAGAAGAGAGATGGCCGCCATAAAGATGTTAGCTTACCATTAGAAGGTAGCCGAATTATACAACAAGCAGATCTGGGAGAGATCATTCAAAGTAGGAGATTTGGTGAAGTAACACTGAACACCAAGAATCCTATTGATGGAAAGCTTGGGTCGAACTCGGAAGGACCGTATGAAATAGGATAAATTTTACTTTTAGTCCTTGTACTTTAGGGGTCGTTTCAATTTAGTCCTTAAACTACAAAACACGTTATTCGATGTCCTTAAACTATAAAAATGAGTCAAAATGATCCCTCTATCTAACTTTCGTGTATATTTTAACGGCTTTAGAACACGTGAAAAATGGGTGGTTGAATGATAGGGGATAACTTAGTTATTTCACTAATCTTGAACTTCTTAATAAAACTAAACAAAAGATTTGGTAATTTTTTTAATTATATATGTTTTTTCTCTTGAAAAACTTATACTCACAATTAACAAAAAAAAAGCTCTTCACAATCTTCACGCTCGATATGAGTCCCTGAGCCGAAATCCCCAACCCACGCGAACAGCTAATATCATTTTTGCGTCAGACCGTTATGTTGCAGAGGCTGAACCCCGAACCTGAGCAATGCCGGCCTTTGACAAACCCCAATCGAACCCCAATAAGACTATGATCGAACCCCAACAATACCACGCCATAAACCTCGACCAAACCCTGATCGAACCTCGGCCAAAATTAGAACAAATCCAAACCAAATCCCGCCCTGAACACCGACCAATTTTTGAACAAATCCCGACGAAACCCCACCCGGAACTGCGACCAAACCCCACCCTAAATCCTGACCACTCACCAACATAACCAGCCGCAAACCCACCCTCACATAACCTGCCATTGAACCCCTACGCTCCCACTACGCGTCCCAAACACCCACCGCTAAACCAAATCCCAGCGCCATCCAAACTGAAATCCCAACCCCAAGACACTCTTCTGCGACTCGAACCTTTGCTGCTTATGCATCCGCTGAGATGCTCCTCCGTGCGTCACCATCGACAAGCTGATGTAGCTGCCAACCGCCAAAATGCTCCTCCTCGCGTCTCCATCCCAAAACCATCGTCGTTAAATCCGATCAAGAGAGATTAAAAAAGATGAGCGAGAGATGAGATGAGAGAAGACTGACAGAATATTAGTTTTTTTTTAGGTTTATTACTATTAAAGTAAATAAAACGAAAAACAATAAAAATAGCTAAATATTAAAGAAAATTCAACCAGCTTATATTTTGTTTTAGATTGATTTTTTTATTAGATTATATCTATAGAGAATTTATTAAATTGGGGTAATAATATTATTATTATTTTTAAAATGAGTGTTAAAATTTGGGATTTTTTTAAGGCCAAAATAATAATTTCACTGATCAATGTCTACTTATCACCTTTAAAATATGACAAGTGTCCACTTGCCGTCCAAAAGTACACGGAAGTTAGATGAAGGGACTATTTTGACCCCTTTTTGTAGTTTAAGAACATCGAATAACACGTTTTTTTTAGTTTAGGGACCTTATTGCAACGACCCCTAAAGTACAGGGACTAAAAGTAAAATTTATCCTATGAAACAATCAAAATCGATGGTAAAGGAGCATATGAACTCAAAAGCAAGATGGAGCAAGAAAGGAAAATCACCAACTCTGGGAACACTATGCATCTGGAAAAGTATTATGTGTAAAGGCCATTCATTCAAAAAAAGAAAAAAAAAAAAAGAAGAATGAGGAATGAGCCAAACAATGTAGACAGAAAAGAAATGCATCCAACTCTCGAATAGTGAATTACAACCAACGCCAAGGCTAAGAGTTGATGTAGGCAATTTGCCGAACTACTATAAAAACAACCGTGCAATTTACTTTTGCTGCATATTAATTTCTAATTACAATATATGTCTGAACAGGAACAAACTCACAGAACATTCTGGAAAACTAAAGGCATAAAACTAAAAAGCAATACACGAACAATAATAAATGATGAAATCACACAACAACCAAAATAAAAGCCGCCTGAAGACCCTGTTAATAGGTAGGGCAAAAACGGCAACAAATTGCGGAACCCTGTTAATGGGTATGGCAAAGAAATAGCCACCTGAGAACCCTCTTAATGGGTAGGGCACCATTGCCAAAAATTGCAGAACCCTGTTAATGGGTATGGCAAAGAAATAGCCGCCCGAGGGCCCTGTTAATGGGTAGGGCACCATTGGCAAAAAAAAAAAAAAAAATTGCGGAACTCTGTTAATGGGTATGGCAAAGAAATAGCCACCTGAGGATCCTATTAATGGGTAGGGCACCATTGACACCAAAAATTACGAAACCCTATTAAGGGGTATGACAAAGAAAACGCCGCCTGAGAACCCTGTTAATGGTAGGGCAACAAAGGCACAAAAATTATAGAACCGTGTTAATATGTATAGCAAAGAAAAAGCCGTTCAAGGATCCTATTAATGAGTAGAGGACAACGGCACACAAAGAAGGTGCGAAACCCTATTAATGGGTAAGGCACGACAACGAAAATGTCGAAACCCTCCAAAAGAGAGAAAAATAAGAATAAGCCAACAACGCAAGGCACATAAAGGAGAAAACAAGCAACAAAATAGAAAGAAGCTGAACATACTACATGTCTCATTCATAAAAATACATCAACTCATTCTGACGGTAATAATTATTTGGAACCAAATATTCACCAATTACAGT
Organism: Boehmeria nivea var. tenacissima; assembly: GCA_018132145.1. Lineage (NCBI taxonomy): Eukaryota > Viridiplantae > Streptophyta > Magnoliopsida > Rosales > Urticaceae > Boehmeria > Boehmeria nivea. The sequence goes on along the minus strand of CM030875.1, from coordinate 5,961,208 downwards.
AGAAATATAGATACAATAACAATACAAAGATATATATAAATATATATAATTCACACATGGTGCACACATTGTCTTTGTGAAAAGAGAAGAATGCAAAATGTTGAACAGGAAAAAGCAGAGCGAGGGAGAGACTTCAATCTTCTTCCAACACAATCAACATCAAGGCTTAGCACAAGCAGAGGACATGCCATCCTGACAACCAACAACACAACGGATAAGTAACATATTCATTCCATTTGATTACTACAAAATATTTATTACAGAAAAGTTTTGGATATATAACATAGACGAAAAAATACATTGGGATGGCTCGGAAGTAACAAAAAAGCTATACGGATTGAAACTAGGAGACCCGACCAAAGAAGATTCTGGAGGTCGCAAATGTATTGGGATAGTTACGAAGCGATCAACGGTATCAAACAGCCCGATCTGCTCCTCGCACTCTTTCGGAGACTTAATAGTCCTCTCACCCAGTAGACACGAGCCTTCTTCAAAACCAAAGTGGAAAGCATTAGCCTTCTGGACTTTCAAATTTTGATCTGAGGCTGCCCTCTCCTGAGCGAGAGTAGTCTCAACAGAACCGCGTGCGGTGCCAAGCAAAGCCTGCAGCCCCTTGATAACCGAAGAATCAAGCTACACAACAAATAACAATCACAACCAAGGCAGCAAACTAACCCCCCATTTGGGCCTCCCATCCAAACCATTCCATTATTTTTCAACTATTTTTTTCAACTTTCTAAATCCATGTACAATATCTTTAAATCTCAACCATTTATAGTATCTCGAAATTCGCAAAGTCAAACCATTCTCATTTTTCCAAACTATTTTCCAACCATTTTCTAAATTATTTTCAAACCATCCAAGAATGGTAAAAAATGGCCAAAATGAGTGCCCCAAACGGGGGGGTCAATACAAATAAGTCAAGCTAAACGAAACCAAAGCCAAATAGAAGCAAAATGAAATGAAACCTACATAACTAGCTCAAGAGAGGAGACGCCAAATCGTTGACTGGGGGAAGTGCAACGGAACCAGTAGCTTGGGCGTCACCACGTGAGGGCACCGAAGTCCCAGCATCAACAGAAGTACCAGCCTAACAAGAGAAAAGTACAAAGCAAAATTCAACAACAAAGCAAAATAGGTAAACACAAACATAACAAACAATACATTAATACAACAAACATACCGCTAGCTCTACTGTAGAATGGTCAACGACAACAGTGGGTGCTTGACCAAGGGGAGCAGCAGGAATAGCTAATGACGGTTTCTTCTCCGACGATCCATCTAAGGGAGGAGGATTAGAATTAATAGCTGGAACGTCGCAAACAGCGGATGTATCGGCCGAACTTGGCACTTAACGCGTTGAACTAGATGGGTCCGCCATAGAAGCGCAACTACTTTCGCCACTTTATCTGCGAGTAAGGGGTCAGAAGCAATAGCATGCATTGAGCCGGATCCATCTGCCACTTCAAAAGGAGCATTACCCCCCACAGGAGGCTCCTCAACCTAAAACAGCATTCATTACACAAAAACAGGTAGAACACACTGTTACATAGAGTACAATAACAAATTATACATACCGTTGGAGCTGTAGTAGCAGAAGCAGTAGTACCAGAAGCATCCGCTTCACCACTTACCTCTTCACAAATAGCCTCCGAGATCTCTATTTGTGAATACAACACACTCACAACAATGACAACATGTAAATAGAAAAGGACCAACAAATAAATAAAAGAAAAAAGTACATACCGGAGCAGCTGGTGGTACATGTTCTTATACAGGAGGAACTTCATCCGCATCTTCCAGCACGACCTCCAACTCCATATTTTTAGCAGAAGGCTTCTCCAGCGGGCAAGAAGTATGAAGATCTCCCTCCACTGCAAGAGAATCCTCGACTGGCGGCAGGGGAATTGTAGGAGGTGTCTCCAAAGGTAGAGGAGGCGGCGGAGTGATCTCTTAATCCATCAAAGGAGGGAAAGGTGTTCTCTCTAAATCGATCACGGGTTACGGAGAAAACGGAAGGTAACCAGAAAATACCTTTGACTTTCCCATTGATTGCCTCAGGCAAAGACTAACCCCCGTTGTGGTTCTACCCTGTGGCGTCGGATCATGGCGATGCTTGGACCGGTGTACGAGTATCCTCCCAAACTGGTGAAGCAGATGGAACAGGAGGGGCAGGGGGCTTGACGCTCACTGTCTTTCTTTTTCTTTCCCTTTTCTCCATCCTCCACAGCCACTGCAACAGCAGCAAATGTATCTCCTCTCTTGGGACAGAAAGAAGAGCCAAGTGGGGAGGCACTCCTTCCGGCTCCGGGTTGGAGGAAGTATTGACGAGATCGAATGAGGAAAGGAGGGGAGATATTACAACGGATGAGAGGCCTCAAACGGGACGTCGCTCAGGACATAGCCAGAAAGGTGATAGACCGTCAAATCTGCCTCGGCGAGTTGGAAAGAGCGCCAGAAGGTGGTCTTGTCCGTCACAGACATGTGAAAATGCAACAGATCCCGCACTTGGATTTGTTGGAGAAAATCAAGCACTCCCGGAGTGCAGACTACTTGAATTTTATTTAAAGAGGAAGTAGCAATGGCATAATAGGGACAATCTTTGCGACGATAAAAGGCCGAGATAGGTCTTTGCAGATTATAGAGGTCTTCATCCAGAAGCGAAATCTAGAAGGAATCCCCAAAATGAAAGTTACCGGATACGTCATAGACGTGTATAGCCAACTTTTTCTCTAAAGAGTAGGTGGCGATGTTGAATGCACTTCGAAGAGCGGCAAGTTCAGCTAAATTATCAACAGATAAGTACTTCGTTGAAAAGTCAAAGCACTCGTCTTTACGGTGCTTAACTCTATGAATGTAAATGACGTTCTCGGGTACGATATCGAGGCCCTCGACGGCGTGCATGTAAATCGCACAAGACAAAACGCAAAAGAAATTAAGGTGGATGGTGAAAGGCCAAGTCTTGATCAAGCGAAAGAAAAGGTTGCATAAGGGGTTTAACGAAAAGTGGACAGTGGTGATTTGACGAAGAAGGAGTCGGAGTGTATTCACTGGAAGAGGGGTATGAACTTCCTCGATGGCATGTACAGGGACGTCCTCAGGGGTAGATAATCCCTAGCGACGGCCAAAATTGAGGGAGCAGAAGTCGTGTATACTTCAGGTGAGACGGCAGGACAACGAGTTTGGGAGCTTTGGGAGCCATGGCCATACGAAACGAAAAGCAGCAAGGAGACGAAGGCTTTTTTGAGCGAAAACGGCGAAGAAGGATAATTATGAGAGCGTGAAGAAGAAAAAAGAATTTATACCAAGTAATATTTAAGAGAAAGTGCCATTGGGCCGCATGGGGAAGTAGGCCTCGTGGCCGGAACCAGGCCTCGAAACCCCAAAACCCAATCACAAGTATTATCTTTAATAAAAAAAATTCGTAGCCCACGCTAAGCGATGTCATTTCGATTTACTGACTTATTTATGCACGATGTCATTTTTGATGTAATGATATTTACAAGAAAGTCTCTTGATAAAAATACATATATATAAACAAAAGAAAGCCCATCCCCAACCGGAAACCCAGACACTTATGCGCCAAACGATCTTGCAGGAATTCTGTGTACCTATCATCAACTCGTTTTTGTTTCACAAAAAATACCTCTTTGTTGCGTCTAAGAAGCTCTTCCTTTTCCGACTGCAACTGGTCACGGAGGGAAGCTTCGGATAAAGTTACAGCGGCCAATTTGGGGCGTACAGTGTCGAACTCCGAGGGCACTGTGTTCTACTTCGATTGGAGAATATTGATCCTCTTTACAAATCCACTAGCTCCCTTCTAAGAACGGAATTGATAATTCTCCGCTTTCAATTCTGTCACTTCTATTTCTAGATGTTGAATCTGCTCCAGAATTGAGTCCCAATCTGTAACAGGAACAAAGGCGGGGGAAGTTGTTGAGCTTGCTCACAAGCTTGCCAGAGCGAGTCCCTTTCCCACCTAAGATCAACATGCACGATTTTTAACTGGCAGAGCTCTTTGAAAATCGATCCGTAGTTAGCTCGGAGAGCATCGCACTCCTTCCACAAAGACTCGCGCTCTTTTGAAAGGTCCATTAAGCTGGAGAGTGGGTTGATAACCAAAATAGTCAGGCGAGGAAGAACAATCATCAGGATCAACCAAAGTGGCGGAGCCATCAGACGACCCCTCATCCGTCCTGGGGCGTTTAGACGCCCGGGTTGATGGCCCGTCTGGAACGGAAGCGGGAGTTTCTCGAACCATCCCCGAGACCCTAGGAACCTCGACGGAAGTAGGAGGAACAAAAGTGGAAGACGGTACAGAAGCGGAAGCGCCATGTTTCTTCTCGTCCCTTTCAATCCATTCCTGCTTGAACTCTTGGAAAGAAGGCCCTCGATATTAAAGCTAACGGATCTCGTCTGAAGCAAAGGTGAATGCATGTAATGACCGTTGCAAGACAACTCCATGAAGGAAAGCTTTTCGAGCATTGCAGAGAGCAGGAGGTCTTTTGGCCATTAGATTACCACCAGGAAGTGCGAATCGAGCCCGCGACAACAGGCATCTCTAATAATTGGTTGAATAAGCTCCATCTAGAATCTGCACTAATCGAAAAGACCAATTCAGCGAAACTCTCGTCTTCGAAGCCTAAAGCTAGGAAAAATCCGAATCGTTTCGGGGTACGACTCGAAAGAATAGCAGATAGGAGTCAGAGATAGGAGTGAGGTAATAGGATCCTAAAAAGTCGACAATGGTTAGTTTAGGAAGGCCAAGATGCGATCTTTCTCGGGAACAGAAAATCGTCATCAAAATGATGTATGCCTCAGGAGAGATTTGGCACGGGGCAAGGCAAATAAAGTCAAAAAGGTCGAGCAAGATTTAAGGGAATAGAAGAGGACAAAACTTAAGAGCATCGATGGGGAAAATCAATCTATCTAGAAAATACTATTCCGCCCGAAAGAGCAATTCAAATTGAGTGTCAGGATGAATTTTTAGATTTCTACTGGAGGAATTCGTGGTATAAAGTGTGACACACTCTGCCGACAGAATGGTACGTTCGGAATGAGACAATGGAGTGAGGTAGGGAGTGAAAGTAGGAAAATAATCTCTAGACTTACCAAAAGAAGATGGATTTTCGGAAGCCACCTTGTAAGGAAAGAATCTAAGAGTCGAAAGCCCAAAGAAGACTAACTGAGCAAATCGCTTCAAAAATCAAACGAAAGCGCCTATCTTTCTCTCAAAAAGTCACTCCGAACGGCGAAAGATTTCTTCGTTGTGACTGCTCGAAAAAAATAAGGCTTATGTATGGAGGCATTTTCCAGTCTTGAAACACTACCGTTTTACTTATAAAGAAGAAAACATCACCGTATTAGCGATTAAAGTAAATGTCATCACTTCACTTGATAAAGGAAAAATCCGTGAATAATCAAAAAGGCGTCAGCAATACTCGAACGTGCATATATGAAGATAACCGTTCCACACGTGGAAGCCCTGTGTCATGTGCTCAACACGTGAGAATGATGGAAAAGCGTCATCCATGTCAACAAGTCCCAAGGAATCACGTCCAAGGCATGATAAGAAAGGAGCGGGAAAGCTAGACCCTAAGTAAAATCTAGATCCCATTGTAACCGGGACTCTATAAATAGAGCTTACATGTAATGAGTTGTAATTTTTTGCCTACTTGATAAATGCATATTACTTTTCAGATTTAGTAAGATCCAAAAGAGAATTTCAGAACGAATTTTGGGAATGATCTTTTCTTTCTAGATCTGATCATCCTTGATTCTTGAGTGCCAAACAAATCAAGTCGAGTACGATTAATTATTTTGCCAGAAATTGGTGCGAGCAATAACTATCCAGTGCTTTTAAATACCGTAGTTATATTGGGAAAGTTTATTATTAAATTATGATGACTGCACACATTAACAAAAACAGAATACTAATAAAATAATTTCAAATTTCGCAGAAACTAAAAAAATTAAAAAGGCTTTAATATAAATACTTTGTACGCGTTGATGAGACACTGGATTTTTTAGTTATAAGTGCAAAATAAAGATCTTGGTTGCAATTCTTTAGCTTCTTTGAGGAAAAAAAAAACCAAGTCAATCGAAAAATAATGTGTTTCTTATTATTTTTTTTTGTTTTATTTTAAAAAGAAAAGTTTAAGAAAATAGCCACTTTTTAGGAAAAGATTTAAAAAAAATAACCACAGTTTCAAAAAATTAAGAAAAATAATAATTTCAAAAAGAGTATCTTGCACTAGTGCCCCCCTAATCTTTATTTTTTGGTAATTTGCACCTTGATTTCGAAAATATTGGCAAATCACTACAAATTGATAACTTTCGTCCAATTATTAACGGAGATAGATCCTCACATGAGAATCACCTGAGACAATTTAAAAAATTACATCTTAAACAAAAGAAAAAAAGAAAAATAAATGAAAGAGGGATCTCTGAGTCTTGTCGTTGCGATCACCAAGTCTGGGCCAGCCGTCACGAACGCCATTGCTAAAAGCTTTTCTCGATTCTCTAGCCTTTCATAGCCTTCGTGGTTAATTTTGGACGCTCAATGTAATCTTGGGGACAAAATTGCATAACCCAACAAAGCAAAACCCTCTACTTTTCATCTTCTTTTTTTTCTTTTTGCAAACTTGGTGAAGCTCTCCGATGACATCTCCGAGATAGCCAACCACTCCTAAGAGCTCGCCGCCTAGGCCTTCAAGATGGCCGATCTCCTCAAGTCCGCCGCAATATCTCCATCTGATCCTTCTCCACTGCCAACGCCGAGACATTTTCTTGACTGGGGATTCAGGATTATGGCTTGTTTAGGCATTGCAGATCGAAGTTGGGTTGTGGAGGATTAGATTTATGGTGGCTAAGACTTGCGATGAACGGGCTAGCAAGGTCAGGATTTGTTTTCGAATTTGGGTGGTGTACAGGGGTTGAGGATCAGGCTTCCTATAGATAAAAAAACCAACCACTGAAAAAAAAGATTTGTTCACTTCGCTTCTCTCTTACCTTCATGAATCAGCAAAAATTGGTGACGAAAGCAAAGGAGACCCAACTCTACCACATTCATGGTAGTTCTCATCGCCACCGTGGCCTTTGCGGCCATATTCTCCATCCTAGGGAACTACGCAAAGATCCTGCCAAGTTGGCTCTGAATCTACAGGGCCCTGGTAGGGCCGAGGACGGAGCTCGTGGTGTTTGACTTGTTCGTTCTCTTCCTCTCATTAGCAGTGGTGGTGGTGTAGACGTCCGTAGTGGTGGCCGAGTGGTGGGCGAAGAAGAAGCTGATGGTTAGTAGGGGTGAAATCGGTTACAAAAATCAATTTTTTTTTGTCTATTTTCAAACCGAAACCGATTATTTAGTTATTCAATTTATGGAACCAAAATTGAATTTTAGAATGGAAAACCGATTATTCGGTTGTTCGGTTATCCGATTGGGTTAATTCGATAACAATTCGGTTAAAAACTGAATTTCAATTATCAGAACCCTGTGAAACACAACCTTGTTTAACTAACTTTAATACATTGTAATAAATTTACAAGAATGAAAGTCACAAGTACAACAATTAACAATTGTCCAAACATAATTGTCCCACAATCATAAATCATAAGAACACACAAATATAACTAAGTCTAAGCAAGCATCGGCTAAACAGAGTAAACTCCCAACTACCAAAGTTCTTGAACTTAGACACAATGAAAACATCCAAAACACTCAAACACACAAACACAGTTACACACTAAGCAATAAAGGATAACCATAATGCAAATGCAGTCCTAAATTGCTTCATCTACTTCTTCAATTGCACCTATGACATCCTCTACAAACAAAAATAATCTTAAGTTAAAATTAGAGGATAGATGCAATTGAATAAAACGTATAGTTAGTATTTTGGCATTATCATTCTCTACTTTAATGGAATCCATGAGACTATCGATCTCGTCCATAAACTCTTGACACACTAACATGTCATTAGAATTGCTTAACCATTTCTTGCTGCAAATAAGACGCCAAACAATTTTAGTCTTTAACGAACTCCTAAAGGGATCAAGTATGCGCCCGCTTGTAGAGAAAGCCGATTCTGATACAACTGTTGACATTGGAACTTCTAACATATCTTTCACAATCCTTGAAAGAATCCTAAACTTGCCAGAATAGATCTTCCACCAACCTAATACATCAAAGTTTTCCAACAACACATCCTCACATGCTTCAGCCAAGTAGCACTCCACATCATTCTTTTAAAGTCCTCTATCTTGAGCACTCCTTGATCTCATGTATCCTCTCGAAGTACGATTCGTTGAGGTAGAGGGAAGTGGCAGCTTAGTAGATACTGTAGAAGCTTCTGGCGTAGAAGTTGATGGTGGTGCGTGATGAGCGTCGTAATTCACTAAATTTAGAACCTCGTTCCTATACACTACGAACGTAATATAATGGGAATAAGGGTCGATCCCACAGAGAGCTAACCAATTCAATATACTATTTTATTGCTAAAATGGGGGATTGGATTTGAATAATAAGAAATTAAATGAAAGATTTAATTGTAAGAAAATTAAATAAATGAGTAATGCAGTGAAGTAAAGTTTTGATCAAAGGTTGCTCACCACCACAAATACCAATATGACTTTGCTATGTTGCTTTCAAGTTCAATCAATGATGCTAGTGTTGTAAATTTTTAATAAGCTCTAAACACTCCTTATGTTCCTCATTTATTCACTAAACAAAATAAGCTCTTTATTTAGTTTCATCTAATTTTACAACCTAGAATAAGTTCCCTAAATTTAATCAAACCAAAGCATTAGGTATGAAGATTTAAGCACTCTAAACAAGAATTGGATAAGTTCGAATCCTTTAGTTTATGTTGATCTACTCTTTACAATTACCGAATTGTAAATTGCTGCGCATAATCAAACCTAGCCAATGACACGTATCTACGGTTCAATTTTAGCATCAATCAATTACCCAATTAATTAGTAGGCCACCCAAACAACAAAGGCAATCAATATTGACAACAAACTCATAGAAAATCAATCATCTTCAATGAATTGAAATATGTAACACTAAATGCAAAACATAAAGGAATTGGATTTATGAGTTTCCCTACAATCAAATAAGAAATCTAGCTATACATATTAATGCAGAAAATACAGAAAATCATGAAGAAAAGTGGAAAAGAGATAGAACTCGGAAGCCATAAAAGCTTGAACGCCTCTGATCTTCAACGTCTTCTCCTCCAATGTTAAGCTCATCAAACACTTTGTTTTTTTTTTCTGACGCCTTTTGTCATGCAAGATAAGGTATTTATAGTTTTGGCAGCTGCTAGTGAAAATTAGGTTAATTCAGGTGTGGACTGGGCCTGAAAAGTCCAGTTTGGCAATTTATTGGGATGGCGCTGCTGCGCTAGGGCGGCAACAGCCTTGAACTACTAGGTAGTTGGGCTGCAGCTCGAGCGTTTTCTGGCAGATTTGTTACTCGGGTGCAGTAGCACGAGTGTCTTCTGGCATATTTTTGACTCGGGCGCTGCAGTGCTAGCGCTGCAATGCCGAGTCTCTGTGAATTTTCGGCATTCTTATGTTTTTCTTCTTGGTTGCATATGACATGTTCTTTTTGCGAGTCGTTTTCCTCTCTTTGATGTTGTTTTTCCCAATTCTTGCCCGTTTCACTTGATTTTCATTGTTCTAATGATAAGACCTGCACAAACAACTCACAAACTACCAAAACACATGATCTTGCATAAAATATAGTTATAATCAACAATGTCAACACAAAATCAAGCATGATATCATAGTAAAATAGATGCGAAAATGCATCTATGAGTGCGATGTCATTGTACTCATGAATGAGCTTCATCAAGATATTTTTAATGTCATCCACTAGTTTTATGGCCACATTATACTTGAACAAGATACGAGCATAATATCTAAGATAATCCAATTTATACCTTGGATCAAGAACCGTTCAAAGGAACAAAATGGGGTTTGTTTTATTCGGATGGCCCCAATACTTGTCAAATTTCTCCATCAAGTTAGTAGCCATTTTACACATAAGAGTTTCTCCATCATCAACTAAAATATCTAACTCTTGCTTAAGTTCGCAAATCTCTTGGAGTACATAATTTGAAGTAGCATACAAAGTGCCACTAACTTTTAACGTCAAGTCGTAAAAGGTTTTTAAAAACCTTACGAAGATACTACCATTCATCCAATCCGAATCATTTGGAGGGTCATCAATCCTCGCATCAAGAAAATGACTTCGATAATAAAGATCATCTTCCAGCTTCTCAAATACCTTCTTGAATTTCAAGGCAGCTTCTAGCAAGTGGAGTTCAACCCCGTCAGGACATCCATGCACAAGAGCCTTTGATTTAAATTTGCTCCTCCTCGACAACTTCCTTGAATCTATTCAATCGTGCAGGAAAGGACCGAACATACCTTACGGCATTCTAGATACTTACAATGCAGGGTGATAACTCCTTTAAACCATCACCAATAATAATATTAGTGATATGATAGACACATCGATTGTGCAAAACTTCACCCTCTAGTACCAATGTCCCGTTCTTCTCCTTTAGTTTTCGCTTAAGCTTCTCAATTGGAGAGTCGTTAGCGGACGCATTGTCCATTGTCACTGTTTGAATTTTACTTATTCCCCACTCGTTGAAGCAGTTGACCAAGTCTTGGGCGATGGTTTCTCCCTTGTGGTTAGAGACTTGAATAAAACTAAGTATCCTCTTCTACAATTCCCACTCATCATTAATCCAATGAGTTGTCACAACCATATAATTTATATTCTGGATCGATGTCCAACAAACAGTAGTTATGCTAGTCTGATAAGGTTGCAAAACCTTCATCAACTTCTTCTTCTCCTCCTCATATAACTTAGCAATGTCTTTGGTCACTGTTATCCTAGATGGAGCAAAACATGGTATTCATGTAAAGAGAGTATTCTCTAAATCCTTTTCTTTGTACATGTCTGAAAGAAAGCTCATCCTGAATGAAATAACTAGGCAATGCTCTCCGAAATCCCGTTTTCGTCCAATTAACGGCAACTAATTCGTTGCTACCAGCTTTACCATCTTCTCTACGTTTCTGCTTCTTGCAAAAAGCCTACGTCTTTTTCTTCTTGCCTTTATATAATGGACTCTTCTTGCAATTATTCATATGTACACGGATTGATGACATCCCATTTCTCATTGGGTAAACAACATAACTATTCAAGCAATAAACACAAGTTGCTCTTTTGCCATCGTCACTTTTCTGGTAATGATCCCACACATCAGAAGCATTAACTCATTTTGATGTAGTAGCAGTACTCTTCTCCTGCTCAGTTTTGATAACTGGCATATTGTTAGAGACATACTAAAACTCTATTACGATATAACCTTAAAAAAAAAAAGCCAATGATCATACAACAAAGCTTTAAGACAATACACAAAACTTGTCTTAGTTCTAAGGTAACCTGTAATTTCAGATTCATGGTTTGAGGAACATCAAGTAAATGATAAAAATCAAGAAAATTGGCAAGTTGAGGCCAAAACAAAACTTTTAAGAACAATGTATTTAGGCTTTTTAGCCTTTAACTTTCAAGAACTCTTCTTACAAAATCCTCAAAAGTTTTATTTTGATATATTTTGAATATGACAAGCTTATATCTTTTAAGTTTTGATACACTCAAATTATATCATTCAAAAAAAACATAAAATAGCAACATTTTTTTCCTTAATTGTTTGAAAGTTTTAGCAAAACAAAAATTTGTTTGAAAGTTTGGCTAAAATATATTTTTCAATAACATAGAGAATACTAAAAGACCAATACAAAAGTAGATAACTAACACAATATCACATATCTTCGAGCTTCCATTTGTCAGTAGGTACATCAATAACTCATGTAGTGTTTGGCCTCAACTTTATAGGCAAACTAACTAATTTTCACAAACAATGGCAATTTGGATACCCAACAAGAAAATTAAAATGCAAAAACAAAAAATAAAAAAACCAAGAGATAAACTTTAGATACCAATTCCCATATAGATTTCCCAACAGTAAAGGAAATATGAAATAATGGCAAAAAATGAATACATATAATCAAAATCAATCACAATTATTGTACTCAAAACCAAGAAACGCAAAATACAATCTAAAACTCACATCTAACACTTGAGTACGAATGGCAAACCTGTCCACTTAAGGAGTTGAGGTTGACGACCGGAGGCGGAGGCAGAGCTCGAGAAGGACTGCGAGTCGAGCTATCGAGGTCGATGACGGAAGACCGTGCAAGAGCGGGATGGTAGGGGGCAAGGCGAGGCTAGGCAGGGGGCTAGGCGGCTGTGCTGGCAGAACGGTGAAGCTATACGACAAACTGGGGCTGGGCTATGCGTCGAGGGACTACGCTGGTGAACTGGGGATGTGCCAAAACATGAGCCGTGAAGGTGATAGAGGACTGCGTGCAGAACTCGGGCACTCGGCTACGACGACGTGAGCCGTTAAGGCGTCGACCAACGATGTTCGAAGGGCGGAACTCAGAAGGACCAAAAGAAGGAGTGTTCGGCAGGGTGTTGGGACATTAGAAGGAGTTAGGGCTCGAAATTTAGAAATTAGAATTAGGGGCGAGGGATCGATTTTTTTTTTTTTCAAAATTCGATTAACCAGTTATACATTCGATTATTCAATTTTTAAAAGTCCTAATCGAATATCCGCACCAAAATTCGATTATTTCAATTTTTAATCACTGAATTTTTTATTATTTCTAAAAATTGTTTTTCGGTTACAGTTTTTAAAAAAACGGTTAATTTTTTCGGTTTTTTGGGTTTTAATTTTTAGCCCTAGATGGTGGTAATTAATAAGTTCATGTGGCTGGCCTGTGTGATGGTGGTAATCAAAGACAATAATTTTCACCCATCCTTTCAATTAAAAACCAATCATTTCCTTTGAGAAAGAAGTATATTATAAAAATTCATATGTTTAATATCTACTATTCCTTCTCGTAGTTTAGGTGATCTTTATATCTGCAAAACCATACACATCAACTGTTTGTTGAATGGATAAGCAAAACCAATTGTTTGTTTGCTTGCTGGCTATTTGGCTTTCCAAGTCAAGAATATTCTTCAATTCATTGACGATTGTGAAAAGAATTGCTGGCTATTATGCTTTCCAAGAATCGTGAAGCCGAACAGAAGGAGCTGTGAAGAAGAAAAAAAGGGAAGAGAGAAAGTAAAAAGAAGAAGAAGAAGAAGAAGAAGAAGAAGAAGAAGAAGAAGAAGAAGAAGAAGAATAGTAAAAAGAACCAAATGCCCGTCGTAATGGGTCACGTGATATGCACATGTCAAATTCCGTATAAGTTTTTTACAAACGTTTTCAATTTATAGTAATTTGCCAAGATTTTCGAATTCATGGTGTAAAATGTCAAGAATAAAAGGTTAGGGCCAGATTGTCATACCCCCTAAAGTTAATGGGGCACCAGTGAAAAATCTATCACGTCCCACCACGGCGAACTGTAACTTCATTTTCTTTCTTTCCATACATATACTTACGTTATTTAAATACATACAGAACAAAATAATAATATAAATATAGTGCGCATTTTTTTTAAAACATACATGTATTTTCATTAAAGTGGCTGTGATCACAGTCTGGCTTTACTTAACTATAAATTACAAAATCCAACATAAAATATATAGATAAATCGGGTCTTCAATCAGTCTGTGCCACACATACTCGTCACTGGCTTCAACGCTGAACTTATTCAATCTTCGCATTTCTCTTGTATACAACATCAAGAACCTAATGAGTTGCTAAACTTAGTAAGGACAAACTATATAAACTTAAGTGGCATGGAAAGGTATGCTTATGATATGATAAACTATGATACGCACTTTACAATAACTCCATATAGATATAACAATTCAGAATTATTATAAGACTAACTTGTGTATAGAGTGTCACCCGTCCCATACCAGATGACCCCGTTCAAACATTTCCTTATCTTTAGTCTTTACGTTATGCCTAAACCACTCCAGGGGACTTCTTTGCATTTGTGTTTTAACTTCCTTGTAGTCTTGGATCCATTAACGGTATTCGCATATTTACTTCAACTTTTGTTAGGCGCCCTAGCGGGGAGTGGGCCTAGCTTATCTAAAGCATCTCTCGACCGAGAATCTCCTCAAGCAACAGCAGCTGAAGTGCTCGGGGTGGAAGACGCATCTTCTGACCCTATAAAGAGGAGTTTATATTGTACTCTTATGGGACGGTGGTACCGTCGACTTTGTTTTCTCGAAATATTGAGTTTTTTGGTTTTCTGGAAGCCTTATTGAAAAGGCAATTCCGAGCCACGTTTCTTGAGAGTTACATATTTGGGGTGAAATCTCTAGTACTTTACTTTAACGTTGTTCTATGAGGGAACTTAATCTTGGGTCTCGAGACGCTAGCCTGGCCCATCACTTCGACTCGCTCGGCATTTGAATCCGACATTGGTACGACCACTGATCATAACTTTCATCGTTTCTCGGTCCGAAGACAAGAGATAGTTTAAACGTGGAATGCTTAACAATATAACAAGGCTCAGTTTCTCGTCTCTTAGGTTATACTCTACTTTTTAGCTTAACGGTCATAACCATGCTAAGTTTTATTGCGCATTTATCTGGATTAATTATATTAATCACGGTTCGGGCCTAAGTATTCATTACTACTGGGAATATAAATAAAAACACGTTTTATCATCATAATAAAATGCGCATAATAATACAATACACGAAAGTCCTAACAAACATCACACGTCTTGATGTCGTAGGTGAATTGTCACTTACAAATTGATGCCAATTACATCTCTCGCAGCCTATGCTTGCTTCTCTTTCCTTTTGTAGGAAATTCCCTCACACGCTTTGCCTCTATGAATTTCTCCCTAAAGGAATCGCCTCGACCCATTTGGTAAAGTAGTCGACAACCACCACGGCGAATTTAATTCCTCCTGGCGTTGTGGGCATCGGGCCGATGATGTTGATTCCCTACTTCGCAAAGGGCCATGGACAGAAGATGACCGTGAGTCGTTCTGGATGAGCTCGGATGAGTGCAGAGTACCTCTGGCACTTATCACATTTCCTTGCGTACTCAGCGGTATTTTGCTTTATTGTGGGCTAGTAGAATTCCTGTAACAATGCCTTGTGCGCGAGTGACGGCCCAACGGAGTGGTTCCCGCAGACTCTGTCGTGGATCTCACTGAGGACTCGCTTGGCTTCTTCGACGTTGAGGCATCGTAGCAACGGAGTCGAGATTCCTCTCTTGTAAAGTCTGCCGTTCAGCAGCAAGTAATGCTCAGTGTGATACCTGATCTTTCGTGCCAGGTCTCGATCTTAAGGTAGCCTGTCTTCCTTCAAGTAGACGACAATATCATCCATCTACGAAGGTTGTGCATCGATTGCCTCTATCTAGTGCTACTTCATGATACTTGGCTCTGTGACGATTTCGATTGCGACCAGGCAGAGAAGTTCTGCGTCTCGGCTGGTAGCTAGCTTTGCCAGGGCGTCCGCGTTCGCATTATCCTCACGGTCAATGTGCTTCGCTTCGTATCTTGAGAAGTTTCGAAGTTCTGCCTTAACCTTCTCTAGGTAAGCGGCCATTCTATCATCGCGGGTTTGAAATTTGCCCAATACTTGAGAGACCACCAACTTCGAGTCGCTATAGACCATAAAGCGAATTTACCTGAAGTTCTTTGGCGAGTCTGAGGCCGGCAAGCAAGGCTTCGTACTCTGCTTCATTGTTTGAGGCCTTGAAGGTGAACTGCAGTGCGCTGCTGATCCGATGATTTTCGGGGCAAACCAGCATGAGTCATGCCCCCGAACCATTCTCGTTCGAGGATCCATCCAAGAAGAGCTTCCACTTCGGGGGTTCCTTTTGTCCATCCTGATCCTCCTTCGAAGGAAAGGTGAGCTCGACGATGAAGTCTGCTAGTACTTGGCCCTCGATCACCGTTCGTGGCTGATATAGGATATCGAAGTGTGTCAACTCGACTGCCCACTTGACGAGTTTGCCCGAGGCCTCTGGCCTGCGCAGAACTTGTTTCATCGGGTGATTGGTGAAAACCACCACCGGGTGAGCTAGAAAGTAGTGGTGAAGTTTCCTGGTGGAGACGACGAGAACAAGGGCGAGTCGTTCCGACTCAGGATATCTGAGTTCAGAGTCGAGGAAGCGTTTGCTAACGTAGTAAACTGGTACCTGAATTCCAGCAGCCTCCTTGACCAGCACCGAACTGACTGTATGCTGGGACACCGCGAGGTAAGTGTACACCGAACTGACTGTATGCTGGCGAAAGACCAGATCGAGCACCTGAACGATTGCTTTGAGCTAATCATTGAGTACTGCATGCGTTTAAACGCTAAAAATGTGTATATTCACGGCCGCTTTTGGTAGATTTTTTGGGGCTGTGGTCACCGTGTGCGAAGTTAAGTTGAGCCCAAAACAACTGTCGTTTATCAACATGCCAGAACCGCAGATAAAAAGGGACATCCAACGACTAGCTAGGCACATTGTAGCATTGGACTGATTCGTACTGCGCTCGACTGACAAATGAAAGCCCTTTTTCAAACTGGTTGAGGGGAATACACCATTTGCATAGAACGATGAGAGTAATTCGGCATTCGTTCAACTAAAAGATTATCTAACTGACTAACCCCTACTCGCCAAGTCCATGGATAAAGAACCGCTCATGCTTTAGCATTAAGTGTCGCACTTACGAGAACAGATGCAAAAGTAGAGGAACTAGTATACTTCGTAAGTAGAGCCCTAGAAGATGTTAAAACTAGGTACCCTACGATCTTAAAGCTCGCTTTTGCGTTAGTGATAACGACGAGAAAATTTTGTCGTTATTTCTAGTACGGCCCAATAATAGTGATGAACCACATACTTGCTTCAAAAGGTGCTGCATAAACTCGACATGTCTATCCAGCTATCATAATAGGTGATGGAATTAGGAAAGTTGACATTATTTACAAGACACGCACGATAATAAAGTCACAAGCCATGATAGATTTTACCATTGAGAAGGCACCAGAAGAGCCAATTGAGTTGCACAATGGTGCATTGCAAGTCGGTAGAGAATGGATACTTCGAGTGGATGGCTCATCAAATATTCATGGTTGTGGGATAGTAATATGCTTAGAATCACTAACCAAAGAGGTGATTGAGAAGTTATTCCACTTGGGCTTCAAAGCGAGCAACAACGAGGCCGAGTATGAAGTCGCGATTATAGATTTGCACTTGACCAAAGCGCTACAGGTCAGACAAGTGAAGGTTATAAATGACTTGTAACTCGTGGTCAACCAAGTTTTGGGAGATTTTATAGCCCGCAGCAATAGGATGGAGGCTTACTTGGAATTAGTAAATTCATTACAGGCAGAGTTTGACTCTTGCATCTTCAAACAAGTGCCTCACGAATCGAACAAGCAGTCCGACGCATTCGCCACTTTGGGATCAGCTATAGAAAGTGAATTTATGTGAAAAATCTCAGTTAGATACTTAGATAAGTCATGCATTGACGACCGACGATCGAAGTGTTAGAGGTCACTAGTCTAAATGATTGGCACATACCAATCTTGATGTACCTTAAGAACGGGGAATTACTAGAGGATCAAGCAGAAAGACATAAGACCCATTTGAAAGTAGCTAAGTATGTCATTATATACGGGAAACTATACATGCGATTGCCCATGGAACCTTATTTGCATTGCCTCGACTTTGATGAGGGCGACTACGTACTGCGTGAGAGCTACGATAGAGTATGTGGAAACTACTCCAGGGGAAGTACCTCGCCTAAAAGACACTACAGATGGGATACTATAGGCCCATTTTGCTAGTCAATGCAGAGAACTTAGTTAGAAAGTGCGATAAATGTCAACGAATGCCGCTTGCAATCCATCAACGAACGGAGAACATGTCGTCTGTGAGTTGTTCTTACCTATTTATGAAGTATTCAATGGACATAGTAGGCCCATTATCCTTGGCACCCAGCCAACTGAAGTACATGCTCGCTTTGATGGACTATTTCTCGAAGTAGGTAGAGGCAAGTACCTTCGTAGAAGGGAAAGAAGAGCATGTGGAGAGCTTTGTCTAGAAGAACATTATTTGTCGATACGGTGTGCCACAAATGATAGTGACTGATAATGGTTCATAGTTCATCACGAAGAAATTTAACAAATTTTGCATGACGTGGATACTATACCTAAGTTTCTCAATGCTATATTATCAACAACAGGTTGAGGCTGGCAAACGGAGATGGGATAAAGAGCTACCAACTGTTCTATGGGCTTATCGTACAACCCCATGGAAAGCAATAAGTGAGGCGCCATTCTCACTAGTCTATGGTGCTGAGGCAGTGATTCTCGCGGAGTTCGGCATGCCAAGCTTGAGGACAGAGACAACATGTGAGAATAAGATTGCCAATGATGAACAAAAACAAGGTGACCTAGGCCTAGTTGAAGAACGACGAGACTGAGCACAACTACGACTCGCCTACTATCAACAGGCAGCTATACTGTACTACAATAAGAAGGTAAAGTATTGCCACTTCAATGAAGCTGACCTAGTCCATCACAAAGTTTTACAAAACACGAAAGAATGGAAATCTTATAAACTTAGCACAAATTGGAAGGGAACCTACCGAGTAAACGTGTAGTCAAACCTAGGGTGTATCGGATAGAGTCCCTAGACGGCATCGTAGAGTCTCAAAGTTGGATTGTTTATCACTTGTACAAATACTACATCTAAAAATAGTGCCTCTTCTGCACAACTCATAATCGTACTTATCCATCATGTTTTCTTTTTTCTTTACTTTTCTTTTCCCACTTAGGATTGCCTTTGACGTCTTAGTCTTTGTTTGTTTTCGATCTTTTAGGGTTGCCTTTCATATTCAATTTCAAAAAGATTTAATTAGCATAGATTAGACTGTAATAATCAAACTACGATTCATGTTTGGTCCCTAAATATGTGTACTTAGACAACTCGTGCAGCTATAAACGAGTGCAACCTATCTTATTTACGAAATCTTTCACCCCTATTTACGTTTGTTTTAAAGGTAGATGGATGGTCATACCCTCTCAAAAACTGAGGAAATCAAGTTCTTAAGGATGCCATGATGGGATACCCTGGCCAAGTTTGCAACACATGACCCTTTCTTATATCAAAGCCAGTACAACTGCTGCAAATTCGCATGCACGACGCATCGAGTTGGCAACGACCTGCATGCCTAACACATCGCTTGGTTTCTCCTTGCAAATCTAGTACGATTGTTCCAAATATATGTGTACAGCGCATGGTGTGCGATCCACGTGCCCAGCGCATCGCGTCGTTCTCCTCGCATAGCCAATATGGCTATTACAAAACTGCGTGATCGACACATCGAGTTGGCAGCCCCCTAGTGTGACCCACGTGCCTAGCGCACTACATCGTTTGTCCTTGCAAAGTCAGTGCATTTGTGGGAAACCCGTGTGCACAGTGCATTTAGTTTGTAGCCTCTTAGTGCGACCCGTGTGCCTAGCTCACCAATTCGTTCTGCACACAAAGCCAATGTAATTGTTGGAAACCCTTGTGCACGACGCATTGGGCTAGCAACCCCTTAGTGCATTCGGTCATTTCTCAATTCAAAGCCAGTAAACTCGCGTGCTCAACGCATCAGGTTAGCAGCCCCCTGGTGTGACCTACGTGCTTAGTGAACCGAGTTGTTTTCCTCGCAATGCTAATGCAATTGTTGCAGACCCTTGTGCATGAAACATAGAGTTGGCAACTCACTGGTGTGATTCGCGTGCATAGGATACCTAGTCGTTCTCTAAAATTGATAGAGTTTGTTTATTTCAGGTTTTATTAACAAGCACCAGCATTATATTGATTTCTATCTCTCTGCTCGCCTTACCCGGGGGCTCGACTCGTTATGTTTACATATACATTTTGTTATGTATCTTATTATGACGTCCATTCAATTATCTTATGAAGATTATCCCTAGGCACTGGTAGTGCTCTCTTGGCATTCAACTGTTGTACGACACCAACTTGAACCAGGTTAAGGAAACTCCACTGGAATTTGACAACTATTTTTTATTTATATAAATACATTTATTAGGAATTCACCATCATATATCAATTAGTTATTTTTAGTATCATATTTATTTTGGTACTCTGGTGAAGTAAGCAAGAAAAGAACTCGTACGATCTACAAAAACTCGACCTATTACTTTTTACCCAAAAAAAAAACTCAGAAAAAGAGTGGGGGGCTTATTAGTTGTGCGTAAACTAGCATTGATGACTCGCTAACATCTAAGAAAAAGCCGAATAAAATAGTAATATAAAGAGTCAAGTAATACAAAAGGTAGAGTCAAGTAGTACGATACGACATATATGTTAGAAAACAATGAAAATGCCCAAATAAATAGTAAAAGCATAAATAATGTCAGAGTTACAGATAACCATATTAGTTGGAAAGAAAAAGAAGGGAATCATAACTAAACATGTTGGTCATGTCTACGCAGATAACCCGACTTTGCTTGGACTGGTGGTGAACTGATTAGCCAAGACAATATTCTATAAGGTTGGAAAGCAGCTATAACAAGTGGTAAGTCGCTAGGAGGCTCAACCCGCTTAGCTGACTGCTCTTTATTTGAATCCTCACTAGAAGCTATCTCATATTTGTGATATTCATTTTCAGAAGCATAGTCAAAATGCTTGCCAGCGTGTAGCTCCTCGAACAACTCGAAACTCACTTTCAGTACGCACGCGGCAAAGTCATCTTTGTATGGTTCCTGGAGTTGAGCTTTGGCCTCGCCTATTAATTCAAACTCTCTTCACTCTTCGCTAGTTATTGTGCCTTTGAGTCCAAGTCGGTGGTGAGCTCATTGACGTATCTTTCAACAGACCCTCTTTTCTACAAGCAATGCTTCATAATCGGCTTTGATCTTCATTGTCTCCTCATCAGCCTTCTTTGCTTCTTGATGATGCTTGGAACTCAAATCCTTTACACAAAGGTAAGTTGCAGCTACGTCTTGGGCAGCCCTCATGAAATTTGGTTGGATGAGTATTAAAGGAAAAATTAAAAGTAAAGAGTTTGCAAAGAAATTCACACTGATAGAAGGAATATAACTGTGTTGTAACGCTTCGAGTGATAGAAGAGATTACACGTTGTGATCCCCCAAAACCACAAGGGAGGCGGCCACGCGAAAAGCCAAATTATTGTCCCATTTGATTGACCCTTTAGCAGAAAGCAACATCTTGACCTCTTTAGTTTGTGCAATGTTCACTGGCTTCTACCTAGAAGAAGGACGGAGATGTCCAATGGGGTAGTCAAATATTGTATTGATGGAAGCACCAGGATCGTCCCTGGCGAAAGTATAGGTCGTGGTGCATGTTCCTTCAGGATAGTCTTCCTCTTCTTCTTTGCTTGTTTATCCGAGAGCCTCTTTTGGGCTTCTTTGGTGAATAGTTATTTAACTGGCATCTTCAAAATAAGAAGCCATGCGAGAGTGACTTGCTCGTTAATTAGAGGAGTATTGTACTGGGATGGCCTGTACAACTTGTGGAGTGCAACGCAGATAAAGTGCAGCCAAGATAGAAAATGATACTTAGGGATACCCGTTGGATCACGAGCTACTTGTGACCACAAGGATAATGGCTTGAGGTTTTCTTCAGTAAGCAATACCTTTGCATTGTTCACCTCTTTCTGTTGAAGACTCGATAAAGGAAAGGCTACTATTGTCAAGTACGTGAACATCATGAAAAGTGTTACCTGCAAAAGAATGAGAAGTTAACACTTGTTAGAAATATAAGAAAACAATAATAGATTATGTAAGTACTCACTCGGAATACCAAAGTTAGTAGTTAGTTTGCATCGGCATTCTCTCTGATGATAGTGTACGCCCGTGTTCTTCAACTCATTGACCAGTTGCCTATTGGTCCAGTATGAGAAATATTGGCGAGCTCTATTCTTTGAATTAAACTTCAACATATAGCACACCAAAAACTCCTTTAAATTGAGTTGTCGTCCACCCATCTCTCTAAGTAGCATGATGGAAATGATAGTATGATATGCATTCGGCATGAGTTTAGCGGGAGCCAAGTTGCAATGGTGTAGTATCTCATTCGCTAACTCATGTATTAGAAAGCGAAAACCAAATGTGAAAGGTAGCTCATAAAAAGTAATCCATTCCTCTTGTGGATAGTCAGGCCGTTCATTAGGTGTAGGTGTGTGTCAATCAATGTGCTTTAGGATACTATAATCACCACGAATCTATCTGACTCGTCTTACAGTAATAAATTAATAAGGATTGTTAATTTTAGAAAGGTCATCAGAAGGACCAATGCACGATCGAAAGCATCGAGGACACCTGTGATCCACTTCATATGAAGTTTCTTCTTAGGATTGTTCACCATCATTGTTTGCACTTTGAGTATCAAGGTCGGCCACTTCATGTGCATGAGATGGAGTCGGCTCACTAACAGAGTCATTGTTGACCCGACAAGCACGACTCGGTGTCGGTGACACTGGTGGTTCCGTTCTCCATAGGTTATTCACTTGATAGGTAAAGAATGGTTCTAAGTTGTCGTCCATATCCTTTTCTAGGCACAAACTGCTTATTGGACCCATAATGGTTCGGCGTAGATGACTCGACCAAAACTAGACCAAATATAGACATCTCAACTAAACCTATACCAAGTGGGGACGATTCAACGAAGGTGGTGCTGAGCTCGTACGGCTCGACCACGAGGGTACCAAGTGCAGACGGTTGAACAAAGGTAGTATCAAGCTCATATGGCTCGGCCACAAGGGTACCAAGTGGGGACGTTCAACAAAGATAGTACCAAGCACGCACGGCTTGACTGCAGTGATGCCAATTGTAGACAGTTTGACCAAATATTAAACCAAATATGGATGGCTCAACCTAGGTTTTACCAAGTACGGACGCTTCATTTGTAATACCTTCATTGCACAGATAGCTTGGCCAAATTTTCTACAAACATCTCATTTCCACGGACGACTCTACATGATACTACATCCCATAGTAATGGACGGTTTGATTTCACAAGTCCACCAAACAAGAAATAATTCCTCAATAGACACAAGGTAAATTTTCTTATCTTTAAAAATTTCACCATTCAAACTTGTATTACAACGCTAGAGTAGTTTTGGAGAAGGCATGAGTCAAAAGGTTTAAAGTTCAACCAATTAGGCCAATGGCTCAAAAATATCATGTTTTTTTTTTAGTCTCTCTTATGCACAGAAAGTGAAGTGTAATGGGTCTCAAGTTTGAGTAGGCATGACTAAATAGTAAAAAAGGGAGAAAGATGAGATTTGAGCATATATGGAATGAAGTATGTGCAATATTGAACATGGCCTATAAATTGGTATGTAATCTATAGGAAGTCATTAATTATACAGATAAAAAATAAAATAACAATAATAAAATAATATATGGGAAATGACATAAATGTTCATTGTGTCTACACCTATAGGGAAGTATTAAATATGTAGAGTTAAAGTGGACAAGCCTTAAACCTAAAGAAGGATAAAAAAAAAAAAGAGAAAACATCGTGGGTGGTAAGTGTATAAACACTATTGCACGCAATTAGGTCTTGATCAGTTCTGGTGAAGTCATGCATGTCTTTGATTAATAAAAAAAAATGTTGTAAGATTTAATAGTCAATACCAACGAGTTGGTAGTGAGTGATATTTTTCTTCTTTTCTATTGGAAGGATAATAATAAAATGCAGGAAAAATGAGTATAGGAGAAAAATTTGCTTGGTATTAGAGTGTATAATACACATATATTTGTATACGTATTAAGTAGACATGTGCGTATGTGTAAGTTTAGGAGATTTCAAAGGTAGATAAAACCTATGATAAATGTATATTATATATACGTATATACACATATACGTGGAGGATATTATTAGTATGGATGTTGTAGTCTCTGTATATGAAGTGGTATTACGCATACAATTTGAAAATCAGGTTGTCATGAGAAAGAATGAGTTGTTCGATACTCCTTGATCGAGCAAGCTCAATCAAGTAGTGGGAGGGCTAACTGTTGGGATCGATTTTGTACACAATCGTAAGTCACCGCATGTGAGCATCGAGATAAGCCGCATGGCAAACAGACAACAATGTGCCATCCAAGTCAAGCCTTATTGTGGATGCAAGTTGGAGTTACATTATCAAGCCAATCTATTGGCCACACTGGGTAGTCCCACATGAGCCATATAGAGTGGGCGTAGACGAGCTATGCAGGACGTGTCAGCCCGTAGAAGCTTGCTATTGCAATGCATGGATGGTTGCGATAATTCAAATAAGCATTAGTGATCGTGAAACACGAAGCTATCCCGATAATTGTGGATCGGTTGAGATCTAGACGTACACAATCAAGAAACTATCTTAATCCTAATCCCTTGGGATTTGAATAAAGAGATAAGGAAAGAAACCCTAATTCGCACAGGGTGTCTGGCCACACTATAAATAGATGTATACATCTCTCAATATTATTTGCCACTGGTGTAACCTAAACATACTTAGGGAGAGAAGTAGTTGCTCTGACTAAAGCAAAGCTACCTAACTATTCTTTTTTGCCAGTGCCCCCATTAACCGATACGATGAACATGTGTTGATTAGAGGCCTAATCGGATTCACTCGCGTCTACAATGGTCACCCAACTAACCTCTAGGATCACCGACAAAGCAACGAAGGTCAATCCAAGATAGCTATGAAATTTGGAAAGAAAGTCGTGAAGAAGACATACAGTAGTGCCAAGACACTTTGTAGTCAAGTTTCAAAATCTTCTCAATAAAAGTTTTCTACTAGAATATTAGAAGCTTAGCTTATAAATCCCCAAAAATTATTAGGGGCTTATTCAAAATTTTTTCCTGGATGTATTTACAATAAATTTAAGATTACGAATAAAAATTAGAAATAATAAAAATCTACTCTTCTTAGAATTTTAGACTATAATTCCTCTATGTCTCTTTATTTTTTAGCAGCCCATCTTCCTCACTCTTTCTTTCTCGTTTCTCTCTCCCTTTATCACCACATTTTCTTTTTAAAAAAATTTCCAAAACTTAAACCATCATAACTTCTCCATATGGCATCTAATCGAGACACTTGAGGTATCGTTGGCAAGCTATCAACAAGTAAAACGTGTTGCATGATGGTTGGTGGTTGGTAGTTGTTGGATTTTGGCCGAAAATTCCGTTGAGCACCCAAATTTTTGGAGCTCCATTTAACGCACTTATGGATAAAATTTGAGTGGCACTAGAGAAACCAACAGCTCATCATCGGCGCCACTCACTATCGACCCTCCCACAAAAGAGCAGGCCGGCGACCCAATTAGAAGAGGCCACTTATTGGAATTCCTGCCATCTTCCCCATAATAAGCCACTCTGTTGTTGTTGAATGCTAACCTAAAAATTGATTTGTGGATTATGTAGAGCTCGTTGTTGGCAACAAAAACCCTCAATTAAAATAAGCCACACCTTACAGGCTTTCAATTTTGATGCCTTACTTAAAAAAAGAATTAGAATGTTAAATCGGTAGTGTTCTAAGCCTGATTTGATGAAATTGACCTCACCAAAGAATGAAGGAAAACGCGTGGTTGACTGCCTCATTTGCGTGCCAAATTAGATTAAGTTCGTTTCGAGTATTATACAACTTGACATCCAAATTAAAATCTGAAGCCACCGTTTGACTCGTTTTGACTCACTAGACGTAACGGTGGTCTCTACTTGTCCATAATCCTATCGATTGTTGCCTGAATATGAATGCCAACACTG
Organism: Boehmeria nivea var. tenacissima; assembly: GCA_018132145.1. Classification (NCBI taxonomy): domain Eukaryota; kingdom Viridiplantae; phylum Streptophyta; class Magnoliopsida; order Rosales; family Urticaceae; genus Boehmeria; species Boehmeria nivea. Next base: position 5,935,418 of record CM030875.1, on the reverse strand, counting down.
ATGCCGAAGCCACTCGAGTCATCTAAAAGCCCCAATCCTCGATCACCGAGCAGAGATCTTTACCAGACACGTTTCAATGAGGCAAATTCAATAGAGACCTTTGTTCGGCAAGATTCCTCAACTTAAAAAAGTCAACAATTTGACCAAATTGCATGCATATCGAGGTATGAGTTCTAATACTATTTCTCATACTTTTACTGGTTAGTAAATTTTATTAATTATTATAAATATTATTATTGATAGCTTAGTTCAGTTATGCCAGAGTTCATGATACGCAATAAGATGTTGGATACTGTTGATAAGCAGCTTACTTCTATGTAATGCTGGTTCGATTTACGCAGATTTGAGGCCGACGCATAGCTTATAACATACAAGAGCCAAAAGGTTACATAAGTTTCCTGAGTTGGACCGGGTAATGGGTAGAGGTCTCGTCGTTTTGTTTTTTGGTTATCAATTTGCGTGCGGCACGTTATGTCGTTTAATTATTTCATTTTATTGAGTTGGGTATCAATAGAATAAATCGATTTATATAATAACTTTGTAATTATTTGTGTTGAGCATATTAGAAACTAACATGTACATAAATGGATTAACTAATGACTTTGTATTAGCCATTCCTCTACTAAGTACTTTGTGCTCACCCCCTTCTCTTTCTCTTTAAATTCTAGGTGGTGTGCAGTGCAACCTATTCGACAAGGATATTAGACATGGTTGTCCTTTTAATTGTTCAAGGATATTCAAGATTTCGCTCCTTAGATTTTTTTTCCTTTCCTGTTTAAAAATTTTTTTGTTTCATGATGACTATGGCGTTAACTTTTTAACTAGAACTAGACCAATGGTGATGATTTATCAATATTTGTACGATGTTTCTTTATTAAAACTATTGTGGTGTAGTACTAGCTATGTATTTATCGTGTTCTAATGTTTAAGACCTACTGATGGTTAAAATTTAACAAAGCGTAAATCCGATTCCATGCCCAAATAAAACTACATCGACCTTGAAAGCCCGTGAAAAAAGCCCAATGAGCTAAAGTAAGTACCTGATCCATATCTATATAGAGATTAAATAATTATGTGATGATTTTTAGAAAAAAAATAAATATTTTATCAAAATCACATATTTTTTTAACAATGATATTTTTACAACAAATGATCAAAAGGCACATAATTATTTAATCTAAGGACCCAAGCCTCTAAAGGGGTGCTATATTGGGGTTTGGAGTGGAAGGCACAAAATAATAAATATGGCCAACAAATAAAATTAGAATTAAGAGTTTGTGAATTTACTTGGAAAAATTAATGAACACATTCTTAATTATGATGATAACTTTATTTTAGAAAATATTTGGACATCATTTATCAAGACCAATTTTCACCATTTTGAGCACATTTACTCATTTTTACTAAAAAAATGTCCCTAATTGAGTCCAAAAATTAATTATGCCCAAGTGGGCCTACCATAAGCCCAACCGGCCCTACCTACCCATCACATATGTCAAATATGTGTTAAAAATGAGCTCATGTGGTCAAAATGCCAAGCCACCAAAGTATGAGAAGTTTACACTTTTTTCTTGTTACACTTTTTTCTTGTTTTTATCAACGACCCATCGGCGGTCACACTTAATTTTTTAATTATTTGAGAGCTTTTTTGTTGAAAACTCCGACCATGCTGGCCTCAAAACTCCCTTTCATAAACTCTACCATAGTTTAGAGTATGGTTTAGATGGTCTAGTCACTTGATCTTATCCATAAGGTGAGAATTACTTGGTCACCAAGCATAACCATGGGTGAAATGGTAATTTGGCTTTGTTTTACATAAGGGTGTACATAAACCCGAGCAACCCGAAGACCCAACTCAACCCAACCCAAAAATACGGGTTCAATAGTGAAAAATGTTCATTTCAAGTTCATTTAGTGTGAACCCATGAATGATGGATTTGTTAGGAGTTTTTGCTCTAATCAATAGCTTTTAATTCTAAAAATCCTTTCCATATATGGTCCATATTGTGATCGAATATTGACCTAAAAATTGAGCAAAATTTCGCACTTTGATTCACAGCCTATAATCACAAAAAATTTTACTGACGATCGTGGGATCGTCATCTTCCTGTTTGATGGATAGAGGCTATAAATTGGATTGTATTTTCGAGGTCCCTAAGCCAACTCATACGTTTAGAAATCCGACACCATAGTGGAGTGAGAGCGAGGGCTTAGAACAGCCACGAAAATGAGCCGTCGCCGAGCCGAACGTCGCTGGAAAAAATGCAGCAATGCTGGGAGGTAGCTGATCCTCTTTTTGCTTCCGCATTTTCATTTTATTGTGTTCATTGTGTTTAGAACACGGTTGTTTTGTAAAATTATTTACATTTGGTATCAGAAATTTAAATCTCTGCCTTGCTTTGTTTCTTTTCCATGGCTGTGCATATGAAATTTTTGTTTGTGCTTGTGTGATTAAAAATGATGTTGGAAATTGATTTTGGCATTGTTTCTAAGCAAAATTCATTATGCAAAGCTTGTTTGGTGTATTGAAATTTGTTGTTCTTGGTTCATGTCATAGTCGAACCTTTCTTAATTTTGATCTTCCAATTTTGAATGTTTTAATTAATTTTGAGACTGAAAATCTTTAAGTAATTGATTTTCTAAGCTTTATGTGATTTGAACCGGTTATTTTGACTTTTAAATCAAGAGAATGAGTCGGTTTTTTTATTTGGGTCTCAATCGGGTCGTTTTTGACCCGTCTGGAGGTTGAAGACAACCAGATAAACAAAATGTCGTCTTCTGCTTCAGATGTCGTTTCTGAACGACGTGTCATTTTCCTAGGCAGATGTCGTTTTTCTGAGCAGACGTCGTTTCTGCTGTAATTATTATAAACAAAAAAATTGCTTAATGAATTTTAATGGGTTTAAATTAATTATATTGTATGTTTATTTTTCATGTTCAATTAAACATGCAATATTAAGTAATTTGTTGACACTAAAATTAATTATTGAAGAACTTATATGATTATGTTGTTGAATAATACTATGCATAAATTGTGAGATATTTCATATTTTTGTGTGAGAATTTATGATTATTATGCACCCAAAATTATGTTATGTACTATTTATTCATAGTTATTCACTTTATTTGCATTATTTATGTATGTATGCAAATGTATTTAGCTCTTTATTAAGAATTAATCAATGTTAAGTGATTCATATAATTTTAATTAATTAAGAGAGTAGCCACAGCATCTCTAATTGATTATGATAATATTTTGAAGTTTTTAAAATCACATTAAACATTAATTATAGTTAATCATACGTAATATTATAGAATCTACCCACATGAGTTTTATGATATTTGTATGGTTAATTAGGATAGAATATCAAATTATATTTCCTAATCAACCCGCAAGTATTAGGAAAAGGAATATGATTTTATAGTTTTATCATAATGATATGAATCTTATTGAATTAGAACTTTAGCCCACATGCAAGTTTGTCTCCTGATTCATAATTTTGAAGCATGATTTTACATTGGTAAAACATGATAAATACTAGTCTCAAATCAAATTTAATGAGCATGTCTATTTAATATATTACAGTTAATCAACCTGTTAGTTTCTCTGATGTGAAATGTAATGTTCCCGAACTCAAGGGTGACAATTTTAAGGTCTAGAAGGAGAGAGTTCTCTTTCATTTAGGATAGATGGATATTGATTATGCCATAAGAAAGCCTGAACCACCTGCAATCACTGAAGTGAGTACTCCGGATCAGGTTGATCTTTATGAAAAGTGGGAGCAGCGATCTAATCGCCTCTGCATCATGTTTATAAAGACCAAAGTATCTGCTGGGATTAGGGGTTCTATTGAGCAATATGACAAGGTTCGTCCTTTGCTGAAAGCAATAGAAGACCAATTTGTCACTTCAGATAAGGCATTGAGAAGTACCTTTATTATGCAATTCTCATCCATTAAGCTTAGTGGGATTGGAGGTGTGCGTGATCATATCATGCGCATGAGGGATATTGCGGCTTAGTTGAAGGCCTTGAAAGTTGTTATGTCAGAAACCTTTCTGGTACACTTCATACTGTGCACTCTACCCCAGCAGTATGGCCCATTTAAGATTTCTTATAACACACATAATGATAAATGGTCAATTAACGAATTGTTGACTATGTGTGTTCAAGAAGAGGGAAGGATGGATATGGAAGAGGGCGAGAAAGTGAATTTGACTACTTCTGAAAGGAAGAAGAAAGATCATTCTAAAAGGAAAGGCAAGATCTCTGCTAAATCGGACATTAAGAAAGAGGGTAAGTATCACTTTTGCAAGAAGAAAGGACACATGAGAAGAGACTGCCCTAAGTTCAAATTTTGGCTTGAAAAGAAAGGTAATCAACTTTCACTTGTATGTTATGAATCTAAAATGACAAAAATTATTCATAATACTTGGTGGATTGACTATGGTTCTTAAATCCATGTTTCTAATTCCTTACAGTGATTGCAAAACCTAAGAAAGCCAACAATAAGTGAGCAAAACATCTATTCAGGAAATAACATGTCCTCGCATGTAGAGGCTGTTGAAACATGCATTTTAATTTTAAGTACTGGTTTTGTTTAAGCTTGGAAAGAACCTTTTATATTCCTGGTTTTTCAAGAAACTTAATTTCAGTTTCAAGACTTGTATCTATTGTGTTTTCTTTTAATTTTTCAAACTCTGATTTAAGTTTATCAAATAAATCTTGTGTTATTGGTTATGGCACTATGTCTGATAATCTTTTTCGTCTTGAGTTGTTGAAATTCCACAAGCTACTGATACTGATCCTAATCCAGTAGATTAAGTTGTTAATGAAGAACATCAAGATAATGTTGAACAGCCAATTGAGCAACCGGTTAAACAACAAGTTCCTCCAGAGAATGATGAAGTAACATTAAGAAGATCTCCTAGAGTCAGAAGGTCAGCAATTCCTAGTGATTATATGGTGTATCTACAAGAAATGGACTACAACATTGGAGCCGAAAAAATCCCGATACGTTTTCTCAAGCCATGAGTGCCAAGGAATCAAACTTGTGGTATAATACTATGAAAGATGAAATGGATTCTATGGCATCTAATAGAGTTTGGAATCTTGTTGAGTTGCCTGATGGTGTAAAAGCGATTGCATGTAAGTGGGTCTTCAAAACAAAGAAAGACTCAATGGGCAACATTGACAGATATAAAGCAAGACTCTTCGCTAAAGGATTCACTCAGAAAGAAGGAATTGATTACACTGAGGCATTTTCTCCAGTATCAAAGAAAGATGCTCTCTGTATAATCATGGCATTAGAATCCCATTTTGATTTGGATATACATCAAATGGATGTGAAAACGACATTTCTCAATAGTGATCTAGAGGAAGAGGTTTACATGAAACAACCTTAAGGTTTCTCTACTAGTGATGATGCGAACGTAGTTTGCAAACTTAATAAATCTATATACGGATTAAAACAGGCTTCTCGACAATGGTATTTGAAATTCCATGAAGGCATCACTTCTTTTGGTTTTGAAGAGAATGTCATGGATTAATGTATATACCAAAAGATCAGTGGGAGTAAGATCTATTTTCTTGTGTTGTATGTGGATGATATTTACCTTGTAACTAATGACAAGGGTTTGTTATATGAGTTGAAATAATTTCTTTCAAAGAACTTTGATATGAAGGATATGGGTGAGTCATCTTATGTCATTGGCTTTAAGATTCATAGAGAAAGATCTAGAGGCATATTGGGTTTGTCTCAAGAGACCTATATTAACAAAGTTTTAGAAAGATATCGCATGAAAGATTGTTCACCGAGTGCAGCCCTTATTGTGAAAGGTGATAAGTTCAGCTTAGACCAATGCCCGAAGAATGACCTTGAAAGGGAACAAATGAAGAATATTCCTTACGCTTCAGCTGCTCGAAGCCTAATGTATGCTCAAGTTTGTATCAGACCTGACATTGCTTTTGCTGTTGGAGTGTTAGGAAGATATCAGAGTAACCCAGGTATTGGCACTGGAAAGCTACAAAGAAAGTAATGAGATACCTTCAAGGGACGAAGGACTACATGCTCAAGTATAGGCGGACTAATAATTTGGAGATGGTTGGCTACTCCGATTCAGACTACGCTGGTTGTGCTGATTCTCGAAAATCAACATCAGGTTATATTTTCATCTTAACTGGTGGAGCTGTGTCTTAGAGAAGTATGAAGCAGAACTTAACTGCTACTTCCACTATGGAGGCCGAGTTCGTATCCTGCTTTGAGGCTACCTCGCATTGTGTATGATTGAGGAGTTTCATAAATGGGCTTATAGTTGTAGATTTTATCTCTAGGCCATTGTTGTTGTACTGTGACAACTCAGCTGCTGTATTTATGGCTAAGAATAACAAGAGCGGAAGTCGAGGTAAGCAAATCGACATCAAGTATCTAGCCATAAGAGAACGTGTTAAAAATAAGAAAATGATCATTGAAAACATTAGCACTGAGTTGATGATTGCCGATCATTTGACTAAAGGCATGCCACCAAAGAACTTCAAGGATCATGTAGAAGGAATGGGACTTGGTTCCATAATGTGATCTTTCATTGTAAGTATATTTATTTCTAATAAAACTCTTATTAGAAATAAGAGTTTTATTTTAATATGCATAATGTGCACATTTATATTCATTGAGAAATATTTATGGTTCCATAATGTGCACAACCATATATTTTCTCATATGGTTGTGCACATTTATATTCATTGAGAAATATCGTTTTGTATAGACCTAGAACTATTAATTAAGAGACTTGATATATTTTAATACATGGAAGGTAATATTCGCATCTTAAGGACCTATCGCCATGATTTGTATATTTTGTTTCTTTTATGGTGAGTGTTGAACTATGTGGACCAAGTGGGAGAATGTTAGGATTTTTTGCTCTAATCAAGAGCTTTTAATTCTGAAAATCCTTTCCATATATGGTCCATATTGCGATCGAATATTGACCCACAAATTGAGCAAAATTTTGCACTCTAATTGACAGCCCACAATCAACAAAAATTTTACCGACTATCGTGGGATCATTATCTTCCTCTTTGATGGACAAAGGCTATAAATTGATTTGTATTTTCGAGGTCCCTAAGCCAACTCACACATTTAGAAATCCAACACCACTGTGGAGTGAGAGCGAGGGCTTAGAAGAGACACGAAAACGAGCCGTCGCCGAGCCGAACGTCGCCGGGCAAAACACTGCAATGGCAGGAGGTAACCGATCCTCTTTTTGCTTCAGCATTTTCATTTTATCGTGTTTAGAACACGGTTGTTTTGTAAAATTATTTACAGGATTGGGTTGAAACTTTGAACTTTCGAACCCGAGCAACCCAACCCAACCCAAACTTTTCAAATCTTTATCTAAAATATATATATGAATATAATATGAAAAATATGAACACATTAATCTTTTTTTAAAAGTTTAGGTTAAATGAAATCCTAGTTTGATTGATATTAATACTTGTTTGTCGACTCAATCTTCCTTTCTTAAGACTTTTTCTTTCATTCTTTATACTAAAATCACATATCATCTTATTTGTATTTCCTATGTATGTCAATAGTTTTCTTTTCATCAATTTTTTATTCTCCATTTGATTATAAATATGTAAATATATAATTTTCTAATAGATTATTATTGGACTATTCATTTCATCAATTTCTAAGAATTTTTTTGAGGATCTAAACTAAGATTAGCATTGTTCAAACATATAAAATATTAATTAAAATTATTAGTACCAACCCGATAATCCAACCCAGTTAATTTTAAGTTTTATTCGGGCGGGTTGTCATTATTATTTTATACTATAGATCATAAAATCTTCAACCCAAACTCTTTGGGTTGGGTTATAATAATCTTAAACCCAACCCAACCCAACTCATATACACCGCTAGTTTTACAGCAGCCATCACCTTATTTTACTAGTAAAATGACCTTAGTTAAGTTACTCCTTAACCATGAGTAAAAAAGAGCCATTTTGCTGAACTGCCGAAAGATTGCTTTAGAAAACACTTACCACACTTTCTCCAATTAGTAGTTTTTTTTTTCTTATAAATAGAGACACTTCCCCATATGGTGGAACATCACATTTTACACCTAGAAACCTCCCACATGCACCACTTTCTCTCTCTTTTTAACCTTAAAGTCTCCAAACCCTCTTTTGTCTCAAAAAATTCCAGCAGCCTTCTTTTATTCTTTTCAGCCGACAATCATTAGTTTTGTCTCCCATATGGTCCCCACCACCCAAAGTCACCCTTATACTTCCACCAATGCCATTTATACTACTTATTTCACCATGATGATGTCTAAATGCCCATTTTTCTCTACAAGGAAGGTTATTTCGATTCTTATATCCTATTTATTATTTACTCTCACTCTTTAGCTTAATATTTTTGCTCATGTTATGCTTGTCTATTTTGTAGTTATATTATTTTTATAATATGCCATATTATGCCTACGTTATTTTTCTATCATACTTTACGCATTTTTCTAAGCCATCATAATGCCCAACTTTTCTTAGAGTATTTATGATCTAGAGTCACTCTTCTCAAATTTTTAAATCCATATCCAAAATATGCCGTTACTCTGTCAACTTTCTCCAAAAATTCCTAATACCCCGCTATTACTCTGTCGAAATTTTGATAACCATTTTAGAGTCATCAATGTCACTATTATGTCCCCATCTTGTCAAAATATTATTTTGAACTAGTTTTTTCTATATTTTAGGTTCGGCTTTTCGAGTCTATTTAGAGACATTATAATCCAAACCTAATTGCATATTGGGTAATTTACATTGTTGTTAGTAATTTTTCATCAGCGAATGTGGTTCGGGGGCGGACTCTCTGAGGCACATTTAATGCGAACACAAGCCCTCGTTTCCAACAGCAAAGCAATGCCATGTCATCACAAGAGCTTTCCCCGAACGAAGATTGTCGAAGATGATCCTCGGTCCTGCACCCTCGAAAATAAGCAGGAAAAGCACCACTGGAGGTAGTGCTAAGTTCGTGACAAGACCCTCGAAGAGGGATTGGCAGACAATAATATCAAAGATCCTCGAAGATGATCCACCCCCCGCAAAGATAACCTCAGAGAGGAAGGAGGGCCTCACAAGACGGAGGACTCGGCTCGCCAAGTCTATGACCCCTGGTCAAAGAGAGTCTGCTCGCGGTAGCTAAGGTCTTAATTATTTACCCGCATTTTCAACCCCAAATAAGGGATTTACTGTAACTGCAGCTTAATCCTGCAAGGTTCAGGATAACTGCAACAGATATGCAGCTTTATTAGGTGAACAAAACCCGTGAATTATGGGATGGTAAATTTTGTTTCTCTCTCACTATAGCCGCCCTCTTTGGTCTATAAAAGAAGAGGGGAAAGAGGAGAAAGGGGGATCGGTATCTCAAAAAACAATGAGAAATATAAATATACAGTGGACGTAGGCTATTACTCCGAAGGAGGGCCGAACCACTTAAAAACTTCCTGTCTCATTCCGATCACCTTCTTCCTTTTCATTGCCGCATCACATCCTAGAGATGTGGATCTCGTTGTTGGTTCAAATTCCCCACCAACAGATTGGCACTAGAAGGAGGGCCGAGACTACGGTCGTCGGCCCTATCACTCCTCTTTCTTTCCTGTTTTCGTTCCAATATTCCCCGAAGTTTTCATCGCCCTTTGACCGAAGATCGATGACGCCGATGACAAGACTTAGTGGGAAGATGCCCATGGCCTCAGAGCAAGATTAACCTGGGTAGAAGGAGATTTTAGTTCAGAATCAAAGTCAGCCGCCGTATCTTGCCAACGCGAAGAATGCTAGTGTGCTCTGTGCGCGGCTCCGGGCGGAGCAGGAAGGTCGTCGTCATAATAGCCGCCGGAGGCATCACCGAGGCCGACAAGTAGATATCTCCATTGACAGGACCGACGAAGAGACTCGCGAATCTCGCCTGGCCACCTTAACGGCTGTCGTCGCCGCGGCCCGCACCGGAGGTGCGCGGTCGCCGACTATTCGTGGAAGGTCGTAACGGCTGTCGTCGCCACGGTTTGCATCAGAGGTGCGCGGCCGATAGTTCTTCGCGAAGTCGGAGCAGACATCGACACCGTAGCCCGCATCAGAGGTGCACAGACGCCGGCTGTTCGCGAAAGGTCGAAACGACTATCGTTGCCGCGGTCCGCAACGGAGGTGCGCAGCCGCCAGTTCTTCCCAGAGTCAGAACGGCCGCCGTCACAATTAAAGATTCGACTTAGTCTTTGACCAGCTGGGCCCACATCCGCGGGACTCGATAAGGCGTGTCCTCGAATGATTCAAGGTCCGCATCGTATATGCGCGACCCCCGGTCGAAGATCGACTCCGCGATTGATCAACAAAAATCGCCACTAGGAGGCAGGCCCTGCAACTTGGAGTTCTCGCCTACAGAGATCAAATTTCTTCAGAGGACACCTCGATAAAAATGCACGAGGAACGAGGCAGCCCACGCTCAGAAGTCACGGTGAGGCAGATAACGAGCTTGTCGCCACGACTGAGATAGATCCGAGGGCGAAATCCCTTGGTCGCGGGAGGGCAGTCCCTCTCATGTATTTTATTTTTCTCTTGATCTATGTAATTTGTAATTCAGCAAGCTCGGTATCAAGAATTCAATGCTCGACTATTTACTCTCTTCTCAAAAGTCTGCGGAGTAGGCTATAAACTCATAAAAGTCGACGTAGTAAACTCTAAACTCGGTGAATAAAGGAATGAACCGCGGAGCGGATGACTCCTAAAAAAACTACCCTCGACTTTCTTCTTGCCTGCGAAAAAGTGCCCAAGCAGATAGGGGGCATCCGGGGTACCACAAAGAAATAGCTGCGCCCTATAGGTACTTCGAATACGTACGAGGCTAGAATGCGTAGGTCCAGATGGCTTACCTAGGCTTTAATCGTTGAAGCTTCCTACCACACAAAGGTTTGTCTTGTCAGGCAATTCCTTCGGAGAAGGAAACCTGTTCGGGGACTAACTTGGAAACATTTGGCTAATTTTCTCCGAGAACCATTATGCTCTCTGAAGGAAGTAGAAGACCTAGGTATGCTTAAAGGAGGAGCTCCGATGTGTGAGAAACTTAGGAGAATTTTGAAAAATTGGTTTGAAAAATTAGTTTGATCACCGAAGCATATAAGTAAAGAGGCCACACTCTATTCAGAAGTATCGGGGACCGTTGCGAGTAATTAGGTGCTTTTAAATTAGGTTTGACCAATGTTCTTGACAATGAAAAATTGTTGATCAGTAAATAATACAGGCATATATTATTTACCTTGCAAAACCTAAAGAATTTGTGCTTAATCTTGTGTTGCTGAGTTGAATGGCATATACATATATTTAATTTAGCTTAGGAATGCATTTCATGGATTTTGAAAGAATTACAAGCCCTGTGAAAATTCTGGTTTACTGGATAGATTTTGCTGAAATTATACTGTAGCATTCTGAGAAATTACAGATTGGAGTGAAACATTAGTTCTGGCTTTGTTAGCATATATATTGCATCCTCAATTGGTTTTCTAGCTGTTCTTTGCTTGTTATTTACCTTAGTTTAATTAGTTTATTTACACAAATCTGATTTTAGCCTAACGACCGTTCACTATTCTCGTTATTTCTCATTTATTTAGCAATTAGATCAATATCCATTTTGCACACATATTTTGCACTAAACACTCTCTATGGAGACGATACTCTTACTCACTATTATATTACTTATTACGATTACGTGCAGTTGCGTATAAATTAGATTAATACATTGATCTATTAATCACAATAAGTTTTTGGCGCCGTTGCCGGGGATTGAGATTAGTGAAAATTTTTGCATTTTGGATTATTTTATATCATTGTGGCTTTTGGTGTCCTTTTGCAGGTTTTAACACTCTTGTATGAGTGGGATACCCGAACCTTTTCTTGTTCCTTTCGACCCCGAGATTGAACAAACTTTTCACAGGCGAAGAAGGGAGCGACAAGGATTGGCCGAAGTCGAAGAAATGGCCGACCATGGGGCTGCTGAAGTTGGGCAGAATGCTGTAGCATTGGGGGATGACCCAAATAGGGCCATTCGAGATTATGTCGTGCCCATTTTGCAAGGACTCAACTCGGGCATTATTAGGCCGGAAATTTAAGCTCCGTAATTTGAGCTTAAGCCGGTCATGTTTCAAATGCTCCAAATGGTGGGGTAATTTGGTGGATTGGCGACCGAAGACCTGCACGTGCATCTGCGCCTCTTCATGGAGGTGAGCTACACATTTAAGTTACAGGGGGTGAGGCCTAAACTCTTCCCTTATTCCTTGAGGGATAGAGCAAGAGCTTGGTTGAACTCACTACCCCCCGACTCGGTGGCTACTTGGGATGACTTGGCAGAAATACTTTTGAAGATGCATTTTCCTTCAACAAAGAATGCCCAACTTCGAGTTGACATCACTTCCTTCAAGCAAATAGAAGGGAAGTCTTTGTATGAGACTTGGGAGCGCTTTAAGGAGTTGCTAAGGAAGTGCCCACACCATGGGATTCCTCATTGGATGTAAATAGAGACTTTCTACAATGGTCTCAATGCTTTAAATCGCACTTTGGTGGATGCTTCGGCGAATGGTGCACTCCTATCCTCTTATAATGAAGCTTATGCAATCTTGGAGTGTATGGCAACCAATAATAGCCAATGACCCACGGATAGATTGAGTGAATGAAGGCGAGTAGCGGGCATTCACGATCTTGATGCGGTGACAACTTTGACGGCTCAAGTTTCCTCGCTCTCCAATATTTTGAAGTCTATAAACTTGGCCACCGGCATGCAACAACAACAAGTGGCTGCGATTTCTTATGCTTATTATGGTGAAGGACACACTTTTGACAATTGCCCATCCAAACCCGCTTCGGTATGCTATGTTAGGAACTTCAACCGTAACAACAACTCGTACTCTAACACCTATAATCCAGGTTGGAGGCAACATCCCAACTTTTCTTGGAGTAATCAAGGGGCGGGATCATCTAGCATGCCCAACAAACCAAATCAACCACCCGATTTCTCATAGCCCGCTCCTCCTCAAAGACAACAATTTCATGACCAACCGAGCTCCATGGAGAATTTGTTGAGAGAATACATGGCAAATAATGATTCTATTATTCGAAACTAAGCGGAAATGCTTAAATCACAAGCGTCCTCCTTGAGAAATTAGGAGAATCAAGTTCGGCAACTCGCTAGCCCAATGAACAATAGACCTGAAGGTGCCTTACCGAGCGACACGGAGAATCCAAGGCGTGAAGGGAAGGAGCATTGCAAGGCAATCACTTTACGAAGTGGGAAGGAGCTTGAAATGCCTAAGGAGAAGCCTATGAGTCATAATGAGCCCTCTTCAATCCAATTGGAAGAGCAGAAGGAAGAACGGGCAGCTGCGTTACAAAACAATAATGCTGGAACTGTTGAGTTTGCTACAGCATCGTTTCAGCAAAGCAGGGCAGAGCTGTAGCAAACCAAGCCTTCACCACCTTTTCCTCAATGATTCGAGAAACAACATGAAGACAAACAGTTTAAGTAGTTCTTTGAAGTTTTGAAGCAATTGCACATCAACATTCCCCTTGTAGAGGCCTTAGAACAAATACGCAAGTATGCTAAGTTTATGAAGGATGTTCTTTCCAACAAAAGGAAGTTGGGGGAGTTTGAAATGGTTGCTCTCACTAAGGAGTGTATCTCGATTTTGTAAAATAAAATTCCACCAAAGCTAAAAGATCCAAGAAGTTTCATCATACCATGATTTATAAGGAGCAATTATTGTGGCAAGGATTGGTGCGACTTAGGTGTGAGCATTAACTTGATGCCTATGTCGGTGTTCAAGAAATTGGGAATTGGAGATGTGAGACCAATAATCGTGACTTTGCAACTTGCGCACCGGTCTTTTACTTATCCCAAAGGAAAAATTGAAGATGTGTTGGTTCGGGTGCACAAATTCATATTTCCCGAGGACTTTATTGTGCTTGACTATGAAGCTGACAAAGAAGTACCTATCATCTTGAGGAGGCCCTTTCTAGCCACGGGAAAAACACTCATCGATGTGCAAAAAGGAGAGCTCACAATGAGAGTTGATGATGAGCAAGTCACCTTCAATGTGTTCAATACGATGCATTACCCGGAGGAGGTGGAAGAATGCTTGGTAGTGAATATCGTTGATAGTGTTGTGAGTGAACAATTCCATAATAAGTATAGTACGAGTGTAACGGAGATACCCTTACTTGAAGGCCTTGAGAAGCAAAGTGAAGATGAAGATGCTCAAGTGACATAGCTAGATGAAAATCAGCCTAGTAGTAGGCGAACAAGACAATTTGAGTCTTTGGAATTGTTGGAGAGGATCTTCAAACCCTCTCGACCATCTATTGAAGAACCACCTATTTTGGAGTTAAAGACTTTGCCTGCTCATTTACGTTATGCCTATTTGTGCAATAACAACACGTTGCCCGTAATCATTTCGGTCGCCTAAAATAGTGAGCAAGAAAAGAGCTTCATTGAAGTGTTGAAGAAATACAAGAAAGCAATCGGGTGGACTATCGCGGATATCAAGGGAGTTAGCCCATCCAATTGTATGCATAAAATTTTGCTAGAGGAATGCTGTAGCAATTCTGTGAACAGCAATGAAGACTCAACCCAATCATGAAGGAAGTGGTCAAGAAAGAGGTGATCAAATGGCTAGATGCGGGTATAATTTACCCAATCTCGGATAGTTCATGGATGAGCCCTGTTCAATGTGTGCCTAAGAAGGGAGGAATCACCGTTGTAGCCAATGACAATAATGAATTAATACCTACACGAACCGTAACAAGTTGGAGGGTATGTATGGACTACCGAAGGCTCAACAAAGCTATAAGGAAGGATCATTTCCCTTTACCATTTATTGATCAAATGCTCGATCGACTTGCAGGGAAGAAATATTATTGCTTTTTAGATGGATATTTAGGTTATAATCAGATTGCTATAGCACCAGAAGATCGGGAAAAAACGACTTTCACTTGCCTTATAGAACTTTCGCGTTCTAAAGGATGCCTTTCAGACTTTGTAATGCCCCCGCTACTTTTCAGTGATGTATGATGTCTACCTTCATTAATATGGTGGAAAAATTCCTAGAAGTTTTCATGGATGACTTCTCCGTCTTTGGCGACTCTTATGACGATTGTTTGAGAAACTTGGAACAAGTGCTGCAGCGTTGTGAGGAGACCAATTTGGTGCTTAATAGGGAAAAGTGCCATTTTATGGTGCAAGAAGGAATTGTGTTGGGTCATAAAGTCTCCAAAACCAGCATTGAAGTTGACAAGGCCAAGATTGAGGTTATTGAGAAGCTACCACCGCCTATATCCGTGAACGGAATAAGAAGTTTCTTAGGCCATGTTGGCTTCTATAGGCGATTCATTCGAGATTTCTCAAAAATCGCCAAACCTCTTTGCACTTTGTTTGAGCAAAATAGGTCTTTTGTGCTTGATGAGGATTGCCAAAGAGCATTCATGGAGTTGAAGAAAGCACTTGTGTCGGCACCGATCATTGTAGCTCTCGATTAGGCTCTTCCTTTCGAGTTAATGTGTGATGCGAGTGACCATGCCGTCAATGCCGTGTTGGGGCAGCGGAAGATGAAAGTATTCCACTTGATCTATTATGCAAGCAGAACACTATCAGAGGCACAATTCCTCTTATTCTTGTTAGGTACCGACGCAGCTGTTGCTCAAACACTTTTTCTTGTTCCTCATCTTCTTGTTCTTCTTCAGCTTCTTCCTCTGCTTCTTCCTCGTCGTCATCTTCATCGCAGTTGCTGCTCCCCACCCATGGCTCGAGCACCTCGTCCGGGAATGTTGGAAGTTGGCCCATAGGCTTGTTGAAGTTCCTTTAAAGAGATTTCTTCAAAGCTATATCCTTTTCTTTAATATACTTCCAAACTTGGTGCTGCTGCCGCGCCATATGCTGCAATATTTGTTTAAGTTGCTGCTGGTTGTGTTCTTGAAGATCTAGGCGGCGGTTGATATTAGACATAGCTTGTTCGAATCCCAAAGAACTCGAACCCGATGGTGGCTTGCTCAGTTTACTCAGTCGAGTAATAGCCACAGCATAGATTTTTGCTGAATTTGGACTTTGGTCTCGACATCATCATATGGGATATCGGCTTTAACGCACAGGCCCGATATCAACGTAGGGAAGAAGAGTTTGCCTTCCTTCTTAGTAAACACAGAGAAACGTAGCTCCTCCTCGATGCATTTGCCTACATCAATGCTCTTTCCTGTCAGAATACAATAGAGCAAAATGCACCGGTCTTGGGACACCATTTGTTCATGCGTAGTAGGCATAAGCTGAGTAAAGAGATAGTACCACACTTTCGCTTGCGGTGTTAGAGCTATCCTTCAGTAACTCCGTTTGCCGGTGCTTGATATGCTCCATCGTGTGCCCTCAACGCAAATGACACGGAGGACTTGGTCAAACTGCTCATCTGTAATGTTCTCGGCGAAGGGAATGTACTCATCGTCGAAGTTTTGAAGCCCGTAAAATTTGTTGATGGCTGCCGCTATGATCTCAACTTCTTTAGAACTAACAACAACGATCTTTTGTTCCGGGTCGAGAAAGTTAGAGTAGAACTCGAATACCACCGCCAAATACGGATCATTCAGATGCATCCCAAACATCTCCCAACCCTGCTACGATAGCACATCTGCTATGTAGTCAGGCAGCCCGAGTGTTGGACAAAATTTTACATCAAATCCTTTTTCTAAGTAGAGCTCTTTTCCGCTCAAGTTCCCGTATTTTGTTTCGGCATCCTCGGAGACAAATCGTGGGACAGTAGATAATTTCACCCTGGTTTTCTTGGCTTTAAGCATGACTATAGAAGTGTACAACTATCCACACAAAATGATTTTGAGTTTGCAGCCAACAATTCAAATTAGTGCTCAAAAATCCCCCAAACTTGTTTCAAACCATCAGTACCTCACAGCACTCAGCACCCAACACACGGTTGTCAAGTACAAACTCAGCTAAAAAATGGTTAACACCAACAAAACTTTAAGTGATCAATTGTGAGAAAAAACCAAGCAACACAATTTTTTTTTCATTTTTTTTTCACTCAGCCCAGCAACAGTATTCGCAATTCCACTATTAACAATTTTAGATCATTAGCGATTCAAACCAGCCACATCGACTCTCAGCAACACCTAGACATAGTAAGAATGAGAAACAAACGCATATGAAGCTCTTTTCAAAGGTCGACCCTAACCTCCTTGACGATCAATAAATAGCGACGAAGACCCGATGAATGACCTAATGAGGAGCAGTACAGCGAAAATGCCAGGCGAACAGTGAATTAGCCTTGTGCTAGCGCGGTGATAGACTACTTGCTGTGGGTTTTTCGTGGTGTCTCGTCGAGATGATGGGTAATGTGAAGAGGAGCCGGGTTTAAGCTGGGCTTGTGGTCACCGGAGTAGTGGTCTTGGCTTGGTGGTGGGTTTGTGCAAATCGGCGTTGTGGTGGTTTGGGCATGGCAGAGTTTGGGGATGGAAAATTTGGCGTAGAGGTGGGTTTTGTTTGGGCTTGGTGCGGTGGTGGTGTTTGGCCTTGAGGTGGTGGTCTAGGTATGGTAGAGCTCGAGTCTTCAGTGTTGGAGAGCTCGGCGTGAAGGTGGAGAGGCGGTGTTGAGAGATTTTGGCAGAGAGTGAGGTTTTTTGTTTTGTTTTGTTTTTTTAGGGGATGTTGTGGTGTGGGCTCTCATGTGGGGTTAGGGCTAGTCTCATTGGGTCCACTTCTCATGTGGAGAAGGGGATTTTTTTATTTTTTTTTTACTATTATCTCTATTTTATTTTCTTTCTTACTTGGTTCTAGAACTTAATTTTTGCCCTATGTGTTGATGTCAAGGTGTGACCAAATTGAAAAGCAGTGAATGAAATGGATTACAAAAATTGGATTACAGCTCTGACACTGCAAGCGAAAGTGTAGTACCATTTCTTGCGTACTCGGCTTATGCCCACTACGCATGATCAAATGGTGTCCCAAGCTCTATTGTATTTTGACAGGAAAGAGCATTGATGTAGGCAAATACATCAAGGAGGAGCTGTGTTTCTCTGCGTTTACTAAGAAGGAAGGCAAACTCTTCTTCCCTTCGTTGATATCGGGCCTGTGCCTTAAAGCCGCCGAGACCAAAGTCCGAAATTCAACAAAAATCTCTGCAATGGCTATTACTCGACTGAGCAAGCCACTATCGGGTTCGAGTTCTTTGGGATTTGAACAAGCTATGTCTGACATCAACCGCCGCCTATATCTTCAAGAACACAACCAGCAGCAACTTAAACAAATATTGTAGCATATGGAGCGGCAGTAGCACCAAGTTTGGAAGTACATTAAAGAAAAGGATATAGCTTTGAAGAAATCTCTTCCAAGGAACTTCAACAAGCCCATGGACCAACTTCTAGAATTCCCAGACGAGGTGCTCAAGCCAGGAGTGGGGAGCAGCAACTGCGACGAAGAAGAAGACGAGGAAGAAGCTGAAGAAGAACAAGAAGATGAGGAACAAGAAAAAGTGTTTGAGCAACAGCTGCGTCGGTACCTAACAAGAACAAGAGGATGACGATGAACCTCAACAGCCGCTGCAATATCCTTTGTTTTTATTTATTTATGCTTTCGTTGTTGTGGTAGCATTAATTTTAGTGTGTTGTTATTGTGCTATATGTTAGTTTTCTTTGTATTGTACATTGAGGACACTGCACCCTCTTAAATTTGGGGGTGTGCTGATGCTTGTTCATGTTAGATAGTAAGTGATTCATTTTGTTTTTGCTGCGCTTGTTCATGTTATGTTGCATTTGTGTTGCATGTTGTTTTTGCTGTGCTGGTCATGTTAGGTTGCATGTATTATCTTATCTTGGCCTAATAACAGTGTGATTCATTTTATGATGCTTGAGGAGAAACTTGCTAAAAAAATAAATAAATAAATAAATAAGTTTTATAAACATAGTAGAATATATATATCCCGCTGCTTGTTGATTCATCGTTCTTAAAAATTGGTTTTGCATTCTGTTTAATGGACGATTACTATAGCATGTTGTTTTCGAATCCTTAGGGAACCTTAAACTCTAGTGAGGCTTAGGATTTTAGAATTTAGCCTGATTTACTTGAAACAATTTTGTGTGTTCCAAGTTAAAAAAAAGTGTGTGTTGTGATGAAAAGTATGTATTGTGCAAGAATGCAAGTTTGGGGGGAGTTAAAAAAAAAAAACTCTGAGGCACTCTGATCACGCCCAAATTGTGCAATGCTAAAGCGATCGTTGGTAGCACAATGAAAGCGGAGTCGTCTCCACGAGGAGGTGAAAATTAACAACTAAAAACTCAAACAAACTTTAAGAGGTAAAAATAAAAATATTAAAAAGAAATAAGAATTTGGATTAAAGAAGAAGAATAAAATTAAATAGACAACCAATGAGAAAAATTAACAAGGCTTCGGGAGTCACTCAATTCTTTCACTTCACTGACACCGATTTCGATTCTAATTTATTACTCAACTACAAGTTTATCCCAAACAAGTAACTGGAAAATATGTCATTAAGAATTAAAATTAATCACTTGTATTTTATTATGAAAAAGTTCTTTCAATTAAAACAACGAATATAAATTCCATTGATTATCCTAAATCGACGGTATATCAAATTGATCATAACGCAGTGAAGGACTAATAAAATAAAATAAACATTCAATTACTTATTCAATAAGCATTCCTAAATCGACAATATATTAATTTGACAATATTACAGTAAAAGAATAACTCACAAAAACAAGCAAAGCAATGAAATTAATATTCTCTAAAAATCACATCAATCAAGCATGACGAAAATCATACGAAAAATAAACGAACCAAATTTTTCAGAAAATAAATAGGAACTTAATTCACAAATAAAATCTAAAAGAACATAGGTTTGGAATCAGAATTGAGACAGTGAAGCTACACAATTGTGCTCATCCCTAGCCTTGCTAGGAGTTTAGCCTAGCCTCCAATGCATTCTCACACAAATTCTAGAGAAATATGAGAAATAAATTGTCTATTATTTATAAAATTAAAGGTGCAAAAAATCTAGCCATCACCTCTATTTATAGTGTTTAATAGAGGCTAGTAAAAGGGAAACTAAAAGAAAAAGGGAATACAAAAATAAAAAAATTAACTAAATAGTTTTTGGAGATATTTTAACAATTAATTGGGCGAATTCGAAGCTTCAGCTTGATTTCCATGTGGGTGAGAAATTAGACTCAGAATGGTCAGCGCTCCATGTGTCATCTACTGATTTATGGCTTTAGAGTTAGACCGAACACATGGCGGGTAGGGATTCGGCGAAGGCTGTTGATGGTTGACCGAAAATGGGAAAGCTGGGCCCTCAGGCGCACTACACGAGCTTGTGATTGGCTGGAGGAAGCGCAGCGGGGCCCACATATCGGGCTGGGCTGGTGGGGTGGCAGAAGCTGGGCTACGCGCACTTGCGTGCATTAGAGGTGAAGGAAACGCGCCCCTTGCTGGGCGCTAGCGTGCGTAGGCGTGCTGATGCGCGCCTGGAAAGAGAGGCAGCTGGAGGCTGGCCCGTGTTGGGTTGCGTAGCGCACTAAAACACGCCCTCATTGGACCATGTTGCCGTAGGGCCCACTGGTTGGGCTGAGTTGTTATTGCTTTGACCCTTTAACTATTTTTTTGTATTCTTTTAATATTTTTGGCCCAATTTCTTTAATCTTCAATCTTGCAAACAAAATTAAACCAAAATTAAATATTTTTAAGAATCAAATATACAAAAATAAATATTATCCAACAAAAATTATAATTACTAAAAATCATGGAAATATTTATTTATATTCAAAATAATTCTAATAAATGTATAAAATTAAGCTCTTAAAAGTACACTTTCATGCACTAATCACAACCTCCAACCAGCTTATTGCTAGTCTCTAGCAATTCAAGTGAAAATAGTCTGGTCTTAGAAAATAATTACAATATCGCTTGAGCATTTCAATCAAAAAGGTTAGTAAGCATCAAAACTTGCTATCAAAATTAATTCGGCCATAACAACAGAGTTTGTGTGTGTGTGTGCTCTAAACCAAAACCTTCTTACCACAGACCATAACACATCGGCTTCGAAAAATCCACTATGTATGGCCTCGACTCTATATGCTCACGGGTTTTTGAGATATTGTTTTTGAGTTCAAGAGATTTCACTCATGGAGTCGGAAAGATGAAATAATTACTCTCAATTAAGAGGGCATTTTTTTAGGACAAGCAATTGAACAATCATTATAAAAAAGATAGGCTATTAATCAATGACTCAGAACCATCCACCATTCAAACCACAACAAACCTTCAGGATTTCATAATGGTCAACAAGAGAAATTAGAATAATGAATGAATAAGAGCCATACAAATGAAGTACATATGGAATTTAATCATGTTCTTTGTTTCTTTTTTCTTTTTAATTTACTTTTGAGAGAGAGATTATTTTTTTTCTAGTATTTTTCTTTTTGTATACTTTTCTCTCTCCTTTTCTTATTCTTTTTTTTAGAACATGACTTTACAAAATCGATCCAATACAATAATAAAGGCTCTTTTAAAAAGGTAATCTTCCTAATTGACCAAAAAATTATCCCTCTAGCATGTGCCCACAAACCACAAACCACAAACCATGTAATAATGTTCTAAGTAGTGATTTTACCAATTCTAAATGTCAATAAAAGTTCTAAAAGCCGTTTTCTCATTCTCACATATATATATCTCTCAAGAAAAATTACACCTAAACAAGGGAATTTCTCTAGGCCAAATGTGTTAACATCCATCTTACCACAAGGTTTAGTACGTGCATAAAGAAAAACTCTGAAAGTCACTTCCTAGTAATAAAGATAGCACAAATTGATGCAAAGTAAGCAAATTGATATCATACTCAGGCAAAATCATAAAAATTTTCATAAACAAAGACTATTTACACATGAATATACTCACCACCCCCAACCAAAATCAGGCAGTGTCCTCAATGTCTAAAAATATACAAAGTGAAAGAGTAAGGAAAAGAAGACACCTGGATGGCGACCATATCAACAGTATATATATCTCGAATTTCTTGATAAAAAAAAATCTCCAAAAATAAAATACAAACTAAAAATAAAACCAAATGAAAATAAAAATGAAAAATATGGTACAAAAGGATACGGTGAGGTGTGATCAGACTAGTCGGACGAGTAAACCGGAGCCACTAGAGTAATCTCTTTAGGCTCAGGCAACCGCTCAATGTAGTGCTTCAATCTCTGGCTATTTACTTTGAATACTCTCTCATCTTTAGGATCTTAACTTCAACAGCACCATTAGGAAAGACTCATTATACCACATATGGACCAGTGAGCCGCCTTTATTTTTTCCTTATAGATCATGGAGTTGTCATAGGCGTCATTCCTTAACTCCTCAAGCTCAGCTAATTGGAGCTTCCTGTTAATACGTGCCGCACTAAGATAAAAAATGAGGGCCTTGGTGGCCCAACAGGCTTTATGTTCCAACTCGACAGTAAATGGGCTTTGCCGTAAACAAGCCTATAGGGAGACATTCCAATGGGGATTTGTACGCGGTACGATATGCCCAAAGACCATCAGAAAGGCGTGAAGACCAATCCTTGCGATCTGGGTTGACCGTCTTTTCCAAGATTTGCATAATCTCCCTATTTGCCAGTTCAGCTTGCCCGTTTGTCTGTGGATGGTAAGAAGTCGAAACTTTGTGGATGACGCCGTACTTGTGCATCAGTACCTCGAAAGATCGATTACAAAAATGAGTACCTTTGTCACTGATGATTACACAAGGAGTACCGAACCGAGATAACACTTTTTCCTTTAAGAATTTTATCACAACTTCATTATCATTAGAACGGCACGGTGCGGCTTCAACCCACTTGGAAATGTAATCCACAGCGAGGAGAATGTAGAGGTAGCTAGAAGAAGATGGAAATGGGCCTATGAAGTCTATCCCCCAATAATCGAATACTTCGATTACAAGAATTGGGTTCGAAGACGTCATGTGACAGCGAGTAAGAGCTCCTAACTTCTAGCACCGCTCACAGGAACGACAGAAACTATCGGTGTCCTTGAACAAAGTGGGGCAATAAAGACCACACTGTAAGATCTTTGCGGCGGTCTTCTTCATGGAAAAATGACTACCATATGCATCGTTGTGGCAAAAGTTCAGGACACTAGTAACCTCATCCTCTGGAATACATCTTCTCATGATCTGGTCGGGGCAATACTTGTAAAGATAAGGATCGTCCCAATAGAAATTACGAACCCCGACCAGAAACTTGTGCTTGTCTTGCATACTCCAATCAGACAAAATTTCGCCCATCACCAAGTAGTTAACAATGTGAACATACCATGGCATGGTGGTGACGGCGAAGGGATGCTCATCTGGGAAGTCATCTTTTATGGCGAGACCGTCGGAAGAGACAGTGAACTCAAGCCGAGACAGATGGTCCGCCACTACGTTTTCAACTCCCTTCTTGTCCTTTATGGTCAAATCAAATTCTTGCAATAGAAGGATCCGCCTAATAAGACTCGCCTTAGCATCTTTTTTGGAAAGGAGGTACTTAAGGGCAGCATGATCTATGAAAACTGTGATAGGTGAACCGATCAAATACACACGAATTTGTCAAGTGCAAAAACCACAACAAGTAACTCTTTATCAGTAGTTGAATAGTTCATTTGAGCACTATTTAGAGTTCTGCTTTCATAATATACAACGAAAGGTTTCCCTTCCCTTCTTTAACCAAGGACGGCCCCTAAAGCAAAATTGCTTGCAACACACATAATCTTGAATAGTAAGCTCCAATTGGGTGACTGTATAATGGGGGCAGAAGTCAGTTTAGCCACGAGTGTTCGAAAAGCATCTTCACACTCTTGCGTCCAGTCGAACGTGGCATCTTTTGCCATGAGGTTGCATAATGGTCTAGGCATTGCTGAAAAGTATTGTATGAACCTCCTGTAGAATCCGGCATACCCGAGAAATGAGCAAACATCCTTTACGCTCTTTGGGGTAGGCAAGTTAGAGATGAGTTCAATCTTGGACTGATCGACTTCAATTCCTCTTTCTGAAACAATGTGCCCTAGAACAATGCCGGATGAAACCATGAAATGACACTTTTCCCAGTTGAGCACAAGACCTTTCTCACTGCATCTTTGAAGAACAGCTTCTAAGTTGAATAAGAAGGCATCGAAAGAATCTCCAAATATGGTCAAATTATCCATGAACAACTTCCATACATTTATCGATCATCTCACTAAATATGCTCATCATACACCTCTAAAACGTGGCCGGAGCATTGTACAGTCCAAATGGCATACGCCAGAAAGCATATGTGCCAAAAGGACATGTGAAGGTGGTCTTATCCTGATCTTCTAAAGTAATCTATATCGGATAGTATCCTGAATACCCATCGAGAAAGCAATAGAAAGGATGACTAGCGACCCATTCCAGAATTTGGTCGATGAATGCAAGTGGAAAGTGGTCCTTGCGGGTGGCGGCGTTAAGCTTGCGATAATCAATACACATACGCCACCCGTCACGACCTTTGTAGGGACAAGAGCCTCTTTTTCATTATCGACAACAGTGACTCCCAATTTCTTGTGAACCACTTATGTTGGACTAACCCATTTGCTATCTGAGACCGAGTATATAATTCCAGCATCCAACAATTTCAGGACTTCGTTCTTGACGACTTTCTTCATCGTTGGATTGAGCCTTCTTTGTGGGTCTCGTCTTGGATTAGTCCCTTCTTCGAGATGAATATGGTGGGAGCAAATTATGGGGATGATACCCTTTATGTCAGTTATCGTCCAACCTAAAGTGTTTTTATGAGCACGCTGCATGTTTATAAGTCGCTGCTCTTGAGATGTGTCGAGTTTAGACGAAATGATAACGGGAAAGGTGTCACCAGCTCCCAGGATAGCATGTTTGAGACCCTTAGAAAGTTGAGCTAGCTTGAGGTTTAGGGTCTCTTCAGTTGATGGTTTCCGCTTTACTCTTTCTTTTGGTAGCTCTTCAAAACGTGGTTGCCAATACTTAGTTCTTCTATCCTGTGAGTCATCAAACAAAGTTTAAAGTTCTTCGAACTCATCAAGATCAGAACGATCAGAATTGTGGAGGAAGTGTTCAAGGGAATCAGGATTCTTCCACAAGTCAACCTCTTCTTAGGCGAGTGTGTCTATCATGTAGGTGTGAATGCACTCGTCTTCATCCTGCAGTTGTCTGGCGATGTTGAAAACATTCACCTCAAAAGTCATATTTCCAAAAGAAATCTTCAAAGACCATTCCTACAATTAATGAGAGCATTTGATGTAGCAAAGAAAGGTCTTCCTAAAATGATCAGGCTCTTTGACTCTATGTCAACCGCAGTTTGAGTATCCATAATAAGAAAGTCCATGGGGTAATAGAACTTGTCGTTTTGTAGCAATACATCCTCAACTATACCTCGTGGCTTCCTCACGGATCTGTCGGCCAGCTGCAGGACTACTGAAGTAGGTTTGAGCTCCTAATCCTAGTCGCAAGTAGATAGAGTATGGCATGAGGTTCACGCTTGCTCCCAGGTTCAGTAATGCTTCGCCGAAAAATTGTGTCCCAATGTAGCAATAAATTGTGAGACAACCAGGGTCTTTGTACTTAGGCGATGTCTTTTGCTCGATGACCGCACTAACTTGCTCTGTCAAGAATGCAGTTTTCTTAATATGATGCCGCCTCTTCATGGTGCATAGATCCTTTAGCACTTTGGCATAAGCCGGCACTTGTTTGATCACATCCAGCAAGGGAAGATTTACTTTAACTTGTTGCAAGTGTTCAAGGATCTCACCTTGGTTCTCCAATACTTTCCCAGATCGGAGAGCCTGCGGGAATGGCACTCGTACCGCAGTTTTTAGCTCTTCAGTTTATGGAGCATCTTTTGTATTACTTAAAGTGGTGGCTTTAGATTGTTCGATTTGCTTGTCGCTTCGAGTAGTTATGACATTGACCTCCTTAACATTTTGACTAGGAGTGTTCAAGGTCTCTGCCATTTGAAGTCCCTTTGGGTTTGATTGAGGCTGGGATGGAAACTTGCCGCGCTCCTAAATGGCTAAGGAACTAGTCACTTTGGTTATTTGACTTTTAATCTCCCTGTTCTCTTCCACCAATTGCATGAGGATGGACTCAAACTTTTGGTTTGTTGCTTGTTGTGCATCCATGAATGCTTTCAACGTGTCCTCGAATGGGCTCCATTTTGGTTATGCATTTTATTGCTGTGCACGATAGGCCCTTGATGGATTAGCTTGATAGTCAGATTTCCATTGGTTCCCAGATGATTGTGCTTGTTGATTTGAATCCCTCCAACTGAAGTTAGGGTGGTTCTGCCAGCTAGGATTGTAAGTTTCAGAGAAGGGTGAGTAAGGCTTCTTAAAATTCCCTAAGGCATTACATTGTTACTCGTATACGCCCTTCATCTCGTTATAAGTTGCACAATCTTGAGCTTGGTGGTCCTCCCCACTGCAGACAAAACATGGGTTGGATGATTCCACCCTGGCGATCGTATGGATTCCTCTACTACCTTGGGATTTGAGGGCCTTAAGTTGCTTCGTTAGGTTTTCAACCTGCGCCTTGAGATTGTCCTCTTCTCTTACATGATAAATTCCAACAGGTCGAGACCAACTATTTCCTTCAGCAGCACTTGGTTCACTCCAAGTGTGGTACTTTTCTGCGATGTCAATCAGATACTCTATTGCCTCATCGGGATCTTTTTGGAGAAATTCTCCGTTGCACATTTTATCAATGAACAGGCGCTCTTGCACTGTGAGTCCTTCGTAGAAATAGCTGACAATGCGCCATGTTTCGTACCCATGGTGGGGACAAGAATTTCACAGATCTCGAACCTATCCCAAGCTTGGGTTAGAGTTTCACCTTCTTTTTGAGAGAAAGTGGAGATTAGTCGTTTTAGACCGTTGGTCTTGTTGTGTGGGAAGTATTTCTTGAAGAAAATCATTGTCATCTCCTCCCACGAACCAATTGACCTAGGTCTAAGAGAATTTAGCCAAAGCTTAGCCTTTTCTTTTAGGGAGAAGGGGAAGAACTTCAACCTAATATAGTTTATGGCATCGGCACGGCTATGGAAAGTGGCCTCCACCTCTTCGAATTCCCTAATGTGCACATAAGGGTTTTCGTTTTCTAGCCCGTGAAAAGTTGGTAAAAGTTGGATCATTCCGGGTTTGAAATCCAGTTGCGGTGCATCAAGGGGAAGCATTATGCACGATAGAGTAGTCGTCCGTGTTGGGTGAAGATATTCCATCATCGTCTTCTGCGGGTTGTCCTCGTGTTGCGACATGGCTTTTGGGCTTGAAAGTGTGAGCGAATGGGTAGAATGAGAGGACGAAGAAGAAAGAGCAGAAGGCGAAGACAATAATTTAGGTAAGCCTTCAATAGGAAGTTCCTCAGTTGGCTTTTTAGCAAATCGACTTAACTCGTCTCTATATGGAATCATTCACCTCAAGTGTTTCCTTTTTTTTTATGAAAAAGAAAAAAAAATCTAAATCTAGAGTTTTAGGAAAGGTTGACTAAAAAAAGAACATACTAAACTAAACCTAGAATCTAAGAGATATAGAAACTAAAATTATAAAAATTAAATGACAATTATTCTGTGCAAAAATAAATAAAGAAACAAAATTAAAGGAAACTAATAAAAAATAAGTATAAAAGAAACAAGAAGAACAGGAAACCTAACAATTATTTCTAAAAAGACAATTTAAGAAACTAAAATAAAACTAGTCGGGCTTTTTTTTTATTTTTTTTATTAAATAGAAAAAAAATGAGAATGAAACTACCCAAAAGACATAGAAAGAAAATTATAATAAGAAGAAGAAGAAGAATAATAATAATAATAGGAATACTAAACAGAAACGTCAAACTGGAAAAAAAATACTACAAATAATACTAATATATATTATATATTATATTATATTATATTATATAATTGTAATGGTCTGAAACCAAGACCACTGTTACGAGTAATCAATTTCTATTATTGAGACATATTATCTTGTAATATTGTATTGATTATGTTTAATTTTGAGGAAAATTACAGTCATTTCGTCAAATCTGGTCAGCTCTTGATTATGTAAAAATAACAGTGCAGATAATGTTATTTTTTTTATTGGATCTTAAATCATGTTAGGGATTCAATTTCAACTTGAGATTGATATTAAAATTTCTAGCTTTACAATTGGAGACTATTAGTATATTTTCATGATTTTTGAAAATATACCAATTAATTTATTATTTGCTGGCCAAATTATTTAACCCATTAGGGTTTTTTTTCTTCCCATTTTTTTCCACCCACGCCGTCACTCTCCTTCTCACAAAAAAAAAAAAAAAAGTAGTAGAACCTCTCAGCTCTCTCTCTTCTTCTCTCCTTTTTGCCGAGCCCATCCCTCACCCTCTTCTCTCATTCCCGCCGGCGACGGCCGCTGTTCGCCCAGCCGTGCGAGGCCCCCATCAGCGCCTCCACTCGTCCAGCCGCGCGAGCCCTCTCCGTGCCTCCTCCCCGCTCGAGCAGCCGAGCTCCGACAAAGCCGCGGCCCCGCGCTCCTCCGTGCACGACCCAGCGCGCACAGCCCCGACGAGCCTCCGATCCGCGCCGCTCGGCCTGTCGCCGCCTAAGCTCGCTCCGCCTCTGCAAGGCCCTTCCGCGGGTCCGGCCACGATTCGCGCCGCCTCCAGCCGCGTTGGCCCTCAGCGCGCAGCTCCGCAGCCCCGCGGAACTCCGACGGTTCTCCCCCTGTGCCGCCCAGTCGCGAGCGCACTCCGGCGAGCCCAGCCGCTGCTCACCGCCCCTCATCCCGCTGCACGAGGCTCCGATGTGCGTGAGCCCAGCTTGGCGAGCCTCCGGCGTCGGCCCCTCGTCGTAAGCTCCTCCTCGTGAAGCCTCCTCGCTTCGCCGGTGATGACCCGCGCTGCCCAGGCCCACACAGCGCGCGTCGCTCAGCCCCACACCATCGCGAGCACGAGCTCTTCCAGGCCCAGGCCTCTGTGCGCGGCCCCTCGTAGCTCCGGCCCCGATTTGCTCGTCCTTGCCCTGCGCTCTGCCTCCTTGCGAGCCATGTGCCTCCAGCCCCGCCTCCGCGTATCGCAGCGCCGAGCCCAACCATTCGCCGCGACGCTTCGCTGCCTTCACCGTGTTTGGGCACGCTCCGAGTAACGTTGAGGATCGCCAACAAAACTAGTTTGGACTCACAACCACTTCGCCGTCCTTCGCCAAAGGTATAAGCGAGCAGCCAAAGGCAACTTTCGGTTTAAGAGAACCAACGACGACTTGAAAGTTGTTTTAATTTCAAATATATCAATATTGCTCTCTTTGTGTGAAATCCGAGCCACTGGGGCTCGGTATTGAATTATGATTATGTTTTGAAAGTAATTATGATAAATGATAAAATTGCTTGTGTGGTTGTTGTGATTGACTGTGACCAAAATTAGTTCGGTGCTGGGTTGAAATTAGGTGAAGGCTTCGGCCGGGATATCCGAAAAATAGAGGAAACTCTGCCGGATTTCCGGCTCGAATATTTAATACGTGATAAAATAAAGTCAGAAACCGATTAGTTTAAGGAACTCATTTCTCACCTAATCTAGTCAAACGAAAGACCCGATAGTCTGGATTGATTGTTACGTTAAGTCAACGACATTCGGGACGAGAATACCCCTAGAGGGATTTCTCGACGAACCATTGCTCGACCCACTGTCTAGTGTTCCATTCTTTGAGTCCATTAACTATTAAAGTTTCCTTCCTCTCGAATATTTAGTGGACTTCGACGTTGACCCTCTAATTCTCGTGTTCGACAGAAGTGTCACACCATATACTCCAAAGAGGGACGTCGAGAGAGGAAAACCGCGAGGACCAAGTCGGGGAGGCTTAGGACCTCAGGTAAGTGGATCTCCACTACGACACAAGTAGACTTTACAATGCTTGAATTACTTGTGCTTGTGCTGAGATTATGTTAAGCATACGTTGCTTCTATATTGGTGGCTGCTAAACTGTGTGGATTCCCATTCTCGCTAAGGTTGTGAATACGGGCTCTTGATTATATTCATCTCGTTTTGTGCAATGAGCCTGCAGGTATGGGACTGTAGGTTCGTTTATGATATGTTGTATTTTTCTAGGAGTGTATTGGTGCGTGTGTTCATTTGTATGACTTATCTGTCTGTGGGTATGGGACCATAGACATTAAACTACTCAACTTCGTGGTTCAGGTTCTAGTGTAGGGTGTATGTCTGTTTTTATGTCTATATGTTAGTATGACTTAACTGTCGGTG
Source organism: Boehmeria nivea var. tenacissima (assembly GCA_018132145.1). Classification (NCBI taxonomy): domain Eukaryota; kingdom Viridiplantae; phylum Streptophyta; class Magnoliopsida; order Rosales; family Urticaceae; genus Boehmeria; species Boehmeria nivea. The sequence goes on along the minus strand of CM030875.1, from coordinate 5,905,062 downwards.
GGTATGGGACCACAGACATAAAACTATTTTACTTTTGTTGTTAAGATCTTATTGTAGGATAAGCTAAATTCCAGCGAGACGCAATGAGATTGAGGGGTCGAGTCGAGCGATTCCTCTTCGTCGCTGTGAACGTTCTAGATAGGCTCAAAGAGTCCGAGGAGTCGAGTCGAATGATTCACCCTTGTTGCTGTGAACGTTCTAGCTAGGCTTAAGGAGTCCGAAGAGCTGAGTCGAACGATTTCTCCTCGTCACTGTGAGCGTCCTAGATAGACTCAAGAAACGGCTTGAAATAAGGCCCAGCCCGAGCGGAAACACTATTAAGTTTTGGAACGATCGGATGTAAAGTAAGGCTAAGAGTTGCAGGGGCACCATATGTTTCTGAAGGGTCCGGAAGGAGGCCGCGATCATGATCGACTCCGAGATCGCCCGACAGGGCCATGGTCTGTGTGAGGTTTCAATACGACCCAATGGGTCTCGAGGAGGTCAGTAGACGACCTTCCTCTTCATATGCTGTATGCTGAGATCATGATCGACTCCGAGATCGCCCGATGGGGCCATTGTCTGTGTGAGGTTTCGGAGCGACCCGATGGGTCTCGAAGAGGTCGGTAGACGACCTTCTTTTTCATAAGCTGTGTGCTGAGATCATGATCGACTCCGAGATCGCCCGACGGGTCCATTGTCTGTGTGAGGTTTCGGAGCGACCCGATGGGTCTCGAGGAGGTCGGTAGAGGACCTTCCTTTTCATATGCTTTGTGCTGAGATCATGATCGACTCCGAGATCGCCCGACGGGGCCATTGTCTGTGTGAGGTTTCGGAGCGACCCGATGGGTCTCGAGGAGGTCGGTAGACGACCTTCCTCTTCATATGCTGTATGCTGAGATCATGATCGACTCCGAGATCGCCCGACGGGGCCATTGTCTGTGTGAGGTTTCGGAGCGACCCGATGGGTCTCGAGGAGGTCGGTAGATGACCTTCCTCTTCATATGCTGTGTGCCGCGATTTTGATCGATTCTGAGATCGCCCGACGGGGCCATTGTCTGTGTGAGGTTTCGGAACGGCCCACAGAGGGTCCAGAGTCGTATTAGTTCTAGAACAACCCGTAATGGGTCTAGATGTGTATTAAATTCTAGAACGACCCGCGAAGGGGTCAAGATGTGTATTAAGTTCTAGATAGTTGTGTATTAAATTTTAGAACAACCCGTGAGAGGTCTAGAGAAGGAGTGAGGCTGACGAGACCTCCTCAATATTTTTGAATCAAGAATTCTTAATAGTAAATCGTGTTCACACGTATTTTTATGAGCTAAGTCAGAGAGTTGTGAATTTGAGTGATATTAGATCAAAACATGAGATTGACTTTTGAGTCGAGAATAATGGGTCGTTGAGTCCGACCCCATTCCACGGCACAACTCTTTTGCAGGTATTATACCCCGCGCAGGTTTTGCAACCTATTTCTGAAATCTACTTCACGGGCAAGGTTGTTTAAGAGTGATATCTACTCTTCGGACTACGATGACTCGATCGGCGAGTCCGTCCTTTTATTAGATGTTTGTGTTGTGATATTTCTGGTTATTTGTTACCTACAGACTTGACAATTTATTTATCTAATTTACTTACTGGGCTAATAGCTCACTAGTGTGCTCGTGTCGCAGGTATCTTGTCACGAAAGCAAAAAGGGCGAGGCGACAATGACGGGAATAGCGAGTGTATACGGGATCGACCTGTCAGACCCTACGTGGACTACCGGCTAATCGTTGGCAAAGAAAAGCTATTTTAAATTCCGTAATATTTTGTAAAGTGTAAAAATTAAATCTATTTGTGGTTATGGTGAGCATTGGTGAACCTCATGTTTAGTATTAAAAGATTGGTTTTGTAATTTAATTTAAAAAGTTCAAATTTGACCGTTTTTTTCGAAACTAAATACCGTTTTGAGTTTTGGGTCGTTACAAAGTTGGTATCAGAGCCACGGTTTAGCCGGTCCTGTAGACAACCCCGTATGCACAAGCGTAGTTCCTTCGTTGTCGCCAATGTGAGTAACCCTTACTTCTGCTTTACGAGCAATGAGATGTTAATTTAGTAAAGTTAATTACAGGTGTACTATAATAGTATGAGCAAGATGAGACGAAAGGATACAGCCGAGACTTAGGACTCGATATGACCGTCTAAGGGACGCTTTCATTCTGAGTGGTAGTTCTCCGCTACCCGTGTTGCCTCGAGTAGGCCAACGTCGGTCTGATGCTATTCGTCACTAGTATCAATTCTTAAGGTGTGCAGTTCTCGCATTGTTGATCGTCGAGATCGCTTGAAGGAACGAAAGTCATTAAAGACACATCAATCACAGATGATCCCCAGCCTAGAGTTTTCTTTGAGGCGCCGATTAGACTCTACTTGACAAGAGCGTAGCACTTTCCTTTTTGCTTGAGCCGAGTATAATAGGTTCTCTTCGAAATAACTAATTAATAATAGAAGCAACCAATCATCGTGTTGTCATCTTTTTCTAAGTAACCATCCTAAGACCAGTCCCATCAAGAGCAGTGGTCTAAGTTTCGTACAGTTATAAGACCATAGGCTCAGTTGCAACGCGCCTACGCTGCCACGGCCACCGACTCATGCTCAAGGACAGGACGCACCAACACTAATCGCGAGGAAATGTCCACAATCTTTATGATTATCAGAGTGTCGCAGCGGTAGCGTGGAAGACAATGCTTAAAGAAAAGTTAAGGGCTCACTCGGCACAATCAGGCGGGACCCACATCAAGCCTGCACCACAACGTTGGCGTTAGTATGCTCTAAGGCGTTTCACTTCAATTACGGAGGTCGTGTTAAGAGGTTAGCTTAGACAGCTGATGCGATAACTAATCGTTCAAGGCTGCCACCAAGACGGATGAGATCTTAGAGTAGCGAAGGCCATCGGTTCACTTCACGCATACTAGGCGTAAGTATAGAGGGAATAGAAGTGCTAACGTGTTGTAGAACTTATATTAATGAGTCTGGATATATGTATTGTGAGTGGTTGGTGTGTGAATTACGTGTCAAGTACTGTAATTAGTTAAATCGGTTCAAGTGGATGTCTGGATTATAGGAGTTATGCTGTAAGCGTATTGGTCATTTGAAAATTTAGTTATTGCAGAACTCAGCTCTTGTGAGAGAGATCCAAACCTCTCAAAAGTTTGGTTTGCTTGCTTCTTGCTAAATTTTAGATCTTGATTCATACAAATTACCCTTTTATAATGCTTTGTATTAATTCAATCATTTGAACCTTACTGTGCTCTGTGATAACTATCTTTGAATGGTTGTATCTGTTGTATTATTGTTTCTATTAGTTTGGGTGTACCTGATGGATGTTAATTATTTGTAGATTTCCTTTTTGCTCGGGATGCAAAATTATGATGACATTATAAGCATAGAATGATAACCCGAATACCATGCGGCGATTGACTGAGTGGAGAACTTCGATCTTAAAGGGTTATTAATGGGGTTAGCCATACCCGTCATCTCAACTCGTCGGTTACGAAGGGTGATTGATGAGGACCTGTCCCAAGAGGACACGCGTCAAGCTTCGGATATCCCAAACGTAGAGAATTTCGTCCACATCCTTTCCAAGGATCTTTCGGGATTACCTCACAACCTCAAGATTGAGCTCATTATTGAGTTACTATCGAGTACCACCCTACTGTGGACGGCGTCGTATTATGTGATCCCTACGGGATTAAATGGGTTGAAATTCAACTGAAGGAGCTGTTCAATAAGGGTCTTATAAGATCCAGATGCTCGTCGTTAGGAGCATCAGTACTCTATATTAGAAGATGAGGGTAACTGCGGCAGTCATAACCCCTTGAGCCAAGAGGAGGGCAAGACAGGGTAAGCTGGGCAATCCCTCACAACGTGGGTTAGTAGAGGTCTAACGTACCAGTTCTTGAGGTAAATACTTACAATTGGCCTATCTCTAACTAAAGACACGATGAATATTTGCTCAAGTCCGCTTTTCGTATCGGTTGCGGACATTGTGAGCCCTTGGTGATGTCCTTCTGACTCACTAATGCCCAAGCCGTAGTACAGTTTTAGCGAATTGTGTCCTCGAATATTTTATTGACGGGTTCATTATAGTCTTTAGCAATGATATTCTCGCCCACTCGAAAACAAAAGACGAGCAGGAGTAGCATGATCAAGCCTTTTTGTAGAGTGTAGCCGAGAAAAAGATCTATCAAAAGCTCAAGAAGTGTGAGTTTTGGTCGAATACGCCTCATTGATTGGTCATGGTGGCGCCTATCAAAAGGATTTTTGTGAATCCGTCAAGAATCGAAGTCGTAAGTTAGTGGAAACAGCCCACGAAGGCCATAGAAGTTTGTAGTCTTAGTAGTAGTCGGGTGTTATAGACGAATTGTGGAGGGATCTTCTTAGTGTGCTCTGCACCTAACCACCTCACTCGAAAGAGTATTAAGTCTTCTTGGACCCTGACGAGTGAAAGGAGTCTCTAAAGGCTCTCTGGGCGTCTCACGAGTGCCATAGTATTAACTACCCCAAGGGGTACCAGCATTTGGAGTCCAAGATCGTGATAGCGGATATACTTTCTCACATTTGCAGAGCTAATACAAGATGAGGAGTTGAGTGTTAGGACCGTTCTGAAGGTCAAGATTCGGTGGGACAAACCACAATGGAAGAGGGGCAACTCGAGAGCTTAAGGCTAGAATGAGAGAGAAATACGCACACTTGTTTTAAGTTTCGAGGACAAAACTTCTATAAGGTGGTAGGATTGTAATGGTCTGAAACTAAGACCACTGTTACGAGTAATCAATTTCTATTATTGAGACATATTATCTTGTAATATTGTATTGATTATGTTTAATTTTGAGGAAAATTACAGTCATTTCGTCAAATCTGGTCAGCTCTTGATTATGTAAAAATAACAGTGCAGATAATGTTATTTTTTTTATTGGATCTTAAATCATGTTAGGGATTCAATTTCAACTTGAGATTGATATTAAAATTTCTAGCTTTACAATTGGAGACTATTAGTATATTTTCATGATTTTTGAAAATATACCAATTAATTTATTATTTGCTGGCCAAATTATTTAACCTATTAGGGTTTTTCTTTCTTCCCATTTTTTTTCCACCCACGCCGTCACTATCCTGCTCAAACACAAAAAAAAAAAAAAAAAGTTGTAGAACCTCTCAGCTCTCTCTCTTCTTCTCTCCTTTTTGCCGAGCCCATCCCTCACCCACTTCTCCCATTCCCGCCGGCGACGGCCGCCGTTCGCCCAGCCGTGCGAGGCCCCCATCAGCGCCGCCACTCGCCCAGCCGTGCGAGCCCTCTCCGCGCCTCCTCCCCGCTCGAGCAGCCGAGCTCCGACAAAGCCGCGGCCCCGCGCTCCTCCGTGCACGACCCAGCGCGCACAGCCCCGACGAGCCTCCGATCCGCACCGCTCGGCCTGTCGCCACCTAAGCTCGCCCCGCCTCTGCAAGGCCCTTCCGCGGGTCCGGCCACGATTCGCGCCGCCTCTAGCCGCGTCGGCCCTCAGCGTGCAGCTCCGCAGCCCCGCAAAACTCCGACGGTTCTCCCCCTGTGCCGCCCAGTCGCGAGCTTACTTCGGCGAGCCCAGCCGCTGCTCGCCGCCCCTCATCCCGCTGCACGAGGCCCCGATCTGCGTGAGCCCAGCTTGGCGAGCCTCCGGCGTCGGCCCCTCGTCGCAAGCTCCTCCCCGTGAAGCCTCCTCGCTTCGCCGGCAATGACCCGCGCTGCCCAGGCCCACACAGCGCGCGTCGCTCAGCCCCACACCATCACGAGCGCGAGCTCTTCCAGGCCCGGGCCTCTGTGCGCGGCCCCTCGCAGCTCCGGCCCCGATTTGCTCGTCCTTGCCCTGTGCGCTGCCTCCTTACGAGCCGTGTGCCTCCAGCCCCGCCTCCGCGTATCGCAGCGCCGAGCCCAACCATTCGTAGCGACGCTTCGCTGCCTTCACCGTGTTTGGGCACGCTCCGAGTCACGTTGAGGATCGCCAACAAAACTAGTTTGGACTCACAACCACTTCGCCGTCCTTCACCAAAGGTATAAGCGAGCAACCAAAGGCAATTTTCGGTCTAAGAGAACCAACGACGACTTGAAAGTTGTTTTAATTTTAAATATATCAATATCGCTCTCTTTGTGTGAAATCCAAGCCACTGGGGCTCGGTATTGAATTATGATTATGTTTTGAAAGTAATTATGATAAATGATAAAATTGCTTGTGTGGTTGTTGTGATTGACTGTGACCGAAATTAGTTTGGTGCTGGGTTGAAATTAGGTGAAGGCTTCGGCCGGGATATCCGAAAAACAGAGGAAACTCTGCCGGATTTCTGGCTCGAATATTTAATACGTGATAAAATAAAGTCCTAAACCGATTAGTTTAAGGAACTAATTTCTCACCTAATCTAGTCAAACGAAAGACCCGATAGTCTGGATTGATTGTTACGTTAAGTCAACGACATTCGGGACGAGAATACCCCTAGAGGGATTTCTCGACGAACCATTGCTCGACCCACTGTCTAGTGTTCCATTCTTTGAGTCCATTAACTATTAAAGTTTCCTTCCTCTCGAATATTTAGTGGACTTCGACGTTGACCCTCTAATTCTCGTGTTCGACATAAGTGTCACACCACATACTCCAAAGAGGGACGTCGAGAGAGGAAAACCGCGAGGACCAAGTCGGGGAGGCTTAGGACCTCAGGTAAGTGGATCTCCACTGCGACACAAGTAGACTTTACAATGCTTGAATTACTTGTGCTTGTGCTGAGATTATGTTAAGCATACGTTGCTTCTATATTGGTGGCTGTTAAACTGTGTGGATTCCCATTCTCGCTAAGGTTGTGAATACGGGTTCTTGATTATATTCATCTCGTTTTGTGCAACGAGCCTACAGGTATGGGACTGTAGGTTCGTTTATGATATGTTGTATTTTTCTAGGAGTGTATTGGTGCGTGTGTTCATTTGTATGACTTATCTGTCTGTGGGTATGGGACCACAGACATTAAACTACTCAACTTCGTGGTTCAGGTTCTAGTGTAGGGTGTGTGTCTGTTTTTATGTGTATATGTTAGTATGACTTAACTGTCGGTGGGTATGGGACCACAGACATAAAACTATTTTACTTTTGTTGTTGAGATCTTATTGCAGGATAAGCTAAATTCCAGCGAGACGTAATGAGATTGAGGGGTCGAGTCGAGCGATTCCTCTTCGTCGCTGTGAACGTTCCAGATAGGCTCAAAGAGTCCGAGGAGTCGAGTCGAATGATTCACCCTTGTTGCTGTGAACGTTCTAGCTAGGCTCAAGGAGTCCGAAGAGCTGAGTCGAACGATTTTTCCTCGTCACTGTGAGCGTCCTAGATAGACTCAAGAAACGGCTTGAAATAAGGCCCAGCCCGAGCGGAAACACTATTAAGTTTTGGAACGATCGGATGTAAAGTAAGGCTAAGAGTTGCAGGGGCACCATATGTTTCTGAAGGATCCGGAAGGAGGCCGCGATCATGATCGACTCCGAGATCGCCCGACGGGGCCATGGTCTGTGTGAGATTTCAGAACGACCCGATGGGTCTCGAGGAGGTCAGTAGACGACCTTCCTCTTCATATGCTGTGTGCTGAGATCATGATCTACTCCGAGATCGCCCGCGGGGCCATTGTCTGTGTGAGGTTTCGGAGCGACCCGATGGGTCTCGAGGAGGTCGGTAGACGACCTTCTTTTTCATATGCTGTGTGCTGAGATCATGATCGACTCCGAGATCGCCTGACGGGGCCATTGTCTGTGTGAGGTTTCAGAGCGACCCGATGGGTCTCGAGGAGGTCGGTAGACGACCTTCCTTTTCATATGCTTTGTGCTGAGATCATGATCGACTCCGAGATCGCCCGACGGGGCCATTGTCTGTGTGAGGTTTCGGAGCGACCCGATGGGTCTCGAGGAGGTCGGTAGACGACCTTCCTCTTCATATGCTGTGTGCTGAGATCATGATCGACTCCGAGATCGCCCGACGGGGCCATTGTCTGTGTGAGGTTTCGGAGCGACCCGATGGGTCTCGAGGAGGTCGGTAGATGACCTTCCTCTTCATATGCTGTGTGCCGCAATTTTGATCGATTCTGAGATCGCCCGACGGGGCCATTGTCTGTGTGAGGTTTCGGAACGACCCACAGAAGGTCCAGAGTCGTATTAGTTCTAGAACAACCCGTAATGGGTCTAGATGTGTATTAATTTCTAGAACGACCCGCGAATGGGTCAAGATGTGTATTAAGTTCTAGATAGTTGTGTATTAAATTTTAGAACGACCCGTGAGAGGTCTAGAGAAGGAGTGAGGCTGACGAGACCTCCCCAAGATTTTTGAATCAAGAATTCTTAATAGTAAATCGTGTTCACACGTATTTTTATGAGCTGAGTCAGAGAGTTGTGAATTTGAGTGATATTAGATCAAAACATGAGATTGACTTTTGAGTCGAGATTAATGGGTCGTTGAGTCCGACCCCATTCGATGGCACAACTCTTTTGCAGGTATTATACCCCGCGCAGGTTTTGCAACCTATTTCTAAAATCTACTTCACGGGCAAGGTTGTTTAAGAGTGATATCTACTCTTCGGACTACGATGACTCGATCGGCAAATCCGTCCTTTTATTAGATGTTTGTGTTGTGATATTTCTGGTTATTTGTTACCTGCAAACTTGGCAATTTATTTATCTAATTTACTTACTGGGCTAATAGCTCAGCAGTGTGCTCGTGTCGCAGGTATCTTGTCACGAAAGCAAAAAGGGCGAGGCGACAATGACGGGAATAGCGAGTGTATACGGGATCGACCTGTCAGACCCTACGTGGACTACCAGCTAATCGTTGGCAAAGAAAAGCTATTTTAAATTCCGTAACATTTTGTAAAGTGTAAAAATTAAATCTATTTGTGGTTATGGTGAGGATTGGTGAACCTCATGTTTAGTATTAAAAGATTGGTTTTGTAATTTAATTTAAAAAGTTCAAATTTGACCGTATTTTTCGAAACTAAATACCGTTTTGAGTTTTGGGTCGTTACAATAATATATATAGCTATAGTTACGAAAAAGTTAGAAAGAAAAAACAAAAAAAGAAAAGAAACAGAAACGAATTTTTTTTTTTTACGATTATATATAAAGCTACGAAATAAATAAAAAGAAAAACTACTGCTAGTACTAATATATTGTATATAAAGGCTACGTTATTGTAGTCTTACTAAGAAAATAAAAATAAAAATTAAAAGAGCAGAATAATATAATAAAGTCTGTAGTCTTACTAAGAAAATAAAAATAAAAATTAAAAGAGCAGAATAATATAATAAAGTCACCGATTAATCAAGAGAAGAACTAAGAAAAAAATGATTATATATATATATATATATATCTAAACTTACGGTTCAAAACAAAACTTACTGTTAATTGATTTTTTTTTACTTAATTAAAAAAAGGAATTACAAAACTAAAATAATTAAGGAAACTAACCTCTTGTCGTTCATGGCAAGTAATTGATCGTTGCACTTCCGCGGCAATGGCGCTAAAATTTGATCACGCCCTAATTGTGCAATGCTAAAGCGGTCAATAGTAGCACAATGAAAGTGGAGTCGTCTCCACGAGGAGGTGAAAATTAACAACCAAAAACTCAAACAAACTTTAAGAGGTAAAAATAAAAATATTAAAAAGAAATAAGAATTTGGATCAAATAAGACAAATAAAATTAAATAGACAATCAATGACAAAACTTAACAAGGCTTCAGGAGTCACTCAATTATTTCACTTCACTGACACCAATTTCAATTCCAATTTATTACTCAATTACAAGTTTCACATCCCAAACAAGTAACCGAAAAATATGTCATTAAGAATTAAAATAATCACATGTATTTTATTATGAAAAAGTTCTTTCAATTAAAACAACGAATATAAATTCCATTGATTATCCTAAATCGACGGTATATAAAATTGATCATAACGCAGTGAAGGACTAATCAAATAAAATAAACATTCAATAACTTGTTCTATAAGCATTCCTAAATCGACAATATATCAATTTGACAATATTGCAGTAAAAGAATAACTCACAAAAATAAGCAAAATAATGAAATTAATATTCTCTAAAAATCACATAAATCAAGCATGACTAAATTAATATGAAAAATAAAAGAACATAATTTTTCAGAAAATAAATAAGAACTTAATTCACAAATAAAATCAAACCTTTAAAGCACATAGTTTGGAATCAAAATTGAGACAGTGACACTACACAATTGAGTTCATCCCTAGCCTTGCTAAGAATTTAGCCTAGTCTCCAATGTATTCTCATACAAATTCTAGAGAAATATGATAAATAAATTTTCTATTATTTATAAAATTAAGCGTGCAAAAACTCTAGCCATCACCTCTATTTATAGTATTTAAGAGAGGCTAGTAAAAGGGAAACTAAAAGAAAAAGCGAATAAAAAAATAAAGAAATTAACTAAATAATTTTTGGAGATATTTTGACAATTAATTGGGCAAATTCAGAGCTTCAGCTTGATTTCTATGCCAGTGAGAATTTAGACTCGGAATTGTCACCGCTCCACGTGTCATTTGCTGATTCGCGGCTTTAGAGTTGGACCGGACACGTGGTGAGTAGGGATTCGGCGAAGGTTGTTGATGGTTGACGGAAAATGGGACAGCTGTGCCCACAGGCGCACTAAATGAGCTTGTGATTGGTTGGAGGAAGCGCTGCAGGGCCCACATGTCGGGCTGGGCTAATGCGGTGGCAGGAGTTGGGCTGCGCGCACTTGCGCCCATTGGAGGTGAAGGAAACGCGCCCTTTGCTGGACGCTGGTGTGCGTAGGCGCGTGTGGAAGGAGGGGCAGCTGGAGGCTGGCCCACGTTGGGTTGCGTGGCGCACTAAAACGCGCCCTCATTGGACCATGTGGCTGTGGGGCCCACTGGTTGGGCTGAGTTGGTATTGCTTTGACCTTTTGACTATTTTTTTTTTGTATTCTTTTGATATTTTTGGCCCAATTTCTTTAATCTTCAGTCTTGCAAACAAAATTAAATCAAAATTAAATATTTTTGAGAATCAAATATACCAAAGTAAATATTCTCCAACAAAAATTATAATTACTTAAAATCATGGAAATATTTATTTATATTCAAAATAATTCTAATAAATGTGTAAAATTAAGCTCTTGAAAGTACACTGTCGTGCACTAATCACACTCCAATGCCTAATGTTGCTTAGTAACTAGGAGTATTCATGTGCCCCATGTTTACTATTGAGTAAAACGGCAACAAAAGGTATGAGTGTATGCTTGAATAGGTGATAATAATGAGTAACTGGGTGTCTTCATGTGACCTATGTCGATTATTCACCTCAAAAGACATTAATGGCCTAGCAGAGCCTTCAAAAAAAAAACAAAAAAAAACAAAAAACAACAAAGACAAAATGGAAACAAAGTATAAAATATCTCCCTCTTTCTTGAACTCGATGTTTTATTATTTTGGAAGTTATCTTTGTATTGTCTGCTTGGTGAGCTCGTTAGTGGAGAGTGATATAAGGGCTGAATTTTGGAATCATATACTCGGTTCGAACGTTTAGGTTTGAGGTAACTTAGGTGAAATGAGACTTCTAGCTATAGTGCACACACACACACTTGAAGGAACTAATCCAATTTTAAGAATGGATTTTGAGATAGGCAGCAGGAGCTATTTTCAAGAAGGAAGTAAGAAATAAATAAAAACATATTTAGAGAGTGGAGAATGAATTGCACTGATTTTAGGCCAAATTATTTTTATGTTTTGTGTCTTTTTGTGTGTTTCTTTTATCATCATTCGAGAGCGAGTAATGTTTCAGTTTGGGGGTGTGATAACTCTTTGAAAATCAGAGTTATCTATGTTGTTCTTGTCATTGAATCGTAGTTTTTAGTCTTGTTTTAAGTTGTTATTAGCTTGATTTCAATGAATTTCTCCAAGACCATATCACAATATTAATTTACTGGTTTGAATCATGAAATTTGAATGTTGAGATGTATATTTAGTGTCTAAAATTCTAAAATTCAGGTGGACTAATGAAGGCATTATGTGGAAGTAGAAACAGATTTCAGAGCAATGTTAGAAACAATGATATAACATTGCCACGGAGACAGACCTGATAGAGTTGAACGTGGCTGAGCTGGCAAATAGGAGAAAAGACACATGGCTGCTGAAATGACAAGATTACTCACGTTTAATGACCTAAAAATTAGTACCCTAGGTGAAAATGGTATAAGGGAGGACACAAATGAAAGGGGACATCATATTTTATTCCATCCTTAGACAAGAGTGACGGCTGCAACTTGGAGAGAAGAAAACTAGCTGCTATTTTGAGGAAGAAGTCAAGGGTTTCATAAAGAGGAGGACCAAAAACCAGAGTTTAAACCTTTGGGCTTGTTTCCTTTCCTCCTTTTTATTTTGTATCACCTTGAATTTCTATTTTAGCAATATTATGAATGTATTTAACAGCTCCAGCATAGACCTAACTATGGGCTAATTTTCCCTTGCTAGAACTAATGTGGATCTTTGATTTGTAATGAATATTGGTATGCTATAGCACTGTTGAAGCTTGTTTAGTTCAAGTTCAATCAAGTGAGCTTATATTTTATTTCTTGTAATTGTTTGGCCATCAAAAGTAAGATACAAGCTGATTTTAATATTGGAAAGTTTAAAATTAGTGGAACTAACTTGATTGATGCATATTCTTGACAATGAAAATTATTGATCAATAAATAGTATAGGCATATATTATTTACCTTGCGAAACCTAAAGAATTTGTGCTTAATCTTATATTGCTGAGTTGAATGGCATAGACATATGTTTGATTTAGCTTAGGAATGCATTTCATGGAATTTGAAAGAATTACATGTCCTGTGAAAATTCTGGTTTACTGGACAGATTTTGCTGAAATTATGCTGTAGCATTCTGAGAAATTGCAGATTGGTGTGAAACATTAGTTCTGGCTTTGTTACCATATATATTGCATTCTCAATTAGTTTTCTAGTTGTTCTTTGCTTGTTATTTACATTAGTTTAATTAGTTTATTTACAAAAATCTCATTTTAGCCTAACAATCGTTCATTATTCTCGTTATTTCTCATTTATTTAGCAATTAGATCAATATCCATTTTGCACACACATTTTGCACTAAACAATCCATGTGAAAACGATACTCTGACTCACTATTATATTACTTGTTACGATTACGTGCACTTGTGTATAAATTAGATCAATACATTGATCTATTAATCGCAACAGTCCTGCACCCTCAAAGATAAGCAGGAAAAGCACTACTGGAGGTGGTGCCAAGCTCGTGAGAAGACCCTCGAAGAGGGATAGCAGACAAGAAGATCAAGGATCCTCGAAGATAATCTACCCCTGCAAAGCTAACCTCAGAGAGGAAGGAGGACCACACAAGACGGAGGACTCGGCCCGTAAAGTCGATGACCCCCGGTCAAAGAGAGTCTACTCGCGGTAGCTTAGGTCTTAATTGTTTTCCCGCCTTTTCAACCCCCAACAAGGGATTTAGTGTAACTGCAGCTTTATCCTGCAAGATTCAGGATAACTGCACCCAACAGATATGCAGCTTTATTAGGTTAACCAAACCCGTGAATTATGGAATGTGATATTTTGTTTCTCTCTCACTGTAGCCGCCCTCTCTGGTCTATAAGAGAAGAGGGGAAATAGGTGAAAGGGGGGATCGGTATCTAAAAAACCAATGAGAAATACAAATATACATTGGACGTAGGCTATTAATCCAAAGGAGGGCCGAACCACTTAAAAACTTCCCATCTCATTCTGATCACCTTCTTCCTTTTTATTGCCACATCACATCCTAGAGATGCGGATCTCGTCGTTGGTTCAAATTCCACACCAACATACATATATAGTCATTTTATGACTCAATATTACATATATAGTCACCATTTACAAGATATATTAAATATATTCATCCTATTATTTAAGAGACTAAAATACCCTCATCCATAAAACTATAGTAAAACACAATTTGAATTTCAAAATAGTTGATAAAATCACATTTAACCATCCTAAATCACGTTCACACATTCCAAAATGTTTAAAAAAAATAATAAAAAAAGAGCTTACCGCAAAATATCACTCGCCAAAAACCTCAAAAAAACCATCCACACCCTATACCTAAAGTTTGTAAAATTCCGACGAAAACCCAGCCAACCGATTCAAAGCCCCCATGAAATTGCAACCTCTTGAAACCACAGAATCCTTGGAACGCCGAGCAAACATCTCTACGATGACCACACTACACAGCGCGGGTCAGCTTCGACGTACCTCCGGTGACGTCAAACAAATAGAAAAAGGGACATATCCATCGTCTATGGCAACGACATAGTCATCAACACTACAACGCTACCCACGAATCATAGAGGGACAAGAGTTCAATGAAGATCCATTGATAGTCCGTAAAAAAGTTTGATGTGAGTCTTTAAATAATTTTATTCAACAATTGGTTTCACATGATCTGCATATTTTCATTATAATATGATATCACATAATGCTTTTCTAATTTGATATAACTGTTTTTTTTTTTAAGGTTTATCATTTTTTTTTCTCAATTAGAGCAAGTGACTTTATCTCCTTGCCTCATAGGCTATGCAAACATGATTATCATTTCTTTTTCTAATTTAACGTTATTAATTTTTGCCCGTTGAATCACATAAGAAAAACCGAAGCACCAAAAAAATCTATACCATATTAAAGTATTATTATGAAGTTAAAGATTGATTGCTAATTTCGATTCACTTGATCTGGAATCACCGTATTTGCACTGTTATTTTGCTGATTTTGGTTCTTGGTTTTGTTGTAGGGAAGTTGGCCAACAAATAAAAAATAAATAAATAAAGAAGTCAAAAGATGGTGGACATTGCAGTGTTTCTAAGCTTCTGAAGTACTTAAAAATTCTATATGATATTAAAATATTAACATTATATTAACAAATATTTGTTGATTTCAAGTCCCTTGAATTAGAATGACAATATTCTCACGGTTTTCCCTTACACTGAAAGCTACGCAAATAAAACAAAGCTAAAAGTAAAAGTGAAATTGGAAACTCCTAAACCACTTGATAGATATAATTATTTCTTAATTCAAGATTTAAAAATAAATAACATATTACAAAAATTTGTTATTTAAAAAATAAAAGTTAGAAATCAACGAGAAATTGCTATAGAATTGAAAATATCTACTATATTTGATACAAGATTCAAAACAAAGTAACGTTATCTACTAAAACAATTTTTTTAAAAAATTAAAAATGATCGTAATTATATAATTATCTAAACAAAATTCAAATAAACTAACTACAAAATAAACATTGTAGAAAAAATATAACAAGAAAATATGGACTAAAAAATGTGTAATCACATGTATTCTTCCTTCCTTGAGTTTTGCCGTAGCCACATGTTTATATTCCTCATTTAAATCGCACAAAAAATGCAATACAAAATTATTGAATAACTGATTCCACAATTTTAGGGCATAAAACAAATAAAAATTAAAAAAATGTCAGTTTCCATTACTTTATTATGGAATTTGAATCTACATCTAGGGGTAAAATAGTCTAGTAAAAATTGACACCTAAGCATAATGAACTAGTTTAATAATAATTGTGATTATGAAATGAACGTGTAATATGATACTCCAAATAGAATGATCATGTAAAAACTTCTTACATATTTATATCACTCATAACCTATATGTTCCATATTACCCTTTATCTTTCCTTTTTTTTTTTTTCAAGCATTTTATGCATTAATTTCACCCCAAAAAAGTTTCTTCATGTAGTCCCGTTTTTCCAGCTTTAAAGCTATTTTTCAACACTCAAATGACGTCAAACATGAAATAAACACCTAGAAGTTATAGCTCAATGTCTTACCCACAAATCTCAATTGTTTTTAAGCCCAAATAACTCTATCTAGGGCCCCAAACAAGCCCAAAACTGAGGCCTGCTCACTGTTCCGAATCTCATTAGTTTTGTGCTGTTTTCAGTATGTTTTAGCCTTAGTAACATAATCTTAAGTATGTTTTAATGTTGCTTATATTATGGTATGCTTAGAACATTACATTACATGCATAATACTCATCATTCTCATCATTTACATGCTTAAACCATATGTTGGGCTCATATGTCTTAATTAGTTTAGGCTCACTTGCTTAACGAGTCCATATTATTATTAGTCCATGCTATGGATTATATTAGAAGAAATTTCATAATCATTCAAATATAGAAACATATTACACTCTACGGCAAATTTATAAGGATTATCACAGTAATTCATTTAACTTAGGTGACATTTTTTATTGGACTATAATACCCATATTGTATTGATTTGGATCACCCAAAAATAATGCGTAGTTTTAATTTCAATCCAATTTATTCATATATTCAAATTTTAATATTAATTAATTGTAGTTCAAAAAAAAAAAAGGCACAGTTAGTAGTTTCAATCCAATTTATTCACATATTCAAATTTTAATATCAAAATATAATATATCCTCATATTCAAAATTTAATATTCAATTTTAATAGATCCCCATATTCAAATATAATAGATCCCATAATATTTGGAGGTTGTTATATAGTGAGATAAATATGCGTAATTTAAATATCAGATTATCTATAAATTAATTCCAGATAAAAGAAAAATTAATGCGTAGTTAGTGTTTGAATATTAAACCAATACACATATTCAAATTTGAATATTCTTAAATTATAGCTAAAAAAAAAATAATGCGTAGTTAGTTATTTCAATCTAATTTATTCACACATTCAAATATAATGGATCCCGTAATATTCGAAGGTTGTTATATAGTGAGTTAAAGATGTCTTAATTAAATTTCAAATTACTTAAATATTAATTATAGATAGAAAAAAATAATGCGTAGTTAATATTTGAATATCAAACCAATGCATATATTCAAATTTGAATATTCGTTTAACAACATAATTAATGGAGGTAAAAATGCATAACTAAAATAGAAATACGTGATTAGTTGTAACTTAACTTCAGCACAAAAAAGGAAAGCATTACGTTGCATATTAAAATGAAAAAAAAAAAAACTATGCTTGGTGGCATATGCACTCAAGAGTTTAATTCTCTATTCTCAGCTCAAAACAAACACTATGTTGTAAAAAAAAAAAATGCATGCGTTATTTTACTTATATTATGTTATGATTTACGAATTTAAGTATGAAAGTAAGATGATAAAGCTGTTACAGCTTGTGTTAGCCGGTCGTGCTCGGTTATCAAAAATGATATGGTACCATAAGTTATTGACTAAAACGTCAACAACATAAGATAGAATGTTACGAAAACGAGTCGATAGTACCGATAGTATTCTTTGACACTCATGCCCTCCTAATAATGATGATGAAAATATTTTTAATACAATATAGCATGCTAAAGTTTTTAAAATACTGCAAGATGATGTAATATGGACGGGAGATACTCTAAAGGTTGAGCTGACCCACTCCCCGCCTACCGCCTTATGTTATGATTCATAATGCGGTACCATCAATGGATCCCAGACTCCCTCAAGATGTATGTTCACCGATTCGTCGACTAAGGACTCTGATCACAAAAAGGTGGTCGAGATAACACTAAAAAAATACTAATAAACTATTTCCTATTGCAAGATCATTTGGTATAGGACAAATGACCCCTTATACTTTTATGTGTCCTTCTCATTATTTATCTTTCATGGGCGATGCATTAAATATCATGACACATAATGTAGATAGTTTCGTCACTTACTGAGTTTAGTAACTCATTAGGTTTCTTGTATTGTAGACACAGGTAAGAAGCCACAGAGTTGAGGAGGAGGTCGAGGATGTTAGAACAAGTATGTGGACTACCTGTGGTGGTTGAAGACTCCCTTGGCTAGTTACTTTGTACTGTTAGTTTGTAAATATGAATATATTAAACTAAAGTAAGTTAAAGAACAACACTTGGTATATTTCGAGACGTTGTTGCTGTAGCATAGTTAAGATGAGTTTTGGTTATTCTGCAGCAATGTTGTAGTATAATTAAGAGTTCTTACTATGTTGAAGCAATGCTGCAGTAATGTTTTACCAAAAATAAATAAAAATAAGTACGCACGTACACTACTATTTATCAGTTACATTGTGATTGACAGGTTTTAAGTATAAAACTTATACGTACGCAAGCAAGTATGAGTCACGATTCGTTAAAGCGGGCCGTGATAATTTTCCTCTGAGTTGGTTCATTTTCCTTCAAGCAGCTTGAAATATAGAGGTGAAAAATTTCAAACCTATTTGTTTATTTACTCATTTTTTCGAATATCTATGGGTTAAAGTGTTGATATAGTCTTTTTATTTTTTTTCAAAATGTTAGAAATTCCAAAGCCATTTGTTATCTATTCATTTTTTTTTTCCAAAGTTTCATGGACTTGTTGTACATGTGTAGATGAAATTCAGTATCTGATTAACTCATGTATGTATTAAGCTTTTTGTAATATGATATTCTACAATAGTAGTGAGAATTTTTTAGAATATGTACTGAGAACTTTTGTGTATATGTATGCATGGAGTTCAATATCATATACAAGTTGCAATATGATATTCTGTAATAATAGGGACTAAAGGATAGTAAATTATGTCAGATTGTTATAACTGATTTAGCAAAAGAAAAAAAACTGAAAAATAAGTTTTTTTTATTATAAATTTTTTCAATGTGGATCCGAGATTTTTAGGTGGTTAGGGGTATTATGGTACTATAAATAAATAGATTGAAGTTATTTAATATATGTTGTAAATAGTGAATTAAGATGTATACGTAGTCAAAATTGGCCAGATCTGACGAACCTGCAGCCACCACCTCGGCTATGATCCCGAGCTCTGCCGAGCCCACACGTTTGCAGCCCCAAAGTCTTCGGCAGGCCCGTGAGTCACCTTAAGTCCGTTTAACCAAAAGCTCCGAGCTGTCACTGCTCACGCCAGGTGAGCTTGTCGGTGCCGAACTCGTTTGTTTGTTAAAGTTGATTGTTGATGTTGTTATAAATCCAAATATTTATGCATGGTGGGTTGGTTCAATTATATCACGACAAATGTATTAATTCGATTGATGTATTTGTGATTTTGGTATGCTTTTGTGTTTCGAGGCTGTATTGTACTTGGTGTTTCGAGTGATTTGGAAGTATGAAATTTTGTGAATTTGTGTTGTGTTGAAAATCTAAAATTCATCAAGTGGTATTATTTTAAAAAGGGTGAGTTGCAAAAATAGGCCAAAATTAAATGTTTGTTTTAAATGATAGCCTATGTTTCAAAAAATTAAAAAAATAGTCATGTTACGAATTGTATAACAGAAAAATATCACACAAAATATAACAGATCTATAAATATTTGTAAGATATTATTTAACACTTCAAAAATAATGAATAAAACTTAAAGTGTTACAAAATATCCTACAAATATTTACAGATGTGTTATATTTTGTATAACACTTTTTTGTTATATAATTCGTAACATGACTATTTTTTTAATTTTTTGAAACATGGGCTGGACTTTAAAAACAAAATTTTTTTTGGCTATTTCCTACGATTTCCCTTTTAAAAATATAACTCATGAATTTAACGATTAGGCAAGAATCGTAGTTTCGAATGGAAGTGTATATGTTAGTATGAGAAATGGGATTTTTCTAATTAAGAAACTTTAGAAATGAGCTTTCTTAAAGAAAATTGTGCATCTTAAGGATCGTGATTGCACGATTTTATTTTAATCTATCGTGGTGATTTATATTCTTGCAAATATACCCGTTTCAATATTCAACAAGTTATCGGATTGTGTCGCCGATCTAAGTATTCAAAATTTTGTTTTTCATTAAACTCGAAACCCGAAATTGATTAGAGTTTTTAAGGCCAGAGTCATCTCTAAATGATTCGATTCCTATTCTTTTGAATTTTTTTGCACGATCGTCTTTGAATCAAGATTGGAAGCACAGCCCACCTTCGCTGTCTACCGAAGGTATAAGCGGGCTGTTGAAAACAAGATTTAAGCATTATGACTCGATGACATCTTATATGACTTTTGTTTGAGTTCATATGCTTATTATTATTTTGTTCGTGATCCGAGCCACTGAGGCTCGGTGTTGTGTTGCAATTACATTTTGAAACTGAAAATAGTAAAGTGTGAAACTATTATGTTGTTGTTGTTGAAAAGATTTTAAACGAACAGAGTTCGGTGCTGGGTTGATTTTAGGTGAAGGCTTCGGCCGGGATGTCCGAATTTCGGCTTAAAATTTAAATGCTTAGTAAAAAGTCTGAAATCTATTAAATAAAAGAATTAGTTTCTCACCCAAACTAATCAACGAAATAACCGTTTATTGGGATTGAAGGTTAATGTTAAGGCGACGTCACACGAGACGAGAATACCCCTAGAAGGAATTCTCGACGAACTGTTTGCCGTCCCACCTTTCAGAGTTCCCATCTATTGGCCCATCGACCCTCAAAGTGTCATTCTTCCCGAATGATTAGTAAACCTAGGCATTGACAATCTAATTCTCATGTTTGAAAGAAGAGCCACACAATTAAGCTTCATGGAGGATGCCACTACGGGAAGACAGTGAGGACCGAGGTGAGACATTTAGGACCTCGGGTAAGTGGATCTCCACTGTTACACGAGGAAACTTTACCATAGATTATGTTAAGCATACGATGCTTCTAAGATTGTGATCGTTAAACTGTGTGGATCTTCATTCTCGCTAGGGCCATGAATACAGGCTCTTGATCATGTTTGTCTTGTTTGTGTAACAGGCCTGTAGGTATGGAACTGTAGGTTTGTTTATGATATGTTGTGTTTTCTAGATGTGTACTGGTGCATGTATTTATTTTTATGTTTATCTGTCAGGGGGTATGTGACCGCAGATATAAAACTGCACCAACTTTCGTAGTTCAGGTTCTAGTGTAGGGCGTGTGTCCGCTTACATGTGTATATGTTGGTATGACTTATCTGTTGGTGGGTATTGGACCACAGACATAAAACTACTTAAATTTTGTTGTTGATATCTTATTACAGGATGAGCTAAATTCCATAGAGGCGTAGAGGGTCCGAGGAGTTTCAAGTCGAACAATTCCTCTTCGTTGCTATAAATGTTTCAGATAGGCTCAAATAGTCCGACGAGTCGAGCCGAACATTTCATCTTCGTTGCTGTTAATGTTCTAGATAGGCTCAAAGAGTCCAAGGAGTAGAGTCGAATAATTCTTCTTTTTTTGTTATAAATGTTCTAGATAGGCTTAAGGAGTCCGAAGAGTCAAGTCTAACGATTCCTCCTCGTCATTGCTAACGTTCTAGATAGACTCAACGAATGGCCTGAAATAAGGCCCAGTTCAAGCGATGGCACTTGTAAGTTTTGGAACGGCTTGGTATAAAGCCAAAGGGTACAAGAGCACCGTATGTATCCGAGTAGGGTCCGAGGAGACCGTGATTTATGATCAGTTCTAAAACAGCCCGATGGGGCCACTGGCCATGTTTCAGAACGGCACGAGGGGCCTTGAGGAGGTTGGTGGACAAACTTTCTCTACATATGTAATATGTTCATCAGGGTAGGGCCCAACAGGGCTGCGATCATGATTTTATTCCGTAATAGCCCGACGGGGCCACTGATCATGAAAGGTTTTGGAACGACCCGAGGGGTCTTTAGGAGGCCGACAGACAACCTTTCGGAACCACCTGAAGGGCCTTAAGGAGGCCGGCGGACAACCTTCCAAAACGGCCTGAGGGGCCTAGGAAAGGATAGCCACGACGCCCCCATAGTTGTGACCTTGACGATCCGGGTCGGCCCGATAAGGTGATTGTGCAATTAATCCAAAACTGTCTGATAGAACCACTGGTCGTGAGGAGTTTCGGATCGACCCACAGAGGGTCTATAATGATATTAGTTCTAGGATGACCCGTAGAGGGTCCAGAGTTGTATTAGTTTTAGAATGACCTATAGAGGGTTCAGTGTTGTATTAGTCCTATAACGACCTATAGAGAGTTCAGAGTCATATGAAATCTAGAACGACCCGTAGAGGGTCTGGAACTGTGTGAGTTTTATCATGACCCACGAAAGGGACTAGAGGCATGTAAGTTCTATAATGACCCGCAACGGGTTAGACTTGCCTAAAGTTATATGAGTTTCGAAACAACTTGCTAGGGATTTAGATTTGTTGGGAAACGTCACATTGTACTTAATAGGATTAAGGAATCCTTAAGATGGTAAATCGTATGCACATGTACCGTATATGATTGATTGGGAATTGTGAATGTTAGCGTAGTTTGATAAGGGCAAATTATTCTCTCCAGTCGAGAGTAACTCGTCGTCTAGCCCGACTTAGTATCGTGTCAAAGCTTTTGCAAGTAATGTGCCTTTCGAAGCTTTCACGCCCTATTACTAAGTCTACTATGCAGACGAGTTTACTATAAAGCAACTCTAATCATCCGGAGTGTGATGACTAGATCGTTGAGTCCATCTTTATGTTAAACTGTTGTGATATGGTGCCCTATTTTGGTGATTATGTTACTTGTGTGCAGACTTAGCAATATCTGTCAATCTACTTACCGGGCTATTAGCTCACTAGTGTGCTCGTGTCGCAGGTATCTTGTCACGAAAGCAAAAGGCTGAGGCGACAATGATGGGAAAAGCGAGTGTATACAGGATCGATCTGTTATACCTTACGTCGACTATCAGCTAATCTTTGGTAAAGAAATATTTTAAATTCTGTAATATTTTGTAAAGTTTAAAATTAAATCTATTTTTGTTATAGTGAGGATTGATGAACCTCATGCAGGGTATTAAAAGCTTGATTATGTAACTTAATTTAAAAAGTTCAAATTTGTCCGTATTTTTGGAACTAAAATATCGTTTTGAGTTTTAGGTCATTACAAAGTTGGTATCAGAGCCACGGTTTAGCCAATTTTGTAGATAACCCCGTATGCACAAGTTTGATCCCTTTGTTGTCACCAATGTAAGTAACCTTTAATTTTGCTTCACGAGCCTTAGGATGTTAATGTAGTAAGATTGATTGCAGGTATACTTTCGTAGAACGACAGAGATGGGATTTGAGGATCAATCTGAGCCTTAAAGCGCGAGTTAACCGTCCAAGTGTCGCGGCCATTCCAAGTAGTAGTTCTTCAATAGCCGTGTTGCCTCGAATAGGCCAATGGCCATCAGTCACTATTCGCTATTAGCGTCAATTTCCAAGAGAAATGCTCCTTGAGTGGTTGGCCGTCAAGATTACTTGAAGGAGCTGGATTACTGGCCTTACATGAAGCAAAAGTCACTAAAGATTAACCGATGATAAACAATCCCCAAGCGAGGGTTCTCATGGAGATGCTAATTAGGCTCTGATACTGTAATGGCTACTTTTTGGATCGACAACTATCCCCACATGCTAAAACGAGTCTGTCTAGCGTACTCTGTCCTCACTCGCATGCTTCCTGGCAAACTTTCTAGGAGGTCACCCATCGTAAATTGCTCCGGGTCAAGAATGCTTAGCTTCAGAGTTCTTACGAGATTGGCTCCCAAAAAGAAGATGCATCTTGTTGACATAAGTAGAAACATCATATCTTTTAAGCATCTCCTCAACCGTACCGACCCATACTAAAACGGCCTCAGAACCTTTACATTAGATAACCATCTAACCTAGGCGGTGTGGGATTGCACAACTTACCCTGTCTTGCCCTCTTTCTGGCTTAACGGATTTTGACTGTCATAATAACCTCTCGTTTTGGAGCCTGACGTCCTCGTTGGCCATCGGCCACACTTCCGGTTAGGTCAAGGCTCCGATACCAATTGGCACGGCTACTTTCCAGATCGACGACTGTCCCCACAGGCCAACACGAGTCTTTCTAGTGTGATTTGTCCTCACTCGCGCACTTCCCGGGAAACTTCCCATGAGGTCGTCTAGCCTGAAATTACTCCGGGTTAAGCACGCTTAACTTCGGAGTTCTTACGAGATAGCCTCACGAAAAGAAGATGCATCTTGTTGACATAGGAAGTTACATCATATCTTTTAAGTATCTCCTCAACCGTACTGTCCCATACTAGAACGGCCTCAGAACTTTTACATTAGACCATCATCTTACCCAGGCGGTACGGGATTACACAGCTTACCCTTTATTGCCCTCTTTTTGGCTCAAGGGATTTTGAATGTCATATTCACCCCTCTTTTTGGCGCCCAACAATCTCGTAGGTTGTTGGCCACAGTTTCAGCTCGGTCAAGGCTCTGATACCAATTGTCACGGCTACTTTACAGATCAACGACTTTCCCCACAGCCCAACATGAATCTTTCTAGCGTGTTTTGTCCTCACTTGCACGCTTCCAGGCAAACTTCCCATGAAGTCACCCGTCCTAAAATTACTTTGGGTCAAGCACATTTAACTTCGGAGTTCTTACGAGATGTGCCACGAAAAGAAAATGTATCTTATTCACATAAGTAGTAACATCATATCTTTTAAGCATATCGTCAACCGTTCAGTCCCACACCAACACGGCCTCGGAACCTTTATATTACACCATCATGTTTCCCTGGCGGTGCGGGATTACACAACTTACCATCTCTTGCTCTCTTTTTGGCTCAAGGGATTTTGAATGACACAATCACCCATCCTTTTGAGGCCCGACGTCCTTGTAGGCTGTTGGCCACACTTTTGGCTGGTTGAAGGCTCTTATACCAATTGTAACAGCTACTTTCGGATCGACGACTTTTCCCATCGGCCAACACAAGTTTTTCTAGCGTGCTTTGTCCTTACTCCCATGCTTCTAAATAAACTTCTCCAGAGGTCACCCATCCTGAAATTGCTCCGGGTCAAGTACGCTTAACTTCGATATTCTTACGTGATGAGCTCCCGAAAAGAAGATGCATCTTGTTGACACAGGTAGTAACATCATGTCTTTTAAGCATCTCCTCAACTGTACCGTTCCATACTAGGACAACCACAGAACCTTTACGTTATACCATCATCTTATCCAGGTGGTACGGGATTACACAGCTTACCCTCTATTTCCCTCTTTTTGGTTTAAGGGATTTTGACTGTCATAATCACCTCTCCTTTTGAAGCCCGACGTCCTCGTCAGCCGTCAGCCACATATCTGGTTGGGTCAAGGCTCTCACACCAATTGTAACGGCTATATTCTAAATCAATGACTGTCCCTACAGGCCAACATGAGTTTTTCTAGCGTGCTTTGTCCTTACTTGTACTCTTTTCGGGAAACTTCCCATGAGGTCACCTATCCTAAAATTGCTCTAGGCCAAGCTTGCATAACTTTAGACTTCTTACAAGATGGGCTCACGAAATGAAGATGCATCTTGTTGACATAGGTAGTAGCATCATATCTTTTAACAATCTCCTCAATCGTACAGGCCCATACCAACACGGCCTGAGAACGTTTACATTAGACCATCATCTTACCCAAACAGTGCGGGATTACACAGCTTACCTTCTCTTACCCTCTTTTTAGCTCAAGAGATATTGAATGTCACAATCACGCCTTCTTTTGGGGCCTGATATCCTCGTAGGCCGTTGACCACACTTTCGACTGGGTCAAGGTTCTGATACCAATTGTAACGGCTACTTTTCGGATCGATGACTTCCCCCATAGACAAACACGAGTCTTTCTAGCGTGCTTTGTCCTCACTCACACGCTTCCTAGTAAACTTCCTAGGAGGCCACCCATCTTGATACTGCTTTGGGTCAAATACGCTTAACTTCGGGGTTCTTACGTGATGGGCTCTTGAAAAGAACATGCATCTTGTTGACATAGGTAGTATCATCATATCTTTTAAGCATCTCCTCAGCCGTACCATCCCATACAAGAACGGCCTCAGAACATTTACGTTAGACCATCATCTTACCTAGGCGGTGCGGTATTGCACAGCTTACCATGTCTTACCCTCTTTTTGGCTCAAAGGACCTTGACTTTCACAATCACCCACCTTTTTGGAGCCCGATGTCCTCGTCGAATCTTGACTACACTTCCAACTGAGTCAAGTCTTTGATAACAATTGTAAAGGCTACTTTCCAGATCGATGACAGTCCCCACAGGCTAACACGAGTATTTCTAGCGTGCTTTGTCTCTCGCACGCGTGCTTCTTGGGAAACTTCCCAGGAGCTCACCAATCTAGAAATTGCTCTGGGTCAAGCAAGCTTAACTTACGAGTTCTTACGAGATAGGCTCCCGAAAAGAAGATTCATCTTGTTGACAAAGGTAGTAACATCATATCTTTTAAGTATCTCTTTAACCGTATCGTCCCATACCAGTACGGCCTTAGAACGACATTAAGGACAACAAGGGTCGGGATTTATCCCCGAGCCCGTAACCTTTCAAGAAAGTATGCATTGTGGCTCGGTTGCCTGAAATGATAAGGTACCGGGGGTTGTTGATTGTCAGTCAACAACATAAGATAGACTTATGAAGCGATGTCGATGGTACCAATGTCCTTTGCGACCACTATTCCTCTTACATGTTTATGAAAATGAAAGTAACGATGAAATGCATTGACGGAGCTTCCTCTGTCTAAGATGAATTATAGCAGGGAGATGCTCTGCAAGGTGAGCTGGCCCACTCCCCGCTTGGCGTCATTAAAGTAATATTATGTTGTACCATTAGTGGATCCCAGACAATGACTGAAATGAAACACAATTGCCGAGATGTCTATGAGAATGGCTGAGGTGAACGCTAAGAAAGTATGAACTATTATTGATAGTTCTTGAAGCAGGAATCAATCTTACCCCCTTACAAAAGTTTCGTCCTTGAAACTTAGAACAAGTAAGGGTATTTCTCTCTCATGACACTCTCGTGTTCCCAAGTTACCTCTTCTTTGATATGGTTTCCCCATTGAACCTTGACCATCGGAATGGTCCTATTTGTCAGTTCCTTGTCCTTGCGATATAGGACCCGCGATGGCTTCTCCTCAGAAGTAGTTTTAGGCTCAAATCTAGAATTTTGTGGCGCTCGGACACGTACATCCCAAGCATAACCACGTGGTAGAGGTTATGACCAGGGGTCATCACGCGACTTTTTGAATCTTCTTTTACTTCTTTCTAACAAAGAAGAGTGACACATCCGATCATAAAGAGCTTCATTGTTCCTTGGACGTAAATCTCTGCCAACCTACCTATGGAGCAAGTCATCCACATAAGCAGAAAGTACACCGACTTGCTGCGCTTATTTACAATCACCCAATAGGTGTCGCAGTAAAACGCAAATCTAGTGGTCCTCGTGGAGATTGCCAAATCTAAGGGCGTTGTGAGACGGCCTTTAAGCTCTTGAAAACTCTCTTTGCATGTCGGAATCCACGAAAACTTGTCATTCCTTTACGTGAGACGGGCTAACGGTAGAGCGAGCTTAGAGAACTACTCTACAAATCGACTAAAGTGCTCGACTAAGCCAAAGGAATGACGGTCTTATAGGACCGTTTTTCTGAATCTATGGCATCGATCATTAACAGGTCTGCTGATTTTCCTTCTTCGGACACCATATGACTGAGAAATAAGGCTTACCCAAGCTAAGCTCAAACTTCTTGAGCTTTTTATAGGGATTTTTCTCGGCTACACACTGCATAATGACTCGTTCATGCTTTTCAAGCTATTCTTTTGTTTTCGAGTAGACGAGAATGTCATCGTTAATGACTATAACAAACCTGTCGATATCATCTTCGATGACATAATTCGTTAAAGCCATAATACGGCTGAAGTATTGGTAAGCCCGAAAGACACCAAGGGCTCAAAGTAACTGTATCGGGTACAAAAAGAAGTCTTTAGTGTGTCATGCTCGCGTATTTTAAACTGGTGATAACCCGATCGTATGTCCTTACCTCGAGAACCGGTACGTAATACCTCTACTAACCCATGTTATAAGAGATTGTGCAGCTTACCTTGTCTTGCCCTTCTCTTGGCTCAAGGGGTTTTGACTGCCGCAATCACCCTCTCTTTCTAACATAGAGTACTGAAGCTCCCAACGGCGAGTGGCTGGGTCTTAAAAACAACCCTTATTGAATAGCCCTTTCAGCTGAATTTAACCCATTTAATCTCGTCGGGATCACACAGTACTACGCCGTCGATACTAGGGCAATACTCGATAATAGTTTAATAACGAACTCAATCTCAAGGTCGAGAGGTAATTTAAATAGGTCCTCGGAAAGGACACGAATAAAATTCTTTACGATCGAAATATCCTGAGCTTGATGCGTGTCCTCGTAGGACAGGTCGCAATGCAAGTGAGGAAGCCTCCACAGTCTTCATCCATCACCCTTCGTGTTTTACAAGCAGAGATAACAGATATGGCTAAGCCCATAGATGACCCTTTTAAGCTCAAAGCTCTCCGCTCAATTAATCGCCGCACGGCATCCAGGTGATCACTCTGTGCTCACATTGTCATCAAAATCACGCATCCCGAGGGAAAAGAAAATCTATAAATAATTAACATCCATTAGGTACAACCAAACTAGTAGAAATAGTGACTCAACATATACAACCATCCAAAGATAGTTATCACAGAACACAGTAAAGTACAAATAGTTGAATCAACATAAAACATTATAAAAGGGCAATTCCTATAATTCAAAATCTGTAAGTTATCAAGAAATAAGCAAACCAAGCTTTTGAGAGGCTTGGATCTCTCCCACAAGAGCTGAGCTCTGTGATAACAAAATTTTACAGATAACCAATACGCTTACAGCGTAACCTCTATATTCCAAACATTCACGTAAGCCATTTTAATTCATCACAAAATTTGATACGTAATTCACACGCCAACCACTCTCATCACACATGACCAGACTTATTAATAGGAGTTCTACTATACGTCAACGCTTATATTCCCTCTATTCTTACGCCTAGCATACGTGAGGTGAACCGGTGGCCTAATACACTCTTAACACAGGTCATAGCTCTATACTCTCATCTGTCAGGGTGAAAGCTTCGAACGATTAAGTCATCACATCAACTGTCTAAGCTAACCTCTTAACAATGCCTTTTGTAATTGGAGTGAAACGCCTTAGAGCCTACTAGCGCCAACGTAGTAGTACAAGCTCAATATGGGTCCCGTCTGAGTGTGTTGAAAGAGCCTTTAACCTCTCTTTAAACATTCTTTTCCACACTTCCGCTACTACACTCTGATAATCATAAAGATTGCGGGCATTTCTTCGCGATTAATGTTTGTGCGTCCTATGAAAAACGGATAGCGTAGCACTTATCTTCTTGGGTAATACGGAATTTGAACATCATCGAAGGATATAGATCAAGCCTAATAAAACCCATGGTACACGCTTTCAAAATAATTCATGACTCTAACGCGTTTAACCTGTCCTTGAGTGACAGTGTAGGAAAAGACTTACACTTTAAGTGTTCAAGCGAGCTCTTTTTTTTTTTTTTTTTGAGTTGCAACTGAGCCTATGGTCTTACAACTGCACGAAACTTAGACCACTGCTCTTGATGGGATTTGCCTTAGGATGGTTACTTAGAAACTGGCCAATTTTATAAATTGGTCATAACTGAGAAAAAAATACAAATTAATTAACTAACACAGTGCTTTTAAATTCAGGTCATTACATTATGAGATGAGATACCCGACCCACGACTTAGAACTCGCTGCGGTTGTCTTCGCTCTCAAAATGTTGAGACATTATCTTTATGGAGTATATTGTGAGAACTACACTGATCATAAAACGCTCAAATATCTGTTTACATAGAAAGATTTGAACGTGCGACAAGGGCGATGGTTAGAATTTCCATCAGATTATGACTTTGATATTCACTACCACCAAGGTAAGGCCAATAAAGTGGCAGATATGCTTAGTCGTAAATCAGCAGGACCATTGATGTCACTTAGAAATTTACTGGAATAGCTGAGAAAGGAAATAGTGGATTTTGAACTTCAACTGGTGGATGAGAGATTAGCAGCATTGCATATTCAACCACTACTCCTAAGTCAAATCAAAGAAGAACAACGAAATGATGAAAAATTATCTGAAATCATTTATAAAGTAAAAAACGAAAAACAAGAAGACTTTACTTTGGCAGAGGATGGAATGCTAATAGTCGGCAAGAGAATATGTGTGCCAGACAAGGAGAATTTTAAGTTTCAACTGTTGGAAGAAGCTTATCAAACTCCATATTCGGTTTATCCCAAGGCTACTAAAATGTATCAAGATCTGAAGTAATATTACTGGTGGCCCAGAAAAAAGCGTGATGTGATAGCCAATGTAGAACTCTTGTCGGTGATTTTTCGTCACCCAGTGAGTCCGAGGGCGGTATCCAATTCATTTTCAAGAAGTCCAGAAACCCCGACTCTACCGAACCAAGCGAAAGTTACCACTCCGTGGGAGCGCTCTTCAGGGAGAGGACAGAAGGTGGTTATCGGAGATGATCCCCGATCCTACGCCCCCGGAGGTAAAAAACTACAAGGAATGAACTTCCAGAGAGCCTTCCAGAAAGCCTTCCTGATGAGAGGCCGACATTTAAAGACGGATTCCTCAAAGGTAATCTACCACAGAAGGAGGTTGCCGCGAAGACTCGGCCCTCGGAGTCATCGACCCTCGGTCATAGGACATTTGACCGTGGGATCACAGACCTCAATTATTCTCCCCCGAGCAGGGAGTTCACTGTAGCGACAGCCTTATCCTGCCGCAGTCAGGATAACTGCTCTCGGCAGGTGGGCAGCTTTATTAGGTGAACCAAACCCGTGACTTAGGGGATTTGACATTTTGGCCTTTCTCAAATGTAGCTCTCTTCTTCGCTTATAAGAGTAGGAGGAGTGAAAGATGAGGGGGCAGGGAGAAAAATGAAAAAGAAAAAGAGAATGCTCTGTAAACTCTCATTAATAAGAAGAAATATCAAAAACGTACAGTGGATGTAGGCTATTACTCTCTCTGAGGGCCGAACCACTTTAAATTTCTCCGTGTAATTATTTTCCAAAAAAAAACTTTTATTACTTTTCATTGCCGCATCACGCACTAGAGGTGCGGATCTCGTCGTTGGTTCAAATTTTACACCAACAGATTGGCGCTAGAAGGAGGGCCGCCTGAACCAGATTTCTGGGCGTGCCTCTCCGTTCCAGATTCGTTCGAGCTTTTTTCGGGAATCTCGTCGTCACCTGTGATCGAAGATCACGAATCAGACGACCTGATGAACGGAAAAAAAAAACCCATTATATCCCAAGTTGGATGACAGTTAGCGTAAAAGAAAGAGCGTCCAAAATCCCACGTACCGGATGAACAGCATGGTGAAGATCTTCAGTTCATCACCACCAGCATCCGCAGTTCATCACCGGCAAGGGAAGAACGGACGAGCTCCAGACACGGCTTCAAACAGAGGGGGAGCAAGCCGCAGCTGTGGTGGCTGCCGAGGACGTCACCAAAACGGACTCGGAGCTAACCAACTGGCGGATCGCATGCTCAGGCCGGCCACCATCGCGACTGGAGATCTGACGGTAAACCATCCGGAGGACTGGCGGTGGACCTTCCGGAAGCCCCGAAGTACAGGAGCACATCTGTTAGTGGCCCAAACCGGAAGATCACGACCAGCAAAAGAGTTCTACTCTTTCCGCATAAGGCGAGCTGGGTCTTTACCCCCAAAGAACCACTGAGGCATGCTCCGTCGCAGACGGAGGACCGCCTCGGATGGTCTCGGCACCAGACGATGACCCGGTTCCGCGAACGACTGCAGTCCGGAGGACTGCGGGAGTTAGCCTCGCCTCTCCCACCTCTTCCCGGCCCTCGGCGTTAATACACCCCGAGGTTGTTATTTGGTCGCAGACCAATGGCGCAGAAGAGATGGTTTGGGAGGAGATGAACCAGAGATCTCTGACCGCAGCCGATGTAGTCAGGGCATCTCAGATTCTCAAGGAGAGGCGGCCGCATTCTCTTACCAAGCACGGAATGTCGTCGTACGCGCCGTGCATGGCTCAAGGCAAGCCGGTGGGAAATTGGCTTAGTACTAGCCCCCGAAGATGCTATTGAAGTCGAGTAAGAAGGTGTCTCTATTATCAGGACAGACCGCCAGACCCACGAATCTCGCCTGAACAGGAGATTGGCGAGAAAAACAGTCGCCACAACGACCAAACTCAAGGCCCGCACCAGAAGGACCACCACAGCCGAGTAACCCGAGAAAGGGCATCATCGTCTTTATAAGTGGCCCCGCGGCCCAACAGTGCCGGGTTTGATCGGAGGATGTCCCCGAAGATGGTCAACTGCCTCTCCGAATCACATCTCCGACAATCCTATCTTACTCACTCACCAAACGCCGTCGTTTTCGCTCCTCGCCTAGTACGGCCAGTACTCTTGTTAACTCGGAACACCCTCAGGCACTCCAAGCGTGGCTCCAGGCGTGCCAAAACGAAGAGACGGCTCGATCGATCACCAAAAGAATATCTGGCGGCAACCGAGTCGCCCGCGATCAGGAGGTATCCGCGGGGTAAGGATCCGGAGGGATCTTGCCTCGTAGCCAGTTAGCCGGCAAAGACCGCAAACTCGATGTATGAAGGATAGAACCGCGAAGCGGATGAATCCTATAAGCATCATTCAACGGCTCTCTTTGACCGCGGAGCGCTCGGGCCACTTGGGGACCTCCGGGGTACCAGAAAGAAATAGATGCGCTCTATAGGTACCTCGAAGGCGAGCAAAACTGGAACTCGCGAATCCCGAAAAGTTCACGTAGATTTTACTCGCTGAGGCTTCCCACCGCCCAAAGGTGAATTTGGTCAGGTCTCTCTCTCTCGATGAAAACCTCTTCGGAGATTAATTTGGGAAGCTGGGCCCAATGTCTCCTAGAACCATTCTATTCTTCGGAGAAGGTAGAAGACCTAGGTGCGCTTAAAGGAGGCACTCCGAGGCGGAAGGGACTAGAACCTCTTAAAAGATGGTTTAACCCGTCGGTGTATTCAGACGAAAGGCCCTGCCCCGTTCAGAAGCACCGGGGACCGCTGCGAGCAATGGGGTACTAGCAAATTTCGATGAGTACAAGATCTGACCGAGTTCGCCCCCGAGGAAGCCTGGTTCGGGATAATCCTTCGAAAGAGGAACAACCCGCAACTAAACAGTGCATTCAAGGAGGTATGCTCCGGTCCCGATCTGGTATCTAATCGTCTAATTTGCTAGTTATAACCCTCGGAGAGGGTATGATTCAGACGAGTTGTAGTCCTCGTAGAGGACACGACGAGCGACTATATGAATGATCCCGGAGGGATTTGATCCTATAGTCGGAGGTTACAGCGTGAAGAAGGTAGTATTTAAACTTTAAACCGTATACTTCGCATAACCAATGCTCTTTTTATAGGTAACCACTGTGTTCCACCATCGAAAGAAGCACGGACGGACTACCCCGGCGAAGCGGGGTTCGAGGTGTTGCCGGAGTCAACAGATTCGGGGCCAGAAGGACAATTGATTCCATAGGGATCAAACACCGTTTTTCTGCCGGAGAAATCAGGGTTAGAGAAACGTCTGGTTCCGGAGGAATCAGACCCCATTTCTCTACCAACGGGAGTGTCTTCCTACAGGGCGGTGAAGATTCGCTGCAGCTGAAGTTGTTTCCGCACAAGGCTTCTTTCGCGGCAGGAGACGCATCTCTGGCGGAGTGACTTCAATCAGGAGGAATCCCAAGCAACGCGAATCGCGCCGCTGGGATTGGGGGGCGGATGTTGTCGGTGATTTTCCGTCACCCAGTGAGTCCGAGGGCGGTATCCAATTCATTTTCAAGAAGTCCAGAAACCCCGACTCTACCGAACCAAGCGAAAGTTACCACTCCGTGGGAGCGCTCTTCAGGGAGAGGACAGAAGGTGGTTATCGGAGATGATCCCCGATCCTACGCCCCCGGAGGTAAAAAACTACAAGGAATGAACTTCCAGAGAGCCTTCCAGAAAGCTATCCTGATGAGAGGCCGACATTTAAAGACGGATTCCTCAAAGGTAATCTACCACAGAAGGAGGTTGCCGCGAAGACTCGGCCCTCGGAGTCATCGATCCTCGGTCATAGGACGTTTGACCGTGGGATCACAGACCTCAATTATTCTCCCCCGAGCAGGGAGTTCACTGTAGCGATAGCCTTATCCTGCCGCAGTCAGGATAACTGCTCTCGGCAGGTGGGCAGCTTTATTAGGTGAACCAAATCCGTGACTTAGGGGATTTGACATTTTGGCCTTTCTCAAATGTAGCTCTCTTCTTCGCTTATAAGAGTAGGAGGAGTTGAAGATGAGGGGGCAGGGAGAAAAATGAAAAAGAAAAAGAGAATACTCTGTAAACTCTCATTAATAAGAAGAAATATCAAAAACGTACAGTGGATGTAGGCTATTACTCTCTCTGAGGGCCGAACCACTTTAAATTTCTCCGTGTAATTATTTTCCAAAAAAAACTTTTATTACTTTTCATTGCCGCATCACACACTAGAGGTGCGGATGAGAATATTCCCATCAACATCTAACGATTGGGAAGAATTTCGATAAGAGGTAATTATTACCTGACGTCAGCATATGTTACCGAGAAAGGCAAAAGGTATACTCCCCGAAAAGTGTGTCAGAGCATTAAATGCCCGTCACTCAAATGGCGCGGCTCTTCAGTGGAGAATCGTACCCAGGAAGAAATCCCAGAGGACACGACACGTGTCCTCAGGGATTGGGGGGCAGATGTTGTTAGCTAATTTTCGCTCGAGGATATCCCTTCAAGAAAGCCTTCGCCGAAGGCGAGAAGCTGCTAGAGAAAGATTCCTCATGACGAGTGAATCGCCACGTCATAGTGAAGGTTGACGACCACCACCCCGAAGGTATAATTCGACACATAGCTAAGTCCTCGGAGAGGACCAGCGAGATGGAGATCCTCCAAGCTCGGGGACCTATGGACCCTGCAGCTAGCGTCATGCTCGCGATGGACCAGGAGGTTCGGGGGACTCTTCGAGAAGCGAGAGAACCCCGGACGAAGGGTAAAGCGCAAACAGCAACAGTCGGATAATCCCGATGGTAACTCCCTCTGACAGGCACTGTATAGGCCTCATCGGTGAATGACGTGAAGTGATTAGTTAGTAACCAACCCCCTGATTTTCGGGCAGGGTATGGTCGATTAAGATAAGGCCACCTAATCCCTTGATTTAAGGGCGATTAGGTGGGGCGCATTTAATGCACTTCCCTCTCTCTCTCTTGCCGGATGAATATAAAAGGCGGGAAAGTTGAAGGGGAAGGGGTTGGAAAAACTTACTCTGTAAAAAACTCAGTCGAAAATATATCAAAAACACAGTGGACGTAGACTATTACTCCGTCGGAGGGTCGAACCACTTAAAAAATTCATTGAGTATTTATTTCCTACAAAATTCACACTATTCATTGCCGTATCACATACTAGAGATACGGATCACGGCGTTGGTTCAAATTATATACCAACAGCTTGGCGCTAGAAGGAGGGCCGCCTGAACCAGATTTCCGGGCGTGCCTCTCCGTTCCAGATTCGTTCGAGCTTTTTCCGGGAATCTCGTCGTCACCTGTGATCGAAGATCACGAATCAGACGACCTGATGAACGGAAAAAAAAAACTCATTATATCCCAAGTTGGATGACAGTTAGCGTAAAAGAAAGAGCGTCCAAAATCCCACGTACCGGATGAACAACATGGTGAAGATCTTCAGTTCATCACCACCAGCATCCGCAGTTCATCACCGACAAGGGAAGAACGGACGAGCTCCAGACACGGCTTCAAACAGAGGGGGAGCAAGCCGCAGCTGTGGTGGCTGCCGAGGACGTCACCAAAACGGACTCAGAGCTAACCAACTGGCGGATCGCATGCTCAGGCCGGCCACCATCGCGACTGGAGATCTGACGGTAAACCATCCGGAGGACTGGCGGTGGACCTTTCGGAAGCCCCGAAGTACAGGAGCACATCCGTTAGTGGCCCAAACCAGAAGATCACGACCAGCAAAAGAGTTCTACTCTTTCCGCATAAGGCGAGCTGGGTCTTTACCCCCAAAGAACCACTGAGGCATGCTCCGTCGCAGACGGAGGACCGCCTCGGATGGTCTCGGCACCAGACGATGACCCGGTTCCGCGAACGACTGCAGTCCGGAGGACTGCGGGAGTTAGCCTCGCCTCTCCCACCTCTTCCCGGCCCTCGGCGTTAATACACCCCGAGGTTGTTATTTGGTCGCAGACCAATGGCGCAGAAGAGATGGTTTGGGAGGAGATGAACCAGAGATCTCTGACCGCAGCCGATGTAGTCAGGGCATCTCAGATTCTCAAGGAGAGGCGGCCGCATTCTCTTACCAAGCACGGAATGTCCTCGTACGCGCCGTGCATGGCTAAAGGCAAGCCAGCGGGAAATTGGCTTAGTACTAGCCCCCGAAGATGCTATTGAAGTCGAGTAAGAAGGTGTCTCTATTATCAGGACAGACCGCCAGACCCACGAATCTCGCCTGAACAGGAGATTGGCGAGAAAAACAGTCGCCACAACGACCAAACTCGAGGCCCGCACCAGAAGGACCACCACAGCCGAGTAACCCGAGAAAGGGCATCATCGTCTGTATGAGTGGCCCCGCGGCCCAACAGTGCCGGGTTTGATCGGAGGATGTCCCCGAAGATGGTCAACTGCCTCCCCGAATCACATCTCCGACAATCCTATCTTGCTCACTCACCAAACGCCGTCGTTTTCGCTCCTCGCTTAGTACGGCCAGTACTCTTGTTAACTCGGAACACCCTCAGGCACTCCAAGCGTGGCTCCAGGCGTGCCAAAACGAAGAGACGGCTCGATCGATCACCAAAAGAATATCTGGCGGCAACCGAGTCGCCCGCGATCAGGAGGTATCCGCGGGGTAAGGTTCCGGAGGGATCTTGCCTCGTAGCCAGTTAGCCGGCAAAGACCGCAAACTCGATGTATGAAGGATAGAACCGCGAAGCGGATGAATCCTATAAGCATCATTCAACGGCTCTCTTTGACCGCGGAGCGCTCGGGCCACTTGGGGACCTCCGGGGTACCAGAAAGAAATAGATGCGCTCTATAGGTACCTCGAAGGCGAGAAAAACTGGAACGCGCGAATCCCGAAAAGTTCACGTAGATTTTACTCGCTGAGGCTTCCCACCGCCCAAAGGTGAATTTGGTTAGGTCTCTCTCTCTCGATGAAAACCTCTTCGGAGATTAATTTGGGAAGCTGGGCCCAATGTCTCCTAGAACCATTCTATTCTTCGGAGAAGGTAGAAGACCTAGGTGCGCTTAAAGGAGGCACTCCGAGGCGGAAGGGACTAGAACCTCTTAAAAGATGGTTTAACCCGTCGGTGTATTCAGACGAAAGGCCCTGCCCCGTTCAGAAGCACCGGGGACCGCTGCGAGCAATGGGGTACTAGCAAATTTCGATGAGTACAAGATCTGACCGAGTTCGCCCCCGAGGAAGCCTGGTTCGGGATAATCCTTCGAAGGAGGAACAATCCGCAACTAAACAGTGCATTCAAGGAGGTATGCTCCGGTCCCGATCTGGTATCTAATCGTCTAATTTGCTAGTTATAACCCTCGGAGAGGGTATGATTCAGACGAGTTGTAGTCCTCGTAGAGGACACGACGAGCGACTATATGAATGATCCCGGAGGGATTTGATCCTATAGTTGGAGGTCACAGCGTGAAGAAGGTAGTATTTAAACTTTAAACCGTATACTTCGCATAACCAATGCTCTTTTTATAGGTAACCACTGTGTTCCACCATCGAAAGAAGCACGGACGGACTACCTCGGCGAAGCGGGGTTCGAGGTGTTGCCGGAGTCAACAGATTCGGGGCCAGAAGGACAATTGATTCCATAGGGATCAAACACCGTTTCTCTGCCGGAGAAATCAGGGTTAGAGAAACGTCTGGTTCCGAAGGAATCAGACCCCATTTCTCTACCAACGGGAGTGTCTTCCTACAGGGCGGTGAAGATTCGCTGCAGCTGAAGTTGTTTCCGCACAAGGCTTCTTTCGCGGCAGGAGACGCATCTCTGGCGGAGTGACTTCAATCAGGAAGAATCCCAAGCAACGCGAATTGCGCCGCTGGGATTGGGGGGCGGATGTTGTCGGTGATTTTTCGTCACCCAGTGAGTCCGAGGGCGGTATCCAATTCATTTTCAAGAAGTCCAGAAACCCCGACTCTACCGAACCAAGCGAAAGTTACCACTCCGTGGGAGCGCTCTTCAGGGAGAGGACAGAAGGTGGTTATCGGAGATGATCCCCGATCCTACGCCCCCGGAGGTAAAAAACTACAAGGAATGAACTTCCAGAGAGCCTTCCAGAAAGCCTTCCTGATGAGAGGCCGACATTTAAAGACGGATTCCTCAAAGGTAATCTACCACAGAAGGAGGTTGCCGCGAAGACTCGGCCCTCGGAGTCATCGACCCTCGGTCATAGGACGTTTGACCGTGGGATCACAGACCTCAATTATTCTCCCCCGAGCAGGGAGTTCACTGTAGCGACAGCCTTATCCTGCCGCAGTCAGGATAACTGCTCTCGGCAGGTGGGCAGCTTTATTAGGTGAACCAAACCCGTGACTTAGGGGATTTGACATTTTGGCCTTTCTCAAATGTAGCTCTCTTCTTCGCTTATAAGAGTAGGAGGAGTGAAAGATGAGGGGGCAGGGAGAAAAATGAAAAAGAAAAAGAGAATGCTCTGTAAACTCTCATTAATAAGAAGAAATATCAAAAACGTACAGTGGATGTAGGCTATTACTCTCTCTGAGGGCCGAACCACTTTAAATTTCTCCGTGTAATTATTTTCCAAAAAAAAACTTTTATTACTTTTCATTGCCGCATCACACACTAGAGGTGTGGATCTCGTCGTTGGTTCAAATTTTACACCAACAATAGCCAATGTAGAACGATGCCTTACATGTCAGCAGGTTAAAGCAGAAAATCAATGAACAGCTGGGTTATTACAACCTCTAGAAATTCCGGAATGGAAGTGGGACCAAATCACCATGGACTTTATCTCTGGTCTATCCAAAACGAGCAAAGGCCAGAACTCTATTTGGGTAGTAGTAGATTGCTTGACCAAATCTGCACACTTTATTTCGGTAAAGACAACATATACTCTTGATCGACTAGCCGAACTCTATGTTCGAGAAATAGTACGGCTACATCAAGTACCAAATTCGATAGTATCTGATCGAGACAGCTGTTTTACTTGAAAGTTTGGAAAGAGCCTCCAACAGGCTCTTGGAACTAAATTAAAGTTTAGCACTTCTTTTCATCCGCAAACAGATGGCCAAAGCGAGCGCACAATCCAAACACTAGAGGATATGTTGCGAGCTTGCGCATCGGATTTTCAAGGTTCATGGGATAAGTACTTACCTTTGGTGGAATTCTTCTATAATAGTTATCAATCTACTGTTGGTATGGCACCATACGAGGCTCTTTATGGGCGGAAATATCGCTCGCCTGTGCATTGGGACGAAGTAGGCGAAAGAAAATATCTAGGGCCAGAATTGGTAGAGCAAGCCACCGAAGCGATCAAGAAAATTCAAGAGAGAATGAAGACGTCTCAAAATCGTCAGAAAAGTTATACCGATCAACAACGCCGACCATTAAAGTTTGAGGTGGGAGAAAAGGTATTCCTGAAGAAATCTTCGATGCGAGGGATTATCAGATTTGGCAAGAAAGGCAAGCTTAGCCCTCATTTTATTGGACCGTTTGAAATCTTAAAGCGAGTCGGGGTGGTAGCTTATCGTCTTGCCTTACCACCCTCTATGTCAAGGGTACACGATGTTTTTCGTGTATCAATGCTAAGAAAGTATATTAGAGACCCCTCTTATATGTTACTCCACCAAGAATTTGAAATTATACCAGAAGTACAATTTGAACTGCAACCACTTAGGATTTTGGCCCGTAGGGAAAAATTTTTGAGAATCAAGAGAATTCCACTCGTTAAAGTGACGATCCGGATCGGCCCGACGGGGTAAAGTGCAGTAAGGGATTCCGAAACGACCCGACGGGGTCACTGACAGTAAAAGGTTTCAGAAAGGGCAGAGAGGCCCAAGGAGGATGAGTCCTTACATTCATAAAGAATATTGGGACGATCTGAGGGGCCAAGATCCATCGCATGTCCCGAATTAATCCGATGGGGTGATTGCGCAATCAATCTGAAACAGTCCGACGGAACCACCGGTCGTGAGGAGTTTCGGATCGACCCGTAGAGGGTCCAGAGTTGTATTAGTTCTGGAGCAACCCGCGAACGGGTTTAGATATGTATCAAATTCTAGAGCGACCTGTGAGAGGTCTAGAATGCTTATGAGTTCTAGAATAACCCGCGAACGGGTTTAGATGTGTATTAAATTATAGAATAACCCACGAACGGGGTTAAATGTGTATTAAACTCTAGAACGACCCGTAAGAGGTCTAGTTATATATACAAGTTCTAGAACGACCCGCGAGAGGTCTAGAGAAGGGATGAGGCTGAAGAGACCTCTCCAATATTTTTAGAATGAAGAATTCTTAAATAGTAAATCGTGTGCACACGTATTTTTATAAGCTAAGCCAGAGAGTTGTGAACTTGAGTGAGATTAGATCACAACATGGGATTGACTTTTGAGTCGAGATTAATGGGTAGTTGAGTCCAACCTTGTTCCAAGTCACAACGCTTTTGCAGGTATTGTACTGCTCCGCGGGCATGGTTGTTTAAGAGTGACGTTTACTCTTCGGACTACGATGACGCGATCTTCAAGTCCGTCCTGTTGTTAAATTATAGTGTTGTAATATCTCTTGATTGTTTATTACCTACAGACTTAGCAACCTATTTATCTATCTACTTACTGGGCTATTAGCTCACTAGTGTGCTCGTGCCGCAGGCGTCTTGTAACGAAATCAAAAGGGGCGAGGCGACAATGACGGGAACAGCAGTGTAGACGGGACCGACCTGTAAGATCTTAAGTGGGCTACCGGCTAATCGTTGGCAAAGAAAAGTTTTAAATTCCGCATATTTTGTAAATGTTAAAATTATATATATTTTGGTTATGATGAGGATTAGCGAACCTCATGTTTAATATTAAAAACTTGGTTTTGTAACTTAATTTTAAAAGTTCAAATTTTTCCGTATTTTTCGGTACTAAAATATCGTTTTGAGTTTTGGGTTGTTACAAAAACATTATCGTTTGTATCAGCAAAGTTTGGCGGTCGTTCGGCTGAGTTTGGCGAACGATCGGCTCATAAAAAGTTGATGTTCAAAATTGGCCGGTGTAACGTTCACCAAAATTAGGAGAACGACCGCCCAGCTTGGCGACTGATCGCCCCAAGTTCGCGAATATTCGTTCCAAGGAGTTTTTTCGCGATTCTTCCCCCGAGCGATCGTTCGGCTGGATTTTGGCGAATGACCAGCGATGCCTCGGGTTTTTCCTTCTTTTTGGCTATTTTGGGCAGTCTTTCAGCCCATGATAGGCAAACAACCGGCTCTTAATCTTTCTCCTAGATTTTGTTTACTTCTCCTTCAAGATTTGTTTGTTTTTCGAGTTTCTTCATCTCAATTTCTGTGTTTGTTCTCAAATTACTTATACACTCACAAAACTCATCAAAACACAATAAAACTTGAGGAAATTACAATAATTCAAGATGAAAAATGTGATCTATGAGTGAGTATATTGCTCATTCATCATCTAGATTTTTAGATTTGGATTTAGAGCAATCATATGCCCAATTATTGCATTGTTCTCCACTAATGGAACACTTGTGAGTCGTAGGAGATCATTAGGTCTTTGTGGGCTTGTAATGTTAGGCTAAGGTGGAGGGTAGATGAGATGGATATTTTAGGCTTATTCCATCCTAGCTCTCTCCCATAAGAACCGTCAAGTATTTTTTTGTGACTTTCCTTTGTAATCCTATAACTTCCCGACTCTAATCAAACTATGTGCTACTCAAGTCACCTTAAATACCCCATTTTCTTAATAATTTTTTTTAAAATTTCCCTCACCTATTACAATAGCTTTTTTTCCTCTGTTTTTTTGAAATTTTTACTTCATATCATCGTTTTTTTTTTAAATATTAGGTCCCTCCCCCTAAACTTATTTTATAGGGAGGATGGCCCAAATACAACTAATAAAGGAGAAAAAAAATAGACAAATATGGAAGGGAAATAGGATTTTTTATTTTTTGAAACAAGGGCGTTTGATGTAAAATGTGACAATGAAGCTTCACGTTTTGAATGCTAAAGATCCTAGATAGGATGACGG
Organism: Boehmeria nivea var. tenacissima; assembly: GCA_018132145.1. Classification (NCBI taxonomy): domain Eukaryota; kingdom Viridiplantae; phylum Streptophyta; class Magnoliopsida; order Rosales; family Urticaceae; genus Boehmeria; species Boehmeria nivea. The sequence continues at coordinate 5,862,873 of CM030875.1, read as the reverse complement.
GTAGGATTATTTTCTTGGTTAAGGATTTGACAATGGGTTATTTATCAAAGAAAAGCCTTTATTTTGCGCAAATGGGATACAGTGGATTAATATAAAAAAAGGTTGGCATTTTGGCTCAAACGGTTCAATCGACGACCTAAATCATCTCTTCCTACAACTCTAAACATTCGGATTTTGCCTTGAAGAGTGCTAAATTTTCTAATGCTCATGAAACTAGCTATTAAATGTACAAAATCACTTCCAAGGCTCAAAAGACCTAGAGATTGAGACACATGTACGCGACGGGTGAAAAATTATGAATCAAAATCGAAGATATGAACCAAGCACTCGGTCAAATCTCAATCATAAATATTTAAAAAGAGCTCGAAAAATTCATTCCATAATATCATCATCGACATCCGAAGAAACTAAAACGCAATGCGCACACCATGAGTAAGCTCAATTCACACGCAAACAATGAAAATAACTAAATAAACCCAAAGCACACCTAAACTATGTGACAAACTTCCAACTACCAACAGAAATTGTTCCCTCCCCTAAACTGAAATTAAACATTGTCTTTAATGTTCACAATAACCACAAGGGAAAGGAACTTACATCCGGGGGTGAAGTTACAACCCTCAAAAGCATAGGCGAACTCAACATTCTCATTGGGCTTCAGCGGTAGTGGTGACTATTGGTGGTGGTGTCGGGGCTCGCAATCAACAAAATAAGTCGAAAATAACATGTGTTGCCTCCCAAGAAGCGCTATATTTATCATCTATAGCTTGTCATTGCAACTCGTGGAAGCTCATCAAAGAGTGGTTTCCTTCAATGGTACATGTCATACAACACGTCCCACAGGCCCCAATTGTGAACGCCTCAAGCTTGGCGAGATTTGTATTTATGGAAAACATCAGTGCAAGGGAACTTTTCGAAGAATAAGCTTTGGATGCTTCAAAGTACGGTCCAAAAGATTGTGGAGGGGTGCCGGCCACATTGGATCTTCATACTTACTCTCCTTGATGAATGGTGGCGAAATGATGATGTAGATCTCAAGAAGGGACGTTTGTCCACGTGGCTCTTCACTTTTTATCCATGCTTGTGTCTCTTCCTCACTTGAATCGTCATCGTCTGACATCTCACACAATCCCCAATTTGTGTTTGACTCTTGACGGCTTTCATACTCCACCTCTCTAATCACGATTTCATTGGAGTAAATTGGAGGTGTAGTTAATCTTGACAAATCCCTTTGGATATCATCAATTTATAGTTGCGCTCGTTGAAGTTCGTCCCTTCTTGACATAGCCTTAATGGAATTATCTTGCGGCACCGTCATCCTAGACAAAACCAATTGGAGATAATCCAAATTGGCTTGAAAGAGCTTAAGTATCATATTTCTTTGATCGCCTTCATAATACCATGTTGCTTCCGAAATTGGTGCGGCTTCGGCTTGAAACTTGGGGAAGCACTCCAATTATAGGCTCGGGTGGTCTTGACATTATGCCGAGTTGTAAAATATGTCTTCCGAACTATAATAGTCCCTCGGAGCATTCCAATAGTGATAATTATACTCAGCTAAATCTTCCAATAACCAATAGGCTTCGTCTGCAATTTGATTGTAAAAGGATGTGGTTCCTTCTTCCATCCAAGTTCTTGTTGCGGCCGTTAACCCGTCAAAAAAGTTGAGGATTTAACCATCCCGAGAAAAACCGTGATTGGGGAATAACCAAAGAAGCTATTTATATCTCTCCCAAGCTAAGTAGAATGACTCATCGGTCTTTTGCACAAAATTGAGGACAGCTTCTTGGTCTCTCCTCGATATCTATAACAAAATAAACATGAATAAATTAAGAACAATAAAATGAATTGTGAAAAGAAAAACTAAAATGTCCGGACTAGCACTCGAATTAACAATGGCAATATAATCCCCGGTAGCAGCGCCAAAAACTTGGTAACGAATTTTTCTCGCAAGTTTACGGGTCGCACAAGTAATAAAATAGACTTTGAGTCCGGATATCCACTCTACATGGATTGATTGGGTCAGAGATAGGAATCGGATATTACCTCACTGGTCCTACTTGCTATCTAGACCAACGAAATGAATGCAGAGAAATTAAATTAAATTAAGCTAACATTAACTAGGCGGTAAATTAAATTGACAAAAAAATAATAAATAAAAGTAGACCCAAGGGTTGATTTAATTCACCTATCCATGCCATTACTTATAAGTCTAATTAATCTAGTTAAGTCATTCTATTAATCTAGAGGCCCTAATGTATATCTTATTCACGTCTTCCAAGCGTGAATGAGAATTTACGTGACTAAATTTACCGAGTTGTTATCCCTAACTAACCGGTTGTTTAATCACACTTTAAGCCCCCTCGGAAGATTATCTAACCACCTATCTCCTTCCGGTCTCAAGGTTAAATTAGATGTGCATGCGTATATGAAGATTTTAACATACTTTTCCAAGCTATGTTAATCTCCCAAGACAATTAATCATCCACAACAACCTAACTATTCTATAGCTATGGTAAAAGAAAATTACAAAATGATTAAAAGACAATATATATCAAGTACCACAATGGAATGAACAAAACATCAGTTAATCAACTTAATAGTTCATGGCACTTCAAGGGTAAACTACATCACCCTTGAATCCAAATATCAGTCACCAAGTTGTCTCAATAGTAGTCACAAAATACAAATCCAAACACATAATATTTAATACAAAGTAGATAACTTTGTATTAAATCAAAGTTTATTTTTCATTCTTGTCTATTTATAACCTTTTTTTCTTTCGTTCTTTATATAATTATTATAAGTTTCTTTTACAATTCTCTCCATTTGTTTTCTTGGTTTAACGATTCTCTTCATTCGTTGTTACTATAGATTGAAGTTCGACTCATTCACACTAGTTTTCCTCCACATGTATGAAAGCAACTCGAAGGGCCTCATTCCTAATAACCAAAAAAAACAAAAGGGAAACAAAATCAATAACTCATCATGCTAAAGTTTTGTGTCAAAGAAATCAGGAACTATATAAACATGGCAAGAAAATGCAACAGATCAATACAAGAAAGATATGGAATGGCCAATTTTTTAATCGGGGGAGACCCTAGTGCAAATTGCTAATTTATCATATAGTTAGACAAGAAACAAATACTTCATATAAAGCAGAAGTCATGAATAATAAAATAGTGGATAAGACACCCTCTGAACTACATCACCCTTGAATCCAAATATCAGTCACCAAGTTGTCTCAATAGTAGTCACAAAATAAAAATCCAAACACATAATATTTAATACAAAGTAGATAAAAGAGAGCGAATATGAAAATCAAACACTAATGAGCTTAAAAGCTCATAAAATGGTGGTTGTAGCTTCAAGTCCTCCATTAGAGCTCTCTCCCTTCAGCTCCCATGGTGTCTTCAAGAATCTCCTCTTCCTCTCCAAAAAGTCCCAAAAATGGTCTCCCTTTTTCCAATTTCTATCTCCCCCTTACTTAAGCAAGTTGCCCTAACCTATGGAGTCATCTTGACCCTTGATTTTACATCTAATGGCTAAAATTGAGCCAAAAATTTGAAGTGGGCATGTGTTGGGCACGTGGTAGGCACAATTTGGAGCATTGGTCGCGACGTGACACCATCGTGACACCAAAACTATTAGATTGGTCGCAACGCGACACCATCGCGACACTCAGAATTGGGTTGGTCACGGTGCGTCCGCAATACATAAAAGTAATTTGTAAATGATGAAATGTTGGTCGCGATGTGACCAAGCAAAATATGAGGTCGCTTTTGGGCCCGAGAGCATGTTTTTGGGGGCTTTAGGCGCGCAAGACATGCCTAAAGGTGTTGTTGGTTGACTAGGCCCACCTTGGATGCACATGACTCGCACAATGAGGTGCCGCCGGGCTATTTTATGTCTGTTTTGGTTACCTTTACGTCGTTACCATACCACGAAGAATATTTCGCTGTTACGAAATAAATCCTTCGATTATTTTATAGCGATATTTCCATAATTTGTGCATCTTTTTGTCCAATTTAGGGTTTAGTCCTACAAAAGCTCAAAAATCACATTAAACAACCTGAAAATTGAGGACTTACGTCGAATATTGGTGAATTCAAGGGTAAATGAGTGTGTAAAACCACACTCATCAGTCCTCCCGGACATCAACATAAGCATGAGTGCTATCTTGCACGTCATAAGGTATTTTGGGCCATCGGTGGAACCAATAAACCTTACAGCCCTTCCACCCAAAGCTTCTGAAGGAGCTTATGGAGGAGGAAAGTGGAGAAGAAGAGGTCCCGTTTGAGGATGAATCCGGCAACAAAAACTAAGCTTAAGTTCAATTTTATTATTTTTATTATTATTGTTGTTGTTGTTGTTGGATGATTTTTTTAATGAACGATGCTAGCATTAGTTATTTTATGTTATGTTATGCGAACAAGCTACGATTGTTTTATGATTTCAGGAATAATGTATTACGTTATATTTCTTATAAATTAAAGAAATATTATGAATTATGTCTTGAGTCATCTCTTCAATGATATAGTGATTTACAATATGAAAATTGATGCATGAATGTATTGTTTCAAGTAATACAAGACTATTGTATTAATAATTATGGAAAGAACTGAAGATATGAACCCTTTTATCAAAAGTTACGAAATGTAACCAATTCACCAAACAAGAGTTGTGATACGTGCCGCCCAAAACCCGGCTAGGTAGCAAGGAAACGAAGCCGTACAACAAGTGGTTGTACAAGGAGTGGCTGCTCCAGCAACTGCCAGAGGAAGGGGAAAGAGAGCTGCCCTGTGGGCGGCACGAGGTAGAGGCCGCGATACAGCAAATGTTATTGCCCCTGTCCCAAAATTAGTTGGACGGCCTCAAGCCTAGCCGGACTTGGCAAATCTAGTGATGGCACTCCAGTAATGTTTGGAGGCCCATGAAATGGTCATGCAGGAATTAAGAGTCAAAATGCAACATAGATGTGTCGGCCATAACCAGCAGGCTGCCCCTCAAGATGTACCTATTATAAACCCCGTCGCCGCCGCACCTCCTAGAGGCAATTTGTATGAGAGTTTTAGGCCTATGGCAATTACGCCATGTGACAATTAAGGCAAGAACCATCCTAGGGAATACTATAAGGGGACCTCGAACTATTTTGCATGTGGTCAGAGTAAGCACGTTTTCATAGATTGCACAAGGTAGAAACAATGGCAGAACAATCATTATCTGAAACGGAACCCAACACTGCGCTTTAATGCCATGTAATCCACCCTAGAGGAACCCCGAATCTCACTAGGAAGATTGGAGGCACAAAACCACAAGCACTCCTATATGCATATACCAACGCAGATGTTATGACCCGTACTTCCAATGTCGTAGCAGGTCAGCTCTTTCTCGCCTCTTAAGACGTTTATGCAATTTTGGTGTCGGTGTTACTCATTCCTTTATTTCAACTAAACTAGCATTGATTATAAGTAGTGATAAGGATAGAACCCCAAGTATTCTGAGGACATCATTGAAATTTTTCTTAAGACATATTCCAATAACGATCAATGGCATTACACTAAAGGTTTATCTTATTGCAATCGAGATGAAGGACTTTGATGTCATTCTGGGAATAGATTTCCTAGGAAGGAACATCGCGATCATCAACTGCTGTCACCGAACGGTTACTTTCAATCAAAACAATGGTGAAAAGTTTGCCTTTAAAGGAAGGTCGTTTCTAAATCATAAAATGATAATCTCGTCCATGGAAGCACAAAGGATGTTGGCCAACGGATGTATGGGCTTCTTGGCTTTTGATGTGGATAAAAACAAAGAGAAGTGATATCCGACAGAAGGACCAGTTGTGAGAGAAATTGTAGAAGTATTTTCTGACGAGCTTCCATGCTTGCCTGCACCACAATAAATCTCCTTTGAGATTGAGTTACTACCCGAAACGGGACCAAGATCTAAGGCACCTTACCACATGGCTCCTGCTGAGTTGAAGGAACTCCAAACGCAACTTCAATAACTTTTAGACAAGAGTTTTATCCGCCCTACCTACTCCCCACGGGGCACTCCAGTTCTGTTTGTAAAAAAGAAAGATGCAACCTTTCGGATGCGCATTGATTATAGAGGGCTCAATAAGGTAACTATAAAGAATAAGTACACTGACCCGAGGATTGATGATATATTCGACCAACTTAAAGGAACGTTAGTCTTCCCAAAGATCGACCTCTGCTCTGGATATCATCAGTTGAGGATAAAGACGACGACATCACAAAGACAAATTAAGATCACGATATAGCCATTATGAATTCACAGTAATGCTATTTAGACCAATAAACACCCTCGCAGCATTTATGGACCTCATAAACAGAGTTTTCTGTAAGTATCTGAATAAGTTTATCATCGTCTTCATCGACAATATTCTTAGTTACTCGAAGAATTAAGAAGAACATCAAGAGCATTTGAGACTAGCGTTCCTGACCTTAAAGGAACATCAATTGTACGTCAAATTCTCGAAGTGTGAATTTTGGCTAAGCAAAGTTCATTTTCTTGGGCACGTAATATCAGCTCAGAGAATATTTGATTTTGTAAACCCTATAAAGATCGAAGTAGTGAAGGATTGGAAGGCGCCGCGAAGCGTCATCGAAGTTAGGAGTTTTCTTGGCTTAGCAGGCTATTTTAGAAGATTCGTTGAAGGATTTTCAAAGATACCAGCCCCGTTTACCACTCTCACTCAAAAAGAAAACAAATATGAGTGGATTGAGAATTGTGAAGAGAGTTTTTGTGAGTTAAACTGCAGACAAACAACCGCCCCACTATTAATAATCCCAGCAAGAGGCATTAATCATTTTTAGTGAGGCCTCAAAAGTGGGACTTGATGTAATTTTAATGTATAACAGAAAGGTAGTAGCTCGTGCCTCGAGGTAACTGAATGAGCATGAAAGGAACTATTCGATACATGACTTGGAAATGACGGCTGTGGTCTTTGCCTTGAAGATTTGGAGACACTACCTCTATGGGGTGAGATGTGAGATTTTAACAAACCATAAAAGCCTCAAGTATATCTTTAATTAGAAAGATCTCAACATGAGACAATGAAGGACGTCTGAGTTGGTAAGAGACTATGACTGTGAGATCTATTATCACCCAGAAAAAGCTCTAAGCAGAAAGGAAGAAGCAAAACTCATATTTATACAGACTCTTCACTCAGAATTGCCAAAAGAGATTAATAAGCTCAAAATTGAACTCATATTGGAAAGCTTAGCGAATTTCACATTTCAACCCATTATTTTCGTTGGAATAGAGGGAGCCCAAGCGCTCGATCCCGAGTTAGTCCAAATAATAGAGAGGATCCGCGAAGGAAAAGATACGTCATTCACTCTTCGAAGGATGGAATTTTACACCTAGATGGAAGACTTTGCATACCAAATGATGAAGATATATGAAAAAAATACTCTGTGAGAATCACGAGACACCTTATTCAATCCACCTTGTAGCGATAAAGATGTACCAAGGTCTAAAAGAACACTTGGTGGAATGGAATGTAAAGGGATGTGGCTGAATACGTTAGTAAGTGCCTGACGTGTCAGAAGGTCAAAGCCGAGCATAAGCGTCCCATTGGCGAATTGTAGCCCATAGAACTCCCTGATTAGAAGTGGGCTATATTATGATAGATTTTATGGTACGCTTACCAAGAAATGTTGAAGGCTACGATACGATTTTGGTTGCTGTGGATCTATTGACCAAATCGGCTTATTTTATATCAATCAAAATTACCTTCTCAGTGATGATATTGGCTGAGATTTATATAGCCAATATAGTGCGACTCTATGGTGTACCTGCTTCAATTATTTCTAATTGAGACGCTCATATCACATCACACTTTTTGAAGTGCTTACAAAACGCATTAGGAGCACAACTCAAGTTTAGCACAGCTTTTCACCCCCAAATGGATGGTCAGTCTGGAAGGACCATCAAAACATTAGAGGACATGTTGCAGGCTTGTGCAATAATTTCAAAGGGCCTTTGAATAAGAAGCTATTATTGATAGAATTCAGAGGGCTTGTGAAGAAGATTTGACAATGGCTTGAAATTGCACAGAGTTGACAGAGGAGTTATGCTGATAAGACACGAAGGTTACTTGAATTCCAAGTGGGAGAAGCCATGTTTCTCAAAGTGGCTCTACTATAAGGTGTAATGTCGTTTGGGAAGAAGAGAAGTTACATCCTAGATTCATGGGGCCTTTTGAGATCGTACAACATATCGAGAAGGTATCGTATAAGTTGGCCCTTACCCCTAAGTTATCATTGGTACATGACGTTTTTCATGTATTTATGCTCAAGAAATATGTATGTGATTTGTCTTATATCCTTAGTCAAGAACCAATTGAGGTATACGAAGATCTGACTTATGAAGAAAAGCTGAAGATCTTGGATAGAGAAGACAATATCCTTTCTAGTCGATCTGGGGACTTCTTGGTGAACACCTTTGCATTACCATGTAATCGTTTTAAAACTTCTAATCATGAAAAATTTTAACGTTAATCGCCAAGTGCAGTTTTAGAATAAAACCTTAGATAGTTGATTTAGATTAAAGGATAAAAAGGGTTTGAAGGACTAGTTTTGACTTTATATTATGATCTTAGGTTTAAAAGGCCGAGGTAACCAAGAATGAAAGTCCGAGGATTCTAAGTTTTCAAACAATCGAGGTGAGTACAATCTCACTACAGTACATATTAGTTCGAAGTAAAAGAAACGATATGCTTTGCTATGATGATGTCTTGTTGCATGTATATGATGATAACTATTATATGAACTTACAATTATTTTAAGTTTGTGAAATGATGCTCATGACATTGTTTATAATCTTTAAAAAGTATCTTTGGATTATGATATGAATGGTACGATGATATGATGAACTATGTTATATTATGCTATGCCACGTTGTATGTCACAAGATTTAATAAGTGAAACAAAAGTTTAAACAATGTGTCGTACCACCCTCACAATTGAGGTTATGAAGCCGTCCCTTAAGTGAACTTAAGGGCAATATTTGGCGGCCTTTATGAAAAGAAATGATATGATATGACGGATTAATAGTTGTCAATGACCAGTACACCATCGTCGACCGTTGGTTTGGCGCGTAACTTGATACGCTCACTTATATGATGAGGATTCTCTAGAAAAGATTAGTAATATAATGAATAAATGAACTTAATTGGTCATGCGTTGCATATCATGATTTGTGGAAAAAAAAATATATTTCACTAAGCTTTTAGCTCACAAGTTTTTAGTTTGTACTGTAGGTAAGAAACCTATGGCATGAAGTTTCATTAGTTGTGCCACAACAGTGTCCGGTGTGGCGAGGCACGAGGCATGGGAAAATCACACTATTATTATTTTGGCACTATGATTAAGATATCTATTTTATGAATTTGTTAATTAATTTAAGGTGGACGAGTTATTTTCAATTACTTTTATACGGCACTAATTATGGTAATGAAATTATTAAGACCTATTTTAGGACAGTATTATTTAAGGTAACTTAACTAGTCTGAGTTATGTTTGCAAATAGTTATTCTAGTATTTAAAAAATAATTATTAGCATTTTCATGAGTAATGATTGATAAGATAACTATGTTTAAAGGCTCGAAAAACCATGTCTTTGCAATTACAGATTTTCAAAATACAAGTGTTGGGCCTAGTTGTTTTTTGGGATATAACGAGCAAATAAAAAGGCTCATTAATTCAAAGGAGAAGTTTATGAATTATTCAGTATATAGATTAATCTCCGTATGATCATATAGTATTCTTGATATGAATAGTTAGAACGGTACTTAATTAAATACTATCTAGAATAAGGTCGTTCCAAGACCTATATAAATTTTATTATATAAAATAAATTCACTCTTGTGTCACATACACTACCAGTCCGCATCAGATGATCACATTCAAAACATCATGACAATATTAGTGATTACTAATAAAGGAGATCCTTACTCCTTGATCTATCACAGACTAGTTTAAATACATCAACTTATAATTTTAATCTTCAACTTGTACGTAAAACTCTTTACATACCAAAATTATAATTAACGTCAACATGTTATGGATTTTAATAAACATTCAATTTTATAATAAAATAAAATAAACAAAAAATTCTCGAATAACTATTTCTTTTATTTATTTTTAGATAATGTTTACTCCATATTATTTTAAGGGCATATTTCAAACAAAAAGAAAAATATTGAAAGGTTTAGGATCAATAGCGTCTTAACTCCTTAGATCATTAATCACTTAGTGAAAAATGACTATTCACCTAACTGACCTTTTTTTTATTAACGTACGTATGACATATAATACAATATATTACGATAACTATAAAACATGTAAGAGGTTTATAAGAATAACAAAATACGTATAAAATTACTGTCAGAAATTTCTGACACTAGTCAAAAATTTAGTTAGAAATTTTTGACATGACTAGTTTTTAAATTTTTTGAAACTGTGGCTATTTTTTAAAATTATTTTGTAACCAGTGGCAATTTTCTTAAAATTCCCTTGAAAAAAATATGTGTTGTTTAAATATCTTATATAACATAATGAAAAAATAATTGAACATTAGAATAAATAATATGGTCTAATAGGAAAGATTTTTTTATATGCAATAGCATAAATTATAGTGTATTGTATTTTACAAGTTTGAACATATTAATCACCGTAATACTGTATTTGAACCTTATGTGGCGCGAGTTCAAAATATTTAATTAAAAAAAAAAGGGCACGGCCTGCTAATATATTTCTTCATCAAATATCAATAAATTTTTTAACGCACCAAAAAGCAGGGGCTAAAATCTAAATCTATCTATGCATTTTCCTTAAAAAATATATATGTATTGTTCAAGAAAAAGAAATCATGTGTATTATTGTGAACCATAAATAGCAGTATCTTGATCATGTGGTATAGATATTCTCTTACAGAACCGATGAAAAGGCGTCAAAAATGTAGCTGGTGCAACACAAAAAGCAGAACGGATCCCACCATGATTTCTCACATTATGGGAATATATATATATATATATATATAGGTAAGAAGAATGCATTTCAAAAAAGAAAAAGAAAAAAATTGACGCTGGAAAATTCAAATGGTCCCCTGATCTCAGCTACTGGCTTAGACCTAGCTATATATTTTGGCCACTCCCTTGTTTCTCATTTTGTTACAAAATTTTGGTAGTTTTACAAGACCTTTATATATATATATATCGGATTACTGTAAAGCATATTCTTTTTAAAGCTAAATTTAAATAAAGAATATTGTGTATCGAAAGGCAAGGCAAAAGTATTGCTCACTTTAGATAAATTGTGTATCAAAAGGAGAAAAGAAGCAATGCGAAACACAAATTATATATGTATATATATATCTATATATGTGCATTTTTTTCCAACCAACCAAAGTGTATGGACCAATAAGTTAAAATCCTTCTCTTGGCTAGAGGGCAACTTATTTTTCAAAAGGACCACGACCCACAATATATGATCAATGTAGGTGCACAGGAGGACCAATCTATTTAACACTTTTTTCGCCAATTATTTCTTTTTCTTGTAGACATGAATGCCCCGCAAATATGAATTCTTGAGGGAATTTAGGAGACTGAAATATGTGGTGCTAAAATCTATTTGGCATGAAAGGGATTTTGCAATATTTTGAGGTGGAGAATATATAGAGGTCCTGATAAAGTAGTACTCGAAAGAAAGAGGTGGTTTGTTTTTCACGGATGCTACTTTCGAAATTTAAGTTTTCAGCCTATGTTATTATTATTTTATTATTATAATTATATAATCGAATTACTAAACATTTCAAATTTTTGTCTTCATTTCATTCGTAAGAAAAAAAAATAATTTAGTCAAATTCGTTGTTAAAAAGTTGCATAGACTGATACTTTTCTTTAATAAGGTGATAATTTTTAAAACACGTTGTTTAAAAGTGACATTTTAATAAAATTTCATAGATTGAGAATTATTCAAAAGGGCCCAAAAAGATCGCTCGTTTGGTTTTTTATTATTATTTTGCTTTGAGTTTCTTTTTTTTTTTTCTTGTTATATTAATGTAGTGGAAAATATACCTGCATAGGTTTCTTGAGGTTTGTTTGATTGAACAATGTATATGGGAAATAGCAACGAAGTATGAAGACAAAAGATAGAGACGATTACATTAATCTATCATTTTTTTTTTGGCTGAATAATTTATCAAATCGTTTGGTTGGTACTAAATGAAAAAAAAAAAAACCGAAAGACAATTATTTTTTCAATTAATACATTTTCTCTCTTCTATTTATTTTTCAACAAATAGTCTTTCTCGAAGAAAAAGTGATGGTTTTGTTTGAACCTTTCGCTTTTGGAATGATTCAATTTAGTGGTTGAGAGTATAATCTCTCTCCCACACTCTCCATCTTTCCCTTAGCTAAACAAAAGGATTGCATATCTCTCACTACCCCGAACCACTTATTTAATGTTCCAAACACACCCTTAAATTGTATATTATAAAGGGTGATGTAGGCAAATACCCAGAATTTATATAACAATAAAAATAAATACCCAAGCTTTTGAAGTAATTGAGTTTCTAGTCAATTTGTGAATTACTTGCACATGCTTTTGGTAACTAAGTGAATTACCACCACATGCTTTTGGTAACTAAGTGAATTACTTGCACATGCTTTTGGGTAGTTGGTTACATTTTTTAAAAGATTGGGTAATAACTTACATTAAGTTTTAAAAATTGGGTATTCACTATAATTTCTCTATTATAAATATCTGATTTGTCTTCTATGAGTAATAATCGAAATAGTTAACAATTGCAATCAAAGTCAATATAGTAGGCAGTGTCAAAATAAAGTAAATAGATACCAACATCTGGATATATATATATATATATATATATATATATATATATATAGGATTGTCAAGGACAACACGTATGAGTGCCGTATCTCAGTCATGGATCAATATTAGTCCCACAAACAATTAATTTTGAAAGAAATACATTAGCCTTACTTGCAACTATCTTTAGCATCCTCATGTATATCATTTAAGGATGTAAAAAGCTTAATTATCCGATAAGTAAGAAAGTTTTTTATACAAATAATCGAACAAATTAAGAACGGATCTGAACAAGATTAACACACGGGTGAGAATAATGAAAATAATCCTCCAAATCCTCCTCTTATTTATTCACAGTTTTATTAAATAAATTTTCATATAAATAGAAAGTTTGTATGAGGTGGAAAATCATAATATCAAGCTAATATACGGTTTCAGTTTGTGTACTGGATCTACCGCCAACCTAGATCAGGAGAGACATATACAAAAGAAAAAATTAATAAATAAATAAAAGCTAGTAAGTAAGGTCTACGTTATATGATCAGAGCATATTGCAGAGCCAAATAAAAGCCAAGCCAAAAATAGGTCAAGTTATTAGAAGGGGATAAAATTTTACAGCTAGAATGAATGACCTTCAATAAAGTTTTTGCAAAGCAAATTCAATTCCATCACTATAGCTAGCCAGAAAAAGACATCCTAATGAAGGCCAAAAAAGAAAGAGAAAAAAAAAAGTTCAAAACAAATAAAGATATCAAACAAACACTTAATTATCGTCATGTTAAGGGTCCCAATTCAAACAAATGCTAATTGCTCGTGAGACATTTGGATGACCCATTTTCCTTACACAAACCAGATTGAAAGCTACGGACTTTGATTACAAACAAGTTGAGGCAATGGTAGAGTGTGGTGGGTCACACCAAAGAAGGGTGTCCCTAAAAGCACTAATTGAATTGTCCTATACCGGAGAACCCTCCTAATTGAGTCCATGTGACATTCAAAACCCCATGTGCCCTTGGTGAGAAAACATCACCAAGCCCGTAAGTGTAGTACCTTAATTTTTGAAAAACATATATTAGCCCCCAATGATCCCCCCCCACCCCCCACCCCAAAGAAATTTTGGTAGATAGTCTATTTTTTAGACCATATTCAAAAAATATTCATAATTTTTTAAATTAGGTGAATGATCCATTTTTTGTAAGTAGAGAAAATACTACGGTAAGCGGATGAAATACTAACAATTTTTATCTTGAATTTTGTTAATTTACTATGGTAAACAATCGATATACCCCAAAAAAAAACTTTGGGTAAACATATAAATTACCATAGTAAATAGACAAATTAATTCAAGCTAAAAATGGCTGGTATTTCATCCGTTTAACATAGTATTTTATCTACTTACAAAAAACGGGTCTTAATTTTAAAAAGTTGTGAATGTTTTTTTAAATAAGTTCTAAATTTAGACCATTTAGCAACAAACATATTTTGTTTTCTGTTGTAGCTATATATGAATATTTCATTCAAAAATTGGATTGTCACTTTAATAAAAGTGGCTGTGTAATGAGATGAGACCATTAAAATTGAAGGGTATTCTTCAAATTTTAGATTTGTGGATAACCCGAGTTGAAATTACATGTTTTATTTTATATATATTATATTTTATATCCTTTTAAATGTCACATTTTGTTGTGTTCTGACTAGCTACATCTACCAAAGATTTTGATAATTAGTAAATCAACATCAAATTATAGCTATGCACTACCATTGGCTTAATTTAATTGTGTGTTGCAAAAGACGTCATGATTCTGTAGGAACTGAGTCCACCATTTTAGTCCTTTTAAAAAAATTAAAAAGAAATAAGTATAAATAAAAAGGAAGGAAGAGAAACAAAGAAACACAACTTTGAAAATCGTGGAATAATCGTCGGAGATTTGGGAGTGGTTGAGACTCGAGAATGCTCACTTTTTTTTTTCTTTTTAATTTTAAATTAGAGCCACAAGATTTGTCACTTGACTCCTGGGAAAAAAGGAAAAAGTACTGGGGTCACAAATATAATATATATAGACGTGGGCATTTATTTTTCACGGAAAATTACGTATTCATGAGTCATGACACTTACACATATATACAATATTTATTTATATTCAATATTCATGGAAAACAATATGGAACTTTACAGGTTTTAAGTGTCATGATTAGTAGGCATAACTGAACTGAGGAGTCCATTCTAACCCAAAATCCCATGTAGTGAGTGAAAAAGATATAGAGAATCCAAACATAAGAAAGAACTGTAAAGTGGAAGTTGGCACTAAGTGAATTATGTGGAAGATATCAAGAACATGATATATATATATATATATATATATGAACTACGAATTATAATAATATTGCACACACTCATATATTCATATATAAGGACGCCAAAGAAAAATGGCAGGTTCACTATACGGGTCCTTATGCTCCTCTAAATGGGTAACAAAACCTGGGTGAAAATAACATGTTTGTCCTACAAATGCCAAGGAAAAACAATGTCCTCAGAGGTGACAAACCCTACTTTCATATCACATCAGACAGAATAAGCCAACCACAAACCATACCCCACTATGCATTATGATTTATGAGAGAGAGAGAGAGAGAGAAGGGTAAACATAAATATAAATGTATGTGTTAATGTGTTATATGTAGTGGTGTGGTCCACATAGCACCACTACACACGAAAAAAATAAAATAAAATAAAATAACCCCTAATTTTAACCGGTACGTTTTGTCGTGGTCCATCTGTGCTTCACTAGTGTGGACAAGATCTAGCACCATCCATCATGATCTGGAGGGGTCAACTATCAAAGTCTAGTCACGACCCACCAATCCTACGGCTGTGATTATCTCCAGGAGAACTGGCTGATCAAGCGCATGATCACTGGAAAATATTTGATATCGAATTCAAATTTCTTCTATAATTAATGTTCTGTTAGTATTAATGATAGAGTCATTTTGTTTGGATATACTCATATCCATTAGTCTCTTGTTTCCTTGTGTCTTGTTAAAAACTATCAGTGAATACTGAATAGTAGTACTCGATACGTGAAAAAAGAGGGAAAATAGACAAGAAAGTAATAGTATATATAATAAAAACATAAATCGTAAACGTACGTGACTGGTAATATATGTATCATGTACAGGTGAAAAAGTTAAATTTTTTAAGGGTCTTAACATTTAATGAGCCCCACATGTTCGTCCACAAAGTGAAAACTGAAAACTAGTATTTATTTTTGCAGAGGACCAAGATTGGTACTATAGATAGCCACTGAAATAACTGCCATGTCTTTTTACCATTTTTTCGAACAAATTAAACTTGGTAGCTGGTATGTCAATATATTGATGACAATGATCATCATGAGTGGAGTTATATTTATAGTAGCGTGAGAATTATTTGTTTGTTTGGGAAGGAAAAAAATGTACTTAATCATGAATGTACTTGTTGTGGAAGTTTGATTATATTCCATTCTCCAACTTCAGCAATAAATATATATATATATATACACATATGTAGGTTGATTTTATTCGCTTCTCCTTGCAAATATTTTCAATGAATTATTCGTCATAATTTCTATTAATACACATCAGAAACTTAGGTATAATGAAAACTATATGTATAGTTATTTTTATCAATATATTACGGATTAAGGTAGAGGAGTTTGAAGGGAATAATCAACCTAAGATAAGTCTTTTCTTACTCAGACGTGTGTCAATTTTATTGAAATACATTTTTATGTTTAATCTTCAGCTCCATTCATTTAAATATATATATATATATATATATATATCATAAACGTCAGCATAGTACCATTTAGGGTATATATATATATATATATAGCTAGCTAGGTATTGGATTATAATGACTATGACATTACCTACAAGCTAATTAATTCGTAAATAACATATATGCGCGCACATAAATTTGTTCATATATTGGAATCTCTGTTTGAATATATAAGTAGGCACACAATCACACAGCCAAACATATCCTTTGTTGATAAGATAGATACCCTGTTTACTAGTGGTGCTGCGCATGCATGTGCACCATTTATAGGCTCTTATAAATATAGGAAGCTTAAATGGTCCTCACACTTCTCATCTTAACTTAGGTGCTATAAAATTTTCAAAAATATATATGAAGCGAAAATGGTCATTCTTATTTTGTCCGTTTAATTTAGCCCCAAATTATTAATACAATAACTTTTGCCTTTTTCTTTCAAAACCTAATATGACATATCACTTACTTTCTTTGTCTTTTGAACTGAAAATTTTAAGATTATGTTTTTCATTTAAGTTAAAAAAGTAAAAAAAAAAAAAATCATTTACGTTGTCAATTTAAATACATTTTGAATTATTGTTTGGTTGGATATCATTTGAAATAATAATTATGAATTGATGAGACTTTGAAAAAGTATTTTTATTATAGCATGACTATTCAGATGTGAATTTAAGGTGAATTTAATTTTTTATTTTTTTTGCCAACCACTCATTTGGACCCAATATCATTCAATTGACAAAAATAATATTCATATTTTGTTCCGAAACAAAGGGTTAATTATTCTTGTTATTACATCATGTAAGTTTTAATTATTCCTTTTTTTCTCTTTTTTTTTTATATTTGTATTCTCGAGAATCAATTAATTTTACCCTAAAACGAATTAAAATAATAGAACTTCATTAAGCTATCGTAATTTCCATTTTGTCTAAATCCGTCTACAGTACAAAGCAAAATTTAGAGCATCTCTAGCCCAAAACATCAAAATAGTGCACCTTTAGCACTATACTGGTGCAAAACCAAAATCTATTTCCATCTCTGACTCATTGCAAATAATGCTACTATATTTCTTTTATATTCGTTATCTTTTACTTTATGACAATCAATCTATTTAATAAAAAATATACTATCAATAAAAATGAACGAAATTTATAAAAAAAAATTGTGAAATCTTTGCACCAAATGAATATTATTGTAAAAATTTGGTATATTATTGTTCATTGCATCAAATTAATGCAAGCATTTGGTTTTACGGTTGTAGATGGTTTTAAGGAATGAAAAATGAAAGCTTTTGTAAAAACTTTTTTATGATTAAGACGTATAGTAATTAATTTGTTGCATTCATGCTTAGCTTTAGGGGTGAAAATTAAAACCGAAAAAACCAAAAAACCGAAAAAATTAGCCGAATTTTTTAAAAACCATAACCGAAAACCGATTTATTTAAAAAAACCAAAAATTCAGTGCTTAAAAACCGAATTAACCGAAATTCGGTGCGATTATTCGGTTTTCCTCACTAATTAACCGAATTAATCGAACAACCGAATAATCGGTTTTTAACCGAGAAAACTGAATTTTTAACCGAAAACCGAATTCAAAAACCGAAAAAAACTAAATTTTTTAACTGAAAAATCGGTTTTTTAACCGAAAAACCGAATTTTAAACCGAAAAAATCGAATTTTAACCGAATAACCGAATTAAAATTAAAATTATATTTATATTTTATTCGGTTATTAACCGAAAAATCGAATTAAAAACAGAAAATTCGATTTTGGTTAAATTCGGTTTCGGTGAAAAAAAACCGATTTTTGGTTCTAATTTTCTAATAATCGATTATTCGATTTCGGTTACAAAAATTGCAAAAAAATCGATTTCACCCCTACTTAGCTTTCAAAATCAATACTGAAAAAGAAAGAAGTTTAAACCAAAACCCTCCAGTATGTTTTTTTTTTTTAATAAAAGAAGCAAGGCAGTAAGAGAGTATCTCAACAAGGTTGATACACCTTTAAATTGCCACAGGCTTACCAACTAAGTTGATCATCAATACAACAATCAGCATGATCGGTGACCAAAATTTTGGTCGCTGAAAATAGATTTTTGGTCGCCGATAAGTATCGACGACCAAATATAATTATCGGCAACTAAAATTATTTGGTCGCTATTTATCGGCGACCAAATTTGGTCATCAAATTGATCGCCATTTTATTTGAAAAATCGCCAATTTTTTTGAATTCAAAAAATATCATCCACCAAAATTCAAAATTTTTGGTCGCTGATAACAAAATTTTTGGCCGCTGATAATCTATTATCAGCGATCAAAAATTTGGTCGCAGATAAATTACTATCGGCGACCAAATTTGGTTCCCGATATTCAATATTATTTAAAAAAATTCATTTATTTCCATTAAACTAAATTTCTATATTTCAATACACCAAATTCTAATACACTAAATTTACATAAAAAAAATTCCTAAATTCCAGTATAAAAATTTCCTACATTCCAACATCAAAAATTTCAATACACAAAAATTTAATGCACTTAATTCCAATGTAAAAATTCTTAAAGTTCAACAATATCATGCTCAACTTAAACTTCAATTTCATACATTCAAATTTTAATAAATCAAATAGCAATAAATTTATTATATAATGACAATTAATAATACAAAAGTATTTTAAAACAAAAAAAATTGAAACTTAAAAGGGTCGGTGACGGACGGGGTTGTAGAGGCGGCGAGACAGCGAAGATGGTGGGTCGGTGGAGGCATAGTGCTAACGTCGACAAATATTTGACAAACAAAAAGATGAATAAATAATTACTAGCTCAAATGGAAAAAAAAAGTTTATTACGAAAAAAAAGTATTATCGGCGACGGGGCAGCGGCGGTAGGGCGGCGGCACCGGAGACGGTGACGGCAATGGACTGGTCGACAGTGGCGGTAGGGTGGCCGGCGGCGAGGAATGGGTGGAGGGTAAGTGAGAGAGAGAAAGAGAGAGGGAGAGAAAAGTAAGAGATATAAAGATTTTAAAGGTTATGATCGAATTGGGCTTTTTATAGGCCCGAATTATCAACGATCAAAACTTTTGGTGACCAATAATGTAATTTTGTCGTCGATTAATTTTCAATGAAAATTTTTATTTTGGCGGAGATTTTTCTGCTAAAATTATCGGCGACCAAAATTTGGTCGCTGATAATTTTTGTTTTGGCAGTAAAAATTGACTTTTGCAATTGATTTTCGACGTCAAAGCGCGAATATTATTGGCGACCAAAATTTGGTAACTTTTGGTCGCCGATAATTTTTTTTTGGGTAGGAAAATTTGACTTTTGCAATTAATTTTCGTGGTTAAACCGCGAAAACTATCGACGACCAAATTTTGGTTGCCGATAATTTTCATTTTGGCATTTGTTTTGGCAGGAAGATTTCCGCAAAAATTATCGGCGACCAAAATATTATTGGCTACCAAATTTTGGTCGCCGATAATTTTTGGGCGATGAAAAATTTTCGTCGCCAATATTTGGTCGCCTATACATTTATCGGCGACTAAGTTTGGTCGCTGATAATTTAATATCAAAGACCAAACTTGGCCGCCGATAATTTTCGTCGCCATTTTATTAAATTTTTATTAGCGACCTAATGTTGGTCGTCGATACTATTATTAGCGATTAAATTTTTTTGGTCGCTGAAAATGTTTTTTTTTCTTGTAGTGCCTCCTTTGAAGATTCTTCTAAAACCAGTCCTAAATTTATTAAAATAATAAGAAAAAATACAAACGAGTCAAATACAATCTGAAAGAGGATAAAACGAAACCAAAAGAATAGGCTAGCAAAAGGCAAAATTAAGATTCAAAAAAAAAAAAAACTAACTCCCAATGTCTTCTAAAGAATAGAGTCTAGACTAACATCTTGCAAGAATGACATGCAACAGAGCCTCATTAAAAACCTCTACAGTAAACCTAAAGGGAAAACTATGTAAGGGAAAAAAAGTGCCCGGGTCTTCGAGAAAGTCATCTGAATCGGTAGACGTAGTAGATTGTAGTCTCTAGACTCAAGAAATTCAATGAAGGCATGAATGATTTACATAATATGTGAGTAGTTATCCAATTTATCCGCAACAAGATTGCCTTTCCTAAGTATGTGTGAAACCTTCACGTTGAGCTTTTTGAAAAGCACAAGCGCATTGAGCCACCTATTATGAATCTTCACAGATATTGAAACTTCAGAGCATTTAAAAGCGTTGATAATATAAGTTGAGTCACATTCAATCCATAAGTTTTTCCAATCAAAATCCGCCACTTTCTCAATAGCAAAAACGAAAGCCATGATCTGTACCTTGTAAGCATTTCCAATATTAAGAGCCTGAGAAAAATAACCTTTGACGAAGCCTCTATAAGTATGAAAAATCCTACGCAACTTGAAGGTCTTGGAGCTCCTTGAGCGGATCCATCCTTGTTGACTTTTATCCCTTCCGGCGTAGGAGGGACCCAATGAACTTCCGTTATAGAAGAAGCGCGACGAGGATGTAAGTAATTGATATATTGAGAGATCCAATAATGCAAATTTCATCGTTGGTGGTAGAAAACTTTTTGGATAGCATCTCATTGGATTCTCTCAAATCACTCCAGAGAAAATCCCACGAAGAGAAACAAGTTAGTTTTACCTTAAAAACTTATTTGATTCCTCGTAAATCAAACTTCCCATAAGAGCGTTAAGATACCTGCCGTCTAGATATACCTGATGTGTCTACTAAAATTTCGTTTAATAGCTTTTCAAGAAGAATCTGGAAATTCGCTAGCCGTCTGAAAGATTTTCCAAAGAGTTCGAGAAATTTGTTATAAATTTAATCAAAACCCTCCAGCTTATTTAATCAAATTTCATTCTATACTAGGAAGCCTAGAAAACGGTTATTCTTCATGAAGTTTTCACATTTACACATATTTGGATTCTTTCTAACTCCACCAGTGTACATTAATTTAATGGGTTCAAACTTAGTATCATATCATTGACCATGGGAAAAATACACAAACACATGTTTTCTAAACATATAATTTTAAGCATTAAGAAATTGTTTGGTGCGAATGAGGAACATGGATTGGGCCACAAAACCACAATTTAAAGAGTGAAAAAATAAAAGACAGAAAAATTAAAATATATTATGCCAAGTTGCTGGGGATTTCTAATAAGGTATAGCTGACACACTACAAGAAAAGACCTTTTCCATGTGTCTGGTATGTTATGGAATGGGGTCTACACATAAATAAATATCTTTCCAAAAAACTACATTTTTCTTGAGAGGATTTGATAAATCCCAAAGCAGAAGAACAAAAAACCCACTAATGATAATAATAAGGCCAAATTGGTGTTACCTGTCCTCTCTTTTTGTCTTCCCATAAAAATACATGTACACTATATCTCAATCAGAGAAAGAATTAAATCTTAACAGTATGGTTAATTTGCATTTGAAAACTTTAAGTTGTCAAGAACAAATTGGAAGAAGTTGTGGGGACAAAAAAGAAGTTTTATGCCTTATTTCCCTAAAACATTTCAATGTTTGAAACTGTTCAAAATCATTTTCCTTAAACCAAATCCTTATAATGTTTAAACAAATAGCCTATTATCATATATAACAACTGAGTGTAATTGTATATAACCTGAAAAAAAAAATTGTACATTATTCAGAAAAATTAGTCTAGTCGTGATAAATTATAATAATTGATGTAACTAATTTAGTTCTACAATTTAATGCTTGTTCAATTAATTTTCTTGATAAGCTTTCCCTCCAGATAAAATCTTTTCGCACAAATAAAAAAGATTTAATTTTTTTATTTTTAAAGAAATATTTTCGGGTCATTATTGTTATGACACAAGACTCACACTCCATATGTTTTATATTTGAAGGTCCTTGAAGGCTGCCCTCAAACCACTTTCCTCTACATAAGAGAGAGAGAGAGAGAGAGAGAGAGAGAGAGAGAGAGAGAGAGAGAGAGAGAGAGAGAGAACTTGAATAATAAGGCATGATATATGTAGCTATGATAAAGTGGGTGGTTGGTGGGTGTAGTGGTGGAGAAACAAAGAAACAACAACAACACAAGTGCAACTAGAGAAGGCATCCAAAGGGATCGCATTGATCCCAACTCTCTGAACTCGCTCTTGCAATTCCCATAGTTTCGGATCATGCTATCCCTTTGGATTCCTTCTTTTGTGGCTTCTACACAACTCTCTTGTTTAATCACTTTTTATTTCTTCATATATCTATAAATATATATATATATATATATTACTTATGTATCTGAATTGCCTTAATTATTCTTTTATATATCTTCTTCTTCATGCATTCATATATTCTTTTCTAACACCGGAGAAGTACTGAAAGACTGGCTAAAACCGACTACACATATCAATCTTCCGTTCAAGTAAGTCCTAATAATTCTCATAGTAATAATCTTGTGCTTAATTTAACATTTATTATATGATGCCTATAAATTAATTATTTGCATATATGTGTTTAGAATTAATGCGTTGATTTACTTAATGGTATCTTCATCTTATTTATGTTAAGTGTGTTTTTCTTTTCTGATCTTTTGTATTTATTTATTTCTTAAAAAAAAATTTTTTTGAAGAGTTGTTTTCTTTTCTCGCTTTTCTATTTTCCGTTCTCCGTCAGTTTCTGATTCTTAAATAAAGTTAAAATTTAATTAAGAAAAACTGTTCCAAAAAAATAATGATAATGGTATCTCAAGGATAGGGCGGTATAGTTGGATCAGAACCCGGCCGAAAGCTCATGACCATAACACCCCGGAAAAGCTTCCACCTTCCATTAATAGATTATTTTCACCAATCACCTCATAAAAAGTTTCATGATGATTAATTAGTGCCAATTTTACCTGAACCTATATATACACCATAATACATAGACCTAAATATATGTGAGAGACATAAATATTAGATTTAAGGGTCTATTGGAATATTTATCCATTTGATGAGTTTGGCGGTATCATGAAGATCTTTGGCATTTAGATATACATTTCTTTTTAATTTAATGTGGTTATATTTTTTTTAATATATAGATATACCAAGGAAACAATTTGAAGTGAAAGCAGCGCGCCCACGACTGCGGTTAAAAAGTTAAAAAATAAAAAAAATAAAAAAAGCTTTTTAAATCTCAAATCCCTTGATCAAAGTAAACATTTTAACCAAGGAGTTGACTTGTAGATAAATCATGTAGAGAGGGAAAGAAAAGATAAAGGCTCAAAAAGTAAAATATAAGAAACAGCTTAATTCAACAGTAGTTTTTATTTGTTAATAACATTCTGATATTATGTTTTCTTATGTTCTTTTATTATTATTTTTGGGGTGAAGTTTCTCTGATGAATCATCATTATTTCTTTTTATTCAACAGTATATTTCTAATGCATGCCCGCTAGCAGATAGCCACACACACCGAAAATAAAAAATAAAAAATAAAAAAGTTATATAATAATTTTACATGCCTTAGTTGACATTTTTCCCCATTATTTTCGGAACCTTTAAATCATTACAAACTTCCAACCATTCGATTTCGCCTTTTGTGAAAAAAGTTACTTTTATCGCACAAATATTATACACACATATATCCCACAAGTTAATTTCACGCAAATAACTAATTATACATGCCAAAACCATATGTCTATGGCTAGTTACAATTTTCTTTACTGGTATTATGTTTTTCTTTTATCCATATTAATTAAACGTGTGGATATGTATTAGTATATATGACCATGACATGTATAGGTAATGTCAAAACTAGATATTTGTGAGGTTAAAAGTTTTAATTACAGATGATTATTATTAGCATTGGCTATACATATATAAGGTGGACCTGACACAATACTCCAAATCACATGCTTTGGAGGACTTTAATTAGAATCCAAGGCAGTGAAAGATGAACATACCTAAATAAAGGACATTTAAACATATATATATATATATATATATATTGGCATGAGTTTTCCTAATCTGCATTTGCATTGGCCCTCAGATTGAGTGTCCCAAAGGCAAAGGAATCATGCACGTGATGAGGCCTTAAAAAAGAAGAGAGGTCTAAGCACTTGGTCTAATTTTGATAATAAAGGGCCTTTTTTGCTATGCCTTATATGGCACATGACCACCAACATGCATGTACATTATTAAGCAATATAAATCTCTTACTCAAATTCATTAATCTCCTTTTGTCACATGGTCCCAATGATCAAGTTCTTATATGTATCTCTCTCCTTCTATTTTCTCCACTTTTGCTTTCGATCTTATAATGGATTATTAATTAAAGAAAAAGATACCTCGAAATACTCGGGTATATATATATATATATATATATATATATATATATATATTACTGCACAATATGGCATATTTCCCTCTCAATTTGTTACCCTGTACCGATCTTTTAATCAAAGTAGGGCTCAATCGACAAACTCCTTAGGTGAGGGTTTTACATACCGAATATCGAAAAACATACAGATGGCTATTTATGACACTTCATGAAATTCATATACAACTTTTTTTTTTTCTAGCAGCAGAAAAAAAAAAAGTTGAGAAAGAAAGAAGGGAAGAAAACTGCCTTCTCCTTCTTTTGGTTATTTTCCTTGCAACATTTCATGTATACTTGAAAACTTCAGTAACACTCATTTTTATAGTTACGTGGGTAAGGTAAGAATCATTATTTTAGGTACGTAATTACTAAACCAAATTAAGCTTCTTATCACGGATAACTGTTATTAACTCTCAAGTAGTTTGAGCTTGGCTACCGAATTCCTAAATGTGTCCTAAAAAAAAAAAAAAAAAAAAAAAAAAAACAAGAGAGAAATTGAATTAGGAATGCATCGCAACAAATTTGGCACATGTCTATTGTAATATATAATATATAAATATATATATATATATATTATATAAACTTGTTTTTAGTCTTGGAAATAAATAAAAAATGAAAAAAAAGAAGTGCCACCGAAGTGGCTTATGAACCAAGCTTTTTAAGCTTGTTCACCAAGTAAACTTGGAGACCAAGTTCGGTCATGACTTGGTGTGCAAGCCTATTAGGCTTAGCTTATGATATAAGCCATATCATATGGCTATAAATAGCCATCTCCTTGGCTGTTGAAGTGCACACCATCAGTAGAGAAAAAAAAACAAGAAGAGAGGGAAAGAAAGAAGCAACGCTTCTTGAGAGGTTTGAAAAAAAATAGTGTGTAGAAGTTTGTCAAGAAAATTAAGAGTGTGTGGGAAGTCAAAATTATAAGAGTGTTTGTGATATTTGTAACAGTCTGAGTGAGAAATAAAATTGTCTATTTTCTAGTAGTCCATATTTTTATTTTACTCCAACAAAGTGGTATCAGAGGTAGGTTATTCGGTCTCTTGATTTTTGAGTATGCTCTGTAGTTGCGGTTTTGAATGATCTTCTAGATCAGAAAAAATTTCTTGAGATCTGTAAACTCAGTAAGTTGGAGAGTTAAGTCCCCCTAAGGTTTTTGGGCGTGTCAAAATCATTCGTACAGTCAGCATTTTCAAATTCTCACTCAAGTCATGGCAAATGGTGGTGTGGCGTCCTTTCGAGTTCCAACACTCAATAACAACAATTTTGACAACTAGAGTATTAAAATGAAGGCACTCCTTGGAGCACACGATATTTGGGAGGTCGTAGAGAAAGGTTACGACGAGGTCAAAGACGAGTCGGCGATATCTTCAACACAGAAGGATAATTTAAAAGACGCAAGAAAGAAAGACAAGAAGGCTATTTTCCTCATCTACCAAGCGCTAGATGGTGACGGTTTTGAGAAAATCTCAAATGCAGCATCTGCCAAGGAAGCATGGGAAAAGCTTCAGACCTCGCACAAGGGAGAGAAGAAAGTGAAGCAGGTGCGTCTTCAAACTCTAAGAAGAGAGTTTGAGTCACTCAACATGAAAGAAAATGAGCCAGTGTCAGACTACTGCTCTAGAGTTCTAGCAGTTACCAATCAGCGGAAAAGGAATGGCGAGAAACTAGAAGATGCCAGAATCATTGAGAAGATGCTCCGCTCGGTTGACTCAAAATTCGAGACAATCATGACAACGATTGAAGAAATCAAAGACTTGAAGGAAATGACCATAGAACAACTTATGGGGTCATTGCAAGCATATGAAGAAAAAAAGAATAGAAGGTAGAATGCCACGGATCAACAACTTCTCAAGACAGAAGTCAAAGATAAGATAGACAGTCAAGGCAACAATAGAAGCCAACTCAGTCGTGGTAAAGGGCATGATCGAGGAAGAGGCCGTGGCGGAGGATGAGGAAGAGGCCGCGGTAGTGGACGAGGTTGGAGTTCTAACAACAACTTCAACAACAATCAGGAGAGAGCAGAAAACTCAGCACGAGGCCGAGGAAGAAGCAATTACAACTCGAGATATGATAAGTCCCAAGTTGAATGCTATAATTGCCATAAGTTTGGTCATTATTCAAGGGAGTGTAGAACTCCAAATAACAAAGTCGAAGAGAAGGCCAATTATGCCGAGCAAGATACTGAGGAGCGTGGTACATTGCTACTAGCTCGGAATGTCGATGTTGGAGCCGAAGAAAAAGCTTGGTACCTTGAAACTGGTGCAAGCAATCATATATGCGAGAGAAAGAACATGTTTGTGGAGCTCAATGAATCAGTGAGTGGAAATGTCTCGTTCTGAGATGATTCAAAAATTCCAGTCAAGGGAAAGGGCAACATACTTATTCACCTAAGAGATGGAAGACATCAATTTATTTCCAATGTTTACTATGTGCCAAACATGAAGAACAATATTTTGAGCTTCGGACAACTCTTAGAGAAAGGCTATGATATTCAAATGAAAAATCGTAGTCTTTCTATCAGAGATGCCAATAGCAACTTCATCACAAAAGTGCCAATGTCGAAGAATAGAATGTTTCTGATCAATATTCAGAGTGATGTGGCAAAATGTCTCAAGACGTGTTACAAGGATTCCTCTTGGCTCTGGCATTTACGACTGGGTCATACCAATTTTAGAAGTTTGGAGCTGCTCTCAAAAAAGAAGATGGTGAATAGCTTGCCTTGCATTAACCACCCCGATCAACTTTGAGAAGGTTGTCTTCTTGGAAAGCAATTCAGGAAATGTTTTCCACACGAATCTCATTCAAGAGCTCAAAAGCCACTTGAACTAATCCACACAGATGTTTGTGGATCGATCAAGCCAAGTTCTTTTGGAGGTAGCAATTATTTCTTTCTCTTCATTGATGATTTTTCAAGAAAGACTTGGGTTTATTTTTGAAGCAAAAATCAGAAGCTTTCAGTGTCTTTAAGAAATTCGAAGCAGCTGTCGAGAAAGAAAGTGGCTATAAGATCAAAGCCATGAGATCTGATCGAGGAGGAGAATTCACTTCTAGTGAATTTCAAGAATTTTGTGAAGCTAACGGCATTCGACGACCTTTGACTGTTCCAAGATCTCCTCAACAAAATGGAGTTGCAGAAAGAAAGAACAGAACTGTTCTTGACATGGCACGAAGCATGCTTAATGCCAAAAGAGTTTTGGGCCGAAGCTGTGGCAACTGTCGTCTACTTGTCCAATTGAGCGCCGACAAGAAGTGTGTGGAATAAAACTCCGCAAGAAGCTTGGAACGGGAGAAAGCCAGGTATCTCCCACTTAAGAGTTTTTGGCAGCATTGCTTATGTTCATGTACCAGATGAAAGAAGAAGCAAGCTAGATGATAAAAGCGAGAAACTCATTTTTATTGGCTATGACATGAGCTCTAAAGGCTACAAGTTGTACAATCCAAGTAATAGAAAGACGATCATCAGCCGTGATGTAGAGTTTGATGAAGAAGGTGCATGGGATTTTCACTCTCAAGAAAACGACTTCAACTTCTTTCCCGATTTTGAGGAAGAACAAACAACTATAGAGCGACCAACAGAGGAGCCGACTACACCAATTGCTTCACCGACGCCTACTGAAGACCAAAACTCCCCACCATCTTTCCTAAAAGAAAGAAATGAAGAACGTACAAAAAGTCTCCAAGATATTTATGAAGCCACAGAAAAGCTTGATAATCTAACTCTTTTTAGTCTTTTTGCCGATTGTGAACCGGAGAACTTCCAAGAAGCTGCGCAAGAGGAAAAATGGAGAACCGCGATGGATGAAGAAATTGCGGCCATAAAGAAGAATGACATATGGGAACTCGCTTCAATTCCAAAAGGCCACAAAGCCATAGGCGTAAAATGGGTGTACAAGGTGAAGAAAAATGCTAAAGAAGAAATCGAGAAGCACAAGGCAAGACTAGTGGCAAAAGGCTACAGTCAGAAAGTAAGGATCGATTACGATGAAATTTTTGCTCCCCTTGCTCGATTAGAGACCATACGGCTAATCATTTCTATAGCTGCTCAAAACAAGTGGAAGATTCATCAGATGGATGTGAAGTCTGCCTTTCTGAATGGAGTTCTTGAAGAAGAAGTTTACATTGAGCAACCAATCGGCTATGTGGTAAAGGGACAAGAAGACAAAGTCTTAAGGTTGAAGAAGGCTCTTTACGGGTTGAAACAAGCACCACACGCGTGGAATAGCCGGATCGACAAGTACCTTGAAGAAAATGGTTACAGGAAATGTCCGTACGAACACGCTCTCTACATCAAGATCAAAGATCAAGATGTCATCATCTGATCTTCACATAAAACAATCCCAGCATGTTCAAAGAGTTCAAGAATGCAATGACGAGAGAATTCGAGATGACTGATATTGGGCTCATGGCGTATTATCTCGGCATCGAAGTCAAGCAGAACGAAGAAGGCATCTTTATCTCCCAAGAAAGCTATGCGAAGGAAATATTGAAGAAATTCAATATGGATGATTGCAAGCCAATCAGTACACCGATCGACTGCGGAATTAAACTTTCCAAAGACAATGAAGCAGAAAAGGTGGATCCGACACTCTTCAAGAGTCTCGTCGGAAGTTTGCGATATTTGACGTGTACAAGGCCTGATATTCTCTATGCAACTGGGCTTGTGAGTCGTTACATGGAAACTCCAACGACTACGCATTTCAAGTCCGCCAAGAGAATTCTTCGATATCTCAAAGGTACAATCGACTTTGGCTTGTTCTATTCAATTTCTACTGATTATAAGCTTGTTGGTTACAGTGACAGTGATTGGGCTAGAAACATTGATGATAAAAAAGCACAACCGGTTTTGTGTTTTTCATGGGAGACACCGCATTCACTTAGTTATCAAAGAAGCAGCCAATTGTCACACTCTCAACGTGTGAAGCTGAGTATGTGGCTGCTACTGCATGTACCTGTCATGCAATTTGGCTAAGAAATTTATTGAAAGAATTGAGCATGTCCCAGATTGATCCAAGGGAGATCTGTGTCGACAATAAGTCAGCAATTGCTTTGGCAACGAATCCTATCTTTCATGACCGAAGCAAACATA
The DNA here is from genome assembly GCA_018132145.1 of Boehmeria nivea var. tenacissima. NCBI lineage: Eukaryota > Viridiplantae > Streptophyta > Magnoliopsida > Rosales > Urticaceae > Boehmeria > Boehmeria nivea. Next base: position 5,832,775 of record CM030875.1, on the reverse strand, counting down.
TTAATACTCGATATCATTACATAAGAGAATGTGTTGCAAGCAGTGAAGTGCAATTGAAGTTTGTCAAGTCTCGAGATCAAATCGCCGACATCTTTACAAAGCCATTGAAGACAGAAGACTTTGTTAGGTTAAGACAGTCACTTGGTATTATAAAACAAGTTTAAAGGAGGGGTGTTGTAGTATATATATATATATATATATATATATATATTATATAAACTTGTTTTTAGTCTTGGAAATAAAAAAAAATGAAAAAAAGAAGTGCCACCAAAGTGGCTTATTAACCAAGCTTTTTAAGCTTGTTCACCAAGTAAACTTGGAGACCAAGTTCGGTCATGACCTGGTGTGCAAGCCTAACAGGCTTAGCTAGGCTTAGCTTATGATATAAGCCATATCATATGGCTATAAATAGCCATCTCCTTGGCTGTTGAAGTGCACACCATCAGTAGAGAAAAAAAACAAGAAGAGAGGGAAAGAAAGAAGCAACGCTTCTTGAGTGGTTTGAAAAAAAAAAGTGTGTAGAAGTTTGTCAAGAAAATTAAGAGTATGTGGGAAGTCAAAATTATAAGAGTGTTTGTGATATTTTGTAATAGTTTGAGTGAGAAATAAAATTATCTATTTTCTAGTAGCCCATATTTTTATTTCACTCCAACAATGTCTGTATTTTTAGAGGCGTAATTACCAATTATATTGTTCCTCCTTCTAGAGACTCCACTAAAATGACTCTGAACATTGTTAATAAATAAGAAAAAGAAAACACAATAGCTGGTAAAGAAAAATTCATGAAAACATTTCTTATAAAAGGAAAATGATCCAAGTAAAACGCATATGATGATACTATCTCTAAAATGTCTATCGAAATGCTGATAAAATCTCAAATCTCAAGCTAGAGACTTAAGAAAGCGCGTGATTAGTCTGAGCCAAGTTACGAATACTTAGCACTCCATCAATCCTATATGTACGTCCTGTCATATTTGATGAATATATGTATATGTTTTGAATAAAATATGCATCAGTTCATATACTTTCATGTTTGAATTCAAGATCAGTTAGGTAAATAGCTATTTTGGATTGTGTGTTTTTAAAAAATGGTCACAGTTTTAAGAAATTAAAAAACTAGGCATAAAACTGTAAAAAAATTCTGACAATAACAAAAATACGCATAAAAATACTGCTAGAAATTTCTGATACTAGGCAAAAATTTTGTCGAATTTCTAACGTGGCTAGTTTTTAAATTTTTTGAAACTGTGACTAATTTTTGAAATCATTTTGTAAACAGTGACTATTTTCTTAAAATTTCCTTGAATCAAAGACTATGAATCTAATATTTTTTTTAACAATTACATATAATTACATGTTGAACTGTACCATAGACTTTAACGTTCATTAAGGAGCACTTATGAGCAACACAGAGAGTGGCACTTGCTAATATTTAGGGATTGGCATACTAGCCCACACGCGCTGTGCGCGCGCGCACACACATATATATATATATATATATGTATATATATAAGAAAAAGCACATACTATAAAATTAATGACTCTTAACATTATTAATATATAAGCAAAAGAAAATGCAATGGTGATAAAGAAAAATTAATGAAAAAATTTCTTATTCATATGACAATAAACTATCTCTAAAATGTCTTTCATAGAAATGAGTCTAAATTAGCATCTTGCAAGAGTGCATTACGCAACCGGACCTCGTTAAAAATCTTCAAAGTAAACTCATATAGAAAAACTAAACGAGAGAAATGAGTACCCATATCTTCAAAATAATGAAGAGTAGAAAATAAAATAAAACAACAATTGAAGCGGTAGAATAGCGCCAAAGGATTCAAATCCTGAGACACCAACTCTAAATAAAAGTAAGAGCTACAAACCACCATGAGCCTGAATTTTTTAAGGATCCCGTAGTAGCTAGTCCATTTGCCTTAGCATTACTTTCCCAATAATATGAGAATCGACAAAAGCCATTGAATTGCATAAATTCAAAGCATTAAGCTATAGACTGCAAAGCTTCCATGGCACCAAAGAGTTTCGTTCATTTGAAAGACAAAATCACATAAATCGAACCACTTTCCACCCATAGCTTCTTCAAGTTGAAAGATGAGGATAATACAATTGCTAAAATATTAGCAATTAATTCAGCCTCAGGCAAAACATCTACTAGCTAGATAAGAGGTAACCTTTGAGGAATCAATGACAATTATGTAAAAACCCCACGACAAGCAATACCTAGAACACTAAGAGCAAAGCCATAAACGTTCACTTTAATCCAACCAAGAGGGGAGGTTTCAAAATAATCAACTTGATTTGCAGAGATAATATAAGGATAAATGATAAAGTATAGAACTTATATGTCTTAATATCATCGAAAATCAAGTTGTTTTGAGTGTGCCGGATAGACTAACTAAGATAAGTAATACCTACTTTTCACGAAATTTTGAATCCGACGACTAAAAAAAGCTTTGATGGTATTTGCACTTTCGCCAATTTTAGACCAACAATCTCAAATTTAGAAGGCAAATTGTAGACCAGAAATCCTAACATTGGTATGCTTATGAACTTCTAAATCATGAATTCAAATATTATCGACAATCAAGTTTGGTTGTTGATATTCGAATATCGACGACCGAAGCTTGGTCACCGAAAATCTTCTTTTTTTATTTTTCTATTTTTTATATAGTTTATATATATATTTTTATTTTACTTACATTTAATCTAATTTATTTATTTTTATTTTGAAATGTGTAATAATTTAAAAAAATCCTAAAATATATAAATATAATTAATTATCTAAAATAGTATGAATCAAAATTTTAAGAATATATACAGAAATAGGTCACTAATATATATTCTGTATTAAATGCAAAGATGACATAAATATATAAGTAGTACTGGCTAGAAAACAAAGTAGATAGAGAATCACTCGTCGTCTAAGTTTGTGTCTTCGTCTTCTTCTTCGTCGTCCTCGTCATCACAGAGAACAAGTACGGTAGGAAGGAGGTGGTTGGCATGCTAATATAGACATTCAATGGCGGCAAGGGCTCGCGACCTCAGATCGACTCTAGATGGTGTTGTGCTATATAGTTGAAGAAGTGGGTGTAGTCTACCTTCAAACTTGCTAATTCCACCTTGATCGAATGAAATTCCTTTGCGGACACTAGCGGCTCAGAAGACTGTTGCTGTGACGAGCTTCTACGTTGGTCAAGTATAGACTTTCGAAGGTTTAGTCCAATGCCGATGATGTAATGACCTCCATAGTTGATGACGTTGGCCATGATCTTTTATTGGACTTGTGGGTAGCTGGGTCTTGCGTCGCCTGTGAATGTCAAGTCTGCGACATCTTCCGCTGTATTAGAAAAGTGAACCAGAAACTTGGTAAAATTTGTATACTTCATATATTTATAAATTAATAATATATGACAACGATTTAAATATGGCACTCACAAATCAAGTCTTTGCGACGCCTGTAGTCCACTTGTCGTTCGTCATGTGTCTCTCTTGGTAGTTGTCTATAGGACTTTGAAGTCGCCCTGTATGTCCTTATGCACAATTTAGAAACTTTAAAATTAGCAACTATGTAATATAAATCTATAATATATAATTAAATATTTTTGTCCATATCTTTTGAAAACGTTAGGCAACAAAGGACTTGGCATCGTGTCTCGGCTTCGTTTGCTTGGGTTTTTTTTTTTTTGGCAAAACTATCAACGACCAAATTTGGTCACTGATAATATTTGAGGGTCGGGAAATTTTTCGCACCAAATATTGGTCTTGCATACGCTTTTCAGCAAACAAACTTGGTCATTGATAGTTTTCTATCAACGACCAAAAGTATTCGCTGATATTTTTTTTTTATCTATACTTCATCCAATTAATACCGGTAACCAATATTTGGTCGTTTATACTAATGTTATTGTGAATCCGACTATTCCACACTCTTGGTGCTTTTTTTAAGTCGTAAAGGGCCGTCTTTAACTTTTATCTCATAGCCTTAACCTCGTAACTACTTTTTTTTTCGATAGCTACTTTGAATTTCTTAAAGGCACTGAATGCTTCTAATTTAAAGGCACTAAATTCCTCTTAGGTCTTTCATTTTTTAAATTGTTGTAATAATTGTCTCAAATTTTGAGAACAGCTATCGGGGTGCTTTCTCAATGTTCTACCATCTTATAATTTTCAACAATTTTTTTTTTGTTGATCGGTGACTGCGAAGACTCCAGAGTAGTATTCAGAAACTGACTCTTTTTCTTTCATGTTGTGTGACTCAAACTCTCCCCTTAGAGTTTGAAGGCGCACTTGCTTCACTTTCCATTCTCTATTATAAGAGTTTTGAAGCTTCTCCTATGCTTCCTTGGCCGATGTCTCATTGAAGATTTTCTCAAAACTGTCATCATCGAATGGTTGATAGATGAGTAAAAGAGCTTTCTTGCCTTTCTTTCTTGAGTCTTTCAAATTATCCTTTTATACAAGGATATCAATGACTCCTCTTTTATCTCGTCTTAGCCTTTTTCTACAACCTCATACACATCATTTGCCGTGTGCTCTAAGTAGTGCCTTCATTTTGATAATCTAGCTGTCAAAATTGTTATTGTTGAGTGTTAGAACTTGAAAAGATGTCACACCACCATTTTCTATGATTTAAGCAAGATTTAAAAATTTTGATTATACAAATGAATCTAGCATGCCCAAAAAACCTTAAGGGATAGAAATCTCTAACTCCTTGAGTTTAGGAGCTCTCAAGAAAGTTTTTTCGGATGTGGAAGATCAGTTAAAACTGCATCCAAAGAGCGCACTCACAAATTCAAGAGACCTCATAACCTCGCTTTGATATCACTTTGCTGAAGTACCACTTGCCATGATACCAATTTGTTGGCGTTTAATTAAGCTTGAAAATTATATAATTTTATTTCTTACTCAAATATTATTACACAAAGATACCATGTACTCTTACAATTTTGACTTCTCACACTACTGCAATATTCTTCTTTACCTTCAATAACATTTCTTTCGCAAAGCTTTTCTTTTGTTTTTCACTCTAAGAAGCCTTGCTTTTTAGTTTTCTTCTTTCACACTTTTGTTCTTTCTCATCTCCAAATGAAAAGCCTATTTATAGGAAAATAAAAGCTACAAGGTCCTATCCCCACATAAAATCTAAATGAAAATTATAAGTCACTTCTTGCATAATACTATTGAAAGTTATACGGTGATCCTTACATAAAACCAAATAAAAATTATAGAGTATTATACGCATAATACAATGAAAGTTGCAGGTGTCTCATGCATGTATATATATAATATTCAACATCATATAAATTCGTATTAAACAAATTTATTTGGCATTATATTTGAAAAGTAACTTGTGACTAGCTAGGTCTAAAGTTACTTTTAAGAGTATTAGAATAATAGTTTAGAACATCAGTTTTAGCTTTAGAATATTGATTTTACTAAAAGCGTCAAATAGAGTGGTTTGAGTTTCAAAGTCTTCTCTAAAAAATTTTCAAAAGAAAAAAAAAGTATAAGAAATGGTCATTCTGTGTAGATTTTTTAAGTGTATGACCAATGTTTTCAATCATTAGGATGATAATCATTAAGTAGTTATAAGGGATAAAGTTCATAAATAAATTTTGCATTTGTACTGTAGTTATTTTCTTAATTTTTTGAACTATGAGCTATTTTATGAACTACACATTCAATTTTAATCGATTTTTGCAACTAAAAAAAAACACCCAGTCTTATTTTGTGGCTTAATTTTGACAAAAACCTCTCCCGGAACGTCAAACATCACCCAATATTAGTTATGTTTCAATTGAAATAGGAATTTGAATTCTAAACAATAAAAGAGATAATTGAGTAAATAGCCTTTCTTTTTAAATGACAATAAAGAAATCATGTTTTCAGCGACGACACATACGGCGACAACATTTGTCGTTGCCCAAAAAAGACTTTCGCGATGACATTTCGTTGCCAAAACAGGATTAGGCGACGGCAAATTTTAGGCAGAAGACTTTTCGGGGAAAATCACAATGGCGACGACATGTCGCCGCTACAAGTATAGCGGTAGAAAACACCACCAACCCAAAAGGTTATGGCGACGACATGTCATCGTCCATGTGAATGACGAACCCAGTGACTTTTTGGCGGGGGTACTATTTATATTGGCGACGACATGTCATCTACATTTCGTCACTGTACTCAGCGACGACGTTTTTGCATCGGGGATGACATGCTTTTCAATAAAACTCGCGAGTTCATGGGAGCCTCAATCCCCACCTCTCTGCATCCGTCCCCGCCTCTGTCTGCCAACCTCTCTCTGTCTGTCTCTCCATCTTTCCTCCCTGCCCTCCCTCCCTCCAGTCCTACCCCTTCATCGCCGCTCCACCACCACTGCCCAAGCGCCGTCGCCACCGCTTCTGCCTCCGCCATGCCATCACCACTATCGTCGCTAAGAATCTTGCTGCCCAGGCTTGTTTATTGTTGAATTATTTTTATGTAATATACTGTGTTTCATTGCATAATAGATTACAATAGCTGAAATATTCGGTTATTTTTTATAATGTTTATTTGAGTTGTTTTGAGAATATGTTTAATGAATAATGTTAGGTTGATATGTCATATTTGATAATGTTAATTTATGTTGATATTTGATAATGTTGGGTTGATGTTTGATAATGTTAGGTTGATATTTGATAATGTTGGATTGCTAATGTTGGATGATATTTTATAATGTTGGGTTTGAAAATGATATTTGATATATTTTGTACGTTAATTTTATAATGTTTAGATGTAATATCTTGAGTTCATAATGTTACATAATTTTTTATATAATATATGTTGGTTTAAGCTACATTTAGTAAAGTTACCGATATAAAAAAATGTGTAATTTGTTAAAAAAGATAAGAAACTAGATATTTATATTTTTTCCACATTATAAAATAAATAATGACTAAAACTTACAATTCAAACTGAAATAAGCTTCCACTTATAAACACTTGAAAATTTTATCAAAGAATATTTAATAAAATATGGCATAAAATTATATGAAAATAATTTTATGCAGAAGTGTATACGTGAATGCGAAATGGTAGAAGAATGATCATTTCATCATGTGCACTTAAGCGCAACAAGTTTTTTTGTACAATTGATCTACTAAATGGCCCTTCTTGAGAGGTAATCCGTTTGTCCACACACCGTCACATTTGGAATTTACCCGATATAGAAGAAAAATATGATCTGATAACTTCTAGCATGACAACATTAGTCAATCCATATAATAGCACTCCTAACTTTGTAAATGGTCGATCTACCAAATATTGAGTTTATGTCGTATCAAGGAGAGGATGCCACGTCTTCAGTTGTGGTCGATGATGAAATAATATCCTTAGTAGAAACTGATGACAAATATATAGACAGGGAGCTCGAAGTTGACGATACAGTAGTTAAGCACGTTGATGATGAAGATTCTGAGGATTTGGGCAACGAACAGGCTGACGTCTCCCGCCATATTAATACAATATTAGATGACGAGTGGATGATTTGCAAGTAGACATAATGATTTATCGATGTAAGCCTAAATATTTGTTTTGTTCCTATTATTTGCCAGAAACTAACGTATATCATTTATTTTGTGCCGGCCTTTTGTTATGATAGATATTATATCTCCTTCACTTAGCAGAGATATAGGTGCCAAGGACCCTCGTCAGCCGCGTGAAAGAATAGCACAATGCGAGGAACGTAAAGTTTTATGATTGATGTTTAACAATAAAAAATGGTATTTCAAAAGGACTTACACTAATTGGGTTCACTTTTTTGTAGTTGGTGGCCCGGCTGGTAACGCGAAATGGCGCCATCACGGACGCAATGAGGGGTTGGATATCTAGCGTTTCCTCTTGGAGAACCCCGAGAAGAAGTTGTTTGTTACGTTTAACGAGGGCAAAACCTATAAAGTTATAAGTGATACGTATGCGAATTTCAACAACCACATGGTTGTGTGTGTGAGGGATCTTCTGGATCCATCACTGGCGCGATGGGATTTACAACGCAAGGACCTTCGAGACCAGGTATGGCACAAGACACGAAACGCTTTTGAGATTGTAGACGACGCCGAGCATCGAGCATCAGTGGATTGACAAGGGCAAAAAGCATTACGAGATTGGAAGAACGACCTAGTCGAGCGGATGAAGGTCGTGATCAGCGAGTTGGCAGCGAAGAAGTGGGCGAGAAAATTAAACATCCATCTGTTAAAACACAAGAGCTCTGAGAGAAGTGGTTGTGATGGATACATTTATATAAATAAAAGGTAATTTTATTCTTTTAATAAATGTGTAATTTCATTATTTACACTGAACATTTTAAGTATAATTTGCTTTAGATAATGTCTTAGAAAAATTCCTACAATAGGAGTACGGTATAAACAGTTAGTCAGCATGGATCGAAGTCAATCCCGAGACTTCGATCTCAGAAGGTTTGCAATAAATGTGTTATATATTTACATTAATTGTAAAATAAACTATTGTTGTTAGTAATATATCTTTGTCTTATATAGAGGAACGCATCTAGACGCTGTAGAGTCTAATCGATTGTTTTTTAGTTCGACACATGACTCCGAAAGGCTGGAATAGTCACCGCGCTAGGCAGCTTCATGTATGATAGCCTAATGACTACATTTAAATTGTATGACAATATTTTTAAATTGTCTTCGCATAGATTTTCTTATAACTTTTTTGGTAAGAGAGGATGGTCGAGCCCTAGACGGAACTTAAAATCTCACCATCAACGTCACTAATGAGGACATTATCACACAGACACTATTGGTACGACGCAACCACACCACCGGTATTGGTCCCACGCTTCCGAAGAGAGTCACGCGTAATACTAGTCATTCTACAAATCTGTCTTATGTTCTCTCTACATCGACTCCAACACCTCCACATGCTCCTTCGCTATCACCAGAGATACAGGCCAGCCTCAGCAATTTTCTAGGCTCTATCATGATGACGCAACAGGTGATAGTTGACGAGCTTCGTAGGATCAATCCGATGTTTTAGGATCTGACCATGAACTTACCACCTTACTTCTCGATGAGCCCTCCAACAACATCTAGTACACAACCACCTCAACCAGTTGATTATCAGATGCATGACGGCGATGACGGCGGTGATGATGACAAAAACTTAGGACTGTTGTAGATACTTCATTGCCTTCATAGTTTTTAGTTGTCTTACATGCTTTTTATGCGTTTAAAAAAACTTTATTATTACTTTTACTTTTTATATTTTACTTTGAATTTAATTTGTGTTAATATTTGGATATCATCTAACTAAAGTTGTATAAAAAAAATTGTAATAATCTAACTAATGATGTTTTCGTTAATTTCGTATTTTATTTTTTATATGTAATTACTATTAGTTGCAAAATAATTTTATTACAAATAAAAAGTTAAATTAAATTTTATGTGAAATAAATATAAATTATTAATTGATAAAAACATAATATATATCGTCACCAATACATATATTTTCCAACAGCGTTACGACGACGTCAAAAATGTTATTGACGACGACAAATGTTGTCGCCAATAACTTTCAGCGATGAGGCATTGGCAACGACCCATGTCGTCGCCGAAGCTCAACGGCAACGACATTTTAACACTGAAACCACTATTTCTTGTAGTGTGATGTTTTAAGAAACTAGGCAACGCTTTGAATAATTAAGAAATTAGTAATTTTCTTAACTACATGATAATATGCATTTATCTTTATGCCTTTGCTTCTTTTATGTATTATTGACTAATAAATGTTAGTCATTTCCTTACAACATGAATAAATAAATGACTAAATACCAAATACACCTATAATGAAATTTATGTGCTCCATGTTGTAATTTGAGATGTAAACTTTAAATTTGTCATATAATCCAAATTCATGATTTGAATTGTTAGAATCCAATTATCTGAATATGATATTTGAAATAGGTGGTCGGGGCAACAGCCGATGTTGTAGTGACGGCTAAATGTGGTAGGGAAAATACTATAGGGATGTACAAGAAAACTGAAAATTCGGTTTAAACCGTTTTCAAAAACCGCACCGCACCGAAATTCGGTGCCACGTCAGGAAACTGAATTTTCGGTGCGGTGACCGCACCGATTTTGAAGAAGCGGTGCGGTTTTCGGTTTTAGAAAATGGTAATCGGTTAAAACCGAAACCGCACCGAATATAACATATATTATTTTATTTCATATTTTTATAAAAAATGCATGGTGGTTCAGTGGTCTTCACGCGTGTTTTTTTCTCTCCTCACCTGAGTTCGAATCTCATTGGTGACGTTTTTGGTTATTTTTTTTTTCAAATGTTTAAAAATCAAGCATTAAAATGTGCTGGAAGGAGTTTGAACCTTGGTCTCCTTGTTGGAAAGTCTCCCACACTTCCACTAAGCTACGAGTGCTGATGTGCAATCTATTAAATTATTTAATATATAATGTAGTCGTTTTTTTTTTTTCAAAAATCGGTGCACCGAATTGAAAAACCACACCGCACCGAATAATTCGGTTAACCGAAATTCGGTTTTTATATGTTTCGGTGCGATTTTCGGTCTTGGATTTTTAGAAACCGAAAATTCGGTGACCGAATTATTCGGTGCGGTTTAGAATCGCACCGCTTTTTGTACACCCCTAGAAAATAGGGAGTTTACTATGGAGAAGGCATAGCACTGTTGGAAAAGGGTCGATGTTCGAAAGTTTTTGAGTGGAAATTTGAATTGGGTTATTCGTATTGTCCTTTGCCTTGTGAAACACCCATTTAAATGGCTAATGGCTCCGAAATGATAGAGCCAATATTTTTATGGCTTATTGACGTCATTATATAGTAGTTATACCACATTAAGATCATTGAAAGAAATGTGATTAAAATACTTATTGAGTTATTTCACTATGGAAGTACAAGTACTACCAAATATGCGAAGAGTGTAAAACTGGCCATGGAATAGTGGCAGTTCGAACTAAATAGAAACTGCCTTCTGCTAATATGGTAATAAATAAGGAAAAATTACCATTTTTCACTCTATATTTTTGCTCCATCTACCAAATACATCATATTCTATAATTTCGACATATTTGCACCTTGAATTATTTAGCGTAGACTATTTGGCACGCTCCGTCAAAGTCTGTCAGTTAAATGATGACGTGACACTTGTTGTCAGTGATTTTTTGTCAGCCAGTGAGTCCAGGAGCGATCTTCGGGGTACTGTCGTGGAAGTCCAAAACCCCCGACTCCACCAAACTAAGCGAAGTCACCACATCGTGAGAACTCCCCTCAGGATAAGGACGGACAAGGATTATCGAAGATGACCCCCGATCCTATACCCCCGGAGATAGAACACCACTAAAAGAAGGAGCTTCCGGGAAGCCCCTCGACGACGGACCGGCGTATAAAGACTGAGGACCCCGAGGGTGATCCATCCTCGAGGAGGTTGCCACGAATGAGGGATCAAACGACCTAGACTCGGCCCTCGGAGTCATCGACCCTCGGTCATAGAGCGTTTGACCGCGGGATCACAAATCTCAATTATTCTCCCGTCTTTCCTGCCCCGAGCAGGGAATTCACTGTAGCAACAGTTCTATCCTGCCAAGTTCAGAATAACTGTTCCCGGCAGGTGCGCAGCTTTATTAGGTGAACCAAATCCGTGACTCAAGGGATATGACGTTTTGTCTCATCAGAACTGTAGCCTTCTTCATCGCCTCTAAAAGAAGGGGGAACGAATGGATGAAGGAGGAAGAAAAAATGGGAGAAAAACAAGGGTGAAATACTCTGTAAAATATTTTATATGAAATACGAAATCCCCAAAAAACAGTGGATGTAGGCTGTTACTCCGTAGGAGGGCCGAACCACTTATCATTTTCATTGCCGTATCACATCCGAGAGGTGCAGATCTCGTCGTTTGTATAAAATTCTCATGCCTTTTTAATTTTCTGTAAAACTCTTCATTTTCATTGCCGCATCACATCCGAGAGGTGCGGATCTCGTCGTTGGTTCAAATTCCACACCAACAGATTGGCGCTAGAAGGAGGGCCTCTCGAACCTCCACGCCCTGAGGGGCACTCCGCTGCTCTTTCCGTCCAGTTTCTCATTTCAAGCTTTTCTTCCTGAAGCTCTGTCGTCACCCGTGATCGGAGATCCTTGGCACCGACGACCAGACGGACGGGAAAGAAACCCCATGGATCCCAAGCCGGATCAGATCGAGCAGAAAATAAAAAACGTCCAAGACTCCATGTCACGGATGAACAGCATGGTGAAGATCTTCGGCTCAGAACCCCCAAAATCTACAGTTCATCACCGACAAGGAGAAGACGGAAATACTCCGGACGCAGCTTCAAACGGGACTAGGGAAAGCCGCAGCTGAGGCAGCAAGATGGACCTGGAGCAGACAACGGCTGGTGGATCACACACTCTGGCCTACCACCATCGCAGCCGAAGGACTGACGGTGAACCATCCAGAGGCCCCAAACCGTAGGTGCGCGGTCTCTAATGGTCCAAGCCAGAGGTTAGCAACCAGCCGCCAGCATAGTCGACGGTACAACTCGCATCAGAGATGCGCGGTCGCTAGTGGTCTGGACCGGAGAGTCACGACCCTACTGGTGATGATCAAGAAACATTCGCTCTTTCTGCGTCAAACAAGCTGGGTCTATACCCACGGAATCCAACGAGGCATGCTCCGTCGCAGTCCGAGGACCGCCTCGTAGGTGTGCGGCATCCGGTGAAGAATCGATTCCGCGAAGGATCGCCGTCCGAGGGACATCAGGTGTCAACCTTGTCACTCCCTCTCCTTCCCTGCCCCCGGCGTCTGTTTACCCCGAGGCTCTCGCCTCTAATTGGTCGCAGACCAGAGGCGCAGATGAGGCAACTTGATGGAAATAAACCTGTGATCTCTAGTCACAGTCGACGTAGGCCTAAGGCGGTTTTGATTCTCAAGCAGAGTTGCTCGCCTCCTCTTGCCAGCACGGAACGTCCTTGTGCACTCCGAGCACGGCTCTAGGCAAGACAAAAGAAAGTCGGCATAGTAATAGCCCCCGAAGGTGTTATCGAGGCCAACCAAGAGGATATCTCTATTACCATGGCAGACTACAAGACCCGCGAATCTCGCCTGGGCAGCTGGCTAAAAGCGCAAGGTCGGAACGACGGCCGGACTCAAGTTCCACACCAAAGAAGCGCGGCAGCCGACTGGGCCGGAACGGGCATCATCGTCAATATGTGCGCCGGAGACGCCTAGCTGCGGGATAACCACGGAGTCGGAGCGGCTGCTGATAGCCGAAGATTCGACTCAGGCGCACTCTGACTAAGACGGACCCACCTCGGAGGAACACGGTAGAACACGTCTCCACGTAAATCTGGGCCCGCGGTGCAAATGCGAGGTCCTCGATCGAAGGATGGCTCCGGGGATAGTCAACTGCCTCCTGAAAGCAAACTTCGGTAACCTCGAGACTCTCGCTAAACTTCAACGGGAAACCCCCTCAATGAAACTGCACGAGGGAGAAAATAGCTCGTACTCAGTTACCAAAGATCGACAAGCTGTAACCTGGTCGCCCTTAATCAAGAGAGATCCGAAGACTAGATCCGCTTGTCACGAAAGGATCTTCTCTCCCTTGTAATTTGCTTCTTACATAATTTGAAATTCAAATTCATCAAGAACACAATTCTCTGACTAGCTACTCTCCTTAGTCTGCTAAGTATACTATAAACTCGGTATATAAAGGGTAGAACCGCGAAGTGCATGAATCCTATAAACATCGCCATCAACGGCCTTTTTGACCGCGTAGTGCTCAGGTCGCTGGGGGCATCCGGGGTACCAGAAAGAAATAGATGCGCTCTATAGGTACCTCGAAGGCGAGCGAGGCTAGAACGCGTGAGTTCCAAAGGGTTTACGTAGGCTTTACTCGCTGAGGCTTCCTACCACACAAATGTTTATCTTGTCGGGTCTTTCCTTCGATGAAGAAAACATGTTCGGGGATTAACTTGGGAAGTTGGGCCAATTGTCTCCTAGAACCATTCTATTCTTCGAAGGAGGTAGAAGACCTAGGTGCACTCAAAGAAGAAGCTCCGAGGCGTGAGGGACGAAAATTCTTCAAAGGATTGTCTAACCGCCGGAGTATAAGACAAAAGGCCCTACCCAATTCAGAAGCACCGGGGACTACTGCAAGCAATGGGGTAGTCGTCTAATTTGCTTTCACTATAACCCTCGGAGAGGGCCTGATTTAGAAGAGTTGTAGTCTTCGGAGAGGACACGACGAGCGACTGTAGGAATAATCCCGAAGGGACTTAATCCTATAGTCGGGGGCCACAGCGTAAAGAAGGTAGTATTTAAACTCTGTACTTCGCGTAACCAGTTTTCATTTGTAGGTGACTACTATCTTCCACCATCAAAAGGGGCGAAGACGAACGCTCCCGCTCAAGCAAGGTTTGGGTCGGTGCCAGAGCCAGCGGAATCGGAATTGATGAGACGTCTGGTTCCGGAGGAATCAGACCCCATTTCTCTACGGAGTCCCCGACCGGCGAGACGCCTTCCTTCGGGGCGGCATAAAAATCCGGCACAGCTAGTCACCCCCTCAACGACGGACGATACACTGATTGACATCGCGCCGGAGAAATCCCGAACGGCACGGTCCGTACCTTCGGGATTGGGGGGCAGATGTTGTCAGTAATTTTTCGTCAGCCAGTGAGTCCAGGAGCGATCTCTGGGGCACTGTCGTGGAAGTCCAAAACCCCCAACTCCCCCGAACCAAGCGAAGTCACCACATCGTGAGAACTCCCCTCAGGATAAGGGCGGACAAGGATTATCGAAGATGACCCCCGATCCTATACCCCCGGAGATAGAACACCACTAAAAGAAGGAGCTTCCGGGAAGCCCCTCGACGACGGGCCGGCGTATAAAGACTGAGGATCCCCGAGGGTGATCCATCCCCGAGGAGGTTGCCACGAATGAGGGATCAATCGACATAGACTCGGCCCTCGGAGTCATCGACCCTCGGTCATAGAGCGTTTGACCGCGGGATCACAGATCTCAATTATTCTCCCGTCTTTCCTGCCCGAGCAGGGAATTCACCGTAGCAACAGTTCTATCCTGCTAATTTCAGAATAACTGTTCACGGCAGGTGTGCAGCTTTATTAGGTGAACCAAACCCGTGACTCAAGGGATATGACGTTTTGTCTCATCAGAACTATAGCCTTCTTCTTCGCCTATAAAAGAAGGGGGAACGAATGGATGAAGGAGGAAGAAAAAATGGGAGAAAAACAAGGGTGAAATACTCTGTAAAACATTTTATATGAAATATGAAATCCCCAAAAAACAGTGGATGTAGGCTGTTACTCCGTAGGAGGGCCGAACCACTTTAAAATTCTCATGCCTTTTTAATTTTCTGTAAAACTCTTCATTTTCATTGCCGCATCACATCCGAGAGGTTCGGATCTCGTCGTTGGTTCAAATTCCAAAACAACGATACTAAAAAAATTACAATTTGACCCTTAATTTATTTAAAAATTTCACTAATTCCCTAAATCTTTTTATTTTTACCAAAAAAGAACATCATCTCTCAATACCCTCTCTCAATCTTCTTCTTCTCAAACCAAAATGATTTTCACTAAGTTTAAAATTATTTTCCTTCAAATGAATTTCTTTAAAAAGATTAAGAAATTTAATAATAAAAAAAGAAAACATCAAATAAGATTTGACAAATATCAAATAAGACCCAAATTCTTGAGCTCCAAAGGGACAGTGGAAGGAGGTGGACGGAGGAGAGGGATCTCAACGATGCCGGTTCCGAGTGCGGTGTTGTGGGGTGCGAGACTACGGTGTGGATCGACGACGTAGAGGTTGTGGCATGTGGGTCGTAATTTACGCACGGCACAGGAGTGGGCCCTGGGGTTCGCGGATCTTTCGTGGCGCCGGCGTAGGTATTGTCCATCGGGCAAGATTCCAGCGAGGCTCGAGCGAGCGTAGCAAAAGGAGAGACGACGACGCAGATTGGGCGTGGCGCTTGTGTGGGTTTGCTAATTTGTCGCAGCGGCGAGGTCGGAGTACAGCCGGAGATGAAGGGATCTGCTGCGGTGGCGTGCTCGACGTCGAGTGTGGGTGTGCTAGACGTGAAGATGTGTATTGATCTTTGAAGAGTGTTGTACTGTGACTAGTTATGAGAATAAGAGCCCGCTTGCATATAATGCCCAGTTGAAATATTAAATTCTAGGCATCAATAAGCAGTCAATAGTTAGTGAAAAAAATAAAAGAAAAAAAGGTCATATACTCCTCCTCTACCATGGATCCTCTTCAAGTCCTATCAATAGCTGGTGAAGGGATCTGTTGCGGTGGCTTCGAGGGGAAGAGGAAGAGAGAGTTAGGATTTGTTTGGGTTTTTTTTTTTGGGTAAAATTAGTGAAATTTTAGGTTTTATGGTTTAATTTTGGTTTTTTTTTAATGGCTTAATTTTTTTTAAAAATTGTTAAAGATTTAGGGTATTAGTGAAATTTTTAAATAGATCAAAGGTCAAATTACAACTTTTTTTATGCCACGTTATCATTTAACTTACGGATTTAGACGGATGGTGCAAAATGATCTATGCTAAATAGTTAAGGGTGCAAACATGTCGAAATTAAAGAATGAAGTGCATTCGGTAAATGTAGCACAGATATAGAGCGCAAAAAGTTAATTTTTCCAATAAATAATGCTAGATATAACAATTTTTTTTAAGCATTTATAAAATATAAATTGATATTAAAATAATTTTTAAAAGAATTGAAATATCTAACACTACTCTCACTCGTTTATAGTTGATTAAAAAAATCATAAAATTAAGAAGTGTTCTATACAAGTTTTTTTACCATATTAGGAAAAATAATTTAGACTCATTGATTTCAGAGGCTTCCTAAATCAAGAGAAAGATGCAAAGACAGTCATGGATGATTACATATATAGAACATCTAACAAGTCCGCTATTAACTGTTCATTATATTCCATATATAATAATCATTAGAAAAGAAGAGATTAATTCTCACAATGATATTAATGTAAACATGAGAATCCACACACACACACACAATGGGGTCCAAAGCTGGAGAGGAATTTTTCCGGCACAAGAGTACAAATTGTTTTCAATTGGTGACATATGTCCTCCAAATGTCTCACTCTTAGTCTACACATATGGCTTTATGAAAGACGCACAAACTGCCAAAAAAATTAAGACGCCAAAATTTTTCTCAAGTCACAAGGGATTCAAATCATATTATTTGTTTATTTATTTTTACTTTGGGACCCTTTACTTCAGCCTTTAAACTCAAACCCCACCTTATTTTCTCATATTTCTTATTCTTATATATATATATATATATATATATATATTGCTAAATCTTATAGGAAATTTGATATCCCATTGTCTGGGGGATTTGATTGAGAGGTTCGCATATCTAGATTCTAGTCATTGCCTTAAGTTGCGCAATTCACCTAACTTTTGGTGAGTTTTAGTGATTACGCTAATCTAGAAGATTCAACATAAACCCACTACATAATATTTTAAAATATAAGTTATAACCAAGCATGTGATTACACACCCTTTATTGCCAACGGTTTATCATTAAATTGACCAGCTGAATCTTTGAATTCTTTTCAACTTTGCCTAATCAAGACGGCTGGTTTTTTTTTTTTATTTGTTTATTTGTTTTTACTAATTAAAGGTTCTACCGTATGTTACAATTTCATGCATGTGCACGGTCCATAATAGCTTAGACAATACATAAAAATATAATTCAATTCTTAAACATTATCACCTTATAGACTTGGTAATATGGGAGGCGAAAATAGGTACCCACCTCCCGTTTCTGCAGATGCACGGGTCAAGGACTTTGTTTTACTTGTGATTAAATATTTTCCTTAGTTATGTGTTCTAAATAAATATTATTTACTATTTATTTTATTGATTTACCATATGATCAGTTAGGTAAATAGTCATTCTAAATGGTGTGTTTTAAAAAACAATAGTCATAGTTTCAAAAATTTTAAAACTAGCTAATTTTTTTATTTTTTTATTTACATAGATAAGAGTTTCTTATCATAAGAAAATTATACATAAAATTTGCTGTAAAAAAACTCTTACTAAGTTAATAAATTTTTAAAATTGCTAAGTTCTTTAAATTTTGAAACTAAGACTATTTTTTAAAATTATTTTCTAAAAAAGTGCTATTTTCTTACAATTCCCTTTATAGTATGCTTTAATTTAGTCAACTATATAAAATTTGCTAATAATTTATAATATGTCAAATTAATTTATCTATCTAATATTTTCATACAAGCTTTCTGTTTTTAGTAAAAACAATCTGTTTATTTTTGGAACAAAAGGAGACGTAATACTTTCAATATTTGACTAGGACTAAATATTCCCTCATTATGGACATATATTACACCTTGCCATATTTGCTGTCTAACTTTTCTAATGATAAAATAAAAATAATAATAACTAAAGAAAATGGGCCTATGGCTTTGGATTTCATCCCATTTCCGGTACACATATGTTCCTTAACACGTTATATATATATATATATATATATATATATATATTTGATAAATTCGCATTTTACTCATTTATCATGCATTTTTGTTGCACTTTTATGAATAAAAATTATCTTTAGTTTAAATAAATAAGATTTATTTTGATGGATTTTTTATACTTTGTGTGGTAGGGTTAAATGGGAGAAAATAGAACGAAACGAGAAAATTTGGAGCAATTTGAGTTAAGGCAAATACACGTGCTACATTAAGGCAGATTTATATGAAGATTCCTAAAAGTTTTATAAAGCATATTGCATATCAACGTAAAGATCATCGAAAGAGCTTTCCAATAGCGTATTGCACAATTCGGACAAGTGACGAAGGAGATACACCATGTTGAAAATCAGTGCGCGCAGAATGACACCGTCTCGGGTGTCTGCGGAGTTAGGGGGCAGCACTGTGGCGTTATAGCGTGCCGAAATGCCCAGAATGCACCCAGAAACCCAGATTTTGCAATGCTGCGGCGCTACTCGATCAACTTGGACCGAACAACTCTGAAAAAACCCGAAATAGCCCAAAACTCCCAAAACTTCATTCGTTAAACCCTAAAATTATAAAAGCAACCTGAAAACACATAAGAGAGGAAATAGAGAGTTTCGAAGGCACAAAAAAGACGGTGGAAGAGCGAGAGCCGGAGACGGAGCCATTCAACATCACCGAATTCGTTTATTCTTAACTCTCTTGTTAAATTCAATTATGAACATAATGCCTAAGGAAGATTTCTTTAGTTTAATTATGTTCTAGGTTATTTAATTCCTAAGGTGACGATGTAGTCCTATTTCGATCGTTTGTTTTTTCAAGTGTCAATTCAATTTCGTTTCTCTATTTATGATTAGTTGATTTGATGTGAGTTTAATGCTTGTACAAATTTGATCACCTCATGCATGATTTTCAGACTTCAATTGGAAATTCAAAAGAGGATAATTGAATTGTTCAATCATTAAATCGATATATAATAGGTTGTGACTAGAAGTAGCATGAATATTTTTATTTGGCTTTTCAAATTTCTTTGCTTAATTCGATTACTTTTAAATTTTGATATTCGAGAGACGAGAATTTATTCGTATTTAAAACTGCATTTTTTCGAGAGAAACTTGTGGTTTGCTTTTGTTGATTCGCTATCAACTATAATTTAGGAGTTGTTGAATTGAATTGATGACATACATGACAATTAGGATGAAATCAGAATCTTAGGAGCCTTTTTATCATTGATTGTTTCGTATTTATTTTCGTTGTAATTATTTAAATTTAGTTCAATCGTTTGTCAAACATTTAGTTATTCTAAATAGTGACAAGAATTCATTAGTTTGGTAATCAATTCTCGAGTCTCCGAGGGATTGATATCTTACTTATCACTTTATTACTTGTGGCGACAACATGCACTTGCATTTAGAACCATCTAGGTTTTGGTGCCGTTGCTGGGGACTTGGCGTAATTGATATCGAACGAAGCATTCGAGTAACTAATTTGAATTTCTCTGTTTTTATTATTTATTTTGTTTTTATTTGCTATTTCAGGTAAATGCATAGGTCCGGAGCGACTGTTCTTTTCACGTTTGACTGTGAGATCGAAAAGAACGCAAGGCAACTTAGCAAAGAAGCTCATGAGGCAGCCGCAAGGCTTCCCGAGCCCAAACTTGAACATCCCATTGATACCCCTGCCTTCACTATCTACGACAACCCCATGGCAGAGGAGACAAACGCGGCTCCAGCTGTACACGAAGAAGGCAGAATGTTCATAGACTACTTACAACCCATGGTTGGAGGCGTTCAATCGGCTATCCACAAACCAACCATAGCCGCCAACACTTTTGAAATCAATCCTGGGATGCTACATATGGTGAGGTCGTCATAGTTTGGTGGAATACCTACGAAGGATCCGAAGGAGCACATTGCTAATTTTGTGGAATTGTGCGATAATGGTGTTATTGATGATGTTATCCGCCTCCGTTTATTCCCGTTCTCTTTGTGGGATAGTGTAAAGAGTTGGCTCAATACGCTGCCAGCCAATTTTATTACGATATGGGAGGAATTGTGCAAGAAGTTCCTCTCAAAGTTCTTCCTATTAGAGAAGCAAACTAAGTTGGGTAACGAGATCATCACATTTGCGTAACACGATAGAGAGAATCTTTATGAGTCTTGGGGGCATTTCAAGGACCTATTGAGCAGGTGTTCCAAATACGGTCTACCGAGTTGGATACAAGTCCACACATTTTACCTAGGACTCAATCCAGCCACGAAAAACCTTGTGAACGCAGCAGTTGGAGGCTCATTGATGAACAAAATTATAGACGCTGCATTTAATCTCCTTTAACATATGGCGAATAACAATGAAGATGGAGGGTCTGAAAGAACTATCTTGAGTAAGCAAGCGCCAAATCATGACAGCGAGCCCATCAGGGCCTTAACGGAGCAGGTAGCCATGCTTACTAGACAACTTCAATGAGCACCACTTGGACTGAATTCTATTGCATCTAGACAATGGTGTCAAGGACCTCATCCGAGCAAAACATGTCATGTTAGTAATCCTATGATGATGGAGATACTCAAACAAGACAAATTTGTGGGGAACGCACAGTATGGTAACACATACAACCTCAATTGGCGCAATCATCTAAACTTATCCTGGAAGAAACAACCAGCCACAGTTCTAATGCTACAAGCACAACAAAAGGAGCCAAGACTTGATTTGGAAGAATTAATGGCGAAAATGGCCAAGAACACTAGATAGCTCATGGTAGAGACCCGCTCCACCCTTCTACAACAATGTGTTCAGATTCAAAATTTAGAGATGCAAATCGGCCAACTTGCCTTGGCTCAAAACTCAAGGCCACAAGGAACACTATCGAGCAACACCGAGGTAAACCATATAGAGCAGTGTAATGTCATTATCTTGACATGGGGGAAGAAGCTAGAAGAGAGAAGTTTAGCAGAGCCTGCAATACCGCAAACGAATGAAGAACCTATGGTGGAAAAGAAGAGACTAGAGGAAGCATTGAAAAAGCCATCAACCGTACCATATGTCCCAACAAGTATACTATATCTACAACGGTTGAAACAAGGAAAACTCGACAGATAGCTTGCGATGTTCCTGGATGTTTTCAAAAAGCTCCACATTAACATCCACTTCGCTGAAGCACTAGAAAATATGTCGACTCATGCTAAATTCTTAAAAGAAATCTTGGCAATGAGAAAAAAGATAGAGAACTTTAAAACAGTAGTATTCACGGAGGAATGCAGCGTCTTTATTCAAAAGAAACTTCCGCCAAAGCTTAAGGACCCAGGGTCCTTTACCATACCCCGGGCGTTTGGGGAAACCATCTTTGAGAGGGCATTGTACGACCTAAGAGCAAGTATTAATCTTATCCCCCTCTCCATCTACAGACGACCTGGGCTAGGAAAAGTAAAGGTAACCAACATCACGCTCTAGATGACGGATACATCTATAAAGCACTTGGGAGGAGTTGTTGAGGAGTGTTCGTAAAGGTGGGAAAGTTCATATTCCCTATTGATGATTTCGTAGTCCTAGACATAGAAGAAGACCACAACGTCCGTATCATCTTGGGACGTCCGTTTTGGGCCACTGGACGTGCTCTCATAGATGTCCAAAAGAGAGAGTTGATGCTACATGTGCAAGTAAAGGAGGAGACGTTCAAAGTCTTCAAGGCCACCAAACACCCCGAAAGCGATGAGGTGTTTTACATTGAAGCAGGCATCCCTCCACCAGCTCAAATTCCTCTGACACTAGAGGAGTCGGTGACGATTAAGAAGACATGACGTAGGCATGAGAAGTTCAAGCGCATAGAGAACGCGCTCAATGAGAAGGTCACAAAGGTCACCAAGCAATTGAACATGACAAGGCGTGACAACACCAATGACACAACACCGTTCGGAAGGCGTCGCTCAACCGGGCGGCGCTACACTGCGACAACCTAGACGGCGGTACCCATCCAGGGAGTATTTTTATCCTTATTTATTTTTATTGTTATATTCCATGTGTGGGGGTAGAAATTGTAAATACTAGCTAGGATTATTTCATGCATTTGTTATTCAATTTATTTATTCCATTATCACTATGCATTCATGCATTGCATTTAGGAATAAGTAGTTCTACTTTCTTTGGTAGGGTAACCTTTGTTGGGTGAATTGGTTGAAAATGTCATACTTATCGTATTGGTTCTCTTCTTCTTTCAATTGTGTTGAATAAAATGTATGAGTGTTGTGTATTTGTGAGGTTGGCTGATTTTTGGAATTGTTTATCTCGCTCTTAATCTCTAACACATTGAGCACATAAAATTCTTGGTTTAGGTTTTGGCGAACATTCATGTGGACATGTTGTTTTAGAACTAGCTGAAAAATCTCCCTCGAGGCAAAATCCTAGATTAAGCATAATTAAGGGGAGTGCGTAGGCCATCTTTGGATCATTTGAGCTTTTCCAGCCTACTTGTTTTCATTATATCCACAATCACCTCCTCTAAGCCTTTCGTGACTAATTCCCGTTCTTTATGACCCTAGCCGAGCCTAAAATAAAGACCATGTCTCATACCCATTATTTGAGCTCAATGATCCTCATCACTTGAGAAGACTCAAATGAGATGTTAATTAATTGATCGTCATTAGCACCAAAATCATTTTGTAACTTGCTTGGTCTAAAAAAAAAACAAAACGAGGCAATGTCCTCATCCAAAAGGCGAAAAACAAAACAAAAGGTAAAATGGACCATGTACCCTAACTGTTTCAACAAAGGTGTTAGTGACGTGAGTAAGGCAAGCAAGATGTAGTAAAGAATGAACATTGAAAAAGGAAGTGAAAAGATCGGAAGTCAATATGCTTAGGTAAGTGAACCCACTCTTAACCCAAATTCTACATACCTTAGCCAGTGCCTAACATTACAAGTCTGAAAAGACCTAACGACTCTTAATTGTGCAAAGTATCTACATTAGTGAAGATAGAGAGATGAAAGGGTGAGAGATATACATGAACTTGACTAGGAAACCAAGCTTTACATAGAATGATTGCATTCATTTTAATAATGATCTTCTTTTATAGCTATATACATTATAGACATTGATACTATGAAACCCAATTTGTTTACTTCGCTTGAGAGGTAGAATGTTTTGTTCGAATTTGTTTTTATTTAGGTTATGCCCGGGACGAGCAAAAGATAAGTGTGCGGGTGTGATAAATTGACATTGTACTCATTTATCATGCATTATTGTTGAACTTTTATGAATAAAAATTATATTTAGTTTAAATAAATAAGATTTATTTTGATGGATTTTTGATACTTTGTGTGGTAGGGTTAAATGGGAGCAAATGGAACGAAAACGAAAAAATTCAGAGCAATTTGAGTTAAGGGAAATACAAGTTCTATATTAAGGCAGATTTATATGAAGATTAATAAGATTTTTATAAATCTATTGCATATCAACGTAAATATCATCGAAAGAGCTTTCCAGCAGCGTATCATATGTGCGATTCAGACATGTGATATGCCGTTTTGAAAATCAGTGCGCGTAGAATGACACCGTTTCAGATGTCTACGGCGCCAGTGGCCAGCACTGCAGCGCCATAGTGCAGCTCCGCGGCTCCCAAAATGAAGCGCTGCAATGTTATATTATGCCCAGATACCCAGAATGTGCCGAGAATGCGCCTAGAAACCCAGATTTTGCAGTGTCGCGGCGCTACTCGACCAACTTGGGATGAACAACTTCAAAAATCTCGTAATAGCCCGAAAACTCCGAAAATTTCATTCCTTAAAACCTAAAATTATAAAAGGGACCCGAAAACACAAAAGAGGGGCAGTTAGTGATTTTCGAAGGCACAAAAAAGACGGTGGAAGAGCGTGAGCCGAAGACGGAGCCATTCAACATCACCGAATTAGTTTATTTATAACTCTCTTGTTATTTTCAATTATGAACACAATGCCTATGGAAGATTTCCTTAGTTTACTTATGTTCTAGGTTATTTAATTCTTAAGGTGACGATGTAGTCCCATTTTGATTGTTCATTTTTTCAAATATCAATTCAATTTCGTCTCTTTATTTATGGTTTGTTAATTTGATGTGAGTTTAATGCTTGTATGAATTTTATAACTACATGCATGATTGTCAGAATTCAATTAAAAATTCGAAAGAGGATAATTGAATTGTTCAATCATTAAATCGACATATAATAGTTTGTGCGTAGAAGTAACATGACTATTTTTATTTGGCTTTTTAAATTTCTATGCTTAATTCGATTACTTTTAAATTATGATATTTGAGAGACGAAGAATTTATTTAGTAATTAAAACCATATTTATTTGCTTTTGTTCATTAGCCATCAATCATAAGTTTGGAGCCGTTGAATTGAATTGATGACGAACATGACAATTAGGATGAAATCGGAACCTTATGAGCCTTTTTATCATTGATTGTTACGTATTTATTTTCGTTGCAATTATTTAAATTCAGTTCAATCGTTCGTCAATCATTTAGTTATTTCAAATAGTGACAAGAAGTCATTCGTTTTGTAATCTATTCCCGAGTCTCTGAGGGAACGATATCTTACTTATCATCTACATCCTTATCTCATCCTCACACAGTTTTGCTCTCACATCCTCATCTACATTCTGTTAAATAAATTGAAGAAACCTCTATTCATTTAAATATCCTTGACATATTCATATTAGAGTCAAACACGTACCAGCATATATAAGAAAAATTCTAAAATAGTTTTTGAGTTTTATTAAAAATTGTAATGACCTGAACCAAGACCACCTTATCAGGAACTTATTTTCTATTTTTGAGACTAATGGCTTGTAAAATTATTGTGGTTACAATAATTTTGAGGGAAATTATTTCAATTTCGTCAAATCTGGCCAACTTTTAATTTTGAAAATAGTAATGCAAATATTATTTTGTTTGCATTTTTGAATCTTTTTGATATGTTAGGAATTAAATTTCAACTCGGTATTGATACTAAAATTCCTAATTTTCCAAGTTTTGTCCGTTAATGTATTTCCTTAATTTTTGGAAATTTTACCAAAAATCTTATTATAATTGGCCAATTTGACCAAATTTAAAGCACACTTTCCACCTAGGGTTTGATCTCATTTTCCCTCACCCCCTTCATCAGCCGCCCAAAATCCCTCTCTCTCTCATCTCTCTCTCTCTTTCTCTCGATCACTCCCTATCTCTCTCTCTCTTCTCATGTTCGCCGGCAGCCAGCTCCGCCAGTCCCCTCCTCAACTCCGGCGAGCGTTCGTCCAGCCACCACTGCGCGAGGACCCGGCTGGCCGCGACCTTCCTCAGCCTCGTAGCTCGTCGCCAGCGCGTCAGGCCCGCGCTCAGCTCCGGCGAGGCTCGGCCATCCTCTGCGACGAGCCCAAGCTCGCCCAGCCTCCGCTTACTCCGCCAGCGCCGTTCGACTCCGACGCCGGCCTAGCTCCGCCCTAGCTCGCCTAGCCGGCGCGCGCTCAGCCCCACGCCGTCGCGAGCTCTTCCAGCCCCGAGCCTCCGCGCGAGTTCCAACCTTCGCGCCTCGCCTCGAGCGAGCCCAGCCCCGGCGTACTTCGCGCAAGCTTCGCCGTGCGCGAACCGGCGTCGCGCTCTCTGCCAGCGCCGCCCAGCCGCTGGCTAGCCCCGGCGAGCCATGCCCCACCTCGCCCGGCCTTCCTCGTCCCCGATCTACGCGCTCTAGCACCTCCCCGTTCCGGCGCCTCCACCAGACCCCGCGCCGCTCGACCCTCCGCGCGAGCTCAGCCCCTCCAACATCAGCGCGAGTCCCCCGCGCGCGGAGTAGCCACACTCCCTCCCCGCGCCCAGTGCGTGCCTCCGAGCAGCCCAACCCCGAGCTCTGCTAGTCGCCGACCACCACAGCTCCGGGCACCGTGGCGTGACGCCGGCCAGCCCCTCTCGCGCTTTATCGAGCTTGTCTCCGTGCCGCTACGCGCCTCCTTGATTCGTTCTTGCTCAAGTCGGTGAGCCTCGTGTTCTTTTATGGTGGTTGTGCGTTGCTTGTTATTCGCTGATAAGTTTTGAACGAAAATCTAGCGTGTTTGTTGCTTGATTTTGGTGATTCGTTATGTCGGATTCTGTGTTATGTTGTGGTTTGTGAATAAAAATTAGTTTGAGTATGTTGGTCGATTTATTGTGGATAAAATTGATTGGAAGTCTCATGTATTGAGCAAAGGACTGTCGTTGTTCGAAAACTAAGCTCATGAATCTAAAACAATTGGTTCGATTTAGAAGATAATTGGGTCGTGGTGGCCGAATCGAATTTTAAAGTGCGTTGTGAAATTTAGTTAATCGATTGATTGATTGAACGTGTGCCAAGACTTGAAAACTTGCTATGTTTATGATATGTTTGAGTTATCACAGTGATTTCACGATCTTGGAGTCTTTGGTGAATTTTGAATCAGGCCTTATATTTGAAAGGCTTGCGTTTTTATCGTGTTCCTTGTCTTGGGCAATTTAATTTCGTGGGATTTGTGTTGGGGGTATTCAGGTCTTGATAAATTATGTGGTTGGTATTATTCCTTTGCTTGTGAAAAGATGATCATGGGAAAAACCTTAGTTATGTGGGATTTTAATTACAAAGATTTTCTAGTAAATTTATCTAGTGGCTTTGTTGTTCGAGGATTTAAATTTCCACTCGACTTGTGGCTTAAAGTATTTCAACAATGTACTAAATTCAGTTCACATGTTTGTATGGGCTTGGTATTTTATTATGTTTCGTGGCTGCGTGAGCTTGGCAATTTGAGTGTTTAGGCATTTCGAGACTTCGTGAATTTGCGTCGTTTTGGAAATTTAGAAAATCGACCAAGAAGTGTCGTTCTTGATAAAATATGATCCGAGAATGTAGCAAAGTAACACAATTTTCTATTTTGTGTATTTTGTAAAAATTAATTTGAATCATTATTTTAATAGGCAACATATTGAGAATTTTCCTAAATGAATAAAGTTAATAAAAAGGGAAAATTGTGTGATCTTCAGGATCGGGTTTTGCACGCGCCTAATAATCTAATTGTATTGGGTTGTGTTTTGTTAACTTGCCCGTTTGAGCTTAAAGCGAGTATCGGATCGCGGGTCCGAGTGGTTCGCATCATGGTTTTGTTTTAGCTCGAAACTTGATTCGATTTCTTTTATTCTCGCAAATTGTGCAGGAACGTCAACAACGCAAGTTCGAACGCTCAACCCTTCACCGCCTTTTTATTAAAGGTATAAACGGCGGTCGGAAGCAAAATATTGGCGCTAATCCACGACGACGTTCTCTGTTACTTTCTTTTAGTTTAAATGTCCGTTGGTCCAATGTGAATCCGAGCCGCTGAGGCTCGGTGTTGAATTATGATTATGTTTGAAATTAAATACGATAAATGAATAAATTGTTTGTGTGGTTGTTGTGATGAACTGTGACCGAAATTAGTTCGGTGCTGGGTTGAATTAGGTGAAGGCTTCGGCCGGGATATCCGAAAAACAGGGGAAACTCTGCCGGATTTCCGGCTCGAATATTTAATACGTGATAAAATAAAGTTAGAAACCGATTAGTTTAAGGAACTCATTTCTCACCTAATCTAGTCAAACAAAAGACCCGATAGTCTGGATTGATTGTTACGTTAAGTCAACGGCATTCGGGACGAGAATACCCCTAGAGGGATTTCTCGACGAATCATTGCTCGACCCACTGTCTAGTGTCCCATTCTATGAGTCCATTAACTCTTAAAGTTTCCTTCCTCTCGAATATTTAGTGGACTTCGACGTTGACCCTCTAATTCTCGTGTTCGACAGAAGTGTCACACCACATACTCCAAAGAGGGACGTCGAGAGAGGAAAACCGCGAAGACCAGGTCAGGGAGGCTTAGGACCTCAGGTAAGTGGATCTCCACTGTGGCACGGGCAAACTTTACAATGCTTGAATAAATTATGAATGTGTTGAGATTATATTAAGCATACGATGCTTATAAAATTGTAGCTATTAAACTGTATGGATCTCAATTCTTGCTAGTGCCGTGAATACAGGCTCTTGATCACGTTCATATTGTTTGTGCAACGAGCCTGCAGGTATGGGACTGTAGGTTCGTTTATGATAGGTTGTGTTCCTAGGTGTGTATTGGTACGTGTGTTCACTTATATGTTTATCTGTCTGTGGGTATGGGACCACAGACATAAAACTACTCAACTTCGTGGTTCAGGTTATTATGCAGGGTGTATGTGTCTGTTTGTATGTGTATATGTGTTAGTATGACTTATATGTCGGTGGGTATGGGACCACAGGCATAAAACTGTTTCTGTTGTTGTTGAGACTTTATTGCAGGTCAAAGAGAAAACTCTAAGACAAGAGAAAGGGAGCGAAAACACTGTATGTGTGCGGGTAGGGCCTGACGAGGCCGCAAGTCATGATCGGTCCCGAAATAGCCCGACGGGGTCACTTATCATATTTCGGGGCGGCCTGAGAGCCTAGGGGAGGTCGGTGGACGACCTTCCTCTGTGTGAGTATCTTGCTCATTTGGGTGGGGCCCGACGGGGCCGCGATCATGATTTGGTTCCGAAATAGCCCGACGGGGCCATCTTGTATGATAGATTTCGGAGCGACCCGAGGGACCTTGCGGAGGTCAACGAACCACCTTTCAGAACGACCCGAGGGGTCTTGGGGAGGAGAGCCACGGCCCTCCCCACAGTTTATGATGTGACGATCCGGATCGGCCCGGCGGGGTAAAGTGCAATAATGAATTCCGAAACGACCCGACGGGGTCACTGGCCGTAAAAGGTTTCGGAAAGGGCAGAGAGGCCCGAGGAGGATGAATCCTCACAATCTTAAGGAATATCGGGATGGTCCGAGGGGCCAAGATCCATAGCATGTCCCGAATTAACCCGATGGGGTGATTGCGCAATCAATCCGAAACAATCCGACAGAAGCACCGGTCGTGAGAAGTTTCGGAACGACCCGATGGGTCTCAAGGATGTCGGTAGACGACCTTCCTCTTTATATGCTGTGTGCTGCGATCACGATCGATTCCGAGATCGCCCGACGGGGCCATTGTCTGTGTGAGGTTTCGGAATGGCCCGATGGGTCTCGAGGAGGTCGGTAGACGACCTTCCTCTTCATATGTTGTGTGTCGCGATTGTGATCGATTCCGAGATCGCCCGACGGGGCCATTGTCTGTGTGAGGTTTCGGAACGACCCGTAAGAGGTCTAGAATGCTTATGAATTCTAGAACAACCCATGAGGGGTCTAGATTGAGTATAAGTTCTAGAACGACCCGTAAGGGGTCTGGATGCGAATCGTGTGCACACGTGTTTTTATCTGCTAAGTCAGAGAGTTGTGAATTTGAATGAAATTAGAATAAAGTATTAGATTAACTTTAT
Source organism: Boehmeria nivea var. tenacissima (assembly GCA_018132145.1). NCBI lineage: Eukaryota > Viridiplantae > Streptophyta > Magnoliopsida > Rosales > Urticaceae > Boehmeria > Boehmeria nivea. The sequence goes on along the minus strand of CM030875.1, from coordinate 5,802,840 downwards.
CGAGATTAATGGGTCGCTGAATCCGACCTCGTTTCATGTCACAACCCTTTTGCAGGTATTGTATCTTGCGTGAGTTCAGTACATTATATCTGAATTCTACTCCGCGTGCAAGATTGTTTAAGAGTGACGTTTACTCTTCGAACTACGACGACTCGATCGTTGAGTTTATTCATTTGTTGAATTATAATATTGTGATACTTCTTGATTGTATGTTACCTGCAGACTTAGCAATTTATCTACCTAATCCACTTATTGGGCTATTAGCTCACTAGTGTGCTCGTGTCGCAGGTATTTTTTTAGGAAGTAGGAAGGGCGAAGCGATAACGACGGGAACAGCGAATGTATACGGGACCGACCTGTAAAACTTTACGTGGACTACCGGCTAATCGTTGGCAAAGAAAAGTTTTGAATTCCACATATTTCGTAAATGTTAAAATTAAATTTATTTTGGTTATGGTGAGGATTGGTGAACCTCATATTTAATATTAAAAGTTTGGTTTTGTAACTTAATTTAAAAAGTTCAAATTTGACCGTATTTTTAGGAACCAAAATACCGTTTTGAGTTTTGGGTCGTTACAAAGTTGGTATCAGAGCCACGGTTTAGCCGGTCCTGTAGACAACCCCGTATACACGAGCGTGATTCCTTCGTTGTCGCCAACGTGAGTAACCATTATTTCTCCTTCACGTGCAATGAGATATTAAATTTAGTAAAGTTGATGGTAGGTGTACTCAAGTACGAGCATGATGGGACTTGAGGATGATGCCGAGAATTAAGACTCAGAGTGACGGTCCAAAGGACACTCTCATTCAAAGTGGTAGCTCTCTACTACCTGCGCTGCCTCGAGTAGGCCAACGTCAGTCTGTCGTTATTCGCAACTAGCGTCAATTCCTAAGGGTTGCAATTCTCGCATTATTGGCCGTAGAGGTCACGTGAAGGAACGCGATTGCCATTTTCGAAAGGAACGAAAGTCATTAAAGTCACACCAATCACAGATTTTCCCCAAGTGAGAGTTCCCTTTGAGGCGCTGATTAGGCTCTACTAGGCACAAAAAAAAAAAAAAAAAAAAAAAAATACAGCCTACCTTTTTATAGAGCCAAGTATAATAGGCCCTATTCAAAATAACGAGCTAACGATAGAAGCAACCAATCGTCATGCTGCCACATTTTTCCTAGTATCCATCATAAGGCTATTTCCATCAATAACAGTAGTTTACTTCAGTCCGACCGAAGACGAGCAACAGGGAGCTGATGTGACCTAGTAGTTGGCGTCTCAAATTTCGTCTTACCCAAGAAGAAGACTGCTAAACTATATGCTTTTTCACAGATCGCACAAGTATTGGCCATAAGAGTGTCGTGCCCAATTGTGATGATTATCAGAGTGACGCAGCGGAAGCGTGGAAAACAATGCTTAAAAAGAGATTAAAGGCCATTCAGCACCCCAGGCGGGACCCACATCGAGCCTACACCACTACATTGGCGCTAGTAGGCTCTAAGGCGTTTCACTTCAATTGCGAAGGGCGTTGTCAAGAGATTAGCGTAGACAGTTGACGTGATAGCTTAATCGTTCGAGGCTTCCACCCCGACGGATGAGACCTTAGAGTTGCGGCTTTGATTTTAAGGGTGTATTAGGCCACCGGTTCACTCCACGTATACAAGGCGTAAGAATAGAGGGGATATAAGTGCTAACGTGTAGTAGAACTCCTATTAATAAGTCTAGTGATGTGTGATGTGAGTGGTTGGCGTAAGGATTACGTGTTAAGTAATGTGATTTTTTTAAATTAGATCACGAGGTTACGCTGTAAGCGTATTGGTAATCTAGAAATTTTGTTATTGCAGAACTCAGATTTTGTGGGAGAGATCCAAGCCTCTCGAAAGCTTGGTTAGCTTGTTCCATTTGGATTTTCAAATCTCGATTAATACAAATTGCTCTTTCTTAATGTTATGTGTTATTCAATCTATTTGACCTTTTTAGATTACCTCTCGACCTTGAGACTATGTTAAGCACAGAATGATAACCCGAATACCATGCGGCGATTGACTGAGTGGAGAACTTCGATCTTAAAGGGTTATTAATGGGGTTAGCCATACCCGTCATCTCAATTCGACGGTTACGAAGGGTGATTGATGAGGACCTGTCCCAAGAGGACACGCGTCAAGCTTCGGATATCCCGAACGTAGAGAATTTAGTCCACGTCCTTTCCAAGGACCTTTTGGATTACCTCACAACCTCGAGATTGAGCTCATTATTGAGTCATTATCGAGTACCACCCCGCTGTCGACGGCGTCGTATTGTGTGATCCCTACAGGATTTAATGGATTTAAATTCAGCTAAGGAGTTGCTCAACAAGGGTTTTATAAGACCCGGCCACTCGCCGTTGGGTGCCTCGGTACTCTATGTTAGAAAAGGAGGGTTATTGCGGCAGTCACAATCCCTTGAGCTAAGAGGAGGGCGAGACAGGGTAAGCTGGGCAATCCCTCACAACGTGGGTCAGTTGAGGTTTAACATACCAGTTCTTGAGGTAAAGACTTGCAATTGGGCTATCCCTAACTAAAGGCACGATGAATATTTGCCCAAGTCTGCTTTCCGTATCGGTTGCGGACACTGTGAACCCTTGGTGATATTCTTTGGACTCACCAATACCCCAGCCGTATTACTACTTTAATGCATCGCATCTTCGAAGACTATCTCGAAAAGTTTGTTATAGTCTTTAGCGATGATATTCTCGTTTATTCAAAGACAACGGAGGAGCATGAAGAGCATTTGCTTGCTGTTTTGGAAAGATTAGCCGAGAAAAGGTTTTATGCGAAGTTCAAGAAGTGTGACTTTCGGTTAGAAATAGTCTCTTTTCTTGGTCACTTAGTGTCTAAGGAAGGGAGTTCGGTGGTTCCACCTAAGATTGAAGCCGTGAGTTCATAGAAATAGCCTGCTATTGTCATAGAAGTTTGTAGTTTCTTGGGCTTAGCCGGGTACTATAGGCAATTTGTAGAGGGCTTCACCAAATTATCTCTATCTTTAACCCATCTTACATAAAAGAATACCAAATTTTCTTTGACTCCGGCTGGTGAATAGAACTTTCAAGAGCTCAAAGGGCGTCTCACAACTGCTCCAGTGAGGACAATCCCCACGGGGACTACTGGATTCGCCCTTATTGCGATGCCACTTGGTGATTGTTGATAGGCTCGTAAGGTCAGCACACTTTTTTGCCGATGCGAATGACGTACTCAATAGATAGGTTAGGGGAGATTTATGTCCAGGAGATAGTGAGATTCCACGGAATGCCAGTACCCCTTGTCTCAGACAGAGATAATAGGTTCACTTCCGCATTTTGAAGAGCTCGCTCAAAGCCATGTGAACCCAGTTGAAGTACGTGGCCGATCCTAGTCATGTGCTGTGTCATAAAATCTTGGACATCGAGCCTGAAGCTACCTATTAAGAGAAGTCCTTGCAAAATTTTAAATCGAGAGGACCAGGAGTTGAGACTTAGGACTACTCCGACGGTCAAAATACAGAGGGGAAACCATACTGAAGGAGAGACAACTTGGGAACTTGAGAGTTTTATGCGAGAGAAATACCCTCTCTTATTCTAAGTTTCGAGGACGAAACTTCTGTAAGGGGGTAGGATTGTAATGACCTGAACCAAGACCACCTTATCAGGAACTTATTTTCTATTTTTGAGACTAATGGCTTGTAAAATTATTGTGGTTACAATAATTTTGAGGGAAATTATTTCAATTTCGTCAAATCTGGCCAACTTTTAATTTTGAAAATAGTAATGCAAATATTATTTTGTTTGCATTTTTGAATCTTTTTGATATGTTAGGAATTAAATTTCAACTCGGTATTGATACTAAAATTCCTAATTTTCCAAGTTTTGTCCGTTAATGTATTTTCCTTAATTTTTGGAAATTTTACCAAAAATCTTATTATAATTGGCCAATTTGACCAAATTTAAAGCACACTTTCCACCTAGGGTTTGATCTCATTTTCCCTCACCCCCTTCATCAGCCGCCCAAATCCCTCTCTCTCTCATCTCTCTCTCTCTTTCTCTCGATCACTCCCTATCTCTCTCTCTCTTCTCATGTTCGCCGGCAGCCAGCTCCGCCAGTCCCCTCCTCAACTCCGGCGAGCGTTCGTCCAGCCACCACTGCGCGAGGACCCGGCTGGCCGCGACCTTCCTCAGCCTCGTAGCTCGTCGCCAGCGCGTCAGGCCCGCGCTCAGCTCCGGCGAGGCTCGGCCATCCTCTGCGACGAGCCCAAGCTCGCCCAGCCTCCGCTTACTCCGCCAGCGCCGTTCGACTCCGACGCCGGCCTAGCTCCGCCCGAGCTCGCCTAGCCGGCGCGCGCTCAGCCCCACGCCGTCGCGAGCTCTTCCAGCCCCGAGCCTCCGCGCGAGTTCCAACCTTCGCGCCTCGCCTCGAGCGAGCCCAGCCCCGGCGTACTTCGCGCAAGCTTCGCCGTGCGCGAACCGGCGTCGCGCTCTCTGCCAGCGCCGCCCAGCCGCTGGCTAGCCCCGGCGAGCCATGCCCCACCTCGCCCGGCCTTCCTCGTCCCCGATCTACGCGCTCTAGCACCTCCCCGTTCCGGCGCCTCCACCAGACCCCGCGCCGCTCGACCCTCCGCGCGAGCTCAGCCCCTCCAACATCAGCGCGAGTCCCCCGCGCGCGGAGTAGCCACACTCCCTCCCCGCGCCCAGTGCGTGCCTCCGAGCAGCCCAACCCCGAGCTCTGCTAGTCGCCGACCACCACAGCTCCGGGCACCGTGGCGTGACGCCGGCCAGCCCCTCTCGCGCTTTATCGAGCTTGTCTCCGTGCCGCTACGCGCCTCCTTGATTCGTTCTTGCTCAAGTCGGTGAGCCTCGTGTTCTTTTATGGTGGTTGTGCGTTGCTTGTTATTCGCTGATAAGTTTTGAACGAAAATCTAGCGTGTTTGTTGCTTGATTTTGGTGATTCGTTATGTCGGATTCTGTGTTATGTTGTGGTTTGTGAATAAAAATTAGTTTGAGTATGTTGGTCGATTTATTGTGGATAAAATTGATTGGAAGTCTCATGTATTGAGCAAAGGACTGTCGTTGTTCGAAAACTAAGCTCATGAATCTAAAACAATTGGTTCGATTTAGAAGATAATTGGGTCGTGGTGGCCGAATCGAATTTTAAAGTGCGTTGTGAAATTTAGTTAATCGATTGATTGATTGAACGTGTGCCAAGACTTGAAAACTTGCTATGTTTATGATATGTTTGAGTTATCACAGTGATTTCACGATCTTGGAGTCTTTGGTGAATTTTGAATCAGGCCTTATATTTGAAAGGCTTGCGTTTTTATCGTGTTCCTTGTCTTGGGCAATTTAATTTCGTGGGATTTGTGTTGGGGGTATTCAGGTCTTGATAAATTATGTGGTTGGTATTATTCCTTTGCTTGTGAAAAGATGATCATGGGAAAAACCTTAGTTATGTGGGATTTTAATTACAAAGATTTTCTAGTAAATTTATCTAGTGGCTTTGTTGTTCGAGGATTTAAATTTCCACTCGACTTGTGGCTTAAAGTATTTCAACAATGTACTAAATTCAGTTCACATGTTTGTATGGGCTTGGTATTTTATTATGTTTCGTGGCTGCGTGAGCTTGGCAATTTGAGTGTTTAGGCATTTCGAGACTTCGTGAATTTGCGTCGTTTTGGAAATTTAGAAAATCGACCAAGAAGTGTCGTTCTTGATAAAATATGATCCGAGAATGTAGCAAAGTAACACAATTTTCTATTTTGTGTATTTTGTAAAAATTAATTTGAATCATTATTTTAATAGGCAACATATTGAGAATTTTCCTAAATGAATAAAGTTAATAAAAAGGGAAAATTGTGTGATCTTCAGGATCGGGTTTTGCACGCGCCTAATAATCTAATTGTATTGGGTTGTGTTTTGTTAACTTGCCCGTTTGAGCTTAAAGCGAGTATCGGATCGCGGGTCCGAGTGGTTCGCATCATGGTTTTGTTTTAGCTCGAAACTTGATTCGATTTCTTTTATTCTCGCAAATTGTGCAGGAACGTCAACAACGCAAGTTCGAACGCTCAACCCTTCACCGCCTTTTTATTAAAGGTATAAACGGCGGTCGGAAGCAAAATATTGGCGCTAATCCACGACGACGTTCTCTGTTACTTTCTTTTAGTTTAAATGTCCGTTGGTCCAATGTGAATCCGAGCCGCTGAGGCTCGGTGTTGAATTATGATTATGTTTGAAATTAAATACGATAAATGAATAAATTGTTTGTGTGGTTGTTGTGATGAACTGTGACCGAAATTAGTTCGGTGCTGGGTTGAATTAGGTGAAGGCTTCGGCCGGGATATCCGAAAAACAGGGGAAACTCTGCCGGATTTCCGGCTCGAATATTTAATACGTGATAAAATAAAGTTAGAAACCGATTAGTTTAAGGAACTCATTTCTCACCTAATCTAGTCAAACAAAAGACCCGATAGTCTGGATTGATTGTTACGTTAAGTCAACGGCATTCGGGACGAGAATACCCCTAGAGGGATTTCTCGACGAATCATTGCTCGACCCACTGTCTAGTGTCCCATTCTATGAGTCCATTAACTCTTAAAGTTTCCTTCCTCTCGAATATTTAGTGGACTTCGACGTTGACCCTCTAATTCTCGTGTTCGACAGAAGTGTCACACCACATACTCCAAAGAGGGACGTCGAGAGAGGAAAACCGCGAAGACCAGGTCAGGGAGGCTTAGGACCTCAGGTAAGTGGATCTCCACTGTGGCACGGGCAAACTTTACAATGCTTGAATAAATTATGAATGTGTTGAGATTATATTAAGCATACGATGCTTATAAAATTGTAGCTATTAAACTGTATGGATCTCAATTCTTGCTAGTGCCGTGAATACAGGCTCTTGATCACGTTCATATTGTTTGTGCAACGAGCCTGCAGGTATGGGACTGTAGGTTCGTTTATGATAGGTTGTGTTCCTAGGTATGTATTGGTACGTGTGTTCACTTATATGTTTATCTGTCTGTGGGTATGGGACCACAGACATAAAACTACTCAACTTCGTGGTTCAGGTTATTATGCAGGGTGTATGTGTCTGTTTGTATGTGTATATGTGTTAGTATGACTTATATGTCGGTGGGTATGGGACCACAGGCATAAAACTGTTTCTGTTGTTGTTGAGACTTTATTGCAGGTCAAAGAGAAAACTCTAAGACAAGAGAAAGGGAGCGAAAACACTGTATGTGTGCGGGTAGGGCCTGACGAGGCCGCAAGTCATGATCGGTCCCGAAATAGCCCGACGGGGTCACTTATCATATTTCGGGGCGGCCTGAGAGCCTAGGGGAGGTCGGTGGACGACCTTCCTCTGTGTGAGTATCTTGCTCATTTGGGTGGGGCCCGACGGGGCCGCGATCATGATTTGGTTCCGAAATAGCCCGACGGGGCCATCTTGTATGATAGATTTCGGAGCGACCCGAGGGACCTTGCGGAGGTCAACGAACCACCTTTCAGAACGACCCGAGGGGTCTTGGGGAGGAGAGCCACGGCCCTCCCCACAGTTTATGATGTGACGATCCGGATCGGCCCGGCGGGGTAAAGTGCAATAATGAATTCCGAAACGACCCGACGGGGTCACTGGCCGTAAAAGGTTTCGGAAAGGGCAGAGAGGCCCGAGGAGGATGAATCCTCACAATCTTAAGGAATATCGGGATGGTCCGAGGGGCCAAGATCCATAGCATGTCCCGAATTAACCCGATGGGGTGATTGCGCAATCAATCCGAAACAATCCGACAGAAGCACCGGTCGTGAGAAGTTTCGGAACGACCCGATGGGTCTCAAGGATGTCGGTAGACGACCTTCCTCTTTATATGCTGTGTGCTGCGATCACGATCGATTCCGAGATCGCCCGACGGGGCCATTGTCTGTGTGAGGTTTCGGAATGGCCCGATGGGTCTCGAGGAGGTCGGTAGACGACCTTCCTCTTCATATGTTGTGTGTCGCGATTGTGATCGATTCCGAGATCGCCCGACGGGGCCATTGTCTGTGTGAGGTTTCGGAACGACCCGTAAGAGGTCTAGAATGCTTATGAATTCTAGAACAACCCATGAGGGGTCTAGATTGAGTATAAGTTCTAGAACGACCCGTAAGGGGTCTGGATGCGAATCGTGTGCACACGTGTTTTTATCTGCTAAGTCAGAGAGTTGTGAATTTGAATGAAATTAGAATAAAGTATTAGATTAACTTTATCGAGATTAATGGGTCGCTGAATCCGACCTCGTTTCATGTCACAACCCTTTTGCAGGTATTGTATCTTGCGTGAGTTCAGTACATTATATCTGAATTCTACTCCGCGTGCAAGATTGTTTAAGAGTGACGTTTACTCTTCGAACTACGACGACTCGATCGTTGAGTTTATTCATTTGTTGAATTATAATATTGTGATACTTCTTGATTGTATGTTACCTGCAGACTTAGCAATTTATCTACCTAATCCACTTATTGGGCTATTAGCTCACTAGTGTGCTCGTGTCGCAGGTATTTTTTTAGGAAGTAGGAAGGGCGAAGCGATAACGACGGGAACAGCGAATGTATACGGGACCGACCTGTAAAACTTTACGTGGACTACCGGCTAATCGTTGGCAAAGAAAAGTTTTGAATTCCACATATTTCGTAAATGTTAAAATTAAATTTATTTTGGTTATGGTGAGGATTCGTGAACCTCATATTTAATATTAAAAGTTTGGTTTTGTAACTTAATTTAAAAAGTTCAAATTTGACCGTATTTTTAGGAACCAAAATACCGTTTTGAGTTTTGGGTCGTTACAAAAATTCAATTACATCTTTTTTTTTTGTAATTTTGAAATAGTCCTTTAAATTTTCATATCGGTCTAAAAATATACTTTTATGTTGACAAAATCTTAAAATTTTTGAAAAAGACAAAACTACCCTTTATAAAAATTATTAATTCAACCTTGAAAATTTTTTAAAAACTGCATTTCTACCCCAATATTGGGTATAAGTCGAATTTTTAAGAATGCGCAGAAAATAAAAGTAAAATATTAAGTATAAGAGTAATTTTTAAAAGTATTAGAGGTTGGATTAATGATATTTTTTAAGGATAATATTGCCATTTAGAAAAAAAATTTAAATTTCAATCAACACAAAAGGATAGTTTTAGACCAATTTGAAAAACTGAAAGATCATTTCATATTTACTTAAAACAGGAGGTTGAAATTGAAATTTTGGTAAAACTCAAGGAATTTTTTCTAAATTTTCCCACATATATATACATACATACTCAAGTATTTTCTACAAAAGTCAAGATTAATTTTGAAGGTAACCCTAACTCTTCATATGTTCTTTGTAATGACTTGTATAAATTAAAAAAAAAAAAGTCTATATGATTTGGAATGATTAAATTATTTGTCTGGTCAGTTAAGTAACTAGCCATTTTAGACTGCATGTTTTAAAAAATAGTCACAGTTTTAAAAAATTAAAAAACTAGCCATTACTCATATAAAAAATTTCCGACAATAATAAAATTACACATAAAAATTTTTGTCAGTAAATTTTTGACAAAGGGCTAATTTTTAAATTTTTTTAAACTGAGGCCATTTTTTAAAATTATTTTCTAAAAATGTACTATTTTCTTAAAATTCTCTTATTTGTTTGATTCATGTCTTATATTGATTTGTTGAATTTTCTTATGTGTAAAACCTTCTTGTTTACTCAAATGCATGAACGTGAGAAATCTCTAGCTAGAAATTTAAATTACTCTAATTAATTTATTTGTAATAACATTTATTATGCTTCTTAATTTTATATTTTATTATAATTTTTAGGAATATATTTTAGAGTTTTTTAGGCATTTAACCAAACTTTTGGATAATTTTTTACGATTTAGCTATAGTTTCACGAAATTAGGGACTTAGCCATAAAATGTAACATTTTTTTTTACATGAAATATATAGACGTATAAAAGTGTAACATTTTATTTATGTTACATGTTACAGAAAATGTTATATTTTTTAGACGTATATGTGTTATATGTTACAAAAAAATATTACATGCTATGGCTAAATCCCTAATTTCGTGAAACTATGACTAAATCCTTAAAACTTTACCTTTAAAATGGCTAATTGCTTAACTGGCCCTATATTTTAAGATATAAATTTTTTAATTTTATTGTGCGAAGTAAAAAACTTAAGGTAAATTTTATATGATACATTATTTTTTTTTTTAATTTGTTGAACCTATGTATATGTGATATGCATGTGTCATAAAGTTTTCAAGGGGTTCAGTAAGTAATTTAAGACATTAAATTTTCTATATCATTTTTTCATAAAAACGATTTCCTTTGCGAAAAATTTTGGCTATGGTAGAATAAATTTTAAATCACTTTTTCTATATTTAAAATTCATGTATATTCCTCTCAGTGTCTATAAAATTTTATAAGACTTTTGGAACTATGAGAGCACTATATTTTCAGTTAAAATTCAAAAATCATGTTGTTGGAAACTAATTTAAAAATAAAATAAATTGGAAAATTTAATAAAACCTAATAAAGTGGATCTCACGCACATATTCTACTACAAAAATTTTCTAGCAATAATCATCGCATAGTTAAATTGGATATGATCAAGAAAAAATACCATAGATTAATTAGATTGATCTCTTGAAATCTTCAGTTGGTCACCGTATGTTATGAGACCGCTAATGTAAGGCAAATGATAGATGCAATTTCGCATCTATTTTTTAATGATAACATGCTTAATTTTTTTGTTTAGATTTTTGATTATAATTATATTTTATACAATATCACGTGTTTTGATAGTTTATGAGTTGTTTGTGCAGGTTTTATTATTAAAACAATGAAAATCAAGTGAAACGAGCAAGAATTGGGAAAAACGACATCAAACCAGGGAAAACGACATGCAAAAATGATATGTCGTATGGAATCAAGAAGAAAAACGGAAGACAACTAGAAATTCACAGAGACTCGGTGCTGGAGCGCTGGCGTTGCAGCGCCCGAGTTAAGACTATGCCCAGAAAATGCTGGCGCCACAGCTCTAGCACTGCAGCAAAAATGCCTAGAGGTTCAAAGGCGCTCTAGCCCTGGCGCCAGCTTGAGAAAAATTGAGGTTGGGCTTTCATAGGCCCAGTCCATACCAAAAGTTGACCTAACTACACCAGCAGCTTCATAAGTTATAAATACCTTGTTTTGGACAACCAAAGGGCTTCAGAAAATACAGAAAATCATGAAGAAAAATGGAAAAGAGATAGAACTCGGAAGCCACAAAAAGTTTGAACGCCTCCGATCTTCAATGTCTTCTCCTCCAATGTTAAGCTCCTTGAATTCTTTGTTTTCTGATTTTCTTCATTGGAGGAGAAGACATTGAAGATCGGAGGCGTTCAAGTTTTTTGTGGCTTTCGAGTTCTATCTCTTTTCCACTTTACTTCATGATTTTCTGTATTTTCTACATTAGTATGTGTACCTAGATTTCTTATTTGATTAGAGGAAAACTCATAAACCGGAATTCTTTATGGTTTGCATATAGTTTTACATCTTTCAACTCAATAAAGTTGATTGATTTTTATTGTTAATATTGATTGCTTTTATTATTTTGGTGGCCAACTAAATAATTACGTAATTGATTGATGCTAAAATTAAACCGTAGAAACGTGTCATTATCGAGGTTTGATTATGTGTAAGAATTTACAATTCGGTATGTGTAAAGAGTAAATGAACATATATTAAAGGATTTGAACTTATGCAATTCTTATTTAGAGTATTTAAATCTTCATAACTTAATGCTTTGGTTTGATTAAATCTAGAGAACTTATTCTAGGTTGTCAAATTAGATGAAACTAAACAAAGAGCTTGTTTTATTTAATGAATAAATAAAGAAGACAGTGAGTGTTTAGAGCTTGTTAAACATTTACAACACTAGCATCATTGATTGAAATCGAAAGTAACATAGCAAATTCATATTGGTATTTGTGGCGGTGAGCAACCTTTAATCAAAGTTTTATTTCATTGCATTATTTATTTATGGAAAAATTCTAAAATAGTCCCCGTGTTATACCGAAAATCCAGTTTCGTCCTTCTATTTTTAGTAATTACGAAATGGTCCCTCTGTTATTCAAATTAGCTTAAAAGTATCCTTTTGCGTTGACTAAATTTGAATTTTTTTAAATGGCGAAACTACCCTTTATAGTATTAATTAATTCAACCTCTAATATTTTAAAAAATTATACTTATACCCCATATATCATTTTTATCTTTCAGCCTCTAATATATTTATTGGGTAATATTTAACTATTAAATATTTTTTTTATGTATTCATAATATTCAAACACCCTCCTCCACTCCTCCGCGACGAACCACCTCTGCGAACCCCTGTCGCCCCTCCGCGACGAACCCTCTCCGTGAACCCCCGCCGCCTCTCCGCGATGAACCCACGCCGCGAACCCGCGATAAACCCCACTGCCACCCCCGAACCTCCTCCGCGACGAACCCCCGCCGCCCCTCCACGCGAACCCCGCCGTGAACCCGCCGCCCCTCCACGCGAACCCCGCTGCGAACCTCGCCGCCGCTCCACGCGAACCCTGCCGTGAACCCGCCGCCCCTCCACGCGAACCCCGCCGCCCCTCCACGAGAACCCCGCTGCGAACCTCGCTGCCCCTCCACGCGAACCCATACGTGAACCCAGCCGTCCCTCTATGCGAACTCCGCAGCGAACCTCGCTGCGCCTCCACGCGACCGCCGCCCCTCTACGCGAACCCTGCAGCGAACCTCGCCGCCCTTCCACACGAACCCCGCAGCGAACCCCGCCGCCCCTCCACACGAACCCCGCAGCGAACCCCGCCGCCCCTCCACGCGAACCCCGCAGCGAACCTCGCCGCAAAACCCACCACCCTGCGAACTCCGACCTCGGCAAATCCATTACCCCCGAACTTAGACCCCCGCGAACTCCAACCCCCGAACCCCTAAGAAAGCGAGAGAGACCAGCGAGAAAGAAAGAGAGAATGAAAGAGTGAGAGAGAGATGAAAGAGAGGGATATTTAGGAAATTAGATTAAAAAATAAAAGTAAAATATTGGGTGTATGTGTAATTTTTAAAAATATTAAAGGTTAGATTAATAATTACAATGAAGGGTAGTTTTGTCATTTAGAAAAAAATTTAAATTTAGTCAACGAAAAGGGATTAATTAGACCGATTTGAAAAAAAAGAGGTTCATTTTGTAATTATTAAAAATAGAAGGACGAAACTGGATTTTCGGTATAACACGGGGACTATTTTAGAATTTTTCCTTTATTTATTTAGTTTTCTTGCAGTTAGATCTTCAATTTAATGTTCTTATTATTCAAATCCAATCTCCCCTTTTAGCAATAAAATTATATATCGAATAGATTAGTTCTCTGTGGGAGCGATACCTTTATTCCCAGTATATTACATTTGTAGTGTATAGGAATGAGGTTCTAAATTTGGTGAATTACGACGCTCATCAAATTTTTGGCGTCGTTGCCGAGGAACTAGCCATATTTAGCTTATTATTTTATTGCTAATTTTTGTTTTCTGCACTTTACTTAGTTGTTTTTCATTTTTCTTTCTATTTGTACATAGGTGTTTATATCTAACGGGGATATCGAGGAGCGTTTGAAGCGAGTGAAGGTGTATTTACAGTCCACAGCTCACTCTAAGATCAATCCAGCCGACTTTTCTGCTTCATCTTCCACCTTTGAAAGCACATTACCGCCGAAGTACATCCGAGCCGTTCACGTGCCACTTCCCCCGTTCGACAACACCATATCAAGCAACGAAGATGAAGTTATGGCACTACAAGAGCAGTGCACATTGAAAGAATTGGCGATGCCTGCTTTGGACCAACAACCTTTATGTATTGTGTACCCGGCTCTCAATACAGTATTTAAACTCAAGTCCGGCCTCATTCATCTGTTGCTAACATTCCATGAACTGCCCGAAGAAGATGCAAACAAACACTTGAAGGAGTTCCATGTCGTTTGCTCAAGTATGAAACCCGCCGGTCATCTCAGAGGAACAAGTCAAGTTGAGGGCTTTCCCGTTCTCTTTAGCGGATTCCGCTAAGAAACGGTTCTATTACCTACTGCCCGGATCTATCAACACATAGATTGAGATAACAAGGACATTCTTAGAGAAATACTTCCCTACCTCGAGGGCCACACATATTCGAAAGGAGATTTGTGGGATCCATCAACTGATTAGGGAGACACTACATGAGTATTGGGAGCGGTTCAAGCGCCTCTGCGCTAGTTGTCTACATCACCAAATGTCAGAACAACTGCTCATCCAATATTTCTACGAAGGTCTTCTCACTTTGGACCGAAACATGATTAACACGGCTAGTGGCAGAGCACTAGTTAACAAAACAGCGGAGCAAGCTCGTTAATTGATTGCAAACATGGCGGCGAACTAGCAACAATTTGGGACAAGAGCAAGCACTCCTTTAACACCAACTCACAAGGACAATGATGTTAGTGTATCATCACTTGAACAACAAATCGCTAATCTACCCTCATTGATGCAAAACATGACAACCGGTGGCGCTTCAACACAATGGGTGTATGTGATATGCTCTACCATAGGACATCTAACCGACGCATGTCCCACACTCCAAATCAATGAAGCCAAGCAAGTGAATTTTATGGGTGGATTATCTGGACAACAACACAATGATCCCTTCTCCAACATGTACAATGAAGGATGGAGGAATCATCCCAACTTAAGCTATGGGAATCTGTACCCCAATGCTTTTCAAGGCAATAATAATAGACCCCCAGGGTTCAATCAACGACGCCCACAAGGAGTGTATCAGCATAGACCCCTAAGTTTGAGCCTTTATCTTTATAATGGCCTGAACCAAGACCACATTATCAAGTATTTAATGTCTATTCGTAAGATAAAGTTTCTTGTGATATGATTATTTTGAGGGAAGTTGGCTAGTTTCGTCAAATCTGACCAATTTTGGACCATGTAAATATAACTGTGTAAAGGATATTGTTTTGACGATTTTGGGAATTTTAAAACCTGTTAGGAATTAATTTGAAATTGATCTTAGAATTCCTAACTTCACTAGTTGAGCCAATTTATGTATTTTAATAATTTTCGAAGAAAATAATAATAATAATATATATATATATCTTATTTAATAAATCTATGCAATGATAGATAAATAGATTAAACTAATTTTATTCATTTATGTATTTCCACATCTCCTACTTCTCCTTCTGCCTCACGACGTCACCCTCACCATCCCTACCCTCAAAAGTTTTGATACGACTAATGACGATGAGAGCATTGTGCCTGCCAAAACGACACCGACCCAAGACTCGTCATACACGGAACCACGTCGTTCGAAGAGTGAGACCAAGCTTCTAGGCGTTTCAAAGACTAAGTGTCGTTTAGCAATTATTGAGTCATATATCCAATTATGTTATATCATATGCTTTATTTTGTTAAGAGACTTGTTAATGTCGTTTATGAGGATTATGATGTGTCATTTCATCCGACTTGCAATAGACTGATCGTTGTTTTCAAGGGTTATATAATATGAAAGAATACTCAAGCTTGGTTTTCATGGCTTAGTTGTTTGAAGAAATTCTTGCTCTTCTCATCTCCTCTCTAATTTTCCATCTTGATCTCTGAAACCTACAATAATCCTATCAATTTGGTGCTTTCATTCGTCCTACCCTGACCTCATGGCTGCCTAGACCCGCAGCAAGTCCGACGACCGCTTGGCTACCTTGGAGACCTAGTAGTCTCAACTTCAGGCCACCGTCTACTCTCTATTCCAGGACATACATACTTTCCATTCCCACAACCAGGTCACTCAATCAAACTTAGCCTCTCTTTCCTCTGAGCTCAAATCCATCAGCCTCCAGCTCGTAACCCTCAAATCTCACTCCACCTCCACCTACCCACACCCATCATCGCCGACCTCTTCCACCACTATCCACATTCCACCAACCCACCCAGACCTTTCACGCTCTACCGACTCTCCACTCTCTCAATCATTCAAACATCTATACCTCAAAGTCCCTCGTTTTACTGGCGGTGACCCGACGGAATAGATACCCAAAATTGTTCAGTATTTCGATTTTCACACTGTCCTAGAAGACTAGAGAATTCGCCTAGTTAGCTTTTATTTTGAAGGCAATGCCTACCAATCGTATCAATGGATGGACAGAAATAATCGTATCACGGACTAGAATACCTTTTTGTCCGAGCTCTCGATCCGTTTCGTATCGGCCTAGGCCAAGAACGTTGAAGGCCTCCTTGTTAAACTCACCCTAAACGGGAATGGTTTTGGAATACCAGGAACAATTTGAGGCTAATTCTGAACGAGTCTCCGGATTCTCCCCGATATTTTTACTCAACTGCTTCATCTCCGGTCTCAAGCCCCCAATATAGTATGAGGTTGAGTCACTACAACCCAATTCACTCTCTATGGCTTTCCGATTAGCCTACATTCAAGAGAAGAAACTTGCTGATGTAGGATATTAGTGTCGTTTATCCGTTTTTATAGTCGTTTTTCGTTTGTTACTTTACTTGTTATTTTCTTATTTTCTTTGTCATTTGGCCTTAATATAAAAGGCTAATTTAGTGTATTGTGGAGGAGCTTTTAGAATCAAACATTGAATATTGTAGAGCAAAAGCTCACTTTCTATCTTTAGCCATAGATTCGGCTTGATTTTATCCTATTCCGCTACGTCATGTGGTATCAGAGCCGCGGCTACGTTCCGTTGGCCACCACTGACGGCAGATTACTCGCCGACGATGATCGGGAGTGCTATCGAGTTCGACGTGGAGCTAGGTTCGATGCATTGAGGCGAGCCCACGGCGATTTCGCTGAGGATACGGTCCTGATCCAGACCTCGGAGGTAGCCGGTCGCCGGAGTTTTTCCTCCGGAGCCGTTGACCGACGATCCTAGCGGAGGATGCCATGGATTACGGAGTTGGACTGCCCAACGAAGAACCAAACGGCATCAGCACAATCAGCTTCAAGATCACGATTCGCGCTATTCCGACCACCCGAATCAACTCCCATACCATCTCAACCCCGATCTACCTCTCCGCCCAGCTTCAACCCACATTCAGCGAGGAATTACTCGTCGAAATAACCCACAACCAGATCTGCAACATCGCCGCCGATTCAGCCTAGATGCCAGCGACTTGGGTACCTCAGTTAGAGATCTCATACCACCAAGCGGAGACCCAGCCTTTCCCTTCGACGATCGACAACATCCATCCTTTGATTTAACCAAATCCGAGCTTTTCATTCGCAAAAATCACGGAACCAAGCTCCTACGAGGCGGACCATCGCGCAGGCCATCGCTAACTGCCCAACCACTCTGATTTCGACCCCCTCGGCCTTGAATCTTGCAGATCTAGTCATGAGGCC
The DNA here is from genome assembly GCA_018132145.1 of Boehmeria nivea var. tenacissima. Classification (NCBI taxonomy): domain Eukaryota; kingdom Viridiplantae; phylum Streptophyta; class Magnoliopsida; order Rosales; family Urticaceae; genus Boehmeria; species Boehmeria nivea. Next base: position 5,785,409 of record CM030875.1, on the reverse strand, counting down.
CGAAATTTCACTCGCTCTAATCACAATCCATCTTTAAAGAAGTTCGATCGGCGAAGCTAAGACCATTATGTTGCTAATCTTCAACGCTCGAGCTCCAAATCGAAGTCACTCCTCCATGAATAGCTCGAATTTGAACTCAAAAGTCACTCCTACAAGTATGACCCAAAACCAAGGTTTTCTTATACGATCTTTCCAGCTCATGAGGATGATTTTGATGTTCTAGTTTTTAATGGTAGCTCAAATGTTGGTGGCGTCTTGTTATGGATTGAAGAAATTGAAGAGATACTTGAATGTGTGAGTTTAGTTCCAGAAAATAACAAGTAAAATAATAAACGAAAAACGACAATAAAAATAGATAAACGACACTAATATCCTACATCAGTTCATAACGCAGCGGAATAGGATAAAATCAAGCCAAATCTATGGCTAAAGATAGAAAGTAAGCTTTTGCTCCACAATACTCAATGTTTGATTCTAAAAGCTCCTCCACAATACACTAAATTAGCCTTTTCTATTAAGGCCAAATGACAAAGAAAATAAGAAAATAACAAGTAAAATAATAAACAAAAAACGACAATAAAAACGGATAAACGACACTAATATCCTACATCAGTTCTTCCCGACTAACAAAAGATTCGTCCCGAATCTTCAATAAAGAGTGTAGAGGTCCATCGATTGAGAAGAGCGACCATTCTTTTTTTTTTTGTGATTTTTGTAAACTCCAATGGAAAACTCTTTCTTCAACTTGCCCCTCTTCCATTGAGGCAGTAGACGAATCTTCAAAGGCATGCTAGTTTTCAAAGTTCCATATTTTCAAGTGTGGTCTTTGTAGAATTCAAAAGCAGTATTCAGGCCTATTCCCAAGCCATTCTTCACCATTGTTGCTGTAGGATACTTCTCTTGATCAACATCAATGAACTTATTTGTTGAGAAAGTTTGCACGCTAACAGAGCTATCAAATTTTACCAGCTGATTGATAAGATTGCCATCACATAAAACAAAATCATTTTTAACTTCATTTGTAATGTCAAATGCAACAATATTCACATCAACTAAAGGCAGCAAGCTTGCTTGTAAATCTCTCTGCGCCTTCGAATTTTTAGCCACCATCGTACCATGACCACCAGTCTTTTCCTGTTTAATATCACTTCCAATACATTCAACAGATTGGTCCTCACTTACGTTTACCAAAGTTTTCTCCACAGCATCATTTTTAGCATTCTCAACATGTAATTCTAGTACTGCATAAAGAGGAGAGAGATATACCTTATGAGTAACTTGATTCTTAGGCATCATAAGTTCTGTAGAAGCAGCTCCAAGGTCATTTGCATCTTTATCGGTAGACATATGATTTTTCTCACTTGGTGGGTCAAGAATAGTGAGAGTGTCAAGTCTTGGAGCCACAAAGTTCGGCTTGCTATATTGGGGTGAGACAGAAAATTCAAGGGGATTTTGTTTTGCTGTTAGACGATCATTAAAAGAAGACCTTGGCCAAATGGGATTATCATCAGCACAGTTGTTGTAGCTCATATGCCTTTGTGTACACCTTAAGTCCCAACTGTCATAATTCTGCTTGTACACATAGTCAAGAGGTAAAAAATGCTTTTCTAGCTTCTTTCTCATTTTCTTCCATGTGAGAATTTGTTTCTTTCCTAAATGCTTCGATTCTCCTTTAGTTGTTTCCACCAAAAATTAGCATAACCCCTGAATCCTTTGGCTACAAATTTTGCTTGTTTTTCTGGAACTAAACTCACATATTCAAGCATCTCTTCAATTTCTTCAATCCATAACAAGACGCCATCAACGTTTGAGCTACCATTAAAAACTGGAACATCAAAATCATCCTCATAAGAATACCTTGGTTTCGGGTCATACTTGTAGGAGTGACTTTTGAGTTCAAATTCGAGCTCTTCATGGAGGAGTGACTTCGATTTGGAGCTCGAGCATTGAAGATCAGCAATGTAATGGTCTGGGCTTCGGCGATCGAACTTCCTTAATGATGGATTGTGAGTAAAGCGAGTGAAATTTCGGACCTCGTGACTAGATATGCAAGATTCATGGCTGAGGGGGTCGAAATCAGAGTGGTTGGGCAGTTGGCGATGGCCGCGCGATGGTCCGCCTCGTAGAAGCTTGGTTCCGTGATTTTTGCGAATGAAAAGCTCGGATTTGGTGAAATCAAAGGATGGATATTGTCGATCGTCGAAGGGAAAGGCTGGGTCTCCGCTTGGTGGTGTGAGATCGCCAACTAAGGTACTCAAGTCGCTGGCATTTAGGCTGCATCGGCGGCGATGTTGCAGATCTGGTTGTGGATTATTTCGACGAGTAATTCCTCGCTGAATGTGGGTTGAAGCTGGGCGGAGAGGTAGATCGGGGTTGATATGGTATGGGAGTTGATTCGGGTGGTCGGAATAGCGTGAATCGTGATCTTGAAGCTGATCGTGCTGATGCCGTTTGGTTCTTCGTTGGGCAGTCCAACTCCGTAATCCATGGCATCCTCCGCTAGGATCGTCGGTCAATGGCTGCGGAGGAAAAACTCCGGTGACCGGCAGCCTCCGAGGTCTGGGTCGGACCGTATCCTCAGCAAAATTGCTCTGGGCTCGCCTCAATGCATCGAACCTAGCTCCACGTCGAACCCGATAGCACTCCCGATCATCGTCGGCGAGTAATATGCCGTCAGCAGCGGCCAACGGAACGTAGCCGCGGCTCTGATACCACATGACGCAGCGAATATGATAAAATCAAGCCAAATCCATGGCTAAAGATAGAAAGTGAGCTTTAGCTCTACAATACTCAATGTTTGATTCTAAAAGCTCCTCCACAATACAATAAATTAGCCTTTTATATTAAGGCCAAATGACAAAGAAAATAAGAAAATAACAAGTAAAATAATAAACGAAAAACGACAATAAAAACGGATAAACGACACTAATATCCTACATCACTTGCTCTCCACAAACCCGCCCGCCTACACTCACCTTTACCACCACTTTTACCCACCCCGTCCTTCCTCAACCCTAAACTACCATACAACACTCGTTCCTCCCTCCCGAGATCGCCCACCACCACCTCACTACCCCCACCACATACTTCTCCCACGCACACTACTAAGCCATTCCAACGCCTCACCAAAAGCCAACTCCAGGAAAAATGCCTCAAAGGCCTTTGTTACTATTGCAATGAAAAGTATTCTTTCAGGCATAAGTGCAAACCATTATTTCATATTCTCTTCAGTGCTGATGATCAGGCAGATGACTTTTCCTCTTCTGAGGACCCACCTGAACTCAATCTTTCGCTGCCTATACCGGACATTTCGTTGACCATTAATCTCCATGCCCTTTCGGGCTCTGCTAATCCCTGGACTCTATGCTTGACTGGGACAATTTTCGGGAAACCTGTGCACATCAGGGTCGATTCCTGAAGCACACATAATTTTATTCAACCACGATTAGCCTGCTTGTTCGACTTACCGGTCCAAAAGACCTCTTCTATGAATGTAACTGTCGGCAATGGTGAGGCACTTGCTTGTGCTGGTTTATGCACTTCGGTTCCCTTAACCATTGATCGCTCTCATTTCCAGCCTGAACTTTGGGTCCTCTCCATTTTCGGGACCAAAATTATTTTGGAAGTTTTCTAGACTCACAGCTTGGGTCCTGTGCTTTTTGATTATGAACAACTCACCATGACTTACAAGAACAAGGATACATTTTACACACTTCAAGGGATTGATTCCCTTAACTCGATTCCCTTGTCATACTCACACTTTTCCAAACTTATGAACTCCGATAGTGTACTTGCTTGCTGCCTCGTGACATTACTTTCCTCATACCACCCCCAAACACAAATCGACAACTCTCCTCCATGCCTAGAACTCGATGCTTTACTTGCCGAGTATTTTGACATTTTTGCAGAGCCAAACGACCTTTCCCCGTCCCGTATCATTGATCATCATATCCTCCTACACCCTAATTTCTCACCCGTAACCCTTCGCCCTTACCGTTACCCAAATTTTCAGAAGGAAGAGATAGAAAAACAAGTTGAGGAAATGTTACGAGCCGGGATTATTCAACGCAACTCAAGCCCCTTTGCCTCGCCCGTCCTTCTTGTCAAAAAGAAAGATGGTACTTGGCATTTTTGTGTCGACTACCACGCCTTGAACTACCTTACTGTCAAAGATAAATTTCATATCCCTACCACTGATGAAATTTTGGATGAGTTATTTGGTTATGTTATTTTTTCCAAACTGGATCTTCGTGCAAGATACCACCAGATTTGTATCGCACCATCGGATACGTTCAAGACCGCTTTTCGCACTCACCACGGCCTCTACAAGTTTCTTGTCATGCCCTTCGGTCTCACTAACGCGCCCGCCACCTTCCAGAACCTTATGAACTTAGTTTTGCAGCCCTTGCTTCAGAAATGCATCGCGGTTTTCTTTGACAACATTTTATGTAACACCCCAAAAACTCAAAACGATCTTTTAGTTCCGAAAAATACGGAAAAATTTGAACTTTTAAAATTAAGTTACATAATTGAGCTTTTAATAATAAACATAGGGCTCATTAATCCTCACCATAACCAAAATGGATTTAATCTTAACATTTACAAAATATTGCAGAATTTAAAACTTTCTTTGCCAACGATTAGCCGGTAGTCCACGTAAGCTCTTACAGGTCGGTCCTGTATACACTAGCTATTCCTGTCATTGTCGCCTCGCCCTTTTTGCGTTCGTGATAAGATACCTACAACACGAGCACACTAGTGAGCCAATAGCCCAGTAAGTAGATTATATAAATAAGTTGCTAAGTCTGCAGGTAACATACAACCAAGAGATATCACAACACAATAATCTAACAAAAGGACGGACTCGACGATTAGGTCGTCATAGACCGAAGAGTAAACGTCACTCTTAAGCAACCTTGCCCGCGAAGTAGATTTCAAAGATAGGGTACTGAACCTATGCTGGATACAATACTTGCAAAAGAGTTATGACATAGAACGAAGTCGGGCTTAACGACCCATTAATCTCGACTCAATAATCAATCTCATAATTTGTTCTAATCTCACTCAAGTTCACAACTCTTTAACTCATCTTATAAAAATACATGTGCACACGATTCACATCCAGAACCCTTACGGGTCGTTCTAGAACTTATACACAATCTAGACCTCTCACGGGTCGTTCTAGAATTCAATATACATTTAGACCCATTACGGGTTGTTCTAGAACTTATTCACAATCTAGACCTCTTACGGGTCGTTCTAGAACTTAATACACATCTGGACCCATTCTCGGGTTGTTCTAGAATCTAATACACATCTAGACCCATTCTCGGGTCGTTCTAGAACTTTATACAAATCTAGACCCACTCTCGAGTCGTTCTAGAACTAATACAACTCTGGACCCTTTGTGGATCGTTCTAGAATTAATACAAATATGGACTCTCTACAGGTCGATCCCAAACTCCTTACGACTGGGGTTCTGTCGGACTGTTTCAGATTGATTGCGCAATCACCCCATTGGGCCGATCCGGATCGTCAAGTCACAACTACGGGGAGGGCCGTGGCTCTCCTCCCCAAGGCCTATCTGGCCGTTCTGGAAGGTGGTTCATTGACCTCAGCGAGGTCCCTCGGGTCATTCCAAAATCTTTCATACATGATGGCCCTATCGGGCTATTTCGGAACCAAATCATGATCGCGGCCCGATCGGGCCCTACCCAAATGATCAAAGTATTACCACAGAGGAAGGTCGTCCGCCGACCTCTCCAAGGCCTCTCGGGCCGTCCTGAAATGTAATCAGTGGCCCCATCGGGCTATTTCGGAACCGATCATGACTTGCGGTCCCGTCGGGCTCTACCTGTATACATACATTGCTTTCGCTCCCCTTGTCTTGTCTTACAGTTTTCTCTTTGACCTGCAATAAAGTCTCAACAATAATAGAAACAATTTTATATCTGTGATTCCATACCCACCGACATATAGGTCATACTAACATATACACACACAAACAGACACATACCCTACACTAGAACCAGAACCACGAAGCTAAATAGTTTTATGTCTGTGGTCTCACAGCCACCGACAGGTAAACATATAAATGAACACACGCACCAATAAACGCTTAGAAAACACAACAAATCATAAACAAACCTACAGTCTCATACCTGCAGGCTCATTGCACAAATAAGACAAATATGATCAAGAGTCCGTATTCACGGCCCTAGCGAGAATGGAGATCCACATAATTTAACAGCCATAATTTTAGAACCATCGTATGCTTAACACAATCTCAGCACATGCACAATTAATTCGAGCATGGTAAAGTCTACTCGTGCCACAGTGGAGATCCACTTACCGGAGGTCCTAGGCTCCCTGACTTGGTCCTCGCGATTTTCCTCTCCCGACGTCCCTCTTTGGAGTATGTTGTGTGACGCTTCTGTCCAACACGAGAATTAGAGGGTCAACGTCGAAGTCCACTAATTATTCGGGAGGAAAGAAACTTTAAGAGTTGATAGACTCAAGAATGGGACACTAGACGGTGGGACGACCATTGGTTCGTCGAGAAACCCTTCTAGGGGTGTTCTCGTCCCGAGTGTCGTCACTTTATCACTAACCGTCAATCCTGATTAATGGCTACGTCGTTTAACTAGTTTAGGTGAGAAAGAAATTCTTGGACCTAAACAGTTCTTGACTTAGCCATAAAAAGTGTCTAAACTTCGAGCTGGAAATCCAGCAGAGTTTTCCCTGTTTTTCGAATATTCCGGCCGAAACCTTCACCTAATTTCAACCCAGCACCGAACTAATTTCGGTCATAATCCATCACAACAACCATGCATACGATTTCATAATTATCACAAATAATTTTAAGAAATCATAATCATAATTCTACACCGAGCCTCAGTGGCTCGGACTCCACATAAAGGGAGCGACAATAATAATAATACACTTGAAATTAAATCAACTTCCAAGTCGTCATTGGTTCCCAAAATCGAAAATCGCCTTTTGCTGCTCGCTTATATCTTTGGAATAGGACGGCAAACGTTCGCGCGCCCGAACTTGCTTTATTGATGTTCCTGCACGATTTGCGGGAATAAAAGAAATTGAATCAAGTTTTGAACTTAAAAAAAGCAAGACGTGAAACATTCGAACCCGAGACTCGATACTTGTTTTAAGCTCTAACGGGAACGTTCATAAGAAATACAATCCAATACAACCAAGTTTCGTGCAAAAACCAAAACCTAAAGATCACACAATTTTCCTTTTATTAATTTTCTTAATTTAAGAAACTTCTAAATCTCTTGTCAATTAAGGTAATGATTCAAAGGCACTCGAATTACCAAGTTCAACTAGGCCACGAAACATAATAAAACATCCAGCCCATAAAAACATGTGAACTCATACTAGCCCGTTTGTCGTGATATTTCAAGTTAATAATAATCAAAGTTTTTCAAGCCTTGGCATAATTTCGTCCAACCAAACATTATCCAAAAACACATGCAAAAGCACTTTTAAGGTCACTATAAACAAATCATCAAAAGCGTGCCAACGGGCACAATTTTAACCTTGCCCTTATGATTTTACAACGGTGAGTTTCAAAAATCGATCAACTCAAACACCATCATAGTTTTCACATGATTTCAATATACGAATCATATTACACCTCTTGATAATTTCATTTTCCAAAATGACACAATCCCATGAATTTCACAATGCCAAAGTACTAAAAGTCGCAAGTTTAACACTTTATAATTCATAAGACTCTAAAACGGTTTATTATACCAATCTCGCAATAAGTTCAAGTCACACTTAAATAAATTCATTAAAACATGTGAGTCGACACAAATCACAAATTAGTGTAAATAAGTTCTCAACCACAAAATTTTAAAAATATAAAGTTTCACAAATAACGAAACACTAAACCAATCGAGGCATTAATCCGAGCACGACTAGCACAATCGAAAACTAACACCGCGCTGAAAATCATGACACCATTCAAAGCACACAACGATGTCATAATGAGCATGAGGTTTTACCTCGGTGTCGGCTTGGATCTCGATGAGGCTGACTCAAGGCAACATCGTCGAAGAGACGACGTCAGCGAGCTCGAGCTAAGCTAAGCGACACTCGGGCTCAAACGAAAGACCAAGGTGGCCGTGAGCGAGGCGGGGCTAGGCCAAGCGACACGAGGTGGCTGGCGGCGTAATGAATTTGTGCTGCTAGGGCCGCGCAAAAAGGCTTCGTGCGTCGTGGCGTAGAGGCGGCAACTGACGGGAGGAAGCTGCGCGGGAAAAGAGGCGGAGCTCGGCAGCGTGGCTATTGCCGGAGACGCTGCGGCGCGGCGAGGCGAGGCGGAGCTGGGTCTCGCTGGGGCGAGGCGTAGGTTGCGCGAGCTGACAAGCTCACTGGTCTCGTGCGGAAGAGCGGCGAGGACTGGCTGGCACGGAGCGTGGCCGGGGAGGTGCGAGCTCGGCGAGGCAAGGGCCGCGCACAGGGGCGGCGACTTCGTTCGTGGGAGGCGAGCTGGGCCGGCGCGCGGAGGAAGGCGCGAGGATTGGGTGCGCAAGAGAGCGGGGCAGGGCGCGGAGCTCGAGGTTCTGTGAGGTGGCGAGACGGGGTTCGCCGGGGTTCTTCAAGTAGGCGCGACAATGTTTTGGCGAGGGATCGCTGCTGCTGGACCGCGCTGGAGTAAGGGCGACGCGCGGTAGCGGCTTAAGGCCTTACGAGGAGGCGCGGTGCTTCGTCGGCACTAGGCTTTGCAGGGGAGCGCTCTACTCGCCAGGTCAGGGCCGCACGCGAAGAGGGCTGGGCCGGGGTTAGCAAAGACCTGGGCTGGGTGCGACGGCGAGCGGCGGCCCGACCAGGAGAGTGGTCGGCCAGACGAGAGAGAGAGAGAGAGAGAGAGAGAGAGAGAGAGAGAGAGAGAGAGAGAGAGAGAGAGAGAGAGAGAGAGAGAGAGAGAGAGAGCGAGAGAGAGAGAGTGAGTGTGTGTGTATGTGTGTGATGGTGGTGGTCGGCTGGGGAGGAAAAGAAAGAAGAGGAAAAAAGTAAAAAGAAACCCTAGTGAAATTGGGCTTTCACAATTGGGCAAAAATTGGCCACTTAAAAATAAATAAATTGGTACAATTTTCTAAAATTATGAAATTCTACTAATAAATTGAACTTGAGAAGTTACGAATTCTAATGTCACATCCAACTTGAAAATTCAACTCCTAACAAGTCCAAAAATTTCAAGATGTAAAAATAATGATATTTGCATTACTAGTTGCACGATTTCAAAGTTGACCAAATTTGATGAAAATGAGGTAATCCCCCTTAAAATTAAACACAACTAATATAATATTACGAGATAATATGTGTCAATAATAGAAATTAATTACTCGCAACAGTGGTCTTGGATTCAGGTCATTACATTTTAATTTACAGCTCGTCTCTTCCTCAGCATCTTCTTCACCTTCGCCAAGTTTTTCAGCTTCTCCGCGACCATCGCCTCTTCGCAAAGCAGTCCAAGTGCGAGTTCGCGAAAGATTCCATAGCTTACTTGGGGCATCTTATCCTTCGCTGGCCGACCCCTTCTTTTCTCCGAGATGTTCGGGCTTTCTTGGGCCTTGCGGGCTATTAACGTCGCTTTATCCGCGGGTTCGCCGCCATTGCCTCTCCCCTATCGAACCTATTGAAAAAGAATAATTTTCACTGGCTTCCCAATTTTGCCGCTGTTTTTCTTCATCTCAAGTCCGCCATCACGTCGGCACTGATTCTCACTATTCCGAACTTCTCCGTCGAATTTGTTGTTGAAACGGATGCATCTGGCATGACTATCGGGGCTGTTCTTCTTCAGCGGGTCCATCCCATTGCGGTCTTTAGCAAGAAGATGTGCCCTCGTATGCAATCGGCCTTCGTATATGTGCGTGAACTCTTTGCTATCGCCGAGGCCGTTAAGAAGTGGCGTCACTACTTGTTGGGTCGGCACTTCACCATCCGCACCGACCAGAAAAGTCTTCGCAATCTCCTTAGTCGGGCCGTCCAGATATCCGAGCAGCAGTTCTACCTTGCCAAACTTATGGGCTACACATACACCATCTCATACAAGCCACGCCGTGACAATGCAGTGGCTGACGCTCTCTCCCGTCATCGAACTTCCTCGGAATGCCACGCTCTCAAATTCTCCTCCCTGCAACCGACACTCCTATCGGACCTTCGGAAAGAGCATCAGTCTGACCCTTTCTACACTACCTTAGCTTCGAGCATCACCACTTCACCTACATCCTACTCGGACTGTACGCTCTGCGACTACCTCATCATTTACAAAGGAAAGTTGCTTCTGTCTCACAATTCGTCACTTCGTATCCCTATAATCACAGAGTTACATTCCACACTCCAAGAGGGACATGCAGGGATTCAACGTACCCTTGCCTATATACAGGCTGTGTTTCACTAGGCCTTCCTCCGCCGCGACGTCATCCACTTTATCTGCCAGTGTGTCCCTTGCCAGACCACCAAGTATTCTACCTAAGCATCGGTCGGCCTCCTTCAACCAATTCCCTTACCTACTCACATTTGGGGCGAAATCTCATGGATTTCATCACCCACCTTCCTACAACCCATGGCTTCGCTTCAATCTTCGTTTTAGTTGATCGCCTCTCTAAGTATACAAACTTCACCCCACTTCCCGCTTTGTTCATCGCTTCTATGGTCGCGACAGCCTTTGCCAAGGAATATTGCATGTTACATGGTTTTCTCGCGCCATCATTTTCGATAGAGACCCACTTTTCATGAGCCATTTTTGGCAAGAACTGCTCAAACTCAGCGGTACTACGCTGAAGCATACCACGACCTATCATCCACAATCCGACGGCCAAACTAAAGTCACCAATCGTATCCTTGAACAATATCTCCGCACTTTTTCTGCAGCGTTGGGGATCCATTTTACATTGGGCAGAGTTTTGGTACAATACCTCCCATCACTTTTCTGCGGGGATCACACCATTCCGAGCGGTCTATGGTCGAGATCCACCTTCACTATTGAACTATCTAAGTCCGACTGCTTCTTTGGATGCTATTCATCGGGAACTTCTCGACCGCCATGCAAATATAAAGCCCTCAAAATTATTAAATTATTACAAAGATTTTTGGTGCAAAGAAAAATATATTTTGATGGGCAATTATATAATTTTTTATTAATTTTGGGTCTAAATTTATACGACACCTTATTTTTCTTTTCTTTTTCCCTTTTTCTTTTTCTTTTTTCTTTCCTCCTTCTCCTTTACGTCACTCTCTCTCTTCCCTCTCTCCCATTTTCGCACACTCTCTCTCTCTTCTAAGATTTTTTTTTCAAAATTTTTCAAATTTCAAACGCCCATAACTTTCTCATCCGCCGTCCGTTTGACGCGTACTTGATACCGTTAGAAAGCTCTCGATGAGATGAACACTTTGAGTGGTTACCACCGGAAATCGCAAGAATTCATTGAAAATCACGCGATGCTGCCGCCCTCCGCCCCCCAACCACCGCCTGCCGCTGCCGGCCTCCTTTTCTGAAATTTTTTAAGTGGTTTTGTAGAGGGAGTCATGGGCAGCAAAAGCTTTCAAGAATTTCTCCGATCTGACGCTCGGTGAGTGTTTAATTTCAGTTTGAAGTTTAGAAATTTATTGATGAAATTGGACATGTTGTGTTTAACCTCACCATTGGATTCAGAAGGGTTGAAATAGGTTGGGTAATCTTTTCGCAGGTCCGGAAAACGTCCGGTTAGCCGCCTCATTTTGCGTGCCAAAATACCAGTTATGTCCAAAATTGACCCTTATCTCTGGACCACCGTTTTGCGAAACGATACTACCATTTGACTTGATTCGCCACACTGATCGCAACGATGGTCTCCGTTTGTGCATATTCTACTCTTGGAGCTGCCTCGATTTGCGTGTTGACTTCGCCGTGCAAATCTACCGGGTCTCCTGACAAGCCCCGTCTCCGATTGTGAAGTGAGGACAATCAACGGACTCGGTTCGACGAGACGAACCTAGCGGTAACCTCTGTTTTGCTAGATTCGGCTCCGGTAGAAAAGTCAACTATTTGATCATTTTTACACGTATATCGAGATAGGGGTTCTGTTATCAGATCTCGTCCTTTTATCTGATAGGTTTTATGAGTTTTATAAATTGACATTTACGGAGGTTTGAAAATATATAATTGATTGGTATTAGGGATTATGACTGGAATAAATAAAATATGCCTAATTGGACTAATCAATTACGGACGGTTAATGAAAAATGAAGTAAATGATTATTTCAATATGATCAGCTGAGTTTGTGATTGTGAGGTCGTGAGTGTGATATTCCCGATCCAGTTATTATATGCATTATGACATTTTGGATCTAGACGCGGGCCCCCGATGCGTTATGTGACCTGTTTGTGGTTGTGATTGCCGTTGACGAGTGGCTGGCTGCTGCGCAGTATGCATCGGGATAAACACAGTACTCGAGGTACTGGAATAGTATAGGGGAACGGTTTGAGAGCCCGCAAAGTACCACTCGTCTCGACGTTCACGCCAGACCGGGTTCAAATGTGAGAGTTGATTGAATAACTTAACAGTAATTATATCTGGTTCAAATGTGATAAAACTGTTTAGAAACTCACCCTTCCAGGAGGTGAATAACCAGACTAACTAAAAGTTTTACTAAAGAGATTGGTAATAGGATTTCCTGCGGGCTCGATGAGCTCACCCTTTTTCCTTCCCCTTCCAGGAGGTGTACAGTGCAACTTATTTGACGAGGAGCAGTAGACTTCTGATCTTGCTTCTTCACAACTGTAGGTTCTCTTTCGAGTTTTCGGTTCAGACTTTAAAGACTAGATGACTGTATAATTAATTAATTTGAGCGTTTGTGACCGATGAGGACTTTTAACTTTATTTTCTTATGGTGATGTATTAAACTGTGGATTTTACAACTCTTTTTAGTTTTATGTTCAATCCCATGGGTAAATTTCAAGTCATTATTTTTACTTTTTATTTATTTGCAAGACTTTATTTATTATTTCATTATTTCTACTGACCCCCAATTAGGGGCGTCGCAGATTTTGGTATCAGAGCCTAGGTTACAGAAACATAGGAGTACATCACCACCTTTTATTTAATAAACTGTTTTGACACGTGTTTTTTGATTTGACGAATCGTCAGTCACTTTCTAACTCTGATTATAATTTCAATTTCAGTCATCATGCCCTGCACTCGACAAAACGCGGACGAGCCTGGACCCGAGCCTACCTTTAACATAGAACAGATGACTGCTTTTCTACAGAGTCTTCAACAAGCAGCTAGTGGCTTGAGTCGACTATCAGATCGTCGCAAGTTGGTTAAGGACTTCAAGGAACAGGATCCACATTCCATTTGTGGGAACCCGATCCGGTAGCAGCTAAGCTTTAGATAGAATCAGTAGAAAAGAAGTTTGATATTTTGGATATCTCTCAGAGGTTCAGGGTTAAGTTTGCCAGCTATATGTTTGAAGGTCCTGCTACACAGTGGTGGAGGATGCAACTTGATGACTTGGGCAACAAGAATCCTACTTTGCAGGAGTTCGAGAACATGTTCCTGAGCTATTATGTTCGCGAGGACTACCGGTTGAGAAAGGTAAATGATTTCTTTGAGCTCACACAGGGGAACATGTCAGTTGCTGAGTATCAGGCAAAGTTTGTGAATCTGTCTCGATATGCCCCTGAAGCAATTACTGATCTTCGAGCTCGAACTGCGAAGTTCATTCGAGGACTCCGACTTCGACTCTGAGAAGCATTAGCCCCCATGTTGCTCACAGACTTTGCAAAGGCTACTGCGGCTGCCAGGAATACTGAAACAGAGATTGCCCGCAACCAAGGGAGGCACAGAGAGCCCGAAAGCCGAGATCGCAGGATGAGAAGAGGAAGGAAGTATTCAGGACAAGAGTCATAAGGAAGTGGGACCAGTAGCAGTTTAGGGTCGTCTGGAGGAGGACGTTTCTCTGTTTACGGTTCTTGCTACAATTACGGACAAGTCGGACACTTCAGACGCAACTATCCTCAGCTACAGGGACAACAGCAACAGTCGGCTGGAGGATTCAATCAGAATCGGCCTATGTTCTAACAGAGCCCTGCACCCTCTTATCCTTCAGCCTCACAGCCTCAAAGTCCTCAGCAAAACTTCTATTATCAACAGCTGAGGCCCCAACACTCTGGATTTCAGCCAACTCATACTGTCCATATTGCTACTCTAGCAATTAGCAGCCGAGGCAGCTTCCAGCCTCAGGGGAGTACAGGATCCAGTGGCAGTCAACATCGAAGGGGTCGTGGACGGCAATGACATGATAGAGGTAGAGGACAAGCTTATGCAGTCGCTGTTCAGGAGGACGCAGATAGGAACGTTGTGGATGGTATGCTCCTCATTTCTTAGTACTGGGCTCACGTGTTGTTTGACATATGAGCCACTCATTTTTTTATTTTGGTATCCTTAGTACAAGCATTACAGTTGGATGTGTAGAATTGTGATCATCCTTTGGTATTGTCAACCCCGATGGGTCGATTGTCAGAGGTGACTTTGATATGTAAGACGTGTCACCTGTTCATCGAAGAACATCGTTTCTCTGCCTATTTGTTCGTTTTGCTAATGTCCGAATTTGATGTGATTTTGGGCACGGATTGGCTAACTAAGTATCAAGCCACGGTGGATTGTTATCTTCGGCGAGTTATTCTCCGAAAAAAGCATGACTTTGTTCGTGTTTCTCCCGGTGCTCAAATCTCTTTTGGGCGGACGCCATAATGTGGAATGGATGGGAATGTTGTTTCCTCTTGATGGCGAAAGAGGAGGTGAAAGTGCAGACTCCTTTATTCTAGTAGTTAGTGAGTTCTTGGACATGTTTCCTCTAGAACTTCCCGGACTTCCTCCAGAATGAGAAATCCAGTTCTGCATTGACCTCATTCCTTGAACATCTCCCGTCTCAATAACACCATACCGAATGACGCCGGCTGAGCTTGCAGAGTGCAGGGCTCAGCTGGATAATCTTCTGGACAAATGGTTTATCAAGCCAAGCATTTTTGCCGTAGGGAGCATCCGTTCTTTTTGTTAAGAAGCATGATGGGACCTTATAACTTTGCGTGGACTATCGCCAGCTCAATAAGGTCACCATAAAGAACAAGTACCCGTTGCCTCGAATTGAGGACCTTTTCGATTAACTTGGTGGATGTTATTACTTCTCGAAGATCGATCTATGGCTGGGGTACCATCAGTTAAGGATCCGAGAGGCTAACATCTCAAAGTCCGCATTTCGAACACGATATAGACATTTCGAATTCCTGGTCATGCCTTTTAGTTTGACAAACTCTCCGGCAGCCTTTATGGATTTAATAAACCGGGTCTTTCGGTCTCATTTAGATCGGTTTGTCGTCGTTTTCATCGACGATATTCTCATATACTCGAGAACCCAGGAAGAACACGCCGAACACCTGAGAGTAGCTCTTCAAATCTTACGAGACCATAGCCTTTATGCGAAACAAGAGAAATGTGAATTCTGGATGACGAAAGTCAAGTTCTTGGGTCATGTTGTCTCGCAAGGAGGAGTAGCCGTAGATCCCTCCAAGGTGAAATTGTATTGAACTAGGATCGGCCCTGGAATGTGACGGAGATCAGAAGTTTCCTCAGGTTAGCCGGTTACTATCGGCGATTCGTGGAGAACTTCTCCAGGATTACTGCACCTATAACGAAGTTGACAAGAAAAGATGTGTCATTGGTCTGAGGGACGACAAGTGTGGAGAAGCTTTCAACGAGTTGAAACGACGTCTGACAAGTGCACCAGTTCTAGTAGTACCAAATCTCGAGATGACGTGTACTGTGTACACAGATGCCTCTCGAAGTGGATTAGGTTGTGTACTGATGCAGGAAGGGAAGGTGATAGAATACGCCTCCCGCCAATTGCAGCCTCATGAGAAGAACTACCCGGCCCATGATCATGAATTAGCAGCCGTGATTTTTGCTTTAAAGATTTGGTGTTGCTACCTGTATGGCGCACGGTTCGAGGTATTCACAGACCATCAAAGCATGAAGTACTTGTTTACTCAGAGGGATTTGAATCTGAGATAGCAAAGATGGGTAAAGTACATGGTAGATTACGATTTTAGCCTTTGTATCATCCGGGCAAGGCCAATATAATGGCAGATGCTTTGAAGAGGAAGAGCCATAGATTAATGCCGTGTCTTGCACTCGACTCTTGGAAGAACTCTGTTGCTATTAGATATTACAATCTGGAGTACTATGAAGATCAATATAGAGCTTGTGCCTACAATGTGATAGCAGTTCCATCGGCGGTACTATAAATGAAACAGAGTCAGTGGCAAGATGAGGAGTTGCAGCAAATCTAGAATCAGCTTCAACGGGGTGAACAACTGGATGGATGACAATTGAGCGCCGATAGATTCCTTCTTTTTAAGTGACGGCTTGTAGTAGCTGCAGATCCTGTGTTGAGATGAGCTATCCTACACGAGGCTCATCATTCTAGGTTTGCCATACACCCCGGAAGTACGAAGATGTATCACGATCTGAAGCGACAGTATTATTGGTCTGGGATGAAGTCCGATGTTGAAATGTCCGACGTGTCAGATGGTTAAGGCTGAGCATCAAAGCTCGCTGGAGAGCTTCAACCTTTGGAAATTCCGGAATGGAAGTGGGATTGTGTAACCATGGACTTTGTCACTGGGTTACCCCGTTCTCAAGAAGGACATAATGCAATTTGGGTGATTGCAGATTGACTTACCAAGACGGCTCACTTCATAGCCATACAGACCGATTATAAGGTGCCTAAACTCTGGAAGTTGTACATCGATCAGATCGTTGAGCTTCATGGAATTCAAGTTTTCATTGTATCTGATCGAGATGGCCGCTTTACCTCCAAGTTTTGGAAAGGACTACAACAGGCCTTGGGAACGGAGCTTCACTTGAGTACAGCAATCCACCCACAAACTGATGGACAATCTGAGCGGACTATTTAGATCCTAGAGGATATGCTTCAGGCCTGTGTACTTGACTTCAGTGGAAAGTGGGAGGAGCAGTTACCTTTCGCAGAGTTTGCCTACAACAACAATTACCAAGCCAGCATCGGTATGGCACCATATGAAGCGTTGTATGGTCGACCATATCGATCATCTCTTTGTTGGGCCGAGCATGAAGATTACATTACTTTTGGGCCTGATTACTTCTGGGACACCACTGAGGCTATTCAACTAATCCGTGAAAGGCTCAAGACGGCCCAAAGTCAGTAGAAGAGCTATGATGATAGACGAAGGAGACCATTGGAGTTCATGGTTGGAGACTTTGTCTTCTTAAAGGTTAGTCCTATGCGTGGCGTCACTTGTTTTGGAATCAAAGGGAAGTTGGCTCCTCGGTTTACGGGTCCATTCGAGATAATAAAGCGAGTAGAACCACTTGCCTATCGTTTCCACCTACCTCCTCACCTATCGGACATTCATAACGTGTTTCACGTGTCTATGTTAAGGAAGTACGAGCCTGACCCGTCACAAGTCATCATGTGGACGGAGATACCCCTCCGGGAGGACTTGACGAACGAGGAACAACCGATCATGATCTTGGACCAAGAAGTCAAGGTATTGCGTCGCTGAGAGATTTCTCTTGTGAAGCTGCTGTGGCAGTACCACGGAGTTGAAGAGGCGACTTGGGAGTTGGAGTCTGAGATGAGAGAGAAATATCCTTTATTATTCTGAGTTTTGTTGTAATCAAATTTCGGGGACGAAATTTCTTAAGGGAAAGAGGATTGTAAAGCCCTCAAAATTATTGAATTATTACAAGGATTTTTGGTGCACAGAAAATATATTTTGATGGGCAATTGTATAATTTTTTATTAATTTTAGGTCTAAATTTACACAACACCTCACTTTTCTTTTATTTTTCCCTTTTTCTTTTTCTTTTTCCTTTCCTCCTTCTCCTTCACGTCACTCTCTCTCTCTCTCTCTCTGATTTTCACGCTCTCTCTCTCTCCTCTAAATTTTTTTTTTCAAAATTTTTTAAATTTCCAACGCCGATAACATTCTCATCCGATGTCCGTTTGATGCTTACTTGGTACCGTTGGAAAGCTCTCGATGAGAGGAACATTTTGAGCAGTGGTTTGCTGCCGAAAACCACCGAAATTTGCCAAAAATCGCGCGCCGCCGCCACCCTCTGCCTCGCCACCGCTGGTGGCCCCGCGGGCCTCTTTTTCTAAAATTTTTTGATGGGTTTAATAGAGGGAGTCGTGGGCAGCAAAAGCCCTCAAGAACTTCTCCAATCCGACGCTCGGTGAGTGTTTAATTTCAATTTGAAGTTTAAAAATTTATTGATGAAATTGGACATGTTGTGGTTGTTGTTTAATGAAATTGAGCTCACCATTGGATTCCGAAGGGTCGAAATAGGTTGGATAAGCTTTTCGAAGGTCCGAAAAACATCCGGTTGGCCGCCTCGTTTTGCGTGCCAAAATGCCGGTTATGTCCAAAATTGACCCGTATCTCTGGACCTTCATTTTGCAAACCGATACTGCCGTTTGACTCGATTCATCGCACTGATCGTAACGGTGCTCTCCGTTTGTGCAGATTCTACTCTGGGAGCTTCTTCGATTTGTGTGCTGACTTCGCCGTGCGAATCTACCGGGTTGCCTGACAGGCCCAATCTTCGATTGTCGAGTGAGGACAGTCAACGAACACAGTTCGACGAGACGAACCTAGCGATGACCTCTGTTTCACGAGATTCGGCTCCGGTGGAAAAATCAACTGTTTGACCTCTCCTATACATATATCGAGGAAGGGGTTCTGTTATCAGATCTCGTCTTTTTATCTGATAGGTTTTATGAATGTTGGAAACTGACATTTAGGACAGTTTTAAAATATATAATTGATTGGTATTAGGGATTATGACTGGAATAAATTAAATATGCCTAATTGGACTAATCAATTACAGACGGTTAATGAAAAATGAAGTAAATGATTATCTGATTATGATCAATTGAGTTTGTGATTGTGAGGTCGTGAGTGTGATATCTCGACCCAGTTATTATATGCATTATGACATTTTGGATCTAGACGCGGGCCCCCGACGCGTGATGTGACCTGTTCGTGATTGTGATTACCGCTGACAAGTGTCTGGCTGCTGCGCAGTATGTATCGGGATGACCACAGTACTCGAGTTATTGGAATAGTGTAGGAAAACGGTTTGAGAGCCCGTAACGTACCGGTCGTCTCGATGTCCACGCCAGACCGGGTTATAGATAGGGACGTTTGGTCCACCTGTAGTCGGTCTATGGCATTTCTAGAGGATTTAGGGTTGTTCTCGGTACCTATTACATGCTACCGACCGTTCTCTAGTCTTGGACTTTCTGTTGACAGCTGAGAACTTTGACCAATACTCGTGAGAGTTGATTGAATAACTTGACAGTAATTATATCTGGTTCAAATGTGATAAAACTGTTTAGAAACTCACTGAATAAATTACCGTACTATGGTTTGACTAAAGAGATTTGGTAATAGGATTTCCTGCGGGCTCGATGAGCTCACCCCCCTTTTTCCTTCCCCTTCTAGGAGGTGTACAGTGCGACTTATCTGATAAGGAGCAGTAGACTTCTGATTGCGACGTGTAAGGCGTTTTCCCCTCTTGCTTCTTCACAAGTGTAGGTTCTTTTTCGAGTTTTCGGTTCAGACAGACTGGATGACTGTATAATTGATTAATTTGAGCGTTCGTAACCGATGAGGACTTTTAGCTTTATTTTCTTGTGGTGATGTATTAGACTGTGTATTTTATAACTGTTTTTAGTTTTATGCTAAATCCCATGGGTAAATTTCAAGTCATTATTTTTACTTTTTACTTATTTGCAAGACTTTATTTATTATTTCATTATTTCTATGACCCCCAATTAGGGGCGTCGCAGATTTTGGTATCAGAGCCTAGGTTACAGAAACCTAGGAGTACATCACCACATTTTATTTAATAAACTATTTTGACAAGTATTTTTGATTTGACGAACCGTCGATCACTTTCTAACTCTGACTATAATTTCAATTTCAGTCATCATGCCTCGCACTCGACAAAACACGGACGAGCCTGGACCCGAGCCTACCTTTAACATGGAACAGATGACTACTTTTCTATAGTCTTCAACGAGCAGCTAGTGGCTCGAGTCGACAGTCAGATCGTCGCAAGTTGCTTAAGGACTTCAAGGAACAGGATCACATTCCTTCGGTGGGATGCCCGATCCAGTAGCAGCTAAGCTTTGGATCGAATCAGTAGAAAAGAAGTTTGATGTTTTTGATATCTCTAAGAGGTTCAGGGTTGAGTTTGCCACCTATATGTTTGAAGGTCCTGCCACCTACCTTAATCTCGACGTTGAGGACAAGGTCTTTTTTGGACAAGGGAGTAATGATACGACTAATGACGATGAGAGCATTGTGCCTGCCAAAACGACACCGACCCAAGACTCGTTGTACACGAAACCACGTCGTTCGAAGCGTGAGACTAAGCTTCCTAGCCGTTTCCAAGACTATGTGTCGTTTAGCAATTATAGAGTCGTATATCCAATTATGTTATATCGTATGCTTTATTTTGTTAAGAGACTTATTAATGTCGTTTTTGAGGATTATGACGTGACGTTTCATCAGACTTGTAATAGACTGATCGTTGTTTTCAAGGGGTATATAATATGAAAGAATACTCAGGCCTAGTTTTCGTGGCTTAGTTGTTTAAAGAAATTCTTACTCTTCTCATATCTCTCTATAATTTTCCATCAAAATTCCTCATCCTCTTCCCTACCCAGGCCACCTTTGCTGCCGCCCTCTGCATCGGCGAGCCCTTCTGCACAGATCCTGCACTAGCGCGCTACGCCCTCGTATAGCCCAGCTCTCCCCCGTGCCAGCCCGTCTTTTTCGCACTCGATCTCCAGCCCCCGTGCCTCCCGGTTGCCCTCTCCGATCGTGGCCTGAGCGAGCCAAGCCCCCAACGTACTTTGTGTGGGCTTCTCCGTTCGTGAACCGGTGTCGCGTCTTCCTGTGCTGCGACCTAGTGTGCCTTACTGCGTCATCGAAGCTCACGTCGCCACCATCTATCGGCCTCGTTGAGCTCGTGTACCCGAGCTTTGCTCCACGTCAAGGCCAAACTCCCCGCCACTCTGACATTGTCTAGCCTGCAGCTCACGTCGCCTTGTCTTCTCGCGCGCTCGTTAGACCCGCGGCGTTCGCCTCTACCTCTGCACACAGACCTGGACGTCGTCAGCCCACGTGTCCAGCCTTAGTGAGGCTCGGCCTCCGTGCACTGCACCCTTCCCGCTCTAACGCCGATCGGCTCTGTTCTACAGTCTCGCAGCCGCGCCGCTTCGCCCTCTTGCCTAGCCTGCTGCCTTGCAAGTTTGGTGAGCCTTGAACTTGGATTAAACTCATAGATAAACTTATGCTCGTGGAAAACTTGATTTGTGATGCCTTGTATATTTTGTTTCGCGGGTTATAATTCTTGACGTGTTTAATTGTTCGTGTGAAAATAGGCGTTTTGGCATTGATAGAGTTTTCTTTTACTAGAACTTTCGTGATTCATTTGATAATCTATAAATTGAAAGTTTGCGTTTATGTCGGGATTAGTGATGTAGTTATTAGGAGTTAAGAGCTTAATAAGCTAACGGGTTGGTTTTAAGCCGAGACTTAGAAACCCGATAATAGTTCGAACTACTACGTGTGTATGGAATTCCGCTACTCTTGGTGATTTGGTAGTTGTTTAAGTTTACAAAATAAACTTTCGTTGGTCTAGTCCTGCAAGATAAAGGTGTTACTTCACTAAAAAGATTGTTGTTGGAAATCTTATTTTTGCAGGATTGTGATTGCGAAGATTTTGAGAGTAGCTTGTGGTTTAATAGTGCAGAAATATAAAATTTCCTCTTAATCGTAGCTTAAAAATATTTTGATTATTGTACTAGTTTGAACTAATGTGTCCTTTGGGTTTGGTATTTTATTTTCTTTCGTGGCCCCGTTGGACTTGATATTTTCATGTGTTTTGGCATTGTGAGATTTTGTGAATTTGTGCCTTTTTACGAATCTAAAATCCTTCAAGTATTATCGTTTTAAAAATATAACTCAAGAATTTAATAATTCGACGAGAGTTATCTTGTCGAGTGGTGATTCTGTAATATTTAGAAGACGCTTTAATTTCTGTGTGAGTTAGCGTTAGGTTTGGAACCTTTCAAATTGAGAAACTCAAAAAGGAATTTTCAAAAAGAAAATTGTTTATATGTGAGGAACAGGTTTTAAAATGAATATTGGGTCGCGAATCTGGGTGTTTCGTGTCATGCTTCTGTTTGATTTCGAAACTTAATTCGATCTCTTTTTCTATTCTCCCAAACTGTGCAGGAACACCTACGACACAAGTTTGGACGCACGACCCTTCACCATCCTTTACCAAAGGTATAAATGGGCGATTGACTATGATGTTCAACCTAAATATTACGGAGACTCGTGAACGATTGATTTGAGTTTAATATAAACGCTTATTGCCTTCGAGTGGAATCCGAGCCGTTAAGGCTCAGTGATGACTTGTGTTTATGTTTCTAATGAATCAAAATATTACTGTGAAAATTATTTTGCGTGGTTCTTGTGATGGACTGTGACCGATTAGTTCGGTGCTGGGTTGAAATTAGGTGAAGGCTTCGGCTGGGATATCCGAAAAACAGGGGAAACTCTGTGGATTTTCAGCTCGAAGATTTAATATGTAATAAAATAAAGTCAGAAACTGATTAGTTCAAGAACTCATTTCTCACCTAATCTAGTCAAACAAATGACCCGATAGTCTGGATTGATTGTTAAGGTTAAGTTGACGACACTCGGGATTAGAATACCCCTAGAGGGATTTCTCGACGAACTGTCTGTCGTCTCACTGTCTAGACTTTCCTTCTATTGATTCATCGACCTTTAAAGTCTCATTTCGCGTGAATGATTAGTAAATATAGGCGTTGACCCTCTAATCCTCGTGTTGGTCAGAAGTGCCACACATCAAGCTTCAAGGAGCGATATGCCACTGAGGAAAGATCACGAGGATAAAGGCGAGAGACTTAGGACCTCAGGTAAGTGGATCCCCACTGTGGCACGAGTAGACTTTACATTGTCTGAATACCTTTGGGTATATGTATGATTTCTCTCTTGGTGTTTGATGGATTGAATATTATTGAATCTTATTGTTACTATTGTTGATCACTTTTAGGTGTGTGAGTATGGGCTCACGTATTTGTTTATCTTGCTAGTTAACAAATCTATAAGTATGGGATTGTAGATTTGTTTGTCTTATTTTATCACTTATGTGTGTGTTCTTGTACTTGTTTTCATTGAATGTGTTTATATATTGGTGGGTATGGGACCACAGACATAAAACTTCAGGATAACAGCGCGTTAGCCGATTAAAGTTGGGCATTCAGTTCAAATTAATTTGTAAGGGACTTAGATAAGGCCAAGGTGGAAGATCCTCCTCACAATACGTTAAACACGTCCGAATAGGCCCGCGAGGGGGCCTAATAAGGTGATGCAATTAATCCCTTCTCTTGTATTACATTAAAATCTGGACAGGCCCGCAATGAGGCCAGGAGGGATTAGGCAAGCTAATCATTCTTATAAGTCTACGAGCGTGTCCTAGCATACCTAAAGAAGGTTAATGCAATTTTCGAAACTAACTTAAAACTTATACTTGTACGAATGAATATATACGTGTGTGTTTGCTTGTCTGTGGGTAAGGGACCTTGGACATTAAATTTCGTAGTGATTAGCGTTTCTTAGAATGAATGAGTTCCGGAACGGCCTAAAAGGAGGCCTAGCTCGAACGGGACAATAGAGTTTTGGAACGGCCTGAAAAGAGGCCTGGCCCGACGGGACAGTTATCGCGATGGGTTTTGAAATGGCCCGACGGGGCCATTGGCCGCAAAAGGTTTTGAAACGGCTCAGGAAGCCTAAAAGAGGCCGACATACGGCACTCTCCACAGTTTATGATTTGACGATCCGGATCGGCCCAATGGGGTAGAATGCAGCAACGGATTCTGAAAAGACCCGACGGGGTCACTGGCCGCAAAAGGTTTCGGAAAGGGCAGAGAGGCCCAAAATGGGATGAGCCCTCATATTTGTAAAGATTGTCGGGACGGCCTAAAGGGCCAAGATCCATAGTATGTCCCGAAACTAACCCGACGGGGTGATTGCACAATCGACTCCGAAACAGTCCGACAGGACCACTGGTCGCGACAGGTTTCAGAACGATCTGCGAATGGGTCTAAATGTGTATAAGTTCTAGAACGACCAGTCTAAATGTGTATTAATTCTTGAACGGCCCGCGAAGGGTCTAGATAAATATAAGTTCTAGAACGATCCGTAATGGGTCTAAATGTGTATTAAATTCTAGAACGACCCTAAGAGGTCTAGATTGTGTATAGGTTCTAGAACGACCCGTATGGGGTCTAGATGTGAATTGTGTGCACACGTATCTTTATAAGCTAAGTCAGAGATTTGTGAACTTGAATAAGATTGGAAGAAAATTACCAGACTAACTGTTGAGTTGAGATTAATGGGTCATTAAGACTGACCTCGTCCCATGTCACAACTCTCTTTTGCAGGTATCGTATCCCGTGTAGGCTTGACACCCTATTTCTGAAATCTACTCCACGGGCAAGGTTGATTAAGAGTGATGTTTACTCTTCGGACTACGATGAATTGATTGTCGAGCCCGTCTTTTATTTAACTGTTGTGGTGTGATATTTCTTGGTTATATGTTACCTGCAGACTTAGCAATCTATTTATCTAATCTACTTACTGGGCTATTAGCTCCTAGTGTGCTCGTGTCGCAGGTAAGTCGAAAGGAAACGAAATGGCTAGGCGACAGTGACGAGGATAACAGGTGTATACGGGACCGACCTGTAAAGCGTCGCCACAACTACCGGCTAATCGTTGGCAAAGAGTAATCTTAATTTCCGCACGTTTTAAATTCACAGTTGATATGACAATTTTGGTTATTGAAAGGACACCGTGAATTACTGTGCTTGTGTAATAAGAGTTCAATAGATGTGTTAAAGTAAAAAGTTCAAATTTGTCCATATTTTCAGAAGAAAAATATTACTCTATTTGATAAGTTATACTACATTTTTTAGTATTAATATTAAAATACTATTTTGAGCTTTGGGTCGTTACAATCTTTATTGTCTCTCTTGTGTCCTCTTTTGTATTCATTGTCGCCCGCCCCTCCCTCATCGTTTGTCGCTCTGCCGCTAGCTATCCCGCTGCCGAACATTCATGCTGCTTGTGTCCTCTTTTGTATTATATTGGTTCTTTTCTTTCCTTTTTTTTTGATTTATTTACTAAGTGATTTGTTTTTATAATTTTTGCAAGCCTGTTGCCGGCAGCCTCTCTTTCCCTTATTGCCAGGCCGTGCCTCT
This sequence comes from Boehmeria nivea var. tenacissima, assembly GCA_018132145.1. Classification (NCBI taxonomy): domain Eukaryota; kingdom Viridiplantae; phylum Streptophyta; class Magnoliopsida; order Rosales; family Urticaceae; genus Boehmeria; species Boehmeria nivea. Next base: position 5,759,990 of record CM030875.1, on the reverse strand, counting down.
CATTCTCTCGCTGTCAACCACCTACAGTCTCGCCACCAGGCCCCCGCCGTCGGCATCTCTCTCTCCTTAGGTGGCAGCTAGCCCCACCCCGCCTCTTCCTTCCTCGTCACCGACCGCCCGCCGTGTCGCCGCTAGCCGCTCGCATGTGTATGTAGAAGTAAAGGAATATATTTTGTAGCAATTGATATAAGAGATATTTAAGGATTTAACTAAATTTTTGGCTAACTTTTTATGAATTAGCCTTAGTTTAATGAAATTAAGGATTTAGCTGCAACATAAGTATAATATAATATGATTCACATATAACATACGTGTAACATAATATGTTAAACGTGTAACACATTATGTTACACGTATGTTACGACTAAATCTTTAATTTTGACGTTCTATGGCTAAATCCTTCAAACTTTACATTTAAAATGGCAAATTTCTTAACTGACCCTTGATATAACGAGGCCGTTGTCAGATCAAGGTCCCTTTGACATTCTTCTGTAGAAGGTTAGAATGACGTGTTTTTGCAATTTTTTTTCTAAGCATTGTCCTTGCAAGTATGATTTGAATTGTTGAAGAAGGATTGACCATTTTTTCCCCCTTTGCCGTAATTTTTTTTTAACCCTTTACTCATGTACAATAACAGAATATGGTTTTGAAGCAAATGTGTAAAATACTCTTTTTTTTATGAATCTTTGGTATATAGATTTGTACTTGGTTCATCGACTATGATTTATATAAATTTTGTTCGTAAATGTGTTTAAATGTAATTTGTTTAGTGAATTTGAACTACTGAATGTATTGTATATGTTGAAATATAATTTGTAAAATGTAATACGTATGGGTAGGGAATTGAGTGGTTTTTGTAATGTATTGTATGAGTTAAATTGAGCTGAAATAGAGCTGAAATATAATTTGTGAGTTTTTATGTTAAATATTTATTTCATAGTGTTAATTTTAATGTCAAATGACATAAAATTAGATAATTAAAAAAAAGATTATCGGTGACTAAATTTGGTTGCTGATAACATCTGAATTCAAATATTGAAAGTGAATTTTCTACGAAAATAGCAACGAATGTAGCGTCTACTTTTAGATCGCTGATGATCGGCGACCAAGTTTGTTTGGTCGTAAATAATTATCGGCGACCAGTTATCTATGTCCAAGTTTTTAGTCGCCGATACTTATCGGCGACTAAAAATTAATTTTCAGCGATCAAAATTTTGCTCGCTGATAACACTAATTGTAATAGTGTGTAGATCATCTTTAGATTTCTCACACAAAATAAGAGAAGAATAATTTATCTTCTCTTGCTCTAAGGACGGTGGCTTTCGTATTGGGGAAGGGAAATTTTCCATTTTCTTACAAAGTTAGAGAGAAATTGAAAGACGTTTGCAAATAAAAAATTAGAATCGCTGAGAATCAATTATGTGCTACTAGAGCACACATTTATAAGGCTAGGGCTAAAGGTTTGGTCACCAAAGGGAATCATCCCAATGTAAAATTTCTCAATATCAAAGATAAAAAGTATCCACACAAAAAAAAAAACTATTTTGAAAAAATAATTTTTGTGATATCATCGGATTAATTAAATAAAATTATTACAAAATTCATGATAAATTTATATTATTATTTTAATTGTATATATATATATATGATTATTATATCGAATGAGACATTTTCTTATATTTGAATATTAGTATTGTGCAAATTTTTTGAAAAAAAAGGAGAAAAAAAATACAATTTGGACGATAAATTCAAGTAAATGCTCAATTTTATTAGTAATTGACTTTAAATTTTGATATTTTAAAATCATATGAAAATTAAGTGATATATTTACTATCAGCAATCAAAATTAAATTCGAAGTGCGATAAATAAATTTGAATCATAACTCATTTTATCATATTTTAACTAAATTGCTATAATCTATCAATTTGAAAATTTATCTTTTTAAAATTTATTTAATGTCAAGATCAAATGAAATATAATATTTACTTGATGAAAAAAATAATATGTTAAATTGACAATAATTATAATTTATAATAGTTATTATTATTATTATTATTATTATTATTATTATTATTATTATTATTATTATTATTATTATTATTATTAAATTAAAAGAGACTTAGCCTTTATCTTCTCCTTCAGCCCCTGCAAAATCATGCCCCCGCCTCATCTCTCTTTGATGGTAATGGAGCGGATGGGTTTGGGGATGCGTCCTCCATCCCCATCCCCGTGTTAAAACGATTCTATATTCCAATCTAAAAAGATATGAGGATAGGGATGAGAAATCCCTATAGAGGGATAGTACTCTATCCTCACTCAATTCCCAACTCTTTTGAGATTAGGATGTGGAATCTACATGAGGATAGTTCTCCATCCTCGCTCATTTAATCTATTATAATTAATATATATATATGTATATATATATATACACACACACGCACACACATACTAAAAAAATCTCATCATGTTGAAAATTAAATTAAATCCTAACAATTAAATATTAATTTCAAACTTAACTACAACACAATTAGAGTTTTGCTAAACCAAATAATAAAGTCTAAAGCAACAAATTATAAACCTCTAAAAGTCAATAATCTTAAATAAACATGAAAAATAAACGTAAAAACTCAATAAAACATCAAAATAAAAATATAAAAAATAAATAGAATTATCTTTTCTTATATGTCCTAATAGTGTCTATGTAGCTTTGAAAGACACATATTGCAATAGGAGTCAAAAAAATTTTTGTTACGCTTATGGAATTTTGAGAATCATTTATAAGTAATATAGACGAATTTCTTTATGATTTCTTTTAAATTTATTCAAAAGGACTGGATTTTTTAAAGCTTACAATGGTTAATGACGTTTTTTTTAAACATTTTTAGATAAGATTTAAAAGAAAAGTTGATAAAAATATTGATATCTAATGAATTATTTGTTGAAAAAAGAAATAATATATATAAATATAAACATATATATTTTTTAAATTATATAAGTATATGGACGGGGATGGGGCGAATAGTACGTTTCCGATCCCCGCCCCATCCCTATAGGGAAAATAAAATATATCAATATCCTCGTCATACTCTTCATTTTAGGCCACCCATCCTTGACTTATATGGGGTGAAGCCCCATGGGAGAAATTGCCATCTATGTAACCCCGGTCCCGGGGTTATCTTACCACGACACTTTTCTAACGAATAGAAGAGGTGTGTTTATATTATCGACTCATCGATAATTAAATTGTATCTCGTCTTGTGATTAGAATGCTTGTATTTCAAATTTTTAGTAGCCGTTTGAATTATAATTGACTTCTCAAAGTACAAAATTTCACCGTGAGTCCCCGAACTCTTAAGAATTGTAAAATTGGCCCAATTTAAAAAATTACCCTCTTTGGGTTGTAATCTATTTTTGAGGTTACTGAATGACTTATAGTCACATAATTAACCTTAGTTTTGAATTTGAAACCATTTAGAGTTGAAACGGACCAGGTAATTATTAAAACTCGGAAAGAACGGGTTTTAGCACGTTAGGTCGAGAATGCCCGAATCAAGCTAAACGACCACCGAAACTTTTAAATCTATTTAGAAAACATTAATGTGTAATCCAGAGCTCTCATTAAAGTCTCAGTTTCCGTGTAAGACTAATTAGGTCAAATCAATTTCGACAAGCTAAGATTGTATGTTTTGGCCCACTAAGAAAGAACAGGCCTTGAAAGCCCACCGAGCCTACAACCCGGCCCATGGCTGAACATGACCTGAGCCCGATGAACCTAGCTTCATCAAAAAGCAAATCCAAGCCCAAATTTGGATAAAAAACAGTGGGCTCAACGAGATAGAAGAGTGGAAACTTAAATAAAAAGCCAACTAGGTCAATGTAAAGACCCAAAACATAAGATTAATAAAACATCATTAAGCTTTATATAGTATAAGTGATCTATAATTTATAAAGTATTCTATGTCCCAAAAATACGGTTAAATTTGAACTTTTTACATAATAATTAAAAATATGATTTAGATGGGTTTTCAACCGTGACCTCATGACAATCAAAATTAGTTTTTGTATGAGGATTTTTCGAAGGCAAAAATGTGGCATCAAAAACTTCTGTCAAAGATTAGGTAGCGATCCAAGGTCGGTCCCGTATGCACCTGGCGTCTTCCATCGTTGTCGCTCATCCTGAAGCTTTCCCTTCAACTTACATGCAACACGAGCACACTAGTGAGCTGCAAGCTCAATAAGTGGATAATAAGGCGGGTTATTAAATGAGTCAAGCACTAGGTTGGCCTAGGAGGAAAATGCGACGTTGAATCGATCATGACTATTAGTCTTTCAATGAATTCAAGAATCCCCATTGTCACCCTCCTTAAGAAAGTCTTTTAACTTTGAAAGCTCCTAGATTGAACCCCTACATATATGTGTGTGTACGATTTGTTAGAGATCCTTAAATCTCATACCAACTAGAAGGACTTTCCCAATCCTCTCTATACCTCTACAGATCATTTCGGAGTCTATACTTTGGGCCCCTTTAGGGACCGTTCTAGATATTATCATTCCAACATCTTGTAACCACCATTCGCATATACTATGTACTATTTTGTAGACTTATGTGTTGTCACTTTGGCCACTAAGCGAGCCTTTCAACAACCAAAATATTTTCCCTTCTTCTTTCAAACTATTTCGTAATTCAAGTGTGGCCCCATACGAATTGTGCCTCCTTTCAGGCCTCTTTAGAACTCTAGGATGCCCCCGTGCGGGCTAAGGCCTCTGTGCAGGCTATCCCAGTATTCAAGTATGCCTCCATGCGGGCTAGGCTCCGTTCATGCTGTTCAAGTACTCGGATATGGCCCTGTGCAAGCTAGGCCTCCATCCAGACAACCCGATACTCGAGTATGCCCCCGTGCAGGCCACGCCTCCGTTAAGGCCATTCAAGTACTCGGGTATGACCCCGTGCGGGCTAGGCCTCCGTCCAGGCCAACCCGATACTTGAGTATGCCACCATGCGGGCTAGTCTGAACTCACTTACTCCAACTAACGCTAACTCCTTGAATCGATAAGAAAAATTTAATGTCCATGGTCTTATACCCATAGACAAAGCAAACACACACAAACGCACACACATATACACAAATTTTCATACACACAAACAAACCTACAATCTCATACCTGCAGATTTGTTGATTAACAAGACAAATAGGAACGTGAGCCCATACTCACGCATCCATAGCAAACACTACTCACAAATACACTATTTACATTGGTTCATACATTTAAGAAACTTCACTATGAACGTCATACAAGGTTACGTACAAATGCCGATCATACAAAGCGAAACTAAGAAAATCTCTCACACGTGGACCATAAACTTGTTCAATCACAATATGTATTATCATCCTTAATATAATATGTCAAGCTGTAAAATTACACACAATCTAGCAAACCAGGGCATATCAAGGGCCATAACCCATTGCGTACCGTGGTGGCACTATAGTTAAGTCTACTCGTGTCAGAGTAGGATTCCACTTACTTGAGGTCATAAGCTTCCCGCCTCGATCCTCGTAGTCTTTTCCTAGCAGCGTCCCTCCTTGAAGCTTGATGAGTGGTACTTCTGTCCAACACGAGAATTAGATGGTCAATACCGTGGTTTACTAGTTATTAGAGAGGAAAGAAAACTTTAAGGGTTGATAGATCACTAGAAACAAATCTTAGATGGTAGGACGACAGACGGGTCCTCGATAAACTCCTCTAGGGGTATTCTCATCCCGAGTGACGTCACCTTAACGTTAACCGTCAATCCTGTCTAAATTAGGTGAGAAATTGATTCTTTGATCTAATTAGTTCTTGCTTAGTTTAACTAAGTATTTAAAGTTTGAGCCAGAAATCTGGCAAAGTTTCCTCTGTTTTTCGGACATCCCGGCCGAAGCCTTCACCTAATTACAACCCAACACCGAACTTAGTTCGGTCACAAACTCATCATCAACAACCACACAAACAATAATATTATTTCTTTGAAATCAAGTTTAAAGCACTCTAGTAATTCCATACCGAGCCTCAACAGCGCAGTTTCACACTAAACAATGAACATACAAACTAAAACAAAAGCCACATGGAGCGCCATCATGGCTAATGCTAAGACTTCAATTCCAACTGCCCATTTATACCTCAGAAAAGGACGGTGGAGGGTCATGAGTTCGAACTTGCTTTGTCGACGTTCCTGCACAATTCGAAAGAATAAAGATCGAATTAAGTTTTGAACTTAAATAAAAACACGATGCGAAACACTCAGAACCGTGTCCCGATCCAATGACTCGTTTTAAGTTCAAACGGGTTCATTTACAAAAATATGACTCGTTACAATTAGATTAAAGAGATCGTGAAATCCTATCTACAAGGTTACACAATTTCCTTTTCTAGTTTTTTCTCCTTTTTTTTCTTTTTTGAAAGGAAATCTCAATTATCATTAATAAAGACTCTCTTAAAAATCCCTCAATTCCTCAATTTAGAAACTTCAAATAAAGGATAAAATGCCTATGTCAAGAAAATATATTCCTTAATAATGAAAACATGCCAATCCCTCCTCTCTTTTTTTTTTTTTTTTTGTTCAAAAGTCCAAAAACACTAAAATTGTAAATTTAATTCGAAAGTTGAACACCGTTGAAGTTTAACAATTGCCCCGACAATCAAACTTAATGATTCAACCACCACATAGCTCTAAACTTGATTAATATTGTTTTCAAAGTGGAAATAAACACCCCCAAAAGATTGTCATGCTATTCTAAACCGGTTTATAATTGAAGTTTTTTGCATAATTTCAACTAACCAAACAATGATACGCTAAAACTATAATGCCTCAAATCAAAATCAGCGTGAAGAGCAAATGCAACACGTTAATGACACAATCATAATGCCACATTCATAAATTTCAACATTAAATCAACTTAGACTAAACAAACTCGTGAATATATATGCGTCGATCAACGAAGACACTAGCAAACACGACAATATTGCCAAGATGCTAATCGAACATTAAAATATTGTGTTCGCAAAAGTTTGAGGCTCACTGAACACGAACAACAGTGGGCTTGGCATACTCGAATGGCCGAAGAGAAGGCAACAACCAGTTGGGTTTGTTGAAACTCAGAAACGCGACGGCAGTGTTTGTACGTGGCGGAGCTCGACGCGAGCTCGCTCAGAGCAGAGTGAGTAGGGCGGCGGTATGCAAAGGTCGCCGGAGCGTGTTCGCGCGAACGGGTGGGCGGAGTACTGGAGCCCGGTGGAGAGGAACCGGAGGAGGCTCTCTCTCTCTCTCTCTCACACACACACACACACACACACACACACATAGGGTCTCGTGGACCCGCGCCTCTGTTAATCATCCGTGAGCACTAGCTAATCTTTCTTGTTCTCGCGCAGACCCTGCGTACCCCTACTCTATTGCATCGAGCTCTACGCAGTTTATGTGCCATTTCTCTCTTTTACGGGAGAATCTCTATTACCGTGCATCCTTACTCTGAGCAGCGCTGCCATCCATGAGTGCATTCGAACTATGACCCCGTCTTCTTCCTGCAAAACTCTGATTCTTATCCCTACAAAACTTGTGAATCAAAACAAAAGGTTTGCATTCCAATAGACGGTGCCAAACTGTTTGTGCCAAAGGTTCGCTCTTGATTGAAATGAGCAAATTCTAGATTGGATTTAGACAAAAAAGTCTCTCTAAATTCTCTCTCTAAATGTTTGCTTAGTATTTAAGAAATGAGCAAAAAGTTACAATTCTTATCAGGTGATCTCTATTTATAGACTTGAGTTGCGTTGGAGTCTCTGATTCTCGTGTTTTTATCCTTCTCACGTTCGACGCGTGCGTTCCTTCTAAAGTCATGTGCCCATCGTAACTAACTTCTGATCTAGCTACGAGGAGTGCCACGTGTCACTAGACTCCGAATGCTTCTGTTTTTACCGAGTCTTTCGATAGTACACACGTGGGTTCTAATAACCATATGCTTCTGTGTAATTACCACTATGCCCTAAATTACTAACCAAAATAAAGCTATTTCCCTTTTGGAAACCTCTTACCCATACAATCTTCTATATTAATAGTAGGGCTTCAAATATTTACCTAAAGGTAGATGTAAGATGTGATTCTTCTTTGAGCCCTCCGGACCTTCGATCAACGTCAACCATCGCTTCCTCGTCTTTCAACGCTTCGGAGAAACATCATACCATGTTCGCATCAAATCTAAACTAGGTATATGGGTTATGCGTTTCCAGAAGGGAAACGATTAGTGTAATGGCCAAGCTATAATTACACAGACATAAGCTGACAAGGCAAGATCTAACGAACCAAGAATAACTGTTCCAAACCTGAGGACCTCAAAATACTCGCTTCACATGAGAGCAACGGCATAACCGTTCTATACGCATAAGTGAGAAAAAGGCGAGAATTCTGGATCCCAACTTAATTGAAACTCTATAAATAGAGATCACTTGTAAAGAATTGTAACTTTTTGCCCATTTGAGAAATCCAAAGGGAATATTTTCACTTAGAGAGATGATATTAAGGAGAGAATTTCGAAAGAGAATTATCTTTCTAGATCTGATCTAGGATTCGTTCATCTTAATTAGGAGCAAATTAAGTGTAGTACATTTAACTGTTCAGCCAAATTTTGGCACAAACAGTATGGTGCCGTCTGTGGGAAACTAAGCCTGTAATTTGGTTTTATAAGTTTTTCAGGTCGATTGGCAGGTTAAGAAGGAGAGCAAGAAAGCTAGAACAAAATGGAATGACAAGGAAGAATCATAGCTAGAAGGTGATGGAAGACTAGATCAAAGCTTAGGCGTCATATCCAGTTCAGCCGGAGTTGACAATGGAGCAAATGATCATGTTGATGATACGGAAGCAACAGGAGTCAGAGGCATTCATAATGAAGATGGTTTCAGGAAGACATGCAATAAAGTGGGAACTCGAGCAGCTGAAGAGGAAAGTGGAGAAAGAACACGAAGATCGGAGGAAAGAGAAATAGTGGATGGAGGATATAGTCATTCCGAAGATCCCAAAAAGAGCCAAGCTAGATGAGCAGTAACAACCAGCACAAAAAATTACAGGAAACAAGCACAACGCAAAGAAGATTACGCTCGAGAAAAGGATTATGGAAATTAAGGAGGAAAAATGGAAAGAAGAAGAAAAAGCAAAGGGAATGGCTGACACTGGAATGACGAAAAATGATCTATGAAGAGAAGTACAAAATCAAGTCAAGGCGCAATTGAGGGAGCTCAAAGGCCAGACGATGATGGAACTCACTATTCAAGAGCTGAGGAACAAGATCCGAAGACACCCTGAAGGAGCCAAAGCCATATCAGTTTCAAGTGCTGCAGATGAAACCATACGACGGTAAAACTGACCCGGTTTCTTTTTTGCATCTGTTCAGATAGATGATGGATCTCATGGATACTAAGAAGAGACCGAGGGAGACCCTGAGGCAATATCTGGAAATATTCACGACGAAACTGAGCCAGATCAAAAATCTAGACAATCTAATTGCTACTCTAATTTCTTAGGGATGGACTGATGTGAGTTCAAGAGCTCTACCAGATCTTCATCATGAGGCAACCAAGTAGCATCCAGGAGATCATTACTGAAGTAGATGGGTGTATCCGCATAAAAGAGGCTGCATTGAGAAGAAGCAAGATCCAGAGGGTGGAAGCCGAGAAGATCAAAGGGAGAAGGTTCGTCTACAAATCCCAGTGCGCAAGCCCTAGGAGGAGTGGTTGAACGAAAACATGTGGAAACCACGTGGTAGGAACTACTTTTGCTCGAGGAACTTGAGGGACTTGACAGTGGCGGACCATAATGCAAAGAAGGCAAAATAGATTAAGTAGATGCGAAACTTTAAGCTGAATATGTCGATGAGCATAATTCTTAAGAGGATCAAGAATCTCGGGATTTTGAGGCCGCCAAAGCCAATTGTGTTGCCTCTGGATAAGTGTGACAGGAATAAGATTTGTGAATTCCACCAGGATCATGGGCACACGACTAATGAGTGCATGACTCTGAAGGGGCGAATTCACGCCCTGATTCGGAACAATCTATTGACGGAGTATTTTGCGGAGAAAGAAGATCAGGAGAAGGAGAAGAACAGGCTGGGTTCTAGCACAAGAGACAGGGTAAGAGTTATAGCCGCAATCCACGAGGACAGATCAGCAGAATAGTTCCGACGATGCCTTATACAGCCGGTAGAGACAAGAAGAGGATGTGAAGAAAGTTTGCACTCTTCAGCGAAAGCAATTAGAAGGAAGAAAATCACAAAAATATCTTTTGAACCAAAAGACCTCGCAAGAGTGCAGACGCCGTATGATGATCCGCTTATGGAAACTCTAAGAGTCCATGAGTTCAATGTACAACGGATTCTCGTGCATGGCAAAAGTAACGCAAATGTGGTATTTTTGGAAACTTTCAAGAAGCTGTAATTGGACGAATTGTAGATTTAGAAAAGCATTTCCCTTTTGGTCGAGTACGAGGGTAGAAAAGTCACTCCACTGGGAATGGTCACATTGTCCATTGAAGCAGCTGGAAGAACACTTCAGGTTGAATTTGTGGTGATTGATGACAAATCGACATACAATGCCATCATGGAAAGAGGTTAGATTCATGAGATAGAGAGACTTGCTTCAACGCTACATCAAGTCATGACATGCTTATCTCTTGACGGAACTAATACATTAGATATTATAGGAGATTAGCATATGGCCCAATAATGCTATCATGTGGCTACCAAGGAGGAAGTGGATGTGAAAGGGAAGAAGAAGGAGAAAGATGAGGATTAACAATGAAAGGAGGGCCCACCGAAAGTAATAAAAAATGAGAAAGAGCGAGAGAGTCTTGTGGTCAAGGAAATGACAGCGGTTCTAATCGATCTGAGTGACCCAACAAGAACAATCCTAGTGGGTAAGCTCTTGCCGGAAGAAGAAAAACAAGAGCTAATTGAATTCTTGAAGCAAAATATAGGAGTCTTCGCTTGGATACATGAAGACACGGTCGAAGTAGATCCGACTGAGTCTGTTCATCATCTAAGCGTGAAGACGAATGCCAAACCTGTTAAACAAAAGCAGAGGAGATTTACACCAGAAAGGAATAAGATCATTAATGAAGAAGTGGACATATTACTGGTGAATGGAATGATTAGGAAGGTCTAATAGTCGAATTGGATCTCTAATGCTGTTCTGGTTGAAAGAAGAACAAGAAATGGAGAATATGCATCGATTTCACGAATCTAAACAGAGATTGTCCAAAAGATAGCTTTCCACTGCCCAAGATCGACCAAATAATAGATGCAACAACAGGATTCGAGAGACTAAGCTTTATAGACGTGTACTCCGGATACAACCAGATCATACTGGCATAAGAGGATCAAGTGAAGACCACGTTCGTGACGAAACAAGGACTATACTGCTACAGGGTGGTGCGCTTTTGACTAAAGAATGTCAGAGCCATTTATCAAAGACTCATGAACAAAATGTGCAAAGAGTTAATAGGAGACATCATGGAGGTGTACATCGACGATATGTGCATAAAGAGCAAGAGTACAAGATGAAGTTCAATCCGATGAACTGTGCATTCGGAGTCTCTTTCGGATAAGTTTTGTGGCATGTGGTTAGCAAAAGGGGAATTAATCCCCATCCAGAATTGGTAAAAAAAAAAAACTAATGAAGTGGCAGGGGCCCAAAACGGTGAAGGGTGTGCAGTTTCTTGCCGGAAAGATTATGACCCTTAATCAATTTATCTCGCGGCTCACCGAGAAGTGAAGGCCATTTTTTATAGCAATCAAAGACACTAAAAAAATAGACTAGGAAGAAGAATAGAAGAAAGCACTTAAACAGAGCTGTACGTATATATGGGACAATCCAAGTTTGTAATTAGCAAAGTCTTGTTTCGGGGAGAGAACGGTAAATAGAAACCAATCTTCTATATTAATCGGATTCTAAAGGATGCATAACAGGGATATGGGCCGCTGGAGAGACTGGTGTTATCCATGCTTAATGTTTCTTGGAAGATGAAGCATTACTTTGAAACTCATCCAATTGTGATTTTTACGGATTAACTAGTAAAGTCGACCCTGTTAAAGCTGGATATCACAAGAAGAGTCACTAAGTGTGCGATGAAGCTGTGGTAAAGTCAATCTTGTCAAAGCTGGATATCATAAGAAGAGTCACAAAGTGTGCGATGGAGTTGACCGAATATGACGTTGACATACGACCCAGAACGACAAAGAAATGACAAGTGTTGGACGATTTTCTCAACGAAGTACACTGCAATCGGAAGAGAGAATCCGGAAATAGTAGAGTCTAAAGAGAAGTATGCATGGAAAATAAGCATAACTGGAGCGAAGAACGCAATGGCGCCAAAGTTGGAATAATCCTTGACAACGACGAGTGAGTAGTTCTGGAGTATTCACTTCACTTCGACTTCGAAGCAACGAACAACATAGCAGGATATGAAGCCTTACTGACAGGATTAAAGTTGGCCAAGGTGGTCGGAGCTGAAGTACTGATTACAAAGAGCAACTCCCAGCTGGTAGCTCATCAATTTGTTGAAATCAATGAGGTAAAAGAGCCCATCCTAAGAAAATATTTAGCGGAAGTAAAGAAATGGGCAGTAAAATTTCATAAAGTACAGATTGACCTAATTCCAAGGGAGGCGAACGAGTAAGCCGACTACTTGGCGAGGATGGCATCAGGGGACCCAGCGAAAGGATTTTTTCGATTAACACCAATCCTAGAAGAGGATTTGATTCAAGCAAGTGCGATAGTGGGGAACATTGAGTAGGAGGATGAAAGTTGACAAACATAAATAAAGAAGTTCCTGATAGTAGAAGTTCTTCCATGAGATAAGAAAGAAGGTAGGAGGATCCGAATTAAGGATACCAGGTATACAATGATGCATGTAAAACTCTACGTGAAGTCATGGCACGGTTCGATACTCCAAAGGTGTTTAACGAAAAATGAGGAAAGAGAGATAATGGAGCAAATACATGGTGAGATGTATGGAAACCATGCTGGACGAAAGAGCTTGGCGAATAAAGAAATGACCCATTGGTATTTCTAGCTTAACATGTTGAGACACGCAGATCACTATGTTCAAAAGTGTGATAAGTGCTAGAGGTATGCTCATAAGACGTACGTCCTAACTAACAAATTGCATTACGTGATCAGTGCGTGGTCATTCCTTCACTGGGGGATCGACATAGTATGAGCTTTACCCGTCGTGCCCGGAAGGAAAAAGTATGCTATCGTCGTGACAGACTACTTTATGAAGTGGGTCGAAGCGGAAGCATATGCAAATATAACGCAGACGGATGTAATCAAGTTCATCTGGAAGCACATCATATGTAGGTTCGGGCTCCTACAAAAGACCACCACGGATAACAAAATGCAATTTACAAGACGAAAGATGGAGAAATTTTGCTCTGAGCATAGAAATATTTCATCTTGAATCTATCCATGGGGGAATAGACAGGTAGAATCTTTAAACAAAATCATTTTCGAATACATAAAGAAGAAGCTGGAGGACAGAAAAAGGAAGATGAGCTGATGAGTTGCAAAATGTCCTAGGACAACAAAGCGAACGTCCACAAGAGAGACACCTTTCGCGATGGTTTACAGAACGGGGGCTGTAATCCCTACTGAATTGTCCTACTCAACTGTGAGATTCATAATGGTGGAATCGAGGCATAATAAGGAGGAGATGCAGAAAGATTTAAATTTCACTGAGGAAAGAAGAGAAATCGGAGCAAATAAAATACAGGCTTATAAGCGAAAAGTGGCTAAGCCGTACAACAAGCACATCCGAGAAAGGCCATTCAAGGTGGGAGATTTAGTTTTGAGGGAGGTAACAATAAATACCAAGAATCCTACTAATGGGGAAACTTGGACCCACTTGGGAAGGACCGTATGAGGTGATTAAGGTGTTCAAAAAATGAACGTATTGCTTGAAATCAGTAGCGAATCCAAAAAGAAGATCACATGCTCATGGAACACAATGCATCTCAAAAAGTATTATGCTTAAAAGCAAGTTTTATAATGTAAACATGTGAATTAAAAAAAAGGAGCAGAAGAGATGTGCAGTGTATAATGAATTAATGAATTACGGCCGCATGAAGGCTCAGAGTGGATGTAGGGGATTTTTTTTGAACCACTATAAACAATTGTGCCAATTACTTTTAATGATTTATATTTCTGCACATGACTCATTAACATGTTTTGACAATAGTGAAAATAGTCAAGAAGTTGAGATTTAATATTTCTAAACAACACTAACGAAATATGCATGACCATTGCAGAAAAGTGATGAAAGCGTAATTTAATCATATGAAAGTGGCCAACGACAAGAACATAAAAGTAAGAGGAGGATATAGACCTCAAAGTAAGAGAAGCTACATACTTCTAGTGAGAAAAAAGAATGAAAAACTACAGGCTTCTAAAAGAATCGATGATGAAAGCTATGCGCTTCCACAAGGGTATGGAAGATACAAACTTTCGATATGAGAGAAAGTAAAATGAGGATATGAACCTCCAAGTGACGGAAGCTACGTGCTTCTAGTGGGAAAAAAAGAGTGAGAAGCTACGGACTTCTAAAAGAATCGGTAAGGGAGGCTACGGACTTCCATAAGAGTATGAAAGATATTGACTTTCGAAAGAGTGATTTGAGTGGGAATCTCAGGCAAACTTCCCTAAGCCACCCAAATAGAGGCTAGTCAACGATTCGAGTGGAAATCTCAGGCACACTTTCCCAGACCACTCGAATATTGATTCTGTCAAAAGTACCAGTGAGAATCTCAGTTAAACTTTCCTCGAGCCGGAAATCGTTCTGAAATGCAGAATAGTACAAAAGAAAGTAATTATTGACTAGCAGGAAAAGTTGGAAGGTGCAATTCATAACGTAAATCACAAAAAGTCGAAAGATGAGAAGATGAGAATGAAAGGTTTGGAAGGAAGAAATATCATAATAATTGGGTTTACAGCAATTCAATGGCTATAGTAAGTTGAGTATACATTTTTGTTTAGAAAGTACAAAGAGTCATTTATTGAAAGCAAGAGTTAAGAATTACAATAAGTGTTCGACAAGTTCAATTATCTCGTATTACAGATATTTATTCAATAAATAGTGAAAAACAATGCGTGCATATATAGATTACAAATTATCAAGATTGTCTTAGATTACATAAACAAGTGCAAGGAGTAAAGGCTAAAGGTAGAAAAGTGCAATTCTTCAAGCTCTTTCCAAATAAGTTAAGGCCACTTCAACATCAAGGCTTAGAGCTTGTAGAAGCATTCTCATGCTGAAGGAAACTAATAGTGTAATCAATTTTAAAAAAAATAAGGAATTTGTATTCAAAAGAAACGAAGAGATATTATAATATTTACATAATATTATTTCTATTACAACCCAAAAATCTGTTAGACAAATTTTTTTACAACCAAACGCCACAAATACACATAGTTTACTGATCAGGATCCTATGTAGCAAAAAAAGTCGGCGTTGAAACTTAGCGACCTGATTAGAGAACACTTGGAAGATGGAAGATGAGCTGGGGTACTTACGGAACGATCAATGCATATGTATAACCCAATATGCTCCTCGAACTTTTTTGGAGACTTGATAGTTCAGCCTTGAATGAACGGGGACCCTTCGGAAATCCAGAGCGTAAGGTTTCACACTGCTTCTCCTTCAATCTCTGTTCAAAAGCCATCTTTTCATGTTCTGCAGTGGATTGAGAAGAGGAAGTCATAGGGGCAAGCAAGGATTGCAAATCCTTAACCAGATCCTCTTTAACCTTAACTTGGTTAAGGAGATATTGCTTCTTTGTGAAAATATAGGCGAAAGGGGCCTTGACATGGAGGCACTTGTAGGCTGCCAAATCTCTTTCAGCCTTAAAATTCTCAATTTCAGCAATTTTTTCTACCAAAATGCCCTTCAGTCCCGCTTCACGAGCAACAATGCCAGAAGTAACAACCCTCAGGCCGACAGCAAAATCGTTCCCCTTGGTAACAAGCTGTATAAAATCAGGCGAACAATAACTAGAAGTACAACAGAAGGAATCCAACATAAAAATAGAGGCATAAAAATAGAACCAACGTAACTAACATAAGATGAACCAGGCATCCATTTCAAAGGGCGGGAAGAAGAGGATGGAAGACCTTAACATAACATATCATTATAGCAACAATGTAAATCATGAAAATCAATAACCTAGATCTAAAGTTATGATGAATATCAAGTAAGTAAATTTGTGCAGATTATCAGTCTGAAAAGTACAAATTTGCATTCATTGTCAGATACAGAAAGGCTATCACCAGTAGTAGATGCATTATCATCCGAGCAACTGGGGCAAGTAGAGGCAATCCTCTAGATACGGTTTTTTCAACCTAAAATTACAAGCATATAGAAAAAAATCAATCTCACACGGTAAGTAAAAACACTAAAATAAGATGAAAGATGTATAACCGGAACAGATTCTTGGATGGATGGAGCCGGCTGAGTCTCTTGACAAATGAGAAGGCACTGAAGCATATCTTCTTAAACCTCTGCAGGAACTCCTGGCCCAATAATCAGACAACCTTCTGCCAGATCCACGGGAGGAATAAGATTCTTGACCACCGTCGAATCAGATGCTAGTGGTGGCAACGCTGGAGATGGAAGGCCTACTAGACGAGGTACAGTCGGGTGGATTCGTCACTCTTTCAGAAAGACGTAGAGTCTTCTTCGAAGTCGGGGTACCTTTGGACGTAACAACATCCTTCTTCTTCAAAACAATTTTAAGGCAAGCATTCTCCTTAACAGCGATGCCCGAAACAAGACCCATAAGGTTTGTTGACATCTTCTTCGTCTGGTATGCCAAAGGAACATATTCGTAAGTTGAAGAAGAGGTCGAATTAGATGGAGGGTATGCACGTTTGATCGCCTCAGCTTTTGTTTTTGTTTTTCTTTTTTTGGCCTCGCCAGAAGATACAACAACTGTGAACGAGTCAACAGACGGCATCTTTAAGTCCGGGAACTCACTCTCTATTTTGGAGTCCAGAGAGATCGTAATCGGAGCAGAAAGAGGAGGGGCATGCATGGATTGAAGCGGTTTCAGTGTCGATATAGTCAAACTGCTATGTTGAAGGTGAGGAGGCCATTTCCCAACCTTAGTATGCTGGAAAGACTTCCAAAAAGTAGGCCTTTCTGCCTCAAGAAGGACAAAATCCAATAGGCCGTTGACAACGATCCGCTGAAGGAAATCTACCACTCCAGTAGCGCAAGTGGTAAACACATCATTCAAGGGAGATTTAGTGATCTGGACGAGAGGGCACCTCGCTCGCAGTGGGAAGGACACATCGGGATTATGAGGATTATACTAATCCTTAACAAGAAGTGGAATCTTGAAGCGGATTCCACGGTTAAAATTCCTAGAAACATCGTAGATGTACTCGGACCATTTCTTTTCAGACGAGTAGGCCGTGATGTCAAAAGTACCATGGAAAGAAGAGTCGACAATAGTCTTCGTGATAGGGTATTTGGTAAAAGAATTATAAAAAAAAAGAGCCCTTCTGAAACTTTAGTTTGTACAAGTGGAGGATGTTCTCCGGGAGGATATCAATCCACTCAACGGTGCATATAAAAATTGTGCAGTGAGTATACAGAAGATATTTGGGTGAATAGTGTATGAGAACCTCTAAACGAGCGCGAAGAAAGAAGAATAGAAAGAGTTGAGCGGAAAACGGATCACAGTGATTTGCGAAAGGAAAAGGCGAAAGGTGTTTGTAGGTATCTTACTATAAAGCTTTAGAACCGGACGAATCTCAACATCGTACGAAAACAGCAATCTTTCTTGATGTCAGATAAGGGAGGAGCGGAAGTCGAGTATAATTTGGGAGAAATAGCAGCCATTGCAAAAAAGACGTAAGAGACAGGGAGGAAAAAGAAAATCAATGCGAGAGATGAAATCAGGAAGGTTCGGAGATGAAAAGGAAAAAAGAGACGTATATGGGCAACTTGGAGAAGAAGAAATGTATTTATATTATGCAATTTCCCCTTAAAAATAGTTTTAAGAGGAAAAAGTTTGTGGGTCGCGGAGGAAAGTGGGCTTAAAGCCCATAGCCTAAGTAGATATTACGTAAATGAGTACCGCGGGTTAATTAATTTAAATTTATTTTCAAATTAATTTCCTTTTTATGTTTTAGGTCATCAAGGAATTTGGCCGAGAAAATGGGCTCAAGCCTAAAATTGAAACACGGGCATTTCAAGAAAGTATAAATTTATTTGGGCTTCAAGTTATAGTGGGTCCAATTCAATTTGGCAGGAAAATTCAGCCCAAAGCATGACGTAGGCGCGGATTGGGATTCCAAGCGGAACAAGTATTGACGGAAATGAAGAAAAAACACATAAAAGTAAGTATTATTAAAACTCGTAAATATTATAATGTTAAGTACAGGAAAGGGAATATAACAAGTTCAAAAAGAAAAAAAAAAGATGGATCTACTCTGGGGTTTCTCTTCCTTTTCCTCAAATTCTTCTTCTGGGACAGCTTCGGCATGCTCGGAATACTTGGCGAGTCGATCTAAAATGCTTCAAATAAGTCATCTGGATGAGAAAGTGGTCTGACAGCCGGAACCATACTGGCTGGCACAGAACCCAGGCAGAAGCCGAGCCATTTCTATGGCCTCCTAGCCAGCCAAAAAGAGTCGACCAAGTCGTAGATCTACTTCTATTCGACCGCGAGAGCATTGTTATAATGCTTCCGTACCACTTCCCGTTTTTGGCCCAGCTGTTGTCAGAGCAAAGTTTCGAAAAAAAAACTTCAGTAAGCTTTGAGCGAACCGCCTCAAGTTCGTTATAGAGGGAGGTGATTTTCTTCTTTTGCTGGAGGCCGTGAGAAGACCCGCGGGCTTCCTTATGCCAGATAATCTCTGACTTCAAATTTTCATTCTCCATCTCTAGGTGGTGGATATGAGAAGCTAAAGAGTCCAGTTCAGAGGAAGGCACGAGCCCTACAGTAGACTTTCTCGCCTGTTCGAGGGAGGCAAGGAGAGAATCTCGATCCTTTGAAAGCTTGGTGTAGATTGCATCACCTTGTTAAGTGATGCAACATCGGAATAACGTTCTGCCCGAGCAGTATCGTGCTCGGTGACCAGCTTCTTCTTGCGATCTAACCCTATTTGGTATAGTCCTTTAACACCTTCTTCAGCGTATTTATTAAGACAAAAGCGTCGCTCCTTTGGATGGTTCATCTCTCAAATTGACGGATGGCTGCACCGGTGTAATAATGGTTGGACATAGAGGCTATCTAATATCCGGTTAAGATGGCCAAACCTGGTAGAAGACGGACTAGGAACGCCCTCTGCTGGCACAGCTGGAGAAGTCACCGAGGAAGAACCCGGACAAGCACAGGAGGAGAAGGGTTCATAGCCAGTTCAAGGAACATTAATATGAGGACGTTTAGACTCTCGGGGAGCTGGGTCACCGCAACCGTCATAAATCTTTTGCCTAAGGCCGAAATAGGAAAGGTCGGCCGAAGACTTAGAGGTGGATATAGTGGCCTTTCGATCACTAGTATCTTTGTATAACCACTCTATAGCAAGCTTTTTGTAAGTGAGAGAAAGATCAGGGAGGCGTTTGATCTCCTCCGCAGCAATACTGAATGCAAGAAATATCTTGTGGCGGATAATCGCAAAAAGTTTAGCAGTCCTTGCCGATGAAATAGGAGGTGTCACAGCCGAGGAAATATTTTCCTGCAAAAACACAAAGATGGCGTGAGGAAGCGGGCAAGCACGATATTTCTTGCTCCAGGTACCGCGTGAAATATGCAGCATTCTATGGTGCCAATTTAGGGGAATCTGTCCACACCACAACTAAGAGTATGTTATGTTTGGTAAGATGGAAAAATAGAGGGAAGGAAATGGATGGAGGAAAATTTGGATAGAATTTTAAAAATGCTCTTGTTGGTAGGAAGGAAAGGAAGAAGGGAAGGAAAAGTAGAAGGAAGAAATACATGTGGGGCCCACTATTTTTTATCCTTCCAAAATTGCAAGGAAAACTCTTTTCAACCCATTTTAATGTAAAATTACCATGTTATCCACATTTTTAAATTTTAATAATATAATAAATGGATAAAATGGTAATTGTCTAATCAAATATTTTCTTTCCTTCCTAATATACCAAACACTATAAAAGGAAAGTTGTTTTCTTTTCTTTCTATTCTATTTTCCATTACCTCTTATTTTCTCTTCCATACATTTTTCTTTCCTTCCTACCAAACGGAGCCTAAAGTTGGGCAAAGTTGTAATTGTTCCTTGGGGCTGGACAGAAGAACAAGGTTTGGGAGTTAGAAAGAGGAGTCAAGAAGTAACAACCAAAAAAGTCTTCCAAAGTCAACTGGGGAAGCTTAAGAGAAGACCTATGGCTAGCCGTGTGTATCGCAATTAAAATGACGTGCATTTCTGGAGAAATTTGGCAGGGGACAAGACAGGTAAAAATTCAAGAAGTCGATCAAAATTGGCGAAAACGGAAGTGTACAATATTTCAAGGCATCAAGGGGAAAAAGAGTTTTTCCAAAGTATACTCATCCCCACGCAAGAGAGAGTCAAGATTGGAAATGGGAGTAATTTTAGCAAAGCAAGTGGATAGATTGGATCTCTTGAGGGCATTAATCTCGAGACTAATCTCAATATGCTCAGTTCTGGAAAAAGGAACAAAAGAAATAGAACTAAGAGGGTCAAAAGAGGGAGAGGTTGGTTTATGACCAGAAGAAGCAATTGGAAAACAAAGTACGAGAAATCAAAGGTCTAGCTAGGAAAGTTGAATAAAGTGAACAGCAAGCACGGAAGTTCGGTAAGAGATTTTTCTCGAGGAAATATCCTTTTTTTTACCAAAAAGCCGCTTCGAATAGTTTGAATTTTCTTCTTCGTGATTTTTCGAGAAAAATGAGGGCTTATGTATAGGTTAGGCGTTTCCAGAAGGGAAAATGCCGTCGTTTCGATTTGTGTAAGGGCAAAGCTGTAATTATACGGACATAAGCTGACATCACAAGATTGTACGAACCAAGAATAATGTACCACACGTGAGGACCTTGAAATACTCGCTCCACACGTGAGAAAAAAAGAGTAACCGTTCCATACGCGTGAGTGAGGAAAAGGCGGGAATTTTAGACCCTAAAGTAATGAAAACTCCGTAAATAGAGGTCACTTGTAAAGAATTGTAACTTTTTTTCTATATGAGAAATCCAAAGTGAAGATTTAGAGAGATATTAAGAAGGGAATTTCGGAAGATATTTATCTTTCTAAATTTGATCTTGAATTCGTTCATCTTAATTAGGAGCAAATTAAGTGGAGTACATTTAACTGTTCAGCCAAATTTTGACACGAATATCAGGCTTGATATCAACATTTGAGAGGACAAAATCTTACTTTAGAGATTGAAATAAGATCTGTAAAACTCCCCTATAGGCCGACCTCCTTAGGAGCTTTTTCTTATAATTTTTTTCTCCTTCTCTTTCTCTCTTTTTCTTCCTTTTCTCTTCTCTTTCTCTCTTTTTCTTCCTTTTCTCTTCTTTTTCTGTCTAGGATTTTTTATGCTTCTTAAGAATGATGGGAAGTTAATTTTTCTGCACTTAAGACCCTTAGTGGGCGTGTAAAAGGCTGCAATGGGAAGGGAATTAAATTCCTAATATTCCCTCTTAATTTCATTTATAAAGCTTTTTTTTTTCATAAACGTTCAATTTTCCCCATTTGGCATAAGGTTGACTACCTCTTAATTTATTGTATTTGGACGCTTTTTAGATCAAATTTCATTCCATATAGGTGCCCCTTAAATGCCATTTTAAGGCTATTTTCAAAGCTATTTTTATTGCGGGGTGACCATTTTCGAATTACGCGTAGTTTTGTTACAAAACGACAAGCAATTTTCACGTTCGTTTAAACATGACTAAAAATGTCGTAGTTTCTATTTCAACTTATATTATTATAATAAAAATAATTAAGAAAATAATAATGAAATTAATTATGTAATTATATATTCCATTAACATCATACGTTCAAAAGTCAGGTTATCAAGCAGATAAAACAACAACAACAAAATATTATAATAACAAAAAATATAAATAGAACCATATGAATCACAAAAAAAAAAAAAAAAGAAGAAGAAAGAAAAACAAAAATTGTACCTTCAGTAACAACAGAACCACAACTCGTAGAATGCTCATTCTCCAAATTCTGAATATTTAAAAACATTATAAATTCAACATAATATGATAATATGGATATTATGTAACAACATAAATAACAAACAAATGTACCACACAATAGAAAACATGAACTATAAGAACTACCACCACTAGGGCTGTACAGAAAAACCACATAATCGAATTGCACCGATTTAAAAAAGCGCACCGCACCGAAATTCGGTGCAACGTCAGCAAAACTGAGAATTCGGTGCGGTGGCTGAACCGATTATTCATACGCAGTGCGGTTTAAACTGTACTTGATTTTTCGCACCGAATTTATTAATATATACAAATAAATGATATACTTTACATAAAAGCTAAGTTGGCTTAGTGGAGGTTGCACATTGTTTCCTAGTTTGGTCTCCCGAGTTCGAGTCCAAGGCAATCCTTCCACTATACCACCCGAGTTCGAGTCCAAGGCAATCCTTCCACTATACCACGCTTACTTATTGGTTGTATTAGGATTTGTTAAATTAATAACAAATATTCTCATATATACGAAAGAAATAGTTTAATTTTGTTTAATTCGGTTTGATTCGGTTAAAAACAAAAACCGTACTGATTTTTTCGGTGAACCGAAATTCAGTTTTGATTAATTCGGTGCGGCTTTCGATTTTTAAAATTCAAAAGCAGAATAATTCGGTGCGGGTTTTTTTTTATTTCGGTTTTGCACCGCACCGCATTCTGTACACCTCTAACCACTACCAATAGTATTAGACACAATAGGTCTAGTACTAAAAGAACTCCACACCTAATGCTCGACATTGACGTAAACAAGACAATAAACAAGAAATGTAACTAAAATAGATATTGACTGTAACAAAAACATGCTACAATTACAAAACAGCACATTTAGTAACATTAGAAAAATAAAAAAAAATTAAAAAAAAAACACTGTAACACAAGAATTTATATTAAAAAATCAAACACAAACAATCGCAAATCAAAACTCTAACAAAAATAATACAATATGAATCAATTTGAAATCATACCAGGCTTCAAATCAACCAACTATACATGAATCGTAAAAATAAACGATACATCAAGTAACATATAGTGAATTTCCAAAACAAAAAAAAACAAAAAAAAAACACATAATGATGCAGATTGATGAAACATTGATCAGGTAAAAAAATGAACGCAAACAACAAACAAGATTGATGAAACAATTCAAAACCTCGAAATGAAAATTATTCAAGAATCACGAGCATGAAAAAAAAAACAGCAAATTAAAACTAATTTAAGCTCAACAACTTTGAAGTCGAAAAATCCAAAATCTCCACGAATTTCAAAAGAAAAAATCACGATTCAAATTCGATGAACACATAGAAGAAAAAAGAACAATCAAGGCGAAATCGCGATTCAAATCTGAGCAAAAATAGCAACAACAAAAAATTTGAGCATAACAAGGCTTCAAATTTGTTTGGCAACAAAGAAAAAAACCTAAAATCGAGGCAGATAAATGACGAAAATGCTTACCATAAATCAATGAAAGAAATGCGAAGATTATGCTTCAAATCTGAAGAAATCGAAGCAGAGAATCAGAGAGAAAAAGCATGTTTGGCAACTGATAAAAGAAAAGGAAAAAGAGGAAGAAAGAAAAAAACAATGTGGACTAACTAAAAAGAAACTAGAAACTAACAAATTTAATAGCCAAAGATAAAATAGACAAATCATAAAACTTAAAAAAAAATTAAAAAATGACTAATAATTTAATTATAACAAGCGCAAGTCATTTCTTAAAGGGTTATTTGCACTGGTGGCCCCTCTTCTTATAGCGCGGTGACAATGTGGCCCTTAACCTTTTTTTTTTGGCAATCGGGTCCCCAT
The DNA here is from genome assembly GCA_018132145.1 of Boehmeria nivea var. tenacissima. Lineage (NCBI taxonomy): Eukaryota > Viridiplantae > Streptophyta > Magnoliopsida > Rosales > Urticaceae > Boehmeria > Boehmeria nivea. The sequence continues at coordinate 5,735,912 of CM030875.1, read as the reverse complement.
CCTCAAAAAACGGTTGCAATTGGGTCCTTCCGTCAAATATTCCATCTAAATTGGATGGAACTTCGCACATGACCCGCACATGACCCTTTGTTTAAGGGTATGTTGGTCACTTTGCGCAAAAAAAATAAAGAAAAAATATTTTTAGTTATAAAAACCATTTAAAAAAAAAAACTTTCTTTGCTTGCTGAATATACTGATTCAACGATATTCTCGTGGCAATTTCCTTGGTCCCATTTGCTGAGAACAATCCCAACTTGCTTATCATTTCGTCGCACTTTTCGAGAGCCTCACAACCCTTCCTCACATCGTCCTAAACCAAAAACCGCCATTATTCCCAAATAGTATGCTCAAATTCAAAACCCAAATCAACACCTTTTTTTTTTTTTTTTTTTTCCGAAATTCGAACAAGGACTAAATTACCTGAGCCCGATTCTGTGGCCAAAAGATGAATCTTCCGAGCTAGCTCGAACAGAGGAGGGCGGCGACAGCGAGCGCGGGGCAGAGGCGAGGGCGGCCGCGCGACGGAGGCGACGGCGAGCGCTAGGCCGAGGCAAATGGCGGCGGAGACGATGACGTTGCTGCCCAGATCCACGCCGGAGTCATCGGATTGGGGTTCGCCGTGATGGGTTTCGGAGTTTGGGGGTTCGTCGGGAAGGTAATGTTCATCGGAGAGGCGAGCGGCGACCGACGAGCTGAGTTGAGGGAGGCGGCGAGGGTGGGGCGGAGGGGATGGAGGCGGTGACCGAGGGGCTGAGGCGAGAGAGGCAACGGCCAGCGCGGGGTGGAGGGGAGGGAGGCGGCCAGCGCGGGGCGGGGGCGACGAGCGTGGGGCGGAGGCAGAGGTGGAGGCGGCGAGCTAGAGACGAACGCGGGGGAGACAAAGGCGGAGGCGAGCGTGAGGGAGGGAAGCGGAGGCAGAGGTGAGCGAGAGGGAGGGATGTTCTGGTTCGTTGCGCGGGGTCGGGATTTCTCGCCGAGTTCTTCGATGGCGAGTGCGAGATCAATCTCGAAGTGACGGGGATCGAGTGAGATCGAGCGCGAGATCGGTTGCTCCTCGCCGGACTCCACCAGCGTGATCCCATCACCAGCCTCCTCACCTTTACCCGAGTTTTGGGATTTAATTTTCTCATTTGATTTCAGATTTTGTATTGGATTTGGTTATGTGTCTAGTTTTGATCTATTACTTTTGGATGTAATTTTGATATGTTGATATATCTTCTGAATTTGGTTCTGAATTTGGTTCTGTATCTGGTTTTGATTTGAGTTCAGATGGAGTTTTTTATTTTTTATTTTTAATTCTATCAATACCATTAAAAGAAAAATATATTTCAGTTTTGAGCTTTAACGAGAGAACAATCACAGTTTTGAGCTTTAACGAGAAAACAACCAACATCAAGCATAATAACAATAACAACTAATATTCAAGCTCCAAAGTCAAACCAGAGAGAAGATCTGAGAGAGAGGGAGAGTTTGAGAGATGAGACGGAGAGGTAATAATTTTTTGTGTGAAGTTTCCAAAATACCCTTGTATTAAGGGTCACATGCAAATCACGTGGGCATTTCCGTCCAATTTAGATGGAATATTTAACGGAAGGACTCAATTGCAACGGTTTTATGAGGACAGGGACCCAATTGCCAAAAAAAAAAGGTTAAGGGCCACATTGTCACCGCGCTATAAGGAGAGGGGCCACCAGTGCAAATAACCCTTTCTTAAAATTAAAACGAGAATAGGTCATTTTCTCAAAAAATCTCTTTAATCTAATACTTGTTTAATAGCATTAAGAATGATCATATCCAATTTATTCTCACATTTATAATTCAATTCTAACAAGTCCAATTGAGTGCAAAAAAACACAGACAGCGGTGAACAATAATTTATGTCATCTATATACTCTTTTTTCAAGCTTGTCAGAATCATTGAATAAATTAAACAAGACAATTCAAAATATTTTTACACTGTATCTTTATAAACTTAATAAAAGTAATTACGCCTCCTTTGTCGTTGCTTGAAAAAATTAAACAAGACAATTCAAAAAAAAAAAAAAAATATATATATATATATATATATATATTTGATATCATTAAAGTATTTAATTATAAGATACAAATCCTTATTAACTAGTCTAGTAAAAAAGTGGTTGCTTTGCTCCTCAATCCTCATAAACAAGCAAACGTGAAATTGCTTTTTCATTTCGCACCAAACAAGAGTTCCTCTAATGGCCGATTCCACCAATTCAAACCACTTTTCCTCTTTCCTTAAACTAGCCCTTTCTCTGTTCGCCCTAACCCTAACCCTAACCCCTAAACCCGTTTCATCCTCCTCGCTCCGCTCCCCGGCACCCAACTTCGACCCCAACATCGCCCTCTACGGCGACGCCGAGCTCGCCGCCGCCGGGTCGCGCGTGGTCCTCACGCGGCCCACAGTCCCGAGCTCGGGGCTTCTTCTTCTTTGTCGGCCATTCAGGCTTCTCGACCCCAAGCTCCCCAATCCGACGTCGTTCACCTCCGAGTTCACCTTCTCGGTCTCCCCCGGCAATGCCGATGGAATCGCGCTCGTCCTCGTACCCGGCGATTTTGCGTCGAAGTTTTCCCGTGAAAGCTCGCTTGGGGTTTCGGAACCGAACACGTTCCTCGTCGTCGCTGTTGTCAACGCTTCTTCGCCGGTGAATGAGGAAAAGCTCAGGTCTTGGATTGATTACGATTCGAGTTCGAAGAGATTGGAAGTGAGATTGGCGAAATCGAACGAATCACGGCCTTACAATCCGATAATTGCTTATGCGATCGATTTTCCGGCAATGTGGAGGGACAGAGATGTTCTTGTCGGTATATCCTCGTCGAATGTGGATGCGAATTCACCGCGGATCAGCACAATTTACTCGTGGAATTTCAGGTTGAGGAATTTCCCCAATTCGATCCATTCTCTACCAGCGGATCCAAGAGCTCGTTACGAGCACAGCAAGCCGTCGAGCGATCACAGGAAGCGCGTTAGTCCGTTAGCAATCCTTGCGGGGCTTATTTTCGCGACAGTGTGTGGGGCGTTGATGGCATTCTCGGTGCTGTTCTTGTGGGCGGTCGTCGCTAATCGACACGCACCATTCGCTGCAGAGCATTCCGGCCATCAATGTGCTGGTTTCAGGTACGAAAAGATCGGTGTGGTTGTGGAGAAAGATAATGATATTGTGAAGATATAGATTGGGTGTTTTTATGACATATTGAAGCTGATGTTGTAGTACACTCTTGCCATTTAGTTGTTTAATATCTGTTGTATGGTTATTGTGTCGCCATGTATGAAAGTTGTTGTTATCCCAAGATCAATATGAACAGCTCTCTTGTCTTACTCAGTCCATACTAAGGACTAGAATGTTGTGATTTAAAGACGGTGTAATAGATGGTAGACTTAGTACGGACTTTCTCACCTTAAGAATTGTATGTAACTTAGGTTTCAAAGTTGGCTTAGTGTGTTTTTGTCAAGTTTTCAATACTTAAAAAGCAAATAAGCTGAACACTTCTCTTATCTGATTCAGTCCATACTAAGGACTAAAGTGTTGAGATTTAAAGACGTTGTAATAGATGGTAGACTAAGTAAGGACTTTCTCAGCTCAAGAATTGTGTCTAACTACGGTTTCAAAGTCGGCTTAGAGTGTTTTTCTTAAGTTTTCATTGCTTGAAGCAAATAAGCTGAACACTTCTCGTGTCCATAATAAGGACTAAAATGTTGTGATTTAAAGACGTTGTAATAGATGGTAGACTTAGTAAGGACTTTCTCAACTCAAGAATTGTGTGTAACTTAGGTTTCGAAGTTGGCTTAGAGTGTTTTTCTTAAGTTTTCAATACTTATAAAGCAAATAAGCTGAACACTTCTCTTATCTGATTCAGTCCATACTAAGGACTAAAGTGTTGAGATTTAAAGACGTTGTAATAGATGGTAGACTTAGTAAGGACTTTCTCAACTCAAGAATTGTGTGTAACTAAGGTTTCAAAGTCAGCGCTTAGGAGTGTTTTTCTTGTTTTCAATACTTAAAGCAAATAAGCTTAGCTCTGTCTTCATATGGAGGTTATAACAGTCTTAGAAGAAACCTTTATGGCGCGTAGAATCTGAGGGAGAGAATGTAGAGGCTCTTACACCACAAATGGTCATAAATATGTAATTTTGAGTGTTCTTACCCTTAATAGTGTTTTGATTCGACTTAACTCGGATAGATTCAATTGTGGAGCTTGTTTTTTGTGCTTTAGTCTGGTCAAGCGAACGCAAAGGCTAGACTGCCGGCCTCTCTCATTCCTTGAAAGATTGTTTTAATATTGAGCCTTGATAGACTGTTTTAATATTGAGCCTTCTTAGACTGCAATGTTTTGGTTACTTTGTTGGTTATAACACTGGGAAAATTCAAGCTGTGCTTCTCCAGTTTAGCTTTTCAATATAGTGGATTGCTCAAAATGAGTTGCTTACTTGATAAAATACATCACGTAATGTGGTATCCACATTGTTGCCCAGTTACATTTTTTACAATGTTATTTTGGTTTGGATTAATCAATGGCCTTGATTGAACTCATTTTCAGTTAGCCCTCCCATGGATGATAGGCTCCATTAAAAAAGGGGCAATTTAGATTTTGTGATCGTGTATTTTAATCAGGTAAAAGAAAATCCTGTTAATCCGAATTAGATATTTTGAAGAATAATGTAAATTGGGATTAGAATGTTATTGAAATGGACGGAGACGTTAATTTGAGGGTATTTTCATGATTTTTTTGCACAATAATTCAAGGGTCTGCCATATATTAAGCAATTGTACCAATTTCAATATATGTGAAGTAGGAAAATACTAAAAAATTATATAAAAATAAAAAAAATCTAAATTTTTGAAATAATTGAGTAATTAGCCAATTCATTAATTACTTGCGTATGGTTTTGGTTACTAAAAGTCAATTATCACTATGTAAGTAATTGAATTACTTGAATTTTTTTTAATATTTTTCAAAAAATTGAAATTTTTTTTTAAGGTGAGAAGGTTGGCCAAGGTCTAAATTAATTTTTGTTTTTCTTTCTACCTCTTGTAAGCATTAGCTACTTAATCCTTGAACTACGCCCTCTAAGGACAAAACATTGAGTATATATTTATATTAGATGTTAAAGTTAAAAATTGAGTATTCATTAAAATTTCTCTTTCAATATTAATATCGCATGTACTCAATATGCTGACATGCATAAATTTTATTCCACTTACATCCTTTTTCGTTAAAAGGGAGAGATTTGTTTCTTTTTTTCTTTTTGATATACCGTGATTAGAATAACTAATTATGAAACAAATCAGTTTTTAATGACTGACTTTTGGAGTTTGTTTTTGCTGGACAATTTATGAGGATGTATCAACAAGATAAAACACTAAAAATACTTAAATCTCAATGCGCATCATTTTAATCTATATAATAATTTTTTAAATCACATTAAATTATCAACGGATATTGCTAGAAACCGATCAAAGTTCATATATAACAAGATCAAAGGTCATATATATTGTAATATAAAATCCTAAATTGATGCAATTATTAAAAATTGGGTTTTTTAGGCATTTAATCAAACTTTTGAGTAATTTTTTAAAACTTAGCCCTAAATCCTTAATTTTATGAAACTATGGCTAAATCCTTCAAACTTTACTTTTAAAATGACTAATTGCTTAACTGGCCCTTAAAAAATTTCTAATATAACAAAATAATATCAAATTAAAATATTACATATTATAAACAACATAAGTTTTCTAATATGAAATTATCTGTAACAAACAGATGCAAATATTAAAAGAATATACTATATGAAATTGCAAAAGTTATATCAAATTATATAAGTACACGATTAAAAATCGACACAGTTATTAAAAATTTTATATTATAATATATACATATATTATAAATATATATATATATATATATATTTATGTGTGTGTGTGAATTACATATAATGATGACATTAGTGTACAGCCTCTAATAGTACAATTAAAAAATATAGAACTCATTGCACAATACTCCGACATAAAGCATAGACCAAAAAAGAATTTTACCATAAACAAAAGAATAATAGATGTTTAAGTACATAAAACAAAAGTTGTTACTTTGTTCATCTGTAAGTACTACAGCCGGAGTTCTCCTCAGGGTTCCCCAACAACATTTTTCCCCCCTCATTCATCTATCTTTATTTTAAGATGATTTATAATTCAAATAGGATATTAAATCCCCTAAATCATGTGATTAGGAAGCTGAATTGGTTTTTTTTTTCTTTTTTTTTTCCCCAAAGACTCAATATAAAATAAATAGGGCCAGTTAATGATTAAGCTATTTTGCAATTGATGTTTTAGAAATATAGCCAACGTTTTGAAATATTAGTAAAATAGCCATCAGGTCAACATATAAAAATTTATGACCAAATAAATGAAATCTATGACTAAATATTGTATGCAAAAAATAATAAAAACTGAATTAAAAAAACTAATGATTGCAGTCTCAAAAATCTAGACACGAATGTATGGCTACTTTATTAAAAAAAAAAAAAGCAAACACAGACTAGATCTTTAAAACTAACATAAATAAATGACTATTTCATATAAAAACCGAAATAAAATAAGAGTATTATAGTCTTATCAACTGATAGAATGAATATATTAATATATGTTGTAAACCTATTTGCATTTATAATATATATGTTAATAACCCTATTTTAATTTGTAATATATATAGTAAAACTCTATAAATTAATAATCTTTGGTCCAAGAAAAATTATCAATTTAATGAATTATTAATTTATTGATAAACAAACAGATTGTTAATTTATCAAGATATTTTTCCTATTTATCCAAATGTTACAAACTATTATTATGATATTATGTATTTGTACAGTGAATAAATCAACATGGACATTATTTTTTCAAAAAGAACATGCAATGCTAAATGTTATTTTATAAAATTGTCTAAATAATATTAAAAAAATTTCTAAATATGAAAATTTTAATTTATATATCATATTGGCCCTAAGGGTTTCCTTGATAATAATCTTATAAATTTAGCGAATTATTAATTTAGTATGGACAGGTAAAAATATTATTAATATATATATATATATAGTAAGTAGCAAATTGAAGTCTTAGCTAGAGATGTAAATCGTGTCGTGCCGTGCCAGCCCGGCCCGTTTATCTTCGTGCCTATCGTGCTTCGTGTCGTGCTCGTGCCGGCCCATTTATTAATCATGCTCGTGCCGTGCCGGCCCATGGTTCAAAATGAGTGTCAAGCCCGGCCCGCAGCCCGTTTATAAACGTGTCGTGCTTTTGTCGTGCCGTGCCGTGTTTGGGCCGTGCCTCCATCGTGCTTTTACGCGCGTATGTATTATTATACTAATTTTACTTATTTCATATCCATTTAAATAAAAATTGTTTAATTAGATTTATTACATTTGTTTTAATGCAAACAAAATACATTATTTAATACTAACATGAAATTATAGAGAAAGTTAGTGATTAATAATAATAAAATAATATTAATATTTAATTAAAATTTTGTTCAATAATAATTTTATTGAGAAAATATAATATGTTATAGAAATAAAGACAATATATAATATTTTTTGGGTTGAAAATTGAACTATATATACATAGTATATAATATAAAATATAAATTCTAAGAAAATTTATGTGTGTTTTTGTCGTGCTCGTGCCGTGCTATCAATCGTGCCCGTGTCGTGCTCGTGCCGTGCTTAATCATGCTCGTGCCTTATCATGCTTCGTGCCTAATCGTGCTCGTGCCTTATCCTGCTTCGTGCCTTAAACCCTTATTCAAGCCCGGCCCGTCAACTTATCGTGCCGTGCTTAAGCCCGTTAATTATCGTGTCGTGCCACTAAAAATCGTGCCGTGCTTCGTGTCGGCCCACTAGACCCGGCCCGTTTTGACATCTTTAGTCTTAGCTCGAACTTTTCTTGGCATTTGAAGTTTAAAAAAAATGTAGATTTATTAAACTAAGACATCAAAGATTATGGCAAGGAAAATTAGCGAGAATGCTTTGTTGTCAAGCTCATCACACGATCTCCAATAATCCACTTCTCTGAAAAATCTCACGTTCTCTTTATATCTCAAATGAGCATTACATTTACAACTCGTACAAATATAACTATTGTTTGTATTATAATCTGGCGAAATAGTTAATTGTACTCCACTTTATTTGCTCCTACTCGAGAAGAGCAAAGGGCGATCAGATCTAGAAAGATAAGACCAATCCCAAAATTCTCTCCGAAATTCTCTCTAGAATATCTTTTTGATCTTTGCTTTGTATTTCTCAAGTGGGCAAAAAGTTACATTTCATTACAAGCGACCTCTATGTAAAAAGTTTCGATTACATTAGGATCTAAATTTCCCTCTCTTTTACACTCACGCGGGGTGAGTGACTATTCAGGTGCTCTCATGTGCGGAACTGTTACGCCAGATCTGCTCGTTCGAACCTAGTCAGCTTCTATTCAGATATTTACAAGTGTGTCCTTTCATATTCGGATATTTACAAGTTTGCGCTTTCATAAGGTGAAATTGTGGCATTTTCCGCGTAGGAAACCCCTAACCCATACATAAGTCTCCATTTTTCTCGAGAAGTTACGAAGAAAAATATTTTGATATTAGGAGTGGCTTTTTGAGAAAAAGAAAGACATTCATACGATGGGCTCTGACATTCACTCGACGAACTCTCTTGCTTTGCTTTCTTTGTCGAGTTTCTCAGATTCTCGAATCTTTCGGCTGCAAATTGCAATGGCTTCCGATGCGCCTAGATCTTCTGGTAAGCAAAACGAGCCATCTTCTTCTGGTTCCTCTTATTTTGCTCCTCTGTCTGATGTAGAGCGCATCACATTGTGTAACGAAATGACGGCCCTAAAGACTTCCAATCCTTCTACTTATTTTGTGAAAATCCGTCCAGTCTGGAAGCTTGATTTGCTCCTACGTAGGGACGAATACTACCCTGATAAATTATATTTTTCCTCTTGATGCCCTCAAATTTTGTCCTCTTCCCTTTCCGTAAATTTTAGTAGATTTCTTCAGTTTCACCCATTTGTTCAAGTCTCTCCGGAAGTTTATGTTATTCTTATTGCAATTTTTGTGTCTCAAAAAAGGTTCTTTCTTGAGCTTCCTCGCTTGACTCTCCACAATTTTATTGGCTGCTACTAACTGACTCCTTTCTCCAATTCTCATCCGCTGTTCTTTCGACCGGCCCCTCGCATTGATTCAGACTTTTCTCAACTCCAGGCCTAGGGCAGGAGGATTCTGCCAAATTAGCACCGAAGAATACTATAGATTTTTTACGGCGCTTAGTCCGCCAACCACCAACAGTTTCCTCTTCCTCGTGTTATGTTTATGCTGACTTATGAGAACATATCCACCACAATTGCACGTCCTCTTTGCTCAGCTCGGAAGGCCGAGCTCTCTGCTATATTTCGGCAACAATCATTTGTTGCTTTACCATCGCCTTGAAGGAGATTTAGCAACTTCCAGACCACGTTCCCAGTTATAAGGAGCTAGCTCAGGAATGGTTGCATAAAGATGCCAAGGAGTGGAGGGTGTCCTTAGTGCTCTTGCATCTTTTTCTGCTCCCCCTACTTCTGGCGCTGGGCAAGAGGCTTCTGAAGGTCAATCAATAGCCCCTTCTGCGGATCAAGACTCTTCCGTGCCCCAGGAGTCTAATCATCCTCAGGTGGATGATCCTCCAATCAGGACTGATGATCCTTCATTTGATCCTAACCTTCTCTTTTCCTCTACAGGCCAGAATCCTTCTCTAAGTCAGACTTCTCATGCTTCTATTGTCGATGGTTCTAGCTCCTTTGTATCCGATTCCGCTCCCTTCAGACTCAGCAGGCAGTATCTTAACTTTGAGAAAGCTGTCCATGAAAAATTCAATCATCGTCGGATCCTTCTTGTGGGATATGCTTTACGTCCCCGATTAGCCTAGCTCCTCTTCCGATGTCAAGTGGCGTCCTGAGTTCCAAAATCTTGATGGGGAGGTCAATAGGTGTTTGGACATCACGAAAAGATCTGACTGCGCGATTGGAGTTATGAGTGCTCTTCATACTCCAGCGAACATCGAGGTCCAAATGGCTCTTCCACTTATTTCCATCCTTTCGATGTCGCAGCTTTCCTCAATGTCAAATCACTACTATACCAACGCCGCCATCCGACAATTCGGAAAGCGAACGATCTAGAGGGGCAGCGCCTCGACATTGGTTAATGAGTTGAACGAAGAGTCCAAAGGGCTGCATCGCCAGGGGATCGGTCGAGAGAAGGAACTGACTGCGGAGCATAACGCTGTTCGAGCTGAACGTGATGCGATTTTTGTGACTCTTAAACAATTAAGGCTTCTCACGTTGAGCTTCAAAAGTAGCGGGATTTGCTCCTATTTTTGCTTGAGCAAGCCTAGAAGTCTTCTTTAGATTCTGTCTCTGACTCCGAGCGTGATTCCTTTCTTGCGCAGATTTAGAGCTTGGAGTCAGAGGTCGCAGAGTTGAAGTCGGAGAACGTCTCACTCCGCATCGCTCAGATTTTTTCTAATGCCGTTCAGCTGGAACGGAAGGTCGCTTCTCTCTAGGAGGAACTTGGTATTGTTCGCTCAGAGCTGGCTTCTGCCACTTCTTCTGAAGCTTCTCTTCAGAAGCGGTTGAGTTCGGAGCGAGATGTGGCACGCAAGCGCTACAGGGATGCACTTTTGGCCAAGCAAAAGAGAGTGGAGGACCTAGATGAGTCGTTCCACAAGGCTCAAACAGCACAGAAATGTCTAGATTTTTGTTTGCGCTTCGAGACAGCCAATATGGTCCCTGTTGTTCGTCTATTCTCCCATCCAGATGCCATGTTCAAGGCGTTCAAGGTCGATCCCACACAATACTCTGAACACACTGAAGCGATTGCAAAAGGAGGATCCGAGGAAGAGGAAGAGACTTTCCCTGCTCATACGTAGTTTCTCGGCTTTCTTGTATCAGTCTCGTTTCTTTGTTTCATCTTGTATTCCCTGTACAATAATATATTGCAATACTCAAGAATTTTTGTAACATTAATTAACTTTTCTTTTATTGCACATCTCCTTTTCTTTCTGTTTTTGCTTGTTTTGTTCCGTGTTGTACCCACGTCATTCTTCGAGTTAAATTTCCCGCCAATTTGGTTTGGGCTTTCTCTTTTTGTGTCTCACTTAATCGTGCTTCACTTTCCCTTTTTTTTTCTTGGCCATATCGGGCCGAGTTCTCGTCACGCTTTGATTGAGATTTTAAACCTAAAACATTGGTTAGGCAAACGACGTCGTATGATAATAAAATTGATTATTGATTGCGAAATTATGTTAAGACTTACTTGAAGCCCTGGTCGGGCTTCGGGCCCACCTTCCCCCGCGGCCCATAAAATGCTTCTCCTTAAAAAGGTTTCACCTTCAAGAAGAAGTTTGACGATATAAATACATTTCTTCTTCTCTAAGTCATCCCCTCACATTACTTTGTTTTTCGTGCCTTCAAAACTCTTCGTCTTGCTTTGTTTTCGTGCCTTCAAAACTCTTTGTCTTCTTATCCGCTTGAGTCTTCTTGCTTCCGACAAATTTTATGTCTTCACCTTTACCTTCGAATTTCTCTTTGTTTTCTTCTTTCTTCCTATAATGGTCGCCATTTCGCCTAAGTTGTATCCGTCTAAGGCTACCGCTCTCTCTGATATCAAGAGAGAATATTTAGTTCCAGATGATGTAGAACTTCGCCCCGTTTTAAAGATTTATAACAAGATTCTAGCTAATGCTCTTCGTCTTCTTCTCCAACATATTTGCTGTCTGAACTGTACAATCCAAAGAACCCTGAACAGTCTTTTCCTCACTGAGGACCTATACAATCCAAATAACCCTAAACTGTACAATCCAAAGAACCCTGAACTGTCTTTTCCTCTCTATCATGGGTGCCTGCTTGCCGTGATAGCTCACTCACCCCTCGACAAGGTCGTGATTACTTGCACGCCTAGGGTGCTTGATTTTCTTCAGAGGATCGTCGTTTGAGGTCCGTTCGATTTTTTTCCTTTTGGAGGCGAACATGATTTCTTTTTGGCGCGCTTCTAAGCTCACTAAGGCAGGAAAGATGCCCTCCCCTCTTCCTCGTCTTATTCTCAGCAGTTTGTCGATCAAGTCATCGCAGCCGTTGAAGTTCATGCGTCCTCTTCTTCTCCCCGCTCCTATTTCAATTTCTCCAAACAAGGAGGACGAGGTACCTGGTCTCTGGATTCCAATCATTGATGATGAAGAAGTCTCATTCGCCGTTGCGGTGGCGGCGTTCGAAGATACCAAAAAAAGAAAAAGAAAGGATATGGCCATTAAGTATCCTGAGCCTCCATCAACGATGACTTCATCTTCGATAGATGACGATATTCCTCTTGCCCGTAGAACTAAATGAAGGTTCGATCAGCCTCCGACGGTTGGTTCCGCTCAACCGTCTTCCCCTTCTGGGAAAGACCCCCGCCAATCGGGGAAAAGTTTTACTGCTATTGGGGGCGGCGTTCGCCCTAAAATTGTCATTCAAAAGGTCGGTACTCCTCCGGTGCAGCCGCCTTCACCGACTCCTCCGCCTCCAGTTATAGATTATCCAGCGATTAAGGATGTCGTTCCTCTTCCTCATACTGGTTGGAGGAGAGGCTTTCGGCTACGGAGTCAGTGACAGCCACTGAGGGGCTAGGTAACATAGCTTTATCCTCATCAGTACCTCCTCGTGTCACAGATTCTTCTGCAGCAGATGTTCCATATGTGCAAGCGAAAGTTGTCCAAAGGACTCCTCCTGCAAGTTTGCCTGAGTCTGCTTCAGTAACATTTGTTCTCTTTCGTTTGTTGCTTTGTTCTTTACCGTGTAATTTTAGTTATGCCTGTATGTTTGCCCTTTTAGGTAAAGCAAACTCCTGTCGTTGAGTTGCCTCCTCCTGCTCCACCTAGTCAGACTGATGATACGGCTGATGCTGGTGTTTCCATTCGTCCTTTTTGCAGCTCAATTGGTATATATAATGCTTTTTGCAGCTCAATCGTTTACCTGTTAGTAGCTTTGTAGTTGTGTTGTTGGTAACTTAATTTATTATTTGTGTTAGAGTATTCCTCCCATTTGCGCTAGTCCTACTGAACCGGCTCTTCCTTCCGAAGATGGAGTTAGTTCCACGCCAACTCCCCCGGTTATCGATATGTCGTCACCATTGATAGAACTAGTTACGCAGGTTCTTCTTATATAGTATTGTGTTTGTATGGCTTTGAAATGTTTCTTTGTGTGCTTTTTGTGGTTGATTACCTATTTTTGTGCAGCTTGTGACTAAGGGTGATGATTTTATGGCCGGATTAAAGACTATCACTTCTGGGATTGTTACCCGTGAAGCTGAACTAAAAAAGATTTGGGCCAAGAAGGACCATAGAATAGAAAAGTTGAAAGCGTCTTTGGCCTCCTTGGCAGGTTGCGGAGCTGGTTAAAATGAGGGATGCTTTGGCGGGGAAGGACGCTAAGATTGCTCAGATGGCTCAAAAGTGTCTACACTTTAAAGCCCAAGTTGCATCCACTGCCATGAGAAAATAGTGCCTTCTACATTAGGTGCAAACCGATGAGGATGTTATCAAAGATCTTTAGCCGGCACTTAGTACCACAAGAGAATCGACCGAGGCGACTTTGATTCACGAGAAGGCAGACTTCGAGCATACTTTGAAGGAGCCGAAATGTGAAGCTTTCCACTCCAGATTTTCGTATAATTATGAAGATCAAATTGGGCTATGAAGATCAAATTGGGCTGTATAATTATGCGAACTGTTACGAGAGTACCTCGGCTCACTTGCTGTCTTTTCAGTCTTCCTTGGTTGAGTCTCTTAGCTTCAACTCGGACATCTTTTTTGCTACTCAGGATCCGCAACAATGATTCTCTTTGTATTTAGTGGCTCTAGGTTGTATTTTGTTCTGACTGCTTTGTTTTGACTGTAATATAGGTAGTAGTATGTAAATATTATAATGATTTTGAGTATAAAGGAGATTTAATTTTGCCGAATTTAATCATGTTGCTAGTTTTCCTCAAGATGAGGTTGCTTCTGCAAGTGCTAAGCCTGGCATGATCTACTTTCAGTTCTGCCCACACACATATATATATATATTCAGTACTTATTTTCACATGCTAAGACATCATGGATAAAATTGTAAAATATTGATGCACACTACTTAATAGTTTAATCAACAAATATTTGTAACATATATTGAATTTGTGAAAGTTAATGTAATTTACCAATAAAATATTTAGTTCTGTTAAATTACTTTATTTACCAATCATACCGCTTTATGCAATTTTTAATGATCATGACCTTCCAATCGTTTGTGACTTGTGCTAAAAAGACGCGGTTTTATGTCTATTTTTCCTGTTATGCGAATGTCATTGTTTTCATTGCCTTCCATCTTTGTGAAGCGTTTTCGCTTTTATACGTGTGTATTTTATTTGCAATATGTTTTGTGATCGATCGACCTGTACGATTACGTATAATATAGTAAAGGGAAGCCACTGGCTAGGTGGTCCACACAATTTTGTATATAGCGGGTCTGCTCTTCTAGCAGCTACCATAATTTCGTATGAATAGTAAAGCAGAGCCGCTGGTTAGGCGGTCCCGTGTAATTCTGTGATATAGCGGGTATGTCCTTCGAGTCGCCGACGTAATTCCATATATATAGTGAAGCGGAGCTGCTGGTTAGGCGGTCCTACGCAATTTCGTAAAACAGCGGGTCTGCCCTTCGGGTAGCCGGCGTAATTCCATACATACAGTCAAGTGGAGCCGCTTGTGTAACCCCCGGTCTCGCATTTTGTAACATTTGTAAAGAACGGTCGAGGTCGGAATATTGTACCTCGCATCTCAAATGTAAAGAAGATATTATAGTTAAATAAAATATCCAATTCCACTATTCTATTATGATTCTAAATTTATTTAAGAAAGTTTCATTTAAATTTCGGAACGAAATCCGACTCGAAACCCTAATCGAGCCGAATCCTCGGGATTTACCAGGAATGCATCGGGATGACCTTTGACCCTGATCAAGAATTTCTAAAGTCAAAATGTGACAAGTATTATCCCGGAAAGATTTATCGAGGTTGAAAAAGCAAGAAGTGAATAATTACAAATAAGTCCCTGAACTTTTAGGAAATTGCATTTAGACCTAACTTTTGGACTATATAAGAAAACGAGCTCATTCGGAATAGATGTTTTGGATCAAAGTTTATTTGGATAAATCAAGATTAAATATCAAATTTTGGATGTATCCGAGCTCATATGAACTTGTACGGAGGAGATTTCGGCGACATCGAGAAAAACCACAAAGTACGGGAAAAATAGTTTTAAGTGCCCAAAAATTATGATAATTTGAGGAAAAGCTTATTTTAGTATAAGGAAGTGATCTACAGAAAGATATTGGGTCAAAGAGGTCAATAAAATTGTTAAATTTCTCAAAAGGACTAAAATATAAACTTTTCTAGATTTGGGGCAAAAGTGAAAGTAACGAAAAATTCTTCAACTATAGCTTTTGCCTGAGTTTATGGATTTTGTATTGTCAAGTGGAGATTAAGTAAGGTTGCATGAAAGTAATGAGATATTTTCACCTAATTGGTTATAACACATGGTTTAGTTGAATTTCTTAAACACTTCATGTAACTAAGTTCACTAAGGTTCTAATCAAATTAATTAGCGCTCCACTTCAGAATTATAGCTGTTATTGTGTGTTGTCAAGCATTATCAAAGGCCTTGTGCAAGGTGTCAAGAGGAATTGCAAGGTGTCATGTGGTTTAAGTCTAAAACCACTAAAAACTAAGTGGTTTTCATGAGTATTACACAAGGAGTTTTCCATGGCTGTTTATCATACTCTAAGTCCGACCATTATAGCAAAAATAGAGAGAGTTGGATATTCATTTCAGTCTAATAACTCAGACCAAACATAGAAAGAAAGAGAGGAAGAAGGACAATAGAAAAGAGAAGAAAACTTCTTGAAAATTCTGAAATTTCTAGACCAAGCTTGAAGATCAAGCTTAGGGAAGTATTGTAACCCTCTTTCTCTCCTCCTAAGTTGATTCTTATGACTATATTCAACTATACTAAGTGTTCCTCTCGTCCACACGCTCAAATCTTCAAGTCTTGGAAGTTTTGGACCAAGATTTCCTCAACTGCACACAAGTGGATAATTCTAAATTCAAGGGCTTCAAGAGGTTGGTTCTAGTTTCCTTCCTTTTCTTTCACATATTTCTTTAGTGTCTCATTATAATAATGATAATGAGTGAGGTTACATGATTTAATGATGCATGGATTTGTTTTCAACTTCTAGTCAAAAAAGGTGTCTTTTTTTTATGTTCATGTATGAAATTGAGAAAATTAGATCATGAGTAACTTTCGAAAGAATCACTCTGAACAAGCTCTGGTTTTTGTTTGAACAAAACATAGGTGTTAAATCATTAAAGAACACTTGTTTTATGTTAAAATAGACTCAACAAGCTTTCCGGAAAGGTAAAATATGCAAAATTTGATTAAGTATATCAAATATTATCCGGATTGCAAACATGCACAAAAAGAGTTTTGTGAACATAAAGGTTAGCTAGTGTTTTAGCACTTTTAGTTAAATTACATCAATTTTCACTTTCCAACAGATTCAAATCAAGAAATTAGACTTTCTACGCTTTTCAAAATGGTATCATAAGCTCATTTTGGCCTTTTGGTCACCATGTGAGACACAAATAAGGTGCCAAGTACTTTACAAACTGTTTTGAAAATTAGGCTGAATACCTTATGATCACGAGAAAATAGTAACAAATGTGATTGTACGTAAAAATACAAGTTATAAGCTTTCTGTGAATTCAAGAATCGCGTGATTTCGTTTCCGAAATCAAAAGTTTTGATTTTTCAAAATTCTTCAAAAATCTGCCTTTTCCTAATGATAAAATCGTAGCATGGTTTTTCGGCTCATTTTAAGATAGATTAAAAATTCAAATCCTATCATACGACGTGTATGAAATGCCCTTTTAGTCTCGTTTCCAATGCCACCAGTTTCGTGTCAATATGACTACGGAACAAAAAGTTATACGCATTCTCGTAAAGGGTATCGGATCGGTTTTTCTGCTAAGTGTCCAGCATGAAACGGTCGACTGTTTCTCAAAGCGTGACCGGTAGCTGCAGAACACTAACAAATAGGTTCTAAAATTAGCCCGTTGAGCCAAATGTATCTCCGTTCGTAACCAGTATGCATCAAAGACTTGTTAGCTTGTCATACAATTAGAAACCAAGTAGAGAAGCGGATTTTGATACATTTGAATTGTTCCTTTAGGGGCAAAACTCGTCGAAGCAAAGCGTGCACGGGAATTTGGTACACAAGGAACGAGGACCAAGCATAGGCTGCGAGAGCCGTAATTGGCGCATCAACTTGTAAGTGACAATGTACCTATGACGTCAAGACGTGTGAGGTTTGTTTGGACTTTTCGTTCATTGTATTATTACCCGCATTGTATTATGATGATAAAATGTGTTTTTATTTATATTCCTTTAGTAATGAATACTTAGGCCCAAACCATGATTAATGTAATTAACCGAGATAAATGCTCAAAAAAACTTAGCACGGTTTTGATCGTTAAGCTAAAAAGTAGAGTATGGCCTAAGAGATGAGAAATCGAGCCTTGTCATATTGTTAAGCATTCCACGTTTAAACTATCCCGTGTCTTCTGACCGAGAAACGACGAGAATTACGATCAGTCGTCGTACCAATGCCGGATACAGATCCCAAGCGAGTCGACACGATGGGCTGGGTTAACGTCCCGAGACCCAAGATCAAGTTCCGTCATAGGACAATGTTAAAGTAAAGTACTAGAGATTTCACCCCAAACATGTAACTCTCAAGAAATATGGCTCGAAATCGCCTTTTTTGATAAGGCTCCAAGAAAGCCAGAAAGCTCAATATATCGAGAAAACAAAGTTGACGTTACCGTTGCCCTACAAGAAGACTATATGAAGCTCCTCTTGATAGGGTGAGAAGATGTGTTTTCCACCCTGAGAACTTCAGTTGCTGTTGCTCGAGGAGATTATTGGTCGGGAGATGCTATTGATAAGCTAGGCCTACTCCTCGCCAAGGTACCTAACAAAACTTAAAGTAAAGATACGGTTACCGATAGTGGATCCCAGACTATAAGGAAGTTAAAACACAAGCGGCAAGAAGTCCATTAGAATGGCTGAGGCGTAGCGTAAAGGCTTAAGATAAGGAAATGTTTGAAGGGGGTCATCTGGTATGGGATGTGTGACACTCTATACATAAGTTAGCCTTAGAATAATTCTGAATTATTGTATCTATATGGATTTGTTAAAACGAGCATATCATAGTAAGTAAAGTATATCATGTCATAAGCATACTTTTTGATGATACTTAAGATTATATAGTTTGTTCTTACTGAGTTTAGCAACTCATTACGTTCTTGATGTTGTAGACAGGGGAAAGGCGAAGATAGAATAAGTTCATCAATGAAGCCATATACGAATATGTGTGCCATAGACTGAATGAAGACCCCGTTATGTATATATTTTATGTTGGATTTTATAATGTATATTTAAGTAAAAACAGACTGTAATCATAGCCATTTTAATATAAATACATGATTGTTTAAAAACAATGTGCACTATATTTATATTATTATTTTTAATTATATGGATTTAAGTAACGTAAGTATAAGTTTAGAAACAAAAAGGAGTCACGGCTCGTTGCGGCAGGTCATGACAGCTGGTTAGGCAGTCCCGCATAATTCTGTAATATAGCAGGTCTGTCCTACGGGCAGTCGGCGTAACTCCGTATATATAGTAAAGCGGAGCTGCTGGTTAGGCGCTCCCGCGTAATACCGTAATATAGCGGGTGTACCATGCGGGTAGCCGGCGCAATTTTGTATATATAATAAAGCAGAGCCACTGGTTAGGCGGTCTTGCGCAATTTCATAATTTAGTAGGTCTGCCCTTCGGGCAGCTAGCGTCATTCTGTGTGCCTGATTTCCTTTCCAAGTTGTGCGGCAAGTGTTAAGACTTATCGTATTAGTATTTGTTGTTACATTAGTCGTTTTGTGTTTCCAGATGTAGTTTCCTATTTTGTTCGAATCGTGCGGCTTTATAAAAAATAAAGCAGTAAAAGTAATTGACATAGCTATTTATATTTGTACGGGAAATTACCTACATCCACTCTGAGCTTTGTTTTTTGTCGTAATTCACTAAGTTTGTTCTGCACAATACATCACTTCTGAACTACATACCGTATCAGCATCATTTTTTTTATGTATGTACATGGAAGAACTTACTTTACGCGTACTAATTTTTCAAATGCATTGTATTCCAGGAGCCGGTGATTCTTTGTTCTGCATATGTCACACATTTTACTCTATACGCTCCTTTTTTGAATATTTTGATGACTTCATACGGTACTTCCTACGTTGGTCCAAGCTTTCATCAGTAGGATTCTTAGTATTTGTTGTTACTTCTCTTAAGCCTAGATTTCTTACTTTGAATGAACTTTCTCAGATCTGTTTATTATATAGTTCCGCCACTCTTTGCTTATAAGCTTGCATCTTTATCGCGTTTATCTCCCTTTTTTATTCGAAAAAGTTCAGATATGTCTGCCTTGTCTCCTCGTTATGTCCTAATTCAACCAGTGTGGTTCTAGCAGTTGGGATGGAAAATTATAGCTTCAGTTTTGTATATCATTGCGAATGGTGTTTTCCTAGTGATTGTGCGCTTCGTCGTCCGGTATGCCTATACGACGTTCTGTACTCTTCTGTATCTGTGCTTCATCTAGCCACAGTGTTCTTAATGTTTCAAGAAACAATACATTTTCAATGCTCCCCTCAACGATGAGGATTTATTGGACATCGCATTCGTGTATTCCCAGGGTCACTACTAGTAGGTCATCGTGCAATGTGCGCATCTTCGCAAGATCTTCCTCGCCAAAAGAGATTTGCATAATCTTCTTTTGCCGTACTTATTCCCTCTATAAGGTACATACCCAATTAAGGTGATCTCCTATCCTCTTCCGGCTATATAATTTGTAACCAGAACTATTCGATTGATCAGTCCGGCCCTAGATCGCGTTGATCACTATTACTTTTCTTACTCCACCACTCGAGCTTGGTCTCTCTTCACCCCTTTCTGACTCTTCCTCATTTGCCAAAAATTCAGTCAGTTGGTTTTTCTGGATAAGGGAATGGAACTACCCTTTAAGCGTAAGACACTCATCGATCATATGTCTGTGGTTTTGGTGGAACATATGGACCTTGTTCTGGTCGTGCCTTTCCAGGCTCTTAACCGTCCTCAAAATTACGGTCAATGGTGCATTGAGCTTTAGATTCCTTGTCTCCTAGATCCATCGGGACTTCTTATCATCCTAGATTTCGGTCACCGTCATGTCTCTTATCTGCCTCAGACGGAATCTTGGCTGGTCCTGTGGCGTCCACGTGTTTGTGTTCATCCACTCCTCTCACATTTTCTGTGCTAAGACCCACTGCCACCCTTCCTCTCGATGTTCTCCCGGATTTCCACCATCCGAATCTTATTTCTTCCGAGTCTTGCCTCTTCCAAGCGGATGCATCCTTCCGCTTCCGCTATAATCTCCTGGTTACTGCTCGGAGGCGTCCTTATAAAGATTTCATAGAGCTCCTGGTCCCTTATCAGTTCGTATCTAAGGATCCGCAATGCGATCAAGTTGTCGGTGTTCTCAATTTGACTCAGTTCGGCCGTGAACCTCTCCACGTACTGCTTGAAGGTTTCTCTTGTTATCTGCTTGGTGTCCATCAGATCCGTGATTGTCTTCTTCTGCTTCCGGTTATAAATAAACTACGAGATCAGACTTTCACTCAGTTCATCAAAATTGGAAATGGAGTTAGGCCTCAACTGATTGAACCAGGTTGTCCCTACTCCAGTCAACACCCTGGAGACTATCTTGAAAAGAAGCTGATTGTGATTTATCTCCAGCATCACGACCTGCCAAAAATGATGCAGAAAGGATACCATATCAGATTTACCATCATAGGGTTTCTTTTGCGGCACTTGGAATTGGTTAGGCTTTGGTTTCGATAGGATATTCACGGTAAAGGGAGATTAGATCCTGTTCCCGGCCTCCTAAATGTCTAGTTCTGTCACCGTCTGGCCTCGAAACTCTCTTAAATGGGCCTTCACCTGGCTTTGGACCTCCCTCCATAGATCTTTCTTGGTCATTCCTGCATCAATTGCTTCTCTTACCTTTTCTTCTTTTATCTGCTTTTTATCTTCCACCTCTCTGATCTTCCACTCCAATGCTATCTTCTCATCCAATGCAATTTTCTCTTCCAGCCACCTTCTCTGTGTCACGCTTGCACCCAGTACTTTCTATACCGGTACATGCTATCCTTTCGCGTCCTATTCTGTTCCTTTTGGGAATCTAGGAAATTCACATCGTGCATTCATTCTTCGTCATTATTTCTTTCTTCTCACTCCTTCTCGAGCTCCTTCTTCTATTGCTCTAGTCCCTTCTCTAGCATGAGCGCTTTTGTCTCCTGCTGTTTCTACATCATCAACATTATCATCTGTTATATGGTTAGTTCCGACAGAGCTAGATCTAGTCCTTGAGCATCGATCTGGTCTTCCGCCACCTTCTGGTCTAGGTTCTTCCACGTCATCTCTTCCTTCTCCAGCTTTTAGCTTCTCTGACTTCAACCTGTAGAATCAGATCTTTGATCTAAAAGAAAACTTAGGAAACAAAAGGTTTGATTTTCCACGGATGGTGCCAAACTGTTTGTACCAGGATCTGGCAAAACATTTAATTGTACTCCACTTAATGCGCTCTTACTCGAGAAGAACAAATGGCAATCAGATCTAGAAAGATAAGATCTATCCCGAAATTCTCTCTCGAATATCTCTCTGGGTCTTTGCTTTGTATTTCTTAAGTGGGAAAAAAGTTACATTTTATTACATGTGACCTCTATTTATAGAGTTTTGATTACATTAGGGTCTAGATTTTCCGCTCTTTTACACTCGCGGGGTAAGTGATTATTGAAGTGCTCTCACGTGCGTAACGTTTATGCCAGATTTGCACATTCGAGCCTATTAAGCTTCTATTCAAATATTTACAAGTGTGGCCTTTCATATTCGGGTATTTACAAGGTTGTCCTTTCATAAGGTAAAACGGTTACGTTTTCTGCGTAGGAAACACCTGACCCATATATAAAAATAGGGAAAATTTAAACTTTTTCAAACCCTAAAATTATATATATATATATATATCATAATAAGCACTTAAAAACTAATATTGCTCATTGTCGTAGTTTCTAAATGTTATTCTTCTTATACCAAACGGATTAGTGTCATATGTATAGATGTCACAGCTTAAGCATCGAGCTTTATTTTCTTCCTCCCCTCTGCTCCTATAATACAAACAAAATAATGAGCTAATAGCTCACTTAGTGGATTAACTATTATTTTTTACTATGATATACAATGCCATTAATTAATTATTCTACATTAAACAAAGAAATTATCATTTGTCCCATATCAAGGGAGCTTTCACAATTTCAAGCTCAAAGAACCACAATATCACTCAATTTCACCTTTTAAATATAGAATAATCTAAATTCGAATCTTCTATATGCATCTATATACGTGAGCCCAATTGGTACTGTTGCTAGAAAACAATTATCATAAATGGCTCCTTAAGCCTAGTTAGGCAGTATAAGAAAAACTTAAAAACTCAATACATCAATATACATCTCGTATGACTATCATCTTATACGGGGATACAATAACCATTCTTAACAACGTTGAACATAAGAAACTCATAAATAAATATCCTATAGGGTCATAATCTTATACAAGAAAAACAATAATCATCTTGTACTTTTGGGTACAGGAAAAACTCTTAATACAAGCCATCCGTATAAGCAACTAGCAGTACAAAAGCGTGATTATGCACGTAATTCAAATATTCATAATTAGAGATCTCAATTGTAATTCAAGTAATCATATTCACAATCGTATTCATAATCATAAAATGAGATCTCAAAAACAATTCACATTTGTGCATAATCATATAATCAATCCAAACAATAATGAGCAATAGCTCATACAAATTATCCAATCAGTCATATTGCTCATCACGTAGTCGTACTTAGTAATCCCTTACATATTGAGTATTGTGCTAATTTAATTTCCATATTGTCTCAATGGGCTCTCATTCGATCTCAAATAATATTGGCACAAAAATAATACTATTCGAGTATAATTTACTGATAATTTTAATTATTACTCACCCTATTTCACAATCGCACTAAATCATTCTCACAAAAATCTGTAAGCAACTCATGGTACTATTATTATAGTGCCACATTAACCTCAAATCCTCCAAATAAAAAATATGGCACTTGATTTGTGTTCCGATTATTTAAATAGAAAGTTGCAAATTAAAACATAAAGCAAACATTGCTTGTATTGCAAGTGAGTGTCCACTTACCTCATTTATGAGCTACCTTTATGTAACACTTCTAAATAGGGTTAGAACAAATGGAAAGGGGGATAAGGAAAAAAAGGATGAGCTCAGAGAGCTCAGTAGGGAAGCCATCACCAAACCTCTTTTAGTCAAACATTTAATTAATCCGGTTATTCGTAGAGTGAGTTTCTAACAAATTTTATTTTATTTTAACCGAATATAATTATAGTCAAATTATTTCATAATTCCTCTCCGATGAAACTCAAAAAATTCTATGGAGTGTCGTATCCATGATGTACGGCAAAGAGAGAAGCGTTGGGCTTGGCTCGTCAAATTTGGGCATTGGATCAGATTAGGCACTAAATTTGGATAATGCACTGGATTTCAGATAAGGTACTGGATTTGAATCGACGGCCCATTTTCGAAGAACCCGGTGACGGTTTTACCCCACAGTGAGATGCTAGATGGCGAGCTGGAATGACAACCACGAAGAGTAGCACCCCTAGCCTACACAATATGAATCAGTATCTGCAAAAAGTGAAAAGACGGACGGGTTGAAGAAACCCGATAACAACTGCGGTAGGAGCCGTTTAGGCATTAAGAAATTTTGTAAAATAAGTTATAACATCCATGGTATATGACAAGAATGGGTCAATCCTAATGTTAAGATGTCAAAGAGCGATATATCATATAGTTATAATGTAAATATGCAACAGAGCATAAAATCTGTAGTTCAGTACATAATCGGCAGTTAAATATGACGCACGTAATCATATAATAAGTCAACCATATGCAAATAACCAAGTCATAAATAAGATGAAAAATCTAAATGATGATCAAAGTGTGATGAAATAGTCTATCGGCGGTAGCAAGCAGAATCGGTGATAGGCACAATTGCCGTTACATAATGCTATTAAGGCATAAAGCCGAGGCCAAAGCCATAGAATGAAGTATGGGTAAGTACAAGTAGTTTCATGTAGTCAAAAGAACGGAGAATTATCCTTTACACATTTGTTAAATCACGTTTACCGAGGACCTTTATTGTAAAACACCCTTGTGATAATCGTAGAAAGCCACACAGGAATTGGTCTCAGATGACAATCATTTGTGTATGGAACGTAGTAAGCTACTCACAATGGGTTATCCCGAAGGACGCCAAGATATATTGTCCCAGAGGACGATATAGTAATAAAATCCCGAAGGATAATAGCATGGTCGTGGAGGACGATAATGTGTGAGTGGACGAGTAAGATGAGAAGAAAGAAAACCAGCGGAGGGTTATTCGCACATTGACAATAAATTTCTTGATTTACGTGATAAAACACATGCATTTGGGACGGCTTCTATGTCTAGGGTGATGCACGTAATCACGTAACCACATAAGATGAAGGTGGGCCTTAGCATGGTTATACTACATGAACATAACAAATAAATAAGATGAGTAATTAGGATGATTAGATGAAGCATGTAATTTAAACAAGTGGGCATATAAGTGAACCATATAACGAAGATATGCAAGTATCATAAGCATATGCATGACAGTATGACAAAGTATGCGTATATGCGAGTAGTTAGTATGCCATGACATGTATGATGTATAAATGTATAATTATCGGTGGTAAAAATAAACGTGCGAGTTGGATATGGACCTGTTAGCTTTAAATAAAATGTATATGGACATTTTTCTAAACGGTTAGATTGTTTACATCTTATATGTCATGGTAAAGTAACCATATCATACAACGTCGTATTCTGAGTAAAGTAATCATATCATACTCACGCCGTATTCTCAGATGACACGTAATATGATACGCGGGCTAGCTAAGTGCGTCGCTCCACGTTCATAATCTACGACAGGTAAGAAAGTGTATTTGATTATATGAACAAATGTACATATACTCAAATACACAAGAAAGAGAAAAGTACTAGAATATAAATTGCGAGAATTTAAATTACAAATGATATAAATAAAAATAAACCACATGACGAGAGTTTGATTTGTAGAAGAAATAAATAAAACTAAAGCACATGATGAGTGCTTGATTTGCATAAGAAATAATAAAATAAAAAAAGCACAGGACAATGGCTTGATTTGCAGAAGAAATAAATGAAAATAAAGCACAAGATGAGGGCCTGATTTGTAAAAAAAATAAAGTACGGGAATATAAATATATATATGTAGTAGATGTTAGTGCCATATAGTATAATAGTATAGTAGTAATATAATATAATATAACAGTATAGTATCATAGTATAGAAGGAGGGATGATAATGAGATAGATGTAATGGATGACTTATCATATAACATGAGTTAGTATAATATGCATGAATGATAATATGGGCTAATCAAATAATCATGGACTAAAGTATAACATAAAGGGCCTAAACTATATAAAAAAAAATAAGCCCAAAATGTGATTAAACTAAGTGTGCTAAGATATGTATAATATTAATGTAAGCATATGATCAAAGTAACATGGACAAAATAATATCAAGGCATGACAAGATAAGGTAGGCTCGGATGGATGGACATAATGATGGTTTTGGATCATTTTGGAAGCCCAAACACTACATCTAAGTCCAAAGGGTCTTTTACATATATAGTCATAATATGATACACTATTACATATAAATTCACTCTTGATAATATATATTAAATCTATTCAAACACCCTATTAATTAAACTAATGTACCCTTCTTAATAAACACCCGGGTTGGGTATCTAGATTCACGGGTGGTAAGGGACCCGAACATCCCAACTACTATTCATGCGGCGTTGATTACAGAACCAAAAAAATCAAAAATCAAAAATTAAATTTGATGGGTTTCAACCCATTTTTCCCTCTCACCAATGAACTTTCTAGCTAGATTATCAAGAAAAATCCGCCCCAAAATCTGCTGCTAATTAAAACACTTGATCCTAATGATCTTACTTCCGTTTATGTCTCTCTCCTCACCATAAAAAAAACCCTAGAAAAAACACCCAACAATGCTGAAGAAATAACCCCGAAATCCTAAAATATCCCCGCAAAAATTTTTTGAGATCGAGATTCAACAGCGATTAGAGCATCTTGATATAACGGCGACGGTGACACAATGACACGTGCCATGCTCACTTCGCGATCAGGGCATGGTGCGTCGATTAAGCGTATGAGGGAGGATCACTTGAGCCGAGCCCAAAATGTAGGAGAGGGAAAAGTTGCGGCTCCATCCACAACCTGTAGAAGCACAACATCGAGCACGACAATTAATGAAGAGAGTATCGATATTTGAAAGGATGTAAGTTTGGTTTTTTCTTTTTTTTTTTGGTATTCTTGTACCACGTCTGATATTTTTGAATATGATATTATGATATTCAAATGTTTGAATATGATACTAGAAATTTGATATCTGGGTTTGTTGAAATGTATATGGACCTCTAGAGGGCTTTTGTGATATCTAATAGGGTAGGTTCATATGTAAAATTTTCGGCTATGTCTTTGAGTATTGGATTTTACAATATGGGATTTAGCGAAATTTTTTTTAATATCTGTTACAACTTACAAATGAAGAATTATAAACAAGCTAGCTAGTGAATGTGACGTGCCTTGCTTATAATGTTAAATATTTGAGTTCTACGACAATATGCATATGATATTAGGAATTTGATACATGGGTTTGAGTGTTCGAATACCTTCCATGCTTGAAATCCTCTGCTTATTTGTATTTGGTTATTGAAATATGATATTAGGATTTGAGTGTGATATTATGAGATTTAGGGTATAAGATTTAAGTTTTTTGTTTTTGAAATTTTTGAATATGATATTAGGAAATTGTGTGTTTGAGATTTTGAACAACACTGCTTCTTTTTGGAATATGATATAATGAATTTGATATCTGGGCTTCAGCGTTTGAACTCCTCTACTTATTTTTGTGTAGTTATTGGAATATGATATTCAGATTTGAGTATAATATAATTTAATTTGACATCTAAAATTGATTTTAGAAAAAGATATTAGTAATATGATATTAGTAATTTCTTGAAGTCCGATGCTTATGGAATATGATGTCTAGGATATGATATTCGGGTATAAATAATTGTATACCTTTGAAGCAATATTGAAAACAAGTCATAAATTACACATTTTTTTGTAAGAAAAACTAAATATCATATTACGAATTCCTGTCATAAGAAAGTTGCCATGGTTCATATTGCAGGGTACACGGCCAGCAAGATCAATAATAGAAAAATCAAGGTATTTGGCGTCTAGTGATCCTCTAGCTTAGGTATCATTAAAGATAATAGAAATAAATGTGTAATATGACGTGTTATAATAATATGTAAGGAAAATTGAATATCATATTCAATTTTATAAAACAGTTGTTTTCTGGATGTGTTTCATGTACATGAATTTGAATTTAAATTTGAATATCATATTTGATACTAAAATATAAATATCATATTCGATGAATTTTAATACATCAGAGTTGCCAAAATGCACAAGATACCAATAACTCAAGAAATTGTCACGTTATGAAGCTAATAAAGAAACAATATGAACAAATGTATAAACGGTATGAATACTCAAAATTACAGACCACTCGTTGAACGAAAAATATATAAAACGTTAAAAAAGCAGTATAAATATATAATTGTCAATTATAAGATGATTTTGAATATGAAAATATAATGTATTAGGAAAAAAAAAAAAGGAAGAAGTCAATACTAAAACTAATAATAAAAATTGGGACCTGAAAATCAGGAGAAATGATAGACGTCTAAAAAACCCATATAATTTGACACTTAATTACATGACAAATAATTTCACATTAAAAAAATACTTTTTAATGGGAAAAAAAGGAATACTTACCTCGTTGATAAACAGAATCATCAATAATAGAAATTTAAAAAAAAAGTTAATATTTGAATAATTATATATTTTGATATTTGAAAGTCTAACATATTATTGAGTTAATCTTGAATTATATCGAGAGTTTTAATCAAAATACATGAATATTGAAAATGAAAAAAAAAAACTCAAGTACTGGATTCGCTATATTGACTAAAATATTTGAATATTTAATTCAATATTAAAATTTAAATGTTTAAGAAAATTGAATATTTGAATATTTATCTAAATATTAAAGAAAATTAAATATTTAACAATTATTATCTTGTTCTCATTAGATACGATTTATTTTTAGTATCAAAGATGTTTGACAATTTAAAATATATAAATGACAAAATCCAATTATCCAAAAACATATTTTTAATCTAAAAAATTAAATAGGTTAAATAGCAAAAAATAAATATTTAAAATGCATTCATGTTAAGAAAGTTGATATATAAATAATTGATTATTTATTATCTTGTTCCTAATAATATTATTTTCTGTGAAGAAATCCTAATCTGTTTGAAAATTTTAAATGCAAACAAGTAGAGTTTCATAATGTTTTGTGACCACTAACTACTATAAATACTATATAAATAGCACGTAAAAAAAAACTCTAATATATTGTACCCGGTTTATAAACCGTTCTAAAAGGGTAAATGGTCACACAAAAAATACCACGTAATCGCAATGAATTGGTATGATAATATTTGTAAATGTTGAACATATGTGTAATATGTGGTTTTAGATTGATTCATTATGTAAAAAGTCCAAGTCAAAATAACCATTGTGCTTTTTAGTATACTCATTAAGGAACTATTTGGAAGTATTTAATTTCATGTGTTGGTGACATTTAGACTATGAAAACAGCCCTAAAACTGGAAAAACGGGCAGCTTTTGAAAGTGTGAATTTTGTGCAAAATAAATGCTTCCAATGACCATAAAAGTAAGACGGAAGGAAATATATCATATATAGACCATCGGCAATTGATGAGCGAACAAAATACTCACTCATATATCGCAAATTCAGGCTTGAATTGTTGTTAAATTCCTCAAGTTTATGTGATTTAATGAGTTTTGTGAGTGTACATGTGATTTAAGCACATGTATAGAAATCGAGATGAAAAAGCACAAAAAACGGAGCAATCTGGAGCAAAAGGAGAAACGAAAATAAATGACAGAACCATCGCCGATCGGTCGGGCATAATCTGCCGATCGATCAGCCAAGTAATTACATGAAAGTGGAAATAAGGCAGAACGGACACCGATCGGTCGCGGAATATACGCCGATCGATCGGCCAGAGTTTACAAAGAACTAAGTGACAGCGCCAATCGATTGCGACATAGCAGCCGATCGATCAGCCAAATCCTACGAAGCCTCACATAGTCAGCGCTGATCGATCGCGAGACTCAGCCGATCGATTGACAAAACCACCTAATGCATAACGACGTCGTTTTAGGTCAAAGCATGTGCTCTATAAATAGAATACCGTTTGGACGAAGAAAAGGAATCTTGGAGAGAAAACTCAAATTCTCACGAGGAAACTCAAGAAGAGGATGTGACGCCCCTAATTGGGGGTCAGTAGAATTAATGAAATAATAAATAAAGTTTTGCAAATAAATAAAAAGTAAAAATAACGGCTTAAAATTTACCCATGGGATTTAACATAAAACTAAAACAATTATAAAATCCACAGTTAATACATTACCACAAGATAATAAAGTTAAAAATCCTCTTCGGTCACAAACGCTCAAATTAATTAATTATACAGTCACCCAGTCTTTAAAGCCCGAACCGAAAACTCGAAAGAGAAACTACACTTGAAAAACAAGCAAACGGAGAAAACGTCTTCCAAATCTCGAAGAAGAAACTTCTACACCTCGTCAGATAGATCGCACTGCACACCTCCTGAAAGGGGGGAAAAGAAAAGGGAACTCAACGAGCCCAGTTGGAAATCCGATTACCAAATCTCTTTTAGTCAAACCTTTAATTAGTCCGGTTATTTATTTCGTTAGTTTTCTAACCAGTTTTATTACTTTTGAACTGGATATAATTACTGTCAAATTATTCATCAACTCTCACGAGTACAATCCATCGCTCTCAGCCATCAAAAGAAAGTCCAAAACTAGAGAACGGCCGGTAGCACGCAACAGGTACCGAGAACAACCCTAAATCCTCAAGAAATGCCATAGGACCGATTACAGGTGGACCAAACGTCCCTATCCGTAACCCGGTCTGGCGTCGACGTCGAGACGACCGGTACACTGCGGGCTCTCAAACCGTTCCCCTACACTATTCCAGTACCTCGAGTACTGTGGTCATCCCGATGCATACTGCGTAGCAGCCAGCCACTCGTCAGCGACAATCACGGTCAAAGTCAACAAGTCACATCACGCGTCGAGGGCACGCGTCTAAATCCATAAATCTCATAATGCACAAAATAAATAGGTCGGGGATACCACACTCACGACCTCACAGTCACAATCTCAGTTTCACACAAATAGTTCATTATTTACTCAACTTCTCATTAGCCGTCTGTAATTGATTAGTCCAATTAGGCACATTTTATATTATTCCAGTCATAATCCCTAATACCAATCAATTATATATATTTAAACTGCCCTAAATATCAGTTTCTAGCATACCTAAAACTTATCAGATAAAAGGACGAAATCTGATAACAGAACCCCTACCTCAATATACGTGCATAAGCGGTCAAATAGTTGACTTTTTCACCGGAGCCGAATCTCGTGAAACGGAGGTCACCGCTGGGTTCTTCTCGTCGAACCGAGTCCGATGACAATCAGAGACTGGGCTGTCGGGCGATCCGGTAAATTCACACGGCGAAGTCGACACGCAAATCAAGACAGCTCTCGGGATAGAATCTGCATAAACGGAGACCATCGTTGTGATCAGTGCGACAATTCGAGTTAAATGGAGGTCCGAAAGTACATGTCAATTTTTGACATAACCGGTATTTTGGCACGCAAAACGAGGCGGCCAACCGGACAAATTTCCGACATGCAAAAAGCTCACCTAACCTATTTCGACCCTTTCCGAATCCAATGGTGAGGTCAATTTCATCAAAAAATAACCACAACATGTCCAATTTCATCAATAAAGTTCTAAACTTCAAACTGAAATTAAACACTCACCGAGTGTCGGATCGAAAAAATTCTTGAGGGCTTTTGCTGCCCACGACTCCCTCTACAAAACCCCTTAATAAAATTTCAGAAAAGGAGACCGGCGACAGCAGGCAACGGTGGCGAGGCAGAGGACGGCGGAGGCGGCGTGATTCCGGTGGCAAACCACTACTCAAACTGTTCCTCTCATCGAGAGCTTTCCAACGGTGCCAAGTATGCGTCAATCGGACACCGTATGAGAAAGTTATGGGCGTTTGATATTTGGAAAAAATTTGAAAATAAAGAGGAGAGAGAAAGAGAGAGAGAGAGAGAGAGAGAGAGAGAGAGAGAGAGAGAGAGAGAGAGAGAGAGAGAGAGAGAGAGAGAGAGAGAGAGAGAGAGAGAGAGAGAGAGAGAGACGGTAACGGGGAGGGGAAGGAGAAAAGAAAAGGAAAAAGAAAAAGAAAAAAAAAAGAAAAAAGAAAAGAAAAAGGAAAAAGAAATGATGTTTTATAAATTTTGACCCAAAATAAATCAAAATTATACAAATGCCCACAAAAATTATTTTATTTTGCACTAAAAATCCTTATAATAATTTTATTAATTTTGAGGGCTTTACAATCCTCTCCCCCTTAAGAAATTTCGTCCCCGAAATTTGATCACAACAAGACTCAGAACAAGAAGGGATATTTCTCTCTTATCTCAGACTCCAACTCCTAAGTCGTCTCTTCAACTCTGTGGTACTGCCATAGCACCTTCACAAGAGGGATCTCTCGGCGACGTAAAACCTTAACTTCTCGGTCCAAGATCATGATCGGTTGTTCCTCGTACGTCAAGTCCTCCCGGAGAGGTATCTCTGTCTACATGATGACTTCTGACGAGTCAAGCTTGTACTTCCTTAACATTGACACGTGAAACA
Organism: Boehmeria nivea var. tenacissima; assembly: GCA_018132145.1. NCBI lineage: Eukaryota > Viridiplantae > Streptophyta > Magnoliopsida > Rosales > Urticaceae > Boehmeria > Boehmeria nivea. The sequence goes on along the minus strand of CM030875.1, from coordinate 5,703,522 downwards.
CGTTATGAATGTCCGATAGGTGAGGAGGTAGGTCGAGACGATAGGCAAGTGGTCCCACTCGCTCTATTATCTCGAATGGACCCGTAAATCGAGGAGCCAACTTTCCTTTGATTCCAAAACGAGTGATACCACGCATAGGACTAACATTCAGGAAGACAAAGTGTCCAACCAAGAATTCCAATGATCTCATTCATCTATCAGCATAGCTCTTCTGTCGACGTTGGGCCGTCTTGAGCCGTTCACGGATCCGTTGGACAGCCTAAGTGGTGTCCCTGATGTAATCAGGTCCAAGCGTAATATGATCTTCATGCTCAGCCCAATAAAGAGGTGATCGACAGAGTCGACCATACAATGCCTCATATGGTGCCATACCGATGCTGGCTTGGCAATCATTGTTGTAGACAAACTCTGCGAAAAGTAACTGCACCTCCCACTTTCCACTGAAGTCAAGTACACAGGCTCGAAGCATATCTTCTAGGATCTGAATAGTCCGCTCAGATTGTCCATCAGTCTGAGGGTGGAATGCTATACTCAGGTGAAGCTCCGTTCCCAAAGCCTGTTGTAATCCTTTCCAAAACTTAGAGGTAAAGCGGGTATCTCGATCAGATACAATGGAAACTGGAATTCCATGAAGCTTAACGATCCGATCGATGTATAACTTGCAGAGTTTAGGCACCTTATAATCGGTTCGTATGGATATGAAGTGAGCCGTCTTGGTAAGTCGATTTACAATCACCCAAATTGCGTCATATCCTTCTTGAGAGCGGGATAACCCAGTAACAAAGTCTATGGTTATACAATCTCACTTCCATTCTGAAATTTCCAAAGGTCAAAGTTCTCTAGTTGGCTTCTGGTGCTCAGCCTTGACCATCTAACACGTCGAACATTTCTTCACAAACATAGCGACATCGGACTTTAACCCACACCAGTAATACTGTCGCTTCAGATCGTGATACATCTTCGTACTACTAGGGTGTATGGCAAATCTGGAGCGATGAGCCTCGTGTAGGATAGCTCCTCTCAACACAGGATCTGCAGCTACTACAAGCCGTCCCTTAAAGAGAAGGAATCCATCAGCGTTCAATTGCCATCCATCCAGTTGTTTACCCCGTTGAAGCTGATTCCCGATTTGCTATAACTCCTCATCTTACCACTGAGTCTGTTTCACTTGCAGTACCGTCGATGGAACTCCTATCACATTGTAGGCACAAGCTCTGTATTAATCTTTATAGTACTCCAGATTGTAATCTCCGATAGCAACCGAGTTTTTCCAAGAGTCCAGTACAAGATACGCCATCAATCTATGGCTCTTCCTGCTCAGATTATCTGCCACTACAATGGCCTTGCCCGGATGATACTGAAGGGTAAAATCGTAATCCACCATGTACTCAGTCCATCTTCGCTGTCTTAGATTCAAATCCCTCTGAGTAAACAGGTACTTGAGGCTTTGATGGTCTGTGAATACCTCGAACGTTGCACCATACAGGTAGCAATGCCAAATCTTTAAAGCAAATATCATTGTTGCTAATTCAAGATCATGAGTCGGGTAGTTCTGCTCATTAGGCTTCAATTGGCGGGAAGCATACGTTTTCCTACATCAGAACATAACCTAATCCACTTCGAGAGGCATCCGTGTACACAGTATACATCACCTCGGGATTCGGTACCAGTAGAACTGGTGCACTTGTCAGACGTCGTTTCAACTCATTGAAAGCTTCTTCACACTTGTCATCCCACACAAACGACACATCCTTTCTGGACAACTTCGTCATAGGTTCAGTAATTCTTGAGAAGTTCTCCACGAATCGCCAATAGTAACCGGCTAATCCGAGGAATCTCTGTCATATTCCGGGGCCGATCCTAATTCAACACCACTTCCACCTTAGAGGGATCTACAGCTATTCCTCCTTGCGAGACAACGTGACCCAAGAACTTGACTTCCGTCATCCAAAATTCATATTTCTCCTGTTTCGCATAAGGCTATGGTCTCGCAAGATTTGAAGAGCTATTCTCAGGTGTTCGGCGTGTTCTTCCTGGGTTCTCGAGTAGAAGAGAACATCGTCGATGAAAACGATGACAAACCGATCTAAATGAGACCAAAAGACCCGATTCATTAATCTATAAAGGCTTCCAGAGCGTTTGTCAAACCAAAAGGCATAACCAAAAACTCGAAATGTCCATATCGTGTTCGAAACATGGACTTCGAGATGTTAGCCTCTCGGATCCTTAACTGATAGTCCTGGACCGTAGATCAATATTTTATAAGTAATAATATCCACCGAGTTGATCGAAAAGGTCCTCAATTCGAGGTAACGGGTACTTGTTCTTTATGGTGACCTTGTTGAGCTGGCAATAATCCACGCAAACTCGTAAGGTCCCATCATGCTTCTTGACAAAAAGAACGGGTGTGCTCCCCACGGCGAAGTGCTCGGCCTTATAAACCCTTTGTCCAGAAGATCATCGAGCTGAGTCCTTAACTCTACAAGCTCAGCCGACGCCATTCAGTACGGTGCTATTGGGACGGGAGATATTCCAAGAATGTGGTCAATGCAGAACTCGATTTCACGTTCCGGAGGAAGTCCAGGAAGTTCTGGAGAAAACACGTCCAAGAACTCACTAACCACTGGAATAAACGAGTCTGTACTTTCACCTCCCATTTCTCTATCAAGAGCAAACAGCATTCCCATCCTTTCCATATTACGGCGTCTGCCCAGAAGAGATCTGAGCACCGAGGGAAACACGAACCATCTGTGTTTTGCCTGAAACTACACAACTTGGCCACGCTTTTTCCGGAGAATAACTCGTCTCCGATAGCAATCCACTGTGGCTTGATACTTGATTAGCCAATCCATGCCCAAAATCACATCAAATTCGGACATTGGCAAAACAAATAAATCAGCAGAGAATCGTTGCTCTCCAATAAAAAGCTGACACATCTTATAAATCAAAGTCACCTCTGACAATCCACACATTGGGGTTGGCAATACGAAAGAACGATCACAATTCTCAACATCCAACTGTAATGCTTGTACTAAGGATACCGAAATAAAAGAAAGAGTGGCTCTTGTGTCAAACAACACATGAGCCCAAGATTGAGAAATAAGGAGCATACAATCAACGACGTTCCTGCTTACATCCTCCTGAACCGCGACTGCATAAGCTTGACCTCTACCTCTGCCCTGTCCTTGCCGTCCACGACCCCTTCGATTCTCACTACCACTGGAACCCGTACTCCCCTGAGACTGGAAGCTGCCTCGACTGCTAGTTGCTGAAGTAGCAATATGGACTATTTGAGTTTGCTGAAATCCAGAGTGTTGGGGCCTCGGCTGTTAATAATAGAAGTTCTGCTGAGGACCTCAATGTTGTGAGGGCAAAGCATAAGAGGGTGCAGGACTCTGTTAGAACATAGGCCGATTCTGGTTGACTCCTCCGACCGACTATTGCTGTTGTCCCTGTAGCTGAGGACAGTTGCGTCTGAAGTGTCCGACTTGTCCGCAATTGTGGCAAGCACAATAAGGAGAGAAATGTCCCCCTCCAGACAACCATGAACTGCTGCTGGGGGATATCCAAAATATCAAACTTCTTTTCTACTAATTCGATCCAGAGTTCAGCTGCTGGGTCAGGCTTCCCATCGAACGATAGTGGATCATGTTCCTTAAAGTCCTTAAGCAACTTGCGACGATCTAACTGTCGACTCGAGCCACTAGCTGCTTGTTGAAGACTCTGTAGAAAAAAAGTCATCTGTTCCATGTTAAAGGCAGGCTTGGGTTCAGGCTTATCAAAGATTTGGCGAGTGCGGCGCATGATGACTGAACTTTAAATTATAATCAGAGTTAGGAAGTGACCGATGGTTCGCCAAAACGAACACACTTGTCAAAACAGTTTATTAAATAAAAGGTGGTAATGTACTCTTAGGTTTCTGCAACCTAGGCTCTGATACCAAAAATATGTGACGCCCCTAATTGGGGGTCAGTAGAATTAATGAAATAATAAATAAAGTTTTACAAATAAATAAAAAGTAAAAATAATGACTTAAAATTTACCCATGGGATTTAACATAAAACTAAAACAGTTATAAAATCCACAGTTACTACATCACCACAAGAAAATAAAGTTAAAAATCCTCATCGGTCACAAACGCTCCAATTAATTAATTATATAGTCATCCAGTCTTTAAAGTCTGAACCGAAAACTCGAAAGAGAACCTACACTGGAAAAACGAGCAAACGGAGAAAACGTCTTCCAAATCTCGAAGAAGAAACTTCTACGCCTCGTCAGATAGGTCGCACTGCACACCTCCTAAAAGGAGGGAAAGAAAGGGGAACTCAACGAGTCAGTAGGAAATCCGATTACCAAATCTCTTTTAGTCAAACCTTTAATTAGTACGGTTAATTATTTTGTTAGTTTTCTAACCAGTTTTATTACTTTTGAATCGGATATAATTACTGTCAAATTATTCATCAACTCTCACGAGTACAATCCATCGCTCTCAACCATCAAAAGAAAGTCCAAAACTAGAGAACGGCCTGTAGCACGCAACAGGTACCGAGAACAACCCTAAATCCTCAAGAAATGCCATAGGACCGATTACAAGTGGACCAAACGTCCCTATCCCTAACCTGGTCTGGCGTGGATGTCGAGACGACCGGTACACTGCGGGCTTTCAAACCGTTCCCCTACACTATTCCAGTACGTCGAGTACTGTGGTCATCCCGATGCATACTGCGCAGTAGCCAGCCACTCGTCAGCGGCAATCACGGTCAAAGTAAACAAGTCACATCACGCGTTGAGGGCACGCGTCTAAATCCATAAATCTCATAATGCACAAAATAAATAGGTCGGGGATATCACACTCATGACCTCACAGTCACAATCTCAGTTTCACACAAATAGTTCATTATTTACTCAACTTCTCATTAGCCGTCTGTAATTGATTAGTCCAATTAGGCACATTTTATATTATTCCAGTCATAATCCCTAATACCAATCAATTATATATATTTAAACTGATATAACTGCCCTAAATTTCAGTTTCTAACATTCATAAAACCTATCAGATAGAAGGACGAAATCTGATAACATAACCCCTACCTCAATATATGTGCATAAGAGGTCAAATAGTTGACGTTTTCACCGGAGCCGAATCTCGTGAAACGGAGGTCACCGCTGGGTTCTTCTCGTCGAACCGAGTCCGATGACTGTCATCACTTGACAATCAGAGACTGGGCTATCGGGCGACCCAGTAGATTCGCACGGCGAAGTCGACACGTAAATCAAGACAGCTCTCGGGATAGAATCTGCATAAACGGAGACCACCGTTGCGATCAGTGCGACGAGTCGAGTCAAATGGCAGTGTCGGTTCGCTAATCGGAGGTCCGAAAGTACATGTCAATTTTTGACATAAATAGTATTTTGGCACGCAAAACGAGGCGGCCAACCGGACAAATTTTTGACATGCAAAAAGCTCACCTAACCTATTTCGACCCTTTCCGAATCCAATGGTGAGGTCAATTTCATCAAGCAACAATCACAACATGTCCAATTTCATCAATAAAGTTCTAAACTTCAAACTGAAATTAAATGGATCGGAAAAATTCTTGAGGGCTTTTGCTGCCCACGACTCCTTCTACAAAACCCCTCAAAAAAATTTTAGAAAAGGAAACCGGCGGCAGCAGGCGATGGAGGCGAGGCGGAGGACGGCGGCGGCGGCATGATTCTGGTGGCAAACCACCACTCAAACTGTTCCTCTCATCGAGTGCTTTCCAACGATACCAAGTATGCGTCAATCGGACACCGTATGAGAAAGTTATGGGCGTTTGAAATTTGGGAAAATTTTGAAAATAAAGAGGATAGAGAGAGAGAGAGAGAGAGAGAGAGAGAGAGAGAGAGACGGTAAAGGGGAGGGGAATGAGAAAAGAAAAGAAAAAAGAAAAAGAAAAAAGAAAAGAAAACGGAAAAAGAAATGATGTTTTATAAATTTTGACCCAAAATAAATCAAAATTGTACAAATGCCCAAAAAAATTATTTTATTTTGCACTAAAAATCCTTATAATAATTTTATTAATTTTGAGGGCTTTACAATCCTCTCCCCCTTAAGAAATTTCGTCCCCGAAATTCGATCACAACAAGACTATGAACAAGAAGTGATATTTCTCTCTTATCTCAGACTCCAACTCCTAAGTCGCCTCTTCAACTCTGTGGTACTACCATAGCACCTTCACAAGAGGGATCTCTCGGCGACGTAAAACCTTAACTTCTCGGTCCAAGATCATGATCGGTTGTTCCTCGTACGTCAAGTCCTCCCGGAGAGGTATCTCTGTCTACATGATGACTTGTGACGAGTCAAGCTTGTACTTCCTTAACATTGACACGTGAAACACGTTATGAATGTCCGATAGGTGAGGAGGTAGGTCGAGACGATAGGCAAGTGGTCCCACTCGCGCTATTATCTCGAATAGACCCGTAAACCGAGGAGCCAACTTTCCTTTGATTCCAAAACGAGTGATGCCACACATAGGACTAACATTCAGGAAGACAAAGTGTCCAACCAAGAATTACAATGATCTCATTCGTCTATCAGCATAGCTCTTCTGTCGACTTTGGGCCGTCTTGAGCCGTTCACAGATCAGTTGGACAGCCTAAGTGGTGTCCCTGATGTAATAAGGCCCAAGAGTAATATGATCTTCATGCTCAACCCAACAAAGAGGTGATCGACAGAGTCGACCATACAACGCCTCATATGGTGCCATACCGATGCTGGCTTGGTAATCATTGTTGTAGGCAAACTCGGCGAAAAGTAACTGCTCCTCCCACTTTCCACTGAAGTCAAGTACACAGGCTCGAAGCATATCTTCTAGGATCTGAATAGTCTGCTTAGATTGTCCATCAGTCTGAGGGTGGAATGCTATACTCAGGTGAAGCTCCGTTCCTAAAGCCTGTTGTAATCTTTTCCAAAACTTAGTTGTAAAGCGGGTATCTCGATCAGATACAATGGAAACTGGAATTCCATGAAGCTTAACGATCCGATCGATGTATAATGTGCAGAGTTTAGGCACCTTGTAATCGGTTCATATGGCTATGAAGTGAGCCGTCTTGGTAAGTCGATTTACAATCACCCAAATTGCGTCATATCCTTCTTGAGAGCGGGGTAACCCAGTAACAAAGTCCATGGTTACACAATCCCACTTCCATTCTGAAATTTCCAAAGGTCAAAGTTCTACAGTTGGCTTCTGGTGCTCAGCCTTGACCATCTAACACGTCGGACATTTCTTCACAAACATAGCGACATCGGACTTCAACCCAGACCAGTAATACTGTCGCTTTAGATCGTGATACATCTTCGTACTACTAGGGTGTATGGCAAATCTGGAGCGATGAGCCTCGTGTAGGATAGCTCCTTTCAACATAGGATCTGCAGCTATTACAAGCCGTCCCTTAAAGAGAAGGAATCCATCAGCGCTCAATTGCCATCCATCCAGTTGTTCACCCCGTTGAAGCTGATTCCCGATTTGCTGTAACTCCTCATCTTGCCACTGAGTCTGTTTCACTTGTAGTACCGTCGATGGAACTGCTATCACATTGTAGGCACAAGCTCTGTATTGATCTTTATAGTACTCCAGATTGTAATCTCCGATAGCAACCGAGTTTTTCCAAGAGTCGTGTACAAGACACGCCATCAATCCATGGCTATTCCTACTCAGATTATCTGCCACTACATTGGCCTTGCCCGGATGATACTGAAGGGTAAAATCGTAATCCACCATGTACTCAGTCCATCATCACTATCTTAGATTCAAATCCCTCTGAGTAAACAGGTACTTGAGGCTTTGATGGTCTGTGAATACCTCGAACGTTGCGCCATACAGGTAGCAACGCCAAATCTTTAAAGCAAATATCACTGTTGCTAATTCAAGATCATGAGTCGGGTAGTTCTGCTCATTAGGCTTCAATTGGTGGGAAGCATACGTTATCACCTTCCCTTCCTACATCAGAATATAACCTAATCCACTTCGAGAGGCATCCGTGTACACAGTATACATCACCTCAGGATTCGGTACCAGTAGAACTGGTGCACTTGTCAGACGTCGTTTCAACTCATTGAAAGCTTCTTCACACTTGTCATCCTACACAAACGACACATCCTTTCTGGAAAACTTCGTCATAGCTTCAGTAATCCTTGAGAAGTTCTCCACGAATCGCCGATAGTAGCCGGCTAATCGAGGAAACTTTTAATCTTTGTCACATTCTGGGGCCGATCCTTGTTCAACACCACTTCCACCTTGGAGGGATCTACAGCTATTCCTCCTTGCGAGACAACGTGACCCAAGAACTTGACTTCCGTCATCCAAAATTCATATTCCTCCTATTTCGCATAAGGCTATGGTCTCACAAGATTTGAAGAGCTATTCTCAGGTGTTCGGCGTGTTCTTCCTGGGTTCTCGAGTAGATAAGAATATCGTCGATGAAAACGACGACAAACCGATCTAAATGAGACCAAAAGACCCGATTCATTAAATCCATAAAGGCTGCCGGAGCGTTTGTCAAACCAAAAGGCATAACCAGAAACTCAAAATGTCCATATCGTGTTCGAAACATGGACTTCGATATGTTAGCCTCTCGGATCCTTAATTGATAGTACCTGGACCGTAGATCAATCTTTGAGATGTAATAACATCCACCGAGTTGATCGAAAAGGTCCTCAATTCGAGGTAACAGGTACTTGTTCTTTATGGTGACCTTGTTGAGCTGGCGATAATCCACGCAAACTCGTAAGGTCTCATCATGCTTCTTGACAAAAAGAACGGGTGCTCCCCACGGCAAAGTGCTCGGCCTTATAAATCCTTTCTCCAGAAGATCATCGAGCTAAGTCCTTAACTCTAAAGCTCAGCCGACGCCATTCAGTACAGTGTTATTGAGACGGGAGACATTCCAAGAATGAGGTCAATGCAGAACTCGATTTCACGTTCCGGAGGAAGTCCAGGAAGTTCTGGAGGAAACACGTCCAAGAACTCACTAACCACTGGAATAAACGAGTCTGAACTTTCACCTCCCATTTCTCCATCAAGAGCAAACAACATTCCCATCCTTTCCACATTACGGCGTCCGCCCAAAAGAGATATAAGCACCGAGGGAAACACGAACCATCTGTGTTTTGCCTGAAACTCCACAACTTGGCCACGCTTTTTCTGGAGCTCCGATAGCAATCCACTGTGGCTTGATACTTGATTAGCCAATCCATGCCCAAAATCACATCAAATTCGGACATTGGCAAAACAAATAAATCATCAGAGAATCGATGCTTTCCAATGAAAAGCTGACACATCTTATAAATCAAAGTCACCTCTGACAATCCACACATCGGGGTTGGCAATACCAAAGAACGATCACAATTCTCCACATCCAACTGTAATGCTTGTACTAAGGATACCGAAACAAAAGAAAGAGTGGCTCTTGTGTCAAACAACACGTGAGCCCAAGATTGAGAAATGAGGAGCATACCATCAACGACGTTCCTGCTTACATCCTCCTGAACCGCGACTGCATAAGCTTGACCTCTACCTCTTCGATGCTGACTACCACTGGATCCTATACTCCCCTGAGGTTGGAAGCTGCCTTGACTGCTAGTTGTTGGAGTAGCAATATGGACTGTTTGAGTTTGCTGAAATCCAGAGTGTTGGGGCCTCGGCTGTTGATAATAGAAGTTCTGCTGAGGACCTCAATGTTGTGAGGCCAAAGCATAAGAGGGTGCAGGACTCTGTTAGAACATAGGCCGATTCTAGTTGACTCCTCCGACCGACTATTGCTGTTGTCCCTGTAGCTGAGGTTAGTTGCGTCTGAAGTGTCCGACTTGTTCGCAATTGTGGCAAGCACCGTAAGGAGAGAAACGTCCTCCTCCAGACAACCATGAACTGCTGCTGGGGGATATCCAAAATATCAAACTTCTTTTCTACTAATTCGATCCAGAGTTCAGCTGCTAGGTCAGGCTTCCCATCGAACGATAGTGGATCATGTTCCTTGAAGTCCTTAAGCAACTTGCGACGATCTAACTGTCGACTCGAGCCACTAGCTGCTTGTTGAAGACTCTGTAGAAAAAAAGTCATCTGTTCCATGTTAAAGGAAGGCTTGGGTTCAGGCTTATCATCGATTTGGCGAGTGCAGCGCATGATGACTGAACTTTAAATTATAATCAGAGTTAGGAAGTGACCGATGGTTCGTCAAAACGAACACACTTGTCAAAACAGTTTATTAAATAAAAGATGGTAATGTACTCTTAGGTTTCTGCAACCTAGGCTCTGATACCAAAAATATGTGACGCCCCTAATTGTGGGTCAGTAGAATTAATGAAATAATAAATAAAGTTTTACAAATAAATAAAAAGTAAAAATAACGACTTAAAATTTACCCATGGGATTTAACATAAAACTAAAACAGTTATAAAATCCACAGTTAATACATCACTACAAGAAAATAAAGTTAAAAATCCTCATCGGTCACAAACGCTCCAATTAATTAATTATATAGTCATCCAGTCTTTAAAGTCTAAACCGAAAACTCGAAAGAGAACCTACACTTGAAAAACGAGCAAACGGAGAAAACGTCTTCCAAATCTCGAAGAAGAAACTTCTACGCCTCATCAGATAGGTCGCACTGCGCACCTCCTGAAAAGGGGGAAAAGAAAGGGGAACTCAACGAGCCCAGTAGGAAATCCGATTACCGAATCTCTTTTAGTCAAACCTTTAATTAGTACGGTTAATTATTTCGTTAGTTTTCTAACCAGTTTTATTACTTTTGAACCGGATATAATTACTGTCAAATTATTCATCAACTCTCACGAGTATAATCCATCCCTCTCAACCATCAAAAAAAGTCCAAAACTAGAGAACGGCCGGTAGCACGCAACAGGTACCGAGAACAACCCTAAATCCTCAAGAAATGCCATAGGACCGATTACAGGTGGACCAAACGTCCCTATCCGTAACCCGGTCTGGCGTGGACGTCGAGACGACCGGTACACTGCGGGCTCTCAAACCGTTCCCCTACACTATTCAAGTACCTCGAGTACTGTGGTCATCTTGATGCATACTGCGCAGCAGCCAGCCACTCGTCAGTGGCAATCACGGTCAAAGTCAACAAGTCACATCACGCGTCGGGGGCCCGCGTCTAAATACATAAATCTCATAATGCATAAAATAAATAGGTCGGGGATATCACACTCACGACCTCACAGTCACAATCTCAGTTTCACACAAATAGTTCATTATTTACTCAACTTCTCATTAGCCGTCTGTAATTGATTAGTCCAATTAGGCACATTTTATATTATTCCAGTCATAATCCCTAATACCAATCAATTATATATATTTAAACTGCCCTAAATATCAGTTTCTAGCATTCATAAAACCTATCATATAAAAGGACGAAATCTGATAACAGAACCCCTACCTCAATATACGTGTAGGAGCGGTCAAATAGTTGACTTTTTCACCGGAGCCGAATCTCGTAAAACGGAGGTCACCGCTGTCTTCTTCTCGTCGAACCGAGTCCGATGACTGTCCTCACTTACTATCGGAGACTGGGCCTGTCGAGCGACCCGGTAGATTCGCACGGCGAAGTCGGCACGCAAATCAAGACAGCTCTCGGGATAGAATCTGTACAAACAGAGACCACCATTGCGAGCAGTGTCGGTTCACTAATCGGAGGTCCGAAAGTACTTGTCAATTTTTGACATAACCGGTATTTTGACACGCAAAATGATGCGGCCAACCGGACGTATTTCTGACATACAAAAAGCTTACCCAGCCTATTTCGACCCTTCTGAATCCAATGGTGAGGTCAATTTCATCAAAAAATAACCACAACATGTCCAATTTCATCAATAAAGTTCTAAACTTCAAAGTGAAATTAAACACTCACCGAGCGTCGGATCGAAAAATTCTTGCGGGCTTTTGCTGCCCACGACTCCCTCTATAAAACCCCTCAAAAAAATTTCAGAAAATGAGGCTGGCGGCGGTGGGCGACGGCAGCGGCGGCGTGATTCCGACGAATTCCAACGGCAAACCACCACTCAAAATGTTCCTTTCGTCGAGAGCTTTCCAACGGTACCAAGTATGCGTCAATCGGACACCGTATGAGAAAGTTATGGGCGTTTGAAATTTGAGAAATATTTGAAAATAAAGAGGAGAGAGAGAGAGAGAGAGAGAGAGAGAGAGAGAGAGAGAGAGAGAGAGAGAGAGAGAGAGAGAGAGAGAGAGAGCGCGTGACGGTAACAGGGAGGGGATAGAGAAAAGAAAAAGAAATAGAAGAAGAAAAAGAAAAAAGAAAAAGAAATGATGTTTTATAAATTTTTACCCAAAATAAATCAAAATTGTACAAATGCCCACAAAAATTATTTTATTTGCACTAAAAATCCTTGTAATAATTTTATTAATTTTGATGGCTTTGAAGAAGAACAAGTTGGTACGTGGAGAAGAAGACTCAATAAAGCTGTCGAAGACTAGTTGACTTAGAGTATATTCTAATCCTTTATTCTTTATCTCTTCTTCGCTTACTTTTCTGGTTATGAACATGAACTCTATTGTTTATATTGATTTGTTGTTAGCCATTAGAGGCTAAATCTCTCACTAGGAGAGATTAGCCGAACTTGATGTCGAATTTATTTGATTTTCATTAATAAATCTCTTCAATATTTAATTCATACTTTTATGTCCTTGTTAGTTGAATTTTTTTTTCTATTTTCAATTGGTAAATTGGGTAAAAAAAATTAGGTTTAATTGGATTAAACTCAGAAGAGGCAATTTAATTGAATTGAGAATAATAAGAACATAACTTAGATGCCATAAGGACCGGGAGGTGACTAGTTGTCTAGGTAGTCGAATTGTAAATCCTAAGGACCGGGAGATGATCGATTTAGGATTTTAGGAATCGAGCCTAATGTATTTAATTCTAGTGAGCGGACGCGTGAGTTAGGATTAGACACATAATTAGGTCAATAAGCGAGAGCTGCGATGTAATTCATAAATTCCTTAGACTAGCATAGAATTGATGATTGTAGAGAGGAGTTAGTGAATAATTGAATAAAAGAGATGTCAAGGGAAGCTGCACGATCCTAGGTTTAGTTAATTGAGTTAATTAGTGAGTTTCGAGTTATATATTTATTTATTGTATTTATTGTTGATTTATTTTATTCATCCACCAATTATAAGTTATATTCTCTAAACAAAGTAATCCTTAATTAATCGTAGTAATTAGATATAGGCAATTTGTTCTCTGTGGGAAGATATTCGGACTCACAATCCATTGTATTACTTGTCTTGATCCGTACACTTGCAGTTATAATTCGCGTGCGGAAAAGGGCGAATAAGTTTTTGGCGCTATTACCGAGGAACAAAGCATTTAATTTTGTTTAATACTACGATAAACGAGAATTATTTTGATTTAGAATTTTTATTTTCTTTAACTAACATTTGCAGGTCTCTTCGGTCGTTTTTGTGTTTCACAGGTGACAGGTGTATGCCAAGGTCGAGTGGTCAAGGCATATTACCACTCGATCCAGAGATTGAAAGAACACTCCGGTCATTGAGAAAGAGCAATAAGAACTTGTCATCTGAATTCACAATGTATCATTCTTGGAGCTGTGCGACACTCTGAAATACAAAGGTGTGCCTCATGATACAATAAAGTTGTAGCTGTTCCCATTTTCTCTTCGAGATAAGACTAGCACATGGTTCCACGCTCTACCAAAGGGATTTATCGAAACTTGGAAAGCCATGATACAGAAGTTCCTCACGAAGTTTTTCCCTCCATAGATGACTTCGTAGATAAAATGAGCAATAATCATATATTCTTGTCGTGACCATGGTAGAATATGCAAAATACGCTAATACCATGTATAATATTCAACAAAGTAAAAAAATTATACAACACAAAGTCATGTCTCGTAGTCACAATTTAAATTCTTTGTTCACAAAAAACAACCGAAATCATTGCTTTGGAGATTGATCTGGTGGAGTGTTTTGGCTAAGAAGATTGAAGTTTGACATATCATCCATTGGATCTGAATGACTTTTTTCCACGAGTCAGTCATAAATCTATCAGACATCGATAAGTTACTTTCGCTCTGGTCATTTGTCCTCACTGAAATCAAATATATTTTATTGGATGTTCAACAATGCATAATAATAATACCAGAATATTAAAAATATACAAGAATATGTTTTAATGCAAAGCTTAGTTGAAGAGGTACAATACCTTATAGGCAATGAAATTCAAATAACAAAAATAAAATTTGAGTAAATTAACGAGAATATATTCCAATGCAGAGCTTAATAGAGGATGACCAATACTTTATAGGCAATCGAAAAAAATATAAAAAATAATAGAAATATAAATTAAATTACATAATCCTAAAACAATTCCAACTCTGGAGATGCACAAAGGTATTGAGTAAATTATCAAAATAACAAAAACGTGAATTGCAACCAGAATATAAAAATTATACGAGAATATACCTTTAATAGTACCAGAGATAGAAAATAGAGATAGAGTTCAGAATAATATCGGGGCGAGGGCGAGGTGAGTCGGCGCGGAACAAGTTTTGGATGTCTGGAGCTGCCAATGGTGGCGACGGTAAACTGCGTGGACAATACGGGTGCGAAGAACCACTACATCATACCGGTGTCATTGTGAACCCCAAGGGAGAAGAAAATATATATAAAAAAAAAACTTGAAAACATAAATTAAATTCTAGACAAATAAAGAACAATACTAACCATCACCGGATTCAAAACGATACAACTCCGGGAGCGAAGTGAGTCGGCGGGGAACAAGTTTCGGATGTCGCTGGGGTTGCTGATGGCGACGACGATGAACTTCGTGGACAACACGGCTGTGAAGAATATTTGAAATTTTGGTTTAGGGTTATAGGCAATCTATATTAGGAGATTTTTGGGTAAAAATTTTGAATTTAAAAACAAAATCACCGATAAAAATGGAAACTAAGGGAAAATTTTTTCTTTTTGATTTCTTTTTAAATGAAAGACCAATAGTCAATGCTTAATCCTATAAAAGTTCCTCTTTTTATTTTTATAATTGATAACGTTGATCAAATAATATATATAAAAATCAATTATATAATATATATATATATAATTACTGTTATAAATGTATTTTTACTTGCCTCACCTTAGATCTGTAATATTCTTCAGCCTACAACTTATATATGTAATATTCTATAGAAAATGCCTTATATATATAAATTTCCCTTTTCAAATAGACCCCTAATTGAGTATACTACAAAATTCAATGGTTATTTTGACTTAGATGTGGTGTTTGGGTTTCTAAAATGACCCAAAACCGTCATATGTCTACCAATCCGAGCCTATCTTATCTTGTCATGTCTTGATTTTTTTTGTCCATGTTACTTTGATCATATGCTTACATTAATATTATACATATTTTGACCCACTTAGTTTAATCACATTTTAAGCCCATATGTTCTAATACAGTTTAGGCCCTTAATGCTATACTTTAGGGGAAAATTCCAAATATAAGTAAGATTTGAAAAAATATTACAGACATAAGTGATGAGTCGTAGAATATTACATATGTAAGGAATTTGTTGACATGTCATCTTTGGAAGACAATAAGACCCTTCTTCTTTTAATATAATTATTTTAATTAATTTGAATTAACTCATTATAGTAACTGATTTATTTGGAAAGATGATGCATTAAAGTGACATTTACAGTGCAATAATTTTATCAATGCATTTCCTAATTCATCTTTAGATAACAAAAATGCTTAAAAATATTCCACAAAATTAGCTCACAAACGTTATCCGGGATATAATTTATATTGTAGAATATAACAACAAATTAATCTAGAATATAATTTATATTGTAATATAAAACAACAAATTAATCCAGAATATAAAATTTATATTCCAGAATATAATCGTGTAAATTTTTTTTCATATTGTGGGATATAAATTATATTCTGATGATTTGTTATTTATAATAAGAAATAATTTAAAACATAATGCATATTCTAATAGAATTGTGTTAAATTTTATGAGAACTTAATTTGCAGTTAATCGAGGAAATGATTTTCTCGGATTTTCTAACAACCAATTTGTAGTTATTTTTTTTTTTGAAAAAAATAATTAACCGGGTAAAGATTAATTAGGTAATTAAAAGTGGAGAGCATGTAGAGCATAAGATTACATCAATTATTAATTATCCAAGCAAATATATTTTCTATTATGTTTTAAAAACTACCCACTAAATTTTTGACAACAAATTACCCACTAAATTTGCTCACCATGTACAAGTTTTTTTTTTTCATTTTTTAAACTTCTCTCCACAAATAATTTTTTGAAAGACACCAAACAGTTAATAAAACAGTTTCATTCTCTTAAAATTTTTTGTACGTTTAAAATTCAAAATTATAAAGGTAGTTTTTCTCAAAAAATTTACACATCAGAATGTTCCTTATATATGTAATATTCTTTAAACTCCAACTTAGATGTGTAATATTCTATAAAAACTCACTTATATTTGTAATTTTTCCATACTTTAGTCCATGATTATTTCATTAGCCCATATTATCATGCATGCATATTATACTAACTCATGGTATATCATAACTCATATATTACATCTATGTCATTATCATCTCTCCTATTATACTATACTATAATTTATATTATATTATACTACTACTATACTATTATACTATACTACTACTATACTATTATAATATACTCTATATATATATATATATATACTTACTAGGTACCAATAAATACCACGCTAACATATGAACCCTCTAACATCTATATACAATATACGCCTTATATGATACTAATATCTACTATACATATATTTACATTCCCGCACTTTACCTTTCTACAAATCAGGCCCTCGTCATGTGCTTTATTTTTATTTATTTCTTCTACAAATCAGGCTCTCGACCTGTGCTTTATTTTCATTTATTTCTTTTGCAATTTACATTCTCACAATTTACATTCCAGTTTTTTTATCTTTCTTGTGTATTTGAGTATATGTACACTTGTCCATATACTCAAATATACTTTTTTACGCGGCCATAGATTATGAACATGGAGTAATGCGCTTAGCTAGCCCGCGTGTCTAAAACCATCATCTGTGAATTTGACCTTGAGTTGTCTCGATGATGTGACTTCGGTCGATGTAGGCGAAGTTGACCACGGGTTGTCCTGACATCGTACAATTTCTATCGGCTGTTACCTAGGATCGTGGTGGTTACTGTTACTCAGTCCTACATTCTTGGTGTAGCATCCACATAAACATGGGGCATCGTGGCGTAGCCTCAGCCCATCACCTTATGATGCACACAACCGTTCCATGGAACGTTCTTATGCATCTCCATTAAGTCAACGGGAATAAAGCGTCGTATGACATGATTACTTTGCCACGACATATACGATGTAAACAGTCAAACAGTTTGGTAAAGTGTCCCTATATACTTTATTTAAAGCTAACGGGTTCATATCCTAATTGCACGATTATTTTAACCGCCAATAATTATATGTTTATACATCACACATGTAATGGCATACTAGCTACTCGTATGTATATATACTTTGTCATACTGTCATGCATATGCTTATGACACTT
Organism: Boehmeria nivea var. tenacissima; assembly: GCA_018132145.1. Lineage (NCBI taxonomy): Eukaryota > Viridiplantae > Streptophyta > Magnoliopsida > Rosales > Urticaceae > Boehmeria > Boehmeria nivea. The sequence goes on along the minus strand of CM030875.1, from coordinate 5,685,868 downwards.
GCATATCTTTTTTATCTAGTTCACTTATTTGCACACTTGTTTAAATTACATGTTTTATCTAATCTTCCTAATTACTCGTCTTGTTTATTTGTCATGTTCATGTAGTATAATCATGTTAGGGCCACCTATATCTTATGTAGTTACATGATTACGTGCATCGCCTCAGATACAGAAGCTGTCCCAAATGCATATGTTTTATAACGTAAATCGAGGAATTTGTTGTCAATGATATTCTTGTGAATAACCCTCCGCTGGTTTTCTTTCTTCTCATCTTACTCGACCACTCACACATTATTGTCCTCCGGGACCATGCTAATATCCTACGGGATTCTATTATTGTCCTTCGGGCCACATCATATTATCGTCTTCCAGGACTATCTATCTTGTCATCCTCCGGGACCACCCATTGTGAGTGGATTACTATGTTCCCTACACAAATACTTGTCCACACAAAAAAGATGAAGTATCAAACTATCTCAACCCGTATAGTTCAGGGCGCACCAATGCAATAAAGCCTATTTAATATTATTTAAACACCTAATAGATATAAAGGATGAGATTTGGTAATAGAACCCCAACCTCGATATGCTTGAAATAAATTCAACTTGTTGACTTTTTCACTGGAGCTGAATCTTGTAAAATAAAATTCATCGTTGGATTCATCTCATCAAAACTAGTCCAACGACTGCTTTATCTCGTCGATCGATCGAGTGGGCCTGCTCGTAGAATTCGACACGCAAACAGAGGTATGTTTTGGAGTTAAAATATGCAATAACTGAGACTACCATTGCGCTTAGTAAGTCAAAGCAAGCCAAACGGTGGACTTATTTCACGAATCGCATGTCTATAAGAACAAGGTCCGTTTCGGACATCATCAAGTTTCGGCATGCTAAACGAGGCAGCTAACAGCATTCCTACGATTATCTTACCCAATTTGTTTCGACCCTTCAAAAGCCAATGGCGAGGCCAATTTCAGTAAACAAAGTCCACAACATGTCCAATTTGGTGATTGAAATTTGGAAGATTTAACTATAAAATCAGAGACCTATCAAGGGCCGAAACCTGAAACTGATTGAGGGCTTTTTCTGCCCATGACTTGTTCTTCAAAACCCACCATCCAGTTGGCAATACTGAAGAGGGTAATGACCGAACGTTTTGGGGCAATTTTCGACAAAAATCCAATAGTTTCTGGCATAAAACCATCCATCAAAATGTTTTTCTCGCCTAGAGCTTTCCAACGGTACCTCATATGCATCAATCATACATAGGATAAGAAATTTTTGGTGTTTATAAGTTAAGCTATGCGACTATCTATAGCGGTAGGTTGCACGTAAAACTCACAGATACGGACAGTCAGGATTGGACCGACGCTGCATCTGCGTCTATCCTTAGCATTCTTTTTAAAAGTTTAGGAATTTTTGGATAAATTTTTAAAAGAGAGAGAGAGAGAGAGAGAGAGAGAGAGAGGTGACGAGGAAGAGGGAGAGTAGAAAGAGATTTTGGGTTGGTAAGAGGAAGAAAGTGAGGAAAAAAGTGGTGGTTTGGTGAAAGTGAGGTAAAACACCAATATTAGAATTAAATTTGCATCGAATAACCCAAAAAAGTTTAAAATTATACTATAAACCTCAAAAAATATATTTTTTTATAACAAAAATTCAATTATAAACTTTGAATTTTTTAGGACTTTACAATCTTCTCCCCCTTAAAGAAATTTCGTCATCCAAATTTAAGTACAACCCTCTCAAATTAATAGGATTACTCTTCTCTCATCTCTAATGAAAATCTCCCAAGCAATCTGCCATTGACGAAGTATCTTCTCGTGATCCAAGATTTGAACCATCAGCTTATTTGTAAGTCAAGATCTCCTAAATTGGGACTTCAGTCCACATGATGATTTCATGACAAGTCGGGCTTGCATTTCCTTATTTTGACACGTGGGTCACGTTGTGCACCTGAGAAAGCTGTCGTATCAAGATGTGGTAGACAATAAGTGATTTTAGTCGCTCTACTATCTGAAGTTGTCCCACATATCTATGGGTCCACTTCCCATTTATTTTGAAACAACTAACGCCATACAGTCGTGTCATTATAGGTAAACGAAGCCCCTAATCATAAATTCTAGTGATCGTCTCTTCCAGTCCAAATTGCATGTCTGTCGGCCCAAGTAGCCTTTTGCCTTTGTCAGATTACTTGGACAGCTCCTTTCATGTCTTTGATGTAAGCAAGTTCAGAAGTGATACGACCTTCCTCATCTGGTCATTGCAAAGGCAGCAACAAGGCCAACCATATAAAGTTCAAGACGTACTCTACCGATACGAGCTTGGTGAGAGTAGTCACTTGCGAACCCGATAAATGGTTTTTGTTCTTCCCACTTTCCTCTGAAATGAATCACGCATGCCCTGAGCATGTATTTATGATCCATATGACACACTCCGACTATCCATCTATTTGAGTTCAAAATGAAGAACTCACATGTAATTCAATGCTAATATCTCCTTGAAATCTTTTCCCAAAACTTAAAAATGGAATGAGCATCTCCATTGAAAACATTTGACACTGAATAATGCGCGGCTAAACTATCCATGTAATGTACTGCTTTCATAATTTTAAGCACCTTAGTCAATTATACTATGTATGGAGTGAGCAGATTTGACTAGTCGGTTCACGGCTATCTAGATTGTGTTTTGTTCTTTCTAAGAACGTGATAGTTTTTTATGCCAATGTCCATCATTACGGAGTTTCACTCGTTTTTTGGCATTATAAAAGGTTTAAGCTTCTCGAAGAGTTTCTAGCAATCAACTTTGACCATTTGACCTACTAAGCATCCTCTTGCAAGACCATTGCGAGCCTTCGCATATAAAGTAAGTTCCTATTTGGTCCAACCCATCAATATATCATTCTGTAGTCTACTCCGCTTCTGTTGTAATCTTTCATCTTGCCACTGATTTGTTCTCCTAGAAGCTCTGAGGATAGAACAACAACTACATTGTAATCAAAGGCCTTATAACCATCTCCATAATATCCCATCATAGTCTTTTGTGGTGCCTGACCTTTCTTATGTCTTGATGATGAGGTTAGCCACAATATCATTAAAAAATTTTACTTAGTGAACTTACCACCATGTTTATTTTACTCGAATGGCATTGAAGATTTGTATTCGACACATCCATAAGGTCTCAAATTTAGACCTAAAAGAGTGAGCAAATGCTTGATAACTTGAGGGGTGGTGATCACCTCAAATTTATGACCATAGAGATAAAGTTCTCGTCGTAAGAATCACAATAGCTAGTTCTAGGTCATGGATAGGATGATTCATTTCATGTGGCTTCAGTTGCCGATTGACTTAGTATATTATCCTCCATTGCCACTAGAGTACTCATCTTAGTCCCCTTTTGGAATTTATTAGTACATATTGTATGCATCTTGCTGGGCTTGGACACTACAAGGAGGGGAAGCAATTTGATTGCTGTTTTGGCTCCATGAACAAATCTTGAATTTTTTTTCTCACGTGGAATTAAATCCTTCCTGATTAGTCTTGTCAACTGAGGGACGGTCTTGAAGAGGTTTTCCACGGTTCACTAGAATTAGCCAACTAGTCTAAGAAACTTTAGACCCCTACATCATTTCTAGACTATTGCTTATTCAACACCACTCCTACCTTGGAAGGATCCACAAAGATGCAACCTTGAAAGATAACGTGTCCTAAACTGTTTGCTACCAAGAAGTCTTACAATCGTCTTGCAAAGTTTGCAATGCATCTCTTAAGTATTCGGTGTACCTTTTCTTGATCATTGAGTAAACAAATATTTCGTGAAGGAAATCACGACAACTAGCCCAAGTAGGGTTGTAAGGTCCGAATCGCAAGGTCCATGAATATTTCTAGAGCAGTTGTCATTTCAAGAGACAACTAAGCACTCCAAGTGACCATACTGCTTATGAGAACTTGTCTCCAAAAAATGAGAATGTCGAATCTTTAACTGTTATAATTTGACTATAATTTGATCTATGAGAAGTTAAAGGGAGTTTTTTTTTTCGATTCAAACAAGTCTTAATACATGCTAAGGCTGACTTGCAATTAATAGTGACCTTATTGAGCTTTCAACAATTTACGTAGAGCTGTAGAGTCTCATCTTATCTAAGCGAGTAATTTGGTCACTCGTGAATGCGACGTAAGTTATCTTACATATAATTTTCCCAAAAGATCTTTTAGTTGTGCTCTCAGCTTGGATGACTTGGCGTGTGTCACCCAATAGGGTTTGAACGTTTAAGGCCTTTGCAACCAAATCAAGGTTGAAAACAGTCTTCTGCTCTAAGAGAAATTCAAAAAGCTCCTATAGAAGCACATCGGGAACTCTCATTCACTAATGAGATAAAGAGGTTGGTATTGTCAATTCTAACTTAAGAGGGTATAAATAACTTCCAAGCCCGTCTACATCTTTGCATTTATCGACGAGAGACTTAAATATTGGCGAGGGCACCGGCACCCTGTTCTCAAAATTGATAGTCAATTACCTGCCCAATTCTCTACGTAAGTGGAACCTTCTATGGTAGTAGTATACTCAAGCTTAGTACCTGATTTTACCGATTTGTCTCCATGTCACTACAAAATCTGTCATAGGGATTGTAAACAAACAAGTTAATAAATTTATGTTCACCTATGATTACACTACACTAGTAGTATATTATTTGACGTTTATAGTAGATTCCACGTAGGATTTGTCAGTGTCAAATAAGGGTGTCACATGTCTCGTTATCCCGTTATAATGCAGAGGCAAGCGAGATAGCTATAAAAAGAAGAGGTTGTTAGCCCCCGAGACAAATCGGGTGGAAGATGGTGCTAAACTATTTGCTTCGCAGTTGCCACATACCTCCAATGTGGTTATTAGTTTCTTAATATGAGATTTGTAACTCGGTGAAGGTCTCGATTACATCATACTTTCCAATCATAAATTACAACACAAACATTGCCCTTTGGTTATAGAGTTTGAATTTTAACCTCTGATACAACATAAACTCTTGGGGAGATTCTATTTATTTGACTCTAGATTTGAGGATTGATCACCTTATTTGAAAAGAAGTTTACAACATAACTGTTACCTGGGTCAGATTAAATGATGAATCTTAGTCTCAAAAATGCGTAGTAGACGAACCGAGATGACTAGCGATAGGGTTTTAGACCAGAAGTTCGAATAAGTCGATGGTGTTTTGATAACCAGAAATAATTGAAATCGTAATAAACTAAAGTGTGGTATCGTACCCTTAGGTTACCATAACCTAGGCTCTGATAAAATAATTATAGTGCCTCTAAATGAGGGTTAAAAGAAATTGAAAGTAATACAACAAAATGTAAATAAAGTTCTTAGATTTACACAAAGTAATAAAAATTAAAAATTCAATTTTCGCCCATGGGTCTTAAATCATTGATCTGAAATTTGAAAATCACAGTTGATACAACACGATGAATGATTTAATAATGTATAAAATTTTAACATTTTAAAGTCTTTACCATCACTAAATCCTAGTCTGCAACTTGGGATATCAACCATGATCAAAGTCTGTCAACAAGTGGAATAGTCACATATAAACGTCATCAGACATATAACAATGGAAAGAAAGTATATAGCGAGAGAGGGTGTGGTCTTCAAAGGTATGTCTGCAGCCGTCCATTCGATGTCGGAATGATCACGTTGTACACCTCCTAAAAAAGAGGGAGGGGAAAAAAGGGATGAGCTTAGAGAGCCCAGTAGGGAATCCATCAACAAACCCCTTTTAGTCAAACTTTTAATTAGTCCTATTATTCATATAGTGAGTTTCTAACAAATTTTATTATATTTTAATCAAATAAAATTCAAGTCCAATTATTCTATAATTCATATATGATGAAACTCAAAAATTTGAAATAACGAAAAGAAAAACCTACGTCCAGAGGGCGATCGAGGGCACGCCACATGTACCGAGAAAAACCCTAAATTCTTAAAGAATTGTATGAACGACTACAGGTGGACCTAATGTCCTTAATCGCAACCTGGTCTGGCTCGGACATAGAGACGATCAATACGATGTGGGCTTATAAATTGTCCTCTTACGATACGTCCAATACCCCGAGTACCATGTCAGGTCATCCCGATGCATACTCTGTAGTAGCCAGCCACTCGTCAGTAGCAATCACAAATAATAATCACGCGTTAGAGGATTGCATCCCAAATTTATAGTATCATAATACGTGCCTTATCAAATCGAAGATCAATAATCACGACCTCTTAATGACTGTCACATCGTTCCAGGTATAATTTATTTTTTTATTTTCATTTCTCATTAACCATCTATAATTATTAGTCAAATTAAGTAGTAATCTATGTATAATAAAAACTCAAAGTTTATTTCTAAATATTATTTAAATACCTAACAGATCTAAAGAACGAGATCATGTAATAGAACTCCTACCTCAATATACGTAGAAGAAAGTCCACTAATTGACTTTTCTATCGGAGCTAATCTCGCAAAACAGAATTCACTGTTAGATTTGTCTCGTTGAAAGGAGTCTAACAACAATTTTCAGTCGTTGTTACAATGGGCCCAACCGTTAGAGTCGAAGTCTAGAACTGTCAGGTGCTACAATAGGCCCGACTGTCAGAGTCGGCATGCAAATCGAGGTATTTTTTGGAGTGAAATTTAGACGATCTGAGCCCACCATTATAATTCGTAATTCAAAGAAAATCAAACGGTGGTATCGGTTTGCAAATCAGAAGTCCAGAAGTACAATGTTTATTTCAGACTTGCGATTAGCTAACCAAACCAATTTCGACCCTTTCAAAGTCAATGGCGAGGTCAATTTGTGCAAACAAAGTCCACAATATGTCCAATTTGGTGATTGAAATTCGAAAGCTTCTTTGATAAAATCAGAGATTTACTAGGGATCGAAACTCGAAACTTGTTGAGGCTTCTAGCCGTGACCTGATCTTCAAAACCCACCATCTAATTTCAACAACGGCGACCGACGGCAACGGGCAATGGCGGCAACACGAAAGAGAGCGACGGCTGGAATGTTCGGGGCTGTTGACATAAAAATCAAGCAGTTTCTGGTGTAAAACCAACCAACCAACAAAATGCTCCAATCACCGAGAGCTTCCAATGATACCTCATATGCGTCAATACGACACCAGATGAGAAAGTAATGGTGTTTACAAGTTTGGGAATTTTTGGAGAACAGTTATCTTGAGGAGTCAATCTATATAAAATAACCTAAAGGGTTCAAGGCAAAAGACTAAGAGCAAAAAGTCTGTAAGTTGATTAAATCCATTTATAGTTTAAAGCAAGCTTCTAGATCTTGAAACCTTAGGTTTGATAAGACGATTAATACCTATTAGTTCGAGTAAAATTTTTATAAGCTTGTGTATACAAACTCTTCAACAATGGAAGCGTGGTGTTCTTGGTTCTTTATGATATCCTTCTCATGAGGAATGAAGTATGAAAATTATCTAAAGTAAAGAATTGGCTGGTCAAGCAATTCCAAATGAAAGATTTAGGAGGGGCGAGTTATGTTGTTGGGATCTAGATTATTCGAGATATGAAGAATATACGCTTAGCATTATCTCAATCATCTTATATAGATAAAGTGTTCACCCGCTTTGCGATGCCAAATTCCAAGAAAAGTCTTTTGCCGACCCAACATAGAATTAACCTCTCTAGAGGGTAGTCATGTGTGGATCTGAATCTCTTAGGATACATTGACTCTAATTTTCAATCAGATAAGGACTCGAGAAAGTCGACGTTGGGTCAATGTTTGCCCTTGGTGGAATAGTAGTTGTCTGGAGAAGTGTTAAACAATCCAGCAATATAGACGTTGCCATGGAGACTGAATAGATAGCTGCTTGTGAAATTGCTAAGGAATCTGTTTGGCTTAAGAAGTTCTATACTGATCAGGAAGTCGTTCCAGGCATGGATAAGCCACTAACACTGTAACGACCCGACTTTTCGGACCGTTACTTTACTTAAAAACTTAGTTTACATAGATTGAAAAATTGAGACATTTTTTTAACGATCCGACTTTTCGAGCCGTTACTTTTCTTAACTCTCTTAAAATACTCTCATGAAAAACCCTTAATTTTTTTTACATAAACATTTAATTATTTAAACCAATATAATAACTAGTAAAATCTTAAATCCAAAATATTTGCCACACATTGGCCTTGACAATTAAACTTTAACAATCAATCTTAAATAATTTAGAATAAAAACAAATTGTTATTTGAATGCGGAATGAAACACGAGGTTTCCCATTCCCCATGCCTTGCTACTCCCATGTACTGTTGCCGTATGACCCATGTGTTATCATGCCATGGTTTCTTACCTACAGTACGAACTTATGTAACGCATGACCATTTAGACTCAATTATTCTTTCCTTCATTCTAACATTCTAATTATCATTCTCTTTCCTTCTATAGGATCCCCTTATGTGTACGTACCGAGAGCACTTGACCATTGGAAGATGAGGGGTGCACATGTCCTCGGCGACCAACGGTCCAATCTTTCTTTCCTTCTTTCTCACTCCCGTCGTTGCCTCTCGGTGGCTCAGGGTTTATGAGTACTAGTAACCGTACCTATATTGTCCTTAGGTCGACTCAAGGTAACGACATCATATAAACTTCACATAGGATGGTAGTACGATACGTCTTATTAATTTAAGTCCCACTTATTTATTTAGATGGCATGCAATTGTGACAAGCAATAAATAAATATATGCATAGAGACCATTATCATAATATGTTTTATTCTTTTTTTTTCCTTTCCTCTTCTTTTCTTTCTAAAAACTTTCTCAAATATTGTACATAATTAGACTGAAAATAAAACATAAACATTTCTTTCTTTCGTAAAACTTCAACATGATATATTGTAAACATCAATTAACATCACAGGCAAGTAACTCATGGCATGACGAAACATAACATTTATTTTTTTTTTGCACACTAATTCGCACCGTAGTGAGGTTGTACTCACATTGTTTCTTGAAATAATAAAAATTCTCAGACTTCATGATTCGATCTCAACGTCTCTCGAAACCTAAAAAAATAAACCGAAGTCTATCTTTAAAACTCATAAAAAACTCATAACTTACGTAACATACTTAATCTAACTTGGACTTGATATCTAGAGTCTACTATAATATGAAAATTATAGTTTTAGCATGAAACATTTACAAAATTACAGTTTTGACCTCAAAATATAAATTTTTGACAATAATGCCCATCACCGGATTTAATAAAAAATTTTCAGATTTGAAATACATGTAAAACCAAGTAATTTTTTCTTCCATGTCGAAAATAAATTTCTAACTTGTTCAAAAACGATGATAAAAATTTAGGGGTAGAATAGTAATTTTTATATATCTCAAAATAGGTTTGGTTTCTGGAAACATTTTATGAAACGACTCATAATAATTTCTAAAACTCTATAACTTTCCTCTTTTGAGTTGTTATAGAAAATGTTTTCATCATATAGTTTCTTTAGAATCATATATTTAGTTTAGAAATCAAACCACATATTTCACCATGTTAACATTTAAATTTTAAGAAACTTAAAACTAAAAAGTTCTTAAAAATTTAATTTCAAATCTTTTATCTTTTATAGTTAAAATCAAATTCGGCATTTAAAGTATTTGAAACGGCCAAAAATCCAGATCTTCCACGAACGGTGCAGAAACCGTTCAGGCAGCCCTTGGTTCTGGATTTTTAATAAATAATCTACTCATCAAAAAATTTAAAAAAAAATAATATACATAATCGACACTCATAGATGGAGTAGCAAAAAATTTTCAAATAAAAATAAAATCGTTTGTCTCATACAATAATTTGAAAAATTCACACAAATTTTTAAGACTTGAAAAACTCATGTCGTGTGCGTAGAACGATCGTTCTGACACTAATCAAGGATCACGACTTATAAAACTCAAAACCTAAACTCTAACTGATCATCATAAAAGACATTTTAATAGTTTTTAGTAAGAGATTTACTCTTGAAGCCTTTTTTGTCTCGAAATACTCTTCCCGGAGCACGATTTCCTATGCGAACGACACAAATCAATTCAGATTTGAAACTTATCAATCTAAATCACAAAAATGGATTTTATTTACCTTAAAATCGTAAGGAATTGACTCTTGAAGGCCTTCGGGTGGTTTCTAGATTTCTAGGCCTAAAGAATTTGTCTCTATATATTTGGAGGATCTTGGGATTTCAAAATTCGTACAAAGGAGTTTTAAATAGACCTAACTTATAAAACAATGTCATTTATATGCAATGACAGTCATAACTTTCTCTATACTGTCATAACTTTAAACAGTATAGGGGACTGGCTCGCGCATTAAACTTTAAACTGTCATAACTTTCTCTATACTTATTCGATTGACACATATGATATATACCGTTGGAAAACTTATTCAAATATCTTTAAATTGACATGCAATGTGCTATATAAACCTTTCATATAGCCTAAGAATAATTTGAAAATATATCCACAGTCAAAATCTCATAATAACGTCTCTTTCACTGTTCCAATAAGATTTATCACCTCATGTCTGAAATCTTCCCTTCTAAAAAACATGTCTCATTCTCATTAAATTCTTAACCTAAAGGTGGTTGCTTTCATTTAACGTAGGGTGACGTCAAATAAAACTACATGTAATTTTGCACTTTTTTGCATTGTGTGATGTTTCATAAATCCACATGTAATTTTTTTTTGTAAATGTTACATATAATTTTAACAACTATAATACATAACAATTTCGTGGTAGTTTCTCTATCAAACTACACTAAAATTATTGTAGTTTTTCATATAACAACATTCATTTATCAAACAAATTTCATTAATATTCATCTTAATTCTACTTGATACAAAATATCGAATAAAACATCATAAAAATAATTTTCAAAATAATAAAGGAATTTTGTAATAAAAACACTTTTCAATTTCATAATAAAATGATATTAGTGTCTTGAAATCGGGATATCACAAACATTTTACTATGACAACAGTTGAGCGGTAACAAATTCCAAAGAACCTATAAGACGCAAAAGGCACAAGCACATTGAGAAAAAATATTACCTCATCCAAAATATCGTGCATAAAGAAGACGTCAACGTGGTTAAAATTGCTTCAGAAGATAATTCGGCAGACCCGTTCACCAAGACACTGTCAGAGAGGACTTTCAACAAGCACCTGTTAGGAGTAGGTCTTAAAGACATTACCCATATGCTTTAGGACAAGTGGGAGATTGATTGCGATAAAATTAGATGTAATAAATTTTTTAGAATATTAAATAAATTAAGAAGCAGTTATTTTTTAATTTTATTTGTTTTATTTTATTATAAAATTGAATGTTTATTAAAATCTGAAATATGTTGGTATAATTATAATTTTAGTATGTAAAGAGTTTCACGTACCAGATGATTGAAATTATAAATTAATATATTTAAACTAGTCCATGATAGATCAAAGAGTATGGAACTCCTTGATCGACATTCACTAATAGTGTCGATGACGTTTGTAATGTGACCGTCTAATCTGGATGGTTAGTGTGTGTAATGCTTGAATTGAGGTATTTTATACTAAATAGATTCTATAGGACTTGGACCAACCTGATTATTTAATCTTTATTTACGTACCATTATAAAGATTCTAATCTAGGTCAAACGATGATCATATGATGGTTGATCTTAATCTTGAGTAAGTCATAGACTCCTCTTCTGGATTGACGGGTTCTTCGATTTGCTCGCTATGGCCCAAAAGTATTTGGGCCCCACACTTGCATTTTGGGAGCCCGCAATTCATTTGGGTTGGGAATTGTAAAGCTCTCAAAATTATTAAATTATTACAAGGATTTTTGGTGCAAAGAAAATAATTTTGGTGGGTAATTATACAATTTTTGGTTTATTTCTGGTCTAAATTTATACAACATCATTTATTTTTCCTTTTTCTTTTCTTTTTCTTTTTTCTTTTTTTTTCTTTTTCTTTTCCCCTTCCCGTTGCTCTCTCTCTCTCTCTCTCTCTCTCTCTCTCTCTCTCTCTCTCTCTCTCTCTCTCTCTCTCGTTTTCAAAATTTTCTAAAATTTCAAACGCCCATAACTTTCTCATACGGTGTTCGATTGACGCATACTTACTACCGTTGGAAAGCTCTCGACGAGAGGAACAGTTTGAGTGGTAATTTGCCGCCAGAAACTTCCGAGATTCGCCGGAAAACGCCCGCCGTCGTCGCCCGCCGCCGCCAGCCTCCTTTTCTAAAAATTTTTGAGGGGTTTTGTAGAGGGAGTCGTGAGCAGCAAAAGCTCTCAAGAATTTCTCCGATCCGACGCTCGGTGAGTGTTTAATTTCAGTTTGAAGTTTAGAAATTTAATGATGAAATTGGATGGGTTGTGGTTGTTGTTTGATGAAATTGACCTCATCATTGGATTCGGAAGGGTCAAAAGAGGTTGGGTAAGCTTTTTGCAGGTCGAAAATACGTCCGGTTGGCCGCCTCGTTTTGCGTGCCAAAATACCGGTTATGTTAGAAATTGATATGTACTTTTGGACCTCCGATTAGCGTACCGACACTGCCGTTTGACTCGATTCGTCGCACTGATCGCAACGGTGGTCTCTGTTTGTGCAGATTCTATCCTGAGAGCTGCCTCGATTTGCGTGCCAGTTTCGCCGTGCGAATCTACCGGGTCGCCCGACAGGCGCAGTCTCCGATTGTCGAGTGAGGACAGTAATCGGACATGGTTTGACGAGACGAACCCAGCGGTGACCTCCGTTTTGAGAGATTCGGCTCCGATGAAAAAGTCAATTGTTTGACCGCTCCTGCATGTATATCGAGGTAGGGGTTCTGTTATCATATTTCGTCTATTTATCTGATAGGCTTTATGAATATTAGAAACTGATATTTAGGGCAGTTTAAAAAAAAATATATATATATATATATATATATATGATTGATTGGTATTAGGGATTATGACTGGAATAATTAAAAAACGTGCCTAATTTGACTAATCATTACAGACGGTAAATGAGAAATTGAGTAATTAATTAACTATTGATTGTGATCAACTGAGATTGTGACTGTGAGGTCGTGAGTGTGATATCCCCGACCTATTTATTTTATGCATTATGACATTTATGGATTTGGACGCGGGCCCCCGACGCGTTATGGGACCTGTTCTTGACTGTGATTGCCGCTGACGAGTGGCTGGCTGCTGCGCAGTATGCATCGGAATGACCACAGTACTCGAGGTACTAGAATAGTGTAGGGGAACGGTTTGAGAGCCTGCAGTATACCAGTCGCCTTGACGTCCACGCCAGAACGGGTTACGGATAGGGACGTTTGGTCCACCTGTAGTCGGTCCTATGGCATTTCCTTGAGGATTTAGGGTTGTTCTTGGTACCTGTTGCGTGCTACCGGCCGTTCTCTAGTTTTGGACTTTCTTTTGACGGTTGAGAGCGATGGATTGTACTCGTGAGAGTTGATGAATAATTTGACAGTAATTATATCCGGTTCAAAAGTAATAAAACTGGTTGGAAAACTAACGAAATAAATAACCGGACTAATTAAAGGTTTGACTAAAAGAGATTTGGTAATAGGATTTCCTACTGGGCTCGTTGAGTTCCCCTTTCTTTTCCCCCCTTTCAGGAGGTGTGCAACGCGACCTAGCTGATGTGGCGTAGAAGTTTCTTCTTCGAGTTTTGGATAGCTTTTTTCCCGTTTGCTCGCTTTCAAGTGTAGGTCTTCTGTCAGACATTTGGTGCAGACTTTTAAGACTAAATGACTGTATAATTAATTAATTTGAACGTTTGTGACCGATGAGGATTTTTAACTTTATTTTCTAGTGGTGATGTATTAACTGTGGATTTTATAACTGTTTTTAGTTTTATGTTAAATCCCATGGGTGAATTTCAAGTCGTTATTTTTACTTTTTTTTTATTTATTTGTAAAACTTTATTTATTATTTCATTAATTCTACTGACCCCCAATTAGGGGCGTCACAGGAATGTGAATTACAGATATGGAATTCACAACTGAAAAATCAAAGTGCTTCCCTTAAGTATTGACTTCTGGAGCTAAATGGTTCGAGCACTCTAATTTGTAGGTAAGTAGAAACTAATCATTTATTAGTGAACTCAAAGGTACTTAAGGGCAAAAATATAATCAGCGGGTAAAACGGTAATTTCACCATGCTTCGATTGAATCATTTGTCAAGAATCGACAATCATGTAATGATTATATTAATGGACAATTCGCTAAGAGCATCTCCAGCGTCACTGCAAATGCAAACGCAAAACACCAAAATGCTTTGAAGACATCAAAATATTTGCTCCAACCACACACCATTTTCATACCCAAAATGAGTTTTATGAATAGTGTAACACCAAATATGGTGTTGTACTATTCATCAAACTCATTTTTGGTTTAACTTTTGTTATTTATAAAATGATCCCTTGATTTTAAGATGTTTTTATTTTTGATCTAAATTAAAATTTTTAAGTAAGATTTATATTGATTTTTTGGTTTTAATAAATTTAATTTTTTTTGTTTAATTTATTAAAAAAAACTCATCATTTTTAATAATTTAAAATACAATTATGTACCTAATTAAAATAGAACACTGATATATAGATTAAAATTATATCGAATAATAAATAAAAAAGACATTGAATAAGCTGAAAGCAACGCATACATAGAGTATTAAAATCAAAAATACATAACGAGTACCGAAATTAAAAATACATAATGTTCTAATAATCTGGTAGACCGGTTCCAGATCCTCCAATATCATTGAAGTATTGCCCAAACGAATTAGATGTAGGAGGAGGTTGTTGATATTTTTGTTGTTCAGCCCTCTTTTGTAAAATTCGTGCTTGTTCAGCCTGAATATATGCACGAATGTTTGGATCTTGTATGGAATTAATGTCCTGAAACAAAATTTTATTTTCCTCTTTAAGTTCTTTCAAAGCATAGTTCTTACTTTGGATCTCCAAATGGTGTTGCCTCTGTGCAGTTGTCTTTTTTAATTGCTCCAAAAGCTGTCTATTTCCTTCTTCCAGAGTGTTGATGACAGTCGATGTTTTATCATCAATTTTTCTTTTCGATTTAGATTTCTTCACTCCAGTTGGTCGTTGAGATGGAGAACTACCAATAATGTCGTCGTCGTCATCTATATTCAGAGAAAATGAAGACAATCCAGGAGATGCTTGCGAATGATTATCAGAGTTGGGATTTTCTGACTCTGATGAGGCGTACCCGAAACATGGTGATGGAGATACTTGTCTAGCACTGGTAGCACCATCTTTAAACTTTTCAAAATTCTTAATAATGTTCCAGACATGATCGAATTTCCAACCTGTTTTGAACTTTGGATCTTCCATTAGCATTACTTTAGCTTTATCAAACTGCAAATCGTTATGAGCGATTAATTATTTATTCAAACAAAGATGAAAAAAATAGAAAAGTTATATATAAATACTCACAATATCTTCATTTGAAGCACTACTAGGACGTCTGTTTTCGCATTGTCTAATGCATGCATGCAGTTTCCTTGCTGCTTTCTCAATAGTTTGAACTCGAGCCTGGATAGATCTCTTTGAACGATCACTCCAAGTTTCAATTTTTCCATTGTGGTAAGCTTCTTCCACACGGGACCAGAACTGGTCAGCTGACTGATACACACCCTTGATTGGGTCTTGAGAAATTTCCATATAAACTTGACATAGTAACTTATCTTCATCTTGAGTGTATCCAGAAGAACGGATAGACATTATTTTTAAACAAGTTAGAAGTGGTGTAGATGTGTAGAGAAAATGGCGTGATGTTTTGAATGGAAATAGAAATTCATGATTCTATTTATAGCAGTGGGTAAATGCATATAACATTTTTCATGATTCGAAGATTCTCACGCTTCCCATGAACGGATTTGACAATACAATGACGAATTAATTCCAAGATTCTCACGATTCTCAATCAATTCTGAACGTATTTGACAATACAATGACGAATTGATTCCAAGATTCTCACGCTTCTCAATCAATTCTGAACGGATTTGACAATACAATAACAAAATGATTCGAAGATTCTCACGCTTCTCATGAACGGATTCGACAATACAATGACGAATTAATTCCAAGATTCTCACGATTCTCAATCAATTCTGAATGGATTTGACAATACAATGACGAATTGATTCCAAGATTCTCACGATTCTCAATCAATTCTGAACGGATTTGACAATACAATGACGAATTGATTACAAGATTCTCACGCTTCTCAATCGATTCTGAACGGATTTGACAATACAATGACAAATTGATTCGAAGATTCTCACGCTTCTCATGAACGGATTTAACAATACGATGACGAATTAATTCCAAGATTCTCACGATTCTCAATCAATTCTGAACGGATTTGATAATACAATGACGAATTGATTCCAAGATTCTCACGCTTCTCAATCAATTCTGAACGGATTTGGCAATACAATGACAAATCGATTCGAAGATTCTCACGCTTCTCATGAACGGATTTGACAATACGATGACGAATTAATTCCAAGATTCTCACGATTCTCAATCAATTCTGAACGGATTTGATAATACAATGACGAATTGATTCCAAGATTCTCACTCTTCTCAATCAATTCTGAACGGATTTGACAATACAATGACAAATTGATTCGAAGATTCTCACGCTTCTCATGAACGGATTTGACAATACAATGACGAATTAATTCCAAGATTCTCACGATTCTTAATCAATTCTGAACGGATTTGATAATACAATGACGAATTGATTCCAAGATTCTCACGATTCTCAATCAATTCTGAACGGATTTGACAATACAATGACGAATTGATTCCAAGATTCTCACGCTTCTCAATCAATTTTGAACGGATTTGACAATACAATGACAAATTGATTCGAAGATTCTCACGCTTCTCATGAACGGATTTGACAATACAATGACGAATTAATTCCAAGATTCTCACGATTCTCAATCAATTCTGAACGGATTTGACAATATAATGACGAATTGATTCTAAGATTCTCACGATTCTCAATCAATTCTGAACGGATTTGACAATACAATGACGAATTGATTCCAAGATTCTCACGCTTCTCAATCAATTCTGAACGGATTTGACAATACAATGACACATTGATTCCAAGATTTTTTTATAAATTACACTTGCATTTCATGTTTCTCATTGCAAACTACAAGCAATACCTACTACTTTGATCACTCAAAAATTCTCTCTCTCAAAATGAATTCCAATTTCATAAATCCACCACACTCTTCATCTTCATCATCCTCTTCAGATGACGATGATAATATGCAAATGATCAATAGTCTCGAAGAAGAAGAAGAAGAAGCGATATGTCGTGCTATCGCTAATAACAACCTGATCATCCAATACCTTCTCAATCAACAAAACAACCAAGTGATCCACGGCGGCTCGGTTCCCGGGTGTTCCGTCATCAATTGCGATCGAGAAAGCACAGATTGTAGACTATTCAATGATTACTTCTCGGAGACCCCATTGTACAATGATGTGATGTTCCGTCGGAGATATCGAATGTCTCGCTCGTTGTTCATTCGCATTATTAATGCAGTTAAACGTCATGACGTCTACTTTACACAACGGAGGGATCGGTTAGGAAAACTTGGATTATCACCCCTCCAGAAAGTAACCGCCGTATTCCGAATGCTGGCATATAGTCTACCAGCAGATGCCACAGACGAGTACGTTAAGATAGGTGAGTCAACGGCGATTGAAAGCATGAAGAGATTTTGTCGGGCAATAGTTGAGATATTTTCGGAGCAATACTTAAGATCACCAACAACTAATGATGTTGCCAGGCTTCTCTACATTGGTAAAAAACGGGGTTTTCCAGGAATCCTAGGTAGCTTAGATTGCATGCATTGGAAGTGGAAAAATTATCCAACCGCGTGGGCGGGACAATATGCGGGCCGTAGTGGATCACCAACTATTATTCTTGAAGCTGTAGCAGATTATGATCTTTGGATATGGCATGCTTATTTCGGTATGCCAGGCACCAACAATGATATCAATTTGTTGGAGTCTTCCCACCTTTTCTCCAATCTCACTCAAGGTATTACTCCTCCTGCTCATTATGTCATTCAAGGAAAAGAATTTGATATGGGTTATTACTTGGCTGACAGTATATACCCAAAATGGTCCACCATTGTGCAAACTATTCACGAGCCACGCGGTCCGAAAAAAAAAATATTTTGCCACGCAACAGGAAGCATGTAGAAAAGACGTAGAACGCGCCTTTGGAGTTCTCCAATCACGTTTCGCAATTGTGGCAGGACCGGTACGTTTTTGGAGAAAAGATGTGCTACATGACATAATGACTACATGCATAATTTTACATAATATGATAATCGAGGATGAACGTGATCTCAATGCACCAATTGAAGTTGTGAGAGAAGCACCACCTCCAGAGGTAGAAATTGCGGTGGATGATAATACCCATTTTCAGGAATTTCTTGCTCGGTATAGACAAATCAAGGACAAAGAAACTCACTTCGCACTCCGAAATGCGTTAATTGATCATCTATGGGAGGAGTACACTAATTCAGATGCTTAAATGCATATCTACTATTTTTAGTTTTTCTATTTGTGTGTTGTAATGTAATTTTTTTTAATTGAATGAACGTTTATTTTAGGCAATGACATAATTTTATTTGGAATTAAAATATTTTATTTTGGCTAAAATAGTCTAACAATAAATAATTTTTATTAAGTTATTGTGAAAGTAAAATATAAGTGGGTCTAATTTGTAAAATTGATAAATATAAGGCTATTATTGAAATTAATATAATAAGTAATATGAGAAGGAATATACTCAGAATATTCCATTTGGTGTTAAAAATGGTGTAATAGGTTGGGGATGAATTACTGTTTGATGTGACACTTACTGCATTTTGGTGTTGAGAATGAGAAAATAGGTTGGAGATGGTCTAAGTTACTCGAATAAATAATATATGTGTAATTCGAGAGTTCAATCTCGAATTTTTAGTGGAGTAATCTCGATATAAATAAATGGAGAATTAAATTAAAGCGTTTTAATTCAACTTTTCAAGTTTATTAAAGCTCGAATTCACGGGTTCATGGTCTCCGCTCCGTCTCAATAAATCGATCTAGGATTCTCATGAAAAATTTAAAGTTAATTATTTTTGTTTTCTCGCAATTATTTATATTTGTGTTTATGATCACAAATATGAAAAATATCACGCGGAGATCCATCTTTTTGTAGGCGCCAGTTTGAGGGCAATTTATGAGAGAATTTTATTATTTTATAATTTGATAGTATGGTTATTAGATTTATAAATTAATAATGAAATTAAATATGTGATATTGACAGTATATATTTAAAAATTAAATATAAAAAGAGTTTAATGAAAATTATCTAATTAGTACATAATTACCAATTCAAATAAGCTATGAGATATTTTATTTTGATTAAAATCTTGATTTAAGATTTGAAAAATCAAATCCCTTGCTACTATGATGGGCGAATTTTTATGAGCAAGAGAGATAATGAGATATTTCCCATCATTTCAATTTAAATGTATTTTGATATACTTAACAAAATAGAAAAATAGGGATCTACTTTTTGAATAATTCTCCCTATTTTTCTTTTCATTGTCGAGCACCCTAGGTGAAAATTGGGAAAGGAATAGTTTCCTTAGTTCTCAATTTACTTATTATAATTATTAGATAATTATTTAATTAAATATTTGAAAATAATTAAATGCGATATTTCTTTTTTTAAAATTGGGAAATTTCTTAATCCTATTATTAGTGGTGGTTGAATTTTTACCTTACATTGTGCCTATAAATATATTCTTTTGTAGCATGAAAAATAATACTCTAAGTCATTCCAATTTTGGTTTGCTAAAACTCTGCCTAACTCTCTCTAGCTTCTAGAAAGAATAAAGAAATTTTCTCATCCCTCCCTTAGCACTAAATCGCCGACCATCCTAGCAAGAGAAGGTGAAATTTTTCTTCTCTTGTTGCGTGAGAAAAACAATTGAGGGAGTCCACACTCAAGTCCTAGCAAGATTTGAGAATCAGAGTGGAAGATTATGTTATCGAAAAGAGGTTGGTAAACTTGTTGTGAGCATAGAACAAATCGAGCCTAACCTTGGCAGTCTCACAACATACAGTGACCATTCAACCAACCCGAAGAATTAAAGAAAAGCTTATGGTAAAATTTATAGATCTCACTCTATTTAAATCATGTGATAATTTATACTATAAAATTTTTGTAATGTACATAAGATCTACTTTGCTATAGTTTTAATTAATTATTAAATAATTTACTATGTTAAAATTTTTCACTGCAAATACTATGATTTGATCAAATTTACAAAACTATTGGGTTAATGTACTCCGATGACCAAATTGTCTCAGCGGTGAGTCTTCGAGCTAGATGGAGATAAGCCGGACATGGTGGTGGATCAAACGACAAGGTCGACATCACAGCAAGTCGGGCCCTACATCATCGAGTCAAACACCGTTGTCGAGAACCTTAAGACTACAATTGGGTTTTCGATTATTGTCCACAAATCATTCCCATAGCCGCCGTCCAAGTCGGGGAAGCCGATTCGCTTACCGCCTCGGCAATCTCCTCCTCCTCCGTCGAACTAGATCTGGGTCGAGAATGAGACGTGCAGAGACGAATTTAAGTGTATTCAAGGGGGATCCACCCCCACCCCCACCCCCACCCCCTTCCCTTAAATTTTTTTTTTAATTTTAAAAGTATTAATTTGTTGTCCCCTTATAAAATGTATTTGATCCCTATGCATGCTACTAGTGAATTGTTTATGTAATAAGTCAGTCAAATCCAATAATTATTGTTTATTTATGAAATAATTGAATATTATGAGAAATTATAGTGAATACTAATTTTTAACACTTAATTTAAATACTCAATCTTTTAGAAAATATAACAATTATCCAACTGGTTCAATTACTTACATAGAGGTAGCTGGTGGTAATTAACTTAGTTACCAAAAGCATTGTGTAAGTAATTAATAAATTAATTAATTACACAATTACTTTAAAAGTTTGGGTATTTATTTTTATTGTTGTGTTGATTTTGAGTATTTTTCTGCTTCACCTATTAATGATTTGTTTATGCAATAAATGAGTCAAATCTAATAATTATCTATAGTTCATATATATTAATATGAATTTTTTTCAAGCTAAACTCAAGCCTATTAAGATTAAAAAATCTTAAATTTATTATATATATATATATATATATATATATATATATAGAGTCAAGACTACACTTCGTAACAAGATAGAAGTTGAACTTTTAACTAATTGTTTGCTAGTGCACATTAAAAAGAAAATTGCTGAAAAGTTTAGTATATATTCAATTATAGATGATTTTCGTGATGTGCAAGAGAGATGTTATGTATTTTAATATATTGCTAATATAATTTACACTTTGGAATATATAAACTATATTTACGAATATTTATATAAAATTTGACGCAAATATATTTGTTGAATACTTTAACTTTTAGTAGTTTGCCCTCCTTATCATCTAAGTCTAGCTCCATCCTTGGATATGTGCGCACAAAAGCAAGGCATGCTCCTCCATTATTCTCCTCGCGTAATCTCGTTAGAGTTGTCAGTCATTGGAGTTGCAAGTCGGCGAGCAACCCATCTAGAGTTCTAGACCCAATTTTTTTGTAGAGGTGTTTGAAGAGCATTGAATCTTGTTTTGATTTTTTTTAAAACTTTTTTTCTTTATCTTTTTGCTTTTGAACGACGAACTTACCCTTAAATATCCACGCGATAAGCATGCGTCAAATTTCGTCCAATTTTGGACGGATATTTTCAATCTGGGGTAAAGTGCAACGATTTTTAAATTCTAAGAGGTTAATACCAAAAAAAAAAAAATAGAGTGTCTAAGTGTTACAATGCCATTAGTTTAGGAGCCACATATGCCAATTATTATTTTTGGTAATACAAAATTTACTTATGAAATTTTCAATTATACAAACATATATTACTTTTGTCTTACTTTCCGTTGATCAAACATTAATGTACTTTTTATCTACAATATTTTAATGCCATGTATACTATTCAAAGAAAAGAGCAAAAACTGCACTCGTAGTATATAAATTTCATCCCGCTTTTTAATTATATGTTAAATTTAGGGAGACGTCTCAATGGGGTTATTTACATATATATTCAAGATATGACTAGATATTACATATTAATTCAAGATTTATAAGATATTAAATCAGTTCAAACACTAGTTGATAGTACCAATAGTACCCTTGATGGGCTAATAGGCTAAACAATCCGGATCCATAAATGGAAAGGGTAAACAAAAAAAAAAAATTCCTTCTTTTTTTCGGAATTAATTGAGGGATTTCAATTTTTTTTAAATCACTCTGCATATTCTACACGTATCTCTACCTATCACTACACGTATGAAAAAAAATTCAGTATTTCTATACCTATGAAATTTCAAAGCAATAAGCATATTCAATATTTAATATCATATTATAATATTTTCATGTATAATACCAAATAATCCAATATGTACAAATATTTCAAATTTGAATATTCAAATATAATAGATCTTGTAAATCCGGTAATATGTGAATAATTTTATTTATTGAGATAAAGATACGTATTTATATATAAGATTATTTGTAAATTAATTATTAAAAAAAAAGCATATCCAGTGTTTGAATATGAAATATCAAAGCAATACACATATTCAATTTTGAATATGATATTTCAGTATTATTTTTTTAACATATCAAACTGTCCGGTTTTTCATTTTCAATAAATATGTGTTATTCACTTTTGAATATGATATTCAGGTTTTTCATCTGATATTCCTTTTTTTCACCGATTTTTCATCAACATCCCTTATTTGTTTTTGTTTAGTACATTAAATAAGAAAAATAATATCCATAAACAAATACAAGCCCGATTGGGTTGATCCAAAATAACAAATTGAGGGGTATTATAGTCCAATAAAAATCGCCACATAAGCTCATTGAATTACTGTGATAATACTTGTATTTTTGCCGTAGTGTGTAATATATTGTTATAATTTGAATGATTGTGTAATTTCTTCCGTCTCAATGGGGGAACGGTTAGAAAAATTTATCGATGGGGAACATATGTTATTGGTTTTTAGCTAGGGTATATGAAAATTTACGTGTTTCTAAATACAGTGAATCATAATTAAAATACGATAAAAATAAATTTAAAGAAAAAACATTGTTCATTCTTTGGCTTTGCCAAAAAGTTCAGCTCAGCTACGGTAATGGCCTCCAAGCTCCGCCGTCCAACTCTGACCACCGCTGAATAAATTCGGAAAAGAGATTGTAGGTTTCACAGAGATGGTCATTCACTACCAACTTCAATACGACAAATATACAGGATCAACATGTTTTTAGATTTAAGCCACAAAGTGATGCGCTAATTGCCAACATTTGCCTTGATTGAAATCAAGTTAAAAGGAAGACCACCGAAACCAACAAGGCAAATCAATCAAATTAACACAAATAAACTAAACAAAGAATATATTGGCTTTGGACGATGAAAAGCAAAGAAAGAGAGAGAGAGATGCTTTAATGGGTATAGTGACAGTTAGTTGCTAGAAGCAATAATCACAACCCCTAATCCACCATGTATTGTGAAGCTTCAAAGAAGAAAAAGGCTTTGTGGGACTCGCAAGAGAGGAACGTGGAAGACACTGGGGAGAGAAACCGCTGGCGAGACGAGAGTGTGTAAGTGAAGATGAAAAAACAACCTCCATGACAGCGTTAGGAAATTTGTCGGGACCCAAGACGTTGTCATTTTGTTTGCCGGCATAGTAGGGGTTGTTGTTTGTTGCAGAGGATTTTAGGGTTACAGCAAAAAAAAAAAAAAAAAAAAGGTGAAGTATGAAATATTTAAAATTTATATAATAATAAAAATAAATATTTAAATTTTTTATGTAATTGAGTTTCTAATCAATTCGTTAATTATTTACATATGTTTTTAGTAACTAAGTTAATTACCACCACTTATCACTGTGTAAGTAATTGAATCACATAAATAATTGGTTATATTTTTTAAAAAATTGAATAACAATTTAAATTAAGTGTTAAAAATTCGATTCATTATAATTTCTTAATAATTGGAAGAGGAAAGAAAGTGGGGAAAATTTAGTGAAATGAGGTGCATTATAATTTATGTGTCCATTTTTTAAGATTGAATAATAGCCTTAGGATTGTTCCACATCGATATGGTTTTTTAACGGTTCCCCAATTATTCCCCATCGATATCTTTTTTTGTTCAATTTATAAAATAGAAATATAAAACTTGCTTTATCGCTAACACATGGTATAAAACAGATGATTCTCATATGGAGAATGGCTTTTCGTTCCGGACCAGAAGGTACATAGTTATGAGACTAACGATTGGTGGGTACATATTTGAATATTAGTCTTTAAAACACTAGATTACTGCTAGACAAAAAGAAAAAGAAAAGGGAAAACTTACCATTCCACTTCATCTGTCCCTTCCAAGATGGCAGAAAGCCAAAAACACATGAAGATTGAAGGCCTTTGAACATTTAGATCTTGGAAGTCCTGGGTTTTGGAACCTATGAATTTTATAAATATCATAAAATAAAGGGAGAATTTCAAATTAAAGTAATTTTTGATGTAATTTAATAATTTATTTTTCAAGTGGTATACTTCCTTTATTTTTATTTTATACTTGTAGTGTAAATTTTAGAGTATAAATAAAAAGGGCATTTCACATATAGTATAGATTATTATTGTGCCAAGACAAAGACTAGGACATTCCTCAAAATACTCCAAAAATAAATAATAAAATAATACAGATCTGACATAATCTCATTTCATCTCTCCAACGTCCGATTTTTGTTTTGTTTAAACTGGAAATTAATTACTATCTTACAACCAAATCTATTTCATGACACTGTCGGTCTTAAATCAAGCGCCAAATATTATGGCTTATTTCATGAGAATTTATTTATTTTTAATCTAATATTGGGCATTACATAATCAGGAAAAAAAAAATGTAGATCAATGGTCTCAAAAATTCTTGAAACTTGATCTCCGAAATCCAAGGGCATTTGGAATTAAAAATTGCAACAGTAAATACTTGAACAAACATCAAAAGAGAGAAATTCATGGTAAAAGCCATGGAATTAACCCAAGTGACCTCTGCACAAGAGACCCATATCAATATGAACAAATTAATATGGCCACGACTTCGGAATCAAATAAAAGGATATATATAAGGAAAAAAAAAAGAAAAAAAAAAAAGAAAAAGTGGGAAAATATTCAGAATTTACACAATAATAAAAATAAATATCCAAATTTTGAAAGTAATTGAGCAATTAGCCATTCGTTAATTACTTGCACATGTTATTAGTAACCAACTAAATTACTACAAGCTACCACTATGTAAGTAATTAAATCACTTAGTATTTTGTCATATTTTTTAAAAGATTGAATATTAATTAAATTATGTGTTAAAAATTAGGTATTCACTAACATTATCCAAGAGAAAAAAAGTTCTAAAGTTCTCCGTCTTTCTCTCTCTCTTTCTCAACTCTTGTGTTGTTTAGATCTCCTTAAAAAATAACTTCGTCTTCTCTCCACTCCCTCGGCCGCCGGTGGCGACTCCGAGCCAACATCAACCATACGGCAAAGGCTCCGTCCAAAGCTATTCTTCAGGTTCGTCACCGCCGTGAGATGGATTAGTTTCTATCTTGTCGGATTCTGTCACTGTGTCACCGAGTACACTGGCCAGAGTGATGGTCATCAACGGAGCTTTGGTGGCCTAAAAATCTAGTTCTAATATCAAGCACAACGTTCAGTTTAATTAGGTTTATTAAAAAGAAAAATAGGGAGAGAGAGAGAGAGAGAGAGAACAAACAATACTTCAACTGCTTCAATCGAAAAAAATTTCATCTTCTACTTTCTTGATTTCTCAAAATCTCTATGAATAGGTATCTATTCATTTTTTTGTTCTCTGATAGTAAGAATATGAGTATTCTAGATTGGGGACAATTTGGTACAAGTGAGACAATTTGAAATATATGCACTTGACCAGTCATTGTTAAACAGCTGAGTTAAAAAGTGTTCCCATGATGGAGAACGAGAACGTGAGAGTTTTCCGTATAAAACATGGAATTTTAATATAAAAAAAAAAACATGGGATATTTATGATATTTTTTATCATTAAAATTAGAGTCAGCTAGTTAAATGATCATTTTTAATAATGTGCTTGTGAAAATTAGCCACATATTCATATTATTTAAAAAATATTCATAAAAAAATATATCATTATTGTAAGAAATTTTTTACCATAATAAAATTAGACATAAAATTTACTATAATAAGTTTCTTATAAAGATAATAAAATTTAGAAATTACTACTTTCATAAAATTTGAAACATTGGATATTTTTTAAAGTCAACCTCTAAAAAATGATTATATTCTTAAAACTCTCTTTAAATTAAGTGTTAAAAATTGATTATTTATTAATACTTTATCAAATAAATTGAAAAAAAACAATAAAAAATATACAAGGATGATATATCTAAGATGTTATAAAAGATTTAAGGAAAAAGATTTCTCACTTATAGAGCATGTGGATACAAGTATACAACTAATTCTCACATAAAAGTGAGTTTAATATGAATAATACCTACAACTACCATCTATTTTTTATTCTAGTTGAAACAGACAAAATGGAAATTTGATGTGCTAATGGTTTTCCCTCAATCACTCAACCATTCTTTTAATTTTTAATTTAGAATCTCATTACTTTTACTAAATAATTATTTATTGATAAGTGATATAAGTGTGATAGGAAGACAATATTAGAGACAATCATTTCGGGATACCTATCTCAATAGTCGATTTGAATATGACACATGTTAAGTTGAATGACCATTGCTTCCCTAATATTACATAATCAACATGCATTATTTGACTAAACTAGTTTTTACACCTGCGCTCCGCGCGTGTAAAGCACGTGTAAAATACCATAACGGATAAAAAAATATAACGAAAAAATAATAAAGTATATTTTTGTTTATTTTTTAAAAAAAATTACTTTTTTGTTATTTTGAATAATTAAAGGTCAAATTTATCATTTATATAAACACAGGGGCCTTTTTAAATTTTTTAAAACTTAAAAAATAAAAATAAAAGCTTAGAACAAAGAAAATAAATTAAATATAGTTATGGAAAAAAAAAGTATATCACAATTGGTGTCAAAAGATCGAGAAAAATATTCTGAATCCAACCGTATCAAGAAAAAAAAATTCGAGATCATTACGACAAACAAATAGCCGTTGGATTAAAACAAAAAAAAAATGAAAAAGAAGAGAGGGGAGAGAGAAATTGCAAAAAAGTCCCCCAAAAAATACATAAACGCCCTCTAAAATTTCTCAAAAACCCTTAAATGCAATTTTTTTAAAATTTTTTTTAAAAAAGTAGAGACGCCACATGGCGTTCCCTGTCGTCTGCAAGGAATGCCACGTGTCATCCCTTTGTGAGGCTTTTTTTTGGCAAAGATAGAAAAATGGATTCATCCTTAGTAGTATAGTATAGATATAGATTTTTCTGTTTAATATATATCTTTAACTTATAATAAGTGTTTTAAGCAATTGCAAATAAAGACAAAAGGATGAAATTTTCGTCATTTATGACGCCGTTTGGAGTGCAAATGTCACGACCCGCCCGGAACGGGCCGCGACCCTTTTTCCGTTCATAAACCATGCTTATATATCATTTTAGAATATTATAAATTCAAAGATGGGAAAATAATAATTATACAATATGGTCATGACCATTGTAAGACTTTAAAAGACATAATACATAATTAATGTCCAAAAATACGGCGGAATTAAAACTTTTCTCTTTCTGTCAAGAGAATCAAAATAACTTAAATATGCTGGGTGCCGGCATTCCATGCCATTCACAGGTCAGGTCCATATGTACATTCACCGGCTCTCTCGACTTTCATCTGCCGTCTTAATCCATTTTCGGTCGCTTACCTGTGTCTACAACACAAGAAACACCTAATGAGATTTTACTCAGTAAGTGGAAGTCTATCTACCCTATTCGCAATGCACGTGAAAACATATCATTATGCAACATACAAATAGGATCTAACTGTCTCATACCAGTAGACCCTTACACTTAAGGTAAACACCATTGTACATACATTCTCTTTCTTTCTTAATTAAATTTACATCTCAGCTGGTTCAATCCAGATTCTTGATGCTTCTACATTTGTCTCAGCTGGTTCAATCCAGATTCTTGACATTATTTAGATTTATCTGGGATCCACTAATGGCCACCGCAATCATAAGGCGCCAGTCGGGAATGGGCCGAATTCCCGACCATAAACTCCATAGGTGTTGGGGACAACTCACCGCAAACACATATGCCCGGGACGTACCACCGTCAGCCATCGGGAGTATCTGGCGGTGCCATCGATAATTTCACGTTTTATGCAGTTTTATTCACGTAATCATTCTTCAAGTGGTTTATTATTTCACGAGGCACATAAAGTCCTTTCGGAGATTTACCCGCTCCACATGAGCGGGCCTTAGCATTAAAACCTTATATTTAATCCACATTCATAACTCCAAGCAATTATCATAATATCGGGTCCGGGGCATCTCATTCATTTTCAGTTAGCTTAAGCGGGTAAAACTCATCTAACTTTTTAATTAACGAGGGCCTTGGACCCATTATCTGTTGTAAACTTTTCATCTTTACCCGGGTTCGACCTAGTATCTAATTATCGTCGGACAATCAAGCATATCAAGAAAACATAAACAAGACGATAATTAATTATTACAACCCGAGGCATAAAATACACAATAACAATTATGAGCAAAACATCTTCGTTCTTGTGTCGTAGGTGCCGATTCCACTTACAGTTGCCGAATCGGGGGTTCGGTTATCTTGATCTTGTCTTTGAAGCTTCCGAGCCCGTAACGGTTACTATTCCCTTAAAATAAACCTATTTAGTTAGATTTTAAACTTTGAGTTTAAGCAAAGTTTTCCTTGAAAAAAAATAAAAAATCTTTACACTAGATCCTTAGAACTTAGGGACTTGCTTGATTAAGAAAATCACACATCTCTAACTAAACAATATTTTATTTTCCCAATTTGACTATAAAACTGTGTATTTTTCAGTTTCGTCGACCGTTACGAGAATATTCGTAAGATATTCATCAAGCATTCAAAAATTACGAAACTGATTGCATTTGAAATTAAATTCAAAGATCTTTCAAAACAGTGGTTGTTTGCATGGTTTTTACTCTTTTGTATTTTTCAAAAACAGCCCGAAATATAGGATCTCCAAATTCTTTTCTCTAAACAAGGCAGATTCTGGACCTAACTTTGAATATTTCTACTTAATTCTAGAAAAATCCTTTTTATGTGATTCGTTTTTCTGTAAAAAAGTAAAGGAATCTAGTTTAAGGATAAAATATAGTTTACATCATGATCCTGAAATAACATACTCGAAAATACGATTAAATAAATTACATCTAGTTTCTAAGGCAGATTCTAAGTCTAACTTTGAGAAATTTTAAATAATTCTAGAAAAATCATTTTGATGTGATTCTTCTTCGTATAGAAATCTACAAGAGTCTAGTTTTAGGTAAAAATAGGAAATATAACAATGCATGTCGTTACCTCGTCGGAATTTAACGTGTACAGAAACTGGTCGAGATTTCACTCTAAGTATTGTTTAAACACATTCTTTATCAACTTTCTTTAAAACTCTCATGCATGCAACCATACAACAAAAGTCTAAGAATTTGTCATCTTTTTTTTATTCTACATCAACTATAAATACAAACTAAAACATTGAACATCAAGCTAAATCAAGTTCTTGATCAAGCAATTATAAATATGTACTCTAATTAAGAAACCCTATCATATAATCATATCATTTCTTTAATAAACAACATCCTAAAATCTCCTAACATGGAGCTAAGTAGATGAAGAAAAGAGAGGAGGTATTGTTTTCTTACCAATAGTAAGCTTGAACTTCAAGAATAACTCATGTCTTTCTTCTCTCTCTCACTTTTTTATTTTATTTTTTTTTCTTCTTCTTTCTTTCTTCTTCTTTCTCTCTTTTCCTTTCTTTCTTTTTCTCGACTCTCCTCTCTCTCTTTTCTGCTTGGAGGTCGGATTTTGGCTGAAGTGAATGAGGATTTACACACTACCACTTGTTTTCACCAAAGCTAGCCTAGTTTTTAACTAAAAATCAAGCCATTTGTCACTTAATTCTCATGCATGGTGACAAATCCGAAAATAGAGTCAACTTAGGGCTTAATGGTTGACAACTCAACCTTCTCATGCAGAAAATTCGAGCTAGCTTCAGCCCTTGCTCTTTCTAAAGTCAAAATTCCCATTTTGCCCCCGACTAACACGTTTTATTGCGTTTTGGTCCCTCTCTTTAGAACTATCATTTTTAAAACTCTATTTGGAAAACTCTGATTATATTCCACTAATATATACTAAAATAATCTATACTGGAAATTTTTAGAATTTTACGAACCCGTTTGCTATTTTTTCGGAGTTTTTCTACTTAACACCGAAAAGGTGATATTTCGCCGAAATTGCCCTAAATAGGCATCGGTAAGACCTCAAACTTTCAAAATGACTTTAGAAACATCAATAACTATGATATTATGTCTCAAAAGACTAATTCATGACTTATTTTGAGCACTTTTATTTTTGAGCCAAAAGTGCAATTTTTGAAAGTTATGGGCACTGTTTGAAAACTCGGGCCGTTGAACAATTTCAACCGTTCAAAGTTCATTTAGGGCATTCATTACTCAAAATAAGTAATTATAATCGCCTTAGAGACATTTCCGATAAACTTTAAAAAATTACCGTTTTGCCCGACGAAGCGTAATTGAATTTTCCGGGATTGACAATCCCCTCCCCCTTACAAAAGTTTCGTCCTCGAAACTTAAAGCATTGTTGGGTTACTCCTGCCTCATGCGAGTCTCCAGGTGGCTTCTTTGGTAGGGTAAATCTTCTGCTTCTCGATGTCCTCTTTTCGAATTTATCTCCATCAATTGCTTAGTTGTTCGCGGTCATTCGATCTCCGCGTAATGTGAGCTTAGTCAGATTACGCCTACGATTGCCTCTTAACTATGGTTTCTATAACTATATCGTATAAGATCTTATCGTTAATTCTTTTCGACATGGGACTATACCCGCATCTAGAGTGATACAAGGCTCCTGCCAGAGCTGCTGTATGGAACGGTTGCAAGAACACTTCTATCTTCTAGTCTATATAACTCGCTACATTGGTAGCGATAAGAGAGTGCAATGCACTAGAGTCGATAAGCATGGTACCTGTTGCTGTGGTGGATGTTCCAGCTTCTATTTCTCCTTCGCAAAGACTGTAAACCCTGGCATTGGGTCTTGGATTGTTAATCGTTCGTCTTTCTTCCCCTGCTTGGCTCGGGCAATCCCTTGCGTAGTGCCCTTCCTTCCCGCAGTTATAGCACTGGTTGCTCCGTATGCGACAGTCTCCGTTGTGAAATTTCCCGCACCTAGCGCAGGCTACATCTTGGATTCCAGTGTATTGAGTCCCTTGACGGTGTTGCTGCCTCTGAGTCACATCGCTTGTCGAATGCTCTCTAGGTCGTTTTTCGTTTCGATTGTAGGTGTTGTCTCGGTTTGAATGTACTCTCTCTTCCGCATGACTCTGATTTTGAGATTGTCCAGAGAAGTTCCTCTGGAATCTTCCATGTTAGCTCGAGGACTGTCCCCGTTCAGAACTTTTATTTCGATTATCTTGTTTCTCATCAGATCCTCTGACTCGATCCCCATAGGCTCCCCCGCTATCCTTCCTATCCCAGCCGTCTTGACGTAAAGCCCGTTGAACGGTATGTCCATAGCTTTGGGGTCCAGTGGCCCCAGAGTCAACTTGCTTAACTATTTGAAGTCTCAATCCGTGCAAAAACTTGCTCATCTGGGCCTCATCTGTTGGCACCACATTTGGTGCAAAACGGGCGAGTTCTTCGAACTTCATGACGTACTCGGCTACAGATAAATTCTCTTGCCTTAAATCCATGAACTCATGTACCTTTCTGGTTCGCACAGCTTCCCCCAAGTACTTTTCATTATAAAGCTTTAGGAATTGGGCCCACGTCATAGTCGTGACGTCTTCCGTTTGGGCCACCAAGTCCCACCAATAACTGGCTCCCTTGACTAGTTGATTTACTGCACACATGACTTTTTCCTCATCGCTTAATCGCATGAAATTAAAGATTCGCTGATTCGCTTGATCCAGTCTTCAGCAATCGAGGGGTCCGCAGACCCGTCGAAGGTTGGAGGTTGCTGGCGACGAAATCTCTCATACATTGGCTCGATCAGTGCCAAATTTTGTGGCGGCTCTGGGATTGCTGGTGCCGGATTGTGATCTGCCGGCACTTCAGGGGCGATTGGGTCATTGACAAGAGGAGGTTGTTCGTCGGCTGGCGGGGGTGGCTTCGGGCCTTGTTGCCCCAGTTGTTGCACGAGGCGATTTATGAGCTCTGTCTGCTGCTGCAACTGCTCGTCTCTCCTGCTCATCTCTTCAGCGTGACGCTCATCACGTTGGCGAGCATATCCTGCCTGCCTTTCCATGGCTTGACGCATAGCTTCTAAATCCCGAGTGACTTGAACTACTGAGCGACGGGGCGGCATGCTTGATGGGTTAAACTAGATCCCTAGTAACACATATATAAAAGAGTAACATACGTGTTACTAAATCGTAAAACTAAGTTTTAGAATGAAAATATACTTACAGCGGTGAATGTCGAGGCCGGTGAGCTTGTACATATGGGTTTATCTGCAGAAACGGCTAAACCGCAGCTCTGATACCATAAGATCTGTCACGACCCGCCCGGAAGGGGCCGCGACCCTTTTTCCGTTCATAAACCATGCTTATATATCATTTTAGAATATTATAAATTCAAAGATGTGAAAATAATAATTATACAATATGGTCATGACCATTGTAAGACTTTAAAAGACATAATATATAATTAATGTCCAAAAATACGGTGGAATTAAAACTTTTCTCTTTCTGTCAAGAGAATCAAAATAACTTAAATATGCTGGGTGCCGGCATTCCATGCCATTCACAGGTCAGGTCCATATGTACATTCACCGGCTCTCTCGACTTTCATCTGCCGTCTTAATCCATTTTCGGTCGCTTACCTGTGTTTACAACACAAGAAACACCTAATGAGATTTTACTCAGTAAGTGGAAGTCTATCTACCCTATTCGCAATGCACGTGAAAACATATCATTATGCAACATACAAATAGGATCTAACTGTCTCATACCAGTAAACCCTTACACTTAAGGTAAACACCATTGTACATACATTCACTTTCTTTCTTAATTAAATTTACATCTCAGCTGGTTCAATCCAGATTCTTGATGCTTCTACATTTGTCTCAGCTGGTTCAATCCAGATTCTTGACATTATTTAGATTTATCTGGGATCCACTAATGGCCACCGCAATCATAAGGCGCCAGTCGGGAATGGGCCGAAATCCCGACCATAAACTCCATAGGTGTTGGGGACAACTCACCGCAAACACATATGCCCGGGACGTACCACCGTCAGCCATCGGGAGTACTGGCGGTGCCATCGATAATTTCACGCTTTATGCAGTTTTATTCACGTAATCATTCTTCAAGTGGTTTATTATTTCACGAGGCACATAAAGTCCTTTCGGAGATTTACCCGCTCCACATGAGCGAGCCTTAGCATTAAAACCTTATATTTAATCCACATTCATAACTCCAAGCAATTATCATAATATCGGGTCCGGGGCATCTCATTCATTTTCAGTTAGCTTAAGCGGGTAAAACCCATCTAACTTTTTAATTAACGAGGGCGTTGGACCCATTATCTGTTGTAAACTTTTCATCTTTACCCGGGTTCGACCTAGTATCTAATTATCGTCGGACAATCAAGCATATCAAGAAAACATAAACAAGACGATAATTAATTATTACAACCCGAGGCATAAAATACACATTAACAATTATGAGCAAAACATCTTCGTTCTTGTGTCGTAGGTGCCGATTCCACTTACAGTTGCCGAATCGGGGGTTCGGCTTTCTTGATCTTGTCTTTGAAGCTTCCGAGCCCGTAACGGTTACTATTCCCTTAAAATAAACCTATTTAGTTAGATTTTAAACTTTGAGTTTAAGCAAAGTTTTCCTTGAAAAAAAATAAAAAATCTTTACACTAGATCCTTAGAACTTAGGGACTTGCTTGATTAAGAAAATCACACATCTCTAACTAAACAATATTTTATTTTCCCAATTTTACTATAAAACTGTGTATTTTTCAGTTTCGTCGACCGTTACGAGAATATTCGTAAGATATTCATCAAGCATTCAAAAATTACGAAACTGATTGCATTTGAAATTAAATTCAAAGATCTTTCAAAACAGTGGTTGCTTGCATGGTTTTTACTCTTTTGTATTTTTCAAAAACAGCCCGAAATATAGGATCTCCAGATTCTTTTCTCTAAACAAGACAGATTCTGGACCTAACTTTGAATATTTCTACTTAATTCTAGAAAATTCCTTTTTATGTGATTCTTTTTTCTGTAAAAAAGTAAAGGAATATAGTTTAAGGATAAAATATAGTTTATATCATGATCCTGACATAACATACTCGAAAATACGATTAAATAAATTACATCTAGTTTCTAAGGCAGATTCTAAGTCTAACTTTGAGAAATTCCAAATAATTCTAGAAAAATCATTTTGATGTGATTCTTCTTCGTATAGAAATCTACAAGAGTCTAGTTTTAGGTAAAAATAGGAAATATAACAATGCATGTCGTTACCTCGTTGTAATTTAACGTGAACAGAAACTGGTCGAGATTTCACTCTAAGTATTGTTTAAACACATTCTTTATCAACTTTCTTTAAAACTCTCATGCATGCAACCATACAATAAAAGTCTAAGAATTTGTCATCTTTTTTTCATTCTACATCAACTATAAATATAAACTAAAACATTGAACATCAAGCTAAATCAAGTTCTTGATCAAACAATTATAAATATGTACTGTAATTAAGAAACCCTATCATATAATCATATCATTTCTTTAATAAACAACATCCCAAAATCTCCTAACATGGAGCTAAGTAGATGAAGAAAAGAGAGGAGGTATTGTTTTCTTACCAATAGTAAGCTTGAACTTCAAGAATAACTCATGTCTTTCTTCTCTCTCTCTCTTTTTTATTTTATTTTTTTTCTTCTTCTTTCTTTCTTCTTCTTTCTCTCTTTTCCTTTCTTTCTTTTTCTCTACTCTCCTCTCTCTCTTTTCTGCTTGGAGGTCAGATTTTGGCTGAAGTGAATGAGGATTTACACACTACCACTTGTTTTCACCAAAGCTAGCCTAGTTTTTAACTAAAAATCAAGCCATTTGTCACTTAATTCTCATGCATGGTGACAACTCCGAAAATGGAGTCAACTTAGGGCTTAATGGTTGACAACTCAACCTTTACATGCAGAAAATTCGTGCTAGCTTCAGCCCTTGCTCTCCCTAAATTCAAAATTCCCATTTTGCCCCCGACTAATACGTTTTATTGCGTTTTGGTCCCTCTCTTTAGAACTATCATTTTTAAGACTCTATTTGGAAAAATCTGATTATATTCCACTAATATATACTAAAATAAGCTATACTGGAAATTTTTAGAATTTTACGAACCCGTTTGCTATTTTTCGGAGTTTTCCCACTTAACACCGAAAAGGTGATATTTCGCCGAAATTGCCCTAAATAGGCATCGGAATGACCTCAAACTTTCAAAATGACTTTAGAAACATCAATAACTATGATTTTATGTCTCAAAAGACCAATTCATGACTTATTTTGAGCACTTTTATTTTTGGGCCAAAAGTGCAATTTTTGAAAGTTATGGGCACTGTTTGAAAACTCGGGCCGTTGAACAATTTCAACCGTTCAAAGTTCATTTAGGGCACTCATTACTCAAAATAAGTAATTATAATCGCCTTAGAGACATTTCCGATAACCTTTAAAAAATTACCGTTTTGCCCTACGAAGCGTAATTGAATTTTCCGGGATTGACAGCAAATCCACCTTTTTTTTTTCTTCTTTTTTTTTTTATTTTTTTATCCTACGTATGGCAAAGAGCTAGAGGAAGGAGGGATCTTGGGGGTAACAAGTGTCGCCTTCTGATTGTTGCCTTTTCTTTTTTAAAATCTTTATGTTATTTTTGCTTGCCCCGAGTCTCTTACCTAAGACATTTGCAACATGCTTTTTTTTTTCTTTCTTTTCTTTTTTTTTATTCTCATTTCTATCTCTCTAGCTTTTTATTGTATATCTTTTTAAAAAAAAATTAATCATGATATTTTGTGGTGTTTTTGCTTGATTAAAGTGATTTCAAGCGGTAAGAAAAAATAAATTGAAATCAAAGAGAGAAGTTGATGAGGGAGAAAGCGGGGTGAAATGACAAAAATTAAAAATTATTTTCCAGCCCCTCATCTAAGGGTCAAATCTTTCATTGGGCGCAAATAAAAAAAATTGGGGGGCCATTTTTTTACTTTGCTACCCGGTTGGAAGCAAAAGAGAGAGGAATTTTTTTTTAAAATTAGCCAATCAGGAGGCGACAAATGTCGCCCCCAAAGGAAATAATCACCTCTATGCCCTCCTTTCTTCCTCTGACTCCCTCATGGACAAGCTGCCTAGGGATGATAAAAAAAGTTCAAAAAAAAGAATATCAAGGCCCTAAACGTCATCGTATAGGACAGAATTTTCGTCCTCTATGTGACGCCCCTAATTGGGGGTCAGTAGGATTAATGAAATAATAAATAAAATTATACAAATAAATAAAAAGTAAAAATAATGACTTGAAATTTACCCATGGGATTTAACATAAAACTAAAACAGTTATAAAATCCACAGTTAATACATCACCACTAGAAAATAAAGTTAAAAATCCCCATCGGTCACAAAAGCTCTAATCTAATAATTATACAGTCATCCAATCTTAAAAGTCTGCACCAAAGGTCTGATAGAAGACCTACACTTGAAAGCGAGCGAACGGAGAAAACGCCTTCCAAATCTCAAAGAAGAAACTTCTACGCCTCGTCAGATAGGTCGCACTGCACACCTCCTGAAAGGGGGGAAAAGAAAGGGGAAGAACTCAACGAGCCCAGTAGGAAATCCTATTACCAAATCTCTTTTAGTCAAACCTTTAATTAGTCCGGTTATTTATTTTGTTAGTTTTCTAACCAGTTTTATTACTTTTGAACCGGATATAATTACTGCCAAATTATTCATCAACTCTCACGAGTATAATCCATCGCTCTCAGCTGACAAAAGAAAGTCCAACACAAGAGAACGGCCGGTAGCACGCAACAAGTACCGAGAACAACTCTAAATCCTCAAAGAAATGCCATAAGACCGACTACAGGCGGACCAAACGTCCCTATCCGTAACCCGGTCTGGCTT
The DNA here is from genome assembly GCA_018132145.1 of Boehmeria nivea var. tenacissima. Taxonomy (NCBI): domain Eukaryota; kingdom Viridiplantae; phylum Streptophyta; class Magnoliopsida; order Rosales; family Urticaceae; genus Boehmeria; species Boehmeria nivea. The sequence continues at coordinate 5,648,271 of CM030875.1, read as the reverse complement.
GGACATCGAGACGACCGGTACATTACGGGCTCTCAAACCGTTCCCCTACACTAATCCAGTACCTCGAGTACTGTGGTCATCCCGATGCATACTGCGCAGCAGCCAGCCACTCGTCAGCGGCAATCACAATCAAGAACAGGTCCCATCACGCGTCGGGGGCCCGCGTCCAAATCCATAAAGTCATAAATGCATATAATAAATGGGTCGGGGATATCACACTCACGACCTCACAGTCACAATCTCAGTTTCACACAAACAGTTCGTTATTTACTCAATTTCTCATTAGCCGTCTATAATTGATTAGTCCAATTAGGCACGTTTTTAATTGTTCCAGTCATAATTCCTAATACCAATCAATTATATATATTTAAACTGCCTTAAATATCAGTTTCTAACATTCATAAAACCTATCAGATAAAAGAAAGAGGTCTGATAAGAGAATCCCCTACCTCGATATACGTGCAGAGCGGTCAAACAGTTGACTTTTCAACCGGAGTCAAATCTTGCGAAACAGAGGTCACCGTTGCATTCGCCTCGTCGAACCGAGTCCGCTGACTGTCCTCAATCGACAATCGGAGACTGGGCCTGTCGGGCGACCCGGTTGATTCGCACGGCGAAGCTGGCACGCAAATCGAGGTAACTCCCGGAGTAGAATCTGCACAAACAGAGACCACCGTTGCGATCAGTGCGACGAATCGAGTCCAACGGCAGTGTCGGTTCGCTAATCGGAGGTCCGGAAGTACATGTCAATTTTTGACATAACCGGCATTTTGGCACGCAAAACGAGGCGGCCAACCGGACGTATTTCCGACCTGCAAAAAGCTTACCCAACCTATTTCGACCCTTCCGAATCCAATGGTGAGGTCAATTTCATCAAACAACAACCACAACACATCCAATTTCATCATTAAAGTTCTAAACTTCAAACTGAAATTAAACACTCACCGAGCGTCGGATCGGAGAAATTCTTGAGGGCTTTTGCTGCCCACGTCTCCCTCTACAAAACCCCTCAAAAAATTTCAGAAAAGGAGGCCGGCGGCGACGGGCGACGGGGCGGAGGGCAGCGGCGGCGGCGCGATTCCGGCGAATTCGGGCAGTTTCCGGCGGCAAACCACCACTCAAATTGTTCCTCTCGTCGAGAGCTTTCCAACGGTACCAAGTATGCGTCAATCCGACACCGTATAAGAAAGTTATGGCCGTTTGAAATTTTGGAGAATTTTTAAAAATAAAGGAGAGAGAAACAGAGAGAGAGAGAGAGAGTGAGAGAGTGAGAGAGTGAGAATGAGAGAGAGGGACGGAGACAGTAACAGGGGGGAAGGGGAAAAGAAAAAGGAAAAAGAAAAATAAAAAGAAAAGAAAAAGAAATAATGTTTTATAAAATTTGACCCAAAATAAATCAAAATTGTACGAATGCCCACAAAAATTATTTTCTTTTGCACTAAAAATTCTTGTAATAATTTAATAATTTTGAGGGCTTTACAATCCTCGTGTAAGATCGCTCCTCTCAATACAGGATCTCTAGCTACTACAAGCCGTCCCTTAAAGAGAAGGAATCCATCAGCGCTCAATTGCCATCCATCCAATTGTTCACCCCGTTGAATTTGATTCCAGATTTGCTGTAACTCCTCATCTTGCAACTGACTCTGCTTCACTTGCAGTACCGTCGATGGAACCGCTATCACATTATAGGCACAAGCTCTGTATTGATCTTCAAAGTACTCCAGATTGTAATCTCCGATAGCAACAGAGTTCTTCCAAGAGTCGAGAGCAAGACACGCCATTAATCCATGACTCTTCCTGCTCAAAGCATCTGCCACTACATTGGCCTTGCCCGGATGATACTGAAGAGTAAAGTCGTAATCCACTATGTACTCAGCCCATCTTCGTTGTCTCAGATTCAAATCCCTCTGAGTAAACAGGTAATTGAGACTTTGATGATCTGTGAATACCTCGAACCCTGCGCCATACAGGTAGCAATGCCAAATCTTTAAAACAAAGATAATGGTTGCTAATTCAAGGTCATGGGTAGGATAGTTCTGTTCGTGAGGCTTTAATTGGCGGGAAGCATATGCTATCACCTTCCCTTCCTGCATCAGTACACAACCTAATCCACTTCGAGAGGCATCCGTGTACACAGTATACATCACCTCGGGATTTGGTACCACTAAAACTGGTGCACTTGTCAGACGTCTTTTCAACTCGTTGAAAGCTTCTTCACACGTATCATCTCACACAAACGACACATCTTTTCTGGTCAACTTCGTCATAGGTGCAACAATCTTTGAGAAGTTCTCCACGAATCGCCGATAGTAACCGGCTAATCCGAGGAAACTTCTAATCTCCGTCACATTCCGGGGCCGCTCCCAGTTCAACACCACTTACACCTTAGAGGGATCTACAGCTATTCCTCCTTGCGAGACAATGTGACCCAAGAACTTGACTTCCGTCATCCAGAATTCACATTTCTCTTATTTCGCATAAAGGCTATGGTCTCGCAAGATTTGAAGAGCTACTCTCAAGTGTTCGGCGTGTTCTTCCTGGGTTCTCGAGTAGATGAGAATATCGTCGATGAAAACGACGACAAACCGATCTAAATGAGATCGAAAGACCCGGTTCATTAAATCCATAAAGGCTGCCGGAGCGTTTGTCAAACCAAAAGGCATGACCAGGAACTCGAAATGTCCATATCGTGTTCGAAACGCAGTCTTTGAGATGTCAGCCTCTCGGATCCTTAACTGATGATACCCGGACCGTAGATCGACCTTCGAGAAGTAGTAACAACCACCAAGTTGATCGAATAGGTCCTCAATTCGAGGCAACAGGTACTCCCCACGTCGAAGTGCTCGGCCTGACAAACCTTTTGTCCAAAAGATCATCGAGCTGAGTCCTTAGCTCTGCAAGCTCAACCGACGCCATTCAGTACGGTGTTATCGAGACGGGAGACGTTCCAGAAATGAGATCAATGCAGAACTCCATTTATCGTTCTGGAGGAAGTCCGGGAAGTTCTGGAGCAAACACGTCCAAGAACTCACTAACCACTGGAATAAACGAGTCTGCACTTTCACCTCCCATTTCTCCATCAAGAGCAAACAGCATTCCCATCTCTTCCACATTATGGCGTCCGCCCAAAAGAGATTTGAGCACCGGGGGAAACATGAACCTTCCATGTTTTGCCTGAAACTCCGCGACTTGACCACGTTTCTTCCAGAGAATAACTCGTCTCCGATAACAATCAACTGTGGCTTGATACTTGGTTAGCCAATCCATGCCCAAAATCACATCAAATTCAGGCATTGACAAAGCAAATCAATCAGCAGAGAATCGATGTTCTTCGATGAACAGGTGACACGTCTTACAAATCAAAGTCACCTCTGACAATCCACCCATCGGGGTTGGCAATACCAAAGAACGATCACAATTCTCCACATCCAACTGTAAGGCTTGTACTAAGGATACTGAAACAAAAGAATGAGTGGCTCTTGCGTCAAACAACACGTGAGCCCAAGACTGAGAAATGAGGAGTATACCATCAACGACGTTCCTGCCTGCGTCCTCCTGAACCGCGACTGCATAAGCTTGACCTCTATCTCTGCCCTGTCCTTGCCGTCCACGACCCTTTTCGATGCTGACTACCACTGGATCCCGTACTCCCCTAAGGCTGGAAGCTGCCTCGACTGCTAGTTGCTGGAGTAGCGATATGGATAGTCTGAGTTGGCTGAAATCCAGATTGTTGGGGTCTCGGCTGCTGACAATAGAAGTTCTACTGAGGACCTCGAGACTATGAGGCTGAAGCATAAGAAGGTGCATGACTCTGTTGGAACATAAGCCGAATTCTGATTGAATCCTCCGGCCGACTGTTGCTGTTGTCCCTGTAGCTGAGGACAGTTGCGTCTGAAGTGTCCAACTTGTCCGCAATTGTGGCAAGTACCATGAGGAGAAAAACGTCCTCCTTCAGATGATCCTGAACTGCTACTGGGTCAGGCTTCACATCGAAGAAAGGTGGATCATGTTCTTTAAAGTCCATAAGCAACTTGCGACGATCTGACTGTCGACTCGAGCCACTCGCTGCCTGTTGAAGACTTTGTAGAAAAGCAATCATCTGTTCCATGTTAAAGGCAGGCTCAGGTTCAGGCTCGTCAGCGTTTTGTTGAGTGCGGCGCGTGATGACTGAACTTTAAATTATAATCAGAGTTAAGAAAGTGACCGATGGTTCGTCAAAACGAAAACACATGTCAAAACAATTTATTAAATAAAAGGTGGTGATGTACTCCTAGGTTTTCGCAACCTAGGCTCTGATACCAAAATCTGTGACGCCCCTAATTGGGGGTCAGTAGGATTAATGAAATAATAAATAAAATTATACAAATAAATAAAAAGTAAAAATAATGACTTGAAATTTACCCATGGGATTTAACATAAAACTAAAACAGTTATAAAATCCACAGTTAATACATCACCACTAGAAAATAAAGTTAAAAATCCCCATCGGTCACAAAAGCTCTAATCTAATAATTATACAGTCATCCAATCTTAAAAGTCTGCACCAAAGGTCTGATAGAAGACCTACACTTGAAAGCGAGCGAACGGAGAAAACGCCTTCCAAATCTCAAAGAAGAAACTTCTACGCCTCGTCAGATAGGTCGCACTGCACACCTCCTGAAAGGGGGGAAAAGAAAGGGGAAGAACTCAACGAGCCCAGTAGGAAATCCTATTACCAAATCTCTTTTAGTCAAACCTTTAATTAGTCCGGTTATTTATTTTGTTAGTTTTCTAACCAGTTTTATTACTTTTGAACCGGATATAATTACTGCCAAATTATTCATCAACTCTCACGAGTATAATCCATCGCTCTCAGCTGACAAAAGAAAGTCCAACACAAGAGAACGGCCGGTAGCACGCAACAAGTACCGAGAACAACTCTAAATCCTCAAAGAAATGCCATAAGACCGACTACAGGCGGACCAAACGTCCCTATCCGTAACCCGGTCTGGCTTGGACATCGAGACGACCGGTACATTACGGGCTCTCAAACCGTTCCCCTACACTAATCCAGTACCTCGAGTACTGTGGTCATCCCGATGCATACTGCGCAGCAGCCAGCCACTCGTCAGCGGCAATCACAATCAAGAACAGGTCCCATCACGCGTCGGGGGCCCGCGTCCAAATCCATAAAGTCATAAATGCATATAATAAATGGGTCGGGGATATCACACTCACGACCTCACAGTCACAATCTCAGTTTCACACAAACAGTTCGTTATTTACTCAATTTCTCATTAGCCGTCTATAATTGATTAGTCCAATTAGGCACGTTTTTAATTGTTCCAGTCATAATTCCTAATACCAATCAATTATATATATTTAAACTGCCTTAAATATCAGTTTCTAACATTCATAAAACCTATCAGATAAAAGAAAGAGGTCTGATAAGAGAATCCCCTACCTCGATATACGTGCAGAGCGGTCAAACAGTTGACTTTTCAACCGGAGTCAAATCTTGCGAAACAGAGGTCACCGTTGCATTCGCCTCGTCGAACCGAGTCCGCTGACTGTCCTCAATCGACAATCGGAGACTGGGCCTGTCGGGCGACCCGGTTGATTCGCACGGCGAAGCTGGCACGCAAATCGAGGTAACTCCCGGAGTAGAATCTGCACAAACAGAGACCACCGTTGCGATCAGTGCGACGAATCGAGTCCAACGGCAGTGTCGGTTCGCTAATCGGAGGTCCGGAAGTACATGTCAATTTTTGACATAACCGGCATTTTGGCACGCAAAACGAGGCGGCCAACCGGACGTATTTCCGACCTGCAAAAAGCTTACCCAACCTATTTCGACCCTTCCGAATCCAATGGTGAGGTCAATTTCATCAAACAACAACCACAACACATCCAATTTCATCATTAAAGTTCTAAACTTCAAACTGAAATTAAACACTCACCGAGCGTCGGATCGGAGAAATTCTTGAGGGCTTTTGCTGCCCACGTCTCCCTCTACAAAACCCCTCAAAAAATTTCAGAAAAGGAGGCCGGCGGCGACGGGCGACGGCGACGGGGCGGAGGGCAGCGGCGGCGGCGCGATTCCGGCGAATTCGGGCAGTTTCCGGCGGCAAACCACCACTCAAATTGTTCCTCTCGTCGAGAGCTTTCCAACGGTACCAAGTATGCGTCAATCCGACACCGTATAAGAAAGTTATGGCCGTTTGAAATTTTGGAGAATTTTTAAAAATAAAGGAGAGAGAAACAGAGAGAGAGTGAGAGAGTGAGAGAGTGAGAGAGTGAGAATGAGAGAGAGGGACGGAGACAGTAACAGGGGGGAAGGGGAAAAGAAAAAGGAAAAAGAAAAATAAAAAGAAAAGAAAAAGAAATAATGTTTTATAAAATTTGACCCAAAATAAATCAAAATTGTACGAATGCCCACAAAAATTATTTTCTTTTGCACTAAAAATTCTTGTAATAATTTAATAATTTTGAGGGCTTTACACTCTAAACCCTCTTAAGGCACTTATTATAAGTTAAAGATTTGTTAATATATTGATAAATTTACAAAGCAATAATTTATTTATAATGTAATAATTAACTAATTTAATAAAATTTATCGTCCTATTGTTATTAATTTATATAGGTGTTAGTGTATTTTTTTCAATGTATTTAAATACTCCTTTTAAACAAAAGTTTATCAGCACTAAATTAATAATGTGCAAAATGAAAAAAAAAGAAAAAAAAAAGAAGAAAAAGACAGTAAGCCAAGCAAACAAACACAAACACAACCGAATAGGAGTTGAAATATCCGGAAGCTAGCCGATCTAGCTTTCTTAAACTCGTGTTCGGCAAACTTAAACCAATAGAGGCCATGCAAAGCAATTACAACTCAAACCTATTTACAACCATGGTTAACCTAATGAACTTTAAGGAAAAGAAGGACCTTACGTCACTCTAGGTTAGAGATTATAGCTAGCTCTCTGATTTTGTGTGTCCTTCAGCGTGTTTCCTTCGTGGCCTAGTGGTCACCTCGGTTTTTCTCCAAACCACCACGTATTGTTTCCTAACCCTTAAAGCATAATTGTACAAGATTTTGATTAGGTTTTGGAGCACAAAAACGTGGAGAAAAGGGCTAGCCAAGGTCACGGATATTACCTTGGTGAACTAGGATTTTCGAAGCTTGTTCTTCCTTCTTCTTTCTTTCCTTGCTCGGCTCTTCTCTCTCTCTCTCAACCTTGTTTTTCTTTTCTTTGCTTTCTCTTTTCTCTCTCTATTCCACGGTTTTTCTCTCAAGATTTTACAATGGAAAAGCACAAATGGGAGCTTAAGCGTCAAAAAAAAAATATACTTAGGATAGTTTTAGAGAGAATTTTCAGTTGTCTCTCTCTCTCACTCTCTCTCTCTCTTCTCTCTCTCTCTCTCTCTCTCTCTCTTGGCCGAATTTCTCCTCTTTCTCTCTTCCAATTATTTTAATTTCTCATTTAAAATAATTGTTAGATCTTATGGTTCATCTTAGCCCTTAATTCTTTACATCAATCAATCCTACAATTGTAGTTTATGAAGAGGAAAACTTTTTATTTTTCAAGGCCCTCATCGTTAAGTTACATTCTCTAAGCAACTTAATGAGTTTTTTCTTCTCTCTCTCTTCTCCTCAATGGCCGAATATAATGTATCCTATTTCTCTAAATAATAACACCAATTAAATATAATTAATTTGCTGTTTCGAGTCAATCTTGGCCCTTGATTCAAACTTGGTGATTAAGTCTTCTAAATCTAATGGTTAGGATTTATCAAGAGCATCTAGGTTGAAAAACCTTTCAATTTCTTTTTCCCTTTCTTCAAAATAGCGACCATAATGAATATTTTTCTGATTGGTCAGGTTAAATGTGCCACCAATGAAAAAATCTTTTGATTTATTTCATTGGTTCACTAGTTATTCCACTTAACCATTTAAAACAGTCAATTATTTCTCAAATTGCGCCTACGGTTTTCACTTTAATTTTGGGCCTAGGATTATTTTCTTAGCTCACCAAGCCCACTAAGGTTAATTAGGACAGTAATGTGCTGGCCCGAGGGGTCGGGAGTCTTTCCCGAGGCCCGTTTCTCTCGAAGAAGCCTAAACGGCCCTATCTCAAACTGTCAGTTGGAGTTTTGACCTAATTCAAATTTCGTCTAACCAAGACTTTAACAAGACTTACTTATGTCACTAAAAACTTCTAAAATACTGTTTAGAAGTCAAATATCAAATTACAAGTGGTTGTTCCGAGCTCATTCCCTTTCTCTAACCGTGTTTACACAGTTTATCTCGACTTTTCTAGTTTAAGCCGTTTCGGCTTCATTTTAACTAGGAATGATTTTAAATTTGAAACTAAGGTTAATTATATGATTATAAATCATATTGTAACCTTAAAAACATATTACAACCCAAAAATAGTCATTTTTCTAAATTAGGCCAATTTTGTAATTTCTCAAAAATTTCGGTGACTCATGGTGCAAATTTGCACTTTAAGGAGTCGATATCAAATTAAATGGCCACTGAGAAATTAAGCACAAGTATTTCAATTATAAATTGGATAATGCAATGATGGGAGTGAGTTCTAATCGCAAGACGGGATATAACTAAATTAACGAAGGGTCGTTAATTACAAAAACGACTATCTCATTTGTCGAAAAATTACCGTAAGGAATAACCACGGTGGCCGGGCTTATAGTTAGTTTGACTTATCTATCAATGGGTATGAGACCACAGACATAAAGCTACTTAACTTTTGTTGTTGATATCTTATTGCAGGATGAGCTAACTCCAGAGAAGCGCAAGGGGATTGAGGGGTTGAGTCAATCGATTCCTCTTCGCTGTGAATGTTCCAAATAGACTCAAATAGTTTGAGGAGTCGAGTCGAATGATTCCTCCTTGTAGCTGTGAACATTCTAGATAGGCCCAAGGAGTCCGAAGATTCGAGTTATAACACCCCTATGTGGGGGTTGGAGTTAAAGAGTACAAATAATCATTTAAAACATTATATTAAATACATGTCATAAACGCATCAAAGGATTTTCTCCGGGGAATTTAAAAAAATTAAAACACATAAATACTTAGAAATAAACAATATAAATTCCACATTTTAGTGTAGCACCAAGTATAAGTAAAATAAAAGCAACATGACCAGTCATCATTGGATAAGCACCAAGAGTCCAAATAAACTCGCACAGTCATCCAAAAGTAGTTAGATTCTTACACAAAAGAATTAACAGTTAGAGATTAGCAATCCGAGCTTACTTTAGTCCAACGCTCCAATAACTTCCCGCCAGGAATATTACACTAAAAATAAAGGGTGAGCTACGCGCCCAGTAGAGAAATAATTTCTCACTTTTTGGTTTTACAGATTTTACTTTGAAAATAAACCTGCATGGTTAGAGTTTATAAAATAACAACATATATATATATATATATATAATTTCATTAGTGTCTGTTCTATGGATGTTTCTCTTTTCTCTTTCCAAAACCATGTCAAAATAGCAAAATGAAATAAAACGTAATAAACATCCAAATCATCAACCCACATGTGGCACGAGGGCCCACTAACGTGGACTGGCCAACCTCATACCATGACTCACCTCGTGAGGACTCGATACCTCCCGGACCTAGCCTGCGCAGTAACTAGCGGCACATGCACTGTGCCGATGTGAATCCCATGTGAACAAATAATTTCAACACACACTAACTTTCTCATTTTCAACAACTATGCCGTAATAATTTCATAAATAATCATGCCATTTCAAAAAACAACCAATTTTTCATAAGTGATACATAAATATATAACAAAATAATTTAATTTTAGTTTTTATTTTCTTTCTAATTTTCCATTTATTTGCAAAACATCTCACGAAAAGCGAGCAAGAGAATCCCTACATCTTTGGACCAACCAAAAGGTTAGCAAAATCTACGGATCACCAATTCCCTCTAATTTTCTCCTGTTTCCGCTCTAGAAAGAAACTTTGAGTCGACCGAACTTCCTACTCAAATAGAATTTGATCAAACCGAGTTCACCATTGCGTTTAGGAGATCGAAACGATGATTTCATTAAAAAGTTGACTGGTCAACGCCGGAGTCAACGGTGTTCGGCAGCAGCGGATCCGACGAGAGAGGGCTGAGCTTTGAAGCCCTCGACTCCCCAAACACCGTGGTGGTGGCCGTTTTCCCAAAATCTTCCCAAGGTAACCAGGATCTAAGGCGGAAGTTTAAAAATCTTATTTTTCGGAGAAGCTCCAGCGACGGCCTTTTCGGTGGAATTTGACAACAATATTTTCCAGTCTTGTAGTACTCTTGACAAGGAATCCAATGCAATAAGAATCACGTCAATCCGAGTTCGGACGAAAAAGTTACGACTCTCCCAATTTTCGGCATCAAAAAGCTCAGCTATGGTTTTCTCCGAACTTTGCCTTCGATTTCCAGCGAGCCACGACGTCCCAAGGTCAGACGGTGGGTCCTCAGTGTTCCCCACCTCTTGTACTTCAATTCTCTGGTGGTGGTCCTTGCCGCCTCTTACCATGGTGGCCGGAAAGCGCGCAGAAAAGTGGCACAGTGGAAGGGGCGAAAATGGGCTTTTGAGAATGAAAGAAACAGAGAGAAAGAGAGAGAGCACGAGAAAGTGGGAGAGAGAAGAGGTAGTATTGACTATATTTGGGCTGAAAAATTATCAGTAAAATAAATTTTAACCCTCAAATTTTGAAAATTTGTAAAAAGTCCCCACAAATAACTCTTCATAACATTTTAGTCCACAAATAAAATGTTGGGTATTACAATACCTCACTCCTTAAGAAATTTTGCCCTCGAAATTACAACACATCAAATCACAGGAAAAGCTGGGAAAAATATTCTAACATCTCCGACACAAGCTCCCAAGTAGCTTCATACACTATATGGTGTTGCCATAAAACCTTGACCAACAAAATTTCACGTCTGCGCAAAGTCTTTACTTCACGTTCTAGAATTTGCACCGGAATCTCTTCGTACGACACATCCTCTTGAATAGGTACATCAGTCCACATAATGACATGAGAAGAATCCGGTTCATACTTCTGCAACATCAAGACATGAAAAATGTTGTGTACATGAGATAGTTGAGGCGGCAGAGCAAGAAGGTAAGCAAGAGAACCGACCTGCTCAATTATCTCAAAGGGTTATGTGTATCTTGGTGCAAGCTTTCCCTTTATTGCCTAACGAGACATACCGCGTTTTGGGGTCACTTTGAGAAAAACAAAATCACCCACCATAAACTCTAAGGGTCGCTTTCTTGTATTAAATAACTCTTTTAGCGACTTTGTGCAACTCAAAGACGGTCGCGGATAATTCGAACTTTACTGGTAGGCTCTTGTATCAACTCTGGCCCTAGTGCTTAACGTTCTTCCACCTCCGCCCAACACAATGAAGATCTATAAGGCCTACCATACAATGCTTCACAGGGATACATCCCTATACTAGCTTGGAAATTATTATTGTAGGAAAACTCCACTAATGGTAAATGTTCAACCCAAACCCCTCCAAAAATTTGAGGTGAACTTGAAATCTCTATATGATACAATTGAAACTGGCACACTATGCAATCTGATTATGTGCTAAACATATAAGCGACTCAACTTAGAAATTGATTAATATGTCCTGATTGGAAGAAATCGAACTGTCTTAGTCAATCTATCCACAACCACCCAAACAGCATTGTGCTTCTGACGTGTCTGAGGTAAGCCAGTAACAAAATCCATAGTCACGTGATCCCACTTCCACTCAGGAATAGGTAAGGGTTGAAGAGTTCCACCTAATTTTTGATGTTCCACCTTAACTTGTTGACAAACCATACACTTGAAAACGAATTGGGCTACATCGCGTTTCATCCCACGCCACCATATACTGACACTTAAGGTCTTTGTACATATTGGTACTTCCATGCACCGAGAATCTAGAGCGGTGAGCTTCACTTAATACATGCTCCCAAAGGAAAGGGTCCACAGGCACTACAAGTTTCCCATTGTAAAGGAGAAACCCGTCATATCCTACCTTCTATTTGTCTATCTACTCTCCGTTCTGAAGCTGATTCTAAATTTTACGGAGTTCTTCATCTTGTCATTGGCCTTGCTTCACCTGCTGGAAAGATGGGGTAGCTACTATATTGCAAACATATATTTTATTGCCATCTTGACAAAATTGCAAATCAAACTCCCCACCCGTGAGATATGTTTTCTAGTTTTCCAGAGCTATACTTGCCGCTATCCCTTGATTCTTTCAACTGAGAGCATCTGCGACGACATTTGCCTTACCGGGGTGATATTGGAGATCGAGCACGTAGTCCTCCATATACTCAACCCACCTTCGTTGTCTCAGATTGAGGTCTCTTTGGGTAAACAAGTACTTGAGACTTTGGTAATCAGTGTACAGTTCGAATCTAGCACCATAAAGGTATTTTTAAGGCAAATAGTATCGCAGCTAACTCTAGATTGTGAGTAGGATAATTTTTCTCATGTGGCTTGAGTTGTCTCGATGCGTAAGTAATTGCTTGCTTATGTTGCATTAAGACACAACCTAACCCACTGCTAGAAGCATCAGTATAAATTGTATAAGGTTCATCACTATTGGGCACCACCAAAATAGGTGCACTACTGGGACGACGCTTTAGTTCCGTAAATGCTCCTTCACAATTATCATCACAAACTTGACATTCTTCTTTGTTAGTCTCGTCATTGGGGCGGCTATTCGAGAAAAGTTTTCAACAAATCGCCTATAATATCCTGCCAATCTGAGAAAGCTTCGGATTTCTGACACATTCTTTAGACGCTTCCTAAGGGGACACACTAAAACATCTGAACCCTTTCTCCAACAACTCGTCTGCTTCCTCAACTCAGCTAACTCGGCAGGAGCCATGCGATACGGAGGGATGGAAATGAGAGAGATATTGTGAATTAAATCAATGCAAAATTCAATCTCTCTATTATGTGGAAGGCCTGAGAACTCGTTTGGAAAAACATCCCAGAAACTTTCCACCACATCAACAAGAGAGGGACTCGTAGTACCCAACTCTCCATCGAGTGCAAAGATTATTCCCAGACACTCTAAATTCTTCCTACCCCCTATGTATGCCTTGAGTAAAAGATAAGGAGTTATAATTCCTGACTTAGTTGAGTACTCAATGAGTCGTCCGTCATTGGTGATAAGAATAATTCGCCACCTAAAACAATCTACCGTTGCTTGGTATTTAGACAACCAATCCATACCTAAGATGACATCAAACTCATCCATAGGTATCACAAAACGATCTGTAAAAAGCTTGTGGTTTCCAATAACCACACAACAAGACATATATATCATCGAGACCTCACCCACTCTACTCATTGGCGTAGTAAACAATGGAGAGGTAGATAAATTCATTTCTAATTGCAAACTAGTAGCAAATGACATAGATATTAAAGAGTGGGTATAACCAGTATCGAACAATACATGAGCCCAAGAATGAGAGATAAGAATCATACCATCCACAACAGCATTCTCAGTACGAGCCTCGGTAACTACTACATAAGCTTGGCCTTAGGTCATCTCATTCTCATTGCTTCCTCTACCCCTGCTTCTATGTCTACTACTTGAACTAGCACCTCCCCTTTGATGATGACCACCTTGACCTTCAGATGCCCTCTGGGCAAAATGTGTGGCTTGACTTTATTGGAAACCCAATCCTTGAGGTTGTGGCTGATGGTAGTACTATAGAAGATGTCCTCTCGATTGTGGTGTCATAAAACCAAGATTTTGTGGAGCCTGTTGTAGAAACCGATAGGTTGGGACTGCCTTATTTGATTTTCCTAAGACACTAAACCAAACTGGCTTCTTTGTTGCCCTTCTCCAACCAACAAAGTTTGTTGTCGCCTTAGGGGATACTCGTTTACGATGACCCGCCTGACCACAAGAGTAGCAAGCATAGGGCATGAAACGACCACTTCCAGAAGATCCACTTCTTCCACTAGTAGTATTTCCTTATGATCCTTGCCCTTGCATTGATGTTCTCTTTTTTTTTTTTTTTTGGCCAGAGTTCTTATATCTCTCTTTCTCTCTTCCGTGTTCTGCAAGATATCATTCTCTATGTGCTGTACAGTAGAAAATAACTCATGAAATTCTATAAAGGAGAATGGCACCAACTGAGATCTAATGTTTGGTCTCAACCCTTATCTAAACTTGATACATCGTGAAATGAGATTAGCCACCGCGCTAGTATCGTATTGAGACAAGTTGATGAAGCGAGCATGATATTCAGCTACCATCATGTCCGCCTAAACTAGCCGACTAAACTGAGCAATCATCTCATGTTTGTTGGCCTCGAGAATGCAATTTTCTCTGAATAGTCTTTCGCACTCATCCCAAGTAAGATTGTTAGTGTCATGATATTCCTCCTACAGCTCCCACAATTTTAACGCTGAACTCCGCAACAAATAAGTTGCAAATTCAACTTGGAAATTCTCTAGCACCACCGCTACTGTGAAGCTTCGCATAACCTCCTTCAGCTACTTACTAGCCGCTTCAGGATCATATTCTCCCCCAAAAGTAGCAGGAGTCACCTTAAGGAATCGTCCTAAGGCATCGTCCTTTTGTCTACAATTCTGCACCCTAGGAGCTCGTGGGCCATCACCGAACACATCTCTGACATTTGGACCTCGTCCCGCATTCGCTTGCGCTCTTCCTCTACCTCTAATTCTAGGTGGCATTTTTTTTTTACTGTAAAGAATTTTATCCAAACGTTTGTTTTCTAATGATAAGGCCACGCTTTTAAAATTTGAAAAACAAATTAAATAAATAAGAAAATGATACTACACTCTCAAGGTTTACCGAACCTCGGCTCCGATACTAAAATCTGTAACACTCCTATATGGGGCTTGGAGTTTAAGAGTACAAATAATCATTTAAAACATTAGATTTAAAGTTTAAAACACATGTCATAAACGTATCAAACGGTTTTCTCCGGGGAATTTAAAAAAAAATTCAAACACATAAATACTTAGAAATAAACAACATAAATTCCACAGTTTAGTGTAGCACCAAGTATAAGTAAAATAAAAACAACATGACCAGTCATCATTGGATAAGCACCAAGAGTCCAAATAAACTCGTACAGTCATCCAAAAGTAGTTAGATTCTTACACAAAAGAATTAACAGTTAGAGATTAGCAATCCGAGCTTACTTTAATCCAACGCTCCAATAACTTCCCGCCAGGAATATTACACTGAACTCCACCTTGGGGGAGGAGGGGGGGGGGGGTGGGAATAAAGGGTGAGCTACGCGCCCAGTAGAGAAAAAATTACTCACTTTTCGGTTTCACCGGTTTTAATTTGAAAATAAACCTGCATGGTTAGAGTTTACAAAATAATAACATATATATATAATTTCGTTAGTGTGAATTCTATGGATGTTTCTCTTTTCTCTTTCCAAAACCATGTCAAAATCACAAAATGATATAAAACGTAATAAACATCCAAATCATCAACCCACATGTGGCACGAGGGCCCACTAACGTGGACTGGCCAACCTCATACCATGACTCACCCCGTGAGGACTCGATACCTCCCGGACCTAGCCTGTGCAGTAACTAGCGGCACGTTCACTATGCCGATGTGAATCCCATGTGAACAAATAATTTCAACACACACTATCTTTCTCATTTTCCAACAACCATGCCGTAATAATTTCATAAATAATCATGCCATTTCAAAACAACAACCAATTTTTCATAAGTGATACATAAATATATAATAAAATAATATAATTTTATTTTATATTTTCTTTCCAATTTAGCGTTTATTTACAAAACATCTCACGAAAAACGAGCAATAGAATCCCTACCTCTTTGGACCAACCAAAAGATTAGCAAAATCTATGGATCGCCAATTCCCTCTAATTTTCTCCCGTTTCCGCTCTAGAAAGAAACTTTGAGTCGACCGAACTTCTTGCTTAAATAGACTTTGATCAAACCGAGTTCACCATTGCGTTTAGGAGATCGAAATGATGTCCGAGAGCTCGCTTACCCAATTTCACTGGAAAGTGTTGACCGGTCAATGCCGGAGTCAACGGCGTCTGGCGGCGGCGGATCCGACGAGAAAGGGCTGGGTTTTGAAGCTCTCGACTCCCCAAACACCGTGGTGCTGGCCGTTTTCCCAAAATCGTCCCAAGGTAACAGGAATCCAATGCAATAAGAATCACATCAATCGGAGTTCGGACAGAAAAGTTACGGCTCTCCCAATTTCCAGCGTCAAAAAGCTCCGCTGTGGTTTTCTCCAAACTTTGCCTTCGATTTCCGGCAAGCCACGACGTCCCTAAGGTCAGACGGTGGGTCCTTCGTATTCCCTGCCACTTGCACTTTGATTCTCTGATGGTGGTCCACGCCGCCTCTCACCGTGGTGGCCGGAAGGCGCGCACAAAAGTGGCACGGTGGAAGGGACGAAAATGTGCTTTTGAGAATGAAAGAAACATAGAGGAAGAGAGAGAGCACGAGAAAGTGGGAGAGAGAAGAGGTAGTGTTGACTATATTTGGGCTGAAAAATTATCAGTAAAATAAATTTTAACCCTCAAATTTTGAAAATTTGTAAAAAGTCCCCACAAACAACTCTTCATAACATTTTAATCCACAAATAAAATATTGGGTATTACACGAGTCGAACGATTTCTCTTCGTCACTATGAGCGTCTTAGATAGACCCAAGGAAATATATATATTTATCTGTCGGTGGGTATGGGACCACAGACATAAAACTACTCAACTTTCGTAGTTCAGGTTCTAATTTAGGGCATGTGTATATATTAGTATGACTTATCTGTCGGTGGGTATGGGACCACAGACATAAAATTACTTAACTTTTGTCGCTGTGAATGTTCCAGATAGACTGAAAGAGTCTGAGGAGTCGAGTCAAATGATTCATCTTTGTTGTTGTGAACATTCTAGATAGGCTCAAGGAATCCGAAGAGTCGAGTCGAACGATTCATCCTCGTCACTGCGAACTTCCTAGATAGAGTCAAGGAGCAGACTGGAAAAAGGCCTAGCCTGTGCAGGGGTACTCATAAGTTCTAGAACGTCGGGTACAAAGTCAAGGGTTACAAGAGCACCGTATGTTTCTGAAGGGCCCGAAAGGGGGCCGCGATCATGATCAGTTTCGAGATCGCCCAATGGGGCTATTGTCTGTGTGAGGTTTCGGAACGACCCGAGGGGTCTCGAGGAGATCGGTAGACGACCTTCCTCCCCATATGCTATGTGCCGCGATCATGATCAGTTCCGAGATTGCCCAACGGGGCAGTTGCTGCGAAGGGTTCTGAAATGGCCCGACGAGGCGATTGGCCGAAAAAGTTTTCGGAATGGCCTAGGAGGCCTAAATGAGGCCAGCTGAGGGCGCTCCTCATAGTTTATGATTTGACGATCCGGATCGGCCCGACATGGTAAAGTGCAGCAACAAATTCCGAAACGACCTGACGGGGTCACTGGCTACAAAAGGTTTTAAAAAGGGCAGAGAGGCCCAAACAAGATGAGTCCTCACAATTATAAAGAATACCGGGACGGTCCGAGGGGCAAAGATCCATAGCATGTCCTGAATTATCCCGACGAGGTGATTGCGCAATCATTTCTGAAACGGTCCGACGGGACCACTGGTCTCAAAAAAGTTCGAAACGACTAGCGAAGGGGTCAAGATGTGTATTATGTTCTAGAACGACTCGTAAGAGGTCTAGGATGTTTATAAGTTCTAGAACAGCCCGCGAATGGGTCTAGATGTGTATTAAGTTCTAGAACGACCGGCAATGGGTCTAAATGTATATTAAATTCTATAACAACCCACGAGTACGTCTAAGTGTGTATTAAGTTCTAAAACGACCCGCAATGGGTCTAAATGTGTATTAAATTCTAGAACAACTTGCGAAGGGGTTTAGATATATGTACAAGTTCTAAAACGACCACCGAGAGGTCTAGAGAAAAGGCAAGCCGACAATGACGGGAATATCGAGTGTATACGGGACGGACCTGTAAGACCCTACGTAGACTATCGGCTAATCGTTGGCAAAGAAAAGTTTTTAAATTCCGCAATAATTGTAAAGTTTAGAATTAGATCCACTTTAATTATGGTGAAGATTGATGAACCGCATGCTTGGTATTAAAAATTGGATTATATAATTTAATTTAAAAAGTTCAAATTTGTCCGTATTTTTCGGAACTAAAACACCATTTTGAGATTTGGGTCGTTACATTAGAAATTATAATGAAAAATGTATCGTCTAATAAGTTTCTATAAATTGAGAATAAAAATCATGATTAATAGCGGAAACGAATTTATATAAAAACCTGGAAAAAAAAGATCTAAAATAAAGAATGAGGAAAAAAAGAGAGAGAAAAAAAATTTTGCAGCAGCCGTTAAACATGATTTTTTTTTCAATTTTTTTAGTCGACCAATGTTTATTACATAGCGCAAGCAAAACTCCCAAATTTGGTGCGTCGACAAGTATTCAAAACTTTTGTTAATAGAAAAAAATTCAAAGTATTTATTACTTATTATTAGTTAATTGTCGCAAAATGGGCAATATCAAAATATAATTAAAAGTTTATTGATATCAAATAAACTATAGGTGATTTAGTCAGTTAACACAAGAGTAGCACAACTCATTTAAACTCAATTAGACCCGACTTATGAATTGATCGTAAACTGGTGATACGATTAACATGATATTTAATTAAGGCGTGTCTGGGTCTTCCCTTCAGACGCGATTAATAAAATGGATTGTGTCTGGTTCTAGCCAAAATTAATTGGACATGATTAAGACACGACACGAACACTACACGAGACACGAAATGCCACCCCTAATCGAGATGCTTACGTACTAAAACTAATGAATTTTAAACACAAAAAGGCATTCGTTGATTTTTAGATTCAAACTATTATTTGACTATTATTCTAAAAACTGAGTGGGACCTAAAGCCCTTATGGGCAAAATGAGGGTCCGTTATTGATTGTATGACTTTCGTCTGTATTTTCAGTACACTTTTGGTCATCGCATTCCAATATGAGTAAGTAGTCAATTCGTTAATTACTTGCATATATTTTTGGTAACTAAGTTAATGATCACCAGCTACCACTATGCAAGTAAATAAATCACTTGAATATTTAGTTATATTATGTTGAAGAAATTTAATAGAAAAGACAAAGTGTTTGGGAATTATTTTGTGAGTAGAGGCGTAGGAACTGCTTTCCTTAAGGTGTTATTTGCCCCCACTTAGTGCTACGGGTTAATGGCAAATTACTTCTCAAGATACAATACTCACGCACAATCTCACAGTAGCACACTTATGGATTATCAGAAAACGACAAGTAAAACGTACAGAAACTGAAAAACGTTTATTTGGTTAATTTGTGACTGTTCACCAATAGTCACAACTGTTCAAACAATCACAACTGTTCCAACAGTTGCAACTGTTCAGATGTTAACCGAAAATAGCTGTAAAATACAATTATTTAATATATCCAAACGTCACTTAAATCTGACCATTGGATCGCAACTCTTCACAATCAACGACCCCAATTTAATCTGGGAATAAAACAAAAACAAAAAAATATTCGCTCCTATGCTCCTTGCGACGATGCGTACGTGCGAAGTGCAAAGTGTGCCTAAGATGTGCCCTAAACGCCCAATCGCACGTCGCGACACTTCGCGCTGCTACGCGGTAGCGTGGTAAGGAGCATACTCCTTACCACACTCAACTATAAGCCTTTAGCTCACTATCCCTTATAAACCCTTCAAGTTCTACATCCACTAACCATGTGAGACTTTGGGTTTCCCAATGACTTTTGGTTTTCCCAATAATAAACCAAACTACAATCTAACTAATATTCCCTCACTTAGATTGTAACATTTTCCAGATTCCATAGATTTGTTCACACATACATGAAGGTATGCTAAGCATTAAACCTTCACTTAGAGAATGTACTTCAAAGCACTTTCAGAACAATAGTGTGCTAAGCATTAAACCATGTTCTTCAGCGAGAGTACCGAAAATACAACATATATGAGCTATCTCAGTTTTATAACATGTTCGAATCGATTAGTGCTAATAAAGCCATGCGCTCAATCTTGGTCTCATGAACATTTACAAGAGTAAACCCAAGCTCTTGATAGAAACGGCACCATTTCTTATGTTCACATAGGTGAAGTCACTTACATGTCTTAGCTACTCAAGACGTGACCTTCATTAAGAACCTATGCTCAACCTCCAAACGTAGCTAACTGCACTGAACATCCTGGAAAGGACACAATAAATTTCAGTGCCTCGTAGATCACTTATCAATGACTTGTTGTTACCCATTAAACTTATGTAATAGTGGTAGTGCTATTACAAAAGTTGGGTTACCATCATTGGTGATTCTTTCAGAAAGGTTTCAGTCCCATTCCACTAGATCTGTCCTTTACTAGGTCTCTTGCAAGACCTTTAGTTAAAGGATCTGCTAGGTTCTTATTTGACCTAATATAAACAATACTAATAACTTCATTAGTTATCAATTGTTTCACATACTCATGTCTCAAGCTAATATGTCTAGACTTTCCATTATAAACTTTGTTATATGCTCTATACAATGTAGCTTCACTATCATAGTACAAAGAAATTAATGACATTGGTTTTGGCCACAACTTAATATCTAATAGTAGATTTCTCAGCCATTCAGCTTCTTTGCCTGTTGCAGCCAACGCAATAAACTCAGACTCCATTATCGAATGTGATATACAAGTTTGCTTCTTAGATGCCCATGACATAGCTCTCTTAGCTACAGTAAATATCCATCCAGAAGTGGATTTTTTGTCACTCGCACTTGTGACCCAACTGGCATCTGAATAACCTTTTAGTACGGCTGGAAAATCAGAGTAAAAGAGACCCAAATTCTTTGTTCTCGTCAGATACCCAAGTATCCTTCCAATTGCCTTCCAGTGCTCCGTACTAGGATTGCTAGTTTATCTAGACATTTTACACACAGCAAAAGCAATGTCTGGTCTAGTACAATGCGTTGCATACATCAAACTTCCAATTGCACTTGCATATTCAAGTTGTGCAACTGCTCTACCAGAATTTTCTAGCAACTTAATACTAGAATCATATAGGGTGTTAGCTTCTTTAAACTTCAAATGCTGAAATTTAAGAACCATTTTCTCAATGTAATGAGATTGACTCAACGCATAACCCCCACTATGTTTCTTAACTTTGATACCTAAGATAGTATCTACTTCACCAAGATCTTTCATCTTAAACTGTGAAGTTAAATATTTCTTAGTATCAAGTATTCCCTTCATGTTAGTACCAAAAATAAGTAAGTCATCAATATATAAACAAATAATTACACCAAAATTATTTGTGAATTTTGAATAAATGCACTTATCAGCATTATTATGTTTGAAACCATTTGACATAATCACAGAATCAAATTTTTTATGTCATTGCTTTGGTGCTTGTTTCAAGCCATAAAGTGACTTGACTAACTTGCAAATATTTTTCTCATTTCCAAGTAGTACGAACCCTTCGGGTTGTTCCATATAGATTTCTTCATCAAGATCACCATTTAGAAAGCAATTTTAACATCCATTTGGTGCACATACAAATGATGTATCGATGCAATAGCTATAAGCACTCTTATGGATGTTAATCTAGCCACAGGTTCATACGTGTCAAAGTAGTCTATACCTTGTTTCTGTTTGAAACATTTGGCTATGAATCTAGCCTTGAATGTTTGTATAGAACCATCCGTATTGTACTTTCTTTTAAACACCCACTTACAACTTATAGGTTTAGATCCCTTTGGTAAATCAACTAACACCCATGTTTGATTTGATATAATTGAATCCATTTCATCATTTACCACTTCTCTCCAAAAGGAAGCATCTCTAGATGACATGGCTTCACCAAACGTTTGTGGATCTTCGTCTTCTAAGCTGAGTAAAATAGGTATTTTATTAAGTACTTTATTTCTATGTCCCTCTACCAAAAAAGATAAAGCTTGAAAAGAAATAAAATCAGGATCAAATGACTTCTTTTTTCTTTCACGTTGACTTCTCCTAGGTTCAAAGGAAGTTTCAGATTCTTTCCTCTTATAACTAGGACCTATGTCACTTGATGATCTTACAACAGGTTCTAATTCATTAGTAGAATCATTAATAAATTTATTCTCAATAAATTCAACATCTCTTGACTCTACTATGACATTAGTATCTAAATTCAATAATCTATATGCTTTGGAATTTTCTGCATATCGTACAAAGACACTTTTAATTCCTCTAGGTCCTAATTTATGAGATTTAGGATCATGAACTCTATAAAAACTTATGCAGCCCCATACTCTAAAGTATGTCAAATTGGGTTTTCTTCCTTTCCCTATTTCGTATGGTGAAACTTTGGTTTTCATAGAAGAAATCCTATTGTTTACATGACATGCAGTTAATAAGGCTTTACCCCACAAATTATTTGGTAAACTAGCATGAATTAGCATTGAATTAATCATATCAGTGAATGTTCTATTATTCCTTTCAGCCAAACCATTTTGTTGAGGAGTAAAAGGTGCAGTTTTATGGTGAATCATACCATGTTGCTCACAATAAAAATCAAATTCATTTGAAAAATATTCACCACCTCTATCACTACGAAGCATTTTGATTTTCTTTTCTAATTGATTTTCAACTTCGGCCTTATAGACCTTAAACATATCAAATGCTTCATCTTTTGTTCTTAAGATATACATATATGTATAACGGGAACAATCATCTATAAAAGTGATAAAATATCTTTTTCCTCCTCTTGTCAAAATTCCATTATATTCACAAATATCAGAATGAACCAAATCTAATAATTGTGTATTTCTTTCAGCTTTAGGGAATGGTTTCTTAGTCAATTTTGCTTGAATATAAATTTCACATTTATCATGACTAATGCAAGAAATTAAACCATGCGAAGACATATATTTTAGAGATTTAAAATTCAAATGTGCCAAGCGAGCATGCCAAATATCAAAGGAATCAACAATATAAGCAGAAACATTAACTTTATTGATACTTAGTTTGAACATTCCATCACATGCATACCCTTTACCAACAAAGGTACCACTTTTAGTCACAATACACTTATCAGACTCTAATACAATTTTCAGACCACTCTTACACAGCAAGTTTACAGACAGAAGATTCTTCCTAATTTCATGAACGTAAAATACATTCATAAGAGTAATTTTCTTTCCAGAAGTGAAATGAAGTTCCACGCTTCCTTTTCTATGAACCTTGACAGCATTATGATTTCCCATCAAAACAAAATTACCATCCTCTTCCTCTTAGTACGCAAAAAACAAAGATGTGTCGTTACACACATGTATGGTAGCTCCAGAATCCAGCCACCAATCAGAGGTCTTTGTTATTGCAGCCATGTTTGCTTCGGTAATCATAGAACTGTTCCACTCAGAAATCATAGCAACAATGTCTTCAGATTTCTCTTCGACCACATTGGCCCTTTTGGAGTTGGAATTCGGATTAGAATTGGAAGTGCTTCCTTCTTTTCCTTCTTTCTTCTTGTTTTTGCATTCACTTGCTTTGTGGCCCTTCTTTCCACAATTAAATCATTTTCCAGGAAATTTCTTCTTGAACTTTCCATCATTATTGGCTTTCAAGACACCTTTGCCTTTGCCTTTCTCTTTGTTGTTCTTACTTCTTTCAGCGACATTGACATTGGAATTATGAGGTTTTGGATCACGTGATCTAGTTTCCTCTTCAATTCGCAGATGTTTCTGCAATTCCTCCAATGACATATCATCCCTTCGATGGAGTCTCTTTCTATAATCATTCCAAGTTTGGGGCAGTTCTGCAATGATAGCCCCCACTTGAAACGACTCAGAAATCTCTACTTTCAGTTCACGAAGTTTCGTGACCAAAACTTGCAATGCATGGATTTGCTCCAAAACAGACTTAGTATCAACCATCGAGAACTCAAGATACTTATAGATCAGAAACTTGTCCGTACCTTTCTTCTCGGTTTTATACTTATATTCCAATGAATTTCAGATTTCTTTAGTGGACTCTATTGGATTGTAGAAATCGTACAGGCTGTCCGACAGAGTGTTCAGAATATGTCCGCAGCACATCACTTCGTCATCAGCACGCTTCTTGCGTTCTGCCTTTCTCTCTTCAGGTTCATTGTTGGTTGGCTCCGGAATTGGTTCAAGTGCTATGCAATTTTAAGAACAGTGAGAAGAAAGAACAGTTTTCCCTTCTAGCGAGTGAAGTTTGTCCCATTAAAACGGCCGAGATGAACATTTGGGTTCAGGAAAGATGCAACGTTCTTTTCAGCCTCCATGAATAACACCTTAAGATTGTTGAAGAAATTTAACAGAAAAGACTCAAAATTTAACAGAAAAGACAAAGTGTTTGGAAATTATTTTGTGAGTAGAGGCGTAGGAACTACTTTCCTTAAGGTGTTATTTGCCCCCATTTACTGCTATGGGTTAATGGCAAATTACCTCCTAAGATACAACACTCACACACAATCTCACAGTACCACACTTATGGATTATCAGAAAACGACAAGTAAAACGTACAGAAACTGAAAAATATTTATTTGGTTTATTTGTACTTGTTCACCATTAGTCACAACTGTTCAAACAATCACAACTGTTCCAACAGTTGCAGTTGTTCAGATGTTAACCGAAAATTATCCAAACGTCACTTAAATCTGACCATTGGATCGCAACTCTTCACAATCAACGATCCCGATTTAATCTGGGAATAAAACAAAAACGAAAAAATATTCGCTCATATGCTTCTTGCGATGATGAGTACGTGCAAAGTGCGCCTAAACGCCCAATCGCACATCGCGACGCTTCGCGCCGCTACGCGGTAGCGTGGTAAAGAGCATACTCCTTACCACACTCAACTATAAGTCTTTAGCTCACTATCCCTTATAAACCCTTCAAGTCCTAGATCCACTAACCATGTGGGACTTTGGGTTTCCCAATGACTTTTGATTTTCCCAATAATAAATCAAACTACAATCAAACTAACATATTATTCAAAAGAATTGGTATTATTTTAAATTAAATGTTAAAAATTGAGTATTCACTATAATTTTTCTTAAAAATATAATAATTCACTCTAACTTTCAGCGCCAAAATTGGTTCTCATATTAATTACGTAAAATAAGATATTTTACACAAAATAATTATAAATAATAATATGAGAAATTAAGATATATATTTTTTATGAAAAATAAATGGAGCATAAATGCATGTAATAAAAGTGTCATCACTAGTGTGTGTATATATATATATATATCATTTAATGTCACATCATTCATACTTCACAATCAACACATTAATTTTTAATAATGTTGAAAACTAAGTTTGAAAGATTGTCTTCCATACAACTAGGTACATAAAAAAATCCAAAAGAACAAGAAAATCAAAGAAAAAATTCTTCTAAAGCGACAAGTAATGATAAATTAACGGAAGCAAAACCATTTGAAAAGAGAAAACAGCAGAAACTTGGACACACATAAGTGGATGGGTCAATTCTCAATACTCTACCTGTTATATCTATTGTGCCAATTTCGTATCCCTTATAATAACAATTATCAAGAAAAAAATTTTTAAAAAAATGTGGATCAGTCTTTTTTTTTTAGTGGAAAAAGTGGATCAGTTGTTAGTTGGTGATTAGCGGTGACAATATTCATGACATCTATTGGACAATAGATTTTCATTAAAATATCTATACAGAAAACGATAATGAGTACCACTTCAAAGAAGAAAAAAAATATTATCATCGGATTTATCTTCTCATTTTTAACATTCATATGAGTTTCAACTATTAATTCATATGTGTTGCACTTTTAATTTATACCTCAAAATTTACATTATATATATAAAAAAATAAATAAAATACACTACTTGGGGCCTAAATTATTAAATTATAGAGAATTTCAAGTCATAGTAGATTTTTTGTGTTATGTTAGGATGACTATTTTTTAGGCCAGTTAGGTAAATAGCTATTTTAGACTGTGTGTTTTTAAAAAATAGCCACAGTTTTAAAAAAATTTAAAAACTAACCATAAAACTATAAGAAATTTCTGACAATAACAAAAATACACATAAAAAACTGTCAGAAATTTCTGACACTAGGCAAAAATTGTCAGAAATTTCTTACATTATTAATTTTTAAATTTTTTGAAACTGTGACTGTTTTTTAAAATTATTTTGTAAACAGTGGCTATTTTCTTAAAATTCTCTTATTTTTAATGGGCTCACAATATTTCTAAGTCCTAATAAACTTTGATCAGATGTCATCTTTAAAATCTAACTTTATAGAGTTTTTTAGGCATTTAATCAAACTTTTAGGTAACTTTTTAGGATTTAATGTTACATTTTTTACACGTATATATGTTACATGTTACAAAAAATGTTACATGTTAGGGCTAAATCCCTAATTTCGTGAAACTATGGCTAAATCTTTCTAACTTTACCTTTAAAATGGTCAATTGCCAAACTGGCCCAAGTTTATAATTAATATTCGCTGTTATAAATTATGTCACTTTTCTTAGTAGCAAATAAATATTTCATCATTCCTTTTGACTTCTTCGTTTCTAAGATAAATAGATAATTTGGTGAATTTGCAGTTAGAAAATAAATAGATAATTTGGTCAAATTTGCAGTTAGAAAATGGCATGCACTGCATTTTCTTTTAAAGTAGCAATTTTAATATAATTGATAAGTGTACGAAAGTGTTCTTTTAAGTGTTTAATTGTACACATTTATTAAAATATAAATAAATATTTTTATGATTTTTAATGATTATTACTTTTGTTAGAAAATATTTTAATTTGTTATAATTTAATTCATTTATAATCTTGGGTGGTTTAATTTTATTTGTAGGATTGAAAGTGGAATAAAATTGGGCAAAAGTATGAAAAGAACACAAAAAGGGGCAAAAGAATCAAACCAAAAGTTATTGCAGCCTAAGATGGGACCCACACGATCACATGGGCCAATAAGAAGCCAGATATTTGCACCACCTCAGCCACGCAATCCAAGCCCATCAGCCGCCCTCCACCACGCGCATAAGGCTCGCTACGCGCTCACCAACGGTGCCCAGCAAAGCGGGTCCTCACCATCTCCAGCACACGCGAGTGGCACGCGCCTCTCAACCCCACAGTAACTCAGACAAGTGGGCCTAACGTGCAGCCCTTCCAGCAATCGGTGTGACTTTAGTGCGCCTGGCGGGCCCCTTTGGTAGTCAACCCGTAACCTCTTGCCCACTCTTCGCTTGGCACGTGCCCGTGCGGGTCCCAACTACCCCATGTTCGTTCAACTCCAGTAGGTTCTCAACCATTAAGTGCGCGCAACGTGGTCACACTAATCAAATGCCACCAATAAGCTTCTGCCACGTGTCACTGTCGAGCTCGTGGATTCTTTATAGGGTGAGTTGCAAAAATAAGTCAAAATTAAATGTGTCTTTTAAATGATAGCCAATGTTTCAAAAAATTAAAAAAAAATAGCCACTGTAAAGAATTTCATAACAAAAAATGTCAAATAAATATTTATATATTTGTAAACACATTTGTAAGATATTATTTAACACTTTAAAAAATGATGAGTAAAAGTTGAAGCGTTACAAAATAGTTTACAAATGTTTACAATGTGTAATATTTTATGCAACATTTTTTCTGTTATACAATTCGTAACATGGCTATTGTTTTAATTTTTTGAAACATAAGCTATCATTTAAAAACGTAAAAAAAATTTGGCTATTTATTACAATTTCTCTTCTTTATACTAGGCTCTTAATGTTCCAAATCAAATGGCAAAATATCTCCAAGAATTAATAGAATTACTTATTTTATATTTCTCTCTCTTTTTTTTAGTTTCTATTTTACAAGTATATCCTAAACACTATAAATAGAAGTGTTAGTTAGAGTTTTTGTACTCTATATCTTTATCATATAATAGATAATTCTTCATCTTTCTATGGCTATTAGTTCTCATATTTTTATTAGAATGTTATAAGACAAGAGCGAAAAGAGCTTAGAGATTATTTTAATTATGTAGCTTTTCTTTTTCAATTTTGATTCCACGTTTATGCTTCAATGTTTCAATTTTTGTTATGTTTACTATCTTATTATTTTCATTAAGCAATTATGCTCTATTTTTCATATAAGTTTAGTCAAGCTCTACTTATGTTCGATTCGTTAGAATTTTAATTGCTATCGGTTTGTAAGTTAGTCCCCTTACTGTAATATGCACAATTTGGTATGTTGTAGATTTTAGATAGCTTATGAATATTCGAATATTTTATTTTATATGACTAATCTTTTAATATGTGATTGTCAAATTGATATCTTGCTGATATAGGATGATGTATAGAATAAATATTCTTTATTTTAAGTGAAGAGCATTTTCATATCAAAATATATTTGTTTTATTTTGGATCTTTAATGTCATATTTTCAGGTTTTTTATAAGGGATGTGAAACTTGCAATTAAGTTATAATAGGATTAAAATTATAAACAATTAAATTAAATAATTACGGGATTCGCGACATCGCGCTAGATATTCTTCTTGATTGTTTGCTTTAATCTTAATTTCATCCTCTTTAATTCCAAATTCTTATTCTTTTTAATATTTTTATTTTTACCTCTTCAAGTTTGTTTCGAGTTTTTAGTTGTTTGTTTTCACCTCCTCGTAGAAATGACTCTGCGTTCAATGTGCTATCAAGGGGCACTTTGGCATTGCGCAATTTGAACGTAATCAATAATGTTGTCGAGAAGTGACATTTTATTTTCAAAATTTCCCTTAGATCTTAATAATTTTTCACCTATCAATTCATCCTACTAAACGGCATCCACCTCCACTATATATGGGTAAATAATTTATTCAAGAAAAAACAGATTATGCGTTTTCCATTGATTATCACCTAATTTTAAATTTAAATATAATTTAATTAAAATTAAATAACCAATGTAAATGCGACATGTTATAATTCAAGGATAGGCACACCTTATCTATATGACATGTTATAATGTGTAGACATGTTATAAACATTAATCACATAAATATAAATAACATCAAAGAAAATAAAATAGAAAATTGAATGAGTCCCTTTGTAAATATTACAATCCAAGAAAACCTAAAATATAAATTTATAAATTAAATATCTTAGGTCTTCAACTTGGGCTTGGACTTCAAATCTTCAAGTCTATCTCATCGGGTCCAATTTTGTACAAAATTAGGCTTAGATCCAATTTTGGGATCGAAATCCTAATTTTGAAAACTAAAATTATCTAACAACGTCTTTTCACCTGCAACCCTTCGTCGGACCAGGAGGGCGGTGGCATAGCCCAAACCAGCAGCCTAGTCGCTGCCCAAGTACAGGCAAGTGTGCACAGGCACGCTACCCGGGCGTTGGGAGGCTGTTGGAACAATTTTGACTGCATACCCGCACCACTGGGCTTGCACAAGGATTGCTGGAACGATTCTAGTAGCGCGACTCAGTCAGCAGAAGGTACTAGAAGGCACAGCTAGGCACAGAAGAGGCGTTGGGTGCGCGAACGGAAGCAGTAAAGGCGTGCTAGAGGTGCAGGGCGCACGATCGGAAGTTGCAGGGATGCGCAAAAGGCGTTGTGCGCGCGGTTGGAATCGGGAGCGGGCGAATGGATAGAGGTGTGTGTGCAGCTGGGTGCGCGAGCGGGCGAGTGGGACAGCGGGGCATACAGCATGGAGTGCGGGCATGTGATCGGGACGGCATTGCAGCCATTAGGTCGTGTATCCATCCAAATATTTGGCCATCAAGAAGGGGTCAGTTAGGTAAATAACCATTTTGGATTGTGTGTTTTTAACAATATCCATAATTTCAAAAAATTTAAAAGCTAGCCATAAAACTGTAAGAAATTTATCACAATAACAAAAATACACACAAAAATACTGTTATAAATTTCTAACACTAGGCAAAAATTTTGTCAAAAATTTCTTACATGGCTAGTTTTTAAATTTTTTAAAACTGTGGCTATTTTTTAAAATTATTTTGTAAACAGTGGCTATTTTTTTAAAATTCTCAAAAGAAAAATAGGGTAATTATTTTTCTCAAAAATAAATTCTTATTTTTCTACTTTATTTAGTATACCTAAATACACTTAAATAAAGATAATTCCCATTCTCTTTATTGCTTGAAAATTCACCCATCATAGTGACAAGGAATTAATTTTTCAAATCCTAAATCAAATATGATTTAAATCAAAATAAAATATCTCAAATCTTATTTTAATTTGTAATTATCTATTAATTAGATAATTATTATTAAACTCTTTTTATATTTAACTTTTAAATATAAACCATCACTATCTCATATTTAAAGAACTTATTAATTTGTAAATTTAATAATCTGATTTTTAAATTATAAAATAATAATAATCTCTAAAATGCACTCATAATTGGCGCCTACCACAAGGAGTGGTCTCATTGTGATATTTTTCTTATTTGTGGTCCAAAACACAAATAGTGAAAAAATAATTAACTATTAATTATCCAACGAGAATTCTAGTTCGATTTATTAAGACGGAGTGGGGACAATGGACCCATGAATTTGAGCTCCAATACACTCGGAAAATTAAATTAAAACTCTTTCATGTAATTCTTTTTTTATTAATCCCGAGATTATTTCACTGAAAATTTGGGACTGAACTCTCAAATTACACATATATTATTTATTCGATTATCCTTGCGAAATGTCCATTGATTTAATCATTACATGATTGCTAGGTGAAATTACTTTTTAACCTCTTGATTACATCTTTGTCCTTAGTTACTATTAAGTTCACTAGTAAACGATTAATTCGTAATTACTTATGAATTAGAGCGCTCAAACTATTTACTTCTAGAAGTCAACACATAAAGGAACCATTATAACTATTTATTTGTGAATTCAGTATCTATAATTCACATTCTGAGCCCTTACGAAGTACGGGGCCCTAAAATGCAAATATTGGGCTTTAACGAGCAAATTAAAGAACTCGTTGATGAGTGAGCAAATTATTCACTCGTATATCACCCTTTTGATCTTGAATTGTTGTAAAATCCTCAAGGTTTATGTGTTTTAATGAGTTTCGTGAGTCTACAGGTGATTTGAGAATAAGCACAGAAATCGAGACAAAGAAGTGTGGAAAACAGAGATTTTAGAAGCAAGAAGAAACAAGAAGGATCACTAGTGCAGATCTAGCGCTAGTCGTTCTCCCATACCTGGGTGGTCAACCGCCAAAAGACAAGAAAACTGAAGAAAAGCAGAGCGATCGCCGGTCGTTCGCCAAGAACGAGCCAGTCAATCGCCAGATCGCCGCCTAAAAAGAAGAAAAGTAGGGCGATCGCTGGTCGTTTGCCCAGAATAAGCCAGTCGGTCGCCCAATCAAAGAGTTGCCGGTCGTTCGCCCAATGCTAAAGAATGACCGCGAAATCCCGATGAAGCCAATCACCACTTGGGGCGGTCATTCACCTAGATCAGAAGAACGACCGCCCAAATCGCTGTTTCGAAAACGCTATCGTTTTTTCGTCAATTTCACTCAGTTTTGGCTTTAGAAATTAGGTCAAATCATGAGAACCTATAAATATCAAGTTGTTTTGGACGAAAGAAAGAACTTTTGACACGGAGAAAAATCAAGAGAACTCAAGAGAATGAGATGGGGCATTCATTGGAGCTGAAGGACTCGTGAAAATCATCGATTTTCAGAGTTTCTTTTACTCTCTATCTCTTCAACTTTTCTCTTTATATGATTATGTGTATCATGAACTCTAGAAATCGCTATTCACTGTATTTAGTCATGAAAGGCTAATTCTCTCTTTCTAGGAGAGATTGGTCGAACTCGATGTTGATTCTTTTTTATTATCATTAATAAATTTCTGCAATATTCAATTCATATGTTTGTATTCTTACTGGTTTATTTTATTTTCTGTTACAATTGACAAATTGAATAGAGAGATTTAGGTTCAATTTGATTAAACTTGAAATAGACAATTTAATTGAATCAGGAATAATGAGAAACACAATTTAGACGCCATAAGTACCAAGAGGAGATCGGTAAGCTAGAGCTGCAACTTAGTTCTTAAATTTAATTTCAAGTTAAAAAAAATGAAAAAAAAAAACTGTAATCAGGTGTATTCATTGTGTCTAATATATTAAGAGGGCAATGTAAACGAAGTTTGGGAGAGGTGTTGTTTCGGTCGTAAGTTGGGTAGAATTAGAAGAAACTCGGGGTAAATGGAAGTCAAGGGTGCTAGTGTCGAAACTGTCGAGTCTAGGTGAACTTTTTCGAACCTAAAAATATCCTTCGACGTACCTTAGCCGAGGCCGTAACATTACAAGCTAAGAAAGTCCTTTTGATCCTCAGTTAAATATTTTCTAAATTAGTTGAGATTAGCGTCAGGGTTGGGCTTATGGTATTTCTCTCCATTGTGAAAAATTAAGACTCCTTAAGCGTGCAATAATTGATTAGACAAAAAAGGAGAAGCAAAGCACACATACTGATGGACGCATTTTCACATCAATTTACTATAATAACATGATTGATTTTGTGTTTAGATTGTGGATTATATTTATATTTTGTGCAAGATCACTCGTTTTGGTAGTTTGTGAGTTTTTGCGCAGTTTTTAACATTAAAACGGTGAAAATGAAGTGAAATGGGAAAGAAGTGAGAAAAACGACATCCAATGGGTGAAAACGACATGCAAAAATGATATGTCATATGGATTAAAGAAGTAAACGAAGAGAAAGCAAAAAATCCACCCAAGAGTTGGGGCTGCAGCGCCAGCGCCACAATGCCCAAGTCCAGAATGCCCAGAAGAAAGCTAGAGCCACAGCTCAGCAGCCCAGATTCACAAGAGCGCTGCTGGGCTAGTGCCACAGCGCCAACCCGATAAATCACAGAAGTTGGGCTTTTCAGGCCCAACCCACACCAGAATTGACCTAATTTTCACAGCACTTGCCAAAACTATAAATACCCAACTTTGCACGAAAAAAAAGGATGAGAAAAATCAGAAAAGAAGGAATTCAAGGAGCTTAGCATTAGAGAAGAAGATTGGAAGCATTCAAGATTTTGTGGCTTTTGAGTTCTACTCTTCTCCTCTTTTCTTCATGATTCTCTGTATTTTCTACATTAGAATGTGTAGCTAGATTTCTTATTTGATTAAAGGGAAACTCATAAACCCGAATCCTTTATGTTTTGCATTTAGTGTAACATAATTCAATTTAATGACGTTGATTGATTTTCTCCGCGTTTATTGTTAATATTGATAGCTTTTATTGTTTGGGTGGCCAACTAAATAACTGGGTAATTGATTGATGCTAGAATTGAACCGTAGATACGTGCCATTGTCTAGGTTTGATTGTGCGTAGCAAAGAGTAAATTAACATAAATTAAAGGATTCGAACTTATGCAATTCTTGTTTAGATTGTTTAAATCTTCAGGACTTAATGTTTTGGTTTGATTAAATCTAGAGAGGCGTATTCTAGGTTGTCAAATTAAAAGAAACTAAATAAAGAGCTTATTTGTTTAGTGAATAAATAAAGAAGATAAGGAATGTTTAGATCTTGTTAAACATTTACAACACTAGCATCATTGATTGAAAGCAAAGTAACATAGCAAATTCATATTGGTATTCGTGTTGGCGAGCAACCTTTAATCAAAACTTTATTTTACTACATTACTCATTACTTTAATTCTCTTGAAATTAAATCTTTCATTTAATTTCCTATTATTCAAATCCAATCCCCCCCTTTTTAGTAATAAAATAATACATTGAATAGGTTAGTTCTCTGTGGGATCGATCCTTATTCCCATTATATTACATTTGTATTGTATAGGAACGAGGTTCTAATTTTGTGAATTACGACGCTAATCACACACATAGCTGAATGACCATTTCCGAGATGAGGTCGATATGTTTAAACTGTAGTTGGTTGATAGGGCTTTGATGTAACAAGGAACTGACAAATGTCCATGAGAATTATTCCATGCCATGCATTACGGAGAGACCAGATTTCGAGTTAGATTCGTACATTGTTTTGTTTTCAGTTTAGGTTTATTTACTCATTCGTTGTTAAGAATTGAGTCATGAGTCATAGAATCAGATTAGTACTTAATTGTCACTTCAGGACAAGCAACAGTTTAAGTTTGGGGGTGTTATGAGTGAGCAAATTGTTCACTCGTATATCGCCCTTTTGATCTTGAATTATTGTAAAATCCTCAAATTTTATGTGTTTTAATGAGTTTCGTGAGTGTACAGGTGATTTGAGAATAAGCATAGAAATCGAGACAAAGAAGCGTGGAAAACGGAGCTTTTAGAAGGAAGAAGAAACAAGAAGGATCACCAGTGCAGATCAAGCGCCGGTCGCTCGCCGAAAGACAAGAAAACCGAAGAAAAAGCAGAGAAATCGCCGATTGTTCTCCGATCATCGCCTAAAAAGAAGAAAAGCAGGGCGGTCACCTGTCGTTTGCTCAGAACGAGCCGGTCGATCGCCCAATCGAAGAGTTGCCGAAGGTAAAATCGGGGCGGTCGTTCACCCAATGCCCAAGAATGACCGCCAAATCCCGATGAAGCCAATCACCACTTGGGGCGGTCGTTCGCCCAGATCCGAAGAACAACCGCCCAAATCGCTGTTGTTTTTCCGTCAATTCCACTCAGTTTTGGCTTTAGAAATTAGGTCAAATCATGGGAACCTACAAATACCAAGTTATTTTGGATGAAAGAAAGGACTTTTGACACGGAGAAAACACAAGAGAACTCAAGAGAAGGAGATGGGGCATTCATTGGAGTTGAATGATTCGTGAAGATAGTCGATTTTCAGAGTTTCTTTTACTCTCTATCTCTTCATCTTTTCTCTTTATTTGATTTTATGTGTATCATGAACTCTAGAAATTGCTATTCACTGTATTTAGTCATGAGAGGCTAATTCTCTCTTTCTAGGAAAGATTTGCCGAACTTGATGTTGATTCTTTTTTATTGTCATTAATAAATTTCTTTAATATTTAGTTCATATATTTGTATTCTTGTTGGTTTATTTTATTTACTATTGCAATTGAGAAATTGAATAGAGAGATTTATGTTCAATTTGATTAAACTTGAGAGAGACAATTTAATTGAATCAGAAATAACGAGAAACGTAATTTAGACGCCATAAGTACCGAGAGGAGATTGGTAGTCTAGGTAGTCGAATTTTGAATCATAAGAACCGAGAGGAGACCGATTTAGTATTCTAGGAATCATGTGTGAATGTATTAAATTTCAACAAACGAACGCGTGAGTTAGAATTGAGTACATAATTAGGTCAATAAGCGAGAGCTGCGACTTAGTTCTTAAATTCTTAGACTAGCATTGAATTGAGAGTTGTGGTGAGGAATTAATGACTAATTGAATTGAAGAAGCATCTAGGGAAGCCAATTGAACCTAATCCCTAGTTAATTGAGTTGACCTGTGAAATTTGATTTATTCTCTAATTTAATTTAATTGTTTTGTTTATTTTAATTTCCTAATCTACTTGAATTCGATTTCTAAACAAAGTATATTGGCTTTTTGTTCTCTGTGGGACGATATTCGGACTCATAATCCATTGTATTACTTGTCACGATCCGTACACTTACAGATATAATTCGCGTGTGAAAAAGAGCGAACACTCGTCAATCTATAGAAGGAGTCTATAAAATACTAAGGATTGAGATCAACATTATATGATCATCAATTGACCTAGATCAGAATCTTCATAATGACACTTAAATGAAGTTTCTATGATCAAGTCGGTCCAAGTCCTATGTAATCGATATTATATAAAATATCTTCATTCTTCACAACATCATGGTCAGTATTAGTGAATAACAATCGGAGAGATCCATATTCTTTGATCTATCATGGACTAGTTTAAATATGTTAATTTATCATTTTAATCATCTTGTTCGTAAAACTCTTTATATACTAAAATTAGAATCATACTAACATATTTGGATTTTGATAAACATTCATTTTATAATAAAATAAATAAAATCACATATAACTATTTCTTTTATTAATATTTAAAAAATGATTATTACATCTAATTTTAAGGGCATATTTCTAATAGAGATGAACGTCAAAAGATTATTAATCTTAATAAGTTCAATAAAAGAAAAAGTTCTCGAGAATCAAAAAAAAAATATATATATATATATATATCTCACCATTAGAATAATGTATTCTACTTTTCTTATTGATGATACGATCTATAAATATAACAATTGTCTTTACAATTTTAATTGGAAATAAATATATGAAAATAACAGGGAATAAACCCAAAATAACCCAAAATATCCTAAAATATTAAAAAAAAATACAAAACCCTAATTTGAGCGAAGTTGGCACGTTGGTGGCGCACAGGGGTGCATAAGTTATGTATGCCTCAGTGTGGGTGCACTAGCACACGATGTGTGGTGATGTGGCACTTAGATGCGCTATGTGTGGGCGGTGTTGCTCGTAGCGTGGGCGATATTGCGCCCCACTCTCTGTTTTCTCACATCTTTTTGCCACATTACCCACATTGAGCGAGATATCACCCAATGTGCCCAAAAACACTTTAAATTCATCTCAACTTATCCAAAACCCACCATATTACAAGTAAATACATCAAAATAGCAATAAATTACAATAAAATGACTCTAAATATGTTCCTAAACTCATATTTGCTCGAATCATAAGAAGCTTGAATTTAGATCACTTGAAGCTTGAACTTGGACCCTCATATATCTTGAGCTCCTCTGACGTCTTGTGCACGTCATTGATGATATCCTTATCATTCCTCCTCTTCAAAAGGATTTGCCCTCAAATCCAAGCCATCATCGCCAGTCAGTTCTTTGTTAACACACCTTTTCTTTTGTCTTTTCTTCATCTTTACTTGCTTTTTGGTTCTCAATTTCTTCATCTTTCCTCTTGAGAACTCTTTTTCCTTATCTCCCTTTTGTCTTTTCTTCTTCTAACCTCCCCTCACACTCTATTTTTCTCTCTCAATTGCTCATTTCCTTTACTTTCACTCATATGATACACTTCTTTACACATAAAAGATGCAAGAGCTGTCGGTTGGCTAGTGCATATAATGGGAATTTCATATTTACAAGGAAAAGAAAAACAACCTCATTTTGACTTCGATTCTTCTACTTTCAAAATATCCACATGCTCCGTCTTTAAGGACTTATTCCCCTTTGGACAATCATCATGTTTTGCCTCCAAAGAATATTTTTCCTTAGGTGTCTCAACTTCATTGCTAGCTTTTTTTGAGCGGTGGAATTGACTCTTTCAGTTGTGAAAAGTGAAATAGTATCTTCCATGTCCTCGAGGAGCTCATCAAACCTCCTCACAGTGTGAGCTATATTTAACTCATGCCTGTTAGGATGATAATACCTCCTCACTTAAGATTCCTCCATCCGATCCCTTTATGGCTTTTCCACTCAATAATAGTCCTCCATGCCATCATCGTCTTGGGATAAGAACCTCTTGTAGCAAACTCGAGAGTGTTGTTTGCACATCACAACCTTCATCTCACTCGACGTGTTGATAGGCCTCTCGCCATGACTTCATCTATATCTCTTCAACGTTTTCCACCAGACAGCAGAATCATCATATAATGCACTAGTAGTTAGCTTTATCTTCTCTCGTTCAGAGTAGAAATTATAATCAAACAGCCACTCTATCGTAGCTTTAACTTTAGGTACTCCTTCAGACTACACCGTCCATGGAATGACTGAAGCCTCATATTGATGTTTATGTGGTTGCCATAGTCACGAACATTAGCCTTATAAACATAATAATGTAACATTTGGTTAGAGACTAGAAAAATAGAACCTCACAATCACTCACTTATATGTTTTACTCGATAATAGTATTCACACATTGTTACCCATGTTAATGCTAAAAAATAGGCTTTTACCCTCTATTGATCTCTCCTCTACATGCCTTTTACCACTCAATTCCTCTCTTGGTTTCGTATTTTTTTTAAGTATATCTCAAAGACTCAAAACAAAAATTCACGAAGTAAGAACTGTAGGACAGGACTCTAAAACAAAGAAAATAACAAGAACAAGAACAAGAACAAGACTTGACAAAACAAGAATGATATACGAACAAACCTATAAATAGTTTATAACTCAAGAACTAACAAGATTCATCAAAGAATTTAATCTCAATAATAAAAAAAACCCCAAATTAACATAAGAAAAACCTAAGAACATTCAAATTCAACACAAACACAACCCCCACTCAAACACAACCCCTACTCCCCCCACCCAAATTGAAACCCTAGATAGACACTCAGTCAAGAAGCAAGAACAAATAAATAATGACCCTAACTAGAATTCTAGATGAATGCCAAACTAACAAGAACCAATTAACAAGACGATTAAAGAAAGCCAAAGAAGATAAAGATCCAACAAGAAGGCGAAGCTTTAATACGACTTGGTATGAAAGATACAGCTCTGACACCAATTGATACGAGACCCGTTGCGTAAAACTACAAATAATGTAGGATTGTACAGAATAGAACGTTTCTTGATGAATTACACTTGGATAGAATCTCCGATGTGAACACCTCAGTTAGGATGAAGTGTAGTGACACCATAACAGTTGCGTAACTCCATTGATATGTCATGGATCGAAGGATGCCACAAACGGTTGCAGAATTACCGTTTTATAAGTCAGGATGAAAGAAATTCTCACTATTAGAATAAACATATTCTACTTTTAGTATTGATAATACGCTCTTTAAATAGAGCAATTGTCTTTTAATTGGAAAAAAAATATGAAAATAATATGAAATAAACTAAAAAATAACCAAAAATTTCCTAAAAAAATCCTAAAATATCAAAAATATAGAAGAACTCTAGTTTGAACAAAGTTACAATGTTGGCGGCACACTTGGGCGCAGGTGCGCACGCACGGGCGATGTGGACCTAGTGTGGACATTATGGCGCCTAGAGATGGGCGTACTGGCGCCT
Source organism: Boehmeria nivea var. tenacissima (assembly GCA_018132145.1). NCBI lineage: Eukaryota > Viridiplantae > Streptophyta > Magnoliopsida > Rosales > Urticaceae > Boehmeria > Boehmeria nivea. Next base: position 5,609,229 of record CM030875.1, on the reverse strand, counting down.
AAATTGTCACGACCCGCCGGCTCAGTCGCGGCCGCGACAGGAGAGTCCAAACTCATTTTCAAACTCTCGTAAACTCTTTTAAACTCTGAAAGCTGAAATTCTGTGTATTTTTTTTTTTAATGCGGAAGTCTTTACTATAGATAATACTTAAAGTCGTTAGAGTATAGATGCTGTCATAATATTACATACTTGTAATATAGGAGTCCTCGGGATCACGTCCCGATCTCAAAATAAAATACGACTCACATAGAGTCTTTTGTCATCATGATATTACAGATCAAAGTCTTAAAGCCCTAGGGATCTTGTTCCGGCATAAAAAACATATATTGTTTGTATTAAGACAAAAGTGCGAAAAATATTGCCATGGGTATTTATCTTCACGGTTACCACACACACCGTCTCCGCTAACTCATATTCGTCGATCTTCCTTGGCTTCTTACCTACAACACCGAGAACTTATGAGTTGAAAACATCAGTAAGGGCGAACTAGTCTACCCTAAATGGTATGCATCACAAGTTCACATATTACAACAATCACACAGAGAGGGGTTAGCCGTCCCATACCGACTAACACCCCTTTACACAACAAATGCAACAAAGTTGTCCTATTACCCTCGTGTATTCCTATGTCTCTCAATTCTCACTTTTTCACAGCCGAGTACTTCGTACTCGGCTCACACAGTCGAGCTTCCTACGCAAGGTAGCTCAATCTCGTTGCACTAAGCATATTCGCATTACCCCCTGATTCACCTTGTTCTGAGGAGACAACTCGGCTTCGTTGGCGAGTCTCTTTCACACAGCTTTACTCCTCGTATCGTCAAGGCCTCGTGATCAGTTATAGACCCACCATGCTTATTTATAATCCTTCTAGAGGAATGTCTCGTTAGACTCTCTCCGGACTTAATGGTTTCACACAGCAATCATTTTGTTATTTAATTTATCGAACTCGACATCTTGTCAACTTTGGAATCCACTGATCATCACCGCGATTTCTACAGCCCACAGGCGGGGAGATGATCAATCTCCCGGCAGTCACACAGACTTCGTCTCACACTCAGCTGGCCGGCTTGTGTGAGGAATAAGCTCACCCTCAGGGAGCAGGGCTCTCTCTCTCAGAGCCAGGGCTCTCTTCTCTTCGAGCCAAGCGGTACCATTGACTTTTATTTCAATATTTAGATTGTATTCGCTTACCTCTTATCAATTTCTGTCGGAGGATTGAGGCTTATTTCAGATTTCTGTCCCTCCCATCTCGTTTACTAAGAAATCAGGACTTTAAATATGATATACTTTCTCCCGTCAAATCACGAAGCAGACAGAGATTTAGTATGTTAAGTCCCCTTGTCAGATCACATAGTAGACTGGGATTTAGTATGTTTGAACCCCCTTGTCAGATTACACACCAGACTGGGGTTTCACAAGAGGCCTCTTTACAATTTTAGTTTATGATTTTAATGCACCGAATGGACTTCTCACGAGTCCCATACTTTGGCCTCTTGCATCTGGGTTCGAGACCCATGATTTAATCGTTTCAGGGGTTCACAATAAACATACATTAGGCTGGGTAGGTTTTCCTACAAGATTATTCTGACGGACCACAGTCCGTAAGGCATAGCGCACGGGAAGGACCCAACTGTACCGTTAGCATCATGTTCTACTGACCTCGGGGATTGGTGTTCAAATCTTTTCACAATCCTTTAATAAGAATTTAATGATTTACTCATTCTTTAGTAAATCAAAGGTTCAGCCTCTACTTTGGCACTCACAGCCTTGATTGTTACTGGCGGCTCAAGGCCGTTTTCTTTTGTCTTTAAGCTGTTTCTCTTTCAATTATACGTTCGGCTTAAAGCCGACCTTCTTCTTACACTTGAGTTGTAAACTTAGTGGAGATCGAGTACGAGCGAACTCGTACTAATGAGATTTATTACAGCTTATTCTCTCTTATTGAGGCTTATGAAAATCTAATCTAAAGATTAGATTATTTCTAATTTCGAACGTTTTGTTCGAGTTTTATTCTTGCTAGGGTTCTCTTTCGGCTATTATAGTTTATCCACTACACAGCACAAAAGTATAGCATTCACACAGCATTTATTCACAAAGTACTAATGCACCCTAGCAAACACTTCACACATATATACACTCGGTGCCGTAGGTGCATTGCCACTTACCGTTATAGGCATTGCGGCGGTTCTGAGATCTTTTTGGGAACTTATTCTGAGCTCCGACCACCTTCGTGTCTCCTTGTCCTTAAATAAAAAACATGGTCTCGTTAGTTTGACCGTCCCGAGAAAAACTATTAATTAATTTCGTAAGTGCTCAGGTTTCCATCTTAAGCTTTCCTAGACGGTCTCTCGTCGTTAAAAATCATCGGACTATTCCAAGTCCGTCTGAGCTTAGAAAAGCCTAATCTCAACTAGATGGATTTTCTACTGACTCACTTTAATTGGGCTATTTAAAGTGGCCCACTACAAGGTTCAAGGATTTCTTACATATTTGGCCTTGGTACATTTTAAACGTCTCTGAGACGGGACACTTGTCCGCTTAACGTTTTCACAAAATACTTTTGAACACTAAGCTTAATTAATAAGCTCTCTTTTATTTAAAAAGTGTTCGTTAAATCCTTTTTCAATTAGGATATAATTTACAAAACGTTCTTGGGCTAAGTTTAGTGGTTTTCACGCACTATACCTGTTTCTTAAGAAAAATGCTCGGTTTCGAGGAAACCGAGTCTCTTTTCGTTTGAAAAAGCCCTTTTAGCTCAATTTGAACAACTATGGTTCTCATCTCACTATGTATGGGCTGGACTAAGTCCATTTAAGTCTCAACACCCGTTTTACATTAGTTTGAGACTTCCTCGAACCTTCGGTTTCGACTATGTTATGAAAATGTCGTTTTGAGCCCTTAAACTTAACTCTTTCTTTTTATCATTCTTAAAATTGATTAAGGGCAGCAAGCTTTATATTGAAAAGAAGTTATGTTTGATTTCCAAACCTAACTTGATAGTAGAAAATTGGTGCACAATTTTCAATTTACAAAATCATGGCGTTTTTTAAACTAGTTTCGCGACATCACGTGAAACCATCGTTTTCGGTAAAACGTTGTTCTTCACTTTTTTTTTTTCGAATCTCATTATTCACACTAAAACAGGTTGCTTCTAGGTTCTAAGGAGATTTTTCACTCCTTTTGAAACCTTTCATCGAAGCTTTAAATCCCGCGCGAAAACGATTCTCAAGCTAAACGCTTTCGAACTGTTTTCATGGGTTTTGACCGAGACACTCATCTCTAAGTGTCTTTTCAGTTTTCATTTGGTTTTTAAAACAAAAATTAATTGAAAACAGTAGCTAAAAAATTCAAACAACAAATCAAACAAACCATGATAATTTCACAAACTTAGGCTCGGATTTTTTTAGAAGAAATTTACCAAGTTTTATCCTTCGGATGGTTTCACTTCGGTTCGTTAGAAACCGTCGTGTGCATGGAGATTTTGAAAACATTTTAACATTTTAAACACAATTAAACAGCCATGCCAACACATCAAAGACAATCAATCACAAGAAATCCGAACCCTATACATGCAAACCAAACAAACAACAAAAACACAACCGAACACGAGTTGAAATATCCGGAAGCTAGCCGATCTAGCTTCCTTAAACTCATGCTCGGCAAACTTAAACCAATAGAGGCCATGCAAAAAATTACAACTCAAACCTATTTTACAGCCATGGTTAATCTAAAGGAGGCTTAAGGAAAATGAAAAGATCCTCACGTCACTCTAGGGTTTAGAGATTATACCTAGCCCTCGGATTTTTTTGCTTTCCTTTTGGTGTGCTCTCACTTTGGCCGAGTAGTCTCTAGGGTTTGCCTCCAAACCACCTTGTGTGGTTCTTCAACCTCTTAGAGCAGAATATAAGGAAGGTTATGATTAGGTATTTTGAGACTTAAAAGTATACAAAAGGCTAGAGCAAGGTTATGGTTTTACCTTAGAACGAACTAGGGTTTGTCGAAGCTTTTCTTGCTTCTTCCTCATCTTGCTCGGTTTTTCTCTCTCTCTCTTTCTCTCAAATTATTTTCTTCTCTCTCTCTCTTTCTTGGACATTCTCTCTCTCTATATTTCTGGAATGGGAGAGCAAAAATGAGAGCTTTAGCCTTGGTTCTCCTTTTATAGACAAGTTTGAAAGCTTGTAAAACAAGCTTGTGAACTTTTAACTCTCATTCTCTCCTTCCCTCTATAACTCCGCCACTTTCTCTCTCTCTTCCTCAATATTTATTTTATATTTTCCATTTTCCAATTCACTCATGAATAGGCTGCACAAATCTTGTCCTTTGATTTGAATTTTAGCTCATCCAACGGTCTAGATTTTCCAAGAGCTAATCATTAAGCTCAAAACATTTCAATCTTTCTTTTCTTGTCTTTCCTTCTCTCTCTCTCTCTCTTCTCCCCAAAATCCGATCATTATGGCCCATTTTTCTCCAATTTCATTTCTTATTTGCTTCATCAAGGGCTGCCCATATTGGCCATCCAAATTGCATGGCATCTCATCCAATAGCTATAATTTAGCAAGAGTAAAAAGCTTTCCATTTTTTTTTGTCTTTTTCTCTTTGTCTCTTTCTATTGTCTTTTCTTTTTGACCTTTTATTTTTGTCTATTCGTTCCTTTCACTTGTTGGAGCCTATAACTATCCAACCTCTGATTGGTTGGTTTAAACCAATAACCAATCACAAAATGCTTCGAATTGTTTCATTGGTGGTCACTTTTGTACTTAATAGTAAATGTTGGAATAATGATTCCTAATACTACTTGGGCCTACGGTTTTGGTTTCAAATTTGGGCCTAGAATTATTTTTCAATAACAAAGCCCATTAATTGCTTGATAGGGGCGGCATTGGGCTGATCAAAGGGTTCGGGAATAATTTCCGAGGCCTTTTCTTGCATGTAATGACTAATAATGCCCCTTCTTGGTCTACCGTTCACGGTTTTGACCGAATTCGAATTCCGTCTAATCCGAGACTTAACGAAACTTTCTTATACCACTAGAAACTTCTAAAATACTGTTTAGAAGTCAAATATCAAATTATATGTGGTCATTCTGAGCTCGTTCCCTTTCTTTAACCATGTTTACACGGTTTATCTCGACTTTTCGAGTTTAAGCCGTTTCGGCTTCGTTTTAGCTCGGAATGGTTTCAAATTTAAAACTAAGGTTAATTATATGATTATGATTCATATTGTAACCTAAAAAATATATTACAACCCAAAAAGGGTCATTTTTCTAAATTAGGCCAATTTATAATTTCTTAAAAGTTCGGGGACTCGCGGTGCAATCTTGCACTTTAAGTAGTCGATTTCAAATTCAATGGCCACTAAGACATTAAGCACATGTATTCCAATTATAAATTAGATCAAGAAATGATGGGAGTGAGTTCTAATCGCAAAATGAGATATAATTAATTTTAACGAAGGGTCGTTAATTACAAAAACGACGAACTTGTTTGTCGAAAAAGTACTGTAAGGGATAACCCCGGGGGTAGGGGCTACATAGATGCACCATGTGTGGGTATTGTGGCGCTAAGAGTGGGGGAGTGCGTCCAACTCTATGTTTTTGTACATCCCTATACCATATTGCCCACATTGAGTGAGATATTGCCCAAGGTGCCCAAAAAACCTTTATAACTCATCCCAACTTATTCAAAACACATCATATTCCAATTAATTGCTAAATACATCATAATAACAAGAAATTATAGTAAAATAACTTTAAAGATGCTCCTATAACCCAAATTTTCTTAAATCAGAAGTAAATTGAACTTAGATTACTTGATGCTTGAACATGGACCCTCGTGTGGCTCAAGCTCCTCCGACGTCTTGTGCAGATCCTAGACGATGTCTTTAACAATTTGCATTGACATCATATTTAGTATCATTTTCATTTATAATCATCAACAACAATTCAATGATCTAACTCGAAAACCCGTGGTTCGGTTCTTAAGTTTCTAGGAAACGCTTTTGAGCACCCTCCCAAAATGTGTTTGCACCTTGTGTCATCCTTGGCGGCCAACTGCCTAGTTAATGAACGTGAGCCTAAGAGCTCCCACATGTCGATCCCCTGGCTTGTCAACACGATGAAGAGCGACACATGCGCTGTATTGTCATCAGCACTACTGCTGTCAGAGTAGAAGTAGAGCACCTATGAGTACCCAGCCAAGCTAAATGTGTGTCTAACGGCACATACTTCTCGATCTCCAGTCCCTTCACTAGTACGTACTACTTGGTCCGAAATTGGTGGGTCCCTTTCACCGTCTCCATCAGCGCATCGATGCCATCATCCTTGCCGCTGGGGCCTACATCAATGACGGCCTCGACATCTCTCACAACACCCTCCCTATCCCCCCCACTTCAACTGCTGGTAATAGTAGCGGTAGCCAGATCAATGGAAATGCCTTTAGGCACGACTTAAACAAACAACTAACTAACTGGGATATATGTCTGCCACCAAAGTTTAAATCACAAAAAGAAAAAAAAAAGAAAATAAAAAGAAAGGACGATGGATGAAGAAAAAGATTGATGAGGTATAGGCCATTTTAGTTACAATGTAGACTTCAACATCCGAGAATAATAAAACAAACCAGTGGAAAAAAAGTTATAGATTTGATTTTGGACCATTAAATTTGAATCTAAAGGCTAGAAAAGGCACAATTTTGGACCATTAAATTGTGCTTAGCTCATTCAAACTTAACTCGAAAAACATTAATTTATGCTCCTTAGCCCTAGCATTGAACCCCAAATCCTCAATCACCGCCTTGGTTGCCTCCTTCGAAGAGTTTCGTCAGCCTTCTCTTGCTTTCAGCATCAGCCTCGAGCGAGGAGACGGAGGAGATGCTTTCGTCAATGGAGACGGAGGAGTATGACTAGTGTCCCTGGAGGAGCAAGGGATTCGAGAGACTTCTTCCTGCTCAAAGAAAATAATAGATTAAGATCTGATGAGGACTACATTAATTATTATTGGGAGAATTTCAAAATAAAGCCATTTTTGATGTCACTTAATAATTTATACCCCATGTGGTGTGCTCCCTTCATTTCCACTCTATGTTTAGAGTGTAAATTTTGGGTATAAATTAAAAGTACAACACTCATGGGGTAAAGATTATCATTGTGTCAAGAATGGGGTATTCTTCAAAATCTCCCTTAATTATTTGGAAAAATTTTATAAATAGCTCCCATAGTTAGACCTCTCGAACAAGTTGGCCCCTAATGTATAAAACGTGTCAAAGAAGCCCCTATAGTTTGTTCCGTCATCAATATTAGCACCTCCGTTACGAAAAGAGGACGGAAAAATCATTCTCGGGGGCATTTCAGTAATTTAACCTCATATTAGCGGGAATTTTTAGTTAGGGTTGGTTTGGCATTCTGAAGGAAACAAATTGGGAAAAAAAATTGGGGCTTTTCGAAAGAACCCTGGTGTGAAGAAATTGGGGAAAGAATTGGGGCTTTATTTGTCGTTGAAGAAATTGGTGAAGTTTTGCATGACAACCACCCAACAATATTATGTTAATTCAATGGTGGAATTCACACCGTTGTTCTGGTTTCAGCTCCAAATATTTAGATCCATCTACCCATAGTAATGGATTACACTTATGATGATGACGGGTTTTTTGTAAGATAAGTACTTGAACAACAAAATGAAGTTACTTATTGAATTGCATAATTCTCTTCATCTTGGAACAACAGTTTGCATCAAGGGAGCAATGGACCATGCTCTGTGATGCACTTGCTTCCAAACTCACTGTCGCTGGCAATACCCTGGCTGCAACTATTTGTTATATATGTGCGGGAAACATTGATAAGACTGTTGAGATTTGGTCAAGGAGCTTGACAACCGAGCATGAAGGGAAATCCTACGTAGACTGCCTTCAGGTAAGTTAGGTACTTTAATAATGCATCTGAAATAATAAAGCATATTTTTTCCTAAACAAAAGAAAATAAACCAGATTTTTTAATAAACAAAACCAAATCAACCAGATTTTTTAATAAACAAAAGGAAATAATAAAGCATATTTTTTCCTAAACAAAATACATAAATCTCGTCTATATAACATAAGTCACTCACCTTGTAATTGCTACAACCCCAGAAAGCTCTTCCATAGTTCTTTAGAGTCTTTGCAAACCTCTCCACCGTGGCCAACCCACACTCACACAAAAGTCTGCCATCCAAATCGTACCTTACAATATTCTTCCTCAACCCACGCTTGCAAGAACTTGAAATTCGGCTTGACATTGATGAAGAAGAAGCCATTGCAGCTTTTGCTCAATTTATCCCCAAATTCAATTTATCCCCAAATTTTAGGGTTTTCTGCTCCAAATAAGATCAAGAAGTTGAGGGGCATTTTATTTAGGCACGAAAATGAATAAAAAAACATAAAAGACATGCCATGTCAGCATTCCGTCCTCTTTTCGTAACGGAAGGGCTAATATTGATGACGGAACAAACTATAAGGGCTTATTTGACACGTTTTATACATTAGGGGCCAACTTGTTCGAGGGGTCTAACTATGGAGGCTATTTATAAAATTTTTCCTAATTATTTTGCACTCTATTGAGATCCAATGAAAATGTTTAATTTGTTTCCCACCAATGGGTTTTTTTCACTTTTCCCATTACAGAATCACCCTTACGAAAATAATAATACGTGACACACCAATGATAAAACCAATTTAACAACATATCAGGGTCCCACAGCGGGAATTATTATCTCTTTGGAAAAAAGGGAGAAGGGGGTTGATCTTTGGGAAAAGCAGTCTGATTTATTGTGGACCCCACACCCACCACCACTCCCATCTAAAAACAAGAGCCAGTCACTCTTCTATTCACCTACGATAACGCAAATATACACATGCCCATTAAAAACAGATATTTGCATTTGAAAAAACAAAACAAAAAAAACAAAAAATCATTTTTTTTAGGCCAGAAAGAATTGGCGAACCTAGCGCTGTGCTCTGCTTTGCTGGCTGGGTTGACAATCTCTTCAAATTGAATTAACAAATTTCTTACGCTTTTTTAGGAAAGCTGAAACTTAGCAACCATTTTATTACTATTATATAATATATATATATATATACACACACATACGTATATTACGCTGGCTGTGATATTCGATATAAGAGAAGAAGAGTCTCGTCAGTCGCTCTTGGAAAGACGAGAAGAGGATTTTCCAGAGGCTTTCATGGACGAACATGATGTCGATTCTGGTCAACACAAAGTCCACGACGAACACCAATTGCCCATTGAAGTCCCCGAGACCGCTCACCAGATTAGCAAAGGTTCTTTGTTTTTTCCCTTTATTTTTCTAGGTTTTTCTTTTTTCTTTGTTTTGTCTTTGATTCTGTTTGTGTTAATTTTCATGTTTGATTTTGACGTTCGTAGTATATACATGTGTATGATTTTTATTATTATTATTTTGTATAGTGCAATCGTTGGTTGGTCATTGCCGTGTTGGATAACCGTCGTACACTTTTTCTCTGGCTCTATTTTTTTGTTTTCATTTGTCCATTTCTGGTACTATTATTGGGTTCTTTGATATTAAATGGTTGTTTCATGTTTGGTACAACTTTTGTCTATATTTGAAAATTGAAAACTTTCGTGAAAAGGGATTTGTAAGCACACGCCAAAGTTTTGATTGCCTTTTTTTTTTGCTTTTTTGTTTTTTTTTTTTCTTCTCCTTCAAGCCGTTTCTTCTATTGACTAGTTTTTGGGGCATAATTTTATATGTACAGACTCATGGTTTCAAGTGGGGTTTGTCCTCACCACTGGTATCAATAGTGCGTATGTTCTCGGATACTCGGGGACCATCATGGTCCCTCTCGGTTGGGTCTTCGGCGTAGTTGGTCTTATTGCAGCCACGGCGATTTCGCTTTACGCGAATTCTCTCATTGCCAAGCTCCATGAATTTGGGGGCAAAAGGCATATCAGATACAGAGATCTTGCAGGATTTGTGTATGGTATGTATGAGACAACTAAGTGTGAAAACATAATTAAGTGGAAGAGAAAAATTAGTATACCATTAATTTGAGCCTTTGTTGTGGCTTTTTTTTTTTTCCTTTTCACAGGGAAGAGAGCTTATTCTCTTACTTGGGGATTGCAATATGTCAACCTTTTCATGATCAACACTGGCTATATCATCTTGGCTGGTCAGGCCTTAAAGGTGAACTGAAATTCATGTTAAACAGTAATAGATTATTGATTAGCTTTTTTGACTTTGCAAGTCCAATATATATGACTTCATAGCTGAACTAATATCTCTGTTGACAAGTGCAGTTGTGAGTTATCTTGTTGATTCTAATACTTTTATAAATTTGGCTTTGCAGGCTGTAATTGTTATGTTTAGTGATCACAATGTAATGAAGCTCCCATATTGCATCGCCATAGCTGGGTTTGTATGCGCATTGTTCGCTATAGGAATACCGCACTTGTCAGCTCTGAGGATTTGGTTGGGATTTTCCACATTCTTCAGCCTTGTTTACATCGTTGCAGCATTTGTACTTTCCCTTAAAGATGGTAAGCTTGGTCCGATCTTTCTGAACCAGATACCAAATTATTTGGCATTATCATCGCATTTTTTAGATTAGTACTATGCTTGGCAGTAGCCATCCCATATACAGATGCAAATATAAGTTCATTGGTTGTTCTCCTTCATAATCTTTTGGTAACGACCATTTGTGGTTCTGGCCTAAAAGACGCTTCTTCAGTTAGCCTGGATTTTTTTTTTTTTTTGATAAACCTTAGCTTTGTCCAGTTTCATCTCAGCAATCTATGATTCTGCAGGAATTAAAGCACCAGAGAGGGATTATAGTATTCCAGGGTCAAATATAAGCAAAATATTCACAACTATAGGAGCATCTGCGAATCTTGTTTTCGCATTTAATACAGGAATGCTTCCAGAGATACAGGTACACCTGAAAATTTAACAACTTATGTCATGAACATACGTATAAAATTTACGTCTTTATTTCTTCTTTTCTGCTATGTTGCTCATTAGGCAACAGTGAGGAAGCCCGTTGTTGGTAACATGCTAAAAGCTTTGTACTTTCAATTTACCGTTGGAGTTCTCCCCATGTATGCTGTTACTTTCATTGGGTATTGGGCGTACGGCTCTTCAACCTCGGCCTACTTGCTCAACAATGTCAATGGTCCCGTTTGGGTGAAGGCAACGGCTAATATCGCTGCTTTCCTACAAACAGTCATTGCCTTACATGTAAGTTTTCCTTGATACTGTTTCTTCCTCTCAAATTTTTAGAACTTAAAGTTCGTGTACAATTGACCAAGATTTTCTCCTATGTGTTGCTAGATATTTGCAAGTCCAATGTACGAGTATGTAGACACGAAATTTGGGATCAAAGGAAGCGCGTTGGCCCTAAACAACTTGTCCTTCAGAATCATGGTGAGAGGAGGCTACTTGACCATCAACACGCTAGTGGCGGCTCTCCTGCCTTTCCTCGGAGACTTCATGAGCCTCACCGGAGCCATCAGCACGTTCCCTCTCACCTTCATCCTAGCAAATCACATGTACATGGTCGCGAAGAAGAACAAACTCACTTCTCTGCAGAAGCTCTGGCACTGGATCAACGTCTGCTTCTTCGGTTTTATGTCTGTTGCTGCTGCCATTGCGGCATTGAGGCTCATTGCAGTTGATTCCAAGACTTACCATGTATTTGCTGATCTTTGATTGTTGTTGTTGTTTCAAAATGAATTTCTATTGCGATTTTTACGTTCCATTCTTGATTTTTCCATCTGGGCTAATATCAGTCAGGCCTATGTATAAAGTATGGCTAGTAGAGCTCATTATCCATAGATAAATGAATTGTATCGTTAAAATGATTGCTCGCTGCCTCCGATTATTATTAGGAGGAAACAATAAATTGGTTATGAGAAGGAATAGTGGAAATTCCAGATTTATTTTGTTTTAAGCTTCAGAAAGGCATTTGAGAGAAATATTGGGGGAGATTTTTAAGAATGCCATTTTTATGACACATTATTTATTAGTCTATGCTATTCTGAGTTGCACTTATAGCATAAATTATTAAGTGATGCACTAATTAGATCAATTTTGCAATTATCCAATTCAAAAACTCAAGAGAATCAAGACAATAAAATGTCTCACATTTAAATTGACAAGGCTAAAATTGTTCATCAATATGTTTGAATTTTAAATTGGTTTAGTTAGGTAAAGTCATTTTCGACTGTGCATTTTTTAAAAATAGTCACAATTTCAAAAAATTTAAAAGCAAGCCATAAAATTGTAAAAAATTTCTAACAATAACAAAAATATATATAAAAATACTGTTAGAAATTTCTGACACTAGGCGAAAATTTGGTAAGAAATTTCTACATGATTAGTTTTTAAATTTTTTCATAACTGTAGTTATTTTTTAAAATTATTTTGTAAACAGTGGCTATTTTTTTAAAATTCTCTTTTAAATTTAACTTTTTAAATTATGAAAATTCGAACCCAACACCTGTCGGTGGAGTTGGCTGTAAATTATTACTAGGTTATGCAGGCAACTACTAAAAGTATTTGTATTTAAGAATAAGGGGATTACGTTTCAAAAAAAAAAAAAAAAGAATAAGGGGATTAAAAAAAACTATTTTTTAGAGAGTGATTTTAAAAAATAGATAATGTTTCAAACTTTTAAGAAAGTAGTCATTTATAAATTTTGTTACTTTTAAAAAAAATTCATAACCGTAATTCTATTATGATAAGAAATTTCTTACAATGGTAATATATTTTTTAGGACTATTTTTAAAATTTTTTAAGATTGTTACTGTTGTTTAAAAAAATATTTTTTAAAATAGTTATTTACCTAACCGAACTCTAAGAATAATAAAGTAAATATGTATATTTTATTTTTGAGTATTGTAAATATAATTTTTACGTTATTATGTAACTTACAAGTAAATAAAAGACACGCATGTACCAATAAAAGTACATATATAACTAATTTTAGAGAATAATTATTAAAGAGGATTTATAAAAGTGTTTTTAGCACTGGTGCCCCCTGATTTTTACAGGGTATGGTAACTTGCCCCTTAATTTTTTATTTGTGACATTTTACACTTTAATTTTAAATTTTTTGACAAATCGTTACAAATCGAAAACGGTCTAATTTTGGATGGAATTCGACTCTCATGTGCCCAGCACGTGTTAAAAGAGGGCATTTATGATATTTATATATTTTTATTTGATAAAAACACTCCAATTTAAACAAAAATCCTAAAATATTCGTATTCCTCCTCGTCTTCTTCATCTTCAGTCAAGAAGAACCCATTCCAAATCAAAATCTCCATACAAAAATTCCAATTGAAAATTTTAACAAAAAAATTTACCAAAACCTACAATCAGATTAAGTACAATGATACCCAAAAACAAATCTATTCATGAGCTGCAAAAATGCCATTAATCCATAAATTGAAGGCTTCACGTATGGTGCTCCAATCCTCGCCGCTTTATCTTGTCCTTGGCCCCCCCGATCTGCCAAGCTAGCCGCAAGGTCCCCTGATTGAAAACCCAAGCCTTCGCGCCACCACCATGGCGAGCCCGACATTTCTATCTGCCCAGATCTCCGGCGTCGGCTCCTTGCCGGATTCGGCCTCTTTCAATGCTGATATGCGCATCCAAGCTCTGCTGTCCTGATCTGCCGTCTGCTAGGGGTGCTCAGGACGGGACGGGGCGTGCCGCGTCGCGGTCGGAGAAGTCAATGACGACATAGATCTGGCCGCCTTTGCCACCGAGTGAGATATGGGTTTGGGTTTTTTGGTGTGAGATAGATCTGTTTTGTTGTGTTTTGTTTTTTGTTGTGTGTGAGATATGGGTTTGGGTTTTTTGGTGTGAGATAGATCTGTTTTGTTGTGTTTTGTTTTTTGTTGTGTGTGAGATATGGGTTTGGGTTTTTTGGTGTGAGATAGCTAGGCCTAGATGTGGATTGGATTATGATATGAGAATGGCAATATCATATGTTGGATGATGGCTCTGGAAGTCGCGGAGGCACGAGACGGACTCGTCGGTGGACCAACGACGATGTCGAGGGCGCACGCCTTGCGGTTGGGGGCGAGGCGTCGTGGTTGTACAGGGAGGAGGGAGAGGGGGGGAAGGAGAAAGCCAAGAGCTTGGACTGGGAGATGGATGCCGGCAATGGCATTGGTGGAGCGGAGGCGAAGGATTTTTTTTTTATTATTTTTTTTTTGCATTTTTAGTTTTTGTAAATTTGCTTTTTTTTTTTTTTCTTTAGCAGCTTGGATTTTAGTTGGTGTAAATGGATAAAAGAGAGATTTTTAAAAAAAAATCTGTATCTATATTTGAGAAGAAGAAGATCGAAGGAAAGGGAAAAAAAACATAATATGAACTATGAAGATTGATGAAGAAGAGGAAACAATAAATGACCCTAATACCCTTAATCTTGAGTCACGTGAGTTGTGATGTGTCAACTTCTGTCCACAATTTGGACGGAAGTTATTAATTTGTAATGATTTGTCAAAATTTATGAAGTTAGGGTGTAAAATGCCACAAATAAAAAATTAGGGGGCAAGTTGCCATACCCCGCAAAGGTCAGGGCGCACCAGTGCTAAAAACTCTTTATAAAACTACTAATCTTAAGAAATATATATATATATATATATATATATGAAATGACCATGGTATATTTGTCTGCTGTTTAATAGAAGTAGTGCTAGACATATCAGTTTTTTTATCAATTTTTTAATATCAACCTATGTATCATATTATCATTGGTGAGTGTTTATCATCTAATTAGAAATATACCAATCAAAATATGACACTTCAATTGCCACATAAATTGGTATTAAAAATTTGATAAAAAAAAGTTTGTATGTCTAGCATTATTCTTAATAAAAACATATACAATTTGATTTGTTTTTCCAAAATTAATTAAAATTACGTATATCCCAACTAAATATTTTTATATTAATATAAGGAATCTTAAATCCCGCTCAAATCCCTAAAAGCCTCTCTATCTAATTTATTCTTCCTCTTTTCGGCTTCACACTCTTGATTGATACCACAAGAACAAAATGCAAGCTCATAATATAAATTATATCCAAAGATGCACTTTAAAATATTCCAAAATATAAAGAAGAAAAGAACTCTTGAACAACAATAAGCTCATAATATAAAAATATTGAGGATGTATAAAATATGTTTAGTTAGGTAAATAATTATTTTAGATGTTGTATTTTAAAAAATTAGTCACAATTTAAAAAATTTTAAAAATTAACTGTAATTTTTTATTTTTTTTTACGCAGATAAGAAATTCCTTGTAACAAATTAAGAAATCATGATAATAAATTTTTGAAATGGCTATTTTTTAAAAAATTTAAATTATGACTATTTTTTAAAATTATTTTCTAAAAAGTAACTATTTTCTTAAAATTCTCATAAAATATTTTAAAATATAAAAAAAAGAATCATAACTCTAGAACAACGACAAGCTCCGAATATAAATTATATTTAAAAAAATTTAAACATTGTAGAATATAAAGAAGAATCAAAACTTTGAAACAATAATAAATTAGGCGAGTGCGACAAAATCTCCCTTAAATTAGGAGATACCAATCTCACCTAATCTATGACCGTTCAAAATAGATTTGGTAGCCATTATTATTTGGTATTAGGATACACATAAAATATGATAGAAACTTGAATAACTAGCTATTGTATGAGGCCCACGTTGCAGCTTTTATGTGATTACTAGCGCGTGTGAAGCACATTTTAATTTTATATAATAAATTTTAAAATTTATAATTTAAAGTGATTATAATAAAATAATATTTTTACTAAAAAAATAAATATTATAAAACGATTTTTTTTTACAATTAAAATAGTCAATTTTAATAATATGAAATGAAAAATCTCAAATTTCAAGAATGTAAAAGAGATAAAATAAAAAAATAAATTATTTTTTTTTTGAAGTGAAAATAGGAAACTAATCAAATTAGAAAAAAAAATATATAACTAACAATAGCAAAAAAATAACAATAAATTTTTTTTTAGTTAAATACGAAAAAATGGGTTTTTAAAATTTAAATGGGTTTTAAAACAAAATGAATTTAAATAGATTAGAAATTTAAAATAAAAGAAAAAAAATTTAAAAAAAAGAAATGGAAAAGAAAAGAAAAAGGGAAAAAAAAAAGAAAGGGAAATTAAAAAAATGAAAAAGAAAAGAAAAAGGAAAAGAGGAAAAAAAAAAAAAAAGGGGCAGGTGGGGGGGTGGGGCGCGCACGCGCCCCAAAGAGAGTGAAGGAGAACAAAAAAAAAAAAGGGGAAGGCCTGACGTGGTGGGGCCCGCGCGTCAGGACTTTTTCGTTAATTACAAACGGGCCCGTGTTTTATACTATTGTAACTTATTTTATTTATTTGTTAGTCCTTGGCCCAATTTTTGGGAAAAAATTTTCATTTTCGCCCCCAAAAAACGCGTTTTTCTCGAAAAAAATGCAAAAAAACGTCCCTCAAAAAACGCCCGAAACCGGAACGAATCGGCCTCCAAAAACGCCCTTGCGCTTTCATATTATGTTAAGATATGGCATTGTGACCCGTGTTAATGGGAAAGTTTGTCCCGTCTTTGTGATGCAGTAAAATTTTTTTTCTTTTATTTTTATAACAACATGAAACTAACTGAGTGGGAAAGAGAAATGATGTGTATATGGGGAGATTGCTAATGCTTGTGCTGATTGTCGTTTCGGACGTCGAGAAATTAATTTAATATGCACAACTATTAATATGTGTGTTCAATGAATGCGTTTGGCAACGTTATAAAATGTATAGTTCATATATAGTATAATCATATTGAACTAGCTATTTTGTTTGACTATTTAACGGTTTTTTAAATAAATAGCCATATTTTTATATATGTTTTGAACAATTAGTCTATGTTTACTATTATTAGCAAAATAGCCATACGTTCGCGTCTAGATTTTTGAGACTGCAGTTATTAATTTTTTAAATTCTGTTTTTGTTGTTTGTTGCAGACAATATTGTCTAAAATTTTGTGTCTATAGTCATGAAATTTGTGACTTCTTTGGTTGCATATTTTTTTGCTATTTATAAGATATTTTTTATTTAGTAATAAATTTTATGAAATTAGATGTATAGGCAATCATTTATTTGTGAGTTGGTTATTTTATTAATAGATGTTAAAATTTTTTATTGTGTTTATTTCAAATTTTCTGAAATTTTGTGACTATAGTAACAAATTTTATGACTGTGTATTTTATTTATTTAGTCACAAATTTTATTTCTTTAGTAGTAGATTCTTAGATGTTGACCTGATGGCTATTTTGCTAATATTTCAAAACGTGAGCTATATCTTTAAAACATATATTGCAAAATGACTAAATCCTTAACTGACCCTTAATTTAAATATGGTATTAACTTTTTACTGCTTATTGCTTATGGCGTTAAAAAGCAAGTCCGAAATTTCTATTAAATAATTTATTCAACATTGAACAGACAAATAGAATTTTTAAAAATAATTAATAAGTTTTTCTATAAATAATTGTTTCCCACTATTTATTCGTAAGTTATATTTCGATTTACATATTACAAAATATATATATATATATATATATATTTTTAAAGAGACTAATTAGTTCAACTATGAAGTCTTTATCTTTTACATAGATTGTATTTGCGAGTTTTTTTTTTTTTGGCAACTGTATATAATATTTCAGCTATAGGCTTGAAATCAAATGTCACATGTTGTGATTGAAGAGTATTATTCTTGAATTGTATGTGTTATTATGCGATTGCGACTTCTGAATATCGATGTTATAAATAGTGCTCTGTATCGTAAATTGCCTTCTAAATTAAAAAAATAATAATTTTTTGTGAATTCTTTTTATTTTGTATATGATAGAAAAATAAACATTCATTTAAATAATATATTAATGTGATCATATATTTAGTACGCACAGAATATGTGTGCAAGTATTAAAATGTAGTTATATGTAATAAAGATAGTAAAGATCTATTTGACCAGCTATTTAAGTTAGAATCTAAGTTAGTTGGTGTGTCACGACGACGTCACATCGAGGTAATCGCCTTTCTACCTCAAGCTTACAATTTGACACCTCCTTCTTGTTTTATGCCAACAAAGCCTACTTAAGATCAGATTTCATTAATGCAAGATAGCTCATACTTAGCCATGTGAAGTTGAAACCCGTCGTGCTTACATCTTTTACGAAATTTACACTTTAGTCCGCCGAAATAAATCTTTTACAACATAGTCCTTGTTACATTTCTAAACTTATTTCTTAGCCCTTCTAGCACCATTTCTTTCTTTATTCACCTTATTTGTCCGATTATAAAACATTATATAAATTTCAGAATTTATAGAGCTCATTTCCTATTTTTCCTCGGCGTTACGATTTCGGTCCCGAAGTAGCAGTTTTTACTGAAATTTCACCGTAACTTCTTCATTTGACCTTGGATTAACATCAAATTTTATATTTGAGATTAATATAATTATATAAGCTCATATATAATTCATTTCCTTGATTGGTGATCATTTTCTCCATTTTCCCAAATTTGGGCCAAAAATACAATTTTCATAAAATTTCAGGCTCATCGCGCAATTTTTGGCTACAACAAGAATTATTAAACTAAAACCCTTGTTTTAGTCACCAAAATTTGATATTAAACTGATTCTTTCATTTAACTAATTACTTACTTACTCATGTTTCAGTTATTCAACTAATCGCGCCTTAATTAGTCGAATTAGGATTTAGACTCGCGAGGAACTTTATGGAAGGAAAGCATTCTCTTACTCATTATAATTCACATGAAATATATAGCGGTTTATTTATCATAACATTATCAGGATGCTGGGGAGTCGGGGTTTACAAGGTAACAGGGCGTGATGAGACTCCGCCTCTTCGCTTCCTCCTCTTCGTCTGTAAATCTCTAAATCTCATCTTCTTCATTATTTCGCAAACTTTTGAACTTTCGCGCATTGCATTCTCTCTGAAATCCCAAGAACTCTCCAAGTTCTAGAAACTTTTCGCCTGATTCCTCTGGAATTCTCACCGGAAGCCGAAATCGATCTTCGACCGCCTTCCTCTTCCGATTTTCTGGTAAGTTCTCTGATCGTAACCTCAAACCCTCATTCTCCGACTGATTAGGGTTTAAACATTTAGGAAATTTCTGGGTTTTGAGCGATTTAACAGGCGTTTTCCTTTTTCTCTCTTTCTCAGAAACAATGTCGGCCGAGTCTGCAACGCTTTCTTCCAGCCGAAGTCCTCCACTGTACATGCGGAGGTTTCTCTGGCTTCTTTGACAATGAGTCTACCACCGTCTACGACGGCGGAGAAGGGAAAGAAGAAGAAAACAGCGGTGAAGTTTTCAACCGCTCTTGTTCCTTTGCCGGCGACCGTGGTGGACAGCCCGACTTTGTAGTCCTCTAGAGCTGCGGCTTCAAGGCATGCCTCCTCGGCCCCCACTCTGCGGGTGACTGAGGCCGAGCCTGTAGCATCGCCCCAGGCGACGGCTGCTCCGCAGCCTCTTCCAGTCGCGAAGACAATCGCGGCCGACGACTCTGTCCTCCTCACTCCCTCGCCTCTCATCGCCGTGGAGACTAGGGTTTCCTCGTGCTCCGAGAATGACGTAGAGCACGTTCGGAGCCAATTCCACCCGCATGCGGACATAACCACCCAGGCGATGACCGCAGTAGAGTGCTCCAATCGCCCCCCGTACCTACTAGTGGCCTTCAACAAGGCCATCATGAAGCACGGGGCGCAGCTCCCCCTGCATCCCTTGGTTCGGGAAGTGCTGGTGCACTTCAACCTGTCCTCGAGCCAACTAAACCCAAATGCCTACAAGTTATTGGCGAGGATGCACATCTTATGGAGGCAGCTGTTCGAGGACGACCTCACCATCAAGGAGGTCTGCTACCTCTAAAAGCCTTTCTCAAAGAAGTCCGAGGTTGGCTACTTTCTTTGCTCTATGGGAGAAGAAGAAGATAATGATGACGAACCTATCCTCCTTCTGTGAGGGTTGGAAGGAGAAGAACTTCTGGGTCGAGGGGAACTTCTACCCCTTCAGATCTGTCACGGGAGCCCGGCCAGTCCCGAGGAACTATAACGTTCCCGGTAAGTTAAACTTAAGAAATTTCTCCTCTTTTTGGCAATACCTCCGTGATTAACTCTTCGAGATCTTATGCAGGAATGTTCATTAGGACTCCCGTAACCGGGGATCAGCGGCAGAGGATCGAGGTGGCCATCGCCTATCCGAACAAGTTTAGAGATGTCTGGATCCTCGTCACTGAGGATAACCTGGTCACCTACGGTTGGATCTCCACCCGCATGGAGTTGGACCCGGACCAGCTCCGCAGATACAAGCCGGCCCCCAAAAAGTCCAAGCCCGCCTCTGGGGAGCCTTTGATGAATGAGTAATATACTCACTCATATATCACATTTTTCATCTCGAATTGTTGTAATTTCTTCAAGTTTTATGGGTTTTGATGAGTTTTGTGAATGTATAGGTGATTTGAGAATAAACACGAAAATCAAGATGAAGAAACCCAAAAAAAGGACAAATCTTGAAGAAGAAGTAAGCAAAATCAAAGAGAAAGATCTAGAGACGGTCGTTCGCCTATCATGGGCCGAACGATCGCCCAAAATAGCCAAAAAGAAGGAAAAACCCGAGGCATCGCCGGTCGTTCGCCAAAATCCAGCCGAACTGGGTGAACGTTAGACGGGCTAATTTTTAGCATCGACTTTGTATGAGCCGATCGTTCGCCAAGCTCAGCCGAACGACCGTCAAACTTCGCTGATACAAAACGACAACGTTTTAACTTCGTTTCAAGATAGGAAATTAGGTCAAATCACTTGGGCTATAAATATATCATGTTTTGGACGAAAAAAGAGAGGTTTACACATAGAGAAACACCACAAGAAGCTCAAGAACACCAAGAGAAGGATTGACTTTTCAAAGAGGAGATGAAGATGGATTTGCTTGCGAATCTCACCTGAGTTTTCTCTACTCTCTTTATTTTCTTCTCTTGTATTTCTTGTATTAATTATGAACCCTAGTTTATTTTATATATTTATTTGTTTGGTTTCAAGAGGCTAAATCTCTCTCTAGGAGAGATTGGCTGAACTCAATATCGAATCTATTATAGTTTTCATTAATAAATTGCTGCAATTACTTAATTCTCATGTTTGTGTTCTTGTTGGTTTATTTATTCTATTTGCAATTGAGAGATTGGATGGAAACTCTAGATTCAATTAGGTTAAACTTGAGAGAGGCTATTTGATTGAATTGGGAATAACAAGAATCACAACTTAGACACCATAAGTACCGAGAGAAGATTGGTAGTCTAGGTAGTCGAATTGTAAATCGTAAGGACTGGGAGGTGATCGATTTAGGATTCTAGGAGTCGAGCTTTAATGTATTTCATTCTAGCGAGTGGACGCGTGAGTTAGGATCAAACGCATAATTAGGTCAATAAGCGACAGCTGCGACATAATTCATAAACTCCTAGACTAGCATAGAATTGATGATTGTAAAGGGGAGTTAGTGAATAATTGAATAAAAGAGATATTAAGGGAAGCTAATCGATCCTAGGTTTTGTTAATTGAGTCACTTAGAGGATGTTCAGTTTGTAGGGAACATGAATTATCAATTTCAGCCAGACAATAATCTGCCTGCTCATTACTATCCAAGGTTGAGGAATCACGAGAACTTCTGTTATAGTAACCCAAGAAACGCTTTGAATACACCACCTCCAGATTTCCAAGGACAATCCTCCTCAGACTACAACACGCCTGTGGAAAAGAGGGCATCAACCTTGGAGGATAACCTTAATGCCTTTGTTATTGAGTCGAGGAAGAGAATGGATGCTTATGATAAGCGCTTCAATAGTTTAGAGATTCATTACACGAACATAGAAGCCTCTATCAAGACCTTAGAGACTCAATTAGGCAACTAGCAATAGCAGTCAAGGAGCAAGCAACCCAATCCTTCTCGAATGACGCAGAAAATAATATAAAGGAATACAAGGCAATCACAGTGAAGAGTGGCACAGAAGTACAAACCACAATGGAGAGAAACGGTAAGACTAAGGCTCTGACGAAAGCCAAGAAGGAGACACTCGGAGAGCGGGTAGAGAAGGAGCCAGCAACGTTTATGCCAGGAAGCATAATGTTCCCTGACAATCATCCAAAAATCACTACGCCACTTCCATATCCTCAGCGCTTCAAAAAGAAGAACCTCAATGTACAATTCTCTAAGTTCCTAGAGGTGTTCAAGAAACTGCACATAAACATTCCATTCGCAGACGCCTTGGAACACATGCCAAATTATGTAAAGTTCTTGAAGGAGATGATATCAAAGAATCATAAAGTAGAGGAGTTCAAGACGATAAGTCTAACTGAAGAATGTAGTGCCATAGTCCAAAGAAAGTTATCGAAGAAGGGAAAGACCCTGGGAGCTTTACCATCCCTTGCACGATCAGCAACACCACACTTAACAATGTGCTTTGTGATTTGGGCGCTAACATCAATTTAATGCCGCTATCGATCTTTAGGAAGCTTGGACTCAAGGAAGTAAAGCCTACAACCATCGCACTTCAAATGGCCGACCACTCTATAGCCAAACCATGGGGAGTTATTGAAGATGTGTTCGTCAAAGTCGACAAGTTTATCTACCCGGTAGACTTTGTGGTGTTAGATATGGGGGATGACAATGAGGTCCTACTAATCCTTGGACAATCATTCTTAGCAACAGGTAGAGCTTTAATCGACATCGAGGCAGGTTGTCTTATGCTTCGAGTGGACAATGAACAGGTCCACTTTCAGAAGTTCCACTCGGCCAAGCAATATGAAGTAGAGCCCATATGCAAAGGAGGTGAGGCAGATGCCACATTGGAGAAGGCGATCAGAGTAACTGAATCTGAATGCAGGATCCTACAAAAAGAGCTAACAGACCACTTGCCATGACAAGACGCCTACGATTATACCTCAAACGTCTGAAAAGGTGTGGCAAATTCCCGAACACTCCAGTCGCGCCAACACCTATTCCAACCTCAGATGAAATACACAAGAGAAAGCAACAGTTCACCGTAGAGTTACTTGGGAAACAAAGAGAGAAGAATAATGAATGAAGATGCAGCGTCAAGATGGACGTTAAACGGATCGGATTCTCGGGAGGCTACCCGAGCGTTATTTTATGCTTTCATTTTTGGGCTTAGTTTTTTTTTTTAATTTCGTTAGGAAGTATTTTATATCTTTGTTTTTGCATCCAATTATCGGAGAACTCTAGTAAAAAAAAAATAGTTTCAGCGCCGGTCGATCGCCCAGTCTAGGCGATCGATCGGGCTCTTCAAAGACAGAATACAGCAAGGACGCCGAGCCATTATCGATCGATCACTGAATTCTTCGCGATCAATCACGCGGAGATGACAACACCAGCCGATCCATAGCCGATCGATAGCGTAATATTGCTGATCGATCTCGAAGTTCAGCTAGAGAGGACCAAATTTCTTGCCGATCGATCGGCTTGAACTAGCCGACCGATTGGCTATCCATCCACAGCCCTAAAACAGGGCGTTTTGACAGCTTTGTAGGGTTTTAAAACCCTTTTTCCCCCTTGCCACTTTTCGACCTCTCTCTCACTCTCCTAATCTCTCTCTCTTGACGCTCCTTCGCCAAAATCTCCTCTCATTCTACCCTCACTAAATGTGTAGTCCCCGCTTTGCGTACTCGCGAGCATAGTTACCAAACTCTTCCTCCCACACTCCCACGACCTTCCCCCATCACCCCAAACTCGCACCACCACCACTCTCGCCCCTTGCACCGCGCTCTTCACGGACGCCATTCTATTCCTCCGCTGCTCCATTCCTCCGTCGTGCTCTCGCCATTCGAGCGCTGCCCCGCCTCAACTCTGCAATGCCATCCCGAGTGCTGTGCCCATTCCCTCTTCCGAGCACCGCACTCGCGCCGCACTCACGTCACCGGCATCACATCCACGCCACGCTCATCTTTCTCGCCGGCCATCTCTCGCTCTTCTGAGGTTTGACGTTTTGATTCTCAGTGGCATATTTGTTGTCGGAGCATATTGCTGGGTATTGATTTTCTGTTTTGGTGTCACATGCTGCATAAATTATTTCACAGGGTGGGCGTTCGTACGCTATGCTTCATTGTGATCTCTTGCTCAGTTTGTGGTATAGAATATAAGGGTTGATCTGATGTGATTATTTACTGAGGATTGGGTTGATTTGCTATTATCTGTGAGTGGTTTTTGCAGTCGGTTACTTGCTATTCTATTATGTCTAAGCAGAAAACTCGAGTGCCGTCAGATATGGTGCACCGACCCGCGGCTGTATTTTCTCAAGTGTTTATCAATTCAGATGCCGAAAAACTCTACAAGCACTTTGTGCAGTCTGCCCAACCGACTCATGTAGAGTGTGACTTCGCTCACGAGCCCAGCGATGGTAATTTATAGGATCAGATACGCCGGCTCGGATGGCAACGATTATGTAATTAACCTTGCGCGGCAAATGTGGTCGTGGTCAAGGAATTCTATGCCAACGCGCATTTTAACCGACCCGGGAATGTTGTGTTGGTTCGCGGCAAAGACGTCTCCTTCAGCTCGGCAACCCTAAGGAGCATTCTTAACCTCCATACTGTCGCGAATGATGACTTTCATCGACTTTTACATGAAGATGGAGACTATGAGGCTCTCTTGCAGGAGATGGGTTTTTCAGGCTCCCATTGGTCATATTCGATCTCCAACCCAACTAAACCACTGCATGTCCGCGCCAATGCTCTCAACCGCTTTGCTCATGCATGGTACCATTTCATCCGCCACAATCTCTTGCCGATCTCCCAGCGATCAGAGATAACCACTGACCGAGCACTCCTCACGTGTTGTATATGCTTCGGCCGCTCCATCGACGTAGCCACGATCATTAAAGACTTCATCTGCCATCTATCAAATCTGGGGCAACACACAGCTACACTCACTCATCCCATCCTGATCACGTACTTATGTGCTTAGGCAGATGTGCCGATGAGCGACGAGGAAATGACACTAGGGCCAAAGAGGTTTAACCACGACAGCCTGATGCGATTTGAACAGTGGTCAGGCGATACACCAGACAACGATAGGATGGGCTTTATTCCTTTTCCCAATCAACCTCCACCACCGCCACTACCCGCAGCTCCGCCGTGCATTCGTCATACGAACTTGATTCCCACTCAGAATATCGACGCCGGTGTTGATGAGAAAAGGGAGCGCCGACAAGCGGTGCGCCGGTCACATTGCTAACCCCCGCATGGAGAGGGCTCCTCTTCTAGTGCCCAACAAGCCGAGCCACATTCACTCGACTTCATCGCCGCGATGATGGCTCAGGGTTTTGAGAACTTGAGGTTGGGTTAGGAGAATTTGCAGTTGGGTCAGGACTGCCTCCTTCGCCGTGTTTCAGACCTATAGCAGCGCCAGTATCACCTTGCTTAACACGTGCATAACCTAGAGGTCGGACTATAGTATCAACCGATGGAGCCTTTTCCCGAGTACCTCCTGCAGCCATATCGCAGCTCTTCCCTAGAGAGAACAGACGATGGCTGGGATTCATGGCCTGAATAGACATCCCTCCCCTGTTTTACTCGAGACAGTGAGGACATTGTCTATTCCAAGTTTGGGGGGTTGCCTTCCATTGCATGACAGGGCCACAGTGAGCAAAGCGAGAGGAGTTCACCATTCTATCTTTACTTTCCATTATTTTTTATTTCATTTATTGTTGAA
The DNA here is from genome assembly GCA_018132145.1 of Boehmeria nivea var. tenacissima. Classification (NCBI taxonomy): domain Eukaryota; kingdom Viridiplantae; phylum Streptophyta; class Magnoliopsida; order Rosales; family Urticaceae; genus Boehmeria; species Boehmeria nivea. Next base: position 5,583,434 of record CM030875.1, on the reverse strand, counting down.
CTATTTCATTTCTGTTTAGTTTATTTGTAGGATGTTTAGGTTTATTTTGAGTTAGTTGTGCTTTCATTATGCATATTTGTAAACTTTGCTATTGTATGAATTCTAACAAAGCATTCAGTGTTTCTTTTATTACTGCAATTGCATGATTCGATGATGAGGACTGGCACGAAGTCGAGTCCTGCGTTGTGTCGTATGCTTCTCCCCTTCTGTGAGTATGACATTGATAGTAAACTTAGGATTTGGCTATTTCACATTCTATGCACGTAATTATCTTCTCTTGAAATTCGATTGATGAATGTATGCAATAGAAGCTCTTCTTGATAATACTTGCTTGAGATCTCTAAAACCCGACTTTAGTAGCTTTTCGAGGTAAAATCCCAGTGACAAGAACTTGAGGAAATGATTAAGGCCATCTTTTGGACCGTTTGAGCCTTAATAGCACACCGTTGATAATATATCTTTGCACCTAAATTTTAGAGCCTATAATCACCATTTTATTCAGATTTACCAACCCGTGACCTCTACATACTCACTAGCCTTTCACTATCCACAATCACCCTTGTTCACGTAGACTGCAATGCTTAATTTCATGTGGTGAGGAGTGAATATGTTGATCCTTAAACTCAACTTTGTTACCCATACCCACAATAAAAATATTGGATCACCTTTCTAATAAATTGAAATAAAAAAGGGAAATTTGAAAATAGGTGTATCCACTATTCTAATTCAAAAAGGGTAGTCTAAACTAAGTGGTATTTTGGTAATCAGTTGGAAGAATTTGAAGGAAATGATGGGGTGAAAAAGATTTAGTGGTGTTGCGGTAAAGTTATGGGTCTAAGTGAACTTTGGAGCTTAAAAATATCCTTCGACATACCTTAGCCAAGGCCGTAACATTATAAGCCGAAAAGTCCTTTTGATCCTCAATTACTTGTTATCTAAATTAGTGGAGATTAGCGACAAGGTCGGGCGTATGGTGCTTCTCTTTGGTGTGAAACATTAAGTCTTCTTGAGTATGCAGTAGTCGATTGGATGAAAGTGGAGCCGCACACACACACTCTTGAATTGCCATTTCCGAGGTAAGCTTGATTTGTTAGAACTCTAGTTGGACGAGAAGACTTCGATACCACAAGAGAATCGGTGAAATGTCCTTGAGAACTAATCCATGCCATACATGACAAAGAATCCGGATGTTAAAGTTAGAATCATATGTTGCTTTGTTTTCAGTTCAGTTTTAGGATTATTCATTCATTCATTTTGAGATATGAGTCATGAATCATAGAATTAAAATTTATGCTTCATTGTTGCTCGAGGACAAGCAATGATTTAAGTTTGGGGGTGCGATGAACGAGAAAAATACTCACTCACATATCGCAAATTCATGCTTGAATTGTTATTAAATTCCTCAAGTTTATGTGATTTAATGAGTTTTGTGAGTGTACAGGTGATTTAAGCACAGGTACAGGAATCGAGACGAAAAAACCCAAAAAAAGGGATAAATCTTGAAGAAAAAGTAACAAAATCAAAGAGAAAGATCTAGAGCCGGTCGTTCGCCTATCATGGGCCGAACGATCGCCCAAAATAGCCAAAAAGAAGGAAAAACCCGAGACATCGCCGGTTGTTTGCCAAAATCCAACCGAACTATCGCCCCAATAAAGAATCACGACAAAACTCCTCGGGGCGAACGTTCGCCAACTTGAGGCGATCGATTGCCAAGCTGGGCGGCTGTTCTCCTGATCTGGGCGAACATTAGCCCGGCCAATTTTCAACATCGACTTTTTATGAGCGGATCGTTCGCCAAACTCAGCCGAGCGACCGCTAAACTTTGCTAATAGAAAAACGACAATGTTTTAAATTCGTTTCAAGATGGGAAATTAGGTCAAATCACTTGGGCTATAAATATATCATATTTTCGACGAAAAAAGGGAGGTTCACACATAGAGAAACACCACAAGAAGCTCAAGAACACCAAGAGAAGGATTGGCTCTTTAAAAAGGAGATGAAGATGGATTTGCTTGCGAATCTCACCTGAGTTTTCTCTACTCTCTTTATTTTCTTATCTTGTATTTCTTGTATTAATTACGAACCCTAGTTTATTTTATATCTTTATTTGTTTGGTTTCAAGAGGCTAAATCTCTCTATAAGAGAGATTGGTCGAACTCAATGTCGAATCTATTATAGTTTTCATTAATAAATTGTTGCAATTACTTAATTCTCATGTTCGTGTTCTTGTTGGTTTATTTATTTCTATTTGCAATTAAGAGATTTGATAGAAACTCTATATTCAATTAGGTTAAACTTGAGAGAGGCAATTTGATTGAATTGGGAATAACAAGAATCACAACTTAGACGCCATAAGTACCGAGAGAAAATTGGTAGTCTAGGTAGTCGAATTGTAAATTGTAAGGACCGGGAGGTGATCGATTTAGGATTCTAGGAGTCGAGGTTTAATGTATTTCATTCTAGCGAGCGGATGCGTGAGTTAGGATCAAACGCATAATTAGGTCAACAAGCGACAACTGCGACATAATTCATAAACTCCTAGACTAGCATAGAATTGAGAATTGTGGTGAGATATTAAGGTGTAATTGAATAGAGGACACATTGAGCAAAGCTAATCGCCCCTAGGTTCTTTTTATAGTATTTTTGTTTACATTTATTTTGTTTATTTATCTTTCTTCATCTAAGTTTCTTGCCTAGATAAAGTAGACATTTAGTATTCATAGAGCTTAGTTAATTAGTTTAGTTAGTTCTCCGTGGGAACGATATCTGGGCTCTTCTTTCCACTTTATTACTTAAACGATCCATGCGCTTGCGTTTAAATTCGCGTGTGTTTTCGAGCAAATAAGTTTTTGGCACCGTTGCTGGGGAACAAAACGGCCTAATTTGATTAACACTGAGAAGAAAGATAGAAACTTTAATCTAGGCATAATAAAAAAATTATAAAAATAAAAAAAATTATAATTTAGTTTAATTTTTTTTCTTTTATTCTATCCTTTTTTTTTTGCAGGAGCTTGAAGATGTGGGACCGAAAAATGATCCTACAATTTGTGCAAGAGAACGATGAACTATACTACTGTTCGTGAGAGAGATACAAGAACCTTCTCCGAAACTTTCCTTACCACGGCTTCAACCGAGAGGTTCAACTGATGAACTTCTTGGATGGGCTCACCGCCAAAACACGAGAATGGGTGGAAAGAGGAACTATCACCTCTTTCTACAACTTCACTGCGTACGAAGCCTACCGATACCTAGAAGATTTAGCCGGGTACGATTACCAATGTTGGAATCCTCGGTAAGCATACCAATATTTTGAGGAGGAGATATATAACCCGGCGACATACCAAAACCCTCCAAACCCAACCATGGAGTGCTTTCCCAAGTTACACTCTGAATCCACACCATATTTGGAAGCGACACAGCTGCATGAAGAAGAGCAAAGAAGAAAACAAATCGGACAATTGCAGACTCAACTAGATAATCTCCAAATAATTGTGTCAACAACACCGATACTTCAAGGAGATTCAATCGCAGGGATGTCAAGGAGAGATGAATTAAAAAAAGTACAACTCCAACTCGATCAAATCCAAAAAGAGTTGTCAACCTTGAGTATGCCTCCTACAAACTCCATCGAAACTGTGACAAAAGAGGTGGAATGTGAAAGCGATCATATGTCGAGTCAAATGATGAAGATGTTGGTAGCCATGATCGAATATCATAACTTAGACGATGAGTTATCTTCTTTCGAGACTCATGACATCACGTTGTCACCGTCCGTTGAAGATTTCAAAAGTGAATATCACTTATGGACGACGCTTCCACCACCATCTTTTGGAGATTCCTTCAAAACCTCTCACCCATACAAATCAAAGACAAGTCCCTTTGCATGTACGTTCAGAAAGCCACATTTTGCCAAGCTTGAGGGCATTCAAGACCGAAACCCATGGAACGTGTTGTATGACATGTACTATGGGCGGAAGCCACTATTTTAAGACTTGTGGCGACGCCGAGTCAAGCTGGACGTTAAACGTAGTGCTTCTTGGGAGGCAACCCAAGGTAAATACTCTTAACCTGTGCAGTATAATAGACAGTGAGGACACTGTCCATTTTAAGTTTGGAGGTACGATTCTCTCTTCATTTAGTTATTTTTCATTCATGTTCATTGCATTTTAGGAGTGATTGTTGTGTTTAGTGTTAGTTTTCTCGGTCCTTGATAGGATGAATGACTTTTGATAAGCTCTTCTTAAAAATTTATGATTATGAATTGAATGAGTAAGAGATTAATACTTTCGATTATGCTTGATGTTTTTCAAATTTTTATGCACTTATGTCTTAAGTCTTTAGGTCTTGTAAACTTTTGGAATTGAATTTGTACTTGTGAAAGTTCGTTTCGTGAGCACTAGAACCCTTTTTAACACTTTTGAGGCGAAATCTGAACGCTTAGAGTAGTAAGAGAGATGATTAAGACCTTCATTTGAATCGCTTGACCCAAATAGCCAACCTATTGATGTTTAAACTTTTTTGTCCCGTTTTGAGCTTTATTAGCCTTTTTTTTTGGTAAACCTAAAATAAAATCTTTAGCCAAGAAAAGAAACCTAAACCGTCATCCTAGCTAGGATAGCTAACCTTGTATGATCAGGGTAATGCCATTACCTATAAAAGACCATGTACATCAAAACCTCTTTTACCATAAAAAAAAAATTATTCAAGTTTAACCCTTTAAAATCAATAAGTTTGGGGGAGTATCAAAAGAAATAAAATATATAGTGGAGGAAGGGAAATCATAAAAAGGTTAATAATGGGTGAGAGTTTGAAGCATTCGCAAGGTTAGTATCAGGATGTAATTGAGGACCTTAGGATCGTCAATGCCAATTTAGACGATTCGTAGAAAGAGAGATAGGATGATTTGAGGTTAAATACATCATTTCCATCCACCCCTCGCCCGAGCTTATCGTTACAAGCCTGCAAAGTTCTTTTGACCTTTTACAACTCTTAAGTGTTCCATTAGTGGAGAATGGTGCGAAAATTGGGCTTATGGTTGTTCTTCATTCATATTCTAGAAATGTGACTCTTACTTGCACTTACGAGAAACCAAGTTTTGAGACTAAGAGAGGAGAGACAACTCACACACACAAATGAAGAACTCGAGCATTTGAGAGAGGTGTACCAAAACATAGTCATTTGCAATATTTATTTTTCCTAAAAGCTCTACAGAGGAATTCTAATTTGAGATGTAAATTCGAGAGACTAATTACGAGACATATTCATTCACATTTTGTATTTAGTTCTTTTTTTCTATGATGCATAAATAAAATAGGTATAATGATACACTTGTTAGAGCTTTGTTGCTTGAGGACACACAACGATTTAAGTTTGGGAGTGTGATTAGTGAGTAATATACTCACTCATATATCACATTTTTCATCTTTAATTGTTGTAATTTCCTCAAGTTTTATGTGTTTTGATGAATTTTGTGAGTGTATAGGTGATTTGAGAATAAACGCAAAAATCGAGACGAAGAAACCCGAAAAAATAGACAAATCTTGAAGAAGGAGTAAGCAAAATCAAGGAAAAAGTTCTAGAGCCGGTCGTTCGCCTATCATGGGCCGAACGATCGCCCAAAATAGCCAAAAAGAAGGAAAAACACGAGGCATCGATAGTCGTTCGCCAAAATCCAACCGAATGATCGCCCAGGTAAAGAACGCTCGCCAACTTGGGGCGATCGACCGCCAAGTTGGACGGTTGTTCTCCTGATCTGGGCGAACGTTAGCCCGGATAATTTTCAGCATCGACTTTTTATGAGCCCATCACTCGCCAAACTCAGCCGAACGACCGCCAAACTTCGTTGATACAAAAACGACAACGTTTTAACTAAGTTTCAAGATTAGAAATTAAGTCAAATCACGTGGGCTATAAATATATCATGTTTTGGACGAAAAAATGGAGGACACGTTGAGGGAAGGTAATCGATCCTAGGTTTTATTTATAGTATTTTTTGTTTACATTTATTTTGTTTATTTATCTTTCTTCATCTAAGTTACTAGCCTAGATAAAGTAGACATTTAGTATTCATAGTGCTTAGTTAGTTAGGTTAGTTAGTTCTCCGTGGGAACGATATCCGGACTCTTCTGTCCACGTTATTACTTGAATGATCCGTGCGCTTGCGATTAAATTCGCGTGTGTTTTTGAGCGAACAGCCTTCCTCCGAGGCCGAAGAGGGAGTAGCCGCTCCTCCAGAAAAAGGGCGCTTCGTCCGGGCCGTTTGAAGAGGAAGAAAGTGGCCTCTTCTTCGAAGAGGCCTGCTTTCCCCAAGTCCGCGGCCGTACCCACTCTGTCTACAGCAGAGGAGGCCGAATAAGGGGTGCCTTCTTCGGAGCCTTTGAAGAGGAGAAGGAGATCAGGGACGGGGTCACAGTCGACTCCCGAGGTCGCTGGCACTAATCCTCCTCCCTCCGGGAGTGAGGATGTTCTAACTTCTCGGACCGGGATCGCCCTTGAGTCCGAGAACTCTCAGGAGCCCCTAGATGTTCCCTCGGGGATGGGCCGCGAGGAGAGAGCCTTTGACAAATTTGCTCGAGAGGCATTCAGGGCAGCAGAGGAAGTAATTCGAGGGGCAATTCCTTCGAATCCGCCAATCCCTCCACCGGCCATGGTGGAAGATCCTCTTCTCAGCATCGAGGATCTTCTCGAAGAGGAGCGCGCAGATCTGGCTACTTCTCTGTCGGATGCTCCTCCGAGGCAGGCTTCGTCTGCTCGGACCTCGATCCATACTCTGCCTGGGTCGACTCACTTCGCATCCATCATCCTCGACGATGGTAAGTAGACGCTTCCTGAGAAAACAAAAACGTAATAAAAAGAATCAAGTCTAGTCAAAATTAGAATACTAACCTGCTTATCGTTCGCATATGAATTTTTCGGGCGACTTGGTTCCTCGCCTACGGCAAATTCCTATCCCCGAGGCTTCTACCGGGGGACAAGGGAAAAATGCCAGTGGAAGACGCTCCTCCTGCGGGAACTCTGCTCCCGAAGCAGAGCGATACTCTGCGTGAGGAAGCGGCGGCTCCTTCATCCTCCAAGGCACCGGTTGGAGAGTTCTCGAGGGAAGGGATGCGGATGCTCTCGAGGGTAAGCTCGCTGACGTTCCCTTCGGGACTCGCTAAGTTCACTTCTAACCCACTTATTTACCGCAGGCATTCCTCGCCAATTTTGTTTACTCCCAAAGGACTGAGGCCATCTTCGCCCAGGGTCAAGAAGCCCTGCTTCACCTTCGCGAAGAGAACGAAAAATTAGCCGCCAAACTCAAGGAGGCCTCCTCCAAAGCGTATCTCTCATCCGAGATGGTGGAGCTAGCAATCACTAGCCTTAGGCACTCCACGGAATATAGGAGAGGTCGCGATGAAGAGGTGGCCAAACTCCAGGAGGAGTCAAATAGAGAACGAACATCTCGCATCGAGGCAGTGGCCAGGTTCAAGGGAGAGCTGAATAAAGAGATAGAGATGCGGGAGGAGGTGTGGGATACCCTTGAGGATGAACGTCGAGTTCACGAAGAGAACCTTCTCTCCGAGAAGGCAGCTTTTCAAGCGGCGCTCCTGGAGGAAAATGGAATGAGAGTGGCATCCGAGTTGAGGATTAAAGCGCTCGGAGATGAGCTTACAATTGTCCGAGACGAGCTTAATAAGGCCGAGGCTGATCTCAACGAGGCCAGGGTTAGGATCCACACTGTCGCGGCGAACTTCAAGAATAGCCCTATCTTCGAGAACTACATTGAATCGAAGAGACAACAGTGGGTCTCAAATTTCCACCGAAGTGAAGGCTTTATAGTTGAAATGCAGCAGGCCACCCTCGCGGATGCCAACAGGGTGCTGGATAAGCTTAAAGCTCTTCATCCCGAATGGAACGTGGTCGAGAAAGTCAAACATCCATTTCCACGCCCGCTGAGTAGCCGCCTTCTTGGCTTTTTGTATTTTTTTTCTTTTTATTTTCCTTCGGGGTCTTTCGGATGCCCATATCTTGTAATCTCTCGAATAAATAAAACTTAGTTTTTATTTTCACAAAATTGTCTAAGTATTTATTTCTTCGCAACTCTAACTTTTGACTTTATCTTCCACTTGTTTACCTTGACTAACACGAACGAGTCCCTCTGGGATCAACTATGTTAACGTAAAACACAACCCAAACTATGCCATTTCCGAGGGTCATAATTCAAACCATGCCCTCTTCGAGGGTCATAATTACAACAAATTAAGTGATTAATTAGACTGTAACCTGAACATACCTTTCTTCGAAAGATGCTCTAAGTCATTCTGGGTTCTTTCTTGTCCGAAGGATTATCCCGAACCAAGCTCCCTCTTAGAAGGTAGATCTTAGCCAAATCTATCCGACGAAATTTGTAAGCACCATTTTAATCGCAACGGTCCCCGATGCTTCTGAATAGAGTGTGGCCTCTTTACTTATATGCTTCGGTGATCAAACTTAGTCTAATTTCCCAAAATTCTCCTAAGTTTTTCACACCTCGGGGTTCTCCCTTTAAGCATATCTAGGTCTTCTATCTTCTCCGAAGAATAGAATGGTTCTAGGAGCAAATCAGCCCAAACGCTTTCCAAGTTAATCCCCGAACAGGTTACGACCTGCAAGAAAAACCTTTATATGGCAGGAAACTTCAACGATAAAAGCCTACGTAAGCTCTCCGAACTTATGCGTTCTAGCCTCGCACATCTTCAAAATACCTATAGGGCGCACCTATTTCTTTCTAGTACCCCAGATGCCCCCCTGTCTCCCTGAGCGCTCCCGCGATCAAGGAGACAGTCGAGGGTAGTGTTTCTATAAATCATCCGCTTCGCGGTTCATTCTCTTATACACTGAGTTTATAGTCTACTCCGCAGACCTTTTTTTTTCGAAGAGAATAAATGATAGAAAACTGAATGGTTGGCACCAAACTTGCTGAACCTTTTATTAATAACTGCTGGATTATCATAATCATACAAGAGGATAAAAAACAAAAAATAATTACAAGCGAGAGCCTACTGATAGTATTTCTTGAGATGCTCCGCATTCCAAGGATTCTTAATTAGGACTCCTGGGAGGTCCGCAATTCGGAATGCACCCGATTTCAGTACCTCGGTGATCTGGTATGGTCACTCCCGAGTATCTGAGTGCTCCAGCTCTAGCTCCGGGCTCTTAGGTGTTTTGAAAAACTTGTCTAAGGACGGTATCTCCGACTTTGAACTTTCTTTCTTTCACTTTGGAGTTATAATACCTCGCCGTGCGCTGCTTTCGGGCTTCCATTCAGATTCTCGCGACTTCTCTGCGCTCCTCGATCATATCCCTTTCTGCAGCCAAAAGAAAGGTGTTAGTCTCTTCGTCGAAATTTTTGTATCGGAATGAAGGGACTTTCACCTCCGCGGGTATTATTGCCTCACTGCCATATGCCATGGAGAAAGGAGTTTCCCCAGTGACCGTTCTGGCAGTGGTGCGATAACTCCAAAAGACTACAGGCAGCTCCGCGGCCCATCGTCCTTTGAGGGTGTCGAGGCGTCTCTTCAGGGTCACCTTGATAGTCTGTCTTATTGATGGCCTCGACCTGGCAGTTGCTTTGTAGATGGTATGGAGTGGAGAAGTCTTTGTTGATGCCGAACTGATTACAAAAGTCCCTTACTGCTTGATTGCCGAACTGAAGGGCATTGTCCGAAACCAAGGAGTGAGGTACCCCGAACCTGTAGATGATGTGTTCGCGGATGAACTTGATCAGGTTCTTTTCAGTGATAGTTAACAAAGGAATGGCCTCGGCCCACTTAGTGAAGTAATTTACCCCACAATGGCAAATTTGAGCCCTCCGAGTGCCGTCGGCTAGGGTCCAATAATGTCGAGTCCCCACTTCACGAAGGGCCACAAAAAAAAGATTACCGTAAGCCACTCTGGATGTGCTCTAATAAGTACAGAGTACCTCTGACACCTGTCACACTTCCTCGCTAAATCGAGGCATCTTGCTTCATCGTGGGCCAATAAAATCCCTGCAACAAAGCCTTATGTACGAGGGACTGCCCCCTGCGTGATTTCCACAGGCTCCGTCATGGATCTCACTTAGGACTTCTTTGGCTTCTTTGTCGTTGAGGCATTGGAGCAGCGGCGTTGAAACTCCTCTCTTGTACAAGTTTTAATTCACCAGTAAATAGTGTTCAGCATGGTACCTGACCCTCTGAGCCAGTTCTCGATCATCTGGCAGCTTATCTTCCTTCAGATAGATGATAATATCATCCATCCACGAAGACTCTGAGTTGATCGCTTCCACCGAATCTCGCTTCGCGATACTTAGTTCGGGGATGACTTCGACCGGGACTAGGCGAAGAAGCTCGGAATCTTTGCTCGAAGAAGCTCGGAATCTTTGCTAGTTGCAAGCTTTACCAATGCATCCGCGTTCAAATTATCTTCACGGTCGATGTGCTTTATTTCATACTTGGAAAAATTTTGAAGCTCCGCTTTGACCTTTTCCAGGTATACTGCCATTCGATCATCGCGGGCTTAGAATTCGCCAAAAATTTGACTTACAACCAATTTTGAGTCACTAAAAATTAGAAGTAAGTCTACCTGAAGTTCTTTGGCGAGTCTGAGGCCGGCCAATAGAGCCTCGTACTCTGCCTCATTGTTCGAGGCTTTGAAGGTGAATCGCAAGGCGCTGCTGATGCGGTAGTTCTCGGGGCTGATCAACATAAGCCCCGCTCCTGAGCCATTCTCGTTCGAGGATCCGTCCATGTACAACTTCTACTTCAGGGGTTCCATCTACCGATCCCGGTCCTCCTTCGAAGGAAAGGTAAATTCGGCAATGAAATTCGCCAAAGCTTGTCCCTTAATCGCTATCCGCGGCTGATAAAGAATGTCGAACTGTGTTAACTCGACTGCCCATTTTATAAGTCTGCCCGAGGCCTCCGACCTACGCAACACTTGTTTCATCGGGTATGGCAAGTCACTCTAGCTCAAGATATTTGAGCTCAGCGTCGAGGAGGCGCTTGCTGACGTAGTACACCGGCACTTGTACTCCAGCTGCTTTCCTGACGAGCATTGAACTGACTCTATGCTCCGAGACAGCGAGGTTAGTGAAGAGTTTCTCCCTCAGCAATGGCTTCGCCAGAATACGGGCGTGCCCAATGTATACCTTGAGCTTTTGGAAAGCTCGTTCACATTCCTCGGTCCAAACGAGCTTCTTATTGCCTCGGAGGATGTTGAAGAAGGGGAGACACTTGTCGGTAGAGCGAGGGACAAACCTGTTCAATAAGACGATGAACCCCGTGAACTTTTGGACTTCTTTCTCTCTCCGAGGAGACTCCATGTCGAGGATGGCTTAGATTTTCTCCAGGTAAGCCTCAATTCCTCGTTGACTCACCATGAAGCCTAAGAACTTTCCAGCTCTGACCGCGAAGGTATATTTGCTCAGATTAAGCATCATGTTGGTTTGCCAAAGGATGGAGAAGGTTTGTTCTAGGTACATGACATGATCTGCCACTGCACTCTTGACCAACATGTCGTCGATGTAGACTTCCATGGAGACTCGCAGCAGCTCCGCGAAGATCTTATTCACCAGCCTCTAATAAGTTGCCCCTGCATTCTTCAAACCGAAAGGGCATGACTTTATAGCAATAAAGTTCGCGATCGATGATGAAGGGGGTGTGTTCCTCGTCCCGAGGGAACATGGGGATCTGATTGTACCCTGAATATGCGTCCATGAAGCTGAGAAGTTCATGACCCGCGGTCGCGTCGACCATTTGGTCAATTCGGGACATAGGAAAGCTGTCCTTCGGACAGGCTTCGTTGAGGTTGGTGAAATCCACGCAGCATCTCTTCCGTCTGGCTTAGGAACCAGTACGGGGTTCGAGACCCAGGCAAGGTACTTTGCTTCGAGAATGAACCCCGCTCTGATGAGCTTATCGACTTCGTCTTTAAACACTTGGGCTCTCTTAGGGTCGAGCGGTCTCCTCTTCTGTCGTCGAGTAGGGACCCGATGATCGATATTGAGACGGTGGCACATTAGCTCGGGGTCTATCCCCTTCATGTCACTGTGACTCCATGCGAACACGTCTCGATTGCGACGAAGGCAGACCACAATGGCCTCGCGCGTCTCTGGACTTAGAGAAGTCTCGATTTTAATTTTGCGAGCTAGGTCATCAGAGTCCACGCCTACCTCCTCCGTTTCTTCGGTCTGGCCTGTTAATTGCTATTGGGCCGGGAGTCGAGGGTCCAGCTTGTACCGGATCTCAAGAACCCCAATTGTGAAGGCTTCCTTAGCCAAGCCTGGTTCTCCAACTGTCTGCTTTCCCTTCGAGTCTGCGGAAGCCGATCTGATGCTCGTTGTGAAACACATCCGAGCTTCATATTGATTCCCCCGAATGACTCCGACGCCACGGGGTGTGAGAAATTTTAGGCAGAGGTGATAAATCAAGATCACTGCCTTTAGGGCCACGAGTGTAGGACGCGTGATGATGGCGTTGTATGAAGATCTACCCTTAACCACCATGAAATTAGACATGGAGTTGATCTCTTCGGCTCTTCACTAAATGAGATGGCCAATTCTATGCTTCCCTACGGGAAGAAAGAATCTCTTGTAAAACCGTGGAGCAAACTTGCGGCCGCTCGCAGGCTTTGGGGACTTATCCTCATCTTCTTAAGGACATTCAGATACAAGATATCCACCGAACTACCGTCGTCTATTAGACAACGGTGGACCAAATGGTTTCCGATCATAGCCGTTACGACAAGAGGGTCATGATGCGGGAATCTGACACCTCCGGAGTCAGCATCCGTGAACGAGAGCTCGTTCTCGGATCTTCGAGGGGGCCGCGTAGCTTCCTTTCAGACCTGAAAAACTCCTCCATAAGGCTTTTTTCGTACCTCTCGGGCGTAATCCTTCATCGACCGCTAAGAGTGCCCCCTAGGATAAGGGCCTCCCGCGATCGAATGGATTTCGCCCTCGATCTCTCGATTGTGCAGGTTCCTCGCTCCTCGGTCCGCATCTTTGCTGAATCCTGGAAGCTTCCCTTAGCGGATGAGATATTCTATCTCATCCTTTAAATGGAAGCACGTCGCGGTGGTATGCCCACTCGCGTTATGGTATAAGTAGTACTTATCCTTGTGCTTCTCCGGGACTTTCCTCCTCAGCGGCTGAGGGGGTCGAAAGTCAACTTTGCTCCACGGGTTGACAAATATTTCCTTTATCGAGGCGGTGAGCTCGTGGTACCTCCCACACTGCGGTTTACGAGCTCGAGTCATCTCGATCCCCGGTACTGAGTCGTGAGGCCTCTTCTCCTCGCGGGGCTGTTGGCTCGCACCCGTAGGGTTGTCCACGGGCCTCTTCTCCTTCCGTAGGTGCCCTTTGGGGTTCCCTCTGAAGGTTCTCGCAGCCCCGAACTTTTTCGCAGTTAGAGCCTCTACGTTGACATAATTCCTGGCTTGATCCAGGAAATCTGAGTACGTCTATAGCGGTTTCTTATTTATCGAAAACGCGAAGGGCATATTCTTGTGAACCCCGGAGCTGGCGTCCAACAGCAGGACATCATCATATAGATGCCCCAACTCCACCGTGGCCTTTGTGAATCTCTTCAGCCAGGCCTTGAGTTCTTCTCTATCCCCCTGCTTACCAGGGCGAGGTAAGTAGGATTCTTGAGGTGTCTACGACCCTCCAAGAATTGCAAAGCGAACCTCGCTCTTAGATCCTATTAACTCGCTATAGAGTCGGCTGGTAGCCGGTACCACCACCTTCGTGCTTTGCCCGAGAGGGTCGTATCGAAAAACCGGCACTTAATGGCATCAGAATAGCCATAAGCGCATGACCACAAGGAATAGACTCCCAAGTCGTCAAAGGGTCCCCAATCCCATCAAACAATGTTACCTTCGGTAGCTTGAGTCGATCGAGGATGGGGGCGTTGATGATGTTTTCGGTCAGGGGAGTGAAATCCCCATCCAGAATACCATCGCGGGCTCTCCCATTGAGGAGCCCACGGAGACGCTCGATCTCCGCAGGCAAAAACTCCTAGGTCGCCTGAGTCTGTTTGCTGGTGGCAGTGGTTGCCGACCCATCGTGGAGTCAATCTATGGCCGGGGGTCACGCATCTCCTCTGGAGTGGGCTCAGTCTGTCAAAGACAGATCCGAATTGGCCCGAATTCTCCGCCCTGGCGGCTGCTCTCGAGCCTCTGGCTCAGGCCGCTGGCGGCTGTACTCCTCCGGAGTGGGCCACAAGCCTTCGCACTGGCGCGTCTCTCTGGTTGCGAGGGTTGCGGGCTTCGGCGTTCGACTCGCCGTCGGACCTATCCTGCTCTGTCGCATCGCCACCTTCGGTGGCCAACTCAGCCGTGGTCTTCCTCTGCTCTGCCTAGTGCCGTGTCCGGAGAACATTGGCTTTCTCCTCACCGGTAAGGAACAGCAACTGACTTTAGTTTTGGACCAAAGTCTCCAGTAGGCCACCCATACGGGCCATGAAATCTTCTACACTCTTTAACCTCTACTCGAGTAGCTCCTGCTTGGCAGCCATCAGATTTTTACCCGCGCACTGGGTGTTTGGTGCCATTGATCTCCAATCAATTAACACAGTCCAAAAGAAATCTCAGAGTAGGAGGAAAGTAAATCTTGAAAGAAATGGAAGATAGCCCTCCTTCTATAGCCAAGCTATTGGTGTGAAATTTGAACCAACGCCGTAATCCACACCTCTAGACGGTGGTGTGGCAATGGAAATAAAGAAGTTGGCCGAAAAAAGTGAAAACACGACGGTTTTTAGAGTGGTTCGGCCCTCTTCTGGAGTAATAGCCTACGTCAATTTTTCTAGTATTTCTTATAAATTTCTTACAGAGAATTTTGACCAATTTTTCTCCCAACCCCTTCTCCCTTCTCCCTTCTCCTTCCCTTCCTTATATAGGTCAGGAAAGAGGGATGGGTTAATGAGATTTGACACCCAATCTCCTAAATCACGAAATTAGGTTAACCAATATACCATCACTCATAATCCCTCAAATCCCGAGATTAGGTGACCAAATACATTTACAGACATTCATCGAAAATTGAATCTCTACAGTGATAATCCTGGCTTCCACGGGAGTAGTTACATAATGTCCCACGATCGGGGGTCACAAGTTTGGCGGGCCGAGCCTTCCGTCTCGAACGAAGTCCTTGCTTCCTCTCCGAGGCTAGCTTCGCGGGGGCGGATCATCTTCAAGGATCCGCGGCCTTCTTGTCCGTCAATCCCTCTCCGAGGGTCTTGTCATAAAATTGACACCACCTCCGGTGATACTTCTAGAGCTTATCTTCGAAGGCACAAGATTGAGGGTCGGCTTCGACAATCCTCGTACACTTTTCATTCGGGGGACGCTCCTGTTATGACATGGTATTGTTGTGCTGTTGGAATCTGGTGCGTGTTCGCATTAATTGATCTTCGGGGACTCCGCCCCCGAAGCTACAATCGCGGACAAAAAATCACATACAACAGCCACAGTTTACAAAATGATTTTAAAAAATAACCATAGTTTCAAAAAATTTAAAAACTAGCCATAAAACTGTAAGAAATTTCTTACAAAATTTTTGCTTAGTGTCAGAAATTTCTGACAGTATTTTTTGTGTATTTTTATAATTGTCAGAAATTTCTAATAGTTTTATGGCTAGTTTTTAATTTTTTTGAAACTGTGACTATTTTTTAAAAACACACAATCCAAAATAGCTATTACCTAACTAGTCCTTATTTAAATGAGATGTTAAAAATTAGGTATTCACTATAATATCTCACAAGCATTTATTTATTTATTTCTTTATTTTAATTGGGGGATTTTGAGGAATTGCCCCATTTATTACACAATAATAATGTAAACCACATGTATATTGCACTTCTAATTTATAATAAAGTGGAAATAAAAATAACACACTACTTAGATAATAGATTATTAAGTGGCATTAAGAATGACTTTATTTTGAAATTCTCCCATTTTTTTTAATTCCCCGTTGAAATATGGGCTATTAACACATATAGTCAAATATAGAGCATTATTTACATAATAGTTCACCCCCTTAAAAATATATTAGATCTATTCAAAGACTAAAATAAGAAGACTATAATGCCCTTTATTGAAACGGGTAGTGGATCCGGAAGAGGAAAAAAAAAATATCCGAATATTTATGTACTTGGCAATCTATCATTAATGACCCATTTAAAAAAAATTTTAAAAAATATTGAATTGTCTTCAGCATTAATGACTAGTTAAAAAAAAGGAAAAATTTTGAATTTTGAATTGAAGCTAAAATACGAATAAAAATTCATTCCCCCGTTTTCCTCTCCACTCTCACCGGCGAATATCTCGAGCTACTTCTTCCATAAAAATCCGGCCCAAAGCACCATTGTTCCACCCACAAATCCTAACATTCTTCATTCTATCAACATTTGTTTTCCCTCACCGGCGGAAACCACCTAAAATCTCCGCCCTAAATCTACAAAATCAACCCTAAAAATTTGGGATGCCCGTGAAGCCAAACGAAACAGAAAGAAACAAACGCCGACAAAGACAACAAAATCCCAAAAAAAAAAAAGGCCCTAAAACTGTGAAAAAACAGCGATGCAATCCTAAAGAAACAGCCTTTTTTTTTTTACGATTGTTGAAAATCATCGGCGACGACAACACCGAATGGCTCGGGTCAAGTTCACTCCGCGATCGGGAAGTGGTGCACTGATTAAGCGATTGAGGGAGGATCAATCAGTCGGAGCCCAAAACGAGGGTGAGAACCCAACCTCAACCCGTAGACGCACGAGATCAACTACGGCTATCAACGACGAGATTAGCAACAACGTAAGATGTTTTAATGGATTATTTTTTTTAATGATTATACCACTTCTTTAGTTTTTGAATATGATATTATGAATATCTGGGGTTGAGGTTTTGAACAACCATGCCGCTGTTTTGTATATTAAATTTTGAATATGATATTTGAGATTAAGAATTTGAATAAGCTGTTGTTTTTTTGGATATAATAATATGAATATGATATATGAGTTTGGAATGTGTTGATTGGTATATGACATTTGGAATGCTTTAGGAGTGAGATTATTTGGAAACCTCTAATGACATCGAAATATTTTTGGCAAATGATATTAGTAATATGATATTCGAGTTTAAGTGTTAAACATTTGGGTATGAAATATTTGTACACCTCTCATACTTTTGGAATGTTATTATTTGAGCACCTATTCGGCTTTGTATATGATTACTTGAACATCTCTACTTATTTGTGTGGTGTTTTTGGAATATGATATTCAGATTTGAGTATCATGGTAATTAATTTTAAAATATTATCATTTTGAGCATCTAAATGATTTTTGAAAATGATATATTCAAAATATGATATTCGGATTTGAATACCACCTCGCAAGCTTTTGAAAATGTGATTAGTTGAGCACCTCTGGCTGATTTGTGTGTGATTTTTTTAATATGGTATGCGTATTTGCATATCATAATATTTAATACATAAAGTTTTCATTTTAAATGACAGGCTACGCTGACAACTGGGGCAAACGTAAAGGAGGCTGCGGGTTGCGCTAATCCTCCAGCATATGTAAAATTCATATATTGATGTTCAAGAAATATGTATATTCTAAGAAATAATCATATGTTAAAAAGCTTCAAATCATTCTATCATTTAATTCTTGCAGGATGTTTTAGCCGACGTATCAGAATCAGACCATGAGGGCTTCCCAATCAGCCTAGATCAGGTATTATGCATGAAAAATGAAAATCCAACATTTGAAGTACTATGTTAAGACATATGTAAATATTGAATGTTATGTTCGGTTATAATATAATATATTTGATCCAAAAATACGCAGGTACCCCCCTTTGTGGTCCCAAAAACGCAATGGCCAGCTTATCTAAGGATAAATAGTTATTCAAAGCTTGAAAATGTGGAACTATTGAAAAATAGGTTCTCAAATAAGCCGCATATAATTGAACGACTGAGATCGGGGTGCTTCAAACACATGCTTGATATTCCATTGGGTCATTTCCATTGGCAACTAATGAAAGAACTCATACAACGCCTAGTGAAAGGAAGTGGTGACAACGAGTTATGGTTCAACTTCGGCGGAAAGCTTATAAAATTTGGGATACAAGATTTTGCACTTATTACTGGCTTGAATTGCAGTCCTTGTAATGATGTTGGATTGTGCGGAAGCGATAACGGTCATCTTAGGGACAAATTTTTCAGCAACAACACAAAGTTGAATATTCGACTATTCAACAGCATTTTCTTGAACCCCCTCAAGGCAAACGATGATGAGCTGGTGCAATTGGCAAACATTTTTCTATTATAAAATGTTGTTTATGCAAAGCAAGATGGCACACAAGTTGATTGGAACGCGCTGGAAATGGTTACTCACGAGTCGGAATTTCACAATTATCCATGGGGGACAAAGGCGTTTGAGTACACTATTAAGTCAATTTGGAATGTTGTTAAGAATTTGGGGTCGGGCACCAGCAACATCGGTGGTTTCCCACATGCAATTTTAATTTGGGCATACGAGATAATACCAACTTTGAGCGAGATGGGATTTTCCACAAGATGCGGCCGTAACATGCCGCGAATTCTTAATTGGATTGGTAAAAAACAAACACGAAAACAGGATTTGGACTCTGTGTTCGAGAGTGAAACTGTAAGTTAATCTGATTTTTTTTAAAATTTATGTTGTCTCATAAAGTATTTGACATATGATATTAAAAATTAAATATCGTATTGCAGATCAAAGTTCGAAATATTCAAGTGTGCTCTTGTGAGCAGATGCAACAATATGTGAAGCATGTAATTGGTTTGCGTAATAACAAGGGAAAAGCAGTTGCACAATCTGCTGAATGTAACACCTCTGATGAAGAATATGTGGCACACAACAACAATGAGGCGCGCTCTGAAAAACACGAGAAAATGATGCTAGACATATATGAGATGCTAAAGTATACATGCAAAACGTTGGCGCTCTTAAAAGATAAATTGGGTTTGGACGACCCAATGGACAGTTGTAAGGTAAAACCAAAAATGGCATGCGTATGTAAATCTGCAATTACTTTAAATAAATTTTAAAAATGCTAATCGTATGGATACTTTGACAGATTCCAGAATGTGTCTTCTTAACGGATCTTCAATCGAGGCCACCAACAACTAGAGATACATTTATGGGCGAATCATCACAACAAGTGGGTGAAAAAAATATAGGTTTGGCTGAAGAGAATACAAATAATCAACATCTGGATAGCTCACCAATTAGACATGAGGTTTAAAAATATAATATTTAAAATATATTATCATATTCAAATATATTATCAGTTCTTGTACTATGAATTGTAACACTAAAAAAACTACAATAGAATGATCAGGTACACTTTGGAGAAGAGCATGCTAGGATAACTGTGGATGCTGATAAAAATGCTCCAATCAGTTCACACTCCAACGAACATGTTAGTTTATTTATATTTTGTGGCTCACATGAAATTGTATGAATGTCATAAATAACAATATATTTTTTTGTCTTCTACACAAAAAGGATGGCAACAACAATGATGAAGATACACTTGCAACAATATTGCAAAAGAAGCGAGAATCAATGGCTGGCCATCAACAATCGCGCCTGCTTTCAGAAGAAGTTGCTCCAGTCGTAAGCACACATCATTAACAAAAGTTAATATGATATTTAAAAATTAATATAGCATTAATTATATTCTATTACTCTTGTTCATATTCGCTAAAACTTCAAAAGAAGGGAGCAAAAAAATTGGTCGAATGTCAAAGGCAGATGGTGGTGCCCCATCTCGTGCTCCGATGCTAGGAAAGCACGTTACACGCAAGAGTGCTTCTGTCAGAGAACCATACACTACCAAATTTGGCTCCGCTGCTAAAGAGGCGAAAGAAAACTAGATGCGATTATTTTAGATTTTTTGTTCTGATATTTTGAATCATAAAACATCAGTTGCTATTAGTTTTTTCTTTTGGACTCAATATGTATTAGATTTATATCCTAGAAAAACCTCTTAATTATTAGTTAGGTTTTTACAATTTATTTTGGTTATTTAAATTCCATCTGATATGAATGTTCAGCAAGCTTGTTTGTCTTTTTTTATTTATTTTTTGTTAATTATAAATTTTGCTTGTATATTCTTAATATTAAGCGATTAAATTTGCCAAACTCAAATTATAATATGATATTAAAACAATTATTGAATAATCCGAACAACTTTAATATAATATAGTAATTGTTTTGAAAAATAAAATAAAAAATATATGGTACTGTGTGTGTTTTTTTTTTCTTTTGGACTCAATATGTATCCTATATTGTTTGTCTTTTTTTATTCTTGCTTGAAAATATTCGTTTGGGAATACATTATAAAAACATTATGATATAGTAATTGCAATCAAATTGACCATATATATAAGGATCAAAAATGCATATTGAAATATGATATATCATAATCAAAAAGGTATATTGGAAATTAAAAAAAAAACATATTGAAACTGCCAAACTCAAGGCAATGCCAGGTACAAGAAACTAAAAAATATTTAAAAAATAATAAATTTAAAAGAACCAAAAGCATGTAAATTTGTCTCCTTAAAATAATATGATATAATAATTATTTGGAAAACTCAAATTAAAAATAGGGTCAGTTAGGTAAATAGCTATTTTGAACTGTGTGTTTTCAAAAAATAGCCACAGTTTCAAAAAATTTAAAAACTAGCCATTACACATTGTAAGAAATTTCTGACAATAACAAAATAACACATAAAATGTGCTGTAAGAAATTTCTAACACGTGTCAGAAATTTCTGAAAGGGCTAGTTTTTAAATTTTTTGAAACTGTGGCTATTTTTTAAAATCATTTTGTAAACAGTGGCTATTTTCTTAAAATTCTCTTAAAAATATATGACATCGTGTTATTATTATTATTATTATTATTATTATTATTATTATTATTATTTGTTTTTTTACTCAATATGTATTAGATATATATCCTAGATTGTTTGTCTTCTTTAAACTGCTTTTATACTCTTAAATTTAGACGATTAAATTGAGTAGATAATAAAATTACAATATAGTAATTGCAATTAAATTGACCACATATATAAGGACCTCAAATGTATATTGGAAATTTTAATATCATAATAAAAAAAATATATTGAAAACTTAAAATATCATATTCAAACTGCCAAAACACAAAGGCAACGTCACATACCATGAACAAAAAAATAAATATTTAGAAAATAATAAACTAAATCCAACCAGAAATACGAAGTTTGTCTCCTGGCCTTATATAAAACAATCAAATTAGCATTGGTCTTCATTCCTTGTTACTATCCGCTTGTTTCATTTCATGCTTTACGGTGACAATACACGGGTTCATGCAAGCTTTTTTGTTGTGGCCAGCTTTCCCACATCGGCTGCACCTATTCGGACTCCCTTTCTTCTTAAATTCGCCTACCGACTGGAACCTTTCTTTTTTGGGCCTCCCTGCTGCTCTCTTCTGACTAGGAGGGGCAATCTTCACATCTTCATCATCTTTACCGAGTAGCCACTGTTCCTTGTCTCCGATTGGCATAACCTTGCCCGCATAGGTAGCTTGCAACTTATGAGTATGGTAGAACTCAGCTACAAACAAATATGGACTAAGGTTTTTTCTTCGTATAACAGCACAAGCATGGACGCAAGGAATTTGATCTTGGTCCCATACAGAACATGAGCAATTCATACTCTCAATATTGACAACATATTGTTTTCCTTCTTCAATTACCCCAAATGTTTGGAAGTCCACGGCGTTAACCTTTAAAACAAGTTGAAATATGATATTATATATATAATATAGTATTAAAAATTTAGAATATTTTTTGGAAAAAAAAAAAGAAAAAAAATTATAGATTACTTGTAAAGGTCTCGCTAACTCAAAGCGTTCTTTAAGAATACGCTCAGCCCATCTAGTAAGGTGAGTAAAAGTTGATTGCGCAGCTGCATGCCTCTCACAAAACTAAGCTTGAAGTTTGTCTCGATAGAACTCTGTTAGGGTGCAAATTGGCAAGCCCCTTGCATCTTTAAACACATAATTTAATGACTCCGAAATATTTGTAGTCATCAAATTGTACCTGGAAAAATGAGAAAACGATTTAAAAAAAAAAACTAAATAACCAATTTTAATACTATATACATTTAAAACGTTGATAACGAATATTATATTAATACCTGCGCTTCTTTTAAAAGCATCGAGCCCATTTATGGAATCCAACCTCAAATAAATAAGGGCGAATACCGGGATTGATCTCGTCCAGCCTTCGCATATGACGTCCAAATTCTGTAACCTGATACGAGCGAGCACAAGCATGAAAAACCGCCGGCATTGCAGATTCATGAAACCTGGTTTTCAAGTTCTGCAGCAAGTGATAGGTACAAACAGCATGGAACGCATCTGGAAATGCAATTTGGACACCTTTTGCGATGCTTGCGTGTCTATCAGAGACAATAACGAGATCTTCAGGTGAGCCAATAATGTGTTTGAGCTTGAAAAAGAACCATTCGTACGCTGCATCATTCTCAGAGTCTACAATTGCCATGGCGAGGGGGAAAATCTGGTTGTTACCATCCAGCGTGCATGCAATGATCATGCATCCCTTGAACATGCATTTGAGGAAAGTTTCATTAACTGATATTAAAGGACGACAATGCTGCCACCCTTCAATAGAAGCGTTCAATGACATGAAAAAATACATGAAACGATCATTACTGTCCACGCAATAGTCAACAAAAGAACCTGAAGTAAAAAAAATATTATATTAAAATATGAATATCATATTAAAATCGGTGAAAAATTAACAATCATGTTTAATTTGAATGACCTGGATTTTTTTCTTTTAAAGCTTTTGCAAACAATGGCAGCAAAGCATATGAATCTGTAGGACATCCACAAATTCTGTCCAGTGCATAAGATTGCGCCCTCCATGCCTTCTGGTAGTTAATGCTTATGCCGTACTCCACTCGCATAAAATCAACTATGTCCATAGGTGTCATTACTACTCCGGAGCTGTCAATCAAACGAGGGATAATGCATTCGCCTATCATTTGGCTTGAGGCCTGACGATGCTCAGCATTATAGTAATCTAATGAACACGTATGCTCGGTCTCCAATTTTCGAATCATGAAAATGACAGACTTGTTTAGAGCCGACGCTTTTAGAAACCATTTGCATTCATCATCAACGCAAACAATATTAAAGTATTGTGAGCTCGATTTTACAACTTTAAATTGAAAATTTTTTCGTAATGCAACCATGTTGACTGCCTTTTGTAGATCAAACTTGGTTGCGAACATTGAGTCCACCCCAAGCTCAAAATCATCCGGCAGACTAGACACATTGACGTATTCAATCATTGGGATACGGCTTCCCCTCTCTAAACCATCATTATCAAAAAGATCATCATCGGGAACATTGTCTTTATTTTCAGCTTCCCTTGAACTTCCCACAACTGGAACATTGGATATAATCAGTGCACAGCTAGTATCTCGCACACCCCGCGCCATATTTAGATACCATAAAACATCCCGATCATTCTTAAGCTCGTACAACCCTTTAGTGAAGGAATTTCGATCCATGTTTACGCACAAGTGCCAGTGTGTCAGAGGGTGTAACTTTAGCTCATCTACCAGTAGTTGTACCAATTTGTCTAACGATATATCGATGTCCGCCATCATGCCCATCATCTGGTAATCGACATAATTGCCACCCATTGACCATTTTTCGTCATAGAATGTGTAACCCCTACCCCCCGGGGTTATCCCTCACGGTACTTTTCCGACAAACGAGTTAGTCGTTTGTAATTAACGACCCTTCGTTAAATTAATCATATCTCGTCTTGTGATTAGAACTCACTCCAAATGTTGCTTGATCTAATTTATGATTGGAATATATGTGCTTAATGTTTTAATGGCCATTGAATTTGAAATCGACTCCTTAAAGTGCAAAAATTGCACCGCGAGTCCTTGAACTTTTAAGAAATTACAAAATTGGCCCAATTTAGAAAAACGACCCTTTTTGGGTTGTAATCTGTTTTTGAGGTTACATTATGATTTACAATCATATAATTAACCTTGGTTTCAAATTTGAAACCATTCCGAGTTAAAACGAAGCCGAAACGGCTTAAACTCGAAAAGTCGAGATAAACCGTGCAAACACGGTCAAAGAAAGGGAACGAGCTCGGAACGACCACATTTAATTTGATATTTGACTTCTAAACAGTATTTTAGAAGTTTCTAGTGATATAAGAAAGTCTCGTTAAGTCTCGGGTTAGACAAAATTGGAATTAGGTCAAAACTCCGACCAATGGTTCGGAATAGGGGCGTTTAGGCCTCTTCGAGGGAAACGGGCCTCGAGAAAGGTTTCCGACCCCTCGGGCCAGCCCAAAACCGTCCCTAATTGACCCTTAGTGGGCTTGGTGTGTAAAGAAATAATCCTAGGCCCAAAATCAAGTGAAAATCTGTGGGCCCAATGTGTGGAAAGATGATTGAGTGTTTAAATGGGTTAAGTGAGATAAGTGATGAACCAATGAAATAAATCCAAGGATTGTTTCATTGGTGGCACCTTTAACCCAACCAATCAGAAAAATGGTCATCATGGGCGCCATTTTTGAAGAAAGAAAAGGGAAATTGAAAGGTTTTTCAACCTAGATGCTCTTGATGAATCCTAGCCTTAGGATTTGAATCCCTTAACCACCAAGTTTGAATCAATGGCCAAGATTGATTGAAATTATCAATTAATTAGCATTATTGGAATTAAAAATCTTGGAGAATATGCATGATAGATATTCGGCCATTGAGGAGAAGAGAGAGAGTGGGAATGGTCATTAAGTTGCTTGGAGAATGCAACTTAATGATGAGAGTCTAGAAAAATGAAAAGTTTCCTCTTGTTAGATCTCAACCGTAGGATGGGTTGATGGAAGAGATTGAGGGCTAGGATGAGACTTGAAACTTATCAATTGAATTTATTGAGGAATTAAAATATTTGGAGAGGAGAGAGAGTGGAAAATTCGGCCAAAAAGGGAGAGAGAGAGAGAAAGACACAAGTGAAATTCTCTCTAAAACTATCCTAAGTATAAAAGGGTTTTAGACTCTTAAACTCCCACTTTTGCTTTTCCTTGGCAAAAGTTTGAGAGAAAATCCGTGGGAGAGTGAGAGAGAAAAGAAAAGAGAAAACTTTGAGTGAGAGAGAAAGCAAAGAAAAGAAAATAGAGGCTAGTGTTAGAGAGAAGAAGCCGAGCAAGGAGAAGAAGAGAAGCAAGGAACGCTTCGAAACCCTAGCCTCTCCAAGGTAAGTGAACCGTAACCTTGCTCTAGCCTTTCTATACTTTTAAGTATCAAAATACCTAACCAAAACCTCCCTTACATTCTACTCTAAGAGTGAGGAAACCACACGTAGTGGTTTTGGAGCCAAACCATCAAGAACAAGCCGGCCAAAGAGGTAGCGCAACAAGGAAAACCCCGAACCAAAAGCTAGGTATATTTCTAACCTTGAGAGGTGTGAGGTTTCTTTTATAGCCTTAGGTTTTCCTTTAGAATAATCATGGTTGTATTTAGGACTTTGAGTTGTAATCGTTGTGCATGGCCTCTTTAAGGTTTAAGTTTGCCGAACACGAGTTTAAGGAAGCTAGATCGGCTAGCTTCCGGATATTTCAACTCGTGTTCGGTTGTGTTATTGTTGCTTGTTTGGTTTGCATGTTTAGGGTTCGGATTCCTTGAGTTTTTGTTTGTCTTTTGATGTCTTTGCATGGCTGCCCATTTGTGTTTCAAATGTGAAAATGATTTCAAAAACGCCATGCACACAACGGTTTCCAACGGACCGAAGTGAAACCACTTTGAAGATAAAATTTGGTAAATCTCTTGTAAAAAATCCGAATCCAAGTTTGTGAAAATTATCATGGCTTGTTTATTTGTTCTTTGAATGTTTAAGTTACTGTTTTTGTTTAAGTTTTGTGTTAAAAACTAAATGGAAACCGAAAAGACACTTAGAGATAAGTGTCTCGGTCAAAACCCGTGAAAACGGTTCGAAAGCGTTTAGCTCGAGAATCGTTTTCACGTAAGATTTAAAGCTTCGATGAAAGGTTTCAAAAAGGAGTGAAAAATCTCCTTAGAACCTAGAAGCAATCTGTTTTAGTGTAAATAATGAGATTTGGAAAAAGTAAACAAATAACGTTTTACCGAAAATGACGGTTTCGCGTGATGTCGCGAAACTAGTTTCAAAAATGCCATATTTTACAAATTGAAAATTGTGCACCAATTTTCTACTATCAAGTTAGGTTTGAAAATCAAACATATGAGCATTTCAAAAGTAAGGCTTGCTGCCCTTAATCGGTTTTGAAAAACGATAAAAGAACGAGCTAAGTTTAAGGGCTCGAAACAACGTTTTCATAACGTAGTCAAAACCGAAGGTTCAAGGAAGTCTCAAACTTATGTAAAACGGGTGTCGAGACTTAAATGGACTTAGTCCAGCCCATACATAGTGAGATGAGAGCCATAGTTGTTTAAATTGAACTAAGACGGGCTTTTTCAAATATAACGAGACTCAGTTTCCTTGAAACCGAGCGTTTTTCTTAAGAAACGGTTATAGTGCGTGAAAACCACTAAACCGAGCCCAAGAACAATTTGTAAAATACATCCTAATTGAAAAAGGATTTAATGAACACTTTTTAAATAAAAGGAAGCTTATCAAATAAGCTTAGTGTTCAAAAGTATTTTGCGATAACACTAAGACGGACCAAGTGTCCCGTCTTAGAGACGTTTAAAATGTCAAGGCCATTTTTGGCCTTGTCTTAGTTTTTAAAGCCCAAAGATTGTTGGACCAAATTGTTTTAAATTGAGAAGACCATTTTGGGCCTTCACTTTGTTAAAAACCTAAATCCTTAGTGGGCCTAACAGCAAGGAAGCTGTGAAGGCCACTTTGGGCCTTATTTTAGCCTGAAGCCCAAATTACCTATTTGGGCCTCATAAGTGGCTAAAGCCCATATGTATTAAGGTCAAATATGTAAGAAGGACTTGAACCTTATAGTAGGCCACTTTAAGTAGCCCAATTAAAATAAGTCAGTGGAAACCCGAGCACTTAGGAATTAACTCTTATAGTTCGCTCTCGTGTTCACGAGACGGGCAAACTAACGAGACCATGTCTTCTCTTCAAGGACAAAGAAGATGAGAAGGTGGTCGGAGCTCAGAACACGTTCCCGAAAAGACCTCGGAACCGCCGCAACGCCTATAACTGTAAGTGGCGATGCACCTACGGCACCGAGTGTATATATGTATGAAATGTTTGCTAGGGTGCATTAGTACTTTGTGAATGAATGCTATGTGAATGCTATATCTTTTGTGCTGTGTAGTGAAATAACTAATAGCCGAAAGAGAACCCTAGCATGAATAAATCTCGAATAAAAACGTCCGTAGGTGGAAACGATCTAATATATAGATTAGATTTTCATAAGCCTCAATAAAAGAAAATAAGCTGTAATGAAACTCATCAGTGCGAGTTTGCTCGCACTCGATCTCCACCGAGTTTATAACTCGAGTGTGAGCAGAAGGTCGGCTCTAAGCCGAGCCTATAAATTAAAGAGAAACAGCTTAAAGACAAAGAAAACGGCCTTGAGCTGCCAATGACAATTAAGGCTGTGAATGCCAAAGTAGAGGCTAAATCTTTGATTTATTATTGAATGAGTAAATTATTAAGGATTAATACTTCTTGAAGGATTGTGAAAAGAATTAGATATCGATCCTTGAGATCGGTAGATCACAATATTAACGGCACAGCCGGGTTCTTTACCCGTGCGCTCTGCCTCACGGACTGTGGTCCGTCAAAATAATCTTGTAGGAAAAACCTACCCGGCCTATTGTATGTTTGCTGTGAACCCCTCGAACGATTGAATAAAGGGTCTCGTACCTAAAATACAAGAGGTCAAAGTGTGGGACTCGTGAGTAGTCCATCAATTGATATCTGGAAAGACTAAATGAAATCTAAGGCCTCTTGCAATATCCCGGTTTCCTAAACCAGTTAACGAGGGGATAAATAATGTGAAAACCCCAGTCTGCTGTGTGATCTGACAAGGGGGTTAAAAGATACTAAATCCCAGTCTGCTGTGTGATCTGACAAAGGGATTCAAACATACTAAATCCCCGTTTGCTTCGTGACCTGACGGGGAAGAGTATATCAGATTGAAAAGTCCCGATTCCTCGACAAACGAGACGGGAGGGACTGAAATCTGAAATAAGCCTCAATCCTCCGACAGGAGTCGATAGGAGGTAAACGAATTCAATCTAATTATTGAAATAAAAGTCGATGGTACCGCTCGGCTCCAAGAGAAGAGAGCCTTGGCTCCGAGAGAGAGAGCCCTGCTCCCTGAGGGTGAGCTTATTTCCTCACACAAGCCGGCCAGTTGAGTGTGAGACGAAGTCTGTGTGACTGCCGGGAGATTGATCCTCTCCCCGCCTGCGCGCTAGAGAAATCGCGGTGACCATCAGTGGATCCCAGACTTGATAAAATGTCGAGCTCGATAAATTATGTAATGAAATGATTTCTATGTGAAACCACTAAGTCCGGAGAGAGTCTAACGAGACATTCCTCCAGAAGGACTATAAATAAGCGTGGTGGGTCCATAACCGATCACGAGGCCTTGACGATACGAGGAGCAAACCTGTGTGCAAGAGACTCACCAATGAAGCCGAGTTGTCTCCTCAGAGCAAGGTGTATCAGGGGGTGATGCGAGTATGCTTAAAACAACAAGATAGAGCTACCTGGAATAGAAAGCTCGGCTGTGCGAACCGAGTACGAAGTACTCGGTTGTGAAAAAGTGAGAACTTGAGAGACATGGGAATACGTAAGGGTAATAGGATAACTTTGTTGCATTTGCCGTGTAAAGGGGTGTTAGTCGGTATGGGACGGCTAACCCCTCTCTGTGTGATTGTTGTAATACGTGAACATTTGATGCATACCATTTAGGGTTGACTAGTTCGCCCTTACTGAGTTTTTCAACTCATAGGTTCTCGGTGTTGTAGGTAAGAAGCCAATGAAGATCGACGAGTAGGAGCTGGCGGAGATGGTGTGTGTGGTACCCGTCGAAGAGAATACCCGTGGCAATATATTTTCCGCACTTATGTTATATTACAAACAATTTATGTTTTGATGCCGGGACAAGATCCCGAGGGCTTTAAGATTGTGATATGTATTATCATGTTGACAAATGACTCTATGTGAGTCGTATTTTATTTTGAGACCGGGACGTGATCCCGAGGACTCCTATATCACAAGTATGTAATATTATGGCAGTATCTATGCGCCATTAAACTTATTATGTTTTAAGTTGATTTACGATAAAGACTTCCGCATTTAAAAAAAAAAAATTTACACAGAATTTCCGCTTGAAAGAGTTTAAAGGAGTTTACAAATGAGTTTGTACTCTCCTGTCGCGGCCGCGGCCGAGCCGGCGGGTCGTGACAGAATGCAACAAATGATACGGTCGGCATTATGAATTCCTAACAAAAAAACTTTTAAAAAATACATATGGCATAAAACACGAACTAATAGATTGTACTATTACATTATAGAAACATAAAAAACATGTACGGGAGAATATAAATGAGTATAATAAGTAATATTCTCAAATCACTACAAGTATGTAAGATGGTATACATATAAGAACACTAATAGTCACACGAATTATACAACACAAAACCAGATAACAATAAGAAACACATAGAATCAGAACTTGTGATGTGAAATAAATGAATATCATATTACAAAATTAATACGAAATACAAAACCTGTTTAATACTCACAAAATGAAGTTGATATGATCTTCTCCGCCACCAATAAAACAAAATTTCGAAGCTTTTGTTTTGTTTTTGTCTATTCTCAGTCAAATGGACATCACAATCTATTAGTTGGTGTTTTAAGCAACTCAAAACAAAAAATTGGTATAATAAGTAATATTCTCAAATCACTACAAGTATGTAAAATGGTATACATATATGAACACTAATAGTCACACGAATTATACAACACAAAACCAGATAACAATAAGAAACACATGGAATCAGAACTTGTGATATGAAATAAATGAATATCATATTACAAAATTAATACGAAATACAAAACCTGTTTAATACTCACAAAATGAAGTTGATATGATCTTCTCCGCCACCAGTAAAACAAAATTTCGAAGCTTTTGTTTTTTTTTTTTTTTTTTGTCTATTCTCAGTCAAATGGACATCACAGTCTATTAGTTGGTGTTTTAAGCAACTCAAAACAAAAAATTGAAGCACAACATACCCGCTGAAATTATATTTGAATTTGAATTTAACATTTAATAACTGAACATTAAATTTTAAGATATTAATTTACATAAAAACACATGTAAAACAGGTGGAATAAAACAGAAAATAATTAGTAAAAAATAGAAAACAAACTCCCCTTGTTTAGCGGTGGATATATTGCCAATAATGATCATTAAATATATATATATATATATATATGGTAATATAAGTCATTAACTACGTTAGAAGAAAAAAAACGTAAATACTTAACAACATACCCAGATATATGTGTACTGAGCAAAAAAAAAAAAAAAACCCATGTAAAACAGCTGGAATAAAACGGAAAAGAATTAATAAAAAGTAGAAAACAAACTCCCCTTGTTTAGCGGTGGATATACTGCCACTAATGATCATTAAATATATATATATATATATATATATATATATATGGTAACATAAGTCATTAACTACGTTAGAAAAAAACGTAAATACTTAACAACATACCCGGATGCATGTGTATTGAGCAAAAAAAATAAAACATACCCGTATAAAACCGGGTTTAACCCTCTAAGGGGTAAAAATGTAACTTAAACTTAGCCACGTATGCAAAGTGAATAGATCTAATAATAGTTACAAAGTCCAAACATTTGTGTAATATAAGGTCATATATTGACTCATTGTGTAAAAACTTCTTGAAATATTCCTAAAACAACTAAAAGAAAAGGGCCCTAAAACAACCCAAACAAAAAGGCCCGGAATTCAATTGGGCCGAGCACTTAAGTCGCCCAAGCACCAAGTCCAAATGCGAGGGCTCCTAACGATATTCATATAAATTTCCTCATTTTCAGTTTGTTCGGATTAGGGTTTTTCGTAGCTGCTGCTGCTTCTTCTTCTTCTTCGCCGGCGAGCAACGCAAAGAGAGAGAGCGACAAACCCTAAGCGAAGATGGTGAAGGGACGCCAAGGAGAGCGAATCAGGTCTGCGATCCATCAAAATATATACTATATTTTTTTTTGCTTTTTGGTTTTTGGAGTTTAATCGATTGGTTCCGAACTAATTGTTAATCCGATGATTTCATGGAGCTAATTGTTCTCGCTTTAATTTCTTGACAGACTCTACGTCAGAGGAACTATCCTCGGCTACAAGAGGTAGTGATTGCCATTTCACATTTTTAGTAGAATTTTTTTTTTTTTTTTACATACTGTTCGGCTGCTGAGAAAATCCGAGAAAAAGATTGATGATGTCGAGTCGGGTTAGGGTTTGTTTGGTTCGATAGTGAGATTGTTATTGTCTTCTGTGGTGGATAGGTCGAAGTCGAACCAGTACCCAAACACGTCTCTTCTCCAGATTGAGGGAGTGAACACGAAGGAGGAGGTTGATTGGTACCGTGGAAAGCGCTTGGCGTACATCTACAAGGCCAAGGTCAAGAAGGATGGGTCCCACTATCGCTGCATTTGGGGCAAGGTCTCTAGGCCCCACGGTAACAGTGGTGTCGTCCGTGCCAAGTTCAAGTCCAATCTCCCTCCTAAATCCATGGTACTTATTTCTCTTATATATATATATATATATATATATATATTTATATTTATATATGTGTGTGTGTGAAAATGTGATATATTTTTGGTTCTAACAATGGGTTGATTTTCATTTATTTATAGGGTGCCAGAGTTAGAGTCTTCATGTACCCCAGCAATATATAAGGTATTTTTACTTTCTTTTTCTACTTTGTATATATATATATGTATATATATATATTGATTTTATCTTTTTGTGAATTTGTGTTTTGCTATTCTGTTTGTTTAATCAATAGTTTCTCAGTGGCTGGAAGTTTTATCTTTTTGCTGTACCGGCCTTGACATTATTATGTTATCCCATACTAATCAAGCTAGGATATATTTTTTTTAATGAGGGATTGTCTTGTCTAGTTGTTGATCGATTGCTCTTTTAAAAATAAAAATAAAAAATCTTAGTCAATCTTCCCTGAACTGTATGAGCTGATTGTTCATATTTGTTTGGTTGCCTAGAATGCGATTTACTTAATAATTAGGGTGTAATTGTGCATTTGGTTAATAATTTTCTTGCAGTTTCTCAAAGGCCTCTAGGTGACAGAACAGAGATCGCTTTTGCTTGAAGGAATTTGTGTTTTCCTATGTTTTGTGAACCATATTAAATGTCTTTGCTTGTTTAGAGTTGAATCAGTTTTGTTTCTTTAGGATTTTGAATGGAGCATTGTTCAATACAATGAATTAATCTTAATGTGGATTTTTCTCTTTTTATCCCGTTGTTTGAATACCGAGTCTATTGTTTAATTGAGTTACAGATCAAATCCAATGCATTTAAATTCTACTTAAGATTCTGCGACTGTATCAAGCCCATTCATGAGTTTAGCAGCAGCTTCACCAATACATTCTACATGCTTTCCTTGGTATAATCCAATGCACGTAAATTCTATTTGAGATTTTGCATGTATTTCAAGTCCATTCATGAGTTTCAAGCTTCATACGTTCAACATGCTTTCCACGATGAATTTAAATTTTGATTGCGAATTGCAAGTAAGAAAGCGTGCAGCATAATCAACAAGGATCTTTGATCTCTATTCTCTGATGCCCTAAGCTTTAATCTTTGGCACAATGCGTGTGGATTTGAAAATCTTGATAAATCATTACAATTCATTAACTTTGAAAAATTGTTATTTATTTTTAAGGGTATTTTACTAATATTATTCGTCTTCCTCTTTTTTTTTTTTTTTTTTTTTTTTTTTTTTTTTTTTTTCAATCTTGCTCTTTCTGAAGTCATTACTCGTTAAGGATTTCTCATCTTCTTCGTTTTCTTTAGGAACTGAATATTTAATTGGAAACTAATGTAATACAAGGAGAGTGAAATTATGTTTTATTATCGTACTACCCTAAATCCTAAAAGCCCCATTCACGGGTCACGAACAAGATTTCAAAAACGCACATTATGTTTGGGTTTCACTTCTGCTCAAAATTTGTTTGCACACAGTTCTCAATTGTGGCTATCAATGAAATTGATTCCAAAGGACATTGGGAATCATTACCTTCAACTTCAACCAAGGAAGCCAAGAAATTCCAAAGCAAAAAGAAAAGAAAAAAAGCCCAGCCAAGGTTTCAAACATTCATCGTCATTAGTTGATATATCAATCAATTTTAGCAAACAATCCCCGCATTGAACATCTAAACATCTCACCATTAGAATAATACAGAGGATAGCCTGTCATTTTGTATCTCATATGGAATTGAAAGATATATTCAAGTACAACTTCATAAAATGAACCCCAAAAAAAAAAAGGAAAAAGACTACAAAAGCAAACGCAATAACCGGAAAGCACAGAAGCGATATCAGTGTTGGTCTTAATTTTTTTTTTTTTGTTACATTAATTTCAAAGTAGTGTCGGGTGCTTAACAACGAGTCAACGACAGTCATTAAGTTCAGAAGCTCAAACAGGAAACATTGAATCACGAGGTTTTTGTGTTAAACAAATTAACCTTCGGTGAAAATCATCACCTATGAATCTTAGAACCATTCATGCTCAATCATTAAGAATTAATTCCCTACTATGCGAAAGCGTACTTGAATCTATAGACTTATTAGCCATTTAGAGTCGTATAGTTAGCCTTTCACATCAACACGTTTTTTTTTAGAGAATCCTTTAATCTTGAGTAATTGGCACCTATGGCCCCTCAACATATCGGGCTGCGACACTTTGGCCCTCCCTTTTGAAATTTGAGCAGTTAACCCCCTGAATTTAAAAAGTGTTGCAAATAGCCCGAAATTGAAAACGTCCGTCCAATAAAAGACGGAACGACGCTCGTGCCTTGCACGTGAGTTTCTCTCCGAGGGCAAGGTCGGTCATTTTGCTATTTGAGAGTTGATGAAGGCATGCTATACACGTGGGTATTGGAGTTATTTAACAACAAAATAATAATCTTTGGTTTTGAAGAATCCCCCAAAATCAGAGATCAAAAAAGCAAGTAAAAAAAAATTTTGAAAACTTAAATGGAGATTCCAAAGATTGCGCTCCTGTGCTTTTGTGGGTTACCTGCAAAAATGTCGAGTTCTTGGACGTCCAGTAATCCTAGAAGACGCTTCTATGGCTGCAGCGAATATAGGGTAAGAAGCTTGTGATGATTTTGGGAACTTTTTTGTTTGGCTGTTGATAGGATTTCAGGGATAGTTTGTTTAGGTTGGAGTGTAGTTGAAAGCTATACACTGATTTCGGGGATATTGATGAAATTTCAGTGTGTGTATTTTCATAATAGGTTGTTTGTTTGAATTTATTTATATTTGTCGGTGATAATTTTTTTTTTTTTGAGTTTTTCTTGTAAATGCAAAGTGGCAGAAGAGGTTGTGGGTTTTTTGACTGGTTTGATGCACCAATATATGCAAGGGCAAGACAAGTTATACCTGGTCTGTTGAGGCGAGTTCAAGCATTGGAGGAGATGCACAATGCGCAGAAGAAGAGGGAAAAAAAGCTTTTGACAATGCTTGTTGTGGCAATGTTTATGATATTGTGGATGATGTGTTGAAGTTGGATGGCTTGAAGTATTTAATTAGCTTAGGCTTGTGTTGTAGTATAAGTTCCTGTAAGAAGCCTATTTTGTTTAGCATGATGTAACATGCCATTTTGATTAATGTTGTAATCCTTTGACAAACAATACTTATTGACTTAAATTAATGGCTATAATTGTTCCTTATTTGAAATTAGCTAACAAATACAAATAGCATTAAGTTCTAATTACATATAAAAAAGTTCCTTAACTTGTATAATCAAAGTTTAAGGACTAATTACATATAAAAAAGTTCCTTAACTTGTATAGTCAAAGTTTAAGGACAAATTACATATAAAAAAAAATAACTTAACTTGTATAATCAAAGTTTAAGGACTAATTACATATAAAAAAGTTCCTTAACTTGTATAGTCAAAGTTTAAGGACTAATTACATATAAAAAAAAGTTCCTTAGCTTGTATAATCAAAGTTTAAGGACTAATTACATACAAAAAAAGTTCCTTAACTTGTATAGTCCAAGTTTAAGAAGTAATTACAGACAAAAAAGGTTAAGACTCCCACCAAAAAATAGTTTTGGGAGGTTACCAAAAAAGCTAATATTGCTTAAATCATTGACTATTACATTGTTGTTGCCACCTTCCTTGTCGTTGCTTGTTTTCCCTTTTGCATGGTTGGCTTAGTAGTCACCTTAGAACCAGTTGGCATCCATCTAGGTCTGGTACTTGATGAAACCTAGTCATAGATGTAGTTAATGGCAAATAAGTAGATTTTATTATTATCAAGTATGAATCATGTAACAACAATGAAGGTTAGATTTCTTACCTGTTGTTTTTTTCTCCCTCTATTTGAGTGAGCTAATGGACATGTTTGTGAGAAAGCAGACCGTGGAACTGCTTGAGTTTCTTGAGCAGTTTCTGGATTGGGTGTTGGGCCACAGTTATTGCCACGATTTCCAGCATTAGGACAACTATTTGCATTATGGCCTTCAACGTGACACAATCTACATGTCATTACAATATAATTTTTCCTCAACTTCTTGGTGTTTGAGGATGGTTGAGTCATTTCATCAGGTTCCTTCGTCCTTTGTTTTTTGGGCCTGCCAGGAAGTGTCCTTGGTTTTGGAGGGATTGGAGGCCTTGAATCTGTTTTCTCCCACATGCTAGGCCCCGGCATAGGTTGGATAATTGGTGTATAGGCATTTACATATGCTTCTTTCTTGTAACAAGGGTGAACAAACTCCAATACATTCAAGTCTCTCTTTGTGATGCATGCTATAGCATGACAACATGGGATTCCAGTCAAATTCCATCTATAGCAATCACATTTTTTTGCATTCAAATCCACTCGAAGTTGGTCTATGAAATAATTTCTCACCTCAAACTTTCCTTCTCCACAATAGTCGACAATAAATTCCGAGGATTCCTTTCTATTCTTCTCAAGAATCTTAAGTATTCGAGGTCCAACTTCATGATGCCACTTGTCAACTAATTCCTTCCTTGTTACTAGCCTCTTTCTTATATACCTCCGAATCGTTTCCATCATAGTGATGATTGGCTTGTTCCGGGCCTCCAAAATACAGCCATTAAATACCTCACAAAGATTATTCAATAGAATGTCACAAATTGAAGTGCTCTGAAAATGGGACCTCGTCCAATGTTCAGGTTCTTTTGAAATCAGCCATTGATGTGCTGTGAGGTTTAGATTCTTCATCTTCTCCATTTCTGCTTCGAACCTGTAACAGAAAATGTTCATATGTTAAAATTACCAAGTAATTTCACTAATGGCTGAAATAGCAAAGCTGAAAATGCACCACTTACCTATGTTTTGTTGTTGCACGGGCAACATTCCACAAAGTTTGTTTCAAGACAAGACCTTTGAATTGAGTCTTGAAATTGTTGTACAAGTGTCGAACATAAAACCTATGTTCAGATTTGCTAAAGACCTCCTTCACTGCTTCTATTAAACCCTTTTGCTTGTCAGTGATCCAAGTCACACGAGAGTCATTGACTATTTCAAGATCATCTTTAAGAAAGTGCAAAAACCATTTCCATGTACAACCATTTTTAGCTTCTACTGCCGCATAAGCAATGGGATACATGGCATTGTCGGCATCTATTCCAACTGCTACAAGAAGTTGCCCCATGTGAGGGCCTTTTACATGGCAGCCATCGAGGCCAATTAAAGGCCTACACCCTTTCCATCCCTTCTTACATGCTGCCAAACAGACATAGAGCCTCTCGAAGTGAGGAAATTCTTCATTCTCATTTATCTTCATCTTCACTGTGTTGTTTTGGTCACATTCTCTTAAGGCTGCATAATAGTCCCACAGTTTGTGATATTGCTCTTCTATCGAGCCTCTAATTTTATTCATGGCCTTCTTTCTAGCTCTATAAAACTGCCATCTAGAGACATCCTTACCAGTTTCTTTCCTAACTTCTCTTTCAAAGCTAGCTCTCTTCCATTCTGGTTCAACTTCCCATTTAGACTCAAACTTATTTGCCAGCCAACCCGAATTTATGAATTTGCTCTCATGAAATTTCATGCATGTATGCTCCATGTTTATAGTCTTCACCACGAGTGATTGTGAACCTCTGACGGTAGATGCAAACACTGTCCATGGACAACTTCCCTTGCATTTTGCTAACTCTATGCCTCTCATTAGTACAGAACCAAACACCTCTTTGTTCTCTAATTGCATATTCCCTTACCGCCTTTCTGAAATCTTGTACAGTAGGAAATACCATACCAAGTCTAAATTTAGGAGCTGAAAAGTCAGTCTCCGGATTAAACTCAGTATACCTGCTCTTTCTCTTTTTTCTTGGAATCCTACATCATTATCAGATTCACAACTACTATTCAACTGATCTTCGGACCACTCAAACTCTGACTCCACCTCCACGTCCACCTCCACTGCATTTTTGACTTTCGAAGTGTTAGCCTTAAAGTCAGAGTTTGTACCTTGCTGACCACTTGTTGCATTTTTAGCTCTGTTTTCCCCAT
This sequence comes from Boehmeria nivea var. tenacissima, assembly GCA_018132145.1. NCBI lineage: Eukaryota > Viridiplantae > Streptophyta > Magnoliopsida > Rosales > Urticaceae > Boehmeria > Boehmeria nivea. The sequence continues at coordinate 5,545,589 of CM030875.1, read as the reverse complement.
CAGATTGTTCATAATCAGAGTCTTCAAACTCCATATTCTCATCTCTAGGCTGCTGTTGTTCCACAACATTCTCATCTCTAGGTTGCTCTTCACTTTGCACTGGAACATCCTGCAAGTTAGATGGCTTGTCATTGTCAGCAGGTTGTTCAGGAGCTGGTTCTTCATGAGGTTGTTCAGCAGATTCTGGCATAGAGAAACCATAATACTCTTCAAACATATCAAACTCATCATGAACCTCTCCAATTTCAACTTCCTCATGTTCAACCTCTTCTTCGTCCTCTTGAACCTCTTCATCCCCCTCATTAACCTTCTCTTCCTCCTCACTAGAATCATCCAAATTAATTGCTATTGCAGTATAATCAACACGCAATGGTTTAACAGGAACAATGATGAAAATTTCTACAATCCTATCCTTCCCAACCATTGAAACCAAAGACAGAACATCCATATCATCCTCTAAATCATGCAACTAACCAAGTAAGTTGCCTGACCTCACCCAATGTTGGAATGTCACATCTTCCTCAATTCCCAATCTCTCTGCAAAGTCCACAAGTTCTAACATAGACATGCAGTCAACATCACATTTATCAAAATAGTCTATCTCACCTCCTACATACTGTAGTTTACCATTCAAATTCTGAAAATGTCCTCCACGGTCATGGTAAAGAGATCACTTCCAGGTGCTGCAAGGCAAGTTTAATATACACGTATGACCATTCCATTGAACATACTGATAAACTAATAATATCAAAACACATTTATAATTTTAATTACCAAAAATAAAAATAAAAATACAATGCTTGGCATCAGATGTTAACTTTTGAACATACACTCAAAGATGTTAACTTTTTAATATACAAAAATCACCAAAATTATTAACTTTTCCAAGAATTTAAAATATCCAAATTTCAAAAATATCTTAACTTCATCAACAAGCTAGCCCATGAACACACAACCTAACTTATCACAAATAGATGCAGAATACAAAAACCTAATTAAATCGGGGAATATCGTTCAAAATCTTTGAAATATTGTAAAAACATTGTAAAAATATTATCTATTTCATACAAAAGAATACTAAAATATATATTGTAAACACTAACACACTCATAAACATCTCAGACAACAAACCCAAACACCAAAATCCCCAAACATAATTTTAAACCCAAAGATATACAAACCACAGATAATATCTAACATCAAAAAGCAAAATCATGGCAAAAAACAACATAAAAATCAAAACTTTCTTCACTTACCATATTCAGGTGGCAAGCCTCCTGGCTCCCTCAAAATCGACATTTCAAACCCTCTAATCAGACCTAAAATGCCGTCTACAATCGTTCATTACAGTCTTCACCCAAGCTGTGATGTCAACCACCCAAATGATCGTTAAACCCCCGGCCTCTCTGCAATTTTTTCAGAGAAAAATGGTGAACTTTAAGGGTTAATGAGAGGGAGAGAACGAGATCTTCCCTCTAAAAAAAGAGACCCATATACAAGAGCGTTAAATAGCAAAATGACCGACCTTGCCCTCGGAGAGAAACTCACGTGCAAGGCACGAGCGTCCTTCCGTATTTTATTGGACGGACGTTTTCAATTTCGGGCTATTTGCAACACTTTTTAAATTTAGGGGGTTAACTGCTCAAATTTTAAAAGGGAGGGCCAACGTGTTGCAGCCCGATAAGTTGAGGGGCCATAGGTGCCAATTACTGTAATCTTTTCTCTGCACTCTCTTAATGAGATAAAAGAAAATGATAATAGTATGAAAGTACATGTGACCTGAGGACCATGACCACTATTTATAGAGGTAACATTTATATTATCTTTTGATATTTCTATTTTAACCTATTATAAAAATAGAAATGACTCATAAGTCTCTATACATTAAAGACTCGTGCCCTATTAGATACATTAAAACCCAAATTAATCAAAACCTTATTAGATCATTTTTAATTAGACTTAACCTAATATGACAGCTTGCAGACATAATTTTTCACATATAAGGTAAACGTTAGATTAAGGATCCAACAATCACCCACTTGGACTATATGTGTATCTTTATAATTATGTTTTACAAAATAACATTATAAGCTCAACTCTGTTGTCGTTATCGAAATGTATCTATAACCAATTCGCTTCATCAATCATATCAACATAGGATCAAAGCGGCATTCGTTACAAGTAATCATAACTCAACCTATAAATGGTCACAAATGCGATACAACCGAATGACATGGCTTGTGATATGGATGTGTAACAAGAAAACTATATGCAATGTGATGTGAACATGTTTATTTCCTACTGGTCCACTTTAAACTTTACTGAGATCAAACCTTAAACTCAAATGAGAGTGTGAATAAAATAAAATTTTATTTTTGCAAAAAAATAACCTTAAAAATAATAAACAAAAATAACCAAAATTGTATATATCATAAGAGCATCAAAAATCACAAACTCTCACTAAAACTGAACATCATCTAAGGAGATGACACCCATACGAGCAATGTGCTCATAAAACTTTTTGCGTGACATTCCCTTAGTAAACAGATCCGCAACGAAAGTTTTTAATCCGATATGCTTTATAGACAACTGTTCACTCTGAACTCTTTCTTTCACAACAAGGAAGTTGATGTCTATATGCTTTGACTTCGTCAAGCTCTTGTTATTGGTGAAATATAACACTACCAACTTACTATAAAAAAAATAACTTAAGTGGTCTTTTAATGCCATCCAAAATGCACAACTCAAGTGACAAAATTATGTAGACATATTCAATTATTCGACGCCTTATAACATGCTACGAACTCTGCTACTATAGTAAAAAAGGCTACTATATATTATATAGCATACTTTCAAGAGATAGCTCCCCTAATTAGCATATAGTTATAGCCTGACGTAGATTTCATGCTACCTTGCATCCAACAATATCAGAGTCATTATAAACAATGATCTCAAACTGATTTGACCTCCGATTTATGAGCTTGTAGTCTTTTGTTCACTGTAAGTATCGCAAGACCCGTTTGGTTATTTTTAAATGGTCTAATTTTGGATTGCTCAAATATTTTCCCATTATCTTATTTTTAGATATGGAGGCAAGGTAAGCACACTTTATCTTATTTTATTTTAACATTTTCACTTCTCAAACATGGTTTGATGTGAGCTCATTTAGAGATCAAGTCTCTTTCTGACGACCGCAGCTCATCTTAAACTGGTTAAACTATGCGAGAATAGATATCAAAACAAAATACACTAGTAAAACCCTCAAGAGTTCTAGCTTAAGTGCTTTTAACTTTAAAAGACAAGATGAGACATCTCTATAATATACTCCCTAATATTTCATTTGCTCCTATACTTAATTGAAATTAGGCTTGTTATGAGCGTACCTACCTCAGCCTTTTGTTCTTGACAAACTTCTTTTCAATATTTGTAAAGAACTCCTTGATTGTAATTATCTTTTCAAATATTACGCCCCTTAAATGTTTTTGGAATGACCTACTTCATGATCGTCACGCAATTTGATCTCTCCCACATTTTCATATCTCTCATTTTATCAAAGTTACTCTTATCTGTAAGAGGTGGAGGAGAATCAATCCTTAACACATGGTTAAGATCCATGATTCTAAGGTCCATTTAGCATAGAAATAGAATTGATATTGGTAGTAATGTTAGTAGGATTATTATAATTAAACAAAGAACAATGAACAAACAAAACAAGCAAAGCCTCAAGCCCAGAGTAATAGTAAATTCAAATAAAAGTAAACTCCGTCTCAAGATATTAGGCAGTCTATTAATATTTTATCTTTGAACAAAATATTAACTACTAAGTGATATCATATGTAGTAATCAAATATTGACGATAAGAATATATCAAAAAACAAATCTTCTTTTGAGCCGATTTATTGCTCATATGTAAAACCAAACAATCAACATGCATTTATTACCAGATGTGCACTTGCAATTCAATTAAATATTATCTTCCTTGGAGTGGTCAAATATTCACATAAGTTACAAGCACCCAACCTTTTAAATTTCAAACAAAGTGAACTCCACAAGAGGGACTCCTTTGGTGGTATGTTGTTTCAATTATTTCATCCTAAAATATATACATTATAATTTGAGTCAAAGTCAACATTGGTCAATCATGGTCAACTCTAGTCAATGCCTGAACAACTCTTGTTTCAACGCCAGTCAAAGCATGATAAATGACTGATCAACTCATAATATACTCTAATTGGGCCAAAACTTATTGAATCAAAAAATGCATATCCAAATATGACCTATAAGACCTAAATCTTAAGCCCAAAAGTTGTCCAACCCACAAGATTTATCACAAACAAAACAAATATGAGAAGCCATTAATTTTTTTTATTTTGAAAATATTAAAATTAATAATAAAGAAAAAAAAAGGTGCAGACTTCATACAGTGCGTTGCAATTAATAAATCATGATAATTAATTTTATTTTTTTTATCTATTTCAGCAATGTTTGATTATTGGTATTTCTTAAATATGCCTAGTTATAACTTGTAACTTCAACGTTGGGTAAAAAGAAAATCATCTTAAATTTTGAGAACAGTAGAATTTGATGCACAGGTAACCTGTTGCCATATTCAAGAGTAGAAATATGGCATATCCTTTGTTAAACTGTATTTATTTGTTTGGACTCGTTGATACTTTTCGGTATCATTGTGTTTTTTTTTTTAATGTATCCATAAATTTTGACTCATCGATACTTTTTAGACATGCTGTAAAAAATATTAGTACTGGTAAGGATACTTGAATAAAAAATTAAGTTAAGAAAGGCAATCTTGTTATGAAAATGTGCTTTAGTAAATTAGCTGTGTTAAAAGCATATCAATGTCCGCAATTTTGGACTGCTAAGGCAATTAATATGGACGAATTTATGGTAGGGAATTTTATGATAGGTAATGATTTTTTATCATTTGATCAACCTTTTTAAATAGTAGGACCCACAAGAAAGATAAATATGACGATGTAAAATTATTTCCTATCATAAAATATAGCCTACCATAGATTTTTCTTATTAGTATTTCTTTTTTATTTTTTATTTTTATTTGGAACGGTTAGCTCTATAGTGTCATCAACCTATAAGAACGGGGCCCGTCTCAGTCCCGGTCTTTTTTTTGGGAAAAACTATAACCCGTTACTGCTAATAAACGAGTATGGGGGAACCGTACTCATGTAAATTCTATACAGATACAGTTCCCTCATATACTGCCTTGCTTTTTTTGAAATGTTTTGAAAATTTTAAAAATTAAAGAATTTGTTAGTAGTTTTGAAATAGTTTTCAGGTAATTTGTTAATGTTTGTTAATATTTTGTTTTGAATTTATTTTAAGAAATTTGAACTTAGTTACTATTTTATTTTAAAAAATTTGAATTGAAATGAAAAGAATAAATTGAAGAAATACCTCATTTTATTTATAATAATTACTCAAATTCAAATATTAAGGATGGCTCGATTGTGGAACGTTATTCACATACAAATTGTTAAAATAATCAATCAACTCCTCTAAGTTCACAGATGTTTTCTGGGCGCGACGATCTTCCATCTCCTAATCCTTTACGCAAGTTAACATCTTAAACATCTCTGATTTTAGTGACATCTTCTATCATCCAGTACTCTTCCAGACATACTGAAGGCAGACTTAGACGATATGGTCGAGATTGGTACGCTGAGTACGTCTAAGGCAAAACGAGATAGAAACGGAAACGTTGATTGGTTCTCCTTCCACCACTTGAGCGCGTTGAGGTTGGTGAAGGATAGCTCCACCCAACGTGTATTGAGATATTTTTCGACCTCAGAGTTCTGAGATTGTAAACTAGAAGAGCTACCAGTTGACTATGTTGGAGGGTCCATTTCAACGAGCATTGCGTAAGTTCTCTTTACAGGCGAATCGTATGGGGCTTGGAAGACCTACAGTGCCTGCGTGTCCTTCGAGCGACATTCCTCCTCGTAACCACTGTAAACCTAATAAAACATCATTTAGTATCAATGTAATGAGTCTCTAAGTAAGGGATATCCATGCTTTGCCCTAATAATGTAAGGATGTCATAAAATTTGGTAAATTTCTTCCGTGGGTCCAAGATGAAACAAAAGCAGTACAAGTATGGGAGTTTTTCCTAGTACTTTCTGAACTTCACTTCCATCTGTTTCACCACTTCTTTTAATAATGGATGCTCTCTATATTGTTTAAAGACTAATGCAATTTCTAATATAGAATGCAATGTAATATGACTAGTTGGAGTGTATTCTTAAGGAAATTATGCATTATCTCTGCCATAGTCCGATCCTCGTCTGTGAGGAAATATCCTTTCAACTCCTTGTTTATCTATGTCGTTAAAATATCTTTGTAGTCGGGAACTTTATCAAGCATTAGATAAGTCAAATTCCACCGATGCCGTTGGTAGGTCCGAATGTCCTAGCTCTGAGCACGTTGTGCATGCAAAAATTTTTAAAAGAATGCACTCGAGTGCTCTTAGCATTCACATAAGTAATGGACTATCTAATTATGTCGATGGGCTCGTAAAATAAATCTAAATCGTCTTTTACTATCAAATTAACAATATGACAAGCACATCTATGGTGAAAGAGTTCCCTGTGGTTCCTAGTCAACAAAGGCATCATAATCTCTATGGCTGCATTGTTTGTCGACACGTTATCTAGCATGACAACAATGACACTATTTCTCAAATCATAATCTACTAAAACATTTGAAATATGTTCGGAGATATTATGGGTGGCATGACTAGCATCTAGCAAATGAAACCCTACAATTCTTTTTTAAAAGACCCAATTATCATCTACGCAATGTGTAAATACGCTAACATAATCCTCCTTATCCCGTCCGCTCCAATCATTGGACATCATGCGGCACAGAAAGTTCCTTTACTTAATTCCTCCATTAGACCGGTTTTTTTCTTATTATAATACTGAATTACGTTCTACCTAGTTGTTACTCAAGAAACGGATTGATATTCTGGGACAAATGTTCTTACATAATCAGGAAAGGTCGGGTTTTCATCAAAATTAAGAGAAACTTCCACAGCACATATAACTTGGGCTTAGGAGGAATTTTGGGATTTTTTCAGAGAGATTGAGAAAGGGAGAAGAAGATGGTGTGAATATATATATATATATATATATATATATTTTTTAATGAAAGGGGTATTTATAGAAGAGTTTAGGGGGAATTTTGGGGATTTTTTGGGTTTTATTTATCTATTTATTTATTTTTTGGCTTGAGGGCCATTGCTCAACGGTCCTCTTATTATTATTATGTCAATTAAATGACCATTGTTCAGTCATCTGATTTTTTTTTTTAATTCAGAGGACTTTTGAACATCTGCCCAAATTTGGGTTTTGATCCAACATCTGTCATTTTTTTTTTATATGGGTAAAATAGGTCCAATGGGAACCACGGGTACCCGTTTTGGCCTAAAAACAGGGATGGATTGCTCGTGCTCGTTTTCTTTCGAAAGTGGACACCCCGTACTCATCAAATACGGGAGGGGTAGGCGAGGTCCGGCGATGATGAACAAAAGTTAACGCACAAAATACCCTGCTTATTCCTTTTAAGCTACTTGGCACCTATAATAATATATAATCAACCAGTCCACGTAAGAAGCTTTATAATCACATAAAATGTTGTTGGATGTAATGCCCTTTTTTTCTCTTTTGCTGTTACTCATCACTTACAACTTGAAGGAACAGAACTTCTCACTACTGACTTAAAGGTTAAACTATTAACGTACCCAGGTAGACAAATTAGATGAAATTAGAAAGATTGAGTACCGTTGAAGTTTATGAATAAGCATCTCTTTGGCCAATAAATGAATCTACATTTGTGAGCACGATACTAACTTCACTTTTTTTTTTAAGAGACTAACTTTACTTGATACAAACACTTTATGCTCTATTTATTTGACCTCGAGAAGAATACTACCAAGTAAAGAAATACCATATGTGTGAAAAATTTTTTATTTTTATTTTTATTTTTATATCAAGTTTATTTAAGAATGAGATTTTTGTAGAATCAAGAGGGTGGCCTTTTGTATGATTCAACGGAATACCCTTCCCTATAAAGTAGAACCTTTGCTTCAAGATGAAAAATAGGGTGCAATAAATTATGCCAAATCTCTACATCCACATTCAAAAATTCTTCAATTGTAAGGGTTAAATATAAATTCCCGGCCCCACATACCCGTACAGAGATCGTCATTGTTCATTGGTTAGTTTTGGTAAACTTTTACGCTTATATTTTGTATATATTATGTGGTAGTCCTTTTATTTCAAATGAATCTTTCATGTACCCTTATCAAAATTCATATATTATGTCGTAGTCCTTTTATTTCTAACTAAAATCCTTAAATGATTTCAAAATAACGTTCGATCTTTAAAGAAGTAGTTAATGTTTATATTTGTACATATTTCAATTGGATCTTGAGTGGAGGTAAATAAAAGAGTGAATTGCAAATAAGAGTCATTTTTAATACAACTTAATAATTTATGTCTCAAATAATGTGCTATCTTTGTTTTTACTCTACGTTAATAGTATAAATTTTGAGATATAAATTAAAAATACAACACGCATGAGACAGATTATTGTTATGATAAAAAATTGGCATTCCTTAAAATTCCCCTTAAAATTTCCCTAACTGAAATTGATGTAGGCCTTAACTATCCCAAATCTTTTAGAAAGGAAAAAGAAAAAAAAAATCTAAACTCCTCATGAATATTTTAACAAGTATATCTATTGTTGTTGAGAGGCCTATGTCCAGTGTCCACTGATTAGAAGGCCATTGACCTACCTATTTATTTAGAAGGAATTAAAAATAATTCGGTAGCAAATAACTATTGAAATTTGAAGCGCACAAAATAAGACTGATCAATAATGCGTGGAAGTGACAAGTGAGCTTCAACGTGTAAGTATATAATATCCATACTGTGGGGTTAATTAGGCCATCTAAGAGATGCAAATGTACATTTTTTTTTGTTTTTTTTTTGCTAGATAGATGCAAATGTACTCAAATCGCATGTCTCATGCTCAACTTTGGCTCTTATTTTTAAGTATTAGAAACTATCAAGCTCTAAATATTAGTCAAATGTCATTAGTGCAAAGTTGTGCAGGGGTTATCGATCAAAAGTGGCCCACAATTTTCAATATTGCAATTTTCCATGCACGGCCAAATAATAAAATAAAAATCAAAACCTAACCTACCATGTATTGAACTCCTTTCGGGATTTGGTAATAGTTGACTCATTATTAGGCAACAAAATTTAATAACTTTTGGGTACTCATCATTTGGACGAGTTGTTATAGAAAAATAGAAGATAGGTCGTAGACAAAATTGCTTTTGGTTATAGAATATTTGTTAATTAATTGTCTAGTTTCTAAAGTTTGGGATTCCTAATAAATGTAAGTTGAAGAAAATTTCAAAATAAAGTCATTCTTAATGTCACTTAATAAACTTCAAGTGGTGTGCCCTATTTATTTTTATTTTATATTTGAAGTATAAACTTTAGAGTATAAATTAAAAATACTACATACATGAGGCATAAATTATCATTATGCCAAAAATTAGGCATATCTCAAAATCCCCTTTATCAGGGGACATCTCAATGCCACCACTATTTCTAAACTAGTTATTTTGAGTCGGTGCGTATACTGTGGAGCAGAATTTGGAATAATCCCATATAATAATGACTATATACAAATCTGATACACTTATATAGTTTGCTAATGATAATTTTAAAAAAAATGAAGGAAAGAAGAAAAGAAACTACATTTCCATTTAATTTGTATATTAGACAAAGGTTGTAAATGTACCGTATGTGGGCATGAGTACAAAATACGAGAGACTAATGCAATACTGTGGAGACGTTGAGCAATTTGACTTTGGAATTATCTATCACAGCAAATTTATTTGTACTTTTTTTTTTTTTGAAATACATTTATGTGTACTTTTCAAAGAGGCGTTTTGGCAATTTCACATCGACTAGAAGAAATTATTAATTCTCAATTTAACGTGATGACAAGACCAATTACAATTTGATTACGTGTTCTAAGCATTCGTTTGTGTTGCTAGAAAAAAAATTACGAAGCGCTCCACGTGTTAGAGTCATAGACGTTTATGTTAAAAGTAAAAAAGACTGACAAAATATTTGGACTAAAAACAAGGGAAAATTTATAAATAATAACTGAGTTTGGTTAAAATTCTAGTTTCATATTTTTTTATAATTATCAAATAATCCTTCAGTTGTTAAATTCAATCTTAAAAGGTCCTTCATCTCAAATTTGATCAAAATTGATATAGTAAAAGACACTATTGCCCTTAAAATAAAATTAATTCTTTTGTTTTTTTGCTCATATCCCCTTTTTTTTGTTTATTGAATAACAAATAAACTTTTTTTTTTTTTCCATTCATTCAATACCTTAGCTCTGGTCTTCTTCGTCACCGGCAGCTATTCAAAAACAACATTTTTCGACGACAAATCATTGAGGGTAAAGATCTCAAATCCACAGCTATTCAAAAGCAACATCCATGTAAGACGATTCCTTGGATATATACAAAGTTCACATTGCTTAAAAAAAGGAAAAAAAAAAACAAAACAAAACAAAACCTTCACAAATTCTGCAAATAAGGTCACCAAAGATATATAATGAATCTTGCTGCTCTCATTTCGCGAAAGCAAAAAAGAAAAAAAGGCCCAATGCATACAATCAGTTATTCATAAGCTTCATTTTATAAACCTTGGAGGCATATAATTTTTAAATTAAGAGTGTTTCTGGATGGCGAGTCAAGGTCGTCACCGAAGGAGACGACAGGAAAACGCTACAGCGGCTGTCCAAGACTTGCCGCTCAAAGCAGAGAAGTTGAAAAAGAATTCAGCTTTCAAGCTTTATCCTTCGCTCGACATGGCCGATCTCGTCGTTGAACTATTTTCCGAGGTAGTAGCGGAGGTTGTCGTGAAGAAGCCCTGCCTCCACATGTTCGTCGATTTCGCCATTTTCCCATGGCCGCTTCCCATCTCTCACGATGACCTTGAGCTCTGGCCGGAGAATGCACCTCCTCATCGCCGGTTTATGCAATTTTGTTTTGACCTCAATCACATATATAAGAACAAAATGTCAAGAACTCGAAAAAATGGCCCGAAATTCCTCAAATTTAAGTTGACCCAATGAATCAAACTGAGGTTATGGTGAGAGAGAGGGAGAGAGTTGAGCAATGGACCCCGTGCTCAGAGGCGTCGCCCCGATTAGCTCCGTCACTACCTAGCAGCCGCCGCCCCTCCGCGAACCGCGGCGACCTGGAGACCCACCGTCCGATGACCCACCGCGACCCTCCGCGCCTCAGCCCCTACGCAGCACGCTGCGCCCCTCAGCACCTCTCAGCCCCTCCGGCAACTCCCTCGACGAAATTTTTATTTTTGTTTTTCAAATGAGTTTGCGAATTTCTATTTGTATTTTTGTTTTAGTTTTCAATTTTTTATTTTATTTTATTTGTTAAATTTTTGCTCTTTTTTATGCTAGGGGCAATTGGGCCATTTTGATAAAATTTATATACTTTAGTCAACTCAGATATGATACAAGGTATATTTTTGGATCATATTTGATAAATGAATGGTTATTTAGGAATTATGAAAAACATAAAGGACGAAACTAGAATTTCGGTAAAACTCAAGGATTAATTAGGAATTTTTCCCTAAAAACAATCTACCTAAAGTGGTTAAATGCAGTAGCAAAAAAAAAAAAAGTTGTTAAATGCATATGTGGTTCCTAAATTTTGACCTTTTTTTTTTGTATTTTTTTTGTTTTTTTATATTTGTTTTCAACATGACAGTTTATACGTAGTGTTTAAAAATATAATATTCAAATTGTAATAGTATTGTTTAATAAAAAAAAATTATGAAATAATTTATATTGTATTATCTATTCTAATATACATAAATAAGATTGTTTTCTCAGTCTAATATTGTAAGACGACACTTGATTGTATAACTCAAAGCATGACATCTCAACCTAGTATAGAGTACCGAACATCTCTAAAGTTTTTTTTTTTTTTTGATAATGTCGAAAGGTTGTTAAAGAATCATTTACAAATAAGTTGTCAAAATATTCTATGAGTTCTTTGGTGTTAGCGACATTCTCCTGCATCCGTCGTGCTGCTTGATCCTAATTCCTCGTTAACGTAATCATCTCGACAAGACCGGACTTTAAGGGCACTCTAATGAGACTGTGGAAACAGGTACTGAAAGGATATATCTGAAAAAGCGGGACAGAATAAATAATATTGATTAGTATTCTTCTACCATCATAGGAAGTCGAAGTCCACTTCTGTCATTTTGACCCAAGTCGTTTTAAAGTACTTACAGGCTTTCGAACTTTACGAAGAAGGCGCAGAGGAACTACTTGAAGAACTGGTGTGCATGGTGTTCCTCAACGCTTGCAATACGGCTATTGTAGATTTCACCGATGAAGAGTGGAAACTTGGAACGACGTCTGGCTATTGCGTATCTTCTACTCTATACTCGTCTTCGTACACCTTGTAGAAGTAAATTTTTTTTGCATGTGCATCATTAAAAATAACGTTAACAGCTTCATCTGTCATGTTCATATTCCTACAAATAATAGTTTGCACATCATAATGTGAAGACATTTTCCAACGTGGATCTAAAATTAAACCAAAGCTATAGAGTAACGGGATCCACTCCCAATACTTCCTAAACCTCTCTTTTATTTTAGCTATGGGGGTATTCAATAATGAACATCAATGTACTAAGAAAAACTTATATTAAACTCTAAAATAGAATGTAAAGCTAAGATACTTGTAGGAGTATAAACTACAGATATAATAACAATGCGGTTATAAAATATTTTAGAAATAAATGAAAAGTTTGACAAACTGTCCAGTCGTCCTCGGTGAGACTGTCTGCACCAGGCTCGTTGTGAATCCAAGTTGTGAAAATATTTTTGTAAGAAAGAACTTAATCAATCTCAAATAAGTTGATTTCTATCGCGTGTTTTGATCGAAGGAGAAAGTCCGCTTAGCCAGACAGTTATGCCTACAATATCTTCTAAAAGAAGCAAAACGTTGAGCTGATGATTTTAAATAGGAGACAATCAACATAATTTTATGGATGTTTCTATCTACGTCCTCCAATCATGCTTTCACTATCAAGTCAATAATATGACATGCACATCTTTAGTGTAATAGAGAATCATAGTAACCACTAACTAAAGGACAAAGAATGTCCATGGCTCTATCATTGGACGAAGCGTTGCCATCGTGAATACAATGACACGGTTCGCTAGACTATAGTCCTCTAAACATTCACTATTCTATTGCAATGTTAAGACCAATGTGGAAAACATCTAGTAAACAAAATCATATAATATGTTTCTATAGAATCCAATTATCGTCTACGTCATGTATGACTACGCTAATGTAATCCTTCCTAGCTCGACCTGTCCAAACGTTAGAGGTAAACGCAACGTTGAACGTTCATTTCTCTAAATCATCAATTAGAGCAACCCGTCTCCTATTGTAATAGTCTATTAAGTCACTCCTAGTAGTTTTCCTAGTCACAATTTGGTATTGTGGATATATATAGACTTCTAACATATTCAATGTGGGCGGGCTTCTCTAGGGGCATGTCCGCACCAATAATATATTTAACTAATGATTTCCTATGTGCATGAGGGTCAAAGGTACATACATGGACCGCGAGTGCATTGTTGATGGCCCCACTCTTGTCCCGATGTTCGACGATATGGTCTATTCCCGTTGAGGAATATAAGTTGAATATCTCCCAGCACAATTTTGCACCACGCCCAACAGACTTGCGTGCCTTCTTGTAAAAGTTCATAAATGTGATCAAGGGATTATCATACCTCGCAATGCAGTTTCTTCCTTTGAGGATGTTGCGTCGATGATGGGTCGTTCGCCTCTTCTGGTCCATTCGGTACCCCTTCTTCCTCTTTTGGACGTTGTGAATTGTCTATCTCAAGGGGTTGAATGTTAGGTAGAGGAATGTGGTACACAAAAGAAGCGCCAACTGCACTCGACGTCGATTGCAGCAGTTGCTCGAGAAGCTCATGTATATGCATCGTAGGTGTTATATTGAGATTAACTAGATCTCCCATGTACGTCAAGTCGAGAAATTCTTTGGGAGCGACAGAACATTGTTTGGGACGTGAAGTGGGAATGATCTCAAGATCCATATAGGAAAAAAATATAAAATAAAAAAATTATAATGATGGTATTTTTATAAGTATGTAAATAAATATATAATAAATTATTAATATATATAATAAATTTACAATATCTTAAAATTCCTATAATATATTTGAAATATTATGGTATTTTTAGAATTTTTGAGATTCTTTTGAATTTTTTTCGAGGTATTTTAAATTAAAGAGAAGGAAAGGAGATAGATAATTTGTTGTGTGAAAAAAATTAGGGGGGGGGGGGGGGGGGGGGGGGGTGTGGTGGAGCGGGGGGTGAAGAATCATATCCCGTGCGGAAACGAATCGCCCTTTACCCGTTTTTCATGGGATACGGGTACCCTATAACTCATTTTCTATTTTTTTTTAATACAGACCGTTGGATGGAGATACAACTGCCGAAAAATTGTAAAAAAAATATACATTTAATAGTAACATAGGGGAAACCGCCCCTTATTAATAGGGGAAACAGGTGATCCTTATCCGTTTGCCCGCAAAAATAGGTACGGGTACCAGACAGGCCACCCATTTTTACGACTGTAGATACAAGACACAGTTTATGACTTAATGTGAAAATAAATGTACAAATGGAAGTTTAGAGATGTTATTGTCTATGCATTGGCATTTTGCTTAGAAAAATTATTAGTCATAATATCTCCTTATTATAATTGATTTTGTGTTGATTTGGAGAAAGCTAACTGACATGCTTGATGAGCTAATCGTATTCTCTATGAAAGGAAAGTGCATCTTCATTATTCTGTGACCAGCAAATAAATTTGTACAGTTTTTGTATATGTTAAAAAACTGGACAGGTCATCGGTGTTCCAACACCATCTATATTTGACAAGTGGCTTTCGGAAAACTGTTGACTTCTAATTTAGTGCAATTTGGACAAGTTTTCTACTACATGAATTAAGGAAGGTTTCCTCTTATTTTTTTATCAAGCTTATTCATTCAAATTGGGAGAATTTGACTAAGTTTATTATGAGAGTTTGGTCCTCTTTATATGGAAAGTTTCTCACTTTTCTCAACCTTTCACTATTCAGCTTGTTTCCCCAATTCAGTGCTGCCAATTTATTCTGGAGACTAGGCAGAACGTGGATGATGAGCGCAGTGCATATTGAGAAAGCTTATGGCGTTTTTACTTTGGTTTTGTGAGTGCATATTAAGCTTATGGCGTTTTTACTTTGGTTTTGTGAGTGCATATTGTGAGAGATAAAACTGTACGTGTGACAGTCATAATACCTTGAGCCAAAGAAAGGGCAAGACAGGGTAAGCTGTGCAATCCCGCACCGCCTAGGTAAGCTGATGGTCTAATGTAAAGGTTCCGAGGCCATGCTGGTACGAGACGTTACGGTTGAGGAGATGATTAAAAGATATGATGTTACTACCTATGTCAACAAGATGCATCTTCTTTTCGGGAGCCTATCTCGTAAGAACTCCAAAGTTAAGCGCGCTTGACCTGGAGCAATTTCAGGATGCGTGACCTCTTGGGACAATCGTGTTGGCCTATGGGGACAGTCTTCGATCCGAAAAGTAGTCGTTACAATTGCCATCTCATAACAGCATGGCCTCGGAACCTTTACATTAGACCATCATCTTACCCAGGCAGTGCGGGATTGCACAACTTATCCTGTCTTGCCCTTTCTTTGCTTTAAGGCAACTGTCACAATCCAATTGTAACGGCTACTTTTTGGATCGACGACTGTCTCCGCAAGCCAACACAAGTCTTTCCAGCGTGCTTTGTCCTCACTCGCACGCTTCCCGGAAAAACTTCCTAGGAGGTCACCGGTCACCCATCCTGAAATTGCTTCGGGTCAAGCACGCTTAACTTCAAAGTTCTTACGAGATAGGCTCCCAAAAAGAAGATGCATCTTGTTGACATAGGTAGTAACATCATATCTTTTAAGCATCTCCTCAACTGTACCGTCCCATACTAGCACGGTCTTGGAACCTTTATATTAGACCATCATCTTACCCAGGCAGGTGCGGGATTGCACAGCTTACCCTGTCTTGCCCTCTCTTTGGCTTAAGGGATTATGACTGTCATAGTAAGAGTGTTTATTCTTGTAATTGTTTTATTCTTGTAATTGAGAAATTTGTGAGTATTTTTCACGAGTGTGTGAACTGTAAAATGAAAGGATCTCGCTAGGAGTAGATCAATATGTTAACAGGGGGTGACGACGACTTAGAATAGGAGGGAGTCTTATCGTGTATAAGACCAGGTGTTCTCGTTTTTGAAGTTCTAGTAGATATTTTTCATTTGCGTGTGACCTCGTAGGCGTAAGCATATAGTCGAACAACGTTGCCAATCTGCCTGTGTCATTTACTTTACTTTCTAAACTTTTACGTTTATTGTTCATACATTTATTTCATATCAACTCTTGCACTAGTGGTATTCTTTGGAGTGTTCCAACACCAATAAAGAAAACCACTCTACTAAACGGTTGTTTCAGAGATCAAAGTGAAAAGGACCTAAAAATTTAAGGACTGCATATTTGATTTATCACTAATAAGTTTCAAAATAATTCTTAAGACAGCCAATGGCAGTGATCCTCATCCACCGGGCTACTTTGGAGTTTTGTTTCTTTTATCGTATTATCGTTTTTTCTCTTTTTCATAAAAGGACTGTATTGCAAATTAACCTTAACAATGATCACGTCCAAATACATTGGGATTCATTGGGCACAAACAACACCCTGAAAAAGCATATCAATCGACCTTGTCAAAACCTAGCAGAGCCACACACATTGGTCAAATTCTCATAGAAGACATATTTAAACAAAAATTCAGAAACTGAATATTCTCGTTAAACTAACCTCAGCATGGGGATTCAAAAGAACTCAAACAACAGAATATGCCATCTTTACCAAAACTAGACCCTGCAACAAACATGTAATGTTTTTTTTTTTTTTTTTTGCTACGACTCAAATCTCAAAGGCTTTAAAAGCCCATTTCTTCGTATATTCTCTCTCAGCTTGCTAAACAGATGTAGTAATTAGTTTTGAAGTTAAATCCAATTTGATTTTAAATAGAAAAAATAAAATAAATATACAAAATTTCTTAGTCTTTATCCTTCAAGTGATGGCACTAATTGTACTAACTGCCTCACCAAAGATTTCAGCTCCTTTCGATTGTGAGATCCTCTTTCTCTCTCTCTCTACTTCTACTTAATTTGCTCTAATTATAATAACATGTTTTTAGCCTTACCAATTTTACCATAAATTGTTACTTTTTCTGTCTCTGATTTTCTCATTAGAAATATCAAGGAAAAAGTATTAAGATTCAGAACAACCAATTCTTTGAGCCAAAAAAAAAAAGATGAAGCAATTCTCTTTGGTTCTCTATTTCTCAGATTGTATTACTAATTTGGATAGAATACCTTGGCTTCAGGGACATTTTCAGGTGGAGAAAATGGAAAATCGGGTGAATTAGCTTGTTCAAGAAGAAATGGACGAAGAACAAGATCAACTTATTAGGATTTTCAGCGAGCTTTCGAGGCGAACGGCGTCGGGGTATTGTTGGCGGCGCAGCAAGTAAAAATGGAGCTGTTTCTTGTCTAGCGAATTTGTTGTCTCACAATTGGCTAAATAATAAGGTATATATGTCTCTTCTCTTATCTATTCATCAGTTTGAGTTTTATATTACCTATATTTATTTACGTATGCACAAAATTCTCTCTATCAAATTCAGAACTATTTGAACAACTTACCTACCGAGTTGTAATTATATTTCCTAAATATTCCAGCTATTACTTAGATAGTAGACACTAAAAGGCTTCTCTGCCACTTCCAATATTTCTACCAAATTGTGTATGTACTTTTGCGGCAGAAAATTGAAATCACAAATTTAAAACAAAAAACCAAAAATAGAGGGTCATTCTACAGTGCTCTTGTTGGACCAGGAAGCATCAGTGCGACTCATATGTTGAACTTCTATTCAATTTCACAATTCGAGTGACCAAAATGTGTTTATTTGGGTCAATTAGATCAATGAGCCATTTTTAAAGGTTTTTTAAATTATAATTTATGTTTTAAAAAAAATAGGAAATTTTAAGAAAATAGCCGCTGTTTACAAAATAATTTTAAAAAATAGGCACAGTTTCAAAAAATTTAAATACTAGCCCTTTCAAAAATTTCTGACAGGTGTCAGAAATTTCTTACAACACATTTTATGTGTAATTTTGTTATTGTCAGAAATTTCTTACAGTGTGTAATGGCTAGTTTTTAAATTTTTTAAAACTGTGGCTATTTTTTGAAAACACGCAGTTCAAAATGGCTATTTACCTAACTGACCTTAAAAAATTGTCATAATTTACTAGTAAGATACATGAATTAACTTAATCCATTTTAACTACTTGATCACTATTTTTTTAATAATTAAAAATATTAATCATACTTTTAAATCTTCTTTAAAGTCCTCGAGAGTTAGCTCGGGTAGCAAAGTCCTCCAATATGTAGGTTGATGTCACATGTTCAAATCCTAGTGAGTGCGTTTCCTCTTATATGAAGGTGTATATTTATAATGTAGTTGAGTCTAAAACACGTAGTAGTCCATGCAACTATTTTTTAGATTACTCACTAGTACTCCAAAATAGAGATTAAAAGTCTATGTGCGGTTCAATATGTAATTGCATGTAATTAAAAAAAATCTTCTTTAAAGTAATGACATTAATCATCTTTAAAGTAACGATCACTATTTTTTTTAATAATTGAAAACATATATTATACTTTTAAATCATCTTTAAAGTAATGGCTTGAGTTGTTTTTAAAGTTAATTGTGAAAAGGGATTATATTGCTTTTTTTTTTAGTTTTGACAAAATTCTATCTATTTTAACGGTTGCATGATTGAAAACACTTGACACTTTTTTTTTTTTTTAATATTACGGAGACTAATCATAAGATGTTTTGAAAGTCGGAACTCAAAATGGGAAAACCTCCTAAGTTTTGGGAGTTTCTAAGAAGATCATTTAAACAATGATTTATGCATTTAGCTTTTTGTAATGTTCCTTTTCCTTATTTTGACAATTTTAAAATTTAGAAATGTAAACTTTCTTGTCTTATAGGATATAACCTATCGTTAAGAGCTGATAAGTGTGCTAAAAGCCATTTGATGCAAAAATAGCATTTTGTCAAAATTGAATTCTTAGAGGGTCCGTTAACAAATTAGTCTGTTAAAATAATAATTTTTAAGAAAATCACTAAACCATTTAAAAATTAAGTTTATTAGTCACCAGGCCCATTTGCATACATCCGGACTGCCCAAACTACCCATGTTCATCCAAATTTTGTTACAATCTGTAACAAATATTGCTACTGATTGTAACAATATTTGTTACGACATGTAACAAATATTAATACTGTAACGACCCAAAACTCAAAACCATGTTTTAGTTCTGAAAAATACTGACAAATTTGAACTTTTTAAATGAAGTTACATAATTGAGCTTTTAATAACAATCATAACGTTCATCAGTCCTCACCATAACCAAAATGGATTTAATTTTAACATTTACAAAATATTACGAAATTTAAAACTTTTCTTTGCCAACGATTAGCTGATAGTCCACGTAAGATCTTACAGGTCGATCCTGTATACACTCGATGTTCCCGTCATTGTCGCCTTGCTCCTTTTACTTTCGTGATAAGATACCTACGACACGAGCACACTAGTGAGCTAATAGCCTAGTAAATAGATTGAATACAGATGTTGCTAAGTCTATACGCAATCAACATAATCACCAAAATAGGGCACTACATCACAACAGTTTAACATAAAGACGGACTCGACAATCAAGTCATCACAGTCTGAAAGATTAGAGTCGCTCTACAGCAAACTCGTCTGTGGAGTAGACTTAGTAATAGGGCATTAAAGCTCCGGAAGACACATTACTTGCAAATGAGTTGTGACACGATACTAGGTCGGGCTTGATGACCAATTACTCTCGACTTTAGAGTATATATCGCCCTCATCAAACAACGCTAACATGCACAATTTCCAATCCATCATATACATAAGTGGGCACACGATTTACCATTTTAAGGATTCTTTAATCCTATTAAGTACCATGGGACGTCTCACGACAAATCTAAACCCCTAGCGGGTTATTCTGAAACTTCAATAACTTTAGGAAAGTCTAACCTATTGCGGGTCGTTAACAAACTAACATGCCATTAGACCCTTTCGTAGGTTGTGATGAAACTCACACAGTTCCAGACCATCTACAGGTCATCTTAAATTTCATGCGACTCTAAACTCTCTACATGTCGTTCTAGAACTCATACAACTCTGTACCCTCTACGGGTCGTTCTAGGACTACTATCACTCTAGACCTTTTGCAGGTCGATCCGAAACTCCTCACGACTGGTGGTTCCATCGGACTATTTCGGATTGATTGCGCAATCACCCCATCGGGCCGATCTGGATCGTCAAGTCACAACTGTGGAGAGGGCCATGGCTCTCCCCCCCAAGGCCCCTCGGGCCGTTCCAGAAGGTCTTCTGCCGACTTCCTCAAGATCTCTTGGGTCGTTTCGAAACCTTTCATGGCCAGTGGCCCCGTTAGGCTATTTCGAAACCGAATCATGAGCGCGGCCCCGTCGGGCCCTACCCGGATGATCAAACTATACATGCAAAGGAAGGTCGTCTGCTAATCTCCTTGAGTCGTTCCGAAACCTCACATAGACAAAGGTCCCGTCAGGTAATCTCGGAACCGATCATGATTCGCAGCCCCGTCGGGCCCTACCTAAGTCCATACGGTGCTCCCACACCCCTTGGTTTTATATAAGCCTGCTCTACAATTTATGAATGCCTCCGCTCAAGCTGGGCCTTATTTTAGGCCGTTCCTTGAGTCCTTCTGGGACGTTCACAGTGACGAGGAGGAATCGTTCGACTCAGCTCTTCGGACTCCTTGAGCCTAACTGAAACGTTCATAGTAACAATGATGAATCATTCGACTCGACTCCTCGGACTCCTTGAACGTATCTAGAACATTTACAGCAACAAAGAGGAATCGTTTGACTCGACTCCTCAGATTCCTTGAGCCTATCTAGGACATTCCCAGCAACAAGAAGGAATTATTAAACTCGACTCCTCGGACTCATTTGCGCCTCTCTGGAATTTAGATCATCCAGCAATAAGATCTCAACAACAAAAGTTAAGTAGTTTTATGTCTGTAGTCCCATACCCACCGACAGATAAGTCATACTAACATATACACACACAAGCGAACACACACCTTACACTAGAACCTGAACCACGAAGTTGAGTAGTTTTATGTCTATGGTCTTATACCCACTAACAAATAAACATATAAATAAATATACGCACCAATACACACCTAGAAACACACAACATATCATAAACAAACCTACAGTCTTATACATGCAGGCTCGTTGCACAAACAAGACAAATATGCTTAAGAGCCCGTATTCACAGCCCTAACGAGAATGGAGATCCCCGTATTTTAACAGCCACAATTTTAGAAGCATCGTATGCTTCACATAATCTCAATGCATGCACAATTAATTCAAGTATGGTAAAGTCTACTCGTGCCACAGTGGAAATCCACTTACCTGAGGTCCTAAGCTTCCCAACTTGGTCCTCGCGGTCTTCCTCTCCCAACGTCCCTCTTTAAAGTTTGCTGTATGACACTTCTGTCCAACACGAGAATTAGAGGATCAACATCAAGTCCACTAATTATTTTAGAGGAAAGAAACTTCAAGGGTTTATGGACTCAAAGAATGAGACTCTAGACAGTGCGACGACCAATGGTTCATCGAGAAACCCCTCTAGGGGTGTTCTCGTCACGCGTGTCATCACTTTATCACTAACCGTCAATCCCGACTATTGGTAACGTCGCTTGACTAGTTTAGGTGAGAAATAAATTTTTGGACCTAAATGGCCCTAGACTTAGACATAAAAAGTGTCTAAACTCCGAGTCAGAAATCTGGCAGAGTTTCCCATGTTTTTCAGATATCCCAGCAGAAGCCTTCACCTAATTTTCAATCCAGCACCGAGCTAATTTCGGTCACAATTTGTTATCAACAACCACACAGACGATTTCATAATTATAACAATTAATTTCAAAACATAATCATAATTCAACACCTAGCTTCAGTGGCTCGAATTCCACACAAAAAAACGATAATAATAATGATACATTTCGAATTCAATAAACTTCCAAGTCGTCATTGGTTCTCTAAACCGAAAATCGTCTTTGGCTGCCCGCTTATACCTTTGGAATAGGACGGCGAACGTTTGTGCGCCCGAACTTGCTTTGTTGACGTTCATGTACGATCTGCGAGAATAAAAGAAATTGAATCAAGATTCGAACTTAAACAAAAGCATGACGCGAAATGACCGAACTCGCGACGCGATACTCGTTTCAAGCTCAAACGGCCAAATGTACTAAAATAGAATCCAAAACACTAGGTCATGCGGTTCGTGCGAAAACCCGATCTTAAAGATCATACAAATTTTCTTTTATATTTTATTTATTTTCTTACAAAACATTCACAATATGGTAAATCCTTGCCAATTTGTTAAATTCTCCAATTATCTTTTTAAAACGGCATCTCTAGATTTCAAAACAACACAAATCTTTATAATTTTACAATGCCGAGGCACTTGAAACATTAATCCCCTCGACTAGTACATTAACCAAATTATTTTACCTCGATCGGATAAACTTGACACGAGCATATCACACATTGAAAGCCATTAGATTGTTAAACTCGTAAATTTTTCTAAAATTATAAATTAGCTTAGAATTCATTAAAGCCTCTAAAATTGTGAATAACCATGGTAATTCAAAAGGATTATAAATATAAACAATTTCAAAGTCTTGTCACAATTCCACGCAATTACGCAATATTCTAGAATACGCACAAACATATACTAATATACATTTATGAAAGACTTCTAAGTCAACACCATGGCAACCTTGCATCTACACAATCCTCAATGATATAACTTCTCAAAAATAGGCAATCTCGAGAACCTCAAAATTTCAAAACAATCATGGCACTAAGTCGATCATAGCCATAATTTTCACAAAATTGTGAAATACAAAACTAACAAAAACATGTTAACTCCAACTAATGCATTTGCCGCAACATGAATGAGCTAACCATAAATAACAACAGGATTTAAAACAATCGTCGATAATTTATCATAAAAAGTCAACGAGATCAACCAAGGTTTATTTTGTAAATTCAAACAACCAAACGATAAATAAATTATAAACTTAAACTTACACCGTCTCCAACCAATTCCAATGCGAATAACCAAAGTAACGTGTCGAGCGACACAAATTTACAAACTTTTACAATGCTGACATACTCGAAATATATCAAGCTAGGCCGCGAAACATTTAATGACTTCAAACCCGCATAATATGACCTAGTTAAACACCATGAACCTACGCAAAAAAGGGTGACACAACGAGTTTGAGGTTTTACCTCAAATGGCGGCTCGAGCGCTCACTTGACAGCATGATAGGCAAGACGATTACTTTGCGTAGAGGACAGCGCACAAACCGAGCCTCGAGGGTGACGGCGAGGGGTGGGGGCTGCCGTAGCTACGCAGCGGCGGCACGAGGCGGAGGTGTGGCTGAAGCTCGCGGCATGACTGGCTTGCCGGAGCTAGACACACGCGGAGGCTAGGTTGCGCTCGGAGACGAGGCGCACGCGGCTTGGGGGTGGCACGAAGGAGGTGGCGTTAGGCTGGAGAGGAAGCTGTGCGAAGGGACGCGCACGTGGCCGCCTATGCGCAGCTGTGCGCATCACTCGGGAGGCAACGTTGGGCTTGGCTCGCGACTAGGGGCGGAGAAGTGAGCGGGAGCCTTGGCTTCGCGTTGGTAGGGGCTGGGCGCAGCGCACGGGGCTGCGCGCGGCGCTCGGGGAGGCAGCGCTGGCGGGGCTCGGGCCAGTGGTTGGGCGAGGGAGAAACGGCAGAGAGCGTGAGAGAGGGAGGAGAAAAAATTTTGAGAGGGAAAGGGTGATTTGGTCGGCTGAGAGGGGAAGAAGGAAAAAAAGATGAAGCCCTAGTGGGCTTGGGCTCAATTTGGGCCAAAATGGCTAAAAATTTGACAAGCGAAAATAGTAAAATTTGTTCGTGAAATATAAAAATTGAAAAAGTAATTCGAACACATAGATTTAGGAATTTTAATATCATTTTCGAATCAAAATAAAATTCTTAACATGTCCAATAATTCAGAAACGCAAAATAACCATACCAATTTCATAAATATACTCATAATTCCAAATTGACCAGATTTGACGAAACTAGCCAATTTTACAAAAATGGTTATAACTGTGGCAAATGACAAACTAAATGACTACTACAGTGATCTTAAGTTCAAGTCATTACAAATACAAATCGTAACAAGGAAATGTGTGATAAAAATTAGATATTTTGTTACATATGTGTATTAAATTTTGTCTATGACGGTATGTATCAAAAGTTGTTACCTATTGTAACAAAAACTGTTACAGTCTGTAACATTTATTACCTTCTATAACAAAGGACAAAACAGTCAATGTGTAATATCTAAAAAAATAGTTGTCACTGCTTATGGACCCGAATCTTTGAATAGGAAAAAGAGTGGATCTGCAGGGTCCCAAATGAATTGGCTTATTCGAAAAAAGCCTTGTTCTTTGGAAGATCTATCCAATCATGGTCCTTGCGGATCGGATCATCCATATAATATACAAAAAGAAACTCCAAAATGTGTGATAAAAATTAGATATTTTGTTACATATGTGTATTAAATTTTGTCTATGACGGTTTGTATCAAAAGTTGTTACCTATTGTAACAAAAACTGTCACAGTCTGTAACATTTGTTACCTTACGTAACAAAGAACAAAACAGTCACTGCATAATATCTAAAAAAAATAGCAAAAAAGAAAAATGGCTAATAACTTAATTATGACAAACTCAGGTTAATTACTTAAAACTAAGGCTAAAAACAGGCCATTTAGCCAAAAATCTCCTCTTAATATTATGTTACATTTAACAATTTTAACATGTTATTTTATTGGTGTCAAATTTTACATCTAGGATAAGACATGCTAAATTTATGTATGAGCCTAATATTACAATATTGTCGCTATCAAATGACAATAATATCATTCCATATTTACACTATTGCCACTATTAACCATTAAAGAGAAAGAATAATATTGTAAAAAGTGAAAATTCAAAATATCTCGTGAACGAGAAAAAAATTCAAAATATAGCATATCATTAGCATAATAACATCTTAGTTCAACATGGAACTCTCATGTTTATTACATATGATATTTAGGTACTATTGTATACTAAAAGGTCCTTTGATAAACAATTTGAATAGAAAAAAAATGGGTTTATTAGCTCAAATAGTTTATGAACTTTATCTCAAGTGACAGTTTAGTCTTAGATCTAATTTTATTAGTAAAAGTCTTCTTGAACTTTTTTTGTTACAACATCTTGTATATATTTGGCAATACCTTGTGAGACACTGAATGAAAATTTTCTCTTTTAAACAGAATCACGTCCAGATTCATCATCTATCCATCATGGACGAAAATACATTTTTTATACAAAGATTATTCAAAAAATAAGTTGTCCGATCATGCAAATCATCTCATCCATATCAGATCTAAGATCTTTTTAATGCAGAAAATATACTTGCCAAATATAACTGATATTGAAACACCAATGAAAAACACTTACTTTGAAAAACATTATATTTTTTCAAAATACGTACCTATACTCAAATACACTAACAATTCATTTTTAACATAAAGATAGGGACGAGGTACGTAATCCAATTTTTGAATCGAAATGCATATCCTCAAAAGAGAATAAAAAATCGAAGGCGTATATTAGAGCCTCGCACAAATAATAAAGATACACACGACGATAGTCGACTAGAACAATAAAATGTAAAAATGAAAAAGAGACAATAATATAAAAAAGAGACCACCGCAAGATGAAAAGTAGTAAGCTGATTTGTCAGAGAGTGAAATCAACGATCGAATGAATGGATACGTTTGGTCCCACCACAAAGTGTGAGTGGGTCCCACGCCGTGGATGGATGGTTCTCTCATGACTTTTTTTTTTTTTTTTTTTTTTTTTTAAGCACTTGGAATTAACATCACATGGGCCAGATTCACATAAAAGCCGTATTAAAAAGATTAGGCAGCGTTTGGACCGGCAATTTTTGCAATTTGCATTGCAGCCAAACTAAATTGGCCTTTTCTTTTAAGCGCGTTAAGATAGTATTCTTCGTTGACGAAACTTATATACATTCGTAGAGTGCCTTAGTCCCAAACACGTACTTGTTTTTATTTATTTATTTTTTTTAAGTGGAGCGTTGGAACATCAATTCAATAATTGAGACTTAAGATAAATAAATTGGTGAATTAGTCCTTTCAATCTTCTTGTTTAACAAATTGATGTGTACAAGCTTTTGTCCTCTATCAACTTTTCCTTTTTAAATTTTTTTTTTTGAAATGATCTTTTAGGTTCGAATACATAACATTTTTAATGCAAAAATAAAAAATGAAAAATGGAAGATTGTATATGAACTTGCACGTTTTAACTTCTAAAACCTCCCTGTTCTAGAAAAACAAAAAAAAAAATTAAAATCTCCAAATTCTTGTCGATGAAGTTTAAACTTAATGAGAAATAATAAAATTTTCGACGGTGCATGAAAAAAGATGCTTAGTAGAACAGTTAATCAGCCATTTAACAGTTTCTATAGAAACATATAATATAACTCTAATTGACCTAAATCTAACGTCTAAAACCATAAAACTACTCTAATAAAATCAAGAAATGCCTATTTCAACTCTAACTATAAGAGAAGAATTTGTTTCAAGTTTCAACCCATTACCGATGCTCTTCTTTGTACAACACCACCAGAATTGCCTTATTAGTCAAATTTAACGCTTTCCATATACTTTACTTGTACAATACACCTCTTTAAAAAAAAAAAAAAATTGAACAGACAACACATGTTAAAAAGATAGTTTCCAAAACTTAAAAGTTTAACAAAAATCAAATAAAAAATAATAATGAGGAAACGAATCCCTATAATATGATACCATGTTACGCGTTTACCTCTTCTTCGTTATTAAAATATAAAAAATAATAATAATAGAAAAAACAAAAACTCTCTCTCTCTCTCTCTCTCTCTCTCTCTCTAGGTTGGTTTCTCTCTCTTCCCTGTTTCTCCATTAGCAGAGAGAAAGGAACACATCGCAGCACATTCCTCGTCGGTCGTCCTCTTAATCTCTCTCTCTCTCTCTCATACGAAAATGTTAATAAACTAAACCAAACCCAAACCCAAACCCAAACCAAATATCATTCTCTCTCTCTCTCTCTCTCTCTCTCTCTCGGAAAATCCCCAAATTGGTTTCACCGATCAGAGGACACAAAACCGACCGACCCACCAATCGAATCCCAATTCTCCATTTCAGCGATGAAAGCAGAGCTCGAATCTCAGATCCATGGAAGCTCTCCCCCAACTCTCTTTCAATAATCCCCCGCATTCCCCGCCAAATGCTCTCTGCACCACCAAACCCTAGCCGCCCCAGCCCGATCCGCTGACTTTCTGACCCTCTTTTTTTGTTTCCCCGCCGAATTTTCTCAGCCGTCCGATCCGCGAGAGCGAGAGGTAGCTCCGGCGATGATGAAGGGTTCGAGCCGGATGTTCACGATCGGGCTCGTGGCGTCGTGGTACTCGTCGAACATTGGGGTGTTGCTCCTGAACAAGTACTTGCTGAGCAACTACGGTTTCAAGTACCCGATCTTCCTGACCATGTGCCACATGACGGCGTGCTCGCTGCTCAGCTACATCGCCATCGCGTGGATGAAGATGGTGCCGATGCAGACCATCCGATCCAGAGTCCAGTTCCTCAAGATCTCAGCCCTCAGCTTCGTCTTCTGCATCTCCGTCGTCTTCGGCAACATCTCTCTCCGATACCTGCCCGTCTCCTTCAACCAGGCCATCGGCGCCACCACGCCTTTCTTCACCGCCGTCTTCGCCTACCTCATGACCTTCAAGAGGGAGGCCTGGCTCACCTACATCACCCTCGTCCCCGTCGTCACCGGTGTCATCATCGCCAGCGGGGTATGATAATTTCTGTTGAAAATGTGAATATTTGGATCTCATTTCTGTGCTCCTAGAATTTGTCGGTTCGTGGCAATTGTTAGAATAGTTTGAGATCTGGGAAGCGGAAATAAACGGAATTTTCTTAAGCCAATAATTACTTTGATATGATAATGTTATAGGGAATTTGTGTTGTTGTGACTATGCGAATTTGACCTGAAGAAGCCTGTATATATGTGTTTGCAATTTGAGCTTTAGAGCTACTGGTTGAACTACTTTGGTCTGTAGTTTGGGGATCTTCTTCGAGAATGTTGTCTTTTTTAGAACGTATTTTGTTTTCTCTTATGGTGCGAGGTTCTAATCTTTTCGCTGATCGGTGTTTAAATGGTGACAGGGCGAGCCGAGTTTCCATCTATTTGGATTCATAATCTGTGTTGCCGCCACAGCTGCAAGGGCGTTGAAGTCAGTTCTCCAAGGGATTTTACTTTCTTCCGAAGGGTAAGCAATTATTACGCTTCTTACCGTTCCATTGTTTATTAGATTGGAGCTTTTAGATAGATGGCTTCTCTTTTCTAGAGTAAAATGTTGTTTGGAACTAGTGATTTGGGTACTGAAAGGCGAGTGCATATTCCAGGGAGAAGCTGAATTCTATGAATCTCCTTCTGTATATGGCTCCTATAGCTGTGGTCTTTCTACTTCCTGCAACTCTTATCATGGAAGAAAATGTAGTTGGTATTACGCTAGCTCTTGCAAGAACTGACGTCAAGATCATATGGTATCTACTATTCAACTCAGCATTAGCATATTTTGTGAATTTGACCAACTTCTTGGTCACAAAGCATACGAGTGCATTGACTCTTCAGGTATGTCATCCTATTGTTGTATGCTTATTTCTTTAGTCTTTCTTAAACTCTAGATATTATGAATGCTGCAATTTAAGCTTCGCTGTTGGGTTTAATATTTGGAACTTATGTGCTGATTGTTCTTCTGTGGGTAATGAATTTTTTGTTTATCTGGAAGAAGACCTTTTTGTTTGATTTTTTTTTTTTTTTTTTTTTGAGAAATAGAAGGGGTTATCTATTCCAATTCCCAAATCATTCGAGCATTAGTAGAAAGGAATCTGCATTATGATTTTACCTTTTCTTTTGTGGCACCATGAGCCTTGGGGAAGAGTAGTCCCTGTAGATAGATAGATAGATAGATAGATAGATAAGACGACGGAAAGAATTAATAATGCTATCATAATCTTAGAACATAGATTATGCTAAAATCATAATTGGTAAGGATAGAAATATTGGCAAAGACAGTAATTTAGTGATTATAGAGTTGGAGGGAAAAAGAAAAAAGTTAACCTGATTTGTGCTGTAGGCATTGGTGTAAATTTAGAGGATCAATGCCATTTTTTGCAGCAGTTGAAGATTGATTTGTTTCTAGTTGATAACAATTATGGGAAGGTGATGGACGAAATAGTCAAGTTTTGGGGAGATAGCTGCTGAAATGAATAACTAACTTGAAACTTCTTTTCCTCAGTTTTTTAATTAATTCTCGACCCCAAGTCTACACGTGTTGGCGAATTTCTTTTTTATCAGTTTCTGGTTTCTTCATCAATGATTCAATGTTCATGTGCCAAATTAAAAAAAAAAAAAAAAAAAGCTGAGGCCGTTATTTTTGTTACCGTATTTCAATTTTTTTATTGATTCTCCTCTAAAAATAAGATTGTGTGGTAATTTCTGCACGTGAATGAGGACAACAAAATTAGAATAGCAGATCTTGATTTGTTTGCTATGCCATGATATTGGGCTTCGACTGCATTTGTCATCTATTAAACTTTGCTTTAAAATGAATAGGACATTGATTTCCCATGGTCAAAATTTATCCAAGAATATCTTTGATACGTGTAATCTTGAGATTTACCGCAATCGAATCTGTTTGCTTTACAGGTGTTAGGAAATGCGAAGGGAGCGGTTGCCGTGGTGGTCTCGATCTTAATTTTCAGAAACCCAGTTTCTGTGACCGGGATGATGGGTTATTCTCTTACGGTAATCGGAGTTGTTCTTTACAGTGAAGCCAAGAAACGAAGTAAAGAAACAAAGTAAAATGATATACATTCACTCGGGGGTAAAAAAAAAAAAAAAGCAGAAACTGGATTTTCCCTACATTTTGACTTTTCTCAAAGCTAAGGAAATTGCCAGCCTCGCGGGAGTGGAGAGGCAAGAAGTTTAAAGTCCACATGCTATTGCTGTCAGTCAGTGTCGGCAATCTTTTCTTTTTCTTTCTTTTTTTTTTCTTTTTCATTTTTCTTTTTCCTCTCTACATTCTATTTTTTCTCCTTGGAAGCCCTCGGAGAGTGTTTCCATTTGTATCAGCGACAAAGCAGGAATTTAGCCATAGGAAATTTAATAAGTGACTGAATATGTCTCCTATTATTCCCAGCTCTTAGGGTTATGAAGGAATATGCTCTTCTTTTAATTCTTTTTGTTAAAAGGATTGTAGAATTGTTCTCCCACACAATCAGACAATCAATCAAGTCTGTTATTAACATTTCTTATATTGATTAATTAATGAAAGCAGTTATAATTTTACTATTTTACTCTTCTATCATTCATGTGCTTATGTGTATACCAACCACTATTACATGTTCTGTTTCATAATACCTTCATCTGAGACCAACCGCAATACCTTGATTTTTTTTTTTCTCTATCTTCATATTTTAATAATGGTTTCTGCTGCTAATTGGCGGTTGCTTAATGTTAAACGGCAACAATTGTGTTCTAATTTCTTTTGATCAACAATCTACAGCACACAAATAGAAGCAATTAACTATTGCATATGTGACAAAATATGACACCCTAAAATATCTTAAAAACATAAAACCTTCTCATCTAAGATTTCTGAGGGTTAGAGTGAAACTACTCAACATCCATTACTTCTACTTCAGATTTAGCATCCACTTGAGGTTTGCTTTCACCGTTAGTCTCACTCTCTTCTTTAGGTTTCTTCATCTCCAGTTTAGGCTTGGTGTTGGAAATATGCTCGATCTTTGGCTTGATGTCGTTGTCCACAGGCTCGGCCTCTGTTTTCGGCTTGGTTTTTGGCTTGGTTTCCACTTGAGGCCTTGTTTCCCTTCGAGCTTCAACCTCCTCTTCTTCTATCTTGGGCGCCAAGTAGAACCTGATGTAACCCATCTCCGCAACCTTGTACTCGACCACGACCGGCAGGTCAGACGACAAGCTGATCGTCACTTGGTTTGCCAGCGGGGTCGCTTTTGTGAATGAGTTCATATACCTCAGAGCGAAGGTCAAACTGACGGGCTCCTCCATTTCGATTACGGTAGCTTCCTCAGGCTGTAATCAATAAGACATAAGAACTACGCCGACAAATGAAAATCGAACAATCCACGTCTACACTACAAGCAAGAAGAAAACTAAAACCTTGTCCACAGAAGTATTGTGCCTGCAAACAATATTGGCAGTTCCAATATCACCTCGAGTCGAGAACTTAACACCTTCTTTTGTCACAGATATCACAACTGCAAGGCAACAACCAAACCAATCCGTCCACAGCCAGTCACAAGAACGAACTAGGAATTGCAGAGAGAGATATTAGACATACCCGTATCACCAATGGTACTAAGATCCTTGCAGATCCGAGCGAACTCGGTAGACGGCATCCTAACAATGGCCTGGAATTCCGCTTCAGGAATCCCCAAATGCTCGCTGTCGATGTCCATCAACTTCATCTCGAAGTCGGCAATCTTATCTTGATCTACACGCAAACACAGTTCAGTTGCCCCAAATTCCCACACAGCTTAAAAAAAAAAAAAAAAAAAAAAAGAGGGCAAGGATGGAGACGGACTGGGGCTCTCGAACATGAAGGTGACGGAATCGGCGGCGTCGTCGGCCTTGATGGTGAGGATGTCGTCGTTGGCGGCGCATTTGAGCATCTTGGCCATGTTGGTGAGGTTCATCCCGAGGGCCATGTTGCGGTCGCAGCGGAAGTGTTCGAAGCCCTCGGAGCGGAGAAGCACGGCCACCAGAGCAACGTGGCTGGAGTCCATCGCCTGAAGAGAGAACCCCGACGCCGAGCAGTCGAAGTTGGCGTCGTTCACAAGATCCTTGAGGGACTCCATCACCTTCTTCAGCAGCCCTCCCTGGACCAGCCTCAGCTCCAACATTTTTTAATTTTTTTTTAAATTTAGTTGTTCTGTTTTTGAGAGAGACGAGTAGTTTGATCGGAGTTGAATAAGGATTGGTTGGTTGGTTGGTTTATGCGTCAAGCGGAAGAGAAAGGTGAAAGACGAAGGTTTTTTTTTTTTTTTTTTTTTTTTTTTTTTTGCGCTTCTCTATGGGTTGGGCGGGAAAACAGGGGTATTCCCGCCACAAATACACCATTCGTCGAAGTGTCGTCGTTTTGGACTTAGGCATCACCGGTAAAAACAAAAAACAAAAAAAACAAAAACAAAACAAAACTGTTATGTATTTGGGTACTTCTGTGATGGGTTTTTTTTTTTTGTGGTGGGAAACAATTTTGGACCGTAAGATTCATCTTTTCGGTGGGTCCCGCATCTTAAAATTGTGAATCTCACCATTCAAAATTATTTCCCACCACAAAAAAAATCCACTACAGAATTTCCCATGTATTTGACCAGTTTTTTATGGTTAACGATTTCTAAAAATTAAAAAATTAGTCATTAGTCCATAAAAATTAAGAATATGAAAGTAAAATTACATTATCATGTAAGTATAATGTAATTAAAAAAATTATTATTTCCTTAATTAATAGAAACATTGACTATTTTTTGAAACACCATTCAAAAAATGATTATTTGCTCAATAATCTCAAATATATATATATATATATATATATATATATAGTCAGTGTATTGAAAATGTTGATATCTTCATATTGCTTATATTTTTCTGGGCAAACGCAAATGATGTTTATACGGTTTTGTTTCATTAAGAATTAAAAATAGGTATTTTTTTATAAATTAAAAAGAGATAGTTATAAGTAGACATCGAGCAAAAAATAGAAAAAAAAAATGTTTTGGCCAAGAAAGAAATGAGAAATTTTAATTGTTAGCCCACTTTTAGATCATATTTAAAAATATGGTCACACATTTTTTTTTTATTAATTGAATTGTTCACTTAATCACGTGTGAATTCATGACCATTTTTTAGCTTTTCAATGAATATGTGAGCAACTTTTTAATTTTTGTAATTTCTAAGTGAATTTATAAGATTCTTATAATTTCTATGTAAAATGTCGCACAAAAAATATTACACTATATATATTTAATTATGAAAACACATGGTCAAATTAAATTTTTTTGTAGAACACACATTATTTTGAGTTTTCCCAAAAAACCATGAACTCAATCTGGGGAAGTTCGGCCATTTTGGACAAGTGTGGCTGAGTTTTTGTTGAGTATTTTACATAAATATTAATTATTAACATTTTGTGAAATAAAAATGAAATTAATATTTTCGAAGTTCTCCTTTCTATAAAAAAAAATGTACATCTCTTTCTCTCCTCCCAGTATTTCTCTCATGAGAAGAAAATTACAATTAGAAATTAGAGTGAACTCACTCTCTTTATCTCTTAATGGTGCGTTTGGTGTTCCGGATTGGATTGAACTGAATCGGATAAAATTTGATGAATTGGATTGGATTGTACTTATTACTATGACATGTTTATTGTGAAATTAGCTTTTATTATGATAATATTTTTTTAATGTTTAAAAATAAATAATTAGACATAAAAAATATAAAATTATTTAAATATTTATAACTTTTATTTAACTTTAATTGAAAAACAAATAAAAAATTACTTTTTTGATGGTGGGATCCATATTTTTTTTAGATGGGATTAATAATCTCAACATTTTGTATGAGATTACTTATCCCACTTGAGTGAGATTAAATTGTGAGTCCACTATTATTAATAAGCTTATCTCATGTATACCACAAACATGAGAATATGACTAGTTTAATCACAATCCTTTCAAATCCCTCCTAGTCCAACAAACCAACCACATCCTAAAGGGTGTGTTTGGTGCATTGGATTAAGGAGAATTGACTTGGATTGCATAAATATTAGTCCTAATCCTATATTTGGTGTATGGTGAGATTGGATAATTAAAAATGAGAACCCACAAAAATAATCCCTCCCATGGATAAATAATCCCATGAAGAATACGACTTCAAAGAGTAACCCAGACTTGTAAACTATCTTATACGTTTCCTAACTCATAATAAGTTATAGGGTGTGTTTTGGGGAAGGGATTAGAGGGGGATAGGATTGGATGGACTAAATTTAGTCCAATCCTATGTTTGTTGCATTTTTTTGGTGGTATTAATTAATTCCGGGCTCACACTTTATCCCATGCTCACGGGATAAGTAATTCCATAGAGAATGATGTGATAACTTATACCATAATATAATATGGTGGGATCCACATTAAAAAATGATTTTTTATTTATTTTAAAATTAAATTTAAATGAAAAATAATAAATATTAATTGTTTAATATTTTTAAATATATTTACCATTTATTTAAATCTTTTTGAAATATAATTATAATCCAATCCAATACTTTACCAAACACATTACGACACTAAATCATATCCAATCCCACAGGTGCACGAACCGGACGAACGGACATAAGTGATCAAATGTAGGGTGTCCCAAAGATTTTAGGTCTTCGTCAATTTTGGTATAATATTCACTTATTCTCACTTCTAAATTGTGTGACGATTTATTTAATTAAATATCATAGTATAAAAGTTAATTGATCTAGAATTGATCGTAAAGTTCGATTATGATTACTTTTGATCCGTTTTCTTTTTTCATTGTATATTTCATTCAAATAAAATTTTCTAAAATTCCTCTGTGCAACAAACGTGTTTTCCCAACAAGAAGTTCATAGTAATTAGACAACCTAATTACATGGAAGGGTAAAAAAAAAAAAATGGAGACATTAAGCAACAAGAAAAAGAAAAAACAAAAGGAAACTGTGATTGGATTGTTATTTTGTATCTGATTAGCAGAGATATGTTTTCATATATTTGAAAATAAAAAGAAGATAATTATAAGTACATAAACTTACTTGCATGTAACAATAATTTGTCAATTTTACAACCTCTGGATTTCATAATCCATATGACAAGCAAACAGAAGAAGAACATTGCCAAGACTCCTGATGAGCCAGGATTCGAACCAAGTTTTGCCAACCCTTCACCATGTAAAAATCATAGTGTTGCGGGTGAAGAAAAAAGCACACACTCATCAAACAAAAAAAGGGGAAAAAAAAAGTCATTGTAACCACACACCATAGTTTTGTTCTAAATTTTTTTTTTTTTTTTTCAAATGCAATTTTATGCCTCTGGAACTGAGGCGGTCGTGCGCTTCATCGACGCTGACTTGAGGACATGGTTGTAGTTCCCTTTCTCCTTGAAAAGTTGGGCGAAATGGTGTTTGCAGTACAATACTCCCTCAAGTGCCGCATAGTTAGACGGGGTTATTGCGCAGCCACCGTGTGAACACTTGAAACATGACTTGTGATAAGTCAAGCTCTCTACCGTCACCTGCAAAGTTTAGGCTCAGCATTAGTCTGCAAATTTGTAGTCTTTTGGAACATATATTTCAGCGGAACATTGATATTGTCATAAATAGAAAATCACTTCATGTATAATGTACTTGGCTTTAAATGATTGCATACATGCTTTATAATGAAATTTCTAATGAAGCAAAAGTAGAATTGGGCAAAGAACAAGCCAGTTTGCAATGATCTTCAATCACCGCAACAAAAATGTGAATTGGTTCGAGAAGCCTATTTAGGAAAAAGGGTTGAATATGGTTCCTACTTGCCTATTGATAAAAAACGATGGGGAACATGTACAACGTTTATAAAATGCAAGCGGAGAACAAAAGAACATCAACATCGCAACAAAAGAGATTTTTTCAAAGATCTAACGAAATCCTTTTACCTTCTCCAGTGGATAGGCGGTTTTCCCACAAGTGGCGCATTTGTCTTGAGTTCCAGAGAACATGCTGGCAGCTTTGCTAGGCGATCTCGTCTGCAACCAACACAACCTTTATGAGCATGATAGTTTATTATCAAGCTATCTGTCAATCGAAGCATTCTACATATAACTCTCGATATTGGTAAGAAATTTTCTGATTTCTGTGCAACATAACAGGTGTTACTCACCAGCTCGGGGGTCAACTTGTCAGCTGACTTTGCAGCTGTAGAAAACAAAATTCATGAAAATCAAACAGAGAGGCAAAAAGAGATCAATTATGTAATCATCCACAGGCAAGAGTAGAACCACATACGCGACTGGAAGTTCTTGTTGAAACTACCCGTTTCCTTGAAAAGCTGCTCGAAATGAGGTTTGCAATACAAAACCCCTTCCATTGAGGAATAGTTGCTCAGCTGAGAACAAACACTTTAGTTGTAAATTCAATATTAACAACAAATTTCAAACAACAAAATTATGGAATTCATATATTTAAACACAATTTGGATCAATCAAACAACAGGTTATCTTCTTTTTCACTTCTCCAAATCAGCTCTCGGAAACACGTGCATATAGTCATTCAACCTATCTTTCCAAGGTATTATTGATAAGCCCAAACTAGAATGTATGAGATCTTACAATTGTACACACGACGACGATAAAGCGTAACAACGAGCGAAGGAAGATTTGGTAGATTTACCTTCAAAGTCCCTTTGCAATGGGAGCACTTGAAGCAGGATTTGTGATAAGAAACGCCATCAGCAGATAACTGCTCAACTGGGTAAACAGTCTTATCACAAGCCTTGCATTTCTGTTGGGTTCCAAGGAACGACATTATATATATTTGCTTTGTTGGTTTTAGATCTGAGCTCTTTCTCCAAGAACCTCAATTCGTTTATAGCTGTTTGGACAATGCAAAAATGGGTCAAAACCAAGCAAATGGACAAAAAAAAAAAAACAAAAAGGTGTGATAATCATAAGAGAAATGATTCCAAAAGTTGGATTTCCAATTGATCCGTCAAAACAGTTTTGAGAAACCAGTTTAACAAAATGTAAATCTTTAAGTGAATATATAAATGAAAGATATTAAATTAGTTCTCACAGCCACAATCAGTAGTCGATCTGAACTTATGCAAAACAAATTATAGCCCTCTCAACCAATTTCATGAAGAAAAAAAATTGAAAATAAAATACTTAAAACTTGCAACAAAAAATCATGATTCAGAATTATAGAAGATCTGATTCCAAAAGTGACAAATTGCATGCTTTAAATAAAAATACAAAAAAAAAAGAAAAAAACAAAAGAACCCATGACATTGAAGAGAAAGCAAAAACACTCACCTTTCTGAGACCAAGTAAAAATGTTGGATCTGATGGTGAAGACTCTGTGGAACAGAACTCTAGGATCAAAGATCAAAAAATGAATGGTTTTTTTTTTTCCCCTTTAAAATGGAAAAAATAGAAAGAATAAAGGGAAATGGGTTTTTAGAAGAGTATATAAGAAGAGAACAAAGGTCAAAGGGGTTTTAAGAAACCGAGTAAAAGAGAAAACAGACCAACTTTTCTCAGCGAGCGGATGATGTAGCGAAGTAGACGATGATATAGACAGAGACAGAGAGAGACAGAGAGAGAAGTGGATGTTGTATTTTCATCAACACATTTATACAAAGTTGAAATGAAAAATGAAATATCTGACTATCTGTGCTGGAAAAAACACTGTCTTGTTCAAGGGTCTTTCTTTTTCTTTTACACGTACGAAGGAAAAATATATATATATATATATGAAAAAAATAAGAAATAAAGAAAATAAAATAGTTTTTTTATTTATAGTATTTTGTATATTAAGAAAGAAAGAAAATATTTGATTAGACAATTATTATTTTATCTATTTATTATATTATTAAAATTTAAAAATATGAATAACATTGTAATTTTATACTAAAATTAGTTGAAAAGAGTTTTTCTTTTAATTTTAAAAGGATAAAAAGTAATAGGCCCCACATAACTTTTTTTCTCTTCTTTTCCTTTCTTTCTTCTTTTCATTCTTACCAAACAAAAGCTAGGGGTGTAATCGAGCCGAGCCGAGCCGAGCTTTGAAGTGCTTAGGCTCGGCTCGTCAAATAATTACCGAGCTCGAGCTCGACAAAAAATGAAAACTGGAGCTCGAGCTCGTTCATTGAGAGTTCGAGCTCGGCTCGAGCTCGATAGGGCTCGACTTGAAAACGAAGCTCGTTCGAGCTTTTTTCGAGCTCGAGCTCGATTTGGGTGCCGGAGTCGGAGATTTGAGCGATAGGAGGCTGAGGGCTGGGAGTCGACGGGACTCGCGAGGCAGAGGAAGAAGGTCGGGAGTCGACGAGGAGGAGGCGAGAGTCGGGAGTCGGCTAAACTCGCGAGGCAGAGCCGGGAGTCCGGGAGTCGCGAGGCGGAGGCCGGGAGTCGACGAGACTCAGGAGGCAGAGGCAGAGGCAGAGGGAGTCGGCGGGACCTCGGGAGGCGGAGGCAGAGGGAGTCGACGGGACCTCGGGAGGCAGAGGCCTAGGGAGACAGAGGGACCTTGGGAGGCGGAGGCGGAGGCCGGGAGTCGACGGGACTCGGGAGGCAGAGGCAGAGGGAGTCGACGGGACCTCGGGAGGCAGAGGCAGAGGCAGAGGGAATCAACGGGACCTCGGGAGGCGGAGGAGAAGGCGGAGGGCCAGTAGTCGGCAAGGCAGACGCCGTGAGTCGGCGAGGTAGGTGCTACGAGACGGGGACAACAGAGAGGGGCGGCGGCAATAAATTAAAAAAAAAAAAAAAGAAGAGAGGAAATAAATAGTTGAGAGTGAGAGTCTGAGAGATGAGTTATGTTGACCTAGGGTTAGGATTGACAAAAAATAAATAAATTAATTTATGTTTAAAATTTAAAATAAAATTAAAATGTTATGTTTTTTTTATTTTTTTTAGAAAAAAATGTTATCTTATAATTTTATCTGAAATAATATTTTATATTATAATATAATTATTGTATTACTTATAATATAATATGAAATTTTAGTTTATTAATTTTTTTTATTTTATAAGTTTAATAAAAATAACTTTTATAATATAAATATATAATATATATTTATTGTATTATATATAATATAAAACGAGCATGTTCGTGAGCTTGTTTGCGAGCTCGTAAACGAGCTTGTTTACGAACATATAATCGAGCCTGTTCGCGAGCTTCAACGAGCCGAGCTTTAGTTAGTTCAAGCTCTGTTCATTTATTATTCGAGCCCTAAAATCATGTTCAAGCTCGGCTCATTTACACAACGAGCTGAACACGAACGAGCTTTTATCGAGGCGAACACCGAGCTGCTCACGAACGGCTTAGCTCGTTTACACCCCTAACTAAAGCACTTATAAAATTCTATCCAAATTTCCTTCCACTCACTTCTTTCCCTCTATTTTTTCATCTTACCAAACATACTCTTATGATGCGTTTGGCAGAGGGAGAGAAAAATGAAAGGATGGGGATACTGATAGGTGGAGAAAAATAAAGAGGTTAAGAAAGATTTTTGCTCTGGTGTTGTTTGGTAAAAAAATTAAATTAAAAAAAAGTACAAATATTTTGTTTGATATTAAGCATGCACATCCGAGTGTAATTACCTGGCCATAATTTACCGGGTAATTACCCGAAAACCCAAAAATTACCCTTTTTTTTTAATTTCAGTTTTAAATTTTATTGTTTTAATGTTAAATTTTATTGTTTTAAGGTTTAATTTAAGTGTTATGAGGTTTACGTTTAAGTTTATTAGGATTTAAAGAATTTTGAGGAATGCCCTATTCTTGGCACAATGATAATCTATGTCTCATGTGTGTTGCACTTTTAATTTATACTCTAAAATTTACACTACAAACATAAAGTGAAAATAAATGGAGCACACCATGGGGGTATAAATTATTAAGTGGCATCAAGAATGGCTTTGTTTTGAAATTCTCCATTTAATTTTATTGTTTTAGGGTTTAAGTTTGAATTTAATTGTCTTAATGAGTAAAGCACACACAAGGGTAATGTTTTACGGGTAAAAACCAGGCAAAATGCGGGTAATTTTTTTTTTAATGAAATTCAGGGTAAAAATCGGGTAATACCCAGCTTTTATCCGGCGGGTAAAAACCTAGTTTTTGCCTGGAATTTTCATCCAGGCAAAGGGACGAGGAATTACCTGTCCCCGTTTGTACACACCTATTTGGTATGTATATGGAAAGGAATGAAATAGAAAAAAAATATATGGTTTTTATATGAAATAGCCATCCATTTATGTTAATTTTAAACATCTAGCTTATATTTGCTTTTATTAGTAAAATAGCCATACTTGTGTATGGATTTTTTAAACTGCAGTAATTTTTAAATTCAGTTTTTATTATTTGTTGCAGATAATATTTACTCATAAATTTTATTTTTTAACCATAAATTTTTAGATGTTGACCTGATGACTATTTTACTAATATTTCAAAACATGAGCTATATTTCTAAATCATAGATTACAAAATGGCTAATTCCTTAACTGACTAAAAAAAATACTAATAAACTAACTAAATGACCCGTTTTTTTTTTTGCAAGTAGACGCATTATTATAGTGAATGAACAAAATAACAGCTATTTTTAATTAGTATCTTATCTACTAACTATGGTAAATAATCTATATACCATAAACGAATTTTTTAACAAACTGACAAATTACCATGGTAAGTGAACGAAATATGGTCATTTTTAGCTGATAATTTGTCTATTAACCATGGTGAATTATTGAAATACTGAAAACGGATATTTACCTAAAAAAATAAAAGTTATGGACATTTTTTAAAATACGTTAAAAAATAAGGCAATTAACCTACAAACCCCTAGATAATTGAGTAAATAGTTATTTTCTAAATGATATTTTAAGAAAATAACTAATGTTTCGATTAATATAAAAAATTAGTCATTTTATTAACTATATGATGATGTGAAATTTTGGTCAGTTCTTTAAAATATAGATTAAGAAATGGTCAAATACCAAATAAACCCTATAGTAAATTTATATGATATTTTGGATGATTAGTCCACTCTTTCCTATAATCACTCCAATTTGAAGTGATCCAAAATTTGTTAGACTTAAGGATTTTGAATCATTTAAAAAATTCACTCCCTCCCAAAATACATCATACAAAATAACCTAACATGTCGAAATTCATCTCAAATTCTACTTATCCATCTCCCTTCTTTCACTTCTCCCTTCTACCAAACATATTGTTACCCTTACTCTTACACGGTTCTTTTGACTTTCTGTTTTTCACTTATTTACACATTGACCCATATTTCTTCTTCTTCTTCTTCCCTTTTTTCTTCAACTGGTTGTGGGTATGGTCAGGTTAGTAAAACGTAATCCATGATTATATGGTCGTATAAGTTCAAAAAACTGTTATGTGCAAGTTACTTAAAAAATTTGACGAAAAAATCATTGTATTTTGAAAAATACGTGATTAAAAATTGTCAATAAAATGATAATATTTTTGAAAATATTAACATTATGATGATTTTTTATTGTTTGGTCAAAAATTCAAAAAGAAAAAAAAGTTTTTTTCTATCTCTTCTTCTGCTTGTGCCTTTGGTGTGCTCGACGGGGCCTAGAGTCTCGGAGGCACCTTTACATGCTCTTTTGGACTTCTGCGCTACCCTCTTCTTCCCATTTCCACGAGCAAGGGGTTTTCTGATTTGGTGGATTATTTACATATTAGTGATTTGGGATTGGTGGTAGTTGAATAGTTCTTTTTTGGGTGATTGGCGGAGGGCGTGATGGTGAGATTGTTAGGCGACATCTCTGCATTTCTCCCTTAGTTTCGGCGATGGTAGTGTCCAACTCGACCTCTAAGAAGATGACCTTGCAACGAGATTACTTTGTAAGGATTGACAGTTTCAAATAAAGGCATGCGCCCCCTCCCCCTTCTTCTTCTTCTTCTTTTGTTTTTTTTTTTCTCTTATTCTTTTTTTTTTCCTTTTCATTTTTTATTTTTTACACTTCTCATTTTTTATAGCATTTTTATTTGTATTTCTAAATTTATATAAAAAAAACTTTCCACACTAAATAATTTAATAGTGTCTTATTTTTATATTT
Source organism: Boehmeria nivea var. tenacissima (assembly GCA_018132145.1). Lineage (NCBI taxonomy): Eukaryota > Viridiplantae > Streptophyta > Magnoliopsida > Rosales > Urticaceae > Boehmeria > Boehmeria nivea. The sequence continues at coordinate 5,503,109 of CM030875.1, read as the reverse complement.
TATTATAAAATAATTATATTAAGAAATTTAAATTATGTAATTTAAAAATATAATTGATGCCAAATTTTTTGCAAAGGAAAAAAAAATTTGGCATCAATTATAAATTAAAGATAATTTTAAAATAATTTGAATTTTAGTTTAATAAATCTAAATTTATATATAAATAAAACTTTCCACACTAAATAATTTCTAAAACTATTTTAATGGTGTCTTATTTTTATATTTTATGAAAAAATAATTAAGAAATTTAAATTATTTTATTTAAAAGATATAATTGATGTCAAATTAAAGATAATTTTAAAATAATTTGAATTTTAGTTTAATAAATCTATAATAACAAATTTAGATATTTTTAAGGATTTAACCAAAATTTTGGTTATTTTTTTAAGGATTGACCATAGTTTCACGAAATTAAAGAGTTAGCCATTTTTATTGTGTAACAAATTTTTTTACACAATGAAAATTGCTAATTCCTTAAATTTGTGAAACTATGGCTAAATTAATGAAACATGAGCTTAAAATGACTAAAACTCAAATCTTCCCACAAATTTAATGATAACACGTGCTATATACGCGCGAATTTAATGATAAATAATTCGCTCAATTTATCGAAATAGCAAATATACACTTATTTATTAGAGTCTTTACAAAAATATCATATATTTCAATCTTTTAGATTATTTTTCTTCTTTATATATGTGTGTTTTTATTTTATATTTGTATGTCAATTTTTTTATTTTTTAAAACACAAAATTAAATGCTAAACAAATTTGATCATTAATATGTCTATTTTCTCCTTTTTTTTTAAATAAAAATATGCTTCTTGGGGGTTTCTTCAAAAATTTTGAGCTTTCATTATAAATTATTGGGGTGTAAGAACCGTTTTGTTAGTATGTGTTCTTTGTTAATGTCAGAAACACCAACAAAGAACACATGGTGATATTAAAACGAGATAAATAACACAGGGTGCATAATAGTAAATGAGCAGAATAATAAAATGACACAGGAGAATTGGTTACGCAGTTCGACAATGCCTACATCTGCGGAGCCATGCCCAGATGTAAAAGATCCACTAGAAACGTCCAAACAAGGACTCATGGACTTATACAAGATTGGAATCCCTTCACTCTCTTCCGCCGCTTCCCCTTTGACCTAGTGATCTACCTTTGACGAGATCCCCTCGTCCTTCACAGCACACTCCCGTGTGACATGCCAGTACAATCAGTTTACAGTCTTGAAACACCCATGAATAACACCCTCACCGAATACACTCTTCTCTCTTAAGAAGGAATACATACAAAAGCTCCCTCTTACTCTCTTTTCTCTCAAACCCATAAAAGTACAAACTCTCAAAATACAATGTAAGAGCTAAACGAAATGAGTCTTCAACGTAGAGTAAAAAAGCCAAGGCATGATGAAGACTTTCCATGAAAAAGCACACATTAATTATTCAATTAATTGTGTGTAATAATCTTCATTATTCCATGGAATATTTCTTCATTAAGAGAGAATATCAGCAATGATCGTGCATGAGTTGTAGAGATAATCACCAGAAGCTTGGTCAACAGTCTTCTAGAAACTTTCTTCTTTATGCACCAGACCGGGTGTTTCTAACACCCAGACAAGGTGTCTCAACCTGTCTCTGAGCAACACCCTCAAGAACAACCAAGCAGATTGTCAGCAAAGTTGACCAAATTCAATCTCTCAACTTAATGACGAGAATCAACATACCAAACATAAAAAAGTCAGAGAATAAAGATGACAGCTCAAGCAATTAATTCTAGCTCTCTCAAATCAAAGCGAATCAATCAAGCAGACCCACACTTGCCAAATATATACAAGGTGTTATAACACATTATGAGACACCAAATGAAACTTTTCCTTTGACTAGAATCATGTCTAGATTCATCCTATATTCATCGTGGACGAAAATACACTTTTCATACAAAGAATATTCAGAGAATAAATTGTCAGATCATGAAAATCATCTCATCCATATCAGATCCAATATCCTTTTGATGCCAAAAATATACTTGCTAAATATAGCCGATGTTGGAACACTAATGAAGAACACCTATCTGAAAACACCTGGTTTTGCCAAAATACATGCCAACACCCAAATACACTAACATAGGGCTTTTTTAATAATTTTTTTTATCTTTTTTAATTTTTTTGTTCAAAATCTTTCTAACCGTTGTTTCCTAACTGTAATGGCCTCGAGTAATTTATTTATTTATATAATTGGATTTATTTTTTTAATCTTTTGATACTCATTATGATATGATTTTTTTCAACATAAATGTTTACTTTTTTTTTTGTTTTAGTTTTTTTTATTCTTTAACATAATTTTAAATGAGTCTCAAAATTTTTATTAAATTATATATTGCCATTAAATTAGTTGAAATGATATTAATATATTTTTTCAATAGAATTTTAACATAAATATGCATTTTTTAAATTTATGTTAACAAAAATTATTACATTATAAATAAATAAGTAGAACACGAAAAAAAATTATACGGAGTTCACACGCGCTAATACGCGTGGATAAAAAATAGTATATATATATATATATATGTGTATTGCCTCAGGTATCATTGAGTAAACAAAATATTTTCATGTATAAGGCTTTATTCTTCAAAAAAATGTGTATTTTTAATTATATTTTTTAAAATAAGGAATGACTCAAAAATATGTACGTGCATTTAAAAATAGGAATTTTTAAGAAAATAGCTATTTTTTAGAAAATAATTTCAAAAAATAGTCATAGTTTTAAAAAATTTAAAACTAGTCATTTTATAAATTTTTTACACGTATCAAAAATTTTTTTACAATAATTTTTATGTGCAATTTTGTTATTATCAGAAATTTCTTACATATGTGTTATGGTTAGTTTTAAATTTTTAAAAAATTTTAAAATTTTTTAAAACACACAATTTAAAATGACTATTTACCTAATTGATCTTTTAAAATACGTGTATAGTAAATAAAATTATTTTTTACGGTATTGTACTATTAAGCATTTTGGGGTTCACTGTTACAAGTTTTTTGGACCCGGAGCAAGTATGACTAGTGTTTTGAGCCCAAAGCTAATCCCAACTTGAGCATGATAGCATGCATTATTTTTCTTTTAACCTATTTTTAATATGTCAAATGAGTTGTCATATTATAGTCGTTCATGTTAAAGGTCAACAAAAGTACAAAAAAGTTCCCTACAAAAGAAAAGTACAAAAATATAAGAAACTTTTAAGGATTTAATCAAATTTTTGATAATTTTTTAAGGATTAGTCATAGTTTCACGAATTTAAGAAATTAGTCATTTTCGTTATGTAATAATTTTTGTTACACGTATAATAAATTTTGTTACGCTCAGTAACAATTTTTGTTACACGGATAACAAAAATTATTACATAATGAAAATGGCTAATTCCTTAAATTCGTGAAACTATAGTTAAATTTTTGAAATACGAGCTTAAAAATAGCTAAAACTCAAATCTTCCCAAAATATAATTGGTCATGAATTAATATTTAAAAATGATAAAGAAAAGTGGTATTAAAGAATTCATTCGCACGAAACAAAAAAGAAAAGGTGCCACTTTTTTAAAAAAAAAGAATTAAACGGTGATAAAAGTTCATATAAAAAGGAAAAATTTGCAGGAGAGATGTTCATTGGTAAAGAAGATTAGTGATTGTTAAATTTATCTTTTTAAATTGTAAAATTCACTAAAAAGTAAATTTGATGTTTGAAATTGTTCGATAATGAACGTCCCCAACATGGAATCTCCAAAAAAAAAAAAAAAAAAGAAAAGAAAAAAAAGGTAAAAGAAAAAGTGTCATAACAAACAAAAGAAGGAAATAAATAATTTTAAAAAATTGGGGGACGTCGTACAATCTGTTTTTTTTTTTTTTTTTTTTTTAGTAATTTAGTACATTCATTAACTTCCTAGAGTTATATTCACTTTCCATGGTTGTCATATATTAATGCTTTTGATTCCAAGCAACAGTTCTATGCAAATAAATAAATAATCCAAGCAACAGTTACAATCTACAAATTTCTTCAAATTTTTTAGGCCCTAAAAACTTGCTTTGTTTTTTCAGTTTTTCTTCTTCCTTTAAATAAAAACAAAATTATCTTTTATATTAACACTTTTAGAGGCATAAAACGTATTTAATACAATGGCATATATATATATATATATATATATATCCTAAGACAAAAAAAAAAAAACTGTAATACGTTCATAGCGAAAATGAAAATAGGATTATTTAAATATGAAACAATGTAGAAGTGGCTATCAATAATCAAGCTAGAGTCAAACTCAAACACGCCAAATATAGAATTCTTAAATTTCATTGACGTGCTTGCAAATTACTTGATGGGGTTTGTTTGTGTTTAAAGATTACAGCTCCGCAGGGCATGGGAATGGGGATGGTTTTGGTTAAGCACTACTAATAACAATAATAATAAATAAAAGCCAATGGGAGGGACATTGATATTTGATGGGGTTTCTTTCTTTCTTTCTTTCTTTTTCACTTTCTAACTGTAGTTTTCACAAAATCTGTTGTTATTATGTTATGGTCATAACTCGTAAGTCATGATATAATCATGCATATGAGACAGACAAGCAAAGTCACGCACTTATACTGTATTTGATGGACCTTTTCTTTTTTAATTTATGACCATTTAGAGCACCAAAAGTGATTTCCTAACGGCGATACAAAATGAAAAAAATTCACTGCCTTTATCATATGCCTCAAATTTCGGTGAATTTACTAAGAGGGTGTGAGGTCTAAATGTCTATCACTATAATTCTACTTAATCAAATCTGCTTCAAGAAAATGAAACATAATGATTGTTCCATACTGCTTGAATCTTGATTATGTATTTCCTGGATTTGTCTAAGTCATAATATTGATGGATTAAAATATTCTCGACTACACGATATTATCCGTATTTGGAAACCTCGACAATATCATATTAAGTAAAATTTATTTATTTTTAAGTATCTGTCGAAATGTCCAAAATATCTACAAATACCCACGATATTCTTAAGTATCCATAGAAATCATTGGGTGAGTTGCAAAAATAAGTCAAAATTAAATGTTTGTTTTAAATGATAGCCTGTGTTTAAAAAAATAAAAAAAATAGCCATGTTACGAATTGTATAACAGAAAAGTATCACACAAAATATAACAGATCTAAAAATATTTGTAAAATATTATTTAACACTTCAAAAAATAATGAGTAAAACTTGAAGTGTTACAAAATATCTTACTAATATTTACAGATGTGTTATATTTTATGTGACACTTTTCTGTTATACAATTCGTGACATAGTTATTTTTTTAATTTTTTGAAACATGAGCTGGACTTTAAAAACGATAATTTTTTTGACTATTTCCTACAATTTCCCTAAATACTTTAACGTCTGATAATATCTATAAATATATTCGTAGATATAAATAGAAATTTAAAAATATATCAATTGTTCGAAATTTTTTTGATAATACTGTAAAAAATTTTGGAACCAATTTTCTTTTTATTTTCCATATATCTAATAATATATTGATTATTCACGTATAATAAATTGATTATTCGCGTGTTTGTGACAAGAATAATCATAATATGCAAAATCTTATATCAAATTGTAAATGATATTTAATATATGGACTATACAATAAATATTAAATGGACTACTAGTTTTTCTCTTTGGGCCAAAGGAGTCAAATTCTCATAGGTACGATTCAATGAGCTAAGAAGCGAAGTTCGAATTTATACAACCCTTAGCATATTAGAATTTTTAAATGGGTTCAAGTTCAACAAGATAAAATAAACACGGTGCTTTTGATTTTGTTATGTATTCTCCATTCTTTTCCTCGTCATTTTATAATGCTTGTTTAATTTTGATAAGTATTTAGTCACTTAGGTAAATCTGCAGTATCTAAATTATTAACCTATAGTTGGAGCAATCAATCAACATACATATTCTTGTCCTTGCCCAACGCCGCGCCAGCCCCTGCGCCTCCCTCGCAGTCGCACACCTCTGCGCACGACCCAACCGCGCCCGCCTTGGCGTCTCCACGGCCCTCTGCAGCGGTGCACACTGCTCCAAGCTAACTCCACCTGCGCGACGCCAAGATCTGGCAGCCCCAGCCACGTCAGCCGTCGTTGGCCATCGCTCGCCGAGCACGTGCACGGGTGCTGCCACGACAAGCCTCCGTGTCGTTTCTCTCGCGACGTTCGACAAGCCGAGGATTAGCCACCTCAACCTCGCTGTCCGCCATCATTTTTGTACTAAAGGGTGAGCTCGTCTCCAAGGTCGTCTTGACTACATCGTTGCTACCGCTGCGAGTTATCGTTGCTCGCACTAGGTGAGCTCTTGGTGGCCGAACCCTTTTGCCCGTTGTGATTAATTGTCGATATTGTTTTAATCTAAATGTTATAACTTGTGGTTTGTTTGATAATGTCGTGGCAAGTGTATTAATTCAAATTAATGTGTATGTGAGTTTGGTAATGTGTTATGTTTATGTAATTGGTGTTCCGTGATATACGTCGTACACTTTCAGTGATTTAACCATGTCAGGCTTAAGGCGTTCCTTTGTATAAATTATTGTGGATTTTGTGTCGTCCAAATTTTTGCTTAATTCTCGTCGTTTCACTTGCCAGTCTGTGACGTGAGAATTTAAAAAGGGATTTTAACCTTGAAGCACTTGAAACTTATCTTGAGCTAAGCAATTCTATCGATGTGAAACTAACCTTGTGCACTTAAAGCGCTGTTTTGGTTTAATTGTTAATTGAGTCGTCGCGAACAAATCTTGGTCTCTAGTACCTATATTTGTTCTTCGTTAATTAGGAGCTCAGATTGGTCAAAGCTCTTAATGTTAAAACCGTGTCTAGTTATGCCGGGTCATTCTGAGTCAATTATTTCAACTTATGTAGGACCTCTAACAAAACGAGCTTGGACACACAATCCACTCACCATATCCTCGCCAAAGTATACGGGAGTGGCCAAAATACGATTTCTAGTTCGGAATCGTTATAATGTTTTAATGGGATTATTAGCTCTTTCAAGTTGGGTGGTTATTGTTCTTGCGTGAATTTGAGCCGCCGAGGCTCGGTGTTGAATTGCAATAATGTGTTTAGTTCTTTTTACATTAAATTAAGAAAAAGTATCAGCGTGTTTGTTGTTGACAATCGAACAAAGTTCAGTGCTAGGTTGTATTAAGTAAAGGCTTCGGCCGAGATATCCGAAAAACAAGAAAAACTCTGCTGGATTTCCGGCTCGAGGTTTAGATGCTTAGTAAAATTAAGTCAATAACTAATTAGATCAAAGAATTCCTTTATCAGTATTGACGGTTAACGTTAAGGCGACGACACATGGGACGAGAATACCCCAAGAAGAGATTCTCAACGACCCGTCTGTCGTCCCTCCGTTGAAGACTTACTTCTAGTGATCCATCAACCCTTATAATTTTATTTCTCTCGAATGACTGATAAACCTTGGCGTTGACCCTCTCAATCTCGTGTTGGGCAGAAGTGCCACACATCAAACTCCAAGTAGGGATGTCACTTAGGAAAGACTGCAAGGACCGAGCCGAGAGACTTAGGACTTCAGGTAATTGGATCTCCTCTATAACACGAGCAGACTTTTTATGTTGATTATATGTGTTCGTGTTGGGATCTTATTAAGCATTTGATGCTTTTAAACTAATGTCGTTGACGTGTAAAGGTTTTTATTTCTATTAGGGGCATGAGTATGGGCTCACGTTCCTATTAGTCATGTTTGGTTAAAAAACCTGCAAGTATCGGATTGTAGGTTTGTTTGTCTTATATTTATGCTTGTGTGTATGTGCGCGCGCACTTATGTATGTTTATGAACGTGATTATTTGTCAATAGGTATGAGACCACAGACACAAAACTTCAAGATAATAGTGTGTTAGCCGGTTCAAGTTGTGTGTTAAGTGTTAAACAATTTACAAAGGACTTAAAAGAGGCCAGGGTTGAAAACCCTCCTCACGATTTGATAAAGATGTCAATCATTGTTTGCAAGGGGCCCGAGAAGTCGAGTTGAGCAACTATTCGTCAATATCGAAAGTATTTTTGGAACAGCTCGCAAGAGGCCTGAGAAGGTAAGCCAAAAATTTCTTCTCATTTATCGCAAAGGTTTCCAAAACGACCCCAAGGGGTCTAGAGTTGTATAAGTTTTGAACGACCTGTAAGGGATCTAGAGTTGAATACGTTCCGGAACGAATCACAAGAGTTCTATAGTTGTATAAGTTATAGAGCGACTCGCAGGGGTTCTATAGTTGTATAAGTTTCGAAACGACCCGCTAGGGGTCTATGGTTATATAAGTTCTGAAATGACCCGCAAATGGTCAATAATTGTATAAGTTTCAGAATGACCCGCAAGGGGTCTAGAGTTTTATAAGTTTCGAAACGACCCGTTAGGGGTCGAGAGTTGTATAAGTTTTGAAACGACCCGCAATGGGTTGAGAATTGTATAAGTTCTAGAATGACCGATAAGGTGGTCGAGAGTTGTATAAGTTCCATAATGACCCGCAAAAGATCGAGATTTGTGAGGGGTCTAAATTTGTATTAGTTTTAGAACGACCCGCAAGGGGTCGAGAGTTATATAAGTTCCGGAATGACCTGCAAAGGGGTCTAGAGAAGGGAACACGTACCTTGAGAAATGTGCACATGTATCTTTATAAGATTATTAAATAGTATTCATTAATAGAATCAATGATTCTTAAATAGTAAACTCTATGCTCACGCACCTTTATAAGATAAGTTGGAGATTTGTGAACTTAAGTGAGATAAGATTAAAAAAAAAAAAGAAAAGATGAGATCGACTTTGGAGTCGATATTATTTGGTAGTTAAGCCGACCTCATTTTATGTCACAACTCTTAAAAGTATTGTACCCCCGTGTAGTATTAGTATCTTATTTCTAAAATCTACTATGTGGTATACAAAAAGAGCAAAGTTGTTCAAAAGTGAGTTTGACTCCTCGAACCGCGATGAGTTGACATCGAGTTTGTCGCTTTATTGGCTGTGGTGAACACAATATTTCTTGGTAACAATCTATGTATATAATCTACTTTGGCTTACTAGCTCACTATTATGCTCGTGTTGCAGGTAAGTTGAAAGGAAACTAAAATGCTAGGTGACAATGACGGGAATAGCGAGTGTACATGAGACTGATTAGTAAGGTGTTACGTGGACTACCGTCTAATCATTGGTAGAGAATAATCTTGATATATGCACTTTTGAAATTTATGGTTAAAACAAACTCTCTCGGAAGATTGTGTATACTGGACGATGCAGATCTAGGGCATCAATTCTGAATGAAGCCTATACAACCCCTTATGCGATAAATCTTGGTGTCACCAAGATTTATCACGATTTGAATAACATTACTAGTGGGCAGACCTAAAGAGAGTCATGGTGGAATTTATAGGGAAGTGTCTCACCTGCCAATAGGTCTAGAATGAAAGTGGGAGCACGTATCAATAGACTTCGTGTGTGGCCCACCCAAGATAAGTAAAAGACATGGTGCCATTTGAGTGATTATAAATAGGCTCACATATTTGGCACGTTTTCTTTCGGTGCGAATGATGTATCCCATGGACAGATTGGCGGAGATTTATATTTAGAAAATAGTGAGGCTCCACGGGGTACCAGTGTCTCTAGCCTTAGATGGAGATAACATGTTCACTTCTGCATTTTGGAAGAGCTTGCACAGAGATATGAGGACCCAGTAGAAGTTTAGCACAACATTCCATCCCCAAACTAATGGTCAAACGGAGTGCACTAACCAAACACTTGAAGACATGTTGCGCGCCTGTATTTTGGATTTTCAGGGTTCTTGGAGCAAGTACTTACCCTTAATCGAGTTCTCTTATAATAATAGTTATCAAGAGACAATCCAAATGGCTTCTTATGAAGCTCTCCATAGTCAGAAGAGTCGCTCTCCTCTCCATTCCATTGGCATGAAGTCGGAGAGAGAAAATTTTTGGACCCAAAACTCGTAGAACTCAATTCTGTAATCATCGAAAAGATTCATAGCCGTATGAAGACTGCTCAAAGTAGACAGAAAAGCTATGTACGCATCCAACGCCGAACTTTAGAGTTTGAAGTAGGTGACCTTGTATTCCTGAAAGTGGCACGTATGAAAGAAGTCATGCTGTTCGCTCGAAAACACACGCGAATTGTAACCGCAAGTGTACGGGTCATTCAAGTAATAAAGTGGATTGTGAGTCCGAATATCGTCCCACGGAGAATAAATGCCTATATCTAATTACTACTATTAATAAAGAATTACTTTGTCTAGAAATCAAATTCAAATGAATGTTGTAAATTAAAATAAACAAAATAATTAAATTAAAATGACAAATAACTAAATTTCCACAGATTCACTCAATTAACTAAATACTAGGTTCGATTGGCTTCCCTCGATGCTTCCTCAATTCAATCAATTACTAACTCCTCACCACAATTTTCAATTTTATACTAGTCTAAGAGGTTATAAATTACGTCGCAGCTTTCGCTTATTGACCTAATTATGTGTTTGATCCAAACTTACGCGTCCGTTTGCTAGAATTAAATACATTAAAGCTCAACTCTTATAGTTCTAAATCGATCACCTCTCGGTCCCTATGATTTATCACTAGACTACCTAGACTACCAATCACCTCTCGGTCTTTATGATATCTAAGTTGTGGTTCTTACTATTCCCGATTCAATCCAATTTTCTCTCTCGAGTTTAATTAAATTAAACCTAGATTCTTCTATTCAATCTCTCAATTGCAACAGAAAATAAAATAAACCAGCAAGAATCACAAGCATAAAACTGAATATTGCAGAAATTTATTACTTATAATTGAAAAGAATCAACATCGAGTTCAGCCAATCTCTCCTAGAAAGAGAGATTTAGCCTCTCATAATCATATACAGCGAATAATAAATTCTAGAGTTCATGATAAACATAGAATCAAATGAGAAGAGATATGAATAAATAAAGAGTAAAGAAAAACTCTGAAAATTCGATGATCTTCGCGAATCCTTCGGCTCCGATGAATGCTCAATCTTCTTCTTCTTGTTCTCTTGAGTTTTCTCCTTGTCAAAAGTCCTTTTTTCGTCCCCCTTTTTTCGTCTATTTATAGAGCACAAGGTTTGGCCTAATTTTGGAGGAAATTTGGAACCCAAAACGCTTGGAAAATGACGTCATACTGCGTGAAGAGCTTTGGCCGATCGATCGGCTGATAACCCGCGATCGATCGGCGCTGACGCGGTCTCAGGTTTCGTTGGTCTCACGATCGATCGGCTCGAATACCACGATCGATTGGCGCTCGTTCTGTGTGACTCGTGTAGTTGAGCCGATCGATCGGCTGGTTTAGTGCGATCGATTGGCAAGCTCTCTGGCTTTTCGCTGCTCTTCTTTGAAACTACTGCCGATCGATCGACTGCTATGTCGCGATCGATCGGCGATGGCTTTGTCTTTCTCTTCTTGTTTTCCTTTGCTCCAAAATATTCTGTTTTGTGTACTTTTTAATCTCGATTTCCGTATCTGTGCTTAAATTACCTGTACACTCACAAAACTCATCAAATAACATAAACTTGAGGAATTTAACAACAATTCAAGCCTGAATTTGCGATATATGAGTGAGTATTTTGCTCGCTCATCACATGCGTTTTGGAAAGAAAGGTAAGCTTAGTCTTAGATATGTAGGACCCTTTGAAATTCTTGATAAGGTGAGTGAGGTTGCTTATCGTTTGGCCCTACCACCTAACATGGCCTCTGTTTTTAACGTCTTCCACGTCACTATGCTTAGGAAGATCGTGGTCGATTGATAGATGTATTTTTACTTATATTTTACTAGGATAACACGCTTAACTTTATGTTTTAATTGATGATCATATTGATATTTATGCAAGATCACACGTTTAGGTAGTTTGTGCAGGTTTTATTATTAAAACAGTGAAAATCAAGTGAAACGGGCAAAAACTGGGAAAAATTACACCAAACAGGGGAAAATGACATGCTCAAACGACATGTCGTATGGAATCAAGAAGAAAAACGAAAGACAGTCGAAAAGAAATAGAGACTCGATGATGCAGCCTTGGCGCCGCAGCACCCGAGTCGAAACTCTACCCAAAAAATGCTCGTGCCGCAGTCCAACTGTCCATAAGTTCAAGGGTGCTGCAGCCCTAGCGCCAGCCCAAGAAAATTTGAGGTTGGGCTTTTACATGCTCAATCCGTACCGAAAATTGACCTAATTGCACCAGCAGCCTCATAAGCTATAAATACCCAGTTTTGGACGACAAAAAGCATCAGAAAAATAAGAAAAATAAAAAAAGAATTCAAGGAGCTTAACATCGAAGGAGAAGACATTGAAGATCGGAGGCATTCAAGCTTTTTGTGGCTTCCGATTTCTATCTCTTTTTCACTTTTCTTCATGATTTTCTGTATTTTCTACATTGGTATGTGTAGCTAAATTTCTTATTTAATTAGAGGAAAACTCATAAATCCGAATCCTTTATGTTTTGCATTTATTATTACATCTTTTAATTCAATGAAGTTGATTGATTTTCTCTACATTTATTGTCAATATTGATTGCTTTTATTGTTTGGGTGACAAACTAAATAATCGGGTAATTGATTGATGCTAAAATTGAATTATAGATTCGTGTCATTGTCTAGGATTTAATAGTGCGTAGCAAGTTACAATTCGGAAAATGTAAGAGATATCAACATAAACTAAAGGATTCAAACTTATGCAATTTTTGTTTAGAGTGTTTAAATCTTCATAACTTAATGCTTTGGTTTGATTAAATGTAGAGAACTTATTCTATGTTGTCAAATTAGAAGAAACTAAATAAAGAGCTTGTTTTTCTGAGTGAATAAATAAGGAAGACAAGGAGTGTTTAGAGCTTGTTAAACATTTACAACACTAGCATCATTGATTGAAATCGAAAGTAACATAGAAAATTCATATTGGTATTCGTGGTGGCGAGCAACCTTTACTCAAAACTTTATTTCATTGCATAATTTATCTATTTAATTTTCTTGCAATTAGATCTTCAATTTAATTTTCTTATTATTCAAATCCAATCCCGTTTTAGCAATAAAATAATATATCGAATAGATTAGTTCTCTGTGGGATCGACCCTTATTCCAGTATATTACATTTATAGTGTATAAGAATAAGGTTCTAAATTTGGTGAATTACGACGCTCATCAAATTTTTGGCAATGTTGCCAGGGAACTAGCCATATTTAGCTTATTATTTTATTGCTAATTTTTGTTTTTAGCACTTTACTTAGTTATTTTTCGTTTTTCTTTCTCTTTGTGTGTAGGTGTTTATGTCTGACGGTGATATCGAGGAACGTTTGGAACGAGTAAAGATGTATTTACAGTCCACACCTCACTCGAGCGAGCTCAGCCACCCTGTACTTTTCCCCATTCAAGCGAGCTTAGCCTCGCTCATGACCCTGACGCATCCAGTGAGCCCGTGCCTCGTCTCCGCCCAGCGTTGTGCTAGCCCCTGCCTTCCATGCATTCGCACACCTCCGCACGCGACTCAAATTTGCCCGCCTTAGCCGCGGTACGTACTGCTCTATGCCGCCTCCGCCCACATGACACGGAGATCTGGTAGCCCTAGCTTCGTCAGCCACCAGCGGGCACCGCTCACCGAGCATACGCACGAGAGTCATTCTAACAAGCTTTCACGTCGTCTCTCTCGCGACGTCCGACAAGCCGAGGATTAGCCGTCTCTCCTACATCACCGCTGCCACTCTGAACTGTCGTTGCTCGCACTAGGTGAGCTTGTTGTGGCCAAACCCTTGCGCCCGTTTTAATTGGTTGTCAATATTTCCGAACTTGATATTGATTCTTTTCAATCATAAGTAATAAATTTCTACAATATTCAGTTTTTATGCTTGTGATTCTTGTTGGTTTATTTTAATTTCTGTTACAATTGAGAGATTGAATAGAAGAATTTAGGTTTAATTTAATTAAACTTGAGAGAGGAAATTGGATTGAATCGAGAATAGTAAGAACCACAATTTAGACACCATAAGTACCGAGAGGAGATTGGTAGTCTAGGTAGTCTAGTATAAATTGTAAGGACCGAGAGGTGATCGATTTAGAACTATAGGAGTAGAGCTTAAATGTATTTAATTCTAGCAAGCGGATGCGTGAGTTAGGATCAAACACATAATTAGGTCAATAAGCGAGAGCTGCGACATAATTTATAATCTCTTAGACTAGCATAAAATTGAAAATTGTGGTGAGGAGTTAATGATTAATTGAATAGAAGAAACATCGAGGGAAGCCAATCGACCCTAGTATTTAGTTAATTGAGTTAATCCGTGAATTTTGGTTATTTGTCAATTTAATTCAATTATTTTATTCATTTTAAATTACAACATCCACTTGAATTTGATTTCTAAACAAAGTGATTCTCCATTAATCATAGTAATTAGATATAGGCATTTTGTTCTCAGTGGGACGATATTCGGACTCACAATCCATTGCATTACTTGAACGACCCGTGCACTTGCAGTTATAACTCGCGTGTGTTTTCGAGCGAACAAGTTTTTGGCGCCGTTGCCGGGGAACAAAGCGTCTAATTTTTTTTAGTACTACAATAAACGAGAATTATTTTGATTTAGAGTTTTATTTTATTTAACTAACGTTTGCCGGTCTCTTTTGTGCTTTTGCTTCATAGGTGTATGCCAAGGTTGAGTGGTCAAGGCATATTACCACTCAATCTAGAGATTGAACGAACACTCCAGTCGTTGAGAAAGATCAACAGGAACTTGTCATCCGAGTTCACAATGGCTGACGACCCACCGGCTGCGCAACAAGCACGAAATGCTAACGTTCTACAGGCTCAACAGGGGTAGAAACCTCAGAATGAAGCCCGTACGCTTCGAGACTATTTGAGGCCTGTAGTCAATGAAAATTATTCGGGGATTCGGCGACAGACCATCAATGCCAACAACTTTGAGTTGAAGCCCGGGTTGATCGCCATGGTTCAACAATAGCAGTTTGGGGGTTTGCCATCTGAAGATCCCCATAACCACCTATCGTCCTTTCTGGAGTTGTGTGACACCGTGAAGTATAATGGTGTGCCTCATGACACAATCAAGCTACAGTTGTTCCCATTCTCT
This sequence comes from Boehmeria nivea var. tenacissima, assembly GCA_018132145.1. Lineage (NCBI taxonomy): Eukaryota > Viridiplantae > Streptophyta > Magnoliopsida > Rosales > Urticaceae > Boehmeria > Boehmeria nivea. The sequence continues at coordinate 5,487,932 of CM030875.1, read as the reverse complement.
TTACAAGACAAAGCTCGCACATGGTTTCACGCTCTACCGAAAGGGTCCATTGAAACTTGGGACGTTATGGTACAGAAATTCCTAACAAAGTTCTTCCCTCTACAGTTGACTTCACAACTGAGAGCAGAGATTAGCCAGTTTCGACAAGGGGAGAGCTAATCACTGTATGATGCTTGGGACAGGTTTAAGGACCTGTTAAAGAGGTGTCCACAACACGGGTTCGAGCTATGGTTTCAAGCTCAAACTTTCTATAATGGCTTGAATTATGCCATCAGAAGTATGGTGGATGCTGCAGCAGGTGGTTCTGTAATGAACAAAACGGCTGAAGAAGCCTGTGATTTGTATGAAGAGATGGCCACGAGTCATTATTAGACACATTCAGACAGAAATATTGGTAGACGAGTTGCAGGAGTTTTAGAAGTAGATCAGTTGTCTGCAATCCAAGCACAAATTGCGTCCCTGACCAATCAACTTGCTAACCAGAAGGGGCCAACCATAGGACAAGTAGCTATGATGAAGAGCCAGCCAGAGCAGGTACAACATTCAGAGGAACAGTTTGGGGCAGAAGATGTTCAATTTGTGGGGAACAGGAATTATCAGTTTCGACCAAACAATAATCTGCATGCCTATTATCATAGAGGGTTGAAGAACCACGAGAATTTTTCTTTTAGCAACCCAAGAAACGCTCTGAATCCACCACATCCAGGCTTCCAAGGGCAATCCTCCTCAAATTATAACGCGCCTGTGGAAAAGAGGGCGCCAAATCTAGAGGACAACATTAATGCTTTTGTGAGCGAGTCAAGGAAAAGAATGGATGCTTACGACAAGCACTTCAACAGTTTAGAGACTCATTGTGTGAACATGGGGGCAACAATCAAAACACTAGAAACCCAGGTCGGTCAGTTGGCCATAGCAGTTCAAGAACAATCTGTTAGGACATTTCCTAGTGATACAGAAAAAAACCACGGGAATGTAAAGCTGTAACTCTAAGGAGTGGAAATGAGTTGGGAGATAATAAAAATGAACAGTTGAAAGAAGGTGCATTGGAGAAAGTAAATGAAGACACTACCCAAGTCATAGAACCTATAATTATCAAACCTGGTAACATTACCTTTCCTGACAAGCCACCTAAGATCCATGCCCCCAGCGGTTTAAAAAGAAGATAATTGATGAACAATTCTCCAAGTTCCTGAGCATTTTCAAGAAACTACAGGTGAATATCCCGTTTGTCGATGCTTTGGAACAGATGCCCCATTATGCCAAGTTTATGAAGGAGATAATGACTAAGAAAAGGAAGATTGAAGAACAAGGTATGATCAACTTATCAGAGCAGTGTAGTGCCATCATTCAGAGAAAATTACCAGAAAAGCTGAAAGACCCAGGAAGTTTCACTATTCCTTGCTCGATTGGAGGCCCACTATTGAGAAGGCATTGTGCGACCTTGGAGCTAGTATCAATCTCATGCATTCATCCATCCTTAACAAGCTGGACATTGGGGACCTCACACCAACATCGATCTCTTTATAGATGGCAGACAGGTCTATTGCCTCTCCTCGAGGGATTCTTGAAGATGTGCTCGTGAAGATTGATAAGTTCATCTTTCCAATGGACCTTGTGGTTCTCGACATGGAGGAGGATAGGGACGTCCCCATTATTCTTGGTAGGTCGTTTTTAGCAACAGGACAGGCATTGATTGATGTACGTGAAGGCAATCTCACTTTGCGAGTAAACGGTGAAGAGGTGAAGTTTAACATCCCACAGGCTATGAAATTTCCATCTGAGGAACCCTCGTGCAAGCGAATTGAGGTGTTAAAGCTGTGTGCAGAAAAGTATTTCCAAGAGTTGATTCATATCGACCCGTTGGAGAAGTGCTTGAGTGAGTTATTATCTGAGATAGATATTGACAAAGAAACTCCAACTTGTGTCGATGGAGTGATTGAAACCATACTTGCCCTTGAAAACAATGACGATGAGACAGTGATTGAGGAAGAAGTAAAGACTTCAGATGGTCTAGTGTTGAAACAATTGCAATAACACATCCGCTACTCTTTTTTGGGTGATGATGAGACGAAGCCAGTAATTATCTCATCTGACTTAACTAAGGAAGAAGAGCTAAAACTTCTTGAGGTACTTTGCCAACACCAATCTGCCTTCGCATGGTCGATCTCAAACATAAAAGGAATCAGTCACTCGATCTGTACGCATAAGATTTGATGGAGGATGACTATAAACCTACTATTGAGCATCAGCGACGGTTGAATCCAGTAATGAAAGAAGTAGTGAAGAAAGAGGTTTTGAAGTGGTTAAACGCGGGATTCATATATGCAATTTCAGACAGTTCTTGGGTCAGTCCAGTTCAAGTTGTTCTAAAAAAGGGTACCATGACAGTGGTGAAGAATGAGAAGAATGAGCTGATTCCCACTCGCACCGTGACAGGATGGCGTATCTGCATTGACTACAGAGTTGAATAAGGCCACCAGAAAAGACTACTTTCCTCTACCTTTCATTGATCAGGTTGGCTGGCCACTAGTATTACTGCTTTCTAGATGGATACTCCGGGTATAATCAGATTGCCATAGCTCCTGATGACTAAGAGAAGACTACATTTACTTGCCCGTATGGTACATTCGCCTTTCGCCGCATGCCATTCTGCTACATTTCAGCGTTGTATGATGGCTATCTTCGCGGATTTGGTTGAAGATGTAATGTAGATCTTCATGGATGACTTCTCTGCTTTTGGCTCTTCTTTCGTTCATTGTCTGACCAATCTGAGTATGGTGCTGAAAAGATATGAAGAGAAGCAACTGGTCCTAAATTGGGAGAAGTGTCACTTCATGATCAAAGAGGGCATTGTTCTGGGCCACAGAGTATCAAAAGATGGGTTGGAGGTTGATCGAGCCAAAATATCTACTATAGAACATCTACCACCACCAGTGAACGTAAAGGGCATTAGAAGTTTTCTGGGTCATGATGGATTCTATCGTCGATTCATCGAGGACTTCTCTAAAATAGCTCGACCATTGTGCAATCTCTTAGAGAAGGATGCGCCGTTTGAGTTTGGTGAGTCATGTTTACAAGCATCCAACATTCTCAAGGAGAAACTGATTCAGGCACCAATTATGGTAGTACCGGATTGGGGGTTTCCATTCGAAATTATGTGTGATGCCAACGATTTTGCAGTAGGAGCCGTGTTGGGTCAGAGGAAGGATAAGGTGTTTCGAGCTATTTACTACGCTAGCAAAACGTTGAACGAGGCTCAAGAAAACTACACTACAACTGAGAAGGAAATGTTGGCAGTTGTGTACTCTTGTGACAAGTTTCGAGCTTATATCATTGCATTGAAAGTTGTGGTATTTACTGATCATGCCGCCATCTGTTATTTGCTAGAAAAGAAGGACGCCAAGCCTCGTCTCATTCGGTGGGTACTTCTCTTGCAAGAATTCGATATGGAGATCCGTGATAAACATGGGGTAGAAAATGTTGTGGCTGACCATCTGTCGCGTCTTGAGGGCACAAGAGACAATTCTGAAACCTCACTTATACACGAGCAATTTCCGGATGAACAGATAATGGCTATTCGTGACTACATTCCATGGTTTGCGAATTTTATAAATTACCTTTTCTGTCATGTGCTTCCTCCTAATCTGACTACACAACAACGCAAGAAATTCCTCCATGATGCTAACTACTACCTTTGGGACGAGCCTTTCTTGTTCCGGCGGTGTTCTGAACAAGTCATCCGTCGATGTGTCCCTGAAGAAGAATTCCTCGATATCCTATACCATTGCCAGTCCGCACCGTATGGGGGACATTTCGGGGCTCTTCGCACAGCTCATAAAGTATAACAGTCTGATTTTTATTGGCCGTCATTGTTTAAAGATGCCCAAGCCTTTATTATGAGTTTTGATCGATGCCAACGGACGGGTAACATATCCCGGCGACATGAGTTGCCATTAACCTCCATTCTCGAAGTTGAAATATTCGATGTTTGGGGTATTGATTTCATGAGACCATTCCCTCCCTCTTTCGGGAATCTATACATTTTGCTAGCCGTGGACTACGTCTCCAAGAGGGTAGAAGCGATAGCAACAACAGCTAATGATGCGAAGGTGGTAGTTAAGTTCCTTTCCAAGAACATTTTTACTCGATTCGGCACCCCTCGAGCTATTCTTAGTGACGAGGGCACACACTTTTGTAACAAGGTGTTCGATGCCACAATGGCAAAGTATGGGATCAAGCACGAGAAAACACTAGCCTACCATCCTCAAGCAAATGACCAAGCGGAAGTGTCTAATAGAGAGGTGAAATCGATCCTTGAAAAGACGGTACAATCCAACAGAAAAGATTGGTCAACAAAGTTGGATGACGCACTATGGGCCTACTAAACCGCTTTCAAGACACCAATAGGAATGTCACCGTATCGGTTGGTGTTTGGAAAGGCGTGCCATTTACTAGTGGAGTTGGAACACAAGGCACATTGGCCAATTAAGAAGCTCAATTTCGATTTGAAATCTGCCGGTGAAAAGCATTTTCTAGACTTGAACGAACTTGACGAGATGCGTCTTGAGGCTTATGAGAGCGCTCATCTCTAAGGAAAAGACAAAGCGATGGCATGATAAGCACTTAGTCCGACGGGAGTTCGAAGAAGGTGCGAAGGTCCTTTTGTTCAATTCGCGCCTTAAACTATTTTCGGGTAAGTTGAAGTCTCGATGGTCGGGACCATTCACGGTGGTTAAAGTGTTTCCCTATGGTGCTATTGAAGTAAAAAGAGACGACGGGGAAACTTTCAAGGTGAAAGGTCAACGGCTCAAACCGTATATGGGCAATGAAGTTCGCCAAGTGGCCGTCATTGCATTCGTCTGATAAATCGCAAGCAGCATCAATATGGACGTTAAACGGATCAGCTTCTCGGGAGGTAACCCGAGCATTATTTTATGCTTTTGTTTTTCGGCTAAGTTTTTCTTAGTTCAAAAAAAAAAAACCCCCGATTACAAGTTCTAGCCGGTCGTTTGCTTACATCTGGCGATCGACCGGCTTGTGAATAACCCCTGACTTGAATGGGGTTGGCGGTCGTTTGCTGGTTTGGGTCGAACGACCGCCTGTGCCACAAAACGCGCATTTTGCGCGATTTTTAAAGGGCTGTTTACGCCTTTTCCCTTTTTCACCTATCCCGTTCCCTCGACCCCTTCTCTCTCTTTCTCTCTCTCTCTCTCGCGACCCTCTCACCCACTCCTCTGCCTCTCTGCCGCGCTCCTCACGAGCACTGCTCCGCCATTCTGCATCTCCGCCACGCACCTCACGAGTGCTGCTCTGCCATTCCGCCCTCGCCGCGCTTTTCCCAATGAGCGCCGCTCCCCATCTCCGCCACGCTTATCCCGAGCCCGCTTCGTGCCTCTATTCGCACCACTCCTCAGCGCGTTCCATCTCGCGCGGTGACAACCTCCACGACGCGCGAGCCGCCTCTCTACTGTTTTTGCTTTCGCTGTGTCACAGCCGCGTTACTCGAGGTACCACTCCGTCGTTGCATTTTTCTGTTGCGGCCCTATATACACGTTTGGTAGGTGTTTTGGCCACGTTAACGGTTGGTTACGGGCATATTCTCAGCTATCTGTGCCTCTGTTTATATTGATAGCGTGGTTGGTCTCTGTTTCGGTTCTTGGGTTGTTACTGCAAATAGGCTAAATATTTCTGTCGTGTGATCATTGGGTTGTTGGTTGCCATTCTATTCTTCTGGTTGTGGCTCGTCCTCTTTCCTCACTTGCAGCATGCCGTTTAAGCGCAAAGTTCGCGATCCCGCTGCCCTAGTCTCAAAGTCTGCCCCTTCTATCCGGCAATCTTTCGTCAATCGAGATGCCGACCAACTCTATCAGCAGTTCGTGAAAGATGGCCAGCTCACGGCCGTTGTATGCGAATTCACACTTTGCGCCGACCCATCCGATGGACTTCTGGTAGAGCAAATTGAACGGTTGGGTTGGAAACAACTCTGTGTGCAAAAGTGCGCGGCTAACGTAGTGGTGGTGCGAGAATTTTATGCCAATGTGCATTACAATCGGCCCGGGAATGTGGTCTTGGTTCGCGGGAAGGACATATCCTTTAGTCCGGCCACTATCAGATGCCTATTTGATTTACCGGCGGTCGAAAACGACGACTTCCATCGCCTCCTGCACCAGGGTACTGATTATGACCACATTTTGCAAGAGATGGGCTTTCCCGGAGCCCGATGGACTTATTCGCTCAACAACCCGGACAGGTCTGTCAACGTCCCAGCCAATGTATTCAACCGCTGCGCCCACGCCTGGTTTCACTTCCTCCGCCACAACCTCATTCCCACCTCCCAGCGCTATGAGATCACCACCGACTGAGTTCTGCTCATGTATTGTATCTGCTCAGGTCGGTCTATCGACGTCGCCACTATTATAAAGGATTCTATCTGTCACCGGGCGAGCCTCGGTAAGAACAAGATCAAGCTGTCGCATGCCATTCTCATCACTTACTTGTGCGCTCAGGTGGGCGTACCGATGAGCGATGCCGAGACAACTCTTGGGCCAACGAAGTTTGATCATGACAGCCTCATGAGATTCGAGCAGTGGCCCGGCGGTATACCCAAGCCCGACGGGATGGGCTTTGTGCCTTTTTCCAACCGCCCACCACTGCCACCACCACCTCCTGCTCCCCCCCGGGTTCGCCATGCCCCTCCTATTGGCCGCCAGATCCACGCCCCAGCCATTGATGACGTCCGAGAACAATGCCAAGTCCTGCGACGGTCGCGTCGTCAAACTCAGCGTGGGGAGGGGTCTTCTTCGAGCGCTCCTGCATCCGAGCCCCATTCTTTTGACACTATCGCCACGATGATGGCGCAAGGCTTTGAGATGCTCACTTTGGGGCAGGATCGTCTTCTACGGCACGTGTCCGACTTACAGCAACACCACCTTGACTTTGCACAACACGTGCAGGATCTCGAGACAGCGCTCCCCTATCAGCCTGCAGAGACATTCCCAGCGTACCTTCTCGATGCCTATCGCAGCCCATCTCCGGAGAGGGCGTTCGACAATACCACAGACGATTAAGGTTCGTGGCCTGAGTAGGCCTACTTCCTTCTACTAACTGGAGCCAGTGAGGACCCTGTCTGTCTCAAGTTTGGGGGGGTGCCTGCACTCTTTACCAGCCGACGAGAGCAGTATCATTTATCTTACCTTTTCTTTTATATTTCATTGATTCAGTGATGTATTGCAGATTCTATTTTATTTTCTATCCTTAGGTTTATTTTTTTATTTTTGGTTATGTATTCAAATAAACTTACGTTCTAATGAGTTATCTAGTGTTTTCTCCTTTAGTGTTATGGCGTGATTCGATGATGAGGACTAGCATGAAGTCGAGTCCTATGCTGTATCGTAAGTCTTCCTCCTTCTGTGAACTTGACATGTTTAGCAAACTGAAGATTTGGTTGTTCCATATTTTGCACGATATTTACCTTCTCCCCGAGTTTGATTGATAAATGTATGCAGTAGGAGTTCTTTTTATTACATTTGTTTGAGGTTGCTATAACTCGACCTTGAAGTTGTCGAGGCGAAATCTTAGTGGCAATAACCTAAGAAAATGATTAAGGCATTCTTTTAGACCGTTTGAGCTTAAATAGCCTGCCTTGATGCATCTACTATTGCACCCGACTTTGAGCCTATACCCATTTTTATTCTAAATTACACCGAACCGTTATCAATTAAGCATCCATTAGCCATGTTTCTATCACATCTACCCTTGTTCACCTAGATTCGCAGTCCAAAAACGTTGTGAATAGGAGTAATGATGAATTTCAAGTTTAGTTTTACGTGCCCTTAAAGTTACGGATCACCTAAGTTTAACAAAATGCAAAAAAAAAAAAAAAAGGAAGAAGAAAGAAACTTCAATTAGGTGCATCCATCATTTCTAAAACATTCAGAGAGCAATGCAGACGAAGTTTGGGGGAGGTTCTATTTTGGTCATAAATGGGGTAAATGGAAGTCAAGGGTGTTAATGTCAAAACTTTTGAGTCTAGGTGAACTTTTGAGCCTAAAAATATCCTTCGACATACCCTAGCCGAGGCCGTAATATTACAAGCCAATAAAGTCCTTTTGATTCTCAGTTAATTGCCTTCTAAATTAGTGGAGATTAGCGTCAGAGTTGGGCTTATGGTGATCCTCTTTATTGTGAAAAATTAAGACTCCGAACGCGTGTAAGAGTTAATTAGACAAAAGGGAGAAGTAAAGCACACACACACATCTGAATGACCATTTCCGAGGTGAGCTCGACTTGTTGAAACTATAGTTGGTTGATAGGGCTTTGATGTAGAAAGGAACTGACAAATGTCCCTGAGAATTATCTCACGCATGCATTACAGAGACCGGAGTTCGAGTTAGATTCGCATATCGTTTTGTTTTCAGTTTTAGCTTAATCATTAATTCATTGTTAGGAAAAGAGTCATAAGTTATAAAATCAAAATGGTGCGTAATTGTCACTTGAGGTCAAGCAACAGTTTAAGTTTAGGGGTGTGATAAGTGAGCAATATACTCATTCATATATCGCACTTTCCATATTGAATTGTTGTAATTTCCTCAAGTTTTATGTGTTTTAACAAGTTTCTTGAGTGTACAGGTGATTTGATAATAAGCACGAAAATCGAGACGAATAAGCACGAAAACGAAGCTTTTTGAAGGAAGGAGAAACACAAAAATAGAACAAGCGCCGGTCGTTCGCCCAAGTTGGGTGATCGACCGCCCAAAACCAAGAAAATTGAAGTTCAGCAGAGCGGTCGTCGGTCGTTCGCCCAAAACAAGCTGATCGACCGCCCAAATTCACCCAACAAAAATTAGAAGCAGAGAGATCGCCGGTCGTTCGCCCCGAATGAGCCGATCGATCGCCCAGCGAGAAGTCGCACAAGATTCACATGGGGCGGTTGTTTGCCCAATCCTGAAGAACGACCGCCGAATCGCGAGAATCTCCAGTACCACATGAGGTGGTCGTTCGCCCAGATACGAAGAACGACCGCCGAAATCACTGTTTCGAAAACGTTGTCATTTTTCCATCAGTTCCACTCCGTTTTGGCTTCAAAAATTAGGTCAAATGATGGGAACCTATAAATACCAAGGTTCTTATGACGAAAGTGAGACTTTTTGACACGGAGAAGACTCAAGAGAACACAGAAGAAGAAGATTGAACATTCATCAGAGCTGAAGGATTCGCGAAGATCATCGATTTTCAGAGTTTTTCTTTACTCTTTATCTCTTCATATCTTCTTCTCATCTGATTTTATGTTTACCATGAACTCTAGAAATTGTTATTCGTTGTATATGATTATGAGAGGCTAATTCTCTCTTCCTAGGAGAGATTGGCCGAACTTGATGTTGATTCTTTTCAATCATAAGTAATAAATTTCTACAATATTTAATTTTTATGCTTGTGATTCTTGCTGGTTTATTTTATTTTCTGTTGCAATTGAGAGATTGAATAGAAGAATTTAGGTTTAATTTAATTAAACTTGAGAGAGGAAATTGGATTGAATCGGGAATAGTAAGAACCACAATTTAGACACCATAAGTACCGAGAGGAGATTGGTAGTCAGGTAGTCTAGTATAAATTGTAAGGACCAAGAGGTAATCGATTTAGAACTATAAGAGTTGAGATTAAATGTATTTAATTCTAGCAAGCGGACGCGTGAGTTAGGATCAAACACATAATTAGGTCAATAAGCGAGAGCTGCGACATAATTTATAATCTCTTAGACTAGCATAAAATTGAAAATTGTGGTGAGGAGTTAATGATTAATTAAATAGAGGAAGCATCGAGGGAAGCCAATCGACCCTAGTATTTAGTTAATTGAGTTAATCCGTGAATTTTGTTATTTGTCAATTTAATTTAATTATTTTATTCATTTTAAATTACTATATCCACTTGAATTTGATTTCTAAACAAAGTGATTCTCCATTAATCGTAGTGATTAGATATAGGCATTTTGTTCTCCGTGTGACGATATTCGGACTCACAATCCATTGTATTACTTTAACGACCCGTGCACTTGCGGTTATAAGTCGCTTGTGTTTTCGAGCGAACATTAGGCTTAAGTGAGCCTTTGTAGAAATCAATGTGCTTTTTGTGTCGTCTGAATTTGTGCTTAACTTCTCGTTTCAGTTACCGATTTGTGACTTGAGAATTTAAAAAGGGATTTTAACCTTGAAACACTAGAAGTTGTCTTGAGCTAAGAAATTCCATCGATGTGAAGCTAACCTTGTGCACTTAAAGCATTGTTTTGGTTTAATTGTTAATAGAGTCGTCGAGACCAAATCTTGGTCTCAAGTGCCTATGTTTCTTCTTCGTTAAATGGAAGCTCAGATTGGTCAAAGCTCTTAATGTTAAAACCGTGTCTAGTTATGCTGGGTCGTTCCTAATTATTTCAAGTTATGTAGGGGCTTTGACGAAACGAGCTTGGACGCACAATCCACTCATCGTCTCCTTGTCATGTATACGCGAGCGCTGAAATACAATTTCTAGTTCAAAATTGTTATAATGTTTTACTATGATTATTAGCTCTTTCAACTTGGGGGGTTATTGTTTTTGTGTGAATCCGAGCCGCCCATTCAAAAGGATAATAGTGTTACAGCCAATTTAAGTTGTGATTTAAGTTTTAAATTATCCGCAAGGGACTTAAAAGAGGCCAGGGTTGAAAACCCTCATCATGATGTGATAAAGATATCCAGAATAGCTCGTAAGGAGCCCAAGGAGTCAAGTTGAGCAATTCCTCAATATCATAAGGATATCCACAATGGCATACAAGAGGCCCGAGAAGATAAGGCAAGATAATACTTCTCATTTATCGCAAAGGTTTGTAGACTGACTCGCAAGGGGTCTAGAGTTGTATAAATTTCGGAACGATCAGCAAAGGGTCTATAGTTGTATATGTTCGGAACGACCCGCAAGGGGTCAAGAGTTGTGTAAGTTCCAGAATAACCCACAATGGGTCGAGAGTTGTGTTAATTTCAAAACGACCAACAAGAAGGTCAAGAGTTGTATAAGTTCCGGAACTATCCGCAAGCAGTCGAGATTTGTATATGTTCTGAAACGACCTGTAAGGGGTCTAGATTTGTATTAGTTTCAAAACAATCCGCAATGGGTCAAGAGTTGTATAAGTTCTGGATCAACTCGCAAGAGGTCTAGTGAAGGGGTAAGACAAACGAATCATTCCTAACATTAATAGAATCAAGGATTCTTTTTTTTTTTTTTTTTTTGCTGAATCAAATCAAGAATCAAGAATCGAATCGAATCAAGGATTCTCAAATAGTAAACCGTGTGCACACATACATTTATAAGATAAGTAAGAGATTTGTGAACTTAAGTGAGATTAGGAAAAAAAAAGAAAAAAAAAAGACGAGATCGGCTCCGGAGTCAATATTAATTGGTCGTTAAGCCGACCTCGTTTCATGTCGCAACTCTTTTGCAAATATTATACCCCTGTGTAGGTTTAGTATCTTATTTCTAAAATCTACTCCGCGGTATACGAAAAGAGCGAGGTTGTAGTGAGTTTGACTCCTCAAAATGTGATAAGTTGACATCGAGTTCGTTCTTTTATTGACTATGGTGGATACGATGTTTCTTGCTAGTTATGTTGCTCATAGACTTAGCAATCTCTATATCTAATCTACTTTTTGGGCTATTAGCTCACTAGTGTGCACGTGTCGCAGGTAAGTTGAACGGAATCTAAAAGGCTAGGCGGCGATGATGGAAACAACGGGTGTACACGGGACTGACCTATAAGGTGTTATGTGGACTACCGGCTAATCGTTGGCAAAGAATAATCTTGATTTCCACACGTTTGTTGATATTTATATTCAAAACAAATTCTTTAGATTATTGTGAAGACACGATGAATTCTCATGCTTTGTAGCAAAAGCCAATTAAACTTAATGTAAAAAACATAAAGTTCAAATTTGTTTGCATTTTTGGAATTAAAATATTCCTTATTCTACAAATCATATATATATATATATTTGAGTAATACTATTCAAATACTATTTTAAGTTTTTGATTGTTACAATTATATTGTTTAGAAAAAGATAATAACATTTACAATCCTTTTTAACCTCCTAAAAATAGTTTTTTGTATTATTGATTTGTAAATCCCACCTCTCGTTGTCCCGATAATTATTAATGTAATCAGGAAGATTGAATGTAAACTTAATTAAGTCAATGAAATCCTGCTTTTCGTCCAATTTTTTTTTATGAGTTTACCTTTATGCTTATTCTAATGAATATTAGATGTTTTAATACCATGTTCGGTAGGATGTTCAATTTTGTCAATTTTCGTGATAAACCAAGTCGCCACGCATCGAGAGCCCGACCCACAGGATAAGCACATAGACATGAAATTTTGGTGGAAAGTAATTCTGAGCCAAACGATAACAAGAAATTTTAAAAATTACATTGAGGTCCTTAGACTGTTCAAATATTATAATTTAGCCTAAATGTTGAAAATTGAAGAAAATGGCCACCAAATTGAAAATTGATATTGTTGATAGCTTATATCTATAAAATTTAGAGTTATTTCGAGGTCAAATGAAATCGTTACAACCAAATTTTGGTTGATTAAGTGCAAGATCGTAAATTTGAACAAAATATAAAACAAACTCAGAAAATTATAAAAATTTATGGGAGAGTTATTTTTCATACAAAGAAGTGAAATCCGTCAAGAAAATTTACTAGAAATACCCGATGTTTAAGTAGAATTATTCGTAGGGACTAAAGTGAAAATTCTATAAATTATAAAGGACTAAATTACAAATTTTGGGAAAATTTTCTCATCCCTATTTCTGCATGGAGACACACGTGGATGAGGTGTCAAATGCTGTGGATAAGTGGTGGAGTGATGTGAAAGGAGTCCCAAAATCACCATTTAATAAACAATGAGAGTAGATGGATTTTGTTGTAACCACTTGGACTAGTATATACATCTTTGTCACTAAGGAGAATTAGAGATTTACAACAAAAAATAGAGAGGGACAGGGCAGAACGTGGGAGAGATAGAGAGGGGAAGAAGAAGAAGAAGAAGAAGAAGATGATGATGAAGAAGAAGAAGAAGACGACGAGGTAAACTTGCACTCTTCTTTTATCGCTTAACTCATTGTTTTTTAATACAAACTAAGAGCAAAACGTTTGGTTGTTGTCACTCATGAAATCAAGGAGGAAAACTTGCATGAATAAGATTTTGTTTGAATAAATGCATAAAAAATGATACTATTGGATTGGAGCATGCATAACCCTTGATGACATTTGAGAGTAATGATAGAAGGTTGCGGGCACCATTTGTAAAATAAATTTAGCAAAGTGGAATAATCATTTTGTTAGCTGGAGCATGGATTAAAGCTTATGATTGAAAGTATGAAAAAGTTTAGAAGCTAAAATTTTGGTTGAGATATACTTTTCTCCCCATGAAAATTTCATTAATGAGGACTTGGTGAAAAGAATAAAGAAATTTTATGATGATGAAGTGGGTTATAGACAACGACTTTCCTTCTTGCTAAAATTGAAAGAGTTTAGATGATTTTTTTTTTATAATTATTAATCTAAAATGAAATTAGGGTGTTTAAGATTAGAGGTGTAATATTCATGTTTCGATGAAAAAATTAGGCTTAGAAAACTTTAGGTGGATATCTGAGCCGAAGTAGGGCAGCCCCCGCACCCCCATGGGGCGCAGCCCACGCGTGCCTGTAGCGCACCTAACACGCAGCCCCTACGGCACGTGTGCAGGGCACACGAGGCCTACTCAGCCAGTGGCTAGCGCCAGGCACTGCACCCAGTGTGTGCGGCACCGTGCCCAACTCACGACCAATAACCCTGACGCATACAAGCCCTTCGATCGCCCTCGAAATTTCCTAAAACCTTTTTTTCTTTTAAGATTTTTGAACCCATTTCAATTCCAATTTGATTGATATCCTTAAAACCCGATACCGAAAGACTTAGAGGATAACTGGAATTTAGATTTGAAGGCTGTGTAAAGATAAATACTTCTGATAAGCTGACTAGTGACAAATTACATTGACAAGGGACGAATAACTGAGAGAACGGACATTAGACAAGTTCGAAAGGTGTCGTAACCAAATCATAATCTTGAAAGTAAAATACTATAAGTGGTGAGTCATCTATGATGCAAAACAAGAAATGTTTACTTAAGTGCTTTAATATGTGATTCTATATGCATATTCATGTTATATGTTTTATATCCTCATGCAGTATTGATTAACCCGTTAGTAAAGATAGACTAATCCAGAACCCGAGAATGAGATTATAAAATCTAAAAGATAATATGGGATTCGTCACTCTAACCTCACAAAATGCAGTTCGGGCATTGGCCTATTAAGTAAACTAGTAGAGCATAAAATAACAACAAGCCTCTTTCTTTATGCTTTGAATGTTCGTCTCTTCCTTTTTTTTTTCTACGGTGAACGGCCTAAAGTCCTTGGAACGAGGGTTAAGAGAGATACGACGGTCGCCATCGACCACTGTAGGAATTTAGTACTAGAGCGAGATATCAAATTGATAAGAATGAACCTTTGGACTCTATGAAGGTGGCTCGGTAGGGCGTTACGTCAAATGAAGATAATGAGATTCCAACTCGACCTCATTTTGCCTCCTATGATGAAAGGCCTCAAGTCTTTAGAACGAGGGTTAAGAGGGATACGACGGTCACCATCGTCCACTGTAGGAATTTAGCACTTGAGCGAGATATCAAATTGATCAGAATGAACCTTTGGACTCTATGAAGGTGGCTCGATAAGGCGTTATGTGAAACGAAGATAATAAGATTCCAACTCGACCTCGTATTGCCTCCTAATGATTATAATTGTGGCTCGATTGCCTGACAAGATAAGGTGTTGAGAAAGTTTCTCATATATATATAGCAGAAATGCAAGGATGACTTGAAGAATATAAGGAAAGTTGAATGATGTGTGAAGTGCCAATGGTACTGCCAGTCCTTCGGGACCTCATACTCTTCCCCTAAAAGTTAAAGTTTTTCCAAATGGCCGAGTGATCGGCATGAGGCATCGATTGAGTAATTCCTTAACACGGAGGAGGTTCTAGGGCGAGAAATGCTCCGTTAGGTGAGTTGTGCAACTCTTGTGGCGCGCCTTTTAAGAAGAGCATTGAAGACATGGAATGTTGGAAGACTAATAGAAGGATAAAGAAAAGATGGAATTATAAATGTACAATTAATTAGAATAAGTGGTCACCTGGTATTGGATGGTTAGACTCTTAATTATATTGTCATCTTACTACTTAGATTATTATAATATAAATATTTATGTTTGTTGATTATGTGCATCACACGACATGTAGTTTAGCTTAGTTCATCCTTACTGAATTTAATAACTCACTAGGTGCCTTGTGTTGTAGATAAATGCAAGCGTATGACGGAATGAGGGAGAGACGATGAGCTGGCATGAGACAGTGCATATGGACCTGACCTATGGTGGCTAAGAACAAGACCCGACTTTGTTTTGAACGATTAGTTTTTGATATATATATATATATATATATATATAAAACATGTATATCCAGATACTAAAACCGAGAGGTGTTGTATTTTGAAACTTTCAGTTTTGTGAAGACTTATAAATCTATATGTAATTTTTTTTAAAATCGCATATATTATTAGTGCATCATATTTACTATTAATAAATTTTCAGAAACAAAACTATGTGAAAAAAAAATATTGGATTTATCAAAAAGTGCATTGGAGTAAAATATAAAACAAATGTGCTAAAGTTAAGATTTTAGTATTGAAGCATGCTAATATAAAATGCTAATATAAAATTGACACACTCTTGCATTAGAGATGATCTAACTAATATTGAGATTATTACATTTAAAAAAATAATATTAGATATACAAACTCTTTTATCAAATTTTAAATACTAACTTATGTGGCAATTGAAGTATCATGTTTTGATTGATATCATTCTAATTAGATGATAAACACTTACTTGTTATAAAATTAATAGGAATTGCTAGATGATAAATTGCATATAGCAAAACAAGAGATGACATAGAGAGATAGACACAAGAGAAATTAGAGAGAAATTGAGAGCACTCTTTTTTTATCATTGTGTATTACATTTGTATCACTTTGAGAAGAACACTGGGTATTTATAGATATAAATTGTGGTAGAAATAAAGAAACAAAATATTCTTATTTACTATAAGGATTTACAAAATTTCAACCATTAGCTAAAATAAGAAATTGAACTCCTTAATAGTCAAATGTGACATCCACGAAATTTTTATAACATTACTAATGATAATATGACACATAAGTTAGTATTAAAAAATTGGATATGTCTAGCACTACTCTTAACAAAAGGTAGGCATAAAGATGAGCAGTAAATTTAGTTTGACGTGGCAAGTTTCAACTGGTGGCACAGGAAGGGACACAGCAAGCTAGTGACAGCAGATTTTTTTCTTTTTCAAAGACACACACAATCTCTACATGGCTCCGCCGGTGTAGCTAAGAATTTCCAGCACAGTACCGATTACTCAAAACATCCGATTTCTTCCGAGTTCCGATATAACACAACCCTAACTCAGTCCCACAATGTCGGACTCGTTCTCCACCATTTCTGACCTAATCATCCAGTACTATCTCCTCACAGATTAAACCCTAAATTTTCCAATTTCTCTCTGTGTTTTTCATATTTTTTTTTGTTTGTTTGTTTTCACTTTTCAGATTATCGGAGCAACTCAGGAAAGCTCTGTCGGAGACGCCGTACAATCCGCCTCCGGAAAGTGTCTCCGTCGAAGCCGTACTCGATCGTCTTCTTCCCCGGAAACCCTCGCCCTCAGACCCAAGCATCGCCGACGAGGGCCGAGGTCGGGCCTCAGTCAGGGGCTTGGCTCTCGCGTGCGCTCTACTGGCCTCGTCCCGGTCCTCAGACAACGACCTCCTCTCCTGGGTTCCCGAGAGCCTCTCCTCCTCGGCGGAATCGGCGTTTCGCGAGCTATCTGAAGCCTATTCCATGGCTTTCCCGGAGGAAAACGCGAGGAGGATAGGCGAATTGGGGCTGGACTGCGGAGTCGTTCCCGAGGAGAAGCGATTGGCGGTGGAATTGATGCCGGAGGTGATTCCGTTGTTGAAGGACGCCATCAAAGAGAGCTCGATTGATAAGTCCGACGAGGTCGATGAATTCTCCGCCGCGTCGGCTCGGACTCCGGTTGGATATGCGATTGTGGCTGCTTACCAGTTCAGATGGTTCGTAACGCAGGTCCGAACCCGCGAATAGTTTTCTTTTGAGTTCTTTAGGCTTGTTCGTTTGGTTAAGTTTGGTGTGATTTGTGTTATTCTGTTGTTTTTGCAGATTGGTGATCCGCATTTGGGAAAGTTGTGCACTTTAGTGATTCCTTGTGCACTGACGGCTCTTGATCACTGGTCGCCGGAGGTTAAAGTATGTGCTTTGTATGTATCTAGTAATTTTTCCCAGTTACAAAAGTTGATACACAATCTATTGCTTTCAGTTCTCTGTTGTTCTTTACTAGATAGAAAATCTCTTGTTATGTGGCATTTGTCTTGTATGTTTGTGTCATTCCCATTGGTAGTTTACCTTGGACTGGTTGGTGCTCATATCACATGTAGTTTGTCATCAAGCAACTGATTATGTTCTGCCTGGAATTTTTTTTTTTTTCAGGGGCAGGGCATGGTGAGCCTTATACACATCGGAAAAAATGTTAATGCATCTGAGCTTGGTTGGTTTGGAGATGTAATTCTAGATGCGTGCTGCCAGAATATTGCTTCTAGTGATGAAATATGGCATCTTGTTGTGGAGATGACGGTGATTTTTGTGACCTGTATCCATCAAAGCAATCCTCGTAGTTCGTGGTATGTTTGATTGTCTGTATTGGTTTAGTTGGTGGTTCCAAATGTTGCTTAGCAATTGTAGGTAGTGTTTCTATACATTGATAAGTTAAACAAATCCATGAATTAGAGTAGAAACAAGTGATTCCATACGCTGCTTAGCTTTTGTAGCAAGTGTTTATCTACACTGTGAAGTTAATAATATCCATAGATTATAGTAGAAACAATTTGATGGCAGGGCTGTGATTTGAGGGAACTGTGATGTTATTAACAAATTTGGGTTGAAAAGGAGACAGTGAGACTCTACCGGTTGGGTTTTGGGAACCCTTTAATATCTTAAGCTGAATTGTTACTTCTACTGTCATCTTATCCTTCGTTTCGTTTCAGCTTACTAATTACTGCTGTTTTTTTCTGTTGTAATGTAACAAGTTGTTCTGTGATGATTACTGCTTGTACAGGTATGAGAAGATTCTTACTGAGATGTTGAGCCATTTGGAGCGCCAACCAAGGAACAAGGATCGCCGAGTTGCGTGGCTTCAACATATTGAAACAGTTTTAAATAGTCTTGGTCTTTTATTATTAGCTCATTTTAGGCGAATTTTTCCTCTTTTCTTTCAATGGATGCATGCGGATGATGATGAGACTGTCCTACTGGTGAGGCAGCTTAATATATGCTGTAGCCTATTTCAATATATCACGAAGCTTTCAAACATCATGCTAGGACCATCGTCAGCATTACTTATTAGGGTTGGACGTTAAGTTTCAAATTACATTTATATGTCAAGACTACGCCATTTTGAATACGATGCAGGTTCTCAAACAGGTCTATACGGTCATCACATTAACATGGATCAGGAAAACACCATATATTGAAAGGTATGTAAAGAAATGGAAGTAAAGGATAACAGAATAGAAGACAGAAGGTCGGTTAGAAATGCTACGGTTTTTTATTTAAAGAAAACAAAAAGGGAAAAAAATGCTACGGGTCCATGAAAAATGATCGTTGATTTAATTTACTATCGTTCTTTCAGCACAACATGTATTCACAAGAATCCCTTCTGTTGCATTATTTAATCTGTCAACCATTTGGTTTCAAGGCTGGTGGATGAGCTTGCTGCTTTGTACAAAGGAGCATCATCGAAAAAGTCTCACAAAGAAATTAGAAATTTAGTTACTCAGATTCTGATCGTGCTCCACCAGTAAGTACTATGCTTTTTAACTTGTTCTCGGTAAAAAGCTTATGCGAGTCTCGTCCTTGATTTGATAAGGAACTTGTTGAACTTTTTTGTATGCTTGCTTGAAGATGCAAAGGCTTGCAGTTTGAAGCAGCCTACGACAAGCACAGAGATGATCTGAAATTGACCAACATTCTTCCATCCCAAGCACAATGAATATTGCAAACATTGATGTTTGCTCATCGAAGCGCTCTATGCCATTCAAAGTTGCACGAGCTAGTAGCCGGGCAATTCAAGCTACAAAAGCATGGCCTTAGGTATCTGAAACAGTTCCCAATCCATTTGGCGTTGTTTATACTCTTATTTCGTCATTGTAAGTGTTAATTAAGTAATCCATGTTTATATTATGCAGGTGCTTGAATGTTACTTCGTGTATGCACGGTTACAACGAAATGTCATTTATTTGAGAAATTGTGTTAGAATGTAACTTCATTTTCTCATCTTATTTTGTAAGGGTCCAAGTCTTGACGAGAAATCGAGAATTATTATATTTGTAGCCCAATGGAAAAATTATGTTCATCGCCTTTTGTCTATCCAATCCATTAATCATGTACATAAAAAAGTTTGGTGAATATCAATGATGTGCATATGTAACTATCAAGAAGACACTTTCACTTCAATGGTTGTATTACTTACCATTTCATGATAAGTGATAACTAGTTAGTAGTTATTTCACGAAATGTATATTTTTTCTAATTTTAATTTTATGACTAAAAACTTTTGTTAAATCATTATTTATTTATTATTATTTAGTATATACTTTTATAATATACATGTTATATACTAGTTTAATAAAAATCAATATTCTATGCCATACCACTCAGTTGTCTATATGATAATATTTTAATATATATAATGTCATAAATTTCGTCAAAAAGTTTCACCGTTATTAAAAATTTCTCCGATATTTTGAATTTAAACCACCCATATTTTTATCGACTTCAATGAATTAAAACCAAAGCTCTTATATATTTTTTGCCGTTATTTACCTTCGTGAAAGAATATGTAAGCTTACCACTCTTATTGCACAAGCTTGGGAATAAATTGATGTAGAAGCACATATCCGAAAATATATATGTATATATATTATATATATATATATATATATATATATATATATATACTAGTCGTTAGGCATGCGCTCTCCGCGTAATTTTTTTTTTATATTCTATATATATATATATTTTAAGTTTATTCATTTATAATAGAAAAAATTCAATTGAAATATTAATATAAACTAACTAATCTATATTTATGTTAAGATTCTATTAAATAAGTGTATTAATATCATTTCAACTAATTTGGAAAAAAAAATTATTTAATAAAATATTGGGCCACTTTTAAAATTATATCAGAGGATTGAATTCTAAGATAAAGGAAAAAAAAATATTTCTATTGAAAAAATTTATATCATAATGGGTGTCAAAAGATTAAGAAAAAAAAATTCAATCATTGAAACAAAAATAAAAAAGATCACGCGTTGCGTTAGATATTTATTAAGCTAAAATTCAAAGTATATTCAAATTATCTTTACTTTAGCAACAATTATTTTTTAAAATAAAAATAATTTAGAATTTAATTTTTTAAGTAATAAAGTATAAAAAATATATATATTCTTTTTGGTAAGATTCAAACTTGATAACGATTAAATTTGTTTAGAATTTAATTTTGAAATTTAAAATATAAAAAATAACAAAATTAAAGTATAAAAATGAAATGAAAAATATATCAAATTATTACATATAAAAAAAAGTTATATGAACAATGAAGAAAATCTAAAAGATTTAGAAAAATTTGTAAAACATGTAATAAATAAGTGTATTTTTGTCATTTTCACAAATTGAGCGATTAATTTATCATTTAACAAAAATCCACGGATAATTTTTAAAAATTTCAAACATAAGCGAAAAAAAAAATAAAACCAATTCACGCGTTGTATTATAGATTTATTAAACTAAAATCAAAATATTTTAAAATTATCTTTAATTTAACATCAATTATATCTTTAAAATAAAATAATTTAAATTTCTTAATAAAATTGTTTTTTTTAACAAAATATAAAAATAGGATACTATTAAAAGAATTTTAGAAATTGTTTAGAGTGGAAAGTTTTTTTTTTTATACAAATTTAGAAATAAAAATAAAAATGTTATAAAAAATTAGAAGTGTAAACGAGAAAAAAGGAAAAGGAAAAAAAGAGAATTAAAGAATATAAAAAAAAAAGGAAGGGGGGGCAGCCCCTGCCACGTGGGCCCCACGCCTTCAGGGCTGTCCCCATCTTCTCAGGCTTTTTTTTTTTTTTTTTTAACTTTTGCCTAATTTTATTGCTTTTTTGTCCTATATTTTAACTAAATTACGTTATGGCCTAATTTTTGGAAATTTTTTTCATTTATGCCCATAAAAAACGCGTTTTTTTAGAGTTTCGCATGAAAAACGAAATAAAAAACGCAGTTCGAAACGCAACGCGCGTTTTGGACGAAACGTGAGACCAAAACTCGCTTTTATAAGATAAATATAGATTATAGATACACATTATATATATATATATATATATAATTATATTTATATATATTTTCTTATACACACACATACGAGTCTATTTGGAATTTGGTCATTTTTACTCAAATTTTAAAAAATTGTCAAAATTTTTAAAAACTAATACATAAAAGACTAAGAGCATAAAGGTAAATACACATAATTATGTAGTTAAAAGAAGACTAATTTCTTAATTAATCAATTTTTTTTAATTTCTTAAAATACCATTTAAAAATGATTATTTATTCAATTATCTATATATATATATATATATTAATCATCACAACAAAAATAAAAAAGTGTTAATAACTCAAAATAATTGTCAAAAAGTGTCAAAGGCTAAGAAAGAGGAAAATTGATTTATGCATAAAAATTAAATGGTAGCAAAAAAGTTATATATAATCTAGGCAAAGATCTAATGATTCCAAATATATTTAAATTAAATTACGAAAAAAAAAACACAATATGATTTTTAATAATTATTTTCAAAAATAAAGAATGCGTTATAAAAAATATATATGCAAGAAAATTAGATAACTTAAAAGTTGATTAAACAATTATAAAAACTTTATGAAAAACGTAAAAAAAAATATTCAAAATATTGTATATAATTTTTTAAAAAAGAAATAAAATTGTTGTTTAAAAGAGAGAATTCCAAAGTGGGTTTAAAATTGATATAAAAAAATACCAGTAAAAGAAAAAAAATATTTGAATGTGGATGTCGATTAAACAGTTATAAAAAATTTATGAAAAATGTAAAAAAATAAATATTCAAAATATTGCATTTAATTTCTTAAAAAATAAATAAAATTGTTGTTTAAAAGAGAGAATTCCAAAGTGGGTTTAAAATTGATATAAAAAAATACCTGTAAAGGAAAAAATATTTTAATGTGGATGTCATTAGATTGTAAAAAATAAAAACAAGATCAATAATGATATTTAAAAAAACTTCAATGAAAATTATTAAATTACAAAGGCTAAAATTATTTACAAAAGGAAAAAAGAAAGAGAAAAATAAAACGTATTAAAAAAAAAAGAAGAGCAAAACACTTAATGGGCCGACACCATATCGGCCCTATTAGATAAAAAGAAACCTTAGGGAATAGGGGCTGGGGGCTAACCGGCTGTATCCTTTTGCAAAGAGAAAAAAAAAACCCTAAACTACACTGCAAACGCGCATATGCTTGCTTGGAATAGAGTGTTACACTTCAGAAGAGCGCGTCATCACACGACCACATCAGGAAGAGTTTAAAAAAAAAAAAACACACAACGAGCATTTTGGACGAAACGTGGGGATGAAAATTTGAGCCAACTGACTCTTTTAAGAAAAGTTATATATATATATATATATATATATATATACTAGTCGGTCGCACGTGCCCAAGCGGCTAATTAATTACATGGTAGCTCAATAAGTTTTGCTCTTTTTTATTTATTTTTGTTTGTTTTTGGCTCCCAGTATGGTGATATGATATTGATCAAACTGTGATTATATATTACAATTGATAAAATGCATAACACTAAATGAAAGAATTGCGAAGACAATTTTTTTTTATAGTATTTTTGCTTAGTTCTATCTCATGTCAGCATATGATATTTATATGTGTTTATATGTATATGTGTATTCATAGATGGAGAAAAAGGATAAGAAGAGTAGCTACCATGTAAGCGGGTTCCTTGACAACAAGTTGTTATAACTATCTTCATTATAAAATTTACTACAATTGATTGACAAAACAACAACGATAATTGTAAAATGCACCATGCAAGTAGTTTCCTTGAAAAAAGAACAATAAGCAGAAGTCATAGAGTTAAGCAATATTTGTTTTTGATGCCTAAGTCTGTTAAGATAATATAAAACACATTGCATAACAAAAAGATACAGAAACGATAAATGCTAGTCGGCTACAATAGAGTTGTGATCGATGAGGGATTTTTTTTAGCACAGGCTGTAATGAAAAAAAAAACACGGATTAAAATACAGAAGGAAATAACAAATGATCATAAGCTATATTGTGTTTTTTTTTCCTTGCATAATTTCTCTGCATTTTTTGCATAGAAAAAGAGATATGCTCCAAAAGGATATAAGGAGCGGCATAATATGGGTGAAAGAATATGTGCAAGAATGGAAAGAATAGTGACAATTATGCATACTGGAGCATATAATATAAGAAAGTAACAAAGGTTTTAAGCACAAAAACGACTATAGTTAAATTTGTATAGATACTAATGCTATGAAGATCTATGTAGCAACAATAAGACAATCATTCTTTAGATTTGTTTTATAAAAAGTTCCATCTCTTGAGTCTTTTAATCAGTTGTATGATAGCTAGAACTAAATTAAACATGCATTGGGTTTTGGTTGGATAATATTGACAACAAAATTGAAGGGGAGAAAAGATCAATAGTACATTCAATGTAAAAGGAAAAAGTTTCATATAACACTACGATCAACTTTTCATGAAGGAGTTGTCGACGAAGACGATACCTTATAAGTGGAACAATGTTTTGTATTGTTTCTCAGAACCCGACTTGGCAAATACGGTGAGGGTGAGAGACATATCTTTTTTGAGCGTAAGCGAAAGCATATCTCCTGGTTTTAATCGATGTTGTTTCACAATTTGTTTCTAACCAGAAGATAAATATAGCAAACCGCTAGAGGAGCATCGGAGACGGACACAATATGTGTCAAGACGGGTCTTGATTTTGACATTAACTCGATCGCTGCCATCAACAAAGGCCTTTGCAAATTTACGCGGGATTTTCTGCCACAAAATTATGTTAAGATGTCCATGTGTTGTTGACAATAAATAAAAGGAAAATATTTTTTTATAAGAAATTAACGGAATTAGGTAGGAGAACTTTAAATTGTTTTACTTACAATGCCGCACTTGTATCTTCCTGATTTGAGGACCTTGACACAATGAGTGCAAGGTGTCCATTTTTTTTGAACAACAACATTGTTTCCCCTGCTAGGAATAAGGCATAATTCATTTTTTTAAGGCTATTAGACCAATGTATTTATTTAAATGTATGAAACAAGAGGATTAAATGAGTTGTCTTTGGTAATTAACAAGAACACAATGAGTGAAAGGTGTCCACTTTGTTTGAACAACAAAATTGTTCCCTCTGCTAGTAATCAGGCATAGTTGAATTTTTTTTAAGCTATCAGGCCAATTTCTTTATATAAATGTATGACACAAGATGACTAAATGAGTTGTCTTTGAAACTAACAAAAGGATTTAAGGGCAAAGAAATATAAAGATGATCCACAAATCTTGCACGTTACCCCTCAAAGCTTAAAAAAGTTTATTAAACTCAAACGCACAAAACGGCAAAACCTGCCTCTAAGCCTAATTACATCACCTTAATATTATTAGCATCGTTTACCACTAACTCAAAATACCCATGCCATTGCATAGTCTCTCTTAATTAAAGGTGACAATAATAGACAAAAGCTTAGGTAGTAGCTAATAGTCTTCGAATACTAATGTTAGACCAAAAAAAAAAAAAAAACAAACAAACAAACAAACAAAACCCTCCACTTATCATTAAATAACAACAAACCAAATTCTCCAACAAATTAAACTTAACTTGAAATAGTAAGAGAGTTATCAAAATAACTAAGATGACAGTTGAGTTAGCAAAGGACAAATGCTAGAGAGTTAGTTTAAGAAGGACAGTGCAACAAGTAATTTTGCTTTACAGAATCAACATAATTTTGTAGAAGAATTAGTGGGGAAAGAGCTACCTTGAAGACATGACGACGTAGGCAAATAATTAGATTTCTTACTTTTTGTAGTTTTCTCAGAGAAAGAAGGCTCCTTTCAAAAAAGTTTTCTTCGTACTGAGAACTATTTATTTGTTAACTTATAAGCATAATGATTTTTAAAGTGCAAATATAGGCTAAAACTCCATAATACAAAACATGAGTTGATGCTAGATAAATCAATCGTCACTTCAATCAGATGGTATTAGAATCAAAATTGACACATGGCAGGTTTATTTTATCGGTCAAAGTGTAGAAACACAAGTTTTTTACTGATCAGGTTGCAACATATATATATATATATTTTTTTTATTTTGTTTTTTTGCTGGATGACCAGGTTCTAATTTATTGCCTCATTTTGGTATCAAATTTTTTTAGTCCAAGTTATATCTTAACAACGAAAAAACAAAATGGAAGGCACAATGTATTAGATAGTTTATTCAAGACCAGTTCATAATAATCTTGATATTAATCGTTTGTTCAAAAAAGAGGAGAAAAATTCACTACATACGATATATAATTGTATAGATCCTGATGTTCATCTGTGATAGTCGAATAGAAGTTTATATATATATATTGATCTATAACTGGATAAATCGTCTCAAATGAGTGAAACAGGAAAGTTTGAGCACGGATAAACGGCGCACAACTAACGGCATTGTGTCCGTATAATGTTTGAGCAAAAGATACAAAAGAATAAAAAAAAATGCCATTCATTTAGCTGATTTCATCGGGGCAAAATGAATACCATTTTGATAGTCAAACACTGCTATCCAGCAACTAAGTCCTTCTGACCACGGTGTATGCTTAGACCACCCAAAAAAAAAAGAGAAAAACAAAGTTTAGCAGAGTGGCATGCCATTTCTACACCCAAAAAAACACAATAGAAGTTTTAGTTCCAAAAGGTAAGCAATTAGAGAAGCTAGTAGCGAAACCGCTAGTTATCAGGGGCACCAGCTTGTTCAACCCTCTATTTTTTCGCATGGCCACCACAGTCACTGGCATCCTCAAGGGAAGCAGGTGCAGATGATTCGACCGATCCATGCAATTTTTCTTTTGGTTCGCCAGAGGCAGCAGCATCTGCATTGAGGGTTGGCTGCGATAGCTCGGATGACGAGTTCACTTGTGATTCTTCACGAGCAGGGTTAGTTTGTTCGTAAGTAGAAACAACAACGAATTTTGCTGCGTCGGAGTATGAGGCATCATGCTTAGAAACCCTGAGGTAAACTGTTCTTTTTCCCTCATTCGAGAGCTTGAAGAATGATTGTAAGGAAGCATCATCCTGAGCCTACAAGAAATAGAGGACGAAAAATATTTGCAGGAATAACAGTATTTTTTTTAGCAAAACAGGCCCGCAGCCGTCAACATATTGGAGCGAACTATGGCCTATAATTTGTTTGTTAGGCATCACGTGCAGCAAAGAGGTATTAGTTCAAATGAGGATGGAATAAAGGATAAAATGAGCGGATTTACTTTTTTTTTTCATGCTTGTTTGGTAGTGAGAGGCTTAATTGATAGTCAAAAGTAAAAGAACTGATGTGATGTTCCATTAAAATAGCACGTTTACTCAATTCACCTTCATAAAATCAGTTGCAGATCGTGCAAATAATTTTTCAGCAACGCCCCCAAAGACAGTGGCGGATAGAGAACCACTCGAGTCATGAACATCCATCTCAACTCTTGGCCTAACACACAAGATGATACAAGTCAAAAGATATATTGGTCTGAATAATTTCACATGGCCTAAGAATTATCCAATCACATGATCAAGATGAGGAGCTACACGAAGCTTAAAAATGAAGGCTTTAATAAAAAGTCTGGAAAATAATAAGTGGAATGAACGACAATAATAACTAATTACCAAGGAATCGCCATTGACTGCACTCGAACAAAGTGCCAATTTTTGAACCAGTAGCTCTATGACACTTATCGCAAGTGTTTGGACGAACATCCGACAGGTCGCCCACCAGAAAAGAACGGGTGGCTTGGCGCATCCGGCTGTCATCACGGCACTCTGTCGCCACGCCGACGTCCCAATCGACCCAAACGAATCGCAACTGCCGGGGCAGCCCACTATTAATGGGCGCACCATCCGAGGCTACCGTGAGGCCGCACTCCCAGGCATGCCCGCCGGAGCCAACGCAGCAGCCCCCATGGCTCCACCACAAGGCAACTTACCGGCTCTCGAGGAACCTTCCTCATCACTAGATGATGACGAGTGGTGGACTCACTTGTCGGCGCATAATGACTACATCATCCGCCAAAACCAACACCAAATGGCGTACTTTCAGCAGCGTTCCATCTTTGAGGCGGAGCAGTGGGCAGCTTACACAGACATGTTCAACAGAATGGACATCAATCGGGACCACCCGATAACTTTCCCGTCCCCACCGCCCTTCGTACCCTTCACTGCTGTTCCACCACCGCACCCACCGACTTTCGCCGATGAGGCCTCCGACGAGGCCGCCGATTCCGACTAGATGGGCGGTACCCATCCAGGGAGTTTTCTTACCCTCTTGTTCTTATTTTTCAACATTGTGGACAATGTAGACTCTTAGTGTGGGGGGATTTCCTTGGATGCATCATTACTCTTAGATTTAGTTCATTTGACTTTATTTTTATCGTATTTTGTCATTTCCAGTTTTTGTTGTTTTTGTTTTGTTAGTGTCACTAGGTTAGGAGTTCTCTTTATAATGGTGCGATTATCTTGTAATGTGCAGCCGATGATAAGAAACAATTTCATGATTTTTACTTTATCAATGATCGACTCGGGTGTCCGAAAACGTCTACACTTGTTAGATAATTGGAAACTGAATTGCCAATCTTGCTCATAGTTCTCTTACAAACATTGATCACATAGCCATGACCTGATAGTCCAAACCATTGGAGAAAATTTGTTGCAGACTACATTGTTCCAGAACTTGTCCGAAAACTCTCTCAAGGCGAAATCCTAGGTCACACACATTAGGGGAATGACGTAGGCCATCTTTCAACCGTTTGAGCCTTTCTAGCCTACCCGTTCATAATATATATCCTTAGTCACCCACTTTGAGCTTAAACAGATATAACCAATTGTTGTTGTCACCTAACTCAAGCCGAGACGTAAATGCAAAACCAAGTCTTAACCCTTAGACCGTAAGCACATTAATTGCAAACCGAATGAAGGGATGAGAAGTGAAAAAAATAGTCATTAGCACCGAAACATAATTATAAGAATGTAACATTTGGCTAGTACAAAAAAAAAATATAAGTATGAAAAAGTGAGCTATGTCTCACAAATGAAAAAAAAAAAAAGCCAAGTGTGAAAAAAAGAAAAAAAAAAACGGTGCTAGTGACATATGGCAAAAGTAGAGTCGACAAAAGGGTGAGAAGAAAGTAGAAAGTAAGGTGATTAATGTGCTTAAGGTGTTTAACTCACCAATATCCAAATGACATACCTTAGCCGAGGCCTTACATTACAAGCTATTAAAGACCTACCGACCCGTGATCGTGATAGTGACTTACATTAGTGGAGAGAGAGTTTAGGGCGAGCCTATGGAATAATGAACTATACTATTCATCATTAATTCTGATCTGCATGAAATTGATTCAGGGTGAAAGATTAAAAGTGATTGGCTATAACACACATACACAAGAGAACAGGAGTGAGAGGAAACATGAAGGTAACTGAAAATCGACACTTGTGTGGGTTGAAGACACCCTAAGTTGATCATAATAAATTTTTCCAAACAGTTTTGTAAAATTTTGAGGCACCAATGCACAAAACCTAATTTGAGCACCATGTTTAGAGAATTTAGAGAGTCATGTTTTAGTTAGTTTGATTTGTTTTGATTTCGATGTTTTGCTCGAGGACTAGCAAAAATGTAAGTGTGGGGGTATTTGATAAGTCACCATTTTGCATAGAATTTGATATGAGAAAACCCCAAAGTTAAAGTGTCTTAATGATAAAAACATGGTAATTTATGGCCAAATGGTATGTACAGGGGAAAAGAAATGGCAGGAGCTAAAACGGAGCAAAGTGGAGCTGAAACGGAGCAAAAACGAGCAAAATGCAAGAGCGCCGCGGCGCCACTTGGACAGCGCCGCGGCGCTGAGAGATGTAGGCGAAAACAACAGCTCCCTGGAGACCGCGGCGCCATCAGCAGCACCGCGGCCCTCGACCCCAGCATCACCAGCGCCGCGGCGCTACTCAAGCAGCGCCGCGGCGCCCAAAGCCCGACGCTTGAAGTTTTATCGCAGCGCCGCAGCGCTACTCAAGCAGCGCCGCGGCGCCCAAAGTCAGCATTTGAAGTCTTTATCGCAGCGCCGCAGCGCTATAAATCCAGCGCCGCGGCGCTACATCGGAAATTTGGGCCGTACACTTCGAAATTCGTCAGAAACGTGGAGAAAAGCCCAAATATTGACCGAAAATTACCCTAGAATATAAAAGGGACACGAAAAGAAAGAAAAAGGAGGAGGAGAGCAAGTTTTGGAAATCATTGAAGAGCATCGGATCAATTTTCATCAGTTTTCGGCATCAACAGTTTGTTTAATTTAGTTTTTCCAATTTATTCGCATTTATGAGTCACGTTATGAGTGGCTAGAATTCCTTAGTTGTTAGGGTGTAGATGAATCTCGATTGTTGAATGCTATTTCAAGTTTGATGTGTTTAATTCAAGTTCATCGTAATTCGTTTATTCTATTTGGGTTTTAATTGTTTCAATTATGCTTCGCAATGATTTGTTTACGAATCCTGCATGTTGATTGAATATATTTAGATTGTGAGAACCATTACTCGAGAGGGGAACGTTCGAATGATCGGGAATCGGGTAGAATAACCTAAGTTGGTGTGAGATCGAGAGATAAGCTTCAACTAGGTAGCCGAGATAAGTTGAGTTGTGAAACTGAGAGGTGGAATTCTTAAATTATCTTTAGAGTTAAACTTAATGAAGGTAAGGTAAACGGGTTGTATAGAGATATAGACTCGGGGACACTTGCACATTTTCTATGCGGCACTCGAGAGAGGGTATAGAGAGATGATTGTTGCTCTAGGTTAGCGATACGATGAATGAGATTTAAGCACATTAACACGACGAGGTAGTATTACAATCGAGTGAAGTCGAAACCCTAGCATTTATTCATTTATTGATTTACAACCTTTAAATTCTCACGTGTTTTAGTTATTAATCATTTCAATTCCGTTTATTTTACATTTTCATCGCAATTAATATTGAGTTGCCTAGATAAAATAGGATAGATAATTGCAATAGATAGTATGGTTTTTATCCGTCAATTCTCGTGGGACGATATCGGTCTTCGGACCACTTTATTACTTAGCGATTTGTGCACTTGCAAGCATTGTTAATTATTTTCGCAACAAGTTTTTGGCGCCGTTGCCGGGGATTGTACGGCTTAAAAATTAGCTAATATTGTAACGACATATCTAATTTTAATCTAGGTTTTTATTCCTATCATTGTCATTAGTATTTAATTATTTGTTTTTATTCTTTCTTCCGTCTTATCTTCTGTACTTTGGCTTTGTTTTCAGGTTTATGCGTAGTGCTAGTGACTCTCAACCTCTTCTTTTTGATCCGGAGATCGAACGATCGTGTCGTGCAAATAGAAAAAGGAGAAAGGCCAAAACTAGAGTCATGGCCGAGGGAGAAGACAACCAGAGGACTTTGCGCGACTATTTCAAACCAGTCGTGCAGGACAACTACTCAGGCATTCAGCGCCAAACTGTGAATGCTAATAACTTTGAGCTAAAGCCGGCACTAGTGAATATGGTGCAACAGAATCAGTATGGCGGCCTACCGAGCGAAGACCCCAATGTTCATTTGGCTATTTTTCTAGAAGTGTGTGACACTGTGAAATATAACGGGGTTGATCAGGGAGTAATAAGGCTCAAGCTTTTTCCTTTCTCCTTGAGGGATCGAGCTCGCGCTTGGCTTCAGTCTTTACCAGCAGGGAGTGTAACTTCATGGGAGGATATGGCGCAAAATTTCCTCATTAAGTTCTTTCCACCGTCTAAGACGTCACAACTGAGGGTTGAAATTACACAGTTCCGCCAATTTGATTATGAGCAGTTATATGAAGCATGGGAACGATTCAAAGAAATGCTCCGTAAATGCCCTCAACATGGGATCGAAGAATGGCTCCTAGTACAACTGTTCTACAATGGGTTGAGTGGGCCAACAAAATCCCACATCGACGCATCTTCGGGGGGAACTATTCTTTCCAAAACACCGCGTGAAGCACTAAAGCTATTTGAAGACATCTCTATGAATAGCTGTCAATGGCCAAGTGAGAGGAGTCATGTCAAGAGAGCTGCGGGTATTTATGAAGTGGACCAAGCTACATCTCTTATGGCACAGATGTCTATTCTGACCAACCAACTGCAGGGTATTACTTCAAGCGGTTCTGTGAACAATCAAGAAGGGGTCATGATGACTCAAGGAGTGAATCAAACTGAAACGCTAGAAGAGCAATGCAACTATGTCAATAAAGGGTACAATTTCAGGCCAAATAATAATTTGCCACCTCATTATCATCCAGGCCTTCGCAACCATGAGAATTTCTCGTATGCTAACAACCGCAACACACTTCAACCATCATTGGAGCCTGCAAAGCCGTCCACAGACAAGCCTTCATCATCTCTTGAAGATTTGTTGAGGACTTACATTGTGGATTCTAAAGCACGTCTTGATCAACACGATGCGCGTCTCAACAACATTGAGACACATTGCACTAATATGGGTGCCACTATGAAGGCACTTGAGACCCAAGTGGGGCAGTTGGCCACAGCAATCAAGGGGCAATCATCACGGTCATTTCCAAGCGACACCGAGCCAAACCCGAAGGAGTGTAAAGCCATTAAGCTGAGAAGTGGCAAGGAACTTGAGGAAGTACAAGCTCAAAACAAGAAGACAAAAGATGAGATTATAAGGGGTGAAGATCATGGCAAAGAGAAGGTTGTTGAAGAAGAAGCACAGGTGAAGAAGCAAGCTCCAGAGGTACGGCCGGGTTCGATTTCCTTTCCAGACAACCCGCCTCGCTTCGCACCTCCGCTGCCATT
Organism: Boehmeria nivea var. tenacissima; assembly: GCA_018132145.1. Lineage (NCBI taxonomy): Eukaryota > Viridiplantae > Streptophyta > Magnoliopsida > Rosales > Urticaceae > Boehmeria > Boehmeria nivea. The sequence goes on along the minus strand of CM030875.1, from coordinate 5,455,473 downwards.
CCCACAGAGATTCCAAAAGAAGACCCTTGATGACCAATTTGCCAAATTTCTGAACATCTTCAAGAAGATTCACATAAACATTCCCTTTGCGGATGCCCTTGAGCAAATGCCCAACTACGCAAAATTCATGAAGGAAGTGATCGCCAAGAAGCGTAAGTTGGAAGATTATGAAACTGTGAAGCTCACAGAGGAGTGCAGTGCAATCATAAAGAGAAAGATACCTGAGAAGTTGAAAGACCCGGGTAGCTTCACCATTCCATGTGTCATCGGCGAGCTCCACATTGAGAAGGCCCTTTGTGATTTAGGGGCAAGCATAAACCTCATGCCTTTGTCAATATTTCAGAAGCTAAATCTCGGCGAAATCACGCCGACTACGATTACACTCCAGTTGGCAGATCGCTCCATCACCTATCCAAGAGGTATTATCGAGGATGTCTTGGTAAAAGTTGATAAATTTATCTTTCCCGTGGATTTTATTGTTTTAGACATGGAGGAAGACCGAGAAATCCCAATTATTCTTGGGAGGCCATTTCTAGCCACCGGGAAGGCGTTGATTGATGTCCACGATGGGAATTTGACACTCCGAGTGAATGGTGAAGAGGTAAAATTCAACATAAGCAATGCCATGAGGTTCCCCGAAGAGCGCTCTACTTGCAATCGGGTCGATATTGTAACTTCTTGTGTGGAAGATGTCGTTAGCTCCATAGCTTGTTCGGACCCTTTGGAGAGATGTCTTTCAACACCGCTCTCTAAAGGGGACATTGAGGTAATCGATAGTATTGTTGACATGGAAGCGATTGACAACGTCTTTGCACTTGAAGCGCTGAAGGAAGTAAAAGAGAAGCCAAAAATCGAAGAATTACACAAAGAGATCACCCCGGAGAAGACATCAAACCCACAAGCTACCACTAGCGATGGGTTAGTTCTTAAACAACTCCCCAACCATCTCCGATATGCTTTCTTAGGCGAGGACTCTACGAAGCCAGTCATTATCTCGTCCTCATTGAACCAAGAGGAAGAAAGCAAGCTTATCACCGTCCTAAAAAGATACTCTTCGGCTTTTGCTTGGTCAATTTCAGATATAAAAGGTATTAGCCCGGCAATCTGCATGCACAAGATATTAATGGAAGATTCCCACAAGCCATCCATTGAACATCAAAGAAGACTCAATCCAATTATGAAGGAGGTTGTGAGAGCCGAGGTGTTGAAGCTTCTTAATGCAGGGATAATCTATGCCATCTCCGACAGTTCTTGGGTGAGTCCTGTGCAAGTAGTGCCAAAGAAAGGTGGAATGACAGTGGTAAAAAACGAGAAGAATGAGCTCATCCCCACGCGAACAGTAACGGGCTGGCGCGTTTGCATTGATTACAGGAAGTTGAACAAGGCCACAAGAAAAGACCACTTTCCCTTGCCATTTATTGACCAAATGCTTGATCGATTAGCGGGACACGAGTTCTACTGCTTCCTTGATGGTTATTCGGGGTACAATCAGATCGCCATTGCTCCTGAAGACCAAGAAAAGACCACCTTTACATGCCCATATGGTACATTTGCTTACCGCCGGATGCCATTCGGCCTTTGCAATGCTCCGGCGACTTTTCAGAGATGTATGATGGCCATCTTCAACGACATGGTGGAAAACATAATGGAAATATTTATGGATGACTTTTCAGTCTTTGGTGCCTCCTTTGATTCTTGTTTGAGCAATCTTGGGTTGGTTCTTCAACGGTGTGTGGAGACTAACCTTGTGCTAAACTGGGAGAAATGCCACTTCATGGTTAAGGAAGGGATAGTCCTTGGTCACCGAGTCTCTTCACAAGGATTGGAAGTTGATCGAGCAAAAATTTCCACTATAGAGAAGCTGCCTCCTCCAACCAACGTGAAGACCATCAGAAGTTTTTTGGGTCATGCGGGTTTCTATCGCCGTTTTATAAAGGACTTCTCGAAGATCACCAAGCCGCTTTGTAATCTGTTGGAGAAAGACACGGTGTTCTTATTCGACGACGCTTGTCTGACAGCGTTTGAAAGTTTGAAAGAGAAGCTTATCACGGCTCCTGTGCTTATAGTTCCTGATTGGAATGAACCCTTTGAGATCATGTGCGATTCGAGTGATTACGCCAGTGGGGCAGTCCTGGGCCAGCGAAGAGAGAAAATATTCCGAGCAATCTACTACTCTAGCCGCACCCTCAATGAAGCCCAAGAGAACTACACCACCACCGAAAAAGAGATGCTTGCAGTGGTCTATTCGTGCGATAAATTCAGACCCTACATTATTGGGTCACGAGTCATCATTTATACGGATCATGCAGCCATTCGCTACTTATTTGAAAAAAAAGATGCTAAACCGCGATTGATTAGGTGGGTTCTCTTACTATAAGAGTTTGACATGGAAATTCGAGACAAGCGGGGTGTTGAAAATGTGGTAGCCGACCATTTATCCCGCCTAGAGGACACAAAGGGAGAACAAGGAAATACACTGATCACTGAGACATTTCCGGATGAGCAACTCTTTGTCGCAAACATCAAGCTCCCATGGTATGCTGACTATGTGAACTACCTTGTCTGTCGAATTCTACCGCCCGATTTCTCGTTTCAACAAAAGAAGAAGTTTCTCAGCGAGGTACGACACTATCTGTGGGATGATCCAGTTTTGTTCAAACAATGTGCCGACCAAGTAATCCGTAGGTGCGTGCCCGAAGAAGAAAAAGAAGACATCATGTTCCACTGTCACTCTTCCCCTGTGGGTGGACACTTCGGCGTAGCCCGCACAGCCGCCAAGATTCTCGAGAGTGGATTCTATTGGCCTACACTACACCGGGATTGTCATGAGTTCATCAAACAATGCGATCGCTGCCAACGAGTGGGCACTATTTCACGAAGACATGAGCTTCCACTTACAAATGTTCTTGAAGTTGAAATATTCGACGTCTGGGGCATCGACTTCATGGGACCTTTCCCGCCATCATATGGTAACAGTTACATCCTCCTAGCGGTTGATTATGTTTCCAAATGGGTGGAAGCCATTGCCACGCCCACCAATGACGCTAAGGTGGTCGTCGGGTTCATCATGAAGAACATCTTTACTCGGTTTGGCACTCCTCGAGCAATAGTAAGCGACGAAGGTACCCACTTCAAGAACAAGGTGTTTGATGCCCTTATGGCCAAGTATGGCGTCAGGCACAAAATGGCTCTTGCATACCACCCGCAATCCAATGGTCAAGCAGAAGTATCCAACCGAGAAATCAAGTTGATCTTGGAAAAGACAGTGCGATCCAATCGGAAAGATTGGGCTAACAAACTTGACGACGGTTTATGGGCTTATCGAACAGCATTCAAGACACCGATCGGCATGTCGCCGTACCGATTGGTGTTTGGTAAAGCCTGTCATCTACCGTTCGAACTCGAGCACCGTGCATATTGGGCGATCAAGAAATTGAATTTTGACTTGAAAACTGCGGGTGAAAAGAGACTCCTCCAGCTAACTGAATTAGAGGAGATTCGACATGAGGCTTATGAGAATGCACGCATCTACAAAGAGCGCACAAAGCAGTGGCACGATAAAAGAATTCTCCGGCGTGAGTTTATTCCGGGCGAACAGGTACTTCTCTTCAACTCTCGACTCAAACTGTTTCCAGGAAAACTTAAATCTCGCTGGTCTGGGCCATTTGTCGTTACACAAGTCTTTCCATTCGGCGCCATCGAGATTCAAAAGGGAGACGAACCCGCCTTCAAGGTGAACGGACAGAGACTCAAACATTATTTTGGAGGCGTGATGGAAAAGATAGCGAGTATCGAGCTCGCCAATCACGAGGACGTTTAAAGATCATGTTGAGTCAAGCTGGACGTTAAACGTAGCGCTTCTCGGGAGGCAACCCGATGTCAATTTTCTGTAAATTTTTATTTCCTGGTAGTTGGATCATAGGTTGTAAATATAAAAAAAAAAAAAAACGGCGAAAAAAAAAAAAACGGCGAAAAAAAAAAAAAAAAAAAAAAAAAAAAAAACGAAAAAAAAAAAAAAATTCGCAGCGCCGCGGCGCCCGTCGCACGACCCCATTATTTCGAGGGCCCCTCCTTCTCTCTTGAACCCAGCCCTAATTCCAGCCCCAATTCCTCTTCTCCCCTCCGTTCTGCCTCCACATCCCTCTCCCCTCCATTCTCACGGCCCTCCTCACCACTGCCGGCGAGCGCCCCCTTTCCGCCTCCGCGCGAGTGCCGCCCTCTCCGCGCGAGCGCCCCCCTTTCCGCCTCCACGCGCGTGCAACCACCGCCTCTCCGAGCGCCCCCCTTTCCGCCTCTCCGCGCGAGCGCCGCCCTATCCGCGCGAGCGCCACCCTTTCCGCCCCCTCTCCGCGCGCACCCACCGCAACACCGCGCCGCCACCGACCAGGTATTCTTCGGCCACTCTTGAACGGTTTTCCTTCTCTGCGTGGATTGTGGGTCTGCTACTTGGGTTGTTTCCGCGCGCTCTTTGTGTGTTTGTTTCTGCTTTTGGGCTACTTGTTGCCGTGTGGTTGTTTGCCGTGTGTGCCACTATTTGTTTTTGGTCAGCTTGCTTCTCGTTTCCAACATGCCCGTCAAGAAACTGAAAGCGAACCGCGGCGGTGCTTCTACGAGCGGGACCAAGGCTAGAGACACCAGGAAACGGCCCCAGCCAGATGAGGATGAAATTTACAGCACCCTTTTTGTCACCCAAGCCGGCGCGGAAAAATTTGCGCGACTGTGCCTTAATCGGGAATGCATCAGAGAGCGTGGGTTGAGTATCGCACCTTGTGATTTGGGCACCCTGGGAGTAATCGAGTCGAACATCGAAACTCTCCATTGGGAGCCGTTCTGTGTGCCGATGTTTTCCTCCGGCGTGGCGAGTGTTGTCCGAGAATTCTATGCGAATGTGCTTGATAGCAGGAAGGATCGGGTTTATGTGCGCGGCAAATGGGTCCCGTTCACTCCGGACACTATCAACGAAATTTTGGAGCTGCCCCGCTTTGACACCAACATGGACGACTATCGCCACTTCCTATCGAGTGAGATCGACTACAATGCCGTGCGCGATCGCATTTGTCTGCCGGGTACACAATGGGCCATGAAAAATGGCATTCCCCAATACCTTCCGAAGCCGGCAATGCTTCGAATTCCCCGTGCCTGGATGTACTTCATCGCCGCGCGTCTCTTGCCAGTCAAGAACTACTCGGAGGTCACGCGCGATCGTGCGGTGCTACTCTACGCCATCCTTGAGGGCATGTCCATTGATGTCGGACATGTGATTTGGACGAACATCCGACAGGTCGCCCACCAGAAAACAACGGGTGGCTTGGCGCATCCGGCTGTCATCACGGCACTCTGTCGCCACGCCGACGTCCCAATCGACCCAAACGAATCGCAACTGCCGGGGCAGCCCACTATTAATGGGCGCACCATCCGAGGCTACCGTGAGGCCGCACTCCCGGGCATGCCCGCCGGAGCCAACGCAGCAGCCCCCATGGCTCCACCACAAGGCAACTTACCGGCTCTCGAGGAACCTTCCTCATCACTAGATGATGACGAGTGGTGGACTCACTTGTCGGCGCAGAATGACTACATCATCCGCCAAAACCAACACCAAATGGCGTACTTTCAGCAGCGTTCCATCTTTGAGGCGGAGCAGTGGGCAGCTTACACAGACATGTTCAACAGAATGGACATCAATCGGGACCACCCGATAACTTTCCCGTCCCCACCGCCCTTCGTACCCTTCACTGCTGTTCCACCACCGCACCCACCGACTTTCGCCGATGAGGCCTCCGACGAGGCCGCCGATTCCGACTAGATGGGCGGTACCCATCCAGGGAGTTTTCTTACCCTCTTGTTCTTATTTTTCAACATTGTGGACAATGTAGACTCTTAGTGTGGGGGGATTTCCTTGGATGCATCATTACTCTTAGATTTAGTTCAATTGACTTTATTTTTATCGTATTTTGTCATTTCCAGTTTTTGTTGTTTTTGTTTTGTTAGTGTCACTAGGTTAGGAGTTCTCTTTATAATGGTGCGATTATCTTGTAATGTGCAGCCGATGATAAGAAACAATTTCATGATTTTTATTTTATCAATGATCGACTCGGGTGTCCGAAAACGTCTACACTTGTTAGATAATTGGAAACTGAATTGCCAATCTTGCTCATAGTTCTCTTACAAACATTGATCACATAGCCATGACCTGATAGTCCAAACCATTGGAGAAAATTTGTTGCAGACTACATTGTTCCAGAACTTGTCCGAAAACTCTCTCAAGGCAAAATCCGAGGTCACACACATTAGGGGAATGACGTAGGCCATCTTTCAACCGTTTGAGCCTTTCTAGCCTACCCGTTCATAATATATATCCTTAGTCACCCACTTTGAGCTTAAACAGATATAACCAATTGTTGTTGTCACCTAACTCAAGCCGAGACGTAAATGCAAAACCAAGTCTTAACCCTTAGACCGTAAGCACATTAATTGCAAACCGAATGAAGGGATGAGAAGTGAAAAAAATAGTCATTAGCACCGAAACATAATTATAAGAATGTAACATTTGGCTAGTACAAAAAAAAATATAAGTATGAAAAAGTGAGCTATGTCTCACAAATGAAAAAAAAAAAAAAAAAAAAAGCCAAGTGTGAAAAAAAGAAAAAAAAAACGGTGCTAGTGACATATGGCAAAAGTAGAGTCGACAAAAGGGTGAGAAGAAAGTAGAAAGTAAGGTGATTAATGTGCTTAAGGTGTTTAACTCACCAATATCCAAATGACATACCTTAGCCGAGGCCTTACATTACAAGCTATTAAAGACCTACCGACCCGTGATCGTGATAGTGACTTACATTAGTGGAGAGAGAGTTTAGGGCGAGCCTATGGAATAATGAACTATACTATTCATCATTAATTCTGATCTGCATGAAATTGATTCAGGGTGAAAGATTAAAAGTGATTGGCTATAACACACACACACAAGAGAACAGGAGTGAGAGGAAACATGAAGGTAACTGAAAATCGACACTTGTGTGGGTTGAAGACACCCTAAGTTGATCATAATAAATTTTTCCAAACAGTTTTGTAAAATTTTGAGGCACCAATGCACAAAACCTAATTTGAGCACCATGTTTAGAGAATTTAGAGAGTCATGTTTTAGTTAGTTTGATTTGTTTTGATTTCGATGTTTTGCTCGAGGACTAGCAAAAATGTAAGTGTGGGGGTATTTGATAAGTCACCATTTTGCATAGAATTTGATATGAGAAAACCCCAAAGTTAAAGTGTCTTAATGATAAAAACATGGTAATTTATGGCCAAATGGTATGTACAGGGGAAAAGAAATGGCAGGAGCTAAAACGGAGCAAAGTGGAGCTGAAACGGAGCAAAAACGAGCAAAATGCAAGAGCGCCGCGGCGCCACTTGGACAGCGCCGCGGCGCCACTTGGACAGCGCCGCGGCGCTGAGAGATGTAGGCGAAAACAACAGCTCCCTGGAGACCGCGGCGCCATCACCAGCACCGCGGCCCTCGACCCCAGCATCACCAGCGCCGCGGCGCTACTCAAGCAGCGCCGCGGCGCCCAAAGCCCGACGCTTGAAGTTTTATCGCAGCGCCGCAGCGCTACTCAAGCAGCGCCGCGGCGCCCAAAGTCAGCATTTGAAGTCTTTATCGCAGCGCCGCAGCGCTATAAATCCAGCGCCGCGGCGCTACATCGGAAATTTGGGCCGTACACTTCGAAATTCGTTAGAAACGTGGAGAAAAGCCCAAATATTGACCGAAAATTACCCTAGAATATAAAAGGGACACGAAAAGAAAGAAAAAGGAGGAGGAGAGCAAGTTTTGGAAATCATTGAAGAGCATCGGATCAATTTTCATCAGTTTTCGGCATCAACAGTTTGTTTAATTTAGTTTTTCCAATTTATTCGCATTTATGAGTCACGTTATGAGTGGCTAGAATTCCTTAGTTGTTAGGGTGTAGATGAATCTCGATTGTTGAATGCTATTTCAAGTTTGATGTGTTTAATTCAAGTTCATCGTAATTCGTTTATTCTATTTGGGTTTTAATTGTTTCAATTATGCTTCGCAATGATTTGTTTACGAATCCTGCATGTTGATTGAATATATTTAGATTGTGAGAACCATTACTCGAGAGGGGAACGTTCGAATGATCGGGAATCGGGTAGAATAACCTAAGTTGGTGTGAGATCGAGAGATAAGCTTCAACTAGGTAGCCGAGATAAGTTGAGTTGTGAAACTGAGAGGTGGAATTCTTAAATTATCTTTAGAGTTAAACTTAATGAAGGTAAGGTAAACGGGTTGTATAGAGATATAGACTCGGGGACACTTGCACATTTTCTATGCGGCACTCGAGAGAGGGTATAGAGAGATGATTGTTGCTCTAGGTTAGCGATACGATGAATGAGATTTAAGCACATTAACACGACGAGGTAGTATTACAATCGAGTGAAGTCGAAACCCTAGCATTTATTCATTTATTGATTTACAACCTTTAAATTCTCACGTGTTTTAGTTATTAATCATTTCAATTCCGTTTATTTTACATTTTCATCGCAATTAATATTGAGTTGCCTAGATAAAATAGGATAGATAATTGCAATAGATAGTATGGTTTTTATCCGTCAATCCTCGTGGGACGATATCGGTCTTCGGACCACTTTATTACTTAGCGATTTGTGCACTTGCAAGCATTGTTAATTATTTTCGCAACAAGTTTTTGGCGCCGTTGCCGGGGATTGTACGGCTTAAAAATTAGCTAATATTGTAACGACATATCTAATTTTAATCTAGGTTTTTATTCCTATCATTGTCATTGTCACTGAACAAACAGAATATTCATCCACCAGTAACGGGATCTTGAATCGAGAATGAGCTGTTCGTCCACCGGGCAAAATACCAGCGGCAACCCCCGAAGACGCTGTCGTAAGAGCGATCATTTTTTTGTTCTCACAGTGTTGGTACGATTTTTTGTACCAACTCAGTTTGACACGTGGCCGCTCCTCCAAGCTTGAACTCGCGTTGAACTATGTGCGGTGGTGATTTGAGATGATCTCCGGCTCTGCAAAAAAGACAGAAAAGCGTGACTGGGGGCACTGGGGTTGTTCCCAGTGCGGGCACTCTGACGCTCAAGCCAGTCAGGGTGAACCAGAGACTTTGAAGTGGAGTGTATTTTTTTGTATTAGAATTACGTTACCTTAGTTTGTCTTGTTCGGTTTTTTATAAGAGTTGGGAGTAACCGTTTTTAACCACGTTCCAACACCATTTTTTTCAGGTGTCGGAGAGAGATGGTTGAAGGTGGTTTCCGTTCGTGGGAGAGTTATTCCGAGTTTTTCTTGTTAAAACATCGGTAGTAGACTTAGTGGCCCGAAAGGGGCCGGCGGGGAGCCGAGTCGTAGGCGGCCTGACGCCTTGTAGCGGGGGCGGCGTGACGCCCTCCAGCGTGGGCGGCGTGACGCCTTGTAGCTGGGGCGGCGTGACGCCTTGTAGCGGGGACGGCGTGACACCCTGATATAAATCCCGCGCGTTGTGCTCGTGATTCACGGTTTGTTTACGGATCGTCTACGGAATTAGGAACGATTTGTGGATCGAATGGTGCTCGAACGATTGCGGAAAGTCCGTTCGATAAGCCGGGTGAACGCCACAAGATAAATTCTTGTGTCAACGAGATAAATTCTCGCCTATGTTCGTTGTCCAAGGTAAATCCTTTGGCACTTTGGTAAATCCGAGGTTAGTTCTTCGAAGAACCCAAGAGGAGAGAATGCTCTCAAACACACAAGATTTTCTGAATAATACGTCTGATACTTTATTGATGAAAGTTGGCCTTTGAATAGGCTCTAAACAATTCGAAATTACTAAAAATAAACTAATAAACGCGTTAAAATAAAGTCTGCCGAAAATTATTCGTTTTGGCGATCGATCAGCAGAAACAGGGCGAACGATCGGCGGTGCTGGCGATCGATCGGCTTGAATCCCGCGAACGATCGGCAACGCCTCTGTCCGTTTTTGCTCGGTGCTGGCGATCGATCGGCTGGAACCCCGTGAACGATCGGTAATGCCTCTGCCCATTTTCGCTTGATGTCCACTTTTGGCGATCGTTCGGCTGGATTGGGCGAACGATCGGCGATGGCTCTACCCTCCAAATGCTAAAATTTACATTTAAGTTCCGAAAATTACTAAAACAAGTCTAACATGTTCCTAAACCATACTTAAGCTATTTAGCTTCTAATTACATAAAAATTTGTCTTTAATTTCTAGCTAAACTCTTAATGACTCGTCTCGGCTTGAATGACATGCACGAGCCTTTGTTGTTGAGCTCCTTTGATTGCTTCCTTCTCGGCAGTGTCGATTTCTTGATCTTGAAGCTTTGTGATCAAACTTCGGAGTTCTTCCTTAAATCGCTTGGCTCGAGCTCTCGTAACTGGACCCGTGGGTACTGTGTATCGCTCACCAAGGGCTTGCGTCGTTACGTCCTCGTCATTCCCCTCGTCTTGAAAAGGATTTGCCCTCAAATCGTCACCTGCATCAAAAAGAGATAGATCAGAAACATTGAAAGTAGTACTGACATTGTACTCACCAGGTAGATCCAATTTGTAGGCATTGTCGTTAATGCGCTCGAGAACTTGAAACGGTCCGTCACCGCGGGGAAGCAACTTCGAACGTCTTTGTTTAGGAAAACGCTCCTTTCGCATATGTAACCATACCCAATCGCCTGGTTCGAAGACTACTTTAGTCCGGTCCTTGTTGGCGTGTTTGGCATATTGTTCAGTCCGCCGCTCAATGTTGAGTCGTGCCGTCTCATGAATCTGCTTGACAAGTTCCGCTGTCTTGGCACCATCTAAATTCACAGGCTCAGACATAGGTAAAGGTGATAAATCCAAAGGAGTAAGTGGATTAAACCCATAAACAATTTCAAACGGTGAGAATTTAGTAGAAGTATGAACCGAACGGTTATAAGCAAACTCAACATGAGGCAAACAATCTTCCCAACTCTTTATATTTTTCTTAATGATTGCTCTCAACAAAGTAGACAAAGTCCTATTCACTACTTCGGTTTGACCATCAGTTTGTGGGTGACAAGTGGTTGAAAACAACAACTTAGTCCCTAGTTTACTCCAAAGGGTCTTCCAAAAGTAACTTAAGAACTTAGCATCTCTATCGGAAACGATCGTCCTAGGCATACCATGTAATCTAACAATTTCCCGAAAGAACAAATCTGCAACATGAGTAGCATCATCAGTTTTGTGACAAGGAATGAAATATGCCATCTTAGAGAATCTATCCACCACTACATAAATTGAATCTCGACCCTTCTTAGTCCTTGGTAAACCTAGCACAAAATCCATGGAAATGTTTACCCAAGGTGCATTGGGAATAGGAAGTGGTGTATACAAGCCATGTGCTTGGACTCGAGACTTGGCTTGTCGACAAGTGACACATCTAGCACAAATTCGCTCTATATCTCTCTTTAGGCAGGGCCAGTAAAAGTGTTCTTGGATAATACCTAGAGTTTTGGCGACCCCAAAGTGTCCCATTAGGCCTCCACCATGTGCCTTTCTGACTAACAACTCTCTTAGTGAACTATAAGGCACACACAATTTACTCTTACGAAACAAAAACCCTTCATGCCTATAATAGTCCCCAAAAGCAACCTTTTCACATGCCGAATACAAATCACTAAAATCTTGGTCTAATGGATATAAATCTTTAATTTGTTCAAAACCAAGTAATTTAGCATCAAGAGTAGAAAGTAAGGTATACCTACGAGAAAGGGCATCGGCGACCACATTCTCCTTACCTTGCTTGTATTTGATGACGTATGGAAATGGTTCGAGGAACTCCATCCATTGCCCATGTCGCTTGTTGAGCTTGTGTTGCGCCTTCAGGTGTTTAAGCGACTCATGGTCGGTGTGGACCACAAACTCCCGCGGCAAAAGATAGTATTGCCATGTCTCCAACGCCCTTACTAATGCGTACATCTCCTTATCATAAGTAGGGTAATTGAGGGGTCCCCCACTTAGTTTCTCGCTGAAATACGCGATTGGCCTCTTGTCTTGCATGAGAACCGCTGCAATTCCCACGCCGGAAGCATCGCATTCAACTTCGAATGGTTTGTCGAAGTTTGGCGACGCTAGCAAAGGGGGATTGATCAACTTGTGCTTGATAGCTTGGAACGCCTCCTCCTGTGCACGCCCCCATTTGAAACTCACATGTTTCTTCATAACATCAGTGAGCGGGGCTGCAATGGTGCTAAAATCCTTCACGAAGCGGCGATAGAATCCCGCTAAGCCATGAAAGCTTCGCACTTGTGCTGCATTTGTAGGTGTTGGCCAATCTCTAATGGCTTGCACTTTCTCTTCATATACCTGCACTCCTTTAGCACTTACAACAAAACCCAAGAAAACAACGTGATCGGTGCAAAAATGGCACTTGTTAAAGTTAGCATATAATTTCTCACGCTGCAGAACAATAAAAACCTCTCTCAAATGGAAAACATGTTCTTCTAAGGTTTTGCTATAAATTAATATGTCATCAAAGTAAACTACCACAAACTTCCCTATGAATGGACGTAAGACATGATTCATAAGTCGCATGAATGTACTAGGGGCGTTAGTCAAACCAAAAGGCATCACTAACCATTCATACAACCCATGTTTAGTTTTAAAAGTAGTTTTCCATTCATCTCCTTCCTTCATTCTAATTTGGTGGTATCCACTTTTTAAATCAACTTTTGAGAAAATACATGCACCATGCAATTCATCTAACATGTCATCCAAACGAGGAATGGGAAAACGATACTTTACCGTGATATTGTTGATTGCTCGACAATCTACGCACATCCGTGAAGAACCATCCTTCTTTGGAACAAGCAACACCAGAACGGCGCATGGACTCATGCTTTCTCGAATGTACCCCTTTGCCAATAGCTCTTCAACTTGCCGTTGCAACTCCTTTGTCTCCTCCGGATTGGTACGGTAAGCTGGCCTGTTTGGTAACGAGGCGCCGGGTACAAGGTCGATTTGGTGTTCAATTCTGCGGATTGGTGGTAATCCCACGGGCATGTCTTCCACGACCACATCTTGAAATTCCTGCAAAAGAGCATCAATGGCACTAGGTAGAACCTTGCCACTAGAGTTAGTTAAAAGTGTAGCCTCCTTGTACAAAAGTAAAATCATTGGCTTGTTTGTTAAGAAAGCTCTCCGCACTTCTCTTGCTCCCACAAAGAAATTCTTTTTTGAACACTTGTGTTTACCCTCACTTTTCTTTTGTGGACACTCTTGTTTTTTTCTCACAACTCACTTTATCACTTTTCTTTTGTGACTCTTGTGCTCTCTTTTGTCGCTCATTTTCTTTTTCTCTCACACTCTCTTTTTGTTTCACTCTATCTTGTTGTAGCTTAACTTGATCTTCATGAACTTGCTGAGGTGTCAAAGGTACAAGAGTGATGGTCCGGTTGTTTCGCATGAGTGAATACTTGTTGGTGTAGCCATCATGTACCACCCGTCGGTCGAATTGCCAAGGTCCCCCAAGAAGAATATGCCCCGCGTCCATGGAAGCAACATCACACAACACCTCGCCTTCATATTTCCCGATGCGAAACGTGACTAACACTTGTCGAGTAACCCGAATTTCGCCCCCATCATTGAACCATTGAAGCTTGTACGGGCGAGGGTGATTAGTCATTGGAAGTCCGAGCTTGTTGACCATCGTAGTGCTTGCGACATTCGTGGAGCTACCTCCATCGATAATCATGTTACAAATCTTATCACGGACTTGACATCGTATATGGAAGATATTCTCCCGTTGCTCATTGTCAACTTCCTCTTTAGCATGCACGTTTAAAGCTCTTCGTGCGACTAATGTGACGGTCGTACCTTCTGCAGCTTCGTCATCCGAGACATCGTCCAAAAGTGGCATGGCATCGTCATCCTCGTCTTCTTCACTTACTACTTCTCCATTGTCTAGAATTACCATACTCCTCTTATTCGGACAATTGGTCGATATGTGCCCAAAACCTTGATATTTGTAGCACTTTATGTCCCGACTACGTGTTGTTGAAGCCTCGGGCTTGCTTCTCGCTTGTGGAGTTGAAGAAGTTGGCTTGGATTCAAACTTGGGCTTTCCTCCTTGTTTGTCGTCTTTTGAAAACGGCTTTTTCCAACTTGATTGCTCCGGATAGCGATTGAAACGTGCACTACCCCTAGTCTTGAGTTGCCGCTCTATTTTGATCGCCATGTGTAACATGTCCTCCATCTCCACATAGTGTTGCAACTCAACTTGATTAGCGATCTCTACGTTCAAACCCGCCAAGAATCTCGCCATTGTGGCCTCCCGATCCTCCTCAACATTGGCTCTAATCATAGCAAACTCCATCTCACGGTGGTACTCCTCTACACTTCGTCCACCTTGCCTAAGCTGTTGGAGTTTCTTGTACAATTCCCGATGGCGAGGAACGAATCGCTTCTTCATAACCGCCTTCATCTCGTCCCACGTAGTTATGGGTCTCTCTCCGGCTCGCCTTCTATTTGTAACCAGCTGATCCCACCATACTACAACATAATCAGTGAATTCGACTGCAGCAAGCTTTACCTTCTTGTCGTCGGTATAGTTGTGGCAATCGAAGACGAATTGCGCCTTCGTTTCCCACTCAAAATAAGCCTCGGGGTCACTCTTCCCCTGGAATGACGGCACCTTCAACTTGATACCCCCAATATTCCCATCTTCCCGATTCCTATCTCATCTACCCCCGTGAAACCTTCGAGCATTACCCCCATATCCTTCTATTTACTCCTCTTCAAAAGCATTCCCCACGAAAGGGTCAAATTCCTCCGCAACGTCTCTTCGATGAACCCGTTCTCTCCGAGCTTCATTGTAGATTCGTGGTTGAGGTGCTTGATGGGCGTTCTCGACTCTTTCTAGCCTTTCGTGCACCGCGTCAAACTTCGTGTTCATTCGTCTCATCTCCCCTAGCAATGCTTCCATCGTCAATTTTGGGTCCATCCCTCCGTGTACATCCTCGTGACTTTGATTGGACGTGTTTGCTGCAAAACAAAATTAGATAATAGAAAAGTAGGACCTCACCAATTCGCTCCCTTACGTGTTTCGCTCTAAGTATGAACTCATTCACTCGTGTATAGGAATAATTGGCTTTTACCCTCTGTTAAACTCACACACTCTGCCTTTTACCACTCGTTCAATCCTCTTTCGGTTCTTATCGAACTAACCACGCTCACCAAGAACGCTCGAGTAGCAATTCACAAGACTCACCAAAAAACTCAAACACAACAGTTCGAGAAAATTGAAACTCAATCCAACAATGATGTAATAAGATAACGACTAAGGCTCCTTTTCTTTTTTTTTTTTCTTTTTTTTTTTATATTATGGTGGTGACTTTTTTTTATTTTTTATAATAGGCATCAATGAGGAATAACGCCGACGATTAGGAGACTCGATACAAAGCGAAGAAGAAGAAGAAGTAGATAATTTTCAACACGACACCACTAGAATTTAAAGGAACCGAAATTTTTTTTTTTGACTTCTAAGAATGCACAAAATAAAATAAAGGGATAGGCAAACCTAATTCGTAGAAACTGTGCTCTGATACCAACTGATATGAATCCCGCGCGTTGTGCTCGTGATTCACGGTTTGTTTACGGATCGTCTACGGAATTAGGAACGATTTGTGGATCGAATGGTGCTCGAACGATTGCGGAAAGTCCGTTCGATAAGCCGGGTGAACGCCACAAGATAAATTCTTGTGTCAACGAGATAAATTCTCGCCTATGTTCGTTGTCCAAGGTAAATTCTTTGGCACTTTGGTAAATCCGAGGTTAGTTCTTCGAAGAACTCAAGAGGAGATAATGCTCTCAAACACACAAGGTTTTCTGAATAATACGTCTGATACTTTATTGATGAAAGTTGGCCTTTAAATAGGCTCATAAGTTTTACAACCCTAATTAGACTTTAAGAATTCGGAAATTACCCTAAACAATTCGAAATTACTAAAAATAAACTAATAAACGCATTAAAATAAAGTCTGTCGAAAATTATTCATTTTGGCGATCGATCGGCAGAAACTGGGCGAACGATCGGCGGTGCTGGCGATCGATCGGCTTGAATCCCGCGAACGATCGGCAACGCCTCTGTCTGTTTTCGCTCGGTGCTGGCGATCGATCGGCTGGAACCCCGCGAACGATCAGCAATGCCTCTGCCCGTTTTCGCTTGATGTCCACTTTTGGCGATCGTTCGGCTGGATTGGGCGAACGATCGGCGATGGCTCTGCCCTCCAAATGCTAAAATTTACATTTAAGTTCTGAAAACTACTAAAACAAGTCTAACATGTTCCTAAACTACACTTAAGCTATTTAGCATCTAATTACGTAAAAATTTGTCTTTAATTTCTAGCTAAACTCTTAATGACTCGTCTCGGCTTGAATGACATGCACGAGCCTTTGTTGTTGAGCTCCTTTGATTGCTTCCTTCTCGGCAGTGTCGATTTCTTGATCTTGAAGCTTTGTGATCAAACTTCGGAGTTCTTCCTTGAATCGCTTGGCTCGAGCTCTCGTAACTGGACCCGTGGGTACTGTGTATCGCTCACCAAGGGCTTGCGTCGTTACGTCCTCGTCACGCCCTCCAGCGGGGGCGGCCTGTTGCCTTATAGCGGGGGCGGCGTGACGCCCTCCAGCGGGGGCGGTGTGACGCCTTCTAACGGGGGCAGCGTGACGCCTTGCAGCGGGGGCGGCGCGACGCCCTCCAACGGGAGTGGCATGACACCCTCCAGCGTAGGCGGCGTGACGCCTTGTAGCGGGGGCGGCGTGACGCCCTCCTGCGGGAGCGGCGTGACACCCTCCAGCGTAGGCGGCGTGACGTCTTGTAGCCGGGGCGGCGTGACGCCCTCCAGCGGGGGCGGCGTGATGCCTTGTAGCTGGGGCGGCGTGACGCCTTGTATCGGGGGCGACGTACGCCTTGTAGCGGGGGCGGCGTGCGCCCTATAGTGGGGGCGGCATGCGCCTTGTAGCGTGATTCGTTCAACATGGGTTTTTTGGTCTTCCTCATTGTCTTTCGAGCCTAACCCAAAATATGGCCCAACATCAGCCCCCCAGTTTCCGAGTAGCGCTTTGTCGCACTAAGGAAACTAGAATTGTTGAAAAATTTAGCCGTCGAGCTCTCTTCGCAAGAACCCCGTTTAACTCTTTTTTTTTTAAGAGAAAAACTTTTTCTGAGACTGTTGTACTTCTCTGTGTAGGCGCGCCGTCGCGGAGTTGGGCGCTGCAATTTTACCCAAAGAGGAAATGTCTTCCTTGTCAGGTATGGGTAAGTCCCATCTTCTTTTTTCTTCGTCTTATTTTATGTTCTTCTCTAGTCTTCTTTTCTCTCTTCTTCATTTCTTTTACATGGGTAACCCATCAAAGAAAAAATCCAAGAAAAATGAAAAACTAGAAATGCCTGTCAAAGGAAAGTTTCCAGAGGTTGAGCTCTTCTTCCTTGAGGCAAGAGAGAAAGAGTTTCACAAAGTGGCTAGGGAAGAGTTGTCACTCGGTCCTCTTTCTTCATTCTTGAGTGCTGTAGAGTTGGAAAGTCCAACTCCAAGTGTAGTTCGGCCAAGCCATGGGGGGTCGGCAGTGGCGGCTGCATTAATGGCGGCCCCTGAGATTCGACCGAGTTGTGGAACGGCGACGACGACAGCTCCAAAGGTGCCGGCTCCGAAGATTCGGCCAAACTTATAATAAGTGTCTTAAGCATGTTCAAGCACAAAAGACAAAAGGGATGAAATTTTCGTCCTCTACGACGACGACGTTTCAGTGCTAATCCGCCTTTTTTTAATTTATTTTTTATTTTTTATTTTTATCTTATCTCAACTTTCTTTATTATGCCTGTGTGCATGCCAATGAGCAAGATGGAGGAGGAGGTCTTGGGGCGACAAATGTCAGCCCTGGATTGTTCTCTTGTCTGTTTTTTTAAAAAAATTGTTACTAGTTAAACCATGTGCTCCGCGCGCGTAAAAAAAAAGGAAAAAAAATAGAGAAAAAAATTTAAAAAAATGAAATTAAAAAAAAAAGGTAGGGGGTGGCTGGCGTGTGCAAAGCACGCGCCCCAAATGGAGAGTGAGGGATTGAGGGGGCAGCCCCGGACACGCGGGCCCCATGCAGGCGGGCCCGTGTCAGGGGCCAATTTGTTTGCTCTGAAGTCCCTACATTTAACATTTTCGTCCTTTTTATTTACATTTGAGTCCTTAAATTTTTTAAAAATTATGAAATAGCCTAATTTTTTTTTTAAAAAAAATTCACTTTAACCCTTAAAAAAACACGTTTTTTTTTTTTTTTTTCGGAAAAACGCCAAAAAACCGCTACAAAACCGCTTGAAAAAAAAAACGGCTGAAACGCCCACTGAAAATGCGTTGGGGCTTTTATTGTTTGTTAAGGATTTTTGCTTGCCTGAGTCTTTTACGTGAGGCATTTGCAAGATGCTTTTTTTTTTCTTTCTTTCTTTTTTATTCTCATTTCTCTCCCTAGTTTTTTCATTGTTTAATATTTTAGAGCCATTTTCTTAATTTTTTTTGTTTCAAAAATTTTTTTTGCCAATAGTATTGATTTTAATTTTTTTTTTCTACAATCATTTGACATTCATATTGTATATATATTTTTTTAAAATTTAATCATAATATTTTATAGTGTTTTTGCTTGATTAGAGTGATAAAAAAAGGTGAAAATTCGTAAAAAAAAATCCCTGAATTTTAACAAAATTCCAGTTACGTCCTTATATTTTTGAAAATTCTTAAATAATCCTTTAGTTAAATAAATTTGGTCTAAAAATATACCTTTTGTCAAATTTGAGTTGACTTACGTACATATATTTTACAAAAATGGCCAAACTGCCCTTATAATTGAAAAAAAAAAAAAAACGAAAATGAAATGGTCTTGGCGGGGGCAAAAGGCCCAGCCTCTTAAACTTTCCCAGCCTCACGTGAAAGACGCCCTTCTCCGCGACGAGGCGGAGGCGTTGATCAGCAACACAACAATATTTTCTAGCAAGTAGCAACGAAACTCAACCAATTCCAATCACCCAATCGCAAAAAATCTCAACCCAAACAAAGCCACATTCTTCAACAAAAAGATTTAAGCTTCAAACCACCAATCTATCTAACAACAACAGTACTCAACCATCGAAAACTCATAAACTAAACTCAACACCCAAAAAAGAAAAAGAAAAACCCTTTTGGGTTTTGGAATTGCAGTCCAAAGCGGGCCTTCGGCGATGACAAAGCCCGAACCATAGAGCCATGGAATTGCTGTAGTTCCTAAGCACGTGCTTGGCCATGGCGGGGTCGCTAACGACGACGAAGTCCCTGGGCCCGGCAGCGAACAGAGCGCCGCTGAGCAGGTTCGAGACGTCGTCGAGCGTGGGTCTCGCAGACACAACGCGGGAGGTCACCGCAGGAGTCACGGCGTGCGGGGCTCAGCATGATTCGAGCATGGCGGCGCCGTGAGCTCGGAGGATCGGCGACGAGGTGGATCAGGACTAGAAGTGCACGGAGGGGCATCGGGTCAGGCGGAGCGCGGTTGGGTACTCGGCGCGGAGCGACGACGCTCGAAGCTTGATTGTGTCAGGCGGAGGGAAGCGCTTGCGAGTCTCGTCTTAAGCGACTCAGGTTCGTGACACCGCGGAGGTTACCTGAGGCAGCGCGACTCAGGGTTGGTCGTTGGAGACAGCGCGACTCAGGGGGTCAGGCGGCCGCACGAGGAGGCGAGCGGCATCGACGAGCAGGGCTGCGGCACACGCGGGGCGGCTCAGCTTTGCTGACCCAGGCCGCCGGCGGGCTCGTCGCCAAGTGTGGGAAAGAGGGAGAGCGGGTGAAAGTAGGGGCGGGTGAGAGAGAGTCTCGACAAGGGAGAGAAAAGAGTTTAGGTCTGGAAATAGTTATCTTTTTCAAGGGTATAAATGTCATTTTACGTGTTAACCGTTTGTTTGCCTTACCCATTTCAACCATTACATTCCATTTCATATTTTTATTTTTTTCAACTTTCCTAATCCTCCAAACCATTCCATTCAATTCCATTTTTTTTCAACCATTTTTTTCAACTTTTCAAATCCCTATACAATATCTTTAAATCTCAACCATTCATACCATCTCGAAATTAACAAAGTCAAACTATTTTTACATTATTTTTCCAAATCATTTTCAAACCATTTCAAACTATTTTCAAACTATTTTTTTCATCCCAATAAGCCCACCCTAAACAAGGGGTTAAGTTTGATCAAATTTGTAACGAGGAATAATTTTAAACCAAATTTAATAACTAAATGATTATTTAAGAATTTTTAAAAACATAATGACGAAACTAGAATTTCGTTAAAACAAATTTTTAGGAGTTTCCCCTCAACAAAATCTATGTTTTTACTCTCTCTCCTGTTCTATCTATGTTTTTACTCTCTTTCCTATTTTCTTTTTTCCACTTCTTTATCTCCCCTACCCCATGTCCATCGGAATCTCCATAGTCCAATAGTCCAATCCTACTTTTTGGTGGGTTTTTTTTTTTTTTTTTTTTGAAAATGTTTATACAATCATTTCATTTTCCTTGGTAACCAAGGCCTATTCTTTAAATGAAAATGCTTTTTAAAATTATATAAATGAATTTTTAGTTAATACAATTTTTTTAAAATCATTTTCTTTCTACTTCATTACCAGTTTTGCTATTAATGTTAATTAGATTAATAGCAATGATAGAGGGCAAAAAAATTAACAAGAATTATGTCATTTAAACTTATTTGTTACCAAATGTAGTTATCAATGAACATATTTTTGTTTTTTCCAAATATATGAGATACCATCTCTCTAATTAGTTTTCTTTTTTCATTATAAATTTAAAATTTTGGTAGGGGCAGTTATAATTTCTCTGATTTAGGGCTATTTTAAAATTTTCTCAAAATTGAGTGGGGGCTCTAGCTCATATTGGCACAATGAGGGTCCGTTATTGATTGAATGACTTTTTTTCCCTGTATTTTCACTGCACTCCTTGTTGATCGCTTGTTG
Source organism: Boehmeria nivea var. tenacissima (assembly GCA_018132145.1). Taxonomy (NCBI): domain Eukaryota; kingdom Viridiplantae; phylum Streptophyta; class Magnoliopsida; order Rosales; family Urticaceae; genus Boehmeria; species Boehmeria nivea. Next base: position 5,434,447 of record CM030875.1, on the reverse strand, counting down.
AAATTATTATAGCAATGAAGATTTTTTTTTTATGTATTTAATTAACTACATAATTGTCTTTATTTTTTTTCATTTTGCACATTATTAATTTAGTGCTGATAAACTTTTGTTTAAAAGGATTGTTTAAATACATTGAAAAAATACACCAAAACCTCTATAAATTAATATCAACAGGACGATAAATTGTGTTAAATTAGTGAATTATTACATTATATCGATAAATTATTGCTTTGTGAATTTATCAATAAATTAACGAATTATTGATTTATTGAGATACTTTTTTCTTACTTATCCAAATATATATCGTATAAAGAGTGTTAAGCAGACCAATGCAACCAAACCAAATCGCCTAAACTAAAGTAAACTAAGTTCGAATTAATAACTATTAGTTTATTATGGTTTGAAATTTTTTTTAAATTTAATTGTTTAGATTGGTTTATATTTGACTCTCCTATACAACCAAACCAAACCAAACTAAACATACTACAATATGTAGACATTTAAAAAATTATATATATTGTAGACATAATTTTTATAAAATATTTCTACATAACATTTTTGAAAGTATATAAACGATCGATGATTAATTTATAAATTAAAAAAAAAACACTCATTTGATCTCGAATTAACCGATATTGTCCATGTATTTGGTGCACTTTAATTTTATAACTGTTTTACTATATTTAGATTAAGATATATAACTTTTAATTTTGTCTAATAATATTATTTTACCAATACTTTAATTATTGTTTGGTCAAATTTAAAAAGGATGTTTAAGTCGATTAAGAAAACTAAACCAAACCAACTATAATTGGTTTGTTTTGTTTGGTTTTCAACCGTTCAACTGTTTATTTTCTATGAAATTAACCAAATCAATTAAAAAATGTGTTCGGTTTTATAGAATATAGAGGGGGGTTTGATTTGATTGGACACCTTTACATTGTATCTTAATTTCACAAATTAGTATTAGAATTTAACATATTTGTTAATTAAATAAAGCTATGTTGGTGCTAATTTTGAGAAAGAACCAATATATATGTTATACATATGTTTTGTTAATTCTTCTTCATATGGTTATACATTTTTCTATATAAATAAATTATAAATTTGTAGATCAAATGGGTCTTAAAGATTCTTTTGTAATGTATTATCATATAAATTTGGAATTATTAACTTCAACTGTTGGGCTTAAATCTAGACCGTCAAAAAATAGTATTTAACAAAATTATTAATTTACTAAGTGTTAATTTATCAAGATTTTACTGTAGAACTACTATTATAGATGCATGTTTTCATTTTGTTTTTATCAAAACAATCATTTTACATACAGATTCTGAAAGGTATCTTTTCGGTATTTAGCAATTTTTTAATATGTGTTTGCAGAAAGTAGTTAAAGTTTCAAAAAAGTTAAGAAACTAACCATTAGCCAATATAAAATTAATTGTATAAAGGTAAAAATCAATATATCATGTAGATAAGAAAAAAAAAAGACTATTCCTTAGTTAATTGATATATTGATTATTTTCTTAAAACATCTTTAAAAAATAGTTATTTACTTAATAATCACAATAATGAAATAGGTATATTTAGACCTAACATAAAATTATAAATAAAAAAGTAACATGAATTGGTGTAACTATAGCCAGCATAGAACTGTTGTCACCCCACACTGCTTTAGGTAAAGCGCAGTGAAAGAGAGACCCGATTGTCTGATCATCGTCAAAACGATGCGAGCAAAGTCAATGGAAGGTTGGGGGAACTCCCGTCTATCGAGACGGGGTTAGATATTCTTTTATGGGAAAGCTTCTATCTACCGAAAAGGATCTGCCGGGAGATGCCCTTTGAAGCTATAGAATTTACACCCGAAACTGGTACTAATTCAATAAAATTGTTCCTACTTCTTCTGATGGAAAGGAATCAACTATTGAATTAACAAGATAATCCGCTACTAATGCAACTAGCCAATCAAGACAAAGATCAATAGACTTTTTTTGTTTATTGTATTACATAAGATATGTAATTCCTTTTTTTCCTCAAAATCCTATCAAAAAACACGGGAAATTGAATGGCTCGTCCGAATTGTTCTGATGGCTGGTAGCGGTTGGGCGCGGTTAGAGCAGGAAGTGCGGCGTTGATGGGTTATTCAAATAAGATAACTTCACCGATCGATCAAGGACCGGCATAAAATAGTTTTTGCTCATTTTATGCCCAAAATGCTACGTTTTCACTACAATTTGGCCTACTTTTGGCACAATCTCCTTTAGATTCCAAATACCCGATGTTAAAAAAAGGGTATGTACACCAACTTAATATGAAATTAAACATATATAGTATAACATGAACTTAATTTGACAACATTAAAATAATGATTTATAATAATGGTTAAATAGCATTTAATCTTAGCTCCAACACCTTGATTTTTAATTTTTGTCCCAAAGCATAAACATTCATTTAAAATAAATATATATAGTAATTGTCTGTTGATCGATTAACTCATTTGCTTACCTTGAAATTGATCACTATTATCACCGCGTGATTCCTTTTTTAGAAAGAATATATATAATTTTAAGGACCAGTTAAGGATTTAGTCATTTTGCAATCTATGTTTTAAAAATATAGCCAACGTTTTAAAATATTAGTAAAATAGTCATCAAGTCAACATCTAAAAATTTATGACCAAAGAAATGAAATTTATGACTAAGTATTGTCTGCAACAAACAATAAAAACTGAATTAAAAAAATTAATGACTGCAGTCTCAAAAATCCAGACACAAACGTATAACTATTTTACTAATAAAAGCAAATATAGGCTAGATCTTTAAAACTAACATAAATGGATGGCTATTTCATATAAAAATCGTAATTTTAAATATATAAATAAAATTTTAAAATGTATATTTTATTTTTATCAGTTTTGACATTAATTTTTTTATTTTAGCATCTAAAATTTTAATAGTTTAAACAATATTTTATTTTGGCTTTTATTATGATCATGTTTTTTGTCTTCTCTGTTTCAATTTTCAAGTTTTTAGTTCAAATAGTCCTTGAACTATTGGTCGGCTGACACTTTGGTCCCCAAACTTTTTTTGTTAGCATAAATGATCTTTAAATTGTTTTTTGTTGCAACGCCGTTAAATTTCAAAATGGATGTCTGCTTTATGACGGATTTCTGCACCTAGATGCCACGGGCTTCAATTTTGCTTTAAATTCCGAAAATACCCCTAAAATATGCACACAAAAAAAAAAAAAAAACCCTCCAAAAACAATAAACCTCAAACCACCTTCTTCTTTGTTCATAATTAATTAATCATAATATGCCACCGTCTTCTACCTTCCAAGGAGGATATGGAAAACCCTTATTTTTATGTATTTCCATCACTGGACCTTACAAATCACCGAATCTCATTAAATTAAAAATAACCATTTTGAAAAAAAAACCCACTAATCAAACAAAGGTGTTGATAGAATTGGACTTTTGAGCAACTGTATTTTAATTGGGTAATCTAAAGAGAAATGAGTTAATGAGTTATAGTGACATGCATAAAAATATACACACTAAATTATTTTATATAATTTTATGATTGTAGTTGGCAAGAACTGGCTCTCTCTCTTCCCAAAATCTATATTAATCCTCATTAGTTTTTTTTTATATTTATTTTGAATTTCTTAATAAACCCCAAAAGTGAAAAGACCCAGAAGATGAAAAAGTTAAAGACCTTGATCTGTAAAAGTGAACAGAGAAAAAACGAAAAAAAAAGAAGCGTTTCAAGGTTCTTCAAGTGCGTGATACTTGGAGATGGTGCAGGTCAAAATCCGTAGCTGCGTCGAGGTTTGCTCGTTGTCAGGTTCACTCTTCTCATGCTTACCTGCGAGCTTTGCTTCTCCAATGCCACCGACAAAGGCACCCTAGCCGGTGAGGGTGTCATGGAGCTGAGAGATCAAGACCGTGTAACAAGCTTTTTTTTTTTCTTGGCTGTGGTCACCTACTTTGTATCGCTCGAATCTTAGCAAGCTTTACCACTTGCAGATCATGAAGCAAGCCCATAATCTCACCGGACATTGGGAATTTTTTAGCTTCAATTTTTTTTTCCGCTTCTTTTATTTATTTATTTAGTTTTCTAAGAGGTGGGGGACTTTTGACATTTTTATTTTAATTTGCACCATGTATGATGCATGTGGAAAATCCGTCACAAAATATACGGCATTTTGGAATTTTAACGGCGTTGCAACAAAAAAACAATTCAAGGATCATTTATGCTAATAAAAAAAGTTCGGGGAGCAAAGTGTCACCCGACCAACAGTTTAAGGACTATTTGAACTAAAAACTCTAAATTTTTACTATAAGCTTTTGACATTTTTTGTCTTTTATCTATTATATTATGTCTTTAATATTTTCTTTTCGATCATTTGATGCAAATATTTTTGTGCAATATTATTCTATCTTTTTTTTTTATTTATGAAAATGTAACTTTTCCAATTATATCAATTTGGATCTAGGATTATTTTTTAGCTTATCTTATTTATACTTTTTCCCCCTCTCTCCTCTCGTATAGCTTTTTTAATTGGATTATAATATATATATATATATATATATATATATATTAGTCCATTTGGTATTTTGTTTTCTTGATACATGTTTTAAATAAATTAACAACGTTTTTCAAAAATTAAGTTATTAGCCACTAATACATAAGATGACTAAAGGCATAAAAGTAAATGCACATCATCATGTAGTTAAAAATTGGCTAATTTATTAATTAATCAAAACATGATTTATTTTCATAAAATATCATTCAAATTTGACTATATACTCAATTATCTATATATATTGACTTTTATTTTTGCGACTTAAGTTAAACGTCATGAACGAGTATTCAAAATTTTTGTAAAATAAAAATCATGAATTAAATCTTCTTTACGGTTCATTTAGGGGTGTCTAACCAAACCAAACCACTACTTTTTACTAAAATCAAACTAAGCTAACTTCTAATTGGTTTAGTGATTTTTTAGACCAAAACCAAACTAATTAAACAATCAAAATCAAACCAAACCAAACCAATTATAGTTGGTTTGGTTTGGTTTTTTAAATTTATTTGAGTCTTTTTTCAAATAGGCCCATACAAGTTGATGACTTAATAAAATAATATAATTCATCAAAATCAAAGTTAAACATCATAATCTAACCAAATTAGATAAGGGCTAAATTCAAAATATTTTAAATATCATAAACAAATTATATTAAATATTCAATGGTTTTAAGATGATACAAGTGTATTCACGACTGAACAACTAATGGCTTCCTAACAAAGTTGATCCGTACTAGAAGTTCCATCAAAATCATCCCCAAAATATCCAACAACTGATTAATAAATAACAAAATTGTTCACTTCAAGTTCTCACAACTTCTTAGCAAAACAATGAGAAAAAAATAACCCTCCATACAAATAATATAATTTTAAATACATGTGTATATATAAGTATTAGTTTGGTTTGGTTTAATTTTTTAACAAAGTCAAACATGAACCAAACCAAATCAATTAAAATTTAAAAAATTCCAAACCAAATCAATTATAATCGGTTTGAAATTGGTTTTATTTGATTTGAATTGATTTTGCCGATTTGATTTGATCCCATCGATTTTTTGAATACCCTAGATTCATTATCACATAACAAGCAATACCAACATATATTCACCATAAATCATATTAAATTGAATTAAATATAAATAATTAAAAACAAGTAAATTAATTAAATATAGTTAATTACGAAAGATATGCACGTGCAAACACCACTAGTTTATAGGATTATCTACATAAACGCCCCCCAATGTTGTGCTATTGTTGCAGTTTGCACCCTAATGTTTAAAAACTATCATTCTTGCCCCCTAAAGTATTAAAAACTTATAGATATGCCCCCTCTGTCACAATCTGTAAAAAAAAATAGATTAAATTAATAGCATAACATTATTCTGTTGGCACCTGTACAATTTTTAAAGATCAACTGCCTTCAAATTAAGAAAATTATAGTAATTAATTCTATATTTATTTTCACAAACACCCCCTTATGTCGTCTTTTCTTCTCAAAATGCACCTCGATCTTTTAAAATTTTGTATTCATACCCTTAAAAAATTGTACAGGCACCAACAGATTAATATTACGTAATTAATTTAACCCATTTTTGTTACAGATTATGACAGAGGGGGCATATCTATAAGTTTTTAATACTTTAGGGGGCAAAAATGACAGTTTTTAAACATTAGGGTGCAAACTGCAACAATAGCACAACATTGGGGGACATTTGTATAGATAACCCTAGTTTATATTATACATATCTCTCGAAAACGCTTCAACTTTTTACTTTTCCCAAAATAGCCTTCATATTTTGCCTTTGGGACAAAACTACCCTCTGACCTGATGGTAGGGAACTAGGAATACGAGGTGATTGTTTGTAACAGAAACAGAGGAAGCTTCCTCAATAGAATAGAGAGAGAGAGAGAGAGAGAGAGAGAGATCAGATCACTATGGAAAAATATCTTAACTTCCACAGCTTTTTACTTCTTAATTTCTCTTATCCGATTCTGTTTCAGAAATTATCGCGTTTTCAATGACTCTCACAGGTACTTTATTCTCTCTCTATCCCTTAGGCAATCGCTTTTCTAGCTCAGTCATGAAAAAGCTTTGTTTTTTCTTTTCCCTTTTTTGCTTAAAAAAATTATCTAAATTTGAATACGTCACCCCAGTTCTATTATCAAGTTTTTCGGTTTTTTTTTTAAGTTTTTTAGTGAAAAAGAATTGCATTTTTGTAGATGAATAAGTATTTTGTTCATCACATAGTTAAAAGATTTCGAATTTTGGTGTCAGTTTATTGGCTCTCCCCTATTGGAGGTGGGTGTTTATTGAGTGGTGAAGTTTACAGTCATATTGATGATGATAAGCACGAGGTATGGGCTCTAATGGGTATTTCTTGAATATATATATATATATTTGTAGAAATATAAAGTTTTGGGACTCCATAGATTTTCGCAATAATGGAGTATAAATTACCTCTGATTTAAACCTTGCTACAACCTTGGAGTTTATAGTGGCTAACAAGTTGAAAGTTTTAATTTTATTGATGTGTTGGGCTTTATTGAAGATTTAGTTTCATGTTGAATGTTGGTACAGTAAAAACGAGTTACTCTTTTTAATGGCAGTTGAGTTTTCTACTGATCTGGAGGGTTGTGGAGTGCTATTCTGGAAAAACTGAGCAGTTGATTGCTGAGTTCATTATAGAAAATGTCTGCTTATGGCCACCAGATGGAGCGGGAGTACTCGGCTGAGAACCTTTCTAGCCGAAGGAGTTCCGGTACTTATCGACAATGTCTCCTAGAATTTGTTTAATTTATAGGTTTCGACGAATCATTACGCTAGTCATATCTGCCAAATTTGGGTCTAATGAACATGATATTATCAACTTTCGTAAAATGTTGTGTGATTTCTCGAGGAACGAGTTTGTAGAAAGCCATAGGTTATGGTCTAAATTTGGGTTCCAACTATTATTAGAATAAAAAGTTAATATCCTTGTGAAAAATGACGTTTGACTAATAATATCGATTGTGAAAGGATCTCAAGCTTATTACGGATTGACTATCTACATTTCTCATTCCTTCTTCTTGGACAGAAAGGGAAAGCCATTATGTGATGGAGTCCGGGTTCTACATGACGTCATTTGCTGCAACGATTTTCATTGCTGCACTAGCGACTTTCGGGGTTTTATTGGTTACTTTGGTTATCAGCCTAACCGTGATGCTGCAATCCTGTGAGAGTAGGAGCGCAGGAGTTATTGAGACTCCGAAATCAGATTATGAATACCATAACTGCAAGACTTTAGCTCTCCATGCAGAGTTAAACAACGGGGAAGCATTTCAGTTTCCCATAACTTGCAGGGCACTCGCTATCAGGTATATTGAAGAAGGTCAATATTCAAGAGATTTGAACACGACAATGTGGGTGCTAGAAAGTTATCTCAAACGTGTAAACCCGCTAGAAGGTGGCCAAGATATGTTTTTGTTGGACATAGATGACATTCTCTCGCCAAACCCGCACAATACGAATTTGTCCCTGCAAAGGTAACTTAGTTATGATCTCAAATTTCCATTTGCTTACTTTTCTTATTAACGTTTCAGTATGAAAAACTAATCTAAGTAAATTTTTACTTTAGTAGGAAACTTGAATGGTAAGATCATTGTTGTAGCTTTTCCGAGAGTTCCTAAATGCTCCAGATTTTTTGTATTTCTTAACTCGTGCAGTGTTTGTAATCCAAGAACGACCATTTCCCTTCATGTATTTCTATTCTTTTCTTATTGTTCGAATGTTTTTTTTTTTTTTTTCTTTTTGACAAAAGATACCAATGTTTACTAGCATTGGTAATTGTTACAATAGTTTTATATCCTAACATTCTCATTCACGTGTAGGCCATACAAGGGAAAACATATGGGTAAATGTTAATTAGAAAGCTCCACACAATATTAGGAGCCCTAAAGAAATTAAAAGCCGTACAAGTGGACAATTTTAAATGGGGTTTAAGAGTGCAATTGCAAAGGTTTGAACTGAAGTCCTCTTGTTCTAATACTATGTTAATTTAGAGAGGAAATTTAGAAGAAAATAATGATTTATTATATTCTAAATAATAATAATAAATTACAGAAACTTAATTTATTATACTAAACCCTTATCTGAAAAATAATAATAATGAAAAAACTAATCTAAGATAGTTGCAAAATTTAAATATTATATCCGCACAGTTTAAATCCCGGATGTCATGGGATCTCCTAACATACATAATGTGTAGTTTCACCACTCTACGCCTAGTGGCACAATCTAATACTTTCTCAACTAGAAAATGCCATACGAAAGAAAAATTGCAGCAATGATGGCTGCTTAAAGATTAACAATGTCCAGAAATCGAGCTGTACGGCGTTGATACCATGTTAGTTTACCAATTTATCCCAAAAGCTTAAGCTGATAGGAGGTGGGCCGACAATAGCTTATATTCTAACAATAATGCTTTGCTATGAAATCCATTAGATGGCTAGTCTTCTTATGATAATTAATTAAAATGCTAGGAGCAGCCATTCCAGCTTATGTAATTCACACTCAACTTACAAGCTACCAATATTTATCCAATATCCTAGGAAATTAGATTGATTGCTCTCGTGCAAAATCGTAATTACCTAATTCTAATGTGTTAAATGTTATACAGCTGGGAAAATTGAGGATTGTGTTAGCATCTTTTATGTTCTCTTGCTTGTTCAGGTTCATTTGACCAGTTTGGGCATTAGGATTCGACTTGGGTCGTGATAATTTAACCACTCGACCTTTACTTCTATTAACCTCATTGTCGTATTTGTTTTAGTACTCTGATAGAGTTCATTCTACTGATAGAGTCATTGACAAGAAAGATCTGTGTTTGATACAGAGACGATAAATACGGTTGTAGTCATTGCATAGGAGTTGCAAGACATCTGAAGCACACGATTATTCTTAAAATATTCACAAAACTTCGTGCTAGGGGCTGGCCTATAGTTTTGATGTCGAGAAAACCCGAGAGACGGAGGAATTTAATCACAGAGCACCTGCTTTCTGCAGGATACAGAGATTGGTCTTCATTGATAATGCGGTACTAATACCAACTGCCTGTTATATACTTATTAATGTTGATTCTCTCTCGGATAAAGCTATTCTACGCTTTGTGTGCCACATCTTTACTAAGTGAAGCGCTCTTTCAGGTCTGAGGATGAAGTCCATATCAATAGCCGTGAATACTTTTGCAGAAGACGGGCTGCTTTGCAGAATGAAGGTTTTCGGTTAGTAGGCACAATAAGCAGCCGGTTTGATGCTTTATCCGCCCCTTGCTCTACTGGTCTTGTTCTTAAGCTTCCAAACCCAATTTATTACAGTTTTGAGAACCGAACTGAGAGCACAGATACACCGGCATAATTTACATTCAAATGTATCGCCATCGTTGATTTCATCTTTTCGATCTATAGTTTCGATGACGTATATAATAGAGAAAAGCATTACTCTTTTTGTTTTTTTTCTGTAAAAAAGCATTTCCATTGTTTAATATACACGGTTGTGTGTTTAGCAACGTATTGGTTTCAGTGGTGGTATTGCATAAACTTTTGGTGTTTGTTTGCTGGTTGGTTGGTTTGTTTGTTTGTTTTTTAGTTTTTTGCGAGCCTGGCAAACGAATTAGTACATATCATCATGAAACGGGATAACTATAGAAGAACATAACATTTTCTTGATACTAGCATACAGAAGAAAAAAAAACCAAAAAACAAAAAACAAAAAACAAAAAAAACAAAAAAACAAAAACAATATCTTTGGTCCATTGCATGGGACTAATAAATCTGGCGCCAAGTATAAAAAGCAACTGTTGCCTCGTTAACATGTACATAGCAAAAACGCATAACAGAAATGTAGTTCTCTATCCTATCTATGAAAATCTAATGGCTATATGCGGGGTGGTGAGGGGAAACTAAAAAAAAAAAAAACAATTCCTACAATTGCAAAGCCTGGCCATTTGCTTGCAGTCTCTGCAACCACGAAATCCTAAGCCCGGGATTTTTAAGCTGAAGAAAAATCTCCCTATATTCCTTCTTTAGAAACACATCTAATGCAAACAAGTACAGTTCACTTCCTTGCTCTAGTTCCTGTAAGCTATCAAGACAGTCGATGCATTCGCCAATGCTGTAAGTGAGTTTGTTGTGTGTTAAAGGGGTGGGAGCTCTGACGACATTCTTCTGAATGATTGTATCACTATCCGATTCGAAAGGGTCACAAGGACGCTCGGGTGTCTCATCCTCTGGCTGCATGATCTCTGGTTTTACTGTTTGCAAGGGCGATGCACTATAATATATCTTCTCTCCAGTATCGGGTGTATAATCAAATATTGTATCCAGTTTGTCAGCAAATTGTAATTCCCTGTTGTGAAATTGTGCAGCTTCTGGGTTTTCCTGTAACAAAGGAAAACCGGTATTCAATATCCATTCCAAATCGAAGGACCCAATAACTATAACGAATCATGTAACATCCATTCCAAGAAAATAAATGAATAAACACAACTAGACGGATTGAAATAGCCGACTACCTGCAAGTAGTTCGTCCAAACTTCATCGCTCGAACCGAGTATATTTGCCTCAACAAGTTTACGCCAGATTTTCCACTGTTCCTTGGTAGAATCCCAATGATTCTTCAACTGCATTCTAGTATACTTTAAACCAGTCCTATTGTGGAACGATTCAAGAATGTTCTTCCAACCGTCCCTGTTAAAATGTGTCCCAGGCTTATTCCCCTTCAATGTCTCTTCGAGACACAGATCAATGAAAGCTTTGTGAACGGGAGGAGCCCAAGTGGCTTTAAATTTATGAGGGGCCGAAATAGGAGTGGTTCGTCCACTAGCAAAATCCTCTGTGCACCGAATCTTATCAGCTCTGCTCACCGCAGTTGTATCACAAAGATACTTGTCTTCCCCGTCATTAACAGACATTCCAGAGCTGCAATCTCTTCTTTTGCGGCATGTATCGTGTTCTGTCTCCTCAGAATTCACATTCCCGCCAAAGATGATTTCCAATTTGTCAGTGGACTGAAGTTCCTTAAACTGAAACTGAGCAGCCCCTGGGTTCCCCTGTGGAACACCACTCGTTAGATATTTGTACTCCATGAAATGCCTAGCTAATAAGTTCGACCAAATGTCCAATTCAAGAGCATTTGCAAATGTGGCTTCGACTAACATACCCGAATATAGTTCGACCATTCTTCGACAGTAGCGCAGAACTTCTTCGCAACGGGGTCCCATTTCAAACTAGGCTCGCGAGTAAGCTTAACCCAGGCTCTCCACTGTCTCTTGGTGATATCCCAATGGTTTTTTATCTGTACTTTGTCATAGTTCACGCCAAACTTCTCGTGAAACGACGCGATGATGTTGCTCCAACCTTCCCTGGTAAAATGTGTCCCGGGCTTGTTTCCCTTTAAGGTCTCTTCAAGACAGAGATCAACAAACGCCTCGTGGTACGACGGTGTCCAAGTCGCTTTTCGAGTCGACGAGCCGGGCATGTTTTTTCAACACAATGCTTGATTTTTATTTTTATTTTTATTTTTTCCTAACAGAATATCAAGATTGTATTATGAGAGAGTGCAAATAAAGACCAACTCATAGCAACTCCAACAATAAGGAAAACTCAACCAAAAACAAGGAAATTGTGAACGCAAGGAGAGGGTTTTGACTCATCTCATAGCAACACAGCACGACCAATAATGAAATGTATTTGAATATTAATCGGATATTAAATAAAAAAAAGATAAACTCGGACGATTAATTACCTTTAAGAAAAAAAAATCCCCGATTAGGGTTTTGCTGAAAATTCTGAAAAAATGCTATTGAACGCAATTCGGCTCCATTTCCATTTTTTTTCCCTCAAAACTAAGAATGCAGATTTATATATATTGTTAAACTGTGTATTCGCATGTAATTTGACAAAGGTTATCGATATAATTTTAATTTTCTTTTTTTTTCTTTTATTTTAATTTTATTTTCCTCTGATTATAACATGCATGGCAAGAAATTAAGAAAAGAGTGAGATTGATCGTTTATACCTGAGCCTGAGTTTCAAAGTGCGTACAATTTTTTATTTTTTTTTCCTTTTTGGTAAGAGCAGTGAGGTTTGAGAAGGGTTAAAACGACGCTACGAGTCTTTCGGAAACTTGAAGAAGATGATCATAATTCAGAAATCTTAAAAAAATTAAATAAAAAATAATGTGAATCATCAAAAATGAAAAAACAATCGCCAAGTTACCGCGCATTTTTTTTTTTTTTTTTGGGAGAGCTAAGAAGGGTACGGTTCACGAACCCAGTAACGCTCAATAAAACGTGGCCCACTAAGCCCATGTTATTTAACCACTCCATGAAATATAATTTTTTTTAGGGGGATTTTGAAGAATACCCCATTCTTGATACAATGATAACCTGTACCTCATGTGTATTGCACTTTTAATTTATACCCTAAAATTTACACTAAAAACATAGAGTGAAAATGAAGGGAGCACACCACATGGGGTATAGATTATTAAGTGGCATCAAGAATGGCTTTATTTTGAAATTTTCCCTTTTTTTTTAATTGAACCCTAAATCCTTGTTTAGCTAATTTATAAACTGTGTGGATGTGTGATATCTTGAAATGCACATATAATAGTGACACTGATACAATTTTGATTTTTGAGCGAGAAAAAAAAAAAAAACCCTTGTATATTTCGTTAAAAAAAATGAAAAACTTTCTACAAGAATCCCAAAGAAAAACACCTTTATTCCGTGTAATCCAAATCAATACAAACTGTACGTAGTACAACACAACTATTTGCCAAGAACTCTCTCTCAAAACACTCTTTCTTTTCGAGAAGATAACGAGATTTATGGTTATCTTTTGCCATTTCAAAGTCAAAATCGCAAAAACAATACAGTCATTCAAAATTTAATAACCAAAAAACAAAATAGAAGTAAAGACGAACCAAAAAAAGAAGCCTAATCTCTCCAAAAACCCTAAACCCTCGAGAGAAGTCGATGTCGTACTTGGCAGTCAGATTGGGATACAAAATCCCCCAGCTCCGATTCCGAGAGCTCTCGTTGTCGTAACTGTCGAACAGCTCGTGCACGTAGGCCTCGGCCACGCCCTCCTTCCGCAGCGGCGTCCCCGCGCCGGAGCGCAGATGCCTCACCAAGCCCCTCACGTAGAGCTCCGCGTAGGCCAGGTTGGCGTCCACCTCGGCGGGGTCGGCGCTCCCGCTCGGCCACCCCGTCTCGGCCACCACCACCGGGACGCCACGGTGCCCCGCCGCCGCCATCGCGCACACCACCGCGTCCACCATCACGTCGAACAGGTTCCGGTACCTGACGCCGGTGCCGAGGTCGTCCCGGAAGTTGAAGCTATGGTCCTGGAATAGCGCGAAGCCGACCGGGATCTCCCCGCGGGCCCGGAAGACGTCGTAGGGGTAGACGGCGACGAAGAATGAGGAGTTGGTTTCGCGGAGGAACTGCAGAAGAGGCGCGATGAGGTTGCGGGCGGCGGGCTGGCGGAATTGGGCGGACGAGGGGGGGAAGAAGGAGGAGACGACGGAGAGGAAGGGGAATGTTGCGGAGACGGAGACGGAGTGGATGCCGAGGTCGGCGAGGGCGAGGCGGAGGTTACGGGCGGCGGGGAGGACGAAGGGGGCGAGCTCCGGGGATGAGTCGAGGAGCGAGGCGTCCCCGACGGAGATGGCGGTGACCTTGGCGCGCGGGAAGAAGGGGGCGACGATGGCGCCGAGCCAAGCCGCGGCGGCGGAGCGGTTGGCAGCGACGGAGGGGACGAGGGGGTTGGGGAGGGTGAGGAGGAGGGAGGTGTTGGAGTAGAGGAAGGCGTGGACGGAGGCGGCGTTGGGGGCGCCGTCGAGGCGGACGGAGTCGAGGCCAAGGGCGGCCACGGCGTCGGTGGCGGCGGATGGCGGAGCGGAGGAGGATGTGGAGTAGGTGGCACCGATGACGGTGGCTGCCGAGGGTTGGGAGAGGAGAGAGAGAGCGAGGAGGAGGAGGGAGAGGAGCCTCATTGTGGACTACTGCTATGGCCGTTTTCTGGTGGTTGTTGGGTTGGGGGTTTTGGAGGGACTTTCTTGGTGGTTTTAAAAAAAATAGCTGTCGATGAAAGGCTAGGGTGCGCCGTGGGTGGAGGATAAGAGAGTATGTGTACTGTGTGGGTGAGGCTTCGGCTGTACGTTAGTGAAAATAATAGGCTTGGGCTTTTGCTCGCCGAGTGGGAGAATTTCGAAATGAGAAAATTACATATTTTCACATGCTTTAAAGTAAAATATTACACTTAACTCACAGAATAAGAGATATTTACATCTAACTCAAAATTATACACCTGTCCTTTTTTATCCTAATTTAACTCTTTTTATTTATTTAGATTAATTATTTGTTTTTATGGAAGTTTTAAGAGCGGTTATTTAGTTTATTGTTTTGTTTTTTAATCCAATGATCACAATTTTAGGAATTTGGGTGTTCCATAAACGGGAGGTTATAAACTCAAAATCATAAGAACTGGAAAAGTTATTGTCATTTTTTATTATTTCATTTATTTCTCATATTTTTTATTTTTATATTTATATAATATCTCCACACGAAGGGATGAATATTTATCATTTTACTATAATTATTTCCTTAGAAGTTGTTTGGAAACGAAATCCTAACATTTATCTTTGAGATTTTTTTGATTTACTATAATTATATGATATTTTCGTTATATAAACCGGATTATACACGGGAATATATGTTATATTATCATATTATACAAGGGAATATATTTTATATTCTTGGATTATATGTATTATTTTATGGATTATATATATTTTTGACATGTTTTTGCACTTTTTAACACACTGAATTATATATTATTTTCATTAATAAACCAGATTAGTCACCAAATTATATGCCATGTTCATACATCGATTAATCCCTAAATTAATCTATAAAGCACGATTATATGAAATTTTTTCTTGATTTTTTTTAAATAGAGGATGATATCCTTGTAGTTTTAAATATCTTGTGTTTTAAACGGGATACAATTAGCTCCTTAATTTATGGGTTGTCAACTAAACATAGTTGTTATTTCTTTTATTTTTCTATACTTATTTAATTTAGATATATTTTGAAACAAAATAGGTGCATTAGACATTTTATCTTTGTCATCACTTTATATGTAAATATCTAAATTTATGTGAGTCAAGTGTAATATTCTACTCAATAATGTGTATATATGTAATTCTTCCTTTCAAAATAAAGTCATTCTTGATGCTATTTAATAATTTATATTCTAAGTAGTGTGTTCTTTTTATTTTTACTTTATATTTATAGTGTAAATTTTGGATATAAATTAAAAGTGTAACACACATAGGGCATAGATTATCATTGTGCAAAGAATAAGGCATTCTCAAAATTCCTCTAATTTATTAATAACTCTGAAATGAGAATTGCAAAAAAAAAAAAAAGTCATTTTTAAGTGTAAATTCACAACTTATATTCTAAATAATCTGCTTTATTGATTTTTTACTTTATATTAATAGTGTAAAAGTGGAGACTTAAATTAAAAATGTATTCTTTAAAATTCCCTACTCTAAAACCATCACATCCTCCTTCATACATATATTAGTAAGATCATTTCCAATACAAATGTCTGTGCCCCAGTGTTAAATTTGGCACCCAAAAAAGTAAAAATGTTATGTCTCACATTTGATATTCTATGTAAGATCGTCAAAATGGTAACTATTACCATTACCGTTATTATTTTTTATGGTTAACGATTACACTTTAACTGTTATCGAAAATTAAAAATAGTTAATGTTAACCAATAGTAGAGAATACTACAATTAATAATAATAACTTCTTGGTAAGAGAATTTTTTTTAATATAATATTAATGTTTAGGGTCTTTATTTAGTACAGACGTGTACTGATATACCGTAAAGCAAAAGTAATAAAATCAAAAATGATTGTAATGAATTTAATACACATTTAATATACATTGGTACAATGGCTAACCTTTTTGTTATTTTTACTTTTCAATTCATACAATTGATGTACCGAATAAAAAGCCTAAATTTTTAACATTTTGTCATATTTGGTGTCAAATTTAGAACTATTATAACATTTGTCAAATAAAATTTAATATTGCATTGAAGAATATTTTTACACTAAAATGCCGAATTTCAGAATTTACACACATCGGCGATTCTCTGCACTACAAACACCTACCCAAGTCTCCACACACATTATTTCTTTTTCTGATCAGAGATTCCCCATCCCTTTACCGAATTTCTATTGTATATATTTATCATTGAGCTTGGCTATAGTCAGTCACTTGGTAAATGACTGACTGATCAGTCATGATCTAGAGAACCATTAGATTATCTGACTTTTCTTAAAAACAGAGATATACATTAAATGGACGAACAAGATTAACCCATATCACATAAGGTAACTAGGGGCCTGGAAACTGGCATTGAGACAAGCAACCTGCCGAGATATATATTATTTAATGGCTGGATTTTGGTAAAGTTCAGTACATACGTAGTTGCATTAGGTTAGGCATTGATGCATGTGAATTTTGAAAATTTATATTTTACCCTTTATTGTTGAATTTATTTTTATTTTTATTTTTATTTTCAAATTTGCTCTTTTTATCAATCTATTGAACTTTCTATGTTCACACTTTTACGTAAAATTTTTATAAAAAATTATTTTTCACCCAATTCAATTATTTACATTTTCTTACATAATTTCTTTAAAAAGTTTCAGTCAACACCTCTACATGTAAATAAGTTATTCTTGTTAAATATTTATAGTTACTAACTTAATATTAAATAGAACAATATTAATCTTAAAATCTTTTTGGATTAAATTATTGTTATATCCCGACTTTCTAAAAATTTTCCAACGTGAAACTTGAGGAAAATATTTCAACCATTCAAATCCAATTAGATTTTCTAGAAAATTATTTCAAGGCATAAATATTCTTTCGGAGAAAGAAATCTCCTCTTATGCGCCCATTTTAAAGGAATCATCCCTTGAAATATATTTTTTTAAAATCAAATAATTGATTAGAATAACTACTGATTTATAGGAAGTAATGATACCGCATGAGAGAAATTAGGGACTTTATTCCCGCTTATGTGGAGGAAAAAAAGGGGGAGTGAGAATTATTTTTATTTTCTCGTGTTTTTATTTTTTTTATTTTTAAATCTATAGATTAAATAAAAACAAAACAAAATAAAGGAGTAGTCAAAATTGGTTTTGATACTACGCTTATATAGATACATACATACATACATACATATATATATATATATATATATAATATTATATATACCACATATAAAGATATAAAATGAATCCAAATCAGGATTTGAAGTACACGGCCAATTTAAAAAAAATGCGTATATGTATATATGTACGTTTATATGTAATTATATATATATAAATAATGATATTTTAATATATATATATATCTAAAATTAAATACAATTAGGGTTATAGTTGGCTAATACTAGGGTTTTAGAGTTAGTATATATATATATATATATATATATATATATATATATTATTTTTCTTCTCTGTCACACAATTCTCTCCCCCTAGTAAACCCTAGACACCAAATTCAAAAAAAAAAAAAAGAGAGAGAAAATCTGTCCAAGGTCGGCCATCAAAGGAAAATTTAGAGGGGAGTTTTCTCATATAAGGTAAAATCGTACAATCCTAGCGAAATCCAACTGAGAGTAGACTAATCTTAATCTATGCAACGTTCATTTTTACGTAGTTGCAAACTCGAACGTTGCACACAAAAGCCTTTGCCGTGATCCAAGGTAAAAGTCCTTCTTAATACCTTTGCTTACGCGTTAATGATTTGAATTAGGTGTTTGATTATTTATCCAATCAAGAACTAGCGTATTGAAACCTTTTGAATATGTATCCATGCTGAAAAATCATGATCAGATTTTGACCTGAGTTGAGCAATGAATTTCATGGGCTATTATGGCTTAATAAAATCCAGAAAAATTCATGGATAATTTTTTATATGTCTAGATTATATCTGTAAAATTTTAGAATGATTGGATTAATGGATATTTTTTTAGAAATTTTGGAATAGGTACTGCACAAAGAATAATTTCAGCATTGGACAGTTTTGAAACCCTAATTTTAGAAATTTAGTTAAGTATCTAAACGGAATCTTTTGGCTCTAAAATTTTTATGAATGAAACTTATATCAGCTATGGATTGTTATGAAAAATTTAAGAAATTTTCAATATCGTTTGTATTGGTTTTAAATTCTAAACTTTTTGGTGAATACATTGTCAATGGTTCGCAGCTTCGGCAGTGACGATTTTTCTTAATTTTGAATACCTTAAAGGATGACTTAGGTTTGGAGTATAAAAGGGGAATGTTGGGAAATGTAAAGAGGAACAATGTTTCTGTTTTGAGTTTTTGTAAAATCTATTTTAAACTTGGTCTAAAAGTCAGTTTAAATTCTAATCAAAATTGATGCTTATGAAAGAACTATATTTTAGCAGCGGCATCTGTAAAAAAAAGTCAGCTAACAAAAAGTTTCGAAAGTCCAAAATAAATTGGAGTTTATTTAGAAAGTTTTTTCGAAAAACACTTAAAAAAAAAAAGATAATGGCACAAAACAACGATTTTATCTTTGATTATCTTCGAATAATTAGGTAGAGTTCGCTGTTGAATTTTGAAAAGTTCCAGGAGAGAAAAAAATATCATTTTTTATGTTATCTTTTACTCTGAATATTTTGGACTCAATACGAGATAGTGCGTTTTTGTCAAAAAATTGAGTTTTGGGGTTAAAGTTTAACTTTCATAAAGTATAGATTCTTAATAGGAATTTTTCAATATATATATATATATATATATTTATATATATATATACAAATCCATGAAAGTCAGTGCTCAATTAGACTTATCAGTTTAGTATGAATTCTCATGTATGATTATTATTTTAGGCTTTGAGAATTCGACGCGATTGGATGTCTAACCTAAACGTATTTTCAATGTCAATTCAGGTGAGTACAATCTCAGCTACAGTACGAATTGTTTTGAAAAGAAATCATATGATGATATGATGTATGATGCTATGATGATATGATGTATGATACAATGATGTATGATATTATGATGCATGATGATATGGTGTAATATAATGATGTTTAATGATGATTAGATATATATATATATATATATATACATATATGCATATATATATATATGATATCTTAATGACAATACGATGATAATGATGATTATGATGTTGATAAGATGATATTATGATGATGATAAGACGATAAAACGTATGTTTACAATATGTTACATGTTGTCAGGATGCGTGTCATTTAATAGTCAAGTGAAAGATAGGATAATGATTAATGTATCGTATCACCGTCCTAAGTGAGGTATGTTATGATGCCATTACCTTGAGCTGACTTAAGGGCAATATAGGTATGGTTCAAAGAAGAAGAAAATAACATTTATAAATGTAAAATGATGATACGATGATAGACCCTTGGTCGCCGAGGACATAGTGCACCCCTTCGTCGTTTATTGGTCTAGCGCACAACCCGGTACGTACACCACAATGATGAGGATCCTTTAAGAAAGATTAGCAATAGACTAAAAATACTAATTACACATAAATGATCATTCTTTGCATTCAAAAATATTTTGTGAGAACTACATTTGTATTTAACTGGGCTTTTAGCTCACATATTTATTCGTATTGTAAGTAAAAAGCCTGTAGTATAATTACCATGAGTTGTACGGTGGTAGTGTTGGAAGACAAGGCATGGGCAAAACGGGTCAACTGATCTATCGTTTTCGCATAAATTTCAAATGTTTATTTTAAAATTCAATTTAAGGATTTCTTATTCAGATATTTATTTTTGTTTGATGAAAGATACGTTTTAGTCCACGGTTGGGCCATAAGATTTTAAGAGTCAAGTGAATTTTTGTTTCACCTTTTTTTCATTGTTAAAAAGATTGGAGTCTATGTTAGTAAAAAAAAATTCCTGAATTTTCCACATAAGTAAGAAGTAAGATGTAAGTAGCGAGTCTGAGAAAGTCGGGTTGTTATAGTTGATATCAAAGTAGTTTTCCTGCCATCATACCTCATCTCTCCTAACACAAGGCTGCTTATTACAACTCAAGTAAGTTTAGTTTAACTTCTTTTCTTTATTTCTTTCTTTACTCGCATTTAGAATTATTGCATACATCATGTTGAAGACTAGAAAGCAACGTAGAGCCGACAACTGCTCAGTGACCCAAACTTTTAGAAATTCGAAGCTCCCAATATTTTATGGAATATGTTATAACTTGTGGGATTTCATCTACCCTATGGAGCCAATTGATATAAGGGTAAATGCACAGAGAACCGAAAGGGAGGCAAGAACTATGAATGAGGAAGAAGAAGACCAATCGGAGGATGGAGCAGAAGATATGAAGACGTTGAAGCTATTTGTTTATTTCTGATTTTAGGATTTTCTGTTATTTTAAAAATGTTATGAAGAGATGAGACTTACATAAAAACCAAAGAGATAAGAAAATAAAGAACCAAGAGCTACTCACTGCCTTCCTTAGGAATACGGAGAAAGAGGAAGACAAGAAGCTGCCCCAAGAGGGAATGGAAGGGGTAAAGCAGTTGTTCGTAGTATGGTGAGAGGCCGAGGAAGATTGAGAGCAATTGCCCTGACTCTTACTAAGCAACCGTCCGAGCAACAAGATATCGTGGCTTTAGTGATAACGATGCAACACAAGAGATAGAAATGCAAGAATTAAGAAATGAGCTATAAAAAAGAATGAGAGGCTCAGAACAAGTGATACAGTAAGCTCCAGTCCCCGTACAGGCCGTCCCTCAACCTTGTTAGTGGCACCCCATAAGAGCTGATCTTTATGAGAGATTTAGGCATATGCGAGTGCCTGAGTTCAAAAGGTTATCTAAACTGCTAATAGCTGATGAATGGCATTCAAACCTCCAAGTCATTCTAGATTTTATGAACTTGCCTGACCAAGAGAAAGTCTGATGCATTTCTTTTGTGTTGAAAAAAAAAACATGTCCCAACTTGTTGAAATTGCAACAAGAACCATCTCAGTAAATGTCGAAAAGGAACTCTGAATTGTGACATATGTGGACAAAGCAAGCACTTCTTCAAGGACTACCTTAAACAAAAGCTGAATCAAGGGCAAAGTAATCAGTTTCAGTCAAGGAATCTGACTCTACTCGTAACTGTTATGCAGCCCATTTTGGAGGGACCTTCAATCGTGCAAGGAAGATTGGAGGCACCTACTCCGCAAGCACGATTGTATGCAAAAACCAATGCCGACGCAATGACAAACACTTCGAATGTTGTTGCAAGTCAGCTTCCTCTCGCTTCTTTAAATGTGTATGCATTGTTTTATTTGGGTGTAACTCATTTCTTTATTCCAAGACGCTTGCATTAAGGATTAGTAATAGTAGGAATATAATTCTGATTATTCTTAGGACTAAAGTCCTATTGTCAGAATTTTATTTTAAACAAATTCTGATAACGATCACTGGCATTGAATTATGAGTCGAATTGATAGCCAATGAGATAAAGGACTTGATGTCATCTTAGGAATGAATTTTATGGGAAGAGATAATGCAGTTATTGATTACCGCCAACAGAGAGTCACATTTAAGCCTTACATTAGAGAAGAATTTATGTTTGAAGGACGGTGTTTATGCAATTCAAAGATGATGATCTCATCAACGCAAGCACGGAGAATGTTAACTAACGGATGTATGAGTTTCTTAGCCTCAACAGTGGATAAAAGTAAGGATGAGAATTCAGAACCAAAAGACGTACCCATTGTAAGGGAATTCATAGAATTTTTTTCTCAAAGAACTACTAGGTTTACCCCTAGAGCAAGAAGTCTCATTTGAGATTTAGTTTCTACTTGGTACATGATCGATTTCGAAAACGCTTTGCCAAAAAACCAACAGAGCTCAAGGAACTCAAGGTGCAACTCCAAGAATTTTTGGAAAAAAATTTCATACACCCTAGTTATTCTTCATGGGGTGCTCAAGTATTATTTGTAAAGAAGAAAGGGCAGACGTTTAGAATGTATATTGACTACCGTGAGCTTAATAAAGTCAAGGTGAAGAACAAGTACGCTTTTCCAAGGATCGATGATTTGATAAATCAATTGAAGGGAGTCTCCATTTTGTCCAAGATTGATCTTCGATCCGGCTACCATCAATTGAAGGTCAAAGAGAGTGATATTACGAAGACAATATTTTAGACTCGTTATGGTCACTATGAATTTACAATTATGCTCTTCGGGCTTATGAATGCACTCGCGGTTTTTATATACTTAATGAATCGGGTTTTTCATGAGTAATTGGATAAATTTGTTATTATTTTCATAGACAACATTCTTATCTATTCAAAGACCCAAGAAGAGCTCGAGTAACACTTAAGATTGGCACTGCAGATACTGAAGGAGCACAAACTTTATGCCAAATTCTCTTAGTGTGAGTTTTGGTTGTATAAATTTCATTTCCTTGGGCATGTTGTGTCAGCCGAGGAAATTTCTGTGGATCCTACTTAGATAGAGGCCATAAAGAAATGGAAGGCGCCGAAGAGTGTGATCAAGATAAGAAGTTTTCTCGGTTTAGTGAGGTATTATACAAAGTTCATAGAAGGATTCTCGAAGTTAGCAGCTCCACTTACTGCTCTATCTCGAAAGGGGAAGAAGTTTTAATGGACAGTAAAGTGCGAGAAAAGCGTTCGAGAATTGAAGCGTCATCTAACAACCGCCTCGATTCTCATATTGCCAACGAGTGGTGAGGCATTAGTTATTTATAGCGATGCTCGGTCATGGTTCAGTTCTAATGAAAAATGGAAAAGCAGTGACATCTTCACGACAACTAAGGGAGCATCGGAGGAATTACTCGACGCACGATCTAGAGATGGCTATAGTTGTGTTTGCTTTGAGGATCTGGCTTGGGGGTGAGATGTGCACTGACCATAGGAGCCTTAAGTATATTTTCACGTAGAAGGACCTTAAAATGAGGCAAAGGATATGGATTGAAATGGTCAAGGACTATGACTGTGAAATATACTAATACTCAGGTTAAGGCTAATAGGGTAGCAGATGCCATAAGTCGAAAGGAGTCCACAGTGCGCATGTCCATTCAAAACTTTCCCTTGCAATTGTAAAAAGAGATAATTGAATTGGAGATGGAGTTCATTACATGTGGATTAGCAAATCTGACAGTCCAACCAAAGATCCCGAGTTGGTTAAGTTAGCTGAGGACATTAATGAAATAAATAGATTGCCTTTTTCCGTCATAAAGGATGGTGACCTTCATATGAATGGTCGAGTATGTGTCCCAAAAGATGAAGAGTTACGAAAGCAAATGCTTTCTGAGACATACGAAACACCATATTCCGTTCACTCGAAAGTTACATAGATGTATCAACACTTAATAGAGCACTTCTAGTGGAGCAGAATGAAGAAGGACATAGTCGAATATGTTAGTCGGTGCATGACGTATCCAAGAGTCAATGTCGAACATAAGTATTTCATTGGTGAATTACATGTGATAAAATTACCTGATAGGAAATGAGATTAAATTACCATGGACTTTGTGGTAGGGCTACCAAGGACGTGTGGAGGTTACGACACGATATGGGTCGTAGTTGATCGGTCGACCAAATCAGTCTACTTTATGCCAATTAAGGTCACTTTTTCAATTAAAAAAAAGGCAGAGCTTTATGTGGCTAATATAGTTCGACTCCATGGTGTGCCCCTATCGATCATCTCAGTCTGAGACAGACTATTTACTTCTTATTTTAGGTGGAGTATACTAAAAAAAAAAACCGATGGGGACGCAGCTGAAGTTTAGCATGGCCTACCATCCTCATACCGATAATACGTCTAAAATGGCTATACAAACTCTAGAGGATATGCTGTGAGTGTGCATGATGGACTTTAGGCATGATGGACTATGCTGTCATTGATATAGTTCTCGTATAATAATATCTATAAAGCTTCGCTAGGCATGGCTCCGTACGAGGATCTTTATAAGAGAAAGAGTCATTCATCTGTTCACTGGATCAAAGATGGGTACTCCATTATTGAACAAGCAGATCTCATGAGAGAGACAACTAAAGCAGTTAAAAAAAATACAAGATAGGCTCAAAACGCACCAGAGTTAGCAGAATAGCTATGCGGACAAGCGAATGAGACCTCTCGAGTTTCAAGTAGGTGACAAAGTATTCCTACAAGTGGCACCATTCAAAGAAGTAGTAGGCTTTGATAAGAGATGAATATTGAGCATTGGACACTTTGAGATACAAAAAAAAGGATTAGAAAAGTGGCATATCGACTAGCTCTAAGTCCTGAGTTAGCTTCGGTACATAATGTGTTCCATGTGTCAATATTGTTAATAAAGTACATCCCCGACCCCTCAACATCTTGAACCAAGTACCAAATGAAGTTCGTGAAGATTCATCATATGAAGAAAAGCTGGTTGAGATGCTCGACTGCGACGAGAAGGTTTTAAGTAACAAAGTGATCCTGCTAGTCTAAGTCTTGTGGAGAAATTACAAGATTGAGGAGGCCACTTGGGAACGAGAGGACGATATGAGAGCACATTACCCCAAATTATTTTAATTTTGTTGTATAAATCATGTATGAAGATAGACAATCTTCTTTTACTTGACCATTATAATTTTTAGGGACGAAAATTCTGTAAGAATGGGAGATTGTTATGTCCCGACTTTCTAGAAATTTTACAACGTGAAACTTGAGGAAAATAAAGTTGAGATATATATATATATATATTTCCTCTTCAACTATTTAAATCCAATTATATTTTCTAGATAATTATTTCAAGGAATAAATATTTTGAAAGAATAATTTTAGGAGAAAGAAATCTCCTCTAATGCGCCCATTTTAAAAGAATCATCCCTTGAAATATTTTTTTTTTAAATCAAATAATTGATTAGGATAATTACTGATTTATAGGAAGTAATGATACCACAGGGGAGAAATTAGGGACTTT
This sequence comes from Boehmeria nivea var. tenacissima, assembly GCA_018132145.1. NCBI lineage: Eukaryota > Viridiplantae > Streptophyta > Magnoliopsida > Rosales > Urticaceae > Boehmeria > Boehmeria nivea. The sequence goes on along the minus strand of CM030875.1, from coordinate 5,408,790 downwards.
ATTCCCCCAATATACGCTTATGTGGAGAAAAGAAAGGGGGAGTGAGAATTATTTTTATTTTCTCTTGTTTTTTTATTTTTTATTTATTTTTAAATCTATAGATAAAAAAAAAACAAAACAAAACAAAGGAGTAGTCAAAATTGGTTTTGATACTATGCTTATTGTAAAAATAACTAATCTGTTAGGTGCACCTGACGGGTGATCTAGAGAGTGAACCACGTCAGGCGAGTTCACCTTTACGAATAATTAACGAGATAGATAATAAATAGTACGAACAGAAAGTAAAATGCAGAAAAATAAAAGACACCAGAATTGGTAATGCGGTTCGGCAATGTGCCTATGTCCGCGGGGCCTCGCCAAGTTAAGTGGAAAACCGTTCACTACAAGGCGTGTACACCCGGTCTTATACTAGTCGGACTCCCTCCTACTATGTCGCCGCTTTCCTACGTCTGCTACGTGAACCCGACACAAGCTCCCCTTGTGCCCGAGATCCCCTCGTTTCCACAGGAACCTCTCCCGAGCCTCCTATAACCCAATTCTCTGATGTACTCTTAAAGTGAACTCACTAATGATCTCCCTGAATGACAAATGGAGACCTAAGACTTTCTCTCTCTGCAACACTCACTCTCAACTCTCAGTTTGACCACGATTACAATATAACCCTAGCAGAGAGTGTCAAACGCACATCCCAATTAAAGAATGAATGAATGAATGAAAAATAAGGAAACACTCTTCCTTTATATAGTGATCTCCTAGGTTTGAATCACTTCATTATCTTCTAGATTCTTCATTAATTGTGCGTGATTATCTGGTCAAATTCGAATCATATCAGATCAAGAATAAGATGCTGATTCGAATCATATCAAGATATTTCAAATCACGGAGATACCGTCGCCTTCTTAAAAGCGCTGGTACACTTGCACGTCTGGTACACCTTCTGATACATCTTCTAGAACACCTTGACGTACATCTTGTAAATCTTCAACTCTTCATGAAACTGCTCCGGGATTTGCTCCAGATAGTGATAGACACATATTTGAAACATATATTATCTGAATATTAGCTTTTAAACAAAGATAAGGTTACCAAAAATAATTGCCAACACGAAATACACTAACAATCTCCCATCTTTGGCATTTTTTTGGCAAAACCTCCATAAAACCAAAAAAGCTAATATGCTAACATAATGTCCTACCCAACCAAAATAGCAAAACAGTAGCTAAACATCAAATATTAAAAAATAGTTGTCTGTGGGGTTTTAACATGTATTCCCCCTTTTTGCTAAACGAAATGTCAAAGACTAAAACAAAATACGAAAAGCTGAAAAGTAAATGCCAAACTCCAATTAGCAAAGTCTATGGAGAAGTAGGATCAGCAGCTTGAACATGGTCTGTGGTATCAGTTGGCACAATGGAATCAGTAGGAACATCTTGAGGACCACGATCTGGTGCATCTGCAACATCAGCTAGGTAGTCATCCATAGCTCGAAGTGCATCCTCGAGATCATCCCCAGTAGTATCTGGAACAACTGGAATTGGAACCGAGCTGCTAGTACCTGCAAGATCAACATTAACAGTGCCAGGGGCAGAATCACCTGCTGGTGTATCATTATGAACAACTTCTGGTTGGACATCTGCTGGAACAGCACTTGGTGCAGAACAACTTCTGGTTGGACATCTGCTAGAACAGCACCTGGTGCATCATCAGCAGTAGCATTTTCCTTCTCCAAATCAGCTAGTACAGCTGCCACTTTGTTCCTGCGAGCTGTAATTGCCTTGAGCTGCGAGTTAAGAAACCTCAAAGTGTTCTTTAACTGCTGGACCATGCGGGTTTGAACGGCATATGAGATTGTCCTGATCTGCACTGGTGTACGTCTAGTAGCATCTTGTGGTGCAGCAGCTTCGCCTGCATTTTCTTCTCTCCCTGAATCACGCAACTCCTGCTCCCCATCAATATCAGCCACATGCTTCCCCTTAAATAATTTGTGACTCAGTCTAATCTCTTCTGGATCATCTTCAAACTTGTCATTCGGAAGCAAAATGTCTTTTTTAGACATAATTATCTCAAAAATGAAAGAGGGATACCCAATAGGAAGCTTGACAGCTCGAGAGCCTGCATGTCGACGAACCTGCTCAAAAATCAGTTCTCCCAGGTTGAAAGGAGCCTTGGTTCCAACAGTGTATAACACGATAGCAAGCTTCTTCCTAACTCCGCCTCGATGAGAACTCGGAAGCCAATTTTTGTTGGCGATCTTGTGAAGAATGGAATACTTCACACTCAGCTCCGAGGATGGAAAATCCTTAGCCTTTAGCCACTTCTTTCTTGAACCTCCTGTCAACTCAGAAATAATAATATCCAGGGATGGTGCATCATAGCGTACATACTCAGTAGGACACCCTAGGTATTCATTGATCACCTTGGGAGAGAACTCAAACACATGACCCTTTACAAATACCCTGTAGAAATCATCAGACCCTGCAATTCCCAAAGACTTGGACAAGTTCACATAAAATTCATAGATCATCAGCTAGACAAACTTCCTGACTTTAGTCACAGTACCCAACAAACAAATTCTGAAAATCTCCATCATGTAATGTTCTTTCAGTAAGTAACTGCCTACAACTCACAAACTTCCACAAGGCAGCATGAGCAGGGGACTTAAAGAGAATTTGATCAGCGATACTTGGAGAAAAGACAGGTGCATTCTGCTGTTCACCTTGCTGGGTGGCTGATGGATCATTAGCGGGAGCATCTGCTGGAGCATTTGCAGGTGCTCTTGGTGGAGCAGTTGGTACTCTAGGTGGAGCAACTGGTCTGTGGGCTGCTGCCCATGTGAACCGCCTGGAAGAGGAAGCTACAGACGTTCTAGGTCGTTTCTTGCTAGTTGGTGGTGGAGAGAGAATTACCACATCCGAATCGTCTTCAAGATCTTCAGTAATTTCCTGTTCATCATTGGTGTTCCACGAAGTGTCTGAATCAGTTTCCTCGCGCACCCTCTTCTTTTCCTTTCCCGCGCTTTTTGAAGTAGAAGCGTGTGAACTGCTTGGAAAACGTCTAGGCGCCACGGCACGAACCGAAAAGCGATCGGTCCAGCGAGAAGGTTGTTCTGTTGGCACTTCTGTCTCTGCATCGGCGGCGGGAGACGATGGTGATGTCGGCGCTGGAATCTCATCAACAAACGGAACAACCAGGGGTATGAAAGGAACAATGGTACCTGAAATAGCATCCACAGAAAACTCGTTCTCAGAAGAAGTTTCAGCAGAGGACGAACCGGAGGAGGATAAGGGAAACTCGGTTGCCAATGGAACCGGCGATGGTTCTCGTGACCCCTCCCAAGTCCGTGGCCGTTTCCGGAGTGCTAGCGGCTTGCGAGATAGACGTGCACGGCAGCCAGAACCTCTGCGTGAAGGATGTCGGAAAGATGGTTGACTGGGTGATGAGGAGTCGCCATTGGTGTTCGATATCGAGAAACTTCGGTGTGGGTACATGAAACACAGAAATCGCAACAACCTACAATGCAAGTCGGCTTGATAAACCGGAGGAGGTTCAACCCAAAATATCTCCTATGGGCGGAAATAATCAGCAAGAGTCCAAGAATCAAGGAACTCGTTAATAAAAACAATCACGAATCGTGCAAGGAACGCAAGAATCGTTGAGACCCACTCTGAAACCGCCTATCACCGTGATCCTCCGAAATATTCGACCACCATAATCTCAACCAAACTCTCCGAAAAACACGAAGTACGCACCCACGAGGATAATGGATGAGTTTTGGGAACGAGTGAGAGAGAGGGAAAGATTCAAAAATCAAAACCCTAAAGACCCAAAATTAACTCCTCCAAAAATTTCTCAAAACTGAAAAATAATGGGTTTGAAACCCAAATCACGTAAATAAGGCTTGTTAGGAAAGCCAATTAGATTTGTTTCGGTAGGGCTGAGAAGAGTTGAGGTACTCGTGTGAAACCTTAGTTACGGTAGTGCGCCCTAAGATTATCGCACTTGTAAATTTTTTTTAAGCATACTGCAGAGTAGGGCATTACACTACACATAGACCCAATGCGGATCTAAGTGTCTCAAAACGGACTGCATCCAAACCCTTAGTGAAAATATCTGCGAGTTGCTTTTCCGTAGCCACATGCTCCAAATTAATTAATTTCTCCTCCACAAGACTTCTGATAAAGTGATGGCGAATATCAATGTGCTTCGTTCGGGAGTGTTGAACCAGATTCTTTGAGATGTTAACCGCACTCATGTTGTCACAAAAGAGTGTAAGTACATCTTGTGGTACACTATAGTCTTCGAGCATTTGTTTCATCCAAATCAGCTGCGTGCAGTAACTCCCAGCTGTAATGTACTCTGCCTTAATAGTAGAAAGAGATATACAATTCTGTTTCTTACTAAACCGTGATACTAAGTTATTTCCAAGGAAGAAACAACCACCCGAGGTGCTCTTTCTATCCTCAGTACTACCGGCCCAATCAGCATCACAAAAACCTACCAAGCTGGAGTTTGTATCAGATGAGTACCACAAACCATAATCCGCAGTTTCACTCACATACTTGATGATTCTCTTCACGGCCGCGAGATGACTCTCCTTTGGGTTAGCCTGATATCGAGCACATATACCGACACTATAACATAAATCAGGTCTGCTTGCTGTGAGATACAAGAGACTGCCGATCATACCTCGAAAGAGGCTTTGATATGATCAATTGAAATTTCTGCTTCATCTTTGGTGATCTTCGAATGTGTACCAATCGGTGTTCTCTTGTGACGGGCATTCACCAAGCCAAACCTCTTTACCAGGTTTTGAGCATACTTACTTTGCGAAATAAAGATTCTATTATGCATTTAGTTTACTTGTAGGCCTAGGAAGTAAATTAATTCACCGACCATGCTCATCTCGAACTCATTCTTCATGTGATCCACGAATTCGTCGACCATCTTCTGGGACACTGACCCAAACACTATATCATCTACATAGATCTGAGCGATAATAAGGTCAGACTTTACCTTCTTTACAAACAGTGTCTTGTCTACTCTCCCTCGAACATATTCCTTACTCAAGAGAAACTCCATGACGTGTTCATACCAAGCTCAAGGAGCTTGCTTCAAACCGTATAGTGCCTTTTTGAGTTTGTAGACATAATCCGGGTGGTGAGGATCTTCAAACCCCTTTGGTTGAGCAACATAAACTTCTTCATTCAAGTACCCGTTTAAAAATGCGCTCTTCACGTCCATCTGATAAAGCTTGAATTTGAGAAAGCAGGAGATGGCTAGAAGAAACCGAATAGACTCAAGTCGGGCAACCGGAGCGAATGTCTCATCAAAGTCAACTCCTTCAACTTGCGTGTATCCTTGAGCCATAAGTCTTGTCTTGTTTCTTGTGATGTTGCAATTTTCATCGGTCTTATTTTTGAAGATCCACTTTGTCCCAATCATATTTACATCCTCCGGTCTAGGTACCAAGTCCCACACTTGATTCCTCTCAAATTGCCCTAGCTCCTCTTGCATAGCACCAATCCAAAAATCATCTTCTAAAGCCTCATTTACATTATTCGGCTCAATTGTCGATGTGCAGCACATGTGTCCGATCATCTCCCGATAGTTGATCCTTGGTATATTTCTGGTCCGAACACCTTCATTAAGATCACCTATGATTTCAGAGATAGAATGATTTTTCTGTACTCTTCTAGAGGGCTCTCGAGAATTCTGCTCGTCTTCACTGCTGTCCGAGACATCTACCAGTACATTTTCGGGAGCACCTACCTGTGTTTCTGTTGGAGTACCTATAGGAGCATTCGCAGGATCATCTGTTGGTTCCCCTGTATCAGCCTCTTCAATTTCTAGCAAACTGCCCCGATCAAGATCAGTCAGGACATCTTCTTCCACATCATCTACCACCATATTTATTGACTCCATGACAGTATTATTTTGTTTGTTGAACACTCTATATGCACGGTTATTGGTAGAGTAACTGAGGAACATTGTCTTGTCTCTTTTGTCGTCAAGTTTTCTTCGTTGTTCCCTGTCTTTCAAAACATAACATATACTGCCAAAAACATGAAAGTACCTTAAGTTTGATTTTCTGTTCTTCCAAATCTCATATGAAGTCATATTAGTGCCGGGTCTCTGGTGCACTCGGTTGATGGTGTAGCACGCAGTGTTCATCGCTTCTGCCCAAAACTTCTTTGGTACACCTTTGGCGTTGAGCATCACCCGTGCCATCTCTTCAAGTGTTCTGTTCTTCCTTTCTACAACACCGTTTTGTTGCGGTGTTGTTGGTGCAGAGAACTCGTGGGCTATGCCTTCTTTATCACAATATTGGGCGAAGATTGCATTCTCGAACTCTCTTCCATGATCACTTTTGATTCTCACAGTCTTCCCAATTTTGCAGCCTTTCTCCCTTCTTAGTCTAGTGCACAAATTCTCGAACACTCGAAATGTATCGACTTTTCGCGAATAAAATCCGCCCAACAATAATGTGAGAAATCATCAACACAAACAAAGATATCTTTTACCTCTAATACTCTCCACATGCATTGGACCCATGAGATCCATGTGCAACAGCTCTAGAACTCGAGTGGTCACCAAGTGCTGGTTCATCTTGTGGTACATCTTCTTTTGTTTGCCAAATTGACATGGTCCGCAGATTTTTCCCGATTCTGACTTCAGTTATGGGACACCTCGAATTGCTTTAATGGATACTACTCTTACCAGACTCCGAAAGTTTAAATACCCCAATCGTCGAGGCCATAATTCAGTTTCATCTGCAGATGATCTACAACGTGTACCAGGAGGTGTCAACAGATAACAATTATCAGAGGATCGGTTACCTTCCGTAATGCATTGATTGAACTGATCCATGACCGTGCAAGTGCCTCTGGTGAACTTCACAAATAAGTCTTGATCACAAAGCTAACTGATGCTGATCAGATTGGCTTTCAATCCTTCTACAAGTAGCACATCATTAAGCTTACGTAATCTGGGTACATCTAGGATTCTTCTACCAAGTACCTTTCCTTGTACACCATCTCCAAAAGTGACGTGGTTGGTTGAGCATGGTTGAATGTCTCTCAAGAATTGCTTTTCTCCTGTCATATGATGGGAACATCCACTATCAAAGTACCAGTCATCTTTCTCACTGACCTTCTAAGAAGTATATGCTACGTAGCTTCGTATATCACATTTCTTTCTCCAAGCTTTCCTAGTGATCTTCTTTCCATGCTTCTTTGACTCACTGATTTTTCTCAGATCAGCAAGGTATTGAAAACAGCGAGGTCTGATATGCCCAGACTGCTCACAATAATGACATACCAGAATCCACGTTTTGCTAGGTGTACCAGCCCGTGCACTAGTCTGAGTTCCTGTCTTTCTCTGGTTCACCTTGGTTTTCTCCACTTTAGCTGCTGGAACAAAAACTGTCTTTGAGTTGGAACTCTCTCCCCTGTAACCAAGACCCATATGATTACTAGCAGTCTTCCCAGTTGTGAGAATTTGATCCAAGTTTGTTGAGCCGGAGTTGAGCATCTTCACGGTCTTCTTCAAATGCTCTAGTTCACCACTAAGATCGCCTTGAATCCTCTTACTCTCAGCAAGCTCATCAGTGAAATCATCTTGAATCTTCTTACTCTCTGCAAGTTCGCCTTCAAGAGCCTTCATCTTCTTTGCTTGGTCTTCTTTTTCATGTAAGAGCTTCTCATTCAACTTAGCCACTTGCATCCACTTGTGAGACATATCCTTGTAAGACTTAATTATTACCTCATCAGTAAGTTCTTCATCATCGCTGCTATCGCTGTAAATGATTGAAATCTGGTTGTTTACATCAGATACATCAGACAGATCATCTTGTGGTGCATGTGGTGGGACATCTTTTAAAACAATCTTTCCTCCTGCAGATTGAGTAGTAAGAGCAACATGATGGCTGACATGGACTTCTTCTTCTTTACTGCCATCGGAATCTCTATCACTCCATGTAGAATTGAAGGATTTGTTGTTTTTCTTCAGTGTGTTGGCACATTCGGATTGGATATTGCCAAAACCTTCACATTCACGACACTAGATATTCGATCTTCTGTTTCTACTATCAGGGTTTGATTTTGTCAGTTTGTTCTTCCGTGGAGGATTGAAGTTTCTTGTGTTCTGCACTGCTCCTGGAACACGCTGAGGTGCACCTCCGCTGGGTCGCTTGCTCATCTGCTTCATAATGCATCCCACATTCTTAGATAGCATTGCAACCGACTCAATCAGCTCCTCATCATCATCATAGCATGACTCTACATCTTCTCGTTCAGTCTCAGTCTTCAATGCAATTTCTTTAGCCTTCTTCTCACCGTGTTCTTCTTCCAGATTCATCTCAAAAGTGCGAAGGGAGCCCATTAATTCTTCAAGCTTTATAGCCGTCACATCTTTGGCTTCCTCTATACCAGTTACTTTGTATGCGAACCTTTTTGGTAGTGATCTAAGAGTCTTCCTGACCAGTTTTTCTTTAGAAATCTTCTCACCAAGCATGAATGACTCGTTTGCTACATCACACAGACGAGTGTTGAATTCGCCAATTGTCTCCTCTTCATGCATCTTCAGGTTCTCGAATCTGGTTGTCGGAATTTGCAGTCTTGATAATCTGACAAAAGATGTTCCTTCGAAGACTGTTTGAAGGATCTCCCATGCCACCTTTGCTGATTCGCAGGTTGAGATATGCTTGAATTGAGTAGGATCCACATCATTGAAGATAGCGTTGAGGGCCTTTGAGTTGTAGCTTGCTAGCTTGTCTTCCTAAGACGTCCACTCTAATTCAGGTTTTGGAGTGGTCTTTCCTTCAACATCCATTGCAGTTGGTAGGGTCCAACCGCTAAACATCGATCGCCACGCTCTATCATCAAGGGCCTTGATAAACGTTTTCATCCTCGCCTTCCAGTACGAGTAATTTGACCCGTCAAGTAACGGTGGATGACCTACTGCTCCTCCTTCCTTCATCATATCCATCTCAGAAAATAAACAGATTAGACACCCCTACTGATCACACTCAACGAATTGGAGTGACCCGCTCTGATACCAGTTGTAAAAACAACTAATCTGTTAGGTGCACCTGATGGGTGATCTAGAGAGTGAACCACGTCAGGCAAGTGCACCGTTACGAATAAGTAACGAGATAGATAATAAACAGTATGAACAGAAATTAAAATGCAGAAAAATAAAAGACACCAGAATTGGTAACGCGGTTCGGCAATGTGCCTACGTCCGTGGGGCCTCACCCAGTTAAGTGAAAAACCGTTCACTACAAGGCGTGTATACCCGGTCTTATACTAGTCGGACTCCCTCCTACTATGTCGCTGCTTTCCTACGTCTGCTACGTGAACCCGACACAAGCTCCCCTTGTGCCCGAGATCCCCTCGTTTCCACAGGAACCTCTCCCGAGCCTCCTATAACCCAATTTTGTGATGTACTCTTAAAGTGAACTCACTAATGATCTCCCTCATTGACAAATGGAGACCAAAGAGTCTCTCTCTTTGCAACACTCACTCTCAACTCTCAGTTTGAGAAAACCCACGATTACAATATAACCCTAGCAGAGAGTGTCAAACGCACATCCCAATTAAAGAATGAATGAATGAATTAAAAATAAGGAAACACTCTTCCTTTATATAGTGATCTCCTAGGTTTGAATCGCTTCATTATCTTCTAGATTCTTCATTAATTGTGCGTGATTATCTGGTCAAATTCGAATCATATCAGATCAAGGATAAGATGCTGATTCGAATCATATCAAGATATTTCAAATCACGGAGATATCGTCACCTTGTTAAAAACGCTGGTACACTTGCACGTCTGGTATACCTTCTGATACATCTTCTAGTATACCTTGACGTACACCTTGTAAATCTTCAACTCTTCATGAAACTGCTCCGAGATTTTCTCTAGATAATGATAGACACATATTTGAAAAATACATCATCTGAATATTAGCTTTTAAACAAAGATAAGGTTGCCAAAAATAATTGCCAACACCAAATACACTAACACTTATATATATTTATATAATATTATATACACCACATATAAAGATATAAAATGAAATCCAAATCAGGATTTGAAGTACACGGCCAATTTAAAAAAAATGCATATATGTATATATGTACGTTTATATGTAATTATATATATATATTGATATTTTAATATATATATATATATATATCTAAAGTTAAAGTTCAAGTTAAATACAAAGAGGGTTGTAGTTGGCTAATTCTAGGGTTTTAGAGTTAGTTTATATATTCTTTTTCTTTTCTGTCACATAATCAGAGAAAAATTAGTCAGAACTAGAAATCTTTCCCTTTTCCCCTAGCAAACCCAGACACCAAATTCAAAAAAAAAAAAAAAAAAAAGAGAGAAAAAATCTGTCCAAGGTCGGCCATCAAAGGAAGATTTAGAGGGAAGTTGCCTCATCTAAGGTAAAATCATACAATCCTAGTGAAATCCAACTGAGAGTAGACTAATCCTAATCTATGCAACGTTCATTTTTGCGTAGTTGCAAACTCGCACATTGCACGCAAAAGCCTTCGCCATGATCGAAGGTAAAAATCCTCTTAATACCTTTGCTTAGGCATTAATAATTTGGATTAGGTGTTTGATTATTTATCTAATGAAGAAGTAGCGTATTGAAACCTTTTGAATATGTATCCATGATGAAAAATCATGATCAGATTTTGACCTGATTTGAGCAATGAATTTCATAGGATATTATGTCTTCATAAAATCCAGAAAAATTCATGGTTAATTTCTTATATGTCTAAATTATATCTGTAAAATTTTAGAACGATTGGATTTATTGATATTTTTGTAGAAATTTAAGAATAGGTACTGCGCAGAGAATAATTTAAGCATTAGACAGTTTTGAAACCCTAATTTTAGAAATTTAGTTAAGTGTCTAAATGGAATCTTTTGGCTCTAAATTTTTGGTGAATGAAACTTATTTATGGACCGTTATGAAAAATTTAGGAATTTTTAAATATCGTTTGCATTGGTGTTAAAGTCTAAATTTTTTGGTGAATACATTGTCACTGGTTCGCAGCTCCAGCAGTGATGGTTTTTCTTAATTTTGAATACCTTAAAAGATGACTTAGGTTTGGAGCATAATGATTACAGAGAAATTTAACTGCTCATAATTGAATTAAAATACAAAGAGCATTGGGAGAAGAAAGAAACTGGGTTGCCGGAGCCTCCACACGGTGGATCTTCAGCCTTGAATCTTCTCCCGCCTTGTATTCTCTTCCTCTTGAGTTCTTTAGTGCTTAGATGATGATTTTCGTGGTTTCTAGCTTCTATTTATAGTCCTCTCTCAATTTGCTATGAATTAGGTCAATTTTTAACTTTTTCGCACTTGCTGACGTCATGGCGCTGCGGCTCTTCTTAATTGCGCCGCGACGCTTGTGGAATCGGGGCGTTCTTATTCGGGAGTGGCACCGCGGCGCTTAAGGACTTGCGCTGTGGCGCTTGTGCACAGTGCCGCGACTCTTCTGGGAGTGCCGCAGCGCACATGAACTGGCGTTCTCGGAGGAGAATAGTGGCGCCGCGGCTCTTCTGGGCGTGTCGCGGCACTTGGGCTGATATTTGCCATTTAGCTCCGTTTTTGCTCCGCTTTGCTTCCTTTTCGCTCGATACTCCATTATAGACCTGAAACATTAAAATTCAACTAATTAGCCACGATATGTCATCTAGACTATCCTAAATGTGCGAGAATTCACTATGAAATAATTAAACAATTATGCATTGTCACATAAAAGGAAAATTTTAGGAAATGTAAAGAGGAACAATGTTTCTGTTGTCAGTTTAAATTCTTATCAAAATTGATGCATATGAAAGATTTATATTTTAGGAGCGGCATCTGTAAAAAATGTTAGTTAACAAAAAGTTTAGAAAGTTCAAAATAAATTGGAGTTTACTTAGAAAGTTTTTCTAAAAAACACTTTTAAAAAAAGATATGGCATAAAACGATGATTTTATCCTTGATTTTCTTCGAATAATTAGGTAGAGTTCGCTATTGAATTTCAAAAAGTTTGTAACGACCCAAAACTCAAGACAGAGTTTTAGTTCCGAAAAATACGGATAAATTTGAACATTTTAATTTGAGTTACATAATCAAATTTTTAAGTACCGAGCATGAGGTTTATCAATCCTCACTATAACTAAGTGGGTTTAATTTTAAACTTAACAAATATTGCGGAAATTAAAATCTTTTCCTTGTCAACGATTAGCCGATAGTCCACGTAAGATCTTACAGGTCGGTCCCGTATACACTCGCTCCTTTCATTTCTTTCATCTTACCTGCGACACGAGCACACTAGTGAGCCAATAGCCCAGTAAGTAGATTAGATAAATAAATTGCTAAGTCTGCAGATAACATGCAACCAATAGATATCATAACACAATAATCTAACAAAAGGACGGACTCGACAATCGAGTCGTCATAGTCCGAAGAGTAAACGTCACTCTTAAGCAACCTTGCCCGCGAAGTAGATTTCAACAATAGGGTACTGAACCTACGCGGGATACAATACCTGCAAAAGAGTTGTGACATGGAACGAGGTCGGGCTTAAAGACCCACTAATCTCGACTCAAAAGTCAATTTCATAATTTGTTCTAATCTCACTCAAGTTCACAACTCTTTGACTCAGCTTATAAAAATACATGTGCACACAATTCACATCCAGACCCCTTACGGGTCGTTCTAGAATTCAATACACATTTAGACCTCTCATGGGTCGTTCTAGAATTAAATATACATTTGGACCCATTACGGGTTGTTCTAGAACTTAATACAAATATAGACCAATTCTCAGGTCGTTCTAGAACTTAATACAAATCTAGACCCTCTACGGGTCGTTCTAGAACTATACAACTCTGGACCCTCTACGGGTCGGTCCGAAACTTCTCACGACCGGTGGTTCTGTCGGACTATTTCGGATTTATTGCGCAATCACCCCATCAGGTTAATTCGGGACATGCTATGGATCTTGGCCCCTCGGACCGTCCCGATATTCTTTATGATTGTGAGGACTCATCCTCCTTGGGCCTCTCCGCCCATTCTGAAACCTTTTACGGCCAGTGATCCCGTCGGGTCGTTTCGGAATTCACTATTGCACTTTACCCCGTCGGGCCGATCCGGATCGTCACATCATAAACTGTGGGGAGAGCCGTGGCTCTCCTCCCCAAGGCCCCTCGGGCCGTTCTGAAAGGTGGTTCGTTGACCTCCACGAGGTCCCTTGGGTCGTTCCGAAATCTATCATACATGATGGCCCCGTCGGGCTATTTCGGAACCAAATCATGATCGCGGCCCCGTCGGGTCCTACTCAAATAATCAAAGTATGACCACAGAGGAAGGTCGTCTGCCGACCTCCCCAAGGCCTCTCGGGCCGTACCGAAACGTAATCAGTGGCCCCGTCGGGCTATTTCGGAACCGATCATGACTTGCAGTCCCGTCGGGCCCTACCCGTATACATACATTGCTTTCGCTCCCCTTGTCTTGTCTTAGAGTTTTCTCTTTAACCTGCAATAAACAAACAAACAGATACACACCCTACACTAGAACCTGAACTACGAAGTTGAGTAGTTTTACGTCTGTGGTCCCATACCCACAGACAGATAAACATATAAATGAACACACGTACCAATACACCTAGAAAAATACAACATATCATAAACGAACCTACTGTCCCATACCTGCAGGCTCGTTGCACAAAACGAGATGAACATAATCAAGAGCCCATATTTACGGCCCTAGCTAGAATGGAGATTCACATAGTTTGACAGCCACAATTTTGGAAGCACCGTATGCTTAACACAATCTCAACACATGCACAATTCAAGCATGATATAGTCTACTCATGCCACAGTGGAGATCCACTTACCTGAGGTCCTAAGCCTCTTGCCTCGATCCTCGCAGCTCTCTCGTAGTGGCGTCCTCCCTTGAAACTCGTCGTGCGACAAATCTGTCCAACACGCGAGTAATAGGGTCAAAAGCCACTTTCCACTAGACATAAATCGAATAATTGCTCTAATGATTGACGGACTACTCAAAGCCGGTCTTTAACCAAGAGTGGATAAACAGAATATCAAATTGTAATTTGAAGTGTCCTCGTTCCGTTCTTTGGTGACTTAGATTTATCTGTCAATCCCATAGCCAACAGGTATATTGCTTGATTTAACTAGGCGAGAAAGGGATTCTATAATCTAATTTGTTTCCGACTTAGTTTTACTACGTATCAAAACTTCGAGCCGAAAATCCGGCAGAGTTTTCCCTGTTTTTCGGATATCACGGCTGAAGCCTTCACCTAATTTCAACCAGCACCGAACTAATTTCGGTCACAGTCCATCACAACAGCCACACAGACAATTTCTTCACTTATCATATTTAATTTCAAACATAATCATAATTCAACACCGAGCGTCAGCGGCTCGGATTCACACTGGACCAATGGACATTTAAACTAAAAGAAAGTAACAGAGAACGTCGTCGTGGCTTAGCGCCAATACTTTATTTCCGACCGCCATTTATACCTTTAATAAAAAGGCGGTGAAGGGTTGAGCGTTCGAACTTGCGTTGTTGACGTTCCTGCACAATTTGCAAGAATAAAAGAAATCGAATTAAGTTTCGAACAAAAACAGAACTATGATGCGAAACGCTCAGACCCGCGACCCGATACTTGCTTTAAGCTCAAACGAGCAAGTTACAAAAACACAGCCCAATACAATTAGATTATTAGGCGCGTGCAAACCCGATCCTGAAGATCACACAATTTTCCTTTTTATTAATTTTCTTAATTTAAGAAAATTCTCAATCTCTTGCCAATTAAGATAAATTGAGCTACTTCGCTACGTGCTCGGGTCATGTTTTATTTTATATATATTAAAAATGATACTTCTTGGTGACTTTCAAATTTCTAAAACGAAACAAAACCACAAATTCTTGTAATGCAAAAATACTCAAAATATCAAGTCCCTTGAACTAGTACATTAACCAAAATATTTATAAGCCACGATTCAAAAGGAAATTCTAGATTTCCTAGTGATTAATTAACAAACCACTTCCAAAGTCATCTAATTCATAATCCAACAAAAATAAGATTTCAACAATAACCCCTTGTAAGACCATAACAAGCGGAACGAGACCAACTAAAATTTGTAAACTTAAACAACCACCAAAGTACCAAGAGTAACAATTTCTATATACACATTAGTTCGGACAATTGTCGCGTTTCTAAGTCTCAGTACAAAACCAACCAATTAGATTGTTCAAGACAACAAAATAAACAAAAACGCCAGTCTTTCGAAATTACAACTAGCTTCAAAATTGATAAGAACTCCAAAATCGACCAATTTAACCATTTGACAAAATCCTTAGCCCCGAAAGACGACCAACACAAAGTCTCCCTTAAACTTAAAGTCGATTCATTATAAAAAAGATTTCGAGGTTTAACACGAATTAATCAACCCAATCTGCCATACATCGAAACCCACACCATCAAAATTCAAACTCAACATAAATAACCCATAAGTAAATCCTCTAAATCAACGTAATTACAGCCACAATATTGAACACGTCTTAAATGGTCACAAATCACCAAACACTACGATGTTCAAACGCAATAAAAATGAAAACAAGGTCTCGGTTCAAGCTCAAAGCTCACCTAACGTGAGCAACGGCGGCTCGTCGACAAGCTTACTCGGCGGCACGAAAATTGCAGCAGGCAAAGCTTGAGCTCGAGCTCGGCGCGTGGCGGCCAGCGGCGCGCACGGGATAGCCATGGTGTGGTAGAGCCTCGCGGAGGGGAGGCGCGGCTGCAGCTGGGAAGCGCTCGGGGCGGCAAGAGAAGGGCTGGGCCACGCGAGAGGCGGCGGCGCCGCGCGTGGAAGGCGGGTTGGGCTGGCGCTCAAAAGAGTTGCGCGAAGGTGGAAGCGCGTAGATCAAGGCCGAGCAGGGCGAGGCGTGGCTCGCCGACGGCTGGGCGGCGCTGGACGAGGAGTGCGGGCTGAAGCACGCACGAAGGGGTGCGGCTCAAGGACGTGAGAGGCACACGGAGTGCGCGAGGGAGTTCGCGGCGCGGGGCTTCGCTGGCGCAAGGCAACGACGGCTTGGGCTGGGCGCGGATCGGAGGCTCGCCGGGGTTGAGAAGGCAGAGCTACGCAGTGTCGCGGAGGCAGAGGCTCGCGCGGAGGGAGTGCTGGGTTCGCTGGAGTCACTCGGTGCACGGAGAAGACGCGCGAAGGCACTAGGCGACACGACGTGGAGGCCGGGGCTGAGGCACCGGAGCTGGGGTGTGGCTCATAAAATTGATAAGAACTCCAAAATCGACCAAGTTAACCATTTGACAAAATCCTTAGCCCCGAAAGACGACCAACACAAAGTCTCCCTTAAACTTAAAGTCGATTCATTATAAAAAAGATTTCGAGGTTTAACACGAATTAATCAACCCAATCTGCCATACATCGAAACCCACACCATCAAAATTCAAACTCAACATAAATAACCCATAAGTAAATCCTCTAAATCAACGTAATTACAGCCACAATATTGAACACGTCTTAAATGGTCACAAATCACCAAACACTACGATGTTCAAACGCAATAAAAATGAAAACAAGGTCTCGGTTCAAGCTCAAAGCTCACCTAACGTGAGCAACGGCGGCTCGTCGACAAGCTTACTCGGCGGCACGAAAATTGCAGCAGGCAAAGCTTGAGCTCGAGCTCGGCGCGTGGCGGCCAGCGGCGCGCACGGGATAGCCATGGTGTGGTAGAGCCTCGCGGAGGGGAGGCGCGGCTGCAGTTGGGAAGCGCTCGGGGCGGCAAGAGAAGGGCTGGGCCACGCGAGAGGCGGCGGCGCCGCGCGTGGAAGGCGGGTTGGGCTGGCGCTCAAAAGAGTTGCGCGAAGGTGGAAGCGCGTAGATCAAGGCCGAGCAGGGCGAGGCGTGGCTCGCCGACAGCTGGGCGGCGCTGGACGAGGAGTGCGGGCTGAAGCACGCACGAAGGGGTGCGGCTCCAAGACGTGAGAGGCACGCGGAGTGCGCGAGGGAGTTCGCGGCGCGGGGCTTCGCTGGCGCAAGGCAACGACGGCTTGGGCTGGGCGCGGATCGGAGGCTAGCCGGGGTTGAGAAGGCAGAGCTGCGCAGTGTCGCGGAGGCGGAGGCTCGCGCGGAGGGAGTGCTGGGTTCGCTGGAGTCACTCGGTGCACGGAGAAGACGTGCGAAGGCACTAGGCGACACGACGTGGAGGCCGGGGCTGAGGCACCGGAGCTGGGGTGTGGCTCATCGCCGGCGGGAGGACTGGGCGAGGCGAGGCGAGACGCGAGCTCGCCGGGGCTATGCGCGCTGGGTCTTGCACGGAGGAGCGCCGGAAAGGGCGAGCGAGGCGAGGTCCTCGCACGGGTCCTGCGGTGAGGCGGCGCTGGTTCATCGCCGGCGAGAAGGCTGGGCTGCGGGGGCTTGTCGCCAGCGAGAGTGAGGGAAAAGAGAGAGGGAGGGTCTCGGCAGAGGGGAAGAGAGAAAGAGAGATTGAGTGAGAGTTTCTTTTTTTTTTTTTTTTGTAGTGAGGAAGGGAGTGACGGCGTGAAAAGTGGGAGGGGAAAATAAGAACAAACCCTAATGGGTAATAAGATATAAAATATTAGTTTATTTAGCTACTACTTAGCAAAATAATTGGTGTATTTTCAAAATTCATGAAAATACACTAACTGGTTCAACTAGTGAAGTTAGGAATTTTAATATCAATTTCAAGTTGAAATTGATTTCATAAAATGTTTTAAAATTCCAAAAATGTAAAGCTAACATTATCGCTCCAATATTCTTACTTGGTCAAAAGTTGGCCAGATTTGACGAAACGAGTCAATTTTCCTCGTAATTAACATAGCCAGCCAGGATAATAGGAACTAAAATAATATCATGAGTCATTTTGCCTCAAAACTATAGATTCACTAGTTGTAAAAATGGTCTTGGTTCAGGCCATTACAAAGTTCCATGAGAGAAAAGAATATCATTTTTTTATGTTATCTTTAACTCTGAATATTTTGGACTCTATACGAGTTAGTGCATTTTTGTCAAAAAAATTGAGTTTTGGGGTTAACGTTTAACTTTCATAAAGTATAGAGTCTTAATAGAAAAATTTTCAAATATATATCTATAAACCCATGAAAGTCACTGCTCAATTAGACATATTAGTTTAGTATGAATTCTCATGTATGGTTATTATTTTAGGCTTTGAGAATTCGATGCGATTGGCTGTCTAACTTAAACGTCTTTTCAACGTATATTCAAGTGAGTACAATCTTACTTATAATACGAATTGTTTTGAAAAGAAATCTTATGATGATATTGTAATGACCTGAATTTAAAAACACTGTGCCAGTTAATTAATTTGTATTTTTGCCTCAATTATGACCAATTTGTAAAATTGGGCAGTTTCATTAAATCTGGTCAATTTGGAGTTATGATTTAAACCATGGAATTGGATGGATATTTCTTTTTTTTTTCGAATTTTTGGAGGTGTTAGGAATTTATTTTTTTTTCGAGAATGATATTAAAATTCCTAACTCTCATTGTCCTAATTACGTGTGCAATTTTATTATTTCATGGAGAAATTTTACCATTCCCGTTGATAAATTTTTGGGCCTTTTTGGCCAAAAATTGAGCCCAAGCCCACTAGGGCTTTATTTTCTTTTTTTCCCTTCCTTCTTTCTTCCCAGCCGCACCACTCTCTCTCTCTCTCTCTCTCTCTCTCTCTCTCTCTCTCTCTTTTCCTTCACCCTCGCCGGCCGACAAGCCCAGCTGCCGCGCCTCCCCTTCGCCGCCGCACGGCCTCCTCGCTCCGCCGCGAGCACGAACCAGCGCTGCTCTCCTCTGCGCAGTCCCCGAGCTCCCTTCGCGCGCCTCCTCCACGCGCGACGCCGAGCCGCCAAGCCTCCTCGTCGACGACGACCCAGCGCGCATAGCCCCGGCGAGCTCGCGTCTCGCCTCGCCTCGGCCCCAGCCTCCGCGCCGCGTCGCCTTACGCCTCCGCGCGGTCTCCGTCGTGAGCCGTCTCGCAAGATCGGCGAGCTCGGGAGCTCGCCCAGCCCGCGCCCAGCCCAGGCCTTCGCTGCTCCGGCCCAGCCCCTTTCGCGCGCGGCCTTGACCGGGCAAGCCCAGCGCCGGCGAAGCTCCGCGCCGCCTCCTCCGCGCCGCTCGGCCTTCCTCGAGGCCAGCCCAGCCACCGCACGACCTTGAGCGCGCTTCGCCTCCGCGTGTCGCAGCTGCCTGAACTCCACCCGTCGCCTCGTCTCCGGCGCTGCCGCTGCGCGACCCGGCGAGTCCGCGTCTCCCGACGCCGCGAGCACCCTGCTCCGCTCGTTTTCGCGAGTAGCTCTTCGCTTTCACGAGCTCCAGCCCCCGACCCCGCTGCCATTCACACCTCGGTGAGCCTCGAACTCGATCTGGAGCATAACGATAATTTATGTTCGCGTTAGTCATGGTTGTTGATGCTTTGTATATTTTGATTCGCAAACTTTAACCCTCGTTACGCTTAGTGATCGGGTTAAATTATTTTTATCAAAATGTGGTTTTCGATTATTTTGGCGAGGTTGTGGCAAATGTATCGATTTAATGTAATGTTGTGTTCGTGTGAAGTTGGGCGTTTTGGGCATATAGCCGCAATGTTGATCAAGCTTCCTTTTATTAGAACTTTTGTGATTTGTGGGATAATCTATGATTGAAAGTTATAAATTGGAAGCTTGCGTTTTGGTCGGGTTTAGTGATGTAGTTATTAATAGCTTAATAAACTAATTGATTGGTTTTATGCCAAGACTTAGAATCCGATAATTGCCTGAACTAATGTGTGTAAATAGAATTTGTCACCCTTAGTGATTTGGCGGTTGTTTAAGTTTATGAAATAAACTTTAGTTGGTCTCGTCCCGCTTATCAATTGTTTTGCCTCGCTAAAAAGATTGTTGCTGAAAATCTTATTTCTGCGGGATTGTGATTGCAAGGATTTTAGGAATTTGCTTGTGGTTTATTCGTGTGGGAATTTCGATTTTCCAATTGGTTAGTGATTGTGTATTTGGTCGCGAATACACTAGTTTATGTTAATGTATTTTTGTGGTTCGGTATTCTGTTTATATTTCATTTCGTGACCGTATTGGACTTATATTATTGAGTGTTTTGGCATTACAAAACTTTGTGGATTTATGACGTTTTGGAAACCAAAATTCTTCAAGTGGTGTCGTTCTCAAATTATCACTCAAGAAATTATCAATTCGGCAAGAGTTATTGATATTGGGTCGCGGGTCCTAGTATTCACTTCCTTGTTTTTCTTTGAACTTGGAACTTATAGCGGTTAAAGCTTTTAAACCGAAAATCATCGAAGTGACTCATTTCTTTAGTATTCTTTCTAATTGTACAGGAACGTCAACAAAACAAGTTTGGACTCACGACCACTTCGCCGTCCTTCGCCAAAGGTATAAGCGAGCGGCCAAAGGCAATTTTCGGTTTAATAGAACCAACGACGACTTGAAAGTTGTTTTAATTTCAAATGTATTAATATCGCTCTCTTTGTGTGGAATCCGAGCCACTGGGGCTCGGTAGTGAATTATGATTATGTTTTGAAAGTAATTATGATAAATGATAAAATTGCCTGTGTGGTTGTTGTGATTGACTGTGACCGAAATTAGTTCGGTGCTGGGTTGAAATTAGGTGAAGGCTTCGGCCGGGATATCCGAAAAACAGGGGAAACTCTGCCGGATTTCCGGCTCGAATATTTAATACGTAATAAAATAAAGTCAGAAAACGATTAGTTGAAGGGACTCATTTCTCACATAATCTAGTCAGACAAAAGACTCGATAGTCTGGATTGATTGTTAACGTTAAGTCAACGACACTCGGGACGAGAATACCCCTAGAGGGATTTCTCGATGAGCTGTCTGTTGTCCCACTGTCTAAACTTCCCTTCTGTTGATTCATTGAGCCCTACAGTCTCATTTCTCGCGAATGATTAGTAAACATAGGCATTGACCCTCTAATCCTCGTGTTGGACAGAAATGCCACACATCAAGCTTTAAGGAGGGACGCCACTGAGGAAAAATCGCGAGGACAAAGATGAGAGACTTAGGACCTCAAGTAAGTGGATCTCCACTGTGACACGAGTAGACTTTACACTGCTTGAATTAATTGTGCATATGTTGAGATTATGTTAAGCAGACGATGCTTCTAAAGTTGTGGCTATTAAACTGTGTGGATCTTCATTCTCGCTAGGGCCGCGAATACGGGCCTTCGATCATGTTTGTCTTGTTTGTGCGACGAACCTATAGGTATGGGACTGTAGGTTCGTTTATAATATGTTATGTTTGTCTAGGTATGTATTGGTGCGTGTGTTCATTTATATACTTATCTGTCTGTGGGTATGGGACCACAGGCATAAAACTACTCAACTTCGTGGTTCAGGTTATTATGCAGGGTGTGTGTGTCTGTTTGTATGTGTATATGTGTTAGTATGACTTATATGTCGGTGGGTAATGGACCACAGGCATAAAACTGTTTCTGTTGTTGTTGAGACTTTATTGCAGGTCAAAGAGAAAACTCTAAGACAAGAAAAAGGGAGCGAAAGCATTGTATGTTTACGGGTAGGGCCCGACGGGGCCGCAAGTCATGATCGGTCCCGAAATAGCCCGACGGGGTCACTTATCATATTTCGGGGCGGCCTGAGAGCCTAGGGGAGGTCGGTGGACGACCTTCCTCTGTGTGAGTACCTTGCTCATTTGGGTGGGGCCCGACGGGGCCGCGATCATGATTTGGTTCCGAAATAGCCCGACGGGGCCATCTTGTATGATAGATTTCGGAGCGACCCGAGGGACCTCGCGGAGGTCAACGAACCACCTTTCAGAACGGCCCGAGGGGTCTTGGGGAGGAGAGCCACGGCCCTCCCCACAGTTTATGATGTGACGATCCGGATCGGCCCGACGGGGTAAAGTGCAATAATGAATTCCGAAACGACCCGACGGGGTCACTGGCCGTAAAAGGTTTCGGAAAGGGCAGAGAGGCCCGAGGAGGATGAGTCCTCACAATCTTAAAGAATATCGAGACGGTCCGAGGGGCCAAGATCCATAGCATGTCCCGAATTAACCCGATGGGGTGATTGCGCAATCAATCCGAAACAGTCCGACGGAACCACCGGTCGTGAGAAGTTTCGGATTGACCCGTGGGGTCTCAAGGAGGTCGGTAGACGACCTTCCTCTTTATATGCTGTGTGCTGCGATCATGATCGATTCCGAGATCGCCCGACGGGGCCATTGTCTGTGTGAGGTTTCGGAACGACCCGAGAAGTCTCAAGGAGGCCGGTAGACGACCTTCCTCTTTATATGCTGTGTGCTGCGATCATGATCGATTCCGAGATCGCCCGACGGGGCCATTGTCTGTGTGAGGTTTCGGAACGACCCTCGGTGGGTCCAGAGTTGTATAGTTCTAGAACGACCCGCAGAGGGTCCAGAGTTTAGTTCTAGATCGACCCGCAGAGGGTCCAGAGTTGTTTATTTCTTAAACGACCGCAGAGGGTTCAGAGTTGCTTAGTTCTAGAATGACCCGTAGAGGGTCCAGATTTGTATAAGTTCCAGAACAACCCGCGAACGGGTTTAGATGTGTATTAAATTTTGGAATGACCCGTGAGAGGTCTAAAGAAGGGGTAAGGCCGATGCGACCTCCCTAATATTATAGAATCAAGAATTCTTAAATAGTAAACCGTGTGCACACATATTTTTATAAGCTAAGTCAGAGAGTTGTGAACTTGAGTGAAATTAGAATAAAGTATGAGATTAACCTTATCGAGATTAATGGGTCGTTGAATCCGACCTCGTTACATGTCACAACTCCTTTGCAGGTATTTTATTCCGCGTAAGTTCAGCACATTATATCTGAATTCTACTCCGCGGGCAAGATTATTTAAGAGTGTTGTTTACTCTTCGAACTACGACGACTCGATCGTCGAGTCTATCCATTTGTTGAATTATAATATTGTGATACCTCTTGATTGTATGTTACCTGCAGACTTAGCAATTTATCTATCTAACCCACTTACTGGGCTAATAGCTCACTAGTGTGCTCGTGTCGCAGGTATCTTGTCACGATGCAAAAAGGGCGAGGCGACAATGACAGGAACAACGAGTGTATACGGGACCGACCTGTAAAACTTTACGTGGACTACCGGCTAATCGTTGGCAAAGAAAAGTTTTAAATTCCGCATATTTTGTAAATGTTAAAATTAAATTTATTTTAGTTATGGTGAGGATTGGTGAACCTCATGTTTAATATTAAAAGTTTGGTTTTGTAACTTAATTTAAAAAGTTCAAATTTGACCGTATTTTTAGGAACCAAAATACCGTTTTGAGTTTTGGGTCGTTACAAAGTTGGTATCAGAGCCACGGTTTAGCCGGTCCTGTAGACAACCCCGTATGCACAAACGTGGTTCCTTCGTTGTCGCCAATGTGAGTAACCCTTACTTATGCTTCATGAGCAATGAGATGTTAATTTAGTAATGTTAGTTACAGGTGTACTTAAATAGTATGAGCAAGATGAGACGAGAGGATCCAACCGAGACTTGTGGCGCGATGTGACCGTCTAAGAGACGTTTTCATTCTGAGTGGTAGTTCTCCACTACCCGTGTTGCCTTGAGTAGGCCAACGTCGGTCTGATGCTAATCACTACTAGTATCAATTCTTAAGGTGTGCAGTTCTCGCTTTGTGGGTCGTCGAAATCACTTGAAGGAGCGCAATGGCTATTTTCGAAAGGCACGAAAGTCATTAAAGACACATCAATCACAGATGAGCCCCAGCCTAGAGTTTTCTTTGAGGCGCCGATTAGACTCTACTTGACAAAATCGTAGCACTTTCCTTTTTGCTTGAGCCGAGCATAATAGGTTCTCTTCGAAATAACTTATTAATAATAAAAAAAGTAACCAATCGTCGTGCTGTCATCTTTTTCTAAGAAACCATCCTAAGGCCAGTCCCATCAAGAGCAGTGGTCTAAGTTTCGTGCAGTTGTAAGATCGTAGGCTCAGTTACAACGCGAGTAAAAAAAAAAAAAAAAAAAAAAAAAAAAAAAAAAAAACTCGCTTGAACACTTAAAGTGTAAGTCTTTTCCTACACTGTCACGTCCACCGACTCATGCTCAAGAACAGGTAAAAAGGCATTAGAGTGATGAATTATTTTGAAAGTGTGTACGATGGGTTTTATGAGGCTTGATCAATATCCTTCGATGATGTTCAAATTCCGTACTACCCAAGAAGATAAGCGCTAAGCTATCTGTTTTTCATGGGACGCACAAACATTAATCGGGAAGAAATGCCCGCAATCATTATGATTATCAGAGTGTCGCAGCGGAAGCGTGGAAAAGAATATTTAAAGAGAGGTTAAAGGCTCTTTCAACACACTTAGACGGGACCCATATTGAGCTTGTACCACTGCGTTGGCGCTAGTAGGCACTAAGGCGATTCACTCCAATTACGAAAATCGTTGTTAAGAGGTTAGCTTAGACAGTTGACGTGATAACTTAATCGTTCGAAGCTTCTACCCTGACAGGTGAGACTATAGAGCTTCGACTTGTGTTGAGAGTGGTTGGCATATAAATTACGTATCAAATTTTGTGATGAATTAAATTAGCTTACGTGAATGTTTAGAATATAAGAATTATGCTGTAAGCGTATTGGTTATTTGTAAAATTTTGTTATCGCAGAGCTCGGCTCTTGTGGGAGAGATCCAAGCCTCTCAAAAGCTTGGTTTGCTTATTTCTTGATAACTTTCAAATCTTGAATTATACGAATTGTCCTTTTCTAATGCTTTATGTTGATTCAACTATTTGAACTTTACTGTGCTCTGTGATAACTATCTTTGGATGGTTGTATACGATGTATTACGGTTTTTATTAGTTGGGTTATCTAAAGGATGTTAATTACTTATAGATTTCTTTTCCTTGAGATGCGAAATTTTGATGACATTATAAGCATGGAATGATAACCCATTTACCTTTCGGTGATGAATTGTGGAGGGAATAACGTGCCCTTCACAGCCCTTGGAACGGAGAACTCCAAGTTTGTGGAGTCATCGATGGGGTTAGTCATACCCGTCGTCCTCGCTCGTGGGTTACGAATGGTGATTGATGAGGATTGTCAGGGATTCCTCGCTCGCATTAGGACCTGTCCCATGAGGATACGCAGCAGGAATTGGATATTTTGATTGTAAAGAATTTTGTTCATGTCCTTTTCGAGAATCTTCCAAGATTACCTCTCGACCTTGAGATCGAGCTCATTATTGAGTCATTATCGAGTGCCACCTCAATGTCGACGGCGTTGTATTGTGTGATCCCTACGGGATTTAATGGGTTGATATTCAGCTAAGTAGCTGTTCAACAAGGGTTTTATAAGACCCGTTCACTCGCCGTTACGAGCCTTAGTACTCTATGTTGGAAAAGGAGGGTAATTGCGTCAGTCACAATCCCTTGAGCCAAGAGGAGGACAAGACGAGGTAAGCTGCACAATCCCTCACAATGTGGGTTAGTAGAGGTCTAACGTACCAGTCCTTGAGGTAAAGACTTGCAATTGGACTATCTCTAATTAAAGGCACGATGAATATTTGCCCAAGTCCGCTTTCCGTATCCGTTGCGGACACTGCGAACCCTTGGTGATGATCTTTAGACTCACTAATACCTCAGTCGTAGTACGACTTTAATGCATTGCGTCTTCGAAGACTATCTTGAAAAGTTTGTTATAGTTTTTAGCGATGATATTCTTGCTTATTCAAAGACAACGGAGAAGCATGAAAAGCACTTGCTTGTTGTTTTGGAAAGATTAGCCGAGAAAAGGGCTTATGCAAAGTTCAAGGAGTATGAATTTTGGTTGGAAATAGTCTCTTTTCTTGGTCACTTAGTATCTAAAGAATGGAGTTCGGTGGATCCACCTATGATTGAAGCTGTGAGTTCATAGAAATAGCCCACGACGGTCACCAAAGTTTGTAGTTTCTTGGGCTTAACCGGGTACTATAGGCAATTGTAGAGGGGTTCACCAAACAATCTCTACCTTTAACCCACCTTACTTAGAGGAATACCAAATTTTCTTTGACTCCCGCTTGTGAATAGAGCTTTCAAGAGCCCAAAGGGCGTCTCACAACTGCTTCAGTGAGGACAATCCCTACGGGGACTACCAGATTCGCCCTTATTATGATGCCACTTGGGTGATTGTAGATAGGCTCGCAAGGTCAGAGCACTTTATGCCGATGCGAATGACATACTCCATTGATAGGTTAGCGGAGATTTACGTCCAGGAGATAGTGAGACTCCACGAAGTGCCAGTACCCCCTGTCTCAGACAGAGATATTAGGTTCACTTTCGCATTTTAAAGAGCTAGCTCAAAGCCATGGGAATCCAGTTAAAGCACGTGGCCAATCCTAGTCAGGTGCTGCGCCATGAAATCTTGGACATCGAGCCTGAAGTTACCTATGAAGAGGAGTCCTTGCAAAATTTTAGATCGAGAGGACTAGGAATTGAGACATAGGACCATTCCAACGGTCAAGGTACAAAGGGAAAACCATACCGAGAGAGAGACAACTTGGGAACTTGAGAGTTTTATGCGAGGGAAATACCCTCTCTTGTTCTAAGTTTCGAGGACGAAACTTCTGTAAGGGGGTAGGATTGTAATGACCTGAATTTAAAAACACTGTGCCAGTTAATTAATTTGTATTTTTGCCTCAATTATGACCAATTTGTAAAATTGGGCAGTTTCATTAAATCTGGTCAATTTGGAGTTATGATTTAAACCATGGAATTGGATGGATATTTCTTTTTTTTTTCGAATTTTTGGAGGTGTTAGGAATTTATTTTTTTTTCGAGAATGATATTAAAATTCCTAACTCTCATTGTCCTAATTACGTGTGCAATTTTATTATTTCATGGAGAAATTTTACCATTCCCGTTGATAAATTTTTGGGCCTTTTTGGCCAAAAATTGAGCCCAAGCCCACTAGGGCTTTATTTTCTTTTTTTCCCTTCCTTCTTTCTTCCCAGCCGCACCACTCTCTCTCTCTCTCTCTCTCTCTCTCTCTCTCTCTCTCTCTTTTCCTTCACCCTCGCCGGCCGACAAGCCCAGCTGCCGCGCCTCCCCTTCGCCGCCGCACGGCCTCCTCGCTCCGCCGCGAGCACGAACCAGCGCTGCTCTCCTCTGCGCAGTCCCCGAGCTCCCTTCGCGCGCCTCCTCCACGCGCGACGCCGAGCCGCCAAGCCTCCTCGTCGACGACGACCCAGCGCGCATAGCCCCGGCGAGCTCGCGTCTCGCCTCGCCTCGGCCCCAGCCTCCGCGCCGCGTCGCCTTACGCCTCCGCGCGGTCTCCGTCGTGAGCCGTCTCGCAAGATCGGCGAGCTCGGGAGCTCGCCCAGCCCGCGCCCAGCCCAGGCCTTCGCTGCTCCGGCCCAGCCCCTTTCGCGCGCGGCCTTGACCGGGCAAGCCCAGCGCCGGCGAAGCTCCGCGCCGCCTCCTCCGCGCCGCTCGGCCTTCCTCGAGGCCAGCCCAGCCACCGCACGACCTTGAGCGCGCTTCGCCTCCGCGTGTCGCAGCTGCCTGAACTCCACCCGTCGCCTCGTCTCCGGCGCTGCCGCTGCGCGACCCGGCGAGTCCGCGTCTCCCGACGCCGCGAGCACCCTGCTCCGCTCGTTTTCGCGAGTAGCTCTTCGCTTTCACGAGCTCCAGCCCCCGACCCCGCTGCCATTCACACCTCGGTGAGCCTCGAACTCGATCTGGAGCATAACGATAATTTATGTTCGCGTTAGTCATGGTTGTTGATGCTTTGTATATTTTGATTCGCAAACTTTAACCCTCGTTACGCTTAGTGATCGGGTTAAATTATTTTTATCAAAATGTGGTTTTCGATTATTTTGGCGAGGTTGTGGCAAATGTATCGATTTAATGTAATGTTGTGTTCGTGTGAAGTTGGGCGTTTTGGGCATATAGCCGCAATGTTGATCAAGCTTCCTTTTATTAGAACTTTTGTGATTTGTGGGATAATCTATGATTGAAAGTTATAAATTGGAAGCTTGCGTTTTGGTCGGGTTTAGTGATGTAGTTATTAATAGCTTAATAAACTAATTGATTGGTTTTATGCCAAGACTTAGAATCCGATAATTGCCTGAACTAATGTGTGTAAATAGAATTTGTCACCCTTAGTGATTTGGCGGTTGTTTAAGTTTATGAAATAAACTTTAGTTGGTCTCGTCCCGCTTATCAATTGTTTTGCCTCGCTAAAAAGATTGTTGCTGAAAATCTTATTTCTGCGGGATTGTGATTGCAAGGATTTTAGGAATTTGCTTGTGGTTTATTCGTGTGGGAATTTCGATTTTCCAATTGGTTAGTGATTGTGTATTTGGTCGCGAATACACTAGTTTATGTTAATGTATTTTTGTGGTTCGGTATTCTGTTTATATTTCATTTCGTGACCGTATTGGACTTATATTATTGAGTGTTTTGGCATTACAAAACTTTGTGGATTTATGACGTTTTGGAAACCAAAATTCTTCAAGTGGTGTCGTTCTCAAATTATCACTCAAGAAATTATCAATTCGGCAAGAGTTATTGATATTGGGTCGCGGGTCCTAGTATTCACTTCCTTGTTTTTCTTTGAACTTGGAACTTATAGCGGTTAAAGCTTTTAAACCGAAAATCATCGAAGTGACTCATTTCTTTAGTATTCTTTCTAATTGTACAGGAACGTCAACAAAACAAGTTTGGACTCACGACCACTTCGCCGTCCTTCGCCAAAGGTATAAGCGAGCGGCCAAAGGCAATTTTCGGTTTAATAGAACCAACGACGACTTGAAAGTTGTTTTAATTTCAAATGTATTAATATCGCTCTCTTTGTGTGGAATCCGAGCCACTGGGGCTCGGTAGTGAATTATGATTATGTTTTGAAAGTAATTATGATAAATGATAAAATTGCCTGTGTGGTTGTTGTGATTGACTGTGACCGAAATTAGTTCGGTGCTGGGTTGAAATTAGGTGAAGGCTTCGGCCGGGATATCCGAAAAACAGGGGAAACTCTGCCGGATTTCCGGCTCGAATATTTAATACGTAATAAAATAAAGTCAGAAAACGATTAGTTGAAGGGACTCATTTCTCACATAATCTAGTCAGACAAAAGACTCGATAGTCTGGATTGATTGTTAACGTTAAGTCAACGACACTCGGGACGAGAATACCCCTAGAGGGATTTCTCGATGAGCTGTCTGTTGTCCCACTGTCTAAACTTCCCTTCTGTTGATTCATTGAGCCCTACAGTCTCATTTCTCGCGAATGATTAGTAAACATAGGCATTGACCCTCTAATCCTCGTGTTGGACAGAAATGCCACACATCAAGCTTTAAGGAGGGACGCCACTGAGGAAAAATCGCGAGGACAAAGATGAGAGACTTAGGACCTCAAGTAAGTGGATCTCCACTGTGACACGAGTAGACTTTACACTGCTTGAATTAATTGTGCATATGTTGAGATTATGTTAAGCAGACGATGCTTCTAAAGTTGTGGCTATTAAACTGTGTGGATCTTCATTCTCGCTAGGGCCGCGAATACGGGCCTTCGATCATGTTTGTCTTGTTTGTGCGACGAACCTATAGGTATGGGACTGTAGGTTCGTTTATAATATGTTATGTTTGTCTAGGTATGTATTGGTGCGTGTGTTCATTTATATACTTATCTGTCTGTGGGTATGGGACCACAGGCATAAAACTACTCAACTTCGTGGTTCAGGTTATTATGCAGGGTGTGTGTGTCTGTTTGTATGTGTATATGTGTTAGTATGACTTATATGTCGGTGGGTAATGGACCACAGGCATAAAACTGTTTCTGTTGTTGTTGAGACTTTATTGCAGGTCAAAGAGAAAACTCTAAGACAAGAAAAAGGGAGCGAAAGCATTGTATGTTTACGGGTAGGGCCCGACGGGGCCGCAAGTCATGATCGGTCCCGAAATAGCCCGACGGGGTCACTTATCATATTTCGGGGCGGCCTGAGAGCCTAGGGGAGGTCGGTGGACGACCTTCCTCTGTGTGAGTACCTTGCTCATTTGGGTGGGGCCCGACGGGGCCGCGATCATGATTTGGTTCCGAAATAGCCCGACGGGGCCATCTTGTATGATAGATTTCGGAGCGACCCGAGGGACCTCGCGGAGGTCAACGAACCACCTTTCAGAACGGCCCGAGGGGTCTTGGGGAGGAGAGCCACGGCCCTCCCCACAGTTTATGATGTGACGATCCGGATCGGCCCGACGGGGTAAAGTGCAATAATGAATTCCGAAACGACCCGACGGGGTCACTGGCCGTAAAAGGTTTCGGAAAGGGCAGAGAGGCCCGAGGAGGATGAGTCCTCACAATCTTAAAGAATATCGAGACGGTCCGAGGGGCCAAGATCCATAGCATGTCCCGAATTAACCCGATGGGGTGATTGCGCAATCAATCCGAAACAGTCCGACGGAACCACCGGTCGTGAGAAGTTTCGGATTGACCCGTGGGGTCTCAAGGAGGTCGGTAGACGACCTTCCTCTTTATATGCTGTGTGCTGCGATCATGATCGATTCCGAGATCGCCCGACGGGGCCATTGTCTGTGTGAGGTTTCGGAACGACCCGAGAAGTCTCAAGGAGGCCGGTAGACGACCTTCCTCTTTATATGCTGTGTGCTGCGATCATGATCGATTCCGAGATCGCCCGACGGGGCCATTGTCTGTGTGAGGTTTCGGAACGACCCTCGGTGGGTCCAGAGTTGTATAGTTCTAGAACGACCCGCAGAGGGTCCAGAGTTTAGTTCTAGATCGACCCGCAGAGGGTCCAGAGTTGTTTATTTCTTAAACGACCGCAGAGGGTTCAGAGTTGCTTAGTTCTAGAATGACCCGTAGAGGGTCCAGATTTGTATAAGTTCCAGAACAACCCGCGAACGGGTTTAGATGTGTATTAAATTTTGGAATGACCCGTGAGAGGTCTAAAGAAGGGGTAAGGCCGATGCGACCTCCCTAATATTATAGAATCAAGAATTCTTAAATAGTAAACCGTGTGCACACATATTTTTATAAGCTAAGTCAGAGAGTTGTGAACTTGAGTGAAATTAGAATAAAGTATGAGATTAACCTTATCGAGATTAATGGGTCGTTGAATCCGACCTCGTTACATGTCACAACTCCTTTGCAGGTATTTTATTCCGCGTAAGTTCAGCACATTATATCTGAATTCTACTCCGCGGGCAAGATTATTTAAGAGTGTTGTTTATTCTTCGAACTACGACGACTCGATCGTCGAGTCTATCCATTTGTTGAATTATAATATTGTGATACCTCTTGATTGTATGTTACCTGCAGACTTAGCAATTTATCTATCTAACCCACTTACTGGGCTAATAGCTCACTAGTGTGCTCGTGTCGCAGGTATCTTGTCACGATGCAAAAAGGGCGAGGCGACAATGACAGGAACAACGAGTGTATACGGGACCGACCTGTAAAACTTTACGTGGACTACCGGCTAATCGTTGGCAAAGAAAAGTTTTAAATTCCGCATATTTTGTAAATGTTAAAATTAAATTTATTTTAGTTATGGTGAGGATTGGTGAACCTCATGTTTAATATTAAAAGTTTGGTTTTGTAACTTAATTTAAAAAGTTCAAATTTGACCGTATTTTTAGGAACCAAAATACCGTTTTGAGTTTTGGGTCGTTACAGATATGATGTATGATGCTATGATGATATGATGTATGATATTATGATGCATGATGATATGGTGTAATATGATGATAAGATATATAAATATATATATATATACAAATATATATATATGATGTCTTAATGACAATACGATGATGATGATAATTATGATGATGATAAGATGATATTATGACGATATTATGATGATTTTGAGATGATAAAACGTATGTTTACAATATGTTATATGTTGTCACGATGCATGTCATTTAATAATCAAGTGAAAGATAAGATAATGATTAACGTATGGTACCACCCTCCTAAGTGAGGTATGTTATGATGCCGTTACCTTGAGCCGACTTAAAAGCAATATAGGTACGGTTCGAAGAAGAAGAAAAGAACATTTATAAATGTAAAATGATGATATGATGATAGACCCTTGGTCGCCGAGGACATAGTGCTCCCCTTCGTCGTTCATTGGTCTAGCACGCAACAAGGTACGTACACCACAATGATGAGAATCATCTAGGAAAGATTATTAACAGACTAAAAATACTAATTGCGCATAAATGGTCATTCTTTGCATTCAAAAATATTTTGTGAGAACTACGTTTGTATTTCACTGGGCTTTTAGCTCACATGTTTGTTCGTACTGTAGGTAAAAAGAATGTGGTATGATTACCATGAGTTGGATGGTGGCAGTGTTGGAAGACGAGGCATGGGCAAAACGGGCAAACCGATCTATCGTTTCCGCATAAATTTCAAATGTTTATTTTAAAATTCAATTTAAGGATTTCTTATTAAGATGTTTATTTTTGTTTGATGACAGATATGTTTTAGGCCACAGCTGGGCCACAAGTTTTTAAGAGTCAAGTGAATTTTTGTTTCACTTTTTTCTCATTGTTAAAAAGATTGGAGTCTATGTTAATTAAAAAAAATTTCCTGAATTTTTCACATAAGTAAGAATTAAAATGTAAGTAACAAGTCCGAGAAAGTTGGGTCGTTTCAATTATGAACACCAATAAGAAGAAGATTTATTAATTAAAAATAAACTTTGGACAAATAAACAAAACAAATAAGGTTTAGCAAAAAAAAAAAAAACAAAACAA
This sequence comes from Boehmeria nivea var. tenacissima, assembly GCA_018132145.1. NCBI lineage: Eukaryota > Viridiplantae > Streptophyta > Magnoliopsida > Rosales > Urticaceae > Boehmeria > Boehmeria nivea. The sequence goes on along the minus strand of CM030875.1, from coordinate 5,375,962 downwards.
AAACAAAAACAAAAACAAAACAAATAAGGTGTTATTATCTTTATCAAGGTATCCATATCTTTATTTTAGAAAAAGAAAAAAAAAAGCTAATGAATATGATTGTACACGAGAGTCCGAAAATTGAGTTCGCCATCATCATGTCTTATAGTATTGTTTATATTTTATATAATTTTCTATTTTCAAATCCACTGCTATGGTACTTGTATTGTTACTAACACGTGCCATGATTTTTTTTTTTAAAACTTTTTAAATTATAGAATAAAAAAATAAGGAAAAATTTTATTATTTAAAAAATATGGTAAAAACCATTTTTTATATAAAAATAAAATAAAATAAAAAAATTATATAATAAGATAATGATAAAAATAACAAAATATTGTAATATCAAAAGAGAGAAAAAAAAAGAGAGGTAAAAAAAGGAAGGAAAAAATATAGGATCTAAAATAAAAATTGAGAAGGAAAAAAAAAAGAAAAAAAAAGCAATTAAAAAAATAAATAAAATTGGTGTGCACGTGTCCACACACGCCTAGAGAGGGAAGTGGGCGTGGGAAGGGGCAGCCCTGAGTGGGCCCGTGTCAGGGCTTGAAAGGGGCTTTTTTTTTTTTGCTTTCAAGTCCTTCGTTTTTGTATTTACGCCCCAATTTAATTGCATTTTAGTCCTTAAACTTTTTAAAAATACTGTAAAAGCCTAATTAAAAAAAATCATTTTAATTCCCTAAAAAATGCGCTTTTTTTTTTTTATACGAAAAACGCGAAAAAAAGGCCACGAAACCGATATAAAAAAAAAACACCACGGAACTTTGGGGAAACGCTTTTGGAACATAATATATTGTATATATTATAGTTCCCATAAATATCAAAGCTATGTTGTAACGACCCGACTTTTTTTTTCGAGTTGTTACTTATTACTTTCTTCAATCATTTTCTAAAATTTTTCGTAATAATTTTTTTTCTAAATACTTTTAGAATTTACTTATAAATATTGCCGGCTATTTTTTTTATAACAAAATATTAAATTCAAACATCATAAAACATATTATTATTTCAACTTAAAATCTCATTAAAATGGTTTGGCCAACTTCATAGGCCCACATAATTTAAAGAAATTAATAACACAATTTGCATAAAGAACAACATTCATTCATTCTTTTCATAAATAAAATATCATGAAATACTTCTTCTTTCTCATTCTAAAATTTCTTAAAAACATCAGATAATAAACTGACACATGTAAAGCATTCAATTCATAAGCAAACAACACAATCATATAATTCATGACATGGCATAACTTCTAAATTTTTTTTTGAAACTAATTCGTACTGTAGTGAGGTTGAACTCACCTTGCTTCTTTTTCCTTTGAAGACTAGAAAATAGCTTAAGTCTAATCTTGTTCTCGGCGTCGTCTGAAACCTAAAATTTATAACTTGCGTAAGAATCTAAACCAATCTAACTCATCAAATCCTATCAAGACCCGAATTCCTCTAAACTGCATAATTATAAAAAATTACAGTTTTGCACTGTACTTTACAAAAATTACATTTTTGACCCAGAAAATAAAATTTACGACGAAATAACCTCTATAAAATCATACTAAAATTTTCAGGTTATTAACACATGTAAAATTAAGCAACTCTTACTTCTGGACCATATCAAAAGTCAATTTATATCCTTCTTAAAAATAGTACTAAACATTAGGGCAGAATAGTAATTTTAATTTATTTCTAAAAATAAGCATTTTCTGAAAACATTATCTGAGGAGACTTATAATATTTTTCAAAAATATAAAACTTTCGTTTTTTGACTGTTTACAGAAAATGTATGTATCTTAGGGTTTCTTCACAACATATAATTCGGATTTATATTTAGACCGTCCGTTTGATCATCTAAATGATTAAATTTACAAAAACTATAAACTGTGAAGTTATTCAAAATTTAATTTCCTACACTTTTTCTTTTATGATCAAGACGAGATTATGCCTTCAAACTAATCAAAATCTGCCGAAACTTGGATCTGTCCAGAACAGTCCAAAAACTGTTCCGGCGGCTCTCGGTTCCGGATTTTTCAAAAATTATTTACTTATCTGTTGGATCTGAAATTTTATACACATAATCTAGACTCATAAATCAACATATATAAAAATTTTCAAATATAAATACGATTGTTTGTTATATTAAATAATATGAGAAAATTCGGCCTTATTTCTAAACATCAAAAACCCTAATCGGGTGCGTAGAACGGGCGTTCTAGTACCGATCCGAGCACACCGATCAATTAAATCAGAGCCTGAACATGATATACCATCATATAATCAGATTTTAAAGTCTTAATTTAGAGATTACCTTCGTGGCTAAAGATCTCTTCGAAATTCCTCTTTTTGACGTTCGTTGTCTATACGAAATGTCTCCAAATTAGTATTAATTTGAACACCAAAATTCTAAACCGTAAAGGGCTTTGTCTTACCTTAATTTCAAATTCTTGATATGAATCTCTTAAGAAAATCAGCTTCTAACTTCTTCTCCTTCTCCTTTCTTTTTCTTTTCTCTCTACTTTCTCTTTAGGGTTTTCTCTCTACCCCCCCCTTTTTTTTTTTTCTCACGTTTGTAGAAAAAACACAAAGAAAAATATGTATATATATGTGTGGCCTTAAAAACCTTAGTTATGACCCTCTATCTTAATTTTATTTAATTTAAATTCTAAATACTTTTAAATTATTTTAAATTATACAATGGCGTATATATAAATATATATAACATATATATACACACAAAATATTAAAACATTAAGTTCGGTTTAAAAAAATAAATCATAATTATATATATATATATATATACATATATTATAGGTTTGAAACCTTTACTAATAAAACCTACGCATATAAGGAAATCGTAGTTTACCTTTTATTTTAATTTCCTTTTAAGAAATACAATATATTTAATGCCCATAAATATCTCATAATATGTGTTTATTAGGGGAGTATTTATCTCCTAAAAATCTCTTCAATTATCTCTACCTCTATATTATTTGGTTGATCAAATAGAACGACACATAGTTTTTAGACCACTTTTAAGACGCCAAGCGACATGTAGTATATTTAGGAATCTGTTACTTTATTATGTTCAAGTATTTTTTTTTTTTTACTTCTTCAAATTACAACACCAATTATTTTTTATTTTATTTTTTATTCTTATACACACGATTACCCTTCTTCAAAGATTAATATATATATTATATACAACTGTTTTATGTTTAGGATTACATAAACACTCTTCTTGCAAAATATAATACTCTACAAAAGTACAACTAATGACCCTACAGCTCAAAGTTTCAACCTCCTAATCCAATACACAACCTAAATAATACACCGAACACATAAGCAGGATTAATGCTTGACTGATCCTACAATTTTAAGGGTGACTGATTGTAAAAAATGCCTTCATTATTTATTAGGGAAAAATATGTACATATTCTAATTTGAAGTAATAATAATATTTGTGTTTTCATTTTTATCTCATTTTACTTTTGTCCCTCTTTCTGTTTTTTATGTTTTAATCGTTAAAAATTACATTTACATTTCCATTTTTTATTTAAGGAAAACCTCTCGACATTTGAGTTTAGGCTAAATTTTAAAAGTATTCCCTTATTTTTAACATTTTCAAATAATCTATGTGTTTTCAAAATTGACTACAAAATATCCTGATAAAATTTGAGTGGACTTTGAGGAAATTGCCTTTCTAAATTAGACTCCAATGTTTTATAAAATTGCAATTAGGACCCCAAATTAATCAAAACCCTAATTCCCTTATCTATCTCTCTTTATTGGGTGGTCGCTGGAGGGATACAGGGTCACAAGAATAGTGGGGTTTGCTGTTCTGTAAAAGCTCATAAAAGTAGTTAATGTTAGCGAATAATAAAGAAGATTATAAATAGTCATAGCGACTTCTTGTTAAGAGAATTTTTTTTAATGAAATGAACAAAATTAGTTAACCAATCATTGCTCAACTTCCATTTTTATTACAACGGGAAACAGAAAACATTAATTTCTTTCAATTTAGTCCCCTCGAAAATTTCAACTCTATTTCTGATCTCTTTGTAACGACCCAAAACTCCAAACGATGTTTTAGTCCCGAAAAATACGGACAAATTTGAACTTTTTTAAAATAAGTTACATAATTGAACTTTTAATAACAAACATAAGGATTATAATTCCTCATCCTAACCAAAATTAATTTAATTTATACATTTATAAAATATGCGGAACTTAAAACTTTCTTTGCCAACGATTAGCCGGTAGCCCACGTAAGATTTTACAGGTCGGTCCCGTATACACTCGTTGCTCCCGTCATTGTCGCCTCGTCCTTTTTGCTTTCGTGACAAGATACATGCGACACGAGCACACGAGTGAGCTATTAGCCCAGTAAGTAGATTAGATAAATAAACTGCTAAGTCTGCAGGTCATAAACAACCAAAATATCACAACACAATAATCTAATAAAAAAAAAGGACGGATTCGCCGATCGAGTCATCGCAGTCCGAAGAGTAAATGTCACTCTTAATCAACCTTGGCTGCTAAACATGCGCGGGGTATAATACCTGCAAAAGAGTTGTGACGTGGAATGGGGTCGGACTTAGCGACCCATAAATCTCGACTTAAAAGTCAATTTCATATTTAGCTCTAATCTCACTCAAGTTCACAACTCTCTGACTTAGCTTATAAAAATATGTGTGCACACGATTTACTATTTAAGAATTCTTGATTCTATAATATTGGGGAGGTCACGTCGGCCTTACCCCTTCTTTAGACCTCTCGCGGGTCGTTCTAAAAATTATACATATATCTAAACCCCTTTGCGAGTTGTTCTAGAATTTTATAGACATTTAAATCCATTCGCGAGTTGTTCTAGAATTTATAAACATTCTAGACCTCTTACGGGTCATTCTAGAATTTAATACACATCTAAACCCGTTCACGGGTTATTCTGGAACTTAATACACATCTTGACCCCTTCGCGGGTCGTTCTCGAATTTAATATACATATACACCCATTACGGTTATTTTAGAACTAATACGATTCTGGACCCTCTGTGGGTCGTTCTAGAACTTATACAACTCTGGACCCTCTACGGGTCGTTCTAGAACAAATACGACTCTGGACCCTCTACGGGTCGTTCTAGAACTACTATCTTTCTAGACCCTATGTGGGTCGATCCGAAACTCCTCACGACTGGGGTTTCGTCGGACTATTTCGGATTGATTGCGCAATCACCCCATCGGACCGATCCGGATCGTCAAAGTCACATCTGTGGGGAGGGCCGTGGCTCTCCTCCCCAAGGCCCCTTAGGCCGTTCCAGAAGGTCGTCTGCCGACCTCCTCAAGATCTCTTAGATCGTTTCGAAACCTTTCATGGCTAGTAGCCCCGTCGGGCTGTTTCGAAACCGAATCATGATCGCGGCCCCGTCGGGCCCCTCTCGAATGATCAAACTACACATGCAAAGAAAGGTCGTCCGCTGACCTCCTCGAGTTGTTCCGAAATCTCGCACGATGGCCCCGTCGGGCGATCTCGGAACCGATCATGATTCGCGACCCCGTCGGGCCCTATCCGTATACATACATTGGTTTCGCTCCCCTTGACTTATCTTAGAGTTTTCTCGTTGGCCTGTAATAAACTCTCAACAACAATAGAAATAATTTTATGCCTGTGGTCCCATACCCACCGACAGATAAGTCATACTAATATATACACACACAAACAGACCCACACCCTACATTAGAACCAGAACTATGAAGTTGAGTAGTTTTATGTCTGTGGTCCCATACCCACAGACAGATAAACATATAAATGAACACACGCACAATTACACCCCTATAGCAAGACAACACATCATAAACGAACCTACAGTCCCATACCTGCAGGCTCGTTGCACAATTAAGACAAACACGATCAAAAGCTCGTATTCACAACCTTAGCAAGAATGGGGATCCACATAGTTTGGTAGCCACAATTTTAGGAGCATCGCACGCTTTATACAATCTCAACACATGCACAATATATTCAAGCATGATAAGTATACTCGTGTCACAGTGGAGATCCACTTACCTGAGGTCCTAAGCCTCGGTCCTTACGACTCTCTCCTAGTGGCGTCCTCCCTTGAAACTCGTCGTGCGACAAATCTGTCCAACACGCACGTAATAGGGTCAAAACCCACTTTCTACTAGACATAAATCAAAGAATTGCTCAAGGGATTGGCATACTACTCAAGCTGGTCTTTAACCAAAAGCGGACATACAGATATCAAATTGTAATTTGAAGTATCCTCGTTCCGTTCGCTAGTGACTTAGTTTTATACGTTAACCCGTAGCCAACGAGTATATTGCTTGATTTAATTTGACGAGAAATGGATTCTTTAATATAATTAGTTTCCAACTTAGCTTTACTAAGCATCTAGACTTCGAGCCGAAAATCCGGCAGTGTTTTCCCTGTTTTTTCGGATATCCCGGCCGAAGCCTTCACCTAATTTCAACCCAGCACCGAACTAATTTCGGTCACAATCCATCACAACAACCACACAGGCAATTTTTATCATTTATCATAATTAATTTCAACATAATCATAATTCAACACCGAGCCTCAGCGGCTCGGATTCGCAATAGACCAATGGACATTTAAACCACAAAAGAAAGTCACAGAGAATGTTGTCGTGGCTTAGCGCTAATACTTTGTTTCCAACCGCCGTTTATACCTTTAATAAAAGTGGTGAAGGGTTGAGCGTTCGAACTTGCGTTGTTGACGTTCCTAACTGAGCAACGGTGACTCGCGGTGGGTTCGCGGCTGCGAGACGGGAACCACGGGACGCGGTTGCGCAACAAGTTTGGCGGCAAGACAGCAGCGCGGTTGCGAGGGCCAACAGCACCGAAGTGGCACGGGGGAGCTCGCACGAAGCGAAGGCCGTGAGGCGGTGGCTCGTCGTCGGTGCGGAATGCACAGCTCCGCGCGTGTTGGCTGGGCTGTCGAAAAAGAGACAACTCGCGTTGGGTCTCGCGCGAAGGAGGCTTGACCCACGCGGAGGAGCTCGCGCTCAGGGCGGCGCTGGTGGCGAAGGAGGCGCGGAGGAGCTCGCGTCACAAGGGTTCGCGAGCGTCGTCATCTTACAACGAGGAGGTGCGGCGTGTGCTGGCGCGAGGCAACGGCGGCTTGGGCTGGGCGCGGATCAGAGGCTCGTCGGGGCTGAGAAAGCAGAGCCGCGCGGAGTCGCGGAGGTGGAGGCTCGCACGGAGGGAGTGCTGGGTTCGCCGGAGTCACACGGCGCACGGAGAAGACGCGCGGAGGCGCTAGGCGACGCGGCGTGGAGGCCGGGGCTGAGGCGCCGGAGCTGGGGTATGGCTCATCGCCGGCGGAAGGACTGGGCGAGGCGAGGCGAGACGCGAGCTCGCCGGGGCTATGCGCGCTGGGTCGTGCACGGAGGAGCGCCGGGAAAGACGAGCGAGGCGAGGTCCTCGCACGGGTCCCGCAGTGAGGCAGCGCTGGTTCATCGCCGGCGGGAAGTCTGGGTGGCTTGGCGTCGCGCGATCGGCGCCAGAAGAGCTGCGCAGCAGCTGTGCGCGACGGGAGGCAGGACCGGCTGGGTGGCGCTCAGCGCAGGCGGGACTCGTGGAGGCTGGGCTGCGGCGGCTTGTCGCCAGCGAGAGTGAAGGAAAAGAGAGAGGGGATGGGCTCGACAGAGGGGAAGAGAGAAAGAGAGATTGAGTGAGAGGGATAGATAGTGAGAGCAGAGAGAGTTTAACGAGGGGAAGGGGGAAAAGAGAAAAAGAAAAAGCCCTAATAGGCTTGGGCCAATAATCGGGCCAAAATGACTATCAAATTTACAAATAGAATAATAAAAAAAAAATGGTATAATCTTCCGAATCAAATTTTAAAATTGCACTAATAAATTGAACTCGACAAGTTAGGAATTTTAATATCACATTCAACTTGAAATTTGATTCCTAACATGCTCAAATATTCAAAAATGCACAGTTAATATTATTGCACCAATATCTTTACATGGCCATGAGTTGGCCAGATTTGACGAAACTGGCCAACTCCCCCAAAGTTAAATTAACTATGATAATATTAAAAGCGCATTTGTCTCAAAATTCAAAATAATTACTCGTATAAATAGCCTCGATTTCAGGTTATTACACTCTTTGATAGGTTTTCTCCTTGAATTCAATAATTTATTATTAGTAAATCTCAAATATTAATTTTCATAACGTTCATAGCTCGTTTGCTATTTTTTTTCAAATTTTACGATTTGGTGCTGAATTCGTTGAAATCTTGCTGCAATGGCTTCGTTAAACTTCCAATGGACCTAAATATTTGTTTTTGGGCTCTCTCTCTCTATGTATATCCATGTAATCCATTAGAGCTTAACTTTGAAAAACTATTTACACTATCATTCAATATCAAACTACGTATTACACAAATATACCAACATTACTTTTAATATGACAACTATTCATTTTGCCTATGTAGCATAATTTTTACTTTCAAATATATCCCTTGAGAGGTGGATCCGAATCTTTTTCTTTTTCTTTTTATTTTTGGTTTTCATCACTTCATAAATTAAGGACTTGAATGACTGCAATTCGACTTATTTCTCCATTGCCTTTTCAATTTTTTTTTTAATACAACTTTCAAATGTTCCTGCAACATGACCACCGTATAAAAAAAAAGGGTTAATCTCACAACATTAATATCATATTCTTTATCAATTATTAATTTTTTTCGTATATCAATTTGGCCAATATACACCTTATATATATATATATATATATATTATACTACAAAACATGTGTGAACATAATGTATCTTAAAAAAAACGTGAATAAACGTTAATTGAGATTCAAAATTCAAAAGGGATAAAATTATGAACCAATAAAATACCACAAACACTAAAATAGATTTTAGATTATTGAATTTATAATATCATATTGAGCAATTTATGCATACTCACACCAATAAGCATATATTCAGTGTTTGCAGATGAATATGATACTCAAATCAGAAAGCATATTCAAAGGCATAAGTTGTGTTCAAATAATCATATTCCAAATATCATACATCATAGCCACATTTCTATTTTTGTAATATGATGTTCGAAAGTATCAGGGGTGTTCAAATAAGAATAAAAAAAATTACATTAACCGCGTCCTAATCAAGTAAAATTTCATAGTCAAATTTTTATAAATTTCATATTAAATTGTAAACCCGTATCCGTGTTTATTGCAATCATATTTTTGTTAATTGCCGAAGTTGATCTCGTCCGTCTTCGGTTTGAGGATGGGGTCGTATCATTTCTATCACCGCCGTCTTTGCCTCAGGTTGAGTGATCTTCCCTCAAACGTCTCTTTGTCGCACCCAAAAACCCCGATCGCGGAGTGAACTTGAACCGTGCCATCGTGTAGCCGTCGTCGTTGGTTTCTCGGTCTGGTTGGTGCGACAGATGGAGATGCATCACGATGGGGATTTGACAGGCTCTAACCAATTTCAGTAGACATTTGGGCAAAATATTAAAAATCTTAGAGTTTCAACAAGTGGTTTCCACTGGTGAGAGAAAAGACACGCAGATAGAGGGAAAATTTGTAGAATTTTCTATTCTTTCTCTAAACAAATTCAAAAATTGGAAAGAATGAGATTCTATTTGATTTTGAATTTTTTTATTTGTTAGACATTTATGCCCGTACATGTATTCAAAATTTTTTTTTTGTCTGACACTAATGCCCATATATTATGCATTCAATTCTTTTTTTTTTTCCCACTTTTTTCTCTTACCCACAAATTAGTGGATCCAGGTTTATAATTCGGGTTAATATTAACAAGGGTATAATAGTATTATTACTAAAGTGATTGGTTAGATTTAATATATCTTGTAAATGATAAATATATGTGTAATATTGAGTCATAATATGACTACATACGTAAATGGCCCATTTTTAAATTGGTTTTTTTTTTTTTTTAAGCTTACGAGCAAATGTAAATTCTGAAAAGTTCGGGAACCCTCAATGTAATTTTTTTAGGTGTTTAAACACCGAGACTTATCCTTAATAGCAATAGACATTTTTAAGCTCTTAAGCTCTTACGCATAATTAACTAGCTCGTGGAGCCGAGGAGTCAAAAAAACCATAATCCCCACTCTATTTGTTCGTATAACACAGTCTTCATCCCAGTTCTTTTAAAAAAATTAAAAAATAACCTTAATTTTTTAAAACCTACAAAAATTTACCTTCTGTTTACCAAAGATGTAAATTTTTCATAAATAACTTAAATGCTCTGATTAACTCATAAATTGTTCTTGTTATGGATTTCCACTTAGACAATCCTAAATAAGAATAAGAATAGATATATCCTAAAATTTACCCCATTTATTAAATTGTTGGTATATTTTTTGTGTTGGAAAAATTGAATAGAAATTGTTATTGATTTAACGCTTTGGCTTTTGTGCTACTTTTACGTTATTTTATTTTCCATATATTCGTTATTGCCTTTCAATTGCTTTTGTGTTAGCCATTATATTGGCTTGCGTTCGGACAGTTTGTGAAAAAACCATTATGATGTATTATTAAGTAGCAAAAATCGTTTTTCTTTCTTTCTATTATGGCGCCGGCATGTTGTTAAGTGATTTAATAAATTTATTTGGCTTTTATACCTCTGAGTCAAAACGCTTGGCTCTTAGAATTTATTGCAAATAGCTATATATATGATCTTTTGATTATTTTCTCTTGGAACAATTTTGAGCAAACGGTTGTTCGCTTGACCGCATAAGAGAGAAAACAAGATTTACGAGAAAGAGTGGTTTCACAATTTGTGTATTTTGTCTAGATAATTTTTTGTTGTTGTTTTATTGGTGATAGAATTTCGGTTACGATTCAAGTTCGCTGGAAACGGTATTTATGTGCTCAAATAACTGCTTGTAGTCTCCCGGGAGACAAACGCCGCAGAAACCAAGAGCACCGACGGTGAGGGGGCGAATCTGTTTTAAGGAAAGCGTGTAATACACGTGCCTCGACTTGTCACCAAATTGTTTTCTTGTCGTCATTGTTACCGTTTGTGGTTTGCTCTGCCTTTTAGTATTATAAGATTATTGTAATTTTATTCATGTGTAATATTGAATATTTCAATTCTAATTTTTATGTTCTTGTCTCTATGATTATAATTATTACTCCTATATTTTTATTTAACAAACTTAAAACAGATTCTTAATAGAGACAAACAGATTGCAATCGCTGGAATTGGAGGGTACATTGTGGTATTGAGAAAATTCATTAACAGTTTTCTTTTATCCCTCTGCGTATATTCCTTACACTTGATTTTGTTGGTCACTGGCTTGACTCTCTGGTTTCAAATCCTTGGCTTTTGTTATATGACATACATATATATACGTGTGAGTCTCATATTTTGGTGATATTCTAAGGAGATTTCTTTTCCTTGATATGCGTATTTGGAAAAATAATTATCAACATGTGGTAAGGTTTTATCTCATATATATATATTGGTGATATTCTAAGGAGATTTCTTTTCCTTGATATGCGTATTTGGAAAAATAATTATCAACATGTGGTAAGGTTTTATCTTATATATATATATATATATATATATATATATATTTCTTTACAACAATAGCATATATGACAAATTTTATTTTATTGTTATTTGTTCACATATGTTACCGTTTGCATAGCTAAAAAAATTAGGTTTACATATTTAATAGCCCAGATTATGTGTATATGAATTCTAGAATACATGTGTGTGAGTTTTCTGATTATCATGAGCTTTGGGATTTTTCGTTGATGTTTGTTACATGTTTTGTTAGCCTTTATATATAGAGTTTTTTAGGCATTTAATCAAACTTGTAGGTAATTTTTTAGGATTTAGCCATAGTTTCACGAAATTAGGGATTTAGCCATAACATGTAACATTTTTGGTAACATGTAACATATATACGTGTAAAAATGTAACATTAAATATAACGTTATATTTAATATTAAATTTTTTACACGTATATATGTCGCATGTTACAAAAAATATTACATGTTATGGCTAAATCCCTAATTTCGTGAAACTATGGCTAAATCCTTCAAACTTTACCTTTAAAATGGCTAATTGCTTAACTGGCCCATATTTATATATGGCTTTGGGAATATTTCCATTATATGTGAAAGTTTCATAAAGGACCGTTTCGAAACTTTTGGTACTATATTAAAAAAAAAAATCTAATTTTATCATGGGAGGTTTTTTACAATTTCGATTGTTTTTTTTTTTTCCTCAAATATTGTTTGTGAAAATTATTTGGAAAAAAAAGGCATAATTTTCATTATTTTGAAAATTAGCATTTTTTTATTTTGAAAAAAACAAATTGCTATGGTATTGTGAGCTTCTTTGTTGCTCAAGTGACCACGATGTGGCATATGTACCGATTCCATAAACCATGGAGAAAATTCGGAGAAGTTCAAGTCTTTGAATTTAAAGAGGTGAGAATAAATTTATTCTACCTCATGGTCTTGATTCTTGCTAGATTCTTAAATTTTGAGAATACTCGAAGGTCAAAGATGATAGTGAAAATGACTTTCAAATCATCAATATGAATGATGCATGGAGCATTTTGACCGCAAAGCTTTTGTACAATAGTACGAAGAAAATGGTTAAGATTTTTGAGTTCTTAGACCAAAAATATAACATTGAAGGTGTTGGTGCCAAGAAATTTATCATGAACCGCCTCCTTGGTTATAAGGGTGTAGAATTCAAAAATTGTAATTTTTCATAAATAACTTAAATGCTCTGATTAACTCATAAATTGTTCTTGTTATGGATTTTCACTTAGACAATCCTAAATAAGAATAAGAACAGATATATCCTAAAATTTACACCATTTAGTAAATTGTTGGTATATTTTTTGTGTTGGAAAAATTTAATGGAAATTATTATTGATTTAACGCTTTGGCTTTTGTGCTACTTTTACGTTATTTCATTTGCCAATATATTCGTCATTGCCTTTCAATTGCTTTTATGTTAGCCATTATATTGGCTTGCGTTCGGACGGTTTGTGAAAAAACCGTTATGATGTATTATTAAGTAGCAAAATTCGTTTTGCTTTCTTTCTATTATGGCCTCGGCATGTTGTTAAGCCATTTAATAAATTTATTTGGCTTTTATACCTCTGAGTCAAAATGCTTGGCTCTTGGAATTTATTGCAAATAGCTATATATATAATCTTTTGATTATTTTCTTTCGTAACAATTTTGAGCAAATGGTTGTTTGCTCGACCGCATAAGAGAAAAGACAAGATTTACGAGAAAGAGTGGTTTCACAATTTGTGTATTTTGTCTAGATATTTTCTTTCGTTGTTTTATTGGTGATAGAATTACGGTCATGATTCAGGTTCACCGAAAGTGATATTTACATGCTCAAACAACCGCTTGTAGTCGTTGTATCCTGTGAGACAGACGCCGCTAAAACCTTGAACACCGACGGTGAGATGGTGAATCTGTTTTTAGGAAAGCATGTGATACACGTGCCTCGACTTATCGCCAAACTGTTTTCTCGTCGTCGTCGTTACCGTTTGTGGTTTGCTCTACCTTTTAGTATTGCAAGATTATTGTAATTTTATTCATGTGCAATATTGAATATTTCAATTCCAATTTTTCTGTTATTGTCTCTATGATTATTATTATTACCCCTATATTTTTATATAACATTTTCTAGGTTTAAAAAAAATAGGAATACTTTCTATATTTGAAAAACTACCAAGAAAATTGCGGTATTTAGAATAATTGATAGACACAAGAATTAGTCTCTATTTTTGTATTTTTCCTTTTAATGGAGAAATTAGAATGATGACATAGAGCAGTATTCTCATGTACAATTCGATACCTATTGAAAATCATACCATTCCAAGTTTATTTATAAGTGACTACAATTATTAAGAGTTGAACTGGCCGTATCATTTTTTTTTTCTGAGCTAGAAACCAATTACTCAATAATATAATTGTACTAAGTAAAAAAATAAAAAATAAAATGAAATAAAATAATTAAAAAAACAGATTCATGGTAGCTGTTCCTTTAGAGTTTGGCCGGTTATACACTTGATAATTGTTGGTTTGTTGTCTAGTCTAAATATTGTATACTCCTATGGAAATAGACCTAGGATTCTCCCCATGTCACAACGTCCCCTTTTGTCTTAACAATGATAACGAGCCACATCTAAAGCCTAATCACAACAAACAATAAGTATTTCATAAATTTCATAAAGAAAAACCTTATGATAAATAGCACAAATTATATATAATCCCATTTTTCCCTACACATTTTTGTCTAGCCAGTTAGATCAAGAATATTGTTCCGATTTGTGGGGTGGTTTGAGGTAGCTAGCCAGACCCAAAAACAAGTTAATCAAACTCTCATACCTCATGGTACTGTATTCTTATAGTTCACACAAGGCCTAATTGTAGACCAGCTAGTTTTAAAGGTATAATTAATTTTTTCCAAGTATTAATCACTTTCCAATATCATATCACTGCAGGCAATTGATCAGAGCAGATCAGACAAAAAATGGTGCGGAAGTGTGAGAGGAATTGTTGAAGCTCCTATAGATAAAGTATGGTCTGTGGTCTCCCAAACGAAGAGACTACCGGAGTGGATTCCGATGGTTGAAAGATGCACTGATCTCCGAGGAGAAGAAGGCGTCGTGGGCTACACCCGGCTACTCTCGGGCTTCATGTTTCCCCAAGAAGACGGAGGGCGGTCTTGGATTAAAGAGAAGTTGGTTTCAATGGATTCTATGTTGCATAGCTATGCTTACACAATGGAAGCAAGCAACGTAGGGCTTGATGGTTCTATGAACACATTGAAGCTCAGAGATTACGGAGAGGATACAACTCTTATTGAGTGGTCCTTTGAGGTGTACCCATTAAAAGGGGTGTGTGAGGATAGTATTGTTGATTATTTGGGGTTTCTTTACAAGTCTTGCATTAATAGGATTGAGGGTGCTATAGAAGCAACATCAAGGAAAAACTGATAATTAGTATAAACGAGCGTGTGACCCGCGCTTTGCTGCGGGTTGTTGTTGTTGTTGTTGTTGTTTTTTTTTTTTTTTTTTTTTAGCGATTTTGAAAAAATAGGTTATAGAAAATTTATGTTGTATTATAAAGCTTATATATAAATAGACTAAATAATTTATATACAAATATTTAATATATTATATTATAAAGTGTTTGTACAAATACTTGGCATATTATTTTTTCTTTACTAATGTATTTTACATAGATAACAAAAACTATATTATAATATAATTTACAATTATATTGCTTTGGTTTTGGATATATTATACATAACATAAGTTTATGTAAGTTTTTATTTCTTGCTTTTCGGCTCATCTTCTTCACTGTAATATTAAAATAAAAAACATAAGTAAGCAATTTTAATGTATTAATATAAGTGTGATAATTGATACTTAATAAGAAATAAAAAGTTACCTCAAGAGTTTGTGTTTGGTTGATGTTGTTGGGCCTCTTTTATCGTAACTGCAACAATAAAAATAGAATAAATATATATTTATGTAGATTTATTTTATTTAATATTATTAATCATAGTTTTTTATACCTGGAGGTTGATGGATCCAATGCCAGAGTTGTTGACGACAGTAGTGAAAGTATAGCATTGCGGCATGAGGGACGACTTTGTATCTTGGCTTGCTATTGTCAACAAAAAAATTGACGAATTTTATGTAGTTGGCCAACTTTTATTTTTGATGCTAAATCTCTATATCACGTGCTCTAATTGTAGCGCAGATGGTTTCATGCTATTAACAATAATAAAATTAATTAATTAATTTTCAAGATTATTTTAAAATAATAATACAAATCGATAATTTTACAAATTTAGCTTAGATCAAAATATTACCTCTTCGTCGATTAAAACGTAATCATGGCTGATAACACGGCTTGTGTTAAAGTCACAGTTGATCTATGGTGTACAAAATCTTATAACTATCACATCACACTGTTGGTTTGCTCTAATAAATTTGATTGGTGTAGTAATTTTTTGTTTTCATTGATAGTGAAAATAAAATTTAGTAAATTGTATATTTTTCTTGATTACTAAATGCAACAATAATTATGAAATTTAATCACCATTAATTTCAATTAATCTTTTTTGTAGCATTATATAAAACTTCTTTGTAAACTATATATTTTTTATATGATTTTCGTATTTAGTTATCGAATCATGAATTAATATATACAATCTATTTGGGGATTTCACTCTTGACAATGCAACATATAATTAACCATGTGTGAATATTTCATTTTTTATATAAAGACCAATTTTGTCTACAGATTATCATTGACTTTTATTTATTGTCATGGCATATAAAATTTTTACGGAAAATTGTCTTCTTTTTAAAGTGAATGACCATTTTGATTCATGTACAGTCATTTCTATTCTAGGAATATAAAGTTTTTCATTCATATTATTTGAGTTTATGATTTGGCCTTCGATTATTTTATTTGATAATTGTGTAATTATTAATCTGGTTCCATTGCATATTCCTAGTGATTGATTTAAATTTCTTAATAACATTATTGGTGTTCCTACTTAAGATGTAATTCATGTGATGGTAATCCATTAAAGTTTAGAGTGTGCAAAAATTCTTCGGGATATAAAAGATTCAATTCATCTATATTTCCAGATGACAGAAGTATTGTATCATAACTATAATAAGTTTTTTATTCGGTTGGAACTAATTATAAAATATATTGACTGATTTCATCAACTGTTTTTATTTTAGGAGCAACAATCGCACGTTGTCTAAGGTAGTCAATATTGTTGAAATTTTGACTAAAATAGTTATATATTGTATGTGAAATCTTTTCAATAGGATTTGAATCATAATGTAATAAAAATTTTCTAGTATTTTTATACAAGTAGCATCTTCATTTTTTGTGTCTTTTATTCCATTTGAAATACCGTTACCAATGTCTAAAATCCATTTTGAAAAATTAGTGATTTCTTCTTTTTCTTCAAGAGATATATTTTTTTGTATTAGTCTCATATTTTGTGTTAAACTTAGTATTTAGAATATGCCCATAGATAAGAATTAGTAATAGTTGCATCAATTATATCTTCTTTGGTTCTAGATGTTATTACAAGTAAAATTTGTCAAAAGTCACCTCCTAATATTACAGTCATTCCTCCAAATGGTTTTCCATTATTATTTTTTAAATCTTGTAATGATTTATCTAAACCTTCAAAACAAAATTTATTATTCATAGGTGCTTCATCCCATAATATAAGTGTTGTTTTTTCAATTAGTTTTGCTAATTGAGTTTGTTTTTTAATGTGTAGAATATTGATCTATAGATAATGAAATTTTAAATCTTGAATGTGCGGTTCGTCCTTTAGGTAATAATAAAGACGCTATTCTAGATTATTCAACAGCTATGACAATTTCATTATTCGATCTTATTTAAATTACACTACAAGAATCAGCGTTATCGGCGACTAAAATTTTGGTCACCGAAAATAGACTTTTGGTCGCCGATACAAATTGGCGACCAAAAATTTGATCGCCGAAAACTGGTAGTATTTTTAGTCGCCGAAAACTGGTCGCCGATAATTATCGGCAACCAAAATTGTTTGGTCGCTATTTATCGGCGACCAAATTTGGTCACCAAATTGATCGCCATTTTAGTTGAAAAATAACGAATTTTTTTTAATTCAAAAAATATCGGCGACCAAAATTCAAAATTTTTGGTCGCTGATAAGCTATTATCGGCGACCAAAATTTCAAAATTTTTGGTCGCTAATAATCTATTATCGGCGACCAAAAATTTGGTCGCTGATAAATTACTGTCGGCGACCAAAATTTATCAGCCGATATTCAATATAAATTTCTATATTTCCATTAAACTAAATTTCTATATTTCAATACACCAAATTCTAATACACTAAATTTATCATAAAAAATTCTTAATTCCAATATAAAAATTTCTTGCATTCCAACATCAAAATTTTCAATACACAAAATTTTAATGCACTTAATTTCCATGAAAAAAACTCTTAAAGTCCAACAATATCATGCTCAACCTAAACTTCAATTTCATATATTCAAATTTTAATAAATCAAATAGCAATAAATTTATATATAATAACTATTAATAATACAAAAATATTTTAAAAGAAAAAAAAAGAAACTTAATTAAAAGGGCCGGCGACAGAGGGGGGTTGTAGAGGCGGCGAAGGCGGTGAGACGGCGAAGACGGTGGGTCGGTAGAGGCATAGTGCTAACGTCGGTAAATATTTGGCAAACAAAAAGATAAATAAATAATTAGTAGCTCAAATGGGAAAAACACAAGTTAATTAAGGAAAAAAGTACTACAGGCGATGGCGATGGTAGGGCGGCAACACCGGTGACAGCAATGGAGTGGCCGGCGGCGAGGAATGGGTAGAGGGCAAGTGAGAGAGAGAGAGAGAGAAAGACAGAGGGAGAGAAAAATAAAAGATATAAAGATTGAAAGGTTAGGATCCAATTGGGCTTTTTATAGGCCCGAAATATCAGCGACCAAAATTTTTGGTTGCCAATAATGAAATTTGGTCGCCGATTTAATTTTTATTATTAATTTACGACGACAATTTTCATTTTGGCAGAGATTTTTCCGTCAAAATTATCAGCGACCAAAATTTGGTTGCTGATAATTTTTGTTTTGGCAGGAAAATTTGACTTTTGCAATTGATTTTCAACATCAAAGTGCGAAAATTATCGACGACCAAAATTTGGTCACTTTTGGTCGCTGATAATTTTCTTTTGGGAGGGAAAAGTTTAACTTTTGCAATTAATTTTCGTGCGTCAAACCGCGAAAATTATCGGCGACCAAATTTTAGTCGTTGATAATTTTTATTTTGGCGGGAAGATTTCTGCCAAAATTATCGACGACCAAAAATATTATCGGCGATCAAAATTTGGTCGCTAATAATTTTTGGGTGACAAAAATTTTTTGGCGCCAATAGTTGGTCGCCTATACATTTATCGGCGACCAAGTTTGGTCGCTGATAGTTTAATATCGGTGACCAAATTTGGTCACCGATAATTTTCGTCGTAATTTAATCAAATTTTTATCAGCGATCAAATTTTGGTCGCCGATACTATTATCAGCGACCAAATTTTTTTGGTCGCTGATATTTTGGTCGCCAAAAATATTTTTTCTTGTAGTGTTTTGGTTATAATTGCATTCTATTAGTATGTTTTGCCTGTTCCGCTATGTCCATATATAAAAAATAGTTTTTGATTTTGATTTTTTACAGATTCTAAGATTTTATCATATATATATATATATATATATGTTGGTGTCATTACACTTGCATTTCTAAAGTTTGACGTTTGACGCGTAAGCCGAGTGTTCGCTTGACATGCATATTCCTCTGTTGGGCAGTGGCCGAATAATATAACTAGTGGAATAGAGGCACGCGGTACACGGCAATCGTTGGTAGAACCAATCAGCAGCAATCGTTAGTAAAGGCCAATGACAAGCGAATAAGTTGTCAGACGAATACTCTCATTGGAGGATATAACCGCCATGAGAATCTTTTTTGACTATAAATAGGCCGCTTCGCTAGCCAAAGAGAAAAGCGAACAATGAAAGCAACACATCGATATACTTATGGAAATATATAATAATAGCATTATAATTGTAACTTTCCTTTGTAATTCAATTTTATATTAAGAAGCGATAATCTGCTTCAACATTTGGCCCCGTCTGTGGGAAGCGAGAAGAAGTTATCCGCGAAGTCCCACGTAAAAAATAGAACTTGCAAATGGAGCGAGCTCAAAGGATGGAAGGGATTCCATCCCCGAACTCCTCAAGCGAGTTAAGGAGTTAGAAGAAGAAAATAGAATGATGAAGCTCTCAGCTGCTGAATTCACCGAAAAAACCAGGGAGCAACAAGAGCAATGCCATATAGAGAATGGTGAATTTATTGAAAGAAGGGAGCTCAAGGATTTTATAGCGGAAGAAGTACGACGTATAGTAGGAAGGAAAATCAACGAAGTAGAAGAGAAACACGCCAGGCCGATGGACTATTTGGCTAGGGGACTAGTGTATAGCCTAGTTTTCTCACCTTTCTCTTCTGAAGTCATGAGAAAAGAAATACCTAAAAAGTTTGAGGTTCCCAAGATAAAAACCTTCAATGGAACCTAAGACCCAATTGATCACATTTTGCATTTCTGACAAGTAATGGCCTTGCACGAGGAAAATGATGCCTTATTGTGCCGTATTTTTCCTACAAGCTTGGCCGGTACAGCATTATCTTGGTTTCGCCAGCTCCCTGCTGGGGAAATTAGTTCCTTTGGAGAAATGACCAGGCGATTCATAGCTCACTATTTAGCCGACAAGAAAGAGGCAAAAGAGTTGATTGCTTATTCCAATTTCGAAAAAAAAGATGGAGAAAGCATCAAGGACTATCTACAAAGATTTAGAAAAGAGTCCTCACAGTTAGAAAAATGTGATGAAACTATGCTAATTGCTTCGTTCAAAAATAGATTGCCAAAGGAACACGATTTGTTTAGATCATTGCTGAAGGGACAACCAAAGACCATCCACGAGATGTTACAGTGGGTACGAAAGTATCTGCTATTGGAGGAAGTGGTTGGAGCACCTTCTTTGGAAAGAAAAATAGAAAAGAAGGAAAAGTCACATGGAACAAATAACAAGATTTTCCAAATAGCTAGGTTTGAGAGAAAGGCTATGCCAGCTCAAGTGTCCAACCAAGAATTTAATCATCGGGATTACAACCGGCAGAGATTCTCAAAAATAAGGGAGCAACAAATTGATGTGAATAAATTTTGTGTGTTGCATAAAAGCTATGGGCATTCTACAAAAGAATGTAAGACTATAAAAGCTCAGGTAAGAGAGATGATCAAGGATGGAGAATTGGAAGAAGCTATAGCTGAAGAAAGAGCTCGACTCGAAAATAAAGTCATTAAAGACAAGAAAGCCAATTTACCAGTAATCCCTGTGATAACAGCTGCTACAAGTACTTCTGCCTTCACAAACAACCAAAGAAGAATATGTAAGCGCAAGGCGGCTGAAGTTAACTTCATGGGAAATCAATTAGCCGCACCAACCTTGCACGAACATCTATTATCACTTTTGGAGACCAAGACACTCAGAGCTTAGCTGCACCCCACGATGATGCGTTAGTGATCGCCTTAGTGATTGGATGGTTTCAAGTACCACGTGTGCTGGTGGATAATGGGGGAGCTGCTAATACTCTTCTGGGAAACACTAGCCTCGATGGGATTAGGACATGACAGTTTTAACAGATGAAGGCTTACCTTTGGTAGGATTTGAAGGAAATGTTTCTCGGGCTGCTGGGACGATCAATCTCCCCGTAATAGCCAAGCCACATTCCATAATAACTCACTTCCATGTCCTTAGCGGAAGCTCTCCTTACAATGCAATAATGGGTCGCCCTTGGATCCACAAAATAAGAGTTGTGCCTTCAACCTATCATCAATGTTTAAGGTATCCCACACCTGAAGGAATCATGGAAATAAAAGGAAACAATGGACATCAAGAGGGTGTCTAATATCGCATCTTCAGAATATCAAGCAGAAGAAAACTACCAAATGCTCACATAATCAAGAAAAACCATCGCGAATGATGATAGAGGACAGGGAAGAAGGATCTCCCAATCCCAAATAGCAATTACAGGACCCGCAGGATGACCAGAGACCTCGACTGGAACCTGCAGAAGTGGAAGCAAATGTTGAGGAAGTAGTTTTGGGCCTTGGAAGAAAATTTAAAATGGGTCACCAATTGCCACAATGTTTAAAAGAAGACCAAATTTGCTGCTTGCAAGATAATCAAGATATTTTTGTATGGTCAGCCGAGGATATGCCAGGAATCAACCCTAGCATAGTTTGTCATCGCTTGAATATAGCACCAGATGCAAAACCAGTAACGCAAAAAAGAAGGCCTTGCAGTGACGAGAAGAGGCAAGCCATGGCAGCTGAAACACGTAAGCTGTTAAAAGCCGGGTTTATCCGTCGAGTACAATATCCCAAATGGCTTACCAATGTGGTTATGGTGCCTAAAAAGGGCAGAAAATTGAGTATGTGTGTAGATTTCAGAGAGGTGAACAAGGCCTGCCCGAAAGACAGTTTTACACTGCCAAAAATTGACCAACTCGTGGACTCAACTGCTGGATGCCAACTACTTAGCTTCCTAGATGCGTGCTCGGGCTACAACCAAATCCCTATGGCCGAGGAGGACAAGGAGAAAACTAGTTTCATTACAGAATTAGGACTATTTTGTTATCGACTTATGCCTTTTGGCTTAAAAAATGCCGGAGCTACCTATCAGAGATTAATAACTAACATGTTTTCGGCACGGATAGGCAGAAACATGGAAGTTTACATTGATGATATGCTTGTTAAGAGCATAAACCGGGCTGGCCATGTCAATGATATCAAGGAGACGTTTGATACCTTAAGGAAATTCAAAATGTTGTTAAATCTGGATAAATGTAGTTTTGGTGTTGAGGATGGAAAATTCCTACGCTACTTGGTAAGTCAGAGGGGAATTGAAATCTGTCTTGAATACATTAAAGCCATACTAGAAATGCCAACACCTTCTTATAAGAAAGATGTACAACGTTTGACAGGAAAATTGGCAGCTATAAGCAGATTTCTCTCTCGTTTGGCTGATAGAAGTGCTCCATTCTTCAAGACTCTAAAAGGTAAAAATATTTTTCACTGGGGGAAAGATTGCGATCAAGCCTTCGAGCAATTAAAACAGCATTTGAGTTCTTCCCGTCTGCTTGCTAAACCAATAGAGAGAGAGGCCTTATTCCTATATGTGCACTCATCGACATGCGCGATCAGTGGAGCCTTGGTACGAAAAAATGAAGCTCGAGAAGAACCTGTTTATTTCATCAGTAAGGTGCTTGCACCAGTTGAGATACGTTATTCTTTAGTGGAAAAAATGATTTTAGCAGTTGTGGTACCATCAAGAAAGCTAAAACTTTATTTCGATCAGAACATCACAGTGCTTACTTCGTTACGATTAAGAGCTTCTCCTTATCGACATTACATAAGTGGACGAATGATGCAATGGGCTGCAGAGTTAGCTAATTTTACTATAAATTTCCAGCCTCGGACTGCAATAATAAGTCAGGTTATTGCATAACTGTTGGCGGATTTTCCGTCTGGCACCAAGGAGTCCCAAGAAGAAGAATGGGTCCTAAGAAAATATGGGACCTCAAATATGCATGGAGATGGAGCAGGTTTCAGTCTTGAATCACCAGAGGGAGGGATACATGAACACTTGATCGAACTAAACTTTCATGCTTCAAACAACAAAGCTGAATGCGAGGCATTGATAAGTGGGATTGTACTGGCAAAATAATTGGGAATTCAGAGGCTCAAAGTCATGTGTGACTCCTAGTTAGTTGTAAAATAAGTAACATGAGTATTTGCAGTAAAAGATGAGCGCATGGCAGCATATCATCATTTAGTCAATCGCATGAGTCAATGGGTCACTGCCATCAGTTACCACCACATTCCTCACAAAGAAAACAGGGGGGTAGATGCTTTGGCTAGCCTCGCCTCTATTGTAGAAGTAACTGAGCAACGATGCATAACTCTGGAAAAATTGGATGAGCCGATTATAAGCCTTAATAATACCGAGATCTACGCAATAGATGTTGAAGATCCTGAGTATTGGATGACCCCTCTGGTTCGATTCATTAGAGATGGAGAATTACCCCTTGAGCACTTACAAGCAAGAAATATAGCCCAAAAAGCGACTAAATATGCCTTTGAAAATGAAAAATTATATCAAAGATCATATCTAGGACCTTGGTTGTGGTGTTTGTCGAAAGTTGAAGCTCTGCACGTTCTAGAGGAAATTCATGGAGGAGTATGCGGGCTAACACAAAGGTACTATTGGCCAAGAATGCAGCATGACACGAAAGAATACGCTAAAAAATGCGATCAATGCCAAAGGAATGCAACAGCAGGGAGGACACCCTCTGCGAAATATCACCCTATCTCTAGTCCGTGGGTTTTCTTGAAATGGGGGATAGACATAATGAGGCATTTTCCTTTAGCTACCGGCCAAAGAAAATTCCTACTCGTAGCCATTGATTATTTCTCAAAATGGATTGAAGTAAAGCCTTTGGCAAAAATTAGAGCCATTGAAGTACGCAATTTTATTTGGAAAAAGATTATTTGTCACTATGGCATACCAGCGGTATTAACCAGTGATAATGGGAAGCACTTCGATGGCTGAGAAATTATAGACTTTTGTGAGGAATATAAAATAAAGCACAATTTTTCAACACCCGATTATCCGTAAGCCAACGGACAGGTTGAACGAACTAACAGGACCCTCTTAGAAGCTTTGAAGAAAAGGTTGAATAGAAGCAAAGGTCTGTGGGTAGAAGAATTACCTGGGGTGGTATGGGCCTATAGAACCACAACAAAGAGGGCTACAGCGGAAACACTATACTCGTTAGTTTACAGGGCAAAGACGGTGCTTCAAGTAGAAGTAAAGCACCCCACTTATAGGCAAAACAGGCTTAACGAAGTACAAAATTATGAAGGAATTGACGAAACACTAGAAGGATTGGAAGAGAAACGAGAAATGGTCAATGTTAGGATTAAAGCATATCAAGCATGAGTAAAGAGATACTTCCACAAAAAGGTAAGAAAACGAACATTTTGTGCAGGTGATTTAGTGCTGCGAAGAGTTCTAGCAAGGACTCGAGAAATTGGAGTTGGAAAACTAAGCCCTTCATGGGAGGGGCCTTACAAAATAACCAAATCAATGGAGAATGGCGCTTATCGTCTGGAAAGTTTGAATGGGGAATCCATTCCGCGTCCATGGAATAGAATCCCCTTGCGTCGGTATTATATTTAATAGCGCATTGTAGCAGAATAAATTCCTTTAAAAGTTGCATTTATCTTCTTAGTTACCTTTTATGCGTATTCTCCATGCATATATATATTTTAGAAAAAAAAAGGTAAAACAAGACAACAACTTTGTAGTGTCAAAAGATAACAAATTCTACTAATATTACATCAACTCCCGCATAGGGAATATTCCTCTTCCTACACAAACTTCTTCCACATATGATTTTGCCTATACATATATGACAGCCCAAAAGATGGGAAGTGAAAACCTCTAAAAGGTGAAAGGAAGAGACCAAAAAATTACAACGGTGCTTTGCGCCAAACATTTACGGCTACCTCGTAAGTCAGACGCTTGCAAGTTTGTACAACGGCTAAAGGCTAGACGCCTATGCTGAGTGGTTGCATCTTACCCGTTTAAGAGCTTGCAAGTTTGTCCAACAGCTAATAGCTAAACCCCTATGTTGAGTGGCTGCGTCTTACCCGCTGACGATACTAGATTAACATGAAACGACGCCGCGCTTCCGCCACAGTATAGGCAGACCAATCCACACGAGGGTCTTTCTCTATCTCAAGCCGTTTACAAGCCTCAAAGCCGGCGTCAAAATTCTATGATAAAAGGCTTCTGAAAACAGGAAATTCCATAAAATCGGCTATGGCTTGCGAGCCACTTAGAAACCAGCGTTTGCGAAAATCTTCAAGCTCTGCTTCGCGTGATCGTGTTATAGAGTCTTCAACCAGAGCTACAGTTATTACCTCAAGACTATGATCTATTATGCGATTCAGAGGCATACAAAAGTCGCTCCCTAGTTCAAACAACCGAGAGTTTAACATTTGAATCCGATCTATAGCCTCCCATAAATCTCCTATAAGCTTGTTATCATCGGTTGGGGAGAAATGGGAAAGCGGAGGATCCTGGGAGAAGCCTATTGGCTCTTTCCCTTCCCTCCTTCTTTTGGGAGAAGGAGGATCATTTTTAGATTCTGATGTATCATCCATTGTTTAAAAAAAAAAAAAGAGGAAAGAAAAGAAAAAAAAGAAAAATTTGGGGGAGCGAAGTTACCTATTGTAAGTCAGGAAGACATATATAGTACTATAGTAATAATAGAGGTGTCACATAAACCACACACATCACAGTAAAAATAAAGTGATTTTACGTGTCACATAAATCACACGCATCATAGTAAAAATGAAGTGATTTGACAGAAGTAAAATAAAACATCCCAACACGTAATTAGCAAGTGTTCACTCAACTGACAGCGAATAAGCTTGGAGGACACCCTCTAACAAAAAGCAAAAAAAAAAATGAGAGAGAAATGCCCTTATTAGTTAGCAAAAATATTTGCTATTAAAGAATAGGGATATAAAAACTTGATTCCTCAAGTTCTTTTCTCTAGGAAAAAAAAAGAGAGAAAAAGAAAAAGAAAAAAAATGTTATATGTATCCTCAAGTTCTTTCCTCTAGAAAAAATAAAAAAAAAGATAGAAAGAGAGGGGGGGGGGGGGGGGGGGGGGGGGGGGGGGGTGGGAGGGTTATGTGTATCCTCAAGTTATTTCTCTAAATAAGAGGGGGGGGGAGGGGGGGGGGGGGGGGGGGGGGCGGCGCGGGGGGGAGGGGGGGGGGGGGGGGGGGGGCGGGGGAAGGGGGAAAGGAAGATATAAACACTTGATTCCTCTAGTTCTTTTCTCTAATAAATATATAAATAAAAAGACAGAGAGAAGAGAGAAAAAGAAAAATATATGTGTTCTTTCTGTAATAAAAAAAAGGATATAAACACTCGATTTCTCAAATTATTTTCCATTCAAAAAAAAAAAAAGAAGAAAGAACGGTAGCACGAACATATTTATTGTCATTCCATCATAAAAGTACACTTGAATCTTCAAATTCTCAAAAAATAAAAAAGTACACTTGAAATTCCTGTAAATCTACCTGAGATTTGATTCTGGAACATGGACGGTAACGGGTTCCCATTTAGATGGACCAGTGTGGGTAGCAAAATGGGATTTACCCATAGAAAATTTCGTTCTCATTTTGAAAGGAAGAAGATGAATTTGAAGAAAGAATTAGGAAAAATTTTAGGATAAGTGTGAGAGAATAAATTGGAGAATTACATATTTATAGAGGAGAAAAAACTAGCCGTTGAAAAACTAGCCGTTGGAAAACTGGCCTGAAAAACTAGCCGTTGGAAAACTAGTCATTTTAGCGGTTCGCATGAGATAATTAGACTAGCAGTTGGTTTGAGAGCCGTTGAAGTTTAGCGGTTCGCATGAGATCATCGGTTGGTTTAAGAGCCGTTGAAATTTAGCAGTTCGCTTGAGATTAGCGGTTGGTTTGCGCTTGGCTTGAGTTCAGCGGTTGCCGTCTTTATTCCAGTGGTTGATTCTTCTTTGTAAAGTTTATTATTTAAATATTCAATTAATGATCCTATTGGTAATGGTAAATTAAATTTTTTTAAACTTGATCAATTTAGATTTAATAATTTTTTTCCAATTCGTATAATACATAATTATATAATTCTATATCTGGTATTTTAAAGTCATGATTATTGAATAATTTTTCTATTCTATATATAATATCATCAGTCAGAAGATTCTAATGTTCATTAAAGAGTTTTATGGGGTCATTTAAATTACAAAATTAAAGGATTGTGACGAATAATTGTCTTAATTGACTTAATGTTGACCAAAATGAAGCTTCTAATATTGAGTCATTACATTCTTTATCATCTCCTAATAGTCCGAAGGCATGACATGCTGATTGATCGTTCTCAATGACTCAAAGCTAGTTGGTTTAGATATTTTATATTATTAATCGTTCTCAACGACTCAAAGCTAGTTGCACATTTTTTGATAATTTAATAATAATCTTAAATAATATAACTCACTACTATTTGGATGGACGTAGTAGGTACGTCTAATTGTATGTCCAATCTGTCGAGGAGTTTTTATAAATTGTGTGTATGGAAGTTCTTTAGCTTTGTTATTCAATTTATTTGATTCTATTCATTCAGTTAAAGTTGTTTTTTGAATTCCTGGTTGTTTTATAATATTATCAAGGTGTTGATTTGAATGAAATGTAACGTTTTGCATTAATGGTAGATGAATTGATAGTCTTTGAACATAAGAATTTCTGTGATGTATTGGATATTCATATAGTCTCCATATAGCTTCATATGGCGTTATATATCGACAATTAATATAATTTTTAATTTCATCAATTTTTCGATAATTTATTTGTCCTAAATTTTCTATATATATATATATATATATATTATCTTCAAGAACGGCTCTTACTCGGTCTGGTCATTTTGTTAAATATTTAAATAAATATTTTATTAACATAGATTATGAACAAACTTCAGCATTTATATGTGCACAAAATCGAAGACATAATTCTCTATTATAAGGAACGACAATTATGTTGTCTAATTTAATATTTTCCTTTTCAACATAAAAATTTGTATTTTTGTATTTATAGTTAATAATTCTATTTTGTTCAATTGTTGTTTCATTTCTAATTTGTTTGGGAAAATTTTTTGAACAACTTGAATTTTTCATACATAGAGCATTAGTTTTAGCAAATCCACATGGTCTGTGCATTATGAATTCAACGACTACATTATGTCCTAATGGATCTTCTTTGGGATTTGGTATTTCAGCAGAAATTAGTTCATTTATTTTTTATGGTTCATGTATTTTTTCATCAGGATGTAGCCAAAATAAGAAATGACAATGAGATTATCCTCTTTTTTGAAATTTCACAACATAAAAGTCTGCAATTATTGTTCCGAATATATTTGAAGATTTAATTGTTGCTAGTAACTGATCTAATTTCATTTTAAAAACTCTAGCAATTATAACTAGGCTATCTTCTGGCTTTTGTTCGGGAATATTAGAGAGTGCTCTTGTGATTTCAGGCCATTTTGGATTACATGTAAATATTATAAATAGATCAGGATTGCCATATTGTCTGCAAATTGTCATTGCATCTTGATGATTTTGTATCATATATCTTGAACTTCAAATGCTAGTTTCTAAAATAAGAATAAAACAGTGGGCCTAAATTTTTTTTTTTAACTTCAACAATTATATTCTAAAAAATGAAGCTAAATTTATATTAAAACACTATATTATCCTATAATTGCAAAAATAGAAAATTTAGTTATGATATATAAAGTTATTAATAATAATATTTAATATTATCATAAATATTTTTATAACAATTTTTTATAAAAAATATAAAAAGACATACAACAATCAATATCACTAAGCTATGTATTTTTCTTACTACTTAAATACAAAATTTAATTTAAATGAGATTTCTTTTTGCTCTCTAATTATTATAATTAAAACTTGTTAAGATTAAGACCACATCTAAATTTGAAATTAACAACATTTTATTCTACTATTAAGTTTGTAAAAGTTAGTTCTAAAGAATATTTTATTTAGTAGTTCATTATCTCAATTGTATTTAAGTTTGATTTTATTCCTACTTTATAAAAATTATTAAAGTACTTAAAAGTTGAAGATGAAAAACAAATCTGTTATCTTTAACTTGCAAAACCTAATCTTTGACTTAAATACGTTGACTACGTAATTACAAATTAATTTTTTTTATCTATTTTCTTAAAGTTTATTTTTTATTATGTCCCCTTAAACATATTTAAATCACCTTTTATTCTATTATTTTATATGGGTTGAAATATAGTTTGGTGATTATGAATGTGGAAAAAAATAAAATGTTTATTTGTAACTTAAGATTTATTTTATCTTTTATTATGCTAACTTTTTTTTTTCTATTTTTGTTAGTTTAAGTATCTAACTATCAATTTAATTAGTTAAAATCTAAAAAAAAATATTAAATAAAAAAATTAATACAACTCGAATAAACTATAATTATATAAATATGAAAAAAAAGCAACAAATAAAAAACTATAGAGTATAGTGCAGAAGCTTACTGTATTGGTCCCTGCAATAAATAAAGGAAACATATATCAAATATTTATTTTAGTTATAGAGTTAAAGTTGTAAAGCAATAACCTATTTTCCGTAGTGTTAAGCTTTAAAGCATTAATCTATTTTACTTTATACATAGTGACATAGTGTTAAGCTGTAAAAGCATATATTATTATGAACATATTTATAAAAAGTTTTAAAATAATATAAAGTTAACGATGATACATAGAGGGCTGACTAACAGACGCAAAAAAACTCCAGCGAGAGCGAAACCTGACTAATGGTCTTGCTTTGGTCGGCGCCTCAATGGACGAGAGGGACCAAGCCCATGGAGTAAGGAAGAACCGCAGGGAAAAACATGGCGCTCGAGCCCAACTCCCTGACCTCACAAACCTCTCGCATCTCGCCACTGCCGAAGTCGAAGAGGTAGATTTTCACCGACACTCTCAGCAACAACCGCCCGTCCTCAAACGCCAGCGGCTTCAACCACGCCACATCGCCACCACCGCCCACGCGCTGCTGCAGGTTGCAGAACCACCCCGGGTGCTCGCGCTCCATTGCCTCCAGCGAGAGCGACTGCTCGAGCCTCCACTTGCCCTCGAACCCATCCTCAAGGCCCCACAGGCGGAGCCCTTCCTCGGAGACCATGACGCAGTGAAGCCTCGCTCCCGAGGCCCCGATGCAGGCCGGGGGATAGGGCTCGGGCCACTTGGCGGGGATGGGCAGCTTGATCAGCCACGAGAGGTCGTTCTCGAAAGCGAAAGCGAGCACCTTATCGCTGTCCGTGAGCCAGTGAACCATCCCATTGATGTAAACCCCGTTGTTTCCCTTCAACAATTGGTCGTTGCAGCGACAAACCTTGCTCGCGTGCCTCCACTCCTGGACACTCGATGAGTACACCTCGAATGTGAACCACATTTCGTCCTCGCTAGTG
Source organism: Boehmeria nivea var. tenacissima (assembly GCA_018132145.1). Lineage (NCBI taxonomy): Eukaryota > Viridiplantae > Streptophyta > Magnoliopsida > Rosales > Urticaceae > Boehmeria > Boehmeria nivea. The sequence continues at coordinate 5,345,133 of CM030875.1, read as the reverse complement.
CCAAGTTGTCGAACTCGCACGAGATCGAAGCTCGTGGACGAGCAGACCGGGTTTAAGAGGGGGTCGAAGGCCAATGCGACGATGCTGTCCTTGTCAAGCTCGAGCTCGGAGCATCGCAGTGCTAACCATTCGCGTTTCAGCGGGTTGCAGATGTAGAGAGCTAGGTCCTGGGTGGGGAAGCAGCTCCGGCAGCAGATGAGGCCGTGGCACGAGGCCAAAACGACGACGTCTTCGGGGAGGAAGTCGAAAACCGTGTGTAGGACCCGGGATTGGCCTCCTCCGAGGGGAATGCAGGTGACGGTTTTGAAGTCCGCGTCGGACCATTGGAACCTCTGCTGAAAGATGAAGCCTGAGAGCTCGGGTTTTGTCCTCCGCAGCTGCGCGTCCACAAAGGCGCGGTCAGAGATGAGGCCGCGCCACTCGCGGGAGACGCGTCTCAGTCCCGCCAGCAGCCTCACCAGCACCCGGGACAGCACGTTGAAGAACACGTCATCGTTGAGGTGTCGAGCTTTTGACATGTCCTGAAAGACACAACAAAGATATCAAGTATTTTGATAAAATGTTTGCTTAGAATCTAGAAATCATAGAATTCCCGTACTAGATTGACATTGGCACAGATCTTAAACGTTCTTGTTAACTGAAACAAGCAACCAAATTCCACAAAATAATGCTCAAACCAAGCCACATAACCCAATAGCAGTCACAGTTCATTCGTCTCTTTAAAAAAAAAAAAAAGCAGTCACAGTTCACACGCGTGACCAACAAGTTACAGAGCACAAGAGTCTATAGAGCACAAGATTCCACAGAAAACAAACACAAGCGAGAAAGATGAAATTTATTTTACAAACCAGCCAGTAACACACAACCCGCAATCTCAATCACAGTATCAACTTTCACAATAAAATAATAACAATTTTAAAGGTTAAGCCTTTTAGCGATGGAACTTTTAAATTCCTTACCAAGCAATCTGCAGATGGGAGAGAGTGCTAAAAGGGGTTGGGAAGTGAGGGAAGAGGCTGTCGGAGTGGCTGAGGGACGGAGAGGCTGAGCCGCAACCCGCAATCTCAATCACAGTAATCCACAGCAAAAAAAAAAAAAAAAGATGAAATTTATTTTACAAAAATAGATAAATATGATCAACTTTCACAGCCTTTTAGCGATGGAACTTTTAAATTCCTTACCAAGCAATCTGCAGATGGGAGAGAGTGCTAAAAGGGGTTGGAAAGTGAGGGAAGAGGCTGTCGGAGTGGCTGAGGGACGGAGAGGCTGAGCCGCAACCCGCAATCTCAATCACAGTAATCCACAGCAAAAAAAAAAAAAAAAGATGAAATTTATTTTACAAAAATAGATAAATATGATCAACTTTCACAATCAAATAATAACAATTTTAAAGGTTAAGCCTTTTAGCGATGGAACTTTTAAATTCCTTACCAAGCAAGCTGCAGATGGGAGAGAGTGCTAAAAGGGGTTGGGAAGTGAGGGAATAGGCTGTCGGAGAGGCTGTCGGAGTGGCTGAGGGACGGAGAGGCTGAGCCGCTGAGGGACAGAGAGAGAGAGAGAGCAGAGGGGAAGTGAGGGAAGTGAGGGTTTGGTCATGATTTCATATATAATATAAAAAGTACGCAAATACGCTCTTGGCCTTGGGCACATAAGCATTAATACATTAGGGAAGAGGCTGTCGGAGAGGCTGTCGGAGTGGCGGAGGGACGGAGAGGCTGAGCCGCTGAGGGACAGAGAGAGAGAGAGAGCAGAGGGGAAGTGAGGGAAGTGAGGGTTTGGTCATGATTTCATATATAATATAAAAAGTACGCAAATACGCTCTTGGCCTTGGGCACATAAGCGTTAATACATGTAGTTTTGATTTTGATAGAATTAAATCAATTAATATAATATGTTTGGAATTTGGGAATTTTAAAAAGGAAAAATCTCCAAATAATCCCTGAGTTTTCTAAGAATTCTCGTTTCGTCCTTGTGTTTTTTAAAATCCCGAAATAGTCTTTGTGTTTATTACATTTGACACCAAAATATACCTTGAGGTAAATTTCAATTGATTTATTGTTAAAATACCCAAACTACCCTTCATATAATGTTTTAAAGAATTTTTAAATTAGGGTATTATTGAAATTTTGAAAAGCTTAGCCATTTAATATTGAGTTTTGATGAGTTTTATAGTTGGTTAGATTGTATATAATTGTGTTATATTTTTGAATTTTTTTTTAAATAAGGTAATATTAAAAATTTAAGTACGTAGATGTAATGAAATAAAAATTGGAGGGTAATATAGTCTTTTTATACAAAAAAGTCAATTAAAATTTACCTCAAGATATATTTTGGTGTCAAATGTAATAATACAAGGACTACTTTGGGATTTTTTAGAATTCTTGACTTGATGAGGGGTATAATACGACAAATCGACTCTCGCAGAGTATATTTTTACTCCAACTTCCAATGCACGACTTGCTTACAAATCAGCACATGTACGACCTACGCTTAGAAATAAAACCAAACATATTATCATAGCCATAAAAGATAAATAAATAAATAAATGAGCAAAAAAAAAAGTGTTTGGTGTCTATATATTAAGACCTGCGCTTAGAATATTGTCCAAACATATTAAGCAAATAGTATGAATGCAAGGAAACAAGAGTTTATTGTACAAAAATGAATAAAACCCACATTTTCCCACAAACCAAACACAACAAAACCTTAAACCCTAGCACAGCCAGAGACCACGGACTACGGGAAATGGCATTTCCCTCGAGTTATAGTCAGTGGTCACATTCTCGTCCATAACCATGTTATATATATAAAGAAAGAGAATGACATACGGACCGGCAAGCGAGAGAAGGTCCAGTTTTTTCATTGTTCAAGCCCCGGTTTTTTCACAATATTGAAGCTTGTAAATAGACTTTATCATAAGCATATGTGTTCTCAGGCAAGCACATATGTGTTCCCAGGCACATCTATATGTGCTTGCTACAAATGAAAGCACATCTATATGTGCTTAAATGCTTTCACAGCCTAGGCCTGAGCAGTGAGCAATAGATTAGCAGAAGTGAACATTAACCACGCTTTTTAATGTCTAACTACATGTCGTTTCTTTCAAATGTGTCGTTCACATGGTTTGACACTGCAAACCATACTTGACAATTATAAACGACAATGGAACTTGGGAATCTAGCAATTCCTTTATAACATCAACTAAAATATGATTCTCAGACAAATATGAACATAGTTTTCAAATTCATCAAACAAAACCAAATTACTTTAAAAAGAATCACATACCTTGAAAACCATTTGTAGTTGAACTTGAAGACAATTATACATGGCGTAGGTCTCGCATCCGTCTTCGTCGTCATCGTCGGTGTTGCTGGTGGCTGATTCAAAGGCCGTCACAAGATAAGACTTCGAAGAAAGCACAAAACAAAAAGAGAGTGATAAAGAACTTATAAACTTATACTTGTGAGCTTTAGGTGGAGTATGGTTAAAAAAGAAGGCGCTACATTTGGCTATTATAAGATAAAAAAAGAAATCAGGTTTGCTAAACGAAAACACTAGATCTCAGCAATGCAGCACTTTTTTTTTTTAAAGAACAAAACACAATTCAGAAAAACGAAGATTTGGAACTAAGATTTTAAAATGAAAAAAAAAGTATGAGGGAAAATGCGAGTTAAGAAAGAAAAACAAAATTAGCTAGATAAAAGAAACTAGACTTGTGAAGAAACAATAACAAGTGATATATATATTAGGTAGATGGGTCATTAATGAGAGCAGACTTTATATCTTCAGTGGGTTTCCAATGTCGCTTCGATAAAAATAAAAAATAAAATGAGCAAAAAAAAAAGTATTGGGTGTCAATGGGAATATGTTAATGCAATGGGAATATGTTAATGCATATATTCACACGCACACACACCGGATTGTACAAAAACGAACAAAACCCACATTTTCCCACAAACCAAACACAACAAACCCTTAAACCTTAGCACAGCCAGAGACCACGGACTACGGGAAATGTGGTTGGCGAGCCAGTCGTAGAGGGCAGGGACGAGCGATTTCCACCGAGTATACCTCTCTTCCACGCTCAACTCTGTTCTCTTCCCTCTCTCCTTCATCTCCGCAACTCGGTCTCGACTCGCTCTCTCTGCTCCGAGTCGAAGGTCGATGAGTGTTCTTTGTCTTGCTCTCTCTCTCTCTCTCTCTCTCTCTCTCTCTCTCTCTCTCTCTCTCTCTCTCTCTCTCTCTTGCCTCTTTATAGGGAAATGGGTTTTGTTTTTCTTTAAGTGTGATTGACTGATTTACCATTAGTCCCTGTCCTATTAACGAAAGTCATAAAGCTACTGATATAAATAAAAAGCTTAACACTATTTGGAATAAATAGTATTACCCAGGGAATTTCAACTTTTACCCGGTGATTACCCGGTTTTCATGACTTTTTTTAGTCATGGCCATTTTTATGTGCCAATTTTCATGTGCCAATTTTTACGAATAACAATTGGTGAATTTCATTTTATAAAGGAAAATTTTTGTCGTTTTATTAAAATAATATCATTTTTTTATTATTGTTGTCGTTTTATTAAAAAATGTCGTTTTCTTACAATTTTATTGTTTTTATTATATTTTCCCAATGGGTAAAGTACATGTCGTTTTGTTTTTGATAGAGTAAAACTATGGGTAAAGTACATGTCTGTTTTTGATAAGAGTAAAAAAAAAATACATGTCGTTTCATTAAGCTATGCAAGAACACTAGTCAGGTTCAAATGTTGGTCTGGCCCATTCCTTGTGTGGGCTGACCAAATGGGCAAAAGCCCAAAACACCAACAAAGACCAAGCTTGCCGAGCACGCCTCAGCCTCAAGGCCATTCTGATTCTGTTACCTCATTGTTGACCTCTGAAAATACATGTCGTTTTGCTTTTCAGTACCACTGTTGACCTCCGAAAATACATGTCGTTTTTTATAAGAGTTCAATCCAATTTCAAAAATACATGTCGTTATATCTCAACTCGTCATCTCTTCCCTCTCGTCTGATTCCCAACGTCGGCTGCACAGAGTCTCAAGTCTCAACCTCGCTCTTCGTCACCGTCACTCTCTTCTGTACAGCAAGTGAGCTTCTCTGCTCTGCGTTTTCAACTCTTTATCGATAGGAATTCGAGTTACAAAATTTATTCTTTCAGTGATTAATCAGTGATTAGGTTGATTTTATCGATTCAAGGGTTTTGATAAAATGCCCAATTGGATGGTTTTTGTTCAATGTAAAAGTTTGAATTAAAAATCTTGCATTCCTTCACTTGGATAGGTTGGTCCTGCTCTTGCTTGTGGCTGTACAGTTGTTATTGTTCATCACGTATTCAAGTCAAAGTAAATATTACTTCATTTGTCTACCATTGTCAAAGTGGATATTGTTCATCACGTATTCAAGTCAAAGTGGATATTACTTCATTTGTCTACCATTGTCAGAGTCGAGGTAATTTTTTCAAGGAGAAACGAAACTCTCAGATTAAAAGTGCACATTAAAAGGGGTATAAATTATTAAGTGGTCAAACTTGGGGTATTCCTCAAAATCCCCCAAATTTTTACAGGGCCTCCTAGCGACTGTGCTGTTGTTAATCTCGTGTCTCTCTCGTCGCGTCCGCCGTACCATTAGCACTGCTCTTCAACTTTTCACTCCTCTTCAACTTTTCTTTGTCTTTCACTCCTCTTCAACTTTTCTTTGTTTTTCGTACATTTCAATTTTTCTTTGGTCGGAGAAAAATTTTAGGCCTTGTTTATTTTTTTTAACTGTGGAGATGCGCTTTTATATATGTGTGTGCTTTGATTTGGTGACATTTCTCATGTTATTTAAGCTTTGCAGCTCAAACATTAATGAGAATAGTAAATCGGTCGCTTCAAGTTCAAATTTTGAGGCGGATATGTGCTTTGATTTGGTGACATTTCTCATGTTATTTAAGCTTTGCAGCTCAAATATGAATGAGAATAGTAAATCGGTCGCTTCAAGTTCAAATTTTGAGGCGGATTCAAAACTTAATTTTATGTGTAAATGCGGTTTGCCGGTTGTGATACGGAGGTCCAGAACCAGTTATAGAAAAGGTAGAGAATTCATGGGGTGCAGCTTGTACAAGGTAATTCTAATCCTTGTCTATAATTGTATTGTTTGTCATGAGCTTGCCATGTCAAGAGCAATATATATTGTTATGTAATCCTTTGATAATAAGAATAGACCTTTTCACCACCGGATTAGTTTGCTATTTTCTTCCAACTCTTCTTTGGAGGTCTAACACTGAAAACAACTCCCTCAGATAAAGGATCCAAGGAGTCCACTAGTTCAAGCTCTGCATCGTTGGAAAAGTGTTATCATTGCACTGCCATGTCATGTCAAGCTGTGCTTGCCATGTCATGAGTTTAGGAAAAAGAAATCAGCATATTTTATGGGGACAAACTTGCCATGTCATGAGTTTAGGAAAAAGAAATTAGCATATTTTATGGGGACAAACTATAATTGTTTTGTTTGTCTTGAGCTTGCCATGTCCAGAGTAATATATATGTTATCTAAGCTTTACACAGTGCAGTCCTTCTGTGTGCTTATGAATAAAACTTAGCAATATATATTGTTATCTAATCCTTATACATAATGGTTTGCAGTCCTTCTGTGTGCTTATGAATGAAACTTATTTTAAACCTTCTGTGTGTGCGTTTTTGGTATCTCCTTCGTTGGATGTTAATTACCACATCAAATTGAACTTATTTTAAATATACCTTCTGCGCTTTATTTTACTGTGTGTAGAATAAAGACAACCCTGGGTGTGGTTGGTGTGGATGGGTTAACAATGATCAGTCGCCGATGAAACTTTACGATTCAGGGGTTAACAATGATCAGTCGCCGATGAAACTTTACGATTCAGGGGTTAACAATGATTCAGGGATTGTGCAGAGCACTGCCACAGATTGTGAGGACAAAGTTAACCATCTTGGGCTTGTCATAAAATTGCAGAATGACCAGTTAGAGGAATTGCGTAACAAAATTGAGAGGAAAGATCAGGATAATTTTAATCTTATGATAAAGATTAAAAGACTGGAGATGGCATTCCTCTTTATATCTCTTTTGTGTGCTTATTTGCTTTGTCAAATGTAAATAAATATAGACTTTTACTTATTTTGTGAGACTTGGTTTCAGCCTAAATAAATATCAATGTAAATTTACTCTCCTTCGTTGGATGTTAATTACCAAATGTAATTTTGTAGGAGAAGCATAGCAGTAGGTAATTTTGTAGAAGCATAGCAGTAGGTATGAGACTTGGTTTTTAGTGTAATTAGCTTGACATGTTTAGACTTTGTTTATGCAGTCCCAAATCTCATCTATTTGAGAGAAACGACATCTGGTTTTTGGCCTTGGGACTTAAACGACAGTTATTAGGAAAAACGACAAGAGATCAAATCGCAGAACAAAGGAAGACAGAAATCAAATCTTAAAAATATGTGCAAGAAATTAATATAGGGTGAGTTGCAATAATAGGCCAAAATTAAATGTTTGTTTTAAATGATAGCCTGTGTTTCAAAAAATTAAAAAAAATAGCCATGTTACGAATTGTATAACAGAAAAGTGTCACACAAAATATAACAGATCTATAAATAATATTTTGGTAACTTTGGGGAATGAATCACAACATATCTTTTCTCAGCTTCCAAATGATTATTTTCTGTCCGGATGATTATTCTAGTATATATAAATACACCTGATATGTGCAATTAATTATTCTAGTATATAATCTATAAAACAATTTGTTTAGATTACTATTAGTTGCACTAATATAGAGCTTTTTTACTCGTTCACAATTTGTACAATTCAAATTTGTAAACCTAAAATCATTGTTTCCGTCCCAATATACGTAGAAATCACATCATTGTTCATAACAAATGTTCTTGGAAGTAAAAGGCTGATCACGGTAGAAGCTCTGAGCTAACTGCAAAACCTCATCTCCTAGTCTACGGTGTCCAAGCTCCAAGCCAATCTCTCCAAATCTGATTGCTCCAATCCAACAGGGAAGGAGTTTTCGGCAAGCCTCTCTAGAAAAATAAGAGCAAATATTCAGAGCAAATATACGTTAACTCTGAAATTAGATTCACAAGCAAATATTCAGATTCACAAGCAAATCATCAAGTTCAGATTCACAAGCAAATATTCGGATTCACAACCAAAACATAAAATAGTTCCAAGAACCTAAAGGGTTCCAAAACAGTTCCAAGAACCTACACCCTTAAACCCTGAAATATATCATCAAATTCACAAGCAAATATAGACAAAACATATGCACATAAAAACAATTATTGTATTCATTTCAATTGTCACAAAAAATAATGGACTTAATAATATATGCAACAAGTCAGACAAAACAAATAAATTAGTGGATTAACAAAGGTACCTCAGTGGTTATCAAATAGTAGTTCGGTGGGTTAGAGCATTATTTGATGGCACTAGGGTTACCATGTGTTATTTGATGGTAACCTAGTAGTTTTATCATAAAAAAACTCAATAAGTTACTTAAAGATAACTCGGTATATTATCATCTATTAAATAGGTTACCGCCAAAAAAACTTTGTTAGTTATTAAATGGTAACTCAATGTGTTACCATCTAGTAACTTAGTGGGTTGGGTTATATTTTATTTGGTGGTACTAGGGTTACCAGTGTGTTATTTGATGGTAACATAGTAGTTTTACGGTTTACCATTAAGTAACTCAATAGGTTACTTAATGGTACTTCACTATGTTACCATTGAGTAACTAAGTGAGTTACTTAAGCTATGCAAGTAGTCAGATTCAAATGTTGGTCCGGCCCATTCCTTGTGTGGGCTGACCAAATGGGCAAAAGCCCAAAACACCAACAAAGACCAAGCTTGCCGAGCACGCCTCAGCGGCTCAGCCTCAAGGCCATTCTGATTCTGTTACCTCATTGTTGACCTCTGAAAATACATGTCGTTTTGCTTTTTCAGTACCATTGTTGACCTCCGGAAATACATGTCGTTTTTTATAAGAGTTCAATCCAATTTCAAAAATACATGTCGTTATATCTCAACTCGTCATCTCTTCCCTCTCGTCTGATTCCCAACCTCGGCTGCACAGAGTCTCAAGTCTCAACCTCACTCTTCGTCGCCGTCACTCTCTTCTGTACAGCAAGTGAGCTTCTCTGCTCTGCGTTTTCAACTCTTTATCGATAGGAATTCGAGTTACAAAATTTATTCTTTCAGTGGTTAACCAGTGATTAGGTTGATTTTATCGATTCAAGGGTTTTTGTTCAATGTAAAAGTTTGAATTAAAAATCTTGCATTCCTTCACTTGGATAGGTTGGTCCTGCTCTTGCTTGTGGCTGTACAGTTGTTATTGTTCATCACGTATTCAAGCCATTAGCACTGCTCTTCAACTTTTCACTCCTCTTCAACTTTTCTTTGTTTTTCACTCCTCTTCAACTTTTTCTTTGTTTTTCACTCCTCTTCAACTTTTCTTTGTTTTTCGTACATTTCAATTTTTCTTTGGTCGGAGAAAAATTTTATTTTTTTCAACTGTGGAGAAACGCTTTCATATATGTGTGTGCTTTGATTTGGTGACATTTCTCATGTTGTTTAAGCTTTGCAGCTCAAACATGAATGATTAGTAAATCGGTGACATTTCATGTTGTTTATTTCTCATGTTATAAAAATACCACAATAAGCTTTGTACATCAATTATATTGATTCACTAGTCTATTACCTGCTGGTTTTATCTGCAGATATTTTTTAGATGGCTCCAGAAAAAGTTCTTGCGAGCGACATGCGCATCAATGCATTTACCTCTTGGAAGGCTCACAGTAGAGTAAAAGCTGCGGTTGAGGCCACCTGTTTTAACTGGTTTCTGCATATACCCTCTGTCAATATTAGAACCAACTGGCAGATGGTCACTGCCTTGGTTAAGTTTTACAATGTAAAACTTGATTGTTTTGAATTCGGAGGAAGGGAAAATAATTTCTACCTTGATTTCGGCCTGGAAGACATCAACAAGATTACTGGTCTTCCTATTGATGGAATGCAAGTATCGGGATACGAGAGTGACAATCCAATACAATCCATCAGTGAACATTTAAAAATAAGTGAGACTGCAGCCGAGTCTCTGCTTGAAAATAGAGAAGGCCGAAGTTGTTTTGGAATCAACTTGAAGAAATTAAAAAGTGTTTTTGAAGCAGTTCCAGACGATGTTAGTGATATAGAGCCATATGTGAAAGCATATTTATTATGTTTGCTGGGTCAAGTGCTCTTTCCAAATAAGTCCAAAACAATTTCGGCAATGTTTCTTCCACTATTGGATTCGGAAAAAGTAAATGAATATGCTTGGGGGGCAGCGGTGATTGCAGTATTGAAGTGTTCAATAAAGAAAGCAAAGGAGCTTATGGGTTCAAATAAAGCCACAAGTTTGAGTGGTTTTTCGTATGCTTTAATGGTAATGATAAACTCTTTATATAGTATATATACTCGGTACTAATTGGTAACTCATGTGCTTTGTATTTTTCTTGTAGGTATTTGCATTGGAGCGATTTCCTTGCCTAAGGAGAAAGGCAGCTCAACCCGATTCTCCATTGTTCGCTCGACCATCCCGATTTCCCTTGTTTTTGGGGTGGATGGATGAAGTTTCTAGAGCGTTTGAAAACACTCAGACGACAATCACCGTAAAATATTACAAGAGAGAACTTAATAAGTTGGAGGAGGAAGATGTAAGTTGTTTTTCTTACCTTTTCCTTAAGAACTATGAAACAAGTGCTGTTTGTCTTCATTTGTTATGAACTTTCATGTTCTTTACTTGCTTAAATGTTTAAACACTTATGGTTCAAGGTAATTACCACTTTTAAATCCATGTAAATCTCTATACAGTAGCTTACCACAAGTCTAACACTAACACCATTTCTAAAGAGTAGAACCACACTTTTGTAGCTTTAAATCTTGTTCTAAATCCTCTTTTAAATCCTGCAAGTGCTGCTGTAAATCAAGCTTTGTGGCTGAGGAAGCTTTGTGCTGCTGTTTTTAATATTTGTGCTGTGTTTAGTTGAATGTTTTCTTCTTCGTGAAAAAACCTGTGTTCTTTCCTTCAAAGTTGTCTCTAATTCTCTGCTGCAATTTTACAAACACCAACATAATTTGCTCTTACACTCTTATTTTGTGTTTTTACAGGTTACATGGCAGCCGTATAGCTTGCCTGAACGCACAATTTTGCTGCCCGAGCATATATCATCTCGGCAGTGGATGATATATGCTTATGTGCCTTGCATTTGCTTTGAAGCAATCGCAATTAATCGCCCTGATCTATGCTACAAACAAGTGGGATTGGAGAAAAGAGATCTGCGCAAATTGCCAGCTTTAAAGAAAATGAAGCTACTACAGCAGAGCAAGCACAAAGGCAAAAATTGGAAAAATTGCAGCAAGACCTATACGACTGCAAATAAAGTGTGGAGAGAGCGAAACCAACGTCTTGTGAATGGTTTTCAATTCGAAGGGCAATTAATAAATGACGAAGATGAAGATGAGGTTTTGATTTTGATTTTGATTTTGATTTATTTATTTATTTTAAATATAAATGACCTTAATTACCACCTGTGGAAAATCGTATTCTCTCTAAATGCTTATCATTTTGCTAAATATATAATTGGCAGCCCGAAAGAGCTGATATTGCTCCAGAAGAAGTTGATAATTGGCAGCCCGAAAGAGCTGATATTGCTCCGGAAGGAGTTGATGAAGTGGAGCAGCGTGATGACGTTGATGACGTGGAGCAGCCCGATGACGTGGAGCAGCGTGAAGTAGATGATTCCGCTGATGGTTGTCAACAAAGCTAACTAAATTTGTTATTTTTGCACTAAATTTGTTAGTTTTTCACTCTGACCTAATTTCACTATGTTTCGTTTGTGGATTCGTGTTAGCTGCTTCGTGGGCTGAATGGAATAGTCCTCTGCCGCCTTCAACATTTTCTCCTTGTAAGTAGAAGATTGACTTAATTGCACTAAATTTCTATTGGCTTTCTTTGCATTAAATTTGGTTTTCTTTAGTTATTTGGTTATCTGGCTTGATTGTGATTTTGTGGTTTAATCCATAGATGTTTTGGGAGGACATGTAAACCAGGCAACCCCCACCAATTATTTTAATAATTGGCAGCCGGACCATCCTTCTCCACCCAGAAAAAGGAGAACAAGGAACGAGAGATTGTCCATTCATCAAGACAACATCATTAACACGACAAGGAAGCCGAAGGCCTCTGCCCTCCTAACCAGTCCGACCTGGGTGGTTGACACACGTACACGTAACATAAATAAAAGATAGTTTTTGAAACTTTTTTTTTTGTGAGTTTTTTACATATCATCCCACAGATGGGATAGTATGTGGGATGATATGTCAGGAGCCTCATTGTGTTTTAAGCTGTAAAGCATTCATTTATTTTACTTTATACATAATGTTAAGCTGTAAAGCATTAATCTATTTTTCTATTACTGTAATAGAGATCCTGCATACTCCAGAAGAAGTTGATAATTGGCAGCCCGAAAGAGCTGATATTGCTCCGGAAGGAGTTGATGAAGTGGAGCAGCGCGATGACGTTGATGACGTGGAGCAGCCCGATGACGTGGAGCAGCCCGATGACGTGGAGCAGCGTGAAGTAGATGATTCCGCTGATGGTTGTCAACAAAGCTAACTAAATTTGTTATTTTTGCACTAAATTTGTTAGTTTTTCACTCTGACCTAATTTCACTATGTTTCGTTTGTGGATTCGTGTTAGCTGCTTCGTGGGCTGAATGGAATAGTCCTCTGCCGCCTTCAACATTTTCTCCTTGTAAGTAGAAGATTGACTTAATTGCACTAAATTTCTATTGGCTTTCTTTGCATTAAATTTGGTTTTCTTTAGTTATTTGGTTATCTGGCTTGATTGTGATTTTGTGGTTTAATCCATAGATGTTTTGGGAGGACATGTAAACCAGGCAACCCCCACCAATTATTTTAATAATTGGCAGCCGGACCATCCTTCTCCACCCAGAAAAAGGAGAACAAGGAACGAGAGATTGTCCATTCATCAAGACAACATCATCAACACGACAAGTAAGCCGAAGGCCTCTGCACTCCTAACCAGTCCGACCTGGGTGGTTGACACACGTACACGTAACATAAATAAAAGATAGCTTTTGAAACTTTTTTTTGTGAGTTTTTTACATATCATCCCACAGATGGGATAGTATGTGGGATGATATGTCAGGAGCCTCATTGTGTTTTAAGCTGTAAAGCATTCATTTATTTTACTTTATACATAATGTTAAGCTGTAAAGCATTAATCTATTTTTCTATTACTGTAATAGAGATCCTGCATACTCCAGAAGAAGTTGATAATTGGCAGCCCGAAAGAGCTGATATTGCTCCGGAAGGAGTTAATGAAGTGGAGCAGCGTGATGACGTTGATGACGTGGAGCAGCCCGATGACGTGGAGCAGCGTGAAGTAGATGATTCCGCTGATGGTTGTCAACAAAGCTAACTAAATTTGTTATTTTGCACTAAATTTGTTAGTTTTTCACTCTGACCTAATTTCACTATGTTTCGTTTGTGGATTCTTGTTAGCTGCTTCGTGGGCTGAATGGAATAGTCCTCTGCCGCCTTCAACATTTTCTCCTTGTAAGTAGAAGATTGACTTAATTGCACTAAATTTCTATTGGCTTTCTTTGCATTAAATTTGGTTTTCTTTAGTTATTTGGTTATCTGGCTTGATTGTGATTTTGTGGTTTAATCCATAGATGTTTTGGGAGGACAAGTAAACCAGGCAACCCCCACCAATTATTTTAATAATTGGCAGCCGGACCATCCTTCTCCACCCAGAAAAAGGAGAACAAGGAACGAGAGATTGTCCATTCATCAAGACAACATCATCAACACGACAAGGAAGCCGAAGGCCTCTGCCCTCCTAACCAGTCCGACCTGGGTGGTTGACACACGTACACGTAACATAAATAAAAGATAGCTTTTGAAACTTTTTTTTTGGTGAGTTTTTTACATATCATCCCACAGATGGGATAGTATGTGGGATGATATGTCAGGAGCCTCATTGTGTTTTAAGCTGTAAAGCATTCATTTATTTTACTTTATACATAATGTTAAGCTGTAAAGCATTAATCTATTTTTCTATTACTGTAATAGAGATCCTGCATACTCCAGAAGAAGTTGATAATTGGCAGCCCGAAAGAGCTGATATTGCTCCGGAAGGAGTTGATGAAGTGGAGCAGCGTGATGACGTTGATGACGTGGAGCAGCCCGATGACGTGGAGCAGCCCGATGACGTGGAGCAGCGTGAAGTAGATGATTCCGCTGATGGTTGTCAACAAAGCTAACTAAATTTGTTATTTTTGCACTAAATTTGTTAGTTTTTCTCTCTGACCTAATTTCACTATGTTTCGTTTGTGGATTCGTGTTAGCTGCTTCGTGGGCTGAATGGAATAGTCCTCTGCCGCCTTCAACATTTTCTCCTTGTAAGTAGAAGATTGACTTAATTGCACTAAATTTCTATTGGCTTTCTTTGCATTAAATTTGGTTTTCTTTAGTTATTTGGTTATCTGGCTTGATTGTGATTTTGTGGTTTAATCCATAGATGTTTTAGGAGGACATGTAAACCAGGCAACCCCCACCAATTATTTTAATAATTGGCAGCCGGACCATCCTTCTCCACCCAGAAAAAGGAGAACAAGGAACGAGAGATTGTCCATTCATCAAGACAATATCATCAACACGACAAGGAAGCCGAAGGCCTCTGCCCTCCTAACCAGTCCGACCTGAGTGGTTGACACACGTACACGTAACATAAATAAAAGATAGCTTTTGAAACTTTTTTTTTTGTGAGTTTTTTACATATCATCCCCCAGATGGGATAGTATGTGGGATGATATGTCAGGAGCCTCATTGTGTTTTAAGCTGTAAAGCATTCATTTATTTTACTTTATACATAATGTTAAGCTGTAAAGCATTAATCTATTTTTCTATTACTGTAATAGAGATCCTGCATACTCCAGAAGAAGTTGATAATTGGCAGCCCGAAAGAGCTGATATTGCTCCGGAAGGAGTTGATGAAGTGGAGCAGCGTGATGACGTTGATGACGTGGAGCAGCCCGATGACGTGGAGCAGCCCGATGACGTGGAGCAGCGTGAAGTAGATGATTCCGCTGATGGTTGTCAACAAAGCTAACTAAATTTGTTATTTTTGCACTAAATTTGTTAGTTTTTCACTCTGACCTAATTTCACTATGTTTCGTTTGTGGATTCGTGTTAGCTGCTTCGTGGGCTGAATGGAATAGTCCTCTGCCGCCTTCAACATTTTCTCCTTGTAAGTAGAAGATTGACTTAATTGCACTAAATTTCTATTGGCTTTCTTTGCATTAAATTTGGTTTTCTTTAGTTATTTGGTTATCTGGCTTGATTGTGATTTTGTGGTTTAATCCATAGATGTTTTGGGAGGACATGTAAACCAGGCAACCTCCACCAATTATTTTAATAATTGACAGCCGGACCATCCTTCTGCACCCAGAAAAAGGAGAACAAGGAACGAGAGATTGTCCATTCATCAAGACAACAAGGAAGCCGAAGGCCTCTGCCCTCCTAACCAGTCCGACCTGGGTGGTTGACACACGTACACGTAACATAAATAAAAGATAGCTTTTGAAACTTTTTTTTTTTTGAGTTTTTTACATATCATCCCACAGATGGGATAGTATGTGGGATGATATGTCAGGAGCCTCATTGTGTTTTAAGCTGTAAAGCATTCATTTATTTTACTTTATACATAATGTTAAGCTGTAAAGCATTAATCTATTTTTCTATTACTGTAATAGAAATCCTGCATACTCCAGAAGAAGTTGATAATTGGCAGCCCGAAAGAGCTGATATTGCTCCGGAAGGAGTTGATGAAGTGGAGCAGCGTGATGACGTTGATGACGTGGAGCAGCCCGATGACGTGGAGCAGCGTGAAGTAGATGATTCCGCTGATGGTTGTCAACAAAGCTAACTAAATTTGTTATTTTTGCACTAAATTTGTTAGTTTTTCACTCTGACCTAATTTCACTATGTTTCGTTTGTGGATTCGTGTTAGCTGCTTCGTGGGCAGAATGGAATAGTCCTCTGCCGCCTTCAACATTTTCTCCTTGTAAGTAGAAGATTGACTTAATTGCACTAAATTTCTATTGGCTTTCTTTGCATTAAATTTGGTTTTCTTTAGTTATTTGGTTATCTGGCTTGATTGTGATTTTGTGGTTTAATCCATAGATGTTTTGGGAGGACATGTAAACCAGGCAACCCCCACCAATTATTTTAATAATTGGCAGCCGGACCATCCTTCTCCACCCAGAAAAAGGAGAACAAGGAACGAGAGATTGTCCATTCATCAAGACAACATCATCAACACGACAAGGAAGCCGAAGGCCTCTGCCCTCCTAACCAGTCCGACCTGGGTGGTTGACACACGTACACGTAACATAAATAAAAGATAGCTTTTGAAACTTTTTTTTTTGTGAGTTTTTTACATATCATCCCACAGATGGGATAGTATGTGGGATGATATGTCAGGAGCCTCATTGTGTTTTAAGCTGTAAAGCATTCATTTATTTTACTTTATACATAAAGTTAAGCTGTAAAGCATTAATCTATTTTTCTATTACTGTAATAGAGATCCTGCATACTCCAGAAGAAGTTGATAATTGGCAGCCCGAAAGAGCTGATATTGCTCCGGAAGGAGTTGATGAAGTGGAGCAGCGTGATGACGTTGATGACGTGGAGCAGCCCGATGACGTGGAGCAGCCCGATGACGTGGAGCAGCGTGAAGTAGATGATTCCGCTGATGGTTGTCAACAAAGCTAACTAAATTTGTTATTTTTGCACTAAATTTGTTAGTTTTTCACTCTGACCTAATTTCACTATGTTTCGTTTGTGGATTCGTGTTAGCTGCTTCGTGGGCTGAATGGAATAGTCCTCTGCCGCCTTCAACATTTTCTCCTTGTAAGTAGAAGATTGACTTAATTGCACTAAATTTCTATTGGCTTTCTTTGCATTAAATTTGGTTTTCTTTAGTTATTTGGTTATCTGGCTTGATTGTGATTTTGTGGTTTAATCCATAGATGTTTTAGGAGGACATGTAAACCAGGCAACCCCCACCAATTATTTTAATAATTGGCAGCCGGACCATCCTTCTCCACCCAGAAAAAGGAGAACAAGGAACGAGAGATTGTCCATTCATCAAGACAATATCATCAACACGACAAGGAAGCCGAAGGCCTCTGCCCTCCTAACCAGTCCGACCTGAGTGGTTGACACACGTACACGTAACATAAATAAAAGATAGCTTTTGAAACTTTTTTTTTTGTGAGTTTTTTACATATCATCCCCCAGATGGGATAGTATGTGGGATGATATGTCAGGAGCCTCATTGTGTTTTAAGCTGTAAAGCATTCATTTATTTTACTTTATACATAATGTTAAGCTGTAAAGCATTAATCTATTTTTCTATTACTGTAATAGAGATCCTGCATACTCCAGAAGAAGTTGATAATTGGCAGCCCGAAAGAGCTGATATTGCTCCGGAAGGAGTTGATGAAGTGGAGCAGCGTGATGACGTTGATGACGTGGAGCAGCCCGATGACGTGGAGCAGCCCGATGACGTGGAGCAGCGTGAAGTAGATGATTCCGCTGATGGTTGTCAACAAAGCTAACTAAATTTGTTATTTTTGCACTAAATTTGTTAGTTTTTCACTCTGACCTAATTTCACTATGTTTCGTTTGTGGATTCGTGTTAGCTGCTTCGTGGGCTGAATGGAATAGTCCTCTGCCGCCTTCAACATTTTCTCCTTGTAAGTAGAAGATTGACTTAATTGCACTAAATTTCTATTGGCTTTCTTTGCATTAAATTTGGTTTTCTTTAGTTATTTGGTTATCTGGCTTGATTGTGATTTTGTGGTTTAATCCATAGATGTTTTGGGAGGACATGTAAACCAGGCAACCCCCACCAATTATTTTAATAATTGGCAGCCGGACCATCCTTCTCCACCCAGAAAAAAGAGAACAAGGAACGAGAGATTGTCCATTCATCAAGACAACATCATCAACACGACAAGGAAGCCGAAGGCCTCTGCCCTCCTAACCAGTCCGACCTGGGTGGTTGACACACGTACACGTAACATAAATAAAAGATAGCTTTTGAAACTTTTTTTTTTGTGAGTTTTTTACATATCATCCCACAGATGGGATAGTATGTGGGATGATATGTCAGGAGCCTCATTGTGTTTTAAGCTGTAAAGCATTCATTTATTTTACTTTATACATAATGTTAAGCTGTAAAGCATTAATCTATTTTTCTATTACTGTAATAGAAATCCTGCATACTCCAGAAGAAGTTGATAATTGGCAGCCCGAAAGAGCTGATATTGCTCCGGAAGGAGTTGATGAAGTGGAGCAGCGTGATGACGTTGATGACGTGGAGCAGCCCGATGACGTGGAGCAGCGTGAAGTAGATGATTCCGCTGATGGTTGTCAACAAAGCTAACTAAATTTGTTATTTTTGCACTAAATTTGTTAGTTTTTCACTCTGACCTAATTTCACTATGTTTCGTTTGTGGATTCGTGTTAGCTGCTTCGTGGGCAGAATGGAATAGTCCTCTGCCGCCTTCAATATTTTCTCCTTGTAAGTAGAAGATTGACTTAATTGCACTAAATTTCTATTGGCTTTCTTTGCATTAAATTTGATTTTCTTTAGTTATTTGGTTATCTGGCTTGATTGTGATTTTGTGGTTTAATCCATAGATGTTTTGGGAGGACATGTAAACCAGGCAACCCCCACCAATTATTTTAATAATTGGCAGCCGGACCATCCTTCTCCACCCAGAAAAAGGAGAACAAGGAACGAGAGATTGTCCATTCATCAAGACAACATCATCAACACGACAAGGAAGCCGAAGGCCTCTGCCCTCCTAACCAGTCCGACCTGGGTGGTTGACACACGTACACGTAACATAAATAAAAGATAGCTTTTGAAACTTTTTTTTTTGTGAGTTTTTTACATATCATCCCACAGATGGGATAGTATGTGGGATGATATGTCAGGAGCCTCATTGTGTTTTAAGCTGTAAAGCATTCATTTATTTTACTTTATACATAATGTTAAGCTGTAAAGCATTAATCTATTTTTCTATTACTGTAATAGAGATCCTGCATACTCCAGAAGAAGTTGATAATTGGCAGCCCGAAATAGCTGATATTGCTCCGGAAGGAGTTGATGAAGTGGAGCAGCGTGATGACGTTGATGACGTGGAGCAGCCCGATGACGTGGAGCAGCCCGATGACGTGGAGCAGCGTGAAGTAGATGATTCCGCTGATGGTTGTCAACAAAGCTAACTAAATTTGTTATTTTTGCACTAAATTTGTTAGTTTTTCACTCTGACCTAATTTCACTATGTTTCGTTTGTGGATTCGTGTTAGCTGCTTCGTGGGCTGAATGGAATAGTCCTCTGCCGCCTTCAACATTTTCTCCTTGTAAGTAGAAGATTGACTTAATTGCACTAAATTTCTATTGGCTTTCTTTGCATTAAATTTGGTTTTCTTTAGTTATTTGGTTATCTGGCTTGATTGTGATTTTGTGGTTTAATCCATAGATGTTTTAGGAGGACATGTAAACCAGGCAACCCCCACCAATTATTTTAATAATTGGCAGCCGGACCATCCTTCTCCACCCAGAAAAAGGAGAACAAGGAACGAGAGATTGTCCATTCATCAAGACAATATCATCAACACGACAAGGAAGCCGAAGGCCTCTGCCCTCCTAACCAGTCCGACCTGAGTGGTTGACACACGTACACGTAACATAAATAAAAGATAGCTTTTCAAACTTTTTTTTTTGTGAGTTTTTTACATATCATCCCCCAGATGGGATAGTATGTGGGATGATATGTCAGGAGCCTCATTGTGTTTTAAGCTGTAAAGCATTCATTTATTTTACTTTATACATAATGTTAAGCTGTAAAGCATTAATCTATTTTTCTATTACTGTAATAGAGATCCTGCATACTCCAGAAGAAGTTGATAATTGGCAGCCCGAAAGAGCTGATATTGCTCCGGAAGGAGTTGATGAAGTGGAGCAGCGTGATGACGTTGATGACGTGGAGCAGCCCGATGACGTGGAGCAGCCCGATGACGTGGAGCAGCGTGAAGTAGATGATTCCGCTGATGGTTGTCAACAAAGCTAACTAAATTTGTTATTTTTGCACTAAATTTGTTAGTTTTTCACTCTGACCTAATTTCACTATGTTTCGTTTGTGGATTCGTGTTAGCTGCTTCGTGGGCTGAATGGAATAGTCCTCTGCCGCCTTCAACATTTTCTCCTTGTAAGTAGAAGATTGACTTAATTGCACTAAATTTCTATTGGCTTTCTTTGCATTAAATTTGGTTTTCTTTAGTTATTTGGTTATCTGGCTTGATTGTGATTTTGTGGTTTAATCCATAGATGTTTTGGGAGGACATGTAAACCAGGCAACCTCCACCAATTATTTTAATAATTGACAGCCGGACCATCCTTCTGCACCCAGAAAAAGGAGAACAAGGAACGAGAGATTGTCCATTCATCAAGACAACATCAACACGACAAGGAAGCCGAAGGCCTCTGCCCTCCTAACCAGTCCGACCTGGGTGGTTGACACACGTACACGTAACATAAATAAAAGATAGCTTTTGAAACTTTTTTTTTTTGTGAGTTTTTTACATATCATCCCACAGATGGGATAGTATGTGGGATGATATGTCAGGAGCCTCATTGTGTTTTAAGCTGTAAAGCATTCATTTATTTTACTTTATACATAATGTTAAGCTGTAAAGCATTAATCTATTTTTCTATTACTGTAATAGAGAACCTGCATACTCCAGAAGAAGTTGATAATTGGCAGCCCGAAAGAGCTGATATTGCTCCGGAAGGAGTTGATGAAGTGGAGCAGCGTGATGACGTTGATGACGTGGAGCAGCCCGATGACGTGGAGCAGCCGTGAGCAGCGTGAAGTAGATGATTCCGCTGATGGTTGTCAACAAAGCTAACTAAATTTGTTATTTTTGCACTAAATTTGTTAGTTTTTCACTCTGACCTAATTTCACTATGTTTCGTTTGTGGATTCGTGTTAGCTGCTTCGTGGGCTGAATGGAATAGTCCTCTGCCGCCTTCAACATTTTCTCCTTGTAAGTAGAAGATTGACTTAATTGCACTAAATTTCTATTGGCTTTCTTTGCATTAAATTTGGTTTTCTTTAGTTATTTGGTTATCTGGCTTGATTGTGATTTTGTGGTTTAATACATAGATGTTTTGGGAGGACATGTAAACCAGGCAACCCCCACCAATTATTTTAATAATTGGCAGCCGGACCATCCTTCTCCACCCAGAAAAAGGAGAACAAGGAACGAGAGATTGTCCATTCATCAAGACAACATCATCAACACGACAAGGAAGCCGAAGGCCTCTGCCCTCCTAACCAGTCTGACCTGGGTGGTTGACACACGTACACGTAACATAAATAAAAGATAGCTTTTGAAACTTTTTTTTTTTGTGAGTTTTTTACATATCATCCCACAGATGGGATAGTATGTGGGATGATATGTCAGGAGCCTCATTGTGTTTTAAGCTGTAAAGCATTCATTTATTTTACTTTATACATAATGTTAAGCTGTAAAGCATTAATCTATTTTTCTATTACTGTAATAGAGATCCTGCATACTCCAGAAGAAGTTGATAGTTGGCAGCCCGAAAGAGCTGATATTGCTCCGGAATGAGTTGATGAAGTGGAGCAGCGTGATGACGTTGATGACATGGAGCAGCCCGATGACGTGGAGCAGCGTGAAGTAGATGATTCCGCTGATGGTTGTCAACAAAGCTAACTAAATTTGTTATTTTTGCACTAAATTTGTTAGTTTTTCACTCAGACCTAATTTCACTATGTTTCGTTTGTGGATTCGTGTTAGCTGCTTCGTGGGCTGAATGGAATAGTCCTCTGCCGCCTTCAACATTTTCTCCTTGTAAGTAGAAGATTGACTTAATTGCACTAAATTTCTATTGGCTTTCTTTGCATTAAATTTGGTTTTCTTTAGTTATTTGGTTATCTGGCTTGATTGTGATTTTGTGGTTTAATCCATAGATGTTTTGGGAGGATATGCAAACCAGGCAACCCCCACCAATTATTTTAATAATTGGCAGCCGGACCATCCTTCTCCACCCAGAAAAAGGAGAACAAGGAACGAGAGATTGTCCATTCATCAAGACAACATCATCAACACGACAAGGAAGCCGAAGGCCTCTGCCCTCCTAACCAGTCCGACCTGGGTGGTTGACACACGTACACGTAACATAAATAAAAGATAGCTTTTGAAACTTTTTTTTTTGTGAGTTTTTTACATATCATCCCACAGATGGGATAGTATGTGGGATGATATGTCAGGAGCCTCATTGTGTTTTAAGCTGTAAAGCATTCATTTATTTTACTTTATACATAATGTTAAGCTGTAAAGCATTAATCTATTTTTCTATTACTGTAATAGAGATCCTGCATACTCCAGAAGAAGTTGATAATTGGCAGCCCGAAAGAGCTGATATTGCTCCGGAAGGAGTTGATGAAGTGGAGCAGCGTGATGACGTTGATGACGTGGAGCAGCCCGATGACGTGGAGCAGCCCGATGACGTGGAGCAGCGTGAAGTAGATGATTCCGCTGATGGTTGTCAACAAAGCTAACTAAATTTGTTATTTTTGCACTAAATTTGTTAGTTTTTCACTCTGACCTAATTTCACTATGTTTCGTTTGTGGATTCGTGTTAGCTGCTTCGTGGGCTGAATGGAATAGTCCTCTGCCGCCTTCAACATTTTCTCCTTGTAAGTAGAAGATTGACTTAATTGCACTAAATTTCTATTGGCTTTCTTTGCATTAAATTTGGTTTTCTTTAGTTATTTGGTTATCTGGCTTGATTGTGATTTTGTGGTTTAATCCATAGATGTTTTAGGAGGACATGTAAACCAGGCAACCCCCACCAATTATTTTAATAATTGGCAGCCGGACCATCCTTCTCCACCCAGAAAAAGGAGAACAAGGAACGAGAGATTGTCCATTCATCAAGACAATATCATCAACACGACAAGGAAGCCGAAGGCCTCTGCCCTCCTAACCAGTCCGACCTGAGTGGTTGACACACGTACACGTAACATAAATAAAAGATAGCTTTTGAAACTTTTTTTTTTGTGAGTTTTTTACATATCATCCCCCAGATGGGATAGTATGTGGGATGATATGTCAGGAGCCTCATTGTGTTTTAAGCTGTAAAGCATTCATTTATTTTACTTTATACATAATGTTAAGCTGTAAAGCATTAATCTATTTTTCTATTACTGTAATAGAGATCCTGCATACTCCAGAAGAAGTTGATAATTGGCAGCCCGAAAGAGCTGATATTGCTCCGGAAGGAGTTGATGAAGTGGAGCAGCGTGATGACGTTGATGACGTGGAGCAGCCCGATGACGTGGAGCAGCCCGATGACGTGGAGCAGCGTGAAGTAGATGATTCCGCTGATGGTTGTCAACAAAGCTAACTAAATTTGTTATTTTTGCACTAAATTTGTTAGTTTTTCACTCTGACCTAATTTCACTATGTTTCGTTTGTGGATTCGTGTTAGCTGCTTCGTGGGCTGAATGGAATAGTCCTCTGCCGCCTTCAACATTTTCTCCTTGTAAGTAGAAGATTGACTTAATTGCACTAAATTTCTATTGGCTTTCTTTGCATTAAATTTGGTTTTCTTTAGTTATTTGGTTATCTGGCTTGATTGTGATTTTGTGGTTTAATCCATAGATGTTTTGGGAGGACATGTAAACCAGGCAACCCCCACCAATTATTTTAATAATTGGCAGCCGGACCATCCTTCTCCACCCAGAAAAAAGAGAACAAGGAACGAGAGATTGTCCATTCATCAAGACAACATCATCAACACGACAAGGAAGCCGAAGGCCTCTGCCCTCCTAACCAGTCCGACCTGGGTGGTTGACACACGTACACGTAACATAAATAAAAGATAGCTTTTGAAACTTTTTTTTTGTGAGTTTTTTACATATCATCCCACAGATGGGATAGTATGTGGGATGATATGTCAGGAGCCTCATTGTGTTTTAAGCTGTAAAGCATTCATTTATTTTACTTTATACATAATGTTAAGCTGTAAAGCATTAATCTATTTTTCTATTACTGTAATAGAAATCCTGCATACTCCAGAAGAAGTTGATAATTGGCAGCCCGAAAGAGCTGATATTGCTCCGGAAGGAGTTGATGAAGTGGAGCAGCGTGATGACGTTGATGACGTGGAGCAGCCCGATGACGTGGAGCAGCGTGAAGTAGATGATTCCGCTGATGGTTGTCAACAAAGCTAACTAAATTTGTTATTTTTGCACTAAATTTGTTAGTTTTTCACTCTGACCTAATTTCACTATGTTTCGTTTGTGGATTCGTGTTAGCTGCTTCGTGGGCAGAATGGAATAGTCCTCTGCCGCCTTCAACATTTTCTCCTTGTAAGTAGAAGATTGACTTAATTGCACTAAATTTCTATTGGCTTTCTTTGCATTAAATTTGGTTTTCTTTAGTTATTTGGTTATCTGGCTTGATTGTGATTTTGTGGTTTAATCCATAGATGTTTTGGGAGGACATGTAAACCAGGCAACCCCCACCAATTATTTTAATAATTGGCAGCCGGACCATCCTTCTCCACCCAGAAAAAGGAGAACAAGGAACGAGAGATTGTCCATTCATCAAGACAACATCATCAACACGACAAGGAAGCCGAAGGCCTCTGCCCTCCTAACCAGTCCGACCTGGGTGGTTGACACACGTACACGTAACATAAATAAAAGATAGCTTTTGAAACTTTTTTTTTTTGTGAGTTTTTTACATATCATCCCACAGATGGGATAGTATGTGGGATGATATGTCAGGAGCCTCATTGTGTTTTAAGCTGTAAAGCATTCATTTATTTTACTTTATACATAATGTTAAGCTGTAAAGCATTAATCTATTTTTCTATTACTGTAATAGAGATCCTGCATACTCCAGAAGAAGTTGATAATTGGCAGCCCGAAATAGCTGATATTGCTCCGGAAGGAGTTGATGAAGTGGAGCAGCGTGATGACGTTGATGACGTGCAGCAGCCCGATGACGTGGAGCAGCCCGATGACGTGGAGCAGCGTGAAGTAGATGATTCCGCTGATGGTTGTCAACAAAGCTAACTAAATTTGTTATTTTTGCACTAAATTTGTTAGTTTTTCACTCTGACCTAATTTCACTATGTTTCGTTTGTGGATTCGTGTTAGCTGCTTCGTGGGCTGAATGGAATAGTCCTCTGCCGCCTTCAACATTTTCTCCTTGTAAGTAGAAGATTGACTTAATTGCACTAAATTTCTATTGGCTTTCTTTGTATTAAATTTGGTTTTCTTTAGTTATTTGGTTATCTGGCTTGATTGTGATTTTGTGGTTTAATCCATAGATGTTTTAGGAGGACATGTAAACCAGGCAACCCCCACCAATTATTTTAATAATTGGCAGCCGGACCATCCTTCTCCACCTAGAAAAAGGAGAACAAGGAACGAGAGATTGTCCATTCATCAAGACAATATCATCAACACGACAAGGAAGCCGAAGGCCTCTGCCCTCCTAACCAGTCCGACCTGAGTGGTTGACACACGTACACGTAACATAAATAAAAGATAGCTTTTGAAACTTTTTTTTTTGTGAGTTTTTTACATATCATCCCCCAGATGGGATAGTATGTGGGATGATATGTCAGGAGCCTCATTGTGTTTTAAGCTGTAAAGCATTCATTTATTTTACTTTATACATAATGTTAAGCTGTAAAGCATTAATCTATTTTTCTATTACTGTAATAGAGATCCTGCATACTCCAGAAGAAGTTGATAATTGGCAGCCCGAAAGAGCTGATATTGCTCCGGAAGGAGTTGATGAAGTGGAGCAGCGTGATGACGTTGATGACGTGGAGCAGCCCGATGACGTGGAGCAGCCCGATGACGTGGAGCAGCGTGAAGTAGATGATTCCGCTGATGGTTGTCAACAAAGCTAACTAAATTTGTTATTTTTGCACTAAATTTGTTAGTTTTTCACTCTGACCTAATTTCACTATGTTTCGTTTGTGGATTCGTGTTAGCTGCTTCGTGGACTGAATGGAATAGTCCTCTGCCGCCTTCAACATTTTCTCCTTGTAAGTAGAAGATTGACTTAATTGCACTAAATTTCTATTGGCTTTCTTTGCATTAAATTTGGTTTTCTTTAGTTATTTGGTTATCTGGCTTGATTGTGATTTTGTGGTTTAATCCATAGATGTTTTGGGAGGACATGTAAACCAGGCAACCCCCACCAATTATTTTAATAATTGGCAGCCGGACCATCCTTCTCCACCCAGAAAAAGGAGAACAAGGAACGAGAGATTGTCCATTCATCAAGACAACATCATCAACACGACAAGGAAGCCGAAGGCCTCTGCCCTCCTAACCAGTCCGACCTGGGTGGTTGACACACGTACACGTAACATAAATAAAAGATAGCTTTTGAAACTTTTTTTTTTTGTGAGTTTTTTACATATCATCCCACAGATGGGATAGTATGTGGGATGATATGTCAGGAGCCTCATTGTGTTTTAAGCTGTAAAGCATTCATTTATTTTACTTTATACATAATGTTAAGCTGTAAAGCATTAATCTATTTTTCTATTACTGTAATAGAGATCCTGCATACTCCAGAAGAAGTTGATAATTGGCAGCCCGAAATAGCTGATATTGCTCCGGAAGGAGTTGATGAAGTGGAGCAGCGTGATGACGTTGATGACGTGCAGCAGCCCGATGACGTGGAGCAGCCCGATGACGTGGAGCAGCGTGAAGTAGATGATTCCGCTGATGGTTGTCAACAAAGCTAACTAAATTTGTTATTTTTGCACTAAATTTGTTAGTTTTTCACTCTGACCTAATTTCACTATGTTTCGTTTGTGGATTCGTGTTAGCTGCTTCGTGGGCTGAATGGAATAGTCCTCTGCCGCCTTCAACATTTTCTCCTTGTAAGTAGAAGATTGACTTAATTGCACTAAATTTCTATTGGCTTTCTTTGTATTAAATTTGGTTTTCTTTAGTTATTTGGTTATCTGGCTTGATTGTGATTTTGTGGTTTAATCCATAGATGTTTTAGGAGGACATGTAAACCAGGCAACCCCCACCAATTATTTTAATAATTGGCAGCCGGACCATCCTTCTCCACCTAGAAAAAGGAGAACAAGGAACGAGAGATTGTCCATTCATCAAGACAATATCATCAACACGACAAGGAAGCCGAAGGCCTCTGCCCTCCTAACCAGTCCGACCTGAGTGGTTGACACACGTACACGTAACATAAATAAAAGATAGCTTTTGAAACTTTTTTTTTTGTGAGTTTTTTACATATCATCCCCCAGATGGGATAGTATGTGGGATGATATGTCAGGAGCCTCATTGTGTTTTAAGCTGTAAAGCATTCATTTATTTTACTTTATACATAATGTTAAGCTGTAAAGCATTAATCTATTTTTCTATTACTGTAATAGAGATCCTGCATACTCCAGAAGAAGTTGATAATTGGCAGCCCGAAAGAGCTGATATTGCTCCGGAAGGAGTTGATGAAGTGGAGCAGCGTGATGACGTTGATGACGTGGAGCAGCCCGATGACGTGGAGCAGCCCGATGACGTGGAGCAGCGTGAAGTAGATGATTCCGCTGATGGTTGTCAACAAAGCTAACTAAATTTGTTATTTTTGCACTAAATTTGTTAGTTTTTCACTCTGACCTAATTTCACTATGTTTCGTTTGTGGATTCGTGTTAGCTGCTTCGTGGACTGAATGGAATAGTCCTCTGCCGCCTTCAACATTTTCTCCTTGTAAGTAGAAGATTGACTTAATTGCACTAAATTTCTATTGGCTTTCTTTGCATTAAATTTGGTTTTCTTTAGTTATTTGGTTATCTGGCTTGATTGTGATTTTGTGGTTTAATCCATAGATGTTTTGGGAGGACATGTAAACCAGGCAACCTCCACCAATTATTTTAATAATTGACAGCCGGACCATCCTTCTGCACCCAGAAAAAGGAGAACAAGGAACGAGAGATTGTCCATTCATCAAGACAACAAGGAAGCCGAAGGCCTCTGCCCTCCTAACCAGTCCGACCTGGGTGGTTGACACACGTACACGTAACATAAATAAAAGATAGCTTTTGAAACTTTTTTTTTTTTGAGTTTTTTACATATCATCCCACAGATGGGATAGTATGTGGGATGATATGTCAGGAGCCTCATTGTGTTTTAAGCTGTAAAGCATTCATTTATTTTACTTTATACATAATGTTAAGCTGTAAAGCATTAATATATTTTTCTATTACTGTAATAGAGAACCTGCATACTCCAGAAGAAGTTGATAATTGGCAGCCCGAAAGAGCTGATATTGCTCCGGAAGGAGTTGATGAAGTGGAGCAGCGTGATGACGTTGATGACGTGGAGCAGCCCGATGACGTGGAGCAGCGTGAAGTAGATGATTCCGCTGATGGTTGTCAACAAAGCTAACTAAATTTGTTATTTTTGCAATAAATTTGTTAGTTTTTCACTCTGACCTAATTTCACTATGTTTCGTTTGTGGATTCGTGTTAGCTGCTTCGTGGGCTGAATGGAATAGTCCTCTGCCGCCTTCAACATTTTCTCCTTGTAAGTAGAAGATTGACTTAATTGCACTAAATTTCTATTGGCTTTCTTTGCATTAAATTTGGTTTTCTTTAGTTATTTGGTTATCTGGCTTGATTGTGATTTTGTGGTTTAATACATAGATGTTTTGGGAGGACATGTAAACCAGGCAACCCCCACCAATTATTTTAATAATTGGCAGCCGGACCATCCTTCTCCACCCAGAAAAAGGAGAACAAGGAACGAGAGATTGTCCATTCATCAAGACAACATCATCAACACGACAAGGAAGCCGAAGGCCTCTGCCCTCCTAACCAGTCTGACCTGGGTGGTTGACACACGTACACGTAACATAAATAAAAGATAGCTTTTGAAACTTTTTTTTTTTTGTGAGTTTTTTACATATCATCCCACAGATGGGATAGTATGTGGGATGATATGTCAGGAGCCTCATTGTGTTTTAAGCTGTAAAGCATTCATTTATTTTACTTTATACATAATGTTAAGCTGTAAAGCATTAATCTATTTTTCTATTACTGTAATAGAGATCCTGCATACTCCAGAAGAAGTTGATAGTTGGCAGCCCGAAAGAGCTGATATTGCTCCGGAAGGAGTTGATGAAGTGGAGCAGCGTGATGACGTTGATGACGTGGAGCAGCCCGATGACGTGGAGCAGCGTGAAGTAGATGATTCCGCTGATGGTTGTCAACAAAGCTAACTAAATTTGTTATTTTTGCAATAAATTTGTTAGTTTTTCACTCTGACCTAATTTCACTATGTTTCGTTTGTGGATTCGTGTTAGCTGCTTCGTGGGCTGAATGGAATAGTCCTCTGCCGCCTTCAACATTTTCTCCTTGTAAGTAGAAGATTGACTTAATTGCACTAAATTTCTATTGGCTTTCTTTGCATTAAATTTGGTTTTCTTTAGTTATTTGGTTATCTGGCTTGATTGTGATTTTGTGGTTTAATCCATAGATGTTTTGGGAGGACATGTAAACCAGGCAACCCCTCCAATTATTTTAATAATTGGCAGCCGGACCATCCTTCTCCACCCAGAAAAAAGAGAACAAGGAACGAGAGATTGTCCATTCATCAAGACAACATCATCAACACGACAAGGAAGCCGAAGGCCTCTGCCCTCCTAACCAGTCCGACCTGGGTGGTTGACACACGTACACGTAACATAAATAAAAGATAGCTTTTGAAACTTTTTTTTTGTGAGTTTTTTACATATCATCCCACAGATGGGATAGTATGTGGGATGATATGTCAGGAGCCTCATTGTGTTTTAAGCTGTAAAGCATTCATTTATTTTACTTTATACATAATGTTAAGCTGTAAAGCATTAATCTATTTTTCTATTACTGTAATAGAGATCCTGCATACTCCAGAAGAAGTTGATAATTGGCAGCCCGAAAGAGCTGATATTGCTCCGGAAGGAGTTGATGAAGTGGAGCAGCGTGATGACGTTGATGACGTGGAGCAGCCCGATGACGTGGAGCAGCGTGAAGTAGATGATTCCGCTGATGGTTGTCAACAAAGCTAACTAAATTTGTTATTTTTACACTAAATTTGTTAGTTTTTCACTCTGACCTAATTTCACTATGTTTCGTTTGTGGATTCGTGTTAGCTGCTTCGTTGGCAGAATGGAATAGTCCTCTGCCGCCTTCAATATTTTCTCCTTGTAAGTAGAAGATTGACTTAATTGCACTAAATTTCTATTGGCTTTCTTTGCATTAAATTTGGTTTTCTTTAGTTATTTGGTTATCTGGCTTGATTGTGATTTTGTGGTTTAATCCATAGATGTTTTGGGAGGACATGTAAACCAGGCAACCCCCACCAATTATTTTAATAATTGGCAGCCGGACCATCCTTCTCCACCCAGAAAAAGGAGAACAAGGAACGAGAGATTGTCCATTCATCAAGACAACATCATCAACACGACAAGGAAGCCGAAGGCCTCTGCCCTCCTAACCAGTCCGACCTGGGTGGTTGACACACGTACACGTAACATAAATAAAAGATAGCTTTTGAAACTTTTTTTTTTTGTGAGTTTTTTACATATCATCCCACAGATGGGATAGTATGTGGGATGATATGTCAGGAGCCTCATTGTGTTTTAAGCTGTAAAGCATTCATTTATTTTACTTTATACATAATGTTAAGCTGTAAAGCATTAATCTATTTTTCTATTACTGTAATAGAGATCCTGCATACTCCAGAAGAAGTTGATAATTGGCAGCGCGAAAGAGCTGATATTGCTCCGGAAGGAGTTGATGAAGTGGAGCAGCGTGATGACGTTGATGACGTGGAGCAGCCCGATGACGTGGAGCAGCGTGAAGTAGATGATTCCGCTGATGGTTGTCAACAAAGCTAACTAAATTTGTTATTTTTGCACTAAATTTGTTAGTTTTTCACTCTGACCTAATTTCACTATGTTTCGTTTGTGGATTCGTGTTAGCTGCTTCGTGGGCTGAATGGAATAGTCCTCTGCCGCCTTCAACATTTTCTCCTTGTAAGTAGAAGATTGACTTAATTGCACTAAATTTCTATTGGCTTTCTTTGCATTAAATTTGGTTTTCTTTAGTTATTTGGTTGTCTGGCTTGATTGTGATTTTGTGGTTTAATCCATAGATGTTTTGGGAGGACATGTAAACCAGGCAACCCCCACCAATTATTTTAATAATTGGCAGCCGGACCATCCTTCTCCACCCAGAAAAAGGAGAACAAGGAACGAGAGACTGTCCATTCATCAAGACAACATCATCAACACGACAAGGAAGCCGAAGGCCTCTGCCCTCCTAACCAGTCCGACCTGGGTGATTGACACACGTACACGTAACATAAATAAAAGATAGCTTTTCAAACTTTTTTTTTTGTGAGTTTTTTACATATCATCCCCCAGATGGGATAGTATGTGGGATGATATGTCAGGAGCCTCATTGTGTTTTAAGCTGTAAAGCATTCATTTATTTTACTTTATACATAATGTTAAGCTGTAAAGCATTAATCTATTTTTCTATTACTGTAATAGAGATCCTGCATACTCCAGAAGAAGTTGATAATTGGCAGCCCGAAAGAGCTGATATTGCTCCGGAAGGAGTTGATGAAGTGGAGCAGCGTGATGACGTTGATGACGTGGAGCAGCCGATGACGTGGAGCAGCCCGATGACGTGGAGCAGCGTGAAGTAGATGATTCCGCTGATGGTTGTCAACAAAGCTAACTAAATTTGTTATTTTTGCACTAAATTTGTTAGTTTTTCACTCTGACCTAATTTCACTATGTTTCGTTTGTGGATTCGTGTTAGCTGCTTCGTGGGCTGAATGGAATAGTCCTCTGCCGCCTTCAACATTTTCTCCTTGTAAGTAGAAGATTGACTTAATTGCACTAAATTTCTATTGGCTTTCTTTGCATTAAATTTGGTTTTCTTTAGTTATTTGGTTATCTGGCTTGATTGTGATTTTGTGGTTTAATCCATAGATGTTTTGGGAGGACATGTAAACCAGGCAACCTCCACCAATTATTTTAATAATTGACAGCCGGACCATCCTTCTGCACCCAGAAAAAGGAGAACAAGGAACGAGAGATTGTCCATTCATCAAGACAACAAGGAAGCCGAAGGCCTCTGCCCTCCTAACCAGTCCGACCTGGGTGGTTGACACACGTACACGTAACATAAATAAAAGATAGCTTTTGAAACTTTTTTTTTTTGTGAGTTTTTTACATATCATCCCACAGATGGGATAGTATGTGGGATGATATGTCAGGAGCCTCATTGTGTTTTAAGCTGTAAAGCATTCATTTATTTTACTTTATACATAATGTTAAGCTGTAAAGCATTAATCTATTTTTCTATTACTATAATAGAGATCCTGCATACTCCAGAAGAAGTTGATAATTGGCAGCGCGAAAGAGCTGATATTGCTCCGGAAGGAGTTGATGAAGTGGAGCAGCGTGATGACGTTGATGACGTGGAGCAGCCCGATGACGTGGAGCAGCCCGATGACGTGGAGCAGCGTGAAGTAGATGATTCCGCTGATGGTTGTCAACAAAGCTAACTAAATTTGTTATATTTGCACTAAATTTGTTAGTTTTTCACTCTGACCTAATTTCACTATGTTTCGTTTGTGGATTCGTGTTAGCTGCTTCGTGGGCTGAATGGAATAGTCCTCTGCCGCCTTCAACATTTTCTCCTTGTAAGTAGAAGATTGACTTAATTGCACTAAATTTCTATTGGCTTTCTTTGCATTAAATTTGGTTTTCTTTAGTTATTTGGTTGTCTGGCTTGATTGTGATTTTGTGGTTTAATCCATAGATGTTTTGGGAGGACATGTAAACCAGGCAACCCCCACCAATTATTTTAATAATTGGCAGCCGGACCATCCTTCTCCACCCAGAAAAAGGAGAACAAGGAACGAGAGACTGTCCATTCATCAAGACAACATCATCAACACGACAAGGAAGCCGAAGGCCTCTGCCCTCCTAACCAGTCCGACCTGGGTGATTGACACACGTACACGTAACATAAATAAAAGATAGCTTTTGAAACTTTTTTTTTTGTGAGTTTTTTACATATCATCCCACAGATGGGATAGTATGTGGGATGATATGTCAGGAGCCTCATTGTGTTTTAAGCTGTAAAGCATTCATTTATTTTACTTTATACATAATGTTAAGCTGTAAAGCATTAATCTATTTTTCTATTACTGTAATAGAGATCCTGCATACTCCAGAAGAAGTTGATAGTTGGCAGCCCGAAAGAGCTGATATTGCTCCGGAAGGAGTTGATGAAGTGGAGCAGCGTGATGACGTTGATGACGTGGAGCAGCCTGATGACGTGGAGTAGCGTGAAGTAGATGATTCCGCTGATGGTTGTCAACAAAGCTAACTAAATTTGTTATTTTTGCACTAAATTTGTTAGTTTTTCACTCTGACCTAATTTCACTATGTTTCGTTTGTGGATTCGTGTTAGCTGCTTCGTGGGCTGAATGGAATAGTCCTCTGCCGCCTTCAACATTTTCTCCTTGTAAGTAGAAGATTGACTTAATTGCACTAAATTTCTATTGGCTTTCTTTGCATTAAATTTGGTTTTCTTTAGTTATTTGGTTATCTGGCTTGATTGTGATTTTGTGGTTTAATCCATAGATGTTTTGGGAGGACATGTAAACCAGGCAACCCCCACCAATTATTTTAATAATTGGCAGCCGGACCATCCTTCTCCACCCAGAAAAAGGAGAACAAGGAACGAGAGATTGTCCATTCATCAAGACAACATCATCAACACGACAAGGAAGCCGAAGGCCTCTGCCCTCCTAACCAGTCCGACCTGGGTGGTTGACACACGTACACGTAACATAAATAAAAGATAGCTTTTGAAACTTTTTTTTTTGTGAGTTTTTTACATATCATCCCACAGATGGGATAGTATGTGGGATGATATGTCAGGAGCCTCATTGTGTTTTAAGCTGTAAAGCATTCATTTATTTTACTTTATACATAATGTTAAGCTGTAAAGCATTAATCTATTTTTCTATTACTGTAATAGAGATCCTGCATACTCCAGAAGAAGTTGATAATTGGCAGCGCGAAAGAGCTGATATTGCTCCGGAAGGAGTTGATGAAGTGGAGCAGCGTGATGACGTTGATGACGTGGAGCAGCCCGATGACGTGGAGCAGCCCGATGACGTGGAGCAGCGTGAAGTAGATGATTCCGCTGATGGTTGTCAACAAAGCTAACTAAATTTGTTATTTTTGCACTAAATTTGTTAGTTTTTCACTCTGACCTAATTTCACTATGTTTCGTTTGTGGATTCGTGTTAGCTGCTTCGTGGGCTGAATGGAATAGTCCTCTGCCGCCTTCAACATTTTCTCCTTGTAAGTAGAAGATTGACTTAATTGCACTAAATTTCTATTGGCTTTCTTTGCATTAAATTTGGTTTTCTTTAGTTATTTGGTTATCTGGCTTGATTGTGATTTTGTGGTTTAATCCATAGATGTTTTAGGAGGACATGTAAACCAGGCAACCCCCACCAATTATTTTAATAATTGGCAGCCGGACCATCCTTCTCCACCCAGAAAAAGGAGAACAAGGAACGAGAGACTGTCCATTCATCAAGACAACATCATCAACACGACAAGGAAGCCGAAGGCCTCTGCCCTCCTAACCAGTCCGACCTGAGTGGTTGACACACGTACACGTAACATAAATAAAAGATAGCTTTTGAAACTTTTTTTTTTGTGAGTTTTTTACATATCATCCCCCAGATGGGATAGTATGTGGGATGATATGTCAGGAGCCTCATTGTGTTTTAAGCTGTAAAGCATTCATTTATTTTACTTTATACATAATGTTAAGCTGTAAAGCATTAATCTATTTTTCTATTACTGTAATAGAGATCCTGCATACTCCAGAAGAAGTTGATAATTGGCAGCCCGAAAGAGCTGATATTGCTCCGGAAGGAGTTGATGAAGTGGAGCAGCGTGATGACGTTGATGACGTGGAGCAGCCTGATGACGTGGAGTAGCGTGAAGTAGATGATTCCGCTGATGGTTGTCAACAAAGCTAACTAAATTTGTTATTTTTGCACTAAATTTGTTAGTTTTTCACTCTGACCTAATTTCACTATGTTTCGTTTGTGGATTCGTGTTAGCTGCTTCGTGGGCTGAATGGAATAGTCCTCTGCCGCCTTCAACATTTTCTCCTTGTAAGTAGAAGATTGACTTAATTGCACTAAATTTCTATTGGCTTTCTTTGCATTAAATTTGGTTTTCTTTAGTTATTTGGTTATCTGGCTTGATTGTGATTTTGTGGTTTAATCCATAGATGTTTTGGGAGGACATGTAAACCAGGCAACCCCCACCAATTATTTTAATAATTGGCAGCCGGACCATCCTTCTCCACCCAGAAAAAGGAGAACAAGGAACGAGAGATTGTCCATTCATCAAGACAACATCATCAACACGACAAGGAAGCCGAAGGCCTCTGCCCTCCTAACCAGTCCGACCTGGGTGGTTGACACACGTACACGTAACATAAATAAAAGATAGCTTTTGAAACTTTTTTTTTTGTGAGTTTTTTACATATCATCCCACAGATGGGATAGTATGTGGGATGATATGTCAGGAGCCTCATTGTGTTTTAAGCTGTAAAGCATTCATTTATTTTACTTTATACATAATGTTAAGCTGTAAAGCATTAATCTATTTTTCTATTACTATAATAGAGATCCTGCATACTCCAGAAGAAGTTGATAATTGGCAGCGCGAAAGAGCTGATATTGCTCCGGAAGGAGTTGATGAAGTGGAGCAGCGTGATGACGTTGATGACGTGGAGCAGCCCGATGACGTGGAGCAGCGTGAAGTAGATGATTCCGCTGATGGTTGTCAACAAAGCTAACTAAATTTGTTATTTTTGCACTAAATTTGTTAGTTTTTCACTCTGACCTAATTTCACTATGTTTCGTTTGTGGATTCGTGTTAGCTGCTTCGTGGGCAGAATGGAATAGTCCTCTGCCGCCTTCAACATTTTCTCCTTGTAAGTAGAAGATTGACTTAATTGCACTAAATTTCTATTGGCTTTCTTTGCATTAAATTTGGTTTTCTTTAGTTATTTGGTTATCTGGCTTGATTGTGATTTTGTGGTTTAATCCATAGATGTTTTGGGAGGACATGTAAACCAGGCAACCCCCACCAATTATTTTAATAATTGGCAGCCGGACCATCCTTCTCCACCCAGAAAAAGGAGAACAAGGAACGAGAGATTGTCCATTCATCAAGACAACATCATCAACACGACAAGGAAGCCGAAGGCCTCTGCCCTCCTAACCAGTCCGACCTGGGTGGTTGACACACGTACACGTAACATAAATAAAAGATAGCTTTTGAAACTTTTTTTTTTGTGAGTTTTTTACATATCATCCCACAGATGGGATAGTATGTGGGATGATATGTCAGGAGCCTCATTGTGTTTTAAGCTGTAAAGCATTCATTTATTTTACTTTATACATAATGTTAAGCTGTAAAGCATTAATCTATTTTTCTATTACTATAATAGAGATCCTGCATACTCCAGAAGAAGTTGATAATTGGCAGCCCGAAAGAGCTGATATTGCTCCGGAAGGAGTTGATGAAGTGGAGCAGCGTGATGACGTTGATGACGTGCAGCAGCCCGATGACGTGGAGCAGCCCGATGACGTGGAGCAGCGTGAAGTAGATGATTCCGCTGATGGTTGTCAACAAAGCTAACTAAATTTGTTATTTTTGCACTAAATTTGTTAGTTTTTCACTCTGACCTAATTTCACTATGTTTCGTTTGTGGATTCGTGTTAGCTGCTTCGTGGGCTGAATGGAATAGTCCTCTGCCGCCTTCAACATTTTCTCCTTGTAAGTAGAAGATTGACTTAATTGCACTAAATTTCTATTGGCTTTCTTTGCATTAAATTTGGTTTTCTTTAGTTATTTGGTTATCTGGCTTGATTGTGATTTTGTGGTTTAATCCATAGATGTTTTAGGAGGACATGTAAACCAGGCAACCCCCACCAATTATTTTAATAATTGGCAGCCGGACCATCCTTCTCCACCTAGAAAAAGGAGAACAAGGAACGAGAGATTGTCCATTCATCAAGACAACATCATCAACACGACAAGGAAGCCGAAGGCCTCTGCCCTCCTAACCAGTCCGACCTGAGTGGTTGACACACGTACACGTAACATAAATAAAAGATAGCTTTTGAAACTTTTTTTTTTGTGAGTTTTTTACATATCATCCCACAGATGGGATAGTATGTGGGATGATATGTCAGGAGCCTCATTGTGTTTTAAGCTGTAAAGCATTCATTTATTTTACTTTATACATAATGTTAAGCTGTAAAGCATTAATCTATTTTTCTATTACTATAATAGAGATCCTGCATACTCCAGAAGAAGTTGATAATTGGCAGCGCGAAAGAGCTGATATTGCTCCGGAAGGAGTTGATGAAGTGGAGCAGCGTGATGACGTTGATGACGTGGAGTAGCCCGATGACGTGGAGCAGCCCGATGACGTGGAGCAGCGTGAAGTAGATGATTCCGCTGATGGTTGTCATCAAAGCTAACTAAATTTGTTATTTTTGCACTAAATTTGTTAGTTTTTCACTCTGACCTAATTTCACTATGTTTCGTTTGTGGATTCGTGTTAGCTGCTTCGTGGACTGAATGGAATAGTCCTCTGCCGCCTTCAACATTTTCTCCTTGTAAGTAGAAGATTGACTTAATTGCACTAAATTTCTATTGGCTTTCTTTGCATTAAATTTGGTTTTCTTTAGTTATTTGGTTGTCTGGCTTGATTGTGATTTTGTGGTTTAATCATAGATGTTTTGGGAGGACATGTAAACCAGGCAACCTCCACCAATTATTTTAATAATTGACAGCCGGACCATCCTTCTGCACCCAGAAAAAGGAGAACAAGGAACGAGAGATTGTCCATTCATCAAGACAACAAGGAAGCCGAAGGCCTCTGCCCTCCTAACCAGTCCGACCTGGGTGGTTGACACACGTACACGTAACATAAATAAAAGATAGCTTTTGAAACTTTTTTTTTTGTGAGTTTTTTACATATCATCCCACAGATGGGATAGTATGTGGGATGATATGTCAGGAGCCTCATTGTGTTTTAAGCTGTAAAGCATTCATTTATTTTACTTTATACATAATGTTAAGCTGTAAAGCATTAATATATTTTTCTATTACTGTAATAGAGAACCTGCATACTCCAGAAGAAGTTGATAATTGGCAGCCCGAAAGAGCTGATATTGCTCCGGAAGGAGTTGATGAAGTGGAGCAGCGTGATGACGTTGATGACGTGGAGCAGCCTGATGACGTGGAGCAGCGTGAAGTAGATGATTCCGCTGATGGTTGTCAACAAAGCTAACTAAATTTGTTATTTTTGCACTAAATTTGTTAGTTTTTCACTCTGACCTAATTTCACTATGTTTCGTTTGTGGATTCGTGTTAGCTGCTTCGTGGGCTGAATGGAATAGTCCTCTGCCGCCTTCAACATTTTCTCCTTGTAAGTAGAAGATTGACTTAATTGCACTAAATTTCTATTGGCTTTCTTTGCATTAAATTTGGTTTTCTTTAGTTATTTGGTTATCTGGCTTGATTGTGATTTTGTGGTTTAATCCATAGATGTTTTGGGAGGACATGTAAACCAGGCAACCCCCACCAATTATTTTAATAATTGGCAGCCGGACCATCATTCTCCACCCAGAAAAAGGAGAACAAGGAACGAGAGATTGTCCATTCATCAAGACAACATCATCAACACGACAAGGAAGCCGAAGGCCTCTGCCCTCCTAACCAGTCTGACCTGGGTGGTTGACACACGTACACGTAACATAAATAAAAGATAGCTTTTGAAACTTTTTTTTTTTGTGAGTTTTTTACATATCATCCCACAGATGGGATAGTATGTGGGATGATATGTCAGGAGCCTCATTGTGTTTTAAGCTGTAAAGCATTCATTTATTTTACTTTATACATAATGTTAAGCTGTAAAGCATTAATCTATTTTTCTATTACTGTAATAGAGATCCTGCATACTCCAGAAGAAGTTGATAGTTGGCAGCGCGAAAGAGCTGATATTGCTCCGGAAGGAGTTGATGAAGTGGAGCAGCGTGATGACGTTGATGACATGGAGCAGCCCGATGACGTGGAGCAGCGTGAAGTAGATGATTCCGCTGATGGTTGTCAACAAAGCTAACTAAATTTGTTATTTTTGCACTAAATTTGTTAGTTTTTCACTCTGACCTAATTTCACTATGTTTCGTTTGTGGATTCGTGTTAGCTGCTTCGTGGGCTGAATGGAATAGTCCTCTGCTGCCCTCAACATTTTCTCCTTGTAAGTAGAAGATTGACTTAATTGCACTAAATTTCTATTGGCTTTCTTTGCATTAAATTTGGTTTTCTTTAGTTATTTGGTTATCTGGCTTGATTGTGATTTTGTGGTTTAATCCATAGATGTTTTGGGAGGATATGCAAACCAGGCAACCCCCACCAATTATTTTAATAATTGGCAGCCGGACCATCCTTCTCCACCCAGAAAAAGGAGAACAAGGAACGAGAGATTGTCCATTCATCAAGACAACATCATCAACACGACAAGGAAGCCGAAGGCCTCTGCCCTCCTAACCAGTCCGACCTGGGTGGTTGACACACGTACACGTAACATAAATAAAAGATAGCTTTTGAAACTTTTTTTTTTGTGAGTTTTTTACATATCATCCCACAGATGGGATAGTATGTGGGATGATATGTCAGGAGCCTCACTGTGTTTTAAGCTGTAAAGCATTCATTTATTTTACTTTATACATAATGTTAAGCTGTAAAGCATTAATCTATTTTTCTATTACTGTAATAGAGATCCTGCATACTCCAGAAGAAGTTGATAATTGGCAGCGCGAAAGAGCTGATATTGCTCCGGAAGGAGTTGATGAAGTGGAGCAGCGTGATGACGTTGATGACGTGGAGCAGCCCGATGACGTGGAGCAGCCCGATGACGTGGAGCAGCGTGAAGTAGATGATTCCGCTGATGGTTGTCAACAAAGCTAACTAAATTTGTTATTTTTGCACTAAATTTGTTAGTTTTTCACTCTGACCTAATTTCACTATGTTTCGTTTGTGGATTCGTGTTAGCTGCTTCGTGGGCTGAATGGTATAGTCCTCTGCTGCCCTCAACATTTTCTCCTTGTAAGTAGAAGATTGACTTAATTGCACTAAATTTCTATTGGCTTTCTTTGCATTAAATTTGGTTTTCTTTAGTTATTTGGTTATCTGGCTTGATTGTGATTTTGTGGTTTAATCCATAGATGTTTTGGGAGGACATGTAAACCAGGCAACCCCCACCAATTATTTTAATAATTGGCAGCCGGACCATCCTTCTCCACCCAGAAAAAGGAGAACAAGGAACGAGAGATTGTCCATTCATCAAGACAACATCATCAACACGACAAGGAAGCCGAAGGCCTCTGCCCTCCTAACCAGTCTGACCTGGGTGGTTGACACACGTACACGTAACATAAATAAAAGATAGCTTTTGAAACTTTTTTTTTTTGTGAGTTTTTTACATATCATCCCACAGATGGGATAGTATGTGGGATGATATGTCAGGAGTCTCATTGTGTTTTAAGCTGTAAAGCATTCATTTATTTTACTTTATACATAATGTTAAGCTGTAAAGCATTAATCTATTTTTCTATTACTGTAATAGAGATCCTGCATACTCCAGAAGAAGTTGATAGTTGGCAGCGCGAAAGAGCTGATATTGCTCCGGAAGGAGTTGATGAAGTGGAGCAGCGTGATGACGTTGATGACGTGGAGCAGCCCGATGACGTGGAGCAGCCCGATGACGTGGAGCAACGTGAAGTAGATGATTCCGCTGATGGTTGTCAACAAAGCTAACTAAATTTGTTATTTTTGCACTAAATTTGTTAGTTTTTCACTCTGACCTAATTTCACTATGTTTCGTTTGTGGATTCGTGTTAGCTGCTTCGTGGGCTGAATGGAATAGTCCTCTGCCGCTTTCAACATTTTCTCCTTGTAAGTAGAAGATTGACTTAATTGCACTAAATTTCTATTGGCTTTCTTTGCATTAAATTTGGTTTTCTTTAGTTATTTGGTTATCTGGCTTGATTGTGATTTTGTGGTTTAATCCATAGATGTTTTGGGAGGATATGTAAACCAGGCAACCCCCACCAATTATTTTAATAATTGGCAGCCGGATCATCCTTCTCCACCCAGAAAAAGGAGAACAAGGAACGAGAGATTGTCCATTCATCAAGACAACATCATCAACACGACAAGGAAGCCGAAGGCCTCTGCCCTCCTAACCAGTCCGACCTGGGTGGTTGACACACGTACACGTAACATAAATAAAAGATAGCTTTTGAAACTTTTTTTTTTGTGAGTTTTTTACATATCATCCCACAGATGGGATAGTATGTGGGATGATATGTCAGGAGCCTCATTGTGTTTTAAGCTGTAAAGCATTCATTTATTTTACTTTATACATAATGTTAAGCTGTAAAGCATTAATCTATTTTTCTATTACTGTAATAGAGATCCTGCATACTCCAGAAGAAGTTGATAATTGGCAGCCCGAAAGAGCTGATATTGCTCCGGAAGGAGTTGATGAAGTGGAGCAGCGTGATGACGTTGATGACGTGGAGCAGCCCGATGACGTGGAGCAGCGTGAAGTAGATGATTCCGCTGATGGTTGTCAACAAAGCTAACTAAATTTGTTATTTTTGCACTAAATTTGTTAGTTTTTCACTCTGACCTAATTTCACTATGTTTCGTTTGTGGATTCGTGTTAGCTGCTTCGTGGGCTGAATGGAATAGTCCTCTGCCGCCTTCAACTTTTTCTCCTTGTAAGTAGAAGATTGACTTAATTGCACTAAATTTCTATTGGCTTTCTTTGCATTAAATTTGGTTTTCTTTAGTTATTTGGTTGTCTGGCTTGATTGTGATTTTGTGGTTTAATCCATAGATGTTTTGGGAGGACATGTAAACCAGGCAACCCCCACCAATTATTTTAATAATTGGCAGCCGGACCATCCTTCTCCACCCAGAAAAAGGAGAACAAGGAACGAGAGATTGTCCATTCATCAAGACAACATCATCAACACGACAAGGAAGCCGAAGGCCTCTGCCCTCCTAACCAGTCCGACCTGGGTGGTTGACACACGTACACGTAACATAAATAAAAGATAGCTTTTGAAACTTTTTTTTTTTGTGAGTTTTTTACATATCATCCCACAGATAAGATAGTATGTGAGATGATATGTCAGGAGCCTCATTGTGTTTTAAGCTGTAAAGCATTCATTTATTTTACTTTATACATAATGTTAAGCTGTAAAGCATTAATCTATTTTTCTATTACTGTAATAGAGATCCTGCATACTCCAGAAGAAGTTGATAATTGGCAGCCCGAAAGAGCTTATACTGCTCCGGAAGGAGTTGATGAAGTGGAGCAGCGTGATGACGTTGATGACGTGGAGCAGCCCGATGACGTGGAGCCGATGACGTGGAGCAGCGTGAAGTAGATGATTCCGCTGATGGTTGTCAACAAAGCTAACTAAATTTGTTATTTTTGCACTAAATTTGTTAGTTTTTCACTCTGACCTAATTTCACTATGTTTCGTTTG
This sequence comes from Boehmeria nivea var. tenacissima, assembly GCA_018132145.1. Classification (NCBI taxonomy): domain Eukaryota; kingdom Viridiplantae; phylum Streptophyta; class Magnoliopsida; order Rosales; family Urticaceae; genus Boehmeria; species Boehmeria nivea. The sequence continues at coordinate 5,302,177 of CM030875.1, read as the reverse complement.
TGGATTCGTGTTAGCTGCTTCGTGGGCTGAATGGAATAGTCATCTGCCGCCTTCAACATTTTCTCCTTGTAAGTAGAAGATTGACTTAATTGCACTAAATTTCTATTGGCTTTCTTTGCATTAAATTTGGTTTTCTTTAGTTATTTGGTTATCTGGCTTGATTGTGATTTTGTGGTTTAATCCATAGATGTTTTGGGAGGACATGTAAACCAGGCAACCCCCACCAATTATTTTAATAATTGGCAGCCGGACCATCCTTCTCCACCCAGAAAAAGGAGAACAAGGAACGAGAGATTGTCCATTCATCAAGACAACATCATCAACACGACAAGGAAGCCGAAGGCCTCTGCCCTCCTAACCAGTCCGACCTGGGTGGTTGACACACGTACACGTAACATAAATAAAAGATAGCTTTTGAAACTTTTTTTTTTGTGAGTTTTTTACATATCATCCCACAGATGGGATAGTATGTGGGATGATATGTCAGGAGCCTCATTGTGTTTTAAGCTGTAAAGCATTCATTTATTTTACTTTATATATACTGTTAAGCTGTAAAGCATTAATCTATTTTTCTATTACTGTAATAGAGATCCTGCATACTTTATTGTTAATTAAAATTTATTTATTTATTTTACTTTATAATTAAAATTTATTGTTAATAAAAAGTTTTTATGTAAATTGACAAAAAAATAGATAATTAAACTCGACATATGCGATTTCGTATCGTTTTACTATATCAACGCCCCCGATCCCATGGTCAAGCTCAAGGACCCTTGACTAAGCTGCTGAACTGAAGCGTGATGGCATGTTTAATTGTTTACTTAATATATGAAAGTGGTTATATATCTTAAAATTTTAGTGTTTGGCTTCTTTCTTTGCAGGCATTGTGTTTACAGATTAATACACATCATCCCACGCGTGGGTTCACAGTTATATTACCTAACATAAATTTGTTATGTAAATATATAATATAACTTGTGTGATGGCAAGTTTTATTGTTTACTCTTCAAATTTTAGTGTTTGGCTTCTTCCCTTGCTGGCACTGTATAAAAAACCAATGCTCTTGAAGCTACTAATAGAGGCATTAATATTAGAAAGAAATGTCTCATAAAAAAATATTAGAAAGAAATGAAATAGTGTGGCTGACTTTAAAACATGCATAGCTTAAATCTCATCTACAAGTAAAATATGCTGAAATGTGAACCACTTACGTCTTCTTCTTCAAAATTCAACTCAAGAACATCTGAAAGACCAGTGTATTCCAGTCTTGTGCGCTCCCCTGAAAACACAGTTGATGTGTCCATTTCCGTCATTGGAACCGGAGTTGACCTCATAGTTTGGGTTAGGGAAGGACTAATGTCATCTCTTCTAAGAGAAGAAGTCACTCTAGGGGAAGGAATAATTTCAGGTAAGGTATTTCCCTCGTCATCGCTAATAGCGTGTCTTAGAATTTCAACTTCCTGTACATTTTCTTGTGTAGGAGTCTGAAATTCTGGACCAGCGCAATGTGGTGAAGCTTCGGTCGGAGGAGCAGGAGTTTTTGGAGCAGGCGATCTCACAACCTCAGTGTCTGGGTGCGCCTCCTCTGAAGATACGAGTTTTATGGACATACGGTCCTTGTTGAAAATATTGCGGAGATTTGAGCATAATCCTAAGAAAAGAAGCAAAACTTCTCCCTTAAAATCCGGTAGCAGGAAAAGAGTGGTAATAGAAAAAGTCATGCAAATACCAACTCACCGGTTATTGAGGGCTCCAAGAAAACTTTTTCTTTTATAAATCTTTTTTCCAACTTCCACGTGCCCAAAGCAGAGTGAGGAATCTTACTCCTTTTGCGCAACAAGTCGCTAGGATCTTCAAGAGCCTTATTCATGAACCTGCATATTAGGTGGACCTCGTGTGAGTAACAAATTATCATGAATCATCGAGGGTATATTGAGCATATAGAAAGCCATACTTATTAGTCAGCACTGGGGCTTCATCGTAAAACTGTTTTCTCTTTCTCGGTCTAGCTTTTGGTTTCTGAACTGGTGGTGTTGCTCTGATTGCTGCATAATGACGAGAGATAAAAAAAATTAAGTTACAAATATATAGGTGAAGATGATCTCTATAATGGATTCACAGAGTCCAGATAATGGAAAAACTTAATAAAATTACCAAAGGAAAAGGGTGAATTATTAACAAGATCCTCTTGCAAAGAAGCAACGGATGCCCGTGGTTCAGAACTTGGTTGAAATAGTTGAGTCTGCCCTCGAGGAGTTAAATTATTTTCAAAAATTGGAGAAATTGTCTCTCTCATTCATTAGTCGGTATAAAGACGCTTGTGGCTCAGCAATGTCATTCCCAAAGTTTGGAGAATGCAGAAGGTTTACTGAGATATCAGGGACTGCCTCTCGCATTATTTCAATATCTGGAATAATTTCGGGAGAATTATCGTTACTATGTCTAAGGTCACGCATTTCTGCGGGACTGCTTAGGCCAGGATCTTTAGAAACACCATCCAATTTTTCAGATCCAGTAATATCAAACTGTACTGTCTCTTGCCCATCATTCTGAATGCTTGGATTAGCAACACCCTCACCGTCCTGTACTGCCACTGATTGTTCTTATACTTATGTTATTGGGCCACTTCCCTAAATTTTCAATTTTGATGCTGCTTGAAAGTTTTTTTATTCATTTGTTACTCTGTGCTATAGGAAAATGGTTAATTTCTTATTATGTTATATAACACATTGATTAGATCACTTGAACTCAGGTTTTACATGTGTGTGTGTATGATTATGAAATTAAAGCTCAGTTGTTATAAATTGTTGTGCAAATGGGTCGTTTTTAGATCGCATCATGTTTCCCAAGGTCCCGCTTGCGCTGCGAATGTCGAGCCACCTTCTTTTGGGCGTTGTTCGAATATACTCAAAGAAAGTCGACATCCTTTACGACGATTGCAATTCCTTTGTGACTCGCTTGCGGAAAGCCTTTGCTTCCATCGACCTTAATTTGCCGGAGGATGCGAGACAGGCGCCGGTTCAAGCCATTACCTTACCCGATACGTTTGACCTTGATGCCATGGATTTGGACGATGAATTTAACCTTGACAAGTACTTTTTTGAATTCCATTTTTTTTTAATTCTTGTTTTTTGTTGTGTTATTTGTTTATCAACTTTGTTTTTTTTGAATGTCAGTGCAATTCTATTGCTTTCTTCCATTCAGGGTTGACAATCATCTCAAGAGTCTTGAGGAGATCACGCTAGACGGTATAGAAGTTTATTTTATTTTACTTTATTTTCCATTGGTTATTGTTTTTCTCTTACCGACGTATTTATTTGTTTATTTACTTTTCTCTTCCAGATCATATTCCGGCTGGGACAGAAACTTACATTTCTATATCTTTTGACGATGTGAGTTGTTTTAATGGATCTTTTTTTATAGGGTGATTTGTAGAAATAGACCAAAATTAAGTGTTTCTTTTGAAAAAGTAGCACGTTGTTCAAAATATTAAGAAAAATAGCAATGTCAACAAATTGTGTTGTCTGCTGCAATTTCCCTTTTATATTTGAAACTCATTTTCTTTTATGGAATTTAAGTTGTACAAGTGCTTTACAGCTTAACACTATGTGAAATACATTAATTTAACATACTGTTAAGCTGTAAAGTATTTTAAAAGAAGAAGAAGCTCATCGTCTTGGTCTTGCTTTGGTCGGCGCCTCATCTCCCCCCAAACCACCATGGCCTCCGAGGATTCCACCAAGCCCTCAAGGCCTCCGGCGCACCCAAGCTAGACATCGACGCCGCTGTCCAAGCTCGGACCCTTGACAAAGATGCTGAACAGAAGCGTGTATTTTGTGCTGGAGGACAACATGTTGGAAGTGGACTGTCCATGTGTGACCCCTGAGGTTGTTCTCAAGGCGTCGGGCCACGTCGACAAGTTCACCGATCCCATGACAAGCTGAATGTGAGTGCAATTCTATTGCTTTCTTCCATTCAGGGTTGACAATCATCTCAAGAGTCTTGAGAAGATCACGCTAGACGGTATAGATAATGGAAAAACTTAATAAAATTACCAAAGGAAAAGGGTGAATTATTAACAAGATCCTCTTGCAAAGAAGCAACGGATGCCCGTGGTTCAGAACTTGGTTGAAATAGTTGAGTCTGCCCTCGAGGAGTTAAATTATTTTCAAAAATTGGAGAAATTGTCTCTCTCATTCATTAGTCGGTCTAAAGACGCTTGTGGCTCAGCAATGTCATTCCCAAAGTTTGGAGAATGCAGAAGGTTTACTGAGATATCAGGGACTGCCTCTCGCATTATTTCAATATCTGGAATAATTTCGGGAGAATTATCGTTTACTGAGATATCAGGGACTGCCTCTCGCATTATTTCAATATCTGGAATAATTTCGGGAGAATTATCGTTACTATGTCTAGGGTCACGCATTTCTGCGGGACTGCTTGGGCCAGGATCTTTAGAAACACCATCCAATTTTTCAGATCCAGTAATATCAAAATGTACTGTCTCTTGCCCATCATTATGAATGCTTGGATTAGCAACACCCTCACCGTCCTGTACTGCCGCTGAAGGGACGGCACTGTAACGGTAGAAAGAGAGTAAAATATTATACATTTCTCCAAACACAAAGCAAATCAAAGATGTTGAAAAAGATTTTAATAACAGCATGATTATTTGTTTCAGAGGCAATCCTCGGAGGCCATGGTGGTTTCGGGGGAGATGAGGCGCTGACCAAAGCAAGACCAAGACGATGAGCCTAACACTACGGAAAATAGGTTATTGCTTTGCAGCCTAACACTATGTAAAAAAACTTTACAGCTTAACAGTATGTAAAATTAATCTATTTCACATAGTGTTAAGCTGTAAAGTACTAGCACAACTTAAATTCCATAAAAGAAAATGAGTTTCAAATATAAAAGGGAAATTACAGCAGACAACACAATTATATATATATATATATTTAGAAAAATAGCATCTGTTTCTTAATATTAAAAAAATAACAGTTGTCTGAAATTTTATAACAAAAATTTAGAAAAATTTTATAACAAAATTTACTCTTAAAATTTATAATGTTAAAACAATTTCTAACAAATATGTCAACATTTTTTTGTTGACATTGCTATTTTTCTTAATATTTTGAACAACGTGCTACTTTTTCAAGAGAAACACTTAATTTTGGTCGCTCAAGGACTTCTGCAACGACAAGTTCCACAAGGACCCCTTACAAAGCTGGCTCGTAGAGAGGGTTATATATCTTAAAATTTGTGTTTGGCTTCTTTTTTTGCAGGCAGTATGTTTACAGATTAGTACACATCATCCCACGTGTGGGTTCACAGGTATATTAATTAACATAAATTTGTTATGTAAATATATAATATTACTTGTGTGATGGCAAGTTTTATTGTTTACTCTTCAAATTTTAGTGTTTGGACTTTACAGTCGAGAAGGGAGAGAGAGATATAAGTGAAATATTAGAGTGTAGAGATATTAGATGTGAGACCATTCATGTTATGATTCATACTCTGAAAAAAAAAATGGCGTTTGCACTTCCAAATCGCTTCTCTGATTGGTCCTAGAGAGAAGGGAGGACTCTGCCCTACGAGATAATTAAATAATTTCACATTAAGTCTCATAATCTTCACAAATTTAAAAATAGGCATATATATTGTATCACACATAAATTAAGCATAAGTCCTTTATATATATATATATATATATATATATATAATAAAGATAAATTGAGTTACTATTCATCGTCTCACAGATTTACTATTCATTTAGAGATTAAGTTATTTTGTCTTTTTTGTTTTTTTTTCTTTTTTTGCTCCACTATACGTCCCCTAATACTACACAAAGGGGTGCCACGTGGCCTCCTCTGTGGACGAAACGGGGTATATTTTTTTTTTCTTTTAAAAATTTGCATTTAAGGGCTTATTTTAAGGGTTTTTGAGAAATTTTTCAGGGCTTTTTCGCAATTTTAGGCTGACTTTTTTGCAAATTCGTAAATTTTAGAGGGTTTTTTTTTATTTATAAATTCTCTTTGTCTTTTTTACTTTTTATTTTAGTCATTTCAACAGCTATTTTTTTTAATGTAATGATCTAAAAAAAAAATTTCTTGCCACGGTTGGATTCAGAATATTTTTCTCAATCTTTTGACACCCATTGTCATATACTTTTTTTTTTAACGTAACTATTTTTTATCTGATTTATTTGTTCTAAGCTTTCATTTTTGTTTTTTAAGTTTGAAAATTTTTTAAGAAGCCCTTGTATTTCTATTAAATAGCATCCTCTCACAAATTCACTATTCATTTATAGGTTAAGTTATTGTCTTTTTGTGGTTGGTTTTTATTTTTTATTTTTTTTGCTCCACTGTACGTCCCCTAATATTACACAAAGGGCACAAAGGGGTGCCACGTGACGTCCTCTGTGGACGACACGTGGCATTTCTTATTTATTTTTTTTACATTTCTTATTTATTTTTTTTCTTTTTTTAAATTTTTTTAAAAAAAATTGCATTTAATGCCCTATTTTAAGGGTTTTTGAGAAATTTTAAAGGGTTTTTTCGCAGTTTTAGGGGGATTTTTTTTGTAAATTCGTAAATTTTGAAGGATTTTTTTTTTTTTTTTATAAATTCCCTTTCCCTTCTGTACTTTTTTGTTTTAATCGTATCAACAGTTATTTTTTTGCTGTAATGATCTCAAAAAAAAAAAAAAATTTGCCACGGTTGGATACATAATATTTTTCTCAATCTTTTGACACCCATTGTCATATACTTTTTTTTAACGTAACTATTTTTTATTTGATTTATTTGTTCTAAGCTTTTATTTTTATTTTTTAAGTTTGAAATTTTTTAAAAAGCCCTTTTATTTATATTAAATAATAAAATTAACTCTTTAATTATTCAAAATAGCAAAAGTATCAATTTTTATAAAAAATTAACGAAAACATACTTTATTATTTCTTTTGTCGTGCCATATTTTTTATTAGTTATATTATTGTACACACGCATAGCGCGTGTATAAAAACTAGTATATATATAATTATATATATAAGCTTATCTTGGGGCGTTACAATCATACTAACCCTAATAATAATAATTATTATTATTATTATAATTATTTGTGCCAAAAATCGGCGAAACAGTTATTTGCACTCCACTTGATTCGCTCAAAGAGAATGATAGCTGTTCAATTTGTTAGGCTCTCTTATTTCTCTCATCCATCGTCATATAAGCGGCATGTGACCTCTTTATTTAGTACCTCAATTCTAAAAAAAATTGAGGATTAAAGGACAATATTATAATCTTCAAATTCTTATCTCATAAAAAAGTTTTTTTTTTTTGAAAAGTTACGAAGAGTTTTAACTCTTTAGGACTGTAGTGTTCTTGATGTAATGGGATTGCTGGTAAGTTAATGAAGGACCCTTTATGGTGGACCCCACCATATTTTACCTTTCTGTTCATTTCCTATTGGGCTATTTACATATATATTCACTTTAAGAGTGAATATTACATTTTGATTCACTATCTACAACATATATTAAATTAGTTCAAACTAATTAATTATAGTACTATAATATCCCTACCCATTTAAAAACCCAGATCCTCATTAGAATATTTTAAAAAAAAACTTATTTTTCTTAACTTATATTTTACTAAATCCTAATTTTCGGATTACAAACAAAGAATATTAGATTAAAAAACTGAAATATCATATTCAAAATTGAATAACACAAAATTATTGAAAAATGAAAAATCGGGCAGTTTCATATTAAAAAAACACAGTATACTAATATTCAAAAATGAATTACACAAATTCGTTGAAAATGAAAATCCGGGAAGTTTTATATGTTAAAAAAAAAACTATATTAATATATCAAATGAACAAGCTGAAATATCATTTTCAAAATTGAAAAACACATGTTTATTAAAAATGACCAACACGACATGCTAGGCTTACTCACCTTGAGAAAGAATAAAAAGTTTGTGTATCAACACTTGTAAGTGGAAGGAAGATGAACACTGCTTGAAAGAAAATTATGAACTAAACTTTTGGATACGGATGCCGCCGATAATTTTATTTTGAATTTGAGAGAGCAATACTTGTTTTCTTTCCTTTTTTATTTGAGTTAACATTAAATTACAGCTAATATCGCAAATTGAATTACGTGTATTTATCTCGATAAATACTTCACACGAATTGCTGTGTTTGAAAGTTACAAAAATATTCAAATTTGAATATGTATATTTCTTTGAAAATTCATACGTATAGAAATACTGAAATACGTTATTAAATTACAGCTAATAACGCAAATTGAATTAAGTGCATATATCTCGATAAATGCTTTCCACGAATTGCGATATTTGAAAGTTACAAAGATATATAAATTTGAATATGTATATTGCTTTTAAAATTCATACGTATAGAAACACTGAATACGTTTTTTTTTTTTGCTATCATTTATTTACAAATAATATGATAATTAATATTTAAATATGTGGTATTAACAGCTTGTTTTGATTTGGTCATCCCAATAAATAAGGGGTTTGATTTTTTTTTTTTGGTGTTAAAATTAATTTACAAATAATTTGATATTTAAAATACGTATCTTTATCGCAGTAAATAACAACTTCCACATCCTCCACGTATCTTTATCTATTGTATTTGAATATTCAAATTTCGAATATTTGTACATGTTTGATTACTTGGTATTATAATTGAAAATACAGAAATTTGATATTCAAAATTGAATATGTGTAATGCTTTGAAATTTCATACGTATATATTGTAGAACTGAATATGTATTTTTTGTGCTACAATTAATTTACAAATAATATGATAATTAAATTAATTACATAATATTTAGGGATCTAATATATTGGAATATTAAAATTTGAATATGTATACAATTTTTTTTTTGGTGCTCGAACGGAATATGTGTACAATTTAATTTTCTTAAAACTACACATATTGTAATATTAACAAATATTTATGGATTTTTTTTTTCTAAGTCGAATATTTGTGAAATTAATGGCATGATCTGATTTATTCGTCATTATAAAAAAAATGGGTTTGAGTAAAACAATATAGGGTAACAGATTTAAAATAATCTAAATCCTAATTAAAAAAAAATACAAACTGAAGTTGTTCCAAAACCGATCCACTAAGGGGTATATATGTTCAGTAAAATATGCCACCTAAGCACAATGAATTACTGTGATAATACTTGTACTTTTTATCATAGAGTGTAATATGTTGTTATAATTTGAACTACCGTGTAATTTCTTCTTTCCTATTTATTCCATTGCGTTGTGATCGTCTCTGTAATTTTTATTTTTTTTTCATTTTTAATTTATTATTTTTTTTAGGTGTTTGAAGTCATAAGGCATATAACTAAATCATCAATCTAGCAGAACCTATTAAATAAATAAATAATTCTTCATTTCCTCTTTTTTTTCTCCGACTATATATGAGGGTTTAGCTTACATGGGTTTTTATTTTTATTTATGAAATCAAAGATATGGATATGCACTGTGACGAAGATTAAGCTCAAATGCTTAGCATATTTGTCAATAGCTGCAAATAGCTAATAGTAATGAGAGCTTGTACAAGTTCTTTGCCGGCAGAGTACTTCTTCATTGCCTATGCAGATAGCAACTTCTCCTCGATGAATGATAATGAGCTTGGCCTAATCTCCTTCAGCGTCACACGAGCCTCCACAGATTTATGTCCCCACGTTTGCCTTCACCCTTCGCTCTCTGCGACTAGTAATCAATAGAGGATAAACGCACTTAATCCATCCGCGACTAATTTTTGTCTATCAGCGATTGATTTTTCAGTATCAGATAATAAAAAATTTTGTAGTGAATTTTGATTTGGCACAATTTGAATTTTTGATAATTTTTTTTAATTATTATCAACAATTTAAGTGGTCGCCGATAAAAATCAGAGACTTCATTCTTGTAGTGCGCAATTATATTTATATGATGTTAAATGTCAATTTTTATTTTTGGATTCATGTAATGAGTGGCTTGAATGTATGGTTGAGAAACTGGTCGTTAATTAATCTGATCTCATTGGATTTTATTTTTGTATTTAAATCTTTCTCACTTTAAAAAAAAATGTTCCTAAAAGATTAGAAAACATAAAGAAAAAATAAACTCCACAGTCATGATTATGGTGGCTTGGTTGCGGAAGAAAAAGAAAAAGAAATGGGAAAAAGAAAGAAGATCAACGGTGATAATACCTAAAATAGTTAATGTGCACAGCCCGATAATAATTTGTATAAGGGAGAATTTCAAAATAAAGTTATTCTTGATGCCACTTAATAATCTATACTCTAAGTAGCGTGTTTCTTTTGTTTTCTCTCTATGTTTGTAGCATTTTAAGGTATAATTTAAAAGTGCAATACACATGGGGTATAAATTATTATTGTACCAAAAATGGAGTATTCCTCAAAATCTTCCTTTGTATAATTGGACCAATTGTTTATAGGGTGAAGTAGGTAAATACCCAGAATTTATATAAACAATAAAAATAAATACTCAAACTTTTGAAGTAATTAAGTTTCTAATCAATTTATGAATTACTTGCACATGCCTTTGGTAACTAAGTGAATTACCACCACTTACCACTGTGTAAGTAATTGAAACATTTGGGTAGTTGGTTACATTTTTCAAAAGATTGGGTAATAACTTACATTAAGTTTTAAAAATTGAGTATTCACTATAATTTCTCTTGTTTTTTATACATCGTTTTACCAAAATATCCTCATTTTTTATCACATGTGCTGGTCACATGCATTGTTTCTATTAAATCATTGAATAGTACACAGGCATCAAAAGTAACAATTATAGTTAATGGAGTAACGTGAAACACAGACCTTAGTATACTCTAATGCCTCAATTTAAATTTATGGTGTTAATGGTATCCTCTTTTAATTACTCCCCCTTTTTATAGTGCTAGCTAGTAGATATATGAATTAAAACCGTAGCCTAAAGTATTAGAAATAAATAGTGGGCATTTTTCAAAATCTCCTGGAACAATATTATAGGGAAAGATTCTCATCGATCTTGATCGCCTTCATTGTACTTTGAATTGCATTTGGAGACTCTAAATGTACTAAAGAGGGAACTAGAATGAGACAAGCATATATAATGCGAAAAACGAGGAGTTTGAAAAAAACCTGATTGAAAAAGATGTTGGGTTTGAAACTGATGATCAGGAGGTTGAGCTGTTGCTGCAACTCTTTGGATAATCCAATTTTTTTAAGGTGGACAGCGCAGAACAGGCTATTGCGGTCTTTGAAAGCTATCTCTGGACAATACTTTTTGTTTGCATGAATATCAATATTGACCTATTCCCACCACATCAACATTCTGTCACATTATATATTATAGTCTATAATGGGAAAGTAGAATCTGCAATAATTTTAATATTGAATATTACAACAATACAATCTGCGCGAATGCTTATTTAATCTCAGTTGTGTTAGGATATAAAACTTGATTTGTAAAATATTAGAACTCAGATCCCACATTTTTTTTTTCTTTTGTGTCCTGTCTGTATTTTCTAATTATTTTTTAAGCTGTAAATAAATTACTTAACTAGTTCTCTTGCAAAAAAACAAAAATAATAATAATACTTAACAAATTTAAAGTTTTGAGAACACAAAATTGGGGCCTGTGACATTAAAGGGAATGGGAATATCCTATTGAAGATATTTTGATTTCACCAACATGGTTGAAGATATGTATCTAATCAACATTAGTCATTTCCCTACATTCCTTTGTCATACATAACTTCAACTATATAAATAGCCAGGAAATCCAAATATAGTACAGGTTTATTATACACATTATTATGAGAATATAGGGTAATTAATATTTTAAATTAGAAGCAATGACCTAGAATACATACAGGGTATAGCAATTTTAAAGCTGAGTAGTAAGCTTCAACTGTCCCAATTGGTCACAGTTAAATGGAAGCTCCGATTAAGAGAGCTTTCTCTGAGGTTACTTAAAAAGACACTATATGACAACTTTTGTTTAATATGCAAGGAACACAAACACACACAAGAAATATATAATTAATTTAAAAAAAAAAAAAAAAGTAAAACTGTCAGCAAACACCCAACTAGAGTTGGCATGCATTTCTCATCCACCTACCGTGCATAAAACGACATCGCATCAAGAGTTTTAAGTATCACCGATGATCTCTGTCTTATAGTACATTATATATAAGAACACTAATAAGATTCACTTGGTGGCAAGTCATGCAATTAATTGGTTGCACTACTACAATATTAACCAAATAATATCCTATTTCAATTCAGAAAGACGTAATTAATTGAAACACACTTAGATCAATCAATTTTGGAAGAGAGAAAGATGATCAAGTCTTATTGTACTAATATTGGGGCATTTCTCATTTTGCTGGTTTTCCTTTTTCCGCCGTCGGTTGACTGCTTTGTTCGTCGTTACAATTTCACTGTAAGTGATCAATTGCTTTCGGTCATAATTATTTTGACATTATATAATGTCTTAACAGGTAATTACTATATAATGTATGTAAAATATTTGGACGGTTTTATTTGTTAGTTTTGCATTGAATAAAGCACCAGGTATCATTTTGGTAACCATGATAATGTATTTTTCTTTATTATAAGAACATGCATATATATTTTTGCATATTTCTGAGTCAAGACAGTTTGTGATTATATTGTGACCAATATAATATATTGTGAATGTCTTGAATTGATTTCATGCTAATTAAGTCCTAGTTAATATAATAACCAACATATGGTAATTAAAGCAACAAAAAAATCCAAGAGATTAAGCTTGATGATAAATTAATTTGTCAAAATAAAATTCATGATAATGCAGGTTGTATCAACAAACACGACCAAGCTTTGTTCAACCAAGCCAATTGTTACTGTCAATGGAAAATTTCCAGGTCCAACTCTTTATGCTAGGGAAGAGGACAATGTGATAGTAAGGGTTACCAACAATGTAAAGGACAACATTACTATTCACTGGTAAGAACAGTTCATCTCAGCATGACAATATTTTTTACTACAGATTAACTTGACGTGTAAATATGTGATTGAGAAAAAAAAAATTGTACTATATTTACAATATATTACATTAAATATAAGGGTTATCTATACAAATGTCCGCTAATTTTGTGCTATTGTTGCAAGTTGCACCCTAATGTTTCAAAACTATCATTCTTGTCCCATAAAGTTTTAAAAACTCATAGATATGCCCATTTCGTCACAATCCGTAAAAAATATTGATTGAATTAATAACGTAGCAGTAATATGTTTGCATATGCACAATTTTTTAAAGATCAAACATCTTAAAATTACAAAATTATGGCAATTAGTTCTATAATTATTTTAACAAACACCCTTTTATGTTGTTTTCTATTCTCAAAATGCACCCCGATTTTTTAAAACTTTATATCCATACCCCCTGATTTCATCTTTTTTTTTTTAAAAAAAAAATTAAAGTGGAAAGGGCGGGCTTATAATATTTTTAAATATCAAGTTGCACGAGTACCAATTTTGAAACATCAAGGTGCAACTTGTAAGAATATTACAACATCAAGAGACATTTGTATAGATATACCCTACATATAATTTATGAGTATTGCTCCATTATGGCAGGCATGGAATCAGGCAACTTCGAACGGCCTGGGCCGATGGACCAGCGTATGTGACGCAATGTCCAATACAGGCTGGTCGGAGCTTCGTGTACAACTTCACTGTGACGGGTCAAAGAGGAACACTTCTTTGGCATGCTCATATCTCATGGCTAAGAGCCACCGTTCATGGTGCCATTGTCATTTTGCCCAAGCGAGGAGTTCCTTACCCTTTCCCAAAGCCTGATAAGGAAAAGATCATAATATTGGGTGACTATTATTTCTCATCTCCATCTAAATGTTGCAATGTTACTGAATCCTCACTAAATAAATTGGAAATGGAGGGATTGGAGTATTTTGCAAAAATGATAAAGTACACTTATGTATTGAAATATTAACGAAGACGTTCTTTGTTACAATATTTTTATCTTATTTAGTGCTAGACATATCAATTTTTTTTATCAACTTTTTAATACCAACTTATATGTCATATTATTATTGGTGAGTGTTTATCATCTAATTAAACAGATGTCAATCAAAACATGACACTTCAACTGCCACATAGATTGGTATTAAAAAGTTGATAAAAAAGTTGATATGTCTAGCATTATTCTCTTATTTATTACGTGCAAATGTCGTGAGTATTCTTTACACAGGTCGGACAACAAAATAAAATTACATAGAGTATGTCCGTGTTCAAAAACTAGTTATATATGTTAAGAGAGCATATTTTGAAGAAGTACTTGATAGCATAGTGAAATAACAGTTATGCCCAATTTTTAGCACTTAATTATTGAATAAATACTCAATGTTTTAAAGATTACAAAATACTCAAAAATTCAATTTCTTACATAAGCAATAATTGATTGACCATCATTTTTAATGTGCAAGTAATTGATAAAAAAAAAAAAAAAGCTATTTATGCAATCACTAAAAATATTGGATATAAATTTTAATTGTAATATTTTTCCACTTCACCCAATTGCATTTGACATATTAATTAATTACTTTATATCCAAATCATTGAATAAGTAGAAGATTTAAGAATCTTAATAATATAAATGAGGATTTTCGCAATATTGACCCATGATTTTATCGCACATTTACACTTCGTTCTTTTAGAGATTTAAAATCGAATTTAAATATATTAAATTAGGTCTAATTATTATAAGATTATTATTAATATACTATGAGGAAGTAAAAATCATTACTTTTATTAACACCATTATGTCACAACATCTTAAAATTGTAACTTTTTAGTCACAACTGTGACTAACAGTGAACATTTTTAGTATAATTACTTGATTTTACTTTGTCTAATTTGATGGTTGCACTTGTAGGCGAGTGGTGGAAAGCAGATGTTGAAGCAGTGGTGAATCAGGCAACACAATCTGGTTTTCCGCCTAATATTTCGGATGCTCATACTATAAATGGTTTTCCAGGACCTCTTCCCAATTGCTCTTCTCAAGGTATAACTAAATTAACCTTATCATAATATAACCCTTTCGGTTAAATTAATTTCGTACGTACTAGAAACATATTATTAATGCAGTTCATCGACACATGAGAAGGTCTCAAAAAATATATATGTAGCAACTATTTAAAAAGTCAGTTAGGTGAATAATCATTTGGATCGCGTGTTTTAAAAAAATAGCTACAGTTTCAAAAAAATTACTAACCATAAAAAGTTTTTTACACATAAGAAATTTCCGATAATAACAAAATTACATAAAAAAAAATTGTTGTTAGAAAATTTATGACAAGTGTAAAAAATTTCTAAAATGACTATTTTTTAAAATTTTTTGAAACTGTGATTATTTTTTAAAATTATTTTCTTAAAAGTGGCTATTTTCTTAAAATTCTATTTAAAAGGTCATTTAGGTAAATAGTCATTTCTGACACTTAATTGTGTTAAACGTTGCAGGCTACACCTTGAACGTGAAAAGCGGCAAGACATACTTGCTGCGCATTGTGAATGCGGCGTTAAACGACGAGCTCTTCTTCAAGATCGCGGGCCACAATCTGACCGTCGTTGAGGCCGACGCATCCTACACAAAGCCCTTCCAAACAGACACCATATTCCTCAGCCCAGGACAGACCACCAACGCCCTCCTCAAGGCAAACCACCCCATCGGGAAATACCTAATCGCGGTCTCTCCCTTCATGGACGCCCCGATTGGCTACGACAACACGTCCTCTTTCGCAATGTTGCGCTACAAAAACACCCCTCAAAATCCCAAAACAATCCTAACCCTAACCCCTCCCCAAAACAACACGCCAACAACAAAAGCCTTTCTTGGCAGACTCAGGAGCCTGAACTCAAAACAACACCCGACAAGAGTCCCGTTGAGCGTCGAACACTCGCTTCTCTTCACGATAAGCGTCGGCGTCAACCCGTGCGACACGTGTGCCAGTGGGAGCAAACTTGTGGCTGATATCAACAATGTCACCTTTGTGTTGCCATCCATAGCTCTCCTCCAAGCCCATTACTACAAGATCGGAGGAGTCTTCACAGACGATTTTCCCGGGAACCCGCCGTTCGCTTTTAACTACACCGGCAGCTCACCGGTGAACATTCAGTCGAACAACGGGACAAGGCTGTACAGGTTGGGTTTCAATGCGACTGTGCAAGTGGTGTTGCAAGGGACTTCTGTGATAGCCCCGGAGAACCACCCAACCCATTTGCATGGCTTCAATTTCTATGTGGTCGGAGAAGGATTGGGGAATTTCGACCCGGAAAAAGATCCGAAAAGGTTTAATCTGATTGACCCTATTGAGAGGAACACCATAGGAGTGCCTACAGCTGGATGGGTGGCCATCAGATTTAGGGCTGATAACCCAGGTAAAATATACTATATAAATATACCAATTTCTATCTATATTTATATTAACATAAATAATCAAGCCATATTAAGATGTAAATAGAGGTTAAATGAAAATTTTGGATGATTTGAAAAAGTAAAAAAAAAAATCTATTTAAACTGCAGTTCAACTTTTGTCTGATTGACAATATCTATTTAAATTTATACAAAAACTTTAATTTTGAGTAAATGTATATATCAGTGACAAAATGTTAGACGTAGTAATTAAATAATATTATCATATCTACAACAATTTTTTTTTTTTTTTATGGAAAACTGTTTATAAAAGAGTCCATTATTTCTTCCTTGACCAATCTGCAAGTTAAAAATAGTCTAGTTGTAACTTGAAAAATGTATAATATTTTATATGAGGTTGGGTACTATAAAAATAATATATTTTTCTAATATAACTTGTTATCTTGACAAGGACATTCTATCAGCGCTCATGCCTTGGTATGGAAGTTAAAAAGGATTAGTACTCATGCAGATTCTTTTATAGTTTTTTTTTTTCTTTTGAAAAAGATTCATTTATTGTTAAGTGACTTAAGTCACTACAAAAAGTTGGATTTTTTATTGCACCCTTTTTTTTATTCACAACAAAAAATTTTGCGACTTAAAATTCCTTTGAATCACATCTTATTATAAACTTGTTACTAATTTATTTTTAGTCACACAAATTTCATTTAGTCAGAGATTTTATCATGACTAAAAGTACTTTAGTCACAACTATTTTATGCTTAAACTTTTAGCCACAGACTTTATAATCACAACATATGTCGTGACTAAAAAGTGCGTAGCTAAAAAATTTAATCACAATATATAGTTGTGATTAAAATATTTTTAGTCACAACAAATTTCGCTATTAAATAAATTTCGTGACTAATGCCTTGTTTGGGTAAATTATTCTCCACATTCTATTCTTTTTTTTTTTTCAACTTTTCTAATCTCAATGTAATATCCTTAAATCGCAACTATGTATAACACATTGAAATTCGCAAAGTCAAACCATTCTAAAATGAAATGATTTGAAATTTTACCAAAACAACCCATAAATAAAATTTTTATAAAAGTACGTGATGTTTATAATGACTTGTGACTAAAAGTACCATATAGTCACAATTTTTTTATTTTTATTTTTTGTTAGGACTTATGACAAAGTCATCTAGTACTGCATATGACTAAAAGGTTGTCGAATTTGGTTTCTTTATTCTCCAACCAGATATGACTTTATTTAACAAATATATAAAGAACTTGAAGAGTGATTATGTGTGACATAATATTTTTGTGTTGTACGATGTTTATGCAGGTGTGTGGTTTTTGCATTGCCATTTGGAGGTTCATACGACTTGGGGCCTGAAGATGGCCTTCTTAGTGGACAATGGTTTTGGGCCTAATGAGTCTCTACCTCCTCCACCGAGAGACCTTCCACAATGCTAAAATTGAGCACATAAACCAAGTCCAACTTTAAATGCATGTTCTTCAATGAATGCAAGTTCTTAATCCTGAACAAGACATAGACAATGGGATTGAGGTCATGCATAGACAAAAGTTGATGGGCCAACAATGTCCAGAAACATAAAAGAAGAGTTTGATTATCTTGCATTCTTGGGAACCAAAAGCTGAGAGAGAGAGAGATCAGATTTTGAGGGCAGTTTGTTTCTCTATTACTTCATGTACAATTTGTATTTATTAAATGTTTGTGGTCGTTTTTAGGAGGTTAAAGAGTTTATCTTCAAAAGAAAAGGTGTTAACAAAGTATGTTATTTCAAAATGGTTTTCTTTTTCTCGTCATTTATTAATTAGGAAAAAATCATTGACACCTCTCATTTTTTACGAAATGCCAGAGACACCCCCTGAATCAAATGTTATGCCAATCACACCTTCTCTATTAACTTTTACCAGTTAAATTTGTGAAATGTCTATAATGTCCATGAAATCTCAGACATCCAATAATGTTCATTACATCTTGGTCATCCCTTCTCTAGAGCAATATAACTCCCATTTTCATCAGACAAACCAGCCAAGCCAAGCCAAAAAAAAAAAAAAAATTGTTCCACGATTTCTCCACGGTGTGGGCGTCGTCAATGGCGATGACTCCTCCACCGCCGCTGCTCTCGTGCGCGGGCGTCGACAGCCGCGACTCGTCTCCACTGGCGTCACTCTCCTCCACAGCCGCGACTCTTCTCCACGGGCGTCGTTGTGACTCTCCTCCACCGCCGCGGCTTTCCTCCACCGCGGCGGCTCTCGTCCACGGTAAATTGGCAGCTGCGATTCCTTCTCTTCCACAGGCAAAGCTGAGAGAGAGAGAGAGATCAGATTTTGAGGGCAGTTTGTTTCTCTATTACTTCATGTACAATTTGTATTTGTTAAATGTTTGTGGTCGTTTTTAGGAGGTTAAAGAGTTTATCTTCAAAAGAAAAGGTGTTAACAAAGTATGTTTTATTTCAAAATGGTTTTCTTTTTCTCGTCATTTATTAATTAGGAAAAAATCATTGACACCTCTCATTTTTTACGAAATGCCAGAGACACCACCTGAATCAACTGTTATGCCAATCACACCTTCTCTATTAACTTTTGCCAGTTAAATTTGTGAAATGTCTATAATGTCCATGAAATCTCAGACATCCAATAATGTTCATTACATCTTGGTCATCTCTTCTCTAGAGCAATATAACTCCCATTTTCATCAGACAAACCAGCCAAGCCAAGCCCAAAAAAAAAAAAAACTGTTCCACGATTCCTCCACGGCGTGGGCGTCATCAATGGCGACGACTCCTCCACCGCCGCTGCTCTCGTGCGCGGGCGTCGACAGCCGCGACTTGTCTCCACTGGCGTCACTCTCCTCCACAGCCGCGACTCTTCTCCACGAGCATCGTTGTGACTCTCCTCCACCGCCGCGGCTCTCGTCCACGGTAAATTGGCATCTGCGATTCCTTCTCTTCCACTGTTCCACAGGCAATGGTTTTTTTTTTTTTTTTTTTTACATAAAATGAAAATCAACTTGAAAAAATTGTAAAATTTACATAAAATGAAAATCAACTTGAAAAAAATGTAAAAATATATCACGCGCCAGATAGGGGTCGAACCTATGACCTTCTGCTTAGGAAACAGACGCTCTATCCACTGAGCTACAGGCGCTTCTTGTCAAATAGCATAACATACAATTATATCTCTAATAATTGTTCCTCATATAATGGATGTACATTATATATAAACACAAAAGCAAAAAAATAATAAAACAAAAAATAAAATTATACATCAGCAGAAGATATTTATTTCTAAACTCCTGGTCACTCAAAAGTGGTCTTGATCTTATCCTTAAGCTTTCTTAACACACACACACGTGAACGAATATCACTTCATAACATGCCATGTTTGTTTATGAAGCAGCACCACTATTGCCCAACACAATTTAGTTTTACTTACCTTAAATTAAACCAAAATTCGAGTACTTATTAGTTTTATATCAGTCGTATATTTTTAGAAAATAATAATGTGTGAAAACTAAAAACTATATAAAAAAATAGAGAAATGCATGTTTTTTTTTTCTTCTAATGGAAGAAAAAAAATTATATACGTAAGGTAAGAGTGAAAAAAAAAAAAGAAAAAAAAAGAAAAAGAAAACTTTATAATATTTCATTAATGGAACAGTCCAAAAAAAAAAAGTGGCCAACTCAACTTTCACGTTTGCTTTTGTAGTTTTGCTCTTTTATTTTCTGTCTCTTTAAGTTCTCTCTGTCTCTGATCGTTTAAACTTTGAAGAAACTAGTCACTGATCATATTGCTCTTTCTTTGCCTTATATTAATCAATCAATCTTAACATATTCACACATTTTTACCTTCTTTTACTTTATTCTAACTTCCTTTCCGCAAAGAAACAAAGAGTAAACACATTTTCCCGCTTTATATATATATATATATATATATATATATATATATATCCGATTATTCCCGGAATATCTCTGTTATCATAATTTACTTTTTTTCTTCATTTCTCAAATAAATCGGTTCTGTTGCGTTTCGTTTCTCTGCTTTCTTCTACTTCTTCTTCTAACGATCCTCTCCGATTCTGATAAGTCTCTATCTCTCTCTCTCTCTCTCTCTTTTAAGATTCTTTTGAGTTTTGTTCTATTATTAATCAAAGAAGAAGAAAAAGTAGATCCTTGATTCCCAATGAAAGATTCTTAATTCCCAAAATGCTTTTATAAAAATCCTTCCCATTCTCTCTAGTGTGTAGTTTGAAAGAGAGAGAGACGTCTCCTTAACTATTGTAGAGTACAAAAAAGACCCAAAAAAATGGAAACTCTGAACCCAGCTTTGTTCATGTCATCGAATCCGATGAGACTTTTCTTGCAAGGCAGCCCGAGCTCATCGACGACGACGACGACGACGGAGTGGACAAGAGAGGAGAACAAGAGGTTTGAGAGCGCTCTCGCAATCTTCGACGAGACGACGCCAAACCGGTGGGCCAAGGTTGCGGCCATGATCCCTGGCAAGTCCGTTTTCGACGTGATCAAGCAGTACAAGGAGCTTGAGGATGATGTCAGCGATATCGAGGCTGGCAGGGTCCCCATTCCAGGCTACTTTCCGCAGGCGGCGGCGGCGGCGGGGGGAGCGGGCTTCCCTTTTGAATTCGGGTGGCTCGACGATCGCACTTGCTACAGGAAGAAGCCGAATCACTTGGCTCGAGGGCCTGATCATGAGAGAAAGAAGGGTGTGCCTTGGACCAAAGATGAACACAGGTGATTTAATTCACTTAAAGGGCATGTTGAGTTTACATTGTATTATATTGTATTGTTCGCGTATAATCGTATAAATCAATTAAAAAAAGTTTTGGACATTGGAGTAGATAATATGTTCTATTAGATAATACAATTTACATTGTATTAGGCGTGTGTTTTGTATTATATAATGCGACAATTTAAACATACTAGTTGTAACCTCTAAACGTGTCCTTAAAAGCGGGAAAAAAAGGACTTCATATAGTTTTAGTCTTATATTTTTTTGTGGTGATTTGTTATGGAAATGTATTTTTAGTCTGGTTTTAGTCATGTTATGATTGTGTTGCTTGCAAATTTTATATGTTTTTTCTTGCTGTAATTAGGATATGCAAAATGTCTAGTGTGTGCATATTAGGAATCTGTATTAGACATTTAGACTAATTTATTATGGGATTGGATTGTGCTCCTGTTTTAAGTCAATTATTATTTTTATTTCGTTAGTAAAATAATTTCATGTCTGTACTAATTTACTTGAAAATGTGATTTAGAGTAATTTGTTATTATCTTAATAAAATTGTTACATTTTCTTATTTTATTTCTGCTATTGTCTGGTTTTTGTTGCCTCAAAAAAAAATCTCTATGCTCATATCAAGCATTTTTTTCTAAGGTTCATTGCTACATGTATTTTTTTAGGCGGTTCCTGCTAGGACTGATGAAATATGGGAAAGGGGATTGGAGAAACATATCTCGAAATTTCGTCATCACCAAGACCCCGACGCAAGTGGCGAGCCATGCTCAAAAGTACTATCTTAGGCAAACTCCAGGAGGGAAAGACAAGAGGAGACCGAGTATACACGATTTCACAGTTGTCAACCTCACTGAAAGCACTTCTCAAGTACTCGACAACAACCCTCCGCTTTTCGACCATTCCTCTATGATCCCACCAATTTCGATGTCTAGTGGAGAGGCGCAGAACGTACTACTCGATTGGAACATCCGCAAAGACGAAGCGCTCATGGCCTTGGGCTCTACTTATGGCATTGCTCTCAATGGACTAAGACTGCCTCCGGAGCAGGACCTGTATGGAAAAGCGCAGGCGTCGATGTTCGAACTGCAAGCCTCGAGATACCAAACACGCGGGTAACGCCGGTTGTACTTGTGAATTGGGGCATGGAAATCCAGTCTGAAAAATTGTTCAGTGTAAAATTCCACCTTGTCTATATATGTATTTTTCATGGTTGTGTTGTGTAATGTAGCGCATTGGTGAAATTGGACAATTTGTTGCTCTCTAATTGTAATGTCTCTGGACACTATAAGACTATGAATTTTAAAAGTACATTTTTAAAACTCTACTTGTCTTAATGCCAATAGAATTAAATGTTAATCCATTAATACAAATAACTCGTTGATATTTTTTTCTTTTGCAGCCAGAGTCAGCTGACTAGAATATTCAGATTATAACAACCTGTCGCTATAGCAAAAATAATATTTAATAATTGATTAAAGTCTCGAATGATTACGAGTTACGCCAAGCATATAATCCTGAAAATAACCACGCAAAATCAGCCACATCAGCGCGTGATGTGTCCTTAGGCGTAGCTGACTCAGTGGGCACTCTTTTCTTTTGGCATTGAAATTCCCACTGTGTGTATGTGATGGCCTACTTTTTTTCTATAAGAACAGTTTGAGGCATTGTTTGCTTTTTAGCACTCAATAAGGCCAAGTTGACCTCATACCTTCATCAACATTACTTAGTAGATGCTGACTTTGCATTCCACTCAAATAGCATCACCTTCTTCGATTCATATATATATATATATAGTTACGAGATTCAGAAGAACACAAAATTATATGACTATTATAAATAAATTAAAAGAAAAAATTATATCACATTTATAAACTATATTGGTTAAATTTAAATTTGTTAAAAAAAATTATAGGCAAAATTATAAATATAAAAAGTTAAATAAGAGCACAAGAAAGATTTATCTGGGAATTTTTTCTAATTATAAGGGCATTACATAAATTTGATTAATTTAGGGGGACCTATGAAGGAGTTTTCTGACATTTTTCTTAAATTGAGAAGGCTAAAATATAAATTTTTAAAAATTTAGGGGGGCTGCGCCCCCATGTAGATCTGTGGTGTTATATATATATATATATAGAACTATATATATATGTATGTATATACGTATGTATTTATAGGAAAAAAGAGCGTAATAAAATTGATGAGTCACTAAAGTAAAAAGAGTTACATTTTTATTTACTCTCTATTGTATGTTATTTTATAACAATTGTTTCTGTTTAAATGTCAAATTCTTATTTAAGGGATATAGAATGAGACAGTGCAAATAGACTGATCTTAAGGGATATAGAATGAGACAGTGCAAATAGACTGATCTGGATTCAAAACCGATGTGATTTAAGTTTTTCTAGTTTGATCATTTATTTATTTTTTATTTTTTTTTTGGCAGCCTCTAATTAAATGATGAGAAAGTCCGTTGCATCATAAAGAGACTGTGGGCCGAATAAAACGGCTTTGCTTTTAATGGTTTCTTGAAGCATCATAATTATTTGCTTTGTTGTTAATCGAACACTAAAAATAGGATGTCAAAAACGGTGAAAATGTTGCACTTATTGGACTTATTTGACCTTTTGAACGCTATAATGGTGGTTTTGTAGTGAGTTGTATCTTGAAAATTCCTTTTTCTTTTGTTTGGTGTCAAATATCTCACGTCAATCATTTTGACAAAATTCTGATCTTAGTGCCATAAAAGAAAGAGAAGAAGAAACTAGATCTCTCTGAAACTTCCTTCAACACATAATAATAATAATAATAATAATAATAAACAGATAGTTAGTTAACTTAATTGTCCCTAATTGGTATGTGGTAGCAATCTGTTGAAAATACAAATTGCACAAACAACTGTTACAAGAAAAAGAAAGGTAAAAAGGTTGCTATGATAGGGATGCGTATAGGGAAAATCTTTTCATAGCAATTCACTTTTTTTATATGTTAAACACGAAAATTGGTTATTTGGTTTGCTATTTAACCTGAAAATATAAATGGTTGTCAAAAAAAAAAAATGGTTGGTATTATTTGAAGGAGGATTCTAAATTAAACTTTTGTTTGCATAGGAGTTTAAAAATTGCATTTGACCTTTAAAGGCCTTAATAGTTTGAATGAAAAATTATTGATGTCATAGAAAATAAATTAAAACGGTATTAATATACATTTCAGCAAATAACATTATTTACAGTAGCAAACAATCTTATTGTAGTAAATAAGCATCTAAAATTTGGTATTTAGATATTTTTCCGAATAACTATTTATGCTATTAAAAACAATATATATTAAAAAAAATTCATTTTAATGGTCAACCAAACAAGGAGTAGAGTTATGTCATCAATTACATGGAATAAAAATTGTAATTGTTGGTTAAATTTGTTTACTAGTGGTTACATGACTGTGGGGGCGCATAAAGTGGGGTTTGATTATGATGATCACTATCTCCAGGGTAGGCAAGCCTTTCACATGATAAAATAAATAAAAAATAATGCTATTGGAAGATAAAAATTATATAATTCATGTGTTTATTAATATGTTACCACTGTTTTTGTTCTTCATAAGTTGCTTTTATTGGCAGTACCACCACAAATTATGCTGCTAGTACTACGACTAGTATGTGTAAAGCTTAGTGCACATTCATGTCACTTTGCACATATCATTTTCTAAACCACGCATTTAGTCATTAAAAAGTTTCAAAGCCAAAAATAAACCAGCAATATGATTACCCTTTCAAACCCTTTTTTTGTTTTTTTGTTTTTTGCTCCTTTTAATTGGTATATGACGAAGCCTTCAACTTTATATTGGTTTTTGCTTTCTCTTGCTCTCTTTTAAGATGAGTCATCTTTGTGCAAGTTGCACAAAAAGCGCTCCGCCTCTGTTGTTCTAAATTTGATCAAACCTTTTGAGAAGGGTTTGAGACCGTTCTCTTTGGCTATCCATTTTTTTTTCTTTTAATTAAATTAGCTAAAGAGGAAAAGATATCTATAGTTTAACTATAGTTTTTATCTATTTATTTAATTTATAGCTCTTTTAAAGGCTCTATGATCATCCAGAGCATCCCTATCTCTATCTCTATGTTGAATATTTGATACAATACCACTTTTTAGTCCAAATTTACATATTTATGTCACTAAATAAGTTAAGAGATTTTTAGCTAAATGGCCTGTTTTTTGTTTTAGTTTTAAGGAATTGACCTGAGTTTGTCATAATTAAGTTAGGGGGATTTTGTAGAATGCCCCATTATTGACACAATGATAATCTATACCCATGTGAGTTGCACTTTTAATTTATACCCCAAAATTTACACTATAAACATAAGATGGAAGGAAAGGGAGCACACTACATGGGGTATAGATTATTAAGTGGCATAAAAAATGGCTTTGTTTTGAAATTCTCCCATTAAGTTATTAGCATCGAGGCCCATTCACATACATCAAGATTGCCCAAAATACCCTTGTTCGTCCAAATTTTATTACAATATTTGTTACAGACTGTAACAATTTTTGTTACAATAGGTAACAACTTTTGATACACATATATAACAAAATATCTAATTTTTATCACACATTTGTTTGTTATGATTTGTATCAACACTTGTTACATGTCGTAATAACTATTGTTACAATCCATAACAATATTTATTACAGATTGTAACAAAATTTGGGTGAAATATCTAATTTTTATCACGCATTTATTTATTACGACTTGTATCAATATTTGTTACATGTGTAACAATATTTGTTACAGGTTGTAACAAAATTTGGGCGCACAGGGGTATTTTGGACAGTCCACATAGGTTTGGTGGCTAATAACTTAATTTTTTAATAGTTGGATCATTTTCTTAAAAATTATTATTTTAACAAGCCATTTTATTAATGAGCCCATAAGCTCATTGCAATTTATGTTTTTTTTTTTATATATATATTTTTTTGGTTCAAATTATACATTTTCACTTTTTTCATAAACTAAAAAAATCAAATTTTATCAGTCAATTTCGAAGAAGTTGAAAGATGAATAATAAACTATATGCGTAAAAAAAAAAACTAATTTTAAAGCTTCATGAGGTGAAATATGTTTATTTGATGGTGTAAATAAAAAATATTTGTTGAAAATTGGCATTTTTTAAAATTCTCCCTCTCTCGCACCCGTGCTCTGCGTGTGTAGAGCACGCGTAAAATAAAACTAGTTTTTACACCCGTAAATAAAAATAAAACTAGTTTTTACGCACGTGCTCTGCGTGTGTAGAGCACGTGTGTGTAGAGCACGCGTAAATAAAAATATTTGTTGTAAATAAAAGTAGTTTTTACACCCGTGCTCTGCGTGTGTAGAGCACGCATAAAATAATATAATGTATGAAAATTATGATGAAAAAATTATTAAGTATATTTTTGTTAATTTTTTTTAAATTGATATTTTTGTAATTTTAAATAATTAAGGGGTTAAATTTATCATTTAATATAAATACATGGGCTTTTTTAAACTAAAAAAATAAAAATAAAAGCTTATAACCAAGAAAATAAATAAAAAATAGTTATGGTAAAAAAAAAAGTATATGACAATGAGTGTCATTGTCATATAATCTCTTGGATGAATATAAAGGAAAAGACTTTTGGTTGTAACTTGATATATAAATACGAGGCTGGTAAATTTTAGGGATTTTTAAGGATTTAATCACAATTTTGGGTTATTTTTTAAGGATTAACCATAGTTTTATGAAAATTTGGTTATCTTTCTAAAGATTAGCCATAATTTTATGAAATTTTATTACACGTATATCAAATTTTGTTACACGTATAAAAAAGTAAAAATGACTAATTTTTTAATTTCGTAAAACTATGACTAAATTCTTAAAATATAGGCCTAAAAAGGGCTACAAGCTAAATCTTTTCTAAATTAAAAAAAAAAAGTTCTACTAAGCTGACAAAAGAAAATTTACAACTAGGTGTAGGTGATCACGTACTTATTATTGTAACTTGTGCATTTTCCTAATTTCTATTACAGTATGAAAACATGAAGGATTCTGCTTTCAAGTTGCTCAAAAAAGTCAAAGCATGCTTAAGACCAAAAATCATACTCACAAATGGGAATTGATTCTTGAAGTGCACTACACTATGCAAAGCTAAAAAGCCATTATTAGGAAGATGAAATTCTGCAGATTGGAAGTGGCCAAATTTTGTAAAATATTATTGGCCCGAAAAAAATTATGAAAGCATATGAATAGAACTAAAAATAAATTTAAAAAAAATTTAAAAAAAAACCTGAAGCTTTGTAGTAAATTTGGTAGTTGTTTGCATTCCAGTACTAATTGGAATTGACTATACGTTCTCTGTGGTCATCCACTAATGCCATGGCCCATGGGCACATCTTGGAGTTGACATTCTTTGAATAACTCAAATTCTATGTCCAAGTGTGATTTTTTTTTTAAACATATTTTCTCAAATCAGAACGACGCGTCCACCTAAGCAAACTAGAAAAAGAAAATTAAAAATAAAATGCTACAACATAAACAACACACGGTATTTAATATTTTGTACTTGTTTTTTAGATTTTTAAGGCCAAACTTTTGACTAATTTTTTAAGAATTAGTCTTAGTTTTTTGAAATTAAAGATTTAGACGTAACATACGTGTAACGTAATATTATATGTAATATACGTGTAACATAACGTGTAAAATACGTGTATTATATTACGTTACACGTATGTTATATGTAACATATTATGTTACGGCTAAATTCTTAACTTTGACATTCTAGGACTAAATTCTTCAAATTTTACCTTTAAAATGACTAATTTCTTAAATGGCCCCTATTGTGTTTCTTGTTATTGAATTTGGGCAATAAATTCACTAGCTGCAGTGAATTGTATTTTTTAGTGAATATGAATTATACCAAGAAATAAATTTAAATCATTATATTTCTTGGAATTGTTATTTTATTATGAAAAAATTGATGTTAAATGCAGTGCACAAATAAGTTGCTGGAATTAGTGACTACCAATCGGAAATTGTTTTCAACATGTAGATCCTAAATTAGTGGCTTTTATTCAACTGTAAGGAGAAACGAAGGTGATTCGAGTCCAAAAAAAAAAAGAGCAAACTTCAATGATGTCAATGGGTAATCAAACATTTTTATATCATTTTTGTGGTTAAACACTAATCGAATTTTGCATTGTACAGGACTGATTCTGAACATGCTATTATTGTGCCTTATTTGATTAGTCAAGCTAGGTGATCATATCACTTTCGAATAGCTTTAATTTTTTTTGTCCCTAGTGAATTTCAACATTTTGCTACGAAGCTTCTTTTGCTTGTATTTTGTTTATGAGAAAAAGTTGTGGTTGTCAGGTTGTTCCTTCCTATCTGGTATGAGAATAGATTTCTGGAACAAGATAATCCAAATCTGACGGCGCATGGTTGGTATTAATTTTCACTTAACCGTTTGTGCGAAATATCACCCTCAATTTGAAGTCGCCATACATTTTTATTAGCATAACCATTAAGGCTTTGAGGTCTCGTACCGTGACTATTGATCAATAATGTATATACAATTAGCAGTTGAAAGTTTCGAAAAATTTCCATTAAGACCAAAGACATAAGGTAAAGATGCAAGTAATTGGCGGTAGAAAATTTAAAGCCAACTGCTCACGGAGGAAACGAAGATCGTATTTTATCACAAGTGCAAAATGTAATCAGATTACACGAGAGAACACAAACTTATTACAGGACTAGAGTCTAGCAATTAAAAGGGGAGAAAATTAAATCTGAAATTAAAAACGTCTTTCCAAAAACGAGTTACATCAATTTATGAACAAGGAGCGGCAAGAGAAATGACTTCTTTGATGACATCGAGCAAAAAAACGAGAGCGAAAGTTGTATGTACAGCTCTAAGTGGCAGGAAAGCGTTCCGGGTCCAAGGGAATCACAGTGTTCGGAAAATCTGTTCTTTGTCCGGCGAGGGAGTAGTAAGCAAGTATATGAGCTGGGTGCTCCGCAATTACATCCTCGCCAATCTGAGCAGCAGCGACTACGCGTCTTGCAGGAATTAACTCGATGTTCCAAAATGGGCGAACCATATCCAAGAGATCACGACCAGGCACAGTTGTAGATGCTCTGTAGCCTTGGACCCACAAATACCTCAGGGAAGTCAGCTGCATCACAGCAGAAGCCAATGCACTTTCGCTGAAGCAACATCCCCTCATCTCGAGCTTTTGAAGGCTAGGGCAGCCCCTAGAGAACTCCAAAAGCCCTGCATCGGATTCTCCCACATAACCTAGAAGCATCCACCTCACGTTTTGGCTGTACCGTCCAACGTAGCCAAGACCCACGTCAGTCAAGCCCCCGGGTCTGAGGTACAGAGCAAACCTTCTGAGCTTTTCGCAACCCCTCATGAGAGCTCGGACTCCATTGTCAAGAGGTAAGTCTGTTATTGTCTCTTCTCTGTCAAGCAGAACCAGACGAAAGTCGCAAAGATTTTTAGAGTAGGTACCCATGCATTCAAGAGATGAATTTGTGATGTCAGAGACGTAAACAGCCAAGTATTCCAGTTCCAGACAGCCCTGAGCCAAAGCAATCAAACCCCTCTGAGAAACAAGACCTTCTTCATCCTCCATCCCTTGTTCATCGGCACCTCGCTCAATCCTAAGCCTCTTTAGTCTCTTGCAATATCGGCCAAGAACTTCCAATCCTCTATCACCAATGACATTCCTGGTCTGCTTATCACAATGATATAAAAAAATCATGTATATTTCAAGAAATTCTATCACCCCAAATCAAAACTATACAAGGCTACCCTATGAGGTTGTACCAACTGTCTACGTGTGCACTTAAGCAACTTATTATTATTATTTTTTCCAAGTGAGCATTTGAGCAACTTGTAAAAAGTAGGAATGAACAAGTAAATGTTATTCACAAATATGACATATAGATAACTTCTAGGTTGATGAATATATAGATAACTTCTAGGTTCAGGAAAAGAAAAAAAGAAAAAAAAAGATTTCAACATCGATTATAAACACATAAATGTTATGCACAAATATGACATAGATCCTTCCCGTTCCAGAAAAAAAAAAAAAAAAGGGTTTTAACGCCAATTATGAATGGTATATATTATTGAAAAACAAGCATGCTTGATCATGGACAAAGAACAAATAGATAAAGGTTGCAGATGAAAGAAAAGCACGTTTCAGAGTAAATGGTATCGTACCTCAAGAACTTCCAAGTTGGGACACCTCTGAATTAAGGTACAATGATCCTCAGTGTCTAGCAACGCATAGAGAAGATCCAACTTTCTAAGTAGGGAAGCAAATGGAAATACTATCGGCATTTCATTCTTTCCCATGTACGTTAGACCCAAACGGCATAATCTTTGTGGTAATGCTACAACAGAGTACGTCTCTGGTTGCTCATTGAAGGAACCACCACAAAATTCTTCTAATGCAGCGGCAGCACGAAAGAAGTCCACTAGGTCCAAGATTTCACAATCACTGATTTTCACAGAGGCCAAGGAACGACAATTTCTGGCTATGAGCTCAAGGTCTTCGTATTTGACTTTGGCAAGATCCGTCATATAAAAGTTCAATGTTTCAAGAACTGTATTATTCGTTGCAAGCTCATGTAGCCATTCACCATCTCTCTCAATTATTGAGCTCTCTTCCAGAAACAAGGTTTTCAAACTCCTAAAGCATACACAAGAATTAATCAATTTGATGCAATACAACTAGAAGCTCAGATCAGATGATAACAAAACCATCTAAGAAACCAACAGCCACAACAACAAAAACATGAAAAACTTGAAACATAACCTACAATATCAACATAACTAAATTAAAACTATTTCTTCTACCACAATATTTTAAGAAATAAAAAACACAATTCTCCCAAGTAAATAAATAAAGAACACAGATTTCTTCTGCCACCACATTTTCTATTTGACTAGTGAGGCAATATTTTATTGCTCATATAAATGGTACAAAGTTATAGACGCCAATCTAAATGCAAAGCACACAGATCATAATCAATAATACAAGTATAAAACTCGAATGAAATTTGTGTGAATTAGGCACAATCTACACCTAGAGATGCAATTTCCTCAATATAACAAAAAAACCAGAGAGTACATGTTTGTTTGTTTTTTGTTGTTTTTTTTTTTTTTTTTTTTTTTGCAAACAACCAGAGTAGTATTTATTACGAAAGCACTTGCACTAAAATGACCAGAAGTGATCAAAGCATATTAGAAAAAATAATAGTCCTAGCTATTAACAGAAACTCATAATTCATTAGCTAAGCTACTGTTAATTAACACAACATCTGCAATCATCTTGAGTTATAATACTATCCACAAAAACATACAAGAAACCAAGAAATGCAAATAAAATGAGGTTTAACCTAAAAAGTAAGCCTAAGGTGGGCGTTGTTTTTCTATCCTTTATGTTCCACTATTCTGTGGGATAACTTTTATCTAGTTTAAGTGTCCTCAACTCAAAGTAATCTACATCCATGCAGATATCCATTTGAATTATCCATTGTTAATCCCATGCTAACCTGACGAGAATAATGAATCTATTGGTTCCCTTTTACATTCAAAGTATCCAGTTTTTCAGTTATAATTGCAGGCTACAAAGACCTCAAACCACACCGTGAACTTAACACAACCCCAGATCAAAATTCAAATCATCCAAAAGCCATCTAAATTTGAAATTCTGGACATGTTGTTCTATGTCTAGATGACCCTTATCTTGGTCAACCAATCCAAAAAAGAAACATTAATGCGAATCTTCCAAAAGATAAACAAAAGCATCTTTACAGGTTCCCTAGCTCATGCCTTTGCAGTCTCCCATATTAACAACCAAAACAATTTCGTCTTTACGCATCAAGTTTCGGTTAATTGAAAAGTTGATTCTGACCACGGTAATCCGATATCTCTTTTATACAGAAAACTGCTTTTTGCCCATCCATCAAGAAGTTGCTTCCATCATAGAATCACAAAATATGTGGCTTATCATACTTAGAAACACTATTTTCCACTCTTAGAAGTAGATCTCATAATCACTTTTACGGATATGACATATTGCAACCAATAATCAGTCCATTCTATCATGAGATTAAAGCCGAACTCTAAATGCCAAGTTTGAAAATGAAAAGTATCAACTTTGCACAACTTTGACACAACAAATACATGTAAAAAAAAAAAAAAAAAGGTTGAATCTATTAAATGACTCAACATGCACAAAAACCATATATAAACACGCGCAAAGAAAAATTTCAAATCATCCCCTCTATTTGTGATCTAGCACAATAGTTTAACATGAGAAAGTTAAGAAACAAAGAAAGAGGGGGGGTTTTTTAGTCAGTTAAATTTACCTGAACCAAATAAGTTTACAAGGTATTATGTGAGTAAATTTTTCTCAACTTCGACATTCCCAATAAAAAATAAAGCATCCATGAACCGAAAAAAGGCTAATTACTGAACCATGTTAAAAGAGCTAACGTCAAAAGATCAAGAAACAAGGAAGCCAAATATATGAACCATACACCAATAAGCAGGATATTCCATCAAAATGATCAAATAATTAGACACAAAACTACAAGAACGTAATTCAAAGCCCAGATAACACTCAACAGAACATACTAATCAGATTAGGAAACCCATATCACAACATCTGACCATGAGAAGAATTGTGGAACTTAGAGAAATTAAGGGCACCGCTTTACATCATATCAAATAGGCAAAGCAACAAGAAACATAATCAAGAAAAGTCGAAAACTTTTAAGAGGAATTCAACTAAGCAATAACCAAAAGTCAGCTCTAATCATGCTTCTTTAGACATAAGCTACCTGCAGAAGCGGCCGATATGGCAGAGGCCGTCGGTAGAGAAGCCGGAGCACTTGTCGATCTTGAGGGAGAGGAGGACGCGGCCGCGGGAGCGAGCGAGGAGCTCGAGGTCGGAGTCCCTAACGATCATGCGGCGGAAGTGGAGGGACTTGAGGCAGTTGAAGGAGTCCGCCATCTCCTTGACCCAAGGCGTGACGTAGCCGCCCCAGTCCTCGGGGATGAGGTTGAACATGGCCGCCCTCGGCTTCCCCTTGAGCTTGAGTGACTCGAGGTGGCCGAACCTCCGCCGCAGGCGCTCCGGCGTGGTCGTGTAGCAGAGCGCGATCGTCACGTGCTTCCGCGTGAGCGCGTCGAGCTCATACCACCTCCGGCACACCAGCGACACTGCGTCCCTGTCCTTGGGGTCGTGTATGTACGGCATCACGCACCCCAGCACCACGTCCGACATCCCCACGATGTTCCCTCTCACATTCCTCGCCTCTTCCGCCATTTCCGACACTGCTCAACAACAAAAAAAAAATACAAAATACAAAACACCCCAAAAAAAAAAAAATACCACTCTTCTATCCCGAACTTCAGAAGTGCCAAAAAACTCAAAAAGAAATTAAATAACTCTGCTCTCCAATCACTCTCTCCGTCTACGAAGCCAAAGTCCTCGACGGAATCAAAAAAGAAAAGCGAAGAAAGCGAGCGAATCGGAGCGAATCTCAGAGCTTGTTCTGAGATTAGCGCCGTGGAAAACCGGAGCACCAGCGACGGATCGAGCTTCCGAGGAATCGGACGATGACGGAGCACCGAGGCTTGGTGGCCGCGAAGCACATGATTACTGATCGGAACAGATCAGGAAAGCCCTCGGATTGGACGGTGGATTAATCCGACGGCTATGCTTCGACACCGTTTTTTTTTTTTTTGGGTTGAGACAGAGGGATTTGGGGATTTTGGATCAGATCCTAATTCATGGTCTATAATATACGGCCTTAAAGAAAACAAAAACAAACCAAAACTTCGTTTGGATTCTGGAAAAGCCAAAAACCAAAAGCCAAAAAAAAAAAAAAAAAGAAGAGAAGAGAAACGAGAGAGAGAGAGAGAGATAGAAAGAGGCGTTGGGTTGGGATGTGAAAAGGAGAAGAAAGAAGAGATAAAAGAGGAAGACGACAAAACTGCTGATGGAGAAGCAAACGTCGCCGTTTGAAATTGGGTTGGGGGATTTGGTGACGTGGCGGAGTGTGATTGGTGGAGGTGGTGTCGCGTTTGTGTTCGGTTGGCGCAGCCGAATATTTCCCTCGTCTTAGGCTGTGGGTTATGTTAAATTTGTTAAATTTGGGGGGATTGGGTTCTGTTAACGGTTAGATTAAAAGTGGAAAGTTGAGGAGAGAGAGAGACGTCAGTGATTTCCTATTTTGGAGTTGGGTCTCACGGGATTTGTATTGCTTAACAATACCTGCCATGCTATGGATACCGCTACTAGGGTTTTTGTTTTCAAGTTTTTAACCCCCCTCTTTCCAAACTTACCCTTTTGTTAATCTCTTTTCTCTTTTTATTTTTGCTAATTTTTCACTTCATTTATTAACTTTATTTTGGTTATTTCGAGTAATATTCCACTTACACTAGGCGTCTAGACGTAGTGCCATAGTTAGTTTGTCTAAGAAAAGAAAATTTAAAAGAATAGACGCGTTGTAGAAAATAATGTTTAACAAATAGCAACGGTTTTAAAATTGTAAGAAAATAGCAATTTTAGAAATTTATTACTTTGATAAAAAAAAAATTATAACAACTTTTATGTGTAATTTTGTTGTAAGAAATTTTATACTTGTGTAAAAAAAAAATTATGGCTAGTTTTTAAATTTTTAGACACTATGGCTATTTAAAAAAAAAAAACAATTCGAAAATAATTATTTACATGATTGACCCTCTAAAATATAACCAAAAGAAAAAAAAAAAAACGTAGCTTCATAGTATGAAAATTAATGAGCAATGTTAATCTGCCTACTACTCATTTTTTAGAATAATTAGACTAATTGGCTTTCAAACTTAAGTGCCTATATTCTTCAAAGATAATATTTCTTCAAACGAATAGATTACAAATTTTAAAGATAAAAAAGAGATTTTTAATATCTATTTTCTTGTTCGCTAAATAAATAGATATCTTTCTAATATTCTAAAACCCATAATATTAATGAGTTATATCCAACATCTCTTGACAACGTGATACACACACAAACAATAATAATAAAAAACAGACCTAAATGTGAATTGGAATAGAAATTATGCTTATTTATGTAAACGAAAACTAGGGAAATATTCGTAATCTTTTGGCTATCTTAATTTATTTCTTATGAATTTGTCATCCAAATACAACAACTTGGTTCTTTAAAGGTATTGATCTACAAAAACAAGGAAAAAAAAAATTACATCAACAACAACGACTTGGTCTTTTTTTAAAAATTAAATCAAATAATCGGCAACTCATAAAGCGTATGGAAGGACTTCTATCAAAGATGTGGATTTGAATCTCCATTCACAAGTTAAAATAAATAATAAATGAAAAAAAAGGGAAACAAGAAGCAATAAATAATCAAACTTATATAATGTTTTTCCTTGTTTGAACTCAACTTATTATCTCATCATAAAAATGAAAAAGTACAAAATAAAAAACAAAAAACACCCTCTGGCACACAGGAAGCGCATGGACCTAGAAACATGGTTCAAATTGTTTGAGTAAACCAAATCAGGCTCATCGCCGGTACCTTTGAATAGAAATCTGTTGTCTTCTTAGCTGTTTTCATAACTCTCTCTTAACTCATCTATATTTATTTAAAATATATTAAAAAACTCAAATAATAATTCAAAATGTGATAGGGAACAGCCAAAGTTACAAGCAAATGAGATAATAATTTTTTTTTTCGGTACCTTTAGTATTGAAGTTGTTGCATAAGCACAAGAAAAATTAACTAAAACAGAATAATGACAAATATGAAAAGAAATATCGAAAATATATCACCTTGAAAAGGTGTTTCTCACGTTATTTAAGGTTTTTTTTTTCTATATTAATTATTTATAGTGAAATTATAGTGAATACTAAATTTTTAACACTCAATTTATATAAATATATAATAATTTGAAAAATATAACAAAATACCCAAATGATTCAATTATTTACGTAGTGGTAGTTGGTGGTAATTGACTTAGTGATCAAAATCATATGCAATTTTTTAGTATCATGTGTTTACCCTCTCAATACATACTCAACTAATTTAATTATAATTTTATTGTTACATTGATATGATATCACATTTATGTTTTTTTCTCGGACCATTGAATAGTTCATTCTTCTTATTAGTTATGCATTTGGGTCGAAATGAAATTGATGTATATTGTTATAAAATATTTCTCTAGAAATACTGTATCTCCAGCATTAAGATATTTCTTAAACTGTAACGACCAAAAATTCAAAATTATGTTTTAGTTCCGAAAAATACGAAAAAATTTGAACTTTTAAAATTAAGTTACATGATGAACTTTTAATAATAAACATAAGGTTCATCAATCCTCTCGTAATCAAAATGGATTTAATTTTAACATTTACAAAATACTACGGTATTCAAAATTTTCCTTTGCCATCGATTAGCCGGTAGTCCACGTAAGGTCTTATAGGTCGGTCCCGTATACACTCGCTGTTCCCGTCACTGTCGCCTCACCCTTTTTGTTTTCGTGACAAGATACCTGCGACACGAGCACACTAGTGAGCTATTAGCCTAGTAAGTAGATTGGATAAATAAATTGCTAAGTCTGCAGGTAACAAACAACCAAAAATGTCACAACACAATAATCTAATAAAAGTACGGACTCGCCAATCGAGTCATCGTAGTCCAAAGAGTAAATGTCACTCTTAAACAACCTTGCCCGCGAAATAGATTTCAGAAATAGGTTGCTAAACCTGCGCAGGGTATAGTACCTGCAAAAGAGTTGTGACGTGGAATGGGGTCGGATTTAGCGACCCATAAATCTCGACTCAAACGTCAATTTCATATTTAGTTCTAATCTCACTCATGTTCACAACTCTCTGACTTAGCTTATAAAAATACGTGTGCACACGATTTACTATTTAAGAGTCCTTGATTTTATAATATTGGGAAGGTCTCGTCAGCCTCACCCATTCTCTAGACCTCTCACGGGTTGTTCTAGAATTTAATACACATCTAGACACATTCGCGGGTCGTTCTAGAATTTAATACACAGCTAGATTCGCGGGTCGTTCTAGAACTTATACACATTCTGGACCTCTCACGGGTCATTTCGAAACCTTTTGCGACCAGTGGTCCTGTCGGACCGTTTCGGAATTGATTGCGTAATCACCACATCGAGACAATTCGGGACTTGCTGTGGATCTTGGCCCCTCAGACCGTCCTAGTATTCTTTATAATTGTGAGGACTCATCCTCTTTGGGCCTCTCTGCCCTTTCCGAAACCTTTTACGGCCATTGACCCCGTCGGGTCGTTTTGGAATTTGTTGCTGCATTTTACCCCGTCGGGCCAATCCAAATCGTCAAATCATATACTGTGAGAAGCGCCGTCAACCGGCCTCCTTTTGGCTCCTTGGGCCGTTTCGAAACCTTTCACGGCCAATGGCCTTGTCGGGCCGTTTCAGAACCTATCGCAGCAACTACCCCGTCGGGCGATCTCGAAATCATTCATGATCGCTGCGCATAGCATATGGAGAGGAAGCGTCTATCGACCTCCTCGAGACCCCTCGGGTCGTTCCGAAATCTCACACAGACAATGGACCTATCGGGCAATCTCGGAACCGATCACGATCGTGGCCACCTTTTGGGCCCTTCAGAAACATACGATACTTCTGCAACCCTTGGCTTTATATCAGGCCGTCATAGAACTTATGAGTATCTCTGCACAAGCTGAGCCTTATTTCAGGCCGTTCCTTGAGTCTATCTAAGATGCTCACAGTGGCGAGGAGAAATCGTTCGACTCGACTCTTTGGACTCCTTGAGCCTAGCTAGAACGTTCGCAGCAACAAGGATGAATCATTCGACTCGCTCCTCAGACTCTTTGAGCCTATCTAGAACGTTCACAGTGACGAATAGGAATCGTTTGACTTGAACCCTCAAAGTCAATCTCATTGCGTCTCTCTGAAATTTAGCTCATCCTGCAATAAGATCTCAACAACAAACGTTAAGTAGTTTTATGTCTGTGGTCCCATACCCACCGACAAATAAGTCATACTAACATAAACAAACGTAAGCAGACACACGCCCTAAACTAGAACCTGAACCACGAAGGTTGAGTAGTTTTATGTCTGTGGTCCCATACCCACCGACAGATAAACATATAAATAAACACACGCACCAATACACACCTAGAAAAACACAACATACCATAAACGAATCTACAGTCCCATACCTGCAAGCTCGTTGCGTAAACAAGACGAACATGATCAAGAGCATGTATTCACGGCCCTAGCTAGAGTGGAAATTCCCATAATTTAACAGCCATAATTTTAGAAGCATCGTATGCTTAACACAATATCAAAACATGCACAATTAATTCAAGCATGGTAAAGTCTACTCGTGCCACAGTGGAAATCTACTTACCTGAGGTCTTAAGCCTCTTGCCTCGGTCATCGTGGCTCTCTCCTAGTGGCATCCTCCCTTGAAATCCGTCATGCGACAATCTTTGGTAAAAGACGGTGAACGTTCGTGCGTCCAAACTAGCTTTGTTGGCGTTCCGACTCGAGCAAAAATGGCTCAAAAAGGTGCGTTGCGGCGCAGAGGCAAGCGCGACAAAGCGTGGGAGGGGCTGGCCGGCGTCGTGCGACAGCAGCCGGAGCTGTGTTGGCCGGCAACAAGTGAAGCTCACGTGGAGGAGCTCGGGCTCGGGGCTACGGTGGTTGGGGACAGGCGGAGCTCGGGCTTGGTACTAGCCGTGAAAGAGTGGGTGCCGCCGTAGTCGCGCGGCTGCGCGAGGGGTGAATCCGGTGAGGCGGCATTTAGGCGGAGCTGAATCGGCACTGGCAGAGCATGCAGAGGCTGTGCGGAGGCTTAAACGGCATAAAGCTCGGCGGGGGCTCGGGCGGAGCTGTGCGCGAGAAGCCAGGCGAACTCGGGCTGGGCCGAGCAGGGTCGGGCGTAGCTGGGTCGGCGTCAAGGCGAGCGATGGGCTCGCGAGAGGGAGGGCGAGGTGTGCGGGGGCCTTGGCTTCTCGCTGACGGGGGCTGGGCGCAGTGCACGGGGTTGCGCGGGGGCACGCGCGACGTAGACTGGGCGCGGCGCTCAAGAGGCAACGCTGACCGGGCTGGGCTGGCCGGCGACTGGGCAGGGGAGGCTCGGCAGAGAGAGAGAGAGAGAGAGAGAGAGAGAGAGAGACAAGGAAAGAAAACTTGAGAGAGAGGGAGAAGAGGAGTGATAACAGATGAGGGGGAGGGGGAAAGAGATGAAGCCCTGGTGGGCTTGGGCTTAATTCGGCCAAAATGGCCCAAAAATTACATGCGGGTATGGTAAAATTTCTCCGTGAATATCAAATTGCACACGTAATTTGGACATCAAAACTTTGGAATTTTAATATCATTCCCGAATCAAATATAAATTCCTAACACGTCCAAAAATTCAAAAATAAAAATAACCATACCAATTTCATAATTGCACTCGAAGTTCCAAATTGATCAGATTTGGCGAAATTGGCCAACCGAGGCAAAAATACAAACTAATTAGCTAATACTGTGATTTTAATTTTAGGCTATTACAATCCTACCCCCTTACAGAAGTTTCGTCCTCGAAACTTAGAACAAGTGAGGGTATTACTCTCTCATAGCACTCTCGAGTTCCCAAGTTGCCTCTTTATCGGTATGGTTTCCCCACTGAACCTTGACCATCGGCATGGTCCTGTTCCTCAGTTCCTTGTCTTTTCGATCTAGAATCCGCAAAGGCTTCTCTTCATAATAACTTCAGGCTCGAATCTAGAATCTCGTGGCGCTCGGCCACGTACATCCCAAGCATAGACACGTCGTAGAGGTTATGACCAGGGTCATCACGTGACTTTTTAAATCTTCTCTTACTTCCTACCAACGGAGAAGCGACACATTCGATCATAAAGAGCTTCATTATCCCTTGGACGTAAATCCTTGTCAACCTGCCTATGGGGAACGTCATTCACATAAGTAGAAATTACACTAACTTTCTAAGCCTATTAACAATCCCTCAATAGGCGTCGCAATTAAATGCAAATCTAATGGTCCTCATGGGGATTGCCAATTTTGAGGACCTTGTGAGATGGTCTTTGAGCTCTTGAAAACTGTCTTTGCACGTCGAAATCCACAAAACTTGTCATTCCTTTACGTGAGAAGGGCTAACGGTAGAGCGAGTTTGGAGAACTCCTCTACAAATCGACTAAAGTGCCCGACTAACCCTTTGTTTGGGGTATCAACTTAAACCATTCCATCCCATTTTTTGGGATGGAAAAAAGAGTTTGAAAATGATTTGGAATGGTTTGAAAATGGTTTGTAAAAATGATGTAAGAATGGTTTGACTTTGCTGATTTTGAGGTATTATGAATGGTTGAGATTTAAAGATATTGTATAGGGATTTGGAAAGTTGAAAAAAATGTTTGAAAAAAAATGAAATGGAATGGAATAGTTTGAAGGATATGAAAAATTGAAAAAAAATGAAAAAATGGAATGGAATGGAATGGGAAAAATGGGTTATACAAACAAATGGTAAGCCAAATGAATGACGGTCTTCTGGGACCGTTTCTCTTAATCAATGGCATCGATCTTTAACGGGTCTTCTGATTTTCCTTCTTCGGACACCACGTGACCGAGAAATAAGGCTTACCCAAACAAAACTCAAACTTCTTGAGCTTTTTCTAGGGCTTTTTCTCGGCTACACGCAACACAAAGTATTTGATTTATTTTTATGTAATAATTTTAAAAAAAAATTTCAAGGGCCACACTGATTCTATGTAGTTTTCTATTTATAATAATTTCACTTGATCAAAAGTATTTATGCAACTTATATTATTATGTCAAGCAATTGAAAATTTAAATATAAATATTGGAATTATTTGGTACAATTAAAAATATTTTGAGGGTCAAGTGTTCATTTCAATTTATTGTTAGGGCATTTAATGGTATTTTTATTTCTTCTTTTGTCCATAAATACGGATTTTTACCCTATTGTCGCTTCTTTTATTCTTTCCCTTTTCACCTTCACTAGTACACTCTCTCTCATTCTCACTCTTCCTTGTCACCATCTATTTTCGCTCTCAAACTTTTCAAATTTTTTTTAAACTTCTCCACAACATATCTCTCTTATTTGGAGTCCACACGATGCACTTGAAGTGACTTTGGAAAGCTCTTGAGGTAGCTGTTGGTTTTCAGATTACATTAATCCGAAAATTTTTGTAATTTTGGATCAAATCATAGATGCGCAACGGAATAATAAAACATGGTAAATCAAATAACAATTAATCGAATACTACAAAGTGGATCTCATGAACATATTGAGTTACAAAAATTTAAACAGACAATTATCACATAATTCTTGAGTTAGGGTTTCGAAGAAATTATATCATTAGCTTTTTTTGATTAGGACGATCTTGATAAACGGACACTGTACGTTGTGAGACCGCCAAGGTTGGGCTCGCGTTTGTCCTACGTCACAACGAGTTTATCGGTCACTTCAATGTAGCACGATCTTCCACTCTAATTCTCAGATCTCACTAGAACACGAGTGTGAGCTCTCTCAATTGTTTTTCTCACTCAAGACTAACAAGAAAACAATTGTTGTTTCTTGCTATAGGGGGCGTCGGCTAGGGTTTTTGGGAGGAGAGGGAAAGCGTTTTTAATAGTTAAAAGGCTAGAGAATTTTCGGCATTCCAACACATGGAAAATTAGGTTATATTTTATGTTGCAACAAATGGCAAGTTTATAGTCAGGAGGGTGTAGAATTTGGCTACCATAGTTGGAATAGGTTTAGGATTAATCCAAAATCAAATTAGGATTTATCCTAAACTATTATTTTCATAAAATAATATTTGACCAAGTAATTATCCTTATAATTATATGATTTCGAATAGGATTAGAAAAATCCCTCCTAATCCTAATCATGATTAAATTCGGCCAACATAGAAAAACTAGGGCAAATTAGTTTTCCAAAAAATAAAATACTTATTTTTCTTATTTCCATTTAACACATTTAAATGGAACAAATCCTATTCCAATTAGGTTTACAAAATCGCCCATCAAGCCTTGCAACATTGTTTTATTTGTTCAATCTTAATCCAATTAGGATTTGGATCAAAATTAAAATATCTCATGTTTTGAATTGTGATTATCTACTAGCTAGATAATGAATAATTTGTAAATTGAATAATCTAATTATTAAACAATAAATTAATCTCTTTTTAGTCTCCAAAATTCGCCAATCACAAGGAGTGATCTCCTTGCGATACTTTTCTTATTCGTGGTCCAAAATACGAATAACGAGAAAATAATTAACTCTTTAATTAATAAATGAGAATTCTAGTTTGATTTATTGAGACAGAGCGGGGACCATGGACTCGTGAATTCGAGCTCCAATAAACTTGGAAAATTAAACCGAAACTCTTTGATGTAATTAACCGTTTATTAATCCCGAGATTACTATAAATTCGGAATTGAACTCTCGAATTTCACAGATATTATTTATATGATTAAACTCTTTAGATTGATATAATTATTTCATGATTGTCGATCCTTCACTAAATGGTTCGTGATCCAAGCCGGGTGAAGTTACCGTTTTACCCCGGATTACATCTTGTTCTTTAGGTACTATTGAGTTCACTAGTAAACAGTTAGTTCATAATTACTTACGAATTAGAGCGCTCAAACCGTTTAGTTCCAGAAGTCAACACATAATGGAACCATTATTACTTATTAAGTTGGGAATTCCATATCCGTAATTTACATTCCCATCTCCTACGAACTGCGGGACGCTAAAGTGCAAGTATTGGACCTAATGGACTTTAGGCTTTAATGAGCAAATTAAAGACCCCGTCAATTCATAGAAGGAGTCTATGAATTACTCAAGATTGAGATCAACCATCGTATGATCATCGATTGACCGAAGTTAGAATCTTCATAACGGTGCTTAGATGAAGTATCTACATTAGGTCGGTCCAAGTCCCATATAATCAATATTGTATAAAATACATCTACTCTGGTGTCATACACACTGACTTTTCGAATAAGAAGGTCACGTTCATAACGTCATAGACAGTATTAGTGCATTCCGATCTATCATATAATTTTAATCCTCATATATGTAAAACTCTTCACATACTAAAATTATAACTGTATAACATAGTTTAGATTTGATAAACATTCATTTTATAATGAAATAAAACATAACAAAATTCACAAAGTGACTACTTCTTTTATAAATATTTAGAAAAGGATAAATACATCCAATTTAAAAGGCATACTCTTAAACATCTCCCACTTGCCCTAGAGCATATAGGTCATATCTCTAAGTCCTATTCCTAACAGGTGTTTGTTGAATACCCTTTCCGGCAGTGTCTTTGTGAACGGGTTCGCTAAATTATCTTCTGAAGCAATCTTGACCACGTTGACATCTCCTCTGTGTACGATCTCTCTAATAAGGTGATACTTCCTCTCAATGTAATTGCCTCTTTTGTGGCTTCTTGGATCTTTGGAATTTGTCACAGCTCGACTGTTGTTATAGTAAAGCGTTAGTGGCTTATCCATGTTTGAAACAACTTCCAGATCAATGTAGAACTTTTTAAGCCAAACTGATTCTTTAGCTGCTTTGCAAGCGGCTATGTATTCAGCTTCTATGGTAGAATCTGCAATGCTAGATTATTTAACACTTCTCCAGACTACTACGGCTCCACTAAGGGTGAAAATTGAACCGGATGTCGACTTTCTCGAATCCTTATCTGATTGAAAATCAGAGTCAGTGAAACTTAAGGGATTTAGGTCTCCACCTAAGTACACAAGCATAAAGTTTCTCGTTCTTCTAAGATACTTTAAGACGTGCTTGACTGCTATCTAATGTTCGATTATCGGGTTTGACTGAAATCCACTAACAACTCCTACTGCATAGTAGATGTCAGATCTAGTGCACAACATAGCGTACATAAGACTCCCAACTGCTGAGGCATATGGGATTCGTCTCATATCCTCATCTTCTTGGGGTGTCTTAGGTGATTGCTCCCTAGAAAGGATAACTCCGTGTCGGTTCGGCAAGAGAC
Source organism: Boehmeria nivea var. tenacissima (assembly GCA_018132145.1). Lineage (NCBI taxonomy): Eukaryota > Viridiplantae > Streptophyta > Magnoliopsida > Rosales > Urticaceae > Boehmeria > Boehmeria nivea. The sequence goes on along the minus strand of CM030875.1, from coordinate 5,257,798 downwards.
TTTTCTTAGAGTTTTGCACCGCAAAACGATCTAGCACTTTATCTATATAAGACGCTTGAGATAATGCTAGGAGATTGTTCTTCCTAACACGTATAACCTGGATGCCAAGAACATAACTCGCCTCACCCAAATCTTTCATTTGGAATTGCTCGGCTAGCCAATTCTTTACTACTGATAGTTTCCTATCTCGTACCCAATGAAAAGGATATCATCAACATAATGTATTAGAAACACCACACTTCCATGATTAATGAGCTTGTACACACAAGGTTCATCAACATACTGTTCGAAGCTATAGGTCTTGATCGTTTCATCAAACCTAAGATTCCATGACCTTGATGCTTGTTTAAGTCCATAAATGGACTTGAGCAATTTGCAGACTTTCTGTTGTTGCTCATGTGTCTTGTACCCACCTTCTGGTTGTTCCTTATAAATGGATTCCTCAAGATACCTATTCAGAAAAGTTGCCTTGACATCCATTTTTCAAATCTCATAGTCGAGAGCGGCTGCTATGGATAAAAGGATGCGAATAGATTTGAGCATGGCTAGAGGAGAGAAGGTTTCTTCATAATTAACCCTTCCTTTTGTGTATAGCCTTTTGCTACTAATCTAGCTTTGAAAGTCTCCACTTTTCCATCGACACCTCATTTTTTTTAATATCCATTTGCACCCTACGGGCCTGACATTCTCAGGTAGATCAACAAGTTCCCAGACAGAGTTAGAATATATTGATTTCATCTCTAGGTTCATGGCTTCGAGCCATTTGTCCTTGTCAATATCTTTCATCGCATCATTATACGATATAGGATCATCAATGCAGCGTCGGCTTCTAGAACATTTGTTTCGTCTTCATGTCCGTATCGGATAGGTTGTCTCACAATCCTCCTACTATATCTAGGTAACGTGATGTTTTGACTAGGACGTGTAGTGTCCTCTTTTTCCCTAATTTCAACAACCCTTGTTGGTTGCAGTACGATCATATCACCTCGTAATTCTTCAAGAACAACTTTACTACGAGGTTTGAAGTTTGTTACATAGTAATTTTCGAGAAAAGTTGCATTTGTCGATACATTTACCTTTTTATCTTGAGGACTATAGAACAAACCTCATATTATACCTTTTGGATACCCCACGAATAGACACACTTCTGTTCGCGAATCCAATTTCTTTGTTCCACTCTTTAATACATGAGCGGGACACCCTCATATGCGAAAGTGTAGCAAACTATGTTTACGACCATTCCACAATTCTAAGGGTGTCGAAGAGACTGACTTTGATGGCACGATATTCAAAATATCATTTGCTGCTTGTAGTGCGTATCCCCAAAAGGATAATGGTAATGAGGAGTAGCTAAGCATAGACCTAACCATATCTAACAATGTTCGATTTCGTCGCTCTACAACACCATTTTGTTCCGGAGTGCTAGGAGCCGTTAATTCTGAGAGAATCCCATTCTCTAAAAGGTAATCCTTGAATTGAGTATCAAGGTATTCTCCTCATCGATCATATCGAAGTTCTTTTAGTGATTTTTCTAATTGTTTTTTTAGCTACGGCTCGAAATTCCATAAACTTTCCAAAAATTTCATATTTTCTAGCCATTAGATAAGTGAAAGCATATCTTGAATAGTTGTCAATAAAAGTGAAGTAGTATTCATAACCTCATCTAGCTTGTATATTAAGTAGTCCACAAACATCCGAATGTACTAGTTCAAATGGTTGTGAGGCTCTTTGCCCCTTTGCTGAGAAAGATCTTTTGGTCATTTTTCTTTCAAGGCAAGATTCACAGATAGGGAGAGTTTCAACAGTTAGTTCTCTCAAAGGACCATCCTTTGCAAGTCTGTTGATTCTATCAATGTTGATATGACCAAACCTAATATGCCATAGATATGTTTCTAAATCACTATCTACCTTTTGTCTTTTGTTAGATTTAGGTTTAGTTACTTTAAACAGTTTGGTACTATATGGGGATTACGGACATATAAATCGTCTTCTAAATTAGCATAAAATAAATTGAGACCATTCTTTGAAATAAAAATCTTATTATTATCAAAAGAGATCCCAAAGGATTGTTCAACTAACATTGAAATAGAAATCAAATTTCTACAAAAGTTTGGTATAAAATAAACATTTCCTAAATCTAAATATCTTGCTCCATATTGATGACAGGCCTCTCCTATGGCCTTGACCGAAACTGTTGCCACATTGCCAACGCGCATTATCAGCTCCCGTTCTGGAAGTTTTGTAAAGGATCTAAGAAGTTGCAAAGAAGAACAAACGTGTTTAGTCGTTCCTGAATCAATTATATAAGAGGAGGTATTAACCTCTACTAACATAGCTTCTAAAACATGCAAATCAGAGTTACTGTTTTGACGTCTCTTCTCAGCCAGTTCGGCTAACTATTTGGGGCAGTTGTGTTTCCAATGCCCTTCCATGTTGATGTGGACACACTTTCCAATGTTCTTGATTAGCCTTTTCCGTTTAGTTTTGCGAGGTTCACTGGAATCACCTTTCTCCAAGGATCTTTAACTTCAAATGATGATATTTTAGTAACTTTTACTTTGCCATCACCAAAGTTATTGAGCTTTTCATATGTCTTCAATTCATCGGCTAGAAGTCGTAATTCAAAATCAACATTGTTTGTTAGGTAATAGTCGATAAATCCCTTAAATATTTCAGGAAGTGATCATCTACACTCTTGTTTCATAATCTAATTTGGAGCCAGGGTTATCAGTTTCTCGCATCCATTTGTTCATTTGCAAAACATGCTCACGAACACCACTTCCAGCAACATATTTTGGTGGAAGTAAATTTAGAGGTTCGATCGAATCAAACTTGTTTTCGGTACAATTCCAACATGAGTTGGAGTGAGTCCATGATGTCTTGAGCATGTTTCTTGTTGGCCATTTTATTCCTAATCTTATCAAGCATATTGGTCAACAAGATGTCTTTAGCATCTCTATCGTCAGACATCCTACGATCATATGCTTGGATGTGACTTGAAGAAGTTTCTGATAAATCCAGTTTCGGACAATCTTCATAGAGTACATATAAAATTTCTTCCCAATTGAGGGTAAGTTCAATGTTCTCCATCCACGTAGCAAAATCAAGGAAGAATAGTTTGAAATCGTTTGAATAAATGGACGATATTTTCTGAATTAAATAAAAGCTCGAATAAGTAAATTTTGTGTTTGAAGGTTTATGATGCAAGTAAATGCAGTTTAGGAATTAATAATGCATGAATGCAATATATAAGGAAAACAAACCATGAAACCTACTATTCGATCGATAATTCAGTTAACCACATGTAAACTGCCACCGTAGGGTTAATCAATTTACACGCTTAACTAAAAACAAGACTTATTCTTGATTAAAGAGTGTTTAACAACAATTTGTTTTATACTATTTAACTATCGAATCAGAATTTGGTCAATTTGAAAACTATTTTCTTTATTCTAAATAAATCATTGTTTTGAAACTAAAGACTTAACTATAGAGTGCCACCGTAGGGTTGGTCAAACTAGAAATACATCTAAAGATTCTATCCACTAAATAGAAATCTAGCCTTGGTATTGAATTAGACAAACACCATCCGTAGGGGGACGATCAAGTGCCGCGAGGCGTTGTCTAACTCTCACGGTTGCTTAGACTAACGATGTTGACCATTAGTTTTGTCTTTAAGATAACCGTTATGTTTATGGTGTATAATTGCAAGAAAATAACAATCCAAATCATTATTATTTATTAATATCTCATATTAATAATCTTACAATTAAATATTAGAATTTTAGAAACTCTAATTTCATATTTAATTAAATAAATAATTTATTGAATTAATATTTAATGTGAATTTTCCATGATTATTATCCAATTTTAAACTTAAATCTAATTTAATTAAAAATCTTAATAATCAAATTCAATATGACATGTTATAATGCAAGGAGAGGAACACCTATTCTATATAACATGTTATAATGCATGGACATGTTATAATCATTCATCTCATAAACATACATAACATCGAAAAATAAATTTTTAGAGAATTGATCGGGTCACTTTGGAATATTACAACCCAGGAAAATTAAAATAATAACAATTTACAATTAGGTCTTCAATTGGGTCTGGCTTCAGATCTTCAAATTCGCCATCGGGTCCAATTTAAATTTATCTCGAGTTTAAATTCAATTTCAGGTTCCAAAACCCTAATTTTGTATTTAACATTGTCAAATGAAAATATTTTCAAAAATAAAATAAAATAAAATTTGTGGCAATCCCAAAATAATTCAAAATTGGCGAAATTATCATGTCAATAAATTTCTGGGACTTTCCCGGACAGTCAGTGTGGCTAAGCGCGCAAAACCGCAGGCGTGTGCGCGCGGAGGCAGGCTGGCATGTGCGGTGGGGCAGGCTAGCACGTGGAATGGTAGGTGGGAGCACGCGGGAACAGTAAGCGCGCGTGGGAGGTCGGCTGGCGCACGCGGTAAGGTCGACAAGCGTGTGCTTCAGCGGGTAGGCGCGTGGGAACTTCGCGCGCGGGGGAGGGGGACAGAGTGCTCGCAGGATGGGTATGGCGCGTGGGAAGGATCGACAAACGTACCCGTGGCAGCAGGGAGCGCGGGACGGGTCGGCAGATGCGCGCGGTCTTGGTGGGAAGCGTGCTCGAGCAGGGAGGACGCTTGGCATGTACGACGCTAAGCGATCAGACACGCTGGCAGTGGCATGGAAGAGCGGTTGTGCGTGAAGCTGCATGGGATGGGCCATGCGATCAAATCGCGGGCCCTTGCTGATTAGTGTGGCAAGGCACGCGATCGTGTGCCACGGCGGGAGAGCGTCTTTATGGGCTACTAGCTACGCAATCGGACACGCGGGCGAGTGCGTGTGCAGGTACTCGTGCGATCGAGCGAACGATAGGCGCTGGTGGGGCACTATGCCGTGCGATGGGTACGTTGTGCGATCAAACTCGACAGTGGCACTGTGAGGCACGATGCAGTGTGATCGGACACGGCCTGTGGTGCGTGGCAGTGACAGTGTACCCGGACGACTCCGGCGAGAACTTTTCTTGCCACCATGAGTTACGGCCTAAACCCTAGGTTTTCTAACACCCTAATTTTTTATTCCAAATCAAAATTTGTATAACAATTACATAATTTGATTCATCATAAAATTACATAAAATCCTAACCCGTTAAATTGGGCAAACTATTTTCTAAAGCCAAAAAATAAAATTCCAGAGCAACCATATAATTAACGATCAATCTCATCTATACATTCACATATTCAACTCGTAAAAATAATAACACATTGATAATCAATCTCATATAATATAATTGTGCTCATCCCAAACATATCAAGTAACAAGTTGTAAAACAATATGTTTCATGACCGCTCTGATACCAGTTGTTGATTTTCATATTACATTAACCCGAAAAATTCTGCAATTATCATAGATGCGCAGCGGAATAATAAAACGTGGTAAATCGAATAATAATTAATCGAATACTACAAAGTGGATCTCATGAACATAGTGAGTTACAAAAATTTTAAAAAACAATTATCACATAGTTAGGGTTTCGAAGAAATTATACCATTAGCTTTTTTCGATTAGGACGATCTTGATAAAACATACACCGTACGTATGGAGACCGCCAAGGTTAGGCTTGCGTTTGTCCTACGCTTACAACGAGTTTACCGCTCACTTCAATATACCACGATCTTCCACTCCAATTCTCATATCTCACTAGAACATGAGTGTGGGCTCTCTCAATTGTTTTTCTCACTCAAGACTAACAAGAAAACAAATTGTTGTTTCTTACTATCGGGGGTGCCGGCTAGGGTTTCTAGGAGGAGAGGGAAAGCATTTTTAACAGTTAAAAGGCTAGAGAATTTTCGGCATTCCAACATATGGAACATTAGGTTATATTTTCTGTTGCAATAACTCCTAATCCTAATCATGATCAAATTTGGCCAACATAGAAAAACTAGGGCAAATTATTTTGCCAAAAAATAAAATACCTATTTTTCTTATTTTCATTTAACACATTTAAATGGAACAAATCCTATTCCAACTAGGTTTACAAAATCGCCCATTAAGCCTTGCAACTTTGTTTTATTTGTTCAATCCTAATCCAATTAGGATTTGAATCAAAATTAAAAAATATTATATTTAAACACAAAATATAAATGTCTCATATTTATATAATATGTAAATTTAATAATCTAATTATTAAACAACAAATTAATCTCTTTTTACTCTCCAAGATTTGCCCATCACAATGAGTGATCTCCTTGTGATACTTTTCTTATTCATGGTCCAAAACACGAATAGCGAGAAAATAATTAACTCTTTAATTAATAAACGAGACTTCTAGTTTGATTTATTGAGACAGAGCGGGGACCATGGACCCGTGAATTCGAACTCCAATAAACTTGGAAAATTAAACCAAAACTATTTGATGTAATTAACCGTTAATTAATCTCGAGATTACTCCACTATAAATTCGGGATATCTCGAATTCACGAATATTATTTATATGATTAAACTCTTTAGGGTTGTCCATTGATATAATCATTTAATGATTGTCGATCCTTCACTATATGGTTCGTGATCCAAGCCGGGTGAAGTTACCGTTTTACCCCTCGATCACATCTCGTTCTTTAGGTACCATTGAGTTCACTAATAAACGGTTAATTCATAATTACTTACGAATTAGAGTGCTCAAACCGTTTAGTTCTACAAGTCAATACATAAGGGAACCATTATTACTTATTAAGTAGTGAATTCCATATCTGTAATTCACATTCTCAGCCCTACGAACTGCGGGAACCTAAAGTGCAAGTATTGGGACCTAATGGACTTTAGGCTTTAACGAGTAAATTAAAGACCCCGTCAACTCATAGAAGGAGTCTATGAATTACTCAACATTGAGATCAATGACCATATGATCATCGATTGACCCAAGTTAGAATCTTCATAACAGTGCTTAGATGAAGTTTCAACATTAGGTCGGTCCAAGTCCTATATAATCAATATTATATAAAATACCTCCACTCTAGTGTCTCACACACTGACCTTCCGGATAAGAGGGTCACGTTCATAACATTGTGGACAACATTAGTGCATTCCGATCAGAAAGATCCGTACTCATCGATCTATCACGGACTAGTTTAAATATGCTATCATATAATTTTAATCCTCATGTATGTAAAACTCTTCACATACTAAAATTATAAATATTGTAAGTGATTTTTTGTCAGCGATTGTAGCTTCGGGGGCGGAGTCCCCGAAGAGCAATTAATGCGAACAGCCACTCATCTCTAACAGCACAACAATGCCACGCCATCACATGAGCTTTCCCTGGATGAAAAGTGTATGAGGATTGTCGAAGATGACCCTCGATCTTATACCCTCGAAGATAAACTGTAGAAGCGGTGGTGTCAATTTTATGACAAGACCCTCGGAGATGGATTGACAGACAAGAAGGCCACGGATCCTCGGAGATGATCCGTCCGTGTGAAGCTAACCTCGGAGAGGAAGCAAGGACTTCACTCGATGAAAGCTCGACCCGCAAATGTAACCCCTGCCCCCGGGGTTATCCTTTTCGGTACCTTTCCGACAAATGAGTTAGTCGTTTTTGTTTTTAACAACCCTTCGTTAAATTGATTTTATCTCGTCTTGCGGTTAGGAATCACTCCCATCATTGCATTATCTAAATTATGATTAGAATACTTGTGCTTATATTCTTGGTGGCCATGTATTTTAAAATCGACTCCTTAAAGTGCAAATTTGCACCGTGAGTCCCTGAACTTTCAAGAAATTATAAAATTAGCCCAAATTAGAAAAATGACCCTTTTTTGGGTTGCAATCTGTTTTTGAGGTTACATTATGATTTATAATCATATAATTAACCTTGGTTTCAAATTTGAAACCATTCCGAGTTAAAACGAAGCCGAAACGGCTTAAACTCGAAAAGTCGAGATAAACCGTGCAAACACGGTCAAAGAAAAGGAACGAGCTCACAACGACCACGTATAATTTGATATTTGACTTCTAAACAGTTTTTAGAAGTTTCTAGTGATATGAGAAAGTCTCGTTAAGTCTCGGGTTAGACGAAATTGGAATTAGGTCAAAACTCCGACCGATGGTTCGAAATAGGGGCGTTTAGGCCTCTTCGAGGGAAACGGGCTTAGGATTTAAATCCCTTAACCACCAAGTTTGAATCAATGGCCAAGATTGATTAGAATTATCAATTAATTAGCATTATTGGAATTAAAATCTTGGAGAATCTTGGAGGATGGGTTGATGGAAGAGATTGAGGGCTAGGATGAGACTTAAAACTTATCAATTGGATTTATTGAGGAATTAAAATATTTGGAGAGGAGAGAGAGTGGAAAATTCGGCCAAGAGAGAGAGAGAGAGAGAACGACACAAGTGAAACTCTCTCTAAAAACTCACCTAAGTATAAAAGGATTTTAGACCCTTAAGCTCCCATTTTTGCTTTTCCTTGGCAAAACTTTGAGAGAGAAAACCGCGGGAAAGGGAGAGAAAAGAGAAAAGAAATAGAAAGGTTTGAGAGAAAGAAATCAAAGGAAAGAAAGACAAGGTTGAGAGGGAGAAAGAAGAGCCGAGCAAGGTGAAGAAGAAGCAAGGAAAGCTTCGACAAACCCTAGTTCGTTCTAAGGTAAAACCGTGACCTTGCTCTAGTCTTTTGTACACTTTTATACATCAAAATACCTAACCAAAACCTCCCTTACATTCTGCTCTAAGAGCGAGAAAACCATACGTGGTGGTTTTGGAGCCAAACCATCAAGAATAAGCCGGCCAAGAAGGTAGCGTAACAATGAAAACCCCGAACCAAAAGCTAGGTATATCTCTAACCTTGAGTGGCGTGAGGTTTCTTTGATAGCCATAGGTTTTCCTTTAGAATGTTTGTATTTAGGACTTTGAGTTGTAATCATTGCACATGGCCTCTTTAAGGTTCAAGTTTGCCGAACACGAGTTTAAGGAAGCTAGATCGACTAGCTTCCTGATATTTCAACTCGTGTTCGGTTGTGTTTTTGTTGTTTGTTCGATTTGCAAGTTTAGGGTTCGGATTTCCTTGTTTTCATTTGTCTTTCTATGTGTTTGCATGGCTGCTTGTTATGTTTAAAATGTGAAAATAATTTCAAAAACGCCATGCACACGACGGTTTTCAACGGACCGAAGTGAAACCCTTCAAAAGATATAAATTGGTAAATTTCTCTTGAAAAAAATCCGAGCCTAAGTTTGTAAAATTATCATGGTTTGTTTATTTGTTCTTTGAATGTTTAACTTACTGTCTTTGATTAAGTTTTGTGTTAAAATCCAAATAGAAACCGAAAAGACACTTAGAGATAAGTGTCTCGGTCAAAACCGTGAAAACGGTTCGAAAGCGTCTAGCTCGAGAATTGTTTTCACGTGAGATTTAAAGCTTCGATGAAAGGTTTCAAAAAAGAATGAAAAATCTCCTTAGAACCTAGAAGCAATCTGTTTTAGTGTAAATAATGAGATTTGAAAAAGTCAAGAACAACTTTTTACCGAAAAACGTCGGTTTCGCGTGATGTCGCAAAAGTAGTTCCAAAACGCCATGATTTTATAAATTGGAAATTGTGTATTCTATTTTCTATTATCAAAATAGGTTTGGGAACCAAACATATGTGCTTTCAAAAGTAAAGACTGCTGCCCTTAATCAGTTTTGAAAAATGATAAAAGAACGAGTTAACTTTAAGGGCTCAAAACGACATTTTCATAACATAGTCAAAATCGAAGGTTCGCGGAAGTCTTAAACTAGTGTAAAACGGGTGTCGAGACTTAAATGGACTTGGTCCAGCCCATACACAGTGAGATGAGAACTATATTTGTTCTAATTGAACTAAGAACAAATATAACGAGACTCGGTTTCCTTGAAACCGAGCATTTTTCTTAAGAAACGGTTATAGTGCGTGAAAACCACTAAACCGAGCCCAAGAACAATTTGTAAAATATATTCTAATTGAAAAAGGATTTAATGAATACTTTTTAAATAAAAGGAAGCTTATCAAATAAGCTTAGTGTTCAAAAGTATTTTGCGAAAACTCAAAATGGACCAAGTGTCCCGTCTTAGAGACGTGTAAAATGTCAAAGCCATTTTAGGCCTAGTCGTAGTTTTTAAGGCCCAAAGCTTGTTGGGCCAAACTATTTTAAATTGTGAAGGCCACTTTGGGCCTTCACGTTGTTGAAAGCCCAAACTATCAGTGGGCCTAACAGCAAGGAAGCTGTGAGGCCACTTTGGGCCTTATTTTAGCCTGAAGCCCAAATTACCAGTTTGGGCCTCATAAGTGGAAAAGACCAATATGTATCAAGGTCAAATATGTAAGAAGGCCTTGAACCTTATAGTGGGCCACTTTAAGTAGCCCAACTAAAATAAGTCAGTAGAAACCCATCAAGTTAAGATTAGACTTTCCTAAGCACAGACGGCCTTCGAATAGTCCGAAGATTTTAAAAGATGAGAAACCAGCTAGGAAAGTTTAAGATGGAAACCCGAGCACTTAGAAAATTAATTAATAGTTCGTCTCGTGTTTACGAGGCAGTCAAACTAACGAGACCATGTCTTCTATTCAAGGACAAGGAGACACAAACTTGGTTGGAGCTCAGAACAAGTCCCTAGAAAGACCTCGAAACTGCTGCAACGCCTATAACTGTAAGTGGCGATGCACCTACGGCACCGAGTGTATATATGTGTGAAATGTTTGTAGGGTGCATTAGTTTTTGTTGATAAATGCTGTGTGAATGCTATACTTTTGTGCTGTGTAGTGAAATAACTAATAACCGAAAGAGAACCCTAGCATGAATAAATCTCGAATAAAACGTCCGTAGGTGGAAACGATCTAATCTTTAGATTAGATTTTCATAAGCCTCAATAAGAGAAAATAAGCTGTAATGAAACTCATCAGTGCGTGTTTGCTCGCCCTCGATCTCCACCGAGTTTATAACTCAAGTGTGAGAAGAAGGACGGCTCTAAGCCGAGCCTATAAATTAAATAGAAACAGCTTAAAGACAAAGAAAACGGCCTTGAGCCGCCAATGACAACTAAGGCTGTGAATGCTAAAGTAGAAGCTGAATCTTCGATTTACTAATGAATGAGTAAATCATTAAGAATAAATACTTCTTGAAGGATTGTGAAAATAATTAGATATCGATCCTCGAGGTCGGTAAATCATCAATATTAACGGCACAGCCAGGTTCCTTACCGTGCGCTCTGCCTCACGAACTGTGGTCCATCAGGATAATCTTGTAGGAAAAACCTACCCGGCCTATTGTATGTTTGCTGTGAACCCCTCGAACGATTGAATAAAGGGTCTCGTACCCAAAACGTAAGAGGTCAAAGTATGGGACTCGTGAGTAGTCCATCAACTGTTATCTGCAAAGATAAATAAGACTAAATAAAATCTAAGGCCTCTTGCAATATCCCAGTTTCCTAAACCAGATAATGAGGGGATAAATAATGTGAAAATCCCAGTCTGTTGTGTGATCTAACAATGGGATTCAAACATACTAAATCCCCGTTTGCTTTGTGATCTGACGGGGGAGAGTATATCAGATTTAAAAGTTTCGATTCCTCGGTAAACGAGACAGGAAGGACTGAAAATCTGAAATAAACCTCAATCCTCCGACAGGAGTCGATAGGAGTTAAACGAATTCAATCTAAATATTGAAATAAAAGTCGATGGTACCGCTCGGCTACAAGAGAAGAGAGCCCTGGCTCCGAGAGAGAGAGCCCTACTCCCTGAGGGCGAGCTTATTCCTCACACAAGCCGGCCAGTTGAGTGTGAGACGAAGTCTGTGTGACTACCGGGAGATTGATCCTCTCCCCGCCTGTGCACTAGAGAAATCGCGGTGACCATCAGTGGATCCCAGACTTGATAAAATAATGTCGAGCTCGATAAATTGATTAATGAAATGATTTCTATGTGAAACCATTAAGTCCGGAGAGAGTCTAACGAGACATTCCTCCAGAAGGACTATAAATAAGCATGGTGGGTCCAATACCGATCACGAGGCCTTGACGATACGAGGAGCGAAGCTGTGTGCAAGGAACTCGCTAGTGAAGCCGAGTTGTCTCCTCTGAGCAAGGTGTATCAGGGGGTGATGCGAGTATGCTTAAAGCAATGAGATAGAGCTACCTGAAATAAGAAGCTCGGCTTTATGAACCGAGTACGAAGTACTCGACTGTGAAAAAGTGAGAATACTCGAGGGTAATAGAACAACTTTGATGCATTTGTTGTGTAAAAAGGGTGTTAGTCGGTATGGGACGGCTAACCCCTCTCTGTGTGATTGTTGTAGTATGTGAACATGTGATGCATACCATTTAGGGTAGACTAGTTCGCCCTTACTGAGTTTTTCAACTCATAGGTTCTCGGTGTTTTAGGTAAGAAGCCAACGAAGATCGACGAGTAGGAGCTGACGGAGATGGTGTGTATGGTATCCGTTGAAGAGAATACCCGTGGTAATATATTTTCCGCACTTATGTTATATTACAAATAATTTATGTTTTGATGCTGGGACGAGATCCCGAGGGCTTTAAGATTTCGATATGTAATATCATATTGACAAAAGACTCTATGTGAGTCATATTTTATTTTGAGACTGGGACGTGATCCCGAGGACTCCTACATTACAAGTATGTAATATTATGGCAACATCTATGCGCCATTAAACTTATTATGTTTTAAGTTGATTTACGATAAAGACTTCCGCATTTAAAAAAAAATTACACAGAATTTCCACTTGAAAGAGTTTAAAGGAGTTTACAAATGAGTTTGTACTCTCCTGTCGCGCGGCCGAGCCGGCGGGTTGTGACAGGGTTTTTGGTATCAGAGCCCGGGTTTAGCCGATTCTGTAGACTCGCCACACATATCTCCTCGCCAGCAAGTAGTTGAGGGACGAGCGATAGAAATAGTGGCTATCTTACTTATATTGTTTATCCGTTATTTCCGATTCTGACAACAATGGGATTTTTTTGTAGGATGTCCGAGGTCGATCAGCCTTCAGGGGACCATTCCGCCGATTCTGCCCAGCATAGCGCAGCTGGACCCGTTCCCGCGCTTCACACCCTCACTGAGTATATGCGTCTGATTCCTCCTAACGCGCCTATCTATTTCGGTGAGCCCGAAACTATGCCGTTTCGAGAGTGGACGATGTTGACGCTGGGATGGATGCGATCGTATTAAGTCCCTGATCAGTATCGTGTCGACTTAGCCCAGACCCTGCTTCGTGGCACCGCGCTTTACCATTGGCATCATCGAGAGGAGCTATTGGGTCACGAACGCGATTAGGACGCGCTTACGGCTGATCTGGCGGGATTCTTCGATGAGGTTGATCGAAGAACGGTATGGAACAGGAGAGCCGACAGTTTTAGCCAGCACAGGGGGAGACCATTCGGGCCTATACCGAGTGTTTCTACAGTGTCATAGTAGGCACGTATCCTTTCGCCGATAATCCCGAACTACTTTTTATGCAGGCTTACTCCCGCGGAGTCCACCCATACTTCCAGCTTCCAGACCCCCGGCCTGCCTTCGATACCCTACTTAGCATGATCCAGGCTTATCAGGACCACGCTGATTGTCTCCATCCCGAGCCCGTACCAGATCTTGTAGCAGCTCCTGATCCCGCTCCCGCCGCTCACGACTAGTTTCCCCAGATGCCACCGGAGTTTGCAGACATGGACGACGACAGCTCCGATAGCAGCCACGATTCTGGCTATGATCCCGAGAGTGAGTCAGACATGGATATAGAGAGCGACGCGTCTGATATTGTTCCCGACCTTGATCACGATGGTTGACAGACCTTCTCCTATCTTTTCTTAGATTTTTAGTGTTCTCGAATATTTTGGACCTACTTTCGAGAAACACCGTTAGGACGCCTTGATAGACCGCTCACTTGAAGCTATATTTTGTTATCTATATGCTTTGTTTCCGTATATTTATATACTGGATATTGTTCGGTTCGTTAAGCGATGTTTTCATTTGTACTACTCACGAAACCTCAGAATCTATCATTATTGTGGTTGGATATTGTGTTCATCTTTGAAACACTTATGACTTGTGAGAAATCTACTTAAAGATGATAAAGACTATTGATATTATATATGTGCCTGGCATGTCCAAACTATGTGATGTTAAACTTGAAATTATCCAATCCAATTAGATGAAAAAAAAAAGCTTCAAGTGTAGTAGAATTAAATGCTCTTAATGTGCATAATTGTAGGAATACGATAATCGCGAAGATCGCCATGCCGCCTAGACACGTTCCTGCTGCCGTCCGCAGAGAGATAGATGGAGTTCGAGAGTGGTTAGGAGAGCAGCAAGAGGCCGCCCGCCAACGCGATGACCAAGCTCGAGCCCAGACGGCGACTCTCGAGCAGTTGTTGACTCGCCTAAATGAGATGGTGAATCCTCCTCCTCCAGCACAGCCAGTGCCAGCAGCACAGAATCCTCTTCCTCCCGCACAACCGGCTCCCTAAGCAGCCAACCCGGTTGCACCAGAGGTGCCTCCTGCTGTGGATCAGGTTGGCGAACCTATATATGAGAGGTTCAGGCGTCAGAAGCCGCCTCGATTTGATGGTACTCAAGATCCCGCTACGGCGGAAGAATGGTTCAAGCGCCTCCAGCACATCTTCGGATACATGGGACTCGCTGACGCCGAGAAAGTGGTATGCGTTGTGAACCAATTAGATAAGGAGGCCATGTGTTGGTGGGAAGTAGTAGGTCAGATTGAGGACCTCCATGCCGTTACTTGGGAGCGCTTCACTAGGCTGTTCCGAGAAAAGTATCTAGGCGAGGCCCGCCTAGCAGGAAAAGTCCGGGAATTCCTGAGTATCCGGCAGGGAAAGATGTCGGTAGCGGAATACGTGGGCAAGTTCGATGAGCTAGCTCGGTTCACCCCCACTATAGTACCTACCGACGATGCACGCAAGATAAAGTTCATGCACGGGCTCCGCCCGGAAGTTGCAAAACAGATCGACAGCGGCAGGGAAGGACCTGAGTCCTGTGCCGATACTGTCCAAAGAGCCCTGCGCTACAATAGATGGGACAGGCCAGAGGATAAAAGAGTCGAGACCCAGACAGCCCGCCAAGGAGAAGGGAAGGAGAGAAAAGGGAATTATGGGAGGGAAGGACAATCTTCGTTCCAGTCAAGGAACTTCAACAGGGGCAGCCGCCCTAGTTTCAAGAGACAAGCTTATGGTTATAGTGAACCAAGACCCTGATATGAAAATAAGAGCAAAGGAGGAAGCAAGAAAAGACCTGATAGACCAGATAATCCGAGTGCCAAAGGGCGACATACGGCCCGGGAAGAAGTCCAGAGGGACAAGGCGGCGTTGGTGCCACAATGTCCCAAGTGCCACAAGACTCACCCCGGAGAGTGCCGCCTTGGGACTAGCCGCAAGTGTTTCAATTGCGGCAAGGAAGGTCATATTACACGAGATTGTAGGAGCGCACTAGCCAAGGCAGCTGAGCCGGCATCACGAGGACGCCCGAATGCTTGAGTGTACAGCCTCAACGAGGGAGACGTCGAGGCTGGACCATCTACGCCGGTCTCAAGTCAGCTTCCTGTCTCAAACCTCAACTTATATGCACTCATAGACTCAGGAGCAACTCATTCGTTTATAGCAAAACGACTTGTTGATAGACTTAAGGGTGACAGGAGAATCCTGAACAATCCATTATTACTGTTACTCCAACCGGCAACGTTTATCAATCAACGTCCTGGTTTAAGAACGTGCCTATTAGAATAGGAGATTTTTCCCTCTTCGCTAACCTAATCGAAATCGAGATGTATGATTTCGATGTCATTCTTGGTATGGATTGGCTTACCGCCCACTACGCGGCCTCGAAAGCCAATTCATTTGAGTTCCAAGGAACTCCAAGAGGTCGGTCAATATCGACTATTTCCGCTCTTCAAGCCAAGAAACTAATTGATGACGGATGCAGAGGATACTTGGCTAATATCGTAGACACTACGAAGGAGTGAGGATCGGTACCGAGCAACGTACCGATAGTACATGAATACTTAACCGTATTCCCGGAAGACCTTACAAGGTTGCCCCCGGACAGAGAAATCGAGTTCTGTATAGAACTGATCCCCGGGACCGCGCTGATATCGCGGGCCCCGTACCGATTAGCTCTTGTCGAGTTGAAAGAACTGAAGGCCCAACTAGAAGAACTGTTGGATAAAGGCCTCATTCGACCCAGTCACTCCCCGTGGGGAGCGCCGGTTCTCTTCGTGAGAAAGAAAGACGGCTCGCTGAGACTGTGCATCGATTACCGAGAACTGAATAAGGCAACCATAAAGAACAAGTATCCGCTTCCACGAATTGATGATCTATTCGATCAACTAGCCGGATCCACTACGTTTTCTAAGATAGATTTACGATCCGGTTATCACCAGCTAAAGAGAAGAGAAGAGGATGTGCCGAAGACGGCTTTCAGGACGAGATATGGGCACTATGAGTTCTTAGTCATATCGTTTGG
Organism: Boehmeria nivea var. tenacissima; assembly: GCA_018132145.1. NCBI lineage: Eukaryota > Viridiplantae > Streptophyta > Magnoliopsida > Rosales > Urticaceae > Boehmeria > Boehmeria nivea. The sequence goes on along the minus strand of CM030875.1, from coordinate 5,241,278 downwards.
TCTCACAAACGCCCCTGCTGCGTTCATGGATATGATGAACCGAGTCTTTGAGGACTACTTGGATAAGTTCGTTATCGTCTTTATCGACGATATTCTAATCTACTCTAAGGACCGAAATGAGCATGCCCAACACTTACGATTAGTCCTGCAACGACTTGAGGCTAAGAAACTTTACGCCAAATTCAAGAAGTGTGAATTTTGGCTCGAGCGAGTGGTTTTTCTTTGTCACGTGGTATCAAAGGATGGAGTAGAAGTGGACCCTGCCAAGGTCGAGGCTGTTCTGAACTGGTCACAGCCAAAGAATGTGACCGAGATAATAAGTTTCTTAGGACTGGCTGGGTATTATCATAGATTTGTGGAGGGATTTACGAAGATCGTAAACCTTATGACGGCATTAACCCGTAAGGGACATAAGTATAATTGGACGGAGTCTTATGAACGGAGCTTTCAGGAGCTTAAGAAGCGGCTGACCACCGCACCCGTCCTCACTATACCGCAAGGTAGTACCGGGTTTGCCATATATTGTGATGCCTCGAAGTCCGGATTAGGAGCTGTACTCATGCAGCACGGTAAGGTGGTTGCGTATGCCTCTCAACAACTAAAGGATTATGAGACTAGATACCCCACTCACGACATGGAATTAGCTGCTGTAGTGTTCGCCCTCAAGACTTGGCGACACTATTTGTACAGAGTTTACTGCGAGATATACACAGATCACAAGACTCTTAAGTATCTATTCACACAAAAGCAGCTAAACATGCGTCAAGGACGATGGTTGGAGCTTCTCAATGATTACGACTTCACCATCAACTACCATCCTGGAAAAGCGAACAAGGTCGCAGACGCACTTAGTCGAAAATCCACCGGCAACGTGGCAATGTTGCGTGGACTCTCTAAGGAATTGATTGAAGAGATAATGGATTTCGAGTTGGTGATAGTGAGTGGTAAACTATCGAGTCTACAAGTACGCCCGCTGATCCTAGAGGGAATAAATGAGGCACAACATAAAGACGTGGAGCTTATCACAGCTCGAGAAGAGGTAGAGAGACAGATCTCAATAGATTTTAAAGTTAGTCCTGATGGGACTCTATTGTTTAAGGGACGCACATGCATCCCTGACATCCCGGAGATTAAGGAACAACTGATTGAGGAAGCCCACCAAACACCATATTCCATGCACCCTGGTGTCACGAAGATGTATCAAGATTTGAAAAGACAATATTGGTGGCTAGGAATGAAGAGGGATGTCATAAGATTTGTGGAGAAGTGTCTCACTTGCCAACAGATTAAGGCTGAGCATCAAAGGCCCGCTGGAACCTTACAGCCTTTGGAAATTCCAGAATGGAAATGGGAGCAAGCGACGATGGACTTTGTCTCCGGATTACCTAGGACTCGTCAGGGGCACGACTCAATCTAGGTTATAGTAGACCACCTCACAAAGTCAGCGCACTTCATCCCCGTCCGCACTACCCACACTATGGACAAGTTAGCTGAGTTATATATTCAGAATATCGTGAGACTTCACGGAGTGCCAAGCTCGATTGTTTCAGATCGAGATAGCCGTTTTACCTCGCGCTTCTGGAAGAGTTTACAACTCGCGCTCGGAACAAAGCTCAAATTCAGCACAACTTATCATTCCCAGACAGACGGACAGTCTGAACGGACAATTCAGATACTAGAAGACATGCTGAGAGCCTGTGCATTAGACTTCCCAAGATCGTGGGAAGGATTCCTCCCGTTGGTCGAGTTTGCTTATAATAATAGCTATCAGGCTACGATTGAAATGGCACCATATGAGGCACTCTATGGGAGAAAGTGCCGATCACCCGTACATTGGGATGAGGCCGGAGAGAAGAAATATCTCGGCCTCGATTTAGTGGAGCAAGCTTCCGAAGCAATTCGAAAGATCAGGCAGCGAATGAAGACCGCGCAGAGCAGGCAGAAGAGCTACGCCGATAAGAGAAGGCGACCATTGGAATTTGAAGCGGGTGATAAAGTGTTCCTAAAGACTTCTCCTGTGAAAAGAGTGATGCGTTTCCGCCAGAAAGGCAAGCTGAGCCCCCAATATGTTGGACCATTCGAGATTCTCGAAAGAGTCAAAAAGGTTGCCTATAGACTGACATTGCCGCCCGCGATGTCAGGATTGCACGACGTGTTCCACGTATCAATGCTGAGAAAATACGTCGCAGACCCTGCTCATATTTTGAAGTACCCAGAAGTAGAGATCACTACGGACCTCAAACACGAAGTTCGACCTGAGAAGATTCTAGGTCAAAGCGAGAAGCAATTGAGGAACAAAGTCATTCCTCTCGTTAAAATCAAATGGGAAGGTCATTCCGCTGAAGAAGCCACCTGGGAGCGAGAAGACGAGATTCGAGAAAAGTACCCAGCTTAACTCTAAGTTTCGAGGACGAAACTTTCATTATATGTTAGGGAATTGTAACCCCTGCCCCCAGGGTTATCCTTTACGGTACTTTTTCGACAAACGAGTTAGTCGTTTTTGTTTTTAACGACCCTTCGTTAAATTGATTTTATCTCGTCTTGCGGTTAGGAATCACTCCCATCATTGCATTATCTAAATTATGATTAGAATACTTGTGCTTATATTCTTGGTGGCCATTTATTTTAAAATCGACTTCTTAAAGTGCAAATTTGCACCGTGAGTCCCTAAACTTTCAAGAAATTATAAAATTGGCCCAATTTAGAAAAATGACCCTTTTTGGGTTGTAATCTATTTTTGAGGTTACATTATGATTTATAATCATATAATTAACCTTGGTTTCAAATTTAAAACCATTCCGAGTTAAAACGAAGCCGAAACGGCTTAAACTCGAAAAGTCGAGATAAACCGTGCAAACACGGTCAAAGAAAGGGAACGAGCTCACAACGACCACGTATAATTTGATATTTGACTTCTAAACAGTTTTTAGAAGTTTCTAGTGATATAAGAAAGTCTCGTTAATTCTCGGGTTAGACGAAATCGGAATTAGGTCAAAACTCCGACCGATGGTTCAGAATAGGGGCGTTTAGGCCTCTTCGAGGGAAACGGGCCTCGAGAAAGGTTCCGACTCCTCGGGCCAGCCCAAAACCGTCCCTAATGGACCCTTAGTGGGCTTGGTGTGTAAAGAAATGATTCTAGGCCCATTTCTAATCCCAAAAGTGTGGGCCCAAGTGAGATGAATTGGTTGAGTGTTTAAGTGGTTTAAGTGGGATAAGTGATGGACCAATGAAATAAATCCAAGGATTTTTTTTCATTGGTGGCACGTTTAACTCAACCAATCAGAAAAATGGTCATCATGGGCTTCATTTTTGAAGAAAGAGAAGGAAAAATGAAAAGCCTTAGTGTTTTTACTCTTGTTGAATCCTAGCCTTAGGATTTAAATCCCTTAACCACCAAGTTTGAATCAATGGCCAAGATTGATTGGAATTATCAATTAATTAGCATTATTGGAATTAAAATCTTGGAGAATATGCATGAATGATATCCGGTCATTGAGGTGAAGAGAGAGAGTAGGACTAGTCATTAAGTTGCTTGGAGAATGCAAGTTAATGATGAGGGCCTTGAAAAGTGAAAAGTTTTCCTCTTGTTAAATCTCAACCGTAGGATGGGTTGATGGAAGAGATTGAGGGCTAGGATGAGACTTGAAACTTATCAATTGGATTTATTGAGGAATTAAAATATTTGGAGAGGAGAGAGAGTGAAAAATTCGGCCAAGAGAGAGAGAGAGAGAGAGAGAAAGACACAAGTGAAACTCTCTCTAAAAACTCACCTAAGTATAAAAGGATTTTAGACCCTTAAGCTCCCATTTTTGCTTTTCCTTGGCAAAACTTTGAGAGAGAAAATCGTGGGAAAGGGAGAGAAAAGAGAAAAGAAATAGAAAGGTTTGAGAGAAAAAAATCAAAGAAAAGAAAGACAAGGTTGAGAGGGAGAAAGAAGAGCCGAGCAAGGTGAAGAAGAAGCAAGGAAAGCTTCGACAAACCCTAGTTCGTTCTAAGGTAAAACCATGACCTTGCTCTAGTCTTTTGTACACTTTTATACATCAAAATACCTAACCAAAACCTCCCTTACATTCTGCTCTAAGAGGGAGAAAACCACACGTGGTGGTTTTGGAGCCAAACCATCAAGAATAAGCCGGCCAAGGAGGTAGCGCAACAAGGAAAACCCCGAACCAAAAGCTAGGTATATCTCTAACCTTGAGTGGCGTGACGTTTCTTTGATAGCAATAGGTTTTCCTTTAGAATAACCATGTTTGTACTTAGGACTTTGAGTTGTAATCGTTGCGCATGGCCTCTTTAAGGTTCAAGTTTGCCGAACACGAGTTTAAGGAAGCTAGATCGGCTAGCTTCCAGATATTTCAACTCGTGTTCGGTTCTGTTTTTGTTGTTTGTTCGATTTGCATGTTTAGGGTTCGGATTTCCTTGTTTTTGTTTGTCTTGCTATGTGTTTGCATGGCTGCTTGGTTATGTTTAAAATGTGAAAATAATTTCAAAAATGCCATGCACACGACGGTTTCTAACGGACCGAAGTGAAACCCTTCAAAAGATAAAAATTGGTAAATTTCTCTTGAAAAAAATCCGAGCCTAAGTTTGTAAAATTATCATGGTTTGTTTATTTGTTCTTTGAATTTTTAACTTACTGTTTTTGATTAAGTTTTGTGTTAAAATCCAAATGGAAACCGAAAAGACACTTAGAGATAAGTGTCTCGGTCAAAACCGTGAAAATAGTTCGAAAGCGTCTAGCTCGAGAATCGTTTTCACGTGAGATTTAAAGCTTCGATGAAAGGTTTAAAAAAGGAATGAAAAATCTCCTTAGAACCTAGAAGCAATCTGTTTTAGTGTATATAATGAGATTTGGAAAAGTGAAGAACAACGTTCTACCGAAAAACGACGGTTTCGCGTGATGTCGCAAAAGTAGTTCCAAAACGCCATGATTTTATAAATTGGAAATTGTGTACTCTATTTTCTATTATCAAAATAGGTTTGGGAACTAAACATATGTGCTTTCAAAAGTAAAGCTTGCTGCCCTTAATCAGTTTTGAAAAATGATGAAAGAACGAGTTAAGTTTAAGGGCTCAAAACGACGTTTTCATAACGTAGTCAAAATCGAAGGTTCGAGGAAGTCTCAAACTAGTGTAAAACGGGTGTCGAGACTTAAATGGACTTGGTCCAGCCCATACATAGTGAGATGAGAAGTATATTTGTTCTAATTGAACTAAGAACAAACATAACGAGACTCGGTTTCCTTGAAACCGAGCATTTTTCTTAAGAAACGGTTATAGTGCGTGAAAACCACTAAACCGAGCCCAAGAACAATTTGTAAAATATATTCTAATTGAAAAAGGATTTAATGAACACTTTTTAAATAAAAGGAAGCTTATCAAATAAGCTTAGTGTTCAAAAGTATTTTGCGAAAACTCAAAACGGACCAAGTGTCCCGTCTTAGAGACATGTAAAATGTCAAGGCCATTTTGGGCCTAGTTTTAGTTTTTAAGGCCCAAAGCTTGTTTGGCTAAACTATTTTAAATTATGAAGGCCACTTTGGGCTTTCACATTGTTGAAAGCCCAAACCATTAGTAGGCCTAATAGCAAGGAAGCTGTGAGGCCACTTTGGGCCTTATTTTAGCCCGAAGCCCAAATTACCAGTTTGGGCCTCATAAGTGTCTAAGGCCCATATGTATCAAAGTCAAATATGTAAGAAGGCCTTGAACCTTATAGTGGGCTACTTTAAGTAGCCCAACTAAAATAAGTCAGTAGAAACCCATCAAGTTAAGATTAGACTTTCCTAAGCACAGTCGGACTTCGAATAGTCCAAAGAATTTAAAAGACGAGAAGCCGTCTAGGAAAGTTTAAGATGGAAACCCGAGCACTTAGAAAATTAATTAATAGTTCGTCTCGTGTTTACGAGGCAGTCAAACTAACGAGACCATGTCTTCTATTCAAGGACAAGGAGACACGAACTTGGTCGGAGCTCAGAACAAGTCCCCGATAAGACCTCGGAACCGCTGCAACGCCTATAGCTATAAGTGGCGTTGCACCTACGGCACCGAGTGTATATATGTGTGAAATATTTGCTAGGGTGCATTATTTTTTTGTGGATAAATGCTGTGTGAATGCTATACTTTTGTGCTGTGTAGTGAAATAACTAATAGCCGAAAGATAACCCTAGCATGAATAAATCTCGAATAAAACTTCTATGGGTGGAAACGATCTAATCTTTAGATTAGATTTTCATAAGCCTCAATAAGAGAAAATAAGCTGTAATGAAACTCATCAGTGCGAGTTTGCTTGCACTCGATCTCCACCGAGTTTATAACTCAAGTGTGAGAAGAAGGACGGCTCTAAGCCGAGCCTATAAATTAAAGAGAAACAGCTTAAAGACAAAGAAAACGGCCTTGAGCCGCCAATGACAACAAAGGCTGTGAATGCCAAAGCAGAGGCTGAATCTTCGATTTACTAATGAATGAGTAAATCATTAAGAATAAATACTTCTTGAAGGATTGTGAAAATAATTAGATATCGATCCCCGAGGTCAGTAAATCATCAATATTAACGGAAAAGCTGGGTTCTTTACCCGTGCGCTCTGCCTCACGGACTGTGGTCCATCAGAATAATCTGGTAGGAAAAACCTACCCGGCCTATTGTATGTTTGTTGTGAACCCCTCGAACGATTAAATAAAGGGTCTTGTACCCAAAACACAAGAGGTCAAAGTATGGGACTCATGAGTAGTCCTTCAACTGTTATCTGCAAAGATAAATAAGACTAAATGAAATCTAAGGCCTCTTGCAATATCCCGGTTTCCTAAACCAGTTAACGAGGGGATAAATAATGTGAAAATCCCAGTCTGCTGTGTGATCTGACAAAGGGATTCAAACATACTAAATCCCTGTTTGCTTCGTGATCTGACGGGGGAGAGTATATCAGATTTAAAAGTCCCGATTCCTCGGTAAACGAAACGGGAGGGACTGAAAATCTAAAATAAGCCTCAATCCTCCGACAGGAGTCGATAGAAGGTAAACGAATTCACTCTAAATATTGAAATTAAAGTCGATGGTACTGCTCGGCTCCTAGAGAAGAGAGCCCTGGCTCCGAGAGAGAGAGCTCTGTTCCCTGAGGGTGAGCTTATTCCTCACACAAGCCAGCCAGTTTAGTGTGAGACGAAGTCTGTGTGACTGCCGGAAGATTGATCCTCTCCCCGCCTGCGCGCTAGAGAAATCGCGGTGACCATCAGTGGATCCCAGACTTGATAAAAAAATGTCGAGCTCGATAAATTGATTAATGAAATGATTTCTATGTGAAACCATCGAGTCTAACGAGACATTCCTCCAGAAGGACTATAAATAAGCGTGGTGGGTCCATAACCGATCACGAGGCCTTGACGATACGAGGAGCGAAGCTGTGTGCAAGGAACTCGCCAGTGAAAGACGTCTATTCAAATGTAATATACCGTCCTCAAAGATACTGAAAGACATTTCCTTTTCTTCGTGAATATCATCTATTATCTGAATTAATTTGGAATCAAGCGCTTGGGCATCTTTCATATCGTCAATAGTTGTTGGTTGCAGCATCAGGTTAGCCAATCTACCTATTATGACGAGTTCAATTCCCAGCTCAATTATTGCTTCTTTTAACTACGGGAGTAGGCCTTATATAGACATCAACATCGCATTCTCCTTCCTATTAAGGGCGTCAATTACTTTGTTTGCCTTGCCTAGGTGACAGTAGATTTCATAATCATAGTCTTTGACCAACTTGAGCCATCTATGTTGTCTCATGTTGGGGTCTTTCTACTAGAAGATGTACTTCAGGCTCTTATAGTTGGTATAAACCTCATATTTAAATCTCATACAAATAGTATTGCCAAACCTACAATGCAAACACTACGGCTACTAGTTCTAGGATGTATGTGGGGGTAGTTCTTTACTTGGTCTTTCAACTGTCATGATGTGTAAGCCACCACTCTTTTATTTTTCATTAAAGCTGTTCCAAGTCAATCTTTTTTAGCATCACTATAAATCACCATAGCTTCTCTACTTCTCAGATTTATGAGTATAAGCGCAGACATCAATCTCAGTTTTAAATTATTGGAAACTTTCTTCACATTTATCAGTTGACTCTTTTATGGGAGAGAGTGATGAGTAGTGCCGGAAATACGGATGATCGGATCCGTATCTGGCTCCGCTTTTGCCCAAAAAACGGATACGAATTTTCCAAAATCTGTATCCGTTTAAAACGGATACAGAGTACGGAAACGTATACGGATTTTCCAAAATTCGTATTTCAAAACGGAAATCTGTTTTCGTTATTTTTTTTCCGTTTAAATAAAATTAATCTTGAAAATTTTGAATTTTAATTCTTTAATTATAGATAATTTTGATGTTTATAATAAATTTTAGATAATTTTTATTTTAAAATTAATTTTAGATAATATTTAGTTTATAGTTAATTTAAGATAAACTTAGATAATTCTAATATATAAGTATATAATTGAAAGTTTTAGTTTATAATTAATTGTATATAATTTTATCTAAATATGTTTTAAATAATTAATAAATTAAATAGATTGATGAAATATTTATTGAAAAAGACCTCAAATACATTTATAAATGATCAAGAATTACATATTGGAATAAAATGTCAACGACGATGGCTCGATTGACCATCGTGATTTATATATAAACCAGTAAATAAGTCGACGACTTCTTTGGAGTTTCTTGCTTATTCTTGAGCTCTTTGTTTGGCCTGCTCCCAATCTCTGACAATTGTTAATATCTCGACCATGTCCAAAGTAAGAGACATCCGTAGGTCATCAAGAATCCATCCGCTTGAGCTGAATGCTACTTCGGAAGACACCATGAACACCGGAACAATAAGTACGTCCTGTGCAAAACGCGACAAATCTGGGAAGGTTTCAAAGTTTCCTTCCACCAAGGTTTCAAAGTTTCCTTCCACCACCTTAGGACGTCTAAGTTAGTGTTTGACCTCTTCATCTAATTAGTTGTCAAGTATTTCGTGAGTTCGTTGCTTTGTGAGGTCAGACTTGCTTCACGGCTAGATGATTAACCGGTGGAGGCGTAGCTCTTGATACTCGCTATTTGAAGGTACGTCCTCTTCACCGGTGACTCAAGCATTACTAGATAGTCATCGGGCGCTTGCATTTCCTCGGATTGGAACTCCTCTTCGTATGACCTGTAAATAGATTCAAAATGCGACTGAGCATCGTTATAACATCTTTGCATATAGTTCTTACCTATATGGCCGCCGATCAATGTTAATAGGTCGAACAAGCCATTCGTTCTCATACGAGGGTCTAACCTGAAGGCAAAACTATACAACTATGGTATTGTTGACCAATACTTGTTGAATTTTGATTTCATCTTTTCTACCACTGGTTTTAATAACTTATGATCCCTATATTGCTTGAAAAAGTAGCGACGGAACAAATTGAATGCAAAACTAAGTTACTGGTAGGTGTATAAAAATCGGATAAAGATACAATTACCATGGAAAAAGTATTAAGAAAAGTGTTCATGATTTCTGCAATGGTCCAATCGTCCTTCATTAAATATTTTGTCTTCAATTGGATGTTAATCCACATAGTGAAAATTTCCTTGTATTGTATAAGTTTGTCGAGCATTAGATACGTGGAGTTCCACAGTGTTTCAACCTCAACCTTGAGCCGGCGAAGAGCAACACAGTTATGCTTGCATGTCTGCAGCCAAGTTTGAATACGTGAGTTTTTAGCATTTAAAAACTTAATTGCATCTCTAATTTTTTAAATTGGTTGCTTAATGTGTTTCAAACTTGATTTTACAATCAGGTTAATGATATGACATCCATATCGTTAGTGAAAAAGTTCGTAGTGATACCCTTTCACCAACGCCCTCAAAAGTCTATGGCAAGGCTATTGGCAGCAGCATTGTCTAACATTACCGCAACAATTCATTATACACTCACAAATAGTAGTACCATTATGTGAACTATCTGGTAGTCTAAATCCTATAATACGTTTTTAGATTACTCAATCCGAATGTATTTAATGAATAACTACACTAAGATAATCCTTTTTTGCCCGTCCACTCCATATGTCAGAGGTAAGGGTGACATTGAACGTGCCATTGTTTATCTCTTCTTTTAATGCTTCTCTTTTTCTATTAAAATATGTAACAATTTCACTTCTAGTGGCTGTCCTAGAAACAAATTAGAATTGAGGTGCAAATGTCCTAATGTATTGCTCATGAGCTGGATGTTCGCCTATGCTAATTGGGAGACCGACATGACAAATAAACCTAGCTAGGGCCTCCCATGCAACTAATGTGTCATAGGTATATACCTGGTCCTCTGGTTGGACACCGCGGAGGTTATCTCCCCTAGAAGACTGTGTCGTGCTACCTTGCCATAATTTGCAAATCGCCCGCATGATTCTTTAAATGTGTGGTTCCGCCTAAAGATGATGCATTAATCTTCCTTCTACAAATATTGTAGTGCACCCACTGTACCTCGATCCCATCCTCCATGGTCTGATAAGAATGGTGAGAATCTTGCCAAACTGTTGACATTAACTTCTTTCGTCTTTGCCACGCTTGTCTTTGGTTGGCCAGTGGAACCCCCTGTTGCTCCTTATCAGGAGCTTGTAAGTCGTGCTCCTATTGAGGAGCTTGTTAGTCCTGAACCTCATCAGGAGCTTGTGTGTCAGTTTCGAACTCAAAAGAATGAGTCTCGAGAGGAGCAGCTACCATACGGGCCAATGCGGACATGCCCGGACTTAAACCGTCAACTTTACCTATAAAAGCGAAGTTTTATATCATAATCGGATCAAACGGAACTTGACGACGTCTAGACGTTGGCGAACCTTGATCCTACATAGTAAAAGAGTAAATAATTTTGCGTATTTTTTAAATATCAAATTACATTTAATTATATAATTAACTTACTTAATACTTGTAAGTAATTTATTTTATTGTTAATTAGATAATATTTAAATATATATTATTATTATTAATATTAATTATATATTACATCTATGATTATATATATTTTTTGAATTTTGAATATTAGAGTGAGAGATTGAGAGTGAGAGAGAGAGATGAAGAAAGTGAGAGTGAGAGATTGCGAGAGAGAGAGACGGAGAGAGTGGGAGAGTAATAGATTGAGAGAGAGAGAGAGAGGGGTTTATATTGAGAGAAATGGAAGGGAGAGCCAGAAGCGTGAGTGAGAAAGAGAGGGGGCAGGAGGGTAGGGCTGGAGGGTGGCGGGGGTTGGAGTGCACTGGGACTAGGGCCAGGGGCTAGGGGGCAGGGAGCCGTTAACAACGACTCCTTTTTTTGGGTTTCGAATTCCGACTGCTATTTTTTTTCTTTTTCTTTAAAAAAACATTTGTTGGATTTAAATCCAATCTAATGGCTAAAAAAATTTCAAAAAAAATTTTGGAAACAGATACGGATTTTCGTATTAAATATGGAGTCCGTGAAAAATGGATACATATTTAATCTGCATCAGTATCAAACGGATACAAATAATTCGTAATATGTTTTTGGCGGATACAGAAATCCGTATCTGCATGGAAATAGAAACGATACAGATTTATCCGTATCTAATAACTGTATTTGTAGCTCTAGTGGTGAGCAAGGCAACGATCTTTGAGAATCCAAATCTCTTATAGTACCTGCTAGACCGAGGAAACTTCTCACTTCTATTACGCTTTTGGGTTCCTTTCAATCAATTATTTCCTCAGTTTTTTTCAAGGTTGACTAAAGCTTCATCATTCAATACTATGTGAACAAGAAAATTCACCTTGACCAGCCAAAATTCACACTTAGGAATTTGGCATACAATTGATCTTGCTTTAAAGTTTAGAGAGCAATCATAAAATGCTCATTATACTCTTTTGGATTCCTTGAATATATAAGTACATCATCAATAAAGATGATGATAAATTTATCACAGTCGATATAAGAAAACCCATGCATCAGTTTGACAACATCCTTCGGGCTTGCATTGATGGAATCATCATCTTCGATTTTTGAAGTGATCTCCCTTCAAAGTTGAACATCTTTACTTATATGGGTTTAAAAGTAACCCTACACTACGCTACTACCTCTTAGAAAATCAATTCCTAAAAAAATGACGAAGTTCTTTATCTCAATGACAATGAGATTACTCAAAATTTTGTATTAAAATCGTTATCGGAACTTGTCGTAGACAATATTCAGACAACAAGACTTCTCTTGACGGTATGATCATTCTGAAAACTTTATGCATTCTATCTCTTTTAGTACTTATTTTCTTGCCAGTTTATGCGACACAAAAGAATAAGCAACACCCGAATCAAACAATACATAAGCTTCATATTTTGCTAAAGAAAGCTAAAGTGCTATGCATAGATTTGAGCTTGAGTTGTTGCGGCTTCCAATTATCCTTATGAGATTGAGGGTCCATCGCCTGATTGGAGTTAATGTATCGAGGAGGGTTTTGCAACTGAAATTGTCCCATCGACGCTGGCGTCTGTATGTGACAATCCTTGAAAACATATCTATTTTTGCCACAGGTATAACAATTATGCATTCCCATTTGCACTCTACCTGGTGGGTCTTTCCAAAATTCTTGTAATCTTGAAATGGGACGGCATTATTTGTTCTTGCTTGCACGTTTCTATTGTTTTCTTGTTGATTGCCACCATGATTTCCCCGTTTTTTTGGGTTGTTATTTGATAGCCATTGTTATGATTCCTATTATTGTTATGGTTGCTTTGTCCGAAATGGTTGTTCGGACCTCTCCCTTGAAACCTCTTATTGTTTTCTGCGAGTTGCTTAGTCTGATTCTTCTCCTCCATACGAGCCTTGTGAGCTTGAGCTTGTTCCATTTTCACTTGCACAAGGCGGTATTCTGCCATTAGAGCGCGTTCTACACATTCAACCATAGTGTCTGGGGGTTGATTTTCACTGTTTATAGCCATTGCTAGATCAAGTCGAAACATCTTCAGTATCTGTCTAACTCTCTCTTCTTCAGTTGGCTTAAGGTGGGGGCAGAGTCTGGTTAACTGGTTGAATTTTCTTACGGCATCAATCGCTGTCATTGTTCCTTGTTTCAGGTTGTTGAACTCTCACTGTTGGGCATCCATCACCCTCATGTTGAAGAATTTCTTGTTAAATTCTCTAACAAAGTCCACCTTTCATCTCAAACATTTCTCCACATAGTTACTATTTTCCACCAGTAACGTGCATTATTCTTCAACACAAAGGATGCATGTAACGACCCGACTTTTTCGAGTCGTTACGTACTACATTCTTCAATCATTTTCTGAAATTTTTCGTAATATTTTTTTTTATAAAATACTTTTAGAATTTACGTATAAATATTGCCGGCTATTTTTTTTAAATAACAAAATATTAAATCCAAACATCATAAAACATATTATTATTTCAACTTAAAATCTCATTAAAATGGTTTGGCCAACTTCATAGGCTCACATAATTTAAAGAAATTAATAACAATAATAAAACGATAAATAAATCTTTGAATCATAGTCTTCAAATCTTTGCGGAAGCATTTAAGTGGTTAGCCAGTTCCCCTTGTCTCGCATCCTCGACACTGCCACCGCACAACCCATCACATTTTCATGCCATAGGTTTCTTACCTACAGTACGAACGGAAAACTTTTGGTGAGCTAAAAGCCCAGTGAGTTACAACTATTTTCCCACAAAATAAGTTATGCAATGCATGACCGTTTAGTCTCAGTTATTCTTTCTTTCATTCTAACTTTCTAATTTTCATTCTCATTCTCTTTCTTATTCTCGTTCTTATTCTCTTTTTTCTTTCTTTCTATGGGATCCCCTTGTGTGTACATACCGAGCGCGCTTGACAAATGGACGACGAGGGGTGCACATGTCCTCGGCGACCAAGAGTCCATTCTTTCTTTCTTTCTCACTCCCGTCGTTGCCTCTCAGTGGCTCGGGGTTTATGAGTGCTAGTAACCGTACCTATATTGCCCTTAGGTCGACTCAAGGTAACGGAATCATATGAACCTCACATAGGAGGGTGGTACGACACGCCTTACTAATTTAAGTCTCACTTGTTTATTTAAGTGACATGCAATTGACAACAAAATAAATAACACGATTTGCACAAAGAACAACATTTATTCATTCTTTTCATAGATAAAATATCATTAAATACTTCTTCTTTCTCATTCTTCTATTTCTTAAAACATCAGAGAATAAATTGATACATGTAAAATATTCAATTCATAAGCAAACAACACAATCATATAATTCATGACATGACATAACTTCTAATTTTCTTTGAAACTAATTCGTACTGTAGTGAGGTTGAACTCACATTGCTTCTTTTTTCTTTGAAGACTAGAAAATAGCTTCTAATCTTGTTCTCGGCGTCGTCCGAAACCTAAAATTTATAACTTACGTAAGAATCTAAACCAATCTAACTCATCAAATCCTATTAAGACCCGAATTACTCTAAACTACATAATTCTAAAAAATTACAGTTTTGTACTGTACTTTACAAAAATTACATTTTTGACCCAAAAAAAAATTTTACGACGAAATAACCATCAATAAAATCATACTAAAATTTTTAGGTTATTAACACATGTAAAATTAAGCAACTCTTGCTTCTGGACCATATCAAAAAATCGATTTATATCCTTCTTAAAAATGGTACTAAACATTAGGGCAGAATAGTAATTTTGATTTATTTCTAAAAATAAACGTTTTCTGGAAAAATTATATGAGGAGACTTATAATATTTTTTCAAAAATATAAAACTTTCTTCTTTTGAGTTTTTACAGAAAATGTACGTATCTTAAGGTTTCTTAACAACGTATAATTCGGATTTATACTTAGACCGTCCGTTTGATCACCTAAATGATTTAATTTATGAAAACTATAAACTGTGAAGTTATTCAAAATTTAATTTTCTACAATTTCTCTTTTATGATAAAGACGATATTCTACCTTCAAACTAATCAAAATCTGCCGAAGCTTGAATCTGTCTAGAACAGTCCAAAAACTGTTCCGGCGGCTCTCGGTTCCGGAATTTTCAAAAATAATTTATGTATCTATTGGATTTGAAATTTTATACACATAATCTAGACACATAAATAAATATATATAAAAAATTTTAAACACAAATACGACTGTTTGTTATATGAAATAATATGAGGAAATTCGGCCTTATTTCTAGACATCAAAACCCCAAATCGAGTGCATAGAACGGGCGCTCTAGTCCCGATCCGAGCACATCGATCAATTAAATCAGAGCCTAAACATGATACACCATCATATAATCAGATTCTAAAGTCTTAATTTAGAGATTACCTTCGTGGCTATAGATCTCTTCGAAATTCCTCTTTTTGACGTTCGTTGTCTATACGAAATGTCCCAAATCAGTATTAATTTGAACACCAAAATTCTAAACCGTAAAGGCGTTGTCTTACCTTAATTTCAGATTCTTGATGTGAATCTCTTAAGAAAATCAGCCTCTAACTTTTCTCCTTCTCCTTTCTTTTTCTTTTTTCTCTAGTTTCTCTTTAGAGTTTCTCTCTTTTTGACGGTGTAGAAAAAGAAAACAGAAAAAATACATATATATAGTGTGGTTTTAAAAACCCTAATTATAGTCTTCTATCGTAATTCTATTTAATTTAAAATACTAAATACTCTAAATTATATATATATATGTGCCGTATATATATATATATATATATATATCATATATATATCATATATGATACATAACCGTATATATAAATGTGTATATATATATATATATATATATATACGTATAAAATATTAAAATATTAAGTTCGGTTAAAGAAAAAAAATAAATCATAACTTTAAATAATATATATATATATATATATATAATATGATATCTATTTATAGGTTTAGAAGCCTTTACTAATATAATCTGCGTGTATATAAGGAAATCATAGGTTTTCCTTCTTTTTCTTCAATTATCTTTCAAAACAAAATTTATTTAACTAATGCCAGCAAAAATATCTCTTAATATGTGTATATTAAAGGAGTATTTATCTCCTAAGATATCTCCTTAATAATCTCTATTATCCCACTATTTGGTGATTATCTAAATTAATTCTATCTTTTAAAATTTGAATTTAAAAAAATAATAACTCTCTAAAAATAATAAAATCTTCTAATAATTATCCACATAGTCTACTTGAATTTAAATAGTAGGAATAATTTCTCATCTCTAAAATTCATTCAAATATGCTTATAAAAATTATGAGGATATCACAATGCACAACAAACCTTTTCTTGATCTGTCACATTTATAAAGTCTAGGATCACTTGTAGAATGGACAACAACTCATTGGCAACTAATAGGTTAGAAGATCCTTCAAACTTCGGTGCGTACATGTGATAGAATCTCTCGAATAAGTATGTTCTTATTGCAACTTGGGCATTAAGATTAGCAATAGGTTGAGGTGCAAGCTGTGCATGGGGTACTTCTTGAGGTGGAGCTTGTTGGTATCTGTTGTTGAAGTTGAGTTCTCAATCCCTGCATTTTCCCTTTATACACTTTTAAGCGCTATTGGAGTGCTACCACCAAAGCCACTAGATCTTGTTGATCCTATGATTGTCCAATTGATGCCGGATTTGGGGCAGCGACATTGGCCCTTCTGCGGTCTCTTCCTCTTGTTCCTCTAGGAGCACCTCTCCTTCCTCTTCCCCAAACTTCTTCTTTAACAAGTTTTCCTTCTTTAGTTGCGTCTTGTGCTGCCTTGTCTCCTCTTCCCTTAGGCATGGCTTGGGCAGCGCGGCAGATAGCTTTTGTTTGATGCCTTGCTTCCATCATTCTCAAATTCTGATAATGAAATTATATGATCTATATTAGTATTGGTCCATGTGTACAAATATGGTTACTTCTTATCATACATATCAAAACTCATACAAAATGTGTCAACATTCATTTATAATGTGACATAATTCAATTCAATAATATAGCATTCACATGATCTAAATGTATAATGCATAAACCTCTTCTATTTCTTAATAAGCTCATTTATTCACTTATGAAATCATTAAATACTTCTTTAGCATATCATGTCCTTATCAATCATAATATATCTTTATTTGATATCGTCGGCTTCATCCTCAGGCGGGTGCTCTTCTTCCTCGTCGTCTTTTTTTTTTTTCCATTGGAGCTGGTTTGTTCTCAGCAGGTTTCATTGGAACGGGATATCTATCTATGCAAAACCTGTTGTTTATAAAAATAGTATATAAGGCGCAACATAGTCTATTGTCGGTCGTACCCCTTCAGGTGTCATATTCCGAAGAGAGATATAACAATTCGTCTTCAGTTTGTTTGTTAGTTTTTTGTTTTTTGGTTTTTTTTTTTTGTGGAGGTTGAATATCCATGATTTTCATCCTAAAATAAAGCGCATATTCTTCTATGTTTTCATTGAGAATCTTCCCCCAATGAGTTGAGCGGGCCTGGAACAATTTCATCGCTCTCTCTTGCTCTATAATGGTGGCATCAAAGTCTAAGCACAAGCCGTTTTAGGACGAAGGGGCCAGAGCGCCCTGTTGTTGAATCCATAAGACCAAAGTTTGGCCCGTTAATTACATTGTGGAAAAGTTCATGCGGAGATGCTCCTCCACGTGAAAAGAGTTCCACTCCTATAAAAAAAAAATAACAAGGGTATCACTCCCCTAAAGGCCTCAGTTGCCCATCAATCGGCTTTCTTTCTTTGAGCATGTGCGACCATATTTGTCTACACTAATCTCATTCAAAGTATAATATAAAAGCGAAAAATCAAAAACAAAAACTAGTAGCTTACTTGTGTTGTGACAAGAAACCTTTTATCGAGAAGTAAGGTTGGATAGCAGGAAACCGCTCTGATACCAACTATAACGATCCGACTTTTTCAAGTCATTACTTACTACTTTATTCAATTATTTTCTAAAATTTATCACAATTTCTGTAAAATACATTTAGAATTTACTTCTAACTGTTTTCGATAATTTTTTTTTCGAAAATAAAATAATAGTAAATCCAAACATAATCAAACACATTATTATGTCAACTTAAAATCTTTATAAATAGTTTGGCTCACTTCATAGGCCCATTAAAATAACAATAATGGAAATAATAAATCTTTAAATCATAGCCTTCAAATCTTTGCGGAAACATTTAAATGGTTAGCCTATCCCCTCACCTCGCACCATCGACATTGCCGCCACACAACCCAACACATTTTCATGCTATAGGTTTCTTACCTACAGTACGAACAAATATTTTTTGGTGAGCTAAATGCCTAGTGAGTTATAACTATGTTTGCAAAAAACAAGTTATGCAATGCATGACCATTTAGGCTTAGTTGTTCTTTCTTTCATTCTAACTTTCAAATTCTCATTCTCATTCTTTCTTAGTTGCCCTAGTTATACCATGGTGCGTGCGCGACCAATGGACGACGGGAGTGTGCATATTCCCGATGACCACGGTCCTTTTTTTCTTTCTTTCTTAGTTAGCTATTCTCACCCGTCGTTGCTTCTATGTGGCTCAGTATATATGAGTACCGTCAACCATACCCATATCGTCATTCATCTACTCAAGGTAAAACAGTTGAGTAAAAATCTCATTAAGAGGGGTGGTACGACTTAATAAACTAAGTCTCACTTTATTATGCTATTCCTGGATCCAGGGGGGAATACGTTCGATGGAAAAATTTTTTAGACGTATTACCGCATCCCCAAGGATTAGGCCCACTTTTTACGGATTAGTGGAATCTTTATGCTCAAAACCCTGATTCAAGTAGTCATTTATTTGGTACTTCCCAAGGAGCAGGAACTGCCATTCTAACCCTTCTCGGGGTATTGTCCTGCAATGTGACAACGTATATAAATAACAGAAATTATATAAAGACGAACATTCATTCATTATTCCCATAAATAAGCAATCATATCATGCTTCTTCTTTCTTATTCTTTTCTTTCTTCAAAACATCACATAATTAATTGACATATGTAAAACATTCAACTCATAATTGGGGTTTATACTTAGACCGCATGTTTGACAGTCTTAACGATTGAATTTGAAAAAACTCGAACTGTAAAGTTATTCAAAATTAATTTGCCTATAGTTTCTCTTTTATGATCAAAGATCAACTATGCATCTAAAATATTGAAAATCCGCCGAAACCTAGATCTGTCTAGAATGGTTCAGAAACCGTTCTGACAACTCTCGATTACGGATTTTATTTTATTTTATTTTTTTACTTATCCAATGGTTCTAAAACTTTATACACGAATTTTAGACTCACAGTTTAACGTATATAAATTTCAAACACAAATAAATCTGTTTGTTACATGAAATAATGTGAGGAATCCAGCCTTATTTCTAAATCTCTAAAATCCTAATCAGGTGCGTAGAATGGGCATTCTAGTACCGACTAGAGCACAATGATCAATCAAATCAAACCCTACATCTTGATATACCATTATATAAACATATTATGAGGTTTAGATTTAGAGATTACCTTCGTGGCTCAAAAACTCGTCGAATTCTCCCCTTTGATGTTCGTTTTTTTTTTTTATACAAAATGCCTCAAATTAACTACTAATTGAACACTAAAATTATAAACTGTAAATTGACTTTTTCTTACCTTAATTTTAGAATTTTTTGATGAGAATCTATTAGGAAAATAGCCTCTAACTTCTTCTCTTTCTCCTTTTTTTTTTCTTGTCTATATTTTCTCAATATTTTCTCTCTTGGTTTCTCCCTTTTTTTAGCGGGTGAAAAAGAAGAAAGCATATATATATATATATATATATATATATATGGCCCTAAACCCTAATCATGATCAGCTATTCTTCCTAACTTTTAAAGTAATACCCTTTATTATATTTATTTTACTAAACATTTTTATTATATGCATACATATCGTATAGAACATATATATCCAAAGTCAAAACTAAGACAAACCAACTTTAATTTTATGTATATATATATATATATATATATATATAAACAAAACAAAAACAATCGTTTACAAAAGAAACCTTTAAATATATATATATATATATATATATATATATATATATAGATCTAGTAAATAAAATATGTATTTTCTTATGTTTAGGTTTGAAACTTTTACGAATTTAAATGAGTTTATATATATATATATATATATATATATATATTAGATCGAAGTAATGATAAATATCTAATTATACGCAAAATTTCTCTTAGTATGTGTCTAATAGAGGAGTATTTGTCTCTTAAATATATCCTCGATTATCTCCACCTCTTTATTATTTGGTGATTATCCAAACTAACTCTATCTTTTTAATTTTGAATTTTAGAAAAATATATCTCTAAAAATAATAAAATCTTCTAATAATTATCTATATAGTGTCCTTTAATTTAAATGATAGGATTCATTTCTCATCCCCAAAATTTATCTAAATATGCATCTAAGAATATATGGATATCACAATTACTTGTTCTTAATGGTTGCCTTGTTGATCTTCCGGCAGTCTATGTAGAGTCTCAGCGAGCTATCTTTCTTCTGAACAAATAAAACTGGCATTCTCTACGGGGAATGACTAGGTCGGATAAGGCCTTTCTCAATCAAGTCATCGAGTTGCGCGTTTAACTCTTTGAATTCGGTTAGAGCTAAGCGATATGGGGCTTGATAGATTGGTACGGTCCCAGGAATCAACTTTATACATAACTCAATCACTCGATCAGGTGTTAACCCTAAAAGGTCGTCTGGAAAGCCTGACAGGTACTCCATTTTATAGGTACGTCATTCAACACTGACTCTTGTTCTTTCGTCTGATCAACGATGTTTCCAAAGTACCCTTGGCATCCTCTATCGAGCAACTTCCTAGCTTGAAGCGCAGTAATCGTCGGGGCTAATCGACTACGCGGAGTTCCATGGAACTCAAATGACTTTGCGTATGGTGGACTAAGGTGTACTCGTTTCTTGCGGCAATCTATCATCGCATAATGAGCATGAAGCTAATCCATCCCGAGGATTACATAGAAGTCACATATTTCAATTTCCACCAAATTCGCGTATAGGAAGGAGTTCCCAATCTTGACTGGTACATCCTTGAACCAAGACGTTGATTTGTAGACGTCTCTTGCTGGAGTGACAGTAGCCAAAGGACTACTGAGGGTCAATCTATTACCCTCTAGCTTATCGCCAAGATGCTTAGCGATATAAGAATGTGTCGCTCCTGAATCTATGAGGGAAAATAGGCTAAGGTTGGAGACAAGAAGCTAACCTGAGATGGACATAATCGAGCCCACTTTGATGTCTCCTCGTTCAAGCTGTAAACCCTCGTATTTGGGTGACCACGAGGAGCTGGCTGTATCGCCTTGACGGTTGGATTCTTGCATTGTCGGGCAATGTGTCCCCTTCATGCCCGTAATTGTAACAGGATGGTCGTAACTTAACTACGAGGCTAGAAAATGGCTTTTAAGTCACATTATAAGTCTTAATTTAAAGTTTGAAGTCATTCCAAACTAAAACGAAGCCGAAACGACAAGATTTTGATAAAGTACCGATTTTTTCTATAAGAACAAAAAATCAGAAAACAAGCTCAAAGAACCACAAGAATATTAAAACAAATTTCTATTCCTGTTAAAAGAGTTTTTAGTAGTTAGTAAAAGTCTCGTCAAAGTCTCAGGAATTAAGAAATATAGAAAAATAGAAAATAGAAAGTTTCGAAAAATTGAGAAAAGGACAGTTTAGTCGCTATCATATCTGGAATAGGTTTCGAAATTTTTCGACCGTGAAACAGCCCTGGAACAGTAAATAAACGTTACTGTGATAAACAGACAATAAAATAAATTATTTATGTATATTTTTAATGTCAGAAATTGTGGCACACAGCATAAAAATAAATGAATTCTGACAGTACTATGCGATCGGAGCTATCGGTATTAGTCTAGCATTATCAGTGTAAACCAAGCATTAATAGTACAAAAGTTAGCTTATTTGGGCTAAGTACAAACCCACCTGTCAACATTGAGATTCATGCAAACGAAGAGACAAAAGGAAGAGACAAAAAGAAACGACAAAAATGAGAAATGTAGAGTTAAGTCAACATGATGATAGTCTTGCATGATGTGAGCCATTGGACGTGTCACGACCTGTGCCACGCAGGACCGCGATAAAGTCAACTTTACTTTACTTAAAACCTTTGCTTAATATGTACACAACCTATATATATATATATACATAAAATAACGTTACAAAACATAGTGTTAAAAGCCTACCAGCTAGTACATTTTACTTGACAAAGCTTTATCAAAATATTATTCTTAAAATAAATTTTCAAAAGTCATCTTTGTGGCCAAGGGCATCGTTTCTTCTATCTTTATGCTTTGTCAGATGTACCGCCTTCCCCGACCTCGCATAGTCTCTGAGTCCATCACTCAATCTTCATCTTACCTTATCTACAACACAAGGACGCTTAGGTGAATTGCTAAACTCAGTAAGTGGAAAACTACCTGAACTAATGCATATACAATGCAACATACGAGTACGTGTGCAATTCTGTCCTATACCGAAAAATGCTCATTAAGCATACAATTATACGGGCGAGTCCGTCCCATACCAGAACACGCTCATTACATGTCTTTCATCATTTCATAACTTAGCTTAACTTTTTTATCGTTCATCTTTTATCTTTCATTAGATTGCATTCAACATTTGTCTCAATTTTATAGGAGACTCTCGACATTTATCGCCTCAATGGATGCAAACGCCGTGTCTTAGCGAACTATAAGAATATTCGTCTGAGATCCACTAGTAGCAAAGTCAATCATCATCATACTCGGCGCCTTGTCAAGAAGGGGCCATCTCCGTCGAGCGGAGCCTCTTAACCGTTCCTTTAGTTGCTCTGACCCGTCAAATTGACGTGAGATCACGATCATTTCCGTTATGCTAGCCTCGGGGTCTTTAGGAGCTATAAGTTGTTGCCACTGACATCTTTGTTGTGATGTCGTTTTGATGTCTTTTACTTTATTAACTTTTATAATCTTTACTTAACGTCAAGACACCTGCAATCATTTATCATCACAAAGTTCCCGATGCCCTATCATTTTAAGCGATCCGGAGCCAAAGCTACGATGTCTATAAGGTCTATTATTATCATCTTTTCTCTTTATTAATTTTGTCACAATCATTCATTAACTATTTAATCTATTAGACGAAGCGGGGTCTGAAGCCGCGTCGTCTACGGGATTATCAACGGGTTTTGAATTCCGTGTTATACCTATCCCATAATGTCTTAAGACATCCCTTAATGTTTCTTTAGAGTCTAGAAGACTTAATTCATAGCCTTGTCTGAGAATACATAACAATTAGGGCTCAGGGTAGTCTCTAATGAAAGCTTATTAGGTTTATAATCTATTTATGAAGTTTTATGAAATTGGGATACAAATCCCCTTATTTAACGTTATACTGGATTAATTACCGGTAACTACAAGCATAACACAATTATATTTCACCATTATTATTTATTTACCGGTCCTTAAACATGCTTCTATTTTTATGTCATTAGTTCATAATAACATATTAATAGCAATCTAATCTTAGCAATCTAACACACATTCCTTGTATTGTAGGCGATTCCACTTACGTCAACGTGTGTTGGTGTTTCTTAACTTCAATTTCCAGCCAATCCAAACTTTACCTCCTACCCTTTAGTCAAGACCTTGCATTAATAATCACTTTCCATCATTACTTTCGGATAATTCTCTTTCAAACTATTTAGTGATCCGGCTAAACTTATAAACTATATTATTTTAGTCCTTTATAATTCTTTCTCAAGAAGTATTCTTAGTCTAGGCAAAATTAAATCTAGCATTCTTAACTAGTGTAGATATTTTTTACTTTAACCATTAATTATCCTATATTAACTATTAATCTAGGCATATCTAAATAAATAGTCTAAGATTAGTTAAACACTTAAATTAAATATTCTAAACATACTTACATTTCACCTAATTATTAAAGTTCTAACTATAAAAACACTAAAAGCTTAAGGCTTACCTCTTGTAGACTAAAAGGTATTTGAAACCGTCTCGTACTTCTTTGCTTCCACGAATCCAAATCTAAAAAAGAATACTCCAAACTGTAGTTTAAATCAAGACTACAATAATTTCCCCACACTAGACTTTCTCTCACACTCTATAAAAATAATACTAAGAGATACTCTAAAAGAGTTTCTCTATTATGGTGTAGCAAAATTAAGAGTAATTTTGCTACCAAAAGGTGTGAAAAGAATGGAAACACTTAAGGCCTATTTAATGTCCCTTAACACTCTGCACTCTAGTTCGATGAGTAGGTAACATGCCTTTCCTTATAACAATCGGTACGGTAACATGCCTATCCGTGTCTCTACATCGTTGTATAGGTCTGTAAGGATTCCTCGAGCTTTGTAACCCAATCTTTCAAGTTGCTTTTCACCATCTTCCTGCGAATGGGTTTTACTTTACGATGATAGACCTTGGCTTGCCCATGGAATTAGGGGTGGTATGATAAAGCCTTTTATGCTTCATCACATACTTCTCTATCAAAGCATCAAACACACGGTTGCAAAAATCAGATCTGTCATCACTAATGATGGCTCTCAGTACACCAAATCTCGTGATGTTCTTGTCAATGAATTTAACCATCACACGTGCATCATTGGTAAGAGTAGCAACAACCTCTACCCATTTGAAGGCATAGTCTACAGAAAGCACGATGTGTAAATGTTTGAACGATGGCGAAAGTGGCCTTGTGAAATTAATACTCCACATACTAAAGATCTCTACCTACAAAATGTCTTCTATAAATATTACTTATTTATTGGCAACGATTGCACCTTTGAACAAAAGCATGAAAATCAAGAAATAGTGTGTGCCAATAAAAACCTTAATGTGGTTATGTTTTCTTAGTTCTAATGACTCCAAAGTGACTGCTATAAGGTGAAGAGTGACAATTATCAATACGCTCTGCAACTCCTCCTCGGGGACACATCATTGAATAACATGATTGGCGCATCTATTAAATAGGGTCGAAATATCCCACTAATAGTGACAAACATCGTATAAAAATTTCTTCCTTTGATGGTGTTTAGATCTGGTTGCAGAACATCACACATAAGGTAACTTACTATATCCTCACACTAGGGTACTTGCGATTGGAGAACAAGAGTTTGTTTTTCAAGAAAATGCTTACTGCATGATTACATCCCTGAGGCGAGATAGATGATCCACCACTACAATCTCAATACCTCTATGGTGTATGATTTTCATGTCAAACTATTGCGTAGTAAATTGCTTTGAGGATCTTATCACGTCTCTTACTCAGAATGGTTCCAATGGCAAGGTCGGCGACATCACACATAATCTCAAAAAGCTTGTTCAAATTAGGCACAGTCATAACAAGAGTGGTGATTATCTTTTCCTTCATGTCTTGAACACCTCGAGGCATTTATCATAAAAAAAAAAAGAAGGAAGCATCTTTCTCAAGAATGTTTCATAATGGCTTGATAATCTCATAATAATCCTTCATAAACCTTCTTTAAAACCATGTGTTCCGTAAGAAGCTTCTAATTCCTTTAATGTTAACTTGTGGTAGAATATTATCAATGGTTGCTTTCATTGCTTGATCTACTTCCAACTCTTCCTCAAAAAACACGGTGCCCCGTAATTATTCGTTTCTTAACTATGAACTTCACTTTTTCCTAGTTAAAAATTAAATCCTTCTCCTAGCATCCTGTTAAAACAAGGTTCATATTGTGTAGACACTAATAAAATGACGAGCCAAAAATAAAATAATTAATACATAAAAACCTTTGTATGTCAGCAAAGATGGCCATCATATACTGTTGGAAAGTCATCGGTGTATTACAAATGTCAAATGACATACGTTTGAAGGCATAGGTGTCGATTAGGCAAGTGAATGTGTCTTCTCGTAGTCTTATAATTCTATTACTATCTAATTGCTATATAAATACTGGTCTAGGAAATAATAATACTTATGTTCTGTCAGTCGGCCGAGTATCATATCAATGAAAGTTAGGGGAGAGTAGTCCTTTATCGTGCGCTTATTCAGCTTTCTATACAATACACACATGCCACCCTGATACTGTATGTGTCAGGAAGAGCTTGTTCTTGTCATTCTAGACCATTGTCATGCCTTCTTTCTTTAAGACAACTTGCACTAGCCTCACTCATGAACTGTCTGAGATAGCATAAATAAACCCTCTTTCGGGCCATTTTAGCACTTCCTTATTCACTACTCTTATCATGTCTAAATTTAAATGTCGATAATGATCCACATATGGTTTATAGTCATCTAACATCAAGATCGTGTGCATAGATACTGATGAACTGATCCCCTTGATATCAGATATGGACCATGAAAATATCGTTCAAAGTTATTGTAGCACTGGAAGTTGCGTGTCCTCTGCTTCATTATTTAATGTGTCTAAAAAAATCACTGTCTTCTTACCATTCTCTCTTAACATTCAGTAGCAAATGTGCTCGGGTAGTTGCTTCAACACAAGACCATCAAGAGTTTTCATCTATTGTTCGACTTTTCCGTCTCTTCAACCTTTGCCTCTTGATCCTCCTTCATGGCAAAGATTATCTCTACCATTTCACTATCATGAGAGGAACTTTCCCCATCAATGTCCTATTCGGAGAGCTATCTAACAAGATAACTCTCCAACGTCTCCTTCTAGACCATACTATCAATATGTTGATGCACACAAGGTGTCGCCAAATCGATCTTCATGTAAGAAAGCACTTCTTCAGGGAATTTCAAAGCATGATGGTTGTTTAACTGAACTTCTTCCTCATTCAATCTCGCAATGTCAGATTGTCATTCTTCATATCGATTAGATCTTGGCTCGTATCTAAGAAAGGATGTCTCAAAATAAGTGGCACATCTCTGTCTTTCTTCATGTACAATATTACAAAATCAACTAGAAAGACATATAGCTTCTTGAACACCTAAAGAGGCATGATGCCGATGTTTTCCTCTATCTCACATAAGGCCTTGTCGAATGTTTACTCGCCAATAACACATGGCAATGTAAAGCTCCTTCGATGCTTCAACTTCTCGAGAAGCTTCATTTGGATTATTATGCTACATTGCTTTGAGAGATTAAATGTTTCGTAATCTATGAGCTTTTTCTTCTTCCTCATAATTTCCTTCTAAACTTCATCTAATTTGGCAACTACTCAAGGACATCAACAAATTGGATATTCACATGTAAATTCTTGAGCACGTTTTGATCTTCAGAAGGTATTCGTTTTTTTTTTCATCTTAAATCGATAAGGATAAGACAACGATAGTGTGGGCTTCAGGTGGTTGTCAGGAAATACCATACTCCCCAGGGTAACCTTCATGGGCGTTTTATCTACTACTTTCTCAGGCTTTTCTTTGTTGTTTTCTTTCTTGTCCTGACTGAATTCATCATTTGAAATAGATATACATGTTTTCTACCTCTCAATGCTATTGCCTTTCATTCTAAAATATTATTCTCATTGTCACTTGGGAACGATCTAGACTCCTACTCTTTCATTGTAATTACCAACTGCCCAACTCGTATCTCTAAGGTTTTCATTGTTGCTCCCATATTGTTGTAGTGCATCTGAATATATGTAATACCAGAATCTAACGAATCCATCCTATTTCTTGACTCAATGATAAAATTAATGACATTTTCTTTCAAGGATTCAACTTCTTCTCGATTCAAAAATCATAACTTGAAGACGCTTTGTTAGTTTTACAAAGTGGAGGTTTTAGCACATTCATCTAGTTCCCATACAAAAAGTTCTCATGATTACTTAGCCCCAAATAGAAGTGAGCTAGCAAGTTGTTGTTCGTCCTGAATTGATAGCCTTGATTGTTGACTAACGGTACATGCTCTACATCATAGGTTAGCTCATTCGTGAGCGCATAAGCGTGTATGGCCGCAACTTAACCCATAGTCTTTTGTGCTTGCTGAGATAATTGATTCGTGAGAGAGGTGAGTTATGTCTTGATAGCACATAAATGATCAACCTCATGTATCCTAACAGCTTTCTTGACTAAAGTTCTCTCTAAAGAAGCCTGATAAATACTATCTTCTATCACTTTATACAACAAGTAAGCCCCATTCACTGCCTTGTTAGTAATCGTGACCCCAGCTACTAAATCAACCATACTTCTTGTAGCGTAGTTTAACCCATTATTCAGAGCTTGGAATCACAGCTTGAAGACATCTTCATGGCAACTCCTTGTAATGATCCCGCATCATACAATGTCTCATTACTAGCCTGCCTAAATTGAGTGATTTTTACTCTAGGTTGGGATGTTAACTGAGAAGGAAAGAATTCAGCAAGAACTTTTGGGCCATGTCGTCCCATCCCTCGATCGATTTCTTTGGTAACACTTGAAACCAATTATTGGCCGTATCTCTTTGTGTTCGAAGAACAACCTTTACTTGATTATATTGGGATCAACCTCATTCATCTTCATTATATCACACAGTTCCAAAAAGAGGTGATATATGGCTATAAAGGCCTTCAAATGACAAACCCCCAAACAACTGTTGCTGAAGTATAATGGCTATCAGACTTCCCTTCAACTAAAAATTGTTGAATATTCGGACATCGGATGCATAATTAGTTCTCATTCACCACAATCTTCAAATATTTGCATAGAGTGCACTCTAAGTTCAGTTCCCAGGCCATTTTCGAGTCAACGGCCAATTCCCTCGGTTAACTTTTGACGTTGTTCAATGTACATTCAATCTCAGGAAGATAAACAGCTTTGAAGTCATGTGTCTACCAAAGAAGATGAACAAATATTGAATAAAATACAAGAAAGAAAATTATTATATTAAAATATTTGTCTTCTTCACAATATCAATCTAATTAAGTCGTTTTAAGTTCTTTGGTAATAACACAAAAAACATGTTAGCTCGCAAACACACTCAATTTAACAGTATGTTTACAGTTCGACAAGTAATAAAATGGATAACTAAGTGTAAGTATTGTCTCACAGAGAATTGCTTTGACCTAATTGATTAAATACTACGAATACTATGTCCCTTTTTTTTTTTTTTGTATCAAAGCTAACGCAATAATGTAATGAGGAATACTTAACATAAAAGTAAGAATAACAAAATATAATAAGATAAACTAAGGAATATGCATATATGATAAATATCTTGATCGATTAGCCTCCCTCGATGCATGTAAATCTCGATTTCACTCATCCATCGACACAACTTCTATGTCATTTCTAGTCTACGAAACCAATAAAGTCGACCGCAACTTCTCGCATATTGGTCTCATTGTGTATTAATACTAACTTAAGAATCCAATCGTTGGAAATTATTAACAATCTTAGAAAACTAACTCCGATAACCTTCTGGTCCTTACGAATCACTCGACTAGCTAAGAATTATGAACACCTTCTGATTCTTACGTGTTCCTAAACTACAAAAATGGCCATGTATTCAAATGTGACTAAGTGAATATGTGAACATTTTTAATCATTTATTATCTTAATCATTTATTATCTACTTACATCTCATCATCAAAGAGAGTACAGTGAGAAAGGTAAAAACGTTTTGTCAAGAGAACGTTCTGAACCCAAACTGCCAACATCACTGCTCTAAAGGGCAATAGTTCAGTAAAGATTTAGGTGAGCTTCTGTATACCTTATTTGATTGTTAATGATTAACCATGAGCAGTTCTAAGATTTATAGGTGATGATTTTCAACAAAGGCTAATTTTTTTCTAACAGTTTGATCTCGCAAAGTAAGTCTTTTGACAGTATTCCAACTTATTGTGCCGTTATTTTGTTGAAAATTACTATCTTTGTTCCTTAATTTGTTAGAAAATTGAGCGATAGGGTATATCTTACAATAAAAATGATTATAGATAGTCGAATTTACCTTTTTAATACACCACATTTCTTAAAAAGATTATTGGTTTTATAGTAGCGCAAAGTATATCATGCCATTGAATCTACCTAATTTGTTTTATGGAGTAAAACAATCGATTTTTATTTTTAAAGCTACGAAGTTTGAGGTGCCTCATATGTGAGAAAGAAATCTTGAGAACTCCCTCTTTCGTTTTGAGAAAAAAAAATAAAAGAAGAATATAAAAAGAAAACAATACAAAACCTAAATCCTCAAATTTTCGTCTTACTATCCTAGTCCTCCAGTTGAAATAAAAGATAACAAATAAAAGTGAATTTGCAATCAAGCCAAAGTGGATATAGTAGGATTTCCATATTCATTAGGCACAAAGAACTTATTGTGGGTTTTATAATAAAAGAAAATATAGTACAACAACATAATTGATCAATAAAAAATAAAAAATAGTTTAATAATATAATTGTTCAATAAGAAAGAAAATATAGTTGAATAATCTAATAAATCAATCCAAACCACACTATATTGTAGTAATTAGGCTTAAGTTTAAATTTTTGTGAGTAAGTAAACAATAAAAAAATAGTTTAAACAAAATTTTTTTATTTGGATTGCAAAATAAAGAGAAACTATAGTGAATACCCAATTTTTAAAACTTAATGTAAGTTATTACCCAATCTTTAAAAAATGTAACCAACTACCCAAGCAATTTAATTACTTCCATAGTGATAAGTGGTGGTAATTCACTTAGTTACCAAAAGCATGTGCAAGTAATTCATGAATTGACTAGAAAATCAATTACTTCAAAAGTTTGGGTATTTATTTTTATTGTTATATAAATTCTGGGTATTTTCCTACTTCACCCTAAAATAAACAACTCAATATCACTCTAATTGTAGTATTTTCTTTTCATTTCATGCATTTATTAATACAATAATTTCTTTCTCAAAACTACACTCCTTATTTAACACTTTTCTTTTCTCTCTTCATATTTTATACAACTATCACCTGTATTGGTTAAAGATATTTGATGATTGAAAGGAATTTAAATCCCACACAAATTTCCAAGATCCTTTGAGAATGCATCTTGGGGTATATTTGATAACTTAAGGGTCTCATACGAGAAAGTCTTGTAGCAGAAATATTGCATCTCCACAAGCCGAAATCGACAATTTGATTCTCATAAATATTAGTCTAGCAATTGACTACAATTGTTTAATAAATGGGGTCCATGATGTTAAACATGAAATTCAATTAATTTACAATAGTCATTAAAAATTTGGAATGTGAATTCACTAGCATTGTATCAAGATAAATTGCCTTAATAGTATAATCTAAAAACTATGTTCTTAATCGGATTATTTGAAGCAAAGTATCTTGCAAATGCAACACTGTGAATAGATAAAATTAGAGGGAAATCAAAAGTGAATAAACGAAATAAAAATTGTAAGATGCCACTTGAGTAAATCATAAACGAAAACTGCATCGTACCCTTACATAAAACCAAAATCAAAATCGTAAGGAATACTCTAACGCAAAACTTAATGAAAATGCACGAGGCCGCCTTACGTAGTACATTGAATTGGGGCAATCACACTTTTATAATATTATCCTTTATTTTCGAACTTCTCATATATATTAGGTATTTCTAAAAAAATATGACCAATTAAATAGAAATTGTTATGTGACACTTATATTTGTGTTAGTTTATTTTCTTTAAAATATTTGATAATTGCACATCAGTAACAAAGTGGTCCACTTCCAAGCTGGCAGGAAACCAATGTTATTGTTCGTATTGGCAAACCAACCAAAAACAAAAAAACAAAAAAAACCCACAAACTCTATAACAGTCTCACATCGTAGCCAACAACCTTATTTCTTTGTGGATAACTGTAGAGGAGAATAATACAATCCCACATCCATCCAATAACTATATACTATGTCTATGTTGCTAACTGACATTTACATATCTTGTCTGCCACTTATTCAATGCTTTTTTCCCAACCCCAAAAAATTGTCTTCAGCTCAATTGTTTTTTTTTTTTAATTTTATTTTTTTAAGGAAAATTTCACAGTATTATCTAAACTACAATCTTGTCTTAAGAAATTTTGTGAAGGAAGTATTTGCAAGGCTATTCACAATCACAATAAAACAAGTTAGACATCCCTCGAGGATGGATTTCTTCTCTCTGGAGGGCCCATGATAATTAAACTTAGCTAAAAGCTAAACTTATATGCTTAAGAACTATTTATTATTCTTGTAAAAGGAATCTGATTCATGTAAGTAAAGACCCCACTGTGGAATTTAAACCCTATTGGAGGCAATACAAGGGGAATCCAACAGAGGGTATTTAGCTTAGCTAGGAAAATTTAGTACCAAATTCCAACAGACCTATTATCATTCCATGCCACATTTTTAGCTAGCTGATTAAAGTTAATGGATTGCATTTATTTACAAATTTGGATTGTATATTTGTGATCGTTATTGTTATTTGGTCCCCACACTCCATGAGTGTCCTTAAGAATATATCATCGCACGCATAATTTTGGTTGGACTATGTGGCTTTACACTAGACTCACATTACCAATCCATATTGTTGAAAAGATATATGTGCATCTGGGTACCGTATCAGATAGAAAGAGGTAACAACCATGAAAATGTTGTTAAAAATTATCAAGTTCTAAAATCCACAATTATATAATTGCAAATTATATAACATATAATTGACGAGGCCGAGTATAAAAGTTTTTTAATCAAAACTAATCGATAAAAATTCAGAGCACGATCTCATGCTCATGTATTATCACATAATATTGCATATAATAAATAAAAAAGGTAATAATCGAATTATACCATAAAATCGATCAAATCGGATTGGCTCTCACCGTACGTAGTTAGACAACCAATGTTAGGCTTAGATCTCCTACGCTCTCTACGAGTTTACCCGCCTTATCGAAATCCCTTGACACTATGAGCTTCCTCTTTAATTCTCCGATCAAGTCAAGAACGTAATAATGGGCTCGCTCTAAGTTTCTCCAACCATTTACGGAGAGATTTGAGAGCTTTCAGGGTTCTTCTATGTTCGATGTGCTAACACATGTTTATTCGGCGAAAGAAAATCCTTATTTATTTTCAATGTATCAAACATTTAATTACTTTATATAGCCCTACTTTTTTATGGCCGAAGTATTCCAATCCTATTGCGAATTGGATTTGATATAAATCAATATTTATCTTAATATGGAAACGTAAAACTCCCTTTTTTAATCCAAATTTAAATAAAATCTAATTCTATTTTAATATCCAAAATAAACAAATAGATAATTATCTCACTCTTAGACAATTAATAAGGAGTAATTATTTCAAAATCTAATTCTATTTTAATATCCAAAATAAACAAATAGATAATTATCTCACTCTTAGACTATTAATAAGGAGTAATTATTTCAAATTATACTCTAATAGGATAACTACCGCTTAATTAAGTAAATGTCTACCTAATAGATAATTATTCAATCTTTTAAATAAATATTTAATTATTAGATAATAATCCACTCTCTCAAATAAATATCCAATATTTATTTTTTTAATTAGCATAAATTTTAATAATCCTATTTTTAAATTATAAAATTAATCAAATCTTTCATAATTGCTCAAAATTATTTTTATACAAGGACGAATCTCCTTGGAATATTTTGCATATTTATATCAAAAATACAAAAATGCAAAACTAACAACTTACCATCAAAATCATGAGAAAATAAAAATGATTAACACTTAAATTATTTGCTCCGGAGCATTCTAACTCGATTGTCGAACACGGAGTGGGATAATGGACTCGCGAATCCGAGTTTCAATAAACTTAGATAATTAACCAAAGCTCTTTGACTAATTTTCTCATTTATTAATCCTGAGGTTACTTCACTAAAACTGCAGGACTGGATTGAATTTCTCTGAACGTGTTTACTCAAAGAAATTCGATTAGTCAATTGATAAAATCATTACATGAAGTTCGATCCTCCTAAATAGTTCACAATTGAAGCCCAAAAAAAAAAAAAGAATCATCTTACCCTTCTTATGATGTCTGGATCTTTAGGTATCATTGATCTCACTAGTAAACAGTTAATTTATAAATTAATTGTGATTTAGATGCTCAAACTGTTTAGTTCCAAAATTCAACACTTAAAGTAACCATTTTTACTTCGTAAAGAAGCTATGATGTCCACATTTACAAATCACATTCCCAGCGCCAATGAACTCTTGAACTCCCAAAACAAAAGTATCAAGCTCAGTGTCTTTTGGGACGTAACGAGAAACTTAAAGATCCCACTAGTCCTAAGGAGGAGTTTGTGATTACTTAGGATTTAGATCGACATCCACATGATCATCTTGTGAATTTAGTTCGAGCCATTATAATGGTACTCGAGTAAAGACTTTATAATAAATTTGGTCCAAATCCTATATAATCATAATTATATAAAGTGTCATCACACACTGACGTTCTAAGTGATTACCAATCAAAGATATTTGTATTTTCTAATCTATCACGAAATATTTTAAATACCTCGATCTATAATTTTGATCCTCATGTATGTAAAGTTCTTTACATACTACAATTATAATTAAGCTGACATATTATGGATTTTAGACAAATATCAATTTTTATAATAAAATAAAACAAACAAAATTCAAAAATTATCTACTTCTTTTATTAATATTCAAAATATGTTTACTATATCTTATTTCAATATAACTTTTCTGTAACGACCCGACTTTTTCGAGTCGTACTTACTACTTTTTCAATCATTTTCAAAAATTTCTCAATAATTTTTTTTCTATATACTTTTAGAATTTACTTTTAAATATTGCCGGCTTTTTTTTTTTCAAAATAACATAATAGTAAATCCAAACCTCATAAAATATATTATTATTTCAACTTAAAATCTCTTTAAAATAGTTTGGCCAACTTCACAGACTTATGTAATTTAAAGAAAATAATAACAATAATGACAATAATAAAACGATAAATAAATCTTTAAATATTTGCGGAAACATTTAAGTGGTTGGCTAGTTCCCCTCGCCTTGCATCCTCGACACTACCACCGCACAACCCATCGCATCTTCATGCCATAAGTTTCTTACCTACAGTACGAACGAAAAACTTTTTGGTGAGCTAAAAGCCTAGTGAGTTACAACTATTTTCCACAAAATAAGTTATGCAATGCATGACCATTTATGTTCGATTATTCTTTCTTTCTTTCTAACTTTCTAATTCTCATTCTCTTTATTATTCTCATTCTTTTTATGGGATCCCCTTGTGTACGTACTGAGCGCGTTTGACCAATGGACGACGAGGGGTGCACATGTCCTCGGCGACCAAGGGTCCATTCTTTCTTTCTTTCTCTCTCACTCCCGTCGTTGTCTCTCGGTGGCTCGGGATTTATGAGTACTAGTAACCGTACGTGTATTGCCCATAAGTCGACTCTAGGTAATGGCATCATATAAACCTCACATAGGAGGGTGGTACGACACGTCTTACTAACTTAAGTCTCACTTGTTTATTTAAGTGACATGCAATTGTGACAAGAAATAAATATATAACACAATTTGCATAGAGAACAACATTCATTCATTCTTTTCATAAATAAAATATCATGAAACACTTCTTCTTTCTCATTCTTCTATTTCATAAAAATATAACATAATAAATTAACACATGTAAAACAATCAATTCTTAAGCAAACAACACAATCATGTAATTCATGACATGGCATAACTTTTAATTTTCTTTGAAACTAATTCGTATTGCAGTGAGGTTGAACTCACCTTGCTTCTTTTTCCTTTGAAGCCTAGAAAATAGCTTAATCTTGTTCTCGGCGTCGTCCGAAACCTAAAATTTATAACTTGCGTAAGAATCTAAACCAATCTAACTCATCAAATCCTATTAAGGTCCAAATTCCTCTAAACTGCATAATTCTAAAAATTTATAGTTTTACAGTGCACTTTACAAAAATTATATTTTTGACCCAGAAAATAAAACTTACGATGAAATAACCATTAATAAAAAAATCATACTAAAATTTTCAGGTTATTAAAACATGTAAAATTAAACAATTTTTTCTTCTGGACCATATCAAAAATCGATTTATATCTTTCTAAAAAATAACACCAAAAATCAGGGCAGAATAGTAAATTTTGCTTTATTTCGAAAAATATGAGTTTTCTGAAAAACATCTCTGAAGAGACTTATAATATTTTTCAAAACTCTAAAACTTTCCTTCGTGGCTAAAGATCTCTTTGAAATTTCCCTTTTTTTTTTTTTTTTTTGTCTACACGAAACGTCTCCGAATAAGTACTAATTTTAACACCAAGATTCTAAACCGTAAAGGGCTTTTTTCTTACCTTAACTTTTAGATTCTCTTAATAAAAATCTCTTTAAAAAAATCAACCTCTAACTTTTCTCCTTCTCCTTCTGCTTCTCCTTCTACTTCTCTCTCTAGGGTTTCTCTTTTGAGGGTGCAAAAGAAAAATACATACATACATACATACATACATACATACATACATATAAATATATATATATATAGTATGGTTCTAGAAACTCTAATTATGATACATTACTCTAATTTTATTTAATTTAAAATACTAAATATTTTTTATTTTATGTATATCGTATCTATATAAATAATATATATATATATGTATATTCGGTCAAACATGAAAACGAAAAGTTCGGCAAACTTTATATATATATATATATTTGAAACCTTTACGTGTACATGTGAATTTAAAAAAATATATATATATATTTTTTTTGAAACCTTTACGTGTACATGTGAATTTGAATATATATATATATATATATATATATATGTTTACGTACATATTTAAGGAAATCGTTGTTTAATATATTTTTTTAATTACCTTTTAAGAAATATAATATAATTAATACCCATAAATTTTTCATGATATGTATTTTGTTGTAAGCTGATTTTCGTCCGAGGTGCTATCGTCGGGGGCGACCTACCGATCGAGTGCGACCTCGAGAGAGAGTGCCCGAATGACAGCGTGGCATCACCACGTCATTAAGAGCGCCAACATCAACGGCATCGGGAGCGAAGGCCGTCGAAGAGCACCCCCGAACCAATATCCGCGAGAGTGGTGAGTGAGGGCCCTACCGAAGGTGGACCCCGACTTGAAGCGAGGTCTTCAGAGGAGGACAGTTGAGTTGGAAACCCTAGGAGCCCGAGGACGAGCCAGACTTACGATGGTAACCGTTAAGAGAATAGAGGACCAGTCGAGTTAGAGGTCTCCCCGCGAAGCTGGGGATCCCCGGTCGAAAGTTGAAGCTTGCGTGGTTGTGATTGATCAACCCCGACGTTAAGGGCGTCTGACAGGTATTGTAGATGTCCCGTTTCTGATGGACGTGAGTTGATTAGTTGGTAACCCACTTCCGTAATTCAAGGAAGGGTATGGTCGACTGTATGTTAAGGTCACCTAATCCCGGGATTTAAGGGGTAATTTGTCAGGCGTCATTAATACACCCTTCCCTCTCTCCTCCGAAAAGCCTATAAAAGGAAGAAGAGGAGAAAGGGGAGGGGGTTGGAACAAAAAACGGAAAAACACTCTGTAAAACATTTCATAAGAAATTTCATAAACAGTGGACGTAGACTATTACTCCGGAGGAGGGTCGAACCACTTCAAAATTCACCGGTGTTTTACTATTTACCACCGTATCTTCCTGTAGTACGGATCACAGCGTTGGTTCAAATTCCATACCAACAGCTTGGCGCTAGAAGGAGGGCGCCCCAGTTTTTAGCCTCCGTCCGTACGGCTAACCTCTTCTCGTCTTCTCTGTTGCTTATTACGCTACCTGATCGGAGATCAAATGGCGCCCAACTCGAGAAGCAGCGGCAAGAATCCCCTGACCTCTAAGCAGGAGATGCTCGAAGATCGAATCCGACGCATGGAGGAATCCATGGCAAGAATGACCGGACTAGTGGAGACTTTGGTGCACAACCAAAGCCCACCGCCACTTCTGACTGACGCAGAGCATGCAGATGTGCTCTGAGCACGGCGTAGGGCTGACGACCCAGCCGCCAACCTCCGGACCACAGGCAACGTCACTACGACTCCTGATGAGGACTCGGGTAGTGATCCCGCTCGCGAGGCCCACCATTCCCGCCAACGGAGGAATGCGCCTGCTCAGAAGTCCACCACCTGCTCTGGAGGAGCGCAGTTGCCGGCTGACCCAGCGGGACCTTCGCGTCCCGCGGCCGAAGGCGAGGCGCCGGTTCAGCCCGACTCGGTGTTTAATAGGCTAGGCCCTTTGCCACGGGGCACCGCGGGGCACGCGCCTGCACGTGCTGGAGTCCGCAACGAAGGTGCGCGACTCCCGGTGCGGGAACGTCTCCGTGAGGAGTCGGCTACCACTGCTACTAGCCGGCAGACCGAAGGAACCCAGGAATTCTCCCCTGCGGAGATTGAGCGCATTCGCAGGATCCTTAGCGAGCCATCCCGCGACAGAATCCTAGATGGGGATTTTACACTGCTCACGGAAACCCTCCTGGCAACCCTCGTTCCCGACCGTCTCAGGCTACCGAAGGTAAGCCTGTTCGATGGAAGCGGAGACCCATCCGACCACTTGGGGATTTACTCCTCGTGGGTGCGCGCTTATGGCTATCCGGAAGCCATCTGGTGCAGGCTATTCGACACCACTCTCGCGGAAGAAGCCCGCCGATGGTGGTATCGACTCCCAGCCAATTCAATCGGGAGTTGGCAAGATCTGAGAACGAGGTTTGCAGCCCAGTTCTTGGGAGGTCGTAGACACTTCAAGAACCCGGCCTACCTCTCTCGAGTCAAGCAAGGAGAAGGCGAAAGCCTCCAAGCTTGGCTCCAACGTTTTACCAAGGCCAGAATAGAGGTGGGGCATTTATCCGATGATGCCTTGCTTCTAGCCGCGAGTTCCGCAGTACGCGAAGACACTCCCTTTGCGTTCTCTATCAGCAAAAAACCCCCGCGGGTGTACGCTGACTTCCTGGGGCGAGCCAGGAACTACATCAATGTAGAAGCATCGACTTCAAAGAAGTCCGGTTCTTCAAAGGCATCCCGCGGAAACCCCGAAGGGGACCGTCGAAAGGAGATGAAGAGACTTGTCGAAACCCCAGTCGGCAGCAATCGACAGCATCGAGACGAGAAGAGGTCTCGCGACTCCGGCCTAGGATCGGGGGCAGTCCGAGCTCGCAGGCCGCGGTACGACAAGTACCAAGAGCTCACTGCCACCATCGAAGAAATCTTTGTCAGCTCACGAAGTGAGGTTGACTTCCGGCCCCCTGCACCCTTAAGGGGAAAGGTGCCGGAGAAGCACAAGGACAAATTCTATTTGTACCACAATGCGGCAGGGCACACGACCGCGACGTGCTTCGACCTAAAGGATGAGATAGAATATCTCATCCGCCGAAGGAAGCTCCTGGGATACCGTAAAGAAGCGAATTCCCGAGAGCGTAATTTGCCCAATCGGGAGATTGAAGGCGAAATCCGAACGATCGCGGTAAGCCCTTATCTTGGGGGGCGCTCCCAATGGTCTATGAAGGATTACGCACAAGAAGTACAACAGGAGCCCTCCAGAAGAGTGTTCCAAGTGTCGCGACGGTCCCTACCACCCCCTCGAAGGACCACGAGCCCGCTCACATTCACGACCCAGACGCCGAAGGTGTCTGGTTCCCACATCACGATCCTCTGGTCGTCTCCGTAATGATCGGGAACCACCTCGTCTACCGTTGTCTTATCGATGACGGTAGCTCAGTGGACATCTTATACTTAGATGTCCTCGAGAAGATGAGGATCAGTCCGCAGAGCCTGCGAGCGGCTGCAAACCCATTGCATGGCTTCACGGGAGACTCTATCTTCCCGGAGGGAAGCATAGAGTTGGCCGTTTCATTCGGCGAAGAACCTACGAGATCGACCGCCATATCTAACTTCATGGTGATCAAGGGTAGGTCTTCTTATAACGCCATCCTCGGGCGTCCTACCCTCGTGGCAATGAGAGCAGTCACTTACATCTACCACCTCTGCCTCAAGTTTCCCATTCCTGGTGGCGTCGGAGTAGTCCGGGGGAATCAATATGAAGTCCGGATGTGTTATACGACGAGCGTCAAATCAGCCCCCGCTGAACCGAAGGGGAAGCGCACGGCCGATGAGGCTGCTTGGGGGGAAACAACCCTCACCATCGACATGTTTGAGGCTCGATGCGAACTGGACCCTCGCCTCCCTGTCCAATAGCAATTAGCGGGCCTGGCCGAAGATACCGAAGAGGTGGACATTGATGACCTAGGCACGGCTCGTAGAGTCAAAATCGGGACTTGGCTAAGTTTCGAAGTACGCGAGGCCGTCATTGCCTGCCTACGGAGAAATCGAGACGTGTTTGCATGGAGCCACAGTGATATGAAGGGCATAGACCCAGATTTGATGTGCCACCGTCTCAACATTGATCCTCGGATCCCAGCCCGTCGGCAGAAGAGAAGGTCGCTCAACCCCGAGAGAGCCCAAGCTGTTAAAGATGAAGTTGAAAGGCTCATCAGGGCCGGGTTCGTTCGCAAAGCGAAGTAGCCGGCTTGGGTCTCTAATCCGGTTCTGGTCCCGAAGCCAGACGGGAGGTAGAGGTGCTGTGTGGACTTCACCAACCTCAACAAAGCCTGTCCGAAGGACGGCTTCCCTGTTCCACGAATTGACCAGATGGTTGATGCCACCGCAGACCGCGAACTCCTCAGCTTTATGGATGCGTATTCAGGCTACAACCAAATCCCTATGTTCCATCGGGACGAAGAGCATACCGCGTTCATTACCGATCGAGGGTTGTATTGCTACAAAGTCATGCCCTTCGGCCTCAAGAACGCGGGTGCAACTTATCAGAGACTGGTGAATAAGATCTTCGCGGAGTTACTGGGAGTCTCGATGGAGGTCATCGACGACATGCTAGTCAAAAGTGCGGCGGCACAAGACCATGTCAAGCATCTAGATCAGACTTTCTCCGTCCTTAGGTAGACCAACATGATGCTCAACCCAAATAAGTGCACTTTCGCCGTTACAAGCGGGCAAATTTTTGGGTTTCATGGTAAGCCAACGAGGAATAGAGGCTAACCTGGAGAAGATCCAAGCCATCCTCGACATGAGGCCTCCTCAAAGAGGAAAAAAAGTCTAAAAGCTTACGGGATGCATTGCTGCACTCAACAGGTTTGTCTCCCGTTCAACTGACAAATGCCTCCCTTTCTTCAACGCTCTCCGTGGCAGCAAGGAGTTTGCCTGGACCGACGAATGCGAACGGGCCTTCGAGGAGCTTAAGGTGTACCTTGGACACACCACGATTCTGGCGAAGCCATTGTCGAGAGAAAAGCTTTTCACTTACCTCGCGGTGTCCCAGCATGCAGTCAGTTCGGTGTTTGTTAAGGAGGCTGTCGGAATCCAGGTACCGGTTTACTACGTTAGCCAACGCCTCCTCGACACCGAACTCAGATATCCTGAGCTGGAACGGCTCGCTCTTGCTTTCGTCGTCTCCACCAGGAAACTTCGCCACTACTTTCTAGCTCACCCGCTGGTGGTTTTCACCAATCACCCGATGAAGCAAGTTCTGCGCAGGCCGGAGGCCTCGTGCAGACTCGTTAAGTGGGCCGTCGAGTTGACGCAATTCGACATCCTATATCAGCCACGAACGTCGATCAAGGGGCACGCACTAGCAGACTTCATCGCTGAGTTCACCTTTCCTTCGGAGGAGGATCGAGATGGACAAAAGGAGCCCCCGAAGTGGAAGCTCTTCGTGGATGGATCCTCGAACGAGAATGGTTCGGGGGCAGGACTCATATTGGTCAGCCCCAAAAATCATCGGATCAGCAGCGCGCTGCGGTTCACCTTCAAAGCTCAAACAATGAAGCGGAGTACGAAGCCTTGCTTGTCGGCCTCAGACTCGCCAAAGAACTTCAAGTAGATTCGCTTATGATCTATAGCGACTCGAAGCTGGTGGTCTCTCAAGTTTTGGGCGAGTTTCAAGCCCGCGACGATAGAATGGCGGCTTACCTAGAGAAGGTTAAGGCAGAACTTCGAAGCTTCTCAAGACACGAGGTGAAGCACATTGACCGCGAAGAGAATGCGAACGCTGACGCCCTGGCAAAGTTAGCTACCAGCCGA
Source organism: Boehmeria nivea var. tenacissima (assembly GCA_018132145.1). Lineage (NCBI taxonomy): Eukaryota > Viridiplantae > Streptophyta > Magnoliopsida > Rosales > Urticaceae > Boehmeria > Boehmeria nivea. Next base: position 5,199,180 of record CM030875.1, on the reverse strand, counting down.
GACGCGGAGCTTCTCTGCCTGGTCCCGATCGAAGTCGTCACAGAGCCAAGTATCACGAAGCAGCACTCGATAGAGGCGATCGATGCACAACCTTCGTAGATGAATGATATTGTCATCTACTTGAAGGAAGATAGACTACCTGAAGATCGAGACCTGGCACGAAAGGTCAGGTATCACGCCGAGCATTACTTGCTGCTGAACGACAGACTTTACAAGAGAGGGATCTCGACCCCGTTGCTGCGCTGCCTCAACGTCGAGGAAGCCAAGCGAGTCCTCAGTGAGATCCACGACGGAGTCTGCCGGAACCACTCCGGTGGGCAGTCACTCGCGCACAAGGCATTGTTACAGGAATTCAACTAGCCCACCATGAAGCAAGATGCCGCCGAGTACGCAAGGAAATATGACAAGTGCCAGAGGTATTCAGCACTCATCCGAGCTCATCTAGAACGACTCACGGTCATCTTCTGTCCATGGCCATTTGCGAAGTGGGGAATCGACATCATCGGCCCAATGCCCATAGCGCCTGGAGGACTTAAATTTGCCGTAGTGGCTGTCGACTACTTTACCAAATGGGCCAAAGCGATTCCCTTAGCCGCTATCACCGAGAAGAACCTGACGAAGTTCATTCGCGAGCACATCATTTACAAGTTCGGGATACCTCACTCCTTGGTTTCAGACAACGCCCTTCAGTTCGATAATCAGGCTATAAGGGATCTCTGCGACCAGTTCGGCATCAACAAAGACTTCTCCGCACCATACCACCAGCAAAGCAATGGCCAGGTCGAGGCCGTCAACAAGATCATCAAGACCACCCTAAAGAGGCGACTTGATGCACTCAAAGGACGATGGGCCGCGGAGCTACCCCCAGTCCTCTGGAGCTATCGCACCACAGCCCGCACGACCACTGGAGAAACCCCATTCTCCATGGCGTACGGCATTGAGGCGATGATTCCAGCGGAAATAAAAGTCCCCTCGTTTCGATACAAGTCTTACGATGAAGCTGGCAACGATTCACTCCTGGCCGCGGAGCGGGATATGATCGAGGAACGGAGAGAAGTCGCTAGGATCCGGATAAAGGCCCAAAAGCGGCGTATGGCGAGGTACTACGACTCCAAGGTGAAGGAAAAAAAGTTTAAGGTCGGGGACACCGTCCTTATACAAGTATTTCAGAACACCAGGGAGGCCGGAGCAGGGGCGCTTGGATATTCGTGGGAGGGACCCTATCAAGTCACCGAGGTTCTGCGATCGGGAGCCTACCGACTCGCGGACCTCGCCGGGATCCCAATGAGACTTCCTTGGAATGCGGAGCATCTCAAAAAGTATTACCAGTAGGCTCTCCTAACTTGTAATTTTATTTCTTTATAATTTTATTCCCCTCATATTGTAAGCAATATTTAAATGTAAAAAATATATATATCTTTGCACATATTCTCGAATACGTTTGATTAAAAGTCTGCAGAGTATACTATAAACTTGGTGTATAAAGGATAGAATCGCGGAGTGGATAAATCCTAAAAACACTATCCTGTCTTCTCGGCCGCGAAGCGCCCAAGAAGCCGGGGGGCATCCGGGGTACCAGAAAGAAATAGATGCGCTCTATAGGTATCTTGAAGGCGAGCGAGGCTAGAACACGTGAGTTCCGAAGGGCTTACGTAGGCTTTACTCGTTGAGACATCCTACCGTACAAAAGTTTATCTTGTCGGGTCTTTCCTTCGTAGAAGGAAACCTGTTCAGAGACTAACTTAGGAAGTTTGGCTGATTTGTTCCTAGAACCATTCTATTCTTCTAAGAAGATACTAGGCACGCTCAAAGGAAGAGCTCCGAGGCAGACCTAACAGGGAGATTTCTAAAAAATTAACCTGCCTGGTCGCCAAAGCGTGGAAAACAAGAGGCCACACACTGTTTATGCCCTCGGAGAGGGCATATTTCACCTATTGATCCCGAAGGGATTTAGTTGTTGCTTGATCCCGAAGGGATTTAGTTGCTGCTTGATCCCGAAGGGATTTAGTTGTTGATTGATCCCGAAGGGATTTAGTCAGTTTATTAAACGATAAATAGACAGTGAAATCAAATTCCTGTTTTATTTATTGAAAAAGAATACAAGAGGTGGGCGTCCAGAATAAGGACCTCGAACAAAAAATAATAATATACAAAAATGACCCTACAAGCTAAGGTGGCGGCTGTGCAGGAGGCTGCTGTTAGGGGTGCGGGATCTAGCGCCGGATTTCCTCGATGAAATTCATCGGAGTGGAGGGCCTGGAGCCTGTCCAGTGCGCGGTTGGCTCTGTCGAGGGTGGCAAACTTGATCTCGTTGCGGTAACCCTCGCTCTGTTGAAAATTGACAAGCCATTGCCGTCTCCTCAGTTCGATGTGATTATCGAACGCGGGGCCGTTCTTGAAGCCGGCCACCGCGGAGCGAATTTGCGCTCTAGCCCCATTGAGATCGGCCTCGGTCCGGCTCAGTACGCCTCGCGTCTCTTTCAACTCTCCCTCGAGGGCTTGAATCCTCGACTCAGCCGCGCCTCTCAAGCCCCTCTCCTCATCAAGTGAGGCCTCGTACGCTGCCTTCTCAGAAAGGGCACTCTCCTCGCGAGCCCGGTGCTCCTCCTCCAGCGCTTTCCATGCCTCCGTCTGCTGGGCCTTCGCCTGAGCCAGCCCCAGCTCGAACTAGATCTTTGACTCCGCATGAACCCTCCTCTCCTTCTCCAACTCCTCCCGGAAAGCGTGGAGGTCTCCTCCGCGTGTGCTCTCTGTTGATCCCTGGACTTCCTCAGGCTGTCGTTGTCCATCTCCATCATTTTAACGGAGAGGTCCGCCTGAGCAGAGACTTCCTGGAGCCTGGCATCGAGCTTCTCTTTTTCCGTTCGGAGCTGGAGCAAAGTGTCCCGGCCTTGGGCAAAGATTGCCTCGGTCCTACAAGAGTAGATAAAATTAGAGAGGAATGCCTGTGTCGACCAAGAGTTGTTAATAATAGAGTTAAAGAGCTAGAAAATCGAAACAAAGGCTTATCATATCTTACCTGCGCAAACAGTCGCACCCCGTCTCGGTTGCCGGCTTGGAGTGGTTCCTCGGAGAGCCTCCTAAAGCTTTCCTCGGACCAGATCTCGTCCATCATCGGACCAAGCTCTGGCATCCAGGGGAACGACCCCGAGGGAATATACGATCCCTCGCCGAAAGGGGTCCCCGCAGGAGGAACTCTGAAATCCTCCAAGGGATCCCTGGCGGGGATCGATCGGTCAGGAGAACCCTCCGGGACTCTGGAGGAAGATGGCCCCGCAGTATCGGCTGGGGCGGTGCCGCTCTCCTTCGGGGGCGTGGGTCTCGGAGGAGAGGTAGGGTCTTCCGCTACTTGTCCCCGGCGGAAGATTCAGGGACGGGGACTGAGGGGTCGGTGGCCCCCTTCGATGGCGGGTGCCCCAGAAGCCCGAAAAGCTCATCTGCAGACAATACACAAGTTAGTATCGGTCTAGCATTGAAATAAATACCTAAAGATTCGCGAAGGAGCTATCGCTTACCGTCGTTGATGACGATGGGAGCTGAACGGTGCGATCCTGATGGGAGTTGGGTCGAAGGCCCAGCAGGCGTCGCCTGCCACGGTGAAGAAACCGCCCCCGAAGGAGAAGGATCGGCTTGCTCCATAACGAAGTCCTCGACGCTCAGCAGGGGATCGCGCACTAGGGCCCGTGGAGGGCTTGGCACGACTGGAGGAGGTTCGCGGAAAATTTCCTCCGTCACTACAAACGCCTTTTAGGCCGCCTCACCAAATAGGACTCCTTCGCGTACCGTCTTTGGGGAGCTCTCCCGAGGCGCCTGCGAATTCTCAAACTCTTGAATAGGCGTGGTCGTAGGAGCCTCGGAGTCTTTGGCAGTTGGCGCCGCTCCCGTCTGAGGAGACTTCACTCCTTGGCCCGAAGCTGCGGGACGAGCGACCTCGGGAGTCTACCTGGACTCCGTCCGCGGTCGTTTCGGCCCTACAGATGATTCCTCTTCATCCCTGAGTCTCGCCGTCGGAGGTGGTAGAGTCGCGGACTTGGAAGACGCGGCCTCCTTCGAGGTTGTGGCCGGGACTTTTCTCTTCGGCGGCCGAGGGGCATAAGTCTTCGCTTGCACGGCCTGGGTCGAAGGCCCCACCTTAGCCTTCGCCTTCTTCGGGGCTGGCTTTTGCCCGCGAAGTTGGTCCGGGTCCAACTCCATCCGAGTGGAGATCTACCCGTACTCCACCATGTTGTCCTCAGTGACGAGGGCCCGGACGTCCCGACCCTCATCAGGACAGGCAAGGGCGGTTGTGATTCACTCGGCCTGCTCCTGGGTCACGAGGTGCGGAAGAAGGTCTCCGAGCATGGAATCGTGTTAGCACAAAATAGTATGAAGCGAAATAAAAGGGAGAACGTCAAGGGAAAAACTTACCAGGAACATTATAGTTCCTCAGGACAGGCCTTGCTCCCTCCGCGGAGCTAAGAGGGTCGAAGTTCCCCCTGACCCAGAAGTTCTTGTCCTTCCATCCTTCGTAGGATGATGACAAGTTTGTCATCAGGATCTTCTTCTTCTCCCACGGCACCAAGAAGAAGTAGCCCGCCTCGGATTACTTGGAGGAAGGTTTGTACAGGTGGCAGACCTCCTCCACCGTTATGTCCGCCTCGAACCACATCCTCCACAGGATATGCATCCCCACCATTATCTTGTAGGCGTTGGGGTTGAGCTGGCTCGGCGTAAGTCCTCAGTGGACTAGAACCCCGCAGACCAGAGAGTGCAGCAGAAGCCGCACCCCGTGCTTCATGATGGCCTTGTTGAAGGCTACCCTGGAGCTAGGTGGGCGGTTGGAGCGGTCCCTCCGAGACATCGCCCAGGTGGCAATGTCCTCAGGTAGGTGAAACTGCTCCCGCTCCCGGATGTGCTCCACGTCTTTCCGGGAGCAGCTGGAGATTCGAGCCTCCGCGACGATGGCGGGACACGGAGACTCTATCGCAGCCTCGTCCGCCAGGTTCGTTTAGGCATCAGACGGCGGCTGCGGAGCAGCAGAGGTCTCCCTCATCTCAATCGGTGTCTCCTCGACCACCCGAGAGCCCGTAGCCGAGGGCTTTGATGTCGTGGCGGCAGATCCTGAGGACCACAAGCCCAGGCTGCTCGCCGTTGGCACCGCAGAAGAGGCAGAAGCGGCCGAAGTTTTCTTCGACTTCCCTTCTTTCTTCTTCTTCGCCCCTGCTGCTGTTGCCTGGGCCGGTGGCGGCGAAGGCGCCGCAGAGGAAGCCGGAGGCGAAGGGTCAGAGCGCGCAGGCGACGGCGCAGACCCGAGTCGGGCGCCGGAGGAAGACGATGTCGAGTGAGACATTTTTTCTAAGGAACGCAGAAAACTCCGGTAAGTCACCCCGAAACCCCAAACAAAAAAAAAAGAAAAGAAGAAAGAAAACTCGATGACGGCGAGTTCGAGAAGCTTACCGACTTTGAACGGACGGGTGAAGGAGAATGCCGGTAAAGTTTTCAGACTCTGGAAACTCGCAGAGTTGCAGAACATCGGAAATGTCGAAGGTGTTTGGGCTTAAAGTTTTTCAGAAAAATGGCGAGTTATGCAAAAGTTCGGATAATGGGAAGTGGGAGAGAATTTATAGGCAAAGTGAGGAGGCGAAGGGGCGAAGTCCCTTCGCGTCATTTCATCTTCGAGCCTCGAGCACGCTCCCGGACCATCGGATGGGAATCTTCCCATCATCATCCAACGGCCAGGGATTTTCGACGAAAAGTAATTATTACCTGTCGTCAGCGTATGCCATCGGAAAAGGCAAATCCCCAAAAAGTGTGTCAGGGCATTAACTGCCCGTCACTCAAACGGCGCGGCCTTTCAGCAGAGAAGCGTCCCAAAGAAGGAATCCCAGAGGGCGCGACACATGCCCTCGGGGATTGGGGGCAGATGTTGTAAGCTGATTTTCGTCGAGGTGCTATCGTCGGGGGTGACCCACCGATCGAGTGCGACCTCAAGAGAGAGTGCCCGAATGACAACGTGGCATCACCACGTCATCAAGAGCGCCAATATCAACGGCATCGGGAGCGAAGGCCGTCGAATATCACCCCCGAACCAATATCCGCGAGAGTGGTGAGTGAGGGCCCCACCGAAGGTGGACCCCGACTTGAAGCGAGGTCCTCGGAGGAGGACAATTGAGTTGGAAACCCTAGGAGCCCGAGGACAAGCCAGACTTACGATGGTAACCGTTAAGAGAATAGAGGATCAGTCGAGTTAGAGGTCTTCCCGCGAAGCTAGGGATCCCCGGTCGAAAGTTGAAGCCTGCGTAGTTGTGATTGATCAACCCCGATGTTAAGGGCGTCTGACAGGTACTGTAGACGTCCCGTTTCTGATGGACGTGAGTTGATTAGTTGGTAACGCACTCCCGTAATTCAGAAAAGGGTATGGTCGACTATATGTTAAGGTCACTTAATCTCGGGATTTAAGGGATAATTTGTCAGGCGTCATTAATGCATCCTTCCCTCTGTCCTCCGAAAAGCCTATAAAAGGAAGAAGATGAGAAAGGGGAGGAGGTTGGAAGAAAAAACGGAAAAACACTCTGTAAAACACTTCATAAGAAATTTCATAAACAGTGGATGTAAACTATTACTCCGGAGGAGGGTCGAACCACTTCAAAATTCACCGGTATTTTACTATTTACCACCGTATCTTCCTGTTCATTGCCATATCACAATCTAGAGGTATGGATCACAGCGTTGGTTTAAATTCCACACCAACATATTTATTAGGGGAGCATTTATTTCCTACATATCTCCTTAATTATCTCAACCTCCCTATTTTTTGGTAATTATCCCAACTAGCTTTTTTTTTTGAATTAATAAAAACATCTCTCTAAAAATAATAAAATCTTCCAATAATTATCTAGATAATCTACTTGAATTTGAATAATAGAAATAATTTCTTCCTAATTTATTCTAAAGAAGCGTGTAAAGATATTAGGGTATCACAATCTCCCCATCTTACAAAATTTTCGTCCTCGAAAATTAAAATAGTTAAAGAAAAAAAATTGATTGTCTCCCCTTCTTATATGATTGTTGTTACAAAAATAAAACAACAATAAAATTCAACATTCTATCTATCTTTCTCTGCGTAACTCTTTTTCTAGCTATGGGCAATCTCTAGCCTATCTCTAATCTTTTCACAACTTTTGTTTTATCTCTTGTGAAGTCTGTCTTCTTTGAACTAGATTAGCCATCTTTGAACCAATATAGAGGAGATCGACACTTTCTTTCGTATAGCGCCTTGTATTGTGTCATGCTAATAAAGGCTTGGTGATTGTTCTTGTAGGACAATCTTATCAACAATTATTGCTAATTCCAACTTGCCAAAATCCATGACACATGCTGGTAGTGTGTCTTCTAGAGTCTAGATTGTCCACTCTGATTGTCTACATCTGATCTTGCTTTAAAATTTAGAGAGTAATCCTCAAATGCCCATTGTGCTCATTTAGATCCTTTGAATAAATAAGCACATCATCAATGAAGATGATAATAAACTTATCATAGCCAATATGAGAAAATCTATGTTTCTGTTTGACAACTTCCTTCAGGCTTACATTGATGAAATCATTCCCTTCGATTTTCGTTGTGATCTCCCTTTAAGGGCGAATGACTTTACTTCTATGGGTTTCAAAGTAACCCTACCTTGTCGGTAGACAAAGACCGTGCTACTACTTCTTAGAAAATCTATTCCTAAAATAGCATCAAAGTCCCTTATCTCAATAACAATGAAATTACTCAGAATTTCTTATTATAATCGTTATCGGAACTTGTCGTTGACAATAGTCTTACAACAAGACTTCTCTTGATGGTAACGTCATTCTAAAAACTTTATGCATTCTACCTACTTTACTACTTATTTTCTTTGCTAGTTCATGCGACACAAAAGAATAAGCAAAGCCCAAATCAAACAAAACATAAGCTTCATGTTGTGCTAAAGAAAGCTAACTTGCTACAACACTTGAAGTGCTAGCTAAGGTATCTGCATTTGTATATGAATAAATTTGATCTTGAGTTACTGGGGCTTCCAATCGTCCTTGGGAGATTAAGGGTCCATCTATTGTCACTTGCATAGAGTTAAGGTGTAGAGAGTTTCGCAACTGAAATTGTCTCATTGGTCTGTGTGGGACAATCCTTGGAAATATGTCCACTTTTGCCACAGGTGTAACAATTGAGTGTTCCCCACTTGCATTCTCCCGGGTGGGTCTTTCCACAGTTCTTACAAGCTTGGAACGGGGTGACATTGTTCATCCTTGCTTGCACGTTTCTATTATTCCCTTGATGATTTCCATCTTGGTTCCCTCTCTTCGTTGAGCCGTTATTATTATGTTGGCCATTGTTTGGATCATTACCGTTATTGTTACGGGCTGTTTTTCACATCTGATTGTTCGGACCCCTTTCTTGAAACCTTCTATTATTCTCTGTCGGCTGCTTAGCTTGATTTCTTTCTTCCTTGCATGCCTTGTAGAATTTGGCTCGCTCCTCTTTCAATTGCACTAGACGGTATTCTACTCTCAGTGCGCATTCCACACATTCAGCAACAGTAACTGCGGGTTAGCTCCCACTGTCTATGGCCATAGCTAACTCAGGCCGGAACATTTCCATCATCCGTCTAACTCTTTCCTCTTTATTTGGAACAAGGTGTGGGCAAAGTCGTGTCGATTGGTTAAATTTCCTCACGGCATCAGTCACCGTCATCGTTCCTTGTTTCAAGTTGTTGAACTCTCATTGTTGGGCATTCAACGCCCTCATGTTGAAGAATTTCTTGTTAAATTCTCCAACGAAATCTACCCAAGTCATTTCATTAATAGTTCTCCTCATCGCTACTGTTTCCCACCAATACCGTGCATTCTTCTTCAGTACAAAGGACGCACAACAGACCTTTTCTTGATCTGTCAAATTAATGAAGTCCATAATTACTTGTAAACTTGACAACCACTCGTCGGCAACTAAATAGTCAGAACACTCCTCGAAATCTGATATACGTATACAACGAAATCTCTCTAATAAGTATGTTCTTATTACAGCTTGGTCACTGTGGTTAGCAACAGGCTGGGGTACAGGCTGTGCATGAGGTACTTGAGGTAGAGCCTGTTGGTATTGGTCGTCTCTTTATTATTACAGTTGGGCTCTCAATCCTAGAATTTCCCCTTCTTACGCTTCTAAGCGCTGTTGGACTGCTACCATCAGAGCCACCAGGTCTAGTTGATCCTGGGGTTGTCCGACTATTGCCGAATTCGGGGCAGCAACGTTGGCCCTTCCGCGGCCTCTTCCTCTTGCAGCTCTAGGGGTAGCTTCCCTTCATCTTCCCCAGACTCTTCCTTGAACTACTTCTCATTCTTGAGTCTTGTGCTGCCTCGTCTCTTCTTCTCTTAGCTATGACTTGGGCAGCACGACCGACATCTCTGATTTATGTCGTGCTTCCATCGTTTCTTAAATTTTGACATGGAAATTATTTTATACATATCAGTATTAGTCCATGTGTACTAATATAGATGCTTGATATCATAACTCAGACCAATATATCAGCATTCATTTATAATAGCATTCACAAGATGCACATGTATAATGCATAAACCTCATCTTATTTCCATAATAAACTCATTACAATCATTAAATACTTGTCTTTAGTATATCATGTCCTTATTGCATTCATAACATAACTTTATTTATAATAACTTATAAAAAAAAATCCAAGTCTAATTTTAATTCCCGTCGTTGACTTCGTCCTCGGACTAGTATTCATCTTCCTCGTCGTCTTCTTTTCTCATCGGAGTAAGTTCGTTCTCAATATGTTGCACTAGTTCTTAATGTCTATACACTTACTAAACAATCTTAATAAAATGATATATGTCAGCCCAAGGTGCAATATAATCTATCATAGGTTGTTCTGCCTTAAGTATCCCATTCGAAAAGAGATATGGCAACTTTTTTTTTTCTAGCGTAGAATATTCATGATTTTCATCCTAAAATGGAGCGCATATACTTCTATGTTTTCATTGGGATTCTTCCCCCAATGAGTTGAGTGGGCTTGAAATAATCTCATTGTTCTCTCTTACTCAAAAACGATAACATCAAATCTTCAACACATGACTAAGCACATGTCATTCCAAGAAGAGTGGGCCAGAGTGCCCAGTTGTTGAATCCACCATACCAAAATTTGGCATTTTAATTATATTGAAGCAAAGTTCACGCATAGATGCTCGTCCATGTAGAAAGAGTTTTACTCCCATAAAAAAAACTGAGGGTATAGCTCCCTTAAAGGCCTTAGTTGCCCTTCAATCGTCTTTCTTTCTTTGAGCAAGTGTGACCATATTTTTCAACAATAATCTTATTCATAAGTATAATATAAAAGAAAAAGAACATAAAAACTACTAGCTTACTTGACTTGTGATGAGTAGCCTTGTTTCGAGAAGCGAGGTTGGATGGCAGAATAACCACTCTGATACCAACTGTAACGACTCGACTTTTTCGAGTCGTTACTTACTACTTTCTTCAATCATTTTCAAAAGTTTCTCAATAATTTTTTTCTTTATATACTTTTAGAATTTACTTTTAAATATTGCCGGCTATTTTTTTTTCAAAATTACATAATAGTAAATCCAAATCTCATAAAATATATTATTATTTCAACTTAAAATCTCTTTAAAATAGTTTGGCCAACTTCACAAGCTTATGTAATTTAAAGAAAATAATAACAATAATGACAATAATAAAACGATAAACAAATCTTTAAATTTTTGCGGAAACATTTAAGTGGTTGTCCAGTTCCCCTCGCCTTGCATCCTCGACACTGCCACCACACAACCCATCGCATCTTTATGCCATAGGTTTCTTACCTACATTATGAACGAAAAACTTTTTAGTGAGCTAAAAGCCAGTGAGTTACAACTAATTTCCCACAAAATAAGTTATGCAATGCATGACCATTTAGGTTCGATTACTCTTTCATTCATTCTAACTTTCTAATCCTCATTCTCTTTCTTATTCTCATTCTCTTTCTTTTTATGGGATCCACTTGTGTACGTACCGAGCGCGCTTGACTAATGGACGACAAGGGGTGCACATGTCCTCGGCGACCAAGGGTCTATTCTTTCTTTCTTTCTTTCTTTCTTTCTTTCTTTCTGACTCCCATTGTTGCCTCTCAGTGGCTCGGGGTTTATGAGTGCTAGTAACTGTACCTGTATTTCCCTTAAGTCGACTCAAGGTAACGGCATCATATAAACCTCATATAGGAGGGTGGTACGACACGTCTTACTAACTTAAGTCTCACTTGTTTATTTAAGTGACATGCAATCATGACAACAAATAAATAAATAACACAATTTAAACAACATTCATTCATTCTTTTCATAAATAAAATATCATGAAACACTTCTTCTTTCTCATTCTTCTATTTCTTAAAAACATCACATAATAATTTGACACATGTAAAACAATCAATTCATAAGCAAACAACACAATCATGTAATTTCATGTAATTCATGACATGGCATAACTTTTAATTTTTCTTGAAACTAATTCGTACTGTAGTGAGGTTAAACTCACCTTGCTTTTTTTTTTTCCTTTGAAGCCTAGAAAATAGCTTAAATCTAATCTTGTTCTCGGCGTCGTCCGAAACTTAAAATTTATAACTTGAGCAAGAATCTAAACCAATCTAGCTACTCAAATCCTATCAAGGTCCGAATTCACCTCTAAATTGCATAATTCTAAAAATTTACAGTTTTACAATGTACTTTACAAAAATTACATTTGACCCAGAAAATAAAACTTACGATGAAATAACCATCAATAAAAAAATCATACTAAAATTTTCAGGTTATTAATACATGTAAAATTAAGCAACTTTTTCTTCTGGATCATATCAAAAATCGATTTATATCTTTCTAAAAAATAATACTAAAAATCAAGGCCGAATAGTAAATTTTGATTTATTTCGGAAAATATGAGTTTTCTGAAAAACTTCTCCGAAAAGACTTATAATATTTTTCAAAACTCTAAAACTTTTCTCTTTTAAGTGTTTACAGAAAAGATTTGTTTCTTAAGGTTTCTTCACAAAGAATATTTCAGATTTATACTTAGATCGCATGTTTGACCATTTAAATGATTGAATTTGTAAAAATTATAAACTGTGAAGTTACTCAAAATTGAAATTTATAAAATGTCTCTCTTATGTTCAAAGCTTTATTCTGCCTCTAAAGTATTCAAAATTCACCGACGCCTAGATCCGTCCAGAACAGTCAAAAAACTGTTCCGGCGACTCTTGGTTCCAGATTTTTCAAAAATTATTCACTAATCAATAGTTCTGAAATTTTATACACATAATCTAGACTCATATATAATCATATATAAAAAATTTCAAACTCAAATGAGACTGTTTGCTTCATAAAATAATGTGAGAAATTCGACCTTATTTCTAAATCTCAGAACCCTAATCGGGTGCATAGAACAGGCGTTCTAGTACCGACCTGAGCACACCGATCAATTAAATCAGAGCCTAAACGTGCTACATCATCATATAATCAGATTCTAAAGTTTTAATTTAGAGATTACCTTCGTGGCTAAAGATCTCTTCGAAATTCTCTTTTTTTTCATGTTCGTTGTTTACACGAAACGTTTCCGAATTAGTACTAATTTTAACACCAAAATTCTAAACCATAAAGGTCTTTGTCTTACCTTAATTTTTAGATTCTCTTAATGAAAATCTCTTTAAAAATATCAGCCTCTAACTTCTTCTCCTTCTCCTTCTTCTTTTCTTACTACTTTCTCTCTAGAATTTCTCTTTTGAGGGTGTTGAAGAAAAATACATACATATATATATATATATATATATATATATATATATATATAGTGTGGTTCTAGAAATTCTAATTATGATACATTACTCTAATTTTATTTAATTTAAAATACTAAATATTTTTCATTTTATCTGTATCGTATATATATAAATAATATATATATTTATATATATATATAAAACCTTTACGTGTACATGTGAATTTGAATATATATATATATATATATTTACGTATATATTTAAGAAAATCGTCGTTTTTTATATATTTTTTAATTGCCTTTTAAGAAATATAGTATAATTAATATCTATAAATCTCTCATAATATGTATTTATTAAGGGAGTATTTATTTCCTACATATCTCCTCAATTATCTCCACCTCCTTATTTTTGGGTAATTATCCCAACTAGCTGTTTTTTTTTTTTTGAATTAATAAAAACATCTCTCTAAAAATAATAAAATCTTCTAATAATTATCTAGATAATCTACTTGAATTTGAATAATAGAAATAATTTCTTCCTAATTTATTTCAAAGAAGCGTGTAAAGATATTAGGGTATCACATTTTCTAACATAAGCTAGCTATGCAGATTAGTGGATGATCAAGTATTGATAGTATCACGCTACACTACACATTTATGGTGAGAGTAATGCTATACATACCAACTTTTTTAATACAAACTCGTGTGTGATATTATAATTGGTGAGTGTTTATCACCTTGGTAAAATGATTTGATATTTAGCCAATCAAAACATGACACATCATTTGCCACATAGGTTGGTATTAAAAAGTTAGTAAAAGAGTTAGTATGTCTAGCATTTTCCTTATGGTAATTATAATCTTCGTTTTTTTTTCCCCTTTGAAGAGAAAATAAAAAATAAAAAGAAAGACAACGGATGGCCCAACTACTACCCATATGAAAGTTCAAGCGACTGTTTTTACCAGCTATTATAATAAATGTGTCATGATTGACGAGTTGCAACATTTCTACTGCAATATTAAATTAATATATATGCTAAAATTTTGTATTTTATTGAAAATTTATTCTTCAATGCAATGTTATTTTTAGTGTCAAATTTGACAAATGTTAAACTTGGCACGTAACTTGACATCAAATACAGCATATTACCGAAATTTGACATTTTAAAATTATCATTGATTGGTTAGTTTTTTAGCATTTAATCTAAAAAATTAATGATTATAATTTTATATTTTGAAAAATCTCTCTCACCAAAAAAGTCATTACTACTACACTTATCGTCTTCTTTCTTATTGACCAACATTAACAACTTTAATAGGGTCTACAACTATATATTATAAACGAATTAAAATAGCATCTAAAATATAACTTAGTGTATTGAAGTATGTAATACCAATTATAGCATTCTGATTGTTGATCTTTTCTTACGCTAAATTTAACATTGATATTCGAACATGTGTTGATGGTAAAAATACGATACAAGTTCGTACAAGTAAATAAGCATATATAATACAAGATGGTTCAATATTTTTATAGAAGTCTCACGGGTGATTTCGTATAACGAGTTCGATGTTCGGTTTTTCTACAATGGCATGTGGCATTTTCATAGTCATTGTATTGTGCGTACCTCCAGCCGCATTGTTCGTCTTGCAGGCACTAGTACTTAGTGATGGAGTTGCTTCTTACAAGCAGAGGCACACATGTCCTTTTGACGTACACAACTCTCGGTCACAAGTACCGCGTAACAGTACGCGTGATCAGGACTACTATTTCATGTGGGTATGATCAGGTCTACGCTTGTTGAAACTTATTAGGTGCCTTGTAAAGACACATTTTCTAGGATGTGTCTTGCTCAGTCATGCTTGGCGCGAGAGTGCTCGTCCCCAATCAACTGTGCTTGAGCTTAAGCCTCGGAGCACACGAGCTAGATCTTGGTTGGCGTAAGCATGATCGTTCCTTCTTAGTGAGCATGCGAGAGTAAGCCTCTCCCATTTTTGCTCAGGAGGCGCATGGGTTGGACCCACTCTGCCTTTCTCGTAGAGAACGTCGAACGAGATTGTTAGATATTGCTAGTTGGGTGCGCAGGATGAGCCTACTCAGCCTCAACCTTACTCAGCTTTGCTCGTCGGCCGCGCAGGGCTGGTCTGCTCGCCCCAACTTGGTAGGCACATAAGCCGAGGCTGCCCTGCCATGCTCGACAAATATGTGGGCTAGCTCGCCTCAGCTCCTACTCGGCCTAGTTTGCCTCGACCTTGCTTGGGCGATCTCTCCTTTGTTCTAGTCGGGCGAGCTCGACTCGATCTTATTTTGATGATCTTGCTTCCATCATGATCGGGCGAGCTCGCCTTGATTCTGCTCGGGCGAGCTCATCTCGAACCTATTCAAGCTAGCTTGCTATGACCCTATTCAGTCGAACTCGCTATAACCTTGCTTTGCCGAGCTCGCCTAGATTCTACTCAGATGAGCTCGTCTCGATTCTGCTCAGGCGAGGTACCTCAATCCCACTCAGGCGAGCTCGCCTCTATTCTCGTTTTGCGTGCTTGCCTCTATCATATTCGAACAAGCTCACCTCGATCCTGCTTGAGTGAGCTCGCCTCCATTCTACTCACATTAGCACGCCTTGATTCTACTCATGAGAGTTCGTATCGACCCTGTTTGGGCTGGCTTTCCTCGATCCACCTCGTAGACTATAGTTTTAACCCTTTAACAACATGCATTGGAGATGGTCTTAGATTTGAATTAATTAAGATTTAGAAAACTATCACAATTAAAAATTATAAATCTATAATAAATTTAAAGTAATATTAAATGTAAATAACAATTTTATAAAGTGGTATTTTGTAAAATTTTGTGCCCTTTTCTAGGTTGATTAAACTAATAAAAACTAAACCTCATATTTAACTTTGGGTCGAGTGGATCTCTATTGACGAAGACATAGACAAAATGCTCCTCTTACAACGGGCTTATCTACTACAAAGACACAGACGAAATGCTCCTCTTACAACAGGCTTAAGCTCTGTTGATTTAGTGCTCCCTAGGTTTCAAGTCAAAGTAGTACATTGGTTTATTTTAGAATGAAAACCTTATAAATTGTGAGAAATTTTGAAAATCATCCATTTTTAATTTTGATTTTTACCTTTTAAATAGTTTATTTATAAGTTCTTGTCTCTTTTAAATTACATTTTTATGAAGAAAAAAAAAGTTTATTTTATCTATTGACATTCCTTTATCAAAACTAAAGGATAAATATAGAAAAGCCAATATTTAAAAACTATGTAGATCAATTATAATTGGAATAAAATAACCTATTAATCAAACGATAACTAGTAAAATATAAGTCAGTTAAATAGTCATTTTAGACTGTCTATTTTAAACACAGCTACAGTTTCAAAAACTTTAAAAACTAGCCATAAAAATTTCTTACACGTGTAAAAAATTTCTGACAATAATAAAATTACACATAAAAGTTACTGTAAGAAAATTTTTGACTGCTCAAGTCGTTGTTTAAGAGTCGTTTTAATGAGCTCATTGATGGCTTTGACTTGCTCATTGCTCTGAAGGTGGAAAGGTTCTGAGAAATTCTTATTGACCTTGTACCGTTCACAAATAGCTTTAGTTGTAGTGTCAAACTGTAATGCATTGTCTAAATTAAGAGAATGAGGAACATCGAACCTGTGTGTGATGAACTTCTTGATGAAACTAGACAGGTTCTCCTCAGTTATCCGCTTTTAAGGTTGGGCCTCAGCCCATTTTGTGAAATAATCGACTGCGACCACGACAAAGTTGAATCCATCTTGAGTGGTCGAGAGCAGACCGATAATGTTGATTCTTCACTTGGCAAAGAGCTAAGGGCATGAGAAGATCGTCAGGAGCTCGGGATGGGTATTGATGCTGGCGTCATATCTCTAGCACTTGTCACATTTCTTCTCATACTCACTTGTGTCTGCCTTCATGGTGGACAAATTGTATCCTCGTAGTAGGGCTTTGGACATGAGAGATCGCCCCCCAATATGGCTGCTATAAACTTTTTCATGGATTTTATTAAGGACTTCTATGGCTTTAGAGGGAGTAAACAACAAAGGAGAGGAGTAGAAATACCTCGTTTGTATATTCTATCGTTGTAGATGAAGAGCTTCTTTACGTAGTATTTGACGCATCTAATGAGATCTCTTTCCTCAAATAATTCTTTTCAAAAGTAGTCAAGTATCTCGTTCTTCTAGTAGAATTTGTGATCCACATTCATTACTGCATCTATTTTAATGATGCTCGATTGCAGTATGACTTCGACGTGGGTCATCTCGAAAAAGTCTTTACTAGTCGCAAGCTTTGAAAGAGGATCTGTATTGGAGTTTTCTACTTGAGGAATGTGTGTTACCTCATATGGCAAGAACTTCAAAATCTCTTATTTCACCTTCTTGAGGTAGGTAGCTATGCGTTTATCGTGAGACTTAAAACTCTCCGAAGATATGGCACAGACTAGCTTTGAGTCGTTGAAGACGTTGATTGCGCCTATATGTTGCTCTTTAGCAAGACATAGTCTCGTGATGACAACTTCGTACTCAGCCTCGTTGTTAAAGGCTTTAAAGTAGAATACCAACATGTTGTTAATCCGATGGTTCTTGAGACTAACCAGCATGACTCCTGAACTAGCTATAATTAGACAATCCATCAAGTAAAGCTTCCACTGCGGCTTTATTCCACTTAGTCTCGATCGTCCGTGGTTAGGAATATGAACTTTACGATAAAATCTACTAACACCTAACCTTTGATCGCATTCCTTAGGATATAAATAACATCAAAATGTATAAGCTCGATAGCCCATTTTTGTAGACATCTTCACACCTCACGCTTCCGCAATACTTGCTTGAGAGGATCGTTTGTCAAGACTGTGAAAGGATGCGCTAGGTAGTAGTGCCTCATTTCCTAGTTGAAGTAACCAGTGCCAAAGCTTGTTTCTCCTACTCAAGAGAATACAGCTCCGCATCTAGGAGCCTCTTTGAGATATAGTAGACAAGACTTTGGGTCATGGCCACTTTCTTGATAAGCACCAAGTTGATCTCGCCCTTAGACTGCCCAAGGTATCTATTGAGCTTCTCACTTGCAATAGGCTTAGAGAGAAGAAATGGGTGACCAAAATATGTCTTCAGGTCTCGGAAGGCCTTCTCGCACTCTTTTGTCCAGTTGATTGATTGCCTTTCTCCATCGAAGAGCGTTAAAAAAGGAAGGCATTTTGTTGACGTATTCTAAGTCAAGTAGTTAGAATATCCTAACTTCTAGGGTTGTCAGCTGTTTTATTCTTTTGTTTTTTTTTTTTATTATTTTGATATAGAATACTAGTATAAATACCAGGTCTGTATATTTTGTAAGAACATTAGAGAAATAAAACCTAATTCTTAACATCGTATAATTTTATCTTTCTCATGTTGAATGCTTTATGGTATCAGAGCATTAAAGGCATTTGATCGGTTGAGAAAGATTTAGCCCCTAATGGCCACTCATAGTGCAAGTAAAGGCAATGGCTTTGAAGTATCTTTTGATTCGTCACAGCCTACCTCTATAACTGCACCTGCTGCTACATCAGATAGTTTGTCCTCATTCTCCCTTCAAATTACAAATTTCAAATTAAATGGCCATAACTTCCTCCATGGGTCCAGATCCGTCCAGATGGTGATTCGCGGAAGGGGCAAGATCGGGTACATTGATGGCTCTATTACGGAACCACCAGTCGATGACTCTTCTTACTCCGCCTGGGATGCCCAAAACTTCATGGTTATGGCCTGGATTATTCATTTTATGGACGACAACCTTGTTGAGATTTACTTACTTTATCTAACAGCTAATTCTATTTGGGACGTTGTCATTTTGGCTTTTTCTGATTTTGAAGACACTTTTCTTACGTTCGATCTCCGCACTTGAGCACACAATCTGAAGTAGAATGATACAAGTGCGACTAAGTATTTCAATTTACTCAACAAGTTGTGGCAGGAACTCGATTTGTTCAACCAACAACAGTTGAATGACCCAGCCAATGCTGAAATTTATCAGAAAATACTCTCCAAGGAGCGTATTTATGATTTTCTTGCAGGACTTCATCCTCTCCTTAATGATACTCGTGGCCGCATATTCAGTCTCAAGCCTTTACACTCTATTGATGCATTTTTTGCTGACATACGCTGAGCAGAACAACAAAAATGTGTTATGCTCGGTTCTTCCACTTCATCCATGTCCTCTTCAACTGACGCCTCTAGCATGGCTGTTCATCAACATAATCCTCGCCATAGCTCGATGTGGTGCGATCATTGTCAAAAATCCTACCATACAAAGGCAAGTTGTTGGAAGATTCATGGCAAACCCGCAAACTGGGTACCGCGCAATCAGCGAGGCATAGATAGTAAAAGCTTTCACACACCTTCCAAGCCCGCTTCTGTTTTCGATGTGTCCTTCTCAAAAACTCAGTTGGACTAGCTTCGCAAACTGTTTTGTGTCTCCACTTCAGCTCCATCCTCTTCCTTCTTAATGGCGCAAGGTACACTTGACTCTTCCCTATTTGATCCATTTTCTTCAGGTGGGCCTTGCTTTTATAGACTCGGGTGCTTCTAATCATATGTCGGGTCTTATTTATGTTTTCTCTCCTTTTGCTCGTTATACGAACCCTAAATCTGTTTACTTGGCTGATGGTTCTTTATCCTCTATCATGGGTGTTGGTACTATTCATCTCGGGCGACAATTAACCCTCATTAATGTCTTTTATGTGCCTAATCTTTCTCATAACTTGCTATCCATCAGCTAACTCATTGCTAATTCTAATTGTGTTGCCAATTCTCATCAAACTTGTGTCTATTTCAGGACCGCTGGTCGGGGAAGACGATTGGAAATGCTAAAAAGGTTGATATATTATTTGGACTGTGACCCTTCGACTGCTGAACGTTGCCACATTGTCGCAAATTCCCTTTGTCATTATCAACATATTCAACTTCTCTATTAAAGACTCGGCCACCCAAGTTTTTCCTATTTAAGACTTTTATTTCCTTCGTTGTCTAGACCTCTCGACTCTTTTGCTTGTGAAATATGTTACCTCGCCAAACATATGCAAGTTCCTTTCCCTATTCATACGTATCTAGAGTCTAGACCGTTTGCTTTAGTTCATAGTGACCTTTGGGGTCCTTCTCAAATTACTTCAATTTCAAATAAAAGGTGGTTCGTTTCTTTTATCGATGATCATACTCGTATTTATTGGGTGTATCTTTCATGTGAGATATCCGAAGTCTCCTCTATTTTTAAACAATTTTATGCCATGATCCATACACAATTTTATTCTCCTATACAAGTGCGAAGTCCTTCGCAATGATAATGGGGCAGAATTTTTAACTCTGTACTGGGAAGTTTTGTTTTAAAAAAAAGGTATTTTACATTAAAGTTCGTGTGTGGATACTCCACCACAAAATGGCATATCTGAAAGGAAAAATCGTCACTTGTCGGAAGTCGCAGGTTCTTTGTTATTTACTGTAAATATTCCTAAATAGTTTTGGGGCGAGGCCCTTATAATAGCTTATTACTTAATCAATTGGTTGCCTTCTCGAGTCTTGAAATTCAAAACACCACTCACTGTTCTCAAAGAATCCTTTCCCAAGTCTCGAATTTTTTCTGACCTTGATCTCAGGGTCTTTGGGTGCTCCGTCTTCGTTTCATGATCATAATAGGAGTAAATTAGATCCTAGATCTCTCAAATGCGTTTTCTTAGCATTTTTCCTTCTCCCAAAAGGGGTATCGCTATTTGTTTCTAGAAAAAAGGAAATTCATCTCCCGTGATGTAACTTTTATGGAAATTCAATTTTACTTTCGGAAAATTTACCTCACGGGTTGTTCTTAGATGTGCCGACTTTTAGGGAGTCCAATTTTCCCTTTGGAAGTTCGATATTGAGAAAGTCCAATTTTTATTCAATAAATTTGAATTTTCCTTCTTGAAATTCAAATTAGGAGTTTGAATATTTTTGGCAATCTTCACCCAATTATTCATTGCCTGTTCAAAATTCCATCTCTCCTCAACAAAATTAGCCTGATAATCTCCTCAGTCCGCAAAATCCGCCTACTGACTCCTCATTTCTCCCTATTCGCCCAATCTCTCAGATTTCGTAATAGATTCCTCAAAATCTATCTAATCCACGTCTAAAATTCAAATCCAAGTGTCAACTCCAGCAGTTCCCATTACCACGCTATTTCAAAATATCCAAAATACAAAGAAAAAGGGAACCATTGAACCATACACACTGACTTACAGCCGCATAAAGGTTGCTCACAAAAACTGTGATCCGGAACCTCTTTCACAACAATCCTCTTATCCAAGTACAAGTAATGAAACTGATATTAATGAGCTTGATATTCCTATTGCACTAAGAAAGGGTACTAGGTCTTGTACTAAACATCATGTCTCTAATTTTCTTGGGTACTCACACTTATCCAAACCTCCACAAGTCTTTGTTTCACGCCTTTCAGAGACAAATATACCTAGAGATATCCAAGAAGCCCTACCAGACAGTAAGTCGAAAGCTGCTGTACTCGAAGAATTACATGCCTTGGAAAAAATAGAACATGGGAAATTGTGAAGAAACCAGAAGGAAAGGCACTAGTACGGTCTAAATGGGTTTTTATAGTAAAATATAAGGCAGACGGATCAGTGGAGCGCTGCAAAGCAAGGCTGGTTGCTAAAGGGTGCACTCGGACCTACGGTGTTTATTATCAAGAAACATTTTCCCCAGTAGCAAAAATCAATACTATTCGAGTGTTACTTTCACTTGCAGCAAACTTTGACTGGCCACTTCAATAGTTGGATGTAAAAAATGTATTCCTGAATGGGAACTTAAAAGATGAGGTTTACATAGATCTACCGTCGAAAATAGAGATGGGCAAGTTTGTCGACTTAAAAAGGCTCTTTACGGATTTAAATAGCCACCAGAAGCATGGTTTGATCGTTTCACTGAAACTATACAGCAGATAGGATATAAACAGGCACATACTGACCTTACTTTGTTCTACCGAAAAAAGGAAGGAAAGCTAACTATGTTAATAGTTCATGTTGATGACCTAATCCTTACCGGTAATGATAGAGTGGAGATGAAGTCTATAAAATAAAAACTGGCCACATAGTTTGAGATGAAGGACCTAGGTAATCTACGGTATTTCTTGGGCATAGAGGTCGAACGAAACATCACTGAAATTTTTCTCTCGCAAAGAAAGTATGTACTGGATTTACTCAAGGACACGGGCATAATGGGGTGCAAGCCATTAGACACACCAATGGAGCCAAGTATTAAACTGAAAGCCAAAGCAGAAGATAAAACAATTGATGAGGGCCAGTTTTACCATCTAATAGTAAAACTAATTTACTTGGCATATACTAGACCTTATATTTCTTTCGTTGTGAGTTGTGTAAGTTAGCTCATGCACTAGCCTACCAAATGTCATATAGAAGCAATAAAGAGGATCCTAAGATATCTAAAGGGGTCACCAGGAAGAGGTTTGTTGTTCAAGAAACAAGAAAATAGAGGAATAAAAGTGTTTGTTGATACTGATTGGCCAGGGTGCCCAAACGATAGGCGCTCAACTTCAGGGTATTGCACTTAGATTTTTGAGAATCTAGTAACCTGGAAAAGCAAGAAGCAAATAGTAGTGGTGAGACGTAGCACGGAAGTGGAACTAAGATGCATTGCTCATGGAATTTATGAAAGTCTATGGTTGAAGATGTTGCTGGAAGAACTAGGAATCGACTTGTTGCTACCAATAAATATCTACTGTGATAACCTTGCGACAATCTCTATTGCGCACAATCCAATTCACCAAGACCGCACTAATATGTCGAGGTAGGTTGGCATTTCATCAAGAAGAACATCGATGACGGAGTAATAAGAGTGTCCTACGTGCCAACTGCTCAACAGATAGTCGACATCTTGATAAAAGCTGATATAAGCCTTGTACAAACCAACATTTGAAAGACTTCTTGACAAGCTAGGATTGTATAATCTATACCATCCAGCTTGAGGGGGAAAGTTGACGTATTCTAAGTCTAGTACTTAGAATATCCTAACTTCTTGGGCTGTTGGCTATTTTATTCTTTTATTTTATTTTACTTTTATTTTATTTTAGATTTAGAATACTGGCATAAATCCCAGGTATGTATATTCTGTAAAAACATTACAGAAATAAAACCTAATTCTCAGTAGCGTATAATTTTATCTTTCTCCAGTTGAATGCTTTTATATTTATCTGTCAAACTCAAATTAAAGCAGTTAAGACTAGCGACTCTTCCCGTCAACTTAAGGATGTCTTTTCCTCAGTTAGGTGATTGCATGAATATGATCTCTTGAATATTTTTGAGGTTTGCTTCTCTTACCTTCTAGTTGACCATGAACCCCAAGAACATACCAACAGCTACTATGAATGCGCACTAGTCGGATGAGAACGGGGACCCACTTAGGAAGCTTTGCTCACGAATAAACTCGTTCCTCATCAGCTTGTCAACCTCTTCCTTGAGCGCTTGATAACGCTCAAGGTTGAGATCACTTTGCTTTTGTCTCTTTGGAGGATGGTTGCAATCAATGTTGAGTCTGTGGCACATAACGTCTGAATTGATCCCATTCACGTCTTCGTGACTCCAAGCGAAGAAATCTTTTATTTCTACTAAGGCACTCGATGATTTTGGTCTTGTTCTCGAGAGATGGTCCAGCAGAAATTTCACCTTCTTATGCAGTTCGTTCCCGTTTAACTAGATTTTCTCCAGTAGTCATATGGTCAAAACTTGTTCCTTGGTTAGTTGCGCAGTGATTAGTGCACGAAAGTATAATTTTTAAGAGCATAATTATACAGATTTATTCGAGTTATTTAAATTATAAATGAATATTTTCATGATATTAATGATTATTACTTTTAGTCAAAAGTATTTGTTTTAGTGGATTTTAATTTTATAAATATTTATATTTTGTTTAATTTAATTTTCAAGATTGAAAGATGAAGAATTTGGGTCAAAATACTCAAAGATGACAAAAAGCTAAAAAAAATCAGATCAAAATTCCACCTAGGACGACAAGGAGGGGCCCACGGCCACATGGCCCAATGAAAGTGCGCTTTAGTACACCGCATTAGCAGCCACGAGGGCCAACTCTGCCTCACTTCCTCCACACGCAAAGTGGCGCGCTTCTCGCCCACCAGCGCCACCCAGAGGGTGCTTCCTTGCCAACTCTAATACGCTCAGCCCAGCTCTAGCCAAGCCCTACATGTGGGCCAGTGTGCAGATCGCAGCCAACCAACACTAAGTTTGGCCCCGTGCACTGTTCCTCGTTCATTCAGCATTCGACACCTGGCCAGATGCTCTCTTGCTCGGCCAACTTTAGCAGCATCTCACCTAATCAAAGGCCGCCACGTGTTCGGCACATTCCAAGCTCACCAATTCGCTCGCACCACTGGCCAGTCCGACCCAATTTCTCCTAACCGTGGAATTCAATTTTAAGCTCCACATTTACCAATTTAATTGTCAAAATATCTCCAAAAATTAGTAGAAATTACCCAAATTTTATATTTCATTTTTTCTATTAATTTTCCTTTTACTAGCCAGTCCTAAACACTATAAGTAGAGGTATTGGCTAAAGACCTTTTAACATCTTTACTTTTTACAATTATATAGACAATTCTTCATCTTTTTTAGGCTATTAGTTCTCATATTTTTCTAAGAACGTTGTTAGGTTAGAGCGAGATGAAATTAGAGATGATTTTAATTATGTAGTTTTTCTGTTTCAATTTTGATTCTAAATTTGTGCTTCAATGTTTCAATTTTTGTTATGTTTATGTTGTTATTATTATCGTCAAGCAATTTTGCTCTATTTTCATATAGGTTTCTTCATGCTCTTTAATTACTAGTAAGTGACTTTCAGGGTTTTTCTTCATATTTTTATAAGATAGCATCAATTTTTGATATATTTAATTACTAGTAAGTAACTTTCAGAGTTTTTCTTAATGCACGTGCTAAACCTTGTGGTAAGGATGGAAGTTAACACATTTGGCTTAGAGAAATTCTCTTGTTTAGGTGTAATTTACTTTGAGAGACACATATGTGAGATTGAGAAAACGATTTTTGGAACTTTCATTGATCTTTAAAATTGATAAAATCACTGCTTAGAACATCATACATGGTTTGTGGTTTGTTGGACATATGTTGAAGGGTGATTTTTGGTCAATTAGAAAGATTGCATTTTTATAGAGCCTTTATCATTATAGTGGATCATTTTGTAAAGTCATGTTCCAAGAAAAAAATTTAAAAAAAGGAAAAATTAATGACAATAAAAATAGAGAGAGAAAAGTATTAAAAAAAAGTAAAGAATTTCTCTCTAAAAAAAATGAATGAAAACAAAATAAAAAAGTAAAGGGCGTGACTATTTTCATATGTGCTTTTATTGTATGGCTCATTCATTATTGTAATTCTCTTATTGATCATTATGAAATCATAAAAGTTAGGTGTGGGTTGACTAGTGGATTCTAAGTAGTTGATTAGCCTATCTTTTTATTAATGATTGTTTAATTGCTTGTCCTAAATATTTGTCATCTCATTTGAATATAATTACTTTATCATTCTGACTCCATGAGTGAAATCCTTTGAACACGAAAATAAAATCTCAAATACCTGTGAGGTCAAATACCCGTGAGGTTATGGAGTCGAGGCCTTACTTGGTGAATTTTTCGAAGCCTATGTGTTATGGTCTGTGGTAAGAAGGTTATGCTTTAGAGTACACACACACACAAACTCTGTTGTTATGACCAAACTAATTTTGTTATGAATTTTGATGCTTACAAAATTTTTTGATTGAAATACTCAGGTGACGTTGTAATTATTTTCTATGGCAGTACTATTTCGCTTGAATTTCTAGAGACTAGCAATAGGCGGGTTGGGTTTGAAATTAGTGCACGAAAGTGTACTTTTTAAGAGCATAATTATACACATTTATTCAAGTTATTTAAATTATAAATGAATATTTCCATGATTTTAATGATTATAACAATTTGTGAAAAATATTTGTTTTAGTGGATTTTAATTGTATAAATATTTAATTTTTGTTTAATTTAATTTTCTGGATTGAAAGTAGAAGAATTTGGGTCAAAATACCCAAAGATGACAAAAAGCTCTAAAACAATCAGCCCAAAATTCCACCTAGGATGACAAGGAGGGCCCCACGGCCACATGCCCAATGAAAGCACGCTTTAGTGTGCCGCATCAGCAGCCACGAGGGCTAGCCCCGCCTCCATTCCTCTACGCGCGAAGTGGCGCGCTTCTCCCCTACCAGCGGCGCCCATATGATGCGTCTTCTCCAACTCCAGCGCGTGCAAGTGCGAGCAGCCCAGCTCCAGCCAAGCCTAATATGTGGGCCCGTGTGCAGATCCCAACCAATCAGCGCCGAGTTTCATACGCAACAATGGGCCCCATGCACAGTTCCTTTCCCATTCAACGTGCGACACCTGGCCAGATGCTCCCTTGCTCAGTCGATTCCAGCAGCATCTCACCTAGTTGACAGCAGCATCTCACCTAGTTGACGGCTGCCCACGTGTCCGGCTCATTCCAAGCACACCAATCCGCTCGTGCCTCGTTGCCAATCCGACTGAATTTCTCCTCTGTGTGGAATTCAATTACAAGCTTCGAATTTACCAATTTAATTGTCAAAATATCTCCAAAAATTAGTATAAATTACCCAAATTTTATATTTCTTTTTTTCTATTAGTTTCCCTTTTACTAGTCACTCCTAAACACTATAAATAGAGGTATTTGCTTGAGACCTTTTAACACCTTTTCTTTTTACAATTAAGAGATGTTTGCTTGAGACCTTTTAACACCTTTGCTTTTTACAACTATATAGACAATTCCTTCTCTTTCTATGACTATTAATTCTCATATTTTTATGAGAATATTGTTAGGCTAGAGCGAGACGAGATTAGAGATGATCTTAATTATGTAGTTTTTATGTTTCAGTTTTGATTCTAAATTTGTGCTTCAATGTTTCAATTTTTGTTATATTTATGCTCTTATTATTTTCGTCAAGCAATTATATTCTATTTTCATATAGGTTTAGCCATGCTCTTCTTATGTGTGATTTCTTATGAATTTTAATTGTCATTTATTTTTAAGTTAGTCTTTTACTGCAATATCCTCAATTTGATATATTGTCGATTTTAGATAGCATGTGAATATTTGAATATTTTATATGACTAGTCTTTTACTACGTGATGATCTAATTGATATCTCCTCAATTTAAGATATCGTATAGAATAAGTATTTATTGTTTTAATTACAAGAGCTTTTTCGTATCAAAATACATTTGTTTTATTTTAGATCTTTAATGTCATATTTTTTGGTTGCTTGTTTGGGATGTGAAACTTGCAATTGAGTTATGTGAATCAGAATTGTAAACAGTTAAATGAAATAATTAAGGGATTCTCGTCACCTCGTTAGATTTTCTTATTGATTGTTTGATTAATCTTAATTTCTTCTTCTTTAATTCTAAATTCTCATTCTTTTTAATCTTTTTATTTTTATTTTTACCTCTCAAAGTTTTTATCGAGTTTTTGGTTGTTTATTTTCACCTCATCATGGGGACAACTCCGCTTTCATTGTGCTACTAACGACCACTTTAGCGTTGCACAATTTGGGCATGATCACGCAGCGAGTCCAAATCGTTCTCTAGACGCATTGCTTCCTTTCTTGAAACATTGATTATAGGACATTCTGTCATCATATTAATTTTTGCCAATGGTTTCGACCCTATTCTTGGTTGG
This sequence comes from Boehmeria nivea var. tenacissima, assembly GCA_018132145.1. Lineage (NCBI taxonomy): Eukaryota > Viridiplantae > Streptophyta > Magnoliopsida > Rosales > Urticaceae > Boehmeria > Boehmeria nivea. The sequence goes on along the minus strand of CM030875.1, from coordinate 5,171,586 downwards.
GAACTTCATATATTGGTGACTTTTGGAGGCGTCGACCTTCATCTCTGAGAGGATTGAATTCTTGATAATGGCGCTATAGGCTGATATACCCTTTACTAACATGAATTCGACCATGGTAGTGGTTTCTTGGGGAGTGTCTCCTCTGGTCACAGTTAAGTCAACTCGTACATCAGGGTAAATTGACTCTCAAGTAAACTCGTGCAATAGTATTGTTGCGGGTCTCAAACTTTTTGGGTTGTCCCAATCACCTTGAGGGTGTTCTAGCAGAGGATGTTCACCAAGCTCCCCTCAAGAGGAGTGTCATGACTTCCTACTGATTGTGAAATTAATCTCCTTTATGTTAATGTAATATCTTGCATGGGTGTGGAATTTGCCAAAAGTCTTCGGTGGCTTTTTCTGAATTGAGTAAGCAAACCTCAACTCGGGCAAGATACACCAATACGCCACCGTAAGGGCATTGTCGTCAGTGTAGTCCATGGCTGCATTAGTGGCCTTGTTGAAGCGGTTGACCTTCTCCCTGAAGGTCTCATTCTCATGCTGCTTCACTTCCATGGGCAGTACCTTATTCTTCGTCGTGACCTTTTCTCCCACGAAATTCGTCAAAAGTGACCATCTCATCTCGCACAGTAGAAAACAAATCCTTGTGGGAGTAGTTTGAACTAGCATTCAGGATTTTCTACTAGAGTTGAGTCGAAGGCTTCACACATAATATGCACATGAATGCCATAGAGTCGCATCCACGAGGTAAACTTTCCAAGGTACTTCGATGGGTCAGTGGTACCATCGTAGTAGGGGATGGTTGGCATCTTGAACCTCTTTTAGAAAAGTGCAGTTCATTCTCAGCTTGATATCTTCGACAAAATCTCGTCTCATCTTTATGGGGATGTCCACATCTAGCATAATTTATCAACGGTAAGGTTTAAAAAGCAAGTCTCGTTGGCCGTTGTTCTACTGATAGTGATGGTGGTGTTCCCAAGAGCACTCTAATTCACTCGTAAAGTAGTTTTTGATTGATAAGATCCTCCAACGCATCCAGTGGCCTACTTGTTTATAGCAGGCTGCTTGCCCATCTGCTATTGCTACTGACCTGCTCTCTGTTGTTGTCATTGGCTCCTAGTGGGACGATGTCTCCTTAGTTGCGAGTTTACCATGCTGTATTACTTGCCCATCTGCTCGCTAAATCATTAACACTTGATGAAGGAGTCCTCAAGTCAGCACTCGGGTCCTTAGGGTTCAAATCCCGTAGGTTCTGGTCCTTCAAGTTCCCGTCCAACTCATGGTTATCCTCCTTTCAACTATCGCTCGCGCGCAAGATCTTTATAGCTCTACTGTAGGAGCAAGAGCATTGGTTAATTGCGTTGCAACTCCAGGATGGCATCTTGTTTAAGAACCATACCCTAATTATTTTAGCAATTTGTTCCATGAGAACTTGTTGATCAGTGTGGGTTTTTTGCCCTTCGACTTTAACGGCTTATCGATCTGGAGCCAGTAGGGGTGTCATTGACTTTGGCTCTCTAATTCTTAATTCAAAAAAGTGTTTAGAGAGAAAAAGTAGGAAATTTATTATTAGAGAAGAATTGCTTACTAGATGACAACTATTTGTAATACCCAGCCGAGCATGTTTCCTCTTCTTTGAGTGATCAAATTAAATAAGGAAAATATCCTAATTTTGTGAGAAAATAATATATTTTGTAATTTTATTTTAAGATATTAGGAAAATTCTTGATTTATTTGAATCCGAATTTATCTGTTTGATTCTTTTCCTTGCTTTTAGGGGTTTGAACGCGCTTAGGTAAATTACGTTATAAATCATGAAACTGATGACATGTAATTTTTTAAATATTAAAATATCCTTTTGAATTATTAAAAAAAAATCAATTACATTCAAATCAAAAAATGTTCTTTTAATACAACATAATTGCAAATAAAACATATGAAAATTATAACATATGAAAATTTGAAGTATACATGTATACTTCAATCGGGCCACGGGCTAGCCCGGCCCGTTCGTGTGCAGTTGTCGGGCCGGGCTCCAGGGAAGGTGTTGGAAGCCCGGCCCGCCCATATGACCGTGTATGATGTGGGCGGGCCGAGCTCGGGCCAGGCCCGCGGGCTAAATGGGCCGGGTAAAACAGGCGGGCCTAGCGGGCCGGGCAAATTGAGCGGGCCATTTTTTTTTTTTTAATAAACTTATAATGTGATTGAAATTTGATACAAAAAACATAAGTGAAATAAAATACCTTATATAGTTTGATACTTGAAGGAGATAACAAATATAATTAATTAAAATAAATGACACAGTTAAGGAAAAACAAACTTTTAACATTACCATAAACATAAAGTACACAAACACACAATTAAAAAAAAAAAAAAAAACCTTGACCATAAAGATCATAATATGATAATAATGATCTTTACCAAAAAAAAAAAAAAAAAAAGCTTGACACAAGGAAAAAAAAAAAAGTTCAGAAATAAAAAGAGAAATTAAAAATAAAGGTACAATCTTTAATCATCACAGAGTATTACTTCCACCAGCAGTAGTAGTAGAATCATCAGAGTCATCCGCAAATTGTTGACCTCTTCGGCGAGCATCTTCCCAGTCTTTCACACACATCAAGGCCTCCAAGATGTCTTCATTCATTCTAGCCCTCCGTTCTTCAAGCACTCTACCACTGCAGCTGAAAACTTGTTCACTTGCTACCGTGGAAACTGGAGTTGTGAGAATATCACGAGCCATTCTACTTAGGACATGAAACGTAGTTGATTGACCTTTCCAAAAATTCAGAAGGTCAAAGTTAGTAAAATCGATCATACCATCCGGTCCTGTAAAAAAAGCAGAAAAGTTTGTCTCGTAATAGTTCTCCAATTCAGAGCGGGATGAAGATGAAGAACTGGAATAGCTGTAACTGGAGGTGCTCATGATATTTTGCCATGACGCAGCAGACGGCGAGATTATGCAACTTGAAGTGGTTGTTGAGGATGTTGTAGAAGAACCTCCATACTTGCGATTGTAAGACTCAAACATTCTTGACATCTGAGCTCGAACGTCTTGAATGGTAATGACTTCATCACCCTGGACCGAGAGTTTCTCCGCTATCCCTCTCAACAGAGAATCCACACCATGCAGTTTCATCCTTGGGTCCAACGCGGCTGCCGCACAGTAGAGAAAAGGGACTTTCTGCCAGTATTTCTTGAATTTGTTCTCCATGAATGCAACAGTAGCACTAAAGATTTCAACATCTCTATGCATCTCGAAGGCATTAGCAATATCATATAACTTATGTAATGCATGATGAGAGGTTGGATAGTACACACCAGAAAGTGTCACTGTTGCATCATAAAAAACTTTCAAGAAATAGTAGAAGCACTGACAGATCTGCCAATCAACCTCGGTGAGAATTCCATTTGCATTACGGCTGTTGTGATATGTTGTGACCACATCTTTGTACGGAAGGGTAGCCTCTAACATCAAGTACGTAGCATTCCACCTGTTCGGGACATCGGTTGGCAGCCGCTTTGGTGTCATCCCGAACCGCTGACAGTTTTGTGCGAACTCTTGCATTCTTGTCCCAGAGCTTGAAATGAAGGACAAAGCAGCTCGAACGTTGTCTAAATACACCTCAAACTGCTTCATGCCGTCTTGAACCACCAAGTTGATGATGTGGCAAGCACACCGTTGATGAAAGAACGATCCGCCGTAGGGGGCTTCAAAGTTTGTTTAAAGAGGCTTATGGCAGCATTGTTAGAAGAGGCATTGTCAAATGTAATGCTTAAAACTTTTTCCTTAATGCCATATAGGTCAAATACCTCCATTATAGTGTTGTAAATTACTTGCGCATCGTGTGGATAAGGAATTTGGCGAAATGCAATTAATCTCTTTTGGAATTGCCAACTCCTATCTACATAATGTGCAGTGACACATATATAACCAGATCTTGTGCGACCGGTCCAAATGTCGGACGTGCATGCTATAGAGGCGTGAAAAGTGTTAAACTCATGTATCAATTTATGCCTCATCTCTGTAAAGGTTTTAATACAATCGGCACGAATGGTGTTTCTACTTACTGCCTTAAACTGTGGGTTATATCCTTGACGAATGTATTCTTCAAAGGTTGGGTCCTCTGCTAATCCTAAAGGGAGTTGTGCACTAGCTATGTATTTAGCATGAAGTTCTCTAGTCCTATTTGGATCATAGGTGAAAGTGCCAAGGTTACCATCGGGAGTGAAGTTTAGGGTTGTTTGGCGGGGATCGACATGACCGCTATTAAGTCCGGGACACTTAGGTATGTGCCTCTTGAGATGTGTTGTGCCACATGAAGAGGTAGCAGTGTATATTTTCGGACAATACTTACAGTATGTACGTTCTATGATCTTTCCTTCTTCATCATTCTCTTTCCTCAAGTCGAATATGTTCCAAACGTCCGAGGTACGTCTAACCTTCCTCTTCCCTTTTTTGGACCCTAAAACGCCCGATCCGCCTTCCACCGTGTCTTGATTCAGGCTGTCTACTTCTTGCTCCTCGTCATCTTCAATAATCACGTTTAGGTTTGAAGGTGCTCCCCTTGATGATGCCATTGATTGTCTACATACAAATGTACATTACCTTACTATCAACATAAACACTTAATAGCCTTAAAAAATATTAGAAAAGAAATAAATTAAATACCGTAGAGTGAAGTTTCAAGAAAAATGTAGAGTGCTTCGAGATATAAGAAGAGAGATTTTTAAGAGAGTGTTGTACGAGAGATTTCTTAGACTGAGCTTTGAGTAAGTGTGAGAAGAGAGGAAGAAGTTGTATGTATTTATAGGGGAAAGAGAGGTTGGAATTTGAATGCTTTAATTGAGTGTTTGTTTTTTATGGCATTGATTTGTCAAATCAAAAGTGGAAGAGTGTGAAGTTTGTATTTTGTGGCATAGACTCGTCTAATCAATATTGGGGAAGAGTGATGTTTTTTATTTTTTGTGGTGGGAGTTGTCGAATCAAACTTTAATTAGAGTATGATATTTGTTTTTTTATGCCATTGAGATGTCGAATCGGTATTAGAGAAGTATGTAAAAGTTTATTTTTTGTGATATTGACTTGTCAAATCAATGTTGGAGAAGAGTAAGAGATTTATTTATTTTTTTGGTAGGGAGTTGTCAAGTCAAACTTTAATTGGAATATGGAGTTTGTTTTTTATATCATTTAATTGTCGAATCAATGTTGGAGAAGAGTGTAAAAATTTATTTTTTATGGCATTGACTTGTCAAATCAATATTGGAGAAGAGTATGAATTTTAATTTCTATAATAGAGGGTTGTCAAATCAAAATTTAATTGGGGTGCGAGATTTCTTTTTAATTGTAGTAAATAATATTTACTTTTTTAATTATATAAATTTCTTTTTAATGGTATGAATTTAATTTTTTAAGGTTTAAAATAATAATAATAATAAATTTAAAAAAGCCACCGAGCGGGCCGAACGGGCGGGGTCGAGCGAGCCGAACGGGCCGGGTTGAGCGGGCCATGACGAGCGGGCCAAACGGGCCAAGATGAGCGGGCCGGGCTGAGCCCATCCAAAAGGCTTCGTCGGGCCGGGCCGGGCCGGCCCGTGGACAACAACTTAAAAGCCCAGCCCGCCCATTGAAACCTATACGGGCCGGACAAGCCCGGTATCACATCGGGCCGGCCCGGCCCGGCCCATCGAATTATCGGGCCGAACTCGGGCCGCCCGTCGGGCCCGGCCCGTATTGCCACCACTACCGTAAATACATTCTTTGAAAAAAAATATATATGCCATTAAAGTTTGTTTGTAGAAGTTATAACAGATTCTAAAAGTAAGTCAGAATTATCATTGTAGTTGTTGGCTATAAAATATTTATTAGTATAATTCATGTATACTAGTTAAAAAAATTTAGTCATTTTAAAGATAAATTTTGAAGGATTTAACCCTAGAATGTCAAACTTATAGATTTAGCCGTAACATATATTACACGTGTAACATAAATATGATACAAATATGTTACCCGTGAAACATATATATGATTAGGGGTGTAATCGAGCCGAGCCGAGCTTTGAAATGCTCAGCTCGTCTGGTTAGGTTTTTTCCGAGCTCGAGCTCGATAAAATTGGGAAAATGGGGCTCGAGCTTGATCAACAAAAGCTCGAGCTCGGCTCGAGCTCGACTCGGACCCGGCTCGAGCTCGACTCGAACCCGGCTCGTTAATTAAGCTTGTTTGAGCTTTTTTCGAGCCCGAGCTCGTTTAGAGCTCGAAAAAGCTCGATTTGAGCTCGAGCTCGAGAAAAGCTCGTTTTGAGCTCGAGTTCGCCGGAGAGGCTGCCAGAGAGATGACTGAGAGAGAAAAAAAAATGTTATACAACATTCCACAACCACTGAGAGAGAAAGATGAACCGGAGCGTGGGGCTTGGCTGGGCTGGAGGGCTGGGAGGCGCGCAGAGGCTCGGGCACTGCACGGATGTCGTCGCGGAGTCGGCGCTGGCAGGGGCTACGCGCACGGGGCTGGGTCGGCGCTCGGGGGCAGCGCTGGCGATGCTCAGGAGCGCGTGGGGCTTGGTTGGGCAGTGCTGGAGGGCTGGGAGGTGCGCAGAGGCTCGGGCACTGTGACGATGTCGTCGCAGAGTCGGCGCTGGCAGGAGCTACACGCACGGGGCTGGGCCGTTGCTCGGGGCCAACGCTGGCGAGGCTCGGGAGCGCGCGGGCACACAGACGGGGGCTGGGGCCGACGGCTGAGCGTGGAAGGAACGGCTGAGAGAGAGAGAGAGAGAAGAAAAGAAAACAAAACTTCGGAGAGGGAGGGAGGGGAGGGTGATTGTCGGCTGCTAGGAGGGAGAAGGAAGGGGAAAGGATGATGCCCTAATGGGCTTGGGCTCATTTTAAGAAAAAATATTATGTTATAATTTTATAAAAATAATATTTTAATATAATAATATAATTATTGTATTACATATCATGTAATATGAAATTCTAGTTTATTATATTTTTTTATGTTATAAGTTTATAAAAATAATTTTTTATAATATAAATATATATTTATTGTATTATATATTTATATATAATATAAAACGAGCCTGTTCGCGAGCCCGTAAATGAGCCTGTTCGCGAGCTCGTAAACGAGCCTGATCGAGCCTGTTCGCGAGCTTCAACGAGCCGAGCTTTAGTTAGTTCAAGCTCTGTTCATTTATTATTCGAGCCATAAAATCATGTTCAAGCTCGGCTCGTTTACATAACGAGCCGAACATGAACGAGCTTTTATCGAGCCGAACACCGAGCTGCTCACGAACGGCTCTGCTCGTTTGCACCCTATTTATGTTACACGTATATTACAGCTAAATCTTTAATTTCATGAAACTATGATTAATTCTTAAAAATTAGCCAAAACTTTGGTTGTCTTTAAAAATCTCTATTTTTAAATAGATCTTTTTACGTATCCTCACCTTGCATCTCTAGCATTCTTCTAATTCCCCACTTAAGATTCTCTTGGAACTGAATTGCATCTACAATTTTGCCTATCTAAGCCCAGCCATTGTGTGTCATAAGGAAGTGCAAAAGATCGTTGGAAATGGGTAATGAAACACCATACCACTTACACGTGAAAAGTCGCATCAAACAAAAACCAAAACCAAAACCAAAACCAAAACCAAACCAACCACAAACCAGAAGCAACAACCACCTCTAGTGAACAACAATGTACACACTAACACAGCAACATACAAAATTCATTCACATTCTAATTCATAATAACAAGAGGAACGGGAAACAACCACCAGCAATCAAGGTGGTATTGGCACTATACAATTCTGACGGCCAAAGGCTACAAATATATCTACACAATTGTCTTGCAGACCCAAAAAAAGAAAGATGGAAACAACCCTATTGATCAGTTCTTTCTTCTTGCGCAAAGGTAGAAAAGGAAGCCCCGTCTTCTGCACGAGACCCCTTCGCATCACAAGATCTGTCTTCATCACAATTTTCATGACAGCTACGTCTTCGTACAACAGCTTCAGCATCTGATCGCCCAGACAGTGAAACCAGACTAATGGCTGCAATGCTACTTGCAATAACATCAACGTCCCTGGTAGCGGCATATAGAGCTCGGCTCCCAGCTACAATCACATTCGGATTCTCACCCGTTTGTGTCAAAACAGCAGGCAATGCATTCATCATCAGAGGTGGATTAGTCTGACTCGATCCACTGATGAGCAGCCGTAGAGTCTCCCTTGCACCCTGTTCAACCATGGAATCCGTTTTGGGAAGTAACGGGTTGACAATGCTTGCGTGCAACGGAGGAATGGTGGTGGAAAGAGAGGGACCGGCACTAACCAGATATCCTGGACCGGAAGAGCAAACGTCGATAACCGGAATGTGAACAATTGGATCACAGATCAAAGGCGTGAAAGTCGGGATTGTCTGAACAGTTGGCCTCGACAAGTGGACCAAAGGATCTGGCAAAAAAGCAGGAAAATCCAAACGAGAATCAACCAGATTAAAAGGTGGAGTTTGTGTCAACAAGCTTGAGGGGAGTGAAGCTGGCAACAAAGAGGAAAGTGGTGGGAGCAAAGCTGATTCTGATGATGAGCTAGGAAGCTGCAAGGTTTCAGCTGAGAATTGCAGGGTTGAAGCTCCAGGAGGGCACCAACAATAGTAGGGAGATAAAAGAGGAGTGCCCGTGAATGGAACTTGTGATTCCGACATCACAGTTTGTGGGACAGCCAGTTTGCTGAGTGAATCCAGAAAACAGGATGTAGGTAGTGAGCAACTGCTACCACTTTCTGCAACCTTGTCATTCTCTGTGTGATTCAAAGATTCATCAGTAGCAGCAGTTGAAGCAACGGTCGGGTTATCAACCACCGAAGGGCTGTCCCCACGCCTCCTCAACTTCTCTCTAGCAGTGGTTTTTAGGGAAGACAGGTTTCTAGACAGGCCTTCTTTAAAAGAACTTGATCTAGGACTCAGGCTGCCCTGAAATGCAGAATTAGCCCTTCCTGCCAGATTGCCAGGGTGTCGTGATCTTAAGGATTTTGATGATGCGGGTAAGAATTGTCCATCCTGGGGGGTCTCAGAGAGGTCACTTGAGGCATCCTGATGACTATGTGATACGGTTAAACTTGCTGAGGCTCCAACGATGGTGGATCCAACCAGATAGGCACGAAGGTGAGTTGCAAAGGAGCCAAGCCGTGCCTCACTGATTCCAGTTAACTCGGCAATAGAGGGTTTCTTAACCAGCAAATCCTTCATCTAATTCAGAGGCCAAGACATAATCAATAACTGACAGACAAATAAATGGCACCGCAACTTATAGAATATGGCAAGACCACAGTAGATTTATTGCCCTAGTACATAAAATTTATGTCATTATAAGCGGAGAAGAAAAACATATATATTCTTATTCAGTTGAAAACCTGTTTATCTTTTTTCTTTTTCTCAGGCTCCCTAGAGTTCAAAACAAATGTTTCATCCCTTTCAACATTTGAGTCCATTGTTGAAGAATAATGTACCTTTGTAAGCAACTCGATACCCAAGAGCTTTGATTTCTCAGAGCACCAAAAATAATAAGTCTGGCCATCCAGGACTTTCATCAGGAAAGATCGACCAGAATTGTCTGCTGCAATCTCATGGACCGTTACATCAGAACATTGGGATTTGCCACTCAAGGTAAATAGCCTCTCAGTGCTACCATCATCTCCCACAAAAGACAGACGTAAATCCGAAGTTGGCAACACCGTGAGATTAAGATTTCCCCTGTCACGAAGTAGAGAAGAAAATAGCAAACAAGTATTAGATGGCGTAGAAAAAAAGAAAAGCATATACCACTACTAAAAAATTAATTTAAGCTCGACATTTAAGAGCTTTAGAGGACTAGAAGCATAAATTGCAAATAGAAAACTACTTACAAGTAAGAATGGCTATAAATAACCAATAAGTCCCATCAAGTATATAACACAAACAATTCGATTTGGAAAAACAAAATAAAGATTATACGATAAATTATTGATCCTGAACCCAATTAAATCCAATCTCATTCATCTAGTACTAAATCATATAACCAAAACTCAAATCTTTACTTAATCTGGAAGAGTCAATCCTAATAATCAGTAATTGCGGAAAAATAAAAACTAATCCATTTTTTTATTTACGTATTTTAGTGAACTAAACAAAACATCAGAGAGGATTACCAAACAAGTCTATCCTATCAGGTAATTAAGAATTGATGTCTGACTATGATATGTCCAACCTCTGCAGAAGGGACAGCAAACCAACTTATGATCTTGTATCTTTATCCACTGGACCATTACTACAGATTTGGTAAAAATGGGTCTTATTACATAAACCATAAGTGTCAACTGCTAAGCTTTATATTTCATTTCACATTATTTCAGACCCTATACCCAGAGGGCATAATATAAGTTACACTACTTCCAGACATGATGATGAAACATACGACTAAAGAGCTACTTGGTAGATGTAAAAGGAGCAGGCCATGGTGCCTCCAGTCGGGTGAATTACACAAAATATCTTAAATTCTGCACAACGATGTGCCAAAGAAAATGGAAATACAAGTATACAACCCTACAATTGGAAATTTAACTTTAGTAGAGCTCAAAATTGGTATCATCAAAATCAATTCCAAAAGAAACTATTAGAATAAATAAAAATATAAGAATTCTAAAGAACGAAACAGAGATACTCGAGACAGTGAACAACAGAAGAAATCAACAATGAAGTAGAACTAGTGGATTAAAATAACAAAAGCAAAACAGAAGTTAGATGAACAAATCATAATTCATGAAAATACATAATACTGGAGTCAAACAAATTTAAAGATCCACAGAAACACCGACATAACACCAGAATCCCAAACAAGACTCTGCAAACAAATTCTCTATTCCAATTAAAATCTGAGTCCTATCCAAAAAGCAGCAGCAATCTTATAATATAGGATCATGAAGCTACCTTTACTTCCTCTTAATTCAGAGATCATACTACGCCCACTTTACCTACAAGCCAAAAGATATATTTATTTGGAAGGATGAACATTATCACTATTAATAAGCTTAAACATAGACTCGTGCAAGCTGCTAAACATCAATAACTAAGGAGCAATTAGAGCAGTATGACAATTAGTACAAAACATGATGTTAGAGTGAAGTAGTCATGTCAAAATTCCAACTTTGCTAAGTTGGAGAAAAAACAAATCCATACAAATGATATCAGAAGAACAACAAATTATCCAAGCAAAAGGGCAATAGACAATAGACACAAAATTGCGCCCCATTAATTATTCCCATAGTAATCTTTTCGCCTAAGTGATTGTCGGCGTTGAATGATGAATGCATTAATTATTTGTATTCATACGAACAAGGAAAAAGATACATCACCAAACTGACCTTCATGGTGCCGCCCAATTACAAACTGCAACCACGACTATGCAATGTGACATTAAGATAAAAGGCATATATGTTTGTCATGCAGACAAAACCGAGTTAACATGAGGCATGCAAAAGTGTGTCTTCAAATTAGATAAATATATCCAGCGATTAGGAAAGAAAGAACAAAAAAAAATACATTAAACATTTCAATATGATAACTTAGAATTGTGCCAGGATCAACCAAGCCCTGAAGCTTTTGTCTACTAAAACCCAATGCAAAAAACAGTAGAAACAAACAAGATAAGAACATCACTACCTACGAAGTCATAACTAACATAAGACAGACACAGCAAGAATTTAGCTTCATTTTTCCAACATGTTATAGAGTAACGAAAGAAACATCTCCAAAGTATTTTAGCAAGAAGCCCTATAGAGATCTTATTAAATATCAAGAAACAACCGTTACTAACAACGATTTGCGAACAATGAAATTTGAAACTTGCCTTGTATTAGTAGGGCATAGCAGTGTCCCTTGCTTGTTAATCTTTCCAACGCGAATCGAAACAAGGGGAATGCAGAAGCACCTCGCCAGCATACCAACCTCCACCGGCTCAAAATGCTATATTTACCAAAAAAAAAAAAAAAGACAATCCATCAGATAATCCAATCAACATCATCGATCATAGAACACACAAACTCTGTCCAACAACAGAATTCCATGTCTTTAAAGACTCACGCCCAGTTGGTGAAATCGTGCGAAAACCTAAGCTTCCAAGCAGAACTGAAACAGTGAATCAACATGAACCATTACAAACGAGTTTCTCAACCGGCACGACGGGTACGAAGATACCTGGCTCAGATGAGCGAGCAAGCGATCCTCCGCGACGCCATTCGAGGCATTCATCTTCAACAGAGGCTTCAACATCTCGTCGGTCCGGCAAGCGCCGACGACCTGCAAATCGAGCGCCTGAAGCCACCGCAAAACCCTGCCCTCCCCGTTTCTCTGCTGCGGCCACAGATCGCCGTCGTCGCGCTCGCCCGCGAGAATCTCCGCCGACCGATTCTCCGTTCCAATCTCGCTCGCCGCCGCAGATCCGGCGCTCGGCGACGCCGCCGAGTCGTCCGATCTATCCGAAACGCCGTCGTTCCCGATTTCGTCGCCGTAATAATCTCGGTTCGTTCGATCGGCCATCGCAAAGGAAAAGATTAGTAAAAAAAAAAAGAAAAATTGTAATAATTGTCTTTTGTTTAGTTTCTTTTTATTTATTATAATCAATAGAATGCTTTATTAGATTCAATCTTTTGAAACCCTAGGAATAAACAGGAATGATCAGAATCGTGTCTGAGACGAATCGCTCAGGAGCCAAAATCAACGTAAATCGCTAAGAAAAGCTTTTTGTTTTTCTTTCTTCTTTTATTCAGATTTCTGAGGCACTGAGAGAGGGGGAAAAAAAATATCTGGCACGTATACAAGAGAGAGAAAACGCAAAGGATAAGAGAGGAGAGAGAGAGAGAGACAGAGACAGAGAATCGGGTTTGGGTCGGGTCACAGGTGTAGGACCCGCGATGGGACGATCGTCGGACTTGAAGGCGGTTTATGAAATTGGACTATGAGTCGGTCTTCACATCCGGGGTGATTTTGATTTGCGGGACGTCAGCTTACTCTCTATGTGGGGTCCACTCCTTTGGGTTGCCACATCATCATTTGGCCGACTCTTACCTCTCGTTTAGTTCACCAATTTTATTCATTCTATTTTTTCCTTTTTTATTTTCAATTTTTTTAATCTTACAATTAACTCCATTTCATTTCATTTTTTTAAACAAATTTTTAAACTTTTCAAACCCTTATACAATATCTTTAATTTTCAATCATTTATATCACATCAAAATTCGCAAAGTTAAACAATTCTACATTATTTTTTCAAACCATTTCAAACCATTTTTTCCATTCCAAAAAATAGGAAGCAATGGGTGAAATGATCACCCCAAAGGCCCAAACAATTGGTTACAATTTGTTTGGTATGGTGGAGAAGTGGAAGGAGGAGGAGGGCTGGATGAATTTTGGGACGGAGGATTTTAAGGAACGTTTCATTCTGATTCTTTTTGTATATTGATAATTTATGTTTTATGTGAATTATATTTTTAATTTATATTTTAAAATTTATACTATAAACATTGACTGAAAATAAAGGGAACACATCACTTGGCGTATAGATTATTAAGTGGTATTAAGAATTGTCTTATTTTGTAATTTCTCTTTTTGTGTTTGGGATAGATTTGAGCATATTAAAGTTGTTTGGTAAGAGAGATTAGGAGAACGAGTGGATTGCAGAAGGGATTCAAAATCCCTAATTTTAACTAGTTTTGTGTCTCTCCAAATTGAGTAGAATTTTAGACGGAGAGAGCTAATGCAATTAGAAATAAAACAAAATGACCTTATTACCCCAAAATATTGACCAAGCCAAAGTCGATTTTTCATAAAACTGAGAAGCTTCCTCTTCTTCTCTGAAGCCTCCATTGTTAGGGCTTCTCTTCGTTCTTCATTCTCTCTTTTTGCTTCTCAATTTCATTCAAGATCAGGTATATAATTTTATTTTTATTGGACTCTCTGTAAGTTTACTTCGTGGTTTTTTCCTAATTATCTTGCCTTTCGATTATATTTGGAGCTTTGATTGTCAATTTCATTGTTAGGGCTTCTCTTCGTTCTTTATTCTCTCTTTTTGCTTCTTAATTTCATTAAAGATCAGGTATATAATTTTTTTTTTTTTTTTGGACTCTCTATAAATTTACTTGGTGGTTTTTTCCTAATTATCTTGCCTTTCGATTATATTTTGAGCTTTGATTGTCAATTTCTTTTTTTTTTTTTTTGTTACTTCAAGTTCTTATTAGATTATTTTTAGATGATCAACCTGATTTATCATCATTCATTCAATGTTAAACTTTATTGTATTGTTACTGTATTTTTTTTATTTGCATATTGATTTCACAAGTCTGAGAAGTGAGAAGTCATATCCAATACTTTATAATTTCTAACCCAAAAAAAGAGAGAAAAAAAAAAAGAATGAATTAATGTTGTTTGCTGTAATTTATCAGGGTCTTATTTGTTTCATGTCTTTTGACCTGCTAAGGGCTTTTTTTCCTTCCTCCGTGCACTAAATTTATGTATTTGCACACATGATTTGTATATTAATTAGATGGATATAGAGAAAGAAAGAGTGGAAGAAAATCAAGAAGAGAGTTAGAGTGTTGAGAATTATAATGCTGAAATAGAGGGCCATGAAGAAGGGTTTGTACGGTTCTTGAATAATTGGGAACGTGGAGACGTATGGCAATAGTGCAACTTATTTGTTATGTTGTATATATAGAATATATGGGGTTTTGCTCAAATTATGTAAACAAAGATCTTTCTAATATTGGTGGAGATAGAGCAAATGTACGAAATGAATTTATGTACCAACTTGATACAAATGTGAACTATTGTCGTGATTTACTTCGAATGAGACTGTTTGCATTTGTTTAAGTTGTGCGAACTACTTTTAGAGACTAGTTGCCTTAAAGATATTAAAACTTCAGTGGTAAAGGAATAAGTTGCCAAGTTCTATATGTATTAGGACATGGTCTTAAGAATCGAGCCATTGCCTTTTTTTTCGTCGATCTGGTGAGACAATAAGCCGATTTCATGAGGTGTTGCGGGAGATCATAAGCTTAGAAGATGTATTTCTCAAGCAACCAAATGGAGATGAAGTTCCACAACAAATATTAGATACTAAAAGGCTCTATCCATATTTGAAGGTAAATAAACTAATAAATATCCTTTTATATACGGGTTACATCACAAAATAACAATAATTTTGTTCATTTTAGAACTATATTGGAGCGGTTGACGGAACACATGTTTGAGTGAAAGTGTCAAAAAAGGTGGCATCACGATATCACAGAAGGAAAGAGTATGCTACTCAAAATGTGATGGCAGCATGTAGATTTGACATAAAATTTACATATGTCTTACCAGGATGGGAAAGAACTGCATCTGATTCAAGAATCATGAAAAAATACTTTACAAATTAAGAGAAGACAAGCTTGTGATTCCTGAAGGTGAATTTGATCTAACTCCAAAGTTAAGAAAATGAGTTATGCGAAGCTTTCGAGTATGGAAGATCTTTCGTTACAAAAAGGCTGCTATCCCCAAATTACTTTGATTTATTATTCAAAATTGAGAGGGAGTTTTTAATTTTCTTTCACAGGAAAGTACTATTTAGTTGATGGTGGCTATATGTTATGGAGTGGTCTTATCACACTATATAGAGGAGTTTTACACTTAAAAGATTTCTCTAAACATGCTCCTGAGACAGCACAAGAATTGTTCAACCTTCGACACGCATCACTACATAATGTGATAGAGAGATCATTTGGAGTTCTTAAGAAACCTTTCCCTATAATTTCTAGTGGTGAACCTCATTATCATATTTGGACAGTCATAGAGATTATTTTAGCTTGTTGCATCTTATACAACTAAGAATTGATTGATAAAGTTGACAGAAAACTCTTGGAAGCTATACCACTAACAGAGAAAGCCCGCAATAATCTAATGATAGTGAAGATGCTAGAAAAGGAGCACTTATAAGGAATGACATAGCTCAAGGAATATGGGAGGATTGCGTTCATTGATACACAAAACTAGATCTAGTTACATTTTTTGATTTATGGTCATTTTTTTAATTGGTTTTTAGTATTTCAGTTTTAAAGTTTTGGTTGAATAGATCAATTTGGATTTTTTGATGTGAAAACTTGAGATATGTAAAAAAAAATTATTTTATTGTGTTAGTGAAAGTAGATTATGTTTTCTATAGTATATCATATTGCCATGAATTTTTTAATCTGTAGGCAGTCTGTAAACCTCATCCCGGGGGTTATCCTACTCACTCAAAGCCGGGGTGTAAATATTATGAAGGATTATAATATAGTCTTTTGTTTTAACATTTTCAAATGTTATCTCGAATCATAAATAAAATGAAATTCTGATTTCTTGTTCATTGCATACATTAGAAAATTAGACCTTGCAAAACAGTGGGTTTAAAAATAAGGTTTGTCTTAGTTTTGACTAAATTGCACAAAAGTCCCTGAACTTTCAAAAAATTATATTTTTTGCCCCAAATTATGTAAAAACGACAATGTATGGATTAATTCACTTTCTAAGGCAGGGAAATGACTCAAAGTCACATAATTAGCCTTCGTTTGAAATTTGAAGTCATTTCGAGCTAAAACGAATCCGAAACGAGAAGATTTCGGTAAACTCGTGAAATTACCGTAAACAACGGGAAATTCACAGAGAGCGAGCTGAAACGACCACTAGAATTTTGAAATAAGAATTATATTCCTATGAAAGGAATACATTTAAGTCAATCATAGCCTTGTTAAAGTCTCGGCAACATAGAAATGCAGAAATGTAGAAAGTTGAGAAACACAGCAAAAATAAAAAGAGGACGGTATAGTCACCGTCGCGTCTAAAGCAACTCTCGAAATTTTTCCGAGGGTAGCACAACCTTAGATCAATAAATATATGTTATTTGATTAATTAGACAGTGACAGAGAGATAATCTGTCAATTTTTTTAGACTGGAACCGTCCCACACAGTATTGGAAATATTGAAAATACGACGGTTTGTATTTTGGTGATTAGCAGTGTCGGAATATTATTAGTGGAAAAATTCGACCATGGTGCCGCAATATTAGCTAAATAAGGTGAATTAAAGTGGACCAACCAGGTGAGAGATTAGTGCCAAGAGTGAGACAAAAGAATAAGACAAAAATATGGAGTGAAGAGGCATAGTGTAATGATAATGCTCTTCCTTACTTTGAGCCATTGGATGAGCTAATTTTTGAACTAATGGCCAAGATTTGTGCAGCCAATTAATTAAAAAAAATTAATAAATAAAAATTTGAATGGAAATTGAGAAGGAGAGAGAGAGAGGGTCGGATTTTAGAGAGAGAGAGAGAGAGTTGATTAAGAGCTTGTTAACCAAGCTTCCTATTTGCCTATAAAGAGAACCCATACACTTCTTGTTCTCATTTTACACTCTCATTTCTGAAAAATAGAGAGAGAGGCCGAGCAAGAGAGAGAAAGAGGAGAGAAAGAAAAGAGTTTTGGAGTTGGAGAGAGAGAGGTGCTCGGTTTTTGCAAGAAGGAGAAGAAGAGTAAAGGCTTTCAAGCTCATAGTCACACTAAGGTAAAGCACTAGTTTGCATGCACTCTAAATTCGGTTTTTCCTCCTTGAATACTCTCCTAAAACAAGCTTTTTCCTCTGCCCTAGACCACCCAAAGGTCCACAAGGTTTGATCTTGGAAGATCAAACCTTAGATAAGCTCGGCCATAGTAGGGAAAAAAAAAAGAGAAAATTGAAGATTTGTGCTTGAGAATTTAGGTAAGTTTTTCAAGAATGACATGCATGGTTGTTTTGATGAATTTCTCTTACCTCTAACCCTCATCCTCACTGTCTCTCCTCTTCCATCGACCATCATAGCATCAAGCTTTGATCTTGAGGTGGAGAAAGTAGGAGCAAGCGGAGCACAACACATAGAACACCACCAAAATCTCAACCGAGAAAAGTTAGGTATAAAAACCTCTAAGCCTTATGATCTTAGTTAGTTTGAGCTTAGTTTTCATTTATGTTAAGCCTCTGGATGTATTTGGTGAGAAATGTTGTAATAGCTTAGTTGCATGTTAGCATGCTCGATGGTAGATCCGAGCTAAGCTAGAATCCCTAGCTTTCGAAGCTCGTGTGTGTATGTGCATGGTGTTTTGCGGTATTGTGTGTGTCTCGACCATGGATGTTTGTTTTGGGCCATTTTTATCTTTTACATGCTTTAATATCTGCCCTTGCATGCTTTGATAAAGGGATGAATGTATTTTTAAAAGGATTTAAGGTACGACGATTTCCAACGGATTGTCGTACCGAAACCGCGAGAACCGTAGAAAACATGAACTAGGATTTTAAATGATTCCGAACCTAAGCTCTTTGAGAAATTTAAAATGGACTATGAACCTCATCTTTATATTCTTATTCTCTGCCCTTAATGTATTTAAGAGTTAGAAAAATAGATTTTTCAAAATAAAGACGCTACATGATCGGTTTGGTGAAACCGTGAGTAGTTCGGGAAAATGCGTCGTTTTAAAAGATATAGTGATGAATATTATAACGCTTCAATGACGGTGAATATAAGGATGATAAATACCCTTAAATACCTAGAAGCTACTGTCCATTTAATGTAATTAACATGGGTAAAAAAGAACGCCAAAGGTCTTGGCCTAAAATGGCGAGTTCTAAACCCTAACGCTAGTGTAGTAACAAAACGACCTTAATATAACTAACTCTATCAACATGGAGTTTTGACGCTTCGATGACGATGAATATAAGGATGATAAATACCCTTGAATACCTAAAAGCTACTGCCATAGTAAAGAAAGATTTCAAAACCTAAAACGTTACGTTCTAGTGAATCCAAATATCGAGTTAAACGAACGCTTTGAAATCTTAAGAATTAGAGTAAAACTCCATTATCCAAAGAATAGAGAATTGATTTGTTAATCCTTATACTATGAATTAATGATTTTAAAGGACGATGAAGGAGAAAAAATTTGGTCAAGTGGACCAAGGCTCGGTCCGGACTCGTAGTCTGTGAAAGTTCTATCCTGAGCCTAAGTCAACCGTATGATTTGATTAGGAAACTCTCGAGTAGAGTTACTAAGACTATATTGAAGAGTCCTGAGCATTACTGTGTCTAAGTTAGAAAATTAGTTTCGCTCTCAGTCAATGAAATAAGCGAACTAACGAGAGTGGTTCCTTTTCATTGAAAGGACTAAAGAAGAATAAGTGGTCGGAGCTCGCAAGTGACACTCGAAGAAATTTGAGAGATTCAACGCTTACACAAGGTAAGTGGCAATACACCTACAGCACCAAGTTGTGTGTGAATGTGCTTGTAGGTTAGGCTATTGCTTACACATCTCGAAACGCTTAACTATATTGTTTAAAAGAAGTAAAGAAGCCGAAGTAAAACCCTAGAATGAGAAACAAAAATTGAAAGAGAAAATACGAACATAAAAGAATGTACAATGTACTGTCATGTCTTGTTATGTGATAATACTAGAATAAGACAAGAATAAAATGTTAATACTGCCGGACTTTGAACCGTGCGTGTAATGATGCCGAGTTCTAACCCGAGTAAGATTAGGGCTAAAACACAACCAAGCCTTCTTGTTGTTAGTTCTAGAAATCTCGAAATAGTACGTGCGGGTCATAGTACCCCGAGACAAGAGGCCAAAACTCCGAGGACTCTTGAGCAGTCCAAATGTTGTGTTATATGTTATCGTTAGAAAACTCCAACGCCTCTTATCTAGTTCCTGATCCTCCAAGAGAGAGAAATCATGATGGAACGTAAAAGAATAGAAAACAAAATTAACGTCGATGGTACTGCCAGGCTCCTAGTGAGAGCCGTCCCTCGGGACAATGTCATTGTTGAATATATGGGAGACATGGCCCTCTCCCCGTGGTGCGCATACTTAGAAAGAAGCAGTTACCATCAGTGGATCCCAGACATCAATCGTGTAAGCGTAACTTCTACTGCAATGGTAGTAAAAGCAGAACACTAGAAAGAAAGAAAGAAGAGTAGCCTCCAGAAGTGGCAACTCACAGAAAGAATGGTAACAGTAGAGTTTGATCGTCCTGAGACGATCAGACTCTTTTCATTATTGCATTTTAGTTTGAATGGATTGTGTCGTTGTTGCATTGTATTACATATTTAAGATAGTATAGTTTGCCCTTACTTAGTTTATCAACTCATTAGTTTCCTTGGTGTTGTAGGTAAGGGAAAAGCTAAAGCTGAACAGTGACAGAACTACGAGCTGGCGGCGGGCGGTATGTGTGGTATTTTAGAAGAAGAAATGAATCCCCGTGGCATATTATATGTTTTTGATTCCGCATTATATTTTGAGAACATTGTTGTAATATTAAGACCGAGACTGAATCCCGAGGCTCCGAACTTGAGAGAAAACGGTGGCTCATTTTTCCTGAACTCAAGAGAAGTCAGGTAGATGTGCTTTGACTAAGAAAAGAGATTTAAACTTCCGCATTACGAAAAAAAATACGAGCTCGTTATGTTATAAAATAATTTATGTTTTACGCATTTAAGTAAGATTATAGTAGATAATAGAAAGAAAACCCCTCAGTCGCGGCCTACGGCCTAGCGCTGGGTCGTGACATAGTCTGTGCATTTGCTGACCTAGAAATTTGTAAAATCCAAAATTTTTTTTATTGCAGTTTTAAGTAATGGCTAAGAAGCCAAAAAGCAATGTTGCTGGTGAAGATTCTAGAAAAGAAACAGCTAAATGGTCTGAATAGATGGATACTGCTCTACTTGATGCATTGATTGAACCACAAAATAATGGAAATAAGGTTGATGGTACATTATAACTACAGCTTACGCCAGTGTTATGAATATATGCTGGGAAGAGCTCAACTTATCATTAGATAAAGACCATTAAAGAATGCATCAAGACATTGAAAAGTAATTTTAATGTATGTCACGATCTATTCAAAAATTTGAGTGGATTTGCTTAGAATCCAGTGTCTAAGTTGTTTAGAGTAGAAAATGAAGTGTGGCATGCCCTTATTGAGGTAATTTTTTAAATTAAAGTTTTGTTGCTTAAATTTTATTGAAAGAAAAAATTATCTTTTGTTTTTGTTTTCATTTTGCTACAAGTTTGATTATATTATTTTGGTTTGGTAATCCTTGTATTTGATAGGTGAGGAATTTGACATAACCTTTGGACTCTTTGTTCTTTTGGGAGTTTTGATAAAATCAATAGTAGTTATCTGATGCCACTTTAGGGCTTGGATTAGTTTTTTTTTTTTTTGGGTTATTTAACCCGATTACAATTTTTTTTTCCTGAACTTATAGCATTAATGTGGTTTTTTTTATGTAGGCAAAGCCTACAGTACGAAATTGGAGATACACATAGATCAATCACTATGACAAACTATATGAACTTTTTGCAAAATATAGAGCTACAGGTGGAGGTGCAGCAAGTGCTAAGGAAAAGGTTAGTCGATAGGAAAAAGAAGGAAGTTCAAATCAATCTGTTGATGTTGAAAATGAAACGGCAACCGTTGATAATGTAGATCCACTTTCTGCAAATGTAGCTCTAAAGGTGCACAATCTATTAGAGCACCAAAGAGGAAGGCCACCATGATTGATTCAATTGATAAACATGTCGAAAGTTTGCAACGTAGCATGGGTGATGTAGCTGCTGCTATCAGAGAAGGCAATGTAATTGTAGAAAAAGGGGATTGCAATATTGGAAAAAGGACGCCCACGAGTACCATCAGATGAAGAAGTTTATTTGGAACTATTAAACATTGGAGTCGATGATACATTACAACTTGATGCATTCTTGTTCTTGACCAAAAGTTCATCCAAGATGAGGGCTTTTTTTTGTTGTCCCTAGTGCGCAACACTATGAATAAGTGCTGAAAATGATGTACTCTGTTGATAACTAAAGAACTTCAAGTGGAAGATATCAAGCTATGAAGGATTACTTGCCACATGATGAACACTTTGTTAGAGTTTGAAAACATTGATATTATCCCTTTTTCTTGCAAAGTTAAGAACCTTGATATTGTTTGACATTTATAAAATATTGTGTATATCTCAACTTACAATGTTTTGACACATATGACTTCATTCTAGTGAAGTATTTAAGCTTTGAATTATTATTATTTTGTTCTGGATTTATAGTTACAAGTGAAAGAAATTTTTTCATTGCCTTTTGTATGAAAGTGAGAAGCTGTAGAAACGTGACGCAAGGAAGAAAACATTTACTATCATGTTTATTTTCTCCAGATTTGCAATCACATATTTTTTTTCTCATGTAATTATTAGTTATTAAATAACTAAAAGATATGATATTTTATGATCTCCGAGATTCTACGTATGAGTTTAGCCAATAATAACACACTTTCCATTCATTATAAATTATTTCACATTCATTTACGTATTTAAATTCATACTTGCACATACTCAGTCATTTCGGTTTGAACCTTATTTACTACTAATGTTTCCGTGAGTAATCTTACAGCGTGATGGCTCGATTTCCTCAACGAAGAAGCTTAGTGTGCTAAATAAGTATTTGAAACTGTATTATGTTCATTGCAATGGTAAATTCATAGTTTCCAAACATTTTCACATTCATTGTTAGTAATTGGTAAATTTCACAAAACACGCAAATCGATGCATTTTAGTGACTTGTAAATTATGTCAAAAGGCTTTTGTTCATTGCATACTTTCATTTAAAAATATTTTCTAAAAGTTAAAAAAAAAGAGTGAAAGTCAACCCCAAGCAAGCACAATGTTTTTGCATTGTCTCGGTAAACTTGAACTAGCTCGGTTTTACCTTAATGGATGAATTATTTACTAGTTTTGTTAAAATCTTTGCTTTATAATGTTATTTATTGACTTTATTTTCTATTTTATGGTTCCTTTTTGTCACAAGTGCAATATGTTTTATCTTTTTGATCTAATCTTGTTTTATCAAGTCTTATAATTATATTTTGAGGTCAATAAGGTTTGATCATCAAATAGGTTCAATATTTTATGTGTTGGATGCGTGTTTTTTCCTTTTAGACGCAAGAAACGTGCTTGGTGGATTATAGGTTGCATTTTAACCAATAGTTAGCATAAAATGAGTTGTTTGAATGCTATAACATAAATGGGCTGTAAATATTGGAGTAATAATTGTATGTGCATTAATATATTAGGTGTTTAATTAGCACACTTTGCTTGCTGAGGAGACTATAATAGATCGTTTGCTAGGCTACTCGACTGGATAAGGTAAACATGAATTCACTTCAACTGTATCACAAAAACATAGTATGATATTCTTGCTTGGCATATTTATTTGCATTGATTGAGCATTGCATGGTTTGAAAAAGAGTATGAGGTATCCCATTTTACTAGTTATTTGTGCATTGTGGAGTTGATTTGTAAGTGGCCTTATTAGTTCCTAGGATCGAGGGACTACTATATCTTGTGGGATAAGACCGGTCCCCTAAGACCTTGTCGGACCTTTGTAGTTCCTAGGATCAGAGAGCTACTGTGTCTCATGTGTATGATTAAGATACTTTTATTATGGCCGAGGTCCGATAGTATGCATGCATGCTTACTCGTAGGCCTAGACGAGTGACTCACATTGTACAAGACTATACGCGCGTTATATTTTTATGTTATGCTAGGTACTATTACATATATGAGTACTTTCATGATGATGCATATATCTCATTATACAGTTCTTGTTTACTGAGCTTTAGCTCATGTAGTTCTTGTGGTGTAGGTGAGGATACAACAACATAATTAGAATACTAGACGTTGGCTGACTCCTCTTCACATCGCCGAGCACTTGTATATAGAAGCTTTTGACCTGATGGGCATATTTTGAGATTGGGTACTATATATGACGTATGACACTGGTTTTTTATCATAAATCTGCAACTTTTCTATAACGCGTGAAAAGTTTTAAACTGTTCAAATGTGCCTACTATCTGAGAAGGAAATGAATCATGTTTATGAAAGTAACTCTAATTAACTTAATCATACATTAGTTGTATGATTAGGTTAGGCGGGTGTTACATATTTACACGTTATTTCATATTTGACTTGTTTTAAGTAGAGAAGATAAATTAGTTTTAGATATTTTAACTATTAAACTAGTTAATTAATTAAAAGACCCTATATTATGAGTTTTTAAGGCATTTAACCAAATTTTTAGGTAATTTTTTAGGATTTAGCCCTAAAATGTCGAAATTAAGGATTTAGCCATAACATGTAACATTTTATGTTAATGTTACATGTAACATATATACGTGTAAAAAGTGTAACATTAAATGTAACGTTACATGTAATGTTACACTTTTTACACGTATATATGTTACATGTAACATAAAATGTTACATGTTATGGCTAAATCCTTAACTTCGTAAAACTATGGCTAAATTCTTTAAACTTTATCTTTAAAATAGTTAATTGCTTAATTGGCCTCTGTATTATTGGGGTTGTAAAAAAAAATGTTTTGCATCAATAAAACACATTTCAGCATTTTATTGAAAACTTTTTTCTTTCAAATTTTTTGCCTTTTATTTACTTATGACTTTGGTACTATTTATTAAAAAAAAGACCGGTATTATTTATTGCAATCCGTAAGAAATAATATTGCAACTTATATGAATTTTATTCTTATTTATATAAAGAATCTTTAAATCATTGCAAAAAATTTACTTGATATGTGTCTTAATAATAAGGGTAGAATAGTCATTTTACAATCATTGCACTTCTTTCATCTCCCCCCCTCCTAACAAACCAAATAAGGAGAGAAGATTTTGAATTTCATTCCCCTCTTTCCTACCAAACAACATAAGAGAAACATGCTCTCCCTCCTCCCAATTCTCGATCACCTAGGTGTATCACCTATCCCTCCTTCACTTCTCCCTCCCTTCTATCGAACAGAGTGTTAGAGTTCAAAATACCCACATGGTTTGAAGTTATTGCTAGAGATCACCACAGGCGAAAAAACTAAAGACTAATTTTGCTGAAAAGAATTAAATAAACTCAAAATTTTTCCTTTCGCAAGCATTCATCTGTAACAACTAGAAGAGGATATGTCACCACATTAGCTCCTGGTTTCGCAATGGCACCAAGAAGAACTATCAACGTTTTAGCTTATAGAAGGAGTTATAAGAAGGGCCTATGCAATAGTATTGAAGTTACTCAAATAAAAAAAAAAAAAAAGGTAATTGTATTAATGTAGTACAATAGAGATAAAAGAGAAACCTAATCTCCAAAGCAGTTATTCCATTGTTACCTTACTTACTCAAGGCACGTCTTTTCTTCAACTTGTTCAGCATGGTTTCATACAACATGAACTGTATGTTGGCTTATATCACAAATTAACCTAATGGTTTGATAATCACAAATAAGTTGAGTTTTATTACTAATATATTTGTCAAGTGTGCATGTAACAAAAGGTCAAGAAGATCAATATTGAAATGGTATTACATCAAGAAAAAACAAGCATGAAGAGCAAGCAAGATTAGGATATTCTAAGGTAAAGAAAATTATCTTTTAAGCATTCGATAATTTTTGGCTCAAAGTTTTTATTAAAAATATTTTTGATTCATTTACCTTGAAATCGAACGAATTATATTCATGTCTTAATCTTCAATAGTCGCATCTTGTAATAAGGCAAATGAATTCAAGATTAAGAAAGTAAATTTACTTTGAAATTTTAAATTTGAGCTTTCTTGTCTTATTTTATGAAAATTCCAAGTAAATCATTCAAGCCTTTAATCATCTCTAAAATTATTTAAATGATCATTTTTATTAAGAAAATATCGCACTCAAAGTTTGATTTTAAGCATATTTTCATATCGGTTCGTTTCTTGCCTTAAAAGTTTTATTTTTAGGAAAAAATTAAAGAACCGGTCGACCAGTTCCCCTGCAACGGACCCAAAATGATCCGTTGCAAGTAGCCGTTTTATTGTCTGATTTGGCAATTAAAACGGTCGACCGGTTATCGAAGCGGTCAACTGTTTCGGTCGCTGATTCAAACTTAAAATTGTATTTTTTAGTCACATATAAAAGGTTTAATTTCTATTTTGCTCATTCCAAGAAAGAGAACGAAATATTCTGATATTCTCTAAGCAAAAGCCTTACAAAATTATTTCTTTTTTCTCTTTATTATTCTCTTACATCATTGCGCATCCTTTTCAAGAAAGAAATAAAAAAAAAACACTTTTGAGCCAATCATTATCAAATACTTAAAGTGATTCTCTAATAGATTTGTCTTGTAATATTTTATATTTTGAGAAAGTTAGTGAGCTTTATTGTATTCATCATCTTTTTATACTATTCTTATGAGAGTTAGTCGAGGTTTCGATAAAGGGGTTTATCGAAGACCTGAAGCAACTTCAGTGGGTTTATTGTGAAGAGGATTAGGTAATCCTTGGTTGTGCCCGTAAGGTGTTCGACAAATGTACATGGTAGATCGAGCTGAAAGTCGATCGCAATAGTGGACAAAGGCCTTGCTCGTGACGGAGAGCTTGGTAACGGGGGACATAGATCTTTCGGATCGAACGTCCATAAATATATAGTTTGCAATCTATTCTTCCTACTCTTTACCTATTCATTTATCTTATTTTGTTCTTGAATAGTTGATGAAATTTATATTAGCACAACTCATTTGAGCATATTGAACTTTATTAAATTAGTTTTATAAAATTGTATTTAATAGGATTGAATCTAATAACCAATTCACCAACCCTCTTGGTTAGTCATTCTTGGGTCAACACTGTATAGGCGGATTACTCACCTATAACCAAGAGAAAGAACAATCAGCAACAATCATTTAGCGAATGAAAAAGTCACTTCTCGCTTACTATGATCAATACTGGGTAGACACCTTTCCAAAATCCCAAAACCCCAACTTCATCGTAAACTTCATGAACCTATAAATGTTATGTATGTTGTCATATAATTAGAAAGAAAAAATTTACTGATAATTGAAAATCACAACGTTAAAACTTGTGTCATCCCTGAACCTAATTTTGACAAAACAACGCCTCGAAACATTATCAAACATACTCTTGAATTTCTTTCTTATAAAGTCCACTTGTATACATGATTTAGAATTAATACTTAATAACGGGATTTGATGTACTTTAGTTCTTTATTAACACACACGGACTACTTATGCTCAAAAGAGTAATAGGTCAACAATATTATGACACTCAATACTTTGAAACTACATTGAAATAGGAGAAGTTTTTTTTAAACAGATAGGAAATCCATTTCATTAACTTCGAACCTCAAACTTAGATTATAAGCTAAGCAATAACCATAGCAATAACCACACTTTATCCTATATAACTAAAAGAAAGAGGTAAAACACTATAGAGTTACTGTTAATTTTTTCCATATATGCTCAAAGAGAAAGATGATAGAAGCATATCAACTATTAGAGTTGTCTGTCAATTTTACTGTCAAACCAATCCAAACTCACCACATTATTATCAAATTTTATTATTCTTTTACCACTAAAAGTACGTTTCTTGCTCTATTAGTACATTCAAAGGTTAAAGGTGCTCATTGATTGTCTCATATTTTAATAGACTTTTATTTTATGGATAATATATATATATATATATATATATATATATATTTATATATATTGCCTCAGATTGCTTTTCTTGTTTTTTTTCCCTTCTGTTTTTTACTTTCATTTTTTTTTTCAAATTGTACAATCTTCTTCTCACTCATATTGGATATTAACCTCCAAGCAATTAAATATATCAAAACAAACAAAAATTTAGACTGAAATTATCGTAAACATTCACGGGCCAAAAATGAGACGAGTTTTTTTTTTTACCTAGGATCTGAGTTTATTATTAATTCAACATAATGCAAAATAGCAAAAAAAAAAAGTTTCTTAATTTAAAAGTAGTATTGTAGAAGGCTTATAAAAACTCGATGTACTTCCATGGAGGTTGGGAAACGAAATATATGATTTTTTAAAAAGAGTGAAATCCAAATACATAAAAAAAAAAAAAGATAAAAAGGAAATGAATCCCAAACATCTTTTGGGTATGTGAGTGACATGATGTGAAAGGTGCATAGATACAGACACCAAAAAAAAAAAAACAACAACAAATTGAAGATAGGCACGGATCCAGGATTTTATTTTAGTGGGGGCACAATTATGAACAAAACTTAATTGTTACATAACATAAAATATAGTATGTCTTTGACTTATATATATAAAAAAAATGATGACATCATCCAGTGGGGGCACATGTCTAAATACACATTTTTAAGCGGTGCAATAAATTTTTTTTTTAACTAATGGGGGCACATTATCAAATAATAAATTTTATAAGGGGTTTAACATATAATTTTTTTTTTCAGTGGGGGCCTGTGCCCCCTCTATCTCGTACTGCATCTGTCTTTGGAAGATGGTATACTAAAAAAAATAATGAAGGAAAAAAGAACATATACCTAAAATCTACTTGAACTCGGTTAATGAAGCATTTTAAAATTAAAAAGGGTAAAAAAAAAAGTTTAGAGTTTTAAGGATTTAGCAAAATTTTTGGTTTTTTTTTTAAGGAATAGCCATAGTTTCACTAAATTAAGAAATTTATTATTTTCATCATATAACAAAATTTATTATACATATATCAAAATTTGTTACACGAGTATAAAAAATTCTTACACGTATATCAAATTTTGTTACACGTGTATCAAAAATTATTATTCGTGTATCAAATTTTGTTATATGATGAAAATGACTAATTTCTTAATTTCGTCAAACTATGGCTAAATTCTTGAAACATGAGCCTAAAAATAACTAAAAGCCAAATCTTCCAAAAAAAAGTTATGTGCAGATTAGAAATTCCGATGGGTGACTTAAGGAGTGAACTACAAATTTACCCCTTGTTTGGCCCACCCATTTTATCCATTCCATTCCATTCTGTTTTTTTTTTTTTTCAACTTTCTTAATCCTCCAAACCATTCAATTCCATTACATTTTTTTCAATAATTTTTTTCAACTTTCCAAATCCCTATACAATATCCTTAAATCTCAACCATTTATAACATCTCAAAATTAGCAAAGTCAAACCATTTTATCATAATTTCAAACCATTTTTTAAACCATTCTTTTACTCATTTTTCCATTCCAAAAAATGGAATAGAGTGAGTATAATGGATAGCCCAAACAAGGTACCTTTTTTTTAATTATTTATTATTTCAAACTTATAAATAAACAAATGTTTATTTAATATTTGGCCATTAAATTATATATGTTTTAAGTAAATGACCAACGTTTTAGAAAATTGAGAAATTAGTCATTTGTCTGTAAGGATTTTAAGGCATAAAGGACAAATTATAACATTGTGTGAGATTTATATAATTAAAGAAAGGGAAAATTCTAAAATATTCGCTGTGTTTTACTCAAAATTTTGTTTAGTCCTTTTATTTTTGGTAATTACGAAACGATCCTTCAGGTTTTTAAATCGGTCTAAAATTATCCTTTTGCGTTGACTAAAATTTTAAGTTTTTTTTTTAATAACGAAACTACCCTTTATAATAATTATTAATCAAACCTATATTATTTTAAAAATTACACTTATACCCCATATTTTACTTTTATAATTCTTAAATCTCTCTCTCTCTTGCGGGTCTCTCTCGCGCCGCTCTCTCTCTCTCTCCGGTCTCAGAGGGGTGGGTTCGGTGGGGTGTGTTCGCAAAGGTGGGTTGCGGCGCGTAGGTTCGTAGCGGGATGGGTCTTAGGGGTAGGTTCGCGGTGGTGGGTCGCGGCGTGGTGAGTTCGCGACGAGGTAGGACACAGACTCATAAGGGTGGGTTCAGTATGGTGGGTCGTGGCGTGTTGGGTTCGCGGCGGAGGTGGGTTTTACAACAAACCCCTAAATCCACGACCTACTCCCCGACCCCTTGACCTCGCGACCCCCTTCCAACACCGGCGAAAACATCTCAAGAAACCCAGCTACGAATCTATCAGCATTCTCTACCTATACATCTATGTGCATCCCATCAGTTCTTGCTACAATTTGTATATGTAGAAACAAAACATAACAAACAGAGAAACCAAAATGGTACAAGTCATTAAAGGTCGAAATAAAGTGGCTCTTTCACATTGCATAAACAGTAAACAATAGCTTTGAGACATGGGAGATCGACTTAGGATTTATATTAAAATAATAAAAGTAAAATATTGGGTATAAGGGTAATTTTTTAAAATATTAAAGGTTTGATTAATAATTATTATAAAGGGTAATTTTGTCATTTACAAAATTTTTAAATTTTAGTTAACGCAAAAAGATAATTTTAGATCGATTTGAAAAACTGAAGGATCGTTTCGTATTACTAAAAACTGCAGGACGAAACTGGATTTTTAGTAAAACACAGGGACTATTTTTCCATTTTCTCTCTCAAGTTTGGTATGCGCAAAGTCAATATTGCTTTCTTTAAATTTTGTAAGATCTATCAGCACTACAAGAAATATTAATTGCGTAAATCGTAACATATGTAAATCACGCAGAGAATAAGATTTATATTAAAGATCTTCAAACTACTAAACTTTGAAATGATACAAATAAGATAAAAAAGAGGAAAAGAAAAAAGAAAAAAGCATACTAATGTGTGATTAAAACACTTATTCTTTTGCTAAAGAAGAGTCACTATTAGCTAGAAGCATCACACGCCATAAAACTATATCAAGCCCTAAAACCTAATTAAACCTAATTAGAGAAGCTTAAATGCTTCTAAATTATTTTTGGGTTGTTGTTCATCACTGCAGGGTTAACCATGCTCCAAGCCTTAAGATGTTCGACAGTAATCGCCTCTCTTCCGTTGTTAAAGACATGCAAGTGAGCGTTGTTCATAACGGCGAGGGTCGGGTAAACCCTAGACAAGATGTTTGTCCTCCCCCCAGCTCCAAAGCTTTCAACGACAGAGTGATCAATCTATATAACAAAAATAAATAGAAAATGAACATTAATTAGTGGTAATTAAAATATGTAAGGTTTTTTAGGATACTAATTATGGAATTAATTTAGTTAGGAAAAGAAAATAAAGTTTGTACGTACCAAACTTCTAAGAGACAGCTTGTTGTCACTCAAGTCCACGTTCACAAAGCCAGCAAATGAAGGTTTGTATAAATCTTCTTCCAAAGAAGACCTTCATGACAAAGAGAGTGAAATAAAGATTAACTCAATTATAATATAGGAAGAAAAAAAGTAAAATAAGAAGACAATTATAGGACAATTAGTGAGTTTGAAGAGCACAGTTATTAACCTTCTTGCATCGGAGCACAATAGAACTACATGTTTCCGTGGGGCTTTGAATATCCTGAAGAAAACGGGAGTGAACTCTTCTAGGTTCTCTGAAGCCAAAGTCAATAGCCCAAATGGACCAACACCTCCTTCAACATCTGAGCCTTTAAGGCCACAAAGATCTTGTGCGTTGACCCAACTTGGGTCAAACTTCTCAGCTTTGTCCAAGCTTGCAAACGAGAATGTCACTTCCACATCAGCCTAACACCCAAATGAAAAAATAAATAAATAAATCAAAGAGAACGAGAATGTCACTTCCACATCAGCCTAACACCCAAATGAAAACAAAAATCAAAGAGAAAAGAAAATGTATGACACGTTTTATATGAGTTTAAAAATAATATAGATGAATTTTGGGGAACCAAAATTTACCTGAGCTGGAGATATTCCTTTGACTTCAATTTTCTCTCCCTTTTGAAGTTTAGCATTGGCTATTTTGACATTTTGTCCCCTCAACTTTTCAACTTCCTCAATAGGCCATTGCACCAATTGCTTTCCATTGGAATCAAGCCATAGTGTCCTTGGAATAGCCTAAAAAAAAAGAGAGAGAAGAAATATTATTTAGATTTTAGATCTAGAGAGAACTAAAGAAAGCACTTAACTAAATATATATTGTATATACCTGAATTCCAGCCCAACCCTTCTTGGAATCTTGAGAAGCGCTGTCAGACTCATTAGCCCAACCCCACAAAATCCTCCTATTCTTAGATGGGTCATAAAAAGACTTTGAGGCATAAAAGTTACCATAGTCATATCTGAGCCCACCCCAACCATCAACCAAGTCATCATCTGGGATATACCTATCTATTTTATGCAAATATGACCCAATGGTATAGTATTCAAACCTAGTCAAGTCAAGGCTCACTTTCAACACATGTTTCACGTCTTTGCCATCCACAGACCAGTCAAGCCCATTGTTGTGGGACATTGAGACAGGGAAAAAGTCAGGACACTCCCACATGCCGGTCAAAGCTGAGTGGATTGGGTGCTTTGCCTTGACCCAATTCACAAAGTCCTTGCTCCTATACAAGTGGGCCATCCCTCTATTCCTTCTCCTACCACCCACCAAAATCCTCCAATGCCCATCGCGGCTCCACCAAGCCGTGGTGGGGTCGCGGAACGCGCTCGCATTCTCGCCCTTGTTGGGGAACACGATCGGATTGTTGTCGGGTTTAACCCACTCGCGGAGGTAGGGATCTGACACGTTCTTTGGGATGGCGTAGTTTTGGACCTGGTTGGATTGGGGGTCGATGCCCGTGTACATGATCACGGGTTTGTCGCCGGGTAAGACCGTGGCCGACCCAGACCAACACCCGTTTATGTCAAAGGGCCTGGATGGGTAAATGGCCGGGTCAAGGGCTTCCCAGTTGATCAAATCCTTTGACACTGAGTGAGCCCACACAATGTTGCCCCACACTGCACCTTTGGGGTTGTATTGGTAGAATAGATGGTAGAAACCATTGAAGTACATAGGCCCTGTTTGACATCAAGAGAAAAATTAATTTTGAGACCTTTTTTTGTTCCTAGGTAATTAATCACTTATACATGCTTATGAATAATTTTATACAAAGAAGTACTCAAATTAAAGACTCACCATTTGGATCTATATGACATCATGAGTTGGGTAGTTGAATCACATGTGACCAAGCGAGACAAAAAACATAAGTCAGTGATGATACTACTACTACTACTACTACTACTACTAATAATAATAATAATAATAATAATAATAATAAAAAGAAATAAAAATAGTTATTAGTGCATTTACAAATATTGTGGTCCAAACAAATATTTAAAAACTGCATGCATAAGCTTGCCTAGTGATATTTGCATTTAAAGGTAATGGATAACGTAATTTACAGGGTTTACCAATTTAAGAAGAGAATTGTGACATATCCTATAAAACATGTATGATATTTTTCCCTTGGATCGTTTGCATTTCTCGTTATTCAGAAAATGTATTGCTTTTGCGATCAACTTCCTAACCTAAGTACAATAGGGTATGAGGATTTCTCAAACACATAATGATCAAAGACTAAGAATTAATCTTCAGTGACGAAAAAAACATAGTAGCTACTTCTAAACTTTTTTTTTTTCATACTAATGGGAAAATAAATAAATAAAAAGAACCTTATTTCTCAGAGCAAAATCGTGGGAATTTTAAATGTGATCTTAAGTACATATCAATTATACAATAATCTAAACTTTAATAAATGGCATATTTACCAACTAATATAGTAATTACTTGAAATGTGAAGGTGTCTGTTTTTGTGTGGTAACACTAACTTTCTTTGTTTCTTTTTTCTTTGTTTTTATTTTGGTTATGGTGAGATTGGAAACAAGTGCACAGTGGAATATTACTCAAAAGCATCCAATGAGATAAAGACGTGAAAACTCAACTTTAAATTTCATATGCCAAGAAGCCTTTAAAAGTTAAAGTCTATTCGATGGAAAGTAATTAGCTTTGCGTAATCCCCACTGTCTAAAAATCTAATTAAATAATAAATAGTAAGGGTGTTTAATATAAAAATATGCTCTCTCACTTTTGGCCAGGATAAGAAAAACTAAGCATACAATGATACAAATGTAACAATTAAAACCAAAACATTGCTGATGAATCAAATAAATAAACCAGAGACAAAACATGATTTAGCGATCTCTTGTATTTTATTATTTATTTAATATATAACGAATTAGATCTTTTTCGTCTTTTTCTTTTTTTCTTTTTTTGAGTGTCCAGTTTCGTCTCTCTTATTTTAGACTAGAAATTAATTGTGTTTATATGACAGAAAATAATTCACAAAACTGACTATTAATCCAATGCTTAGGATACATAACATGTGAGAGTGTGTCTGTGTAGGTGTAAGTCTATATCACATATACATACATAACATAAATACACACATATATATATACATATATATATATATATATATATATAGAGAGAGAGAGAGAGAGAGAGAGAGAGACTGACCATTAATCCAATGCTTAGGAGGTTGAAAATGAAATCCAGTTCTGTGAGTTTGCTTGATGACTTCCTCAGCTTCAAGAGACTGAAACTCAGTGTAAACCTTGTGGGACGCTTCAACTTCATGAAGGCTAATTAATGTTACACAAAATAAAAAAAGGACTGAAACCATAAGAGACTTTGGTGCACTCATTGCTAGAATGCCAAAAACCCAAAAACGAAAAAGAATAAAAAGGCCAGAGTAGAAGAGAGGAGAGAAAAAGAGAGATCAGCCAAGTTCTTGTTTTGGTTTTGGTTTGTGTGGCAAAGATGTTTAGGGGACGTGATTATATTTTATAGAGGTAAAACTTTGTTCTTGTTTTCTTTTCTTTTGAAAAAAAATTATCCCAAAGATAAATCCAATCCCATAAACATAGTCTTCCACAAAAATCTATATTTTATTAATAAGTATATACAATCTGAGAATTAAAAAAAAAAAAAACTCGTTTATTGATGTAGATATACATCAATTTAAACTAACTAAGATACATCTTGAAAATAAAAACAGAATTAGATTGTATTTAAGATTTGTTATGAGAAAAAAAAAACACGTTTTTTTTTTATTTTTATATATATATAATATGTATATCAAAATCCAAATTGAAAATAGATTTGGAAAAAATTCGGCCAAATCCTTTTTTGGATTATATATATACGATATAAATATATTGTTCGGGCACGTCGCCGTATAAAATTATATTGTGATATTAGTTAAATTAGCCTCGTTTTATTTAACCTAGAAATTACTTGATAGTACGTACAGATCTCTGTTTTTTATTAATTAAAAATTAGGCCACATTACATGTAACATATTCCAGCCTTTTAACTTCCTACTAATTTGCGTTTTTCTTTGTCATTGCAAAAAAAGTAACCTTTGCGCTTTATGCTACAAAATTGAAGGTAAAACACTTCCATAGCTTTTTCTCTATCCATTTATATAGTATTGTAATTAGCTTATTTAACAATAATTCTTCAATATGTAAAAAATAGGGAATGTGTGAGTTTTTCAAATGACAGAGTCACGGAAGAAAGCCATGGTTAAAGAGAAACCAAAGCGATTTCATCATGTTCTTAGGATTAATTATATTAGTTATTATATCATGCATGGTTTCTAATTAGTGAGCTTTAGATGGTTCATTATTAGACTAAGCCTGTTTGCAAAACATTTATAGTTGACGAAAAAACTCATAATCCAATTTCATGCTTATTTACACTTTATTTTATTAGTAATTATTTACTTGTCTACTTTATGTTATTAGAAGCTTTATCAAAATTCGTACATAATTTTATTTTCTTCTTCCCTTAAACAACACTTTATCATACATATATATCTAGTGGTCTTAGTTACTATCTTAATCTGAGATTAGAAAAAAAAAAAGCTCGTTTATTGATGTAGATATACATCAATTTAGAACTAAGATACATTTGAAAAAAAAATAGAATTAGATTCTATTTAGGAATTGTTATTCGAAAAAAAAAACACTTTTTTTATTGTTATATAAATAATATGTATAATCGAAATTGAAAATAGATTTGGAAAAGGTTCGGCCAAATCCTTTTTTCGATTATATATATACGATATATATATATATATATATAATTGTATATATAAACATACAAATCCAAATCGCAATTAGATTTTGAAAGGTTTCCGAATTTTTATTTTCAAATTCTTATATTTGAATATATATATATATATGATGTATTAATAAATTAAAATAGGTATAATTTGAATCCAAGTAGGATTTGTAATATACCTATTAAATACCTACTCATTCTCTTTACAAAAAGAAAAACATTGATTCATCCCTAAAAAAAAAGGTGAATTTATTAGGATTTATATCCCGTAATTAAAGGGTATTTTAAGGGTTTTTGTTAGGGCCGGTTAACAATATAGCCTATTTGGAAACGTTGTTTTTACAAGTTACCCCAAGTTTACAGATATTAGTAAAGAGGCCATCGAAAATACTGGAGATACGAGAATACCCCTCAAAACCCGCGCCTAAATTTTCCCCCAAAAAATTTCACACGCCGAAATCCTTTTCCCCCAAATTTTCTGCCGAAAAAATTCCCCAAGCTTTTCTCTCGTTTTTTCTCTCGAAAGTCGCCGGCGAAGACTACTGCATTTTAGCATCGGCAAAGTCTCCGAGCTACTCATCATCGTCGGTAAGGGTTTCAAGGGTTTTGGTTCAATGGTTTAGGTTTCAAGGGGTTTCGTTGAAGCTATAATAAACCTTCCAAGATTTTCCGTTTTCGTTTGTTTCGTTCCTGATGCTCAAGTACCGTGGCAGCATGTGGTAGGTTTGACCCGACTTTTGGGTTTTCGGGTTTTTTCGGGTTCGAAGTTGGTGGTTGTGTTGAGCTTGGATTGTTGGGTTGAGGGTTTGGTGCGTTGTGTTTTTGTTTGGGGTTTGAATTGTTGCTTGTGTTATTTGCGTTTGTGTGTCATTTTTGTTTTATATGAGGTTTTGTGATTGAGGGGTTTTCGGGTTCCGAGTTGGTGGTT
Organism: Boehmeria nivea var. tenacissima; assembly: GCA_018132145.1. Taxonomy (NCBI): domain Eukaryota; kingdom Viridiplantae; phylum Streptophyta; class Magnoliopsida; order Rosales; family Urticaceae; genus Boehmeria; species Boehmeria nivea. The sequence goes on along the minus strand of CM030875.1, from coordinate 5,134,759 downwards.
GTGTTGAGCTTGGATTGTTGGGTTGAGGGTTTGGGTCATTGTGTTTTGTTTGGGGTTTGAATTGTTGCTTGTGTTGTCTGTGTTTGTGCGGCATTTTTTGTTTTGAGAGGCTTTGTGATTGAGGTCTGTTAGAGTATTTTGGGGTGATGTTTGTTTTGAGTTAGGATTGTTTGTTTGGGTTTTGTGGTTGTGGATTTTGCACTTTGTTTTGCTTTTGTTTACTTAAAAGTTTGAATTGTTGAGAGTGTTAACTGTGTGTGTTTGTAAGTGTGGCATTATGTTTAAGAGCTTTTGTGATTAAGCCATGCTAGAGTTTTCTGGGGTTTTCAAGGTTTTCATGGTGATAAAGATTGATGTTTGTTTTGAGTTTCAATTATTGGTTAGGGTTTGCGATTGAGGATTTGGCATTGCTTTTTGCTTTTGTTTGTTTGAAGTTTGAATTGTTGTGTGTATAGTGGCATTTTGATTTAGAGTTTTTGTGATTAAGGTATGTTAAGATAGGGATTTAGTGGACTGAGATTGAAATCGTTTTGTATGACGTCTTGAATTCCGTTGATGTTGTTGATATTTTTGTTTTGAACTTGAAATTTATTATATCAGTCAGTAATAGCATTTTGTTTGAGTTTCGATACTAAGTTGTGTCGAGATTGAGGTTTTAAGTCATCTTTGTATTTTTCAAAAAAACAAAAAAAAACCACCCAAATAAATGCTTATACTAGAAATAGTTGAGATTCCAAATCTAAACACAAAATTTACTGAGGAGAATCGAATTTCAACAAATATTCAAACAAGCTATCTGGAATTCTCTAATTTTAGTCATAAAATTTCAGAAAAGTATTTCATCTTTACACTTGTTTCATATTTATTAATCTTAATGGAAGGACATTATTTATGATATTTTATATTTATTATTTATAGATCAATTAATTGATTTCCCATAAATGACGGCTAAGAAACACAAAAAATAAAAAATAAACGGAAATCACCCAAATGAAATCTATAACAACTTGTCTGGAGTTCTTCGACTTTAGTCATAAAATTTCAGATATTATTCCATCTTAAAACGTTTTGCATATTTATTAAACTTTAATGGAAGGACTTGACATCAATGCATTTTATATGTTATGTTATAAAGTTTTTGCATCGAAATTGAGATATTTGACATCAAATTACAGAATATGAAGTTGTCTGGAATTCAATGACTTAAGAAATAAAATAAAAATACAGAAAAGATCATTAAGTCCACTGTCATTAAATTTAGGCCCACTAAATTAGTGATACAGCCCATAATTCCAGCTCAACAAAAAATCCCAAAATTTGATTAAAAAAAAAAAAAAAAATCTAAAGAAGCTTGACGAAATTTGATTGTTCATCACCAAATCACAAAAACCTCGACGAAATACTTGTCATCTACGCTGTGCGTCGCCGACGATTCTCGCCATTTCTGTTGTTTGTCGCCATCGCTTTTCGTTATCTCCGTTGTGGGTCGCGAGCGATTCTCGTCATCTTTGTCGGGTATAGAAGTAAAGCAGAAATGAATAAATTGACTGGTTGATGAGAAGTTCTTTTAAAAGGAATGAAGCAAATATGAGTTTTTACCTGAGGTTGATAAATTTGGTTCCCCTCCTTGTCCTACTATTGGTGCATCTAGAGTTCAAACTGCAGTAAGTACAATACAATTTTTCAATTTAGAATTTTTCTATATTTGATTTTTTTTTTAAATTTTTTTCAATTTTTAAATTTTTAGAGTATAGGGAATGAGTTTGGCAGTTTTTGGGATGAAATTCGAAGCCAAATCTCCATTTTGTCAATGAATACAATTTAGTATTACAAGTAAAAAAAAAAATTTAGAGTAATTTGACTTTGCCGTTTTTAGGTTGGATGAAAGAGTTGTTTGATATATTTCTTGTCTATAGGCTTATGCACACTCTTATACTTTTGTATTATACTATAATTTAAGCATTTGTTTGCATACATTTTACTTATTTTATAGCATTTGATTCTTTTTGTTACACTGAAAAAATTGCAGGGTCTTAAAAATTCAACCAAAAAGGAATTTAACAATGAAATTCATAACTTGGCAAAAAATATGAATGCTGTAAAAGTTGTTACTGCATCATCGTCACTTCCTAAAGAAACATTATAGACATCTAATACAATGATCAAGCCTGCTTCATTAGGGTCAACTCCAATCTTGAAAGAATTTGATTCTGGGTGTTTAGGAAAAACAAAAGATGCTACTAAAGTGAAAGGGCAGCATAAGGTAAATGACAACAATACATGTGTAGTGGAAAACAAAGGTGTTGTTTTCATATTGAACCCCCACTACTCTCATATTTCTTTGTGCATGGAATTCAAGATGACGAAAAGTTCAATAAGTGATTTGAAAGAGGATACAGCTCCAAAAAGTAAGACTTTTTTTTTGGTTTCATATTTAATTTTTTGTTATTTTTTTAGTTCTTTGAGTATTATTTGTATCTCATGACCTTTTGGTCTTGAATTCTTAGGAAGTTGAAATTCAATGTTGATGATAATATCATAAACACCCTGTTTGATTTCGTGGTGTCACAAGTGAATGAGAAGAATTGGTTTACAATTTTAAGAAATCCTGGGATGCAGTTGCAAGTTTCGGTTATCTTTTAATTTCATGTTTACATGTTTCAAATTTATCTATGATTTTTTTTTTATTTTATTTTATTTTATTTTTTTACTACAACAACAGATTATGCCCACTAGATCAATATACATAGTTTCAACAAGTGATACATGTTAGTTACATTTGTTTCCATTTTTGTTTTATTTTTGGTTTTTGCAGCATATTGATGTGACAATGGATTATATGAGAAAAAGATATTGCCATCAATTATCAAGTAACAACTGACTCACGGTTCTACTCTATAATTACTGAATTATGGCCAACTTTTAAAGAGGATTCAAAAAAATGCAACTACAATATTCTTGCAAGATATGTTTGTGATTATGATGAACTGCAACGCAATATTGCACGGCGGCTTGTGCAGAGAGTGTTTATTCTTATGTTTTTGTCTGCACAAAATCATTGGATTCTTGCTGAAGCTGATTTAGTTAAAATGGCAATCAAAGTTTTTGACCCGTGGATTCAAAGTCAGCACAAAGATGTATTCAAAGCAATCGTACCGTTACCTAGCATACTCTCTCACCTCCTTGATAATGTGCATCATAATTTTTTCAAGATGAATATCTATATAAATGATGGTTCCAACCAAGTTATGGATGCTGTCAAAAAAGTTTTCAACACGTTCAAGATTATATTTGCAAAATGAAACAGAAATTTGTCAGATAAAGAAAATGTAAGATTTGAATTTATGTTTATAAATATATATATATATATTGTAATTATTGATTAATTGTAGTTTTTTTTTGCAAGAAGGATAGTGGATTTTGCATCATTAAATACACTGAAGGGTTAATAGTAAATAATATGGCTAACAATTTTGACAAACGAGAAATCAGGAAACATCTCCTCAAATGATGCACCGAGCTGCACATTCATGGCATCAACAAACAACGAACATGCATACAACATTGATATCAAGATTAGCGTTATTTTTTGCGATTTGACTCAATTTAATGATTCTCAAGAATCTAATCAATATCCATATCTTGATATTGTACTCTTCCATGTTGACACTATGAGCATATTTTTGTTGTGTTAGGATACTCGTGAAATCAAATTTCAATCACTAGATTATAAAGTTGTCTGAAAAACTATAACTTTAGTCATAAATTTCAGAGATTAATCCATCACTACACTTTTGACATATTTAAATAAAATTGATGAAAAGAACAAACATCATTGTATTATTAATGTTAGTTCACTAATTTTTTGCACTTAACTGAGATTATTGACATTAAAATCACAAATTTGCGATTTGTCTGGAATTTAACAACTTCAGTCATACAATTTCATAAATCTATAGCTAAAGGTTGTTTAAAGTAACAACCATCATTGGATTATTTAATGTTACTTCAATATGTTTTTGAAAAGAAACAGAGGCTATAGAATCTTTGGGCCAATGATTTAAAGATCCAGCCCGTGAACCAAAAAGCCCAAAATATAATATTTGATAAGGCATATGGAAGAGCTAAAAAAAGCTCAAAAAATTACAGCCTTAAAGTTTACACTGTTCATTCCAGCTTTTGATACACAATAAAAAATGTGTCACAGCAAAATCATACTAAAGCCATATAAATAATAAATAAATAAAAAATCATACTAAAAACATAGAAATAGATAAACATATAAAGTTGTCTGAAAAACTATAACTTCAGTCATAAAATTTAAGAGATTAATCCATCGCTACACTTTTGACATATTTAAAATAAAATTGATGAAAAGAACAAACATCATTGTATTATTAATGTTATTTCACTAATTTTTTACACTTAATTGAGATAATTGACATTAAAATCACTGGCTTGTGATTTGTCTGGAATTTAACGACTTCAGTCATACAATTTCAGAGATCTATAGCAAAAGGTTGTTTAAAGTAACAACCATCATTGGATTATTTAATGTTACTTCATCACGTTTTTTAAAAGAAACAGAGGCTATAGAATATTTGGGCCAATGATTTAAAGATCCAGCCCCTGAACCAAAAAAGTCCAAAATATAATTTCTGATAAAGCCTATGAAAGAGCTAAAAAAATCCCAAAAAATTCCAGCTTTAAAGTTTACACCGTCCATTCCAGTTTCTAATACACAATAAAAAATGTGTCACAACAAAATCATACTAAAGCCATATAAATTTTAAAAAAAATCATATTAAAAACATAAAAATATATAAACATATAAAGTTGTCTGAAATTCTGTTACTTTAGTCATAAAATTTGAAAGCTTAATCCATCGCTACACTTTTGACATATTTAAAAAAAAAGATAAAAAGAACAAATATCATTGTATTATTAATGTTATTTCACTAATTTTTTGCACTTAAGTGAGATAATTGATATTCAAACCACCGATTTGCGATTTGTCTGGAATTTAACGACTTCAGTCATACAATTTCAGAAATTTATAGCAAAATGTTGTTTAAAGTAACAACCATCATTGGATTATTTAATGTTACTTCACTATTTTTTTTAGCATAAAAAATGTAATTAACGTAAAATTTCTGTGTTGCAAGTTCTGTTGAATTTAGTTCAAATGTCATAAGAAGAACATACCGCAAACGTTTATAAGAAAAAGAGTCTTTAGAATCTTTAGGCCAATGATTTAAAGATCCAGCCCGTGAACCAAAAAAACCCAAATTATAATTTATGATAAAAGGTTTAAAATAGCTCAAAAAAGCCAAAAAAATGCAGCTTTAAAACTTACACCGTTCATTTTAGCTATGATACATTTTTCTTCCTCAATCCCAAAACAACCAACGAACATCACACCGCCAACCACCGCCAAAATTCGCCCTTCTGTTCTACTATCAGGAAAAAAAACATAATAGCAAAAGGCAAGACTTGAGAAAAAAGAACCAACTCTTTGTTTTAGTGTTCATAGGACAAAGACAAAAGCTAACATGACTTACCACTGGAAAGCAAGCCCAGAAAATAGTTTGAAAGTGAAAGTATATCGAGTTCCTTAACAAGTGAAGTACAAATACATATATGGACGCTCAGAGAAAATAAGACAAATCCAATAATAGTCTAATAGGCCATAATGTGAGAGTAGAACTAGAACCATTAAGTTTCACCGACGATAATAGATAAGAGATATCGTCAATTAGGGACCCCCAAAACCTACTTATATAGTGCAACACACATACGCATACATATATTGTACTAAATCTTTTCTATATTAGAAAGAAACACATATAGATATAGTAGACCATCCTAAGAGAAAAAAAGAAAGAGAAAGAAAGGTATTTACGAATGGATATAGCAAAAAAGCAATAAAGCTAACAAACAAGCAAACGAACATACATATAGCAAAGCAAAAACCAGCAATTACGAATGGATACACACAAACAAGCAAACAAGCATAATGTTTTCGAGTAAGAACAACAAGACAGAAAATTCCAAAATGCAATAAAAATCAATATCAAATGCTACAAAAAAGCACGAAGTCATAGAATGTATCACCAAACCTGATACACGATGAAAGAACATTAAGCGACCTTGACGATTCGAGTGAAGACGAATGAAATTGAGGGAAAACGGCGACCATATTGAAAACGAACAGATCGGAAAACGAACACAATTGAAATTGAGGGAAGAAAATTTTGGGCAAAACGGGGAACGAGAACAAATGAAATCGCACGAAGATCGAGAACGAACACGATTGAAACCAAAACTTAATGGAAAACAAAGATGGTGACGAACAACAGAGATTGTGAGAATCAATGGCGACGAACAACAGAGATTGTGAGAATCAATGGCGACGAACAATAGAGATGGCGAGAATCGATGGCGATGAACAACAGAGAATGGCGAGAATCGTCGTCGACGATAACGAAAATCAGGAGAGGGAAATTTGGGAACGAAAACAAATGAAAACGGAAAAGAAAGTTTTGAGGAAAACTGGAACGAATACGATTGGATTGACAGGAAGGAAGGAAAAATTTCTGGAAGGAAGGAAAATTTGGGAACGAAATTTGGGAACAAAGACAAGAAAAATTCGCGGGAAGATAATATGCGTCACAATAAACTGGGGCAAAAAAGTAATAACTCATGCGTAAAGTCTGGGAAAATTTGAAAGGAACGACTATTTTTCTAATATTGGCAAACGTAGGCTAGAGTGTAAAAACTAACATAAATCAATGGCTATTTCATACAAAAACCTTTTTTTTATTATTATTAACAAAATATAAATATATCATACAATATTTTAAAAAATAGTTTTAATTGAGGGGTCTAGAAATTAAACTGAGGGGTGGCAATAGAAGTCCCCTTACATAATTATTGAATATTTAAAACATATATAATATATATTCAAATAAAATAAAAAGACTATAATGTCCTTATTCAATAAATTTTGGCTCTATTGACTCGATTTTAAAAACCTGATTTCTCTTTATTTTCTTTTTATTTTTCAAAACTCATTAATTCAGTTTGAAAATCAAAAGTCTCAAACTATAGGGGTTTGAAAATTGAAATACAAAATCGTTGACTCATTTTTCTAGCGAGAAAAATCAATCTCTTTATTTTAAAATTAGTGTTCAACTATAAAAAAAAACATTACAAATGTAGTCAAATGCAAAGTTAAAAATATATATATATATATATATGGTATTAAAAATTAAATATGATAAGAAACTTAAATGTGTCTCTTTCCATCATATTGGTGTTGATGTGTTTTTATGGTTCCTCTATTTCTTTTTTAGAGTTTTCTTCTCCTTGGATGCTTCATTTTTTTCCGTTGAACTTTTTTTTTTTGGCCGATTTTCAAAAACCTAACTCTCTCTCTTTCGTTCTTCTTGATGCTGATTTGCTTGCATGGTTTGGTTGCCATACTTTCTCATGGTTCCTGGATTTATTTTTCTCCTTTTAGCTTTTCGATCTCTTAACCAAATCTGATTCACGTATTTCGTATTTTTAAAAAAAAATTTCTTTGAATTTTTTGACAGGTCGTGCCATTGGAGCTCATTTAAGGGGGAAAAAAACATTAGAATGCACGGATTTTTGAGCTGGTATAGACTAGGGTAAGTGCCAGTAACTATTGAAAATAATTAAGCATTTAAAATCTTGAATGGAGATTATATCTAAAGTTAGTTGAGACGGCTTCCATATTAGATTATTGGTTGTTGGGTTTTGTTCAATAGTGAGCTAAGTGTGAAAGTGAGTATAGAGGAAACATAGTGTGGGAGAAAAGTCCCACAAGAAAAACTTATAGAGAGAATGTGCTCTTTATAAGGAAATAGGTTACTAGTGGGTGTAAACTAAGTGCAAGCTAAAAGTGTGCCACATGGCACACTCACACACTTGGCCACGTGACAAGCATTCGCGCAATCTAATGCGAGCCCGAGCCCGAGCGCAGCGTGTCGCAATGTGCGCACGCACGCGATGGAACGGGGCGGGGCGTGGTCGTGGGCAGTGAGGCTGTAAAGGCACCATTGGCGCCTTTAGGCGCACTTGTGGCACTTATGGCATGTAGCTCGAGCGAGAGCGCTGCGTCCGCGAAGTCGCAGACTCTCTCGCCCCCACTTGGAGCCGCGGCGCTCGACGCCCAAGAACTCGGCAACATCGCTTGGACGTGTTAGCACCGCGGCGCCATGAGATAGAATCGCAGCGCTCGAGGGTGCGTATGAACAGCGCCGCTGCGCCCAGAAACTCAGAAAGGGTGCCAGGCGGTTAAAACCGTTTTTCTTGGTCGTTTTTCAACGAAGAGATGCGACTCTTCGTCTAAAAAATATCATTGCCTCTACATAAACTATTTTTTGGACGTTTTTAGAATAATAGAGAAATAACAAAACATCTAGAAACTTGAGAAACACTTCCATCAATTGAGTTTTCATTATTGCTTTGGTGCAAACTCAAACAAGGCTTGTCGTATCCTGCGGCGTATTTGCAAGTTGGTCCTCAAAGCGAGATAGGACGCAAATAAACGCTTAAGAAAAGCGTTTCGTACGTGATTCAAGCCTCGTTCTTCATCGTTTTCTTCAAAATTTCCTAGAATCTTAAGCGTTTATTTTGTGGAAATGGAGAACGAGACTTTTGTTGCGACCATCAAATTGATGAACCATGACCTTGTGAAGTTGGATCGTTTCGATGGGACCAATTTCATGCGCTGGCAAGACAAGATGAAGTTCCTCTTGACGGCATTGAAGATCTTCTACATGCTTGATCCGGAGTTGGCGGCAATTCCCGAGCCCACCAAGGAAGACACCGAGGAACAAAGGACGGAACGCAAGAAGCGACAAGAGGACGAGCTTATTTGTCGTGGACACATCCTCAATGCCCTATCGGATCGTCTTTACAATCTATACACTTCCGCTCAATTGGCGAGGGAGGTTTGGAACGCGCTCGAGTTCAAATACAAGGCCGAGGAGGAAGGTACTAAAAAATTCATGATTTCAAAGTATTTTGATTTCAAAATGTGTGATGAGAAAGCAATTCTTGTACAAGTACATGAGTTGCAAGTGATTGTCAATAAGTTGTGTGCGGTGAAGATTGATCTTCCTGAGTATTTCCAAGTTGGTGCAATTATTGCGAAATTGACATCATCTTGGAATGGATATAGGAAGAAACTTCTTCATAACTCCGAAGATTATTCTTTGGAATAACTTATGAAACACCTTCGAATCGAGGAGGAAACGAAGGTGCGTGAAAAGCTTGAGAATATGAGTATTGGTTCTTCATCAAGGGCACATGCTGTAGATGAGCTCAAGAAGTCCAAGAAAGCTCTTGAGAACGTTCTTGGTCCTAAAAAGGATCGGGACAAGTTCAAGAACTCCAACAAAACTAAGCCCAATGTGAGTTGTTATGTGTGTGGCAAGAGCAGCCACTGTGCTCGTGATTGTAGGCACTGCAAGGGCCAAAAGAATGAAGCTAATGCAACTATAGCTGAAGACGATTAAATCGTCGTTGCCGTGAGCATAGTCATGGTGATTAAAGACAATGAAACTTGTTTGTGGGGATTTATTGGGCTAAGCGGATGTAAAGTTTCTTTTTGTGTTAGGAAAACTTGTTTTATCCCGCATTTGTGTATTTTTTGGAAAGTGCTATTCTAGTGTTGGAATAGTCAAGCTTTGTAACATTGACAATACTATTAATAAAAGAATGAATGTTGTTTCAGCTTATAAGCTTGATTTTGTTTTTCTCTATGCATGGTAGATTATCACATATTGGTATTAACACTATGAAAAGACTAGTTAAATGATGCATGATTAATTGCAATGTTGATGAGTTCAATAAATGTGAAATTTGCATTAAATCAAAAATTAACTAGACAACTATTTCTTAGTGTAGAGAGAAATACCAATTTGTTTGATTTTGTGCATAGTGATATTTATGAGTTAAATGGTATGTTAACTAGAGGTTGCAATAGAACATTTCTAGAGATGATCAATGCTATGTTGTTACATGCCAAAATTGCCATTTAGTTTATGGGATGAAGCTTTATTTATTGCGTGTCATATTTTTAAAGAATTCCTTCAAAGAAATTTAAAATCTTACCATATGCGATATGAAAAGGTAGAAAATCCAATATCAGGTGTTTCAAAGTGTGGGGGTGTCTTGTTTATTGCAAGAACCTAGATCCTAAAAGGGACGAGTTGGGTTCTAGAGGGATAAGGTGTGCTTTTGTTGGTTATACCACAAAAAGTAAAACCTAAAGACTCTTGAGTTTGGAGTCTAATGTGATAATAGAATCAAGAGAAGTGGAGTACTTTGAGAATTTGACTACTTCGGATAAAGATTCTCAAATGTCCACTATGGAAGATTCTCGTGAGGAGAGCTCTTCCAAGGTTGTTGAAAAAATAACCCAAGCTTCGTAAAAGCAAATTAATCAGAAAATTTAAGGAAAGGTACCTATTGTTCTTCAAGTGGAAGACAATCCTAAAACTTTTAAGGAAGCTTTAACTTTAAGGGATTCCGCTTTTAGAAGGAAGCTATACAAGATGAGTTGGATTCTATTATGAGTAAACCACACTTGGGAGCTTGTCGATTTACCAAAAGGGTCTAAACCCGTGGGTGTAAGTAAGTGTTTAAGAAGAAGTATCATAGTAATGATACTTTAAACACTTACAAGGCTAGATTAGTAACCAAAAGTTTTTCGACAAAAGGAAGGAATTTGGCAATTTTGATATGTATACTCCGGTAGCTAAAATAACTACAATTAGAGTGTTGTTTGTGTTAGTTTCATTGCATAATTTTTATGTTCATCAATTGGATGTCAAAACGACATTCATAAATATAGATCTCGATGAGGAGGTCTATATGGAACAACCTAAGGGTTATGTTCTACCGGGGGATGAACATAAGGTATGCAAACTTGTTAAATCCTTATGTGGATTGAAACAACCCAACTAAGGCATGGGAAGTTTGACACCATCATTCTCTCAAAAGGATTTGCTCATAACATATCCGATAAGTGTTTGCACACGAAGGTGCGTGGTCACACTGTGATAAATGTATGCCTTTATGTTGATCATTAGCAATGAGATAAAGCCATAGTAGAAACGAAGAGGTTTTTATCATCCATATTCAAGTTAAAAGATATTGGACAAGGTGACACTATTTTGGGCATTAAAATGAAACAAAATAGTGGGGGTTTTGAACTTAGTCAATCACACTGTGTTGAGAGAGTGTTAAACAAGTTCAAACATTTAAAATTCAAAGAAGTGAATAACCCATTTGATCCAAGTCTTAAACTTGAAAAGAAAATTGGATGAGGCATGGCTCAACTCAAGTATGAGAGTGCTATAGTGTATTTTATGTATTTTATGCAATACATAAGACTCGATATAGCATTTGCGGTTAGTAAACTTAGTAGGTTTATAAGGAAAACAAGTGTTGAGCATTCGAAGGCCATTGGTAGAGTCTTTAGTTATCTATCGAAAACCAAAAGATTAGGTCTTCAATACTCAAAGTTTCCTGCCGTATTGGAAGGATATACTGACGAAAGTTGGATATCAAACGTGGAAAATAATATATCTACCACGAGTTGAGTGTATACACTAGTGGATGGTGCAACATCTTGGAAATCCAAGAAACAAACTTGCATTATATATTCAACCATGGAGTCGGAGTTTGTAGCTTTGGCTTCAGTGAGACAAAAAGCTAAGTGGTAAAGGGATCTTCTTTTAGAAATCCTATTGGCTTGTGAGAATTCAAATAAAGTACCGATACATTGTGTTGGCCAAGCCATTTTAGCAAGAGAGTACAGCGAAGTGTACAATGGGTGTCTAGACATGTGAGTCTAAGACATGAGTTTGTGAGAAAATTAGTCAAAGATGGAATAATTTCACTCATGTTTGTGAGATCAAGCTATAACTTAGCTGATCTATTTACTAAAGCTCTTACAAGAGATTTGATAAAAACAACCTCGAGAGGTATGGGGTTGAAACTCCTTGAGTATAGATCCACCAATGATGGCAACCCAACCTAATACTAGGATATGACTAGTCTTAGGTTCAATGGGTAAGAACAAGTCATTGAGATTGGGGTAGCACTTAGTGAAGTGCAAACTGATAAAGTTTTTGAGGGTTGAGTTTTATACTCTTAATGAAGTTCAGTTGTGAGAACAAGTATTCGTTACGTAACAGGAATACTGCAAGAACTTCACCTATGTGAACTTTGAGATGGTGCCGTCTCGAATGAGAGTTAGAGTTTCTCTCATGAAAAAATTCATGAAACGGATGAGCACATAGCCTTTAACGGTGCTAAGTGTGTGATGTTGGCAAAGAACGTATAAAGGAGTGTGTGTAACCGTATCATCGATCTTAACACAAGGAAAAGATGGTTCAAAGCTTTTATGCTACCATAGATTTCGTTAAGGTTTTGTGATGTGTTTACTAAGGTTAGGTTCAAATAGAAAGATACCTTACTGTATTAGCATTCTTTTATTTATTTGGAAGTGTTATTAGCTCATTTTTAAACAAGTGGGGGATTGTTGGGTTTTGTTCAATAGTGAGCTAAGTGTTAAAGTGAGTGTAGAGGAAACATAGTGTGGGAGAAGAGTCCCATATGAAAAACTTATAGAGAGAATGCGCTCTTTATAAGGAAATGGGTTACAAGTAGGTGTAACTAAATGCAAGCTAAGAGTGTGCCACATGGCACACTCACACACTTGGCCACGTGGCAAGCATTCGCGCAAGCGAATGCGAGCCCGAGCCCGAGTGCGGCGCATCGCAACCCGCGCGAACGTGCGCGACGGGACAGGGCGGGGCGTGGTTGTGGGCAGTGAGGTTGTAAAGGCGCCATTGGCGCCTTTTGGCACAATAGCGCCGCGGCGCCAGGCAGTTAAAACCGTTTTCCTGGTCATTTTTCAACGAAGTGGTGCGACTCTTTGTCTAAAAAACGTCATTTCCTCTACATAAACTATTTTTTGGACGTTTTCAGAATAATAGAGAAATGACAAAACATCCAAAACTTGAGAAACACTTCCATTAACAAATCTTTGCCATCAATTGAGTTTTCATTATTGCATTGGTGCAAACTCAATTAAGGCTTGTCGTATCATGCGGCTTATTTGCAAGTTGGTCCTCAAGGCGAGATAGGACACAAATAAATGCTTAAGGAAAGCGTTTCGTACGTGATTCAAGTATTGTTCTTCATCGTTTCCTTCAAAATTTCCTAAATTGGTTAAGGTATTTTGGGCATCATTCATTGTGATACAACGTGGCTCCCTTCAGAAAATGTGCCAGATACCAAAAATATTAAGGACCACTTGAAAAGAAGATGTGTTGAAGTGATAACGTGAAAGATCACCATTTGGTAACAACTACATTCTCATCTCCAAGATGACATTAAATGCTCGAATTGTCTGATTAAATTGACTTCCCTTCAGAAACTTTTAATTATTAGAGGCAAAAAGACATGATAATTGATCCGTGTGCTATCACGAAAGCCTAAGAGCAGATCATAATAGTAGAAGTTTTAATCTTTTTTGTTTTTGTTTTTTTGAATGACACAAACTGAGATATACAATAATAATAGTAATAAAATAGACTGAATCTCCGACGGCATCTCCTACCAACAAAATATTATTTGTTCCAATAAGAACCAACGTGGGAAAGAAATGTTAAATATTAATATATATATATATATATATATATTATACAAATTTTATAATATAGCCATATATTTATGTTATTTTTTAACAACTAGCATATGTTTACTTTTATTAGTAAAATAGTCATGCATTCGTAACTAGATTTTGGAGACTGCAGTTATTAATTTTTATTGTTTGTTGCAGGCAATGTTGTCTAAAATTTTGTGTCTCTAGTAATAAAATTTACGACTTTTTTAGCTGATTTTTTTTTTGTTATTTATAAGATATATTTTTTTATTTAGTAATAAGTTTTGTTAAATTGATTGTATAGATAATCATTCATTTGTTAGTTGGTTATTTTGTTAATGGATATTTAACTTTTTTATTGTGTTTATTTCAAATTTTATTAAACAAATTTTATGATTGTGTGTTTTATTTATTTAGTCACAAATTTTATTTCTTTAATCATAAATTTTTAGATATTGATTGATGGCTAATTTGTTAATAGGGAAAATTTTTAAATAATCCCCAAGTTTTACCAAACTTATAGTTTCGCCCTTACGTTTTTTAAAATTATCAAATAATCCCCTAGTTGTATAAATCAATACAAAAAGATAACTTTTGCGTCGACGGTGCTTAATTTTTTTCAAAAATGACTAAACTACCCTAGGATGAAAACAAAAATACACAACCTGCATCTCCCTTTAACGAAAATGGAACTTTATTTTTTTATTTTTCCAAACCAGACCAAGATTTAAAAAAATAAAAAATAAAAAACTTGATCAATACAACATCAAACAACATATTCGGCCATACTCCGACCTCGCCAATCACATATTCAGACGCACAATCAAAAGGAATGCCTGTTATAGCAATTTCTCTCACTAGACTTGCAGGCTCCGCTGCTAGTGAAGCCATTGCAAAACTCACTTCAGCTCTTCTAAGCATTCAAAAACACCAATGAATCATATGTTGAAGGTGCATTTCACTTTCTCCATAATAGAAATTATGAGCTTCATTCGAATTAGCTGTTATTCCTCTCTTGAGTGTCCCAAAAAAAGCGCTCTTCGTTCAATTGACAAATGTGATATCAGCCGAGAGGTATGTCTCCTACTAATGTCTCCGCCCTTTCCTCAACCACACCACCGTATCAGATCTGCCAAACTCGCCGCCCGCCGAAAGGTCACGAATCCTACCTCCACGCCGCCGCTCGCCATGAACCCCGCCGACATGTCGCTGGTCACCGTGAACCTGCCCCCACAATGCCGTTGGTCGCTCGCCTCCACTTGTCGCTTGCACCCACCTCCGCTCGCTGCTCGCCGCCCGCCATCACCTCCGCTCGTCGCTCGCCATCACCTCCGCTCGTCGCTCGCTGCCCGTCGCTCGCAATATTTTTTTTTTTTGGGTAGTAACTTACGATGGGATTTAAGGTATTGAAAAATAAATGAAAAGAAGGTATCAAAAATCGTGCACTATTATAGCCGCTTCCTAATTCTTTATTTTTTATTTCTTCATTTTATCTCTGATTGACATAATTTTAATTTCAAATTTGAGAAATGAATTGATAACTTGAAAATAGACGTTGTAATGTACTTATGTGTAAAAAAAAAAATTAGTTTTATGTATTTTTTAAACTATTATAAGCTGTACACTATAGATAGGCCAAAAAATCGTGTACTATTCTAGCCGCTTCCTTTTATTATTTTGTAAAATAAAATCATAAAAAAAATCTCTCAATACCAGAGGTAATATTAGGGGCGGCAATTTGGGTCCGGACACGAGACACGACACGAACACGACACGAAATAAACGGTCTGGGTCCACCCTTAATGGGTCTGGGTCTTAAACGGGTCGACACGATTAACACGATAATTAAATGGGTGAACACGACACGAATACGAAGACACGATTAAGAACGTTAAGACACGATTAATAAATAATTTTTAATATTTATATATATATATATTTTTAATTTTATATTAATTCTTATAAAACAGAACAACATATTTTATTGATTTAGTCATGTTATATATTTTGTTGATTGGTTTTGTTATTTTTTTCTTTGTTTGACGTACAATCTTGTTAGTTTTGTTGTTGTTTCTATGTGTTGAATTATCTTTTTATTTTAATTTAGGTCATAAATGAGTTTAAAATTTAAATGAGTCGTATATGGATTGTAATACCATTAATATATGTTTATCATTAAGAAACGATTATTAAATGGGTCTTAATGGGTCGTTAATGGGTAACACGACAAGACACGACACGAACACGAACACGACACGACACGATAAGTAAATACTACTAAATGGGTTGGGTCGGGTCTGGGTCCAAAAAAAGGTCAACATGATAAGACACGACACGAACACGACACGAGACACGAATTGCCACCCCTAGGTAATATGTTACTTTTTTAAAGGGCAATAATGTCTTTGTATATATTAATTTCGACCAAATTTGAGTTGAAAGATACTTTTAAACTAATTTACACAATTGAAGGATTAATTAATAATTTTCAAAAACACAAAGACAAAACTAGAAGTTTGGTAAAAGTCGCAGATTATTTAAAAATTTTCCCTTTGTTAATATTTCAAAACGTAAGTTATATTTTTAAGACAAATTGCAAAATGACTAAATTCTTAATTGGCCTATATATATATATATATATATATATATATATATATATATCATAATTTTAAGCACCATACTCGCAAACAGGTTAATTAGATTTACACGACATTCGTGGACCTAAGTTCCGCTGGCAATGGAACATTACAATGCCCACTTGCAGTGTTCTACAAAAAAATCATTGTAATAGAAAGTAGAGTTCAGTAACCATTTTGGACTGTGTGTTTTTAAAAAATAGCCACAGTTTCAAAAAATTTAAAAATGAGCCATAAAACTCTAAGAAATTTCTGACAATAACAAAAATACACATAAAAATACTATAAAAAATTTCTGATACTAGGCAAAAAATTTGTCAGAAATTTCTTACATGACTAGTTTTTTAATTTTTTGAAACTGTGATCATTTTTTAAAATCATTTTGTAAACAATGGCTATTTTCTTAAAATTCCCTAGAAAAGTAACAAAACACAATGTTACCACTTATTTTTAGTATTGCAATCCCAAGACCTTGTAATGGAGACCCAAAAACTCAAATCTTTTTCCACATTTCAATAAAAAGATCATAGGCATGGGTGAAATTCATGTGGTGAATATGTCTACAAAACTAAAACAAACATCAGAAAAACGGATTTCGTTATCAAAACTACCAATGTGAAAAGGACTATATCAATTCCTCAATAATCCATTGATTACATGATAGTATAACCAGAGGTCTTCCTGCTCAACCAGTGATGTCCTATGATCAAATAAGGGTCTTGAAGTTATAAATCATTTGTTCTTTTTTGGTTCTTTCGCATATTGATCTATTAACCCTTCAACATCTTTCCAAAAGAGGCCCTCCACCAAAACCCCATCCTTGGTAAACCTGAAATGTCGAAAATAATTGAAGAAACCATACAAGAAATATGCTGTCCTTCACTTATGCACACATTTCATAGGAACAAGAGAGAGAAAGATACCACTTAGTGACACTTTTTGTCAACTCTACTGGCTCATTAGCAGAAATAGAGTTAGGATCTGCACTTGCTATTGTAAGCGTGTACATATCAGAGAATCTTGGGAACTTGGAAGAGACCTCCAACCCAGTGCTTGTGAACGATCCCTACAAGAGAAATGTTTCAACTGAGATGAAGAACAACAAAGACCTCATCCAAATTTCGAATAAATATTTTTAAGTCCCCATGATTTTACATCGAATACACTAAGCGGCTACATTTAATATGATAAAAGTATGCACCATATGATAAGCAATACATGATGAAAAAAAAAAATTGACACATTCAAAGTAGAGAATCTAGAGATGATGCGAAATGAAACTTTATAAGTTTACAAATACATTTGCAAAGGTAGCTAATCCAGATAAACCCGCCAATAGAATTTGTTTAAGGCATTCAACTTCAAAATGAAACATGCAGCTGTTGTAACTTTGCTTAGCCTCGGTGGATTCTGTGCATAAATTCTCAATAGTTCAAGTGTTTGGATCGTATAATGTGCAGTTTGGAATTTTCGAACCTCGGTGTTTTATTTTAAGAGGATAATTCTTTTTGAACGCGATACAAGATGTGTGCTTGTCTGCAGTGTGTGAAAATGAAAAAGCTACAAATATCAGCACTCTGAGCGTGAACTCACAAGATCACAAACAAATCTACATCCCTAGCGCTCGTACATCCCTTAAATTACAAGATCAACCACCCAATGACATCAATTGCTTAGGGGCGATACAAATCAAAACCACAGTTTACTGTAACAACTTGGTTTAAGTTTGACTTTTTATTAGCGTAATTACTGTAGTAACATGGTTTAAACCAATTTTTTTTTTTACCAATTATTATTATTTTTTATTCCGATCGCAATCTAAAGAACCCAAATTAAGGAAACAGTAACCACACAATGAGAAGTAACACTTTCAAGTAAATATGAATATAAACGAATGTATGAAAGACCCAAAAATGAATTTCCCAATTTCATTCAACCAGATGTTTTTTCGAATTATAGAAAACATACCGCTGGAGGATAGGTGAACAGGATCGCATTCTTCTCCTTTGTGTATATGATTAGCTGCAATAACCCATTGAAGACTATATACTTGCCAGAGTCAAGGTCAAACACAACCCAATCAAACGCAAAATATAGAGAAAAGTAAAAACAAGAGACTTTAAGATTTCAAATTCATCAGAATCAACACAGATATCGAATTATTTTGAAAAAGACAACGAAAAGCTAGAAAAATAATAATAATAATAATAAGGATATAATATGATGCAACCGATGAGAAAATCGCGATTCTCGGGGAACTTCTTTTTGTAAAATTGAGCGAAAAGTGCGATGGCAATGATAACAGTCCCGAGCAACAATCGCACATTGCTCAGCCTCACGTCTTCGACGTATCCACGGCCAGTCACGATCTACCATTAGCGACACAGAAAGAAAGGAAAAAAGAAAAGAAAAGAAAAACGAAAACTGAATCAGAATTTGAGGGGGAAAAAAGGAACAAAAACCATAGAGAATCGGAAGATCTGATAGGAGAAGAAATGAGAAAGAGACCTCAGAGACGGTCTCGTCGAGGAGGTGCTTGATGGAGTTGTGATCCAGCAGATTAGCCTTCTTAGGGTTAGTGGTTTTGGCCATGGCGGTCTCTGGTTTCTTGTCCTGCATTTTCTGTGAAGTGTTTTTGAGGGTTTTGGAAGGATAAATGGGAGATTTTTGTTGAGAAGTGTTGACGAACGGAGAGCCACTGTGAGCCTCAGCGGGGATACAATACAATGCTAATCATATTTTGATAAAATGACGTAACTGCCCCATGATTTATTAAAAATTATAAAAGTATACTTTTAGTATTTTTATTTTATTTTATTTTTATTTAAATTATAGGTCGATTTGTTGACCGTTTAAATTGAAAACTTTGGATGAAGTGAAATAGTTAACCTTCTTTATCTTAACCATATGAATGTATATATTTTTGTTCTTTTGGAATTTCAAGGTAATTTAATTGGTGAAGCTTAAAACATTTTATCTTGAGATTAGAAAAGTTCGTAGCCACTTAAATAGTTATCTAAATGTGAAAGTTACGGGGGTTAAAACGGTTTTTCAAGTGTTGTTTAGTTAGTACTATTTGAATGAGGAAGCTAATTTAAACTGATGTTTTCATTGGAGTTTAAAGTTACACTTGAGTTTAAAAGGCCTAAGGACAGTGGTCCTCCCACGTGTGTTGAGTACACAGACCTCCTCCTAACAACTGTGTATGTCAGAATATGTCACAAATCTACATGCTAGCACCCGATAAAAGGAAGCTACAATAGATCGTACAACCATATGGTATAACCCATACATCCATATTTGAGAGACCACGTGACCAAAGAGGTTGAACTGACCAGCTACTTCATCTATAAATACGACCTACCTTATTGTATTAAGTATGCTTTTTTACGTGTGCAAATTTGTATCAAGTTTATGGCATCAATAATTTCATTTACTATATTATTTTTCCTACAAGAGCCGATTGGCTCAAGTTTCGTCAACACGTTTCGTCCAAAACGCGCATTCTGTTTTGAATTTTTTTTTTTGCTTTTTTTCTTAAAAAAAAAAAAATCATGCGGGCATGTGCATAATACGCGTGTCCCACTTATCTTTCCTTTCCTTTCTTTTTATTTTTTTTTTCACTTACAGGCGCATAGGCGCACGTCCCAAGTTGTTGTTTTTTTCTTTTCTATTTTTTTTCTTGCGTGGATGGGCTTTTTTACGGGTCACTATTAAAAATTTAAAGATTTTTCAACAAATTCTGGGGGGGGGGCTTTTTCACAATTTTTCCTTCTCTTTGTTTTTTAATAATGGATTTGAGGAATGTCTCATTCTTGACACAATGATTATCTATGCCCCACTTGTGTTGCACTTTTAATTTATACTCAAAATTTACACTACAAACATATAGTGAAAATAAAAGGAGCACACCACTTGAGGTATAGATTATTAAGTAGCATAAAAAATAGCTTTATTTTGAAATTCTCCCTTTTTTAATTTTGGGTTAGTTACGTATATAGTCATTTTGGGCTGTGTGTTTTACAAAAATAGCCACAGTTTCAAACAATTTAAAAACTAGCCATAAAAAATTTCTTGCAATAACAAAATTACTCATAAAAAATACTGTAAGAAAATTTCCAACGCGTGTAAGAAATTTCTGAAAGGATTAGTTTTTAAATTTTTTTGAAATTGTGATAATTTTTTTAAATCATTTTCTAAAAAGTGGCCATTTTCTTAAAAGTTCATTTTTTTTTTGTTTTGATAATTAAATCATCATTTTTTTACTATGAAGATCTAGAAAAATTTATTTCTTCACACAGTTGGATTTATTTTTTTCTTAATCTTTTGACATCCATTGTCCTATACATTTTTTGAATGCAAATGTCATTTCGTATTTGTTTTGTGTTTGATAAGTTATAAAAAGTCTATGTACTTTTATTAAATGATAAATTATCTTCTCAATTAGTTGAAATAACAAAAATACAATTATTTACTAGAATCTTTGCAAAAATCTCCTTTATTTAATTTTTTAATTTTTTAAAAAAAATATTTTCCTTATTGATATGGTTATTAAGATTTTCTTTTGTTATAATAATTTGATATTTTTTTTTTCATTTTTATATGTAATTTTGCTTATATTTGTTTAAAATTCTAAATTAAATTACTCAATAAATTTAAACGATAATATATGTACTTATAACTATTATAGACATTACACAAGCAAATACGCGGTTTTACTAGTTTGCAGTAAATGGCAGTAAAGGACGCATGTAACAATATAAGCAGACAAAGCCTGTCACTGTCAATTAATACTCTTCATTGTCTTCAATGAATAGTAACACAAATCCTTATACCACATTCTATTCAGTTGTACTCTCCATGCACCTTTTTTTTTTTTTGGCAAGCAAGAGAGTTCGCCAACGCTGGCACAAATTGTAAATAAACATTGTGAAACATACTACGACTGTGAGTGAGATTATGAAGGATTGGACTTTACTTTCTTTGTGGCATTACTGGTAAGCAAGAACCGAGCACCCCTAACAAGTTCTTCCTTAACCATGAAGAGAACTGCAGCAGCGAGCACACTTTGTACAACTTTTGTACTCATACCTTTGTAAAACCCGTAGAAGCCTTCATACTGGAGCATCTTCAAGATAGCATCCAATGTACCTGGATTATAAGACGATTAGGCGTGTGATGAAAAAATGGTTCACTTATACGGGAACACAAAGCTTAAGTCCGGTAATTTCCATTAGAATGCAAAATATGCAGATTTGATACTTGTAGAAACCATGATATAAGTATGTTGCTCTAAGTTTACCAACCTTTATAAATATGCCTTTTGTCACCGGTTATAACCTGTTTAGCTTGAAGCCTCGACTGCAACAACAAAGAAACAATGGTAAAATATCTCACTACAAGCTGGAAAAAAAACATTAAACTTGTTTACTGAGCCATTTAAAGTGAAAATCGCAACAATGGTCTTAGGAAGTTGAATTTGAATTGCAGCGAATTCTTACAATGTTACACCATCCTAATCCCCTCTATTTACCTCTTGTTTGGTTTGGTCATTTTGGCCATCTTTGACCATTTTTTGGTATGGAAAAAAGAGTTTGAAAATGGTTTGGAATAGTTTGAAAATGGTTTGTAAAAATGATATAAGAATGGTTTGATTTTGCTAATTTCGAGGTGATATGAATGGTTGAGATTTAAAGATATTGTATAGGGATTTGGAAAGTTGAAAAAAATGGTTGAAAAAAAATGGAATGGAATAGAATAGTTTGAAGGATTTAAAAAGTTGAAAAAAATGAAAAATGGGAATGGAATGGAGTGGGAGAAATGAGTTATACAAACAAAGGGTTAGTTTTCTCTGAACATTTAACCCATATAAACTCTCTCAGCGAGGATATGCATTTTGAGATGGGTCAAGCTAATATGTTTTATATGTGGTAAAAACTATTCACTGTAAGGAAATGAATTCAATCCAAGAGGAGCTTAAGAGTTCAAATACCCACATGGTTAGGAGTTATAGGTAGAGATCACCGCAGAGAAAAAAAATAGAAATTAATTCTGCTGGCAAGAATTAAATAAACTAAAAATTTTTCCTTTCCACAAGCATTCATCTGTAAAACAATACAACATTCACCTTGACAACTAGAAGAGGATATGTCACCACAGTAGCTCCTAGTTTCGCAACGGCACCAAGAAGAAATATCTACAAAATCAACCAATCAACGTTTTAGCTTACATAAGAAATTATAAAAAGGGCCTATGCAATAGTATTGAAGTTACTCAAAAAAAATAAAACAACGAAAAGAAAAGGTGATTGTATTAATGAAACACAGTAGAGATAAATGAGAAACCACACCTCCAAAGCAGTTA
Source organism: Boehmeria nivea var. tenacissima (assembly GCA_018132145.1). Taxonomy (NCBI): domain Eukaryota; kingdom Viridiplantae; phylum Streptophyta; class Magnoliopsida; order Rosales; family Urticaceae; genus Boehmeria; species Boehmeria nivea. Next base: position 5,112,049 of record CM030875.1, on the reverse strand, counting down.
TTCCATTGTTACCCTGCTTACTCAAGGCACGTCTTTTCTTCAACTTCTTCAACATGGTTTCATACAGCATGAACTGTATGGACGGATTACTCACCTGTAATCAAGAGAAAGAACAATCAGCCATATTCCTTTAGCAAACGAAAGATTCACTTCTCGCCTACCATGATCAATGTTGGGCAGACACCTTTCCAAAATCCCAAAACCCCAGCTTCATCATAAACTTCATGAACCTGTAAATGTTATGTATGCTGTCATATAATTAAAAAGAAAAAAATTACTTGTAACTGAAAATCACAACATTAAAACTTGAGTCATCCCTGAAGCTAATTTTGACAAAATAATGCCTCTGAATATTGTCAAACATACTCTGAATTTCTTTCTTATAAAGTCAAATTGTATACAAGATTTAGAACTAATCATTAATAACGGGATTTGATGTACTTTAATCCCTTTCATTTCTTTATCGTTAACACACACTGACTGCTTGTGCTCAAAACCGCAAATAGGTCAACAATATTATGATACGCGATACTTTGAAACTACATTCATATAGGAGAAGGTTTTTCAATCAGATAGGAAATCCACTTCATTAACCTTGAACCTCAAACTTAGCAGCATATCAACAAAAACACACCACAGAGAAAATGTCAACTATAGCCACACATTATAAGCTAAAAAGGTTCAATTTTCTTCATGTAAGTATCCTTTAAGAATTGTGGGAACTGGGAAGCATGCCTTAGGAATTCTATAAGGAATAAACTCGTACGATTGCAACTCTATCCCAGCACGTAGAGAGAGAATGTATAGAAAAGGATTATGATTGCACCTACCGCATTGATAGTACCATAGGGAGGTGGCTCAGCTCCTGCAGTAAGAATTGCCTCATTTGGAGTAACCAACTGCGCCTGACCCGACTGGGATTTCTTTCCAATTTTCGTATGAGTCTGCAGCTCCAAAATAGTTTTACAACAAAACCAAAATGATCAAGAATACTGGCACAACAGGAGGGATAAGTATATATATGGTGACATCGCCCATCAAACATTTTATTAGAAAGGAACACTCTGATCCAAGTTCCAGACCATCAATCTGCATAAGGTACTTCAGGAACTCGGACAATTATAGGATAAAGCCAATCCAACAGGCTGTTTCTGAAATTTTATGCTGATTAAACTGGCATCAACCAAACTTCAATTTTATCAGACAGGAAAAAGGAGTTTTCAGTCTCTAAATTACATCAGTGGTGAGCGGGTGCTTTCGGTTTTAACAAAATATTCCAGTCTCACAATTCTTAACTTAATTACAGTAGAGGAATAAAAATAACTCAACAGAAACCAGTTTCAGAACCAATTGCAATTTTTTTTTTAGATATAGAGAAAACTGACGCTACATTACCTGCATACGAGTAACAACGACCCAGATAGGATTTGTCATCAGCACATTCACACACCTGAAAATAATAATAAAAATAATAGTAAATAACACAAATCATATTGAATGTAAATGCTCAAGTAATGTGTCTAAATTTGGATGTCAAATAGATTTTTGGCCCTCGTATTTTTACTTCACTCGCTCATGCAATTTGTTATTATTACATCCGTTTATTGGGAAAGGTATTCAGCAACTCATGAAATAAATCAATTAGAGCCTTGCTTTAGTTACTTATAAGCATCATGAACGCCACAAGGAATGTGATTGTATTAACAATGTAAATCACCCAGATAAAGCAGCCACCACAAGCGAAGAGAACATCCCAACTGATCCATCACCAATTCCTAGTTTCATTTGTTCAAGAGCAGCAATTTCTGCCTTGTTCCTGAATATTTGATAGAAATAATAGTAAACACCCTGTACCAGTAAAATTCCAATAAGAAACCAAAGAACTAGACAAATTTAATGCAGTATATACATAAACAAACTAAGCCAATTATTTGTGAGTCAAAATCGTTTGTCCCCTTTTTATGTCCCTTTCTAGTCCCCTCCAATCATATTTTGACACGTATGCACAAACACAAATTTCTTAACCACCTTATATTTTAGAACATTTTAAAATACATTTTTTTTGCTTATGTATCGAAATCTTATTGGGAGAGAGAAGGGTACACAAAAAGAAAGAAAAAAGTACAGACGATCTATGTTCATTATTTATCATTCATACTATGGCAGTTCCAACTCATTGATATCAAAGGAACTAAAAACAGGTACAAGAACTTGTCTTATTTTTTCTTAGAAATACAACATTATAACAGGCTACTAAGCTTATAATTTCCACGAGAACAAAATGTTAAAGAACAAATCGAGTGTGCTCTATCTAAATTGAAATAAGCATAAGATATAATTGTTATAGGTAATTATTTATAGGTTTTCTTTTCCTCTTTATCTGGCCATCTGGGTGCTCCATCTTACTTTTACAAACTTAGATGTGTACCAAAACAGAGATATACATTTCTTTTTATACTTGGCCCCCCATCAAAGATGGATAACATAGGGAAGTTTTTCATTGCTATTGATACTCTTTTGAGGAATTAAAGTGCAGAGACATTTTTGTTTACCCAGCTAGTTTTGAAAATATATTCTAGATGGTGATACTTTTCCATCTGGATTGCCAATAACATATATGAGCCATTAAATGGGTTTTGTGGCTCTCACGGTGCCATAGTGCTGCTAGGGTCCAAGAAACTTGAATGTAAATCTAAAAATCCTAAATCAAGAGCATAAGATCTTTTAATCTTCCAAGTATAGAAATGCAACAATCATGGATGAAAAATTCTCCCAGAACGATGAAAGGTCAAATGTCAACCCCAACACGGTATATCTCTCAAGAAACAGCAAAATGAAGCTAAAGCTAGAAACACTGTGGTCGATGGTCACCATTTTCCTTAGAAGCTTGTAATTTTAGACTTATGGTTTTACCATTCAAGCACACAACCTAATAGTGAAGGGACATAAAATTTCTAGAAAAAACAAAGTTCTCATGAGAAGAGCCATATGAGTCTGAAATGCTGCCCATAATATATTCCACAGGAAAGTGATAAAAAATGTGGCACATATTTCAGAGTCACGGGACCACATTACATTTGCATCGAATGTCAAAGCATATAGATTTGCCCATAACACCATATGAAATATATCGAAATCAGAATTCAAATGTGAAATTCCATCATCTTAAAAGGCGAAACTACAATCCTACAATTAAAACAAGTACACATAAACACACACACACACACACACACTAAGAAATACAATACTTTAGCAAAATAAGTTTATTTTTCTCTCCTCTTACACTGAAATTCCCAAAAAAAAAAAGGGAGAGAAAAAAAAAAAAAGCCCAATGAGATGGCAAAAACTCCAAATGACAGAGAGATTAAGATTAATCACCTGAGAAGCAGCTGTGCCTGCCAACGACGGCGTTAATCCTCCGTACAATCTTCCCCATCCTTCGCGTTTTACAACCTACAAAATCACTGATTTCATTTCAACGAGGAAACACAAAAGAAAAATAAAAACAAAATAACGAAAACTGTTTGGTTGCCAAGAAAATACAGGAAAAAAATGCAACAAGCAAGACCTGACTCATTTGTTCGATGGTTCCAAGCTTCCTCTTCTCCTTCTTCAGATCACGCTCCGTCTGCTGACGAGTATTCACCTGCAGATCACACCAAACAAATCAACAACGCGAGAAAACAAAACTTGAAAAATATAAATATGTATATATATATATATATATATACATATGTATGTATATAATTTAATTAAAGGAAATAGTACGGTTTGAAGAGGATATGTGATGAGCTGAGCAATAATCCCTCCGCCGGCTCCGGCGAGGCCATTGATCAAAGCGTCCGACATATCGTAGTCGGCCAAAGGAGGAAAATGATTGTGTGTTATTTTCTCGGGAAAGTGAAGAGAGGAGAAGGAACCGAAATTTGAGATCTAATGTGGAGAGAGAAAGTTAGAGAGAGAGAGAGAGAGAGAGAGAGAGAGAGAAGGGAAGACTATCTCTGACTTTGGCTGTATTGTAGGGATGAGTAAATAACAGATTGTGATGGCATTCGCTCGCTATCAGAAATCAGACTCCCATTTTTGTGAGTTATTTAGTTTGTTGATGCGTTCAAGAAAGAAATAAATAATAATTAAAGCATTTCTATTCTTTGGGGTTGCGCCAAAGCGCGGCGTCTTCGTTTTTTTACGACTATGCCATCAGTTGAAATGTCTATTTACCCACTCATTTATTGGACTTAGACCCGGCAAAACGGTTACAGGAATCGTTATCGGAACCATTTTTCACAGTTTTCGGTTAACGGTTCCGGTCTTACGGTTACCGAAATTTAACAGTAACGGTAATCGTTACCGTAAACTTCGGTAATGGTAAGACCGTTACCGGAAACTGTTTTCCGTTTAATTTTTTTTTTCCGTTTTTTTTAAGTTTTATAAGTTTTATTTTTATAAGTTTTGTTATAAGTTATTTTTTGTTTATTTTGTAGTTTTACACTTGTAATTTTTTTATTTTATTATTTTGTTGTTTTAGTTTTATAAGTATTATGAAAATTTTATAATTCTTTTGAATTTTTGTCTAAAAATTATTTTCAATTCAATTAAATGACATGAAATTAATAAATGAAATGAAATTGAATAAAATGAAATCAAAACTTTTATTATAGTAAATGAACATTATTACAAAATTAAATATAAGTAATTGAAAACTTTTTATTCTGCGGGGGGATCGTTTACATATAAGTTATCAAAATAGTCGGCAAGTTCAGCTGTGTTGGCCACATTTTCTTGTAGCCGTCGAGCCGCTTGATCCCAATCCTTCGTTAACGTTGTCATCTCCACCATATCAGGCTTAAGTGACATCCGTCTGTCATCGAGAATACGACCGCAGGAGCTAAAGGTGGACTCCGACGACACAGTAGAGACGGGGACTGCTAGGATGTCCCGGGCAAACCTCGCGAGAATTGGGAACGTCGACTCGTGTGATTTCCACCACTGTAGAATGTCGAAATCCTGATCCGTCATATTTACCCAAGATATGTTGAGGTAGCGACGAACTTCTGCACTTTGTGACAATGGAAATGAAGACGACGAAGAACTCGCTTGCTGTGCGTTCCTTCTAGCCTGGAGTCTGGATATTAAGCACTTCATTGGCGAAGGATGTGGGGCTGGTATGGCATCTGGCGGTTGCGTTTCTCCTCCTCTAAACTCGTCCTCGTACGTCTTGTAGAATGCTAAGAACTTTTCCGTCGCGTCGTTGCATATTCTTTCTGCTGTTCTTTCTGGCTGCTTCATGTTTTCCTCAATTACTTTAAGGACTTCCAAATAATTGTCCACCCTCCAATGCGGGTCTAAAATTAGACCAAAGCTGTAGAGGTATGGGATTTGCTTCCAATACTTCTTATACATTGCTTCCATTCTTCTCACAGCGACCTGCAACAAAGGAAGTTCTCTATTAGCCGAGAAAGATTCAGTAAACTCTAATAGTGAATGTAAAGCGACGTTACTTGTAGGAATGTAAACAGCAGATAAGTTAACGGTATGATTATAAAAAGTTTTAAGGAAAGAATGAAAAATTGTGCAAACAGTCCAGTCGTCCTCCGTGAGGCTATCTGCGCCAAGCTCATTATGTATCCACGCTGTGAACACATGTTTGTAAGGAAGAACACTCTCGATCATCAAGTACGTTGAATTCCACCACGTTGGAACATCCAATGAGAATGTCCGCTTCGGTAGACAGTTGTGCCTGCAATAACGTCTAAAAGATGCAATACGGACGTTAGAAGATTTCAAATACGAAATTGCATATCGAAGTCGATGGATTTAGTCCTCTATCTCCTTAAGGCCGGCTTTGACTATCAAGTTAATGATGTGGCATGCACATCTTTGATGCAACAACGAGTCATGGTGTCCGCTAACTAACGGACGCAATATGTCTATGGCTCTATCGTTGGCCGATGCGTTGTCCATCGTGAATGCTATGACACAGTTCTGTAAAGTATAATCCTCTAACACGTTAACTATACGCTGTGCAATGTTAACTCCTGTGTGTCTAACATCAAGTAAACGAAAACCTATAATGTGTTATCGTTATCTATGTAATGAATCACTATACTAATGTAATCTTCCCTAGCTCTACCTGACCAAACATCAGAAGTAAATGCAACGTTAAATGTTCCATTTTCTAATTCTTTACCTAGAGCAGCCCGTCTCTTTCTGTAATATTTTTCTAAATCACTCCTAATTGTATTCCTAGTGACGGGTTGATAATCTGGAACTAAACTCCTAACATATTCAATGTGGGCGGGATGTTCTCCTAAACTAATTGGAATGTCCGCACTCACAATGTATTTTACTAATGCTTCCTTTGTGCTCGGGGGTCGAAACAACTTACCTGGGAGGAAGGCCCAGCATGTGTTGGGATGCCGGCAGCTCCCGTTCCTGTCGCCGCCGATGCCGCTGCTGCTAGACGATCATGATGTGCTTGGCACTTTCTATGGTGATTTTTGAGTGCCGTTATGCCCGTCGTGGAGTTCGCGTTGAATTTTCTTTGGCATAATTTACACCACGCGCAACGAATTTGTGTGTCATCCGCTGCCAATTCGTAAGCATGATCAAAATATTACCACACCTCCGAGCGTAGCTTCTTCCTCCGAGGAGGCACCGATGACAAAGGGTTCGCCGTTGCTGCCGGCGGTTCGTCCTCCTCCTCCTCCTCCTCCACCGGACGCTGTGAATCGTCTATGTGCGGGGCCGGCTCTTCATGTAAATGAGGAAGATGAGCGGGAGGAGGAGGAGGAGGAGCAAGAGGAAAATCATAATTGTAATCGCCACCAATCATGCTTGAACTCCCACCTAACGGTTGCCCGAGTAACGCCTGTAAATGCGTCATATTCGGTGATGCGTTCAAATCCACTTCATCTCCCGGGTCTGTGAAGTCAGGAAATTCGGATTCCCGCATCCAACGCCGGCGAGGACGAGAAGTTGGAGTACGCTCGTGAGCCATAGTTTCTAATATTGTGTAAATAAATATTTAATAAATTTTAAACTTTATAAATTATTATATTATAAATTTATATATAATATTTGGGAATTTTTGATAATTTGTTTGGAATTTTTTTGATTTTAGAAAGAAGAATAAGAAGAAGAAGAAGAAGAGGAGGAGAAATTGTAGATTTTAAAATTTAAGGGGGGGGGGGGGGGGGGGGGGGGGGGGGGGGTTTATAGGAGAGTCGGAGAGGGAGAGAGACGTTGGGCGGGGAGGGGGGGGGGGGGGGGGGGGGGGTGGGCAAAAGGCCACCAACGGTCAAAAAGACCGTTAAAATTTTTTTTTTCAAACGGTCAAAAAGACCGTTGGAAGGGGGGAGATTGAGACCGCTGGATTTCAATCCAACGGCTCTCGTTTATTAAAAAAAAATTGCAAAACGGTTAACGGTCCGATAACGGTTTCCGTAAACGGTTAACGATTAACCGTTACTGTTTGATTCCGGTAACGGTTAACGGTAACGGAAAATCCGTTATCCGTTACTGAATTGCCGGCATTAATTGGACTAGCTGTTACTTTTGGATCTCGGCCCACTTGTTGGTGACCTCGGGAACTTGCAGTAACGGAAATAAAAAAAAAATATATATATATACACATGAATTTATTAGTAAAATGACCTGGTAAAATAACAATCTTTTAAAGAAATTACCAAAATATTCGAAAACTAAGGCTATGTTTGATAACATTATTTGTTACTTGTTTTTAAAAACGAAAAGCACAAAATGATAGTTTGTAATTGATAAAAAGAGAATAAAAAAATAAAAAATATAAAGATGAGGAATTGTGAGAGTATAGAATTGAGAAAACACACAAAAAAATTCTTAATATTTTATGTTTTGTTTAAAAAATTTTTGAAAACAAGAATTTTTTATTTTCTCTATTTTTGAAAATATGTTTCCAATTAAAAAAAAAACAGTATACGAAAACAGATTTACCAAACGCGTTTTTAAAAATAAAAATGCACTTTTTTGTTTAAAAAAATAAAAAACAAAAAATGAAAGTGTTATCAAACACACACTAAGTTATTAGCTAAAATGTCCATTCACATACATCTAGACTGCCCAAAATATCCATATTTGCTCAAATTTTGTTATAATATGTAACAAAAATTGTTACGAATATGCAATAAATGTTGATACAAATCGTAACAGAAAAATGTGTAATAAAAATTAGATATTTTGTTACATATGTGTGTCAAATTTTGTGTAACGGTCTGTATCAAAAGTTGTTATCTATTGTAACAAAGGACAAAACAATCAATGCATAATGTCTAAAAAAACAGCGAAAAAGAAAAATGACTAATATGTTAATTATGACAAACTCAGGTTAATTCCTTAAAACTAAGGTTAAATACATGTCATTTAACCAAAAATATATTTGGGGGATTTTAAGGAATGGCCCATTATTATCAAGATGATAATCTATGCCCTATTTTGTTGCATTTTTAATTTATACTCTAAAATTTATACTATAAACATCAAATAGAAATAAAAGAAGTATACCACTTGAGGTATAGATTATTAAGTGTTATCAATAATGACTTTATTTTAAAATTTTCCATATATATATATAAGCCACTTTTCATAGAAATTACATATAAAATATTACATATATAAGTTGTAGTGTGAAGAATATTACAGCTATAAAGAATTGTTTATGTGTATTTTTTTAAAGGGTCAGTTAAGGATTTAGCCATTTTACAATCTATGTTTTAAAGATATAGCCCACGTTTTGAAATATTAGCAAAATAGCCATCAGGTCAAAATAAAAAAATCTATGACTAAAGAAATAAAATTTGTGACTAAATAAATAAAATATACAGTCACAAAATTTGGGACTATAGTCAGAAAATTTGAAATAAACACAATAAAAAATTTAAACATCCATTAATAAAATAACCAACTCGCAAATAAATGATTGCCTATATAACTAATTTCATAAAACTTATTACTAAATAAAAAAATATCTTATAAATAGTAAAAAAAATATGCAGCCAAAGAAGTCACAAATTTCATGACTAGAGATACAAAATTTTAGATAATATTGTCCACAACAAACAATAAAAACAGAATTTAAAAAACTAATTACTGCAGTCTCAAAAATCTAGACGCAAATGTATGGCTATTTTGCTAATAAAAGCAAACATAGGCTAATTGTTAAAAACATATATAAAAATATGGCTATTTATTTAAAAAACCGTTTTTTAAATACAAAACTACCTTATAATTTTGAAATATAATAAGAGATTATTAAGTAAATGGCCTATTTTTAACTTTACTTTTAAAGAATTGACATGAGTTTGTTATAATTAAGTTATTAGCCTTTAGACAATATGTATTGACTTTTTTGCCCTTTGATACATGAGATTGGAAGAAGAGTGATAATGGGTAAAAATGAGATTTCATAGGGATTTGAGGCTAATAACTTAATATTTGAATTCTTAGGCCATTTTCTTAAAACATAGACTTCCAAGTGGCTATTTAACAAATGAGTCCATATAATAATTATATACTATTTTTAAGATTTATTAAATGCATTATTCTCTTAGGCATTCAAAATTATTTGGGAAAAGCTTAAAAAAAAAACGTGTTATAACAAATAGTATATGCTCCCTATTTAATAGCTAACAATCAATTACCTATATTATTTTTAGGTTCAATCATTTTTTAATTTGATTTCAGTTTCACCCGCCCTTTCTCCTTATTTCTCCTCAACGACTTTAATTTCAATTTTCTGATCTTCATATTACAAACCAATATGATTGTAATCTGATAAATGAAGGCACTTTTATGTTGGTAATTATTCTTTCATATTGTCACCTTTATGAAGGCACCTTCATAAGCTTTTTGTTTGAAAAACTTGATTGTCAGCCGCATACATGTGTAATTCGATATATATATATATATATATATATATATATTTTGTATTGATGGTATTGTATTCATCTGGTATATAATTTATATTTGTGTCCATTAGGTTTGATACATACTAGTCATGTGTCTTTAAATTATTTGTTTGGAACTTTTTGCTGGCGTATTTTTGTATATGGATTGGAAACGCTCTTTATATACTTTTGTCATTTTTACAAGTTGTTAAACATTGTGCATTTCAGGTATTTAAGTTATATTATTGTCCATATGATTTTTGTACATACATCTCATTATATTAGGACGTCTTTATGATATATCGTTATGATTTGTGTTGTAAGTGATTTTTCGTCAGTAAATGTAACCTCGGGGACGGAGTCTTCGAGGAACATTAATTGCGAGCACAAGTCCTCGATCCCAACGGGAAAGAGATGCCACGTCATCACAGGAGCTTCCCCCGGACATAGACGGGACGAGGATCGTTGGAGATGATCCTCGATTATACACCCACGATGATAAGCAGGAAAAACACCACCGAAAGTAATATCGACTTTATGACAAGACCATCGGAGAGGGATTGATGGACAAGAAGGCCGCGGATCATCGAAGATGATCCATCCCCGCGAAGCTAGCCTCGAAGAGGAAGCAAGAACTTCACTCAAGACGGAGGGCTCGACCCGCGAAACTGGTGATTCCTGGTTGAAGATGAAGTCTGCATGTGGTAGTTTAGGTCTCTCTTTCTGTTATGCTTTTCTAGCCCCGATCGTGGGATGTTTTGTAACTAAGCCCGTAAGACTTGCGACCGATATAACCGTTAGGATATTCAATTCTCGAGTCATTAAGGAGAGATAACCGCTCATTAATAACCGCACAATTAATTCGTTAATTAATTCTGAATTAAGAGGGATCGGGCGTTACGATGTTTCCTTCTCCGGACCTTAATTCCTCAACCATAAAAGGGGAATGAGGGAACCGGAGAAAGGGTTGGTCGAAATTTCTTGTAATCAGAGTATTCTTAATACTATTCTCAGTGGACGTAGGTTATTACTCCGGAAGAGGACCGAACCACTTTAAAAATTCTCTATCTTATTGTCTTACTGATTGGAATTTTGATCAAAAATTATTTTTCATTGCCGCATCACACCCTATAGGTGCAGATCTCGTTGTTGGTTTAAATATTATTTTTTCTAAGTATGGAACTCACCTGGGAAGCTGTAGTTCCTCGGGACGCTTTGAGCTCCCACGACGGAACTGAATGGGTTGAAGTTACCCCCGACCCAGAAGTTCTTCTATTTCCATCATTCGCAGGAGGAGGACATATTGGTCATCATAATCTTCTTCTTCTCCCAGGGAGCCAAGAAGAAGTAATCAACCTTGGACTTCTTCGAGGAGGGCTTGTAAAGGTAGCAAACTTCCTCCACGGTGAAGTTGACCTCGAATGTCCTCCTCTACAAGATATGCATCCCCGCCATGATTTTGTAGGCATTCGGATTTAGTTGGCTCGGGGATAGTTTGTAGTGCGCCAGCACTCCCCAAACCAAGGGATACAGCGGCAGCCTGGCCCCGTGCTTCATGATGGCCTTGTTGAAGGCCACCAGAGGATACGGAGGACAGTTAGATCATTCTTCCGTGGTCATCGCCCTAGTTGTTATGTTCGAGGGCAGATGAAATTATTTCTGTAAGTGCTCTACGTCTGCCTCCGTGCACGTAGGGATTTTGGTCTCCGCGACTATATTGGTCGAGGATACCATGAGGATCTGTTTGGCCACCATGATTGTCGTGGAGTATGGTGGAGGCTGCGGAGCAATCGTCGCCTAGGATAGTTACACGGGTGTGGCTTCGGCAACCCGCAGAGCGGGAGTTGAGGAGACGGGCCTTGAAGTTGCGGCATCGGAGAGCCGCGAAGTTGGGCTGTCCATCGGGTTCGCCGGGGAAGACGTCTGTGCGACAGAGCCTCTTTTGGATTTTTTCTTCTTCTTTCCCTGCTCCAATGTCGAAAGTGGTGGAGGGGCCTAAGGAAACTCTATCTCCGCTTCCGAAGGTGGCAAAGAATCCACCGGCTTAGCTCCGAGCGCTCGGATGGGGGTTCTGACCTAAGCTATGCCCTAGAGGAAGATTTGCCAGATTCGTCAGACATTTTTTTGGAAAGAAAAAGCGACGAAATCAGTATATCGAAATCAAAAAAACTTACATAAAACCTAAACCATTCGAAGATTGAAGGGTTGAAGATGAGTCTGGAGGACTTACTAGAAAATTAAAAGTACAGTCATAAATTGAACTGCATTTCCTTTAAAGATTCCAGAGGAATCAAACGAAGTCTGTGAGGGCTTAAGGGAGTTGGAGAGTTTTTGAAATTTCAAAGGGTATCGAATGCACGAAATTTTGAAAGTTCAAAATAAGAGAAGAAAGAGGGAGTTTATAGACATCAAGGAAGGCAAAGACGAAGAGAGACGAGGGAACTGACTTCCTCATTCACGTCCTTTCACCTCCTCCCTCGAGCTTGAATCTGGACCGTCCGATTCGCATCTCTTCCTTATCATCTGATGGTCAAGGATTTTTGGAGAAAATCTCATCATGACATGACGCCAGCAAATCATGTCGAACGACGAGAATATCCCAAAAGATGTTAGAGCATTAAATGCCCGTCCATCAAAAGAGACAGCTTTATCGAAAGGGAAAATTCCCAAGGAAGAAATCCCGTAAGGCACGATTCGTACCTTCAAGATTAGGGGGCAGATGTTGTAAGTGATATTTCGTAAGCAAATGTAGCCTCAGGTGCGGAGTCTCCGAGGAATATCAAATGCGAGCAAAAGCCCCCGATCCTAATAGAAAATGGATGCCACATCATCACAGGAGCTTCTCTCGGACATAGATGGGACAAGGATCGTCGGAGATGATCCTCGATTGTACACCCACGATGATAAGCAAGAAAAACACCACCTAAGGTAATATCGACTTTATGACAAGACCCTCGGAGAGGGGTTGACGGACAGGAAGGTCACAGATCAACGAAGATGATCCATCCCTGCGAAGCTAGCCTCGAAGAGGAATCAAGAACTTCACTCAAGATGGAGGGCTCGACCCACGAAGCTGGTGACCCCCGATCGATCATTCTAAAACTTATTCACAATCTAGACCCATTCACAGGTCGCTCTAGAACTCATACCCAATCTAGATCCCTTGCGGGTCGTTCTAGAATTGAATACACATCTAGACCCCTTTGCTGGTTATTTCTAAACTTTTAGCGACCACTGATCTCGTCAGACCGTTTCTGAATTGATTGCACAATCACACCATCAGGCTGGTCCATAACATACTATGAGGACTCATCCTCCTTTGGGCCTCTTTGCCCTTTCTGAAACTTTTGCCCGTGACCTCGTTAGGTCGTTTTGGAAGTCATTGCTGTACTATACCCTGTCGGCCCAACCCGGATCATCAAATCGTAAACTGTGAGGAGCACCGTCTGCCGGCCTCCTTTAGGCCCCTTGGGCCGTTTCGAAACTTTATGCCGCCAATGGCCCTCGCCAGGCCGTTTCAAAACCCATCGCAGCAACTGCTCCGTCGCTCTAGGCCTCTTTTTAGGCCAATCTAGAACTCTAGTATGCCCCCATTCGGGCTAGGCCTCCTTTCAGGCCGTTCCAGAACTCTATCACCCCCCCGATCGGGCTGGGCCTCCGTTCAGGGCAATCTATACTCACTCATTCTAAGCAACGCTAATCACTTCAATAAATAAAGTGAAATTTAATGTCCATGGTCCTATACATATGGACAAGCAAATACACACACAAATATTCATACAGACGAGTATATGTTTCAAGTTAGTATCGAAACTACATTAACCCTCTTTGGGCATGCTATGACACGCTCACAGACTACTATAGAAATGATTAGCTTGCGTAATCTCTTCGGGCCACATGCGGGCCTATCTGGATACCAATGTAGTACAAGATGAGGGCTTGATTGCATCACTTTCTCAGGCCCCCTTGCGAGCCTATCCAAGAGTCTTTATTAGAATGAGGAAAAGTTATTCGACTCGACTCCTCGGGCCCTTTGCGGGCCTATCCACACATCTTTATTGCATCGTGAGGAAGGTCTTCCCCCTTGACCTCTTTTTAAGTCCCTTGTGGTATAATTAAAACTTAACACCCGACTTGAATCGATTAACACGCTGATATCCTGAAGTTTTATGTCAGTAGTCCCATACCCACCGACAGATAAATACATTCAAAGAAAACACATACAAGCAAATACACACACACACACACACACCCAAGTAGTACAATAAGACAAGCAAATCTGCAAGTATGCATACTTGGAGATTTGCTAACCAAACAAGATAAGTCGGGACGTGAGCCCATACCCACGCACTAAAAGCAATCAACAACAATAACAATAAGATTCACTTACTTAAGGTCCTAACGTAATCAGACAAGAAAGTAACTATACATGTAGTCCTTTCGAGAGTAACCATACATGTACCCAAAGGTAATCACACAAGCTAAAGTCTACTCGTGCCACAGTAAGGATCCACTTACTTAAGATCCTAAGTCTCTTGCCTCAATCCTTGTGGTTCTTCCCGAGCGGCGTCTCTCATTGAAGTCTAATGTGTGACATTTTTGTCCAATACAAGAATTAGAGGGTCAACACCAAGGTTTACGAGTCATTCAAGGAAAAGAAAACTCTAAGGATTGACGAACTACTAAAAGTGAATCACAGATGGAGGACTGACAGACGGGTCGTCGAGAGACTCCCTTAGGGGTATTCTCGTCCCGTATATCGCCGCCTTAACGTTAATCGTCAATCCCAACTAACAAGTTTGTTGTTTGACTAGATTAGGTGAGAAGAGCGTTCTTTGAGCTAATTGGTTTCTGACTTAGTTTTACAAAGCATCTAAACTTCGAGCCGAAAATCCAGCAGAATTTCCTTGTTTTTCGGACATCTCGGCCGAAGCCATCACCCAATATCAACCCAGCACCGAACTGTGTTCGGTCACAATCTCGTCATCAACAACCACACAACATTTCCATAACTTATCGTTAATCCAAACTTGAATATAATCGTAAATCAACACCGAGCCTCAATGCCTCGGATCCCATACAAGAGTTACAACTTTTAAATTGAAATGAAAATCAATACTAAACGTCACTGTATTAAGTACGCTATAAGTCATTTCCGATCTCTCGCTTATACCTTCGGTAGACAACGAAGACGAATCGTGCGTCTAAGCTTGATTCGATGACGATCCTATATAACTTAAACTAATTATACCAAGACTAACTCGAAGCAAAATAAATTGAGAGCTTTGACCAAAACCAAGTTTTTAGGTGAATGGAGACAAAGTAAACGCGTTCAATGTCGTGGATTAACCACCACGTTCCCAGATTTTATAAAAATGAAAATCACAGACAATATACGTCGAGATTACGAAAATTAACTTGGCGATCGTATTAACAACCCAAACATACTTTAACCAAATTATGCAAAGATTATTTGAACGGTCAAAGTCACCAACTCGCCAAAAATAGCCACAATATACTATGATCGCTAGTTTAGCAAAATCTCTAAGTGTAGGCACGAGTACAACCGGCCAAACTATAACCGAAACTTGTGCAAGCACTGTTTTAAATTCAACACAAACGAATTTACAAAGGCGTGCATGCAAACAAAACTTTAATCTCGCATTAAAAAATTCACAATTGATGAGGACAAGGTCAAGATTGATTGTGTCATTGAAGAGATCATCAAGGTGATAAAACAATCCAATAAGGAAGAGTTGGGCTTCAATCAAGAGCCCGCGACATCAAAGCTTGCACGGAATCGACTGGAGGGGAAGCCCATCTGAGTCAACGTGATTTAGTCTATTTAATTATGTTATTTTTAATTATTTTATGTATTGGGCCAGACTTGTTTTAATTGGGCTCAGTTGCTTATGTTTATTGGGCTAGGTTTGTGTTTAATTACTTTAGTAGCCTTAGTTATTAGTCTTTTCATTAGTTAGATTTAAGAGTATTTTTGTAACTTGAAAATAAGCTGTAACTCAGCCTCTATAGGCGCCATATTCAATGAGAAAGAGAGACTTGGATTATTTTGATCAGAAACAAGTATTGTGTGAGTGGGGTTTTACCTCTTTCCTTGATTCTTCATGAACCGTCAAGGATTTTCCTTGAACAAACACGGATTTACCGAATTGCCAAAGGATTTACCTTGGACAACCCGAACAACACGAGAATTTATCTTGTGTCACAAGAATTTATCTTGTGGCGTTAACGGACTTAACGAACGGCCCATCCGCAACTGTTCGTGGCGTCTCCGATTAACCATTCAAACCTAAATTCGTATAACGATCCAAAATCGAGCTAGCGCGATCATTGGATCTCGGGACTAACCACTAAGGATCCATATCAACAATGATATAAATCGTAAAATTGGACAAATCTCAAAATAATCAAAGTTAACAAAACATCCAAGACTCTAAGGTCAAAAACAGCTATAAATAAGCCTCGAGCATCCGGACTGCCACGACGAGCATTTCACTGCGGTCACGCTATAGCCATGCAAAAATAGATACCCTTTGAACTAATCACGAAGAAAGATGAAATAAGAGGGCGAGAAAGCTCACCAAGGGGGCTCGCTGCCCGGCAATAGAGGCGAGTGGGCAGGGTCGAGGTCGTTATAGAAGAGGAAGCACTGTGAGGCTGGCAACGAGAACTCAGCTTGTGGGTGAGGAAAGGCAAGTGGTGGTGCAAAGACTCATGGTGGAGCCCGGGCACACGCGCTTCGGCTCATAGCGAAAGAGGCTCGGCAAAAAGGTGGTGTGGGACAACGTGCTAAGAGTAGCGGGTTCGTCGGCGGGGACGCATGCTTCTCGTGTGCTGGCCGTGCGAGGTGTGGTTGCAACCTAGTATAGGGAGCTCCAATGTTGTTCAGGGCTGTGCGAGGCGAAGACGAGCTTCACGAGGAGCGCACGAAGGCGCCGTGGGCTAGGTGGCGCGACTAGTCATCTGAGCAAGGAGCTTGAGCCCAGAGCTGTGGTAGAGCGGGGAGGCACGATAAGAAGGCAGGGCAGAGTGGAGTGGCTGGGCTAGCACGAGGATGTAACGTGGAGCTTGGCGTTGCTCGTAGTTGAGCGAAGCAAGGAGCTTCGCGCGGAGGCTTCGGGGGCTTGGTCGGTGAGGCTCTGTGTACGGAGGAGCGAGACATCGGGTTTGCGCCCTGTGCGAGGAGCATCCTGGGCATGGGTGGCCGATCGGAGGTGCGTACTCGTTGCATAGAGGCTGTACTCGTTGCATAGAGGCTGCACTCGTCGGAGGAAAGACGCGTGAAGTTTGGCTGCTCACAGGTCTACCATGACGAGGACGGCGGCGACGGGCTTAGTGGCCTGCGAGAGCGAAGGAAAGGAGGGAGAGGGAGTGGGTCGGGAAAAAGTGAGAGAGAGAGAGGAAGGGTGCGGCGGCTGTGGAAGAGAGAAAGGGAGTGGAAATAAACCCTAATGGGTTAAAAAAATATTTTAAATTAGAGTTTATTTGGTCAAATTATAATAAAATAATTGGTATATGTTCATCAACTATATTTATAGTAATACACCAATAGGCTCAATTTAGAATTTTAATATCAATTTGGAGCCAAATTCAATTCCTAACATGCCTTAAAATTCAAAAGTACAAAAATAACACCATTTGCATTAATATTTATACGCAGTCAAAATTGGCCAGATTTGACGAAGCTAACAATTTTTCCTCAAAATAATTGAAACCAATATAATCTCAAAAGCGATTTGTCTCAAAAATAAAAAATAAATACTTGAAAATTAGTATTGGTTCAGGTTATCACAATTAATTTTGTCACATATTATGTAGTTCATAACATATTAATTTTTTAACAATTGATCTTTTGTGTATTTGTAGGCCAATCTTTGCGTGGTACAATAAGGTCTTTATCATGTTTATGGCAAAAAATAGTGTATAACATACATTCTATTATTAACCAAAAACAAAAGAAATAGAAACTAGCTTTTATGTTATAATTGGGTATATATTTTTAAATAATTATAGTCCAGTCTATATTTTATATTCGTATCAGAGGACATAAATTTTATAAATTTAACTAACCTCAATTTCATTTTCTTGAGTTAAAGGTTCATCATCATTACTATCAGAAATCTTCAGCTTCCCATTCAACTTCCTTTTCTTTTGACTTTCTTCATCCTGTGTAATTTGACATTGTAGTAAGTCATAAGGCAGTTTGAGGACATACATTTCAATGCTAACAAAAAGGTCTTTCTCTTATTCACGGTGAGAATCAATATATAAAATACATTCCAATACTGTCTGAACAAAAATAAAGAAAATAAAAGCAACATTTCTTTTAGAGTATTTTGCACTGGTGCCCCCAGAATTTCATGTGTTTAGCAACTTTCCCCTGATCTTTAATTTTTGACATTTAGCACCCTGAGTTTGAAAGTCTTGGCAAATTGCTACAAATTGATAACTTCTGTAACAAATTTGGACGGAATCTAATATGTGACTCGCACATGTTTCATTTTTAAGGTTATTTGGTCATTTTACTATTTTTCCTTCTTTCTTCTCTCCATCTTGAAAAAATAAAAAAAAATCTTTTTTTTCATCTATTCAAGTAACAGAATAATGATAGCCAAAATAATTTAACTGTAAGTAAATTTTCAACAAAAAGAAAATGTTCAACCAACAATTATGAGGGCCAAAAATTTCTCAAGTAAAATGTTTTGCGGCGAAGAACGCCTGACTCGGTCTTGTGATGGAGAAGGAGTTGACGAACGCCAATGTACAAAAGACTAACATCAGATCCCCTAGCCCCCGACCTCCATGGGCTCTATACGACCCTCGTGACCCCCTTTGATGTGGACATCGTTAGTGACGTGTAACACAGTACGATCCTGAAGGTCAGATGACAAGGGCACGTGCTAAACGGTTCGAGGAACAACTCAACTTGTTTATGAAGAATTATTTCGAGAGTCAAAGCTGCATGCAAGACTTAAGTCGGTTTTAAGTAATTCAGGCACTTGAAGATCAATTGGTAGCTGGGACAAGCAATTCAGTGCTTGTGGAATAATTTAAAGAATTTGTATTGTTATTTTAAGTTTCTAGTATGAATTATGACATTTTTATAAGTCTAGAAATAAGTTTGGGCGGAATTTGTGCGGTGGATGTGCGGTAGAAGGAAGCATTGTGCGGTGCGGGGTGACACAGGCGCGTACAATACGCAGTGCCGCAGCGACCATACAAGCCTAAGCTAGGCACAGCTCGTGGGCACCGGGGCGCCATGTGCAGTGTCGAAGCACTGCGATTTGGGCAAGCAACATCGCGACACCACTAGCCAGCACCGCAGCGCCCATGCTCGTGCGTCAAGGCGTGGGTTTACCAACGCCGCGGCGTTCATGGGCGTACGGACTTAGGCCAAGACGGGTTTTATGCTTATTTTTCAGTACAATTTGATTGGGTTTGAACTAATTAGGGTTTTTGGTTAATTTTAGGTCTATTTCTAGCTGTAAACTATGTAAAGGTTCTTATTTTCATGAATAAAGATAGTTCACTTTTGTTTCCTAAAATTCTATGAGTTTATCTCTCTCTCTCTGAGACCTTCTCAGAAACTTGAATCGATCAAGGTCGAACCTTGACGATTCTTAATAGAACTTATCAAACGGCCAATCTACATCTGTTTGTGGCGTACCTCATTTTATAGACTTATCAACGACAATTATGCAGCCGTTATGGCGTCACTTCAAGCATAATAGCCTAGGTTTTTATATCAGAGCTTCTATCCAGTCCACAATCCAACAAGAAAACAATCGTATCAACACGTTCCTCGCACAAGGATTTTATCAAATGGTATCAGAGCCATGGTCTTCTTGTTTGGATTACTCTATCTTGAATTTTCTGTTTGGGTTTGTTGTTTGTTCTTGTAACGACCCAAAACTAACACGTAAAAGGAAATATAAATTCGCAATAAACATAAGAGATTTATCAATTTTCAAGTCCCAAAAAATACGGTTGAATTTGAAACTTTTTTACGTAACAATAAGAAAATACATTTAAATGCCTAACACGGGATGTAACCGTGACCACACGACCATCAAAAGAGTTTTCACGTGGGATTTTCAAAACAAAAACATCAACTCTCAAAATAGTTGCCAACGGCTAGCCGGCCTAGTTTTCCAGTTTCCCCTTCAACTTACCTGCAACACGAGCACACTAGTGAGCTAATAGCCCAATAAGTGGATTAAAGATGTATAATACTTTACATCGAGACTTATTTAAACATATGCGTATAGAATTTATAATTGAGTCAGAATAAGTCTACCCTCCTCTAAAATCGAGCCTCCGGCGGCTCGATCATGGCTATACCTCAAGACCATCCAATATTGGATTCAACACAAGACTCTAGAATTCAATCTCCCTGATTGAGTTACATGTGCACACGACTTTCATGTTTAGAGGATCCTTATTAACTCTTAACTGGGCCCGCTGAATCATGCCGAAAAATAGCTCACCGACCTCCACGAGGTCCCTCAGGTCGCTTCGAAATCTAACATGGCTGCTGGCCCCGTCGGGCTATTTCGGAACCAAATCATGATCGCAGCCCCGTCGGGCCCTACACAAATGATCAAGGTACTCACACAGAGGAAGGTCGTCCACCGACCTCCCCTAGGCCCTCAGGCCGTCCCGAAACATGATAAGTGGCCCCGTCGGGCTATTTCAGAACCGATCATGACTTGCGGCCTCGTCAGGCCCTACCCGTACACTTACAGTGTTTTCACCCCTCTTGGTTTGTCTTAGAGTTTCTCTCTTACCTGCAATAAATTCTCAACAACAACAGAAATAGTTTTATATCTGTGGTCCCATACCCACAGACAGGAGACTCATACACGCAATCACACATGTACCTAAAATATATGCAGACTCGCAACCCCATAATTGCGAGTTAGAAGACATGGAATAAGCACGTGAGCCCATACTCACGCACCTAGGAAACTAACATCATAATTAACATTTCACGATATCACAACAAGGGGAAACGATCAAACAAGGTAAAGCCTACTCGTGTTACAGAGGAGATCCACTTACTTGAGGTCCTAAGCTCCTCGCTTCGGTCCTCGAAATCCTTTCCCTAGGGGCGTCTCTTCTCGTGCTTTGTGTGAGATGCTTCTGTTCCACACGAGCAATTAATGATCAACGCCAAGGTTTACCACTAAATACAGGAGAGGAAGAACTTGGAATTGGTGGACTCGAAGAATGTGACTCTAGTTAGTGGAACGGTTAATAATTCATTAAGAAAGCCCATCTAAGGTTGTTTCCGTCCTAAGTGTTGTCATTGGATTAGTTTATGTGAGGAATAGGTTCTTAGCCTTACACGTACAATGATTAAATCAATAAAAGTGCCTAGGCTTCGAGCCGGAAATCCGGCAGAACTTCCCCTGTTTTTCGGATATCCCGGCCGAAGCCTTCACCTAATATCAACCCAGCACCGAACTAATTTCGGTCACAATCCATCATAACAATACTAGAGTCATTTAACACAATATCAAGACATTTCCAAAATTTCATAACAACAATTATTCTCGAGCCTCAAAGGCTAAACTCATAACATAATTCTCAAGGATTCTAACAATATCCTAACTCAAGTCACACTTCCAATATCGTATCATTTTACAACAAGAACTCGATTTTTGGCCGCTTGGTTATACCTTTAGTATACGACGGTGAGGGGTCGTGCGTCCTTAAGCACTTTGGTGGTGATCCTGCACAATTTGGCATAATAAAATGATCGAATCAATTTTCGAACTAAATGCAACACGATGGGAAACACTCGGAATTGTGACCCAAATTTATAACTCATTCACATTTGAATGGTCTACTTGCCAAAATACAACTTCACACGGTTGAATAACCAATAACGTGCATAATTTTCTTTTCGAAAAGGCTCATTCAACTATTTGATTTTTGACAACTAAATCTCCAAATCAAACTTTCAAAACAATATCACTTGGCAATTTTATTTTTATTTTTATTTTTTCCAAAACCACGTCTAAAAGAGAAAATTAAGTTCCCGCTCGTCTAAGCACGGATAAATCGGGAGACTCAACGATTACAAATATAGTGCGAAAAATAAATACTTAAACGCGTGAAGTTTGCCGCACAAAAACGAATTTCCAACTTGTTCGTTACTAAATTAGCACACTTTAAGGTGTCAAAAGCTCAAGGTAAACCGAATTAAAAACGACCTCTAGGCGTCTAACAAGTTCAGGCCCATAATGATACGATTTTGAACGCAAACTAATTTCATTCACCCACAACGACATAACATAACTCTCAATACGATGCTTTACAAAAACAAGCCTCGAATAGGATAGAATTTTGTTAACAACATAATCAACGAAAAAATCGAGTATCTATCAACAACCACAAAAAGGAAACGAGGCTCACCAAACTAGAGCAATTACGGCTCAAGGAAGCACGCAGCGGCTAACGAAATAAACCGGCGACGGCGCGAAGCGACGACAAACTCTAAACTACAACGGAAACAAGGAATTAACCCACTGAAATTAAAGATCCAAGTTGAACATTCAACGTCAATGCGGCGGACACGAAGCTTACCTCGGTGTCGGCTCGGTAACGTGATGAAAAGGGGTTCAACGCGAGGAGGGGCACGATTGCTGTCCGGAGGTGACCACGGCACGACGAGGGTCGTCGGGGTTACGCGGCTGCGCGAGAGGGGCTGGCCGGAGCTGAGGTGGCCGGCAGCTGGCGGAGCTCGCGCGGAGGAGCTCGGCTGCGGTGTGCAGAGGCTGGGTCGGCGCGCGGAGGGTTGGACGGCGCGGCGTCAGTGAGCGCTCAGGCTGGGCTGCGCGCGCGAGACAGGGGAGGCTTGGGCGAGCTGCTCTCGCACTTGGCGAGGTCGGGCGCGGCTTGGTCGGCGCCGGCAGCGCGCGCGGAGGCTGGGCGAGCTCGACGGAGAGGCGCGCTGCTGCTCGGCGTGCGAGGGAAGCACGCGGGGCGCGAAAGGGAGGGAGAGGCGCGCGGGGGCTTGCGTTGGCGGAGCTGCGCGTGCGGGCTGGGAAGGCTCGGGGGTCGAGCGGTGCTGGCGGCCGGACGGCACCGGCGCTTTGCACGCGAGCTGGGCGGAGGAGCTACAGCACCGGCGGGGGAGGGCTGGTTGGCCGGCGGAGAGAGGGAGAGAGAGAGAAGAAAGGAAAGAAGAAGAAGAAAAAGAAAAAAAATTTTTGTTGAGGAAGGGGTTTTGGTCGGCTGTGGATGGAGAAAGGGAGAAAGAAAAATGCCCTAATGGGCTTGGGCTTAATTGGGCCAAAATGGCCGAAAATTGACCACGAAAATACAACAAATTTTTCCGAGAAATTTAAAATTGCACACGTTATTTGAAAACGTAAACTTAGGAATTTAAATATCATTTTCAAATCAAACATAAATTCCTAACACGTCTAAAATTTCAAAAATATAAGTTAACCACGTTAAATTCATAAGTTCCCTCATAGTTCCAAATTTACCAGATTTGACGAAACTGAACAATTTTACAAATTGGTCTCAACTGGGGCAAAAATACAAAGTAATTAACTAGCACAGTGATATTAAATTCAGGTCATTACAATCCTACCCCCTTACGAAAGTTTCATCCTCGAAACTTATAACAAGTGAGGGTATTTCTCTCTCATGGCACTCTCGAGTTCCCAAGTTGCCTCTTCCTCGGCATGATTTTCCCATTGAACCTTGACCATCGGAATGGTCCTGTTCCTCAGTTCCTTATCCTTGCGATCTAAGATCCGCGATGGCT
Source organism: Boehmeria nivea var. tenacissima (assembly GCA_018132145.1). NCBI lineage: Eukaryota > Viridiplantae > Streptophyta > Magnoliopsida > Rosales > Urticaceae > Boehmeria > Boehmeria nivea. The sequence continues at coordinate 5,088,322 of CM030875.1, read as the reverse complement.
TCTCCTCGTAAGTAGCTTCTGGATTAATATCTAGGACCTCATGACGTAGAACGTGACTGGGATCGGGCACATACTTTCTCAGCATAGAAACGTGGAATACGTTGTGGACCGAGGCCAAGCTAGGCGGTAGGGCCAAACGATAAGCAACTTCACCTACCCTATTTAGGATTTCGAAAGGTCCTATGTACCGAGGGCTAAGCTTGCCCTTTTTCCCGAATCGCATGACACCCTTTATTGGTGCTATCTTCAAGAACACATGATCGCCAATCTCGAACTCTAACGGACGACGTCGGACGTCTGCATAGCTCTTCTGCCTACTCTGAGCGGTTTTCATGCGACTCCGGATCTTCTCGATAGCTGAAGAGGTGAGATCCACAAGTTCAGGACCTAGAAACTTCATCTCTCCAACTTCGTGCCAATGGAGAGGAGAACGACACTTGCGGCCATAGAGAGCCTCGTACGGAGCCGTTTGGATCGTCGCTTGATAACTGTTCTTGTAAGCAAACTCGATCAAAGGCAAGTACGTGCTCCATGATCCTTGGAATTCTAAGATACAGGCACGAAGCATGGCTTCGAGCGTTTGGTTGGTATGCTCTGTCTGACCGTCGGTCTGTGGATGGAACGCTGTGCTAAACTTCAACTGGGTCCCCATGGCCCGATGCAAGCTTTTTCAAAACGCGGAGGTGAATCTGGTATCTCTATCAGAGACTAGAGAAACGGGCACTCCGTGAAGCCTAACCACCTCCTGTATGTAAATCTCTGCCAATCTATCCAAAGAGTACGTCTTTCGCACTGGAAGAAAATGCGCTGACTTTGTGAGTCTATCTACAATCACCCAGATAGAGTCATGCCCCTTACTAGTCTTAGGTAGACCGCTCACAAAGTCCATAGACACGTGTTCCCATTTCCACTCTGGGATATCGAGGGGTTGGAGCAACCCGGCGGGTTTCTGGTGTTCAGCTTTTACCTGTTGACAGGTGAGACACCTTCCCAAGAACTCCACCACATCTCTCTTTAGGCCTGTCCACCAGTAATGTTCCTTTAGGTCGTGATACATTTTGGTGGCACCAGGATGCACCGCATAAGGTGCTGTGTGGGCTTCTTTAAGGATTTGGTACCTTAGCTCTCCATTGTCCGGAACGCACAATCTTCCGTTCAAGCGGAGAGCACCGTACTCTGCTATCTGGAAGTCTTCCCTCCGTTCCTTGACGATTTCATGACGAATTTCCTCTAAGTACGGATCGGAACGTTGTTCCTCCTTAATCTGGTCATACAAAATGGGTTGGACGATAAGAGTTGAAAGGCTACCTACTATGATCTCCAAGCCCATATCTTTAATCTCTTTGGCTAACTCTAAGGGTATTGCCTGAAGTGACATGAGCGTACCCGTGCTCTTTCGGCTTAAGGCGTCCGTTACCTTGTTAGCTTTCCCAGGGTGATAATGAATGTCACAGTCATAATCCTTGACGAGCTCTAACCACCTCCCTTGGCGCACATTAAGGTCTCTTTGGGTGAAGATGTATTTCAGACTTTTGTGGTCTGTAAAGATGTCGCAGTGAATCCCATAGAGGTAATGCCTCCATATCTTCAGTGCGAACACAACCGCCGCCAATTCCAGGTCATGGGTAGGGTAGCGGGTCTCGTAGTCTTTAAGTTGTCTCGATGCGTAAGCTACCACTTTACCGTGTTGCATCAATACCGCACCCAGTCCCAGTTTCGAGGCATCACAATAAAGCACAAACCCAGTAGTTCCCGTGGGAATTGTCAAGACTGGGGCCGATGTGAGACGCCTCTTGAGTTCTTGAAAGCTCTCTTCGCATGCCGGAGTCCAAGAAATTTTGGTATTCTTCCTCGTTAGGCGAGTCAAAGGTAGAGCGAGTTTAGAAAATCCCTCAACGAAACGCCTATAATACCCTGCTAGGCCCAAGAAACTACGAACTTCTGTGACAATCGTGGGCTGTTTCCATGAACTCACGGCTTCGATCTTAGACGGATCCACTGAGATCCCCTCTTTAGAGACCATGTGTCCCAAAAATGAGACCTTTTCCAGCCAAAACTCGCACTTCTTGAACTTTGCGTAAAGCTTTTTCTCAGCTAGCCTAAGCAAAACAGCTTTCAAGTGCTCCTCGTGCTCCTCTTTCGTCTTGGAATAGACGAGAATATCGTCAATAAAGACTATGACGAACTTGTCAAGATAGTCTTCGAAAACACGGTTCATCAGATCCATGAACGCTGCCGGAGCGTTAGTGAGTCCAAAGGACATCACTAAGAATTCATAGTGGCCATAACGAGTGCGGAAAGCAGTTTTGGGTACATCTTCCTCGCGTATCTTTAGCTGGTGATATCCCGATCGTAAATCGATCTTTGAGAACACTGACGACCCTTGAAGTTGGTCGAACAAGTCCTCGATCCTGGGAAGGGGATATTTGTTCTTTATGGTTAGCTTGTTCAATTCTCGATAATCTATGCATAAACGCATAGATCCATCCTTCTTCCTGACAAAAAGCACCGGTGCCCCCCACGGTGAATGACTGGGTCTTATGAAACCCTTGTCCAGCAACTCTTGTAGTTGGATCTTCAATTCTTTCAATTCTGCCGGGGGCCATTCGATACGGCGACTTGGACACAGGGGCGGTACCGGGTAATAGTTCTCTGACGAACTCAATTTCACGATCAGGAGGTAACCCTGGAAGGTCTTCGGGAAAGACGTGGAGGAAATTCTTCACGACTGGGATATCCGAAGCTTGACGCGTGTCTTCTTGGGACAGATCTACGATGTGGGCGAGGAAGCCCTGACAACCACCGTCAAGCATCTTACATGCTTGAAGAGCAGAGATCAAAGGTATGGTCAACCCCTTAGGTGACCCTTTATACTCAAAACTTTCTGCTCCAGGGGGTCGAAAAAGTACGCTCTTTCTCTTACAGTCAATAGTAGCATGGTACTTGGATAACCAATCCATGCCTAGAATGATATCAAAGTCCCGCATCTCGAGGACTACAAGATTCACAGCTAATTCGCGACCACTCAAAAAGATGGGAACATCTTGGAACCAAAACTTAGACTGCATGATCTCACCCGACGGTGTAGCCGTCACAAAAGGCTGGGCCAAATCTTCTGGTTTTCTATCTAGTTTCTTTACAAAACCACCCGCAATGAAAGAGTGGGATGCCCCCGAGTCTATAAGGACATAAGCAGTAGTGTTAGCTATAGAGATCTGACCTGTGACAACGGTTGAAGGTCCTGCAGCCACCTCCCCTTCAGTAATAGCAAAAACCCGGGCATTCGGATTCGTTTGATTCTCACCCTGGCCTCGTTGACCTCGAGCTTGGGCACTTGGTTCTCTGCATTCCCTCGCAAAGTGTCCCAACTTGCCACAGTTGTAACATCCCCGGTCATTACTCCAGCACTCTCCACGGTGGTACCTGCCGCATTTGGCACAAAGGGGCACATTAGCATCATTCTTCTTTGCTTGAACGGCCCGATCAGGAGGATTGGGTCCTGACTTGCGCTTGCCACCAGAGTTGTTCCTTCCAGACTGATTGGAACGCTGATTGTGACTCGATCGCTGATCATCGCTAGGGCGCCGCGGTGGGTAGTTACCGCGATACGAGCGGCCGAAGCGAGATCTATTCTGAGTATTATCGGATCGAGGCAGATCCGACTTAGGTTTCTCCTCCTGCTTGGTCACCCAAGTTTCTGAGCGCAGGGCTCGTTGGACAGCATCCGCGTAGCTAGCGGGTCCTTCTCTGCCCGTATCAATGAAACGAGTTGTCATTTAGATTATATTTATCCAAGCTTTTGAGTAGAGAACTTTTGCTTTCAAACTAAACTCGTGAGATTAGAACGGTTGGTTTGGTTTAGAAATAAATCGAGCTGTTGTGACCATATCAAACTTTCAAGTTCCTTCATTATGCCCCAGTTGAATCTGAAAATTGAAATTGTTCTATTTCGAAAAGTGGATCCTAGTTTAGTTATTTAACTAAAAATCCTCGCTCCTTCGAGTTGTGCAGGATCGTCATCGAAGCGAACTTGGATGCGCAACCCGCCTATGTTGCCCACCGAAGGTATAAAGCGGACGATCAGGAAACGACTCCCAACATACTTAAATGCAAGGACATTTGAGAAATTTATTTGGTTTAATATTGCAAGCTATGACTCTCGTACGGAATCTGAGCTGCTACGGCTCGGTGTTGATTACGAGTATGCTTTAAATTTGTTTTCAACGAGTTATAAAATTGTCTTTGTGGTTATTGATAACAAGATTATGACCGAATAGAGTTCGGTGCTGGGTTGATATTAGGAGAAGGCTTCGGTCGGGATATCCGAAAAATAGGGAAAACTCTGTCGGATTTTCGGCTTGAAGTTTAGACACTTTTTATAACTAAATCACGGAATAATTAGATCCAAGAATTTCTTTCTCGCCTAATGTAGTCAAACGACTTACCCATTAGTTGAGATCGACAATTAGGGATAAAGTGATGACACTTGGGACGAGAATACCCCTAGAGGGGTTTCTCAACGAACCATTAGTAGTCCCAACTTCTACAGCCCCATTATTCGAGTCCATTAACCCTTAAAGTTTCTTTCCTCCCGAATAATTAGTAGACCTCGACGTTGACTCTCTAATTCTCATGTTGGACAGAAATTTCATGCAACATACTCCAAAGAGGGACGTTGAGTGAGGAACACCGCGAGGACTAAGTCGGGGAGCTTAGGACCTCAGGTAAGTGGATCCCCACTGTTGCACGAGTAGCCTTTACTTGTGTGGTTACCTTTGGGTACATATATTGTTACTCTCTTGATGTGTGACGGATTAAATGTTGTCAAATCTTATTATTATTATTGTTGATTGCTTGTGGAGGTGTGAGTATGGGCTCATGTCCTTACTTGTCTTGTTTGGTTAGCAAATCTGCAAGTATGGGATTGTAGATGTGTTTGTCTTATCTACAATATTTACTTCTTGTGTGAGTGTATGTATGGGATTATTTACTACTTGTGTAAATGTATGTGCTTGTATGTATTTTCTTTATATGTGTTTTCAGTTAGTAGGTATCGGACCACAAACATAAAACTTCAGGGTAACAGCGTGTTAATCAATTCAAGTTAGGCGTTAAGTTTTAATTAGAGTCCATGAGACTTAAAAGAGACCATGTTGGAATACCCTTCTCACGATACAACAAAGATGTCCGGATAGGCCCACGAGGTGCAACAGGAGTCGAGTCGAGCAACTCTTCATCATTATAACAAAGACTTCCGAATAAGCTTTGCACGGGGCCCCAGAAGGTCATGCAATAAAGCCCTCCTCTTGTATGATATTAATATCCGGATAGGCCTACAAGGGGGCCCAGAGAGATTACATAAGCTAATCATTCCTATAATAGTCTACGAGCGTGTCCTAGCATACCTGAAGAGAGTTAATGTAATTTCAATACTAACTTAACACTTATACTTGCATGTATAAATATTTGTGTGTACGTTTGCATGTCCGTGGATATGGGACCGCGGACATTAAATTTCACAGTGATTAGCGTTACTTGGAATGAATGTGTACAGGTTGGCCTGGACGAAGGCTTAGCCCGCACGGGGGCATACTCGAGTACCGAATTGGCCTGGCCGGAGGCCAAGCCCGCACGGGAGCATACTCGAGCGCCGGGTTAGCCTGGACGGAGGCCTAGCTGGCACGGGGGCATTCTCGAGTGCCGGATTGGCCTGGATGGAGGCCTAGCGCGCACTAGGGCATACTCGAGTACCGGATTGGCTGGAGGCCTAGCCCGCACTGGGGCATAATCGAGTATAGGATTGGCCCGGACAGAGGCCTAGCTCGCACGGGGGCATACTCTAGTACCAGATTGGCCTGGACGAAGGCCTAGCCCGCGCGAGGGTATAGTAATGTTACGAAACAACCTGTAAAGAGGCTCGACCCGAACGAGGCATACTAGAGTTTCGAACGACCGAAGGCCTAGGGAAAGTCAAGAACAACCCGCGGAGGGGTTTAGATGTGTATAAGTTCTAGAATGACCCGCAAGAGGTCTAGAGAAGGGGTAAGGCAGACGAGACCTCCCCAACATTATAGAATCGAGAATTCTTGAATTGTAAATCATGTGCACACTTGTTTTTATAAGCTAAGTCAGAGAGTTGTGAACTTGAGTGAAATTAGATCAAAATGTGAGATTGACTTTTGAGTCGAGATTAATAGGTCGTTGAGTCCAACCTCGTTTCATGTCACAACTCTTTTGTAGGTATTGTATCCTGCGTTGGTTCAGCGCCCTATTTCTCAAAACTATTCCGCGGGAAAGGTTGTTTATGAGTGATGTTTACTCTTCGGACTACGACGACTCAATCGTCGAGTCTGTACTTTTGTTAAATTATAGTGTTGTGATATCTCTTGGTTAAATGTTACCTACAGACTTAGCAACCTACTTATCTAATCTACTTACTGCGCTATTAGCTCACTAGTGTGTTCGTGTCGTAGGTATCTTTTAACGAAAGCAAAAAAGGCAAGGCGATAATGACGGAAACAGCGAGTGTATACAGGACCGACCTGTAAGACCTTACGTGCACTACCGGCTAATCGTTGGCAAAGAAAAGTATTAAATTTCGCAATATTTTTGTAATAGTTAAAATTAAATCCATTTTGGTTATGGTAGAGATTGATGAACCTTATGTTTATTATTAAGAGCTCAATTATGTTATTTAATTTTAAAAGTTCAAAATTTTCTTTTTTTTTCGGAACTAAAACATCGTCTTGAGTTTTGGGACGTTACAGAAAAAAAAAAGAAAGAAAGAAAGAAAGAAAGAATAGTTGACCCCAAAGGTGGGGACTCACTGGAAAAAAAAACAGTTTGTTAGGGTTTGATTGTCCGAAGATGATCAAACTCTTTATCTCTTACATTGTGAATTATTGTTGTATATATGAATTCTTGTTGCATTGGATTGCATCGTTAAGATAGAGTAGTTTTGCCCTTGCTGAGTTTATCGACTCGTTAGTTTTTCCTTAGTGTTATAGGTAAGAGAAAAGCTAAATCAGAAGAGCAATAGAAGTAGAGCTGCTGGCGACGGCCGATGTCTGTGGCAATCAAAGAAGAGAAAGAACTAGTGGCATATATGTCTTAATTTCGCATTTTGTATTTTGATAACAATGATGTATTATTGAGACAGTGAATAGATCACGAGGCCCCAAACTTGAGATAAAGTGGTTGCTCTTTCCCTAAACTCATGAGAAGTCATTTGATTAAGAAAAGCACTTAAACTTCCGCATTACAAAGAACAAAAAAACATACGAGCTCGTTATGTTATAAAGTAATTTGTGCTTTACGTTTTAAGTAAGATTAATAGTAGTATAGAGAAAAGAATCCTTGTCGCCACCTCCGGCTGAGAGAGCTGGGTCGTGACAAATTTGATAGTCCATAATTGTTCCCCACTACAAAAAAAATAAATAAATAAAACCACCACCAAAGAATCCCTATATTTTATTCCATTTACTTAAAAATAAAAGTAATACATTCAATTAGCTACTATAAAAATTAAATTCTAGATGAAATCAATCTTATCATCTAGAATTTCATTCTATAATGTACTAACTTTTTAAAAACACTATAAATAATGTGTTGATCAATAGTCTTTTTTTTTTAAACACATTATTATTTGTTTTTAATTCAGATAAAAGCTCTTTTTTTATATTCTTATTGGGTGAGTCAAAATTAGCACTTGTTCCATTCGGATTTCTTCATTATTATTATATTCTTATTGTTTTTATATTCTTATTGTTATTTGTTTTTAATTTAGATAATACTTTTTTGTTTAAGAAAACTAAACAATAATTACTTTTTGATAATTATTACGAAGAAATTTTCAAAAATAATTTTGGAAAATAATTGTTCAAATCACTAACGTCTCGTTTGATAATATTTTTATTTTTAAACAAAAAATTGATCAAAATTTGTAAATACGTGTCTAGTAAATCTATTTTTTTTTAACTGAAAACAAATTTACAAAATAGAGGAAATAAAAAAATTTTGTTGTCTAAATTTTTTAAACAAAAATATCAAAATTTACTAACTTTTTTTTCATGTTTTTTCAAGTATACACTCTCCTATATTTCATATTTATAATTTTTTTTAATCTTTTTACTCCATCTTTATTAGTTACAAACTGTCATTTTGTATTTTTTTAAATTAAAAAAAAAACTCTTTCAAATTTTTGTTTGTTAAAACAAAAAAAAAGGTTATCAAACATAGCCTAAGTTATTTTGGTGGAACATTAAATTGATCATAATTTTTTTATATAAATTATTAATGAGATTATTAAGTAAATAGTCGCTTTTTTAATAGTGTTTTAAGAAAATATCCAATGTTTATACTAATTAAGAAAATATAATTAGCAAAGTATAAATTACTATGTGTACATATTTCTTTTTTTTTTTTCTTTTTTGAAAATTAATAATTATACTCAATTTCTAATGCTTAATTTAAATAAATAAATGCTCCCTTTTAAAAAAATTTGTTAGAACCGTTTTGTGAGAAGGTGTTCTTTGTTAATGTCAAAAACACCAACAAAGAACACAGGGTGTAACTAAATCAAGATAAACAATACTGGGTGCAGAAAATAAAATGAGCAGAATAATAAAAATGACACGGGAGAATTGGTTACGCAGTTCGGCAACGCCTACGTCTGCGAGGCCACGCCCAGATATAAAAGATCCACTAGAAACGTCCAAACAAGGACTCACGGATTTATACGAGATTGGAATCCCTCCACTCTCTTCCACCGCTTCCCCATTGACCTAGTGATCTACCCTTGACAAGATCCCCTCGTCCTTCACAGCACTCCCATGTGACACCAGGTTCATACAGTTTACAATTATGTAACACCCATAAAACACACCCTCACCAAATACACTCTTCTATCTCATAAGAAGAAATACATGCACAACTTTCTCTCACTCTCTTTTTCTCTCAAACTCAGAAACGTGCAGATTCTCAAGAATACAAAGTAAGTGCCACATAAAAAATGTCTTCAACTTGAGAATAAAAGGAACAAGCCAAGAGAGACTTTCCATAAAGAGCACACATTAATTATCCAATTAATTATGTGAAATAATCTTCATTACTTCAGGGAATATTTCTTCATTACGCGAGAATATCAGCAATGATCGTGCATGAGCTGTAGAGATAAACATCAGAAGCTTGGTCAAACAATCTTCTAGAGACTTTCCTTCTTCGTACGCCAGACCGGGTGTTTCCAACACCAAAATAGGGTGTCTCAACCTGTCTCTTAGTAACACCCTCAAGAACACCCATGCAGAAACTCTCAAAAGATGACCAAACGAAATCTCCAATAAATGCCGAATATTAACATTCCAAACATAGAGAGATTAGAGAGAAAAGGTGATATCAAGCCAATAAATTCCAACTCTCTCAAGATCAAGTCAAATCATCCAAGAATAAAGGCAAATCAATTAAGCAATAAAAATATAATATTGGATAATTAATTTGCAAACAAATGCCAATAATAGAAATACTAACAATCTCCCCCTTTGGCATTTTTATTTGGCAAAATCTCATTGAAGAAGATTATCCAATAACAAGCTGTCTATAGTCTTCAGCAACTAAACGAATCAAAAGATAAGTTGAAACACCAGGTGAAGTAACACCTTGGCAAGTACTAGAGTCTTGAAGCGGAAGCAAAAAGTTTCAACTAATACTAACTACTCCCCCCTTTTTGCCAACCAAAAAGACAAAGACAAAAAGAAAAAGAGTAGAAAACGACCAAACAGCTTAAGTGCTAGATTTGTCTACAAGAGTTGGATCTTCAAACTCAGCAGCAACATCAGAAGAACTAAAAACACGGACATAACAATGGAAGCAGGAACATCATCAACAGAGGAAGCTGGAACACCGGGCTGAACACTAATAGAAACACCAGCAGGACCTCTAGGAAGAGACGACGAGGAGGCACCAGCGGACTCCAGCTTGCTGATGAAGGCAATAGTCTCATTCTTCCTTACTGCTATACTCCTCTCCTGAGCCTCAAGAAACGCCAGATCAGCCTTAAGGAACCTCAGAGTGACAGCCAGATTATCCTGTGACATGGGTGTTGCAACACCCTTAGAAACACTGGGGGTGTCAGGAAACAGCAGCTCCCCTTGAATATCCTGAACATGATGTCCCTGAAACAGCTTCTTGCTGATGGAGAAGTCCTCAACATCCTGCTCAAGCTTTTCTCCTGCATGAACTACATCCACATTCTGACTAGCCATGATCCCGAATATCAGAGAGGGATAACCAACCGATAAGTTTGCAGAGGAGCACTCAACATGGCGAGCAATCTGATTGAAAATGAGCTTCCCAAGGTTGAAGGGAACACCCGTTCCAATCTTGAACAAAAGAACAGCAACCGACTTAAGAACACCGGTCCTATGATTGCTTGGAAGCCAGTTGGTGATAAGAAGCTTGTGCAGAATAGCATACTTAGACGTCAGTTTAGAGGCAGGGAACAATTTGTTCTTGCCCCAAGTAGTACTGACTCCTCCTGTCAAAGTGTTGATAATCTCATCATAGTCAGGAATAAACATAGCCTCCTTGATACTACCACGACCAAGATACTCATTAATTATGGCAGGAGTGAACTCAAAGAAAACCTCACAAACAAACGCCTTCCCATAATCATCAGCATGAGGATCAAACATATCTTTGATCAGATTTACATAGAACTCCAAAACAACCTCTGTAACAAACGGTGCAAGATATGAAACAAAGCGATACAGGTGTTGCTCCTTCAACAAGTCCACTATACCCGACTTCTCAAAAAATTCAGTATTAATAGACCGCTCAGCAATGAAATTGCGGTAACACACATCATCCCAAAATTTCTTGAGACCCTCAAAACGAAGAACAATAGGTTGAACAGAACCTGGAGTAGATGGAAACTCAGTAGACTGATCGACACTCCCCCTGACTTTGATGTTCTTCCTTTTCGCAGAATCACCTCTAGCACCACCAGGGCTAACAAGACCCTTTCCCTTAGACACCTGCTTCTTCTTCTTAGGTGGAGGCGTAGCTTCCTCAGATGCCAGAGCAGTATCAATATCAGCATCATCTTCTGAATTACACACTTCATCTTCAGACTCAACATCTATAATTCGGACCCTCTTTTTACCTTTCTCCTTAGAGACAGAGGCAGAAGCAGTTTGACGAGAAGACCTTCGAGGCAAACCTTGGGGAAACCGATCTGTGAAACGAGGACCCCGAGCAGAGGATGGAGTGGGCACAGCCTGTGCACTCCCAGAGGGAGGAACAACGGGCTCACTACCCGGTGGTGGAACACTAGGGACAACAGCGTCCTCAATGATATCATCAATATCAACATTCACAGAAGGGGGAATGCAGACTGAACTGAACGAGGGGTATTACCCTCGAAATATTGTGGAGAAGAAATAGCATCTGCATAGAGTGAATGAGAGTCTTCAGAATTTGCTCCAGGGAGATCCAAACCAGGTGTTGCAGACCCAGAGGCAGGGACAACTTTGTCTTCATCAAGATGCTCTGGTTGGCGCGAAGAGCGATACAAAACTTCTTCGAGACGAACAACAAATTCCGGTGGGTTGAATGGGACAATCTCCTTGCAGATAATGTCGGAGATGGGATCAGTCTGGACAGGAACCGAAGGGACAGAGGAACCTTCTCCTTTCTTTGTGGATTTCTTCTTGGCCGGAGCCGTCTTCGCTAGGGGAACCTTCTTCGCAACAGCGTTCTTCGCCGGAGCTTTCTTTTTGGACAGAGTTTTCTTGGAACCAGACCCACTGCCTCCTGCAGATTTGACCATCTTCAACGAGCACCTATAAAACCCACACGGCCAAAGAGAAAGTACCAGACCCAAACACCCGCACACACAGCAACCTAAAATACCAACTCGACAAAAACTTCAAACACCACCACCCTTTAACAATGGTGACCACTGGAACTTCAATACTCACACACCAAAAAAAATCGCCACACGAAGAACACCCAAAGATGCAACCGCACAAAGGACCCGAAAAAGAACAAACACCCTAGACACAACCTTTCAACTATAACAAGAAGAATCGACTAGGAAAGGAAGGTCAATGAAAGAGTGGGACCGAGAATCGTAGGACACGATCGAAGAAATAAGAAGAGAAATCCCAAATTTTTCGGAAGAAATGGGTGTCGAAGGAAACTCCCAAAAACCACATTTAAAGCTTGCAGAGGAAGCCAATCACGAGAAATACTAAGGTGGAGCACCGACAAAGAACAACAGCTATACAATTTTTTTTTTTTACAGACAAACGACAACAAGAGAGCTCAAACAACACAGAGTCCAATTTCGGACCTCAACTCCTCAAACCTCTTGTGATCAAGACCTTTGGTAAAGATATCAGCAAGTTGCTTCTCAGTGCTCATATGTTCCAAGCTGATAATCTTTTCTTCAACAAGCTCTTTGATGAAATGGTGCCGAATGTCTATATGTTTGGTACGGGAATGCTGCACTGGGTTCTTGGAGATGTTTATGGCACTGGTGTTATCACAGTACAGTGTTAAAATACCTTGTGTGACACCATAATCTTCTAACATCTGCTTCATCCATATCAACTGAGTACAGGAGCTTTCTGCAGCAATATATTCTGCCTCTGCGGTGGAGAGAGAGATAGAATTTTGTTTCTTACTGAACCAGGAGACAAGGTTGTTTCCTAGAAAGAAACATCCGCCATATGTGCTTTTCCGATCCTCAGCATTACCAGCCTAGTCCGCATCACAAAAACCAACAAGACTTGGGTTAGTGTCGAAAGAATACCAAATACCAAAGTCAGTGGTTCCACTTACATATTTGATTATCCTTTTGACTGCTGCTAGGTGGCTCTCCTTAGGATTTGCTTGAAACCGAGCACACACACCTACACTGTAGCAAAGATCAGGTCGGCTAGCAGTGGGATAAAGTAAACTTCCAAGCATACTTTTATAAAGACTTTGATCTACTGAGATACTATTCTCATCCTTTGTAAGTCGAGTGTGAGTGCCAATGGGTGTTCGTTTGTATTGAGCACCTTGCAAACCAAATTTCTTCACCAGATTCTTGGCATACTTGCTTTGAGAGATAAAGATTCCATCCTTGGACTGCTTGACTTGTAATCCAAGAAAATAGGTAAGCTCACCTACCATGCTCATTTCAAATTCTGTCTTCATTTGTTCAACAAATTCCTCCACCAGGTGTTGCGATACCGATCCGAACACAATATCATCAACATATATTTGAGCAATAATGATGTCGGATTTTACCTTCTTGTTGAATAGAGTTTTATCTGCTTCCCCTCGACTATAACCATGGTTTAGAAGGAATTCCATCAATCTTTCATACCAAGCACGCGGAGCTTGCTTCAATCCATAGAGGGCCTTCTTCAATCGATACACATAATCCGGGTGTTGTGGATCTTCGAAGCCTTTTGGTTGAGCAACGTACACCTCTTCATTAAGAATGCCATTTAAGAAAGCACTTTTTACGTCCACCTGAAATAAATTGAATCTGAGAGTACATGAAACAGCAAGTAATAGTCTAATAGATTCTAGTCTAGCAACAGGTGCAAATGTTTCATCAAAATCAATACCCTCTATTTGAGTGTACCCCTGTGCTACCAGCCTTGCTTTGTTGCGAGTAATGTTACCTTTTTCATCTGTCTTGTTTTTAAAAATCCACTTGGTTCCGATAATATTGGCGTCACTCGGTCTTGGAACCAAGTCCTAAACTTCATTCTGCTCAAATTGCGCGAGTTCTTCTTGCATGGCTGAGATCCATAACTCGTCCTCCAATGCTTCTTTCACATTCTTCGGTTCAATGGTAGAGGTGAAACACACATTCCCAATCATCTCTCGATAATTGACTCTAGGCTTTTCTCTGGTTCGAACACCATCACCTATACTTCCAATCACATCTTCGGAAGAGTGATTCTTTTGGACTCTTCTCGATGGCCTTTTTGGTAGTTGCTCAGCTTCATCACCTTGATGTTCTTCAATTTCAGTGTTTGTAACACTGTCTGAAACACCTTCTGTAGCCGGAGCAGTGCTAGGAACACCAGTAGTAACACCCTCAGAAACTTCTTCACTTCTGAAATCTTCGTTTTCTCCACCATCTAAGACCTTCATGATATCTTCACTTGTATCATTAACAACAACATTAGCAGACTCCATAACTGTCTTCGTTCTTTTGTTGTAAACCCGATAAGCACGGCTGTTGATAGAGTAACCAAGGAACACCCCTTCGTTACTTTTTGAATCCAGCTTGCCCCTGTGTTCTCTGTCGTTCAGAATATAGCAAGTGCTTCCAAAAATATGAAAGTACTGAACAGTGGGTTTCCTCCCTTTCCAGATTTCATAACGTGTCATGCATGTTCCTGGCCTCAATTATACCCGGTTGATGGTATAACACGCGGTGTTCATGGCTTCTCCCCAGAACCTGTGTGAAACACCTTGGGCATTTAGCATAACCCGAGCCATTTCTTGAATTGTCCGGTTCTTCCTCTCAACAACACCATTCTGCTCTGGAGTTTTAGGAGCAGAGAACTCATGTGCTATCCCATGCTTATCACAGTATTCTGCAAAAATAACATTCTCGAATTCCCTTCCATGGTCACTTCGAGTTCGTATGATCTTCCCAATGTTGCATTCCTTCTCAGTCTTGAGTCTGGTACACAACCCTTTGAACGCTTCGAAGGTATCTGATTTTTCACGTATAAAATGTACCCAGTAGTAACGAGAAAAATAATCTACACAGACAAAAACATACCTCTTCCCTCCAATGCTTTCAACTTGCATAGGACCCATAAAGTCCATGTGTAGGAGTTCAAGAACACGTGTTGTAACCAGGTGTTGCAACACCTTATGAGACACCTTGACTTGCTTTCCTTCAAGGCATGGTCCACAAAATTTAGATGAATTGGATTTAAGGCTTGGAATGCCACGGATTGCACCAGCTGAGATAGTCTTCTTCATTCCTCTATAATTCATATGTCCAAGCCTTCGATGCCATAGTTCTGCTTCGTTAGCTTCAACCTTAAGACAAGTTA
The DNA here is from genome assembly GCA_018132145.1 of Boehmeria nivea var. tenacissima. NCBI lineage: Eukaryota > Viridiplantae > Streptophyta > Magnoliopsida > Rosales > Urticaceae > Boehmeria > Boehmeria nivea. The sequence continues at coordinate 5,073,248 of CM030875.1, read as the reverse complement.
CAGGAGTAGTAAGAAGGTAACAATTGTCGGTTGATCTAACACCCTCCATGAAACAGGTGTTTGATTCATCAACAACCAAACACTTGTTTTTGTTGAAGCTTACAAACAGCTCCTGATCACACAGTTGGCTAATACTGTTGAGATTTGCTTTCAATCCTTCAACAAGCCAAACATCAGTTATTTTTGGTAAACCAGGAACATTTAGAGTGCCCTTACCAACCACATTTGCTGAAACACCATCTCCAAATGTAACCCGCTGTCTTTGAACACATGGTTGAACATCTACCAGAAACGCCTTCTCACCAGTCATATGCCTGGAACACCCGCTGTCAAAATACCAAGCATGCTCTGCTGAAGCCTTGAGGGATGAAAACACAACATTACATCTAGCTTCTGTTTTTCTAATCCATACTTGCTTGTCACGATTTAGAGCTGGAGCTCTCTCCTTGTCTGTTCTCCTTAAATTTGTAAAATATTGATAGCAACGGGGCCGAATATGACCTATTTTGTTACAGTAGTGACATATAGGAATCCTCCTTCTGCTCCTCATTTGATTCGAATCTGTAGGAAGTCTTCTGGCCTGAGAGACACCCGGCTGAGTGACACCTGGTATTCTGACGGGTGTGCCAACACTAGCTTTTTGCTTCAGATCATCAAGAATCTTCACTCCGGATGTACTGGCTTTGACAAAGGTAGTTTGAGAGCCTTCTGAATTTCCAGTATATCCCAAGCCAACGTGTGTCTTATCTGCTCTTCCTGCATTCAGAATTTCATCAAGCTTAGAGGAACCTGAATTTAACATTTTTATCGATTTCTTCATACCTTCTAATTCCACAGTGAGGGAAGCAACATTTGTTTGGCTCTCCATCAACTTGTTTTCAAGATCTGAAATGGTGCTTTTCAGATTGTTCTTCTCAATATTGCATTGAACAATCTGCCAAGTAAGCTTCTCATTGGCTTTTGTCACTTCACTCCATTTTCTGTGCATCAATTTGTAAGATTGAATCAGGGCTTCTTCAGTGAGTTCTTCATCGTCACTGCTTTCGTACACCAGTGTCTTAGCGTCTTCTGAAACACCAGAGGCAACATATGAAGAATCACCAGTTTCTTCAACACATGCATTATCAGTTCTAGAGGCAAATGCGGTGAAATTGGCTTCATCTTCCTTGCTGTAGTCAGAATCTCCATCGCTCCATGTGGCATTTAATGACTTGTTCTTCTTCTTGATGGTGTTGGCACATTCGGACTGAATGTGTCCGAATCCTTCACATTTTGACCTACGCGTCAAGTCTGGAAATTGAGCGCCTAATACCACGTTTAAATTATTTTTTAATTAAATGAAAAAAAAAGTGTCAAACGACATCAAATCAAAAGAAAATTTTTCCTACTAACTTTTATTAATGCAAATTATATATTATAAGAAACTCTTATCATGGTACTCATTGATGATCAAAAGTAGACAATTAAAAAAATTTATGTAGTTTTAAGATTTTTTTGTTTTTCAGATTTCTTGATTATGATTTTTTTTCAACAAAATATTATAATGCTCTTTTTTGAACGAAATTCAATGAGTGTCTATAAATTAAAAAAAAATTACGATGATGACAAAAAGTCCATGTAAAAATATTTGTGTTACGTAGAAATCTTATTTAGTATAATACATGTGTTTATCTATATAGACATAACATGAGATATGAAATTGGTATAATACATGTGTTTGTCTATATTTTCTATAATACATATGTTTTTGGTAAGTAGAAATCTTATTTTTCAAAACCATCACAGGAAGCAATAATACATGTTATGTGTTCTAGTGCTTAAGTGAACTATGTGATATATATTATTACTATACCCATTTTCTTAGTATAAAATATCAGTCTTTTCATCAATTATTTGAGCCCCATTTAAGTAAAATCTCAGCTTAACATCCGATAGGCTGTGAGTTTTCGGAACCTGTTCTATACTGGCCAGAATTTTATGAAAGTTCATCATTTATAGAAATCTCACGCCAAGAGGAATTCATCTTGCCTTTACAAGAGTTGTGGCTACCCTATCTTGGCTTTTACGCCTCAAGGGATTTAGCCACCTTGATTGGGTCCTGTAAGAACCATTTTGTTAGAAGGTGTTTTTTGTTAATGTCAGAAACACCAACAAGGAACACAGAGTGTAACTAAAACAAGATAAACAACACTGGGTACAGAAAGTAAACAAAAGTGCGGAAAATAACGTAAATGACACGGGAGAATTGGTTACGCAGTTCGGCAACGCCTACGTCTGCGGGGCCACGCCCAGATAAAAAGATCCACTAGAAAAACTCCAACCGAGGTCTCTCGGACTTATACAAGATTAGACTTCCTCCAACTCTCTTCCGTCGTCACCCCGTTGACCTAGTGATTTACCCTTGACGAGATCCCCTCGCCTTACAAATCAACCATGACGAGATCCCCTCGTCTTACACAGCACACTCCCGTGTGACACACCCAGTATAGCAGTTTACAAACTTGAAACACCCATAAACACACCCTCACCAAATACAATCTTCTCTCTCACAAGAAGGAATACATACAAAACTCTCTCTCACTCTCTTTTCTCTTAAACCCAGAAAATATAATTCTCAAGAATACAGCATCAGGGCCCAACGAAAATGACTTCATCTTGGGAATAAAAAGGACCAAAGGTTGAAGAAGACTTTCCATGAAAATACTTTCCATGAAAAGCACACATTAATTATCCAATTAATTGTGTGTAATAATCTTCATTACTTCAGGGAATATTTCTTCATTAAGAGAGAATATCAGCAATGATCGTGCATGAGCTGTAGAGATAAACATCAGAAGCTTGGTCAAACAATCTTCTAGAAACCTTCCTTCTTCGTATGCCAGACCGGGTGTTTCTAACTCCCAGTCAGGGTGTCTCAACCTATCTTGCAGTAACACCCTCAAGAACACCCAGGCAGATTTTCAGCAAAGTTGACCGAATTCAATCTCTCAACTTAATGACGAGAATTAATATACCAAACATAAAAAGTCAGAGAATAAAGATGACAGCTCAAGCAATTAATTCCAGCTTTCTCAAATCAAAGCGAATCAATCAGGTAGGTCCGCACTTGCCAAATATATACAAGGTGTTGTAACACCTTGTGAGACACCAAATGAAACTTTTCTCTTTTGACCAGAATCACGTCCAGATCATCCTCTATTAATCATGGACGAAAATACACTTTTCATACAAAGAATATTCAGAGAATAAGTGATCAGATAATGCAAATCATCTCATCCATATCAGCATATCAGATACAAGATCATTTTGATGCCAAAAATAAACTTGCCAAATATAGCAGATGTTGGAACACCAATGAAGAACACCTATCTGAAAACACCTGGTTTTGCCAAAATACATGCCAACACCAAAATACACTAACAGGTCCGTTGGTCCCCCGTATCCCTTGCTAACCCAGATATCAAACCAAAACTAATACTTACATTTTAAGTGTCAAAACAAGAGTACAATAACCTTTTTTTTTTTTTTGAAACCATATTCATAAACTATTCAATTAAGTAAGATTCACATAATGAATCTTTTATGTGTTTTTATCATCTTGTAAAATGAAAGTTTCTACTTACTGAGTGTTAGCTCATATAGTTTCTTGTGATGCAGATAAAAAATCTCTTGAGCAATAGGAGTTAGTTGAATTGCCACCTGTTTGCCTTCAAAATGTTCATATGCCAAGAGAGGAAGATCGTGTAGTTTAATTTTTTAGAATCTAGTTATATTATGCTATGTGTATGTTACTTTATCTAGAATATGGTTTAAGAGTTGCTTATTTTTGTTTTGTAAGATATGCAACTTTATATTTTAGGTAACTTTTTGCACAGTTTATTTTAAAGATAGGTTTTCTTCCGTATTTCATATTATCATTCTAATAATATTATGAATGAGATTAACACTCATTTAATTAACTAAGAAGATTATGACGTAAAGCATATGGTTAAGTATGTGGGTGCTACAAAAACTCTCTTAGGTTTTATTATGAATATATATAATTTTAATTGTTTTGTGCTCTTAGCACAAGAATATATATTATATATTTTTCTGCTCTCTCTCTCTCACTCTCCTTAATTTATAGACATTCATTGTTGTTGGATGATAATTTTTTCATTATAATTTCTTAACAAAATGTTTCTAAACGAAAAATCAAATGAAAAATTTGTACATTTAAATATTATATGTAGTTTGGTATTATAAATAAGAAATTTTTTTAATACATATTTACTTCAAATATTTAAAATTTTCTCAAATTTAAATATATAGATCTAACTTAAATATATATATATATTTTTTTTTAAGTTAGAGATATTATTCTAACATTTTTCAATATTATTAAAAAAAAGTTACATAATATGCCTCCAAAGATCAATGAAAAAAAAATCACTTTTTTTTTTTTTTTGCATGTTATCTTCTAGGTCCCTCCTTTTTTTTTCTTTTCATACCAACTTAAAATTTTCTTAATTTAAATATTATATATATATATATATATGTGTGTGTGTGTGTGTGTTAGACATCAATGAAGAAATTAGTCATTTTAAAAGTAAAGTTTGAAGGATTTAGCCCTAAAATGTCAAAATTAAGGATTTAGCCTAACATCGGTGTAACATAATATGTTCATATGTAACATAATATGATACACGTATATCATATTATGTTATACGTGTATTATTTTATGTTACACGTGTAACATATTATGCTACATATATGTTATGGCTAAATCTCTAATTTCATGAAACTATGACTAATTCCTAAAAACTTAGCCACAAGTTTAGTTAAATCCTTAAAAAAGCTTCATCAATAACACAAATTAAAAAAAAATTATCAACTACATAATAGGTGACCATAGATTAAGAAAGAAGAAATTGCAGCCAACAATAAGAAGAAAAGATTTGATAAACCCAAAAAGTATACAAAATATAATTAAAATTATACAAAGAGATGGAACGAGCAAAAAATAACTAAAAATATTATTTTATTTTGAGAAAAAAATAAGCATAATGAGTGTCTAAATATTAAAAGATAATAAAAAAAATTACCGTTTTTATGCTGCATATATTCATAATCCATATTGATAAAATTATTTTTTTAAAATAAGAATAAGAAAAAAAAAAAACACAATGCATGTTTATAAACTAAGAAAGAATTATGATGGATGATAACAACGAATTTTTCTGAGATCATAACTGCAAAAATAAGAAAATTTAAACTTAAAAAATAGAAAGACAAAAAGAAAATAAGGTTTGAAAATAGAAATATATTTTATTTTAAACCCCTCTTCTGTATGAGGGGGTAAGAAGCAAAAAATATTAATTATGTTTTAGTCATTTTTAATACCAATATTCATCAACAATATAAATATGTTTTACAAAAATCAAATGACAAAAATTATAGCACAATGGATATCTATAGATTAAGAAAATAAATTTACATCAATGGTATTTATTAGTGTTAATGGTGATTGATAATTTTTAATTGGTAAAATCATTCTTAATTACTCAGGATTATTATTGATCTCCTATGACTAATATTGGCTGTCTTGGACGAATTTATTCTGATTAAATATTGTGATTTTCGAGCATCTATGGAGAAAAATGTATCAGAAATTTATTAAAGAATATTGGAGTAAATGTTTCCTTATATATCACACGGTGTTCGAACACGGAGTCTCGATATGGTAAGTCTGTATGCGCTGAGCTGACCGGAGGATTTATTTCCTTTTATATCACGCGAAGTTCGAACACAGAGTCTCTATTTGGTAAGTTCGTGTGTGAAGAGTTGACTTGGAAGATTTGTTACCTTATATATCACGCGGTGATCGAACACAGAGCTGGCACGCGTGAAGATATAAGTTGTTAACATTGATGATTATGTTGATCCGAAAATAATCATTGTTGACCAAGTTATTATTGCTTATTTATTGCCTTTCCTTTTGAATATTATTCTGGGTCATCTAGTTATCTTTTCCATCCTTATTTCATCTGTTTATTCGAAGAAGAGAAATAAAAGAGAGTTACCTGGAGTAAGTTGAGTGCTTTGTGAGTTTCTGGGTTTATGTTTACACTCTGGTGAGTGGTGTTCATACTGTGTTCTATAAACCGTGCTGGTGAGCGTATATGATTGAGTGAACTTTGTAACGGGAAATATAGTGAAAGATTACACGGAATGTGTGATTTGTAGACGAGGGGATCTCGTCAAGGGTTTATTTGTAAGGTGAGGGGATCTCGTCAAGGGTAGATCGCTAGGAGTGACGAGAGGACAGCGACGAAGATTGAGAGGGAGTCGAAGTCTTGTATAAGTCTGAGCATTCTCATTTTGAGATTTCTAGTGGATCGTTTCATCTCGGCGAGGCCCCGCAGACGTAGACGAAAGCCGAACTGCGTAACCAATTTCTTTGTGTCATTTTATTTATTTGCTGCAATTTTTGGTTACTATTTACGTCACTGTTCACTCGTTTATTTTACCATCTCGGTTTTAGTTACTGCTGTATTCCTTGGAAGTGTTCTGTCACCAAGAAGGAACACCTACTAATAAAACGGTTCTTTCAATTGGTATCAGAGCGGGTCGCTTGTGCATTAAGCGAGATCTGAGGTTTTAGTTTTGTTTTGACGAGATGGATCTCATGAGAGAAGAAGCTTCGGTTCAACGTCCACCCCTACTTGATGGAACGAACTTTTCTTACTGGAAGGCTCGAATGAAGGCGTTCATCAAGTCTATGGAAGAAAAGGCTTGGAGGGCGATTCTAACTGGCTGGACACATCCGACGAAGACGAATGCCGAAAATGAAACTGTTAAGAAGTCGGAGGTTGAATGGACGGTAGAAGAGGACGGATTGGCGAGCTATAACTCCAAGGCCTTAAACGCTATTTTAAGTGTTATCGATGTTAATCAGTTCAAACTTATCTCTACATGTGAAGTGGCTAAGCAAGCTTGGGAGATACTTGAAACAACACATGAAGGTACAAAGGCTGTGAGACTCTCTAAACTTCAAATTCTAACATCCCGTCTTGAAAATCTCAAGATGAAAGAAGAAGAGTCAATAAGCGATTTCAACTAAAAAATATGTGATATCGCAAATGAAGCTTTTGCTCTTGGAGAGAAGTACAGTGAAGAAAAACTTGTGCGAAAAACTCTTAGATCTCTTCCTAAGAGATTTGCTTACAAGGTCATAGCCATTGAAGAGGCGAAGGACGTTCAGAACATGAAGCTGGATGAGTTAATGGGTTCTTTGCGAACATTCGAAATGAACCTAGAGGAGGAGAAAGGTGATAAAAAGCCAAAAGGGATTGCCTTTCAAGCTGAGAGTCATGATGACAAAGGTATAGAACACGGGGATGAAAATGATGACATTTCTGAAACCATGGCTCTTATGTCGAAAAATTTCAGTAAAATCTACAAACGATTCAACAGAAACAACAAAGGCGGTGCAAGGAATAGAGAATCTGGCAGCGGCTCAACTGGTGGTCCAACACTAAGAAGGAACACTGTATTTAACGCTGACAATCTTAATGTAGGTTCTAGAAACAGATCGGGAACTGGCAATAATCCTAAATCTAATACAAGGAACAAGGGAATTCAGTGTCGTGAATGTGAAGGATTTGGGCACATACAGGCTGAGTGTGCGAACACTCTGAAGAAGAAAAATAAATCTCTGAATGCTACTTTGAGCAATGGAGATTCAGACGGTAGTAGAGAAGATGATTCTGACCTTGTTGCTTTTGCTTCTAGAACTGATGATGCAGGTGCAGATGGTGGTGCTGGTTCCTCAAAAAACACTACAAGTGTAACTGAATGCGATCCAACACTGACATATAAGAGCAGTGATGATGAAGATCTGACGGAGCAAGCCTTGATTGAAGCTTATCACCTTATGCATCGTAAATGGATTGAGCTGACAAAGTGCTATGATAAGATATCTTCCAAAAATCAACTACTCAATAACGAGAAGAATAATTTGCAGAAGCATAATTCTGAGTTGGAGTCCAAACTCAAGGAGATCCAAAGCAGTGTTACAACACTCAATGATGAACTTGAGAAAATTAAAAAATTGGTAAAAATGCTAAACTCTGGTTCTTCTAAACTGGATGAAATCTTGTCTGCAGGAAGAACAGAGAAAGAGCACTTTGGGCTTGGTTATACTGGTCAAACAGGAAGTTGTCAGACGATCTTTGTCAAAGGAACGTCATCTGGAGCAAATGAAGAAAAAGATGTTAAGGGTAAACGACCAGCTACTACACCAATCAGAACTTCTGCTGTTATGACAACTCGGAGGAGTAGTGGTATACCACCTGGAGGAACACCAAGCAGAGGAATAAGAAGGAATTGGGTTCCAATCTGTCATTATTGTAACAAACGAAGTCATATAAAGCCACGATGCTTTCAATTTTTTACAGACTTGAGGAGAGCTAATCAACAGAGTTTTCCACGACAGAGGACAGAAAGACAAGAGTGGGTGAAGAAATCCGAAAACAAATGCAATGTAGCATTCATCTCTCTCAAAGCTAGCACCGAACAATCATGGTATTTCGACAGCGGGAGTTCAAGACACATGATAGGTGAAAGAAATTTCTTGAAGGATGTTCAGCCATGTGATCGAACACATCGTGTGACTTTTGGTGATGGCGTTACAACCAATGTTCTTGGTAAAGGTAATCTGTGTATTCCGAGTTTACCTAAATTGACTAATGTATGGCTTCTTGAAGGTTTGAAGGCCAATCTTATAAGCATTAGCCAGTTATGTAATGATAATCTCTTTGTGAGATTCACCAAGAAAAACTGCTTTGTGGTGGATGTTTCCGAGAAGAGTATCATGGAGGGTGTTCGATCATCAGACAACTGTTATCTTCTAACACAACCAACACCATGTCTCAAGGCAGGAGAAGATGAAGTGGAACTGTGGCATCGCAAGCTTGGGCATGTCAACTATCATAGTATGAAGAAGGTTGTTTCAGTTGGTGCTGTGCGAGGGATTCCAGATTTGAAGACAGATTCATGGAGATTGTGTGGACCATGCATTGAAGGGAAACAAGTCAAGTCAACTCAGAAGGTGTTGCAACACCTCGTTTCTAGCCGGGTTCTTGAACTTCTACACATGGATCTTATGGGTCCAATGCAAGTTGAAAGCATAGGAGGAAAGAGGTATGCTTTTGTTTGTGTAGACGATTTCTCACGATTCACTTGGGTGCAGTTAATACGTGAAAAGTCAGATACCTTTGACATGTTCAAAGCCCTGTGTTCCAAACTTCAGACAGAGAAGTGTTCCAACATCAGCAAAATTGTTTGGATTCGAAGCGACCATGGTAGAGAATTCGAAAATATTATTTTTGTTGAATTTTGTGATAAGAATGGTATTTCTCAAGAATGTTCAGCTCCAAAGACACCAGAGCAGAATGGTGTTGTTGAACGGAAGAATCGACTATCCAAGAAATGGCGAGAGTTATGTTGAACTCTATAGGTGTGTCTCATAGGTTTTGGGGAGAAGCCATGAACACCGCTTGCTACATCATCAACTGGGTGTACTTGAGACCAGGCACTATGATGACTCCTTATGAGATCTGAAAGGGAAGAAAGCCTACTGTCCAATACTTTCATGTCTTTTGAAGTACTTGCTACATTCTCAATGATCGTGAATACCGAGGGAAGCTTGATTCCAAGAGTGATGTAGGGATGTTTCTCGGCTACTCCACCAACAGTCGAGCCTATCGAGTCTTCAACAAAAGAACAAGAACAGTCATGGAGTCAATTAATGTGGTTGTTGATGATGCAGAGACTGATCAAAAGCAGGTTCAAAATCCTGAAGATTGCATTGACTTCATAACTGGAGAAGAAAGTGTTCCAGCCGGTGTTCCAGAACCTGTTCCTCCTCAGGTTTCTGACAATATTCAGACAAATGTTACTAATACTCAAGATGAAGAACGTCAAGTTCACCAATCCCAAGGTCCTTCAAGAAGGGTGCAGAAGAATCATTCCGCGGAAGATGTTATTGGCAGCATGGAGGATGGTGTTCAAACACGCGGAAAGCCTAGAGTCAACAATCGAGAACTCATTGGGAATGTTTGCTTTACATCAACAATTGAGCCTAAAAATGTCAAGGAGGCTCTCGAAGATGAGTTTGGGGTGACTGCGATGCAAGAAGAATTGGCTCAATTTGAGAGAAACGAAGTTTGGGATTTGGTTCCTAAGCCAAGCAACACCAATGTCATTGGAACCAAGTGGATTTACAAGAATAAATTGGATAAGAAAGGTAACATTACCCGCAATAAGGCAAGGTTAGTTGCTCAAGGGTACACTCAAATTGAGGGTATAGATTTTGATAAAACGTTTGCACCTATTGCTAGACTCGAGTCCATTTGTTTATTGCTTGCTATTTAATGTGCTCTTAAGTTCAAGCTGTTTTAGATGGATGTGAAGAGTACTTTTCTTAATGGCATTCTGAATGAAGAAGTATATGTAGCTCAACCAAAGGGGTTTGAGGATCCACACCATCCTGATCACGTCTACCGTTTGAAGAAAGCTCTCTACGGCTTGAAGCAAGCCCCACGTGCATGGCATGAGAGGCTTACGGAGTTCTTGTTGAAACATGGCTACAGTCGAGGGGGAGCCGACAAGACATTGTTCATCAAGAAGGTGAAATCTGATCTCATTATAGCTCAAATTTATGTTGACGATATTGTGTTCGGTTTAGTGTCCCAACACCTGGTGGATGAGTTCGTAAACCAAATGAAGACGGAGTTTGAAATAAGCATGGTGGGAGAGATTACATATTTTCTTAGACTGCAAGTTAAGCAATCACAAGATGGGATTTTTATTTCTCAAAGCAAATACGCTAGAAATCTTGTGAAGAAATTCAGACTTCAAGGAGCTCAACACAAGCGAACACTAATAGGAACACATATAAAGCTCACTAAAGATAAAAAAGGTATCTCCGTAGATCAAAGCCTGTATAGAAGTATGATTGGAAGTCTATTATATCTCACTGCTAGCCGACCAGATCTTTGCTATAGTGTGGGAGTGTGTGCTCGGTTCCAAGCCAATCCTAAGGAGAGTCATCTCTCGGCAGTCAAAAGAATAATCAAATACGTAAGTGGTACTTCTGATTATGGCATTTGGTATTCCTTTGACACTAACCCTAGTCTTGTTGGTTTTTGTGATGCGGACTGGGCTGAAAATGTCGAAGATCGAAAAAGTACATCTGGTGGATGCTTCTTCTTGGGGAACAACCTGCTTTCATGGTTTAGTAAGAAGCAGAATTCGATCTCTCTCTCTACAGCCAAGGCAGAATAAATTATAGCCGGTAGTGGTTGTACTCAATTGCTTTGGATGAAACAGATATTAGAAGATTATGGTGTTCATCAGGGTTTTCTAACACTGTACTGCGACAATATGAGTGCTATTAGTATTTCGAAGAATCCAGTGCAGCATTCGCGAATGAAACATATCGATATTCGTCACCATTTCATTCGAGAACTGGTTGAAGACAAAGTTATCAATTTGGAGCACGTCATATCGGAGAAACAGCTCGCAGACATCTTCACGAAGGGATTATACCATAGCATATTCGAAGCACTTAGATCTGCAATTGGTTTGTGTACCATCTGAATATGACATGTCGTTTTGTAAAAAAAAAAACAAACAAACGCTCATGTGTATAGGTACACTTCTTTTGTACGGCCCACAGTAGTTTTTCCCCATTATGTGGTTGTGGGAAGTTTTTGGAGGGAAGTTTCTTTTATTCCCTTTACTTTTTTTGGGTTTCCTTGTTTATCCATTTTTGTTTCGATTTTTTTTGCTTCCCATTTTCTCCCAAAATCGCCCCCTTCTTGATTCTCTTAGTTTCGAAATTTCATTATTTCACCCATATTTTTCTCTTTCTCGGACTGGGAAGTTTATTTTCTTCCTTCTTCTTCGTGTAGTGGAGTTTATGGGTGTTGATTTTTTTTTGGGTTTGCGATTTTTACTTTTGGGAGTGGTCTGCGTTGTCGAATTTAGGTGGGTTCTTGTTGTTTCGTTCTCGAGTGTGGGTGTTGATCGGTTGTTGGTTTTTCTTGGCTGGGTTGTGTTTGTGTTCGGAGATTAGGACTCGTTTGTTTAGGGTTTTGGTATTTAGAGGTTTGAGTATTTGGCTGTTTGGGTCTGTTTTTTTTTCTTCGCAGAGATGGTGTTAACAAAAGGTGCGGCTTCTAAGGGTTCTCCTCCTGAGAAAAAGGCTCCAGCGAAGAAGTCTGTCAGAAAGAAGAAAGCGCCGGCCAAATGGGCGGCTCCGGCAAAGAAGACCATAGATTCATCAAATTCGGCGGAGAAAAAGGGCTTGGCTTCTTTTGCTCCAAGTGATGCGGTATCTATTCCGCCACTTTCTACTGTCCTATCCCAAGAGATTGTACCTTTTATTCCTCCAAAAGTGGCAACAGGCCAAGAAGAGTTTTTGAACGATGCTTCGCGCTAAAGCTCGCGTGAAGAAGAAGACACAGATGTTCCCGTTCCTGCTGTTCGCACACTAGATCCGCCCTCTGAGGATGTTCATTCTGATGTGCCTGCTCAGCCCACTCTTCGTGAGGGCTCCTCTGCTCCGCAAACTAAGGTTAATGTGCCTCTTTCAAGTCGGGATGTTTTACCCTCTGTTGTTGTTGATTCTGTTATTTTGGATGAGAATGTTGTGGATGCTGTGAATGGTGAATCTGGTGTGATCTCTGAGCCTGTTGTGTCTGAGAATGTTGTGAATATGTCTGGTGATGTTGCTGCAAATGTTGAGAATGTTGTGGGTGTTTCTGGTGGTGTTCCGCCACCTATCAGTGAGCATGTTGTGCAGTCTTCTGATGATGTACAGCCTAAGACTACACCAACTCGTGGCTCTAGGGCCTTCACTGATCAATTCCCTATGGGGTTCCTAGAAGAGCACCCCAAGTTGCTCTATCATCCTCTCAGGGGAAGAAGAAGAGAGCTATAGTTGTTGAAGAGGAGTCGGATGATGCTCTATAGGACTCTGCAGATGATGAGGAGATTGATGCCACTTTGGAGTCAGAAGCTGTTTCGTTGGCTGAGTTTGCTAAAAGCAAGAAGAAGAAGGTTACTTCTAAAAAGAAGAAGTCTGCTGCTGAAAGTGTCAGTCGTGTTCCTCCCTCTGTTCCTGCTAAGAAGAAGAAGAAGTCTGGGGAGAATAAGAGTGTTCCAACACCAGATCCATGTACTTTTCAGTCCATTCAATTTAGAACTGCTGCTCATAAGGATTTCTGGACTCCTGTGTGTTGTCGATCTTTTGTTGCTGAGAGGGCTATTCATTTGGGTCAGTTTGAGAAGACTGGTCTTATTAGTTTTTTGAGAAGCACAAGTTGCTTTTTTCTGTCACCAAGATACTACCATTTTTCAAGCAATTGGTCTTGGAGTTCTATGCTAATATGTCAACGGGGATGTTTGATCTTTCTTCTGAGGAGTATGGGAAAGCAGTAGTTAGAGGGGTGTCTTTTGAGTTTACTCCAGCTATCATAAATGCCCACTTGAATTCTGCAAGAGTGACTGCTCCTTTCACTCCCGACTATGATGAGATTGTGAAGGAGATCACTGGTGGTGTTCTCACTACATGGGGAAGAGTCAAGTCATTTTCTTCATCACAGTTGACCTCCAAGTATGTTATTCTGGAGTGTCTTGCCTTGTACAACTGGATTCCCAGCTATCATCGAACTGGTGTTCTTAAGACCATGGCTGTGTTGCTTTACAAGCTTGGTAAGGGGATTTCTTTTGATCTTGGTGCATTGATCTTTCATCAAATTTCTCGTCATATTGAGACTACTTCGATCAATCTTACTATTGGCAACCCGTTTCTTATCTTTGGCATCTTGATGGACCAAAATCCTGCTGTGGTGCATGAGGGAGAATTATGTGAGAAGAGTGCTGGAGAGATGGTGATTAGCAAGAAATTCTTCCAAGGGCAGCATATTCAAGACATTCAGGGGGAGCTTATCTATCCTGATTTGGTGATTGGTGTTCAGAAAGGTGTTATCACTCCTACAGCTGGAGAGACTGTCAGGTTTTTAAGGTCTGAGCTTGCTTTTCTAGAGGCTCAAGAGCGCAATCTTGCTGTAAGGAAGGCTGAGATTATATCCTTTCTTAGGACTTTGGGAGTTGGTATTGCCTCTTCTAGTGCAGATATTCAGGTGCCTGTGATCAAGTTGTTCCTGTTGAAGACGACGGTGTCCCTCCAAGTGTTCCAGCCCTTGCTGTCGGTGTTGATGTTGCTTCCAGCAGTGTTCCAGCTCAAGTTTCGTCCAGTGTTCGTGCTCCGTGATGGTGTTTGGTGTGGTTCCCTTTCTGCCTTTATCGTTTTGATCTCAAAAAGGAGGAGTAGTGAATATAGTGATTTTTAGTTTCAGCTTACGTGTTTTCCTTTTGGATTCTCTGGATTTCTGCTTTATTGCTTCCGCCTTCGATTTGGTTGTATGCTGAAACTTTGAAGACAGCCGTTATGATTTTGGATGCTTATGGATATTATTAGTCATAGTATTTTGCCAATCAAAAAGTCAAAGGAGGAGATTGTTAGTGTTAATGGTGATTGACAATTTTTAATTGATAAAATCATTCTTAATTACTCATGATTATTATTGATCTTCTATGACTAATATTGGCTGTCTTGGACGAATTTATTCTGATTCAATATTGTGATTTTCGATCATGTTTGGAGAAAAATGAATCAGAAATTTATTAAGGAATATTGGAGTAAATGTTTCCTTATATATCACACGGTGTTCGAACACGGAGTCTCGATATGGTACGTTCGTATGCGCTGAGCTGACCAGAGGATTTGTTTTCTTTTATATCACGCGAAGTTCGAACACAAAGTCTCTATTTGGTAAGTTCATGTGTGAAGAGTTGACCTGGAAGATTTGTTACCTTATATATCAAGCGGTGATCGAACACAGAGCTGGCACGCGTGAAGATATAAGCTGTTAACATTGATGATTATGTTGACCCGAAATAATCATCGTTGACCAAGTTATTATTGCTTATTTATTGCCTTTTCTTTTGAAGATTATTCTTGGTCATCTAGTGATCTTTCCCATCCTTATTTCATCTGTTTATTCGAAGAAGAGAAATAAAAGTGAGCCTGGAGTGAGTGAGTGAGTTGAGTGCTTTGTGAGTATCTGGGTTTATGTTTACACTCTGGTGAGTGGTGTTCACACGGTGTTCTATAAACCGTGCTGGTGAGTGTATATGATTGAGTGAACTTTGTAATGGGAAATATGGTGAGAGATTGCACGGAATGTGTGATTTATAGACGAGGGGATCTCGTCAAGGGTTTATTTGTAAGGCGAGGGGATCTCGTCAAGGGTAGATCGCTAGGAGTGACGAGAGGACGGTGACGAAGATTGAGAGGGAGTCGAAGTCATGTATAAGTCCGAGCATTCTCGTTTTCAGATTTCTAGTGGATCGTTTCAACTGGGCGAGGCCCCGCAGACGTAGGCGAAAGCCGAACTGCGTAACCAATTTCTTTGTGTCATTTTATTTATTTGCTGCAATTTTTGGTTACTGTTTACGTCACTGTTCACTCGTTTATTTTACCATCTCGATTTTAGTTATTGCATGTGTTCCTTGGAAGTGTTCTGTCACCAACAAGGAACACCTACTAACAAAACGGTTCTTTCAGTGTTGATGGAAATTTTTTTGAAATCCGAATGATAAGAATAAATGAATTGAAATTGAAGAGAAAAATCAAAGACAGAGAGAAATGATTAAAAGGCAAAATAGAGGAATTATTTTTCATTCCCTCTTGACTAAACTCCTCTCTATGGTGCAAATAAAATAAAATAAGGGACCTCTTTTTGGCTCTATTGGTGTGGAAGCTCAAAAAAATGACTAAAAACTAAAAAATAACAAAAGGAAACAATTAGGAGGCGACAAGTGTTGCCCTCACCCCCCGTCCCTCTGACTCCCTACTGTGCGCAAGTAGAGATTAAAAAAATAATAACAACAATAACAAAGCGTGAAACGTCATCGTAATAGACGAAAATTTCGTCCTTTTTGTCTTTTTGTGACTTCATTAAGACTCTTATTATAAGTTAAAGATAAACATATTTTGCATGATTAATCTTTGGGAATAAAAAAAAACATAAATGCTTTAACAAACAAAAACAAGCTAACTATTCAAAAGAGAAGCTAATGCAAAGTACAATTCTAAATTATCAAATTTATAATAGTTTTCATTAAAACATTGCTCAGCATTTGTGACTATTTAATTGATACAAGCAGTGGCGGAGACATATAACGCCGAGTGTGGGCTCAAGCCCACACTGAAATTTTGAAAAAAAAGTTTAATTTAGAGGCATGATTGAAGCCTTTTAATATTGTGGGCTTTAATTAGAGCCTAGCCCATATCCTGGTGATGCGCCCATATACCATTAGGCTGAGTTTTTTGCTGCTACGAACGTGAAGTTTTGCCATTTCACTTTAAATCGCAATTGGAGTATTGTGAAGAGTTTCCGCACACGAACACCAAGAAAAGTGAGAGAAAAAGAGAGAAAGAGGGAACAATAGGGGAAAGAAATTAGGGTGTTTTGTGGTATTTTCTATATTTAAGAACACAATATTGTCGGCTAATTTTTGCGAGATTTTGGTATCTCATTAGTGGCGGTTTGGGTGCCAAAGTTAGTGGTTCGAATTGTAGAATCCTCTTTGGTGGGAGCAATAGCCGTCTCCAACAAAAATAAGAAACAAACTACAAAGCAGGTACAATTATTAAAAAAAAAGTATATTTTTTGTTCTTTTGTGTGATAATATAAAGCAAGTGCATTTCAATCTCACAAATAGTGAAATAAATTTTTTTCTTATTACAGTGATTGAGAGATATTTAAAAAGGAAGTCAGAGAGTATACTTCCATGTGAAGAGAATGCTAAACTATCAAAATCTAAAATAGAATTTAACTCTGTATATCTCCCAACAGATCCTAGATTGAGGCCTTCAATAATGGATTATGATCCTAATATTCGAGATCAAGTTAGACAGTTTTATATGCAAAAAGGTCCTTGTCAGCCAACAAAGCATGAGTTTCCACTGAAACGATTTGGAAAAAAACTAAGAAGATTTAATCCTTCATGGTTCAAGGAATTTTCAGATTGGTTAGAATATAGAATAAACAAAAACGCTACATTTTGTTTATGTTGTTATCTTTTCAAGCCGTGTAATGGGGAACAAGCAGGTGGAGATTCTTTCATCGCCACAGGATTTACTAATTAGAAGGAAAAAAAAAAAGATTGCAAGTTCATGTCGGAGGTCCTAATAGTTCTCATAACGAAGCTCGACGAAGATCTGAAGCTTTGATGAATGAAAAGCAACATATAGAAGCTATTATCTCGAAGAAAACAACACAAGCTCGTAATGACTACCGAACGCGCTTGAATGCTTCTGTGGATTGTGTTCAATTTCTTTTGAGACAAGATCTCGCATTTCGTGGTCACGATGAATCTGAAGACTCAAGTAATCAATGTAACTTTCTTAAACTTTTACAATTTCATGCTGCTCACAATGAAGACGTCAATGCTCTTATGGGACAAAATGCTCCAGAAAATCTAAAGCTAACATCTCCAGATATTCAAAAAGATATTGTGAATGCTTTTGCTGTTGAAACTGTCAATGGAATTATTAATGACATTAGAGATGCATTATTCTCGATTTTGGTTGATGAATTCGTGACATCTCAATGAAAGAGCAAATGGCAGTACTTTTGCATCACGTGAATAAAAGAGGGCAAATTGTTGAACGTTTTATTGGTATTGAGCATGTCACTAGTACCACAGCTCTTTCACTAAAGGCTGCAATCGATAACTTATTTTCAAGGCATGATTGAGTATATCAAGATTGCGAGGGCAAGGTTACGATGAGGCAAGTAATATGCAAGGTGAGCTCAGTGGTCTAAAAACTCTTATTTTGAAGGAAAACTCATGTGCTTTTTATACTCATTGCTTTGCTCATAAACTTCAGTTAGCTCTAATACATGTGGCTAAGAAGCATATTCAGATTTCATCACTTTTTAGCGTGGTTGGTAGTCTAGTGAATAATGTAGGAGCTTTAGCTAAGCGTTCTGACATTCTTCAATATAAGCAAGCTGATTTAATAGCACAAGCAATAAAAAATGGTGAGATTGCAAGCGGACGGGGATTGATTAGAAAACTTCTCTGAAAATGGAGACAAACGTTGGGGCTCACATTATGGCACGTTAATTAGTGTGCTTACCATGTTCTCCTCTATAGTTGAAGTCCTTGAGATGATTGTAGATGATAGAACGTGTTCTGAGCAAAGATGTGAAGCAAACAATTTACTAGTTTCAATCTCATCTTTTGTTTTTGTGGTTAGTCTCCGTTTGATGAGAAATAATTTAGGAGTTATATAAGAGTTATCAAAGGCATTGCAAAGGAAAGATCAAGATATTGTAAATGCCATGAGTTTAGTCAAGGTGTGCAAAAAGAGGTTGCAATTGATGAGGGATAATGAGTGGGATTCTCTTATACAAGAAGTCTCCTTATTCTGTCAAAAACCCAACATTGATATTCCCAATATGGATGATATCTATAAAGCACGAGATAGGCCCGTCGGAGAGCACAAGAAGTAACAAATGCACACCAATATCAAGTGGAGTTGTTTTACTTTGTTATTGATATGCAACTTCAAGAATTAAATGATCGATTCACTGAGGTAAACACCGAGTTACTTCTTTGTACAGCTTGTTTGTGTCCAGATGATTCATTTCATGCTTTTGATTTAGGACAATTGTTAAAACTCGCTAAGTATTACCCGAATGATTTTTCTGCGGCTGAGCTTGAATTCCATTAGGATTAACTTGAAAACTATATTGCTGATGTACAACAAAGTGCAGATTTTGCATATTTAAAAGGTATCAATGCTCTAGAACAAAAAAACAGTAGAGACAAGAAAGATGATGTGCATCCACTAGTTTACCGTTTGATTGGTTTAGCATTGATTTTACCTATTGCAATAGCTATCGTGGAGATGGTATTTTCTGCTATGAATATTGTAAAAAACAGATTGAGAAATCGAATTAGAGAATAGTGGATGAGTGATAGTCTAGTTGTGTACATTGAGAAAGAATTTTCAGATCGTGTAACGAACGAAAACATTATGCAACGCTTTCAGAAAATAAAAACTCGTCGTCACCAATTGTAATATGTTTTATTCTTCTTTTAATGTGCTTATCTAGTTTTATTTTTATTTTTAGTTTTTGCTAAAAAAATATATGTTAGTTAGTCTTGAATAATACTGTGATTTAATTTGTAAGCTTTGTATATTTTGATTATATAATATTATTTTAATCAAAAAGTACGTATTCTATGTCTTCTCGATAAGAATTTATTACTTACGCAAAATAATTATAATAAAATAAAAATAATACAAAATTTAAGTATCTTTGCTTATATGTTAAATTCTTATTTTGGCGAATACAGATCTTTTGTCTCTTTCATCTGTCTTATTCTATGTCTTCTCAATGAGATATTGATACATACGTAAAAATAATTATTATAAAATATAATAATATAAAAATAATTAAAAATTTAAGTGTTTTTGCTTATATGTTAATTCTTATTTTGGGGATAAAAAATGAGACATGAAAATGAGCAATAGATTTGAACTCTCATCTACTACTAGTTTGTAGTATCAATCATTTAAATACAAATATTCTCCATTAATGAAATGACATATTTGATATTAAATTTGAAAATATTATTTTTGTGTCAAATTTAACACCAAGTATAGTAAATTGTAAAAATTGACATTTAAATTAATTATTATTGACAATAATAATTACATTTAATGAATGTTGCTACTGAAAAATAATATAATAAAAATAACATTTAGAGTAAAAAAGTAAAATCATTGATTAAATAGTCATTTTCTGTTAAGGAAATAGCTAACGTTCGAATAATTAAGAAGTTAGACATTTTCTTCACTACATGATAATGTGCATTTATCTTTATTTCTTCTGTTCTCTTATGTTATTAGAGGCTAATAACTTATTTTTTTGAACTATTGACTAGAAAATAACAAAATATCAAATAGACATAAGTATATCAATTCAATATATCATTGTCTTCTAATTTTTCTGTCAAATTTAACTTTAGTACTAGCATCTAATGGTCTAAACATGCATAATCTAACATCACAGTTGACATTTCGGCAAAATATTAATTAAAAAATAACATCACACTGGACATGTGTCGGTCTTTCATAACTATTGATAGGAGAATTTATACATAGGCTGGTGAGATAAAAAAAAAAAAAAAAAAAGACGAGAATTAAATGAATATTTAATAAATAAATTTTAAAACGTTAAAAAATTTAGGAAATTTTAAGAAAATAGTCACTGTTTACAAAATAATTTTAAAAAATAGTCACAGTTTTAAAAAATTTAAAAACTAGTCCTTTCAGAAATTTCTGACATATATCAAAAATTTTTTACAGCACATTTTATGTGTAATTTTGTTATTGTCAGAAATTTCTTACAGTGTGTAATGGCTAGTTTTTAAAATTTTTGAAACTGTGACTATTTTTTGAAAATACACAGTTCAAAATGGTTATTTTCCTAACTGACCCAAAAATTTAATAAGTACATTAATTTTTTTTTCATAAAAATTCTAACAAATAAATTTTTTTAATATTTTAAAATATATAAAATGTTTTAATAAGTTATAAAAAAAACTTACTATTCACTTTCCCTGAACATATATCGCGGGAGAAATGAATTTATGTCACTTAAATCACAAAATATGTATATAGCCATATAGATGTTACAAAAAGCAGAAACATAGCCGCCAACCCGCAGGGCCAAATCGACACCGTTCCTTCCATTTCAACCCTTCCATCCATGCTTATTTATTAGTACACCCATGACCATATAAGATATTTTAATCATAAGACGGAGTTGATATTGACAGACCATAGACATACTACATATATATAACCCCCGAACAAAGTTTTACAAAAATGACAAATCGAACGGCCACGTCATTGCCCACGTCAGCATCACCAATCCCCTTACGCTAGAGAGTCAAGAGGACCCCAAAAACACAAGAAACGCTAGCTAGTACGCTTGTGTGGTTTCACTTCCGAATCAGATCAAACAAGCAAATCATCACAATTCCGTTGAACATATATATTCACAGTCACACTGATGACCATGCTGACACGTACTGCATGAACTCCGGGTCGGACTCCAGGATGGCCATGGTGTCGGCGGCGAGCACGACCTCGAGATCGACTGTGCCGGCGCAGTCCCGCCCTGGGAAGGCGGAGATCTTGCCGTCGAACTTGTTGGCGCGGCCGCTCCTCACCGCCAGCGGGCGGCCCCACCCGAAGTCGTTGTCGTACATAGGGAACCTTGGGGAGCTGCCCATGGTGATGGAGGCGCCGTCGGGGTTCCCCAGCGGGAAGCACCGCGGGGCCTTCTCCCACTCCGCAACAATCCGCCGCACCGCCTCGTCGCCGTGGGCCTTCACGCTCTCGCTCAGCCGCTCCGCGCACCACCGCAGCTCCCTCGACACCACATCGCCCGCGCATGCCTGCGTCGGCACGCTCTGGATCGCGTTCCCGAAGTAGTACGTCTCCATCTTCGGGCTCACCCGGTGCCGGCAGTTCACCGCCATCCGAAACGTCGTCGTCTTCCCCGCCGGCAGCTTCCTCGCCCGAGTCACCGCCCGCCACAGAAGCGCGCACAGTGATTGGAACGACGATATCTCAACTTTGGTCTGAGCCACCACGCCGTTCTTGCTCAGCCAGCTCTCCAGCATAGCTGTCACTTTGTTGCTGCCACTGTGCGGGATCAACGTGTCGTGGCTTTGCTTCCCGAGAATCTCCGCGTCAATATTGGTTTTGGTCACTTTGTTGACGCAATTGTTGGTTCTGTCCTTGAGTCTCAGAATCGCTTCCCTGCTAAAACTGAAGATCCTCTCCTTCAGCGGAGCGTCGACGGAGAAGGTGACCTTGGGCCCACCCTCAGGGATCCTCAGAACCGCCGTCTTGGACATCAGCACGGAGTCGCGGCCGAAATCGGGAACGGGCTTCGAGATAACGTTCCTTTTCGCGCCGCGGCAGGCGCACTCGGCGAAGGTGTTGAAGAAGTTCCAGAAGGAGGTGCCGTCGGCGACGGCGTGATTGACGGAGCAGCCGATGAAGACGCCGTCGGCAAGCTCGGTGACCTGGACGGCCAGGATGGGCCTGGTGTGGCCCGCGTAGCTGACGGTCCGGTCGAAGGCGAAGAACTGGCCAACGTGCTCCATCGGCACGTGGGACGGGGCGAGGACGTCGCGGACGAGGAGAGCGCCGGCCGAGGCGTGGATGAAGTCGGCGCCGGCGTCGTTGCAGGTGAGGTAGACGTGGCCGGCAGAGTCGGTGGCGAGTCTGCCGGCGAGGGGAGGGAAGAGAGAGAGGGCGCGAGAGAGGGCTTTGGCGATGAGAGAGAGAAGGGAATCAATACGGAGTGGAGGGCGAGTGAAGAGCCCTCCTTTCTGGATGTAATGGCATGACAGCATTGGA
Organism: Boehmeria nivea var. tenacissima; assembly: GCA_018132145.1. Taxonomy (NCBI): domain Eukaryota; kingdom Viridiplantae; phylum Streptophyta; class Magnoliopsida; order Rosales; family Urticaceae; genus Boehmeria; species Boehmeria nivea. Next base: position 5,050,675 of record CM030875.1, on the reverse strand, counting down.
AGGTCTGACACCGAAAGCTTCAAGTCTCCCAGGCTCGATTTCGTGTCCGGGAAAACGGTGCGTTTCGAAACCACGGTCACGCTCGGTGGGCAAGGCATTTTTCCTGAATTGATTTGGTAATTTGGACTTCTCTTTTACTCTCACTCTCTCTCTCTCTCTCTCTGACTCTTTTGAGTCTTAGTGGCGTTTTGTTTTGGTTTTGTAGAGAGAGAAAGAGATTTGGTGTGGAAGTAGTGAGTTGAGAGAAGTGGTATTTATAGGGATTGCACAGTTGGAACGAGGGTGTTTGGTTCATTGCACTTTGCTGATTTTGTGCTGTGGCCTGTGGGTTTTTAATTTAGTGATTTCAACGTCATGGGATGGGTGTTTTTTTCTTTTTGTTTTTTAATGAATTTGCGTTCTGGAGATAATGTGGAAGGAATTGTGGATGTCAATCTCTGATGCATGTCATTTCTATATTTGTATAATGTATACAATGTCAATAATGATTGAAAGCTCATTTTTCAGGTTTTCTTTGAGAGAGAGAGAGATATATATATATATATATATATTTTAAAAATACCCTGCAACTTGTACGTGATTTTTTACTCAAAGGAAGGAAAAAATGATTAATTATCTGGATTTTAACATTTGCTTAATAAAAAATTATTTTTCTGTACTCTTCTGCCTCTTTGGTATCTCTTTCCCTCCATATTCTTGGAAAGGCAATTAAGCTATTAATTTATCATAATAAATTATATATTTTCCAATCGATAATAATTTGGTAATTATATGATTATAAGTAGTTTGGTAATTTAATTTTAAGCATAAACGCAAGTACTGTAGTTGAGTTAGTAAAATGTTTATAATTGAACTTTTTAAATTCGGCTTAAAAAAGAAATGGCTAATCTCCATAGATAGATCTTCACCATAAAACAAAATGTATGAACGTTCTCTTTTTTGGTGAGACATTTGAGTTTATGTGGCCACTTTTGAAATTTTAATTTTAAATAATCGTCAATAATTGTGATTTTATAAAATAAGCATAACAAATTTATAAAGCAGGTAATAAAGTTTCTTAGAGGGTGATAACTTTTATTATGAAGGTAGCGAGTGTCACTATCATAAGAAATTTTATTACCCAATATGATATTATTTTGAATTTTATAGAACTTAAGCTATATTATTGAAAGCTCACTTCTAAACATAGATATTTATCTAGCTAACTATAGATTTCATTTTATAAAATAATAATAATAATAAGGGCTAGTTAAAAATTTAGCCATTTTGCAATCTGTGTTTTAGAACTATAGCTTACATTTTGAAATATAAGCAAAATAGCAATCAGGTCAATATATACAAATTTATGACCAAAAAATAAAATTTGTAGTAAAATTTTAGACAACATTGTCTGCAACGAACAATAAAAGCCCAATTAAAAAAACTAATGACTGTAATCTCAAAAATTCAGATACGAATGTATGACCATTTTGCTAATAAAAGCAAACATAGGCTAGATGTTGAAAACTAAGATAAATGAATGACTATTTCATACAAAAACCCTAATAATAATAATAATAATAATAATAATAATAATAATGATGATGAGGATGATTCCAACTCAACATGATCTTTTGATGGAGTCAAGCGTAGAATTACCCTATGTGTTCTCAATAATTACTTACACTCGTTTCATGTATGACAAGCGCCAATTTAAAATAAGTTGATAAAAATGCATTTAAATTTTAAACAAATGAACTTGTGATTAAGTTATGAAGACGGCAACATAAAATTAGTCGAATATAAGATAATTACTAATAGAATGAGCTCAGATAACTAATTCTTGTATCTTAAGAAACAAGATTTTTCAGATCTCTATACATTCTACTAAAAAAGGACAAAAAAAAATTAAAAAAATTAAAACATTTGGTAAATACAATTTCTTGATTTTGTATGTGTTCATACATGCCAAACTTCTCCATCTATGGTATGCTAATCAAAATCAGCATTGACATATAGAAATTTATGTGGCCACTGTGTGTAGATGTTGACAGATTAGTTTAAATAGATGAACACTAAAAGAAAGAGTTCAGATTAGTTGTATCTTAGAAGTTTGAATATTTTTTATTCATTTGATTTATCTAATAATTTATTTTCTAAAAGTCGAAATATTCAATAATTCCTCCTAGTTATAAACCAAAAGGCTACAGAAAAATTGTATGAACTTGGACGAGTGGTTAAACTTATTTTAACCGAGAATTATGTTTAAAAAAAAAAAAAAAAAAACACCAGAAGCTCGCGAAGGGACAAACTTAGCCGGTTAACGATGACGAACCTCAATATATATCCTTTTAAAATTAAATAAAATATAACAAAATACAAAGAAAAGGTTTTGCTCTAGAAACTCCCACAAGCCAATGGGACATAAATTAAGTGAACATAAAGCAGCAAGTTGGAGTACGAGTTGGTGTTATTCAAGATGGGTACCTTTCTTTCTAAGAAACATTAGAAAAAAAAAAAAAAAAAAAAAAAATAACTCAAATGTTTTTTTTTTTTGTACTTCTAATCACAGTTGAATTTTTCATCTTGTATTTAAAATATTTTAAAAGAATTATTTTTGTTTATATATGAAACTATAAGTGAAGAAAACAGTATTTTCTTTTTAAAAAGCCACGTGGCAACGCTGTTGACTAGTGAATAGAAATGATCTACGATTGCCAAGCGTAACGAGATTGACTGCTTCATTCCAACAGAAATATTGGAGGCTTTGATTGGCGGTTATATGAATGAAAGGGAGAGATTTTGTGAAGCAAACTTGGGGATATCAATATAAAAGATCGCTAAGATTAGCAAGAATCTCCAAGAGATTTTTTGTTCAAATCTTCTAAATAATCTCAGTTAGACTCGGCAGAACCCGAAATTGACCACCTTGAATTACACAATTAGCATACATATTTTGCAGATATGCACGCTCTCATGCCTACATATCCAAACAAATTAAGCTCTTAATTATTCTTTCGATCTCACAATGTGACATGATCAATATCGATTTTAATGTGGAATACGTTACTTAGAGGCGACTCGAATCTCATATCATATCCTTTAAATTTTACTGCTTTAACTTCTCATTAACCTAATTATAAATAGTTGTTTTATAATCGACACTATATACTAGTTTAATACAACTTACTTTGAACATGCTAATTGTTTGAGATATAATATATTTTAATGGTTCACGTATATGAATTGTTTATGCTTTTTAGGTAATTATCTATGCCAAGTTACACATTGGATGACAGGATCATAAAAAAGTATGATAGACCTATACCCATGGGCACGGATCCGGAAATTTATTCCAGTAACGCACATATATGTATATATAATATATTAAGGTACAACTGTGATTTTTAAAATTTTTAAAGGTAAAGTAATAAACAATGTTGGAGATTAGGGGTATAAGCATGATTCTAAAACTATTAGGATAGCAAGAGAAATAATAATTTAGCAATGGGGGCACAACGATATATATTTAAGATTTGGAGGAGTAAAATATATATTAACATAATAACTACTGGGGCCATGAGTGTAGATTTTTAAACCTTCAAGGAGTTAAATATAATTGGAATTTTAATCAATGGCGCAATTAGTAAAAAAATTTACACTTTTAGATCATATTTGGTAAGAAGGAGAAGTGAAAGAATGGGAGTGATGAAGAGATTTGGGATGAATTTTGATATTTTAGGCTGTGAGTACATGATGGATTTGGAGGAGTGGATCTTTTATGAAATTTAAAATCTTTAATTTTAACAAACTTTGTATTACTCTATATATTCGAGTAACTGTAGAAAAGAGTAGACTAATGCAAAAAATATTATATAAATTAACTCTATTATAATTGAAGTACTTAGCTTATTACAATAACTTTTCTGTCTTAGGGCATAAAAAAAATAAAAAAATAAAAAAATGGCTGGTATGTGTCCTCCAATTGGTCCTGTGCTGCATTGTACTGATGAAAAATAACATTAACACGAAATTATTTTTTCTATGTTTTTTTTTTTTTTTTTGGAAATCAAGATAGCTAGCTCATTTGTGCTTTCTAGACTGTAGCGTACAATTAAATTTGGATTTTTTGTTTGGGCTTATTTGTTAAATAGCCACTTGAAAGCCTATGTTTTAAGAAAATGGCCTAAGAATTCAAATATTAAGTTATTAGCCTCAAATCCCTATGAAATCTCATTTTTATCCATCATCACTCTTCTTCCAACCTCATGTATCAAAGGGCAAAAGAGTCAATACATATTGTCTAAAGGCTAATAACTTAATTATAACAAACTCAGGTCAATTCCTTAAAACTAAAGTTAAAAACATGCCATTTTCTTAATAATCTCTTTTTTGTTTTTCCTTTGAAATTATATTCCTGATTTGGTTAAGAGCATTTGTTCATATAAAAATATATCTACGTACTTGAGCAATCGTCTAAAATTTATGTTATACTATTGGTGTCAAATTTAGCAAGAAAAATAGTATTGGATTGAAGAATTATCTTTTCAATTGATCCAATTAGAGATGCACTAAGCTCTAGGAATAATGTACTGATGATGATCCAATTGATCTTTTGATATTGAGGTTAATTTAATTATCCAAGTCGATTACAAGAAAAATTTTAATTAGCGCCGACTATTTACGTTCTGTATGTTGGCTGTCATTCTCCAAATACCTAGAAAGGTCGGCCCCAAAGAATCTCAACTGTTTGGGTTGCACTGAACTGTCTTATAGACAAATTATAAGGTTACTTGAGCAATAGATCTTAATTATTAACTACTACTACTAATACGTACTAATAATAACAACAACAATAATAATAAACAATAGAATAGAATAGGTATATGCCCAATCAAATAGTATAATATTAGCTTTGCAGTGCATACGTTATAGTAATATGGGTATTAGAATCATTGCAAGTAGTCTTGTTCTTTCTATAATTATAAAATAATAAAGAAAAATACATAACTTATGTTTGAGACTAGCCAATTGGAAAAAGGTCGGTTTATTAATTTTTGAGTGAAACGAGAATCTCCCAATACCGCCAACTTCTTATTTGTCGGCGTGTAGCACTTTCTTATTGCCAAATACGTGTTGGCATTAATTAATTTCCTAGCTAGGAAGTATTTAAATACCAAAAGTATATATTATATATAGCACATTTTTGCAATATATATGTATAGCGCGCTTTTGTTAAACAATAGCTTGACTTAGAAGGTCCAATTGCTTCGAAATTATTAATTAATAATTGAGATTATTTGTTTTAAAAGTCAATGAGAGAGAGTGATGGTAAACGTCTATACAAGTACTAGGAGTCAGGTGGTTTGTTGCAGCGTACCTGGATAAAATGCCACGTCTGTGACAGTTCAAGACCAACCAATCCATCTTTGTTTGCATTTAAGTGTCAAGTACTATGGACATACAAATGCACGTATATTTATGGTCCTATTCCACCAAATATAAAAAAGTAATAATAATAAAAGAAAATAAAAGAGTGTGTGTTCATTTGCAGTGAACCTTATTGAGATCTGATGCCACACGTTAATGACAGTTCAAGACCAAAAATGCATGCAAATTAACATGGCCTTCCATTTAATCCCATGAAAGAAAGAAAAAAAAAAAGCATCGTTAGTTTATTTTCTCTCCTTTTTAATAAGCATCTATAGATGCGACTAATATTTAATACGGATAGTAAAAATTCATCCCAATTATACAAAAAATCTAATTTTGCCCTTTTCTTTTCTTCCCTCTCTATCGCTATGTAATTTTTAAAATTTAGTACTAAAGGTTGTTTTGATTGCAATCAGAATAATTTTTTTTTGTCTATACCATGTTACTACAATAATTATATTAATAAAAAGTTAAATTTAAATCATATTAATAAAAAATAATTTGCATTTGTATCTAAATGGGGCCTTAACATAAAACACAGGGTGATCCTACATAACGTTGGAACTTAGAACGTGATCCTATGAGTAAAAACATTGAAATTTGTATAAAAATATACATTATTAAAGTTCTGAAAGTTTAAGACATTAATAGCAGCAAAACACATCTAAAACATAACTTTTGTCTTAGAATCAGATTTAAGGGGAAAAAAAAAAAAACCCAAACATGTGGATCAAAAATGTTTGTTAGCTAGATATAAGTACAAAAGTTTTATTCTAATATATAATTGTCTTAATCTCCGTAACCTCATAAATCAATTAGGATTTCTAGCATTCAGAACGGTATGGAGCCAGACGGTTTGTCCATTTAATAAATAAATGCACGACAATAAGGAATGAACAAACTTTTTGTTTGGAGACAAAAGAAGAAAAGCGGGGACAGAAAAATTGTCTCCTATCTGCTTTATATATATATACTCTCCCAATTCAGTGTGCGCTCATGCAATTTGCTTCATATTTTGGAACGCAAACTAAACACTATTATCAGAAAACAAAAACAGAAAAGGAAAAAAAAAAAGTCATTGTTCTTTAGTTAGTACGGAATCTCTTACTAAATGACAATTTTAAAACTTTGTTACATTATTTAGAACACTTTTTGTCTTGTCTGAACGTGTAGATAATCCAAACCGATTAATTCCCATTAAGTCCAAACATGAATATGCCGCCTAAGGGTGACAAAGAAACTACACAAGGAACCGAATTCAAAATTTTATGTAAAATGCAAAGATAAGATGAGAATATGACATGCAGAGACTCAACAAACACACACGCACGCGCACATACATACAGACATGCATACCTACATTATATATATATATATATATATATATATATATATATATATATATGCCCATTGTCCATTCAAGGAATTGGTACCTAATACGGACGTGTCATAATTCATGGGCAAAAGCCTTTCTTTATCCCTTCAGCGTGACAAAGGCCAACAATTACATACAGAAACTCGTATATAATCGATAGAAAAAATATAATTATCAAGTAAATTTTTTTTTTGTTTTTCTTGTTGAGGGTGATGGTGAGAGAGTTCATTCATGTACCTCATATTTATACAATTTTGGGTAGAGAGATAGTTCTCTGCATCTTTGATATTGCTCGTTGACAATGCTTTGAATTTAGCTGCTTAATTGGCTCCATCTTAATATAGGCCGGTCATTTCTTGCGTCTCTCTTTCAAACAGGTAAGGTTCGTGCCCACCAAACGCATCATCTCCCATCCAAATAATAATAATAGTATTAATAATAACTATGATCGAAACATTACTTGTGTATAGTGATATCAACCATTTACTTATTTTGTGCATTAAACTGTCTCACGGGGCACTGATAACTTATAGATAGGGGAATCTGAAATTCAATATCAACACTTGTTTCCACAATTTAAGTAATTTAAGAGAAATGATTGATTATAAAATAAGTCAATTTAAGAAATTGACAATATATTAAATAAATGCAAATTATCACATTATTAACGAAGTCGATAAAACTGTTTTTAAACTTTTCAATCAAAATCAAAGCAAGATCTCATACACATGTTGTATTACTAAAAATAAAACTCATGCACAAAATATTATCACATATATAATATTACATAAAATAAATAGAAGAGAGATAATCCGACTGGAAGAATTTCAAAATAAAGTCATTCTTGATGCCACTTAATAATCTATAGTCCATGTGGTGTGTTCCCTTCATTTCCGCTCTATGTTTGTAGTGTAAATTTTGGGGTATAAATTAAAAGTGCAATACACATGGGGTATAGATTATCATTGTGTCAAGAATGGGGTATTCCTCAAAATCTGCCTAATCGAATTTTACCTTGAAATCAGATCGAATTTGATTGGGCTCCCTTCTCTTTTTACCGTATATTGTCTTAGGTTTATAACGAGTTTATTGGCTCTATAAAAAACATTTGAAACTACGATATTTTTCTCTAATTCTCCGATCGAGTCAAGAACATGAGAGTGGGTTTGTTCTAAGTTTTCTCACATAAAACAAGCGGAGTTTTTTTCTTCTTCTTGTAATAGAGGCCAATGCTTATGAGGGAAAAGGAGGAAGGAAAAAAATTGTTTTCTTTTAAGGGTTTTTAGAGAGAATTTTGGTAGAGAAAAAATAGCAATCACTCAGATTGTTAGCTTAGGTTAATTTGTTTTACTTATAACATAAATATATAGGCTAGGGCATAAAGAAGGGCGGCAACACTAGGGTAAATCCTAATGAGATTTTTTAAATTTTTTGAAAAGAGATTTTTTAAATTTCAAACATAGAAATTATCCAAAAAGTTTTTTTTAATGCAATAGTTATTTCATTATTATTTATATGAATAAAAATGGTTTTATAGGATTTAATCCTCATCCATACTTATCCAAAAGTTGCCGCCAAGTGCCAACCTTGATGAAAAATTAGGCGAAATTTTCCCGAAAAATCTCATACAATTATCTCCTCTATTTGTAGTGTGTCAAAAATAAAATACAATTATTTTATTTGATTATAGTTTTATCATATCAAGATATTACCTACATTAATATGCTAAATTAAAACTTTTCTCTTTCTGTCAAGAGAATCAAAATAACTTTAATATGCTGGGTGCCGGCATTCCACGGCCTTCACAAGTCAGATCCATATGTATATTCACCAGCTCTCTCGACTTTCATTCGCCGTCCTACTCTATTTTCGGTCGCTTACCTGTGTCTACAATAAAAGAAACACCTAATGAGATTTTACTCGGTAAGCGGAAGTCTTTCTACCCTATTTGTAACGTATGTGAAAACACATCATTATGCCACACCAACAATAACACCAAAAGGATCTAAACGCCCATACCAGTAGACCCTTGTACTTAAGATAAACAACATTTATCATTGCACAAACTTGATTATGACATACATTATCTTTCTTTCTTAATTAAGTCGTATACCTAGGATTGAAAATCCAAGGCTTGGAAAGATTTGGTTTGCATCTCTGCTAGTTCAATCCAGATTCTTGTTGCTCCCAAGCTTATCTCAACTAGTTCAATCCAGCCATCTTGACATTATTTAGATTTGTTTGCGATCGACTAATGGCCACCGCAAAAATAAGGCGCCAGTCGGGAACAGGCCGGATTCCCGATCATAGCTCCATTGGTGTTGGGGACAAGGTCACTGCAATCACATATGCCCGGGACATACCACCGTCGGTCATTGGGAGTATCTAGCAGTGCCATCGATAATTTCATGTTTTATACAGTTTTATTCGAATAATCATTATTAAAATAGATAATTATTTTGCGAGGGACATAAAGTCCTTTCAGAGATTTATCCGCTCCACACGAGTAGGCCTTAGCCTTAAAAATCTTATATAGGATCCACATTCAAAACTCCGAGTAATTGTCATAATATCGGGTCTGCGGATTTTATTTATTTCCAGTTAGCTCAAGCGAGTAAAAACCCATCTAACTTTTTTATTTAACGAGGGCGTTGGAGCCATTATCTGTTGTAATATTTTTCATCTTTACTCAGGTTTAGCCTAGTGTCTAATTATTGTCGGACAATCAAGCATATCAAGAAAACATAAATAAGACGATAATTAATTATTACAACACTAGGCATAAAATACACAATAATATTCATAAGCAAAGCATCCTCGTTCTTGTGTTGTAGGTGCCGGTTCCACTTACAAGTTGCCGAATCAGGGGTCTCAAACTTTGATTCGATCCTAAGTTCGTACGTACGATACCGAGCATTAAATTCATTAACAATTAAAATATTTATAGATTAGAATTTCTCCAAATATCCCAAAAATGTCAAAATTTGGATATGGGTGCACAAACGGGTCAAAACAAGACTAAACATGTTGGTTTGGGACAAAAAAGGGCTTAATTGGGCCTATTGGGCCCACGGTGGCTGAACTCGACATGCTGGCGAGCGTACGGCACGCCCCTTGTGGGCACTAGGTAAGCAGCTGAGGCGTTGGGCGCGCGCGCGGCTGCGCAGGAGGGCGTAGGGTGCGTGTAGGACGGGCAAGGGGCGTGCACGGGCATGCAGACAGGGCGCAGAGCGCGCGCCCAGGACTCAACCGTGGGCACTGAGCTCGCTGGCATAGCGCACGCGTGGCGCTTGGGCAGCGCGCCATCTTGCTTTGTTGCACTCATTTCAGGTTTTTGCTGATCTTAAACCGATTTAAATTCATCCTAACATGCTTAAAAACTATTTTGGTGATTCAAACACTTAAAAACTCTATAAACCCTATTATTTTAATTTTATATTTTCCAATCAAAATAATCCTAAAACTTTCAATAACGTCGACCGTTACAAGAATGAATCTTATAACTTGTACAAAACTCATATTGACACGAAACCAGTAGCTTTGGAAATTATTTTATCTTTAAAATGCAATACTTTATGCTAGGTTTAAGCTTTTTCATTTATTCCAAAAATGGCCCGGAATGAAAGGTATAACAAAAGGGCTTCAATAGGCAGATTTTTAAGCAAAATTGAAAAAATCATTTCCAATTATAAAAAAAATCATTTTAGGGCGATTCTTAATTCTATGGAAAGCTTAACAACTCTAGTTTCAAGAAAAAATATTATAAAAGCCAAAAATCATCCATAACTATACTAAAAAAATTTGTTTTTTTCACTGTTTTGTCAAAACGTTGGTGTTTTGAATATCCATGACCAAAAATTCATACAATAACCATTTTCAACTTAAGATTCTATCTTTAAACAGGAACATACTCATGTCAAAACCTTTATCAAATCTTAATCTTCCATTTTATTTCACTTTACCAAAGATTTTTCATGTCATATCCCGTGCATTCTCCTTAACTCTCAAGAATTTAAGCATTAGCTGTGGATTTTAACTTAGCTTCTTCTCGGTCTTTATTTTCCTTTGCTTAACCTCAAGAATACCTACAAACTTCTCACAAGTAAATATTACTTCACGAGCTATATGATTACTAGTTTATCAAAGTGACAACAAAGGAGGAAAAAGAACACTAACTCTTACCTTAGATCTTTAAGTTTTCTTTTCTTTCTTTATCTTTGTCTTTTCTTTTTTCTTTTTCTTTTTCTTTCTCTCTACCCTCTTCTCTCATTTTTCTGCTTGGTTGCATGAATTTTAGCTCAAATGAACGAGGATTTACACTCTCACACTTATTTTAGCTAAACTTGGCTTAGGAATTAATTAAAATTCATGACATTTGTCACACAAGCTCATGCATGGAGACAACTCTGCCACAAGAGCCAAACTAAGGCTACATGGTTGACAACTCAACCGTCCCATGCTGAACATTTGAGCTAGCTGTAGCCACAACTCTCGCTACGGCTGAAATTCTCATTATGTCCCCGATAATCACATTTGTTGCATTTTAGTCATTCTCTAAAGCAACTATAGTTTTTATAGCTCTATTGGGAAAAATCTAATTGTATTTCACTAATATAAACTAAATAAGCTATACTAAATTTTTTTATAATTTTACGACTCCGATTGATATTTTTTCAGATTTTTCCCGTTCAACACTGAAAATGCGATATTTCGCCGAAATTACCCTCAATAGGCATCAGAATGACCTCTAACTTTCCAAATGACCTCAAAAACATTAATAACTAAGATATTAAATCTCAAAAGATCAATTCATGACTTATTTTGAGTACTTTAATTTTTGGGCCAAATGTTCAATTTTCAAAACTTCTTGGCACTTTTGGAAAATTAGGGCTGTTGAATAATGTTAATCATACCAAGGTCATATAAGGCATTCACTACTCAAAGTAAGTCAATACGATCACATTAGAAGCACTTTCGATAACTTTGTGAAAATTACCGTTTTGCTTTTGGAGACATAATTGTATCCATAATGATGACGTAGCACACTTGAAGAGCTAAAGTAGAATAATTATCTCATCATATAACATGTGAATTGAAAGATCCGGCACTTAGGTATATCGTCTGGTACGCTTCATGATGGTATGGAAATTTTTGTCGTATATCTAATCATTAAATTGCTTATTAAAGAGAATCATATAATTTAAAATATACCTTGAGAAATGGATTAGCCGAAATGACAATATATATAGCTTTATATTATTTTCGGATTATGCAAAAAGTTGAATTATTAGTCTAACTATAATATAAAAGTGACCGGACAAATCACAAATTCGAACAATAATATAGAAGTGATAGGGAAAATTGTCAATCTAAAATAGGTGATTAGACAGACTATCAGTCTAAAAATAATATAAAGATGACTTGGTAAATTGCTAGTCTGAACAATAAAATAAGAAAATATCTAGGCAAATAGTCAGTCTGAATGTAAAAGTAACTAGACAGATTGTCAGTCTGAAAGCCGAATTAAAAATGACTAGGCAATTTACCTGTTTAAATAACGAAGTAAAATGACTAGGCAATTTGCCTGTTTAAATAACGAAGTAAAATGACTAGGCAAGTTGTTAGTCTAAATAGCATAATAAAATGACTACGCGAGTTATCATCCTGAATAGCAAATTAAAATGACTAGACAGGTTGTCAGCCTGAACAGTAAATTGAAATGACTAGGAAAGATGTCAGTCTGAAAAGTAAACTAAAATGACTAGGCAAGTTGCCAATCTGAATAGTAAAATAAAATGGCTAGGCAAGTTGCCAGTCTGAACTATTGAAGAAAGATAAAATATTAGAATGTTAGTTAATCAAAATTAACTAAATAGTTAATGTTTTACAATTATTTTTAACAAAAGAATGATCATTGGAGTATTTAAGTCAATAGAATATAATATATGTGTGTTGAATATCAATTAAATTTTCATATATGTAAGTAGACAGACACACACACATACATACATATATACATACATACATACATACGTACGTACATATGTACATATGATAATTATACATGTAGTTTGAATAGTTGATGTGATAGAGTAGCTTTTTTCTGACGTATGCATGAATAATATCTTGGAGTTGATAGGAAGAGTACAAATCCCACAAATCAATGCGTATAAATTAATAATTTGGAGATGGTACTCTGTCTTAGTATTTATTATTATTATTTTCTAGAGAGTATGTTTTTGTTTTACTCAAATAATGATATTAAAGTTCATGTTTACCTGAATCTTTCTCTGTATTAAAATCTTCATTCTTTTTTTTCTTTTTCTTTCTTTCTTTTCCTATTCTTTCTCTCTCTCTTTGTTTTTTTTTTCTTTTCTTTCCCTTTCCCTTTTCTATCTCTCCTTTCTCACTTTTCTTTTTTCCTCCTGTAGCTAGACTTTGCCACCACCCTTTATATAAGTGAAATTGTGCACTTTTTGACAAAAGATCATTTGCATTTTAGACAAGAAAGCATTATTGGCACTTTTGGACAAAAAACATCGTTGTCATTTTCAATTATTCTTACAAGCTATTAATGGCTTTGTTTGTACAAGACTTTGCATTTGATAAATGCCTTTTATGAAATAAGGCATTGTTACGACGTAGTGTTACTATGTTCTCTTAATAGAGTCAAAAGAATATCTCATTTGAGCTTTCTATCTATATATTAGATCTTAATATTTGTGTCTTCTGTCTAATTTTTTATTATTGTATCATGAGATTTAGTATACTAATGCTATATGATTTTAGAGTATCTTGAATTATTAATTTAGTAACATTTACATTGATCTATTAGATATTATTGTACTAAATCTCTCCAAGCCAAACCCCAAAACATTATTCCTGCTGGTGTTTTATGAACTATTTCCATTCTAATATATCCAAATACAAGGGTATTATAACTTAATTCCTTTAATTGAAGTCCTAGTCAAAAAAGGGAAATTAAAAAAAAAAAAAAAAAAGGAAGGCAGTAGCTCTCTCCAATGCAGCCACTACATTTGACTCAAGCAAGTTTGTATTTGTTGAATGTGAGCAATTATATAATACAATATTAATTTGCATAGCATGGACATTATAGTATGCAAAATTTTCATACTTGATGCCACGAGTCCATGACTTCCAAGGTTAAAATATAAGAATCCCTAGGAAATAGGCATCGTTGAGAGTATCGATCGTATGAAAAATCGTCACGGACTCGAAACTTATAACCGAGTCTACGAATGGGAAAAGAGAAAATCTCAAGCAAATATTGGAGGTAAAAGGAACGGTTTTTTTAATAAATAACCATCTATTTATGTTTGTTTTTAACAATTAGCCTATGTTTGTTGTTATTAGTAAAATAGCCAAACATTCGTGTTTAGGTTTTTGAGACTAGAGTCATTATTTTTTTGAATTCTGTTTTTATTGTTTGTTATAGATAATATTGTCAAAAATTTTATGTCTCTAGTCATGAAATTTGTGACTTCGTTATTTACATATTTTTTTTTGCTATTTATAAGATATATTTTTATTTAGTAATAAGTTTTGTTAAATTGGTTGTCTAAGCAATTATTTATTTGTGAGTTGATTATTTTGTTAATGGATGTTTAATTTTTTATTGTGTTTATTTTAAATTTTTGGAAATTTTGTGACTATAATCACAAATTTTATGACAATGCATTTTATTTATTTAGTCACAAATTTTATTTTTTTAGTCATAGATTTTTAGATATTGACAAAATGATTATTTTGCTAATATTTTAAAACGTGAGTTATATATTTAAAATATAAATTATAATATGACTAAATTCTTAATTGATGCCAAAATGAACGTGTCACAATTATTATGATACAATAATATTTTGTAAATTTTTGTTGACCAATTGTATGTGTATCCAAAACGACTAGTCCATGTTTGTTCACACAATTAATGTGGTCAAAATGAACCAACCATGTCAATGAACCTCACGTACATAAACAGGCACAAACATGTACATACATTGAAAGAGGCCATGATGAGCTACATATACAAAGATGTCCCTTTACCTTTGATGTGTCATTTCCCACTACTAAGTGAATGGTGTCAAACACCACATGTATCCAATCAGACAAAAACAAAGCATTTCAGTGTGAGCAAATTTTAAACGCGTGACTGGACGTTATGGAAAATCAGAATCCAAGTAATTGCTAAAGGTATTTTCCTTCCATTTAGGGAAAAGAAAACTCTTGAATTCGTTTTTCTGTTGGGAGAAGTACAATGGACCTGGTAGCAAAAAAACAAAAGTACAATGGACCCAATCATTTGTGCGTTCCACGATACACAATTTTATTGGTGATGTAAAGCTATGGCTGTTGGCGGTAGGATCATGTATGCAGAAATCAGATTATTTTCCTTTCTTTTGGAGGGGAAAAAAATAGTGTATTCTTTGTTGGCAAATAACCAGCTCATGTATGTGGAGCCCAAAAATATGCGAGAGATAACGATAGTTCAAATTATAACAATACATTACACTCTATGACAAAAATATAAGTATTATCATAATAATTTATTGTGTTTATGTGACGTGTTTTATTGACATATATACCCCTTAGTGGACCGGTTTTGGATCAACCTGGATTTGTATTTGTTTTTTTTTAATTAGGGTTTAGATGGTTTTAAAGCTGTTACCTTTTATTGTTTTAGTCAAACCCATTTTTTTTATAGGGATGAATAAATCAAATCATGCTATTAATTCCACAAATCTATTTGAACTTTGAAGTCACGACTGTACAACACAACAAAAAAATATATGAAATGTATAGAGAACTTGACAAAAGAAAAAAAAAAGAGAGAGATTTATATCAAACGTAATGCAATGCCAGAAGACAGAATGTACTATAAACAAGCTAAATGTAAAGTCTTCAATCAGGCTAGTTTCAAAAGCCAAAACTATAAATCCTGTAATATGATAATCAAAATCGAATACGTTATTAAAAAAATCAATCCAATCTCAGAATATCATATTCAAATATTAATATTACATTTCAGAAAAAAATTTCAAACGAACTAAAACCAGTACCAGAAACTAAACAAGAGATGGAATTCAAAATCCTACACGACATTCGTCTATTGACCACGATACTCAAGTTTGAATATTATATTTGAAATCGAATATTATGTCTCTAGCTTTCCTAATCATGTAACACTACATTTTCAAGCAAATTGAAAGGAATAAACATTTTAAATATCATATTAGAAAAACAAAACCATACGCACATCAATGTTTACCTCGATTATATTCTCATTGCATGCCGGCGTTGGAGAGGCCGGAATGTACGTTGAAGAGGCAGGAGACGGCGAGGCCAGCATTGCGAAAGCGTGGTGTGGTTCTGTAGAAGCCGAAGGAAGCGGGAGACGGCGTTTCTATGGTGGCCCGAGGAGTTGCAGACCGGCAGAGGAACTTTTTTGGGCGGGAAATGAAGTTGGAGAGGCGTGAGACCGGGGGGGGGGGGGGGGGGGGGGGAGGGGGGGGGGAGGGGGGGGGTGGGGTGGCGGCGTTGCGAAGCTGGAATATGGGTGAGACTTTTTTTGGTACTCAGAGGCGGCTAGTGGCGATTCAGAGGGCGGCGAAGTGGGGGGCGGCATTTCGGAGGGTGGTGATTCGGGGGGCGGCATTTCGGAGGGTGGCGATTCGAGGGGGGGGGGGGGGGGGGGGGGGAGGGGGGAGGGCGCGGGGGGGAGGGGGGAGGGGCGCCAGGGGGGGGGGGGGTGCAGAGATAGAGAGGAGGGAACAGCGATTTCGAGGAGGCTAGAGACGGCGATTTCGCGAAAGCTAGAGGCGGCGACAAATTTTGGAGGCGAGGGGTTGGGAATGGTGTTTGTGGGAGGTGGAGATATGGGTTATTAGTTTAGTTTAAAGAAACAACCGTGAGGCTAAAAAGGTTTTTCAAAAAATTTTGAATTCCCATAATTAATTCCGAAAATTAAGATTTAGCAAAAAGTAATTTCTGAAAAATATATATATATTTTTAATATTATAGTAGAGATCCGGGTTTTTAAATGGGTAAGGGTAGTATAGTACTATAAATAATTAGTTTGAACTAATTTAATATTTGTTGTAGATAGTGAATCAAAATGTAATATTCACTCCTAACTTGAAAATATATGTAAATAACCCGATAGGAACGGAGGGAGCTAAGGCCCATTAGGGGCTTAAGCTCCCTCGACTTTATTTTAAAGGGAGAATTGTAAGATAATATTATTTTTAATTTTACTTAATAATTTATGCTTCAAGTAGTGTATTTTCATTATTTCCACTCTAGATTTATAGTATAAATTTTAGAATATAAATTAAAAATATAATACAAATTAGACACAAATTATCATTATGATAAAAGAGGGGCATTCCTAAAAATCTCCTATTTTAAACTGCCATATCTTAAAATTAAGGGCCTAAAATTTTAATTGTCAAAGAGTCCGTAAGCCTTATAGTTCCCAAACTCATAGTCAAATGACCCAAAGTCTCCATAGTCTTCCTAGAGAAAATTTCAGATTGAGAGAATTTTTTTTTCCAAATGAAAACTTGTTGGGGCATTTACATATATAGTCAAATTTAGGCCTAATATTACACATGAATATAAAGTTTGCAAGATATATTAAATATATTCATCCACTTAATACATAATACCAAAATACATTTTTTAGGCTATATCTGGTCACAACCCGATTCCACTAAAAAAATTGGATGCTTAAATTTCGGCATTAATTGCAAGGTAAAAAGGGATTTGAAAATCAAATGATTTTTTAGTTAGTTTCACGTAATTTAAATGAAATATCAAAGAAATACACACTCCTCCATTCTCTGTTTCTCAGCCAAAATATTAGAAACTACCCCAAAGAAATGCAAAAAAACAACCCTTAAAACTGTAAAAAAATCCCTCTACGATTCTCGAATCAAAATCGCAAACCAAACACCCAAAAACCCCACCCCAAAATCTCTCGATGCTCGATCTTTGACGAACGACATGGCTCATGCTTTCTGCCACTTGTGTCTATGCATACCACGAGTGTCTCCTAAATTGCAACGGATGCTACAAATATGATTCTACTATATGTCCTTAGATATTCACTATGTTGTTATTTCAAAAGTCTGTTTATTTCGATGCCTACATCGAATCTATGTTTCCTCCCTCAACTTGCAAATTTTGCAAACCAAACACCCAAAAACCCCACCCCAAAATCTCTCGATGCTCGATCTTTGACGAACGACATGGCTCATGCTTTCTGCCACTTGTGTCTATGCATACCATGAGCGTCTCTTAAATTGCAACGGATGCTACAAATATGATTCTACCATCTGTCCTTAGATATTCACTATGTTGTTATTTCAAAAGTCTGTTTAGTTCGATGCCTACATCGAATCTATGTTTCCTCCCTCAACTTGCAAATTTTGCAGCTCACAATGTTGCCAAGCGCACAATTTAGAAAGATCGGTTGGGGTTAATTGATGATTATATACGGTCTTTTCTTTATGTTTGGCATAATACATATGTGTGTTAATTACAAATGCATAATACATATGTAATTTGATTTTAATTTCAATCGCATATTATATTTAATTTTTTAATATAATCGCTAATTTGGGAATGAACATTTTCTCTGATGGATAATGAAAAAGCTTGTACATATTAGTTGATAAAATCATTCTCCTTTACCTAGACTATATCAATCTTAGTTGTACTTATTGAAAAAATAACTAATTTGTAAAGATGGTCAATAAGTTGTTCTAGACAGTGTTCTACGATAATAACGAACAACCACAGAATAATATAGTAAAGCAAGCAAACTGTAAAGTAAAGCAGAAAGTAAACGACACCAAAGATGGTAACGCAATTTAAAAATTTGCCAACGTCTGCGGGACCTCGCCCAGTTAATGGAAAGAAGTTTACAATAAGACGCGCACACCCGGACTTAACCTAATTGGACTCCCTCCTAACTTCGATGTCGTTTTCCCCCGTCTTCTCTGTAAACGTCAACACAAGCTCCCTTTGTGTCCGAGATACCCTCGTTGTCACAGGAACCTCTTCCGAGACTCCTGTACACCAATACGCTCAGATGGTCTACAAGATATTCTCGCAGAATACAATAGAGAACAATGAACATGACCCACTATCTGCAAATAACTTTCAAACTCACATTTTGAGGAATCGATACATCAACAACCCTTGCAGAGAGTTTATATACACGTCTAAAATCCTAGATACAAAGGAGACAAGGAAACTAAGTCCTAATTCAAGTGAATATTATCTTTATCGAGAACCAACTTCAAATCCCTTGATTCTCAGCAAGTCTTGGGCGAAATCTGGCCAAATCCAATCTTCTACTATTCAAATATAATCACCAAGATCGAATATTGTATAGATAAATATGAATCTTGCAGATTAAATCCGCCTCCACAAAATCTGCTGACGATAACAACTTCTTGATCATCTCCTGGAACAATTCACCAAAATCTTCAAAACACAAAATCTGCTCGGGATATGCGACAGAATATCAAGGATAATATATATGGAATATATCATTCGAAATCAAACATGATCTTCATCAAATAACTTTCTTCTATTTGCATATCCTCTCAAATCTTCGTTTTAAATTGCACAAGATGGCATCTAGAGTATAACCGACTTCCACAAAATCTGGAACGAACACCTTATGTATCATATGGTTGAACACCACGTGGAACACATGTAGAAGTTCCACTGAATTTGAGCATATACATCTTTGAGAATATCGGAATGAACAACAGCTTCCAAACACCTTGATGAATGATTTCTTGCTCCGTGATCAACGCCAGAAAATCGAAAGACTAAAACAAACCAAATATTAGCTTTAAACAAAAATATGTTTTGCCAAAAATAACCTGACAACACTAAATGCACTAACACTTATCACATCCTACAAATTGAGGATGAGAATGTTATGGTTCTAAAATATCATATTCAATTTTATAAAATATGTAAAACTGAATATGATATTTTAGGACCAGTTAAGCAATTAGTCATTTTAAAAGTAAAGTTTGAAGGATTTAGCTATAGTTTTACGAAATTAAGGATTTAGCCATAACATGTAACATTTTATGTTATAAGTGCCAACTTTTGGGTAATTTTTTAATATTTAGCCCTAAAATATTAAAATTCTGGATTTAGTCATAACATGTAATATTTTATGTTACATGTAACATATATACGTGTAAAAGTGTAACATTACATGTAATGTTACATATGCTACATTTTATGTTGCATGTAACGTTACATTTAATGTTACAATTTTTACACGTATATATGTTACGTATGGCTAAATCCTTAATTTCGTAAAACTATAGCTAAATCCTTCAAACTTTACTTTTAAATTGGCTAATTGTTTAACTGGAAATTTTGATCAACATGTAACATTGAATATGATTTTTGTCCTTAGATGTGTAAAGGTTTTTATGGTAGCCAAACTGCATTCAAGTAACTATTAAAAAATAAAAAAAGGTTTTAAAAACAAGCACTCAAAAAATATTTCAAAAGTAATACAATTAATGTTTAAAAAAAATACTCACAAGTAATTCAATTAATATCTTCTACAAATAAGAAATAGTGGACCTTAAAAAAGGAAATATTACATGATTTTTCAAGTAGTGAACCCTATCATAAAAGGTTTATGTTACCCATTAGGGATTCTTTTCATCCCATTTCTTTTCCTTCACAGTCTATACTCCCCCTCCCCTAATCTCTCTCTTCCTCTTTTTTGAATGGCCACCCGCCCCGCCAGGCCGCCGCCGCGTAACTCCGGCTAGCCTCCCCCGCCTCGAGCCAGCCCCACTCAGGCGGACCACGTGCAGCCCCGCCGACGCAAGGCCCAAACGCCAGTGTTCCCGAGCCACCCTAGCTGCCCAAGCCATCCTCGCAGCGCCTCACGCCGTGCCTCTCGGCTATCCAAGCCGCCCTTTCCGTGCTTTCCGGCTGCCCAGTGCGCCCTCACCTCCCCGCTGCTCCTCCCAACTCCGGTCCGACCCAAGCTTCTGTGACCGAGCACCCAGACCTGTGTCTCTTACCTCATTGTGCGGTCCTATCTCGGTGACCCCGAGCTCCTTCGCGCGAACGAACGCCGTACCTCCTTGCCGCGATGCCAATGTGAGGTCCAAAATTTTCACATACATGATTAATAGTAATATGGCATTTCATTATGCATTTTATAAATTATTTTATTGTAAATATATCATCATTAAATTTTTCGTGAAGTATGCAGGAATGAGGTTTTGAAGAGAGACGTATAATTGTGTCGTAAAATGATAAATCATAACTTGTTAAAGGAATAAGTATAATGTTTACTGCATGTGCCATACTTATTATTAAAAAAATTTCATTTATTTATTTAATATTTAGTTTACTACATGTATTATTTAGAAAACAATTTTGGGCTTATTTTGTACTCTTACACGTGTATTATTATCTAGTGCTATAAGTATGTTAAAAAAATTAAAAGAAAGAAAAAAAAAGAAACCAAAAGAGATAAATATCCTAAGTCGGTTAATCTTTATTCTTATCTTACTGCAAGTTATTCTTAAGTATTATTCCCGAGTCTTCCACTGAAAGTTATCTTATTTGATTTGCTACTAGTATATATAATGTCTAAGCCATTGATTACTAAGTCTTCCCTAGAACATAAAAAAAGAAAAACTACTACTTGCAAAACGTGTACACATAAATTGTTGGAATATTGATTTGGTCATCTATACAACTAAAGTTTTGAAAACTATTTCAGCCATTAGTGCGATAATTATTACTCTCAGATTACTTTAAGGATATTATTTCTTTTAAGAGCAATAACAATATCCAATTACATGTAAATATACACCATATAAAGTTAGCATGGTTAGTTAAAGGAATTAATGATTCTATTTTCATTTCATTGGATATTACGAGTTAGAAATTAAGATTTCTTTTCTGTATATGTATTTGTGTTTATGTATATATTCATATTTGTTTGAAAACTATGTAAGGGTTATAATAATGCTCTTTCATATAGTTTATTAGTTATTATCATACTCTTCATGCATTGGGTTTGTATTTTTGTTTTCAAGATAGTGATTTCTTGTGTATATTCATAGATATAACAGTTAAACTCTAGTTTTGAGTGTCTTAATTGTATTTTAACAGGTATAATATATATAACCATACATATGACCAGTAAAGTAAATTACAAATTATATATATAATAGTATTTTGTTTAATGGTTTTGTTATTATATTTCTCGTCTATCACTATATCTATACTTGAAATAATTTATGATCTAATGAGAACTTGTTTACATGATTGTTGGAGTTTTATCATAACCTTTTAAGGCTTGTGTGTACTTCAATAACTATAATGTTAGCATAATTTTAAATAAAATATTTTAAATACAGAAATTAGCACATCGACGTCTCAATCCAAACCTCGGCTCTTCAACTCACTTATAGACAAATTTTAAAGGTATGTAGAAGTTTAACAGCATCATAAAGGTAATAATACTTCTTTAACTATTAAAGTTAGTTTTAGTATTTATTATTTTATTGTGTGACCATGAGTAGTTGCATTACACTATTATTAATGTTACCATGGTCATAAAGGTGAACTCAGATAAAAGACTTTGTGCGGGTTTGGCACCCTCCAACAGTTGAGGGAAAATATTTTAAAGAAAGTTTCGGGCCTTAGTATCCTTATGTGGTACCACTAAGATTGAGTTTGACGCTCACAGCTAGTATTCTGCGGCCAAGGCCATCAGATAAGAAATTTACTGAAAGTTTTGGCATACATATTGTGGCCAAAGCCACTGGTCCGTGAGTGCCGGCAGCCTATCCGTACAGAAAGAAAGATGCATCTATATAAATAGTATCAAGAATTATGTAAAGAATGCAATACAAGCATGACATTCACATAATTGCATAACTTTTACTTACTGAGCATTGGCTCATATAGTTCTTATAATGCAGGTGAGAATGCATAGCTGTAGATTACACTTAAAGGTTGGCCGATACGTTTTGACATCGTGAAGCTTGTACATATTAATGATGACCTGTTGAGCACACTTTAGAAATAATATATGGATAGTATGTCTAGTACACATTTAATGATAGCCTATAATTACTTTGATATGTAATATAAGAAACTATGTTATGTTTTTTAGTTTGCTTTATCACAGACACGTTCAAAAGTTCAAATTTGCCCGAAAGTTTTCTTTGTAAAAAGAATTATATTTGTATATGTCTTAGATTATAGACGTAACACTCATCAAAATTCAAATTACTAGTATACTTACCGGGGTGGGCGTTACAGTTTGGTATCAGAGCAAGTTCTTTTCTGCAGACTATTAAAATGTACGAGTTAACGATGTGAAGTTGCAACCGTCAACCATGTAAGCTATTTTATTTTTATTTTTATAAATATAGTTAATATTTTGTGCATTTATAGGAATCATTATAAGTTTATACATTCTAAGTACTACAAGAAAGTTGAGATATATTGGTGAAAGTTTTGGACCTTGCAGGAAGTTATGGCTCGGACTAAGAAAAAGGTCTTTGATTGAGGCGAACCTTCGCAAGGTGAGCGTGATAACAAACGGAATGTGAGAGATGCTCATTTGGATAGAATTTCTGCAATGATGGAAACGTTCTTTAAACATGCTTTAAAACAACAAAATGAGCCACAAAGGCAGCTTGAGTACATACCACCTCCTCCTCCACCGCCTCTTCCACAGGCACCCATAGCTATACATCCTTTAGAGCCGCTCTATGAACGTTTTAGGAAACAAGGACCACCTATTTTTGAGGGAATTACAAATCCTTTAGTTGCAGAAGAATGGATGAGATCGATGGAGACAATCTTTGAGTTCATGCAACTTAATGACCATGAGAAAGTGTCTTGTGCCACCTACATGTTAAGGAAAGATGCTCATTATTGGTGGGACATAATAAGGCAGGGTAGAGATCCAGCACAGATGCTATGGACTGAGTTTCAAACTTAGTTCAACAATAAATACTATAGTACAGCGGTAAAGCAAGCTAAGATAGCTGAGTTCACAAATCTTCAACAAGGGAATTGATATGTCGCTGAATATATCCGTACTTTTGATCAACTAGCTCGATTTGCTCCAAGCCTTGTAAGTACGGAAGAGTCTAGAATTCACCATTTTATATAGAGATTAAAATCTGAAATCGCTCGTGATGTGGATATGGGTATTAATGGGCCAACAACTTATGCTATGGTGACAGAGAAAGCTTTGCGAGCAAAGCATCATGAAAAGAAGATATATGTGACTAGTATTACATGTCCAGCAACTGGAGAACCAAGTACGAAGCCATCTTTTCAACTTGAAAAAGAGAAAATTCAATATCCATCAATACAAGGAACAAAACGACCATTCCAACAAGCTCAAGGATCAAGGAAACAAGGAAATAAACGTAGAGGACAATTTGATCAGCAACAAACAACCCAGACTCATAAACCAGTTTACCCTAAATGTGGAAGAAATCATTTTGGTGAATGTTTACATGGAAAAGGAGTTTGTTATAGCTATGGTAAACCAGGACACATGGCGAAAGATTGTAGAGCCAAGAGGCCAAATCAACAACAAGGAGTCCCCGCAACAACAAAGAGGACAACAAGGAGTGCCAGCAAGAGTTTTTGCATTGACTTAAGCTGAAGCGGCCAATGATCCATCGGTCGTTTTAGGTGAGATACTTATTCATGGTGTTCCTACGTTTGCATTAATAGATTCAGGTGCTACTCATTCATTTGCATCAAAAAAGTATGTGAAAAGAATGGATATAATGCCACTTAAACTATGTGACTCATATAGAGTGATGTTGCCTTCTGAAGAGATAGTTTCATCAAATCTGACAATCCAAAACAGTCCAGTTATTATTGATAATCGATAATTGTTGGTTAACTTGATTGTAATGGATATACTTGAGTACGATGTTATTCTTGGAATGGATTGGTTAAGTCGACATAATGCCTCGATTGATTACAAGAGAAAAATAGCAATTTTTAGGCCAACTGATAAAGAAGAATTCTCTTTCAAAGGAAGTACAGATAGATCAAAAATATTTGTAATATCAATAATGCGAGCTCAAAGACTACTGAAAAGTGGTTGTGTTGGTTATCTGGCATCAGTTGTTGACACTAATGTCGAGCAGAAATTAAAGCCAGAAGACGTTGCAGTTGTCAATGAGTTTCTTGAGATATTTCCAGAAGAATTGCCAGGTTCACTGCCAGATCGTGAAATTGAGTTGCGAATAGACTTATTACGTGGAACTGCACTAATTTCTAAAGCACCATACAGGATGGCTCTTGCCGAATTAAAAGAATTGAAAGAGCAATTGCAAGAGTTATTAGACAAAGGATTTATTCGTCCCAGTTTCTCTCCGTAGGGTGTGCCAGTAATTTTTGTCAAAAAAAAGCACTGAACCAGGAGGCTGTGCACTGAACCATGAGGCTATGTATTGATTATCGAGAGCTAAATAAGGTCACAATTAAAAATAAGTCTCTGCTTCCTCGAAGTGACGACCTTTTTTATCAATTGTAAGGTACGGCGATATTTTCAAAGATCGATCTTCGGTCTGGTTATCACCAATTAAAGATTAAGGAGGACGATATATCAAAAACTGCTTTTCGAGCTCGATATGGGCATTATGAATTTCT
This sequence comes from Boehmeria nivea var. tenacissima, assembly GCA_018132145.1. Classification (NCBI taxonomy): domain Eukaryota; kingdom Viridiplantae; phylum Streptophyta; class Magnoliopsida; order Rosales; family Urticaceae; genus Boehmeria; species Boehmeria nivea. Next base: position 5,025,162 of record CM030875.1, on the reverse strand, counting down.
AGTTATACCGTTTGGATTAACCAATGCCCCAGCTGCTTTTATGGACTTGATGAATCGAGCATATAAGGATTTCTTGGATAGCTTTGTCAGTCTTGATTGACGACACCCTTATTTACTCACCCACTAAAGAAGATCATATCCAGCATTTAAGAAAAGTACTGACAATTTTAAAAGAAAAGCGATTATATGCCAAGTTCAAGAAATGTGAATTCTGGATTGAAATAGTAGTGTTTCTTGGTCATGTGGTGTCTAAAGAAGGCATTTCAGTAGATCCGGGTACGGTGGAGGCCGTGACAAAGTGGAAGAGACCATAGGATGTGTTTGAAGTATGTAGTTTTCTGGGTTTGGCAGGTTATTATCGTCGTTTTGTTGAGGGATTTTCTAAGATATCCAACCTATTTACGCAATTAACCAGAAAGGGTGTGCCTTTTCAATGGTCGGATGCTTGTGAGAAAAGTTTTCAAGAATTGAAGCAACGACTAGTCACTACACCAATTCTCTCTATTCCAACAGATTCTGATGGATTTGTTGTATATAATGATGCTTCTAATAATGGTCTTGAATGGGTTTTAATACAGAATGGTAAGGTAATAGCGTATGCATCTCGACAGTTAAAGGATTATGAGAAGAACTATCTTGTCCATGATCTTGAATTAGCTGCAGTTGTGTTTGCTTTGAAAATATGGAGACATTATTTGTATGGTCGCAAATGTGAGATTTACACAGACCACAAGAGCCTTAAGTATTACTTCACACAGAAGGAACTAAATATGAGGCAACGTAGGTGGTTAGAGCTTGTAAAGGACTATGACTATTTTATTAATTACTATCAGGGGAAAGCTAATGTGGTAGCAGATGCTTTGAGTAGAAAATCTTCAAGGAGTGTTGCAACTTTAATCACAGTCCAGAAGCCACTATTAAGAGAATCGGAGCAATTAGAGATAGAAACTGTTCTTCATGGAACGATTGCTAAACTTTCTGCTTTAACATTGCAACCTACCTTGTTAGGAAAGATCAAAGAAGGTCAAACAATAGATCCTTACTCCGAGAAAATTTGACTCCAATTAGAGGCTGGGAAAATATCTAAAATTCAGATTTCTAATGATGGAGTTATAAGGTATAAGGATCGTTTATAAGTTCCAGATAATGATGAGATTAGGAAGTAGATATTAAAAGAAGCTCATTGTACTCCATATTCAATTCATCCTAGAACAAAAAAGATGTATAGAGAATTAAAATTGCATTACTGATGGCCTGGAATGAAGAAAGACGTGGTAAGGTACGTGGAACAATGTCTTACATGCCAACAAGTCAAAACAAAGCACCAAAGATCGGCTGGTACGTTACAACCATTACACGTTCCCGAATGGAAATGGGAAGACATCACTATAGATTTTGTGGCTGGATTACCGCGAACAAAAGAAGACTACGACTCTATTTGGGTCATCATTGATAGACTGATCAAGTCAGCTCACTTTTTACCAGTTCGAACCACATATACTATGGACAAGTATGCTCAATTGTATATCAAAGAAATCGTCAGGCTTAATGGCGTACCACTAACTATAGTCTCTGACAGAGATACCAGATTCACTTCAATTTTCTAGAAGAGTTTGCACAAAGCAATAGGAACTAATTTGGCTTTCAGCACTGCATTTCACCCTCAAACAGATAGACAGTCAGAGAGAACTATTCAAACCATAGAAGATATACTAAGAGCTTGTGTTCTAGACTTCAAGAAGTCGTGGAATGTGTATTTGCCTCTAATTGAATTCGCATACAATAATAGTTTACAAGCTACTATTGGTATGGCTCCTTATGAAGCCCTATATCTTAGAAAATATCGATCGCCTATTCATTGGCATGAAACAAGTGAAAGAAGATTTTTGGGGCCAAAATTAGTGCGGAAAACAGAAGAAGCAATTCATAAGATTCGTCAAAGAATGATAACAGCACAAAGTACGCAAAAGAGTTATGCTGATACAAGACGAAGAAAGTTAAAGTTTGAAGTAGGAGACAAAGTTTTTCTTAAAGTTGCACCAATGAACGGCATTACGAGATTCGGGAAGAAAGGAAAATTGAGACCGAGGTTTGGTTGACCATATGATATTGTTGAGCGAGTTGGAGATGTCGCATACAGATTAGCCCTTCCACCCTCATTATCAAATGTGCACAATGTCTTCCACGTCTCAATGCTTGGAAAATATATTTCTAATCCATCATATATTCTACACCAAAAGCCAGTTCTAGTACGCCAAGATATGACCTATGAAGAGCAATCAGTAAAAATAATGGATCGAAAAATAAACGAACTCAGAAATAGAAATATCCAGTTAGTGAAAGTCCTGTGGAGAAACCACTCTAGTCAAGAGGCAACGTGGGAGAGAGAAGAAGAGATTAGAGTAAGATATCCAGAATTATTTGGTACGTATATTTCGAGGTCGAATTTTGTTTTAAGGGAGGAAAAATGTGAGGTCCAAAATTTTTACATACATGATTAATAGTAATATGGCATTTCATTATGAATTTTACAAATTATTTTATTGTAAATATATCATCATTAAATTTTTCGTGAAGTATGCAGGAACGAGGTTTTGAAGAGAGGCCTATAATTGTGTCATAACATGCTATATCATAACTTGTTAAAGGAATAACTATAATGTTTACTACATGGGCCATACTTATTATTAAAAAAATTTATCTATTTATTTAGTATTTAGTTTACTACATGTATTATTTGCAAAACTATTTTGGTCTTATTTTGTACTCTTACACGTGTATTATTATCTAGTACTATAGGTATGTTAAAAAAAAACAAAAACAAAAGAAAGAAAGAAAAAGAGATAAATATCCTAAGTCAGTTAATCTTCATTCTTATCTTACTGAAAGTTATTCCTAAGTATTATTCCCGAGTCTTCCACTGAAAGTTAGCTTATTTGATTTGCTACTAGTATATATAATGTCTAAGCCATTAATTACTAAGTCTTCCCTAGAACACACAAAAAGAAAAACTACTACTTGCAAACCGTGTACACATAAATTGTTGGAATATTGATGTGGTCGTCTATACAAGTAAAGTTTTGAAAACTATTTAAGCTATTAGTGAGATAATTATCACTCTCAGATTACTTTAAGATTTTTATTTCTTTTAAGAACAATAACAATATCCAATTACATGTAAATATGCACCATATAAAGTTAGCCTGATTAGTTAAAGCAATTAATATTTTTATTTTCATTTCATCAGATATTATGAGTTAGAAATTAAGATTTGTTTTCTGTATATGTATTTGCGTTTACGTATATATTCGTATTTATTTGAAAACCATATAAGGGTTATAATAATTGCTCTTTTATATAGTTTATAAGTTATTATCATACTCTTCGTGCATTGGGTTTGTATTTTTGTTTCCAAGCTAGTGATTTCCTGTGTATATTCATAAAAATAATGGTTAAACTCTAGTTTTGAGTGTCTTAATAGTATTTTAACGGGTATAATATGTATAACTATACATGTGACCAGTAAGTAAATTACAAATTATATATATAATAGTATGTTGTTTAATTATTTTGTTATTACATTTCTCGTCTATCACTATATCTATACTTGAAATAATTTATGATCTAATGAGAACTTGTTTACATGATTGTTGGAGTTTTATCACAACCTTTTAAGGCTTGTGTGTACTTCAATAACTCTAATGTTAGCATAATTTTAAATAAAATATTTTAAATACAGAAATCAGTACATCAACGTCTTAATCCAAACCTCGGCTCCTTAACTCACTTAAAGACAAATTTTAAAGGTAAGTAGAAGTTCAACTGCATCATAAGGATAACAATACTTCTTTAACTATTAAAGTTAGTTTTAGTGTTTATTATTTTACTGTGTGACCATGAGTAGTTGCATTACACTATTATTTATGTTACCATGGTCATAAAAGTGAACTGAGATAAAAGATTTTGTGCGGGTTTGGCACCCTCCAACAGTTGAGGGAAAATATTTTAAAGAAAGTTTCAGACCTTAGTATCCTTATGTGGTACCAGTAAGATTGAGTTTGACGCTCACAGCTATTACTCTGCGGCCAAGGCCGTCAGATATGAAATTTACTGACCCCTTGTTTGCCTTACCCATTTCTCTCATTCCATTCCATTCCCATTTTTCATTTTTTTCAACTATTCCATTCCATTTCATTTTTTTCAAACTATTCCATTCCATTCTATTTTTTTTCAACCATTTTTTTCAACTTTCCAAATCCCTATACAATATCTTTAAATCTCAACCATTCATATCACCTCGAAATTAGCAAAGTCAAACCATTCTTACATCATTTTTACAAACCATTTTCAAACTATTCCAAACCATTTTTAAAACCATTTTTTCCATCCCATTTCCATCCCAATAAATGGGATGGAATGGCCAAAATGGCCAAACCAAACACATGGTGAAAGTTTTGGTACACATATTTTGGCCAAGGCCACTAGTCCGTGAGTGCCGGCAGCCTATCCGTACAGAAAGAAAGATGCATCTATATAAATGGTATCAAGAATTATGTAAAGAATAGAATACAAGCATGAAATTCACATAATTGTATAACTTTTACTTACTGAGCATTGGCTCATATAGTTCTCATGATGCAGGTGAGAATGCACAGTAGTAGATTACATTTAAAAGTTAGTGGGTGCGTTTTGATGTCGTGAAGCTTGTACATATTAATGATGACCTATTAGGCAAACTTTTTGAAATAATATCTGTATAGTATGTGTGGCACACGTTTAATGATAGACTATAATTACTTTGATATGTATATACTGTAATATAAGTAACTATGTTATGTTTTTAAGTTTGCTTTATCACAAACACGTTCAAAAGTTCAAACTTGCCCGAAATTGTTCTTTGTAAAAAGAGTTATATTTGTATATGTCTTAGATTATAGAGGTAACACTCATCAAATTTCAAATTACTAGTATAGTTACTGGGTGGGCATTACAGCCAATGAGCGGGAGGCCTTCCCTTGTGCCTCCTCTCTACTCGGCCCCTCGCTGCACAGCCCAACTCTGGCGAGCCTTCGCACGAGTTCCAACCCTCGCGCCTCAGCTCCATGCGAGCCCAGCCTCAGTGACCCCGCTCGACTATGATAAAATCAATCGTGCAAAACGACTATCCGCAACTGATTTATTATAGCAATTAGACGTAGATAGCCATCAGCAAGCCTACGCTCAACTATGGTTATCCACGACTGGTGTTTCCAAAAATCAATCGCGGATATTCAAGGAAAAAATGTGAACTTTTCCCGTGAATTAGCGCCAACTTTCCGCGACTCATTTTTCAGTCCCGGAAAATAATTTTCATTCGTGGATATATTGATGCCGAAAATACGTCGGGAAATTTATAAGTTCCGGTATATTTTTATTGCGACTGATAATTAAGTCGTGGAAGAGTAGGTTTTTTATTGCTCCAAATATTCGCGCCATAGCAATAACTTTTCGCGAATGAAAAATCACTCGCCGAAAACCTATCTGCGAGTGAAAAATCAGTAGCGAATAGTGTCTGATAATCGAAAAGATGCAACTGAGTAGATCTCACATCTTATTCGTTACGACTAAATTTTCACGCCCGGATAGGTTTTCCATGAATGATTTTTTAGTCATGAAAAAAGATACCCTAAATGCACGAATACCAAGGTAGAATTTTGAAACACGTATAACAGGTACTATCCGGCACTGAAATTTATTCGCGAAAAACACTATCTGTGAGTGAAAATTCAGTCGTGGAAAACCTTCTAAAATTCGAGCCTTTCTTCTTCCTTATTACTCATTCACGGACCCCAAAAAAATATTCCCCAAATTCTAGCTCCTCTCTCTACGATCTCTCTGTCGCCCCCTCGCTGTCCCCCCGCTGCCCCTCAATCCCTCGTCGTACCCCCCGCCGCCCCCTCGCCGTACCCCCATTGCCTTTGTCGTACCCCCCGCTGCCCCTTCACCGTCCCTCATCTGCCTCATCGCCGTTCTCCCGCTGCCCCTCGCCCCTTCACCGTACCCACGCCGTCCCTCGTCGTACCCCGATACCCCTTGCCGTATTTTGCCCCCTCGCCATATCCCCCACTCCTCCCGTCGCCGTACCCCTCCACACCCACCCACACTGCTAGCCACGCTGATCCGCCGTCGCTCCTCGCCTACACCCGCTACTCGCTGCGCCGCCGACCCTCCACCGGTATTGTTATTGTACAAGTTTTTTTTTTTAAATATTGTTATTATTATATTTGTTTTGTTATTATTTATTTTTGTTAATAGTAAATTGTTAGTTATTTTTTAGAATATTAAAAAATATGTTTAATAGTAAAATATTAGTTAAATTATTATTAAATAATATTCTTGAATAATAATTATTGAATATGTTATAATTGAAATTTAGAGAAAAATAGTATAAAAATATAAATAAATGATAGTGAAATTAAATCTAAGATATTAAATAATTTGAATTTTAAAATGTTAATAATAATTAAACAAAAACTAATAATTAAATATTAATATAACATAAAATTAAATAATAATTAAACCAAAATTTAAATAAAAATATAATGGGTAAATAATAATTAGTTAATATGAATTTTTTATTAATAAAATATTAATTAAATAAAATAAATATAATTTTGATATTAATTAAGTTAATAACATAATTATATAATAATTATAAAATTGTAATAAAAATTATTAAAAATTAAATGAAATTATTGTAAAATTACTAAAAATTAAATAGATTATTCTAAAAATTATTAAAAATTAAATAAATTTATTTTAAAAATTACAAAGTGTTGAATAAATTATTTTCAAAAGTCAATAAATAATTCTAAAAATGACTAAAAATTAAATAAATTATTCTAAAAATTAAATAATTAAGTAATATAACTATAAAATTAATTTGAGCGTCAAAATTAGATTAGTTAGTTGATTAAACTTCTATTAAACTTACAGAGTAACAATAGATAAGAGTTGGACTAAGTGAACAAATAGATTAAGCAAGCTTTATGTGAGAAGAACGTAGGCATTTTCTGAAATGTCGAAGTCATATACTGGTGATGAAGGGAGAGCATCATGTCTGTGCATCAAATGCTTGAACGAAAAGGCTCAACTTACTATAACAATATTTCATCACATTGTTTAATTTGATTTCGATCAATCGTATGATGTTTGGGTAAATCATGGTGAAATACTTCCAGATTTTGGAGATATTAAAGAAAGTTATCAAGTAGATAGTGGCGATGAAGAGGATAACGATGACATTGATGAGTTACTTCGTGACGCTTTTCTAATAACAGAAGATAAAGAACATAATGCTGAGGAAGAAGCCAAATATAGTGGTCGACATAATAATCCTGATATTGAGGAACTATTCGCCGATATGGAGAAGCCATTATTTCCATGATGTGAAGATTTTTCATTTTTGAGCTTCCTTCTTAAGATGATGCATGTGAAGGTGACATGTAAGGTGACAAACATGTTAATGGATATGATGCTGCAATTGTTAAATGGAGCATTAGATTTTCCAAAAAACCATTACGAGTCAAAAAAATATATGTGTTCACTTGGTTTGGGGTACGAGTCAATTTACGCATATTAAAAGATATGCAGTTGCGTCCCATTTGCAAAGGTAGTCGTTGGATAGAAAAGAGGACTTCAGATGGGAAGAAAGTTCCAAAGAAAAGCATTATTTTCCCGTTACTAGCAGATTAAAAAGACTTTTACAGCTTGAGACATACAGCTAAAGAGATGAGATGGCATGAAATAACAAGTCGACGAAGGATGGGATTATGAGCCTAAGTGATGGAAAGGCGTGGTCTTATTTTGACGCAACGTTCCTTGAATTTGTGAAAGAATCAAGTTCGACTGGGGTTAGCAAGTTCTAGTTTTAACCCATTTGGATCTACGAGCTTCTCATATAGTATGTGGTTGGTGTTGCTAATACCTTATAACATGCCGCTGTGGAGGAGTATAAAGGAAGAATCTTTTATGATGACATCGATGTTTATCTTCGTCTGTTGATCTATGAATTGAAGATTTTGTAGGATATGGGAGTCGAGACATACGATTGTGTGTCTAAAGAAAAATTTAACATGCGTGCTGCTCTTTTATGGACAGTTAATGAATTTCCTGCGTACGGGTACTTATTTGGTTGGAGTACCAGTGGGTGTAAAGCATGTTCTACCTGCAACGATGATATCTTTTCGTTTGAGGGACAAGTTGTCGTATGTAGGTCATCGACGGTTCTTACCAATTGATGATCAGTGGAAAAAGTTGCGAGATTTTAATGGTAAGCCAAAAAATAGTGCAGCTCTAATTGTAAGCACCGGAGAAGACTGGTTGAGGCAGTTGAAAATCATTCCTTCCGATTTTTGGTAAAGTCGGAGGGGAAAAAAAAAAAAGAGATTCGCGTAATAAGAACTAGACAAAGCGAAACATTTTTTTAAGACTTCCTTATTGGCATAAGTTGTTGTTGTGCCATAACACTGATGTCATGCATGTAGAAAGAAACATATGCGACAATTTGTTAGGAACATTATTAGACATAAAAGGAAAAACAAAGAACACCGACAAATCAAGATTAGACTTACAAGATATGAAGATTTGACGGGAGCGATGATATAACATTAGCAAAGTGGTTTGTACTTAGCAACTGTCTAGATGCTGAACCATAGTTGGAGTAAATAATATTATTTTATTAAAATTTTTTCATTATTAATAAGTTGATCGATTATAATTAAGTGTTTTGTTTATAGTGAACATAAACAAATTTTGCAACAACAATCCACATCGTCAAATTTTGAACAATTGCAACAATCGACATTTCTAACTTGGTTCGAAGAACGGGTAATAATAATACTTAACATATTATTTAATCGAACATCATGTATATGTACATCTCATTTGACATACTTAAACGCAAATTGGTAAATTATACTGCAGCAAACCGTCCAAGGTAACAGATGAACTATATGCACTATCTTGTGATACAAATGCTCGTGTTAACTCTTATAGTGCATATGTTGTCAACGGTGTGAAGTTCCTAGTTAAGTTCCACGATGATCGACGTTAAAACAAAAATTCCGAAGTCGTTAGTACTGGAACGCATCAAGGTATTGATGATGATTACAACGGATATTTAGAAGAGGTCATGGAGTTTCTATTAAAGTCTATTTATCATCCTATTTAAATGCAAATGGTTTGATACGGAGAGGCGAAGGAAACACGTTATATATGAGCTGCATTTTATTAGTATCGATACACGTCGTGAAGCGTACAAAAAAGATCATTTTGTCTTTCTAACTCAAGTGCATTAAGTCTTTTATATTGACGGTCAAACAAAGTCAAACTGAAATTGGAAAATTATTCAAAGATTTAATCATAGACACTTGTTGGATATCCCTGACGACGAAGAAGATGCTGAACATATATTGGATGAATTCTGTTCACCTTCGAATTCGCGCACTATATCGTTTGAAATGACTGACTTCAACAATGTAGCGTTTGATTGAGACGATATGCTGGCAGGAGTTATAGATCATATTAGAGGCTTGAAAAATGATGATTACAGTGATGATGATACAGATGCCAATGACATATTAGAAGAATACAATGATAAATCAATTGTTGACCGTGATTCTGACGATAATAACACGATAACTGAATGCGTTGTGCTTGAATCAAACGACAAGGAAGAATGAATGTGCCAAAAATTAATTATGTATGTGTATTATTTTACTATATATATTCATTTATATTTATTTCAATACATTATGTATTGTATTGTAATGTTTTTTTAATATTATTGTTTACAGGTCGAGATGTTATTGTTTTTATTGTCTGTATGGCCACCGCCGTTGCTGGATGCGGATCTGGCGACTATCTCTTGTCTACAGTGGGTTTCGCCGAGATACAGTACCTCATCTCCATTGTCTACGTCAGCTCAAGAGCAAAGGCGACCACACCGTAGACTTTTTTTACGGGATTAGGCCGAGGCTGAGAGTATTGGCACGTACAAAATTCTTTATAATGTGTATAATATTTTCAAAATTAAACAATTATTTCTTAAATTATTTTATGGAGGCTCCTAGAAGATGCGGTCCAAATGTGAGCCGTTAGGCTGCAGCGAATCTAGTTGGGACTCCCACTGGTACACGCATCACACTTCAGCCAGACGAGCACATGTTGAAGTTCATCGATCAACCAATGGTGTGGTTTGCGACAAAGTACGGCATTGTCATCCAGCGAGATTGCCCGATGGAGTACCATTATTGAAAGGACGTGCCGGCTGAAGCCAAGGCGTAGACGATTCATCGCGTAGCTGTAAGTACCATAATTATAGGAGTTTTTAGCACCGGTTCCCCTTGACCTTTACGGGGTACAACAACTTGCCCCTTAATCTTTAATTTGTGGCATATTGCACCTTGAGTTCGAAAATCTTGACAAATCACTACAAATCGGTAACTTTCGTTTATTTTTTTTATTTCTTACGAAAATTGACTTGTGCTTGTCACATGACTAAATATTATAGCCTTTTTGGTCATTTTATTAATTTTTCTTCTTCCTCCTATTCTTTCTCCTCCTTCCCAATCTTCACCCCTTTGTTCCAATTCTCGACGTAGCAACTCCCGTCCGGCCAAGTGAACACCCCATACTCCTTCGACACGCCGTTCTCCCACTGCCCGTCGTAGCGATTCCCATTCTCCTAGATTAGTCCCCTCCGGCCACTGATCACGCCATTCTTCCACTCCCTGACGTACTTATTCCCGTTCTTCCACGCGTACCTCACCTAGCCGTCCTGTAGGTTTCTCTACCACGAGCCCTCGTAGAAGTCCTCGTTGGCGTAGCGCTTCTGGCTGTAGCCATACTTCTGATTGGAGCTCCACGACCCGCAGTAGGTGTCCCCGTTTGGACACCAAGGATGGCCGGCGGGCTGACCTTGGGAAACCATATCTTCTAGTAGAGGCGGAGATTTGGGTCGAGCTTGGGCGAGTCCGAGTGGAGGTGGAGATCTGGGTCGAGCTTGGGCTGAGCTCGGGCGAGTCCAAGTGGAGGCGGCACGCTGCTCGTAGGGGCCAGCTAAGTTTAGGGATGGCAGACTGGGTGTGCGGGCTGGGCTACCGAAGGAAGGGTGGCCGCGTAGAGCTCGTTGCTAGTCAGGCCATCGAACTCATACGACAAGAAGTCATTGGCGATCAAGCGCGAGAGCATTGCCGTCGCCGCCGTGGACATTACAAATTTGGGGTATGGGATTTGGTTTAAATTTAGGATTACTCTGCAAAATTTTCATTTTGATAAAAAAAAAGTGGCATTTTGATTTGTTTCTGAAAAATTTGGAACTCAAACGTGCAATGCTTTATCAAAACTGTGTACCAAGTCACTAATTTGTGTCAATTTTATTTGTTCAGAATATTGTTTCTATTTTTTTGGTCTCTGAGATTGGATGTTGTGTGTGTTATTGGGCAGCAAGGAAGGTATTTGTCATGGTGTTTGTAACAAATATTTTGTGTTCCAGATTTTCTGTGAATTGGAATAGAGCTTTAGCACCAAAGAAATTACAGAGCATTGCAGAGAAGGGAGATAAGTTTTTTTTTCTTTTCTTTTATGAGTTTTATGTACTACCTCTTCTGGTAGATAGGTGAGTTTTATGGACAGAGCATTGATGGGTTGGAGTTCTTGACCCACGACCTCGCCTCTTTGGTGTGGTTATTTGGGATTTTTTTTTATGGGTTTTCAATTAAAAAGATAAAGGAAGAAGACAACAATGATAATGATCTTATTATCCTTATAAAATCCACATGCAAGTCATGTGACTCTTTTTCCATCAAAAAACTAACAGAAGTTATCAATTTGTAGCGAATTGCCAAGATCTTTGAGCTCAAGGAGCAATATGTCACAAATTAAAGATTAAGGGGCAAGTTGCCATACCCCGTAAAGGCCAGGGGGCACCAGTGCTAAAAACTCTAATTATAATTACTTGAATTAATTTATTAGTAATTATGAGAAATTGAATAATGTGTAATGTGTTTTTTTTTCAAGCGAGATTTGCTATTCAAACCGACAACGCTAGGTTTATGCTCATCGTGGACACCCAATTACACACCACGTGGACGTGTGCAAGGAATGATATGAAGAATCACCGGATAAATGAAGACAGTGAGGATGATCCGGACAGGGATCGCGTAAGACCATTTAGTAACGTCTACAGCGTGAACGACTAGCACCACGTGTGTGATCGATGGGTTCAAGACCAAGACAATGTACTAACATTGATTTTTATTATATCATTTGATTTTTATTTTTATTTGCCGTTAAAATTTTTAACTTTTTACTTTTGCAGCGTTATGCAGTGGCTATGAGGAATAATCGAGGGAAGCAGCTAGATCAAAGTCGATGTGGGGCCATATCAATAACTGACTATAAATTTAGGATGGTAAGACATTATGAGTTGCAAATAATATTATTACTTCAATTTTAAAATTATAGATCACTCCCAAGTCACTGACACCACCGAGCTCTATTGACATGCACCACGAGCTACACTACAGGGTGGCTGGCAGAACGATTATGCCAGAGCAGAATATATAACTCTCGTTTAATTTGCAGTAACAATTTGTAAAATGTGATTAGCGTATTTCCAAAGTGCCAACTGAGATGCCGCTGACCCAGGTGCAACGTCATGAGCTAGAGGCTGACGTTATAAGGAGAGTCTACGGGAAAGAGAAGACAGCGAAGTCCAGCTTGGTGGTGGGATCTAGGCCGGTCCTTAACAGGAAGGATCATGTGGAGTTGGCATTGGTAAGAGACTCGTAGTCTAGACCGTCAAAGTCTGACATTCTTCTAGAACAACTCACCGAGGTCACCCAATAACTAAGAGAAACTCAACGAAAACTAAAAGAGACAGAGCATGCAAGAGAAGAATAGTGGTAGGCTAGTAACGAAAACTTTAAAGATTTGACAGAGTTCCTGCGTGGCACGTTTACAGACGCCTTCGGCAGCCTTAGACGCAATATCATCAGGCCGTCTACTGATGGCGCAACCGGCAGTGGCACTCGATAGCCTGATATGCCAAACTTGAGCACCCTTGATTTGCGTAATGATTAGCTACTTTTTAAAATTTTTAGTTAGTTGTTGACAGTTTTATGTTTTTATGATACTTGAACTATTAGTGTGCTTGAAGAAGCCGACTAGATGCAGTATTTCGTGCACCTTAGAGTCACGAAGATGCATCAAGACCTGAAGAAACGTGGTCAGGCAGGTGGAAAAGTGCCTTACGTGCAACAAGTTAAAGCTGAACATCAAAGACCTGCTGGAACGCTACAACCGCTGGAAATCCCTGGGTGGAAATGGGATCAAGTCACGCTGGACTTTGTGTATGGATTGCCCAGAACCCACCAAAATCATGACTCTGTTTAGGTCATTGTGGATCGTGTCAGATCAAGACAGTCAATTACCTCCCTATTTTGCAAAAGTTTACAAGCTGCGTTTGGTACACGGCTCAAATTCAGCACAGCATACCACTCTCAGATAGATGGATAGTCCGAAAGGACAATCCAAACAATCGGAGATATGCTGAATGCCTGCCCAATAGATTTCCTAAGAGCGTGGGAAAGATTCCTTCCGTTGGCCGAGTTCGCCTACAATAACAATTTTCAAGCCGCAATTGAGATGACACCTTACAATGCCCTGCATAAGAGGCAATGTCGATCCTCAGTTCATTGGGATGAGGCATGAGAAAGGAAATATTTAGGACCTGAGCTCGTGGAACAAGCGTCAGAAGCGATTCGAAAGATTTGGCAGGGAATAAAGACTGCCCAAATTCGGCAAAAGAGCTACACCAACAGAAGAAGATTCGAAAAATATTTTGAGTTATTTATCAAATGGTAACCAAAAAGACATGATGATACGAGTGTCTCGAACAAAGCTCATGAGAACGGTGCAAAAAGCTTTTAACTTTGCGAATCATTTTCATGTAAGCTTAAGGCTTCGATGAAAGGTCACAATAAGGAGTGAAAAACGTCCTTAGAACCTATAAGCTACTGTTCTCATTATTAAAAAAGTTGTTTGAGAAAAATTAAAGATAAACATTAGCTCAAAACGACGGTTTTGCGAGAGACCGCAAAACTAGTTTCGAAAATGTCTTATTGTGCAAAATTGAGTATTACGGGCTTTTTCAACACCTCGATGAAGGGTTAAAATCAAGGAATAATATCCTTTCAAAACTTAGAAGTTGCTGCCCTTAAATTGTTTTGACAATGGTAAAAGAACTAATTATAGTTAAAGCTCGAAAACAACATTTTCAAGGTAAACCACAAATAAGAGTACGATGAAATCTCGAATGGTGCTATATGGGTGTTATAACTTAAATGGGCATGAGCCCAACCCTAACTATAACCCCACAAAATTTTAAGCCGGTCAACTTTTTGACCGAGGCCCGAAAATGTATCATGGATCGGAAATTCCGCAGTTATAAATAAATAATGCTTGCTTTAATCATATTATCTCTTTATTCCTCAAATTATGCATATCAATGTATATAAGGAATTTATTTTACGGATTAGGTAAATATTATGGCCTTAAGGTGATTCAAGTATGATTTCATGATCAAACAAGGAAGAACTTAGAATTTGCACCGAGAGCCCTTGAGCTTTAGAAAAATTATAAATTGGTCCCTAAAGTTGAAAAATTAAGTAAATGATCAGAAAATAAAAAAAAATTTAATGGGAGGCTAATATGGATATAATTAGCCTATGAATAAAATTTCAAGGACAAACGAACTGTAACGAATTAGTTACGATGAAATTTAGGCGAAATTAGTACCTAATCGTAAAATAAGGAAAAAATAGAAACTTAGTTCAGAAAAATCTTAGAAATTCTAGAAATGCTTTATTTATCATAGGAGAGGAATCCACAAAGAGATTTTAAAAATAAAATCTGGATAGGAATCAGATTACTCACAAGGACTAAAATGCAAAAAATTTCACCCGAAGGGGCATTTTTGTAAACTTTTAAGGACAGCTTTTCAACAACCTACTTTTGCAAGAAAATGGTTACTTTTGAGTTGTCACCATTTGAAGAAGCCATGGTTGCTAAATGTTTGAGATGTCAAGCATAGGTTGGAACTAGTTAGAACTTGGTTACTTTGGAACCAAGTTTTGAGTTCAAACCAAATGGAATGGTTTGAGTAACTAAGCCATTAAATTCCATTGAGTATACAACAAGAAAGATAAAGTTGAGTGTCAAGCTTTTAAGCCTTGACAAAGTAAGGTGTCATTAACCATGCTAAGGTGTCAAATTACTGAAAACAAGTGTCAAAACAAATGGATTAAGTGTCAATGCACTAGTTTAAGTGCTTAAAGATTTTGACTTAGTATAAAAAGGATCCTAATGGAAGTAGAAGCCTTCTTGGCTAATCAGATTTAGAGAAAGAGAGAGACGAAAGAAAGAAAGAAAGAAAGAAGAAAAAGAAAAAAAAAAGAAAAGGAAGAGAGAACAAAGTTAAGAAATAAATAGATTTTAATATTCTATGATATTCTTTTACTGTTTCTTTTCTACAAATCTTAAGTGTGTTTATGTTCAAACAAGAAAAGAAAAAAGAAGAGCAAAGAATCAGGTACAAGGAAAAGGAAAAATTACTCGAAGATTTCTACAAAGGTAAAAATCTTGCTCTTAAAGTATTTGTAGATTTTCAAGAGTTAACCTTGCATGAATTTGTGATTATGAGCTCTCTCCATCTTTGATGTTAAGAAGTAAGGGATATGCATGCTTAAAAAGTACAAGAAAAATAGAAATAAGAAAAAACATGAAAGAAGAATTTAAGTTTGAACACTTTGAAAAAAATTAGAACATGAGTTGCAAGATTTTGTATGAGTAATTTCCCGAGCAATCTAATGATTAAAACATGATTTTAGACTTGTGTATGACTTGTGAGAAATGTTAGATTGCAAAGAAATCAGTTTGGTCAATACGTACTCAAAAAGTGGAAATATTAAGTTATGAAGCTAAAATTTTAATATAAGAAGTTTCTGTGGAATTTCAGTGTTCAAACATGATTCATATGTCATATATGATATGTGTGTTAATTTGATTTTGCTACAATCAAGTTTTGGTGGAAGTTTGGTCGATTTTTAAAATTTAGAATTTTGATTAAAATTGGACAAAAAGAAGCCAAGGGGTCAATTTTTAAAATAAACCATTTCTTTAGAAAACCAAGCTTATTCTATGATATAGACGATATTTAAGACTTGTAGGTGGTGTTAGTTTGATTAAAAGTTTAAGAAAATGAAAGTTTGGTTAAGTTGAAGTTTTGGACTAAATTATAAAATTTTAAGCAAACCGGGTCAAAATTTAAAAGAAAATTTTGGCCAAAAGGTGTTTGAAGTCACACATATCAAAATGAAAGGTTTTGTAGAGTTATACAGTGTTTTGAGGTGGTTTGAAATAAGTTGGAATGAAAAATCAGCAAGAAAGATTGATTTTGCAGCAGTGGGTGCACCAGAGGCCTATCTGGGCACCCACGGGCGAAGACGGGGCCATTCGGCATGCGCATGACGCATCCGGTGCATGCACAGCACTTTCGGCGCACACACAAGGCCTTTTGGAACGTGCACGGGTCTCCTGATGTGCATCTAGCGCGTACCTAGCGCGCGCAGAGTGCACCAGGCGCGCAAGCGACCGTATTTGGCGCGCATGCTGCGCAACGGGCACACGCGCAGGCTGCCTAGATGCAGCGGCCAATGCCCAAATGTGCTAGATCCGACCAACTTCACCCGAAATCAAATTTTCGCAGCACGAAAAGATTTTTACACGTGCCAAATGTCTTAAAATAATATTTAAACATGTTTTTATGTCCGGGCATGATGTCAGAAGATGGCTTAAGGTATCTGACACTTATTTAAAGAAATAGGATACAAACAAAATAATCAGATAATGTTACAGAATCCTAAGGAGGAAGCTAAGGTTTAAACACCCTTAAATGGTTTATAATAATATAAATATCTTTAGGATCCGAGCCAGAACTAAGTGTGTTATAAGTGCCGTAACCATATTTACGATGAAGACGGAAGCCGGATCCGAGTTAGAACTAAGTGTGACGTAAAAGTGTCAAAACCAAACGCATGACAAAGACGGAACACTGTAAGTGGTGATTCACCTACGACATCAAGATTGAATGTGTTCGAATGATTGATAGGATGTCTTTATACTTCTCCTGATAGTAAAATACACAGGCGCGTCCCTAAAGCATTATTGATTAGGGAAAGATATATTCTAAATTTAAACTAACTGTGACTCATAAAACTTAGTAAAGTTTCACATTGGAACTAATGATCTATGATCACCTGAGCCTCTTTTGATTATGTTGCCACCTATATACGAGTAAATAATGTAAGACCAATAGGTTGAGGTTTCCAGAGGATCGTTAGAGCCGACATAAGTAACTACCACATTCAAGAACGAGCGGAACGTCGGGGTTGTTCCGGACTAACATCCCGAACGACCATAACCACCTGATACGGGTTAAGTTTGTGACATCAAGATTTAACCCAGAGATGAACGATTTTTCCTCTGACGTCTGTTTATATGGATCAGTTTCTTGAAATGATAAGGACCGGGGGTTGTTGATTGACAGTCAACAAGATAGGCTCAGTATACAGTGAAAGAGTTACAGAGTTACCATGATATAAAAGAGTGGGAGATATAAGGAAGAATGAAGAAAAGCTTTATGGTGTCGATGGTACTAAAGTGAGTAATCACTTCAGAATTCCTCGTAAGACTCGGGTTCAGTTTCGGACTAGAGTAGAGTATATAGGCTGGGAGAGGCTCAATAAGGTGAGTTGGCCCACTCCCCACTGGCATGCCAGCGTAAGCATAACAGAAGTACCATTAATGGATCCCAGACACAAGAAATGAGAAAGAATGATTGAACGAAGTACGACCAAGGTCGGAACGATCAGAAGAAGATCAAGTTAGAATCATTAATTGTTCAATGAATGAACTAGTTGGTATGGGATGGCTAGTTTCTATATATTGTTTCTTTAGGATAGAATAAGTTTTAAATCACCCGGTATGGGACGGTTGAGTGTTGCTGCATAATAATCCTACTAGAATTATTGTGAATGTTATTATTGTCAGGGCATATGCATAATAATAATTAGTAAGTTTTGCGCTTACTGAGTTTAGCAACTCATTAAGTATCTTGATGTTGTAGATAAAAGAAAGACAAAGATAGAGTAAGTACAGAAAAGGACGCCGAGTCGAAGAAGAACACATGTGGACCATACCAGTGGGAATAGTTGAACGACCCCGCTCATAATATGTTTTGTGTTGGTTTTGTAATAATTAGTAAAACTAAATGTAAAGATATACTTTTTATATTTATGTTCAACAATGTAAAAAAAAAAACACACACACACACACACAAAACAAAAACGCATGCGTATTTTCTAATATTATATTTCGAGACTTATGGATTTAAGTATGTTGAAAGAATGGCTAGTAAAGATCTTGCTGCTCGTAGTGACGGGTCGTGACACTAACACTTTGAGATGAGGAAATTGAAAGTTAAAATGAGCTATGCAAGTATTTTCAATCAAAACGTAGGCTCGGATTTCCTCAAAACCGAGCAATTTCCTTAAAGCAGATACAACACGTTTTGTACAACTAAAACGAAAGTAGCCACATTTTTATAAAGTATAACCTAGTTGAAAAGTGGTTAACAAGATCTTATATTTTATTAAAGACATAGATAAATGGACAAACAATATATTAGACTAGTTCCCATGCTTAAGCATTAAGTATAGTGCAAAACGATCATCGGAGTAGCTCGGAAAGCCTCGTGGTGCACGGGAACACTCGTGAGGATATCGGTTTAGTCACCGAACACATTTAAGGTTTGATTAGCCTTACTAAGTTTTTAAGGCATCCCCGATATGTCAAAATACGACTTAGAACACCCGAGCAATTAAGTATAAAGTAATAGAATAGTTTCGCTCTCGATACAATGAGACAAGCGAACTAACGAGACCGTGTCTTTATATTATGTAACGATAATTCAACAAGAAAGTGGTTGAAGCTCGAAAGCAAGCTTCCAAGACGATCTCGGATAGCGATGATGCTCGCTCATGTAAGTGGCGATGTACCTACGACACCGAGTTTGTATGTTTGATGTGCTTGTTTGCTAGGGCTGCATTAGAATTTTCAGTTTGAGACTGTGTGTCTATATATATGCTCTGTGGCATTAAAATTAGATGAAAGCCAGATGAAAACCCTAGAAGATAGATATAAGTGGTGAGTAAAATACTATAGATAAACTAAGATGAGTCTTAGTATAATACTAAATAAAATGTGAATCATAAGAATTATAGAAACGGACCTCATTCCGTGTTGAAATCCTCGTCGGGTTCCAACCCGCGCAAGAAGACGAAGCTGGGCATTAGTCCGTATGGGAAACCTAAGCATGTCCTGTGCATTATCAGTAAGCAATCTTAAGAGAATGAAAGCAAATGATTAAAGTAAAAGTGAGAGTTAGAATCAAAACCTCACCTATCCTTATTGTTGCATTTGCTGTGAAATTGCTAAACAAGTTAGTCACGGGTTCTCAAACCCAAATCGCAAGAGGCCAAAGGTTTGGGACTCATGAGTAGTCCATTAACTCTAATGTCTTTAAAGATTGATAAATCTAATCAAATACAAGGCCTCTTGCAATATCTCAATCCTCTTAACCAGTTGACCAGGAATAAAGAATAATAAAACCCCAGTCTGCTGTGTGATCTGATGAGGGGATAAAGAATAATAAAATACTAGTCTATTGCGTGATCTGACAAGGGGATAAAGAGCAATAAAATCCCAGTTTGCTATGTGATATGACAAGAGGATAAAAGATCAGATAGAATACTAAGTCCTCCTATAAGAGTATGACAGGTAAGAATCTGAAATAAACCTAAACCTAAGTTCTCCAAGTGAGTTGGCAAAAGAATCTGAAATAAAACTATGAAAATGTTGATGGTACTGCTAGGCTCCAAGAGAAGAGAGCCCTGCTCCAAGAGACTGAGCATTCTCCATACTAAGCGAGCCAGTTGGGTGTAGAATGAAGTCTGTGAGACTGTCATTAGATTGGCCTTCTCCCCTCTTGTGCGCTATTGATATCGCAGTAACCATCAGTAGATCTCAGACAAAGTACAACGAAAGAATAAAGACATATGTGTTATGAGCCATTTTAACGACAAGTTATCGAGTCAAAACTTAAGTCTAGAGTTAGCTCCGAAGAGAGCACTCCAGAAGGACTTTACACGAAGCGTAGTGGGCCCATAACCCACTAAGAGCTTTTGAAGGGTGTCACCATAACATGAGACCATGGTAAGTATTCGATCGTCCCACGATGATAGAACCTCTTTCCCCTGCGATGAGAGTATTGAAGAAAGAATTGTGTGATAATGAGTAGTGCGAGAGACCGTCTGAATTAAGGGGTCTCAGAGAATAGAGTCCGATAGTCTTGACTAAACGACTAGAAGTCCAAGAGTCTACTTGAAATAAAGGTACACTCCCGAGTTTTGTTGAATAGTATTGGCTGTTTGGCTGGTAGTGCTAGAGTCCACCAGGTTAAAGGTAGGTCCTTAGAGATATAGTAAAGTAAGAAAAGTTGTGTACGAGAGGCTGCTTCGTAAAAGGTAGGACCTCAATGAGTATACGACTGTGTGAGTAAGAATAAAAGACGAGTGACGAAAGTAAGGATCGAGTAGAAAGCTTAGTGTTGTGTGAAGAGAATTAGTTAGTGTGGGACGACTAATTCTGTATATGAATGTTATATTGTATGGTGCATTATTTTGTGATTGTTACATGACATATTTAAGATAGAGTAGTTCACCCTTATTGAGTTTATCAACACACAGGTTTCTCGGTGTTGTAGGTAAGAATACAGTGAAAGTCGAAGACCAGGAGCTGACGAGGGGTGATGTGTGTGGTATGCTCGAGGAGCAAGTGAAGACTCGTCGCATTTTAATTATATTTCCGCATTTTGTATTTGAAAGACAATATTTTGTTTTGAATCCAAGATGAGACCCCGAAGATTTATTATGTGTGTAAAGCATATTTACATTCCACTTTAGTTGCTTTTACATATGAATGATGTTTAAAACTTCCGCATTAAAAAAAAATAAATAAAAAATCTGACGACGTCGTTGAAAGAGTTTTAAAGCGTTAAGAAAGTAGAAAAAAAGAGTTTTACTCTCCTGTCACGACTACGGCCGAGCCAGCGGGTCGTGACAATGCATTTGCACTACTTTTCTTTTAATATGCATTAGAGCGTTTTATTATTTATATCACCTAATTTTGTTAAAAATTTAATTAAAAATAAAATTAATTAAAAAAAGTAAAAGCCGTATTTAAAAAAAAAACTATCAAAACTGAATTATCGACGACTAACAGCACTTGTAGATAAGTCCCGATGAATTATCCGCAACTTAATTATCACTCACTGATAAGTCATCAGAACTTATCCGCGAGTGATATATCACTCATGGATAAGGTCGCCAGTCAATTTGATTGGTGCCAGGACGAATTATCCCCGACTGATATATTAGTCGCAGATAGTCCCTTGTTATCCGCAAGTGAATATTTTCAGTCACGGACGCTTAGCTGTGACTAAGCATTCGCAATTGACTGGTGACTAGTATTTTCAGTCACGGATGACTTTCCGTTATTGAAATTTTCTTTTACGCGACTGTTACCATTTTTCCTACTAGTGAAATAAATGTGTTGGCTAAAGTTTTTAGACGACTTTTTACTTTCACAAATTTTTTAGACAATTTCTTCATCTTTCTCTGCTATTGGTTCTCATATTTTTATGAGAATGTTGTTAGGCTAGAGCAAGACGAGGTTAGAGATTATCTTAATTACGTAGTTTTTCTGTCTCAATTTTTATTCTAGATTTGTGTTTCAATGTTTCAATTTTTGTTATGTTTATGCTCTTATTATTTTCATCAAGCAATTATGTTCTATTTCTCATATAGGTTTAGTCATGCTTTTCCTATGTGCGATTTATTATGACTTTTAATTGCGATTAATTTGTATGTTAATCTCTTACTGCAATATGCACAATTTGGTATATTGTCGATTTTAGATAGCTTATAAATATTCGAATATTTTGTTTTATATGAATAGTCTTTTACAGCGTGATGATCTAACTGATATATCGTCGATTTAAAACAGTGCATGGAATAAATATTTATTGTTTTAATTGAAAGAGCTTTTTCATATAAAAATATATTTGTTTTATTTTAGATCTTTAGTTCCATAATTTCCAGTTCCTTGTTTGGGATGTGAAACTTGCAATTGAGCTATAGGAATTATAATTTTAAATAGTTAAATGAAATAATTAAGTGAATCCCGATGCCTCATAGGATTTTCTTATTGATTGTTTGCTTAGTCTTAATTCCATCTTCTTTAATTCTGAATTCTTATTCTTTTTAATATTTTTATTTTTACTTTTACCTCTTAAAGTTTGTTTCGTGTTTTTGGTTGTTTATTTTCACCTCCTTGTGGAAATGACTCCGCTTTCATTGTGCTAGCAACGATCACTTTAGTTTTTGCACAATTTGGGCGTAATCAGAGGACCTGTGCTAGAATTTTTTTATCTAAGTTCTTCCCACTCGAGAAGAAGGCAAAGCCACACAATGAGACCATGTTGCGCAATATGTTGGCAAGACTCGATTCAAGTGTTCGAAGACTACTTCATGCTATAGTGGCTCAATTCTCTACCGAATAAATCTTTCTGTTGAACTATTTCCTTATGTAGTGTGGTTGTACTCACCTCGATTTAAGTGTTCAAAGACTTAACGGCTAGATAGTGTTGGGAGCGGAAAACCTAATTTCATGATTTCAATACTAACATTCTATAAAGAGATATAGTTTCCACTTTATAATTAAGTTTGTATAAGAATATTTTTTTAATAAAGATAAGTTCGTAGCGGCGAGGTAGAAATTACAGAAACGTTCCGAGGGCGATACGAAAGGGTATTATGGTCTCACTTTAAGCCCAACTTACTATGACAAAACTTCCCGAGGTTTCTAAGCAAGTGTGGAGGAGATCAAAAAGCACGCCTCATTTAGAAATCAATCTTTCTAAACATAGCGTTTTTCATAATCGTACTATTGCAAACTAGTCTTTATCAAGAGTTTTTCTTTCAAATTAGCATACTAAAATAAGTAGGTTATTTTCTTTTTAAAAATTGGTTTAAAATTAAATGTAAATTGTTGAGAAAAAAATCTTAAATTCGTGATACATAAATTTTAAAAAGGAAACTGAAAAAATGTTCTTAACAAACTCCTATTATTTTTCAAATATCTACAACTTCCAATCATAAGTTTTATAGAAAACATACGGATCTTAGACTTTCTTTATAAGGCAGATTCGGCAGTCCTAAAAAATTGAGATATATACAAAAATCGAGGCGGCCAAATTTGAAAAAAAAAATCTTATTCCACAAAAGTTGTTCATTGAATTTTCTAAGTTTTTACAGTTAACACCAAAAACCAATTTGGCATCTAAGTTTGTCCAAAACTGAAGAAACTCAGGCTATAAAAATTTTTCAAAATAGTGAAGAAAAACATAACCCTAATTCGGGTTTAGTTTGAAGGTTTTTAAACCAAAAATTTGTGGAAAACCCTAACATTAACATTCTAACATTCATAATCGAATCTTAAAGCATAAGAACGAACCTCGGGATTGAAACCTAGCTTCTTGAGACTTTGATTCCTTCGAAATCCGAACGCTTTATTCCTAACGAATATATCCCGGGTTAAAATTCGGATGCAAAAGTTAAAAGCTAAACATACTTGAATTTTCTTATTCCCTTAATTTTGCTGAGTAAAGTCCTAATCTCTTTTCAAAAGCCGCCCCTTTTATCTAAATTTCTGCTTGAAAATTTTCTCTCTAAATTCCCTCAAAATCTCTTTATTTTTTTTTTATGCTTGAGTTCTCAAGTTTTGGTGTGAAGAAAAAGTGAAGCCAAAGGCTCTATTTATAAAGGATATAGTTACCCACTATGGTGAGAGAAAGGGATAGAATTTCCCTTGATGGTTTTTCAAATCCTCTCCTTTCCAAAATTGTAATTTCCTTATTCGGTTTGATTTCTTTTTACTTTCCTTCTTACAAAATTGGACACAAATCTTGTCCAATTTCCTCTAATAGTTGGCGCAATCTACCTTCTATTTTGTCCAAGAATACGTCTCAAAATTTCATTTTTTGACTTAACCTAAATGATAATTTCTCATAAGAGCATCTTTATTACTTTTTGGTAAAAAAATTTGTAAAACCTTCTGTTTATGGTCAAAATTTAACAAAGCGAAATTTGAGACCAAGCCCGAAAAATAAATCATATGGGCTCTGAAGGCCCATCAAGAGCCCATCTAAGGCCCAGCAAACCAATGTTAGTATGAATTCATTCTCTTAAAGATTAAATAATTGTGTGCTAATACTTTCACTTTTCTATATATTTTTTACCGAAATGACATATTTTACAACATGAAATATTTTATCAAAAAATATTAATTAGCATACAATTATTTAATCCAAGGTCTCAAGCCTCTCAAGGGATGATATATTAGGTTTTGGAGTGGAAGGCACAAAATATATAGTAAAGCCAACAAATAAGACCATTCTTGAAAGTTTCTGAATTTAATTGAGAAATTCATAAACACAATTTCAAAGTGGGATTTATTTGAGCAGATTAAGGAATGAATAACTTCATTTTTTTTAACTATTTGGACATCACAAAATATGCCATGATCAAATGTATTTAGGTCTAAGTCCATCTCCCAAAAGTCCATAACCAAAAAAGGGTTATTTTTAAAAAATAATCCATTATGAAATCCAATATTAATTTAGCCCAGTTAGGCTCATGTTAACCTTAACTATTTATATATATGGTCATCCTATCATTATTTTGCAATTTAAAAGTCAAAATGCCAAGTCACCCAAACTAGCCTAGTAAGCGGTCCGTGATTAGTCGAAACTGCTGACCTATCGGGAGTTCTTTTTTGTCATCTTTTTTAAGAAATTCTTCTACCAAAATTGTCCACATAAACTCCCCTTCAGCTTCATCAGCCTATTTTCTAGAAGAAAAATGGATAAGGATGAGCTTGTTTTGTTTTACTTAGTCACCAAGCAATACAAGGGTGAAATGGTAATTTTTCATCAAAAGACAGCTGCAATCTCTATTATTTTATGATTAAAGTTAAGTCTCCATCCTATTCTAACTTTCTAGTTGAAAAAGTTACCTCAAAAGGCAAAAATGTGAACCACCAAAAAAAATATATAGTTTTGACAACACTGGAAGGAATATGTTTTCTCCCTACAAATAGGGTGGGTCCCCATTATATGTAGGACACAACTCAATACCACTTCCACACCACTTCAACATACATTCTCACTCTATAAGCTCTCTTAGACGCCATTCTCATTCTCTCTCTCCAAAAGCTTCCAAAAAATCATTTTCTCTCATTAGCTTTCCTCCAACACAAATCCTCTAAAAACTACCTTTTTCCACCAACTTTTCCTAATCATTTTCAGCAACTTTTAGGCTTCCTAAAGCTATTTTCAATCATTCTCTTGTCCCCACATGGTCTCCACAATCTAAAATAGTCAAAATTCTTCCATACATGGCATTTATTCGATCATTTTTAACTTTGTGATGTTCAACCCATTATTCACCACTATTACGAGGTTATTTATATTTCTTTACTTTATCTTATATTTACTCCATGTCTTTACTTATTATTTTTTGCCCATTTATGCTATTTTAATGCTTATTTACTTTATGCATCATCATGGTGTCATCTTACTATGTTTCCACTCTTATTATTATATTTCCTTACTTGTTCGGTTCTTTATGTTTTATGCCCTTATTATGTTCAATCTTGTATAGCAAAATCATGTCTTAGTGTCACACTTATAAATTTTCAAGACATTTATCTAAAATACGCCGTTATTTTGCCGAAATTTTCTTAGAAAAATTCCAAAATATAGCCGTTACTCTGCCGAAATTTCGGCAACTATTTTTATAAAATAAATATTTAGCCCCATGGTCTATATATGTTATATACCTTCTCTTTTATTTTTGTGATGATTTGAAGCATTATTTGACACAAAAGCACACTTCAAAAACTGCCACTTTTTTCAGCTTTAGGGGCTACTTTCATGGCCTAAGTGACACCAAAACATGAAACTAACACTTCTAAATAGTTTCCTAATGAGTATACTACAAAGTCCAATGGTTATTTTGACTTAGATGTGGTGTTTAAGCTTCCAAAATGACCCAAAACCACCACATGGTCATCAATCCGACCCTATTTTGTTTATATCATATTCTAATGTTGTCTTGCCTATGTTACTTTTATCACACCTTTACATTAATGCCATTAGTGTCTTAGCCCACTTAGCATAATCTCATTTTGGGTCATATGCTTTAATATATAGTTTAGGCCTTTATGTTATACTTTTGGCCATTATTATTTGGTTAGTCCATATTATCACTCATGCATATTATACTAATGTATGATATATCATAAATCATTTATTACATCTATCTCATTATCATTCTTCCTATTACACTATGATATTATACTACTATATTATATTATACTATACTATCATGCTATATTATTATACTATATTATACTATACTATGCTATATTTATATATATATATATATACATACTATATACGCTTTATACGGCACTAACCTCTACTATATTATATATTATATGTTAGGTACACAATAAGTACCATATTATACTATATATATTTATTTACAATCTAAAACCGTCATTTGTGGATTTGACTTCGTGTTGTCACAGTGACGTGATCTCGGTCAACGTATGTGAACTTGACCCATGTGTCGTCCTGATACCGTACCATTTCTTTATTTATTCAGTCATCTACATTCTCGCAATTTACATTTCAATCATTTAAATTCTTACAAATCAGACCCTCACTCCGTGTTTTATTTTCTTTATTTCTGTTGCAAATCAAGCCATCGTCATGTGCTTTATTTTCTTTATTTCTTATGTAAATCATGCCCTCGTCCTGTGCTTTCTTTTCTTTATTTCTTCTGCAATTTACATTCCCGCAATTTACATTTTAGTCATTTACATTCCTGCAAATCAGGCCCTCGTCCTGTGCTTTTTTTTTTTTATTTCTTCTGCAAATCAAGCTCTCGTCTTGTGCTTTATTTTCTTTATTTCTTCTGCAATTTACATTCTCGCACTTTACATGTCAGTAGTTTTCTCCTTCTTGTGTATTTGAGTATATGTACACTTGTCCATAGACTCAAATACACAATTTTACCTAGCCGTAGATTATGGACACGGAGCGACGCGCTTAGCTAGTCCGTATATCATACTACGTGCTTAAAATCGTCATATGTAGATTTCACCTTGAGTTATCCCGATGATGTGACTTCAGACGGTGTAGGCGGATTTGACTACGTGATACTCGACATTGTACTATTTCTATCGGCCGTTACCCAAGATCTTGGTGGTTACCGTTACTCGGCCTCACGTCCTCAGTGTAGCATCCACATTAGCATGGGACATCGTATTGTGGTCTCAACCCGTCACATTATGATGCACACAAACATTTGATGGAACGTTCCCATACGTCTATATTAAGTCAACGAGAATAGGGCGTCGTATGACTTGGTTACTTTGCCATGGCATATACGATGTATACAATCAAACCGTTTGGTAAAGTGTCCCTATACACTTTATTCAAACCCAAAGGGTCTATATCCTACTTACAAGTTTATCGTACCGCCTATAGTCACATATTAATACATTATAATTGTCATGGCATACTAGCTATATATATATATACTTGATCGTACTATCATACATTTGCTTATGATACTTGCTTATCTGCTTTCTTTGTTCACTTATATGCCCATCTATTTAAATTACATGCTTTACTTAATCATCTTGATTACTTATCTTATTTATTTGCCATATTCATGTAGTTTAACCATGCTAGGGCCTACTTGCATCTTATATGGTTGTGTGATTACGTGCATCGCTCTAAACCTAGAAGCCGTCCCGAATGCATATGTTTCATCACGTAAATCGAGAAATTTGTTGTCAATGATGTCGTAGTGAATAAACCTCCGCTGGTTTTCTTTCTCTTCATCTTACTCATCTACTCACACATTATCGTCCTCTGGGACTATGCTACTATCCTCTGAGATTCTATTACTGTCCTCTAGGACCACATCATATTATCGCCGTCCGGGATCATCTATCTTGGCGTTCTCTGAGACCGCACATTGTGAGTGGATTATTGTCTTCCCCATACAAATACGTCCTCTGAGACCAATTCCTATGTGGATTTCTATGGTTATCACAATGGTGTTTTGTAATAAAGATCCTCGGTAAATGTGATTTAATACATGTGTAAAGGATAATTCTCTACCATTCTGACAATATGAACCTACTTGCGCTCACTCATACTTCGTCCTAGGCTCCGGCCTCGGCTATATGCCTTAACATTGTTACATAACGGTCATCGTGCCTACCATTGATTCTGGCTGCTACCACCGATAGGCTATTTCACCATTCTTTGACCATTGTTTAGATTGCCTATCTGATCTATGACTTGCCTATGTGCATATTGAACTATTTATCATATAATTATGTGCGTCATATTTAACCGCCGATTATGTGCTGAATTGCCAACTTTATGCTCTATTACATATTTACATTATAACCATGTGATACATCTTTCGTTGATATCTTAACATTGGGCTTGGCCTATTCAAACCATATATTATGAATTTCATACTTACTTTTACAAGATTCCTTATATAGCCCGTATCGCAGTCGCTATTAGGGTCTTCAACCCGCCCGTCTTTTCGCTTTTTGCAGATACTGATTCATATAGCGTAGGGTAGGGGTGCTTTCCTTCGTGGTTATCACTCCAACTCGCCATCTAGCATCTCATTGTACGGGAGAACCGTCAACAAGTTCGTCAAAAGCGGTCCACTGATTCAAATCTAGTGCCTTATCCAAAATTCTGTGTCTTATCCGACCCAAGGCCCAAATTTGATCAGCCAGTCCCAACGCTCTTCTCTTTGTCATACGATGCGGATACGACACCCCACGCCTTCTTAATTTATTTAGATTCCTTAGATATAAATGATAAGAATAAAATCTCCCCCTTAAACCCTAAAAAAAAACACCTAGTAAAGTGTGAAAAACATAATATGATGATCATAAAATAAATATCAAACAAATTTCCCGTTCATCAAACTTCAAACATTTGAAAACATCAAATTCAAATAGGAATTTCATAAAAAGGTCGAGTTTCACAATCTCCTTATCTTAGAAGTTTCCTCTTCGATAATCAAGTACCAAGAATCAAAACAGCTCGGGGTACTTAGCCTTCATATCATCTTCACGCTCCTACATAGCTTCTTCTATCTTGTAGTTCTTCAATAAGACCTTAATTAAGATTATAACTTTGTTTTTCAGCATCTTATCTTGTTTATCCAAGATTTTTACTTGCTTCTCTTCGTAGGTCAAGTCTTCATTGACTTCTATTGACTTCTGGGTTAGTACATGGGATGGGTCGGGCACGTACTTCTTCAACATGGATACGTAAAACATATTGTGTACTAAAGATAGCTTGGTATGGAGAGCTAACTTATATGCAACCTTCCCGATTCGTTTGACGATTTCAAAAAGTCCCACATATCTCGAGCTTAGTTTCCCCTTCTTTTCAAATCTCATCACATCTTTGAGAGCTGCCACTTTCAAGAAAACGACATCTCGCACTTGGAATTCTATGGGTCTCCTTCTTTTATCCGTGTAACTCCTGATTCTGTGTGGTCTCTAGTCTTTGTCCGATCATCTTTACTACTTCTAACATTCATCCCGTGAAGCTTGTTTGATCAAGGATAGATCGATTTCACACAATGGACCGATGATCGTCACTTCCTTCCATAAAAAGCTTTGTGCTGTGCCATGCCCAAAGAAACTTTGTAGCTATTATTGTACGAGAACTAGATCAGTTAAAACTTCTTGTTCCATTATTCATCGAAATCCATACTGCAACTTCTCAACATGTCTTCTAGTATTTTGATAGTTCTCTCTGATTAACCATTTGTTTGCTGGTGGAATGCTGTGCTAAACTTGAGTTGTGTCCCTAATGGCTGTTGAACGAATTTGCAAAGTGAACCGAGCTTCTCGGTCTGATATAATGGAGAATGGAACTCCATGAAGACAGATAATGATTACGACTAGATCTCGGCCAGTCGTTCTACTGAGAAGGTGACTTTTATCAGTGTAAAATCAGTTAACTTGGTCAACTGATTAACAACAACCCAAATAGCGTCGTATCACTCAACTGTTCTAGGCTATCCAACTACAAAATCCATGGGGATTTCATTATGGTAGTTCTATGGGCTGTAATTCGCCAACGGATATCTATGTTCTGCCTTGACTTTTTGACTAGTCAAGCTCTTACTAACGTAGTTGGCCCCATCTTTCTTCATCCCGCTTCACCAAAAAATGTTCCTTTAAGCCTTGGTACATCTTTGTTACTCCTGGGTGGACTGAATAATGTGTATCGTCTGTGTTGGAAAGTATTTTCTTCCTTATTTCTTCATCTTTTGGCACACATAATCTTCCTTCCAAGTATAGGATCCCATCTTCAAAGGTTGTAAATGATGTTTTCTTTCCATCGTGAATCAGTTTGCTATCTTCACCAAACTCGAATCAAGTGCTAGAGCTCCCTTTATTCCATCGGATATGGTTGGCTGAATTGTGGTTGGATGAATCGTTAAATTTTTCAAACTTCCCACTATAAGCTCAAGTTCTAGCTCATTATCTCCTCTTACGATTTTGGATGCTAGCTTCTTTCTTTCCACTTAGTAAGTTAGCAACACCGTTGGCTTTCCCGGGATAGTAAAGGATTTCATAGTCCTTAACCAATTCGAGCCATCTCCGCTGCGTTATGTTGAGCTCCTTCTGAGTGAAGATATACTTAAGACTTTTGTGGTCTATGTAAATCTCACATCTTATCCCATAAAGATAATGTCGCTAGAACTTTAAAGCAAAGACCACGGCAGCCATTTCTAAATCATGAACGAGGTAATTCCTTTCATAATCCTTCAAGACGGCGCCAAGTCCGACTTTCGAAGAGTCTACACTTACCGAAAATCGAAATCCGTGCGCTTGTCTGATGTCGCTTCAATTCTTAAGAACTTTCTTCGCACTCCAGAGTCCACTCGTACTAATTTCTTTTTCAAGTGAGGACGATTAGTGGAGCTGCTATTTTAGAAAATCCTTCTACGAATCTTTTGTAACAACACGCTAGATCGTGAAAACGTCTAATTTCCATAACACTTCGTGGGGCCTTCCAAGACGCGGTTCATCAAGTCCACAAATGCTCCAGGAGCATTTGTGAGTCCAAAAGGTATGATTACGAACTTATAGCGATCATACCGAGTCCTAACACAGTCTTGGCAATGTCGCCATCCTTCACTCTTAGCTGATGACAACCGGATCGGAGGTCAATCTTCTAAAAGATTGACGTACCCTTTGACTGGTCGAACAAGTCGTTAACCCTTACGACTAGGTACTTATACTTTGACTGTGACCTAGTTATGCTCTCGATAATCGATGCACATCCTGATACTCTCATTTTTTTTTTTTTACAAATAGAACTAGAGCACCCCACGGAGAGTAACTGGGGCGGATAAAGTCCTTGTCCAATAATTCTTGAAGTTAGGTCTGAAATTCATTCAATTCGGCAGGAGCCATGTGATAGGGAACCTTCGATATTAGTCTTGTTCTATGTAGTAGTTCGATTTCAAAAGAAATTTCCTATTCTGGGGGTAAACCTGGCAATTCTTCTAGACAGACTGCATAAAATCCCTTACGACCGATATGATGGTCGAGTCTAACTTCTCCTCCTTTCTTTTGTCTACTGCCGATGCTAGAAAACCCATACATCTATTTGATATCATCTTATGTGCTTGCATAGCTGAGACCATCGTCTTTGAATTTTTTGCCATCATTAGGCCTAAAAGTGACCTTACGGTAACAGAAATCAATGATTGCGTTGTGTTTTACTAGGAAATCCATTCCTAAGATGACATCAAAGTCCCTAATCTCAATTGCTATTAAGTCCATGCATAGTATAACACCATTTATTGTTATCAGAACTTCTCGTAGAAAGAATTCTAATATCAAAATCTCGCCCGAAGCAAGGCTATTTTAAAAAGCCTTGAGATTCTATCACTACCATGACTTTTGCTTCAAGCCATCTTAGTTCCAATGAAAGAATGCGTAGTACCTGAATCCAATAATATATATACATCAAAGGTGGCTAGTGAAGTCTGACCTGCTACGATATTTAAGGTGCTGGCTATTGCGTCTACGTTTGTGTAGGCGTAGAGGTGAGGTTGAGGCGTGGGTACTTCGAGTATCCCTTGAGAGAATGCGGATCCATCAAGAGTAGGCTGCATAGCGTTGAGGCGTGGGGTTAAATTTCTCTGATTGGCTGAGTTTCCTTGAGCTTGATTCTGTTTGGGGAAGTCTTTGATGAAATGACCACTTTGCCCACAGGAGAAATAGTTCAACGTTCCTCTACGACATTCGCAAAAGTGATTTTTTTACAATTTTCACATGTCGGAGAGGGATTTTCATTGTCAATCTTTTGTTGAATGCTTCGCTTGTCAGATTGGTTTTCGTTTGGCTTACCTATCTTCTTGTTACAATTGGTTGTCTGGGACTGATCGTTGCCTTGATTCATTGTCCTGTTAAAGTTACTGTTCCCTCCTACTTGGGGCCTCTTATTGTCATTTTTCACCCGGTTCCTTTCCTCCATCTGAGCCTTATGAAACTAGGCTCGTTCTTCTTTGACCTGCGTCACACGATATTTTGCCCTTAGTGCGCGAGTCACATAATTAGCTACAGTGGTCAGAAGCCACTATCAACAGCCATAGCCAACTCTGGCTTAAAAAACTCTGTTATCGTTTTAACATTTTCTTCATCTGTGGGTACCAAATGGGAACATCGTCTAGCCAGTTAGTTAAACTTGGAGACTGCTTTAGTCACTGTCATGTTTCCTTGTTTAGGCTCATTGAACTCCTTTTTTTGGACACTCATAGCCCTTCGATTGAAGAACTTGGCGTTGAATTCCTCAATGAAATCAGCCTAAGTCATCTGATTTACGTCTCTCCTTAAGATCACCATCTCTCTCCAATAACGTGCATCTTTCTTTAGCACAAAGGACGCACATTTCACCTTGTCTCCATCCGCAATATTCGTGAAATCTAATATGACTTCTATTTGACCGAGCCATTCGTCTGTAGCAAAAGCGTCAAGGGATCCCTCAAAGTTTGGTGCCTTCATGCATCTGAATCTCTCATATAGATCAAGGTTGGCAAGTGTAAGAGCTACAGGGTAGACTGCAGGCTGTGGTGCCACAGGTGCGGGAGTTGGTGCCTAATTTTGAGCTTGGGCTTGAGTTTGAGCCTGTTGCAGTTCATTTTGTAGCCCTTGCATCTCAGTTTCTTGGACTTCCAACCTTTGTTGCATTCTATTAAGCAGTGCAACAACATCTAGTTGAATTGATGGTTGGACTGCTGGTGCCACAACGGCGCTTCCTCTACCATGTCCTTTTTCTCATACAACTCAAGGGGTGTTTCTTTCTTCCCTTCCTCTTCCTTGAGGAGCAGCTTCTTTTTTAGCTACTACTTCAGGTGCAGCTTCTTCAGCCACTACCCGAGTGGTACTACGCCTTATAGGTAAATTTAATACTAATTTTGCACAAGTCATAACATTGGAAATAGAATCAAACTTTTTATTTCATTAAATGAAATTTATATATAAGATGGCAGCAATGGCCTTTATTGAGTCATTCTTAACTAAGCATAAATTCCTAAATTTACCCCATGTTTGCCCCACACATTCTCCCTATTCCATTTCTTTCCATTCAACTATTTTTTTTCAACTTTCCTAATCCTACAATTTATCACATTCCATTCCTTTTTTTTTTCAACCAATTTTTTCCAAATCCCTATACAATATCTTTAAATCTCAACTATTTATACCACCTCGAAATTCGCAAAGTCAAACTATTCTACATTATTTTTTTCAAACTATTTTTTCCATCCCAAAGAATGGGATGGAATGTGCAAAATAGTTTGCCCAAACATGGGGTTAATTCCTATCTTCAATCATTCGGCGTATAATCTGGAGTGCTGTCTTATAAATCAAGGCAGCTTGTTATAATCAAGGCTTCTTGAAGAACAACTTCCACATTGTTTGAATGTATGGAAGTCACAAAAAGTCCTTTCATTGCATATGGTAACTCCCATTTAAATAGTTAAATTAAATTATTTCTACTTTCATCTGGAGGGACTAAGCTCAAGATTTCAGTCTTGAACTGTTCTACATAATCCTCCACGATCTTCCCAAAGTACTTCTATCAAGTATTCCACCTACATAAGTAATAACGTCTCTGTTCTGTCAGGAGTTGCTGTCATATAGCGATCCATTAAGGCTGTGAACATCATAGACAAATTATCATGTTTTGGGGTACCTTGCTTTCGGATCCACCATTCTAAAGCATTCCCTCTTAGTTGAATTCCGACTAGGGTCTTGAAGATTCGTTCATTGACATGACGAGTGGTGAAGATATCTAAAATCTCATAGATTCATGCGGTAATCCCATCAAGATCACTTCCACCAAACAAAGGAGGTTTAGCATCTCTGAAGGCTTAGGTCGTCTTTCGATCCTTTTTTATAGCTTGTGCAAATACCATTATGTCTGAAATTTTATGTGCGTTAGAAAAAAAAAAAAAAAGAAGAAAGTACTTTTAAAATAAATTTACTTGAATTGTGTTGAACGGCCTTGTGCGTGGCAGCGAGGTAGGATGGTTGATAAACCACTTTGATACCAATTGTAACGACTTGACTTTTCGGAGCATTACTTTACTTTAGGCGGAAAAATCATAATAATTTTATTTATTTATTTATACATATGCTTTGGAAAAAGAACATAATAAATCTTTTTAAGATAAATAACATAATTATTACTTAGGAAACTTGTTCAACATAATCGTCATTCTAAACATATAATAACATAAATAACTTGTCTTGAAAGTAAATACATACTAAACATAAATAACTTGTCTTGAAAGTAAATATATAATAAATCAAATAACTTAAAGATATGGAAAATAATTTTCATAGTTTTTTCATCCCCCGTCTCGCTCACCTTGTACTACCGTTGCACAATCCAGCATTCATATCATGGGTTTCTTACCTACAATACGAAGAAAAACGTGTGAGCTAAAAGCCTAGTGACTAACAACTATTTTCTCAGAAAACATAGTTTATGCAATGCATGAAAAGTTTTTTTTTTAAATTTATTTAATTATCTAGTGTTATCTTTCACCCTAGAGGATCCTCAATATGGTGTACATACTTTGTGGAGCGCGTTCGACCAATGGTCGATGATGGTGTACATGTCCTCGAGGACTATGGCCAAAACTTCATAATATTTTCATTAAATCGTCTCTTTAATGTCCTTTGGTCGATACAAGGAGAATGGGCAGTACGACATAATATTAACTTTAGTTAACACTTGAATAATTAAGTGACATACATCATGATCATATAGTCATTGAACTTTTAAAAAAATCTTAATCATATTGATAAATCATTATTATAAAACATGAAAGCATAACCTTTAAAACTTTTATCATGAAAACATTTATCATTCATAACATACATACGTCACATTATACATTACATAACATAATTCTTTCTTTTGAACTAATTTGTACTGTAGTGATGTTGTATTCACCTCGAGTCAAGTGTTCGAAGACTTAACGGCTAGGTAGTGTCGTGAGTGAGAAAGCCTATTTTCATGAATTAATGTAACTGTTTATACTAATCATAACTTCTAGCTAAGAATACTAACATTCTATAAATTAATGTAGTTTTCACTTTAAAAATAAGTTTATATAAAAATATTCTTTTAATAAAGATAAGTTCGTAGTGGCACAGTAGAAATTATGAAACACTCCCAGGGCTATTAGGAAGGGTACTATGGTCTCACTTCAGGCCCAACTTACCAAGACAGAACTCCCCGAAGTTCTCAAGTAAGTGTGGAGGAGATTATAAAGTATATCTTATTTAAAAACTAATTTTTCTAGGCGGAGCATTTCAGTTTTCATGGTCGTATCATTGCAAACTAGTGCTTATCAAGAGCTTTTATTTCAAATTAGTATATTAAAATAAGTAGATTATTTTTTCTATGAAAATTAGTTTCAAATTAAATATAAGTTCTAGGGAAAACACCTTAAATTTATGTTACAGGAAAATCATGAAGAAATCTGGAACAATGTTCTAAACAAACTCCTATTAGTTTTCAAAGATCTACAACTTGCAAGATTAAAGTTTTTACAGAAAACATACGGATCTTGTACTTTCTTTATAAGGCAGATTCAATAGTCTTGAAAAATTGGGATATATGCAAAAATTGAGGCCGGATTTGGAAAAATCTTATTTAACAAAAGTTTTTTAAAATTGAATTTCTAAATTTCTTCAGTTAACACCACAAACTGATTTGGTCTCTAAGTCTATCAAAATTATTAGAAACTCAGGCTGTAAAAGTTTTTTAAAACAGTGAAGAAAAGCATAACCCTAATTCGGGTTTAGTTTGAAGATTTTTAAACCAAAAAAATTCGTGGAAAACCCTAATATTAACATTCCAACATTCTATTTTTGTCCAACAATACTTCCCAAAATTTCACATTTTGACTTAACCTAAATGATAATTTTTACTAAGAGCATTTTTCTTTCTTTTTGATAAAAATATTTTTCAAACCTTCCTATTATATTTAGATTCCTTAGAGATAAATGAGAAGAATTAAATCTCTGCTTAAACCCTAAAAATGGCGCCTAACATAGTGTGAAAAACTTAAATTTTACATAATTTAATTGTTCCAACACGACTATACTGTTAATTGCGTTAAAATATAATGTAACGATCGTAAAATAAATGTCGGGAATATTTCTCATTCATTATATTGGAATATGAATTTTATAAAATGGTCTGGTTTCACACACATAACCAAGCTGATACAATGGTTTGGCACTTCCAATAGATAATACACTGTAATATCGGGTTATAGGATAGCCGATGAGATGAGTGCTTGTCCTTCAGGCTCAGGTGACAGAATTATACATAGATGTTGGAAAGCAACATCACTTATGTCAGTTTAGACAGCTGCAGTATCTCATGTTCTCGACATGTTCTAGCTGCTTGAGTGTTGAAATGTTTTTCCATGCTTTTATTCGCTGTAATAAGGTGAAGTCTATGTGGAAATCAACTAGTTTTTATTCGACCATTAGTGAGTTTCATAGGGAAAACCTTAGTGATTTCCTTCTATCGTCTTGGCATACTTGTAGATGTAATTGTTTTGAGCTCATTATGCATTCTGCTTTGGTAGTTATGGTGAACAAGGAATGAGGAACTTCACAATCAGTCATTCGTAGATTGTGACCGATTGAGGAACTTCACAATCAGTCAGTCGTTCTGCTTCAGTTATTCATTCCTCTCCACTTTTGCAACCCTCAACATCTGGACTCTTGAAACTCAATGTGGACAGAATTATTGGCATTTATTCTACCGAATCAAGGATAGGTGGGCTAGTTCAAGGGGGCAGGTGATCTTAGCATTCTCAAAAAGCCCCAGTCCTTATGACCTGGTGACATCAGAGTGTTTAGTGATTTGTGAGGGGCTTGGGCTGGTTAAGGAGCATGATCTGTCTATTCAGAAGGGGAAAGCGACTCCTTAGTAGTTGTTCAAGCAATAAATAATCCTACCTCTTCTCTAATTTTAGACTCTATAGTGATGATAGTAAAGCTTTACTGGTAGAGCTTGGTGGTGGTACGAACTGATATATTTCCCGTCACAGAAATATAGATGCCCATGCACTAGCTCACGAGTCTTTGCGTTTAAATTCTTTTAAGATTTGGAAGGATGTAATTCCTTATTGTATTGCTCATTGCATTGATTTCCATGCTTATTCAATGAAGGTACTTTTTTTTTGTTGTTTAGAAAAATATATATGTAATTTTTCAAAATAATAATAACAATGATAAAAGGTGCAACTTGCAAGTTGCAACGCTATATAATTCAGTAACAACTTGTATAAATTACTTTAAGATTTATGTCAATTTTATTTATCTTTTACTTCTTACATCACTTCAAAAATTAAAATAAATAAATAAAAAGATAAACTAGTTGGAAGCAAGAGTTTAAAATATGACATTTCAAAATTCTTTTTCCAAACTAGAGATGAGTCTAACGTATATCAAGTTTCCATCGGAAAATTTTTTCAAAATACTTGATTCTTACACTTTTTTTTTTCATTTTCTTCTACGGTTTTAATTTTATTCTAGAAATGGTTAGAAATTCTTAATAGTTTACCCATTCAATTTTGTTATATTATATCATACGTGGGTGACTATATGGTTCCTCAACCACCGTAATTAGAAAAATCGAGACAAATTTAAAAAATACCTAAAAACGAACATTGTTAATTATTTCTACTCAATTTTTTGTAATGTTTACACTCCAATTTCATGTTTATATCATAATGAGTAGGGTAGAATAAAAAAATGAAACACAATACAATAAAACCTCGATAAATTGAAAACCTTGATTCATTAGTATTTTTTACCGGTCTAAACTCAAATCTAACGTGTTAAATTAATAATTCCATAAGTTTATAAGATAATTTATTAAAAAGAATCTCTAAGAACCCATTTGATATATAAATTAATAATTTACTAAGAAAGAAATTTATAGCCTTATTAAGAAGAACTAAAAAAATATACATACAATATTACTTGTTCTTTTTCAAAATTGATATCATCAAGAATCATTTAGTTAACACATGCGTGAAATTCTAATAATGATTTGTAAAACAATTTAAATACGACGCATATTTGTATAAATAAATTTGCTAAATTAATAATTATTTTATTGCAATGTTAAAAATTTACAGAGGTCTTATCGCAAGATAGAAATTAAGGGTCTAATTAGTATTTGTACAGTTTTTTGTCCATATTTCAAAGAAATTGTTAATATTTTCAAAAAATAAAAAATTAGTTATAAACATATAAAGAATCAGGATAGAAAGATAAATATGTTTGCACCTTTTATTTTTCCCATCACACCCTCTTTCTAAAAACAAGTCTTTCTATAAAATTCCAAAACTGGACATTATTATATATAACTAAAAGGAAGGGTTAATTTACTCTTGTTTCTCCAGTGCCTATCGTAAACCCAAAATACTCTCTTAAAATACTTTAGCTCAAAAATTAATTCTAAGATTTTTCGGTCACTTAAACATATTATTTTGTCATATTACATGGTCGCCCTTATACTTTTTTTTTTGTTTTGATAAATCGTCGCCGTTATATGTCATGACCCAGCGCTAGGCCGTAGGCCGCGATAGAGGGGTTTTCTTTCTATTATCTATTATAATCTTACTTAAATACGTAAAACATAAATCACTTTATAACATAACGAGCTCGTATTTTTTTTTTTTGGTAATGCGGAAATTTAAATCTCTTTTCTTAGTCAAATCACGTCTACCTTACTTCTCTTGAGTTCAGAAAAAAGGAGCCACCGTTTTCTCTCAAGTTTCTCTCAAGTTCGAGGCCTCGGGATTCAATCCCGGCCTCAATATTAGAATAATATTCTCAAAATATAATGCGGAATTAAAAATATATAATATGCCAAGGGGATTCATTTCTTCTTCTAAAATACCACACACACCGCCGCTGCCAGCTCGTAATCCTGTCACTGTTCAGCTTTAGCTTTTCCCTTAAGGAAACTAATGAGTTAATAAACTCAGTAAAGGCTAACTATACTATCTTAAATATGCAATGCAATGCAACAACAATACAATCAATTCAACCAAAATGCAACAATGAAAAGAGTCTGATCGTCTCGGGACGATGAAACTCTACTGTTACCATTCTTTCTGTGAGTTGCCACTTCATGAGGATACTCTTCTTTCTTTCTTTCTAGTGTTCTACTTTTACTGCCGTTGCAGTAGAAGTTAGGCTTATGTGATTGATGTCTGGGATCCAGTGATGGTAACTGCTTCTTTCTAAGTATGCGCACCACGGAGAAAGGGCCAAGTCTCCCATATATTCAACAACTACATTGTCCCGAGGGACGGCTCTCACTAGGAGCCTGGCAGTACCATCAACGTTAATTTCGTTTTCCGTTCTTTTATGTTCCATCATGATCTCTCTCTCTTGGAGGATTAAGAACTAGACAAGAAGCGTTGGAGTTTTCTAACGATAATACATAACACAACATTTGGACTGTGTTCGCTCGAAAACACACGCGAATTTGTAACCGCAAGTGCACGGGTCATTCAAGTAATAAAGTGGATAATGAGTCCGAATATCGTCCCACGGAGAACAATTGTCTATATCTAATTACTACTATTACTAAAGAACTACTTTGTCTAGGAATCAAATTTAGATGAATGTTGTAAATTAAAATAAACAAAACAATTAAATTAAATTGACAAGAACTAAAATTTGCTACGGATTTACTCAATTAACTAAGTACTAGGGTCGATTGGCTTTCCTCGATGCTTCCTCAATTCAATCCTTTACTAACTCATTACTAGAATTTTCAGTTCTATACTAGTCTAAGAGGTTATTAATTACGTCGCAGCTTTCGCTTGTTGACCTAATTATGCAATTAACCCTAACTCACGCGTCCGTTTGCTAGAATTAACTACAAATTACGCTCAGCTCTTATAGTTCTAAATCGATCACCTCTCGGTCCCTACGATTTATACCTAGACTACCTAGACTATCAATCACCTCTCGGTCCTTATGATGTCTAAGTTGTGTTCTTCCTATTCCCGATTCAACTCAATTTCCTCTTTCGAGTTTAATTAAATTAAACCTAAATTCTTCTATTCAATCTTTCAATTTCAACAGAAAATAAAATAAACCAGCAAGAATCACAAGTATATAAACTGAATATTGCATAAATTTATTAATCAAAATTGAAAAGAATCGACATCGAGTTCAGCCAATCTCTCCTAGACAGAGAGATTAGCCTCTCATAATTATGTACAGCAAAGAATAAATTCTAGAGTTCATGAATAACATAGAATTAAATGAGAAGAAGATACAAAGAGAATAAGAGTAAGAAAAACTCTGAAAATCGATGATCTTCGCGAATTCTTCAGCTCCGATGAACGCTCAATCTTCTTCTTCTTGTTCTCTTGAGTTTCTCCTTGTCAAGTGTCTTTCTTTTTCATCCAAGTCGTGTTCTATTTATAGAGCACGAAGTTTGACCTAATTTTGGAGGAATTTCGGAACCTTTCGCGCTTGGAAAACGACGTCGTTCAGCTTCAGCAGGTCTGGCCGATCGATCGGCGCTTAAGTTGCGATCGATCGGCGCCCACGCGTTCTCAGGAATTGTAGCTCCCGATCGATCGGCTTCAATTCCACGATCGATCGGCGATGCTTCTGGTTGACTTCGCGTAGTCGAGCCGATCGATCGGCCAATGAGCCACGATCGATCGGCATTCCTTCTGCCTTTTCGTTGCGTTTCTTTAAACTTCGGCCGATCGATCGGCTAATGAGCCGCGATCGATCGGCGATGCCTCTGCCTTATTGTGGCTCGTCATTGCAACTCTTGCCGATCGATCGGCTGCTTAACCGCGATCGATCGGCGATGACTCTGTCTATGTGGTCTCGTTTTCCTTTGCTCCAAAATGTTCCGTTTTGTGTACTTTTTCACCTCGGTTTCCGTACTTATGCTTAAATTACCTGTACACTCACAAAACTCATTAAATAACATAAACTTGAGGAATTTAACAACAATTCAAGCCCGAATTTGCGATATATAAGTGAGTATTTTGCTCACTTATCACACCCCCAAACTTGAATCATTGCTTGTCCTCAAGCAACAATGAAGCACAAATTTTAATTCTATGATGCATGACTCCTATCTTAAACATGAATAAGTGAATGAATGAATAATTGGATAAATGAATGAATGAATGAATGAATGAATGAATAATCCTAAATGAAAATAATCCTAAATGAAAACAAAGCAATGTATGATTCTAATTTCAACATCCGGATTCTTTATCGTGCATGGCATGGATAGTTCTCAGGGACATTTCACCAATTCCCTTGTGGTATCGAAGTCCTCATCCAACTAGAGTTTTTACAGATCAAGCTTACCTCGGAAATGGCCTTTCAAGTGTGTGTGTGCGATTCCTCTTTCATTCAACCGACTACTGCATGCTCAAGAAGACTTAACGGTTCATACCGAAGAGAATCACCATAAGCCCGACCCCGTCGCTAATCTCCACTAATGTA
This sequence comes from Boehmeria nivea var. tenacissima, assembly GCA_018132145.1. NCBI lineage: Eukaryota > Viridiplantae > Streptophyta > Magnoliopsida > Rosales > Urticaceae > Boehmeria > Boehmeria nivea. The sequence goes on along the minus strand of CM030875.1, from coordinate 4,982,697 downwards.
GAACACAAGTAATTGAGGATCAAAAGGACTTTTCGGCTTGTAATATTGCGGCCTCGGCTAAGGTAGGTTGAAGGTAAATTTTAAGCTAGATGTTCACCTAAACCCATGCCTTTACGGCAACACCGCTGAATCTTTTTACACCTTCTTTTCCTTTCAATTTTTCCACCCGATTACCAAAACACCAAGCCACCCTTCCCCCAAACTTCGTTTTGACTACCCTTGTTAAATTAGAGCATTGGAAACTTTTTTTTTTTTTTTCGATCCAATATTTTTATTGTTGATACGGGTAACGAAATTGGGTTTAGGACTCTATATTGTTAACATAATCACTCTCCTTCATACAAAATTAAGCATTGCAGTCTAGGTGAACAAGGGTGATTGTGGATAATGTAAGGCTAGTGGGTGTGTAAATATCATAGGTTGGTAAAATCTGAAATAAATGGTGGTTATAGGCTCAAAACTATGGGTGCAAAGATATGTTGTCCAAGGTGTGCTATTTAGGCTCAAACGGTCCAAATGATGGCCTTAATCATTTCCTCAAGTTCTTGTTACTAGGATTTCGCCTCGAAAAGCAACTAAGGTCGGGTTCTAGAGATCTCAAACAAGCATTATCAGAAAGAACTTCTATTGCATACATTCATCAGTCAAATTTCAAGAGGAATATTACGTGCATGGAATGTGAAATAGCCAAATCCTAAGTTTACTATCAATGTTATACTCAAAGAAGGGGAAAAACTTACGACACAACGCAGGACTCGACTTCGTGCCAGTCCTCATCATCGACTCACGCCATTGCACAAATGAAAGAAACACTAAACATTTCGTTAGAATTCATAAAATAGCCAAGTTTATTTACATGCATCAATGAAAACAAGCTACATAAAATTAAACCTAATAACCTAACAATAAAGTAAATGACAATGAAAACTAGATAGTTCAACAATAATTAAAATACAACTAATAATAAAAAAAATTAATATAGAAATTGTGCCTCCTCTCGATCGGGTTGCTGCGGCAATGGAAAGCACCCCCCCAAACTTGGAATAGACAGTGTCCTCACTGTCTCAAATGAAGCGGTGGAAGGGGGGCCTATTGGGGCCAAGGTTCCCACTCGACGTCGGGTCGGTCCGGGGACGGGCTGCGGTATGGCTGCAAGAGGTACGCGGGGAATGGCTCCCGTGGTTGATGCTGCAGGTCCACCTCCAGGTTGTGCAAGTGCTGGGCGAGGTGGTACTAGCGGGTCTGCATGTCGGACACACGGCGAAGTAGGCTATCCTGACCCATCTCTAGCGACTCCTGACCCAAGCCGCAGAGTCTCGAAACCCTGTGTCATCAGCGCGGCGATGGAGTCGAATGAATGGGGCTCTGGTGGTGGGGCACCGGAAGAGGATCCCTCGCCTGGCTGGACTTGGCGACGCGACCGACGCGCCGCTTGGCGGCGTTCCCGTTCTTCATCAACTCCGGCGTCGATATTCTGCGTCGGAATCATGTTGAAGTGCCGAATGCGCGGTGGGGCTGCGGATGGGGGCGGTGGCGGAGGCTGATTGGGGAAAGGCACGAAGCCCATCCCGTCCGGGTCTGGGGTACCGCCGGGCCACTGCTCGAATCTCATCAAGCTGTCGTGGTTAAACTTCCTCGGCCCCAATGTCATCTCCTCATCGCTCATCGGCACACCGGCCTGAGCACACAAGTGGGTGATCAAAATCGGATGAATGAGTGCCGCCGGGTGCTGCCCCAGATTCGTCCGATGGCAGATGGAGTCTTTGATGATCGTGGCGGCGTCGATTGAGCGGCCGGAGCAGATGCAGTAGGTGAGGAGGGCTCGGTCGGTTGTAATCTCCGATCTCTGGGAGGTCGGTATGAGATTGTGGCGGATGAGGTGATACCACGCATGCGCGAAACGGTTGAGAGTGTTGGCACGGACATGCAGAGGCTTGGTCGGGTTGGAGGCCGAATAAGACCACTGGGAGCCTGGGAAACCCATCTCCTGCAAAAGAACCTCATAATCGGCACCCTCATGTAGTAAGCGATGGAAATCGTCATCCGCTACCGTGGGGAGGTTGAGGACGCTCCGTAGGGTATCCGAGCTGAAGGAGACGTCCTTGCCTCGAACTAACACGACATTGCCCGGTCTGTTGAAGTGGCCGTTGGCGTAGAACTCCCGGACCACGACCACATTGGCTGCGCAAGGTTGGTCGCACAACCGTTGCCAGCCGAGCCGGCGTATCTGAGCCTGCAGATGACCGTCGCTAGGCTCAGGGGCGAAATCGCACTCCACGTGCGTTGGTTGGCCAGACTGCACAAAATGCTTATAGAGTCGCTCGGCATCTGCATTGACAAACACTTGAGAAAAAGCCACGGCGAGTCGGCGCACCAACTCGGCCGGCACCCTAGTCTTTCTCTTACCCATGACGGAGAAGTCGATAACCGAACGCAACAATCACAACAAAGAACCGCTCACGAAGCAAAACCCGCAGCAATATAATAGCAGCACAAACCTGCAACACGACTAGCAAACAAACCCGTTACACAACCAGCAAAATAGAGCTAAGATACCCACGAACGCACAGAATCTTGACTCCCACCCCGCAGAACAATGGTAGCAGCAATAATCCAACCGAAGAAACACTACCCAACAAGCGTGACAATCAAAGGGACATCGAGAAAAAGGCAAACCTCTGAAGAACGCGAGAGGGCCGGCGGCGCGCTGTGGATGGTGGAGCGCGGACGAAGGATGGCTGCCGGTGTGAAGAGTAAGGCGGGGCGGTGAGAGCGCGGAGAGACGCGAGGCCGATGAGAGCGCGGAGAGACGCGAGGCTGAGGGCGGGGCTGCGCTCGAGACGCTGGCTTTGCGAGGGGTGAGGCGGAGCGGGCGAGGAGGGCACGGCGGGGGCTGAATGGGCTCGCGAGGGTGGCTTGGTGGGGGGAATTATCTGGTGGCGAGAGGAGGAGATGGTGTTCGGTCGGCTGGTGGTGAGGGAGAGAGAGAGAGAGAGAGAGAGAGAGAGTGGCGTTCGATCGGCTGGTGGTGATTGGGGCGAAGTGAGGAAGTTTTTAAGATAAAAACCCTCGAACTCAAGTGAAACGCAGCGTTTCAAACTGTTTTGCGCCTTGCCGATCGATCGGCTCTCGTTTCGCGATCGATCGGCTCTGTCGCGATCGATCGCAGCAGAGTCTGCGAACGATCGGCTTGATGTTTGTCTGTCGAAAGTGTCTCTGTCGCGATCGATCAGCGTTTTCCTCCCGATCGATCGGCGATGGCTCGGCCTGAACTTTTTTTTTTTTTTTTTTTTTTGCATCTGAAAATCAAAAACAAACTTATTAGCAATCATATCGAACTTCAAACTAAAAAATGAAGATAAAATGCAAATAAAATAAAATAAAAATAAAAAGAAACAAAACTTAAAAAGCGGCAAACATAAAATACGGCTCGGGTTGCCTCTCGAGAAGCCGATCCGTTTAACGTCCATCTTGACGCTGCATCTTCACTCGTTATTCTGATCTCTTGGTTGCCCAAGTAATTCTACTGCGAATTGATGCTTCTCTTTGTGAATTTCATCCATGGCTGGAACGGCTGTTGGCACGACTCTGGACTTCGGGGTCTTGCCACGCCTTTTCAGACGTTTGAGGTATAACCGTAAACGTCTTGTCATCGAGCCCAGTTTGGTTGGCTCTTTCTGTAAAGTCCTGCCTTCGGATTCAGACTTTCTTACTGCTTTCTCGTCTATCTCCTCTTGTTTTCTCCTGGGCTTTATTTCATGTGGTTTGGCGGAATGGGACTTGTGAAAGTGGACTTGCTCATTGTCCACTCGAAGCGTGAGACAACCTGTTTCGACGTCAATTAAGGCTCTGCCCGTAGCCAAGAATGGTCGCCCCAGGAGTAGTGGTACCTCATTCACATCTCCCATATCTAATACAACGAAGTCTACCGGGTAAATAAACTTGTCGACTTTTACGAGCACATCTTCAATCACTCCCCATGGTTTGGCGATGGAGCGGTCGGCCATTTGTAGTGCTATGGTTGTTGGTTTTGCTTCTTGGAGTCCAAGCTTCTTAAAAATGGATAGCGGCATTAAGTTGATGCTTGCGCCCAAATCACAAAGCACATTGGTAAGTGTAGTGTCGCCAATCATGCAAGGTATGGTAAAGCTCCCGGGGTCTTTCTCCTTCTTCGGTAGCTTCCTTTGGATTATTGCGCTACATTCCTCAGTTAAACTGACCATCTTTACCTCTTCCACTTTGTGCTTCTTTGCCATCATCGTCTTCAAGAACTTTGCATAATTTGGCATGTGTTCCAAGGCATCTGCAAATGGAATGTTGATGTGCAGTTTCTTGAACACCTCAAGGAACTTCGTGAATTGTTCATCGAGGGTCTTCTTCTTGAAGCGCTGAGGATACGGGAGTGGCGTGGTAATCTGCGGAGGATTGTCAGGGAACATTATTCTCCCTGGCGTGAATGGCTCCTTCTCAACTTTCCCTGCGAGTGTTTCCTTCTTGGCCTTCGTTAGAGCCGTAACCTCACAATTGTGTTCCATTACCGCTTGTACTTCTGGGCCACTCTTTACCATTATCGCCTTGCATTCCCTTACATTGTTTTCTGCATCATTTGAGAGGGATCGGGTCGCTTGCTCCTTAACTGCCATGGCCAATTGTCCAATTTGAGTTTCCAAAGTTTTGATAGAGGCTCCCATATTCGTGCAGTGAATCTCCAAACTGTTGAAGCGTTTATCATACGCCTCCATTCTCTTCCTTGATTCGTTCACGAAAGCGTTGAGGTTGTCCTCCAGAGTTGATGCCCTCTTATCCACAAGCATGGTGTAATCTGAGGATGATTGCCCTTGGAAACCTGGAGGCGGTGCATTCAGGGCGTTTCTTGGGTTGCTGTAGGAGAAGTTTTCATGATTTCTTAACCCGGGGTGGTAGTGAGCGGGCAGATTATTGTTTGGCCGAAATTGATAATTCCTGCTCCCCACAAATTGAACATCTTCTACCCCACACTGTTCCTCTTGTTGTGAAGACTGCTCTTGCTGGCTCTGCATTGTCGCTACTTGTCCCATGGTTGGCCCTTTCTGGTTAGCAAGTTGATTGGTCAAGGACGCAATTTGTGCTTGAATTGCAGACAACTGATCGACTTCTAAAACCCCTGCAACTCATCTACCCATGTTTCTGTCTGAAGGTGCCTGATAATGACTCGTGGCCATCTCCTCATACAAATCACAAGCTTCTTCAGCCGTTTTACTCATCACTGAACCACCTGCTGCAGCATCCACCATACTCCTAGTGGCATAGTTCAAACCATTGTAGAATGTCTGAGCTTGAAACCATAGCTCAAACCCGTGTTGTGGACACCTCCTTAACAGGTCCTTAAACCTGTCCCAAGCATCGTATAGTGATTCGCTCTCCCCTTGTCGGAATTGGCTTATCTCAACCCGCAGCTGCGAAGTCATCTGTGGAGGGAAGAACTTTGTAAGGAACTTCTGCACCATAGCATCCCAAGTTTTAATGGACCCCTTTGGTAGAGCGTGGAACCATGTGCGAGCCTTGTCCCGGAGAGAAAACGGGAACAATTGTAGCTTGATAGTGTCATGGGGCACACCATTATACTTTACGGTGTCGCACAGCTCCAGAAAGGATGATAGGTGGTTGTGAGGATCTTCAGATGGCAAACCCCCAAACTGCTGCTGTTGTACCATGGCGATCAATCCGGGTTTCAACTCGAAATTGTTAGCATTGATGGCCTGTCGCCTAATCCCCGAATAATTTTCATTAACTACAGGCCTCAAGTAATCTCGAAGCGTGCGGGCTTCATTCTGAGGTTGTTGCCCCTGTTGAGCCTGTAGAACATTAGCATTCCGTGCTTGTTGTGTAGCCGGTAAGTCGTCGGCCATTGTGAACTCGGATGACAAGTTTCTGTTGATCTTCCTCAATGACCGAAGTGTGCGTTCAATCTCTGGATCGAGTGGTAATATGTGGTGACCACTCGACCTTGGCATACACCTATAAAGCAAATGCATAAAAGAGACCGACACACGTTAGTTAAATAAAAATAAAACTCTAAATCAAAATAATTCTCGTTTATTGTAGTATTAAACAAAGTTAGACGCTTTGTTCCCCGGCAACGGTGCCAAAAACTTGTTCGCTCGAAAACACACGCGAATTTGTAACCGCAAGTGCACGGGTCATTCAAGTAATAAAGTGGATAATGAGTCCGAATATCGTCCCACAGAGAACAATTGTCTATATCTAATTACTACTATTACTAAAGAACTACTTTGTCTAGGAATCAAATTCAGATGAATGTTGTAAATTAAAATAAACAAAACAATTAAATTAAATTGACAAGAACTAAAATTTGCTACGGATTTACTCAATTAACTAAGTACTAGGGTCGATTGGCTTTCCTCGATGCTTCCTCAATTCAATCCTTTACTAACTCATTACTACAATTTTCAGTTCTATACTAGTCTAAGAGGTTATTAATTACGTCGCAGCTTTCGCTTGTTGACCTAATTATGCAATTAACACTAACTCACGCGTCCGTTTGCTAGAATTAACTACAAATTACGCTCAGCTCTTATAGTTCTAAATCGATCACCTCTCGGTCCCTACGATTTATACCTAGACTACCTAGACTATCAATCACCTCTCGGTCCTTATGATGTCTAAGTTGTGTTCTTACTATTCCCGATTCAACTCAATTTCCTCTTTCGAGTTTAATTAAATTAAACCTAAATTCTTCTATTCAATCTTTCAATTGCAACAGAAAATAAAATAAACCAGCAAGAATCACAAGTATATAAACTGAATATTGCAGAAATTTATTAATCAAAATTGAAAAGAATCGACATCGAGTTCAGCCAATCTCTCCTAGACAGAGAGATTAGCCTCTCATAATTATGTACAGCAAAGCATAAATTCTAGAGTTCATGAATAACATAGAATTAAATGAGAAGAAGATACAAAGAGAATAAGAGTAAGAAAAACTCTGAAAATCGATGATCTTCGCAAATTCTTCAGCTCCGATGAACGCTCAATCTTCTTCTTCTTGTTCTCTTGAGTTTCTCCTTGTCAAGTGTCTTTCTTTTTCGTCCAAGTCGTGTTCTATTTATAGAGCACGAAGTTTGACCTAATTTTGGAGGAATTTCGGAACCTTTCGCGCTTGGAAAACGACGTCGTTCAGCTTCAGCAGGTCTGGCCGATCGATCGGCGCTTAAGTTGCGATCGATCGGCGCCCACGCGTTCTCAGGAATTGTAGCTCCCGATCGATCGGCTTCAATTCCACGATCGATCGGCGATGCTTCTGGCTGACTTTGCGTAGTCGAGCCGATCGATCGGCCAATGAGCCGCGATCGATCGGCATTCCTTCTGTCTTTTCGTTGCGTTTCTTTAAACTTCGGCCGATCGATCGGCTAATGAGCCGCGATCGATCGGCGATGCCTCTGCCTTATTGTGGCTCGTCATTGCAACTCTTGCCGATCGATCGGCTGCTTAACCGCGATCGATCGGCGATGACTCTGTCTATGTGGTCTCGTTTTCCTTTGCTCCAAAATGTTCCGTTTTGTGTACTTTTTCACCTCGGTTTCCGTACTTGTGCTTAAATTACCTGTACACTCACAAAACTCATTAAATAACATAAACTTGAGGAATTTAACAACAATTCAAGCCCGAATTTGCGATATATAAGTGAGTATTTTGCTCACTTATCAGACTGCTCAAGAGTCCTCTGAGTTTTGGCCTCTTGTCTCGGGGTACTATGACCCGCACGTACTGTTTCGGGTTTTCCAGAATAAACAACATCAAGGCTCGGTTGTGTTTTAGCCCTAAACTTACTCGGGTTAGAACCCGGCATTATTACATGCACGGTTCAAAGCCCGGCGGTATTAACATTTTAGTCTCGTCTTTTTCTAGTATTATCACATGACAAGACATGACAGTACATTGTACATTCTTTTCTGTTCTTATTTCTCTTTCACTTTTTGTTTCTCATTCTAGGGTTTTACTTCGGCTTCTTTACTTCTTTCAAACAAAACATGCATATAGTTAAGCATTTCGAGATGATAAGTAATAGCCTAACATACAAGCACATTCACACACAACTTGGTGTTGTAGGTGCATTGCCACTTACCTTGTGTAAGCGATGAATCTCTCGAATTTCTTCGAGTGTCACTTGTGAGCTCCGACCATTTGTTCTTCTTTAGTCCTTTCAATAAAAAGGGAACTACTCTCGTTAGTTCGTTTATCTCATTGACCGAGAGCGAAACTAATTTTCTAACTTAGACATAGTAATGCTCGGGACTCTTCTATATAGTCTTAGTAACTCTACTCGTGAGTTTCCTAATCAAATCATACGGTTGACTTAGGCTCGGGATAGAACTTTCACGGACTACGAGTCCGGACCGAGCCTTGGTCCACTTGACCAAATTTTTGTCCTTCATCGTTCCTTTAAAAATCATTACTTCATAGTATAAGGATTAACAAATCAATTCTCTATTCTTTGGATAAAGGCGCTTTACTCTAATTCTTAAGATTTCAAAGCGTTCATTTAACTCAATATTTGGCTTCGCTAGAACGCAACGTTTTAGGTTATGAAATCTTTAGTGTCTTTCTTTACTTACCAAACACTTTTAATGGCAGTAGCTTCTAGGTATTCAAGGGTATTTATCATCCTTATATTCACCGTCATCGAAGCGTCAAAACTCCATGTTGATAGAGTTAGTTATATTAAGGTTGTTTTGTTACTACACTAGCGTTAGGGTTTAGAACTCGCCATTTTAGGCCAAGACCTTCGCCGTTCTTTTTAACCCATGCTAATTACATTGAATGGACAGTAGCTTCTAGGTATTTAAGGGTATTTATCATCCTTATATTCACCGTCATCGAAGCGTTACAATATCCATCACCATACTATCTTTTAAAACGACGCATTTTCCCGACCGACTCACGGTTTCACCAAACCGATCATGTAGCGTCTTTATTTTGAAAAGAAAATCTATTCTTTTTTTTAAACTCTTAAATACATTAAGGGCAGAGAATAAGAATATGAAGATGAGGTTCATGGTCCATTTTAAATTTCTTAGACATCTTAGGTTCGGATTCATTTAAAATCTTAGATCATGTTTTCTACGGTTCTCGCGGTTTCGGTACGACGATCCGTTGGAAATTGTCGTACCTTAAATCCTTTTTAAAAATACATTCATCCCTTTATCAAAGCATGCAAGGGCAGATATTAAAGCATGTCAAAGATAAAAATGGCCTAAAGCAAATATGCATGACCGAGACACACAACACCACAAAACACCATGCACATACACACCCGAGCTTCGAAAGCTAGGGATTCTAGCTTAACTCAGACCTACCATCAAGCATGCTAACATGCAACTAAGCTATTATAATATTTCTCATCAAATACATCCAGAGACTTAACATAAATAAAAACTAAGCTCAAACTAGCTGAGATCATAAGGTTTAGAGATTTTTATGCCTAGATTTTCTCGGTTGAGTTTTTGGTGGTGTTCTATGCCTTGTGCTAGGATTGCTCCTACTTTCTCCACCTCAAGATCAAAGCTTGATGCTATGATGGTCTAGGGAAGAGGAGAGACAATGAGGATAAGGGTGAGAGGTAAGAGAAATTCATCAAAACAATCATGCATGTCATTCTTGAAAAACTTACCTAAGTTCTCAAGCATAAATCTTTAACTTTCTCTTTTTCTACTATGGCCGAGCTTCTCTAAAGTTTGATTTTTCAAGATCAAACCTGGTGAACATTTGAGTGGTCCAGGACAGAGGAGAAAGCTTGCTTTAGGAGAGTATTCAAGGAGGAAAAACGGAATTTAGAGTGCATGCAAACTAGTGCTTTACCTTAGTGTGACTATGAAGCTTGAAAGCCTTTACTCTTCTTCTCCTTCTTGCAAAAACCGACCACTTCTCTCTCTCCAACTCTAAAACTCTTTTCTTTCTCTCCTCCCTCTCTCTCTTGCTCGGCCTCTCTCTCTATTTTTCAGAAATGAGAGTGTAAAATGATAACAAGAAGTGTATGGGTTCTATTTATAGGCAAATAGGAAGCTTGGTTAACAAGCTCTTACTCAATACTTTTTGTCTCTCTCTCTCTCTCTAAAATTTGCCCCCCTCTCTCTCCTTCTCAATTTCCATTCAAATTTTCATTTATTAATTTATTTAATTAATTAGCTGCACAAATCTTGGCCATTAATTCAAAATTTAGCTCATCCAATAGCTCAAAGTAAGGAAGAGCATTATCATTACACTATGCCTCTTCACACTATATTTTTGTCTTATTCTTTTGTCTCACTCTTGGCACTAATCTGTCACCTGGTTGGTCCACTTTAATTCAGCTTATTTACCTAATTTTGCTGCACCATGGTCGAATTTTTTCACTAATAATATTGTTCCGACACTGCTAATCACCAAAATACGAACCGTCGTATTTTCAGTATTTTCCAATACTGTGTGGGACGGTTCCAGTCTAAAAAAAATTGACAGATTATTTTTTCGTCACTGTGTAATCAATCTAATAACATATATTTATTGATCTAGGGCTGTGCTACCCTCGAAAAAATTTTGAGAGTTGCTTTAGCCGCGACGGTGACTATACCGTCCTCTTTTTATTTATTTATTTTTTTTTTGTGTTTCTCAACTTTCTACATTTCTGCATTTCTATGTTGCCGGGACTTTAATGAGGCTATGATTGACATGAATGTATTCCTTTCATTAGAAATATAATTCTTATTTCAAAATTCTAGTGGTCGTTTCAACTCACTCTCTGTGAATTTCCCATTCTTTACTGTAATTTCACGAGTTTATCAAAATCTTCTCGTTTCGATTCGTTTTAGCTCAAAATGACTTCGAATTTCAAACGAAGGCTAATTATGTGACTTTAAGTCATTTCCTAGCCTTAGAAAGTGAATTCATCCATACATTGTCATTTTTACATAATTGGGGGAAAATGTACTTTTTTAAAAGTTCGGGGGCTTTTGTGCAATTAAGTCAAAATTAAGCCGAACCTTATTTTTAAGCCCACTGTTTTGCAAGGTATATTTTTTTTATGTATGTAATGAACCAAGAAATCAGAATTTCATTCTTTATTTATGATTTGAGATAACATTTGAAAATGTTAAAACAAAAGGCTATATTATAATTCCTTCGTAGTATTTACATCCCGGCTTTGAGCGAGTAGGATAACCCCCGAGGTGGGGTTTACAATCCTTAACTAATATAAAAAGTTTGATCCTTGAAACTCAGAACAAAGCCGTGTATCATTCTCGAATCTCACTATCTAACTCCCACGTCGCTTCTTCAACTGTGTGGCCTTTCCACTGTATCTTGACTATGGGGATCGTCTTATTCCTTAGCTGCTTCTCGATACGGTCTAGAATCTTCTCAGGTTGCACTTCGTGTTTAAGATCTCGCGTAATCTCAACTTCAGGGTACTTTAAAATGTATGCGGGGTCTACTATGTACTTACGCAACATACATACGTGGAACACATCATGGATTGAAGCCATTGCAGGTGGTGATGCTAGTCGATATACTACCTAGCCGACTCTTCCTAAGACTTCGAAGGGCCTGATGTATCGCGGGTTTAACTTTTCTTTCTTATGGAACCTCGGAATTCCTCTTGCTGGAGATATTTTCAAAAACACCTTGTCTCCGACTTCAAAATCCAGAGGGCGCCTTCTCCTATCGGCATAGCTCTTTTGCCAGCTCTGAGCTGTCTTCATCCGTTCTCAGATATTCTTGATTGCCTCGGTGGCCTGTTCCACTAACTCGGGGCCTAAGTATTTTCTCTCTCCCGCTTCATCCCAATGTACTGGGGAACGACTCTTTCTTCTATACAGGGCCTCGTATGGTGCCATCTCGATTGTGGCTTGATAACTGTTGTTATTCGCCAATTCGGCCAATGGAAGGAACTTCTCCCAGGTCCCTTGGAATTCTACCACGCATACTCTGAGTAGGTTTTCTAGTATTTGTATTGTTCGTTCAGACTGTCCATCTGTCTGAGGGTGGTATGCGGTGCTAAACTTGAGCTTAGTCCCAAGCGCGTTCTGTAGACTTCTCCAAAACTTGGATGTGAAGTGGCCATCTCGGTCTGAGACTATTGATTTTGGCACTCCATAAAGCCTAATGATGTTCTGAACATACAATTTTGCTAGTTTATCCATCGTGTAGGTAGTGTTGACCAGAAGGAAGTGAGCGATCTTGGTGAGACGATCAATGATGACCCAGACGGAGTCATGATTTTGTAGAGTTTTGGGCAAGCCGGAGACAAATTCCATCGTTACTTGGTCCCACTTCCACTCTGGGATCTCTAGTGGCTGAAATGTCCCTCTCGGTCTCTGATGTTTTGCCTTGACTTGTTGGCAGGTAAATCATTTTTCTACAAATTTCCACCATATTCCTTTTCATGCTTGGCCACCAATATCGCCGTTTCAGGTCTTAATACATCTTCGTGGCTCCTGGGTGTATTGAATAAGGCGTTTGATGAGCTTCTTCAAGGAGTCTTCCTCTAATATCTAGGACGTTTGGGACGCAGACTCGTCCCTTAAATGTCAATGTTCCGCTTTGATCTTCGAAAAAATCTAATTGAGGCTTGTTCTTTATCCTTTCTCGGACTTCTTTCAAGAATTTATCCTGGAATTATGCCTCTTGAATTTCATTTAATATTATTGGTCGTACTTGGAGACTAGCTAATTTTCCACACACTATCAGTAAGTCAAAGTCCACTATTTCCCTGCTCCTTCGGAAGTCTTTGCAACATCGCTTGGGTTCTAGTGGGTTTTTGACTTAATGCATCTGCAACCTTATTTGCCTTGCCTGGGTGGTAACGGATAGTGAAATCGTAGTCGGTGAGGATTTCCAACCATCGTCCTTGGCGTACATTTAGTTGCTTTTGTATGAAAAGATACTTCAAGGTTTTGTGGTCGCTGTAAATGTCGCAGTGTACCCCATATAGGTGGTGTCGCCACGTCTTCAATGAGAATACCATAGCGGCTAATTCCATGTCATGCATAGGGTATCTCGTCTCGTAATCCTTTAGTTGACGCGAGGCGTAAGCGATCACCTTGCCGTGTTGCATAAGTACGGCTCCTAATCCTGACTTCGAAGCATCGCAGTAAATGGCGAATCCGATAACTCCTTGCGGTATCGTCAGGACAGGTACGGTGGTTAACCGTTTCTTCAGCTCTTGGAAACGTCCTTCGCATGGATCTGTCCAAGCATATTTATGCTCCTTGCGGGTTAAGGCTGTTAGTGGGTTAGCTATCTTTGTGAACCCTTCGACAAATCTACGATGATATCCAGCTAGTCCTAAGAAGCTCCTTACTTCTATTACGTTCTTCGGTCGTTGCCAATTCGTAACGGCTTCAATCTTGGTAGGGTCTACTGCAATTCCTTCCTTGGAAATGACGTGGCCCAGAAAGACGACTTTTTCGAGCAAAAACTCACACTTCTTGAACTTGGCGTAGAGCTTTTTAGATTGGAGCTATAAACCCTCGCGTTTGGACGACCGCGAGGTGTTGATTCTGGCGCCTTAGCAGGTGGCTTTTTGCAGTTGCGGGCAATATGGCCCTCTTGGACACAGTTGTACCAGCCGCGGGTCGTTCCGTAACGACACTCTCCGGAGTGGGTTTTGTGGCATTTCGGGTACTGTGGCACTACGACCATCTTTTCTCATTCATTCTCTTCTCGCGGCGTCCAACGCCCTTTCACACTCCTATTATCTGTTCTGTCCCCTCTTAGGGTTTCTACTTCTTCCTCGATTTTTATTCCTTTAGCTGGGTTCTTCTCCGCTGAAGTTTCGCTTCCTAAATTTGTACTGGTTATCCCTGCGAAAACTTACCGAACGGGACTGAAAATGTCCTTTCTTCTCATACTTATTGTTTCTGTTATACCCACTGACTGGAAGGTCAGTCATGTTCGTCACTTTCTTGGTTCCTGGCTTGTCCCATCCATTGGTGCGAAGGGCTCTCTGTACAGCATCAGCGTAAGATTCAGGTCCTTCTCTACCGCTATCCACTTGTTTGACTATCTCGGTTCGCAGTCCGAGCACGTACTTCATCTTCCTTGCGTCATCTGTGGGAACTATGGTTGGTGCAAACTATGCTAGTTCGTCAAATTTGACAATGTATTCTGCCACAGATATTGCTCCTTGTCGAAGGTCCACGAATTCTCTAACTTTGCAAGCCAGACGGGCTTCACCAAGGTACTTGTCGTGAAATAGCCTCGTAAAGCGTTCCTAAGTCACAACGTTAATGTCCTCAGTTTGTGCAACTACTTCCCACCAATACATTACTTCTTTATCAAATTGGTTAATGGCGCAAGCTACTTTCTCAGCATCGGTAAGTCCCATATATCTGAAAATATACTGAAGGCGCTTGATCCATTCTTCAACGGTCGCGGAATCGGGGGTCCCGTCGAATCGAGGTGGCTTCTGGCGCCTAAACCTTTCGTAAGTCAGTTCTCCAACCTGGTTGACTCCTCTAAGGGCTCCAGGCTCCCCTTGATTTACGACAGGATGTGCCAGTTGATTAGGTACTGGAAAGTCCTGGGCAACCGGTGTCGGCGGCACAGGAGGTTGCCTAGCCAAGTCGTTGAGGCGGGTGAGGAGTTGTTTGAGGGTTGCAGTTTGCGTACGGATCAACTCATCTCTCTGCTGTGCAGTGTTTCGTTACTCTTGTAGCATTCGGCGGACTTCATCCTGTTCACGGCGAACCGCCGCTGGAATTGCTCTGGGTAGCATGATTCACAGGTTTTCGATGCTAACCTACAGTCACGTATTTCGTTAGTTCCCTGACTTTGTCAACTCCCTTAGATTACTTATTATTATTAAACAAGCAAGCAACCAAGATTGAATGGAAATTTCTCATCATATAAGGGTGGTAATTTCTAGCTTATAGCAGAGTATCAAACATAGACACAAATTCGTTTGTACATATATATTTATTTTGGTGGTAATTGATCATAGCAATAATTGGATCATAATACTTGTAAATTTCTGATTCTTTCTATTAAATTGGGAATATGTAAGTCTAGGCTACGAGGCCTTCCGTTCAAAATTTATCTAATTACATAACGTACTACAAAAGAAAATAGAGTTATAATAGCCGAATAATAACGGTAATAGGGTTGCTTCTCATGGAGCAAAAGTCATGGTCATAACAAAATGCGCTTCATCGAGCGTACAAATCCTATCTAAGTAGTAAAGCCTAAAGTCATCTAATCGTCCCAGTGTGGCGCCTCATCAGCGTTGTCATCAAGTTCCATATCGGTGTTGTGCTCGGAGGAATCCTCTTCTTCTTCGGAGCTATCATCTTCGTGTTGTGCTGTTGCCTGTGGGGGTTCCACATTTGGTGTGGAGGCCATTGGATTGGGCTGAGCGAGAGCAGATGGTCCTGGCATGTCGCCATTTACGGTTACTAGCTGAGGTGGTGTAGGCAGGTTACGTGTAAAACGAGGATGACGGTTCTCTGTTCGAGGGACCGAAGGGTAGATTTGGTCAGCGTACTCAATGTAGGCTCTCCTCATGGACTCAAAGGCCCGAAAAGAGGGATACGGGCGAGGAGGCTGAAAATATGGGTGAATACCTCTCGAGAATACCTGCATACAAAGTAGGCCTCTGATGTCGTGTTCGGGGTAGGTGTTCACCATCTCAGCGATAAAGCGATCGCTATACGCCCGAATGGTCTCTCCACAACGCTGGTAGAAACGATCGGCTCAGCGAGTCCATGCGGTCATGTCGTCAATCTCATGAAAAACGGCAGACAAACTTATGGCTAAAATAACCCAATCGTTCTCATGTCCCATATGGGCCTCCCTCTCGTGCCAGTGTTGGAGGGTGGGTCCTCGGAGTAGAGTCCGGGCGATGTCGACTCGGTGTTCTTCTGGAATCCTAAATGACCTCATCCAGCCAAGAGTCTGCATCTCCCAATCTCTGAAAGGCGTAGTGTTCTTCTCCCCGGAGTATGTGGTCGCATGGGGTGGAACAAAATCCATGTACTCTGTCAGGGCCCGGAGAACTGGGACGGGTCCAGCTGCGTTGTGCTGGCCTGAGTCTGCCGATGGCGTATTTGATGGTTGATTCACCTCAGACATCCTGCATCGTCGTTTGTCAGAAAAGTTATATATATCTATACGCATACAGGAAAAATACACTTTAGAACCCTAACTAATATAGAAAGAAACTAGTCTTGGTGCATTTCTACTTGCTGACGAGGAGGCGTGTGTAGCGAGTCTTCAGAATCAGCTAAACCCGGGCTCTGATACCCAAAATTCTGTCACGACCCAATGCTAGGCCGTAGGCCGCGACATAGGGGTTTTCTTTCTATTGTCTACTATAATCTTACTTAAATAAAACATAAATTACTTTATAACATAACGAGCTCGTTTTTTTTTTTTTTTTGTAATGCAGAAATTTAAATCTCTTTTCTTAGTCAAATCACGTCTACCTGACTTCTCTTGAGTTCAGGAAAAAGGAGCCACCGTTTTCTCTTAAGTTCGAGGCCTCGGGATTCAGTCCCGGTCTCAATATTACAACAATGTTGTCAAAATATAATGCGCAATTAAAAACATATAATATGCCACGGGGATTCATTTCTTCTTCTAAAATACCACACACACCGCCCGCCGCCAGCTCGTAATCCTGTCACTGTTCAGGTTTAGCTTTTCCCTTACCTACAGTACCATGGAAACTAATGAGTTAATAACCTCAATAAGGGCAAACTATACTATCTTAAATATGCAATGCAATGCAACAACAATACAATCAATTCAACTAAAATGCAATAATGAAAAGAGTCTGATCGTCTCGGGACGATCAAACTCTACTGTTACCATTCTTTCTATGAGTTGCCACTTCTTGAGGCTACTCTACTTTCTTTCTTTCTAGTGTTCTATTTTTACTACCGTTGCAGTAGAAGTTACGCTTATGTGATTGATGTCTGGGATCCATTGATGGTAACTGCTTCTTTCTAAGTGTGCGCACCATGGGGAGAGGGCCAAGTCTCCCATATATTCAACAACGACATTGCCCCGACGGACGGCTCTCACTAGGAGCCTGGCAGTACCATCGACGTTAATTTCGTTTTCTGTTCTTTTATGTTCCATCATGATCTTTCTCTCTTGGAGGATCAGGAACTAAACAAGAACTTTGGAGTTTTCTAACGATAACATATAACACAACATTTGGACTGCTCAAGAGTCCTCTGAGTTTTGGCCTCTTGTCTCGGTGTACCATGACCTGCATATACTGTTTCGGGTTTTCTAGAACTAACAACATCAAGGCTCGGTTGTGTTTTAGCCCTAAACTTACTCGGGTTAGAACCCGGCATTATTACACGCACGGTTCAAAGCCCGGCGGTATTAACATTTTGTTCTCGTCTTATTCTAGTATTATCACATGACAAGACATGACAGTATATTATACATTCTTTTATGTTCTTATTTTCTCTTTCACTTTTTGTTTCTCATTCTAGCGTATTACTTCGGCTTCTTTACTTCTTTTAAACAAAGCATGCATATAGTTAAGCGTTTCGAGATGTATAAGTAATAGCCTAACATACAAGCACATTCACACACAACTTGGTGTTGTAGGTGCATTGCCACTTACCTAGTGTAAGCGATGAATCTCTCGAATTTCTTCGAGTGTCGCTTGTGAGCTCCGACCACTTGTTCTTCTTTAGTCCTTTCAATAAAAAGGGAACTACTCTCGTTAGTTCGCTTATCTTATTGACCGAGAGCGAAACTAATTTTCTAACTTAGACATAGTAATGCTCGAGACTCTTCTATATAGTCTTAGTAACTCTACTCGTGAGTTTCCTAATCAAATCATACGGTCGTTTCAGCTCGCTCTCTGTGAATTTCCCGTTCTTTTCGGTAATTTCACGACATTACCGAAATCTTCTCGTTTCGATTCGTTTTAGCTCGAAATGACTTTGAATTTCAAATGAAGGCTAATTATGTGACTTTAAGTCATTTTCTAGCCTTAGAAAGTGAATTCATCTATGCATTATCGTTTTTACATAATTTGAGGCAAAAATATAATTTTTTAAAAGTTCGGAGGCTTTTGTGCAATTAAGTTAATGTAAAACCCGGCCTTAACATTTACAAAAAATCTTAATGCATGAGATTTTTGTCCAGATAGTTTATTATATGTATTTCATTACACAAAATGATAAATAAAGGTATAGTGTCGGAGCAAATTAATAATAAAAAACGACATGTAGTTGACTAGAGGAAATTACATGTAGTTTAGGGCAAACAAGCAAATGTAAAGAAATTACGGGGTGATAAAATAAATTAAAATTTTATCCCCTATGGCTGCAAAAATGGCGCCATTTACAGTGTGAATAGAGAGGATTTTGTTTCCTCATATGTCCAAGTGAATATCAGAAGAAATCACACAGGATTTCTGTATCAACTCAAGATAGGTCAAATGCACACTTTAGGAAACAAATTTTGGAGAGATCAAGAGAGAATCAAGAGGTTCATGGGCGCAATTTTGAGGCTTTAGTAGCTGAGATTTTCAGTCAATTAATGTAGAGGAAAGTCAACAGAATCAGCCAGAAAATAAAATTTAGGAGATTATGAGAATAAGTCAAAGATCAGGAGAATTAATGACAGAATATCTCCCTTTTCCTTCCTCTTTTAGGCGCCATTCTCTCCTATAAATAGAGGCTTAGGTCTCACTCATTCCTCACACCAAAATCTGAAAGTTTCAGAGAAAAAGAAAGAAAGAGAGAGATAGAGAAAGAAAGAGAGAGGGGGAAAGAGTAGTAGAAACTCTGAAGAAAATTCAAGAGTGTTCTTGAGAGGAGGAGTAGTTTAGTAGAAAGATTCGAAGGTTTACTTCACTGAGGTTAAGGTATATCGAAAGCCTCGCATGTTTAAGTTCAATTTTATTTTTGATCGAGGCTAACTCGAAGTTATCGATTATAGGATTTGAACGTTCGTGGGAACTCGAAGATAAATCAAGAACATTCAAACACGAATTCGAAGGTTTGCACTCTAGTCACTTTGAATTCTAGAATATCGAAGTTAGGATTTTCTACGTGTTAGAATTTCGAGATTTAAAATCCGAATTTAAATTTTCACGTTTATTTTATTAAAATCGTTGTTCTGCCATTTCGACAAACATAAAAGCCGAAATTCGATTTTCTTATTAGCAACCGAAACGTAGAAAATTTAATTTTAAGAAAGTTTTATGAAATAGCATTTTCCGAAATTCGATCTCCCTGATATGATATTCTGCGATTTTATTAATTCATTATAATGACTTTATGAAAAAAGTATATAATCGGTAGGTTTTCTGAAAAAGTTTATAACTGGAAAGTTTCTTGTTTTTAGAAAATAAGGGGAGTATCTTCAGAAAATTTTATCAAATTCGGCCTCCAGACCCCTTGACTACGAAATTTTATTAAATTATATATTTTATTTTTTTATAAAATCTATTTTTATTTAATAAAGATGAGTCTACAACGGGACGATATGGAAAACTGAAACGACCTGTTCTAGAAGATTAGTTCTTAAATAAAAGCTGCTTTGTAATCCACTCCACACTTACCTAGGAGCCTCGGGGAGTTCAATCTAGGTAAGTTGGGCTTAAAGCGGGGCCATAGCACTCTTCCCAATCAGTCTGGGGACGTTTCAGTAATTACTAACGTACCGTCATGGACTTGTTATATATATGAAAATGATTTTATAAAGCTCGTTTTAATGATTTCCGCCCCTTTTTGATAAGACATTAGTATAGTTAATTCATGTCTAGACACTTACAACTAGTTTATGTTTAGGTTTGCCCGCTAGCTCCCGACAATAAACAAAAAGCTCGCATTAGAACTCTTCACTTGAGGTGAGTACAACCTCACTACAGTACGAAGTAGTTCAAAAGAAAAATCATGTTATGAAATGTTATGTGACGATTGTTTTATGAAACATTCAATGTTATGTGACGATTGTTTTATGAAATATGTTATGATGAAATGTTTTATGTGACGCATGTTTTGTTAAAGTATGAAGCAAGTTATGAATGATGAAATATTTTTATGATGAAAGTTTTAAAGTTTATGATATTATGTTTTGATAAGTTATAAACATGATTATGATGTTTTCAAGCTTAATGTCTTTATGACCAAGATGCATGCCACTTAAATAATCAAGTGATAACCAAGTTAAAAGCTGTGTCGTACCGCCCGTTCTCCTTGTGTCGACCTAAGGGCATTAAGGAGACGGTTTTCATGTATGTTATGTATGTTTCGCCTTAGTCACTGAGGACTTGTACACCCTCGCTGACTATTGGCTGAGTGCGCTCCACGAGGTACGTACACTATGATGAGGATCCTCTAAGAAGAATTTAAAAAAGTTAAAGTGAAACTATGTATGATATTGAATAATGATTTGTCATACATTGCATAAACTATATTTTGTGAGAAAATAGTTGTTTCACTGGGCTTTTTGCTCACATGTTTTTCCTTCGTACTGTAGGTAAGAATCCTATGGTGTGATGCTGGATTGTGCAATGGCGGTGCAGGGCGAGCGAGGCGGGTTATGGAAAGCCACAAAAATAATTTACGCAAAACTAAGTTATTTAATTTATTTAAGTATTCATTCAGTTTCATAAAAAAAATTTGTTATAGTGACAAGTATTATTTTATGACAATTACGTCATAATATGTTTCTCAATAATAAATTATGTATTTGAAAGTATTATGATATTCTTTCATAAGTTATATTATACGATTAAAAAAAATTATTACAATTTTTCCGTATAAGTAAAGTAAAGTTTAAAGTGAAGTAACGGTCCGAAAAGTCGGGTCGTCACAGGTGGTATCAGAGCAGTTTTCCTGCCAACCTACCTCGCAACCTCGCACAAGGCCGTTTAGCACAATTCAAGTAAGTTTTCAAATTTGAGTGTTTATTCTTTGTTTAAATACTTACGATGAATTAATGTAGACAAAAATAATGACATGTATGCAAAAGAATATTTAAGGACATAAGGTGACTCAGGACTTTAGAATTGTCGGACCTCCCATCTTTATCGGGAACGGCTCAAGCAAACTTTTGGCATGAAAGCTCTCGAGAAACATGCTTTTCTATACTTGTATCGTGGATGAGCACCCCCGTATAAATCTCGTTTTGATGCAGCTGAAAGGTCACACTTTAACATGGTATAAAGATCAGCAAGACACCTCGGTTAACGACTCTTAGCTCGTGATGGATAAGGTGTTGCGCCATCAATTTGAAGTTATCTTTGTGGAGCGAGAAAGGAGGATTGACATATACCATGCCACCCGGTATTGTGAGTTAGGAACTCCAACAAAATACATAAAGTGTACGCATTCGCTTTAAGGATAGATTTTAATCAGTGATGCTAATTTGCAAAGTTTTGGTTTCTCAAATATGATTTTAACGTGATTTAAAATTAAGTTATTATTTTAGAAAGGATTACAAAGTTCAAGTGGTTTCAAGCAAGAAGAGATTATTTAACTCTATGAAGTTTAAGTGTCCAAGATGTGATTTTAAAATGGTTTTAAAATAAACCTATTTTATAAATTGAGATGTCTTTTATGAAAATGGTTTAAATGATCTTTTGGATCATTAATATATTTTAAGATTTTAAGAAAGTATGAAGTTCTTTATGATTTTCTAAACAATGAAAGTCCTTTATGATTTTTAAGTGATTTTAAACCAAAGTATTTCTATGAATCAAAATTGTATTAAAAAAAAAAAGAGTTTTCCAAGTAAATTCATGTTGTATGCTTTTAATGATTTTGAAAATCTTTATGTGATAAGATGTTAATGTCATTAGAGAAAACAATTTCGATTTTGCTTATGTTAGAAAGATATATTTTGAGAATAGAAATATTTTTCTCAAATGTATTCATGTCGATTTCTTTATGATGACTTTAAAAGTCTTTATAATAAGATTTTATGTTAATGTATTTCTATACAATGTTTATGTCAGAGAAAAATATTTTATTAAGTTTTATATTTTATACAAAGGTAGCTCCATGTTCCTATAATTCTTTAAGAATTTGTGAACTATGTTTAGAAGAACGCTAATGTGACGGCCATACGGAAAACACGAAAGACACAACTTAAATTTAGTACTATGTTCCACCTGCAAACGGTAGACATCCTGAGTGGACCATTCAAACATTAGAAGATATATTACGAGCTTGCCTCATAGATATTGGTCGATCATCAGATAAGAAGCCATCATTGATAGAGTTCGCGTGCAACAGCAGCTACCAAGCTTCTCCAAGCATGGCTCCGTACAAAGCTTTATATAGAAGAAAGTACGATTGCCAGATTATTGGTATGAAACCGGGCAACCTAGCCTTGACAAAAAAAGAATTTCACGAGAGAAATGACGTAAGCAGTGAAGTTGATCCGACAGAGATTCGAGACTGCACAAAATTGGCAGATGAGTCATGCGGACAAAAGAAGGAGACCCTGGAATTTCAAGTTAGGGATGCTAAGCATCTGAAGGTATCACCAATCTAGTATGTGATGCAGTTCGAAGGTATCACCACTAGTACACGGCGTATTCTATATGCCTATGCTCAAGAAGAAAGCATTTTACCCGTTTTATATCCTGAGTCAAGAACCAAAAGAAGTACAAGAAGCTCTAGCCTACAAAGAGAAACTGGTGAAGATCTTAGACATAGAAAATAAGGTGTTAAGATTCAAGGTCATTCCATTTATGAATGTCTAATGGAAGAATAGGAGATAAAAGAAGCTACTCGGGCATGCAAGAAGGACATGAGAGCTCAATACCAAAAGTTATTTTATTTTTTGGTACAAGATTCTATAAGGAAGGTAGCATACAAGTTAGTTCTCAGTTTCGAGCTATCGTCAATGCACAATGTGTTCCACACCTCTATCTTAAAGAAGTATGTTTCCCATCTGTCCCATATACTAACTCAAGAGCCGATTGAAGTCCAATGCACAATGTGTTCCACACCTCTATCTTAAAGAAGTATGTTTCCCACCTGTCCCATATACTAACTCAAGAGCCGATTGAAGTCCACGAAGACATAATATACGAAGAAAATCCAGTGAAAATCCTAGACAGACAAGATAAGAGGCTGAGAAATAAGGTTATACCATTGGTTAAGGTCTAATGGAAGAACCACAAGACAGATAAAGCCACATGGGAAAGAGAAGATGATATGAGAGCTCAAAACCCCGAGCTATTTTAAATTACACGTACGTTAATTTTCGAGGACGAAAATTTCTAAGGTGGGGAGATTGTAAAACCCGGCCTTTTTATAGCGTGTAACATTTACAAAAAATCTTAATGCATGAGATTTTTGTCCAGATAGTTTATTATATGTTATTCGTTACACAAAATGATAAATAAAGGTATAGTGTCGGAGCAAATTAATAATAAAAAACGACATGTAGTTTGACTAGAGGAAACTACATGTAGTTTAGGGCAAACAAGCAAATGTAAGGAAACTACGGTGCAATAAAATAAATTAAAATTTTATCCCCTATGGCTGCAAAAATGGCGCCATTTACAGTGTGAATAGAGAGGATTTTGTTTCCTCATATGTCCAAGTGAATATCAGAAGAAATCACACAGGATTTCTGTATTAACTCAAGATAGGTCAAATGCATACTTTAGGAAACAAATTTTTGAGAGATCAAGAGAGAATCAAGAGGTTAATGGGCGCAATTTTGAGGCTTTAGTAGCTGAGATTTTCAGTCAATTAATGTAGAGGAAAGTCAACAGAATCAGCCAGAAAAGAAAATTTAGGAGATTATGAGAATAAGTCAAAGATCAGGAGAATTAATGACAGAATATCTTACATTTCCTTCCTCTTTTAGGCGCCATTCTCCCCTATAAATAGAGGCTTAGGTCTCACTCATTCCTCACACTAAAATCTGAAAGCTTTAGAGAAAAAGAAAGAAAGAGAGAGATAGAGAAAGAAAGAGAGAGAGGGAAAGAGTAGTAGAAACTCTGAAGAAAATTCAAGAGTGTTCTTGAGAGGAGGAGTAGTTTAGTAGAAAGATTCGAAGATTTACTTCACCGAGGTTAAGGTATATCGAAAGCCTCGCATGTTTAAGTTCAATTTTATTTTTGATCGAGGCTAACTCGAAGTTATCGATTATAGGATTTGAACGTTCGTGGGAACTCGAAGATAAACCAAGAACATTCAAACATGAATTCGAAGGCTTGCACTCTAGTCACTTTGAATTCTAGAATATCGAAGTTAGGATTTTCTACGTGTTAGAATTTCGAGATTTAAAACCCGAATTTAAATTTCCACGTTTATTTTCTTAAAATCGTTGTTCTGCCATTTCGACAAACATAAAGGCCGAAATTTGATTTTCTTATTAGAGATTGAAACATAGAAAATTTAATTTTAAAAAAGTTTTGTGAAATAGTATTTTCCAAAATTCGGTCTCCCGGATATGATATTATGCGATTTTATTAATTTGTTATAATGACTTTATGAAAAAGTATATAATCGGTAGGTTTTCTGAAAAAGTTTATAACTAGAAAGTTTCTTGTTTTTAGAAAATAAGGGGAGTATCTTCAGAAAATTTTATCAAATTCGGCCTCCAGACCCCTTGACTACGAAATTTTATTAAATTATATATTTTATTTTTTATAAAATCTATTTTTATTTAATAAAGATGAGTCTACAACGGGACGATATAGAAAACTGAAACGACATGTTCTAGAAGATTGGTTCTTGTAATGACCTGAATTTAAAAGCACTATGCCAGTTAATTAATTTGAATTTTTGCTTCAGTTGTGACCAATTTGTAAAATTAGTCAGTTTCGTCAAATCTGACTAATTTGAAAATATGATTTAAACTATGAAATTGGTATGGATATTTTGCAAGTTCGAATTTTTGTGATGTGTTAGGAATTTATTTTATTTCGAGAAGAATATTAAAATTCCTAAGTTTCGGTGTCCAAATTACGGATGCAATTTTAATATTTCACGGAGAAATTTTACCATTCCCGTTCGTAAACTTTTTTTTGCCATTTTGGCCCAAAATGAGCCCGAGCCCAAGCCCACTAGGGCTTCATCTCTTTCTCCTCTCCCCCTCATCAGCCGTCACTTTTCCTCATCCCTCTCTCTCTATCAAGTTTTCCTTTTCTTCTCTCTCTCTCTCTCCGCGAGCATCCCCAAGCCCAGCCCTCGCGCGCAGCCGTGCTGCACAGCCCTCGAGCGCCGCCGCCGTTCCGTCCCAGGCCGACCCTCGCAAGCCCAAACTCCGGCGAGCCCAGCCTTGCACGAATGCGACGCTGTCGTCCCTCTGCGCGGACGTCGCGACCCCGCGCTGCTCGGCCTTCCCAGCCCCGCTCAGGCTCGCCCAGCTCGTGCGCGCTCAGTCGACGCCGGCCCAGCTCAGCCCGAGCTCCGCCTCGCGCAGCCCGCGCAACCCCGGCACACCCTCCTCCGGTGTGCGCGAGCCCAACCCCGCTTGGCTTCGCCGAGGAGCACCGCTCTGCCACCGAGCTCGCTCGCCTCCATCACGCGAGCCTTCGCGCGCGGCCTCGCCGCTCACCCAAGCAGCCCGAACCCCACCGAGCTCTGCCTGCCTCTCGCCTTGCCGGTCCTCGCCGCGTCGCCCAGCCCCTCCGACCCCGGTGAGACTCGACCCGCACGGTGGCCGTGCTCCAACGAGTGCACGGCCAGCCCTGCGCCTCCTCCGCGCATCCTCGAGTCAGAGCGCGCTACGCTTGCCCACGCCACGCCTCCCGTGCGCGAGCTCCGTCATGCTTCTGGCCACCTCGCGTTGACGCCCTCTGTTCGAGGTCCCACAACCTCGCGCCTCCTCGCTGTCGTCTCGTGCGGTCTCACGTTGGCGAGACCAGCGCCGCTGTATGCCGTAAGCCACCTCGATCCATCTTCCGAGTGCCGCCAAACCTAGTTCGAGCTTTTAGCCGTCGACCCTTCGACAACGTCGCTATGAGTTCGCCACACCAAACGTTCGAGATCTCGCCGCTCACGTTAGGTGAGCCGCTGTGGTCGAACTCTTTTGCTCGTTTTGGTTAATCGTTGATATTGTTTCTAACTTGAACGTTAATTATGGTTGTGTTCGATTTGAGCACTTTGGTTGGTTTGACATTTGATGATATTGCGATTTCTTGGTGTTGAAATTTATATCGTCGTGAATTTATGAATGCGAGGTTATAATTTGATTTTTCGTTGCACTCTTTTGGTAATTGTTTGGTTAGTTGAAATTGTGTCAAGACTTAGCAAAATTTTGATATTTGACCAGTTTAAATTATCGCGGCTTAGTGCCTTGATTGTTTTGAAATTTTGAGGTTCTCGAGATTGCCTATTTTTGAGAAGTTATATCATTGGTGATTGTGTAGATGCAAGGTTGCCATGGTGTTGACTCTCAAGTCTTTCAAATGCATAGTAGTATGTTTGTGCACATTCTAGAATATTTGCAAGATTGCGTGGAATTATGCCAAGATTTGGAAGTTGTTTATGTTTATAATCCTTTTGAATTATCATAGTGATTTCACAATTTTAGAGTCTTTGGTGACCTTAAAGCTAATTTATAATTTTAGAAAGATTTACGAGTTTGACAATCTAACGGCTTTCAATGTGTGAGATACTCGTGCAAGTTTATCGAATTGAGGTAAAATAATTTGGCTAATGTGCTAGCCGAGGGGATTACTATTTCAAGTGCCTTGCCATTGTAAAATTGTAAAGATTTGGGTTGTCTTGGAAATCTAGAGTTGTCACATTCAGAAAATTAATAGAAAGAAAATTGTGTGATCTCGAGAATTTGGTTTTTGTACGAGCCTTGGTTGTATTGGATTGTATTTCTTATCAACGTGCCCGCTTGAGCTTAAAATGAGTACCGAGTCGCACGTCCTGCTTTTGTTTAAGTTCAAAACTTGATTCTATTTCTTTTATCCTCGTGCACTGTGCAGGAGCATCAACAACGCAAGTTAGAACGCTCAACCCTTCACCGCCCTTTTTCCAAAGGTAAAAGCGGGCCGTTGGAAATAAGATCCAAGCATTAAGACTCGATGACATATATGTGACTTTTGTAATTAGTTTAGACGCCTATTATTTTATTTTGTGTGGGATCCAAGCCACTGAGGCTCGGTGTTGAATTATGACTATGTTTTGAGATTATTATTGTGAAAATTATTTTGCGTGGTTGTTACGATGGATTGTGACCGAAATTAGTTCGGTGCTGGGTTGAAATTAGGTGAAGGCTTCGGCCGGGATATCCGAAAAACAGGGAAAACTCTGCCGAATTTCCGGCTCGAATATTTAATACGTGATAAAATAAAGTTAGAAACCGATTAGTTTAAGGAACTCATTTATCACATAATCTAGTCAAACGAAAGACCCGATAGTCTGGTTTGATTGTTGCGTTAAGTCAACGACATTCGGGACGAGAATATCCCTAGAGGGATTTCTCGACGAACCATTGCTCGACCCACTATCTAGTGTTCCATTCTATGAGTCCATTAACTCTTAAAGTTTCCTTCCTCTCGAATATTTAGTGGACTTCGACGTTGACCCTCTAATTCTCGTGTTCGACAGAAGTGTCACACCACATACTCCAGAGAGGGACGTCGAGAGAGGAAAAACCGCGAGGACCAAGTCGGGGAGGCTTAGGACCTCAGGTAAGTGGATCTCCACTGTGACACGAGTATACTTTACCATGCTTGAATATATTGTGCATGTGTTGAGATTGTATAAAGCGTGCGATGCTTCTAAAATTATGGCTACCCAACTGTGTGGATCCTCATTCTTGCTAAGGTTGAGAGTACGGACTTTTGATTATGTTCGTCTTGTTTTGTGCAACGAGCCTGCAAGTATGGGACTGTAGGTTTGTTTATAATATGTAGTGTTTTTCTAGATGTTTATCTGTCTGTGGGTATGGGACCACAGACACAAAACTACTCAACTTCGTGGTTCAGGTTATTGTGCAGGGTGTGTGTGTCTGTTGTGTGTGTATATGTGTTAGTATGACTTATCTGTCGGTGGGTATGGGACCACAGACATAACACTTTTGCTGTTGTTGTTGAGACGTTATTGCAGGTCAAGGAGAAAACTCTAAGACAAGACAAGGAGAGCGGAAGCAATGTATGTACACGGGTAGGGCCCGACGGGGCCGCAAGTCATGATCGGTTCCGAAATAGCCCGACGGGGCCACTGATTACGTTTCGAGACGGCTCGAGAGGCCTTGGGGAGGTCGGCGGACGACTTTCCTCTGCCGCATTACTTTGATCATTTGAGTAGGGCCCGACGGGGCCGCGATCATGATTTGGTTCCGAAATAGCCCGACAGGGCCATCATGTATGATAGATTTCGGAGCGACCCGAGGGACCTCGCGGAGGTCATTGAACCACCTTTCAGAACGGCCGGAGGGGCCTTGGGGAGGAGAGCCACAGCCCTCCCCACAGCTTATGATTTGACGATCCGGATCGGCCCGACGGGGTAAAGTGCAATATTGAATTCCGAAACGACCCGACGGGGTCATTGGCCGAAAAAGGTTTCGGAATGGGCAGAGAGGCCCGAGGAGGTTGAATCCTCACAAGCATAAAGAATATCGGGACGGTCCGAGGGGCCAAAATCCATAGCATGTCCCGAACGACCCGATGGGTCTCGAGGAGGTCGGTAGACGACCTTCCTCTTCATATGCTGTGTGCTGCGATTTTAATCGATTCCGAGATCGCCCGACGGGGCCATTGTCTGTGTGAGGTTTCGGAACGACCCGCGAATGGGTCCAGATATGTATTAAGTTCTAGAACGACCCGAGATAGGGTCTAGATGTTTATAAGTTCTAGAACAACCCGCGAATGGGGTTAGATATGTGTTAAATTCTAGAACGATCTGCAAGAGTTCTAGATTGTGTATAAGTTATTGAGCGACCCGCAATGGGTCTAAGTGTGTATTCAAATTTAGAATAACTCGCGAAGGGGTTTGGATATATATATATATATATATATATATATATATATATATATGAGTTCTAGATCGACCCGCAAGAGGTCTAGAGGAGGGGTGAGGCTGACGAGACCTTCTCAATATTATAGAATCGAGAATTCTTAAATAGTAAATTATGTGCACACGTATTTTTACAAGCTAAGTCAGAGAGTTGTGAACTTGAGTGAGATTAGAACAAATTATGAAATTGACTTTTGAGTCGAGATTAATGGGTCGTTGAATTCGACCTCGTTACATGTCACAACTCCTTTGCAGGTATTGTATCCCGCGTAAGTTTAGCAATTATATTTGAATTCTACTCCGCGGACAAGATTATTTAAGAGTGTCGTTTACTCTTCGAACTACGACGACTCGATCGTCGAATCTATCTATTTGTTAAATTAAAATATTGTGATACCTCTTGATTGTGTGTTACCTGCAGACTTAGCAATTTATCTATCTAATAACTTATTGGGCTATTAGCTCACTAGTGTGCTCGTGTCGCAGGTATTTTATTAAGAAAGCAGAAAGGGCGAAGCGATAACGACGGGAACAGCGAGTGTATACGGGACCGACCTGTAAAACTTTACGTGGACTACCAACTAATCGTTGGCAAAGAAAAGTTTTAAATTCCGCATATTTTGTAAATGTTAAAATTAAATTTATTTTGGTTATGGTGAGGATTGGTGAACCTCATGTTTAATATTAAAAGTTTGGTTTTGTAACTTAATTTAAAAAGTTCAAATTTGACCGTATTTTTTTGGAACCAAAATACCGTTTTGAGTTTTGGGTCGTTACAAAGTTGGTATCAGAGCCACGGTTTAGCCGGTCCTGTAGACAACCCCGTATACACAAGCGTGATTCCTTCGTTGTCGCCAATGTGAGTAACCCTTAGTTTTGCTTAATATGCAATGAGTTGTTAATTTAGTGAAGTTAATTGCAAGTGTACTCTAATAAGACTGAGACAGGATCAGAAGAATAAGCTGAGTCTTAGGGCTTGAGCTGGCTGCCGAAGAATGCGGTCCTTTAAAGTGGTTATCTGCCACTAGCCTTACTACCTCCGAGTGGGGCCAATGACCATAAGTCGTGATTCACTGACAGGGACATCTTCAAAGGATATACGCCTCAAGTTGTCTGCCGCCAAAGCTGTTCAATATATACATATATATATTATTGCTAACCTTACATGAAAGGGATAGCAAATGACAGATGGTCCCATAGTCGATGAGTTCTTAATATAATAGACTCCTTTTGCATAAATAGACGATGTGTATATCTAGGCATCAATTGCCACCCTTTCTATATAGCCATCCTAAGGCCAATCCCATCAAGAGCAGTGGTTTAAGTTTCGTGCCGTTGTAAGGCTACAGACTTAGTTGCCACGTAAAAAAAAAAAAAAGTGTTAGAGTCATAAATGATTTTGAGAGCGTTGTGCGATGGGCTTTATATGGCTTGATCTCTATCATTAGATGGTATTCAAATTTCGTCGTACCTTAGAAGATAAGTGCTAAACCTTCTGTTTTTCACAGGATGCATAAGTTTTGGACACGAGAGAGTGTCATGTGCAAGTGTGATGATTGTCAGAGTGGCGCAGCGGAAGCATGGGAAACAATACTTAAAGAGAGGTTAAAGGCTCATTCAGCACACTCAGGCAGGACCAACATTGAGCTTGCACCACTACGTTGGCGCTAGTAGGCTCTAAGGCGTTTCACTTTAATTGTAAAGAGCGTTGTCAAGAGGTTAGCTTAGACAGTTGACGTGATAGTTTAATCGTTCGAGACTCTCACCCCGACGGATGAGACCACCGAGTCGCGACTTGTTTTAAGGGCGTATTAGGCCACCGATTCACTTCACTATGCTAGGCGTACGAATCGAGGGAATAGAAATGCTGACGTGTGGTAGAACGTATATTAATCAGTATGATCATGTGTGTTTTGAATGGTCGGTGTGGGATTTACGTGTCAAATGCTGTGATCAATCATATTGGCTTTCGTAGATGTTTAGAATATAGGGGTTACGGTGTAAGCATATTGGTCATCTAGAAATTTTGTTACTCTAGGACTCAACTCTTGTGGGAGAGATCCAAGCTTCTCGAAAGCTTGGTTAGCGTGTTCCTTGTTGATTTCCAAATCCCGATTGGTACAAATTACTCCGTGTTAATGTTATGTGTTATTCTATCCATTTGATCTTTGTTGTGCCCTGCGATTACTATCTTTGGTTAGTTGTGTCTATTATACTATTGTTTCTGTTAGTTTATGTGTACCTAATGGCTGCGAATTATCTATAAATTCATTTTTCTCGGGATGCGAAATTTTGATGACATTATAAGCACAGAATGATAACCCAGATACCATTCGGTGATTAATTGTGGACGGAATAATGTACCATTTTCAACCCTTAGAACGGAGAGCTCCAAGCTTAAGGAATCATCGATGGGGTTAGTCATACCCGTCATCTGGGCTCGTGGGTTACGAAGGATTATTGAGGAGGACTGTCAGGGATTCCTCGTTCGCATTAGGATCTGTCCTAAGAGGACACGAGTCAAGCTCTGAATATCCCGAACGTAGAGAATTTCGTCCCCGTCCTTTCCAAGGACCTTTCGGGATTACCTCCCAACCTTAAGATTGAGCTCATTATTGAGTTATTATTGAGTACCACCCCACTGTCGACGGCGTCGTATTGTGTGATCCCTACGGGATTAAATGGGCTGAAATTCAGCTAAGTAGCTGTCCATCAAGGGTTTTATAAGACCCGGTCACTCGCCGTTACGAGCCTTAGTACTCTATGTTAGAAAAGGAGGGTAATTGCGTCAGTCACAATCCCTTGAGCCAAGAGGAGGGCAAGACGAGGTAAGCTGCGCAATCCCTCACAATGTGGGTTAGTAGAGGTCTAACGTACCAGTTCTTGAGGTAAAGACTTGCAATTAGACTATCTCTAATTAAAGGCACGATGAATATTTGCCCAAGTCCGCTTTCCTTATCCATTGCGGACACTGTGAACCCTTGGTGATGATCTTTAGACTCACTAATACCTTAGCCGTAGTACGACTTTAATGCATTGCGTCTTCGAAGACTATCTTGAAAAGTTTGTTATAGTTTTTAGCGATGATATTCTTGCTTATTCAAAGACAACGGAGAAGCATTAAAAGCACTTGCTTGTTGTTTTGGAAGGATTAGCCGAGAAAAGGGCTTATGCAAAGTTCAAGGAGTGTGAATTTTGGTTGGAAATAGTCTCTTTTCTTGGTCACTTAGTGTCTAAAGAAGGGAGTTCGGTGGATCCACCTATGATTGAAGCTGTGAGTTCATAGAAATAGCCCACGACGGTTACAGAAGTTTGTAGTTTCTTGGGCTTAGCCGGGTACTATAGGCAATTTGTAGAGGGGTTCACCCAACTATCTCTACTTTTAACCCGCCTTACGTAGAAGAATACCAAATTTTTTGACTCCGGCATGTGAATAGAGCTTTCAAGAGCTCAAAGGGCGTCTCACAACTGCTCCAGTGAAGACAATCCCCACGGGGACCACTGGATTCGCCCTTATTGCGATGCCACTTGGGTGGTTGTAGATAGGCTCACAAGGTTTGTGCACTTGTTGCCGATGCGAATGACGTACTCCATAGATAGGTTAGCGGAGATTTAGATAGTGAGACTCCACGGAGTGCCAGTACCCCCTATCTCAGATAGAGATAATAGGTTCACTTCCACATTTTAAAGAGCTTGCTCAAAGCCATGGGAACCCAGTTGAAGCACGTGACCCATCCTAGTCATGTGCTGCCCCATGAAACCTTGGACATTGAGCCTGAAGCTACCTATGAAGAGTAGTCCTTGTAAAATTTTAGATCGAGAGGACCAGGAGTTGAGACATAGGACTATCCCAACGGTCAAGGTACAAAGGGAAAACCATACCGAAGGAGAGACAACTTGGGAACTTGAGAGATTTATGCGAGAGAAATACCCTCTCTTGTTCTAAGTTTCGAGGACGAAACTTCTGTAAGGGGGTAGGATTGCAATGACCTGAATTTAAAAGCACTATGCCAGTTAATTAATTTGAATTTTTGCTTCAGTTGTGACCAATTTGTAAAATTAGTCAGTTTCGTCAAATCTGACTAATTTGAAAATATGATTTAAACTATGAAATTGGTATGGATATTTTGCAAGTTCGAATTTTTGTGATGTGTTAGGAATTTATTTTATTTCGAGAAGAATATTAAAATTCCTAAGTTTCGGTGTCCAAATTACGGATGCAATTTTAATATTTCACGGAGAAATTTTACCATTCCCGTTCGTAAACTTTTTTTGGCCATTTTGGCCCAAAATGAGCCCGAGCCCAAGCCCACTAGGGCTTCATCTCTTTCTCCTCTCCCCCTCATCAGCCGTCACTTTTCCTCATCCCTCTCTCTCTATCAAGTTTTCCTTTTCTTCTCTCTCTCTCTCTCCGCGAGCATCCCCAAGCCCAGCCCTCGCGCGCAGCCGCGCTGCACAGCCCTCGAGCGCCGCCGCCGTTCCGTCCCAGGCCGACCCTCGCAAGCCCAAACTCCGGCGAGCCCAGCCTTGCACGAACGCGACGCTGTCGTCCCTCTGCGCGGACGTCGCGAAACCCGCGCTGCTCGGCCTTCCCAGCCCCGCTCAGGCTCGCCCCGCTCGTGCGCGCTCAGTCGACGCCGGCCCAGCTCAGCCCGAGCTCCGCCTCGTCGAAACTCCGCCTCGCGCAGCCCGCGCAACCCCGGCACACCCTCCTCCGGTCTGCGCGAGCCCAACCCCGCTTGGCTTCGCCGAGCAGCACCGCTCTGCCACCGAGCTCGCTCGCCTCCATCACGCGAGCCTTCGCGCGCGGCCTCGCCGCTCACCCAAGCAGCCCGAACCCCACCGAGCTCTGCCTGCCTCTCGCCTTGTCGGTCCTCGCCGCGTCGCCCAGCCCCTCCGACCCCGGTGAGACTCGACCCGCACGGTGGCCTGAGCTCCAACGAGTGCACGGCCAGCCCTGCGCCTCCTCCGCGCATCCTCGAGTCAGAGCGCGCTACGCTTGCCCACGCCACGCCTCCCGTGCGCGAGCTCCGTCATGCTTCTGGCCACCTCGCGTTGACGCCCTCTGTTCGAGGTCCCACAACCTCGCGCCTCCTCGCTGTCGTCTCGTGCGGTCTCACGTTGGCGAGACCAGCGCCGCTGTATGCCGTAAGCCACCTCGATCCATCTTCCGAGCGCCGCCAAACCTAGTTCGAGCTTTTAGCCGTCGACCCTTCGACAACGTCGCTATGAGTTCGCCACACCAAACGTTCGAGATCTCGTCGCTCACGTTAGGTGAGCCGCTGTGGTCGAACTCTTTTGCTCGTTTTGGTTAATCGTTGATATTGTTTCTAACTTGAACGTTAATTATGGTTGTGTTCGATTTGAGCACTTTGGTTGGTTTGACATTTGATGATATTGCGATTTCTTGGTGTTGAAATTTATATCGTCGTGAATTTATGAATGCGAGGTTATAATTTGATTTTTCGTTGCACTCTTTTGGGAATTGTTTGGTTAGTTGAAATTGTGTCAAGACTTAGCAAAATTTTGATATTTGACCAGTTTAAATTATCGCGGCTTAGTGCCTTGATTGTTTTGAAATTTTGAGGTTCTCGAGATTGCCTATTTTTGAGAAGTTATATCATTGGTGATTGTGTAGATGCAAGGTTGCCATGGTGTTGACTCTCAAGTCTTTCAAATGCATAGTAGTATGTTTGTGCACATTCTAGAATATTTGCACGATTGCGTGGAATTATGCCAAGATTTGGAAGTTGTTTATGTCTATAATCCTTTTGAATTATCATAGTGATTTCACAATTTTAGAGTCTTTGGCGACCTTAAAGCTAATTTATAATTTTAGAAAGATTTACGAGTTTGACAATCTAACGGCTTTCAATGTGTGAGATACTCGTGCAAGTTTATCGAATTGAGGTAAAATAATTTGGCTAATGTGCTAGCCGAGGGGATTACTATTTCAAGTGCCTTGCCATTGTAAAATTGTAAAGATTTGGGTTGTCTTGGAAATCTAGAGTTGTCACATTCAGAAAATTAATAGAAAGAAAATTGTGTGATCTCGAGAATTTGGTTTTTGTACGAGCCTTGATTGTATTGGATTGTATTTCTTATCAACGTGCCCGCTTGAGCTTAAAACGAGTATCGAGTCGCGCGTCCTGCTTTTGTTTAAGTTCGAAACTTGATTCTATTTCTTTTATCCTCGTGCACTGTGCAGGAGCATCAACAACGCAAGTTAGAACGCTCAACCCTTCACCGCCCTTTTTCCAAAGGTAAAAGCGGGCCGTTGGAAATAAGATCCAAGCATTAAGACTCGATGACATATATGTGACTTTTGTAATTAGTTTAGACGCCTATTATTTTATTTTGTGTGGGATCCAAGCCACTGAGGCTCGGTGTTGAATTATGACTATGTTTTGAGATTATTATTGTGAAAATTATTTTGCGTGGTTGTTACGATGGATTGTGACCGAAATTAGTTCGGTGCTGGGTTGAAATTAGGTGAAGGCTTCGGCCGGGATATCCGAAAAACAGGGGAAACTCTGCCGGATTTCCGGCTCGAATATTTAATACGTGATAAAATAAAGTTAGAAACCGATTAGTTTAAGGAACTCATTTCTCACATAATCTAGTCAAACGAAAGACCCGATAGTCTGGTTTGATTGTTGCGTTAAGTCAACGACATTCGGGACGAGAATATCCCTAGAGGGATTTCTCGACGAACCATTGCTCGACCCACTGTCTAGTGTTCCATTCTATGAGTCCATTAACTCTTAAAGTTTCCTTCCTCTCGAATATTTAGTGGACTTCGACGTTGACCCTCTAATTCTCGTGTTCGACAGAAGTGTCACACTACATACTCCAGAGAGGGACGTCGAGAGAGGAAAAACCGCGAGGACCAAGTCGGGGAGGCTTAGGACCTCAGGTAAGTGGATCTCCACTGTGACACGAGTATACTTTACCATGCTTGAATATATTGTGCATGTGTTGAGATTGTATAAAGCGTGCGATGCTTCTAAAATTATGGCTACCCAACTGTGTGGATCCTCATTCTTGCTAAGGTTGAGAGTACGGACTTTTGATTATGTTCGTCTTGTTTTGTGCAACGAGCCTGCAAGTATGGGACTGTAGGTTCGTTTATAATATGTAGTGTTTTTCTAGATGTTTATCTGTCTGTGGGTATGGGACCACAGACACAAAACTACTCAACTTCGTGGTTCAGGTTATTGTGCAGGGTGTGTGTGTCTGTTGTGTGTGTATATGTGTTAGTATGACTTATCTGTCGGTGGGTATGGGACCACAGACATAAAACTGTTGCTGTTGTTGTTGAGACGTTATTGCAGGTCAAGGAGAAAACTCTAAGACAAGACAAGGAGAGCGGAAGCAATGTATGTACACGGGTAGGGCCCGACGGGGCCGCAAGTCATGATCGGTTCCGAAATAGCCCGACGGGGCCACTGATTACGTTTCGAGACGGCTCGAGAGGCCTTGGGGAGGTCGGCGGACGACTTTCCTCTGCCGCATTACTTTGATCATTTGAGTAGGGCCCGACGGGGCCGCGATCATGATTTGGTTCCGAAATAGCCCGACGGGGCCATCATGTATGATAGATTTCGGAGCGACCCGAGGGACCTCGCGGAGGTCATTGAACCACCTTTCAGAACGGCCGGAGGGGCCTTGGGGAGGAGAGCCACGGCCCTCCCCACAGCTTATGATTTGACGATCCGGATCGGCCCGACGTGGTAAAGTGCAATATTGAATTCCGAAATGACCCGACGGGGTCATTGGCCGAAAAAGGTTTCGGAATGGGCAGAGAGGCCCGAGGAGGATGAATCCTCACAAGCATAAAGAATATCGGGACGGTCCGAGGGGCCAAAATCCATAGCATGTCCCGAACGACCCGATGGGTCTCGAGGAGGTCGGTAGACGACCTTCCTCTTCATATGCTGTGTGCTGCGATTTTAATCGATTCCGAGATCGCCCGACGGGGCCATTGTCTGTGTGAGGTTTCGGAACGACCCGCGAATGGGTCCAGATATGTATTAAGTTCTAGAACGACCCGAGATAGGGTCTAGATGTTTATAAGTTCTAGAACAACCCGCGAATGGGGTTAGATATGTGTTAAATTCTAGAACGATCTGCAAGAGTTCTAGATTATGTATAAGTTATTGAGCGACCCGCAATGGGTCTAAGTGTGTATTCAAATTTAGAATAACTCGCGAAGGGGTTTGGATATATATATATATATATATATATGAGTTCTAGATCGACCCGCAAGAGGTCTAGAGGAGGGGTGAGGCTGACGAGACCTTCTCAATATTATAGAATCGAGAATTCTTAAATAGTAAATTATGTGCACACGTATTTTTACAAGCTAAGTCAGAGAGTTGTGAACTTGAGTGAGATTAGAACAAATTATGAAATTGACTTTTGAGTCGAGATTAATGGGTCGTTGAATTCGACCTCGTTACATGTCACAACTCCTTTGCAGGTATTGTATCCCGCGTAAGTTTAGCAATTATATTTGAATTCTACTCCGCGGGCAAGATTATTTAAGAGTGTCGTTTACTCTTCGAACTACGACGACTCGATCGTCGAATCTATCTATTTGTTAAATTAAAATATTGTGATACCTCTTGATTGTGTGTTACCTGCAGACTTAACAACTTATCTATCTAATCCACTTATTGGGCTATTAGCTCACTAGTGTGCTCGTGTCGCAGGTATTTTATTAAGAAAGCAGAAAGGGCGAAGCGATAACGACGGGAACAGCGAGTGTATACGGGACAGACCTGTAAAACTTTACGTGGACTACCGGCTAATCGTTGGCAAAGAAAAGTTTTAAATTCCGCATATTTTGTAAATGTTAAAATTAAATTTATTTTGGTTATGGTGAGGATTGGTGAACCTCATGTTTAATATTAAAAGTTTGGTTTTGTAACTTAATTTAAAAAGTTCAAATTTGACCGTATTTTTTTGGAACCAAAATACCGTTTTGAGTTTTGGGTCGTTACAGTTCTTAAATAAGAGCTGCTTTGTGATCCACTCCACACTTACCTCGGAACCTCGGGGAGTTCAATCTAGGTAAGTTGGGCTTAAAGCGGGGCCATATCACTCTTCCCAATCAGCCTGGGGACGTTTCAGTAATTACTAACGTACCGTCATAGACTTGTTATATATATGGAAATGATTTTATAAAGCTCGTTTTAATGATTTCCGCCCCTTTTTGATAAGACGTTAGTATAGTTAATTCATGTCTAGACACTTACAACTAGTTTATGTTTAGGTTTGCCCGCTAACTCCCGACACTAAACAAAAAGCTCGCATTAGAACTCTTCACTTGAGGTGAGTACAACCTCACTACAGTACGAAGTAGTTCAAAAGAAAAATCATGTTATGAAATGTTATGTGACGATTGTTTTATGAAACATTCAATGTTATGTGACGATTGTTTTATGAAACATGTTATGATGAAATGTTTAATGTGTCGCATGTTTTGTTAAAGTATGAAGCAAGTTATGAATGATGAAATGTTTTTATGATGAAAGTTTTAAAGTTTATGATATCATGTTTTGATAAGTTATAAACATGATTATGATGTTTTTAAGCTTAACGTCTTTATGACCAAGATGCATGCCACTTAAATAATCAAGTGATAACCAAGTTAAAAGTTATGTCGTACCGCCCGTTCTCCTTGTGTCGACCTAAGGGCATTAAGGAGACGGTTTTCATGTATGTTATGTATGTTTCGCCTTAGTCACCGAGGACTTGTACACCCTCGTTGACTATTGGCTTAGCGCGCTCCACGGGTACGTACACTATGATGAGGATCCTCTAAGAAGAAGTTAAGAAAGTTAAAGTGAAACTTTGTATGATATTGAATAATGATTTGTCATGCATTGCATAAACTATATTTTGTGAGAAAATAGTTGTTTCACTAGGCTTTTTGCTCACATGTTTTTCCTCCGTACTGTAGGTAAGAATCCTATAGTGTGATGCTGGATTGTGCAATGGCGGTGCAGGACGAGCGAGGCGGGTTATGGAAAGCCACGAAAATAATTTCCGCAAAACTAAGTTATTTAATTTATTTAAGTATTCATTCAGTTTCATAAAAAAAATTTGTTATAGTGACAAGTATTATTTTATGACAATTACGTCATAATATGTTTCTCAATAATAAATTATGTATTTGAAAGTATTATGATATTCTTTCATAAGTTATATTATACGATTAAAAAAATTATTACAATTTTTCCGTATAAGTAAAGTAAAGTTTAAAGTGAAGTAACGGTCCGAAAAGTCGGGTCGTCACAGTTAAAACTAAGCCGAACCTTATTTTTAAGCCCACTGTTTTGCAAGGTATATTTTTCTAATGTATGTAATGAACCAAGAAATCAGAATGTCATTCTTTATTTATGATTCGAGATAACATTTGAAAATGTTAAAACAAAAGGCTATATTATAATTCCTTCATAGTATTCACACCCTGACTTTGAGCGAGTAGGATAACCCCCGGGGTGGGGTTTACATTATACTTGTAATGCGCTAAAATGAGCTGAGGGCTTTTTTTTATTTGTAAATTTGAACCAAGTGGAAGACATATGGGCCCACAAACTCACAAAACTCGCCCACAATTGGCTAGAAGGGCTGCAACGCTGATGCATGGGCCCACTTCGGGGTGGGTGACTGCTAGGTTCGTGCACCACTTGCGCTCTCGTATGTGGAAGACACGCTCCCATCTAGCGCATTTGTGCATTAATTTTGCGTTGAGCGCATATAGGGAAAGGGGCGGGCCTACATGGCTTGCATATGGCACGTTTATGGCCTTTGATTGGCGCACATTGTGTGTGGGCATGATTGTTTCAAACTGAGGTGGTTAATATATGGGTCATTTACATATATAGTCATATTAGAATCCTATATTACACATATATTCACTCTTTACAATATATATTAAATCTATTCAATCATCCTATCAATAATACAATTATAACCTTATTAATACACATATGGGTTATAAATCCGGATCTACAAATGGGTAAGAGAAGACATGAAAAAAAAAAAAGGAACGGAATCCCTAATCTACGGGCATTGATAAAAATTTTGAAAGTCAAATAATATCATACCCTTTTCATGTTTTGAATTTTTTTAGAGATAAAAAAGTGAAAAGAAATCCATGCCTTTCGACTTTTATCAAAAACAAAAAACACACGAAAAGGTCTCTCCCCTACCCATGCCAAATCACACCATCTCTGATGAACACCCATGCCAACAATCCACTGTAGACTCCTTCACCTCGACTTTCGGCGACTTCTCAATCGTCAACCGCTTCACCGACTTGCAGCGTCGTGCATCATGTGCCTATGCTCCGCGACGTGTCAATAAGCAAACCAAGCTTGCTCCAACAACAGCAACGTTGTGGTTGTGGATTTGAAGAAGACAAACTCTCATTTACAGCAAGCAACAACATTGACAACAATAACAGTAATAAATATTTTATTATAATCCTAGATATATATAAAGCATATATAATAATTTATATATAATACTAATTTCTGTTTTTTAATAATTACGTTGAGGTTGAGATTTCATTTTACAGAATATATGCAATTTGTAATTTCATATTAAATTATATATTCAATATTTATGTTGCTTATGAGATTTCATATTGAAAATTATGTCCTCATATTAAAAAATTACAATTTTATGACTTTTAATATCATATCATATCATATCATAAAAACAATATGATAGTCTTGATATTTAAAAAATTATACTTTTATAGTTTTTAATATCATATCATAAAAACAATATGATTTTATAATATAATATGAAGTGTTTAATATGATAATATTATGGAAAAGGCAATAATATATATATATATATATATATATATTGTTCATTGTTTTAAAACGTTCTGCTTGTATGTTTAAACTCCTGAGATTAAGGATAGAAATAAAACCAAATCTAAATAGTTGACTAATTCTTTAAATTACATCCCAGAGAATAAAGGAACTAAAAAACAGGAATGTGGGTCAGTGTAAACTAGACGAAAAAAAAAAAAAAGATCCAACCCGTTAAAGGGTAATTATGGAAAAGACTCATATGACACGTAGTTAAAATGTTTAAATTTGAAATAAATCACATTCGGTGGATAGTTTTGTAATATACAATTGGAATATGCATTGTCATGTAAAAAGTTTTTAATATATTGTTGTTGGGCATTTTATTGGGCTTTTGCATTGAACTTTTGAGTTTGGGCTAAATAATCAATTAATGGTTATTATTTATATAAGGGAGATTTGATAAAATAAAAAAATTATTCGTCCCACTTAATAATTTATGTCTCAAGTGGTGTATTTTTTTTTCATTTTTATGTTTGTAGTGTAAATTTTGGGGTATAGATTATCATTGTGATAAAATAGGGGCATTCCTCAAAATTAGATTATCATTGTGACAAAATAGGGCCATTCCTCAAAATTCTTCTTTACATAATTGTTCAACGTTTAAAACATATATTAAGTATATTCAATTAATAAAATAAAAAAGCTATGATTTCCTTGTTCAACAAATTTTGAGTATATTGACTCAGTGTTTAAGAATCAAATTCTTTTTATTTTCTTTTTTTTAAATCATTAATGAAATTTGAAAATCAAAAGTTCCCAACTATAGAGATTTGAAAATTGAAATACAAAACCATTGACACATTTTTGCAGAAAGAAAAACTTAATCTCTTTGTTTTCAAATTAAAGTTCAAATATAAAAAAACGATATTACAAGTACAATAATACAAAAGAAAATTAAAAAAGTATATATTTGCTATTAAAAATTAAACATGATATTAAAAATATGATGAGAAAAATAATTTTAAAGACATAATGTGATTGAAATGAAAAAAAAAAGTAGAATAACATATATTACTAAGAATAATATGATATTAGAGTCCGCATATTCTTTTAATATCATATTAAAAATAATAATTACTTAGAAAAATTTAATATTATATCATATCTTTTAAAACGCCTAATATTGTATTAAAAACATAATGTAGATATACAAAGTACTAGAGGCGAAGAGGATCATAACGAATCAAACATCAGAGAAACATGCCAAAATGATAGAATAAAGTATTAGAATTTGAAAGGAACTAAATTTGAAAGAAGATGATGATGATGAAGAAAGAAAACTTTGATAGAGAATAATATGTATTGGATGTGTTTCTGTTTTTTAAGAATTAAAATCCTACAATTAGTGAGAAAATAAAATGGCATATTTATTTTAGAAGTTAAAAATAGATAATTTATACTTAAAAAGTAAATTCAAAGTCTAAAACTTCGTTCATTTTTCATATGAAACATATTAGTATGACATTTAATAGTTAGTTTCATATTATGTTAGAGTTTAATATATATATATAATTAAACGTACAAACAAACAACCTATAATATACTAATATTTTATTTGTTAGAAATTAGAAGAATTGGTGAAATATTGTTTCCGCTCATCAAAATCAGACATAAAATTATTAGATATAATATTATAACTTAAACAAATCCAAAAAAAAAAAAAAGAATCATGCGATAAATATAGATATAAATGACACTCATGATATGAAAATATATATTTTTTAATTTCCAATATTGTTAAGATAAATATTAGCAAACTAATCAAAGATCCCATAAAATGGGGAAAGTAAATAAAATTCACTTGATGTTTGATATGCATAAGTTAATGGGTCAGTTAGGTAAATAGCCATTTTGGACTGTGTATTTTCAAAAAATAGCCACAGTTTGAAAAAAATTAAAAACTAGCCATAACACACTGTAAGAAATTTCTGATAATAACAAAATTACACATAAAACATACTGTAAGAAATTTCTGACACGTGTCAAAAATTTCTGAAAGGGCTAGTTTTTAAATTTTTTAAAACTGTGACTATTTTTTAAAATCATTTTATAAACAAAGGCTATTTTCTTAAAATTCCCTAAGTTAACGTACCGCATGCAAAAAAAAATGATACTAATCCCACAAATTGTAATCATTAATTAATGATAAAAAGATAAGGGTACAAACGTTTAACAAACAAATATGCTTTTTCACGAATCGAG
The DNA here is from genome assembly GCA_018132145.1 of Boehmeria nivea var. tenacissima. Taxonomy (NCBI): domain Eukaryota; kingdom Viridiplantae; phylum Streptophyta; class Magnoliopsida; order Rosales; family Urticaceae; genus Boehmeria; species Boehmeria nivea. Next base: position 4,939,640 of record CM030875.1, on the reverse strand, counting down.
GGACATAAAACAATACATAACAATAATTTCTATTTTAATTTATATCACAAAAAATAAATAAATAAATAAATAAACAAATATGACAAATGAGTTTTATTTTTTGGTGCCCATATTGCCCAATAAGGGTGAAACCGTCTCTATACAAAATGAATCAATTTAATATTAATAGTTGTTTTTCAATCAAATATGTACTATTTGCCTCAAACCTGACCGAGAGTTTAAGTTTTCTTTGTATTCTTCTTGGTGTTTTAGCCCGAATCTCCTCTATTTCAATACTAAAAATAAAATTAAACTAAAATTAAATGTCTTTTTGGGTTGCTTTGGGTCAAGTTTAGAAAACCTAACTCTCTCTCTCTCTCTTGTTCTTCTTGATGCGCTTGCATATATGGTTTGTTTGCAATACTCTCTTATGGTTCTTAGATTTATTTTTTCTTTTTTGGCTTTTCTATCTTTTAACCATATTTGAGCAACATACTCGTTTTAAAGAAATTCTTTTTGGATTTTTGGACTGGTTTTGCCATTGGAGCTCATTTAAGAAAGCAAAAATAATCAGACGGCAACGCGCAAAATTTTGAGCTTGTAAACACTAATTAAGAGAAATTTCTTTTTTACTCGTTGGTTTTTATATTTGTTTCTTACATCTGTTTTGTTTCAACTTTTTCAACGTGAAAATCAATTACATTGTTCGCTAAAAAAATTATTTTATATACACCAGTTAATGATGGTTAAGGTATTGGTAAAGAAAATATATTTCTATCATTATAATTAGGTTAAAAAATAGATGAAATCAGAATAGATTATTTGATAATAATGGCTATCAGAACTTTTCTCTAGAAAAATCTTATGATGTAGTATAGTGGCAGTGCAGTACATCAATTTTCTTGCAGATGTGAAAAAAAAACAAAAAATGAAGTGTGTATTTATGTAATTTCATATAAAGTTATTGGGAAGAAAAAGTATAATAAAGATTAATTAATAATGGGTGGGAAGAAAAAAATACGGGTGCAAATAGAAGGCCCCTCCAGGTAGACCTATACCTTCCTCAATTAATGAAAACAATGGCTTCTTCTCATATAATTAAAAAAAATGAAGATTTGCTTAATAATTTCAGTAATTAAAAGAGTTATATATATATATATATTTATTTGTAGATCTTCTTCATTAATCTCCTCAAAACTTCTTTTTTTTTTAGCACATTTAGCTCACCTGTCTATTTCCATTAGTAAAACTAATGGAATATAGAAGGGTATATTATAAAAAATAATGTTAGACATACCAACTCTTTTATCAATTTTTTAATACCAACATATGTGGCAATTGAAGTGTCATATTTTAATTGACATCATTTTAATTGCATGATAAACTCTCACCAATGATAATATGACACATAGATTTGTATTAAAAAATTAGTAAAAAAAAAAGTTGATATGTCTAGCACTACTAATTATGTCTAAATAAGTTCAAAAAGATTGTATCCCACAAAACCTATTTACCAAATTATATCAATGTGGGTTTAAATTTAAAAAAAAAACCCTATATTTTCTAAATGTGAAATAAAAAAACCCAAGCAAGTAGTTACTTTTGATAATGCATATATAATAAGGTGATGTTTCATATCTCTGTGTGATGAAAAATATAAGACACGAACAAATAAATTTTAATTATATATGTGTCTGACCGTGTTTTAATTGTGTATATTTGTACATAACTTGATAATCATGTCCTACATGTATTAGCAATTTTGCATTTTTATATCTTGTTCAACCTGATTAGACAAAATTATTTAGAGGAGATCCAAACCGGCTAACATTGAGTCATGTTCGTGACCTGACTTGTGTCTAAACTCAAATTGCCGAAATTGAGCACAATGTGTAGTTCACTCCAAAGTAGCATTGTATATGACGTGATCCTCGTACAACGATAACGAATAACATTGCCCCTAACTAACCGAACTTGGGCACTAAAAATGACAAGAACTGAATTCTGCGGAGAATAACGCAGGATAAGAAAAGTTCAATCTCATATGTGAACTTTTGCTCACTTGCACTAGAGAGGAAATATCTCCAGTCACTGTAAGATTTGGTACATGAATCATGCCTCATTTGGTACATGAAAGACCAAAAACTTTGCAAATGTAATTGCCCGAATGGATTCCTCAACTATATCCCATAATTCTTCTAACTCAATGATAATATGAGACTAGGTAATATAATGAAGAAGCATGCCCTTTAATTATTTAGTTAATTGTAAAGGTTTTTCAACTCAAATTAACGCTTTAAAGGGATTCACGGACAACAAAACTAACTAGTAAAACGTGTTTAGAATATTCTAACTAAAGAAGAATGGTTTGGAACCTATACTAACCTATCACGTTTTGTAAAACATGAGAAGATTACATAAGCACTGTTTTGTACTTGGGGAACTACTCAACTAAAGCACACTTAATATAACCCAAATCTTAAAAACAAAAAAAAAACAAAAAAAAAGACGCTGAATCTACCAAAAAAAAAACCTTCAAGAATTAAGTTGATGAATACATTGGACATTTGTAACCATTAAAGGACTAATGACAAGCAACTCTAACTAAAATTTTCATTCACACCCCAATAGACATATATGTGGGGTGGGGGGGGCTGTAATATGGTTCTTGACAAGCAACTTGAGGTTCTAAACCAAATCCTAAAACTCAAACATCTACATCTACATCTGTAGCAATTGAGAGTAGCAACAGGGAAAAAGATTAGAATAAATGAGGCCAGCCATACCGCAAAGTATGAACACAAAGGTCCTCCAAAGCATGGCATAGCTGATTTGGACTAAGATTACAAAAGACATCAACAGTAACATAAACCATCTAATTATTAAACTCAAAGCTAAACCCTTCTACCATGGCTAAAATAATTGTCAAAATGCAGAAAATGGTGACCTACTGGCTACTACCATGCATCTCTCACTGACAAGTAACAAATCTAAGCAGCGCAAAATCTGGCTATGATCCCAAAAAGTAACAAATCCCAAAAATAAAGCTTCTTAATACCAAAGTTATCTCAGAAAAATCCCTAAAGAGAGCTACTCAGATATGATTCACATCCATTATGAAAAACCCAAACCATTCAAATGAAAGAAACAACAAATGCACATAACATTTTACTCTTGCAGTGCCAAATCCATTTTATTATACTTGAAATATGACCCTCCAAAGGTACTCAAAGGTTCAGTCTTTATAACTTCACTCCACCAAAGCAAACACCCAAACAGCACATACAGAAAAATTCAAGCAAAGACAAGAAAAAAGGAAATATATATACACATATATATAGCATATTTATTTACTTCTGAAATCGCAAGCTAAGACACGCACCACAACAACCTTACCAAGAAAAGGAAAAGCAATGACTTCAATAGTCCGCGCGGTGATAATCGCTGTAATCGTCGCGCGCCGACGCGAGATCGCTCTCGACCCTGTCGGCGATCTTCTCCTCCTCGTACTTCAACCCTTCTTCGATGGCGAGGCCGCCCAGACCCCCGGCAATGGCGCCCACAGCCAATCCCGCGCCGATCCCCAATTTTCCCCCCTTAGGCCTGCCCTGATCGTACGGCGAGTAGTCCACCGGAGCCGAAGGCCCGCTACCGCCGCCGAAGAACGGCCTCGGCGGCGGCGGCGGCGGCGCGCTCGAGTAGTAGCCGGAGTAGTAGGGGGCGCCCCCGGAGGAATAGGCCTCAGGGGCGTACGAGCCGTAGCCGTAGGGAGGCTGCGGCGAGTGAGACGACGCGTACTGCGGCGGCGCAGGCAGCGGGGGCGAGTATCCCCTGTAGTCACGCGCAGAGGGCGGCGGCGGCGGCGGCGGGGCGGCGGAGTAGAAGTAGGCGGGCGGGGGCGGAGGGGGCACGTGGTAATCGGGCGGGGGAGGGCGTTCGCGGAGGGCGAGCTTGAGGCGGATCTTGCCCTGGGGGCGGCCGGAGGGGCGGGAGAGGGTGAAGGTGCGGATCCGGGAGGGGTCGTCGGGGTCCGGGAGGTCTCTGAGGCTAATCCGGAGGGTTCCGACGAGGGGCTTGGGGGTGTCGGAGGGCTTGGAGTGGAAGATCTCGAGGGTGAGGAAGGAGTCGGAGGGAGAGGAGAGGGAGAGAGTGAAGCGCTCGTTCCAGACGGGGCGGGTGGAGCCGGAGTCGTCGGACTTGGTGGCGAGGCGGCGGTCGGGGTCCACCCAGAAGACAGCGTAGGGCTTGAGGTCGCCGCCGCTGCGCCAATTGACGTTCTTTAGGTGCTTGGCGGAGACGATGGTCAGGTCGAGGTCCATCGGCTTCGCTGGCGGAGGGCGAGACATCTGCGGAGGCGGGGGAGGCGCTGCGTAGGGTAGCACCTGAGGGGGAGAGTTTGGCATTTTTTTTTGCTCCATTTTTTTTTTCTTTTTTATTATTGAGATGGAGTTGTTGGAGTTTTGTTGTGTGAGAAAAGGGCAAAGGTGAAGAGTGGAGAGAGAGGGAGAGGATATTTGGGAAAATAATGGGAAAGTGAGGTCTTCTTCTATTTCTTCAATTATGGACATTAAAATCTTGGTAGATATCTTGGAATTATTTATATCACTTTTGTATTATATTTTTAATTTACTAGTTAAATGCATTGAAAAAATTTTGATGTAAAATATTTTATGTTATTTTAAATTTATTTATAATAAAAAAGGTAAAAAATAAAAAAAATGAATTAAATATCACAAGAATATGTTTTTCAAAAAAATTGAAGTCTTAATCAAAATGAATTTTAAAACAAAACTTATAAAAATATGACATCATAAAAAAAGTTTAAAAATTAGTTGATATAAGAAGTTTTTCAAACAAATTAGAAAATAAAGTAAAAAAAAAAAGTCAAAAGAAAAAATAGGAAGAAAAAAAAAACTTTTATATATTGTATAGGATATGAAGAGGAGATAAAAAACCAAAAGGAAAAAAAATGGAGGAAAAAAAAAAAGGAAAGAAAAAACGAAATTAAAAAAAAAAAAAAGTGGGGGGTGCACGTGCCAAAGGGAGAGTGAGGGCATCAGGGGGTAGCCCCTACCACGCGCGCGGGCCTGTGTCAGGGGGCAAATTCTTTTGCTCCTAAGTCCTTATACTTAACATTTTCTACCTTTTTATTTACATTTAAGTCCCTAAATTTTTATAAAATTATGAAATAGCCCAATTTTTTAAAAAATATTTTACTCTAACCCATAAAAAAACTCGTTTTTTTTACAAAAAAAGGCCAGGAAACCGCTTGAAAAAAACTGCCGAAATGCCCACGGAAAACGAATTGGGGCTTTTATTGTTTGTATAGGATATCTTAAATTTTATATTATATGAATATAAAATATAAATAAAGAGAGTATATCACTTTTAAACGGTTAGATTTATATTTAATTTTTGGACCTATTTCTTAAAATAACATCTAAAATTAGTTGCTATATGCCTTTCACTCAATTACAAAAAAGGTTGTGTATTTTCTAAAATTTGGTCTTAAGAAAAGAGTATTTATCATAATTTTTCGAGAAAATATTATGACGAGGACGTAACTACGCAAGCTCTTGGTGAACGATACACCGTGCCCACGGGTCCAGTTACGAGAGCTCGAGCCAAGCGATTCAAGGAAGAACTCCGAAGCCTAATCACAAAGCTTCAAGATCAAGAACTCGACGCTGCCGAGAAGGAAGCAATCAAAGGAACGCAACAACAAAGACTCGTGCATGTCATTCAAGCCGAGACGAGTCATCATTAAGAGTTTAGCTAGAAATTAGAGACAATTTTTATGTAATGAGAAGTTAAATAGCTTAATTATGGTTTAGGAACATGTTAGACTTGTTTTAGTAGCTTTCGGAACTTAAATATAAATTTTAGTAATTAGAGGCCGAGTCATCGCCGATCGTTCGCCCACTTCAGCCGAACGATCGCCACAATTGGACATCCAGCGAGAAATCGGGCAGAGGCGTTGCCGATCGTTCGCGAGGTTTCAGCCGATCGATCGCTAGCATCGAGCCAAGACAGACAGACGCATCGCCGATCGATCGCGGGATTCTAGCCGATCGATCGCGCGCACTGCCGATCGTTCGCCCAGTTCCAGCCGATCGATCGCCAAAGCGATTAATTTTCGGCAGACTTTATTTTGACGCGTTTTCTTAGTTATTTTTAGTAAATTTCGAATTGTTAGGGTAATTTCCGAATTCTTAAAGTCTAATTAGGGTTGTAAAACTTATGAGCCTATTTAAAGGCCAACTTTGATCAATGAATCATCAGACGTATTATTCAGAAACTTGTGTGTTTGTGAGAGCATTCTCTCCTCTTGAGTTCTTCGAAGAACTAACCTCGGATTTACCAAAGTGCCAAAGGATTTACCTTGGACAACGAACATAGGCGAGAATTTATCTCGTTGACACAAGAATTTATCTTGTGGCGTTCACCCGGCTTATCGAACGAACTTTCCGCAATCGTTCGAGCACCATTCGATCCACCTTCGAACCTAATTCCGTAGACGATCCGTAAACAAACCATGAATCACGAGCACAACGCGCGGGGTTCATATCATATTATATATATATATATATATATATATATATTAGTAAATTTATATCACGTTCTATCATACATGATCATATTCATATCATGCTACTAAATACACTCGTCTTATACCTAACCGTTCTTTAAAATCATGTGCAAATCTAATCTATGAACATATCGTGCACGGACTAAACTCGTTTACTCATTGTATTGTTATGTCATTACTGATCATATCATACATTACATGGTGTTGACTTCATAAGTCCAACACATTTTAATTACACACAAGTTTGTTGCTAACGCGAAGTAATTAACATAATGGTATATTGTCCACTTAAGTTTCTCAACTGATGCAAATTATTTAGAAAATTTCAGTGATAGGGTACATTTTATGAAAAGAAATAATTCAGAATTATCAGATTAATTTTTCAAGAGATCACACTCTTTAAAAAAGATTAATCTGACGGCTCATAATATTTTCCTACTGTAAAGCGACTCTAATGTCTAAATTTTTCATTTGTCTTTTAGAAAGTGTTTGGACCAAAATGTGTCTAAACAGTTACGTTTACTCGGCTTGATTACTTTGGAGATCTCACAATGAATCTAGAGCTTTCATGATTGAAACGATGGAATTCTCTGAGATTGTGCTTTCTCAATCTATTTCTCTAGATTCTCTCTTAATCGAAAAGTCATTTCCTCTATTAATTTCATTCTAAATATAGAGTTCTTATGTTCCTCGTTCTTGCGCGATAAAATTTGAATTGCACATGGGGTCCAGATTTCTTCATGTGATCCGCACGTGCCTTGAGTTCTATTATGATTTTGTATAAATAGACTGCTATAAACGTCCACTCGTCTTGCCAGAAACACCTCAAATCTGATGTTCTCCTTGTACTTTCTTTAGAACGACTTTCTTTCCTGAGTTCACCAAAAGACATTCATGCAAGCTATGTCCAACTACCAATAATATCCTTAATGAAGATACTGCTTGGAAAGTTACAGAGAAACAAAGTTATTTGGAGTAACTTTCCTAAAAGAAAAAAGAAAATGATATCAACTTCTTGGCTTTCCATTTTCTAAGATTTTTGTGCTTTGCATCCTTTATTTTCAAGTGCCAACCGCTAACTTCCTGACTCTTTCCTCTTCATTCCTAAGGCATCATGTCGCTGAAAAGTGATAAGAAGAATATGAATGCAAAGGAAAAATGTACTTCGATTCTGCACCTTCAAATACGAGCATGTCTTCCAATGAAGTCGCATTAGCTATTGACGAGACAATTGCTCTCACCAAAAATATCAGAACGATTCGTCAACATGTACCACTACCAAGAGCCATTCAAATTATCGTTGCTCATCATAATTTTTTTTATCACCTTAATGTACATATAGTTCAATTTTAAATCCGAAAATCATTTAAAAATTTTAAAGACAAAAGTCATTTTATAAACTATTATGTTTTCTTCAAACAAAAATTAATTATATAAATAATATTTTGTGATCGTCAATAATTAATTTTATCTTTTTAAGCTCATTAAATAATTTATTTCACTTGCACCAAAATAAATATTGAAGTTCTCATTAAATGAGGCAGAGTATGATAAAAGAGCATAGTATGATTCTATAGAACTATTAAAAGAATGAAGGGGGCCGGCGTTTCGTCCGCGCAAGGCTGAAACGTTTCGACCCTCTTTTTTTGGCGTTTTTCAATTCGAAACTCAAAAAAACACGTTTTTTGGGTGGGTTAAAATGATTTTTTTTTTTCCAAAAATTAGGTCATTATATAATTTAATAAAATGATAAAGATTGAAATGCAATTAAATGAGACTATAATGAAAAGAAAAAATGGACTTTAGTGCAAAAGAAAACAGCCCCTCACCAGGCCCGCGTGTCAGGGGCTGTCCCCCACTCTCCCTTCTGGCGCGTGTAAGCACGCGCTAGCCCCTCCACTCCTCTTTTTTTTTTTTATTACGGTTTTTCTTTTCTTTTTTATTTTTTGTTTTTTGTTTTTCCTCTATTATTTTCCTTTTTATTTTTTTATTCAATTATTTTATCAAACTTTCCTTTTTAGTTTTTTTTACTCCTTTATTTTTATTTTAAATCCTACATTTTTTTCTTTCATCTTTTTAACTCTCAATTTTTTTTATTTCTCTTTTAATATCACATTATTTTTTATTTTTTGTTATTACCTTGTTTAATAATTTTTTTATTTTGTCTTTTAATTTTAAAAATTATTTTTTAAGTGATTAAATTTTTATAATATTTTTTGTTTGATTTTCATTTAGTTGAATAATTTAATAAGCTTTAATATATATATATATATATATATATATATATATCCGCACGTGCCAAAAAACTAGTATTAATTAAAGTATTAAACCATGAGTCGTCAAACTAAAGGCCTCGTGAATCCGCAAGAGTACGAGGATGATCAGTAGATGGGATAGCACGAGCACAACACAAGAACAAACAAAATAAGTAACAGAAACATAAGAACATGATTTACGTACATACTTGTGTTGAAAAATCGCAAAATTGACTCATTCGAGAGGTCGATGACACGACAACACGCACGCCAACAACACAAGGGTTTTCGGTCAATGGTTAATTTAGGATCTAGCTAGCTCGATTTCAAACCTGACCCACTTGATGGCAACTCGTTGCATTACTCTGTTTTAAGAGAATAAAGCTTTGTTGTTTTTACTTTATCAAACTTAAGATGTCTTTTTTATTTTATTTTATTTTATTTTTAGTGGCGTCAGTCAAATGCCTACTTTTGCCAGTCTGGTCTATCAATAATCCTAAGACTAGCCCCGCATGATTTGGGAAATTGAAGTGTCAAATCTGGGTGCTCCAAAAATATCAATGTCATTACAACCAGCGGAAGAACAATTACTTTTCCTTCATCTGTATTAAAAAAAAAAAAAAAAAAAAGCTAAGCGTGCAATTACGAGCAATCAGAAACAATATATACTTTCTTAAATTATGAAAAAGTCAAAAAAACAAAACAAGAAACTAATAATAATAATAAGCTAACAACTTGTATTGCGTTTCTTAGTAGTTTGTATGCATTCATTAATCTCGTCTAAGGGAAGGGGAAGCAGCTCCAATGCCAAGCAGACTGTGCCCTGTATTGTGAACTTCCCACCCTCGCACCTCACCAGATCAAACCTCCCTCCCTTCCTCTCCCCCACCCGGAGAGGCAGCGATATCTCCGCCCGCCCCATCACCGTCATCCCCCTCGACGTCCCGGGCTCTGCCGTCTCAAACACCCTCACCACCTCCACCCTCAGGCTCAGGTTCCTTAGCCCCCACGGATAGTCCTCCATCCGGTGATCCCACCGCCTCCGCCACAGCGCGTACGGCGACGCATGCACCACTGGCGCCAGCACCTCCGCCCCGAGCGGGCTCACGCTCAGCACCGCGCAGTAGAACGCTCTCCTCGTCACGTCAGCGTCACCTCCCATGCCCGCAAGCCCCTCTGCGTCAAGCAGCTCCAGCCGCAGCATCACATCCCTCGGCTGCTGCTGCTGCTGAAGCAGCAGCAGCGTCAACGGCGCCGCCAAATCCTCGGCAGCGGCCTCGGAGTTGTCGGCCTTGTCTTGCTCGTCACTTCTGGCACCCGGGATGCGCAACGACATCGTTGCATGTAGTTTTGGTGTGAGAAAATCGCCCTTAGGATATGCATGAACGGCCTTTTGCTAGTCGGGTGAAGTCAAGTGAGATTGTTTGATGGCGGCTTTATCTTATGGTCAAAATTTTGACTTGTGGGGAATGGGTATTTAGTATTTACACGTTTTTGTTTCTCTTCCTATTTATCCATTCAAAAAATATATATTGGATAAATATACGTAACATTATAGAGAAATTATACTGAATACCCAATTTTAACACATATTTTAAATTATTATCCAATCTTTTGAAAAATATAACCAATTACCCAAGTAATTTAATTACTTACACAGTGGTAAGTGGTGGTAATTAATTTAGTTACCAAAAGCATGTGCAAGTAATTAACGAATTGACTAGAAACTCAATTACTTCAAAAGTTTGAGTATTTATTTTTATTGTTATATAATTTTTGAGTATTTTCCAACTTCATAATGGGATGCATAATTTAAATGATTATCCAGATTTTGAAAATAATTATCCAAAAATACTTAGTTTTACCGTGATAAAAAATAATTTGGAGAGACTAAATAATTTATGCCTCAAATGATGTGCTCTCTTGATTCCTATTCTATGTCTATAATGTAAAAATAGGAGTAAAAATTATAAGTGTAACAAAAAAGGATGTTTGAAAAAAGAGGCATTTTTCAAAATCTCCCGTAATAAGTGTTGGGCCATGATTCGGCCTAAAATCCCAAGCATTATGAGAGTGCGAGTTGACAATGGACCGATACGCCGTAAAGCCCAAGTGAGGATCAAGAAGGCGGCCCGCGACTCGAAGAGCCGACAACGCACTCTCGGGCAACCTGTAGCCATCCGACGCCGGTGAGGGTGGCAACTCGACGCCCGTGAGGGTGGTAGCACGATACCTAACGCCCGTAGATGGTAGTCCGGTGCCCAACGCCTGTGGGCGGCAATGTGGGCAGTAGCACATGGGCGGCAGCATGGGCGACAGCCAACCGCCCGCCCTTCACGCACATCCGCTTGGCGCACCACAGGTGACAGCCAGCTAACCGCCTTCCGCGCGTGTCTGCCTGGAGCGCAATGGGCGGCAGCCAGCCTCCCCGCCTTCCGCGAGCATCCGCCTCATGCTCCACGGGCGGCAGCCAGCCGCTCGTCCCTCGCGTGCGTTCACCCGTCCTTCGCATACGCCTCAGACTTATCACACGACCTCGTCAAATTGCCATAAAGAAATGCAAAGTTACCAAATATAGAGTTACGGACTTTATTGTGTATATTCTCTTTATGCGACATTGTTAGGCTATAAATAGCCGATGAACAAGAGAAAGACACGTTCAATAATACTCCGAGACAACATTTCAATTACTCTCAAATCTTTGTCGATTGTTATTTTATATATTTTTTTATTCTTTTATCTTTCTTTGTCTTTGCGTTTTTCACGTTATCTCACATGTGTTAGTTGGTGCGAAATTCTGCATCAATATTTTGGTGCTAGAAGGAGGGCCTTGTGCCATTAGCAGTCCCGAGCTCTAACAAGCAATTTTCAACACTTTATGACAAATCCCAATCGGTTCTCGAACAATGCTCATTCCGCGCACTTGGAGAGCGAGACTGAAGCAACTGAGATCGCAACACCAACTGCCCCTAAGGAAGAGGCCGTCCACAGACGTCGACAAACCCGCGGCCCGCCACCCGACGAATCGACAGGTTATAAAGCACAGTGATAAATCTGTTGAACATGATAGAACAGTTCGTCACTACAATGACGAACGCTCAAGCTGCTCCGATCCCCCCCGTAGCGAGACCCCCAGGTGTGCGAGATGACCTCCCGGTACACGAGATGACCTGGCCAGCCTAAGACCCAGCCCAAGCGGCCCGTGGTGATAAAGTAGCTCAACGCACAAGGAATCCGGAAGCATCACAAAGTAGGACGAGGGGATGATCCTAACGTACTCGAGTCTCCGTCTTCGATCGACTCGAAACTGAAGACGAAGACAAGGCGGATAGCACCTGGAAACCTGATGTGATTGAAAGCACGGGAGATCCCCACGACCACATAAACCAACGACGAGGAGGAGCCCTTGCCTAGCTAGGACAAAACCCTGCACCTAACCGCCAGTCCGACGCGAATCCTCGAAGAAGCAAAATGTCGCGTGCGTCTTCAGCCCGCGCCGTCATTCTGGCTCCCGCCGCTGCCCTTGTGGAGAATTTAGAAGACGTCATGCGCCGACTAATACGCCAAGAACAAGGGACGCACGACATAATCGGGGAAATCGAATCCCCATTTACAGAACAAGTTTTGGACAAGCCATTTCCCGAAGACTTCAAGATACCGATAATGAAACAGTACGATGGACGAACGGACCCAATCAACCACTTCGAAAGCTATCGCACGTGGATGAATGTACGAAGAGCGAGCCCCAACATCAAATGCCAGGCATTCGGGCTTACGTTGACGGTAGTTGCATTAGAATGGTTTCATAGCCTCCAACCGAGGTCGATAGCCTCTTTCGGCCAATTGAGGACAGAGTTTGTGAGCCGATTTATCGGCCAAAAGACGTGCAAGAACGACATGACTTACCTCTGGTCGATGAAGCAGGGGAAGAACGAGAGCTTAGAGGGCTACATCCGCCGATTCACTAAGGAAATCATCACCTTGGAGAAGTTCACTGACGGAGATGCCATTGCCGCCTTGCGGGAAGGTTTACAAAAAGGGGAGCTATTGAGGTCAATGATTCGAAAAGAACCCAAAACGGTCAACAAATTCCTCACCCGTGCATATGAATACATTAAAGTCGACAACTACCTTCAGACCCGACAAGAACACAAAGGTGAAAAGAAACGGGCAAGCGAAACCGACGCGGAAGAAACCAAGAAACAAAAAAGTAACGCCGAGTTCGTATAGGATGCCGCAACGCTCGCTATCGGGAGAAGGTGTAAGAAAAAAAAAATATCGCAAGCTGCTGAGCGCCACCGCTAGCTGCCACGTGCCATCGCGAACCTCCACGCGCCACCGTGTGCCGCTGCGTGCCGCCACTTGCCGTCGCGAATTGTTGTACGCCGCCATATGCCGTCGCCAGCCGCCACGTGCCACCGCGAGCCACTGCATGCCGCCGCGCACCATTGTGTGCTGCCACGCGAGCCGCCGCGTACCGCCACTTGCTGCCGCGAACTGCTGTACGCCGTCGTGAGCCGCTATGTGACGTCGCTAGCTACCGCCACAAGCCGCCACTTGCCGCTGCGCGCCGCCCCGTGGCGCCATGTGCCGCATTTGCCGCCACGGGCCGTCATGTGCTTCCGTGTCGCTATGTAGGTTCCTGCGCTCCGCCATATGTCACTTCGCGCGCTGCCGATTACACCCAAAAAAAAAAAAAAGACATACTACGAGTGGGTAACAAAAAAGAACTACTACGGATAAGCAACAAAAGACCTACTACAGGTAGGCAACAAAAAGACCTACTATATGTAGGCACCACAAAAAATACCCACTACGGGTAAGCAACAAAAAGACTTACTACGGGTAGGCAAAAAAAAAAAAACTACAGTAGGTAACAAAAGACCTACTACGGGTAGGAAACAAAAAGACCTACTACAGGTAGCACAAAAAAAACCTACTATGAGTAGGCAACAAAAAGACCACGGGTAGGCACAAAAAAGACCTACTATGCATAGCCACAACAAAACACCTACGACAGGTAGGCGAAAAAAAGACCTACTACGGGTATACAAAAAAAAAGTTTAGTGTACATAGTGCGACAAGTGCAACACGAAAACTGAGGGGCTAATGTTGGGCCATGATTCGGCCTAAAAGCCCAAGCATTATGAGAGTGCGAGTTGACAATGGACCGACACGCCGTAAAGCCCAAGTGAGGATCAAGAAGGCGGCCCACGACACGAAGAGCTGACGACGCCGTATCGGGCAACCTGTAACCATCCAATGTCGGTGAGGGTGGCAACCCGACGCCCGTGGGCAGCAGTACGGTGCCCAATGCTCGTGGCGGTAGCACGGCGCTTAATGCTTGTGGGCAGCAGTTTGGCGCCCAATGCCCATGGGCAGCAGCTTGGCGCCCGAGAGTGGCAGTTTGGCAGCCAGCCGCCCGCCCTTCGCGCACGTCCGCTTGGCTGTCGCCCGGCTTCCGTGCGCGTTCACCTGGTAATCAACGGGCGGCAGCTAGCCAGCCCACCTTCCAAGCGCATCCGCCCCATGCTCCACGAGCGGCAGCCAGCTGGTCGTCCCTCGCATGCGTTCACCCGTCCCTCGCACACGTCCCGCACTTATCGCACGGCCTCGTCAAATTGACATAAAGAAATACGAAGTTACCGAATATAGAGTTATAGACTTTATTGTGTATATTCTCTTTATGCAACATCGTAAGGCTATAACTAGCCGATGATTACAAGAGAAAGACACGTATAATAATACTTCGAGATAGTATTTCAATTACTCTCAAATCTTTGTCGGTTATTATTTCATTCTTTTTATTCTTTTATCATTCTTTGTCTTCGCACTTTTCACGTTATCTTACACGTGTTAGTTGGTGCGAAATTCTGCATCAATATTTTGGCGCTAGAAGAAGAGCCTTGTGCCATTAGCAGTCCCGAGCTCTAACAACTAATTTTCAACACTTCACTAAAAATCCCAATTGGTTCTCGAACAATGCTCATTCCGCGCACTTGGAGAATGAGACTGAAGCCACTGAGATCGCGGCACCAACCGCCCCTGAGGAAGAGGCCGTCTACAGACGCCGACGAACCCGCTGCCCGCCACCCGACGGATCGACAAGTTATAAGGCGCAGTGATGAATCTGTTGAACATGATGGCAAAGTTCGTCACTACAATAACGAACGCTCAAGCTGCTCCAATCCCCCCCCCCCTGTAGCGAGACCCCCCGGTGCGCGAGATGACCCCCTGGTGCGCGAGATGACCTGGTCAGCCTAAGACGTGGCCCAAGCGGCCCGTGGTGATAAAGTAGCTCAACGCACAAGGAATCCGGAAGCATCGCAAAGTAGGACGAGGGGATGATTCTAACGTGCTCGAGTCTCCGTCTTCGACCGACTTGAAACTGAAGACGAAGACGAGGCGGATAGCAACTAGATTCCTGATGTGATTGAAAGCACGGGAGATCAACGACGAGGAGGAGCCTTTGCCTGGCTAGGACAAAACCCCGCACCTAACCGCCAGTCCGACGCCAATCCTCAAAGGAGCAGAATGTCGCGTGCGTCTGCAGCCCGCGCCGTCAATCTGGCTCCCGCCGCGGCCCCTGTGGAGAATTTAGAAGACGTCGTGCACCGACTAATACACCAAGAAAAAGGGACGCACGACATATTAAAGAAAAATAAGTCAGTAACAATAAGTCAATAACACAGGGACCGCGACTTATGTTTTCTAACATTTATAGTCATAAAGAAAAAGTTCTTGAGTGTTAAACTTACACATTTTCTAACAAGTCTTCAAAATAAGCATCACACATACATGATATACAAAATCAAAATGGAAGCCTATAACATATAAATGTTTAAAAAACTCAAACACATGGACCGTGACATGTGTTTTCTAACATTTATACTTTTTAAGTTTTAAGAGGAAAAAAAAATAATTTACTTGTCTAGTCCACTATTTAATAAATCTCTCTTGGAAGATTTAACTCTTGACTGTGTTATTTAACAATAAGTCAATAGCATATAAAGAAAAATAAGTCAATAACATTTAAAGAAAAATAAGTCAATAACACAGGGACCGTGACTTGTGTTTTCTAACATTTATAGTCATAAAGAATAAAGTTCTTGAGTGTTACACTTACACATTTTCTAACAAGTCTTCAAAATAAACATCACACATACATGCTATACAAAATCAAAATGGAAGCCTATAACATATAAATGTTTAAAAAACACAAACACATGGATCGTGACTTGTGTTTTCTAACATTTGCACTTTTTAAGTGTTACACATTTTCTAATAAGTCTTTAAAATAAGCATCACATACATGCTATACGATAATCACTTCCTCTCAGTTAAGATTATTCAGGTCACCAGGCTTTAAAGAACGTGGCCAACGAATAACTTTCGGCCTGCAGTAATACGTAAATAAACAGAACAATTCAGTTTTTCATATCTTTATGCAATATAAAACTTATTTTTAGTGTAATGTTTCACAAAGCTAACTTAAATAGGCTCATGGTCGGGGTCGGCGTCCAAGTCCAAATCCAAGTCGTGTGCATCGGTGTCGGGGTCGAGGTCGGGGTGGTCGGCGTCCGGGTCCAAGTCCAAGTCGGGGTCGGACTTAACTTCGGGGTGGGCGTGGGCGTGGGCGTGGTCGTCGGAATCACCTTTTGTGTAAGGTGATTGTACCTCACCAAGATAATCATTATTATTACAAAAAAAGTGATAAAAAGTATGTCGAAGGAGGAAACAACACCAGAAGAAATTTCATTGAAAGAAAAAGAAAGAAAGAGATAGAGGCACAGAGCGGGGAAGAAGATAAAAAGAGAGAGAAGATAAAGAAAGAGTGAAAGAGAGAGATGAAGCAAAAAGAAGTTTGAAGAGACCGGTTGAAAAGACTAAAGAGGAGTAGTCGGAGAGACAGAGAAAAATGTCAGAAAAAAATAAGACAAATTTTGAGAGACCGGTTGGAAATTGGAATAGACTAAAAGAAGAGAGTAGTAGGCAAAAGTTAGATAAATAGTCTGTGTACAAATAAGAGTATTTTGCTCAAATATTTTTTTAGATCGATTTTAAGATAAAATATTATTAAATCCATTTGTTTTGATTTTTTTTTCATTCAGATTTATTTTAATTTCAATTAATATTTTACTACGGTATTACTATAAACCACGCCCCCCATCAAATAATTTTTTTTAGTTCAATTATAAGATAAAAATATTATTTTTGTTTTGACTTTTTTAGTACATTTTTTTCTAAATTTTTTGACACTCATTTTGTTATATGTTTTTAACTCTTGACTGTGTTATGTAACAATAAGTCAATAACATATAAAGAAAAATAAGTCAATAACATTTAAAGAAAAATAAGTTAATAACATTAAGTCAATAACACAGGGACCTTGACTTGTGTTTTCTAACATTTATAGTCATAAAGAAAAAAGTTCTTGAGTGTTACACTTATACATTTTCTAACATGTCTTCAAAATAGACATCACACGTACATGCTATACAAAATCAAAATGCAAGCCTATAACATATAAATGTTTAAAAAACACAAACACATGGACCGTGACTTGTGTTTTCTAACATTTATACTTTTTAAGTGTTACACATTTTCTAATAAGTCTTCAAAATAAGCATCACATACATGCTATACGTTAATCACTCCCTCTCAGTTAAGATTATTCAGTTCGTCAGGCTTTAAAGAACGTGGCCAACGAACAACTTTCGGCCTGCAGTAATACGAAAATAAACAGAACAATTCAGTTTTTCATATCTTTATGCAATATAAAATTATTTTTAGTGTAATGTTTCACAAAGCTAACTTAAATAGGCTCGTGGTCGGGGTCGGGGTCGGGGTCGGGGAGGTCAGGATATCCAGAATACGTTGCCCCAAGGATTCTAGAGGGTACCTGTAAAATACGAAAACAATATAACTAGCATTATTCACTATGAAAATAGTACCAATTTGTTTATAATTCTTTTCTTACAGAAATTTATCTGATTCTACGAGACAAATAAAATGCAATTCTTAATTAGCTAATAATACTGCAATTTCAAACCAGAGAATTAGATACTTTAAATACTTTAAAAACTGCACTTTAACACCTAATTTTAAGAAACTTCTTTCTTTTACCCACATTTCAAGTTATTTTATACAAAATCACAATCTTTTCTCAGCCAAATCCAAACAATAATGATCAATCTTTCACAAATATCAACTTTCACGTCATATTTTTGTGCTATTTAACTAACATAAGGTTCGATTTAGAAGAATGATAAAACTTTAGGGTTTAGATTGAAAGATTTTAAACTGTAAGTACCAAATTGATTGAGGGGTTAAACTTCCGGTGACTATAGAGAAGTTTTTCCTATTTGTAAATATCTATCACTTTATCAATATTCCCCCCCCCCCCCCCCCCCCCCCCCCCCTCCCCTTTTTTTTTTTTTTTTTTATAGGAGATAGGTTGAATCTACTAATTTTACCTTTGCGACGGTGTCGGGGTCGGGGTCGGGGTCGGGGCCGGCGTCCAAGTCCAAATCCAAGTCGTGTGCGTCGGTGTCGGGGTGGTCGGCGTCCGGGTCCAAGTCCAAGTCGGGGTCGGACTTAACTTCGGGGTGGGCGTGGGCGTGGTCGTCGGAATCACCTTTTGTGTAAGGTGATTGTACCTCACCGTAAGCCGCTGCGTGCCACCGTGCGCCGCCGTGTGCCGCCACGCACCATTGTGTGCCGCCAAGCAAGCTGCCGCGTACCGCTACTTGCCGCCGCGAACCGCTATACGCCATCGTGAGCCACCATGTGCCGTCGCGAGCTACCGGCGCAAGCCGCCACTTGCCGCTGCACGCCGCCCCGTGGTGCCGTGTGAGAGCACGGGCCGTCGTGTGCTTCCCGTGTCGCTGTGTAGGTTCTTGCGCTCCGCCATTTGTCGCCTCGCGCGCCGCTGATTACACTAAAAAAAAAAGGAAAAGAAAAAGACCTACTACGAGTAGGTAACAAAAAAGACCTACTACAGATAAGCAATAAAAGGACTACTACAAGTAGGTAACAAAAAGACCTACTATACGTAGGAACCAGAAAAAATACTCACTACGAGTAAGCAACAAAAAGACTTACTACGGGTAGGCAAAAAAAAAAAAAAACTACGGGTAGGTAACAAAAGACCTACTACGGGTAGGAAACAAAAAGACCTACCACAGGTAGGCACAAAAAAAACCTAAACAAAAAGACCACGGGTAGGCACAAAAAAGACCTACTATGCATAGCCACAACAAAAGACCTACAACAGGTAGGCGACAAAAAGACCTACTACAGGTAGATAAAAAAAAAGTTTAGTTTACATAATGCGATAAGTGCAACACGAAAACTGGGGGGCTAATATTGGGCCATGATTCGGCCTAAAAGCCTAAGCATTATGAGAGTGCGAGTTGACAATGGACCGACATGCCGTAAAGCCTAAGTGAGGATCAAGAAGGCGGCCCACGATACGAAGAGCCGACGACGCCGTATCGGGCAACCTGTAGCCATCCGATGCCGGTGAGGATGGCAACCCGACGCCCGTGGGTAGCAGCACGGTGCCCAACGCCCGTGGCGGTAGCACGGCGCCTAATGCCCGTGGGCTGCAGTCTGGTGCCCAACGCCTGTGGGCAGCAGATTGGCGCCCGAGGATGGTAGTGTGGCAGCCAGCCGCCCGCCCTTCGCGCACGTCCGCTTGGCTGCCCTTCCGCGCACGTTCACCTGGTGCTCAGCGGGCGATAGCTAGCCGGCCCACATTCCAAGCGTATCCGCCCCATGCTCCACGAGCGGCAGCCAACTGGCCGTCCCTCCCATGCGTTCATCCGTCCCTCGCACACGTCCCGAACTTATCGCACGACCTTGTCAAATTGACATAAAGAAATACAAAGTTACCGAATATAGAGTTACAGACTTTATTGCGTATATTCTCTTTATGCAACATTGTAAGGCTATAAATAGCCGATGATAACAAGAGAAAGACACGTTCAATAATACTTCGAGACAACATTTTAATTACTCTAAAATCTTTGTCGGTTGTTATTTCATTCTTTTTATTCTTTTATCATTCTTTGTCTTTGCGTTTTGCACGTTGTTAGTTGGTGCGAAATTCTGCATCAACACTAAGAAATATACTATAATCATTTTATTCTTTCCATAATTTTTCTAAATGTTGTTATATTTCTTGGAACCTAATTTATGTTGCATAATATCAAACTATTCAAATGCAGCATCCAAAAATCATTTTAAAGCGACTATTTTGAAGGGTTTTTCAAACTAAATGAAAACAAATAGTGGTACTTTTATAATTTTTTCTTGAGCAATGTATTCACCATAAATTATATTTTTTTTCAACCGGCCATAGTTAAAAACGTTCAGTATAAATGCTATGTGTTACTAGTAATTTTTTAAAATTCAGGACAGTCACAGTGGTTTAGTAACATTCAAAGAAAATAATCGTGTTGGTAGCTTGGTATTTGGAATTTAAAAACATACATACTGGTACATTATAATGAGATATAAATCTTTCCACAATAAAATGCAAGAGCAAAACAAAAACCAATTTGACGCCTGAAATTGTACACAGTAACTCATTCTATCCTCATTCTTGTGTTGTAGAGGAAATGCACGCATAGGACCAACTATACAAAGGGGGAAAAAAAAAAAGAGATCATTCAAGGCATTTAATCCTATAAAGCAGACAAATAAAAGAGGACGCCAAAGACAGCAAGTACAAGTTGGTGATGTTGCTGTTAATTTTACATTGAGCATAATAACAATAATCATAACAATGATTCAAACCATAATCATGCTCAACAATCACCAAGATCAACATTTTCTTGTTTATTTCTTGTCCATATTTGCTCTAAGATTAAATGTTGATCTTGGCGATTGTTGAGCATGATTATTGTTTGAATCATTGTCATGATTATTGTTATTATGCTCAATGTAAAATTAACAATTTCATATAACTCCCTAACGGAAAAAATAAGGGCATGTTTGGTTAGTTATCATAATAATGTGTACAATGGTTTAATGGGCCAACACATAGTTAATTGGTGCTCCCATGTGCCTCAAATGCAATTAGTATAATTAACCATCTAATTATGGTATTTAATACATTAATAGACACTATACTAATGGCTGAGATAATGGAATTATGTTAGCGACATGTCTTTTTTGTAGAAACGACATGTTCCGGGCAAGGCGCGAATGACACGTCGTTTGCCCGAGAAACGACGGGCTTTTAGAGGCACGAGGCAAACGTCCTCATCTTCTTCCTCCAGCCCCTGCGAGTGCAGGTCCTCACTCGGATCCGTAAGACCCGCCTTCTAGCCCAATGGGAACGACCAGCTCCGACCATCAAAGAGGCCGGCATCCCGATCGACCTTTGCCCATAACCTGGCTAGAACAACCCGCAACTCGCCGGAAAAAGCTCGAAAAACGCCATGGGTTTCGGCCATGAAAATGCCGAAACAAATCTCCAAAATTTTCCCAAAAATCGAGCATTAATCCATCCCAAAAGATTATAAATTCAACACCCAAACTCAAGGCCACATTATTACTCCAACCAATACAAAGATTTCGAAGATTTGAGAAAAAACGGAGCAAAAAATCGAGCCAAAATTGCCCGAAAAACTAAACCCAAAATTGCTCCCTAGCCCATTTTTCAAAATTCTATTCCCACTTTATTCAAAAGGGCCAATTTACTTTTTGGCTTAAAATTTGAATTATATAGTATTTCATACATTTATACATACTGTAAAGCTGAATTTGAATACCTCCTATGTTGAAGTACGCAAAATTCTCTAAGAATGAGTACTTGAATATGCTCCACTCCACCTTTTATGACGGTGCGAGTGACGTGAGGGCTCACATTGACAAACTCATTGGTTATTACCATAAGCTCAAGGCCATGAGCATGAATCTTGGACAAAAGGGTTACATGGTATGTTTTGTGATGAAGACTATTATATCCCAATTTAACTCGATCAGATCGAGCTACAATGCTCAGAAAGAGCAATGGAGTATTGAGGAGATGATTGACATTATTGCCAAGAAAGAGGAGCAGTATGTATATATGGGAGACAATACAAGAGTCCAAGTCGAATTTTTCGGGATTATTAGACTTCAGTTCAATACATGACACTTTTTGGAATTATTTGATGTTGCTTACATACCCTATATCATGAGAAATTTGATTTCTGTATCCATTTTGGATAGACTAGGTTATAGTCTTCCTTTTGGAACTGAAAAGCTGAGTTTGTACCGTGACTCTCTTTTGATAGAAAATGGAAGTTTATGTGAGAATTTATATAAACTTGATTTGCATGATGTTGCTTCTGTTGCTTCTTCTTCTTCTTCTCTTAGTACTGTTGTTTGTTCTAAACGTGGAAGATCAGATATGAGATCTTCTATGTTGTGGCACAAACATTTAGGACACATTTCTAGAAACAGGATTGAGAGGTTGGTGAGGGATGGTGTGCTCCAAGATCTTGATTTCTCGAATTTCACTACTTGTGTTGATTGTATTAAAGAGAAATTGACCGCAAAGGTTAGGAAGAGTGAGACAGACAGGTGCAGAAGTTTGTTGAAATTGATTCACACTGATCTATGTAAGCCATATGTTTCGCCTGTTATAGGCGGTTACAAATACTTCATCACCTTTATTGATAATTTTTCCCGTTACGGTCATACATTCGTGAAAAGTCTGATTCTTTGGATGTTTTTAAGATTTTTAAGACGAATGCTGAGCTTCAAAAGTGAAAGAAGATCAAGGCAGACAATTCCGACAGAGGTGGAGAGTATTATGGGTGCTATGATGAAACTGGCAGGAACCCGGGGCCATTCGCTAGATACTTGCAAGAATGTGGTATTGATGCGAAATACACGATGCCAGGAACACCACAACATAATGGAATCGCTGAAAGGAGAAATCGCACGCTTCTTGATATAGTGCGATGTATATTGATTCACTCTAGCGTACCAGAGTTCTTATAGGATGAGAGATTGAAGACAGCTGCCTATGTTTTTGATCAAGTGTCCAGTAAGTCTGCGCCAAAGACACCATATGAATTGTGGCCAAGTAAAAAGTCAAGTTTGCGCCATTTTCATATTTGGGGATGCAAAGTAGAAGTCAGGCCATATAATCCCCAATCTAATAAGCTTGATCCGAAAATCATTAGTGGCTACTTTGTAGGCTACACCATCAGATCAAGGGGTTCTAGATTCTATTGCCCGAGTCACAGTACGAGAGTAATAGAATCTGATAGAGTTGTCTATTTTGAAGATGAATTTGGTTCAATTCATGGGTCAAGAGAAATTGTATTCAGGGAAGAATGTATTCTTATCCATATACTTGTTGCTTCCGCTTCTGATCATAATCCTATGATTGACCAGATTCCTGTAGAAGCTCATGATGAATCGCAGGATCAAGCACAAGATGAAAATGATGAAGCTATGGTGAGGAGATCACAGAGAACCCTCAGGTCTGCTATTCTTTATGACTACATTGTCTATCTGCAGGAACATGAGTTTGATGTGAGCAATAATTCAGAACCAGTCACTTTTCAAGAAGCCGTGAAAAGTCCTCAATCTGGGCTGCAGATGGATGCAATGAAGGATGAGTTGAGCTCCAAGACACAAAATGAAGTTTAGGAGTTGGTTGAACTACCCAAAGATTGCAAACTCATTAGATGCAAGTGGGTTTATAAGTTCAAATGTGACTCGAATGGACAAGTTGAAAGGTATAAGGCTAGACTTGTGGCCAAAGGTTATAGCCCGAGAGAAGGAACGATTTCAAAGAAACCTTCTCACCTATTTCTACTAAGGATTCATTGTGCATCATTATGGCTATAGTTGCACATTTTGATCTAGAGCCCAATCAGATGGATGTGAGGACTGCCTTCTTGCATGGAGATCTATATGAAGATGTCTATTACTCAACCTGTTGGTTTCGAGAAAACTGGTAAAGAACATAAGGTTTGTAAGCTCAAGAAATCCATTTATGGGTTGAAGCAGGCATCAAGGCAGTGATATTTCAAGTTTGATATGATTGTCACTGCAAATGGTTTCAAGGAGAATATAGTTTATCAATGTATATACATGAAGGTCAGTGGGAGCAGCTTTATCTTTCTAGTGTTATATGTTGATGATATTCTGCTCGCATCTAATGATATTGATCTATTGTTTGAGACAAAACAACTATTGTTTAGACATTTTGACATGAAGAATCTTGGTCAGGCCTCATATGTACTTGGAATACAGATTCTTCGTGATAGGGCTAATGGTATCCTTCGATTGTCTCAAAAAACTTACATTGATCAGATCTTGAAGAGGTTCAATGTGCATTCATATTCTCTTGGGAAAGCGCCAACAGTGAGGGGTGACAAGTTCTCAAAGGCTCAAAGTCCACAGAATGATAAAGAAAGAGATAAAATGAAAATCGTTCTTTATGCGTCGCTTGTTGGCAGCCTGATGTATGCTCAAGTATGCACACGTTCTGACATTGCTTTTGTTGTAGGCTTGCTGGGTAGGTGCTTCAGCGATCTTGGACTTAGCCACTGGAAAGTGGCTAAGAAAGTCATGCGATACCTTCAGGGTACCAAGGATCATATGTTGACTTATCGCCGAACCAACACTCTTGATATAGTTGGATTCAGTGACGCCGATTATGCAGGCTGCATGGATGATAAAAAATCCACTTCAGACAATATTTTCATAATGGTTGGGCTCGTGTAAAAGTGTCAAGCAGACACTCACAGCATCCTCTACGATGGAGGCAGAGTATATGGCTTGTTATGAGGCTACGTGTCAAGCAATATGGCTGCAAAATATCATTTCAGCATTGGGAGTTATAGACTCTATTTTGAGGCCGCTGAAATTGTATTATGACAGTTCCGTAGCCGTATCTTTCTCTAAGAATACGAGGAGTAATTCTTGCTCAAAGCATATTGATATAAAGTACTACTTCGTTAAGGAGAAAGTCGCCGAAGCACTCATTGCTATTGAGTACACGCCTATGACTAGCATGTTAGCATATCTACTAACAAAAGGCTTGCCTATATGTGTGTTTGCAGAACACGTCGCCCGTCGCACACATGGGATTGTTAGGAGCCGAGATGATGATATTAGTGGAAACTTGCTATTTTGTATGTTGTACATCTAGTATTTTGTATGGATTGCCTATGACTTATATATGATACATGCATTTGGGGTCACTTCTTATTCGTATTGTCATACATTTTGTTTGATGAAGTGACAGGTACAAAAGAGACATCTGTTATTGTCTCAATCATTATATTGCATGTATGTTGTGGTAATGGTTGTTGCATTTGAATATCTCTAGGACCAAATTATATGTAATATTTATATCCTATCGATATGATATTGTGTATGATTCATTTGGTCGTTATTGAAGAGAGAAGATCATTGTGTTTCATATTTCATATGGTGGTTAGGTTATATTGTCCAAGTCGGAGAATGTTGGAATTTTGTATATGGACTAATATAACCACTAACATAATTCCATAATCTCAACCATTACTATAGTGCCTATTAATGTATTAAATACTATAATGAGATGGTTAATTATACTAATTGCATTTGAGGCACATGGGAGCACCAATTAACTATATGTTGGCCCATTAAACCATAGTGCACATTATTATGACAACTAGCCAAACATGTCCTTATTTTTCCCCTAAGGGAATTTTATGAAATTGTTAATTTTACATAGAGCATAACAACAAAAATTATGGCAATGATTCAAACAATAATCATGCTCAACAATCACCAAGATCAATATTTAATCCTAGAGAAAATTTGGACAAGAAAATGCTCATACCTCTATGATTAGGCATTGTGTCTTGATTCACCATCTTCAATGCTCCACCAAATTCCAATTCCTACAAGCTTTCAAGAAGACAAAGGAGATAAAGAGTGAAAAATGCTAGAGGAACCCCTATAATTAAATCCAACAGCACTGATACCAATTGTTAATTTTACATTGAGCATAACAACAATAATCATGACAATGATTCAAACAAGAACCAATGCCCAACATAGGAGGTATGAATTCAATCCCCTCATTTATTGTCAAAATAAGCGTTAGAAATTAAATGTTTGATCTTGGTGGTTGTGAGCATTGATGTTTATTAAAATCATTGTCATATGATGTTGTTATGCTCATTTGTGTTGATTAAAATCAACAGTTGCAACAAAAGCAACAAGATCTGAATAAATAAGAGATAAGTGGCGAATTCGCTCTTAGCAAAGCCTCCCACATGACAGCATTTGATTATTCGGTAATCTCAGTTGCTTAGCAATTTGATTTTGTGTCTTTGATTGATACGATGAGTCTACTATGTGCCTTTCATTTGTACTGAGCGACTATCCTTGAGGGACAATACTCTGACTATGGAGAAGCAGGGCAAGGCGAACCTCCACTCATTGTAGTTAGTGCACCGCTTAGAGACTGTAAATTAGTTTACCTGGCAAACAGATAGAGTTTACCCACCAAAGAGATTTGTACCGCATGGAATTCGACTTTTGTTATCACTTTTGCAGTGTTATTGACTACAAGTTTGATGGCCCGAATCTCACTCGCTCTTTGCCCTTTGCCTTCGTTACCAGAATGAATGCATTTTGTTTTTTGTGGCGCTCATAACAACTAGTTCAAATACCGATTTTCGCAAAAATTGTCGTCTTCTCAAGTTGGGATGTGAACTTGGTGCTTTGCATTCTTGTGTTTAAAAAACAGTGACCCTATGAATCATATTTGAACAACTAATTAACTTCTTGCATACCTACATAAGATATTGATTGGCATATCCAGTAACAAAATCACTTTGAGTTCATTCACTTTTAGAAATAATAGTAGCACTATAACTACAGCATATATTCAATCTATTTCACTACAGAACATAATTTTCAGTAATATACATTCGGAGTGACATATTGCTAATGCATTTTAAATAAACCCAAAGGCAATACGTTCTTATCAGTATAAGATTTGGGACGAGTATCAATCGTTATCTTTGACGCGAATCAACAGAAAGTGGAACTGTTGGGATTGATTCCTGGATATCTCCAGTGATATTCAAACAAGGAGGCTTTGCTCCTCCATAATAAAAGAATGCCATTATTTTTGAGAGCTCATCTGCAGTTCGAATGGCTGGAGAAACAATAGAAGTGGATCATAGAATTGAGATTAGACATTAAGGCAGAGATAAAAGATAAACAAGAATTATAGTAGGATCACCTAAAACATCACCTTTTTCACGGTATAAGATCTTCCCAGCCTTGGTAAAAATCATCTCAGGAAAGGCAGACACTTGAAGAGCAGAGACCAAATCAGTCTCAACAACAGCATCAACCGCAACACACTGACCAATAATGACATCCAATGTCAACAGGATTTTCAACATAAAGGTCTAAAGATAACAAAAAGCCAAAAAGTAAAATAAAAGAGGTTGTCATTCTTACTCTCGGTGAAGGCAGTCTACAGTTCCAGATTATGTGCACAGCCTTCTCCAGTTCGTCTCGAACTTTTTCGTTTTCTTTTGGCCTAGAAAGCAGAGAATACACAACGAAATAATGCATTGCATCATTATACACAGGTTTCAGCACATAATTTTAAAAAACAAACCCGAGCAACAAGAAGAGAGAACCTTCGATAACGGTGATGGACAAGAATAATCAAAGGGCTTATGTCCTTGAAAACAGTCTCCTCCCACTCGGCAGTTTTAACGTCTTTGATGGGACGAATGTAGTTGTCATCTTTCCAGACAATTTCGTCGTCACTGTCATCATCATTGTCCTCGTCATCTTTCTTAGGGTTGTTCTTGATGGTGATCTTGTCAAAGAACTGGCTAAAGTTGAAACCCCAGCCATCAGAATCTTCAGGCCAGTCAGGATCATCTTCCTCCACTACAAGAGGGTACTTGGCCAAAAGCTGTTGCACCTTCTTCGACCTCTCGGCAGGGTCCATCTCCTCTGGTACATCAGGAATCTTCCGGAGCGCTTCCTTGATCGCCCTTCGCCATTCAAGTCGTTCCTCTTCGTCCATCAAAGACGGGTCATTTTGTTTATCCTCATCATCTTCTTCTTCTTCTTCTTCTTCTTCTTCAGAGTCTGTACTTCTAGCTGCAGCATTTAGCCTCAGTCTGCTGCCTCTGGATCTTCTTACATCATCTGTTCGAAATCTGATGCAATTCAGCACTCGACTTCTTCGGTCGAATAGAGGAGTCCCACACGCAGGAGAATTAGCTACGACGAGGTTGTGCTTCATCGGTGATGGAAAAGTATATGGGAGATTCAAAGTGCAATGCAGAGCCATTGTGCAACCAAACTTAGGAACTGTCACAAAAAATAATACATAATTACTTGAAATTCCCAAACAGCAACAGGAAAAAGAAAAAAAAAAAAGAAAAAAAAAATCACAATAACACAATATATGCAATGAAGCAAAGTAAGAGTTCAAGAATTCTTGGTGGCATTTCGTCATACATGTGGCACGTGCTTCTTAAACTGCGCGAGAGGGGCTGGCCGGAGCTGAGGTGGCCGGCAGCGGGAGGAGCTCGTGCAGGGAAGCTTGGGCTGAGGTGTGCGGAGGCTGGGTCGGCGCGCGGGGGTTGAACAGCGCGGCGTTAGTGAGCGCTCCGGCTGGGCTGCGCGCGCGAGACTGGGGAGGCTCGGGCTGAGTGCTCTCGCACTTGGCGAGGTCGGGCGCGGCTTGGTCGGCGCCGGCAGAGCACGCGGAGGCTGGGCGAGCTCGACGGAGGGGCGCGAGGAGGCGTCCGGGTCGGCTGGACGCGCGAGAAGGAGGGAGAGGCGCGCGGGAGGCAGCGCCAGCGGGGCTGTGGCGGGCGGCTGGGCGAAGGGGAACGGCAGGGAGAGAGAGATAGATAGAGAGAAGAAGAAGAAGAAAAAGAAATTTTTGTTACGAAAGAGGGGCTTTGGTCGGCTGTGAAAAAGAAAAAAAAAAAAATCCTAATGGGCTTGGGCTCAACTGGGCCAAAATGGCCGAAAATTGGCAACGAAAATATAATAAATTTTTTCGAGTAATTTTAAAATTTTACACGTTATTTGAACATATAAACTTAGGAATTTAAATATCATTTTCGAATCAAACATAAATCCCTAACACGTCTAAAATTTAAAAAATATAAGATAAACATGCTAATTTTATAATTTCTCTCATAGTTTCAAATTGACCAAATTTGACGAAACTGACCAATTTCTCTCATCGGTAATGAAAAAGTATATGAGAGATTCAAAGTGCATTGCTGAGCTATTGTGCAACCAAACTTAGAAACTGTCACAAAAAACAATACATAATTACTTGAAATTCCCAAACACCAAAAAAAAAAATCACAATAACACAATATATGCAATGAAGCAAAGCAAGAGTTCAAGAATTCTTGGTGGCATTTCGTCTTCGTCATACATGTGGCACGTGCTTCTTAAACATACACCAGCTAAAATTTTACCTCCGAAATTGAGAAATGACGATATCAATGACAAAAGCTAGAATTTTACGTGACTAAGCCATGTTTTGGGAGAACCAAAGAGAGAAACTACTTCTAGAAGAAAAGATTTTTACCAAGAAAAAAACGCAATATGATGTACTGGGAAAAAATATTCATTGAACCCCCAAAAAAGAGAAAAAGAATGATAAGAAGAACGAGAACTCATCAAGAAAATCCTAGTTCAGAACAGACAAACTAAATATATTCCCAAATCCCAAGCCTAATAACAAATTGACTCACTTTTACTTGGCACAAAAGGAAGAAAAGCAGTTGATAAAGAGACCCTGGCCGTTGGCAGAGAAAGAACGCGAATAATGGGAAGAGCAGAGAAATGCAATTACAAATAATTTAATATTTTTTTTTCAAAACATGGTCGGTTAGATAAATAATCATTTTTAAAAGTGTATTTTGAAAAATAATCACAGTTTAAAAAAAATTTTAAAAATAGCCATAATTTTTTTTTATCAAGGTAAGAATATATCATAACCAAATTACACATAAAAATGAGTTTGTTAGGCGTAACCATACTTTTGGATAATTTTTTAGGATTTAGCCAAAAAATATCTAAATTAAGGATTTAGCCATTTTATGTTACATGTAATATATATACGTGTAAAAAGTATAACATTAAATATAACGTTATATGTAATATTTTATTACATATAACGTTATATTTAATGTTATACTTTTTACACGTATATATATTACATGTAACATAAAATGTTACATGTTATGGCTAAATCCTTAATTTCGTGAAACTATGACTAAATCCTTCAAACTTTACCTTTAAAATAGTTAATTGCTTAACTGACTACATAATAATTAGTATAATAATTTTTTAATCAAGGTAATAAAATTTATAAATGACTATTTTTTAAAAAATTTGAAATATTGGTCATTTTTTTAAAATTACCCTCCAAAAAATGATTATTTTCTTGAAATCCCTTTCTGAATATTATTTTTTTATTAGATACAAGCAAAATGAAAACTATAATTAAAGAGATTTTTTTGCTAAATGGCCTGTTTGTAGCCTTAGTCTTAAAGAATTGACCTGATTTTCCTTAAATTAGATTACTTAGTTAATAAATTAGTGAAATTATAACTATAATTTGTAAAACAATTTAGATACAAAGTATATTTTGAATAAATTAAAAAAAATATCTCAATAAATTAATAATTTATAAATTAATACTTAATTAATTTATTAGTAAACCATTAATTCGCTAAATTAATAAATTTTCATGGTCTTGTTGTTACTAGTTTAATAGGTTTTAGTTTCTCAAATCCAAAGATTTCTTATTACCCTATTAATAAGGTATCTAATTCATGGAGATGAAGTGTTTGAATATTTTAATATTAGACTATCACGTACTAAACACGAAATAGAAATATGTCTTCAATGATTGTTCCTAAATATTAAAAAAAAAAGTGAACCGGTAATACTTGATTGGCGGGGACAGTCTTGAGAACAACAAGTTTCTATTCCCAAATACAATAATCTTTAAAATTCTCATCTCTTAATGAAGATATCACGTACCAAATGCACCCTGCAAGTCTAAAATTTTAAAGAGATTTATAAACTAAAATAATTAGCTTAAGTTAAAAAGATAAAAATAAAAATTGTTGGAAAACGAATTACGTTAATCCAATAATTTTGCTAAATTTGATCTAATCGTTGTATGCGCATCAAAAATTAAAACGTTGTTATTCAATTAACATATTAATTGAAACAAGCAAAGTGGATCTCATTATCATATTGCACTACAAAATTTTCTAAAAACAAATTATCATATAATTTAAATAGTAAGGATTAAAAAATTATACCATATTTTTTTGTTAAATCTTCTATTAGGTTGATCAGACACCGTACGTTGTGATACCGTCAAGGTTGAGCTAGCTTTGTTTTACGCTCACAACGAGTTTATCAGCCAATATCGACACCACAATCTTCTACGCCAATTATCAGATCTCACTAGAACTTGAGTGTAGGCTCTCTGAATTATTTCTCACACACAACAAGAGAAGAAAAATTGATCTTCTCTAGCTATAGGGGCCAACGGTTTTAGGGTTTTTTAGGGAGAAGGAAGTTTTTCATTTTCTTAATTCTAGAAGAGAAACTAACAAAGTTTTTGCAAGCTAGAAAAATAAATGACGTAGATTAATTGATATGTGACAAAGGAATATATTTATATGGCTATGGCTAGGGTAAAATTCGTTCGCACTTCGAATTTATTACTTTGGAAAATTTCAATTTAAAAGTTAGGAAATATCCTTTTTAATTATTTTCAAAAAATAACATTTAAATAAATAATTATAATTAGCAAGATTAGGGTTTAAGGAAACAATTCTTTTCCATTTTCTTGCTAAGGGTGGTCGGCATTTACTAAAAAAATAGGGAAAATATTTTTCTAAAATAAATCTCTATTTTCCATTTTTATTTTAAGTCTATCCACATACACTTAAACTGAGATAATAGAAATTATTTAATTCTCTCTCCTAGCTTAAAATTCACCCATTCCAAGTGGCATAGGATTTGATTTTCCAAATCTTAAATCAATTAGGATTCAAATAAAAATAAAATATCTCATATTTAATTTAGCTTGATAATTACCTACAAATTAAATAATTAATAAAACTCTTTAAATATATTTAAATATTAAATATATCTTGTAAATATCTCATATTTAATTCAATTATTAATTTATAAATTTAATAATCAAATTACCAAATTACAAAGTAATAAAACTCTCTCATAATTGCCCTAAATTGGTGCATACACAAGGAGTGATCTTCTTGTGATATTTTTCATACTTGTGGTTTAAAACACAAATATAAATAATTGCAAAAAAATGAAATAATTAACTCCTAAATATTTCACGAGAATCCTAGCTCGATTTGTTGAGACGAATCAGGGACCATGAACCCGTGGAATCGAGCTCCAATTAACTTGAAAAATGAAATTAAAACTCTTTAATATAATTTTCCGTTTATTAATCTCGATATTACTCTGTTAAAAATCCAGGAGTGAACACTCAAATTACTTATATATTATTTATTCGATACACTCAACGAACTATCTATTGATTTAATAGTTACATGATTATCGATCATTCACAAATGGTTCATAATCTAAGCCATGTGTAATTACCGTTTTATCCCTTGATTATTTTTTTATCCTTAAGTACCATTGAGTTCATTAGTAAAATGGTTAATCCATAATTACTTAGATATTAGAACGCTCAAATCGTTTAGTTCCAGAAGTCAATACTTAAGGGAACCACTTTAACTTTTCATTTGTGAATTTCATATCTGTAACTTACATTCTCAGCCCCAATGTATTGCGGATTCCCAAAATACAAGCATTGAGTCCAATTGCTTTTGGATTGAAACGAGCAAATCAAAGAACCCATCAATCTAGAAGAGGAGTCTATGAATCACTTAGGATTGAGATCAACCATCATACGATCATCTTTAGACCTTGATTAGAATCTTTACAACTATACTTAAATAAAGATTCCATAATCAGGTCGGTCCAAGTCCTACATAATTAATATGATATAAAACACCTTTATTCTAGTGTCTCACACATTAACCATCTAGATCGAACAGTCATATTTGTAACGACATGGACAGTGTTAGTAAAATCCAATCAAAGAGATCCTTACTCTTCGATTGTCACGACCCACAGTGCGGGCTGCGACCTAAGCATTAACTTATTACATATATATTCATACTTAAAATATTAAATCCCAAAATATATTTATACCCAAACTAAGGGTGTGGCCACGGTACTTTAAAAGAAATGTACGTGATATTTGTACCAAAACTATGGTAAAATTTAAACTTTTACTAGTATTAAAAAAGCATTCCCAAAAGCGCAGGTTAGCCTTCAAAGGTCAGGCCCATATGTACATCCATCCGGCTTATCAGTCTAGTCAATATCAGAAGTTACAAGCATCAAATGTGGCTCGAGATTTTTCACGATTTCTCTCTAACCAAACTTATGTTTCCCCTAGCCTTTTAGCTATAAGGGCGTTGGACCCTTATTATCTTTCTTTTTAGTCTTTCAGTTTCTTTTGGGTTACGGCCTATGTCTATTAATATGTCGGGAGAGATCGATATAACATTATAACAAGAAAAGTAGAACTAAAACTATCACAAGCCATTTTAAATAAATACAAATAAATCAATCATCCTCGCTCCGGTATTGTAGGTGCCGTTCCAACTTACAAAATGCTTGTACAAGGTTCAATTGTCTTGATCTCGCCTTCGAAACTCCCGAGCCCGTAACCAAAAACTTTTTCTTTTCCAGACAAAATAAACCTATTTGGTTAGAATATAAAACTTTTTCTTTGTAATACTTCTTTTTGAATTCCTTATACTAAATCCTTAGATCCTAAGAACATGCTCAGATAAGACGAAATCCTCAAAAACCTATAAACTAGACAAGAATTTGTTTTCGGGTTATGATTGAGGACCTGCCTATTTTTTAGTTTCATCGACCATCATGAGAATATTCGTAAAATATTCCTCGAGCGTTCAAAAATTATGAAACTATTTGGATTGGAAACTAGTGTCAAAGATATTTTATTTTAGTAGTTGCATGTAAGGTTTTAGCACTTTTATGTTTTCCAAACGTTGTCCGAAAATTAAGATTTCCATATTAGATTGTATAGCCCACATAGAATCTAAATCTAACTTTGAAAATTTATAAATAATTCTAGAAAAAATCTTTTTTTTTTTGTTTTCTCATTTCTGTAGAAAGATAAACGAATCTAATTTAAGACAAAGAAAATGATTTGCATCATCAATATGCCCAAATATACTCGATAATGTGATTAATTAAATTGCATTCAGTTTCAAGGGTATATTTTTTTTTATCAATTTTTGAATAATGCTATCTAATTCTAGAAAATTTCTTTTTACATGCTTTTTATTTGTCTAGTTTGACGTAAAAATAAAAGCCATATCAATACATGTCGTTACAAAATTAGAGTTTTCAGAAACTAGTTAAGATTTTGTAAGCTTTGTTTATACACCATTCTCTGCCAACTTTCTTTAAAATCTCATGCATGCAACCATACAACAAAAGTTTAAGGGTTTGTCATCTTATTCATTCTACATCAACCATGAGTACACACTAAAATATTAACTATCAGTATAAACTAAGTTCTTGTTCAAACATTCATAAGCATGTCTAACCTAACATGAAATCCTATCCTATTATTTATTTAAACAACATCCCAAAACTCTTAACATTGAGCTAATAGATGAATAAAAGAGAGGAAATGATTTTTTTTCCCACAATAATGAGCTTGATCTTCAAGCTCTTTCTCTCTAAACTTCAAGAACCCTTTCTTCTCTCTCTCTTCCCCCCTCTCTTCTCACTTAGAGCCCGTTTGGTATGGTGGGAAATTGGAAGGAAAGAAAACTTTGAGTGGATTTTGGAATAGAAAATATAAAATTAGGTTGTTTGGTAGGAAGGAAAAGAGGAAGGAAAAAAAAAAGATGAAGGATAAAATAACAAGTGAGATCCACAATTTTTTTATCCTTCCAATAGTGGAAGGAAAAGTGAGTAGAATTTGTTCAAAAAAAAAAGTGAGTAGAATTTTTTTTCAAACACAATAAAGAGTGTAGTTACTCTTTTGTCTATTTTCTAAATGATTAAATAATTAAATAGATGGATAAAGTAGTAATTGTATATACTAAGAATTTTCTTTCCATCCTAGCATACCAAATAAGAAAAGAGAAAATAATTTTTTTTTCTTTCTTATTTTATAGCACCTCTCATTTTCCTTTCCATCTAATTTTCTTTCCTTCTTACCAATCGGAGTGTTAATCACCTCGTCTTTGCATTTTTATTTTAAAAACAAAAAAACTAACTCTTGTCATATCATTAGCCACTTATCCACATATTCTCCACTATGTTTGACTTCGCACAAGCAAGCTATAAAGGGACCGAGTAGCTCTCTTTTCATCTTGAAAATATATTGCCAGCACAGGATTTCATGCTTCCTATTTGCATAAATTATAAATTAGCCCTATAAATGATTTTTTCTTGCGTTCTAGTCCCTTGAACAAGCAACTAAGGTCCAAAAGGGCTTTCTACGAGATTTTTATTTATTTTCTAATCCTATATGATATTATAAGACATCTAGAAATTTTATAAATTTATGACTTCATTTTCTATTTTTCTCCGAATTTACGATTTGACCTCTTATCCGTCGAAATTTGAGCCTGCCAAAAAGTAAGTTTGATTTTCACCACTATTTGGTTCGCAAACTCGAATTTTAGCGTGTCTTATAATTTATGATAATTGTGGCGTTTTCGGCTTAGTGCCATAATTGTTTTGAAACTTCGACGTTGTTAAGATTTTTGGTTGGTCGATTTTATGTCAAGATTTAAGGATCCGATAGATTGTCCGAACTAGTCAATTTGGTATCTTTTTATGTTTTATAGTTTGGGTTCAGAATCTTGGTCAAAAATTGTAATTTTGGAAAGTTCAGAGACCATTGTTTGAAAAATTACTTTGTCGGAAATTTTGACCTTTCAAATTATAATCAGCCATAAAATCCTAATATTAGGAAGATTTAGTAAGCCTTTCGGCCATCTCGGTGCCAGAATGAAAAATTACGACTTTTTCCCTTAGCATAAAAAAGACTTCGGAAAGATAGTCGAAAACTCAAATTTTTTGATTGAGGAAAAACTCTTTGTTGTAGGTGGATTTTCGTCCGAGGTTATATCTTCGGGGGTGAGACGCAATGTCTGCGCCCCATTGCCACGTCATCGAGGAGGCAATTGTCGAGGGAGACAGAAACGAGGATGTGGTCGAAGAACGCCTTCACTCCAGCACTCGCGAGGATGGTTGATGGGGGCTCCACCGAAGGTGGGGCCTGCCTTATCACAAGGCCCGAGAAGAGGAAAGGACTAGTCAAGATTAGGGGCTCGACCCGCGGAGCTGGAGACCCCCGATCTTGGATGAAGTCCACGTAACCTTTAGTCTAGGTCTATCCCTGTGATGATCGATTGATCAATCCCAATTGTAGGGTTGTCTGACAGGTACTGTAGACATCTCGTTTTCAATGAGCGTCAGTAATTAGTTGGTAACTCACTCCCAGAATTCAGGGAGGGTATGGCCGAAGAAGAGTTTAGGTCACCTAATCCCGGAAATTAAGGAAAGGTTTGTTAAGCCTCATTAATGTAGCCTCTCCCTCTCTCCTCCGAATGGCCTATAAAAGGAAAAAAGGAGAAGGGAGAGGGGGTTGGAAGAATTTTTGCTCGGAATTCTCATAAAACAGTAGACCATTTATACCAGAAAAGAGTGGATGTATGCTATTACTCCAACGGGGGGCCGAACCACTCTAAACTCTCTCTGTTAATATTTCTTCCGATTAATTCGTCCCATTTCATCGTCGCATCACAACGTAGAGTTGCGGATCACGGCGTTGGTTCAAATTTCACACCAACAGCTTGGCGCTAGAAGGAGGGCCACCTGAACCTTCGCTCGTCTTGCCATATATTCTCCCTGTTCTGTCCGGGTCGACCACCGTGTAATTTGATCGACGATCAATTGCACCCAACCTGAGGAGTAGCAGCAAGAATCCTATGACCTCCGAGCAGGAGGTACTCGAGGATCGAATTCGGCGCATGGAAGATTCCATGGCAGAATGGCCGGATTAGTAGAGACTCTAGTGCAGAGCCGGAGCCCTCCCCCACTATTGACTGATGCGGAGCAGGCTGACGTGCTCCGCGCCTAGCGTATAACTGGCGACGGAGATACGGCCGCCGTGCTTGATGCTCCAGGCACCGCCACGGCGGCCCACGATGAGGACTCCAGTTGCAACCCCGCGCACGGCATGCGCAATTCCAGCCGTCGGAGAACTGCGCCGGCCCAGGGTCCTGCCACCTGCTCCGTAGGAGTGCGGTCGCCGGCTGATTGAGCTGGACCTTCGCGCCCTAATGCCGAGGGTGGAGCGCCAGCCCAACCTGGCTCAGTCTTTAATAGGCTCGGCCCTTTGCCGCAGAATATCGCAGAGCACGAGCCCGCAAGGTGCGTGGCTCCCGGTGCGGGAGCGACTCAGCGAGGGTTCGACCACCACTGCTATTAACAGGTAGACCGCGGGGATGCAGGAATTCTCACCTACAGAAATCGCGCGCCTACGAGGAATTCTAGGTGGGGTCTCTCATGACGGCATCTTGGATGGGGATTTCACACCCCTCACGAAATACCTTCTCGTAACCCCCATCCTCGACCGTCTCAGGCTACCGAAGGTAGGCCTGTTCGATGACAGCGGGGACCCTTCCGACCACTTGGGGATCCACTCCTCATGGGCACGCGCTTATGGCTATTCTGAGGCCATCAGGTGCAGGTTTTTCGACACTACCCTCGCGGGCGAAGCCTGCAGGTGGTGGTATCGACTTCTGGCTAACTCAATCGGGAGCTGGCAGGATCTGAGGATGAGGTTTGCAGCACAATTCTTAGGAGGTCGAAGACACCTCAAGAACCCGGCCTACCTCTTACAGGTCAGACAGGGAGATGGTGAAAGCATCCAGACTTGGCTCCAGAGGTTTACCAAGGCCACCATGGAGGTGGGGCATTTGTCTGATGATGCTCTTCTTTTAGCCGCGAGCTCCGCGGTGCATGAAGACACTCCCTTTGTGTTCTCGATTAGTAAGAAGCTCCACGAGCATACTCGGACTTCCTAGATTGAGCCAGGAACTACGTCAACGCGGAAACGTCGACTTAGAAGAAGTCCGGATTGGCAAAGACCTCCCGGGGAAACCTTGAAAGTGATCGCCGGAAGGAGATGAAAAGGCCTGTCGAGCTCCCCGCGGCTGGCAGTCGGTAGGTCCGCGAGGAGAAGAGGCCTCGTGACTCAGGCTCGAGGATGAACTGATCTCGTATACCACGGTACGATAGGTACCAAGAGCTCACTGCCTCGATCGAGGAGATTTTCGTCAACTCACGGAGCGAGATTGATTTTCGACCACCGGCGCCGCTGAAGGGGAATATGCCGGAAAAGCACAAGGATAAGTTCTGCTTGCACCACAACGCGGTCGGGCACACGACCGCAACCTGTTTTGACCTCAAGGATGAGATAGAATATCTCATTCGCCGAGAAAAGCTCGCGGAATACCGCAAGGACGCGGACCGAGGTGCGAGGAATCTACACAACTGAGAAATCAAAGGTGAGATTCGTACGATTGCAGGAGGGCCTTATCTCGAGGGGCGCTCTCAGCGGTCAATGAAGGATTACGCCTGGGAGGTGCGACAGAAACAGTCCGGCAGAATCTTTCAGGTCGCGAAAGCATCTTCGCAGCCCCCTCGAAGATCCGTGAGCGAGCTCAAGTTCACGGACGCAGATGGTGAAGGTGTCTGATTCCCTCATCACGATCCTTTGGTCATTTCCGCAATGATCGGGAACCATCTTGTCCACTGATGCCTGATTGACGAAGATAGTTCGGTAGACATCCTGTACCTGGACGTCCTCGAGAAGATGAGGATTAGTTCCCAAAGCCTGCGAGCGGGCGCGAGCTCTTTGCACGGCTTCACTGGAGATTATATCTTCATGGAGGGAAGCATAGAGTTGGCCGTCTCGTTTGGCGAGGAGCCGACGAGATCAACCGCCATGTCTAACTTCATGGTGGTCAAGAGTAAGTCTTCGTACAACGTCATCCTTGGGCATTCGACCCTTGTTGCCATGAAGACAGTAACATCTATCTACCACATCTGCCTGAAGTTTCCGATATCCCGTGGCATCGGAGTCGTCCGAGGGAATCAGTGTGAGGCTCGGTTGTGTTACACGACCAGCGTCAGGTCGGTCCCCGTAGACCAAAGAGGGAAGTGAACCGCCGGGGACGCAGGGCTGGCAGAGGGCGAGACCCTTACGATCGAGGTTCTCGAGGCCCGTTGCAAATTGGACCCCCGATTGTCGTTCCAATATTAATTATCAGGCCCGGTTGAGAACACCGAAGAAGTAGAAATAGACCCCGGCACACCTCGCATAATTAAGATTGGGACTTCGCTAAGTTCAGAAGTGCGCGAGGCTGTAATTGCTTGTCTTCGACGGAACCGAGACGTGTTCGCATGGAGTCACAGTGACATGAAAGGCATCGATCCCAATCTTATGTGACATCGCCTCAACATCGACCCTCGGATCCCGACCCGGCGCCAAAAGAGGAGACCACTTGACCCCGAGAGAGCCCACGCGCTTAAAGACAAATTTGATAAGCTAATCAAGCCCGGATTCATTCGTGAAGCGAAGTACCCGGTCTGGGTTTCAAACCCAGCTCTGGTCCCAAAACCAGATGGGAGATGGAGATGCTCCGGGGACTTCACCAACCTCAACAAGGCCTATCCGAAGGATAGCTTCCCTCTGCCGCGAATCGACCAGATGGTCGATGCGACCGCGGGCAATGAGCTTCTCAGCTTCATGGACGCCTATTCTGGGTATAATCAAATTCCCATGTTTCCTCGAGATGAAGAGCACACGGCGTTCATCACCGACCGTGGGATTTATTGCAACAAGGTCATGCCCTTCGGTTTAAAGAACGCGGGGGCAACATATTAGAGACTGGTAAACAAGATCTTTACGGAGCTACTAGGAACCTTAATGGAGGTTTACATCGACGATATGCTGGTCAAGAGCGCAGTAGCACAAGATCATGTTACACATCTGGAACAAACTTTCTCCATCCTTCGACAAGCTAACATGATGCTAAATCCGAGCAAATGTACTTTTGATATAAGGGCTGGGAAGTTCCTAAGCTTCATGGTGAGCCAACGCGGGATCGAGGCTAACTCGGAGAAAATCCAGGCCATCCTCGACATGGGCTCTCCTCGAAGAGGGAAAGAAGTCCAAAAGCTCACGGGGTGCATCGCTGCGCTAAACAGGTTTGTCTCCCGATCTACTGATAAGTGTCTCATTTTTTTCAACATTCTCAGGGGCAGCAAAGAATTCGCCTAGACCGAAGAGTATGAACGAGCCTTTCAGGATCTCAAGACTTATCTCGGGCATGCCCCGCTCTTGGCAAAACCATTGACGGGAGATAGGCTTTTCGCCTACCTCGCGGTGTCCGAGTATGCGGTGAGTTCAGTCCTGGTCAAGGATGTAGTCGGGGTGCAGGTGCCGGTGTACTACGTTAGCAAGCGTCTCATCGATGCTGAACTAAGATATCCTCATCACCTCAACCAGGAAGTTGTGGCATTACTTCTTTGCCAACCCGGTGGTCTACTCACCAACCACCCGATGAAACAGGTGTTGCGCAGACCAGAGGTCTCAGGCAAGCTGGTAAAATGAGCAGTCGAGTTGACGCAGTTCGACATCTTGTATCAGCTACGAACAGCGATAAAAGGTCAAGCGTTAGCGGACTTTATTGCCTAGTTCACCTTTCCTTCGAAGGAGGATCGTGATCAACAAATGGAGCCCCCAAGATGGAAGCTATTCGTGGATGGATCCTCGAACGAGAACGGTTCTGGAGCGGGGCTCATGCTAATCAGCCCCGAGAACCACCGCATCAGCAGCGCCTTGCACTTCACCTTTAGATCCTCGAACAATGAGGCAGAGTATAAAGCGCTGCTAGCTGGCCTCAGACTCGCCAGAGAGCTTCAAGTGGACTCACTCCAGGTTTTCAGTGATTCAAAACTGGTCATCTCTCATATTTCAGGCGAGTTCCAGGCCCGCGATGGTAGGAGGGCAGCCTACCTGGAGAAGGTTAAAGCTGAACTTCAAAACTTTTCAGGAATGAGGTAAAGCATATCGATCGCGAGGATAATTCGAATGCGGATGCATTAGCGAAGCTAGCCACCATCAGGGACTCGCAGCTCTTTCGCTTTATCCCGATTGAAATAATCCCGGAGCCAAGTATTGCGAATCAAGGCTTGGTGGAGGCAATTGACTCAGAATCTTCGTGGATGGATGATATCGTCGTCTATCTAAAGGAGGATAAGCAGTCAGGAGATCGGGACCTGGCCCGAAGGGTCAGGTACCATGCTGAACACTACTTGTTGCTTAACGACAAGTTGTATAAGAGAGGAGTTTCAACCCTACTGCTTCGATGCCTCAACGATAAGGAGGCCAAGGAAGTCCTCAGTGAAATTCACGACGGAGTTTGTGGAAATCATGCTGGGAGCAGTCCCTCGCACATAAGGCGTTGTTGCAGGGATTCTATTGGCCCACGATGAAGCGGGATGCCGCTGATTACGCGAAAAAAATGCAAAAGTCCCAGAGATATTCTGCGCTTATTCGAGCTCATCCAGAACGGCTCATGGCTATTTTTTGCCCGTGGCCCTTCGCAAAGTGGGGAATCGGCATCATTGGTCCGCTGCCAATAGCGCTCGGAGGACTCAAGTTCGTCGTCGTAGTGGTGGATTACTTCACCAAGTGGGCCGAGGCCATTCCTTTGTCCATCATCACCGAGAAAAACTTGACGAAGTTTATCCACGAGCATATCATCTACAGGTTCGGAATACCTCAATCCCTGATTTTAGATAATGCTCTACAGTTTGATAATCAGGCGGTTAGGGACCTCTGTGATCAGCTCGGCATCAATAAAGACTTCTCGGTGCCGTACCATTCGTAGAGTA
The DNA here is from genome assembly GCA_018132145.1 of Boehmeria nivea var. tenacissima. NCBI lineage: Eukaryota > Viridiplantae > Streptophyta > Magnoliopsida > Rosales > Urticaceae > Boehmeria > Boehmeria nivea. Next base: position 4,897,700 of record CM030875.1, on the reverse strand, counting down.
ACGCTCAAGTCGAGGCCGTTAACAAGATCATTAAAATTACCTTGAAGAGACGCCTCGACTCTCTCAAGGGACGATGGGCCGTGGAGCTACCTTTGATCCTTTTGAGTTATCGCACCACGGCCAGAACGGCCACCGGAGAAACTCCGTTCTCCATGGCTTAGGGCACCGAAGCGATGATCCCCGTAGAAGTTAGAGTTCCCTCGTTTCGATGTGAAAATTTTAACAAAGAAACTAACACATCCCTCTTGGCCGCAGAGAGAGACACGATCGAGGAGCGGAGGGAGGTCGCAAGAGTCCGAATAGAAGCCCAGAAACAACGCATGGCGAGGTACTATAACTCTAGGGTGAAAGAGAGAAAATTCAAGGTCGGGGACACCGTCCTCAGACAAGTATTTCAGAACACCAAAGAGCCAGGAGTTGGGGCGCTTGGATATTCATGGGAGGGACCCTACCAAGTCACCGAGGTTCTACGATCGGGTGCTTACTGACTCGCGAACCACGTTGTGATCCCGATCAGACATCCATGGAATGCGGAGCATGTAAAAAAATATTACCAGTAGGCTCTCCTCGCTTGTAATTTACTCTCCCTTTTGTACTGCCACTTTTGTAATTTAATAATAAATAAATGAAAGTTCAACAAGTCTGTTACCGAGCGTGTTATATAAAAAAAAATTTTTTTGAAGAGTCTGCGGAGTAGACTATAAACTTGGTGTATAAAGGAAATAACTTCGAAGCAGAAAATTCCTAGAAGCATTACCCTCGACTGTCTCCTTGACCGCAAAGCGCTTAAGCAGATAGAAGCACCCGGGGTACCACACGAAAATAGGTACGCCCTATAGGTACCTCGAAGGCATGCGAAGCTAGAGCGCGTGGGTCCGAAGAGCCTACGTAGGCTTTAATCGTTGAAACTTCATACCACACAAAGGTAAGTCTTGTCAGACCATCCCTTCGAAGAAGGAAACCTGTTCGGGGATTAAGTTGGGAAGTTTGGCTAATTTTCTCCTAGAACCATTCTATTCTTCGAAGAAGATAGAAGACCTAGGTGCACTTAAAGGAAGAACTCCGAGGCATGAAAGACAGGAAAATTTTTCAAAAACTGTCTGATCGCTAAAGCGTAGAAGTCAATAGGCCACGCTCTGTTCAGAAGAATCGGGTATCGTCGCAAGTAATAGAGTGTTTTAAAATTGTGTTAATCATTAGATTTGTCCAAAGGTATTCCCTCAAAGAAGAAGCTTGGACTGGTATAATCCTTCGAAGAAAGAAAAACCTAGAGTAACTCGAAGCATCTCTCAAAGAAAACCAGGTTCGAGTTACGATCTAAATAGTCGCGTAATATTAAATATGACCCTCGGAGAGGGCATAGTTTAGGATTTGATCCTCGAAGAGGGCGCAGTTATTTTCAACCATTGATCCCGGAGGGATTTAATCGTTAATTAATAGTTTTGAGTTGTATACGATATAAATAGACACATGAGCAATCAAACTCAGTCTTATTTATTTGGCAAAAGATTACAAGAGGTGGGCGTCCAAACTGAGAATCCCGGGTAAAAAGAAAATCAAAATGAAAGTACAGAAAAAAGCAAAAACCCAAAAGCTAAGACGGTGGCTGCTGGGGCAGCTACTGCTGACGACGCGGGAGCTCGCGCCTAACCTCTTCGACGAAGTTCCACTCAGGGTGGAGGGCCTTGAGTTTGTCAAGCACACGGTTGGCTCCGTCGAGGGTAGCGAACTTGATCTCATTTCGATAGCCCTCACTTTGTTTAAAATCGAAGATCCATTGTTGTCTCCTCAGCTTGATGTAATTGTCAAAAGCGGGGCTGTTTTTGTAGTCAGCTACCGCAGAACGGATTCTAGCCCTGGCCCCGTTGAGATCAGCTTCGGTTCGGCTGAGTGTGCCACGAGCGACCTTGAGCTCGCCCTCGAGTGCCTGGATCCTCGTCTCAACTGCATCACTTAAGCTCTTCTCCTCCTCAAGCGTAGCCTCGAACGCCGCTTTCTCAGAGAGAGAGCTCTCTTCGCGAAGTCGACGCTCTTCCTCCAAGACTTTCTATGCCTCCGTCTGCTGGGTCCTCGCTTCAGCCAGTCCGACCTCGAACTGGATTTTTGCCTCCGCGTGGGCTGCTCTCTCCTTTTCTAACTCCCTCCGGAGTTTGGCCACCTCCTCTGCGCGTTCCTTGCTGCGGTCTTGGCAACGCTTGAGGGTGTCATTTGCCAGCTCCATCATTCTCGTAGAGATGTCCGCTTGGGCGGAGGCATCCCAGAGCTTGGTAGCAAGCTTCTCTTTTTCTACACGGAAGTGAAGCAAGGCGTCCCTGCCTTGGGTGAATATCGCCTCGGATCTTCGGGAGTAGGTAAAGGTGGCGAGGAAAGCCTGCGTCAACCAGAGCAGTTAATAACGAAGAGGATTAGACATTCAAGAGAGAGATTCGTCAAATCTTACCTTCGCGAGAAGCCGCACACCATCTCTGTTGCCTGCTTGAAGCGGCTCTTCAGAGAGCTGCCTGAAGCTCTCTTCGGACCAGATCTCGTCCAGCATAGGACCAAGTTCTGGCATCCAAGGGAAAGACCTCGAGGGGATATACGACCCCTCGCCAAAGGGAGTCCCCGCAGGAGGAACTGTAAAATCCTCTAAGGGATCCTTGGCAGGGGCAGAACCCTTGGGCGAACCCTGAGGAGCCCCAACGCACTCTGCCCTCAAAGCCTCCGTGGCCGGGGCTCTGGAGGAAGATGGGCCCGCTGCGCTGGCCTGGGCAGTGTCGCTCTCCTTCGGTGGCGTGGGTTCCGAAGGAGTAGCGTCTTCCGCCACTTGCTTCCCCTTTCCCTTGTACCCGACAGAAGATTTGGGGGCGGGGGCTGAACGGTCGGGGCCCCCTGCCGAAGGCGGGGACCGCAAAAGGCCAAAAAGCTCATCTGCATGCAAGAAACAAGTTAGTATCGGCTAATATTAGAGATAGATACAACTATATCTTTGCATGAAAGGCAATTGCTTACCGTCGTCGAGGACGATGAGAGTAGAACGCCTCGACCCTGGAAGGAATTGGGTCGAGGATTCAGCAGGCATTGACTGCCTCGGTTGAAAGTCCGTCTCCGAAGGAGGCGGACCTGCTTGCTCTACTGTGAAATCCTCGACACTCAGCGAATGATCTTGTACCAGGGCAGACGGAGGGCTCGGAGCGACCGGAGGAGGTTCGTCGAAAATTTCCTCCGTGGCAACGAGGACCGTTTGGGCAGCCTCGCCAAAGGAAACCCCCTCGCGGGTAGCCGCCGGGGAATTCTTCCGAGGCACCTAAGAGTTCTCGGACTCTGGTATGGACGTGGTGGGAGGCACCTCGGAGTCCTTAACACTTGGAGCCGCCCCAGTCTGAGACATAACTCCCTCGCCCAGGGAGGTAGGGGCAGGTGAGAAAACGACCTCAAGAGTCGGTCTAGACTCCGTACGCAGTCGTTTAGACCTCGCTAAACGCTCCTCTTCGCCTCCGGATTTCACTGCTGAAGGCAGCGGGGCCGCAGATTTCGAAGACGCGGGCTTCTTTGAAGATGAGGCCACACTTTTCCTTTTCAGCGGCTGGGAGGCAGCGGTTGTCTTCGGCTCAGTGGCCTGAGTCGAAGGCACCGCCGCAACCTTCGTTTTCTTCGGGCCAGGTTTTTGCCCGCAGAGCTGGTCCGGGTCCAACTCTATTCAGGTATAGATCCACCCGTGCTCCACCAGGTTGTCCTCAGTGACGAGGGCCCGTACGTCTCTGTCCTCATCAGGATAGGCAAGGGCGATCGTGATCCGCTCGCCTTGCTCCTGGGTCACCGATGTGCGAAGGAAGGATTCTGAGCGCAAACCCAGGAGTTAGCAAGAGTGCAGCCAGAAACAAAAGAAAGGGGAAAGCTAAGCGAGATACTTACCAGTAACGTTGTATTTCCTCGAGACAGGCCTTGCTCCCTCCACGGAGCTGAAGGGGTCGAAGTTCCCCCCGACCCAGAAATTCTTTTCCTTCCATCCCTCGCAGGATGATGACAAGTTCGTCATCATTATCTTCCTTTTCTCCTAAGGAGCCAGGAAGAAGTACCCCACCTCAGACTTCTTCCTCCTCCGCGGTGAGGTCAACGCCGAACAGCAGCCTCCACAAGATGTGCATCCCCGCCATGATCTTATAGGCGTTCAGGTTCAGCTGACTTGGCGAGAGCCCCCATGTGAAAGGATGTCGCGGACGAGGAGATAAAGTGGGAGCTGCGCCCCGTGTTTCATTATGGCCTTGTTGAAGGCCACCAGAAGACGGGGCGGGCGGTTGGAGCGGTCCTCCGAGGACATCGCCCAAGTGGTGATGTCCCCCGGCAAGTAGAATTGCTCCCTAATATACTCTACGTCATTCTCAGAGCAGGTGGAGACTTTGGCCTCCGCAGCAATGGTGGGGGAAGGCGACGCGACTACGGGGTCATCAGCCACGACCGTTCGAGAGCCAGGAGGCACCTGCGGGGCGGCTGAAGTTTTCCTCGATTCGATGGGCGTAGCCTCGACCACCCGTGAACCCGAGGCCGAGGGCTTGGACTGTGTGGCCGTAACTCGCGAGGATCGCGAGGCCGGGCCGCTTACCGAGGACGCCGGAGAAGAAATCGGAGCGGCTGGAGCCTTCATCACTTTTCCTCCTCTTTTTTTCTTCATCCCTGCCTCCGCCGCTGGAGGCGGTGGCGACGAGGGCGCCACAGGTGAAGCCGGAGGCGAGGGGTCGGAGCGCTCGAAAGAGGGTGCAGACCCAAACCGAGCGCCAGACGAGGACGATACAGAATCGTCGGACATTTTTCTAAAAAAGGAAAAATCCCGATCAAATACCTCAAAACCCCAAAATGCTTAAAGACGATTAAGCCCCAAACTGCCCGGAAAGTGAAAAGTTGAAATGAGTTCGAAGAACTTTCCAATGTTGAGTGAACAGGTGAGGAAGGAGAATGCCGTATAATATCGGTGAAAACTCAAACGCCGCAGACTTCAGAGCGAACTCGTCAGGATATCGAGAAATTGGTAAGCTCGAAGTTTCTCAGAGAAATAGCATGTAAAGCAAAAGTTCGTGAAGTGTGAGAGGGGAGGGAATTTATAGGCGAAAGGAGGAGGCGAAGTCTCTTCGCGCCTTTTCGCCCCAAACCCCGAGCGCAATTCTGGAGCGTCGGATTGGAATCTTCTCCTCTTCATCTAACGGCCAGGGATTTTCGACGAGAATCCCATAATTGCCTGACGTCAGAACATCCCATCGAGAAAGGCCGAATCTCAAAGGGTGTCAGGGCATTAACTTTCCGTCACTAAAAAAGAGCGACTTTTCAGCAAAGAAACGTCCCAAAGAATGAATCCCAGAGGGCGCGGCACGTACCCTCGGGGATTGGGAGGCAGATGTTGTAGGTGGATTTTCGTTCGAGGTTGTATCTTCGAGGGTGAGACCCGATGTCTGCACCCCATCGCCACGTCATCGAGGAGGCAATTGTCGAGGGAGACGGAAGCGAGGATGTGGTTGAAGAACGCCTTCACTCCAGCACTCGTGAGGATGGTTGAGGGGGACTCCACCTAAGGTGGGGCTCGTCTTGTCACAAGGCCCGATAAGAGGAAAGGACTAGTCAAGATTAAGGGCTCGACCCGCGGAGTTGTGGACCCCCGATCTTGGATGAAGTCCACGTAACCTTTAGTCTAGGTCTATCCCTCTGATGATCGATTGATCAATACCGATTGTAGGGATGTCTGACAAGTACTGTAGACATCCTGTTTCCAATGTGCGTCAGTAATTGGTTGGTAACCCACTCCCGTAATTTAAGGAGGGTATGGCCTAAGGAGAGTTTAGGTCATCTAATCCCAGAAATTAAGGGAAAGTTTGTCAGGCCTCATTAATGTAGCCTCCTCCTCTCTCCTCCGAATGGCCTATAAAAGGGAAAAAAGAGAAGGGATAGGGGGTTGGGAGAATCTTTGCTTGGAATTCTCTGTAAAACAATAGATCATTAATACCAAAAAAAAAAGTGGATGTAGGCTATTACTCCGACGGGGGGCCGAACCACTCTAAACTCTCTCTGTTAATATTTCTTCCGATTAATTCGTCCCATTTCATCGCCGCATCACAACCTAGAGGTGTGGATTACGGCGTTGGTTCAAATTTCACACCAACACTATTACATGTATTCATAGGATTCCAAATCACCTCTCTATCCTTACAGTTCCTAAATTATGTTCCTTGCACTCTCATCGATCAGATTTTTTTCTCTCAAGCTTAAACCTCTCTAACCTAGAATTACTGTCAAATCTCTCAATTGTAATTGAATTTAAAATTAAAATAATAAAGAACACAAGTAATGGAGAAAAATATGCATCGGTTCATTAAATAAAACATAAAAAAGAATTCATCGAGTTCGGCTGTAACACCCCCCTAACGTAATTATACTTTAAGCATGCTTAAGTTATAGGGTGTTAATTACACATAACTCTTTAAAAACTCGAGACCAATTTGAATCTTTCAAAATAGTTTTATAAAGACACCGTGAAGCATTTATACATTTAAAGTATTCGTAAACGTATTTGTGCAAAATATAAGTGTAAGTATTCGTTGAAAAGAAAAGTACTCCGTAGTTTAGTTAATATATACATATATATATATATATATATACACAACACCAAAAAGTTTCCCTCAAGGTCATCGTTGTCCAATATGTATCAGATCATGGGCTCGGGAGCACTCCAGTCAACGTCGTTAAAATTCACTGTAAATTTTCATCCTCTGCATTACAAGAACACTAATGGGAAAATACTCAATAAGCAAAAAAAAATACTAAATATGAATTATTTAAAACATATCATTTTCCATTTGTCATTGTACCGTAAATTTTATAAAACATATTCGTAACCATTCTAGTTAAAAATACTTAGTTGGGCCCACATTATGCTCAACTCATCATTGGGGCCAGTAGACGATTTTATTTGCAAGACTTGTTACATGGTGGCCAAATATATAATATCAGAGGTGGTGACATGTCACAAACATAAACGCCGTCATGTGGGATTTTATAAAATCACATATTCCCTTGCGATCGACAAGGGACTTCCCACACCGCGCCAGAAACATATAGTCTCCTTAGGTCGGGACTTCAGAGACAGGTCTGCCGCTTGCCCAAACCTGGCAAAGAATTGATACACAAAATATAATATGGCATAATACGGTACAATGACTCGTTTCATAATTCATATAACTTATAAAACTATTTACTGTAATGACGTGATGTCGTGAATGCACACGTGATCATAAAATACATAGTAATGCACAAAGCATCAAATAAACATATAGCACGTATTGTTCTTGTAACGCAGTTGAGTGAGTTTTTACTTACCTCTTTTCTTTTTATGCTGGTCTAGTTATGCTTATGCTCGATCGTGACCACGACAAAAATATCTTCAATGTGCTAAATCTTTCCGTGTAAATAACAACAAATCAACAAATTAACAAATCTTTACTTAGTACACCTTATGAAAATAAAATACATTATTTTAAATTAATCATGTACTATATAATGATTTAAACAATACAGAGAGCAATTAGAGTGATTTAGTGAGTTTACACTACATTAATACTTGCCTACTAAAATTATTTACACTTAATAGCGTACTAGAGCAAGTCAGGCGTACCTTATTTTATTTTCCTTTGGGATGAATATCACAGAAATGCTATATATTACTATAATATAAAATAACAATATTTTAGTTCACTGTTTAAACAAGATAACACATAGAGATTACATTACATATATAGAAAATTATAAGTTCCAAATATTAGGAGCATGCCGAAGAAACAACATGAAGAATTTGAGATATTCACTAAAGTGGTGTAAAATATCAAAAAGTACAATTAATGTAACATTTACTCAAGAACATATTTCAACTGGGCAATGTATATAATCATCTTTGTAACATACGGGTCACATATAATTTATTAAAGGGTGAAGTAGGCAAATACTCAAATTTATATAATAATAAAAATAAATACTCAAACTTTTGAAGTAACTGAGTTTCTAGTCAATTTGTGAATTACTTGCACATGCTTTTTGTAACAAGTGAATTACCACCACTTACCACTGTGTAAGTAATTGAATCATTTGGGTAGTTGGTTACATTTTTCAAAAGATTGAGTAATAACTTACATTAAGTTTTAAAAATTGGGTACTCACTATAATTTCTCTTTATTAAAATACATATTACTTTGAAATATAATTATATCTCAACCTAAAATCACAGCTACTTAGCCATAATGAAATATAATTTTAAACTAATGATCAAATCTCAGTAAATCATCATTTTTTTTTCGTATCTATTTCAAGAATTCATGATATAAAAACAAGAGCTAATATAGGTATAATCAGAGAAATAAAAACAATGATATAATATTATATATGGGTATAATTCAAAGAAACTATAGGACTGGGCTAGGAAGAAAGTGTGTCAATTACTCACCTTGAAGTTTTATGATGAGATAACACCTTAAATATGATAATGAAACTTTTGTAACTTTTAATCCTAGCTAAAGTGATAGGAATAATACAAGAGCCAAAAGTATTTATATATAGTAAGAGATATATGAATAAGAAGAACTAGAGAGCTTTCTTTTTCTTTTTCTTTTTCTTTTCTTTCTTTTTTTTTAAAGTGTCTACGGGTGTATTGAAGAAGGCTTTGTGTTCTAGACAGTGCCGGCTCTTGGGTAAGGCCTTTAAGGCCATTGCCTAAGGCCCCCAAACATATAAGGCCCAATTATAGAAAAGCACATATAAATCAGTAGTTAATTTGTTTGGTTTTTTTTTTTTCAAATGTGTGGTCGTAGATGAGGGGTTTTTTTTTTTTTTTTAAGAAAAAATCAAAAGCAGTTAATAGTTGCTTTTTTTTAGGGAGAAGGATTCGTGGGTTGATCATTATTTATGAACCAACGGCATAAGGCATTATTTTCTAGTATTCTTTTCAATAATTGTTCCTTAAATAATGGAAGACAATTATATCTCATCAATGAAAAGCAATTAGTTTTTACTTCATAAAAAACTTGTTGACAAATTCCAATATTCCATAAATCAGTATAACGTTAAAAAAAATATATCTATATATATATTCAATTAAAATTGTCAAGTTTAATTCATTCTCTTAACTCTCTCCCTCTGCTTCACATATTCTTACTCTCTCCCTCTGCTTCACATATTCTTACTCTCTAATTCATCTGCCATCAATAATTTGCCATATTATTATTGCTTTCAAAAGGGGACCGGAAGGATTTTTCCATCCATTGAAATTACAGGTTCTATTTTTCCTTGACTTTTTCATATTTTGAATTTTGTTGGTTTTATCTAATCGTAGTTAGTTTTTATCTAACCCTTAGTTTTATCTATTAGACATCAATTTTGTTAGTTTTTATTATTAAAATCATTGTCATTCTTAGGTGTGTATTTCATTTAGTTTTTAGTCATAAGTATGTCTAATAGAAAATATGCATCTGGCTATGAGAAATTAAAGAAAAAAAGAAGAGTAGAAAAATTAATTGAATCACAAAGAGGAGCTCTTGATAAATTTCTAAAGAATAGTAGTAAACAAGATGCAAATACAACTGACAATTTAGATATTCAACAACCAAGTTTAGGTGAACTAGAAGATGATCAAGTGGGAATAGAGAAAGAGGATCAAGAGTCAAGTGATAATGAACATGAAGAAAAGATAGATAAGGATACAATAAATGAAGAAGCCGAAGAAGTTAACCAAAATCCTAATCAAGTTCCTTACAACGTTTATGATCCAGGAAGATGGGAAAATATTGATATTAAACTAAGGGACTTGCTAGTAGAAAAAGGTCCTATTAGAATTAGTGAAATTGACTTTCCAAAAGATGAAAATTCTAGACATTTCTCTAGCATACACTACACGAGAAAATTATTAAATGGAGAGAAACATGATAGAAAGTGGTTGGTCTATTCAAAAGAGTTTGATAAAGTTTATTGTTTTTGTTGTAAATTATTTAATACTAAATATATTACAAATCAATTAGGTAATGAGGGAACCAAAGATTGGAAAAATCTTAGTAGTAAGCTTAAAAATCATGAAACAAGTAATGAGCATATAACTAATATGAGTCTTTGGGTAGATTTAGAATTAAGATTGGCTATGAGTAATACAATTGACAAAAATGTCCAAGAACAAATCAATAGGGAAAAGGAACATTGGAAAAAAGTATTAGTTAGAATTATTGCTGTTGTAAAGAATTTAGCCAAAAATAATTTGGCATTTCGTGGGACAAACGAGAAGATATTTCAAAATAATAATGGTAATTTTTTAGGTTTAATTGAAATGATAGCAGAGTTTGACCCAATCATGCAAGAGCACATTCGTCGCATTCAAAATGGTGAAATTCATAATCACTATATAGGACATAACATACAAAATGAATTACAATCATTAAAAACGTCAAAAGAGCAAAATATTTTTCAATTATACTAGATTGTACTCCAGATGCAAGTCATCAAGAACAAATGACTTTAATTTTAAGATGTGTGAATATATCCACAACTCCAATCAAAATAGAAGAATATTTTTTAGAATTTCTAATAGTATATGACACTTCACGGAAAGGCCTTTTTAATGAACTTGTAATGGCAATTAGAAATCTTGATCTTGATATTAGTGATGTAAGAGGACAAGGATATGATAACGGAGCTAACATGAAAGGAAAACATCAAGGTGTGCAAAAAAGACTATTGGAGGTAAATTCTAGAGCATTTTATACACCTTGTGGTTGTCATAGTCTTAATCTAGTACTTTGCGATATAGCTAGCTCTTGTCCTAGGGCAATATCGTTTTTTGGAGTTTTACAACGAATATATACATTATTTTCTTCTTCACCCAAACGGTGGAAAGTATTACAAAATAATATACCTAATTTAACAGTCAAATCGTTGTCACAGACACGATGGGAAAGTCGTATTGAAAGTATTAAGGCAATTAGATTTTAAGCTCCTAAAATAAGAGATGCTTTACTTGAATTAGCAGAAACTAGTGATGATCCTAAAATAAAAAGTGAAGCCAGATCTCTAGCAGTTTATGAGTTAGAAAATTTTGAATTTTTGTTGGGCATGACTATTTGGTATGACATATTATTTGCTGTTAATTCTATTAGTAAGAACCTACAAAAAGAGGATATGGAAATGAATGTTGCTATAGCTCAATTAAATGGTCTTATATCTTTTTTTGAGAAGTACAGAGATAGTGGATTTATTGATGCTATGATTTCTACTAAAGAGATAGCAAGTGAAATGGAAATTGAACCAAAATTTCAAGAAAGACGAGTAATCCGTAGAACAAAACAATTTGATGAAAATGATGAAGAAGAAAGGTCACAATCTGTAGAAGACTTGTTTAGAATCAACTATTTTATTTATATAGTTGATCAAATTATTTCTTCAATTAAGAGTAGATTTGAACAGTTTAAAGAGTATGAAAATATTTTTGGATTCTTATTTGATTTTGAAAAATTGAAGTCATTGGATGAAGATAGTCTAAAAGGTCATTGTCTCAATCTTGAACAAGTTTTAAAATTTGGTGATCTTTCAGATATTGATGGTTTTGATTTGTTTTCAGAACTAAGAGTGTTGAGAGAAGTTTTACAAATAAAAGAGAATAAACCAATCGAGACATTAAACTATATTAAAAAATTAGATTCTTTTCCGAATACATACATTGCATATAGAATAATGTTAACTATTCCAATAACAGTAGCTTCCGCGGAAAGAAGTTTTTCAAAATTAAAAATAATAAAATCTTATTTGAGATCAACAATGTCACAAAATAGACTAAATGGATTAGCTATATTATCTATTGAAAAAGACATATTAGCAAGTCTTGAATATAAGGAATTGATTAACAATTTTGCTTCTCAAAAGGCTAGAAAAATAAATTTTAAATAATCTTTATTTTTTTTAGCTTATTACTTTTTTTTAATTTTTATGAAAAGGCCTCTTTTAAAAATCTCGCCTAAGGCTCCCAAAACCATTGAGCCGGCCCTGGTTCTAGAATAGTAAACAAAATTTGTTTATAAATAGTTTAGCATCCACCAACTAAAAGAGTTGTAATTATCAACTTCTACTTTTACCTATATTTATTATAACTTCTACTCTAATCTCTTATCTCTTTTTTTTTTTTTTTTCGAACACACACTCACCCAGATATATATACCCATACACATGTAGCAATTATTTTATTTCATAATTACTAGTGTAAATTATATATAAATACATATGTCATATTTATCATCTATTTTATTAATTTATTTATCATATATTTAGCACATTGATGTAATTTGACTCGTAGTTTGATCGGCACTGTACAAAAAAATAATAACAATTATTTTGTTAGTATATATTAGTAACAAAAATCAAATACATAAAAATTTTAAATAATCTAATCAAAACAGTACTAATAATCTAAAAATATAATTAATTCATTAACTCATAGTTAATTTTAATATATTTTTTTAACCATTATTAAAATGAAAAGCCAATGCATGATGTATTATTGACTTTGAGCTAATTTTATTATTTATCTCGCTATTATTATTAGCAGTATCCTATGGATATTTTGGGTTGTTACATCGGCCAATCTCTCCTAGACGGAGAAATTTAGCCACTCATAGACAAGCAAACTAAAATATCAACATTCGTGTTCACTGGTTTCATATTGAAAAATACAAGATAAACTAAGAAAAGAGAATGATAAAAATGAAAGAAATTGAAGGAACTCGAGTTCTCGTCGTTGCTTTTGCATCTCCATCAAGTCCATAACAATTTTTCAAAATCTTTGACATTTAACCGTGATTCTCCCTTGTCTCTTAGGCCCAAATCGTCTACAATAAATAATGCTAAACAGTAAGTAAAGGTTAAAGCAAATAAAGTTCTTTAGTTTCTAGAATTTGTTGCTCCAAATTAAAACTTTAAACAAAGCAATAATCATTCTAGTCTCGTCGATTTTAGTCGCTGAGGGTTGGCAAAGTTTCTCTGGCTAGGGCTTTACAGAGAATGAAATGAGAAAGAGGGAGAGAGAGGGCGTGAGTTTTTATCAGCGCCGATAAATTTTCCCTTCTAATAATTCGACTTTCCACAAAAATTCTAAAAGTAAATAAAACCAGTCCTGGTTTATTAAATTTTCCTCCCAAAATTCTTTCAGATTTTTTTTCCACCCCTTGTTCATGTTCCAAACATGTGAAAAAAAAAATTATACTATTTTTTTTTTCATTTTCCACCTAGTATTCTAGGTTCCACACAAGCTCGTAAGGAATTTGGTGTTTCTCTTCCCCTTCTTCCAATTCTCTTTCTAGATGCTTTAATTTCGATGAAACATGCTTTTTTTCGCGTCTTAAGTGTCCTATTTATAGTTTTAGGTCAAAATAGGGTAGTTTTTTCGATTTTTTCGGGCTCCTTTGCAACCATACGAACAATCTTCTCGAAGTAGCATAGGGTCACTCTGTGCACCGCAGCGCCTCGATTGAGGAATTTTGTGCGCATTGGTTTCTACAAGTGCATATCTTCTTCAGTACTTATCAGAATTTTTCATATGATACGCATTGAAAAGCTCTTTCGATGATCTTTAATTTAATATGCAAGATGCCATATGAAAATTCCACAAATCTTCTTTGAATTCAACCACAAAATAATGGTTTCAGTTTTCATGCTTAGTACCTGCCTCCGAAATTGAAATTTATTTATAAAGCTACAAAATCAAGAAAACACATCAAATATAACAAAAACTTGAAGAAAACACACTGAATCAAGCCGAAAGATAGCATTAATGAGTATGTAAAATACACACCCATCAGTTTCGCATTAAACATGCTTCTGATGGTACTGTTAACCACTATAAGGTGTGCTTGGTGGGCAAGGGTTCTCATCAATGGCCCGGTGTTGATTTTTAAGATACCTTCAGTCTTGTGTTAAACAAACCACAATTTGGGTTTTCCTTAGTCTTGCATTTGTCCAAGGTTGGTCATTGCATCAGCTGGACATCAACAATACCATCCTCAATGGTAATCTCACCAAACATGTTTATATGTCTTAAACTCTTGGGTTCATTGACTCTAGCTATCCAACCTATGTGTGCAAGCTTAAGAAAGCTATTTATAGGATTAAACAAGTCCATCAAGCGTGGTACACAGAGTTGCGAAAGTTCTTTACCCTAGCTTGGTTTGGCTATCGCACAGTCCGACGATTCCTAGTTTACTTTTTGGCAGGGTGGCTTTATAGCATATCTATTGGTGTATGTTGATGACATTATCATCACTTGAAGTTATTGTCATCGAATTAACCAGTTGGTTTCTTGTCTTGCCAAGCATTTTTCGCTCAAGGATCTTGGCTCCCTAACCTACTTCCTTAGCGTGGAAGTTCATCCGCACTAAGCCGGACTCTTTTTGTCTCAACGACTATATATTATGGATCTTCTCTCTCGACACAATATGATGTCTGCCAAGCCTATGTCGACACCTACAACTACCTCTTCTTCTCTTGTTCTTCATTATGGCACTCTACCATGCGATGCACAACAATACCGACAATCGATTGGTATCCTACACTATTTTTCTCACCTGGCCAAATTTTGCCTTCGCAGTTAATAAGTTGTCTCAATTCATGCATAGACCAACTGTCACTCACTAGGGCGCTATCAAGCGTCTACTTCGTTAACTTGCTATCGCTTCTACTGTTGGTTTACTCCTTTGGTGTCACTCTTCTTTGGCAGTCCACGCGTACTCAAATGCAGAGTAGGCAGCTAACACCGACGATCGTACTTCCACTGGTGCATTTGTCATTTTTCTTGGCCCTACACAATTTCAAGGAGTTCTAAAAAGCAACGAATAGTTGCCCTCTCCTCTATTGAGTATCGCAGTAGTTGCTGCTGCCGTATCCGAATTACAATGGATTCATTATCTGCTCACTAAATTTGGTGTGTGCTCCTCTAATCTATCGATGATCTACTGTGATAATATTGGGGCAACATACCTTCCTGAAGCATCATGTCGTTTACTTCTATTTTGTTTGCAATTTGGTTTAGAGTGGTGTCCTTCGAGTCTCTCATGTATATGCTTCTAATCAACTCGTAGATGCACTAACCAAACCGCTTACTGGACCTCAATTGCATGATTTTTGTGTCAAGATCTGCCTCTCTACGGAGTCCAGTCTTGAGGGGATGTGATAAGAAAATATTGTCAATTAATTTATTTTAGGATATTTTATCTTTTTTTTCCCTCATAAGGAACCCTACAAGCCCTATATATATATATATATATATATATATATATACAATTCTTTCAATGAAATCATTATGAATATTTGCATCAATCTCTCTGCACTTTTTAATACTCATCAACAAAATCATCTAGAAAAATTCATGAAAAGATGCATCTATTTCCACCCATTTGTTTTCTCTTCACAAACCTATTTAAGTGAAATCACGACATTTTTTTAAACAATCCCTTCACACCTTTCGCTCTCAAATAAATGAAAAAATCTTAACACACTTTTCTTGTACTTTTATTTGATAATTCTTTACTACTTTGATTATATACATAAAAAAAAGTGTCTGTATTATTCACTAGATTTTTTTTCCTACACTTTTTGCTTTTTGTTTACATGCATATTATGAAGAAATATTAAGTTACATTCATTTCTAATTATCTAAGAACAAATGCAATACAAAAATATAATACACATATACGTAAAAAATTATATGCATATGTATCAGTTATAAATGTTATAACTTATATAGAAGGAAATGAAAAAAGGTGAGAATATTTAGTTGAGCAACAATAAAATATAAAGTCTTAAATTTAAGGATAATTTTGAAAACAAAAAACAAAAAATAAGTGTGTGTAGAGTAGAATAAAAAGTGATAATAGATGTATCCGTATGAAAATGTTTCTTATTAATTAGAGAAACACAGAAAAAAAAAATCTCTAAACAATTAGATTTAAATTTATGTGGTATGAATTAATCAGTGAACTTCACTTGAATACAAATTGTTTTAATACCCATCATCATCATCATCATTATCATCATTACTATTATTACTATATTTGTAAGAAGACAAAGACCAAATGTTAGATTCCTAAGATTAAAAAAAAAAAAAAAACTCTAAACAATTTGAACTAATTTGTTTGGCATGAAGAAACTTATAGGTGATGGTCATTGCAGTAGACATTTGGACATATATTAAGATATGGGTCAATTAGGTAAATAGTCATTTCGGACTGTGTGTTTTCAAACAATAGCCACAGTTTCAAAAAATTTAAAAACTAGCCATAACACATTGTAAAAAATTTCTGACAAGAATAAAATTACACATAAAATGTGCTGTAAGAAATTTCTAACACGTGTCAGAAATTTCTAAAAGGGCTAGTGGTTAAATTTTTTAAAACTGTGGCTATTTTTTAAAATTATTTTGTAAACAGTGGCTATTTTCTTAAAATTCCTTTTAAGATATTTCTTTATTATTTATTATATATAGTTTATAGACATATTAAACAGGCATGATGGGAAAATTACAAAAAAAAAAAAATGTTTTAAGTATCACTTGGGCTATGTTTGATAACATTTTTATTTTTTGTTTTTGAAAACAAAATTTGGAAGTGTTTTTGCTATTTTGTTTTCAAATTTTTAAGAACACAAAACATGTTTGGTGATCACTATTTGTTACTTTTTTTAAAAAATGAAAAGAACAAAATGATAGTTTGTAACCGATAAAGAGGGAGTGAAAAGATAAAAAAAAAAACATAAACATGAAGTATGATGAGAGTGTAGAATTGAAAAAACACACAAAATGGTTCTTAAGATTTGATGTTTTGTTTAAAAAAAAATTGAAAACAAAAACTTTTTGTTTCCTCTATTTTTGAAAATATGTTTCCAATTAAAATTAAAAACAGAAAACGAAAACAGATTTACCAAATGCGTTTTTAAACATAAAATTGCACTTTTTGTTTAAAAAAACAGAAAATAAAAGTGATATCGAACACACTCATAACTTATATCTCAAATTGTATACTCATTTGATATCTATTATATGTTTAAAGTGTACAAGTAAATGTATAAATTAAAAGTGTAATACAAACAGAGTATTGTTATTAATCTGTCAAAAAATGACATTTATTTAAATCTCCCTATTATTTTAGACTTTTTATAAATGATATGGATATAAAAAATGAAGATTTTAAAGAATGTCCCATTTTTTATACATTAATAATCTATGTCCTTTTTGTGTTGCACTTTTAATTTATGTCCGCACTTTTACATTATAAACATAGAGCAGAAATCAAGAGACCACACCATTTAGGGCATAAATTATAAAGGGAGATTTTGAGGAATGCCCCATTTTAGACACATTAATAATGTATATCCCTTTTGCATTGCACTTTTAATTTATTCCTTCATTTTTACGCTGTAAACAAGGGCGGAGGTATAGTATGGCCTACACTGAGATTTTCAAGCCCATTTATTTTTTCATTAGTTTTTGTTATATTTATCAATCCCACACTCAATATCCTCACAAATCACCCCTCTGTGACATCAAACCCCACAAAAAAAAAAAAAAAACAAAAGTAAAAATAGAAAGGGCAATTATTGACTTAAGTGAAAATGAAAAAAAAAAGAATAAAAAATAAATAATAGAAAGGAATAGAAGCCTTTAACGTTTCTGCAGTGGGCTTTTGATAAAATCCTAGCCCATGTGCCATATAACCTATATCAATTACAATTAGTTTTGGTGATATAGGCGTGAGTTGATGTTTTGTGCGATTAGAGTGAAATCGCAAATTGGAGTTTTTCCCTGTGAAGAGTTGAGCATGCGCACGAAGACCAAGAAAAGTGAGAGAGAAAAAGAGAGAGAAAGAGAGAAGAATAGGGGAATGGAATTAGGATGTTTTGTGACGTTTTCTATATTGAATAACACAAGATTACCTGCTAATCTTTGTCTAATCTTCGTGAGATTCCGGTATCTCATTGGTGGCGGTTCGGGTGCCAAAGCTAGTGGTTCAAATCGTAGAGTCCTACCTTTGGTCACTTTGGTGGGAGCAAGAGCCGTCTGAGTCTCAAACAAAAACAAGGAACAAACTACAAAGTATCTACATGTACTAAAAAATAACACATTTTTTGTTCTTTTGTGTAATAATACAAAGCAGGTGCACTTCAATATCACAAATAGCGAAATAAATTTTCTTCTTATTACAATGATGGGGAGATATTTTAGAAGGAAGTCAGACAGTACACTTACATGTGAGCAGAATGCTAAACTATCAAAATCTAAAATAAAATTTAACTCTGCGGATCTCCCAACGGATCGTGGATTGAGACCTCCAGTAATGGATTATGATCCTAATATTCGAGATCAAGTTCGAAGGCTTTATATGCAAAAAGGTCCTTGTCAACTAACAAAACATGAGTTTCCGAGACGATTTGAAAAAGAACTAAGATGATTTAATCCTTCATGGTTTAAGGAAGTTCTAGTTTGGTTAGAATATAGTACAAACAAAAACGATGCATTTTGTTTATACTGTTATCTTTTTAAGCAGTGTAATGGGGAACAAGCAGGTGGAGATTCCTTCGTTGCCAGATGATTTACTAATTGGAAGAAAAAAAACGATATGTCGAAGCTCCTAATAGTTCTCATAATGAAGGTCGACGAAGATCTAAAGCTTTGATGAATGATAAGCAACATATAGAAGCTATTATCTCAAAGAAAATAACACAAACTCGTAATGACTACTGAACTCGCTTAAATGCTTCCGTGGATTGTGTTCGATTTCTTTTCAGACAAGGTCTCGCATTTTGTGGTCACGATGAATCTGAAGACTCAAGCATTCTTGAACTTTTTACGAATTCATGCTGCTTACAATAAAGACGTCAAAGCTATTGTGGGATAAAATGCTCTAGAAAATCTCAAGTTAACATGTCTAGATATTCAAAAGGATATTGTGAATGCATTCGCTATTGAAACTGTTAATGGAATTTTTATGATATTGGAGATGCATTGTTCTCGATTTTGATTGATGAATCTCGTGACATCTCAATGAAAGATCAAATGGCAGTAGTTTTGTGTTACGTGAATAAAAGAAGGCAAATTGTTGAACATTTTATTGGTATCGAGCATGTCACAAGTACCACAACTCTTTCACTAAAGGCTGCATAGATTGAGTATATCAAGATTGCGGGGGCAAGGTTACGATGGGGCGAGTAATATGCAATCTGAGATCAATGGTCTAAAAACTCTTATGTTGAAGGAAAACTCATGTGTTTTTTATATTCATTGCTAGCTCTAGTACATGTAGCTAAGAAGCATATTCAGATTTCATCACTTTTTAGCGTGGTTGGTAGTCTGGTGAATATCGTAGGAGCTTCAGTTAAACGTTCTGACATTTTTCAAAATAAGCAAGCTGATTTAATTGCACAAGTAATAAATAAATAACTGGTGATATTGCCGCTGGATGGGGACTGAATCAGAAAACTTCTCTGAAACGTTATTGAGACACACGTTGGGACTCGTACTATGGCACGTTAATTAGTGTGCTTATCATGTTCTCCTCTATAGTTGAAGTCTTTAAGATGATTGTAGATGATGGAGCTTGTTTTGGGCAAAGATGTGAAGCAAATAATTTACTAATTACAATATCATTTTTTGATTTTGTGATTAGTCTCCATTTGATGAGAAATATTTTAGGAGCTACACATGAGTTGTCAAATGCATTGCAAAGGAAAGATCAAAATATTGTAAACGCCATGAGTTTAGTCAAAATGTGCAAAAAGAAGTTGCAATTGATGCGAGCTAATGGGTGAGATTCTCTTCTACAAGAAGTGTCTTTTTTCTATCAAGATCACAACATTGATATTCCTAACATAGATGATATCTATAAAGCACTAGGTAGGCCCCGCTGGAGAGCACAAGAAGTAACGAATGTGCACCAATATCAAGTGGAGTTGTATTACTCTGCTATTGATATGTAACTTCAAGAATTAAATGATTGATTCATTGAGATAAACACTAATTGCTTCTTTGTATAGCTTGCTTGTGTCCAAATGATCCATTTCATGCTTTTGATATGGGAAAATTGATCTAACTCGCTAAGTATTATCCGAATGATTTTTCTGCAGCTGAGCTTGAATTCTTTAAGGATCAACTTGAAAACTACATTGATGATGTACAATAAAGTGCAGATTTTGTATATTTAAAAAGTGTCAATGCTCTAGCACAAAGAATGGTAGAGACACTACAACAAATAATATAATAGAAGACGCTAGGTATTTTTCATATAAGACGGTTTTGTAAAAACTGTCATTTTTTAAACGCATAATAAATGGAAAGATATGCACGGGTTTGTACGATTAGGAATAGATAACAGTTTTCATTTAAAACTATCATTATTAAACTTGTATATATAAGACTGTTTTGTTGACTGAAATGTCTTATATTCCTTTCTTGACATATTTTTTAGAGAACTGTCGTTAGTGTTTTGAAAATTTTGGAAAGATAAGTGACAGTTTACAATATAAAATGTCTTATACATAACAATTAATTTTTTATTTTATTTATTTAAAATATATATTTAGTTCAATACTTGTAATTCATTCTATTTAGCGCTTCCAAAATTTTTCCCAAATCTCTCAGGATCGACATTCCCAAAATCTCTATTCTACTAATATCCCAAATTTCTTTCACCCGAATATTATCTTCCCTGAATTCAGTTCTCAATATTTCTCTACCCCGGATTTCCCGTCGTGATTAATATCAAAATCTCGAGCGATCTAATGGATTATTCACATTTTTTTCGTTTGGTTTTTTTCGATCTTTATTTTGCTCTCACGCGATCTATATTTCGTGCTTTTTGGTCCGTCAACGTTGTCCTCTATCCACCGCGAGTCGATCATCGAAACGTCTTTGTTCATACCGCCATCCGCAAATCAACCGGCGACATTACATTGCCGTCCTTGTCAAATGCCTCTTTCTCTATATACTTTGCTTTATCACGTTGTCAGCCTTTGCTGAATCGGCCGCTAACATCGTCTACGTCGACAAGCCTCTGGCTATTGTGGAAGAAGAAGTCTATGTACACTCACAACCTTCCTTGCATCAAGACCTTAGTGAGAAGTCTAGTGGCAAAGACGATAAAGCTTTTTGGTTGGTATTAATCTCTCTTAGTAAGTTCAACTCTCTTTGTTAATATTGATGTTGGTCATATATTTTTATTCCTTGTCTTCGTTTTGGATATATAAATATATATTAAGTTATTTGAATGTTTATAGACAAATATCTAGCTATTGAATTGGTTTGGCTCTTGAAAATTATTGATTTTTGTTTTTATCTTTAATTTTTTCCTTGGTCTAATTGACATATTACGTTGTTGAATTGTTAGATTAAAGGTTTTTACCTTTTTCTTTGTACCTGTTGATTGATTTGGTGGGACTATTTAGAAGAACACCTAGATATGTTTATAATAATTATTTGAGCGCAGAAAGTGTTTGATTGAAGTTCACAAAGAAAATATATACATATATATATATATAGATTATTTACATGCAACATATTACAATGATAAAATTGAATATTATGTAAAGATTCTATTCGACAATGAATTATTTGGTTTGAGTTATCTGTGATGGTAGATGATCAAATTATGCTCTGTTCAATTAGGAAATAAGTTGGAGTTTCTTGACGTATATGGTAGCTGTTTCCAAGGAGTTTCTGAATATTGGGTATGGTTGTGTGTGTGTGTCACAAGTTATTTTGTTTGACAAGTTCAATGTTTGTGCAATTATTTAATGTGTTCAACTTCAAATTCGTGTAATGACTTTTGTCTTACTTGTGGTGTATTGAGAGTAAAGAAGGGAAGTGATCAAAATTAATAACTATGAAAATTTTAAAATATTATAATGTCAAAGGAAGCAAGATCTAATAAACTTTGAAACTTTATAAGATCAATGAGATGGAAATAACTAATCTTTGACTTATAGTTAGTTACCTGGACTAATCTTCTTATTGTATATAATATGGATGAATTCTTAATACAGAGTCCACGTTTTGTTTTGCATATATTGAGTTTTTGTTTTTTATTTTTTGTTTATTTTAATAAATTATGATAAGAACTTGGGTTAGGTTACTACATGTACATGTAAGAGAATTGTTGATTAGTTAACAAATTCGTAGATACTAATTAGCACTACCTGTTACGTTCATCCCCAACAATTGTTGTCTAAGACTCTAAATGGTAGATTTGTTTATAATTTACAAGTTTAAATATTATAAGCAAAGTAACATATGCTTCAATAGCTTTATTATAGGTTTAAGTTTGCCAAAAGAAATGAAAAAAAAAAGGTTTTATATTAGCCAGGGGCTAGTTAATGTTCCAAGTTTTATGTATTTACCGGTTTTTTCTTTTAAATTAAATTTTAAATTGTCACTTCTCAAGTATCAACATGAATGGTTCATGTCAAATATAGACACGTTAAGACCCGATTAATTCAACTATATTAAGTCTAATTAGAATGTGTAACAACTTTTTTGGCCTAAAAAATACGTGTTATAGTTCTTGTTTGTACTTGAAAACTAGTTTTTTTTTTTAATTCACTTATCATGTTTTTTCCATTAGTCAAAAATTTTTGTAAAAAATCAAAAGGATTAGTTTTTAAGTTGGCCTACAACTTATTAACAAATAGTTAGGGACTAGTGACACGAATTCTTTAAGTTTTGGAGACAAAATTGAGATTTTTAAGATATTTTTTTAAACAATAAAAGTACAAATAAAACCATAAAATAGATGTACAATCTGTTTAATCAATATTTTAGATCATTCAAATGTTGCTCTCTTTTTTTATTATTATCAATTTCTCTTTTAAGTTCTATTTGAAAAAACCAGTTTCAATAGAAATGTTATTCGCTTTGTACTAATTGATGAGAAACAAACTAGACTAAACTCTGTTGACATCTAATAACCAGTATGAGTACAATTTCTATGTGCAGGTGTAATCCTATTTGCACATTCTAGAAGATCAAAACTATCAGTTGTATTTGTTCAGGTACATGTTATTTTATGTATGATTTTGTAACAACCCAAAAACTAACACGTAAAAGGAAATATAAATTCACAATAATCATAAGAGATTTACTAATTTTCAAGTCCCAAAAATACTGTAGAATTTGAAACTTTTTACATAACGATAAGAAAATACATTTAAATGCCTAACACGGAATGTAACCGTGACCACACGACCATCAAAAGAGTTTTCACGTGGGATTTTCAAAACAAAAACAAGAACTTCTCAAAATAAATACCAACGGCTAGCCGGCGGTATACCCGACTCTCCAAGGTCGGTCCCGTATGCACTCGCCGTTATCCTTCCATGTCGCCTAGTTTTCCAGCTTCCCCTTCAACTTACCTGCAACACGAGCACACTAGTGAGCTAATAGCCCAATAAGTGGATTAAAGAGGTATAATACTTTATATCGAGACTTATTTAAACATATGCGCATAGAATTTATAATTGAGTCAGAATAAGTCTACCCTCCTCTAAAATCGAGCCTCCGGCGGCTCGATCATGATTATACCTCAAGACCATCCAATGTTGGATTCAACACAAGACTCTAGAATTCAATCTCCCTGATTGAGTTACGTGTACACACGACTTTCATGTTTAAAGGATCCTTATTAACTCTTACTGGGCCCGCTGAATTATGCCGAGAAATAGCTCGCTGACCTTCACGAGGTCCTTCGGGTCGTTCCGAAATCTATCATGGCTGCTGGCCCCGTCGGGCTATTTCGGAACCAAATCATGATCGCGGCCCCGTCGGGCCCCACCCAAATGAGCAAGGTACTCACACAGAGGAAGGTCGTCCACCGACCTCCCCTAGGCTCTCAGGCCGCCCCGAAATATGATAAGTGACCCCGTCGGGCTATTTCGGGACCGATCATGACTTGCGGCCTCGTCAGGCCCTACCCGCACACATACAGTGTTTTCACCCCTCTTAGCTTGTCTTAGAGTTTCTCTCTTACCTGCAATAAGTTCTCAACAACAACAGAAATAGTTTTATGTCTGTGGTCCCATACCCACAGACAGGAGACTCATGCACGCAATCACACATGTACTTAAAATATATGCAGACTCGCAACCCCATAATTGCGAGTTAGAAGACAGGGTATAAGCACGTGAGCCCATACTCACGTACCTAGGAAACTAAACATCACAAGTGACATTTCACGACATCACAAGAAAGATAAACAATCAAACAAGGTAAAGCCTACTCGTGTTACAGAGGAGATCCACTTACTTGAGGTCCTAAGCTCCTCGCTTCGGTCCTCGAAATCCTTTCCCTAGGGGCGTCTCTTCTCGTGCTTTGTGTGAGATGCTTCTGTTCCACACGAGCAATTAATGATCAACGCCAAGGTTTACCACTAAATACAGGAGAGGAAGAACTTGGAATTGGTGGACTCGAAGAATGTGACTCTAGTTAGTGGAACGGTTAATAATTTATGAAAAAATGCCCATCTAAGTTTGTTTCCGTCCTAACTGTTGTCATTGGATTTGTTTATGTGAGGAATAGGTTCTTAGCCTTACTCGTACAATGATTAAATCAATAAAAGTGCCTAGGCTTCGAGCCGGAAATCCGGCAGAGTTTTCCCTGTTTTTCGGATATCCCGGCCGAAGCCTTCACCTAATATCAACCCAGCACCGAACTAATTTCGGTCACAATCCAACATATCAACAACTAGAGTCAATAAACATAATATCAAGACATTTTCAAAATTTCATAACAACAATTATTCTCGAGTCTCAAAGGCTAAACTCGTAGCATAATTCTCAAGGATTCCAACAATATCCTAGCTCAAGTCACGCTTCCAATATCGTATCATTTTACAACAAGAACTCGATTTTTGGCCGCTTGGTTATACCTTTAGTATACGACGGTGAGGGGTCGTGCGTCCTTAAGCACTTCGGTGGTGATCCTGCACAATTTGGCATAATAAAATGATCGAATAAATTTTCGAACTAAAAGCAACACGATGGGAAACACTCGGAATTGTGACCCAATTTATAACTCATTCACATTTGAATGGTCTACTTGCCAAAATACAACTTCACACGGTTAAATAACCAATAACGTGCATAATTTTCTCTTTTTTCACTATTTGATTTTAGACAACCAAATCTCCAAATCAAACTTTCAAAATAATATCACTTGGAAATTTTATTTTTATTTTTATTTTTTCCAAAACCGCGTCTAAAAGAGAAAATTTAGTTCCCGCTCGTCTAAGCACGGATAAATCGGGATTTCAACAATTACAAATATAGTGCGAAAAATAAACATTTAAGCGCGTGAAGTTTGCCGCACAAAAACGAATTCCCAACTTGTTCGTTACTAAAATAGCACACTTTAAGGTGTCAAAAGTTCAAGGTAAACCGAATTAAAGACGACCTCTAGGCGTCTAACAAGTTCAAGCCCACCATAACACGATTCTTGAACGCAAACTAATTTCAATCACCCACTACGACAGTAACATAATGCTCAATACGATGCTTTACAAAAACAAGCCTCGAATAAGATAGAATTTTGTTAACAACACAATCAACGAAAATCGAGTATCTAACAACAACCACAAAAAGGAAACGAGGCTCACCAAACTTGAGTAATTACGGCTCGAGGAAGCACGCAACGGCTAACAAATTAACCCGGCAACGGCGCGAAGCGACGACAACTCTAAACTACAACGGAAACAAGGAATTAACCCGCTAAAATTTAAAGATCCAAGTTGAACATTCAATGTCAACGCGGCGGACACGAAGCTTACCTCGGTGTCGGCTTGGTAACGCGACAACTCAAACAATGGCGGAGCGAGGGAGAGTCGTCAGCTCCGACGACGACGGACGAGACGAGTTCAACGCGAAAAGGGCACGGCTGCTGCCCGGAGGAGACCACGACGCGACGAGGGTCGGCGTGGTTACGCGGCGTGCGGGAGGGGCTGGCCGGACCTGGGGTTACCGGCGACGGGCAGATCTCGCGCGGAGGAGCTCGGACCGGGGTGCTCGGAGGCTGGGTCGGCGCGGCGGAGCTCGGCGCGGAGGAGATCGGCGCTACGGCTGGGCTGCGCGCGACGGAGAGGCGCGCTGCTGCTCGGGGACGCACGCGGGCGCGAAGGGGTGGCTAAGGTCGACGCCGGCAGCGCGCGCGGAGGCTGGGCGAGCTCGGCGGAGTGGCGCGCTGCTGCTCGGCGTGCGGAGGAAACACGCGCAGCGCGAAAGGGAGGGAGAGGCATGCGGGGCTCGCGCTGGCGGAGCTGCGCGCGCGGGCTGGAGCTCGGGGCCGAGCGGTGCTGGCGGCGGGGCTGCACCGGCGCTGTGCACGCGAGCTGGGCGGAGGAGCGGCGGCATCGGCGGGGGAGGCTAGTCGGCCGGCGGAGAGAGGGAGAGAGAGAGGAAAGGAAAGAAGAAGAAGAAAGAAAAATTTGTGAGGAAGGGGGGGGGGGGGGGACTTGGTCGGCTGTGGGGGGAAAAGAAAGGGAGAAAGAAAATGCCCTAATGGGCTTGGGCTAATTGGGCCCAAAATGGCAAAAAAAATGGACCACGAAAATGCAACAAATTTTCCGAGAAATTTTAAAATTGCACACGTTATTTAAAAACGTAAACTTAGGAATTTAAATATCAATTTCGAATCAAACATAAATTCCTAACACGTCTAACTTTTAAGATTGTAAGATAACCATGCTAATTTCATAATTTCTCTCATAGTTCCAAATTATCAGATTTGACGAAACTGACCAATTTTACAAATTGGTAACAACTGAGGTAGAAATACAAATTAATTAATTAGCACAGTGATATTAAATTCATGTCATTACAATCCTACCCCCTTACAAAATTTTCGTCCTCGAAACTTAGAACAAGTGAGGGTATTTCTCTCTCATGGCACTCTCGAGTTCCCAAGTTGCCTCTTCCTCAGCATGATTTCCCCATTGCACCTTGACCATCGGAATGGTCCTGTTCCTCAGTTGCTTGTCCCTGCGATCTAAGATCCGCGATGGCTTCTCCTCGTAAGTGGCTTCCGGATCGATATCTTGGACCTCATGACGTAGAACGTGACTGGGATCGGGCACATACTTTCTCAGCATAGAGACGTGGAAAACGTTGTGAACCGAGGCCAAGCTAGGCGGTAGGGCCAAACGATAAGCAACCTCACCTACCTTATCTAGGACTTCGAAAGGTCCTATATACCGAGGGCTAAGCTTGCCCTTCTTCCCGAATCGCATGACGCCTTTCATGGGTGCTATCTTCAAGAACACATGATCGCCAATCTCAAACTCCAACGGACGACGTCGGACGTCCGCATAGCTCTTCTGCCTACTCTGAGCGGTTTTCATGCGATTCCGAATCTTCTTGATGGCTGAAGAGGTGAGATCCACAAGTTCAGGACCTAGAAACTTCCTCTCTCCAACTTCGTGCCAATGGAGAGGGGAACGACACTTGCGGCCATAGAGAGCCTCGTACGGAGCCATTTGGATCGTCGCTTGGTAACTGTTGTTGTAAGCAAACTCGATCAAAGGTAGGTACGTGCTCCACGAACCTTGGAAATCCAAGATACAGGCACGAAGCATGTCTTCGAGCGTTTGGTTGGTACGCTCTGTCTGACCGTCAGTCTGTGGATGGAACGCTGTGCTAAACTTCAACTGGGTTCCCATGGCCCGATGCAAGCTTTTCCGAAACGCAGAGGTGAATCTGGTATCTCTATCAGAGACTAGAGAAACGGGTACTCCGTGAAGCCTAACCACCTCCTGTATGTAAATCTCTGCCAACCTATCCATGGAGTACGTCTTCCGCACTGGAAGAAAATGTGCTGACTTTGTGAGTCTATCTACAATCACCCAGATAGAGTCGTGCCCTTTACTAGTCTTAGGTAGACCGCTCACAAAGTCCATAGACACGTGTTCCCATTTCCACTCTGGGATATCGACGGGTTGGAGCAACCCGACGGGTTTCTGGTGTTCAGCTTTTACCTGTTGACAGGTGAGACACCTTCCCACGAACTCCACCACATCTCTCTTTAGGCCTGCCCACCAGTAATGTTCCTTTAGGTCGTGATACATCTTGGTAGCACC
This sequence comes from Boehmeria nivea var. tenacissima, assembly GCA_018132145.1. Classification (NCBI taxonomy): domain Eukaryota; kingdom Viridiplantae; phylum Streptophyta; class Magnoliopsida; order Rosales; family Urticaceae; genus Boehmeria; species Boehmeria nivea. Next base: position 4,869,561 of record CM030875.1, on the reverse strand, counting down.
AGGATGCACCGCATAAGGTGCTGTGTGGGCTTCTTTAAGGATTTGGTACCTTAGGTCTCCATTGTTCGGAACGCACAATCTTCCGTTCAAGCGGAGAGCACCGTCCTCTGCTATCTGGAAGTCTTCCCTCCGTTCCTTGACGATTTCATGACGAATTTCCTCTAAGTACGGATCGGAACGTTGTCCCTCCTTAATCTGGTCGTACAAAATGGGTTGGACGATAAGAGTTGAAAGGCTACCTACTATGATCTCCAAGCCCATATCTTTAATCTCTTTGGCTAACTCTGAGGGTATTGCTTGAAGTGACATGAGTGTACCCGTGCTCTTTCGGCTTAAGGCGTCCGCTACCTTGTTAGCTTTCCCAGGGTGATAATGAATGTCACAGTCATAATCCTTGACGAGCTCTAACCACCTCCCTTGGCGCACATTAAGGTCTCTTTAGGTGAAAATGTATTTCAGGCTTTTGTGGTCTGTAAAGATGTCGCAGTGAATCCCATAAAGGTAATGCCTCCATATCTTCAGTGCGAACACAACCGCCGCCAATTCCAAGTCATGGGTAGGGTAGCGGGTCTCGTAATCCTTAAGTTGTCTTGATGCGTAAGCTATCACTTTACCATGCTGCATCAACACCGCACCCAATCCCAGTTTTGAGGCATCACAATAAAGCGCAAACCCAGTAGTTCCCGTGGGAATTGTCAAGACTGGAGCCGATGTGAGACGCCTCTTGAGCTCTTGAAAGCTCTCTTCGCATGCCGGAGTCCAAGAAAATTTAGTATTCTTCCTCGTTAGGCGAGTCAAAGGCAGAGCGAGTTTAGAAAATCCCTCAACGAAACGCCTATAATACCCTGCTAGGCCCAAGAAACTCCGGACTTCTGCGACAGTTGTGGGCTGTTTCCATGAACTCACGGCTTCGATCTTAGACGGATCCACCGAAATCCCTTCTTTAGAGACCATGTGTCCCAAAAATGAGACCTTCTCCAGCCAAAATTCGCACTTCTTGAACTTTGCGTAAAGCTTTTTCTCAGCTAGTCTGAGCAAAACAGCTTTCAAGTGCTCCTCGTGCTCCTCTTTCGTCTTCGAAATAGACGAGAATATCGTCAATAAAGACTATGACGAACTTGTCAAGATAGTCTTCGAAAACACGGTTCATCAGATCCATGAATGCCGCCGGAGCGTTAGTGAGTCCAAAGGACATCACCAAGAATTCATAGTGGCCATAACGAGTGCGGAAAGCGGTTTTGGGTACATCTTCCTCGCGTACCTTTAGCTGGTGATATCCCGATCGTAGATCGATCTTCGAGAACACTGACGACCCTTGAAGTTGGTCGAACAAGTCCTCGATCCTGGGAAGGGGATATTTGTTCTTTATGGTTAGCTTGTTCAATTCCCGATAATCTATGCATAAACGCATAGATCCATCCTTCTTCCTGACAAAAAGCACCGGTGCCCCCCATGGTGAATGACTGGGTCTTATAAAGCCCTTGTCCAACAACTCCTGTAGTTGGATCTTCAACTCTTTCAATTCTGCCGGGGCCATTCGATATGGCGACTTGGACACAGGGGCGGTACCGGGTAATAGTTCGATGACGAACTCAATTTCACGGTCAGGAGGTAACCCTGGAAGGTCTTCGGGAAAGACGTGGAGGAAATCCTTCACGACCGGGATATCCGAAGCTTGACGCGTGTCCTCTTGGGACAGATCTACGATGTGGGCGAGGAAGCCCTGACAACCACCTTCAAGCATCTTCCGTGCTTGAAGAGCAGAGACCAAGGGTATGGTCAACCCCTTAGGTGACCCTTTAAACTCAAAACTTTCTGATCCAGGGGGTCGAAAAAGTACGCTCTTTCTCTTACAGTCAATAGTAGCATGGTACTTGGATAACCAATCCATGCCTAGAATGATATCAAAGTCCCGCATCTCGAGGACTACTAGATTCACAGCTAACTCGCGACCACTCAAAAAGATGGGGACATCTCGGAACCAAAACCTAGACTGCATGGTCTCACCCGACGGTGTAGCCGTCACAAAAGGCTGGGCCAAATCATCTGGTTTCCTATCTAGCTTCTTTACAAAACCACCCGCAATAAAAGAGTGGGATGCCCCCGAGTCTATAAGGACATAAGCAGTAGTGTTAGCTATAGAGATCTGACCTGTGACAACAGTTGAAGGTCCTGCAGCCACCTCCCCTTCAGAAATAGCAAAAACCCGAGCATTCGGCTTCGCTTGATTCTCACCCTGGCCTCGTTGACCTCGATCTTGGGCACTTGGTTCTCTGCACTCCCTTGCAAAGTGTCCCAACTTGCCACAGTTGTAACATCCCCGGTCATTACTCCGGCACTCTCCACGGTGGTGCTTGCCGCATTTGGGACAAAGGGGCACATTAGCATCATGCTTCTTTGCTTGAACGGCCCGATCAGGAGGGTTAGGTCCCGACTTGCGTTTGCCACCAGAGTTGTTCCTTCCAGACTGATTGGAACGTTGGTTGTGGCCCGATCGCTGATCATCGCTAGAGCGTCGCGGTGGGTAGTTACCGCGATACGAGCGGCCAAAGTGAGATTTATTCTGAGTATTATCGGATCGGGGCAGCTCCGACTTAGGTTTCTCCTCCTGCTTGGTCACCCAAGACTCTGAGCGCAGGGCTCGTTGGACAGCATCCGCGTAGCTAGCGGGTCCTTCTCTGCCCGTATCAACGAAACGGGCTATGTCGGAGTTCAAGCCCCTCATGAACTTGTTCTTACGACTCGTATCGGTAGCTACAATGTCCGGCGCAAATCTGGCCAACTGATCGAATTTCAAGACATAGTCTGCGACGCTCAGCTTTCCTTGACGCAAATTGATAAACTCGTTCATCTTGCTATTTTGAACGGCCTCGCTGAAGTACTTCTCATGGAAGACTTGCTGGAAATCAGCCCAAGTCATGGTACTGACATCCCGAGTCTGCTTCACCACACTCCACCAATAACGCGCGTCTTTATTGAGCATAAAGACGGCGCACGAAACCTTCTCATGGTCTGATATTTGCATCATGTCAAAGATAAGTTCTACGCGACTTATCCATTCTTCAGCAGCGAGAGGGTCCGGAGTACCATCGAATGATGGAGGTTGGGCCCTACGAAACCTCTCGTAGACCGCCTCCAAAGTCATATGTGGTACCGGCATTCCTTGGGCATAAACATGTGGTGCCAAACCAGGCGCTGGAGGTCGAATCGCCGGAGCATGAGCATGCATCATCGGGGGATGTTGTGGCATGCCCGGAATATGATGACCCGCGGGGTGAGGGGCGTTCATTGCAGGGTTAGGGTACACTGCTGCCATGTCTTGCACTGGAGGGCCTTCCGCGGGAATCGCCGCTGCCCCCGGATGGACTGCCTCGGCTTCCGGAACCGGGTCTGGATACTCGGGCAGTCCCTCGCCCTCAACCTGTCCTTGGGCATCAATCGGAGGTGGGGGAGGGAGGGGTAAGGCCCCACGTCCCATGTGCTCCATTAGGCGATTTAGGACCTCTGTTTGCTGTCGCTGGATTTCAGCTTGGCGTTCCATGGCCTCACGAAGATCGGCCACCGCCCTCGACAGATTTGGTCTCGTCATAGCCAAAGAGAAAGAGAAAGGCAAGCGACCTGAGTCAACGCACTAAGGTTAGAATCACTACATGACCAGACAAAAAAAAAGCAAGGTACAAGACAATCATCACAATAGAATCAGAGATGAGTCATGTTATCATCACATAGCACTAACAAATACTAATTAACCATACATAATTGCAATGCAAAAGGAGCTATATAAACATCACTACAAGCATAAAAATCCTTCATAGAGGATGACACAACACATAGCTAGTAAAACTTAGTCTCTACTACAATTAGTCAAAATAAGAGTGCTAACTATTAATTGCTACTAGCGTCATTTCTGCTCCAACTAGGTACAAAGCTAAACTACTTTAAACTCATACACATACGGCTACCCTAGGCTACGAAGTTGGGGTTAGTGTCTCCACCAATACGATCTAACTATCATCCTCGTCGGGGTCATCCTCCTCCTCAGAAGTGTCCTCCATCGTCGGCGTATCGCTGCCGGCTCGGAAGTCGTCCACGTACGCGCCCATCTCGTCGATATACTGACGCTCCAGGCGCATCGCTACATCTCTAATGGAAGTCAGGCTCTCAAAAGTGGCAGGCGAACCATGAGGACGAAAAGGGGCCATCAGGCCTCGATAATAAATCTCGTGCAGCCGGGACTGCGACAGGACCGTAGGGCTATCCTCCACTATCTCACGCATGAAACGCCTATGGTACTTGGACACACGCTCCCCCTGCTTCTGGCCCCACGTCCTCACCGCTTCGTCCCACACTCGGCGGCGACTGAGAGGGTCGAATGACTGCTGCAACGCCTGATAGAACGAATGCCAATTGTAGCCCGCGGCTCCTCCTGGCCTCCTAATGACAGTCCTCCACCAACTAAGTGGTTCGTCCCTCAAGAACCCGACTGCAATAGAAATCCAAAGGTCACGGGAGACTCCATATTCCTCCATCCTAATCTCGAACATATTGATCCAATCACGAACGGTCATGGAGGCATCCTGTGTTAGAGCTGGAAATCGTTCCCTACGCAGGAGATTAGTGATGTCAGCCATAAATTGGCGGGTCGCGCTGATGGAAGAATGCGGCTGTTGGCTGTGGCCCTCGCCTGGAGAGGATGGTAGAACCGGGGGCCTACCGCCTGAGCGACTGCGCTCTCTCGTGGGCTGGCTAGAGTTCTGAGACTCATCTCTCTCTCCTCGTCCTGCCATCGTAGAGTAAAATCCTGCAAGTATTTCAACCCAAATCAACAAGGTATAGCTCGTGAAGTTAAAGGAAAGGCACTCACAGTGGCGACAATGAGGGAATCACAGTTGTGCATACGGGATTGTCTGCAGAACCGGCTAAACCTTGGCTCTGATACCAACTTTGTAACAACCCAAAAACTAACACGTAAAAGGAAATATAAATTCACAATAATCATAAGAGATTTACTAATTTTCAAGTCCCAAAAATACGGTAGAATTTGAAACTTTTTACATAACGATAAGAAAATACATTTAAATGCCTAACACGGAATGTAACCGTGACCACACGACCATCAAAAGAGTTTTCACGTGGGATTTTCAAAACAAAAACAAGAACTTCTCAAAATAAATGCCAACGGCTAGCCGGCGGTATACCCGACTCTCCCAAGGTCGGTCCCGTATGCACTCGCCGTTACCCTTCCATGTCGCCTAGTTTTCCAGCTTCCCCTTCAACTTACCTGCAACACGAGCACACTAGTGAGCTAACAGCCCAATAAGTGGATTAAAGAGGTATAATACTTTATATCGAGACTTATTTAAACATATGCGCATAGAATTTATAATTGAGTCAGAATAAGTCTACCCTCCTCTAAAATCGAGCCTCCGGCGGCTCGATCATGATTATACCTCAAGACCATCCAATGTTGGATTCAACACAAGGCTCTAGAATTCAATCTCCCTGATTGAGTTACGTGTACACACGACTTTCATGTTTAAAGGATCCTTATTAACTCTTACTGGGCCCGCTGAATTATGCCGAGAAATAGCTCGCTGACCTTCACGAGGTCCTTCGGGTCGTTCCGAAATCTATCATGGCTGCTGGCCCCGTCGGGCTATTTCGGAACCAAATCATGATCGCGACCCCGTCGGGCCCCACCCAAATGAGCAAGGTACTCACACAGAGGAAGGTCGTCCACCGACCTCCCCTAGGCTCTCAGGCCGCCCCGAAATATGATAAGTGACCCCGTCGGGCTATTTCGGGACCGATCATGACTTGCGGCCTCGTCAGGCCCTACCCGCACACATACAGTGTTTTCACCCCTCTTAGCTTGTCTTAGAGTTTCTCTCTTACCTGCAATAAGTTCTCAACAACAACAGAAATAGTTTTATGTCTGTGGTCCCATACCCACAGACAGGAGACTCATGCACGCAATCACACATGTACTTAAAATATATGCAGACTCGCAACCCCATAATTGCGAGTTAGAAGACAGGGTATAAGCACGTGAGCCCATACTCACGTACCTAGGAAACTAAACATCACAAGTGACATTTCACGACATCACAAGAAAGAGAAACAATCAAACAAGGTAAAGCCTACTCGTGTTACAGAGGAGATCCACTTACTTGAGGTCCTAAGCTCCTCGCTTCGGTCCTCGAAATCCTTTCCCTAGGGGCGTCTCTTCTCGTGCTTTGTGTGAGATGCTTCTGTTCCACACGAGCAATTAATGATCAACGCCAAGGTTTACCACTAAATACAGGAGAGGAAGAACTTGGAATTGGTGGACTCGAAGAATGTGACTCTAGTTAGTGGAACGGTTAATAATTTATGAAAAAATGCCCATCTAAGTTTGTTTCCGTCCTAACTGTTGTCATTGGATTTGTTTATGTGAGGAATAGGTTCTTAGCCTTACTCGTACAATGATTAAATCAATAAAAGTGCCTAGGCTTCGAGCCGGAAATCCGGCAGAGTTTCCCCTGTTTTTCGGATATCCCGGCCGAAGCCTTCACCTAATATCAACCCAGCACCGAACTAATTTCGGTCACAATCCAACATATCAACAACTAGAGTCAATAAACATAATATCAAGACATTTCCAAAATTTCATAACAACAATTATTCTCGAGTCTCAAAGGCTAAACTCGTAGCATAATTCTCAAGGATTCCAACAATATCCTAGCTCAAGTCACGCTTCCAATATCGTATCATTTTACAACAAGAACTCGATTTTTGGCTGCTTGGTTATACCTTTAGTATACGACGGTGAGGGGTCGTGCGTCCTTAAGCACTTCGGTGGTGATCCTGCATAATTTGGCATAATAAAATGATCGAATAAATTTTCGAACTAAAAGCAACACGATGGGAAACACTCGGAATTGTGACCCAATTTATAACTCATTCATATTTGAGTGGTCTACTTGCCAAAATACAACTTCACACGGTTAAATAACCAATAACGTGCATAATTTTCTCTTTTTTCACTATTTGATTTTAGACAACCAAATCTCCAAATCAAACTTTCAAAATAATATCACTTGGAAATTTTATTTTTATTTTTATTTTTTCCAAAACCGCGTCTAAAAGAGAAAATTTAGTTCCCGCTCGTCTAAGCACGGATAAATCGGGATTTCAACAATTACAAATATAGTGCGAAAAATAAACATTTAAGCGCGTGAAGTTTGCCGCACAAAAACGAATTCCCAACTTGTTCGTTACTAAAATAGCACACTTTAAGGTGTCAAAAGTTCAAGGTAAACCGAATTAAAGACGACCTCTAGGCGTCTAACAAGTTCAAGCCCACCATAACACGATTCTTGAACGCAAACTAATTTCAATCACCCACTACGACAATAACATAATTCTCAATACGATGCTTTACAAAAACAAGCCTCGAATAAGATAGAATTTTGTTAACAACACAATCAACGAAAATCGAGTATCTAACAACAACCACAAAAAGGAAACGAGGCTCACCAAACTTGAGTAATTACGGCTCGAGGAAGCACGCAACGGCTAACAAATTAACCCGGCAACGGCGCGAAGCGACGACAACTCTAAACTACAACGGAAACAAGGAATTAACCCGCTAAAATTTAAAGATCCAAGTTGAACATTCAACGTCAACGCGGCGGACACGAAGCTTACCTCGGTGTCGGCTTGGTAACGCGACAACTCAAACAATGGCGGAGCGAGGGAGAGTCGTCAGCTCCGACGACGACGGACGAGACGAGTTCAACGCGAAAAGGGCACGGCTGCTGCCCGGAGGAGACCACGACGCGACGAGGGTCGGCGTGGTTACGCGGCCGTGCGGGAGGGGCTGGCCGGCGCTGCGCGGCGGTGGCCGGACCTGGGGTTGCCGGCGACGGGCAGATCTCGCGCGGAGGAGCTCGGACCGGGGTGCTCGGAGGCTGGGTCGGCGCGGCGGAGCTCGGCGCGGAGGAGATCGGCGCTCCGGATGGGCTGCGCGCGACAGAGAGGTGCGCTGCTGCTCGGGGACGCACGCGGGCGCGAAGGGGAGGCTTGGGTCGACGCCGGCAGCGCGCGCGGAGGCTGGGCGAGCTCGGCGGAATGGCGCGCTGCTGCTCGGCGTGCGGAGGAAACACGCGCAGCGCGAAAGGGAGGGAGAGGCGCGCGGGGCTCGCGCTGGCAGAGCTGCGCGCGCGGGCTGGAGCTCGGGGCCGAGCGGTGCTGGCGACGGGGCTGCACCGGCGCTGTGCACGCGAGCTGGGCGGAGGAGCGGCGGCACCGGCGGGGGAGGCTAGTCGGCCGGCGGAGAGAGGGAGAGAGAGAGGAAAGGAAAGAAGAAGAAGAAAGAAAAATTTGTGAGGAAGGGGGGGGGGGGGGGGGGGGGGGACTTGGTCGGCTGTGGGGGGAAAAGAAAGGGAGAAAGAAAATGCCCTAATGGGCTTGGGCTAATTGGGCCCAAAATGGCAAAAAAAATGGACCACGAAAATGCAACAAATTTTCCGAGAAATTTTAAAATTGCACACGTTATTTAAAAACGTAAACTTAGGAATTTAAATATCAATTTCGAATCAAACATAAATTCCTAACACGTCTAACTTTTAAGATTGTAAGATAACCATGCTAATTTCATAATTTCTCTCATAGTTCCAAATTATCAGATTTGACGAAACTGACCAATTTTACAAATTGGTAACAACTGAGGTAGAAATACAAATTAATTAATTAGCACAGTGATATTAAATTCATGTCATTACAGATTTATAATGTGTTTGCTTTATACAAGTCACTGAGAATTTGTTCTTTCTATGATAACATTAAAATATTTAACCTATTCTAGTATTTACTCTTAATGGTTATGTAGGTAAAGGTTGATGTTATTAAAATCTCAAATGTATTTTTTAAGAGTTATTTATTTAATATATCTTTTTTTTTTCCTTTTTACACTCTAGATTCTTATAGATTACCAAATAACGGATAGAGATTGGATTAAGGCAAATAGAATGTCCAAAGCATATGAAAAAGGAGTTGAATTTTTTTTTGAATTTGTCAAAAGCAGCTGTGTTGATCCCAATGAAGTGAGTTGCCCTTGTGCCAATTGCTTTAATCTAAAGAATCACACTATGGCGGAGATTGAGGATCATCTATATGTGAATGGTATTGATCAAACATATACAAAGTGGATATGGCATGGTGAAGATCCAGTTCGCTCATGATCACAGAATCTAGCTCAAACAAACAATGGAGTTGATGAAATAATTGATGATGAAGACAGTGAGCTTGATATGATAAATGATGCAGATGAGCGATTTGTAGATCATCCGGAACAATTTGAGACTTTGCTAAACGATGCAAAAAGTCCTCTTTATGCTGGATGTAAGTTTACCAAGTTATCTACTCTTGTGCGGTTGTGGAATTTGAAAGTCGGAGGAGGGTGGAGTAACAATAGTTTTACAGTGCTTTTAGAGTTTTTGAAGGAATTGTTACCCGATGAAAATAAAATAACCACATCTATTTATAAAACAAAGAAGGTATTGTGCTCTTTAGGGATGGAGTATACCAAAATATATGCGTGTCCAAATGATTGCATTCTTTACCGAAAAGAAAATGCGAATTTAGAATCTTGCCCAAGATGCAATGAATCAAGGTGGAAACCAGGAAAAAAAACCCTCGAACAAAAACAAGGGGATCCCAGCAAAGGTATTGTGGTACATACCACCTATACCACGTTTTCAACATTTGTTTCGAAATGCAACTCATTCGAAGAATTTGACATGGCACGCTGATCGAGTGGTTTCTGATGGAAAGCTTCGCCACCCTGCTGATTCTCCACAGTGGAAAACATTTGATGCACTAAATTCTGAATTTAGTAGTGAGACAAGGAATCTTCGTCTTGGACTCTCTGCTGATGGAATCAATCCTCATAGTAACTTTAGTAGCAGCTATAGTTGTTGGCCAGTTATACTTGTAATTTATAACCTTCCTCCTTGGTTGTGTATGAAACGATTTTTGTTACTGTCCTTGTTGATTTCTGGTCCAAAACAACCTGGAAATGACATTGATGTTTATTTAGCACCATTGAGAAGACCTTATGGGATATTGGGGTGTAAGTAAGAGATGCTTATCGTGGAGACACTTTTACTCTAAGAACTATGTTGCTTTGGACAATTAATGACTTTCCAGCATATGGTAATTTATCCGGGTGGCCAGTAAAAGGTTATAAGGGTTGCCCGATATGTGGTCAAAATAGTTTTTCTATACATTTAAAGAACATAATCCAGATTGTTTATCTTGGGCATCGAAGATTTTTGCATCGGCATCACCCTTATCGTTCCCAAAAGAAACCATTCAACGGTGAAACAGAGCACGAAACTCCTCTACGAACATTAAATGGCGAGCAAGTATTCCAAAGGATCAAGGATTTGAAGGTCACATTTGGTAAAGATAAAGCAAATGATGAATATATGACAATACATGGGCCAAGTCTATAGAAGAAGAAGTCGATTTTCTTTCAACTCCCATATTGGAGGACGTTACTTGTGCGTCATAATTTAGATGTAATGCATATTGAGAAAATATTTATGATGTCATAATTGGAACTTCACTGAACATCCTAGGGAAAACAAAGGATGGACTAAAGGCTCGTTTAGACCTTGTTGATTTGAATATTCGAGAGGAGTTACGACCTCAAGAGAAAAATGGTCGAAAGTTTCCACCGCCAGCGAGGTACACCTTGTCAAGAAAAGAAAAACGAGCCTTCTGTCAATGCCTTGCAAATGTTAAGGTACCTGATAATTATTCCTCTAATATAAGAAATCTAGTTTCTATGAATGATTTGAAACTTGTTGGGATGAAGTCTCACGATTGTCATGCACTGATACAACAGTTGTTGCCAGTAGCACTTCGTGCTGTCCTTCCTAAGGAAAAAGAAGTGAAGTATGCAATTGTTAAGTTATGTTTTTTCTTTAGTTCTATATGCTCAAAAGTGTTAGACCCAACAAAGCTTGATGAATTGCAAGATGGCCTTGTGAAAACTTTGTGCATCCTCGAGAAGTGTTTTTCGCCATCATTTTTTACTATTATAGTTCACTTAACGGTACATTTAATTCGAGAAGTCAAGCTTTGTGGGCCTGTTTACTTGAGATGGATGTATCCTTTTGAAAGGTACATGAAAATTTTGAAAGGCTATGTGAAGAATCGAAATCGTCCATAAGGTTGTATCGTGGAGAGTTATATAGCAGAAGAAGCTGTTGAATTTTGTACAGAGTATTTGGTTGGTGTAGAGAGCATAGGACTCCCAAAGAAAAAAAGTTCCTCTAATTTCGAAGATAATAGTACTTCTGCTGGCATACCTTATTTGGCAGACTATGAGTTATTACAACAAGCTCATCTTTACGTTCTTCATAATTCTGCTGAGGTTGATAAGTATATTAAGGTGCATATGAATTACTTGAAAGAGAAATATCCAAGACAATCCAAGAGTGAGAAATGGTTGCAAGATCAGCACAACAAAACATTTATTGATTGGCTTAAAGACCATATTTATGCTAACTTGGAAGAAACTAGTAATAGTGTATCCGAAGATGTAATCTTATTATCAAATGGACCCTCACAAACTGTTACAAAATACACTTCATATTCAATCAACGGGTATTGTTTTTACACTCGTGAGAGAGACGAAAAGCATCCTGTACAAAATAGTGGGGTAAGTATAGAAGCAGAGGCAATGCACATAGCAAGTGCAAAGGACAAGAATCCGGTCTATGGGAAGATGCACTATTATGGGGTAATAGAAGATATATGGGAACTTGTTTATTGTAACATTCGAGTTCATGTTTTTAGATGCAAATGGGTTGATAATGCTGCTCTTAGGATAGACAAAGATGGTCTAACAGTGATTGATTTTGAGAGGGAGGGCTATAAGAACGAGCCATTCATTTTGGCCTTACAAGCCAAACAAGTATTTTTTATAGCAGATCCTAAAGAATCCGAAAATTCAAAAGTTGCTGTAGTTTTGCCAATGAAATCAAGATTGATTGAAGAGATGAATGTGTTGGGTGATCAATATGACGATATACAATTTTTTAGTGCTTGTTTTCCGTCTGCCGAGGAAGTTGACGAGTTGGATGAGCATATGTATAATGAGTCAAATTTAGTACGACAAGAAGGCGAATGGATTTGTGTTGAGAAGGGCAAGAAAAATTCTTAACGGTTAAGTACTATAATATATCATTATTTTTATACTTTTATTAATAATTCAATTCAATTCTTTTTAGGATTTTTATTATTTTGTTTACTTTCTTTAACTTTGTTTTGGTATTTTATTACAGATTCATGGCTCATCAGCAAGATTGTTTATCGTCAGATGGAGAAAGAGACGAAGTGCAACATTCACAAAATGATGGAGAACAAAATCAAACGAAAGATGATGCAAATGCACCTAAACAAACTAGAAGCTCAACCCAAATGCATCGTATTATGAAACTGCGTCAAAAGGGAGAGAAAGTCACTGTGGAGTTTGACAAAGATAATCATTCGGCTTTAGGGTCTGAAGGATCCGAATTGATGAGTTTTATAGGCATGATGATATGACAAAAATTCAATATTACCTATAAAAATTGGAAAGTGGTCCCTAAAGCATTAAAAGAAAATATTTGGGAAAATATTCGAGTAAGTTTTTTCTTCCAGCTTACTATGTTTACTTGTATCAAATATTCATGAGTAATAACCTTTTTGTTTCTATGCAGACGAGTTTCAATGTTTCCGATGAGCGTAAAACTCAGCTACTCGTTTGTGCTGGAGACAAATTCAGGAAGTTTAAAAATGAATTATATACGAAGTACATCAAGGATCAAAGTTGTGATCGCATTCATCCTAAGGTTAAAAGACTATACCCCAATATTAAGAAAGATGATTGGAGAGCATTTGTTGGCCGTTGTAACACTTTAGAGTTCAAGAAGTTATCAATGGAACAAAGTCAAAGAAGAAAGAAATACGAGTATGATCACCATTTGGGTCGGAAAGGATATGGAAACTTTGCGAAAGAATTGGTAATGAACTAGTACAACAAAAATGTAGTAGGTTTGGTTAAGTTGATTTGTGATGGTAATTTAATTTTTTTTTCTTGTAGAAACAAAAGGTTGGATTCAAGGAGCCATTGGCGAGATCAAAGTTATGGAAACTTGCTCGACAAGATAAAAAAGGAGCATATAAGAATCTATCTACAGAATCTGTGGTACAGAGGATTGTAAGTTATTATATACGTAGCTATGCTCAGTAGAACATATCACATATTGTTTGGTATAACATATTATGATTGTTTTATAGTTAGTATTTTACTTCTCATATATATATATATATATATATATATTTATATAATAGAAAAAAAAATAAAGCAAAGGCAACGAAAAAGTAACTATAAATTAGTGATGAATCTGATTAGATAAGTATACTGAACAATTTTTTTTGGTTTTGCTTTTCAAGGATCATTATACTGAATAATTTGAGCAAGGAACTTTCATACCAGAAGGCATAAATGACGTATTGACTATGGCATTAGAGACTCCAGAACATCTTGGCCGAGTCAGAGGACAATCACAATTTACACGCCGAGATGATTATTTTAGACCCAATACCAACTCAAAGTCTAGAACTAAGGATGATGAGATAGCAGAACTAAAGGCACAAGTTGCAATGTTGACAAGTGAGGTGCAAAGAATTTCAAATAAAAAAGTGGCTAGCCAACAAGCTGAACCATGTGTTGAAAATCCAAATAACTTATCATCAATGTGATATGCAAAATTCACCAGAAGGTGATCCTATCGACAATGAAGAGCTAGGAGAGGTACACATAAGTCTAAACTTACTATGGCACTGTTTTCACTATATATTGATGATTTTAACAATTAATATTTTGTTACAGGGAACTCCTTGTAAATTGGCAGCAGTAAGTTGTAATAATATTGTTGCTGAAGGAAAAGTTTACTTAAAGTGTGGTCCAAACTCATTACTTCATGGGAGGAGATTGGGAGTCAATACTCGGAGGGTTCAATAGATCTTATGTTGCAGCCCGATGCAAACTTACCAATTCAGACAGATGAGTGTCTTATAATTTTGAATGCACATGGTGGACATGTATCATGACCATCACATTTGGTTGTATTTGGTGATTTGCAGGTATATTATTCATATAATGTTTTATAGCATTTGCAAATAATTTAATTACTTTCTAACTTCAAGTATTTTTTTCAATGTAAAGGATCACGAGCTTTCTAAAAAACAACCCAAGAGAGCCAAAAACAGCAAGAATTCTCAACAACCACAAGAGAAAGAGCAACAATCGACAAGAGACAAGGAAAAGAATATTGTGCAAAAGGAAATTAATAATTTAGTTTCAAATATGCATCTGCGAGTAGAAAAGAAAACTATTAAGCAGTCAATGCCAACTATGCCTTTGGCTTTGCGGCCTGTTGTTTATTACGCAGAGAATAACATGAATGATGAAAGATTAGTGAAGGTTAAAATGCCAGAAGATGTAGTTCATGACCAATTTATTTGGGTTGGTAAAGAAGAAATTATTCAATTCGCAACATTGGTAGAGATAAGTGTTACATGTATATCACTTTATATAAAGTAAGTTTCTATAGTATTATATATCACATATGATTGTTGATTTTATTATATTAATTGTTAGCTTGAACTAACTTGATTATAACTTTTTGATTAGGTACTTGCACAATAAATGTTCTGATCATGGACTTCTACACCAGTTTGGTTTTGTATGTCCTTCCCAAGTATCACACATTGCCACCGAAAAAGGAGATCCAAAACAGAGGAGAGCTGATTTAATATTAGGTGCTATAATTGGATCTCCAAAAGGTCGAGTAATATTTATTCCTTACAATAGCGGGTAAGTCTATCTTGATATGCTAACACTTGCATTTCTCATTACTTAGATATGTAATTAATATGTTACTTTATTCATAATATATGTCCAGGATGCATTGGATGTTAGGCGTTGTTGATCCATGGAAGGATGTGGTGTATTGGCTTGACCCTACTAGACAATCACCGAAGATAGATTTCAAACATATAGTGGACTTGTAAGTTTTCTCAAGGATGTTGTACAATTTGAAAGTAATTTTTTTTCTAATTAATATGTTAAAATTTTAGGGCACTTAATTAATACAAAAGACGTCGTATTGGTAGGAATTTGAATGCAAGTAAACCTACAAAGTGGTCTATAATACAGGTAATGATTTATATTATCATTATATATACCTTAATTGTAATTATTCTTGATTAAGTAGTGAGTGAGTATTTTCATATATGCCTAGATATTTTTTTTAGATTATGTATCTAAGTTACCAAAATCAAATTTTACTTGGTCAAAACTCTAGGCACCAAAATAACCGGGGAACATTGAGTGTGGATACTACATTATACGTTATATGTGTGACATCATCGAGAATGAATGGTCAAGTGGAATTTCATTAAACATAAGCACCTTCTTGTAGTATATGGTGCTGCTATTGTTTGCTTTTTAAAATTATTACATTTTATTTCTACTTTTGTTTGTGCATATCATTTGTTTGGTTTGATAGAATGACTAAATTTTTCGTATAAAATCTGCAGTTTGGAGGACACAAGTACACAAATAAAGATATTGAAGAAATTCGAAGCGAATGGGGTTCGTTTTTGCAGGAGTTTTTGTTATGGGATTAAATAATTTGGCATCATATATGTTGAAAGATGTTTTAGTTTTCTATTAAATTGTGCTTCTTAATTGGAATAAATTATTTAGAACTTTGTTCTTGGTAAATTGGAATGTTTGGAACCTTTAGACATACTATAAGGTCCAGTGGATTATTCGAAAACTATCATAACTATTTCATTTTGTTGGTGTGGAGATTGATAATATATTTATGCATTTTATTGATTAATGATAGTGCATATTTCACACTGCTTGAATGTTGATTTATGGAATTTAATATTGCTGTCATTAAACAAATACGCACGTCGTCTATTCACGACCAATTTAGAGGACGGATCTAAACCGCCGTTTTTACAGGGTTTAGAGTACAGTTTATAACCGTCATCTGTTCATATCAAGGGACGGTCGAAAACCGTCCTCTATTTTGACTTTAAATGATGGTTCTTAACCGTCTATAATTAATTTTGGACGATGGTTTGAAACTGTCCTCTATTGCCTTAAGATGACAGTTTCGCACCGTCTTCTATAATCACTTTATGTGATAGTTTGAACTGTCATCTTTAATGACTTAAGAAGACAGTTTTTAAACCGTCCCCTATATGAGTACACTATAGGTGACACTAGTATAAAAGACAGTTTTTTGAACCATCATCTAGTACTAAAGGGGATGGTTTTCGACCGTCACTTAATACCCAAATTCTTGTAGTGAGACAAAAAAGAATGATGTGCATCCACTAGTTTATCGTTTGATTACTTTAGCAGTGGTTTTACATATTGCAACAATTACCGTAGAGAGAGTATTTTATGCTATGAATATTGTGAAAAACATATTGAGAAATTGAATTAGAGAAGAATGGATGAGCGATAGTCTAGTTGTGTACATTGAGAAAGAATTTTTAGATTGTGTAACGAACGAAGACATTATGCAATATTTTTAAAAAATGATAACTCGTCGTCATTAATAGTAATATATTTTATGCTTGTTTTAACGTGCTTATCTATTTTTATTTTTATTTTTTTGGTAAAAAATGTGCGTTTAGTTTGAATAATATTGTGATATAGTTTGTAAGCTTTGTATATTTGTATTATATAGTATATTTTTAATCAAAAACTACTTTGGTGTACGCTCATACTGAATTTGACTATTGGCTCCATCAGTGACTATAAACATATAGTAGAAATCAAAAGAGCACTTCACTTGAGTATAGATTATTAAGTGTTGCTTAATTTTTTTTTTTTTTTTTTTTTTGCAATTCTCTCATTATTAAGCGGACTTAGAACAACTCTTTTTTGCAATTTTTATAATAAAAAAAAAGATGAATGCCCCTAGTTTAACAATAATCCATATCCCCTTTAAGTGGTCTTTTTAATTTATGCCCCTATTTCTTATACAGATAATTTTAAAGACAAAACTACACTAAAAACTCAGCTCTTTCTTCATCATTTCATGGTGAAAAAAAAAAGCTTCAAAACAAATATGTGCATTAATGGAGATCTTGGAGAGAGACAGACAAACTCTAGCATCGATATTTTTCGACCATGGATGTCAATCTCTTCATGTCCAGAGTTTAACCGTCAACAAAGATAGTGTTTTCACACTTCCCAAGGAGCAACCGAGCCAATGAGGTTGGCGAAGGTTTAGAAGAATTGGTGCCACTGCTCGGTGACTCGGCGAAATTAATAAGTTGACATTAGAGGTCTTTAAGTTTAGATTGGATTCGAGTTGATTAGCTCGAAAAGTTTAGACATGAGCGATTTCGGCACAGAGCAAGTTTAAGAGCTGAGTCAACACACCAATTGAGTCGCTTCCTGGGATTTTTTTTTTCTTAGTTATTTTCCTTCTTTGTCTTTCCCTCATCTTATTGCTTGGGATGTGAAGCTGCCTTTCAATGGCTATGCCATAAATATCAGCCTTTTCAAGTTTTTGTCAGTCCAAGAACTACTCAAGTTCTAGTTTGCACACACTAACACACTATAAGTTAAGTTTATTACAGACTTAGTTAACGTTAAGTGTTGATTTAGAATTTGATATTTTTTTTTAAACTTTTGTTGATGTAATTACTCTCTTTATGGTTATGTTTTTAGCATAGTGATAAAATTTATATCTAACAATTGTTCAGTCTTGATTCTAGCTTTTGTTGATGTAATTACTCTTTTGATGGTTATGTTATGTTTAAGAGTATTATTCCAAAGCTTCCAAGTTAAAAAAAAAGTTTTTATTTAAGGTTTTGAAGGGTTCTTGATATAATTTTTCACATTATATGCTATCAGCTTTTGTCGACTATTTTGTATAACAATATACCAAATTCTTCTAAGAACAAAAAAAACACAGCTCTTTTTTTTCTTGTTAGTGTCATGTTAAAAGATACCTTTAAAACTTTAAAACCACAACTAGTTATAACCGAGTGATTTACTAATTCAATGAGTATCTAATAACCTAGTTAACCTTGTGAAGCTATAAGTTAATATATGGTATAAAATAAACTATATTTTGTATGAAAACATATAACTAATTTTTTTTTGGTAAAAATAATGTCAAAGTCAAAGCCTTGAAATCTTAAAAACCATAAGCACATCACCATATAATAATTCATTAGGTTACTATCTAGTAACTCAATAGTACTTCGACGGGTTACCAACTATTAACTCAATAGTAACTCGATGAGTTACTTAATGGTAACTTAGTGGGTACCATCTAGTAACCCAGTGGGTTATAATCTACTAATTCATTATATATATTCAACTGTAAAATGAAGAGTAACTTTACAGGTGTGACAACTTACCCCTTAATCTTTTATTTTTGGCATTTTACACCGTGATTTCGTAAATTATGACAAATCATTACAAATTCATAACAGATGTCTCATTTTGGACAAAATTCTCTGCTCAAGTGTCATGCACGTGATTTGAAGAAGGTATTAATGATAGTACAATAAATATCCTTATTCTTTCAAATAAAAAAATATTAGTCTACTGCCCCTCTCTTTCCTCTAATAATAATAATATTATTAAAAAATCCAAGCTGGACATGCTTTTGACAAGAGATTAGTAGTAGTGGACCAGTGGTAGTGGAAATCATGTTAAATTGTTGACTCACAGACACAATACATCAGCTCCGACCACCATATTTCACATCCTTTAATAAAAAATTTAAAAAAAAAAAAGAAAACAAAAAGAGAAAAACAAAAGCCCAAAAAAAAAAAAGAGAAATATCTCTCTATGTGCGTTTTGCATGATTAAAAAAGCTACAGCTTTTAACTCTCATTCAATTCTCTCACTCTCTTTTTTTTTTGTTTCTCTTCTTTTTGGCATTAGTTGAATGCTATTGTTTGAATGTTACTGACAACTTCACGAACATGATGTCTTCCTTTTTTTTTTTGGGCTGGATATGTGGTTTTTGCTCAATATATGTGTGTATGTTTTGTTGAAGATCACTAGAGAAAGGTGCGGGGAGGATCGACTTCAAGTGCTCGCCATTTGCCATCATGCGGCTCCAACAAGGCAAGCGTGTGGTGCCGTGCTGGCCCGCGTCATGTACGAGATCCAGTGGCCGCTGGCGAGGGGCGAGGCAACAGTGAAGCTCGATGACTCGCATTACTTCTTCGCACTGAGAGCCCCGGGGGATCATTGTCGCTCCGATTCTAAGGGCTCGAGCAATGAGGACGATGATCGGAGGAAGATAAAGGCACCGATGATCATGGCTCATGGGCTAGGGGTGATACAATCCCTGTGTGAAGAATGTGTTGGTGCGATCGTTTTCTTGTTGGATTATGGATT
This sequence comes from Boehmeria nivea var. tenacissima, assembly GCA_018132145.1. Taxonomy (NCBI): domain Eukaryota; kingdom Viridiplantae; phylum Streptophyta; class Magnoliopsida; order Rosales; family Urticaceae; genus Boehmeria; species Boehmeria nivea. The sequence continues at coordinate 4,850,063 of CM030875.1, read as the reverse complement.
AGATAGAAGCCCCGATGTAAACACCTCGACTATTCTGCTTGAAGTGACGCCATAACGGTTGCGTAATTGTCGTTGATAAGTCTGTGGAACGAGGAACGCCACAAACAGATTCGTCTTGGCCGTTTGATAAGTTCTATTAAGAACAATCAAGGTTCATGCTTGATCGATTCAAGTTTCTGAGAAGGTCTACAAGAGAGAGATAAACTCATAAAATTTTGGGAAACAAAAGTGAAATATCTTTGATCATGAAATTAAGAACCTTTAAATAGTTTACAGCTAAAAATAAACCTAAAATTAACCTTCTGAAAAATACGCCTAAAACCCAACTTGGCCCAAGTCTGTAGGCCCATTCGCGCATGGGCGTCGCGGCGCTGGGCTAGTGGCACCGCGGCACTAGCTGCCCAAACCGCAGAGCTGTGGTGCGAGAGATGGCACCCTGGCGCCCAGGAGCTGTGCCTGTTCAACGCGTTGTGCACACTTGTGTCGCCCCGCGCCGCACAACGCCGCCTCCTGCCGTACAACTTCTGCCGAAACTTATCTCTAGGCTTCTAAAAATGTCATAATTCATACTAGAATCTTAAAATAACAAAATTATAATAAAAATAACTTTAAATTCTTCCACGAGCACTTAATTACTTATCCTAGTTGCCGATTAATCTTCAAGTGCTTGAATTATTGGAACACAAACTGGACTTGAGTCTTTTATGCGATTTGATTCTCGAAAAAGTTCTTCATGAACAAGTTGAGTTGTTCCTTGAATCATTTAGCATGTGCCCTTATCATTGGACTTTTAGGAGCCTCGATCATCATACTGTGTTGCATGTCACAAATGATGTCAGCATCATTCTCCTTCTCTTCGAAAGGATTTGTCCTTAAATCAGAATCTGTAAAATAAGGAGATAGATCAGCCACATTAATATTATACTTACCAGCTAGATCGAGCTAGTAGGCATTATTGTTGATACTCCAGATGACTTGAAAGAGACCATCGCCTCGTGATATTAATTTGGACTTGCATTGTTTGGAAAAATGCTCCTTGCGCATGTGGATCCAAACCCAATCATCGGCTTCAAACATAATCTCTCGACGCCCTTTATTAGCTTATCTAGCGTACATCTCAGTTTGCTGTTCAATGTTGTGCCTGGTGTCTTCATGTATCCTCTTGACTAACTCTATCTTTTTCTCTCCATCTAGATTCACACGTTCAGACAAAGGTAGAGATAATAAATCTAAAGGGATTAGAAGCTTAAAACCATAAATAATTTCAAAGGGAGAGAATTTCGTTGTATAATTCACAGCCTTATTGAAAATGAATTCCACTGTGGTAAACATTCCTTCCAAGTTTTAATATTTTTTTTAATGATTGCTCTCAGGAGGGTTGACAAGGTGCGATTGACAACTTCGGTCTGACCGTCAGTTTGTGGGTGACACGTCGTTCTAAACAATAACTTAGTACCCAACTTAGCCCACAAGGTCTTCCAAAAATAGCTAATGAATTTAGCATCTCTATCAGACACAATTGACCTAGGCATACCATGTAAACGAACAATCACCCTAAAGAAACAATCTGCCATATTTGAAGCATCATCAATTTTGGTACAAGGCATGAAATGCACCATTTTAGAGAACCTGTCAACCACTACAAACACCAAATCCCCACCCTGACGAGTCCTAGGCAGTCCAAGGACAAAATCCATAGACACATCTACACAAGGTGCTATCGGAATTGGAAGTGGTGCATAAAGGCCGTGAGGGTTTGACTTAGACTTAGCTTGTTTGGATTTGACACACCTCTCACAAATACGCTCAACATCACATTTAATCTGTGGCAGTAAAAATGTGATCTCTAATGTTTTTGCTACCCCAAAGTGACCCATCAATCCCCCACTATTTACCTCTCGTACTAGTAACTCTCTCACTGAACTTTGTGGGGCACACAGCCTAGGCTTTTTAAACGGGAAATCATCATGCCGATAAAAGTCCTTGATACCTGATTTTTCACACAAAGCAAAAATGTCACCAAAATCTACATCTTTAACATACAACTCTTTAAGATGTTCAAATCCCAAAAGTTTAGTTGTAAGAGTTGAAAGAAGCATATACCTGCGAGAAACATCGGTAACCATATTCTTCTTGCCTTGCTTGTACTTGATAACATAAGGAAATGGCTCAAGGAATTCCATCGATTATGCATGCCGACGGTTGAGCTTGTGTTGCCCCTTCAAGAATTTGAGAGATTCATGGTCGGTGTGGACCACAAACTCTCGTGCCAATAAGTAGTGCTGCCAAGTCTCCAAGGCCCGGACAAGGGCATACATCTATTTGTCATAAGTGGTGTAGTTTAGGGTAGCCCCACTTAACTTCTCACTAAACAACGCGGTGGGTTGCCGATTTTGCATGAGAACGGCTCCAATACCAACTCTCGAGGCATCACACTTCACTTCAAAGGGTTTGTCGGAGTTGGAAAAGGCTAGCACCAGAGGATTGATCAAACGATCCTTGATCGTGTTGAATGCCTCCTCTTGAGAATCGCTCTAACGAAAAACCACATGTTTCTTCATTACTTCAATTAGAAGGGCTGTGACGGTGCTGAAATCCTTGACAAAACGGTGGTAGAAACCCATTAAGCTTTAAAAACTTTGAACTTGTGAAGCGTTGGTAGGCGTGGGCCATTCTCAGATTGCTCGTACTTTCTCTTGATATACCTGCACTCTATTAGCACTCACAAAAAAGCCCAAAAATGTGACATGATCGGTGTAATAAGTGCACTTCTTAAGATTAGCATATAATATCTCTTGTCGAGGCACAATGAAAACCTTTTGTAAATGCAAAACATGCTCATTTAAAGACTTGCTATAAATCAGGATATCATCAAAATACACTACCATAAATTGTCCAATAAATGGACGCAAAATATGGTTCATGAGTTGTATGAATGTGCTAACTGCATTGGTTAACCCAAATGGCATCACTAAACACTCATACAACCCTTGTTTAATTTTGAAACTGTTTTCCACTCATCTCCCACTCGCATGCGAATTTGATGATACCCACTTTTTAAATGAACTTTAGAAAAGACACATGCACTATGAAGTTCATCAAGTATATCATCCAAACGAGGAATAGGAAAATGATACTTTACCGTGATGTTGTTAACTGTGAGACAATCAACGCACATCATTGATGATCCATCCTTCTTTGGAACGAGTAGCACGGGTACGGAGCAAGGATTCATTCTCTCGGAAATATAACCCTTGGCTAGTAACTCATCCACTTGACGTTGTTGCTCTTTTGCCTCCTCTGGGTTGGCGCGGTAAGCGGGTAGCTTTGGCAAAGTAGCCCCCGGCACAAAATCGATATGATACTCGATCTTATCCAATTGGTGGCAACTCGGGTGGCTTCTCGTCCAACACAACATCTTCGAACTTATGCAAAAGAGAAACAATGGTACTAAGCAAATCTTCACCTTGTGCGTTAATAAAAAGGATAGCCTCCTTATACACAAGTAAATTCATTGGCTGGCTCGAAAGGAAATTTCTCTCGACCTCACTTTGTTTGAGAAGAAAATTTTTCTTTTGGCGCTCTTTTCTTTCCCCTCCTTTGGCTTTGTGGTTGTTGTTTCTCTCTTGTTTTTTCACTCCTTATGTTTCACTTACATTTTTCGGCTCACTCTCTTTATGTTCACTCAATTTTCTCACTTCTTTCTTTTTTTCAAGTGTTTTTCTCTCAGTCTCACTTTGAAGAAACTGTTGATCCTCGAGAACTTGACTAGGGGACAAAGGCACAAAAGCAACCTATTTGCCTTTGTTGGGTAATGTATACTTGTTGGTGCAGCCGTCGTGAGTGACACGCCTGTCAAATTGCCATGGTCCGGCCAAGTAACAAATGCATTGCTTTCATAGGCACCACATCACAAAGCACCTCATCTTCAAACTTGCCGACCTAGAATGACACCAACACTTGATGTGTTACCTTCACACCACCGCTGTTGTAATTTACAATGGCGGGGGCGCTTAATCAAAGGCAGCAACAATTTCGCCACTAAAGTCACACTCGCGGCATTTGTAAAACTGCTTCTGTCAATTATCAAGCTGCAAACTTTATCCTTCACTTGTCAACGATCATAACAGATATTTTCCCTTTGCGCCTCGTCGCATGTCCATGCTTGCATGCTCAAAGCTCTCCTACTCACTTCCATCAACCTATGGTTGTAGCAACTTCTTCTACTTCCACCTCTTCCTCATAAATTTGCTCATCTTCTTCATCGGTCTCATACTCACCATTGGGCCATAGCAACATGGTTTGCTTGTTCGGACATTGGGTTGTAATGTGGCCATTCCCCTGAGACTTGAAACATTTAATATCACGATTGCGAGAAGTAATGTTATCGATTGTACCTCGATTATTGGTAGAAGTAGAGCTCGATCGCTTGTTCTCATGTTTGGGTGGATTCAGAGTACTCTTGTCGTCCTTCTTAGGAAAAGAAGGCTTCCATACGGGTCGTTCCCTAAATTTACTTCGTCGTCCCCCTGTCTTGAATTGCTTTTCCACCTAAATAACCTTATGAACTAGCTCATCCATTTGTATATAATGATGTAGCTTAACTTCATTGGCAATTTCTATGTTCATCCCGGCTAAGAATCTAGCATTGTCACCTCTTCGTCCTCCTCCAACCGGAGGCAGATCATTAACAACTCCATCTCTTGATGATAGTCTTCCACACTCTTATTTCCTTGGATCAAATGAAGAAAATGATTCTGCAGTTCCTGGTAATAGTAAGCCGGAACAAAACACTTTCGTATAATCGCCTTCATGTCCTCCCACGTTTCTACTGGTGGTTCACGATTCCATCGCCTGTTTGTTGCTATCTGATCCCACCATGTAAGAGCATAATCAATAAAGTCACTAATAGTAAGTTTTACCTTTTTGCGATCGGAATAATGATGTATGTAAAAAATATTCTCGATCCGCTTTTCCCACTCCAAATAGGCTTCGGGATTATTGCGGCCCTTGAACTTGGGAATCTTTAACTTAATACTTTCGAGGTTGTCATCCTCTTATCGATTATCTTGGCGTCCGTGCTCATATCATCGCCTATCAGCTCCTCCCTCGTTATAATCAGGCTCATTGTAGTCTTCGTCCATATAGTTCTTTCTCGGATTTGGTTGAGCCCTCAATTACCGCGGAGCACCTTGGTTACCATGTCCACCATTCGATCTCTAATGTTGATCGACGTGAATGCGGCTCAACTCTTCTTGCATATCGTCCACTGACCGCATCAACTATTGCAGTTGCCCTATTAACGCCTCCTACAAAACACGTCATTCTACTAGTCTGGCTCGGTCGCCCTGTGCTCTGTCATCACTGTGATATGACATGGTTAGATTAAAAACAATAGAAAGAACTCACAAACGCTCTATCACGTGTTTTATTCTAAGAATCGGAACACTCAAACGTCTCTCGTGTTTAGCACTCAAGTTGGCTTTTACCCTCTAATGGACTCATCGCTCATGCCTTTTTTCACTCAAATTTCTCACTAAGCCTCTCGGAAGTGCTCAAGAACACTTTATAGATGACTACACACATTACAAGGACCAAACTCGCAATATGTTAGAGGATGCGACATGAACCACTAAAGAAAAAAAAAAGAAAGCACTCAATTCAACACCCTTTTTTTTTTTTGTAATGGCCGAACCTTTTTTTTGTGTTTTTTTTTACTAAGATTAACAATAAAAAACAAGAACGGTTCAAGAACGAATTAAAAACAAGACCCAAAGACAAGAATAAAACAAGAACTGTAATGACCTGAATTTAATATCACTGTGCTAGTTAATTACTTTGTATTTTTGCCCCAGTTGAGACCAATTTGTAAAATTGGTCAGTTTCGTCAAATCTGGTAAATTTGGAACTATGAGGGAACTTATGAATTTAACGTGGTTAACTTATATTTTTGAAATTTTAGACGTGTTAGGAATTTATGTTTGATTCGAAAATGATATTTAAATTCCTAAGTTTACGTTTTCAAATAACGTGTGCAATTTTAAATTTCTCGGAAAAATTTGTTGTATTTTCGTGGTCAATTTTCGGCCATTTTGGCCCAATTAAGCCCAAGCCCATTAGGGAATTTTTCTTTCTCCCTTTCTCCACCCACAGCCGACCAAAACCCCTTCCTCACAAAAAAAAAATTCTTTTTCTTCTTCTTCTTTCCTTTCTTCTCTCTCTCTCCCTCTCTCCGCCGGCCAACCAGCCCTCCCCCGCAGGTGCTGCAGCTCCTCCGCCCAGCTCGCGTGCACAGCGTCGGTGCCGTCCGGCCGCCAGTACCGCTCGACCCCCGAGCCTTCCCAGCCCGCACGCGCAGCTCCGCCAGTGCGAGCCCCCGCGCGCCTCTCGCTCCCTTTCGCGCCCCGCGTGCTTCCCCCGCACGCCGAGCAGCAGCGCGCCTCTCCGTCGAGCTCGCCCAGCCTCCGCGCGCACTGCCGGCGCCGACCAAGCCGCGCCCGACCTCGCCAAGTGCGAGAGCAGCTCGCCCAAGCCTCCCCTGTCTCGCGCGCGCAGCCCAGCCAGAACGCTCACTGACGCCGCGCCGTTCAACCCTCCGCACGCCGACCCAACCTCCGCACACCGCAGCCGAGCTCCTCCGCGCGAGCTCCGCCCGCTGCCGGCCACCTCAGCTCCGGCCAGCCCCTCCCGCGTAGCCGCGTAACCCCGCCGACCCTCGTCGTGCCGTGGTCACCTCCGGGCAGCAATTGTGCCCCTCCTCGTGTTGAACCCCTTTTCATCACGTTACCGAGCCGACACCGAGGTAAGCTTCGTGTCCGCCGCGTTGACGTTGAATGTTCAACTTGGATCTTTAATTTCAGTGGGTTAATTCCTTGTTTCCGTTGTAGTTTAGAGTTTGTCGTCGCTTTGCGCCGTCGCCGGTTTATTTCGTTAGCCGCTGCGTGCTTCCTTGAGCCGTAATTGCTCTAGTTTGGTGAGCCTCGTTTCCTTTTTGTGGTTATTGATAGATACTCGATTTTTTCGTTGATTATGTTGTTAACAAAATTCTATCCTATTCGAGGCTTGTTTTTGTAAAGCATCGTATTGAGAGTTATGTTATGTCGTTGTGGGTGAATGAAATTAGTTTACGTTCAAAATCGTATCATTATGGGCTTGAACTTGTTAGACGCCTAGAGGTCGTTTTTAATTCGGTTTACCTTGAGCTTTTGACACCTTAAAGTGTGCTAATTTAGTAACTAACAAGTTGGAAATTCGTTTTTGTGCAGCAAACTTCACGCGTTTAAGTGTTTATTTTTCGCACTATATTTGTAATCGTTGAGTCTCCCGATTTATCCGTGCTTAGACGAGCGGGAACTTAATTTTCTCTTTTAGACGTGGTTTTAGAAAAAATAAAAATAAAAATAAAATTGCCAAGTGATATTGTTTTGAAAGTTTGATTTAGAGATTTAGTTGTCAAAAATCAAATAGTTGAATGAGCCTTTTCGAAAAGAAAATTATGCACGTTATTGGTTATTCAACTGTGTGAAGTTGTATTTTGGCAAGTAGACCATTCAAATGTGAATGAGTTATAAATTTGGGTCACAATTCCGAGTGTTTCCCATCGTGTTGCATTTAGTTCGAAAATTGATTCGATCATTTTATTATGCCAAATTGTGCAGGATCACCACCGAAGTGCTTAAGGACGCACGACCCCTCACCGTCGTATACTAAAAGTATAACCAAGCGGCCAAAAATCGAGTTCTTATTGTAAAATGATACGATATTGGAAGTGTGACTTGAGTTAGGATATTGTTGGAATCCTTGAGAATTATGTTATGAGTTTAGCCTTTGAGGCTCGAGAATAATTGTTGTTATGAAATTTTGGAAATGTCTTGATATTGTGTTAAATGACTCTAGTATTGTTATGATGGATTGTGACCGAAATTAGTTCGGTGCTGGGTTGATATTAGGTGAAGGCTTCGGCCGGGATATCCGAAAAACAGGGGAAACTCTGCCGGATTTCCGGCTCGAAGCCTAGGCACTTTTATTGATTTAATCATTGTACGTGTAAGGCTAAGAACCTATTCCTCACATAAACTAATCCAATGACAACACTTAGGACGGAAACAACCTTAGATGGGCTTTCTTAATGAATTATTAACCGTTCCACTAACTAGAGTCACATTCTTCGAGTCCACCAATTCCAAGTTCTTCATCTCCTGTATTTAGTGGTAAACCTTAGCGTTGATCATTAATTGCTCATGTGGAACAGAAGCATCTCACACAAAGCACGAGAAGAGACGCCCCCTAGGGAAAGGATTTCGAGGACCGAAGCGAGGAGCTTAGGACCTCAAGTAAGTGGATCTCCTCTGTAACACGAGTAGGCTTTACCTTGTTTGATCGTTTCCCCTTGTTGTGATATCGTGAAATGTTAATTATGATGTTAGTTTCCTAGGTGTGTGAGTATGGGCTCACATGCTTATACCATGTCTTCTAACTCGCAATTATGGGGTTGCGAGTCTGCATATATTTTAGGTACATGTGTGATTGCGTGTATGAGTCTCCTGTCTGTGGGTATGGGACCACAGACATAAAACTATTTCTGTTGTTGTTGAGAATTTATTGTAGGTAAGAGAGAAACTCTAAGACAAGCCAAGAGGGGTGAAAACACTGTAAGTGTACGGGGTAGGGCCTGACGAGGCCGCAAGTCATTATCGGTTCCGAAATAGCCCGATAGGGCCACTTATCATGTTTCGGGACGGCCTGAGGGCCTAGGGGAGGTCGGTGGACGACCTTCCTCTGTGTGAGTACCTTGATCATTTGTGTAGGGCCCGACAGGGCGATCATGATTTGGTTCTGAAATAGCCCGACGAGGCCAGCAGCCATGTTAGATTTCGGAGCGACCCGAGGGACCTCGTGGAGGTCGGTGAGCTATTTTTCGGCATGATTCAGCGGGCCCATTTAAGAGTTAATAAGAATCCTCTAAACATGAAAGTTGTGTGCACATGTAACTCAATCAGGGAGATTGAATTCTAGAGTCTTGTGTTGAATCCAATATTGGATGGTCTTGAGGTATAGCCATGATCGAGCCGCCGGAGGCTCGATTTTAGAGGAGGGTAGACTTATTCTGACTCAATTATAAATTCTATGCGCATATGTTTAAATAAGTCTCGATGTAAAGTATTATACATCTTTAATCCACTTATTGGGCTATTAGCTCACTAGTGTGCTCGTGTTGCAGGTAAGTTGAAGGGGAAACTGGAAAACTAGGCGACATGGAAGGATAACGGCGAGTGCATACGGGACCGACCTTGGGAGCGTCGGGTATACCGCCGGCTAGCCGTTGGCAACTATTTTGAGAGTTGATGTTTTTATTTTGAAAATCCCACGTGAAAACTCTTTTGATGGTCGTGTGGTCACGGTTACATCCCGTGTTAGGCATTTAAATGTATTTTCTTATTGTTATGTAAAAAAGTTTCAAATTCTACCGTATTTTTTGGGAGTTGAAAATTGATAAATCTCTTATGTTTATTGCAAATTTATATTTCCTTTTACGTGTTAGTTTTGGGTCGTTACAAAGTTGGTATCAGAGCCAAGGTTTAGCCGGTTCTGCAGACAATCCCGTATGCACAACTGTGATTCCCTCATTGTCGCCACTGTGAGTGCCTTTCCTTTAACTTCACGAGCTATACCTTTTTGATTTGGGTTGAAATGCTTGCAGGATTTTACTCTACGATGGCAGGACGAGGAGAGAGAGATGAGTCTCAGAACTCTAGCCAGCCCACGAGAGAGCGCAGTCGCTCAGGCGGTAGGCCCCCGGTTCCACCATCCTCTCCAGGCGAGGGCCACAGCCAACAGCCGCAGTCTTCCATCAGCGCGACCCGCCAACTTATGGCTGACATCACCAATCTTCTGCGTAGGGAACATTTTCCAGCTCTAACACAGGATGCCTCCATGACCGTTCGTGATTGGATCAATATGTTCGAGATTAGGATGGAGGAAGATGCAGTCTCCCGTGACCTTTGGATTTCTATTACAGTCGGGTTCTTGAGGGACGAACCACTTAGTTGGTGGAGGACTGTCATTAGGAGGCCAGGAGGAGCCGCGGGCTACAATTGGCAGTCGTTCTGTCAGGCGTTGCAGCAGTCATTCGACCCTCTCAGTCGCCGCCGAGTGTGGGACGAAGCGGTGAGGACGTGGGGCCAGAAGCAGAGGGAGCGTGTGTCCAAGTACCATAGGCGTTTCATGCGGGAGATAGTGGAGGATAGCCCTACGGTCCTGTCGTAGTCCCGGCTGCACGAGATTTATTATCGAGGCCTGATGGCCCCTTTTCGTCCTCATGGTTCGCCTGCCACTTTTGAGAGCCTGACTTCCATTAGAGATGTAGCGATGCGCCTGGAGCGTCAGTATATCGACGAGATGGGCACGTACGTGGACGACTTCCGAGCCGGCAGCGATACGCCGACGATAGAGGACACTTCAGAGGAGGAGGATGACCCCGACGAGGATGATAGTTAGATCGTATTGGTGGAGACACTAACCCCAACTTCGTAGCCCTAGGGTAGTCGTATGTGTATGAGTTTAAAGTAGCTTAGCTTTGTACCTAGCTGGATCAGAAATGACGCAAGTAGCAACTAATAGTTATCACTCTTATGTTGGCTAATTGTGGTAGAAACTAAGTTTTACTAGCTATGTGTTGTGTCATCCTCTATGAAGGATTTTTATTTTGTAGTGATGCTTATATAGCTCCTTTTGCATTTAAATTATGTATGGTTAATTAGTATTTGTTAGTGCTATGTGATGATAACATGACTCATCCCTGATTCTATTATGATGATTGTCTTGTACCTTGCATCATTTTGTCTGGTCATGTAATGATTTTTAACCTTAGTGCGTTGACTCAGGTCGCTTGGCTTTTTCTTTCTCTTTGACTATGACGAGACCAAATCTGTCGAGGGCGGTGGCCGACCTTCGTGAGGCCATGAAACGCCAAGCTGAAATCCAGCGACAGCAAACGGAGGTTCTAAATCGCCTAATGGAGCACATGGGACGTGGGGCCTTACCCCTCCCTCCCCCACCTCCGATTGATGCCCAAGGGCCAGTTGAGGGCGAGGGACTGCCCGAGTACCCAGACCCGGTTCCAGAAGCCGAGGCAGTCCATCCGGGGGCAGCGGTGATTCCCGCGGAAGGCCCTCCAGTACAAGACAGGGCAGCAGTGTACCCTGACCCTGCAATGAACGCCCCTCACCCCGCGGGTCATCATATTCCGGGCATGCCACAATATCCCCCGATGATGCATGCTCACGCTCCGGCGATTCGACCTCCAGCACCGGGTTTGGCACAACTCGTTTATGCCTAAGGAGTACCGGTGCCACATATGACCTTAGAGGCGGTCTACGAGAGGTTTCGTAGGGCCCAACCTCCATCGTTTGATGGTGCTCCGGATCCTCTAGCTGCTGAAGAATGGATAAGTCACGTAGAACTTATCTTTGAGATGATGCAAATCTCAGATCATGAGAAAGTTTCGTGCGCTGTCTTTATGCTCAATAAAGACGCGCGATATTGGTGGAGTGTAGTGAAGCAGACTCGGGATGTCAGTACCATGACTTGGGCTGATTTCCAACGAGTCTTTCATGAGAAGTACTTCAGTGAGGCCGTTCAAAATAGCAAGATGAACGAGTTCATTAATCTCCGTCAAGGAAAGCTGAATGTCACAGACTATGTCTTAAAATTTGATCAGTTGGCCAGATTTGCACCAGACATTGTAGCTACCGATACGAGCCGTAAGAACAAGTTCATGAGGGGTTTGAAATCCGACATAGCTCGTTTCATTGATACGGGCTGAGAAGGACCCGCTAGCTACGCGGATGCTGTCCAACGAGCCCTGCGCTCAGAAACTTGGGTGACCAAGCAGGAGGAGAAACCTAAGTCGGATCTGCCTCGATCCGATAATACTCAGAATAGATCTCGCTTCGGCCGCTCGTATCGCGGTAACTACCCACCGCGGCGCCCTAGCGATGATCATCGATCGAGTCACAATCAGCGTTCCAATCAGTCTGGAAGGAACAACTCTGGTGGCAAGCGCAAGTCAGGACCCAATCCTCCTGATCGGGCCGTTCAAGCAAAGAAGAATGATGCTAATGTGCCCCTTTGTGCCAAATGCGGCAGGTACCACCGTGGAGAGTGCTGGAGTAATGACCGGGGATGTTACAACTGTGGCAAGTTGGGACACTTTGCGAGGGAATGCAGAGAACCAAGTGCCCAAGCTCGAGGTCAACGAGGCCAGGGTGAGAATCAAACGAATCCGAATGCCCGGGTTTTTGCTATTACTGAAGGGGAGGTGGCTGCAGGACCTTCAACCGTTGTCACAGGTCAGATCTCTATAGCTAACACTACTGCTTATGTCCTTATAGACTCGGGGGCATCCCACTCTTTCATTGCGGGTGGTTTTGTAAAGAAACTAGATAGAAAACCAGAAGATTTGGCCCAGCCTTTTGTGACGGCTACACCGTCGGGTGAGATCATGCAGTCTAAGTTTTGGTTCCAAGATGTTCCCATCTTTTTGAGTGGTCGCGAATTAGCTGTGAATCTTGTAGTCCTCGAGATGCGGGACTTTGATATCATTCTAGGCATGGATTGGTTATCCAAGTACCATGCTACTATTGACTGTAAGAGAAAGAGCGTACTTTTTCGACCCCCTGGAGCAGAAAGTTTTGAGTATAAAGGGTCACCTAAGGGGTTGACCATACCTTTGATCTCTGCTCTTCAAGCATGTAAGATGCTTGACGGTGGTTGTCAGGGCTTCCTCGCCCACATCATAGATCTGTCCCAAGAAGACACGCGTCAAGCTTCGGATATCCCAGTCGTGAAGAATTTCCTCCACGTCTTTCCCGAAGACCTTCCAGGGTTACCTCCTGATCGTGAAATTGAGTTCGTCATCGAACTATTACCCGGTACCGCCCCTGTGTCCAAGTCGCCGTATCGAATGGCCCCCGGCAGAATTGAAAGAATTGAAGATCCAACTACAAGAGTTGCTGGACAAGGGTTTCATAAGACCCAGTCATTCACCGTGGGGGACACCGGTGCTTTTTGTCAGGAAGAAGGATGGATCTATGCGTTTATGCATAGATTATCGAGAATTGAACAAGCTAACCATAAAGAACAAATATCCCCTTCCCAGGATCGAGGACTTGTTCGACCAACTTCAAGGGTCGTCAGTGTTCTCAAAGATCGATTTACGATCGGGATATCACCAGCTAAAGATACGCGAGGAAGATGTACCCAAAACTGCTTTCCGCACTCGTTATGGCCACTATGAATTCTTAGTGATGTCCTTTGGACTCACTAACGCTCCGGCAGCGTTCATGGATCTGATGAACCGTGTTTTCGAAGACTATCTTGACAAGTTCATCATAGTCTTTATTGACGATATTCTCGTCTATTCGAAGACGAAAGAGGAGCACGAGGAGCACTTGAAAGCTGTTTTGCTTAGGCTAGCTGAGAAAAAGCTTTACGCAAAGTTCAAGAAGTGCGAGTTTTGGCTGGAAAAGGTCTTATTTTTGGGACACATGGTCTCTAAAGAGGGGATCTCAGTGGATCCGTCTAAGATCGAAGCCGTGAGTTCATGGAAACAGCCCACGATTGTCACAGAAGTTCGTAGTTTCTTGGGCCTAGCAGGGTATTATAGGCGTTTCGTTGAGGGATTTTCTAAACTCGCTCTACCTTTGACTCGCCTAACGAGGAAGAATACCAAAATTTCTTGGACTCCGGTATGCGAAGAGAGCTTTCAAGAACTCAAGAGGCGTCTCACATCGGCCCCAGTCTTGACAATTCCCACGGGAACTACTGGGTTTGTGCTTTATTGTGATGCCTCGAAACTGGGACTGGGTGCGGTATTGATGCAGCACGGTAAAGTGGTAGCTTACGCATCGAGACAACTTAAAGACTACGAGACCCGCTACCCTTCCCATGACCTGGAATTGGCGGCGGTTGTGTTCGCACTGAAGATATGGAGGCATTACCTCTATGGGATTCACTGCGACATCTTTACAGACCACAAAAGTCTGAAATACATCTTCACCCAAAGAGACCTTAATGTGCGCCAAGGGAGGTGGTTAGAGCTCGTCAAGGATTATGACTGTGACATTCATTATCACCCTGGGAAAGCTAACAAGGTAACGGACGCCTTAAGCCGAAAGAGCACGGGTACGCTCATGTCACTTCAGGCAATACCCTCAGAGTTAGCCAAAGAGATTAAAGATATGGGCTTGGAGATCATAGTAGGTAGCCTTTCAACTCTTATCGTCCAACCCATTTTGTATGACCAGATTAAGGAGGAACAACGTTCCGATCCGTACTTAGAGGAAATTCGTCATGAAATCGTCAAGGAACGGAGGGAAGACTTCCAGATAGCAGAGTACGGTGCTCTCCGCTTGAACGGAAGATTGTGCGTTCCAGACAATGGAGAGCTAAGGTACCAAATCCTTAAAGAAGCCCACACAGCACCTTATGCGGTGCATCCTGGTGCCACCAAAATGTATCACGACCTAAAGGAACATTACTGGTGGGCAGGCCTAAAGAGAGATGTGGTGGAGTTCTTGGGAAGGTGTCTCACCTGTCAACAGGTAAAAGCTGAACACCAGAAACCCGCCGGGTTGCTCCAACCCCTCGATATCCCAGAGTGGAAATGGGAACACGTGTCTATGGACTTTGTGAGCGGTCTACCTAAGACTAGTAAGGGGCATGACTCTATCTGGGTGATTGTAGATAGACTCACAAAGTCAGCGCATTTTCTTCCAGTGCGAAAGACGTACTCTTTGGATAGATTGGCAGAGATTTACATACAGGAGGTGGTTAGGCTTCACGGAGTGCCCGTTTCTCTAGTCTCTGATAGAGATACCAGATTCACCTCCGCGTTTTGAAAAAGCTTGCATCGGGCCATGGGGACCCAGTTGAAGTTTAGCACAGCGTTCTATTCACAGACCGACGGTCAGACAGAGCATACCAACCAAACGCTCGAAGACATGCTTCGTGCCTGTATCTTAGAATTCCAAGGATCATGGAGCACGTACTTGCCTTTGATCGAGTTTGCTTACAAGAACAGTTATCAAGCGACGATCCAAACGGCTCCGTACGAGGCTCTCTATGGCCGCAAGTGTCGTTCTCCTCTCCATTGGCACGAAGTTGGAGAGAGGAAGTTTCTAGGTCCTGAACTTGTGGATCTCACCTCTTCAGCTATCGAGAAGATCCGGAGTCGCATGAAAACCGCTCAGAGTAGGCAGAAGAGCTATGCAGACGTCCGACGTCGTCCGTTAGAGTTCGAGATTGGCGATCATGTGTTCTTGAAGATAGCACCAATAAAGGGTGTCATGCGATTCGGGAAAAAGGGCAAGCTTAGCCCTCGGTACATAGGACCTTTCGAAATCCTAAATAGGGTAGGTGAAGTTGCTTATCGTTTGGCCCTACCGCCTAGCTTGGCCTCAGTCCACAACGTATTCCACGTTTCTATGCTGAGAAAGTATGTGCCCGATCCCAGTCACGTTCTACGTCATGAGGTCCTAGATATTAATCCAGAAGCTACTTACGAGGAGAAGCCATCGCGGATCTTAGATCGCAAGGATAAGGAACTGAGGAACAGGACCATTCCGATGGTCAAGGTTCAATGGGAAAATCATGCCGAGGAAGAGGCAACTTGGGAACTCGAGAGTGCCATGAGAGAGAAATACCCTCACTTGTTATAAGTTTCGAGGATGAAACTTTCGTAAGGGGGTAGGATTGTAATGACCTGAATTTAATATCACTGTGCTAGTTAATTACTTTGTATTTTTGCCCCAGTTGAGACCAATTTGTAAAATTGTTCAGTTTCGTCAAATCTGGTAAATTTGGAACTATGAGGGAACTTATGAATTTAACGTGGTTAACTTATATTTTTGAAATTTTAGACGTGTTAGGAATTTATGTTTGATTTGAAAATGATATTTAAATTCCTAAGTTTACGTTTTCAAATAACGTGTGCAATTTTAAATTTCTCGGAAAAATTTGTTGTATTTTCGTGGTCAATTTTCGGCCATTTTGGCCCAATTAAGCCCAAGCCCATTAGGGCATTTTTCTTTCTCCCTTTCTCCATCCACAGCCGACCAAAACCCCTTCCTCAACAAAAAATTTTTTTCTTTTTCTTCTTCTTCTTTCCTTTCTTCTCTCTCTCTCCCTCTCTCCGCCGGCCAACCAGCCCTCCCCCGTCGGTGCTGTAGCTCCTCCGCCCAGCTCGCGTGCACAGCGCCGGTGCCGTCCGGCCGCCAGCACCGCTCGACCCCCGAGCCTTCCCAGCCCGCACGCGCAGCTCCGCCAACGCGAGCCCCCGCGCGCCTCTCCCTCCTTTTCGCGCCCCGCGTGCTTCCCTCGCACGCCGAGCAGCAGCGCGCCTCTCCGTCGAGCTCGCCCAGCCTCCGCGCGCGCTGCCGGCGCCGACCAAGCCGCGCCCGACCTCGCCAAGTGCGAGAGCAGCTCGCCCAAGCCTCCCCTGTCTCGCGCGCGCAGCCCAGCCGGAGCGCTCACTGACGCCGCGCCGTTCAACCCTCCGCGCGCCGACCCAGCCTCCGCACACCGCAGCCGAGCTCCTCCGCGCGAGCTCCGCCAGCTGCCGGCCACCTCAGCTCCGGCCAGCCCCTCTCGCGCAGCCGCGTAACCCCGCCGACCCTCGTCGTGCCGTGGTCACCTCCGGACAGCAATCGTGCCCCTCCTCGCGTTGAACCCCTTTTCATCACGTTACCGAGCCGACACCGAGGTAAGCTTCGTGTCCGCCGCATTGACGTTGAATGTTCAACTTGGATCTTTAATTTCAGTGGGTTAATTCCTTGTTTCCGTTGTAGTTTAGAGTTTGTCGTCGCTTCGCGCCGTCGCCGGTTTATTTCGTTAGCCGCTGCGTGCTTCCTTGAGCCGTAATTGCTCTAGTTTGGTGAGCCTCGTTTCCTTTTTGTGGTTGTTGATAGATACTCGATTTTTTCGTTGATTATGTTGTTAACAAAATTCTATCCTATTCGAGGCTTGTTTTTGTAAAGCATCGTATTGAGAGTTATGTTATGTCGTTGTGGGTGAATGAAATTAGTTTGCGTTCAAAATCGTATCATTATGGGCTTGAACTTGTTAGACGCCTAGAGGTCGTTTTTAATTCGGTTTACCTTGAGCTTTTGACACCTTAAAGTGTGCTAATTTAGTAACGAACAAGTTGGAAATTCGTTTTTGTGCGGCAAACTTCACGCGTTTAAGTATTTATTTTTCGCACTATATTTGTAATCGTTGAGTCTCCCGATTTATCCGTGCTTAGACGAGCGGGAACTTAATTTTCTCTTTTAGACGTGGTTTTGGAAAAAATAAAAATAAAAATAAAATTGCCAAGTGATATTGTTTTGAAAGTTTGATTTGGAGATTTAGTTGTCAAAAATCAAATAGTTGAATGAGCCTTTTCGAAAAGAAAATTATGCACGTTATTGGTTATTCAACCGTGTGAAGTTGTATTTTGGCAAGTAGACCATTCAAATGTGAATGAGTTATAAATTTGGGTCACAATTCCGAGTGTTTCCCCATCGTGTTGCATTTAGTTCGAAAATTGATTCGATCATTTTATTATGCCAAATTGTGCAGGATCACCACCGAAGTGCTTAAGGACGCACGACCCCTCACCGTCGTATACTAAAGGTATAACCAAGCGGCCAAAAATCGAGTTCTTGTTGTAAAATGATACGATATTGGAAGTGTGACTTGAGTTAGGATATTGTTAGAATCCTTGAGAATTATGTTATGAGTTTAGCCTTTGAGGCTCGAGAATAATTGTTGTTATGAAATTTTGGAAATGTCTTGATATTGTGTTAAATGACTCTAGTATTGTTATGATGGATTGTGACCGAAATTAGTTCGGTGCTGGGTTGATATTAGGTGAAGGCTTCGGCCGGGATATCCGAAAAACAGGGGAAGTTCTGCCGGATTTCCGGCTCGAAGCCTAGGCACTTTTATTGATTTAATCATTGTACGTGTAAGGCTAAGAACCTATTCCTCACATAAACTAATCCAATGACAACACTTAGGACGGAAACAACCTTAGATGGGCTTTCTTAATGAATTATTAACCGTTCCACTAACTAGAGTCACATTCTTCGAGTCCACCAATTCCAAGTTCTTCCTCTCCTGTATTTAGTGGTAAACCTTGGCGTTGATCATTAATTGCTCGTGTGGAACAGAAGCATCTCACACAAAGCACGAGAAGAGACGCCCCTAGGGAAAGGATTTCGAGGACCGAAGCGAGGAGCTTAGGACCTCAAGTAAGTGGATCTCCTCTGTAACACGAGTAGGCTTTACCTTGTTTGATCGTTTCCCCTTGTTGTGATATCGTGAAATGTTAATTATGATGTTAGTTTCCTAGGTGCGTGAGTATGGGCTCACGTGCTTATTCCATGTCTTCTAACTCGCAATTATGGGGTTGCGAGTCTGCATATATTTTAGGTACATGTGTGATTGCGTGTATGAGTCTCCTGTCTGTGGGTATGGGACCACAGATATAAAACTATTTCTGTTGTTGTTGAGAATTTATTGCAGGTAAGAGAGAAACTCTAAGACAAACCAAGAGGGGTGAAAACACTGTAAGTGTACGGGTAGGGCCTGACGAGGCCGCAAGTCATGATCGGTTCTGAAATAGCCCGACGGGGCCACTTATCATGTTTCGGGACGGCCTGAGGGCCTAGGGGAGGTCGGTGGACGACCTTCCTCTGTGTGAGTACCTTGATCATTTGTGTAGGGCCCGACGGGGCTGCGATCATGATTTGGTTCCGAAATAGCCCGACGGGGCCAGCAGCCATGTTAGATTTCGAAGCGACCTGAGGGACCTCGTGGAGGTCGGTGAGCTATTTTTCGGCATGATTCAGCGGGCCCAGTTAAGAGTTAATAAGGATCCTCTAAACATGAATATCGTGTGCACATGTAACTCAATCAGGGAGATTGAATTCTAGAGTCTTGTGTTGAATCCAATATTGGATGGTCTTGAGGTATAGCCATGATCGAGCCGCCGGAGGCTCGATTTTAGAGGAGGGTAGACTTATTCTGACTCAATTATAAATTCTATACGCATATGTTTAAATAAGTCTCGATGTAAAGTATTATACATCTTTAATCCACTTATTGGGCTATTAGCTCACTAGTGTGCTCGTGTTGCAGGTAAGTTGAAGGGGAAACTGGAAAACTAGGCCGGCTAGCCGTTGGCAACTATTTTGAGAGTTGATGTTTTTGTTTTGAAAATCCCACGTGAAAACTCTTTTGATGGTCGTGTGGTCACGGTTACATCCCGTGTTAGGCATTTAAATGTATTTTCTTATTGTTACGTAAAAAAGTTTCAAATTCAACCGTATTTTTTGGGACTTGAAAATTGATAAATCTCTTATGTTTATTGCGAATTTATATTTCCTTTTACGTGTTAGTTTTGGGTCGTTACAAGAACAAACAACAAACCCAAACAGAAAATTCAAGATAGAGTAATCCAAACAAGAAGACCATGGCTCTGATACCATTTGATAAAATCCTTGTGCGAGGAACGTGTTGATACGATTGTTTTCTTGTTGGATTGTGGACTGGATAGAAGCTCTGATATAAAAACCTAGGCTATGATGCTTGAAGTGACGCCATAACGGCTGCATAATTGTCGTTGATAAGTCTATAAAATGAGGTACGCCACAAACAGATGTAGATTGGCCGTTTGATAAGTTCTATTAAGAATCGTCAAGGTTCGAGCTTGATCGATTCAAGTTTCTGAGAAGGTCTCAGAGAGAGAGAGATAAACTCATAGAATTTTAGGAAACAAAAGTGAACTATCTTTATTCATGAAAATAAGAACCTTTACATAGTTTACAGCTAGAAATAGACCTAAAATTAACCAAAAACCCTAATTAGTTCAAACCCAATCAAATTGTACTGAAAAATAAGCATAAAACCCGTCTTGGCCTAAGTCCGTACGCCCATGAACGCCGCGGCGTTGGTAAACCCACGCCTTGACGCACGAGCATGGGCGCTGCGGTGCTGGCTAGTGGTGTCGCGATGTTGCTTGCCCAAATCGCAGTGCTTCGACACTGCACATGGCACCCCGGTGCCCACGAGCTGTGCCTAGCTTAGGCTTGTATGGTCGCTGCGGCACTGCGTATTGTACGCGCCTGTGTCACCCCGCACCGCACAATGCTTCCTTCTACCGCACATCCACCGCACAAATTCCGCCCAAACTTATTTCTAGACTTATAAAAATGTCATAATTCATACTAGAAACTTAAAATAACAATACAAATTCTTTAAATTATTCCACAAGCACTGAATTGCTTGTCCCAGCTACCAATTGATCTTCAAGTGCCTGAATTACTTAAAACCAACTTAAGTCTTGCATGCAGCTTTGACTCTCGAAATAATTCTTCATAAACAAGTTGAGTTGTTCCTCGAACCGTTTAGCACGTGCCCTTGTCATCTGACCTTCAGGATCGTACTGTGTTACACGTCACTAACGATGTCCACATCAAAGGGGGTCACGAGGGTCGTATAGAGCCCATGGAGGTCGGGGGCTAGGGGATCTGATGTTAGTCTTTTGTACATTGGCGTTCGTCAACTCCTTCTCCATCACAAGACCGAGTCAGGCGTTCTTCGCCGCAAAATATTTTACTTGAGAAATTTTTGGCCCTCATAATTGTTGGTTGAACATTTTCTTTTTGTTGAAAATTTACTTACAGTTAAATTATTTTGGCTATCATTATTCTGTTACTTGAATAGATGAAAAAAAAGATTTTTTTTTTATTTTTTCAAGATGGAGAGAAGAAAGAAGGAAAAATAGTAAAATGACCAAATAACCTTAAAAATGAAACATGTGCGAGTCACATATTAGATTCCGTCCAAATTTGTTACAGAAGTTATCAATTTGTAGCAATTTGCCAAGACTTTCAAACTCAGGGTGCTAAATGTCAAAAATTAAAGATCAGGGGAAAGTTGCTAAACACATGAAATTCTGGGGGCACCAGTGCAAAATACTCTAAAAGAAATGTTGCTTTTATTTTCTTTATTTTTGTTCAGACAGTATTGGAATGTATTTTATATATTGATTCTCACCGTGAATAAGAGAAAGACCTTTTTGTTAGCATTGAAATGTATGTCCTCAAACTGCCTTATGACTTACTACAATGTCAAATTACACAGGATGAAGAAAGTCAAAAGAAAAGGAAGTTGAATGGGAAGCTGAAGATTTCTGATAGTAATGATGATGAACCTTTAACTCAAGAAAATGAAATTGAGGTTAGTTAAATTTATAAAATTTATGTCCTCTGATACGAATATAAAATATAGACTGGACTATAATTATTTAAAAATATATACCCAATTATAACATAAAAGCTAGTTTCTATTTCTTTTGTTTTTGGTTAATAATAGAATGTATGTTATACACTATTTTTTGCCATAAACATGATAAAGACCTTATTGTACCACGCAAAGATTGGCCTACAAATACACAAAAGATCAATTGTTAAAAAATTAATATGTTATGAACTACATAATATGTGACAAAATTAATTGTGATAACCTGAACCAATACTAATTTTCAAGTATTTATTTTTTATTTTTGAGACAAATCGCTTTTGAGATTATATTGGTTTCAATTATTTTGAGGAAAAATTGTTAGCTTCGTCAAATCTGGCCAATTTTGACTGCGTATAAATATTAATGCAAATGGTGTTATTTTTGTACTTTTGAATTTTAAGGCATGTTAGGAATTGAATTTGGCTCCAAATTGATATTAAAATTCTAAATTGAGCCTATTGGTGTATTACTATAAATATAGTTGATGAACATATACCAATTATTTTATTATAATTTGACCAAATAAACTCTAATTTAAAATATTTTTTAACCCATTAGGGTTTATTTCCACTCCCTTTCTCTCTTCCACAGCCGCCGCACCCTTCCTCTCTCTCTCTCACTTTTTCCCGACCCACTCCCTCTCCCTCCTTTCCTTCGCTCTCGCAGGCCACTAAGCCCGTCGCCGCCGTCCTCGTCATGGTAGACCTGTGAGCAGCCAAACTTCACGTGTCTTTCCTCCGACGAGTGCAGCCTCTATGCAACGAGTACGCACCTCCGATCGGCCACCCATGCCCAGGATGCTCCTCGCACAGGGCGCAAACCCGATGTCTCGCTCCTCCGCACACAGAGCCTCACCGACCAAGCCCCCGAAGCCTCCGCGCGAAGCTCCTTGCTTCGCTCAACTACGAGCAACGCCAAGCTCCACGTTACGTCCTCGTGCTAGCCCAGCCACTCCACTCTGCCCTGCCTTCTTATCGTGCCTCCCCGCTCTACCACAGCTCTGGGCTCAAGCTCCTTGCTCAGATGACTAGTCGCGCCACCTAGCCCACGGCGCCTTCGTGCGCTCCTCGTGAAGCTCGTCTTCGCCTCGCACAGCCCTGAACAACATTGGAGCTCCCTATACTAGGTTGCAACCACACCTCGCACGGCCAGCACACGAGAAGCATGCGTCCCCGCCGACGAACCCGCTACTCTTAGCACGTTGTCCCACACCACCCTTTTGCCGAGCCTCTTTCGCTATGAGCCGAAGCGCGTGTGCCCGGGCTCCACCATGAGTCTTTGCACCACCACTTGCCTTTCCTCACCCACAAGCTGAGTTCTCGTTGCCAGCCTCACAGTGCTTCCTCTTCTATAACGACCTCGACCCTGCCCACTCGCCTCTATTGCCGGGCAGCGAGCCCCCTTGGTGAGCTTTCTCGCCCTCTTATTTCATCTTTCTTCGTGATTAGTTCAAAGGGTATCTATTTTTGCATGGCTATAGCGTGACCGCAGTGAAATGCTCGTCGTGGCAGTCCGGATGCTCGAGGCTTATTTATAGCTGTTTTTGACCTTAGAGTCTTGGATGTTTTGTTAACTTTGATTATTTTGAGATTTGTCCAATTTTACGATTTATATCATTGTTGATATGGATCCTTAGTGGTTAGTCCCGAGATCCAATGATCGCGCTAGCTCGATTTTGGATCGTTATACGAATTTAGGTTTGAATGGTTAATCGGAGACGCCACGAACAGTTGCGGATGGGCCGTTCGTTAAGTCCGTGAACGCCACAAGATAAATTCTTGTGACACAAGATAAATTCTCGTGTTGTTCGGGTTGTCCAAGGTAAATCCTTTGGCAATTCGGTAAATCCGTGTTTGTTCAAGGAAAATCCTTGACGGTTCATGAAGAATCAAGGAAAGAGGTAAAACCCCACTCACACAATACTTGTTTCTGATCAAAATAATCCAAGTCTCTCTTTCTCATTGAATATGGCGCCTATAGAGGCTGAGTTACAGCTTATTTTCAAGTTACAAAAATACTCTTAAATCTAACTAATGAAAAGACTAATAACTAAGGCTACTAAAGTAATTAAACACAAACCTAGCCCAATAAACATAAGCAACTGAGCCCAATTAAAACAAGTCTGGCCCAATACATAAAATAATTATAAATAACATAATTAAATAGACTAAATCACGTTGACTCAGATGGGCTTCCCCTCCAGTCGATTCCGTGCAAGCTAAGATGTCGCGGGCTCTTGATTGAAGCCCAACTCTTCCTTATTGGATTGTTCTATCACCTTGATGATCTCTTCAATGACACAATCAATCTTGACCTTGTCCTCATCAATTGTGAATTTTTTAATGCGAGATTAAAGTTTTGTTTGCATGCACGCCTTTGTAAATTCGTTTGTGTTGAATTTAAAACAGTGCTTGCACAAGTTTCGGTTATAGTTTGGCCGGTTGTACTCGTGCCTACACTTAGAGATTTTGCTAAACTAGCGATCATAGTATATTGTGGCTATTTTTGGCGAGTTGGTGACTTTGACCGTTCAAATAATCTTTGCATAATTTGGTTAAAGTATGTTTGGGTTGTTAATACGATCGCCAAGTTAATTTTCGTAATCTCGACGTATATTGTCTGTGATTTTCATTTTTATAAAATCTAGGAACGTGGTGGTTAATCCACGACATTGAACGCGTTTACTTTGTCTCCATTCACCTAAAAACTTGGTTTTGGTCAAAGCTCTCAATTTATTTTGCTTCGAGTTAGTCTTGGTATAATTAGTTTAAGTTATATAGGATCGTCATCGAATCAAGCTTAGACGCACGATTCGTCTTCGTTGTCTACCGAAGGTATAAGCGAGAGATCGGAAATGACTTATAGCGTACTTAATACAGTGACGTTTAGTATTGATTTTCATTTCAATTTAAAAGTTGTAACTCTTGTATGGGATCCGAGGCATTGAGGCTCGGTGTTGATTTACGATTATATTCAAGTTTGGATTAACGATAAGTTATGGAAATGTTGTGTGGTTGTTGATGACGAGATTGTGACCGAACACAGTTCGGTGCTGGGTTGATATTGGGTGATGGCTTCGGCCGAGATGTCCGAAAAACAAGGAAATTCTGCTGGATTTTCGGCTCGAAGTTTAGATGCTTAGTAAAACTAAGTCAGAAACCAATTAGCTCAAAGAACGCTCTTCTCACCTAATCTAGTCAAACAACAAACTTGTTAGTTGGGATTGACGATTAACGTTAAGGCGGCGATATACGGGACGAGAATACCCCTAAGGGAGTCTCTCGACGACCCGTCTGTCAGTCCTCCATCTGTGATTCACTTTTAGTAGTTCGTCAATCCTTAGAGTTTTCTTTTCCTTGAATGACTCGTAAACCTTGGTGTTGACCCTCTAATTCTTGTATTGGACAAAAATGTCACACATTAGACTTCAATGAGAGACGCCGCTCGGGAAGAACCACAAGGATTGAGGCAAGAGACTTAGGATCTTAAGTAAGTGGATCCTTACTGTGGCACGAGTAGACTTTAGCTTGTGTGATTACCTTTGGGTACATGTATGGTTACTCTCGAAAGGACTACATGTATAGTTACTTTCTTGTCTGATTACGTTAGGACCTTAAGTAAGTGAATCTTATTGTTATTGTTGTTGATTGCTTTTAGTGCGTGGGTATGGGCTCACGTCCCGACTTATCTTGTTTGGTTAGCAAATCTCCAAGTATGCATACTTGCAGATTTGCTTGTCTTATTGTACTACTTGGGTGTGTGTGTGTGTGTGTGTATTTGCTTGTATGTGTTTTCTTTGAATGTATTTATCTGTCGGTGGGTATGGGACTACTGACATAAAACTTCAGGATATCAGCGTGTTAATCGATTCAAGTCGGGTGTTAAGTTTTAATTATACCACAAGGGACTTAAAAAGAGGTCAAGGGGGAAGACCTTCCTCACGATGCAATAAAGATGTGTGGATAGGCCCGCAAAGGGCCCGAGGAGTCGAGTCGAATAACTTTTCCTCATTCTAATAAAGACTCTTGGATAGGCTCACAAGGGGGCCTGAGAAAGTGATGCAATCAAGCCCTCATCTTGTACTACATTGGTATCCAGATAGGCCCGCATGTGGCCCGAAGAGATTACGCAAGCTAATCATTTCTATAGTAGTATGTGAGCGTGTCATAGCATGCCCAAAGAGGGTTAATGTAGTTTCGATACTAACTTGAAACATATACTCGTCTGTATGAATATTTGTGTGTGTATTTGCTTGTCCATATGTATAGGACCATGGACATTAAATTTCACTTTATTTATTGAAGTGATTAGCGTTGCTTAGAATGAGTGAGTATAGATTGCCCTGAACGGAGGCCCAGCCCGATCAGGGGGGTGATAGAGTTCTGGAACGGCCTGAAAGGAGGCCTAGCCCGAATGGGGGCATACTAGAGTTCTAGATTGGCCTAAAAAGAGGCCTAGAGCGACGGAGCAGTTGCTGCGATGGGTTTTGAAACGGCCTGGCGAGGGCCATTGGCGGCATAAAGTTTCGAAACGGCCCAAGGGGCCTAAAGGAGGCCGGCAGACGGTGCTTCTCACAGTTTACGATTTGATGATCCGGGTTGGGCCGACAGGGTATAGTACAGCAATGACTTCCAAAACGACCTAACGAGGTCACGGGCAAAAGGTTTCAGAAAGGGCAAAGAGGCCCAAAGGAGGATGAGTCCTCATAGTATGTTATGGACCAGCCTGATGGTGTGATTGTGCAATCAATTCAGAAACGGTCTGACGAGATCAGTGGTCGCTAAAAGTTTAGAAATAACCAGCAAAGGGGTCTAGATGTGTATTCAATTCTAGAACGACCCGCAAGGGATCTAGATTGGGTATGAGTTCTAGAGCGACCTGTGAATGGGTCTAGATTGTGAATAAGTTTTAGAATGATCGATCGGGGGTCACCAGCTTCGTGGGTCGGGCCCTCCATCTTGAGTGAAGTTCTTGATTCCTCTTCGAGGCTAGCTTCGCAGGGATGGATCATCTTCGTTGATCTGTGACCTTCCTGTCCGTCAACCCCTCTCCGAGGGTCTTGTCATAAAGTCGATATTACCTTAGGTGGTGTTTTTCTTGCTTATCATCGTGGGTGTACAATCGAGGATCATCTCCGACGATCCTTGTCCCATCTATGTCCGAGAGAAGCTCCTGTGATGATGTGGCATCCATTTTCTATTAGGATCGGGGGCTTTTGCTCGCATTTGATATTCCTCGGAGACTCCGCACCTGAGGCTACATTTGCTTACGAAATATCACTTACAACATCTGCCCCCTAATCTTGAAGGTACGAATCGTGCCTTACGGGATTTCTTCCTTGGGAATTTTCCCTTTCGATAAAGCTGTCTCTTTTGATGGACGGGCATTTAATGCTCTAACATCTTTTGGGATATTCTCGTCGTTCGACATGATTTGCTGGCGTCATGTCATGATGAGATTTTCTCCAAAAATCCTTGACCATCAGATGATAAGGAAGAGATGCGAATCGGACGGTCCAGATTCAAGCTCGAGGGAGGAGGTGAAAGGACGTGAATGAGGAAGTCAGTTCCCTCGTCTCTCTTCGTCTTTGCCTTCCTTGATGTCTATAAACTCCCTCTTTCTTCTCTTATTTTGAACTTTCAAAATTTCGTGCATTCGATACCCTTTGAAATTTCAAAAACTCTCCAACTCCCTTAAGCCCTCACAGACTTCGTTTGATTCCTCTGGAATCTTTAAAGGAAATGCAGTTCAATTTATGACTGTACTTTTAATTTTCTAGTAAGTCCTCCAGACTCATCTTCAACCCTTCAATCTTCGAATGGTTTAGGTTTTATGTAAGTTTTTTTGATTTCGATATACTGATTTCGTCGCTTTTTCTTTCCAAAAAAATGTCTGACGAATCTGGCAAATCTTCCTCTAGGGCATAGCTTAGGTCAGAACCCCCATCCGAGCGCTCGGAGCTAAGCCGGTGGATTCTTTGCCACCTTCGGAAGCGGAGATAGAGTTTCCTTAGGCCCCTCCACCACTTTCGACATTGGAGCAGGGGAAGAAGAAGAAAAAATCCAAAAGAGGCTCTGTCGCACAGCCGTCTTCCCCGGCGAACCCGATGGACAGCCCAACTTCGCGGCTCTCCGATGCCGCAACTTCAAGGCCCGTCTCCTCAACTCCCGCTCTGCGGGTTGCCGAAGCCACACCCGTGTAACTATCCTAGGCGACGATTGCTCCGCAGCCTCCACCATACTCCACGACAATCATGGTGGCCAAACAGATCCTCATGGTATCCTCGACCAATATAGTCGCGGAGACCAAAATCCCTACGTGCACGGAGGCAGACGTAGAGCACTTACGGAAATAATTTCATCTGCCCTCGAACATAACAACTAGGGCGATGACCACGGAAGAATGATCTAACCGTCCTCCGTATCCTCTGGTGGCCTTCAACAAGGCCATCATGAAGCACGGGGCCAGGCTGCCGCTGTATCCCTTGGTTTGGGGAGTGCTGGAGCACTACAAACTATCCCCGAGCCAACTAAATCCGAATGCCTACAAAATCATGGCGGGGATGCATATCTTGTAGAGGAGGACATTCGAGGTCAACTTCACCGTGGAGGAAGTTTGCTACCTTTACAAGCCCTCCTCGAAGAAGTCCAAGGTTGATTACTTCTTCTTGGCTCCCTGGGAGAAGAAGAAGATTATGATGACCAATATGTCCTCCTCCTGCGAATGATGGAAATAGAAGAACTTCTGGGTCGGGGGTAACTTCAACCCATTCAGTTCCGTCGTGGGAGCTCAAAGCGTCCCGAGGAACTACAGCTTCCCAGGTGAGTTCCATACTTAGAAAAAATAATATTTAAACCAACAACGAGATCTGCACCTATAGGGTGTGATGCGGCAATGAAAAATAATTTTTGATCAAAATTCCAATCAGTAAGACAATAAGATAGAGAATTTTTAAAGTGGTTCGGTCCTCTTCCGGAGTAATAACCTACGTCCACTGAGAATAGTATTAAGAATACTCTGATTACAAGAAATTTCGACCAACCCTTTCTCCGGTTCCCTCATTCCCCTTTTATGGTTGAGGAATTAAGGTCCGGAGAAGGAAACATCGTAACGCCCGATCCCTCTTAATTCAGAATTAATTAACGAATTAATTGTGCGGTTATTAATGAGCGGTTATCTCTCCTTAATGACTCGAGAATTGAATATCCTAACGGTTATATCGGTCGCAAGTCTTACGGGCTTAGTTACAAAACATCCCACGATCGGGGCTAGAAAAGCATAACAGAAAGAGAGACCTAAACTACCACATGCAGACTTCATCTTCAACCAGGAATCACTAGTTTCGCGGGTCGAGCCCTCCGTCTTGAGTGAAGTTCTTGCTTCCTCTTCGAGGCTAGCTTCGCGGGGATGGATCATCTTCGATGATCCGCGGCCTTCTTGTCCATCAATCCCTCTCCGATGGTCTTGTCATAAAGTCGATATTACTTTCGGTGGTGTTTTTCCTGCTTATCATCGTGGGTGTATAATCGAGGATCATCTCCAACGATCCTCGTCCCGTCTATGTCCGGGGGAAGCTCCTGTGATGACGTGGCATCTCTTTCCCGTTGGGATCGAGGACTTGTGCTCGCAATTAATGTTCCTCGAAGACTCCGTCCCCGAGGTTACATTTACTGACGAAAAATCACTTACAACACAAATCATAACGATATATCATAAAGACGTCCTAATATAATGAGATGTATGTACAAAAATCATATGGACAATAATATAACTTAAATACCTGAAATGCACAATGTTTAACAACTTGTAAAAATGACAAAAGTATATAAAGAGCGTTTCCAATCCATATACAAAAATACGCCAGCAAAAAGTTCCAAACAAATAATTTAAAGACACATGACTAGTATGTATCAAACCTAATGGACACAAATATAAATTATATACCAGATGAATACAATACCATCAATACAAAATATATATATATATCGAATTACACATGTATGCGGCTGACAATCAAGTTTTTCAAACAAAAAGCTTATGAAGGTGCCTTCATAAAGGTGACAATATGAAAGAATAATTACCAACATAAAAGTGCCTTCATTTATCAGATTACAATCATATTGGTTTGTAATATGAAGATCAGAAAATTGAAATTAAAGTCGTTGAGGAGAAATAAGGAGAGAGGGCGGGTGAAACTGAAATCAAATTAAAAAATGATTGAACCTAAAAATAATATAGGTAATTGATTGTTAGCTATTAAATAGGGAGCATATACTATTTGTTATAACACGTTTTTTTTTTAAGCTTTTCCCAAATAATTTTGAATGCCTAAGAGAATAATGCATTTAATAAATCTTAAAAATAGTATATAATTATTATATGGACTCATTTGTTAAATAGCCACTTGGAAGTCTATGTTTTAAGAAAATGGCCTAAGAATTCAAATATTAAGTTATTAGCCTCAAATCCCTATGAAATCTCATTTTTACCCATTATCACTCTTCTTCCAATCTCATGTATCAAAGGGCAAAAAAGTCAATACATATTGTCTAAAGGCTAATAACTTAATTATAACAAACTCAGGTCAATTCTTTAAAAGTAAAGTTAAAAATAGGCCATTTACTTAATAATCTCTTATTATATTTCAAAATTATAAGGTAGTTTTGTATTTAAAAAACGGTTTTTTAAATAAATAGCCATATTTTTATATATGTTTTTAACAATTAGCCTATGTTTGCTTTTATTAGCAAAATAGCCATACATTTGCGTCTAGATTTTTGAGACTGGAGTAATTAGTTTTTTAAATTCTGTTTTTATTGTTTGTTGTGGACAATATTATCTAAATTTTGTATCTCTAGTCATGAAATTTGTGACTTCTTTGGCTGCATATTTTTTTTACTATTTATAAGATATTTTTTTATTTAGTAATAAGTTTTATGAAATTAGTTATATAGGCAATCATTTATTTGCGAGTTGGTTATTTTATTAATGGATGTTTAAATTTTTTATTGTGTTTATTTCAAATTTTCTGACTATAGTCCCAAATTTTGTGACTGTATATTTTATTTATTTAGTCACAAATTTTATTTCTTTAGTCATAGATTTTTTTATGTTGACCTGATGGCTATTTTGCTAATATTTCAAAACGTGGGCTATATCTTTAAAACATAGATTGCAAAATGGCTAAATACTTAACTGACCCTTTAAAAAAATACACATAAACAATTCTTTATAGCTGTAATATTCTTCACACTACAACTTATATATGTAATATTTTATATGTAATTTCTATGAAAAGTGGCTTATATATATATATGGAAAATTTTAAAATAAAGTCATTATTGATAACACTTAATAATCTATACCTCAAGTGGTATACTTCTTTTATTTCTATTTGATGTTTATAGTATAAATTTTAGAGTATAAATTAAAAATGCAACAAAATAGGGCATAGATTATCATCTTGATAATAATGGGCCATTCCTTAAAATCCCCCAAATATATTTTTGGTTAAATGACATGTATTTAACCTTAGTTTTAAGGAATTAACCTGAGTTTGTCATAATTAACATATTAGTCATTTTTCTTTTTCGCTATTTTTTTTAGACATTATGCATTGATTGTTTTGTCCTTTGTTACAATAGATAACAACTTTTGATACAGACCGTTACACACAAAATTTGACACACATATGTAACAAAATATCTAATTTTTATTACACATTTTTCTGTTACGATTCGTATCAACATTTATTGCATATTCGTAACAATTTTTGTTACATATTATAACAAAATTTGAGCAAATATGGATATTTTGGGCAGTCTAGATGTATGTGAATGGACATTTTAGCTAATAACTTAGTGTGTGTTTGATAACACTTTCATTTTTTGTTTTTTATTTTTTTAAACAAAAAAGTGCATTTTTATTTTTAAAAACGCGTTTGGTAAATCTGTTTTCGTATACTGTTTTTTTTTTTAATTGGAAACATATTTTCAAAAATAGAGAAAATAAAAAATTCTTGTTTTCAAAAATTTTTTAAACAAAACATAAAATATTAAGAATTTTTTTGTGTGTTTTCTCAATTCTATACTCTCACAATTCCTCATCTTTATATTTTTTATTTTTTTATTCTCTTTTTATCAATTACAAACTATCATTTTGTGCTTTTCGTTTTTAAAAAAAAGTAACAAATAATGTTATCAAACATAGCCTTAGTTTTTGAATATTTTGGTAATTTCTTTAAAAGATTGTTATTTTACCAGGTCATTTTACTAATAAATTCATGTGTATATATATATATATTTTTTTTTTATTTCCGTTACTGCAAGTTCCCGAGGTCACCAACAAGTGGGCCGAGATCCAAAAGTAACAGCTAGTCCAATTAATGCCGGCAATTCAGTAACGGATAACGGATTTTCCGTTACCGTTAACCGTTACCGGAATCAAACAGTAACGGTTAATCGTTAACCGTTTACGGAAACCGTTATCGGACCGTTAACCGTTTTGCAATTTTTTTTTAATAAACGAGAGCCGTTGGATTGAAATCCAGCGGTCTCAATCTCCCCCCTTCCAACGGTCTTTTTGACCGTTTGAAAAAAAAAATTTTAACGGTCTTTTTGACCGTTGGTGGCCTTTTGCCCACCCCCCCCCCCCCCCCCCCTCCCCGCCCAACGTCTCTCTCCCTCTCCGACTCTCCTATAAACCCCCCCCCCCCCCCCCCCCCCCCCCCCCCCCCCCCTTAAATTTTAAAATCTATAATTTCTCCTCCTCTTCTTCTTCTTCTTCTTATTCTTCTTTCTAAAATCAAAAAAATTCCAAACAAATTATCAAAAATTCCCAAATATTATATATAAATTTATAATATAATAATTTATAAAGTTTAAAATTTATTAAATATTTATTTACACAATATTAGAAACTATGGCTCACGAGCGTACTCCAACTTCTCATCCTCGCCGGCGTTGGATGCGGGAATCCGAATTTCCTGACTTCACAGACCCGGGAGATGAAGTGGATTTGAACGCATCACCGAATATGACGCATTTGCAGGCGTTACTCGAGCAACCGTTAGGTGGGAGTTCAAGCATGATTGGTGGCGATTACAATTATGATTTTCCTCTTGCTCCTCCTCCTCCTCCTCCCGCTCATCTTCCTCATTTACATGAAGAGTCGGCCCCGCACATAGACGATTCACAGCGTCCGGTGGAGGAGGAGGAGGAGGAGGACGAACCGCCGGCAGCAACGGCGAACCCTTTGTCATCGGTGCCTCCTCGGAGGAAGAAGCTACGCTCGGAGGTGTGGTAATATTTTGATTATGCTTACGAATTGGCAGCGGATGACACACAAATTCGTTGCGCGTGGTGTAAATTATGCCGAAGAAAATTCAACGCGAACTCCACGACGGGCATAACGGCACTCAAAAATCACCATAGAAAGTGCCAAGCACATCATGATCGTCTAGCAGCAGCGGCATCGGCGGCGACAGGAACGGGAGCTGCCGGCATCCCAACACATGCTGGGCCTTCCTCCTAGGTAAGTTGTTTCGACCCCCGAGCACAAAGGAAGCATTAGTAAAATATATTGTGAGTGCGGACATTCCAATTAGTTTAGGAGAACATCCCGCCCACATTGAATATGTTAGGAGTTTAGTTCCAGATTATCAACCCGTCACTAGGAATACAATTAGGAGTGATTTAGAAAAATATTACAGAAAGAGACGGGCTGCTCTAGGTAAAGAATTAGAAAATGGAACATTTAACGTTGCATTTACTTCTGATGTTTGGTCAGGTAGAGCTAGGGAAGATTACATTAGTATAGTGATTCATTACATAGATAACGATAACACATTATAGGTTTTCGTTTACTTGATGTTAGACACACAGGAGTTAACATTGCACAGCGTATAGTTAACGTGTTAGAGGATTATACTTTACAGAACTGTGTCATAGCATTCACGATGGACAACGCATCGGCCAACGATAGAGCCATAGACATATTGCGTCCGTTAGTTAGCGGACACCATGACTTGTTGTTGCATCAAAGATGTGCATGCCACATCATTAACTTGATAGTCAAAGCCGGCCTTAAGGAGATAGAGGACTAAATCCATCGACTTCGATATGCAATTTCGTATTTGAAATCTTCTAACGTCCGTATTGCATCTTTTAGACGTTATTGCAGGCACAACTGTCTACCGAAGCGGACATTCTCATTGGATGTTCCAACGTGGTGGAATTCAACGTACTTGATGATCGAGAGTGTTCTTCCTTACAAACATGTGTTCACAGCGTGGATACATAATGAGCTTGGCGCAGATAGCCTCACGGAGGACGACTGGACTGTTTGCACAATTTTTCATTCTTTCCTTAAAACTTTTTATAATCATACCGTTAACTTATCTGCTGTTTACATTCCTACAAGTAACGTCGCTTTACATTCACTATTAGAGTTTACTGAATCTTTCTCGGCTAATAGAGAACTTCCTTTGTTGCAGGTCGCTGTGAGAAGAATGGAAGCAATGTATAAGAAGTATTGGAAGCAAATCCCATACCTCTACAGCTTTGGTCTAATTTTAGACCCGCATTGGAGGGTGGACAATTATTTGGAAGTCCTTAAAGTAATTGAGGAAAACATGAA
The DNA here is from genome assembly GCA_018132145.1 of Boehmeria nivea var. tenacissima. NCBI lineage: Eukaryota > Viridiplantae > Streptophyta > Magnoliopsida > Rosales > Urticaceae > Boehmeria > Boehmeria nivea. Next base: position 4,816,079 of record CM030875.1, on the reverse strand, counting down.
GCAGCCAGAAAGAACAGCAGAAAGAATATGCAACGACGCGACGGAAAAGTTCTTAGCATTCTACAAGACGTACGAGGACGAGTTTAGAGGAGGAGAAACGCAACCGCCAGATGCCATACCAGCCCCACATCCTTCGCCAATGAAGTGCTTAATATCCAGACTCCAGGCTAGAAGGAACGCACAGCAAGCGAGTTCTTCGTCGTCTTCATTTCCATTGTCACAAAGTGCAGAAGTTCGTCGCTACCTCAACATATCTTGGGTAAATATGACGGATCAGGATTTCGACATTCTACAGTGGTGGAAATCACACGAGTCGACGTTCCCAATTCTCGCGAGGTTTGCCCGGGACATCCTAGCAGTCCCCGTCTCTACTGTGTCGTCGGAGTCCGCCTTTAGCTCCTGCGGTCGTATTCTCGATGACAGACGGATGTCACTTAAGCCTGATATGGTGGAGATGACAACGTTAACGAAGGATTGGGATCAAGCGGCTCGACGGCTACAAGAAAATGTGGCCAACACAGCTGAACTTGCCGACTATTTTGATAACTTATATGTAAACGATCCCCCCACAGAATAAAAAGTTTTCAATTACTTATATTTAATTTTGTAATAATGTTCATTTACTATAATAAAAGTTTTGATTTCATTTTATTCAATTTCATTTCATTTATTAATTTCATGTCATTTAATTGAATTGAAAATAATTTTTAGACAAAAATTCAAAAGAATTATAAAATTTTCATAATACTTATAAAACTAAAACAACAAAATAATAAAATAAAAAAATTACAAGTGTAAAACTACAAAATAAACAAAAAATAACTTATAACAAAACTTATAAAAATAAAACTTATAAAACTTAAAAAAAACGGAAAAAAAAAAAAATTAAACGGAAAACAGTTTCCGGTAACGGTCTTACGATTACCGAAGTTTACGGTAACGATTACCGTTACCGTTAAATTTCGGTAACGGTAAGACCGGAACCGTTAACCGAAAACTGTGAAAAATGGTTCCGATAACGATTCCTGTAACCGTTTTGCCGGGTCTAAGTCCAATAAATGAGTGGGTAAATAGACATTTCAACTGATGGCATAGTCGTAAAAAAACGAAGACGCCGCGCTTTGGCGCAACCCCAAAGAATAGAAATGCTTTAATTATTATTTATTTCTTTCTTGAACGCATCAACAAACTAAATAACTCACAAAAATGGGAGTCTGATTTCTGATAGCGAGCGAATGCCATCACAATCTGTTATTTACTCATCCCTACAATACAGCCAAAGTCAGAGATAGTCTTCCCTTCTCTCTCTCTCTCTCTCTCTCTCTCTCTCTAACTTTCTCTCTCCACATTAGATCTCAAATTTCGGTTCCTTCTCCTCTCTTCACTTTCCCGAGAAAATAACACACAATCATTTTCCTCCTTTGGCCGACTACGATATGTCGGACGCTTTGATCAATGGCCTCGCCGGAGCCGGCGGAGGGATTATTGCTCAGCTCATCACATATCCTCTTCAAACCGTACTATTTCCTTTAATTAAATTATATACATACATATGTATATATATATATATATATATATATATACATATTTATATTTTTCAAGTTTTGTTTTCTCGCGTTGTTGATTTGTTTGGTGTGATCTGCAGGTGAATACTCGTCAGCAGACGGAGCGTGATCTGAAGAAGGAGAAGAGGAAGCTTGGAACCATCGAACAAATGAGTCAGGTCTTGCTTGTTGCATTTTTTTCCTGTATTTTCTTGGCAACCAAACAGTTTTCGTTATTTTGTTTTTATTTTTCTTTTGTGTTTCCTCGTTGAAATGAAATCAGTGATTTTGTAGGTTGTAAAACGCGAAGGATGGGGAAGATTGTACGGAGGATTAACGCCGTCGTTGGCAGGCACAGCTGCTTCTCAGGTGATTAATCTTAATCTCTCTGTCATTTGGAGTTTTTGCCATCTCATTGGGCTTTTTTTTTTTTTCTCTCCCTTTTTTTTTTTGGGAATTTCAGTGTAAGAGGAGAGAAAAATAAACTTATTTTGCTAAAGTATTGTATTTCTTAGTGTGTGTGTGTGTGTGTGTGTTTATGTGTACTTGTTTTAATTGTAGGATTGTAGTTTCGCCTTTTAAGATGATGGAATTTCACATTTGAATTCTGATTTCGATATATTTCATATGGTGTTATGGGCAAATCTATATGCTTTGACATTCGATGCAAATGTAATGTGGTCCCGTGACTCTGAAATATGTGCCACATTTTTTATCACTTTCCTGTGGAATATATTATGGGCAGCATTTCAGACTCATATGGCTCTTCTCATGAGAACTTTGTTTTTTCTAGAAATTTTATGTCCCTTCACTATTAGGTTGTGTGCTTGAATGGTAAAACCATAAGTCTAAAATTACAAGCTTCTAAGGAAAATGGTGACCATCGACCACAGTGTTTCTAGCTTTAGCTTCATTTTGCTGTTTCTTGAGAGATATACCGTGTTGGGGTTGACATTTGACCTTTCATCGTTCTGGGAGAATTTTTCATCCATGATTGTTGCATTTCTATACTTGGAAGATTAAAAGATCTTATGCTCTTGATTTAGGATTTTTAGATTTACATTCAAGTTTCTTGGACCCTAGCAGCACTATGGCACCGTGAGAGCCACAAAACCCATTTAATGGCTCATATATGTTATTGGCAATCCAGATGGAAAAGTATCACCATCTAGAATATATTTTCAAAACTAGCTGGGTAAACAAAAATGTCTCTGCACTTTAATTCCTCAAAAGAGTATCAATAGCAATGAAAAACTTCCCTATGTTATCCATCTTTGATGGGGGGCCAAGTATAAAAAGAAATGTATATCTCTGTTTTGGTACACATCTAAGTTTGTAAAAGTAAGATGGAGCACCCAGATGGCCAGATAAAGAGGAAAAGAAAACCTATAAATAATTACCTATAACAATTATATCTTATGCTTATTTCAATTTAGATAGAGCACACTCGATTTGTTCTTTAACATTTTGTTCTCGTGGAAATTATAAGCTTAGTAGCCTGTTATAATGTTGTATTTCTAAGAAAAAATAAGACAAGTTCTTGTACCTGTTTTTAGTTCCTTTGATATCAATGAGTTGGAACTGCCATAGTATGAATGATAAATAATGAACATAGATCGTCTGTACTTTTTTCTTTCTTTTTGTGTACCCTTCTCTCTCCCAATAAGATTTCGATACATAAGCAAAAAAAATGTATTTTAAAATGTTCTAAAATATAAGGTGGTTAAGAAATTTGTGTTTGTGCATACGTGTCAAAATATGATTGGAGGGGACTAGAAAGGGACATAAAAAGGGGACAAACGATTTTGACTCACAAATAATTGGCTTAGTTTGTTTATGTATATACTGCATTAAATTTGTCTAGTTCTTTGGTTTCTTATTGGAATTTTACTGGTACAGGGTGTTTACTATTATTTCTATCAAATATTCAGGAACAAGGCAGAAATTGCTGCTCTTGAACAAATGAAACTAGGAATTGGTGATGGATCAGTTGGGATGTTCTCTTCGCTTGTGGTGGCTGCTTTATCTGGGTGATTTACATTGTTAATACAATCACATTCCTTGTGGCGTTCATGATGCTTATAAGTAACTAAAGCAAGGCTCTAATTGATTTATTTCATGAGTTGCTGAATACCTTTCCCAATAAACGGATGTAATAATAACAAATTGCATGAGCGAGTGAAGTAAAAATAAGAGGGCCAAAAATCTATTTGACATCCAAATTTAGACACATTACTTGAGCATTTACATTCAATATGATTTGTGTTATTTACTATTATTTTTATTATTATTTTCAGGTGTGTGAATGTGCTGATGACAAATCCTATCTGGGTCGTTGTTACTCGTATGCAGGTAATGTAGCGTCAGTTTTCTCTATATCTAAAAAAAAAATTGCAATTGGTTCTGAAACTGGTTTCTGTTGAGTTATTTTTATTCCTCTACTGTAATTAAGTTAAGAATTGTGAGACTGGAATATTTTGTTAAAACCGAAAGCACCCGCTCACCACTGATGTAATTTAGAGACTGAAAACTCCTTTTTCCTGTCTGATAAAATTGAAGTTTGGTTGATGCCAGTTTAATCAGCATAAAATTTCAGAAACAGCCCGTTGGATTGGCTTTATCCTATAATTGTCCGAGTTCCTGAAGTACCTTATGCAGATTGATGGTCTGGAACTTGGATCAGAGTGTTCCTTTCTAATAAAATGTTTGATGGGCGATGTCACCATATATATACTTATCCCTCCTGTTGTGCCAGTATTCTTGATCATTTTGGTTTTGTTGTAAAACTATTTTGGAGCTGCAGACTCATACGAAAATTGGAAAGAAATCCCAGTCGGGTCAGGCGCAGTTGGTTACTCCAAATGAGGCAATTCTTACTGCAGGAGCTGAGCCACCTCCCTATGGTACTATCAATGCGGTAGGTGCAATCATAATCCTTTTCTATACATTCTCTCTCTACGTGCTGGGATAGAGTTGCAATCGTACGAGTTTATTCCTTATAGAATTCCTAAGGCATGCTTCCCAGTTCCCACAATTCTTAAAGGATACTTACATGAAGAAAATTGAACCTTTTTAGCTTATAATGTGTGGCTATAGTTGACATTTTCTCTGTGGTGTGTTTTTGTTGATATGCTGCTAAGTTTGAGGTTCAAGGTTAATGAAGTGGATTTCCTATCTGATTGAAAAACCTTCTCCTATATGAATGTAGTTTCAAAGTATCGCGTATCATAATATTGTTGACCTATTTGCGGTTTTGAGCACAAGCAGTCAGTGTGTGTTAACGATAAAGAAATGAAAGGGATTAAAGTACATCAAATCCCGTTATTAATGATTAGTTCTAAATCTTGTATACAATTTGACTTTATAAGAAAGAAATTCAGAGTATGTTTGACAATATTCAGAGGCATTATTTTGTCAAAATTAGCTTCAGGGATGACTCAAGTTTTAATGTTGTGATTTTCAGTTACAAGTAATTTTTTTCTTTTTAATTATATGACAGCATACATAACATTTACAGGTTCATGAAGTTTATGATGAAGCTGGGGTTTTGGGATTTTGGAAAGGTGTCTGCCCAACATTGATCATGGTAGGCGAGAAGTGAATCTTTCGTTTGCTAAAGGAATATGGCTGATTGTTCTTTCTCTTGATTACAGGTGAGTAATCCGTCCATACAGTTCATGCTGTATGAAACCATGTTGAAGAAGTTGAAGAAAAGACGTGCCTTGAGTAAGCAGGGTAACAATGGAATAACTGCTTTGGAGGTGTGGTTTCTCATTTATCTCTACTGTGTTTCATTAATACAATCACCTTTTCTTTTCGTTGTTTTATTTTTTTTGAGTAACTTCAATACTATTGCATAGGCCCTTTTTATAATTTCTTATGTAAGCTAAAACGTTGATTGGTTGATTTTGTAGATATTTCTTCTTGGTGCCGTTGCGAAACTAGGAGCTACTGTGGTGACATATCCTCTTCTAGTTGTCAAGGTGAATGTTGTATTGTTTTACAGATGAATGCTTGTGGAAAGGAAAAATTTTTAGTTTATTTAATTCTTGCCAGCAGAATTAATTTCTATTTTTTTTCTCTGCGGTGATCTCTACCTATAACTCCTAACCATGTGGGTATTTGAACTCTTAAGCTCCTCTTGGATTGAATTCATTTCCTTACAGTGAATAGTTTTTACCACATATAAAACATATTAGCTTGACCCATCTCAAAATGCATATCCTCGCTGAGAGAGTTTATATGGGTTAAATGTTCAGAGAAAACTAACCCTTTGTTTGTATAACTCATTTCTCCCACTCCATTCCATTCCTATTTTTCATTTTTTTCAACTTTTTAAATCCTTCAAACTATTCTATTCCATTCCATTTTTTTTCAACCATTTTTTTCAACCATTTTTTTCAACTTTCCAAATCCCTATACAATATCTTTAAATCTCAACCATTCATATCACCTCGAAATTAGCAAAATCAAACCATTCTTATATCATTTTTACAAACCATTTTCAAACTATTCCAAACCATTTTCAAACTCTTTTTTCCATACCAAAAAATGGTCAAAGATGGCCAAAATGACCAAACCAAACAAGAGGTAAATAGAGGGGATTAGGATGGTGTAACATTGTAAGAATTCGCTGCAATTCAAATTCAACTTCCTAAGACCATTGTTGCGATTTTCACTTTAAATGGCTCAGTAAACAAGTTTAATGTTTTTTTTCCAGCTTGTAGTGAGATATTTTACCATTGTTTCTTTGTTGTTGCAGTCGAGGCTTCAAGCTAAACAGGTTATAACCGGTGACAAAAGGCATATTTATAAAGGTTGGTAAACTTAGAGCAACATACTTATATCATGGTTTCTACAAGTATCAAATCTGCATATTTTGCATTCTAATGGAAATTACCGGACTTAAGCTTTGTGTTCCCGTATAAGTGAACCATTTTTTCATCACACGCCTAATCGTCTTATAATCCAGGTACATTGGATGCTATCTTGAAGATGCTCCAGTATGAAGGCTTCTACGGGTTTTACAAAGGTATGAGTACAAAAGTTGTACAAAGTGTGCTCGCTGCTGCAGTTCTCTTCATGGTTAAGGAAGAACTTGTTAGGGGTGCTCGGTTCTTGCTTACCAGTAATGCCACAAAGAAAGTAAAGTCCAATCCTTCATAATCTCACTCACAGTCGTAGTATGTTTCACAATGTTTATTTACAATTTGTGCCAGCGTTGGCGAACTCTCTTGCTTGCCAAAAAAAAAAAAAGGTGCATGGAGAGTACAACTGAATAGAATGTGGTATAAGGATTTGTGTTACTATTCATTGAAGACAATGAAGAGTATTAATTGACAGTGACAGGCTTTGTCTGCTTATATTGTTACATGCGTCCTTTACTGCCATTTACTGCAAACTAGTAAAACCGCGTATTTGCTTGTGTAATGTCTATAATAGTTATAAGTACATATATTATCGTTTAAATTTATTGAGTAATTTAATTTAGAATTTTAAACAAATATAAGCAAAATTACATATAAAAATGAAAAAAAAAATATCAAATTATTATAACAAAAGAAAATCTTAATAACCATATCAATAAGGAAAATATTTTTTTTTAAAAATTAAATAAAGGAGATTTTTGCAAAGATTCTAGTAAATAATTGTATTTTTGTTATTTCAACTAATTGAGAAGATAATTTATCATTTAATAAAAGTACATAGACTTTTTATAACTTATCAAACACAAAACAAATACGAAATGACATTTGCATTCAAAAAATGTATAGGACAATGGATGTCAAAAGATTAAGAAAAAAATAAATCCAACTGTGTGAAGAAATAAATTTTTCTAGATCTTCATAGTAAAAAAATGATGATTTAATTATCAAAACAAAAAAAAAATGAAATTTTAAGAAAATGGCCACTTTTTAGAAAATGATTTAAAAAAATTATCACAATTTCAAAAAAATTTAAAAACTAATCCTTTCAGAAATTTCTTACACGCGTTGGAAATTTTCTTACAGTATTTTTTATGAGTAATTTTGTTATTGCAAGAAATTTTTTATGGCTAGTTTTTAAATTGTTTGAAACTGTGGCTATTTTTGTAAAACACACAGCCCAAAATGACTATATACGTAACTAACCCAAAATTAAAAAAGGGAGAATTTCAAAATAAAGCTATTTTTTATGCTACTTAATAATCTATACCTCAAGTGGTGTGCTCCTTTTATTTTCACTATATGTTTGTAGTGTAAATTTTGAGTATAAATTAAAAGTGCAACACAAGTGGGGCATAGATAATCATTGTGTCAAGAATGAGACATTCCTCAAATCCATTATTAAAAAACAAAGAGAAGGAAAAATTGTGAAAAAGCCCCCCCCAGAATTTGTTGAAAAATCTTTAAATTTTTAATAGTGACTCGTAAAAAAGCCCATCCACGCAAGAAAAAAAATAGAAAAGAAAAAAACAACAACTTGGGACGTGCGCCTATGCGCCTGTAAGTGAAAAAAAAAATAAAAAGAAAGGAAAGGAAAGATAAGTGGGACACGCGTATTATGCACATGCCCGCATGATTTTTTTTTTAAGAAAAAAAGCAAAAAAAAAATTCAAAACAGAATGCGCGTTTTGGACGAAACGTGTTGACGAAACTTGAGCCAATCGGCTCTTGTAGGAAAAATAATATAGTAAATGAAATTATTGATGCCATAAACTTGATACAAATTTGCACACGTAAAAAAGCATACTTAATACAATAAGGTAGGTCGTATTTATAGATGAAGTAGCTGACCTCAGTTCAACCTCTTTGGTCACGTGGTCTCTCACATATGGATGTATGGGTTATACCATATGGTTGTACGATCTATTGTAGCTTCCTTTTATCGGGTGCTAGCATGTAGATTTGTGACATATTCTGACATACACAGTTGTTAGGAGGAGGTCTGTGTACTCAACACACGTGGGAGGACCACTGTCCTTAGGCCTTTTAAACTCAAGTGTAACTTTAAACTCCAATGAAAACATCAGTTTAAATTAGCTTCCTCATTCAAATAGTACTAACTAAACAACACTTGAAAAACCGTTTTAACCCCCGTAACTTTCACATTTAGATAACTATTTAAGTGGCTACGAACTTTTCTAATCTCAAGATAAAATGTTTTAAGCTTCACCAATTAAATTACCTTGAAATTCCAAAAGAACAAAAATATATACATTCATATGGTTAAGATAAAGAAGGTTAACTATTTCACTTCATCCAAAGTTTTCAATTTAAACGGTCAACAAATCGATCTATAATTTAAATAAAAATAAAATAAAATAAAAATACTAATAGTATACTTTTATAATTTTTTATAAATCATGGGGCAGTTACGTCATTTTATCAAAATATGATTAGCATTGTATTGTATCCCCGCTGAGGCTCTTCGTCAACACTTCTCAACAAAAATCTCCCATTTATCCTTCCAAAACCCTCAAAAACACTTCACAGAAAATGCAGGACAAGAAACCAGAGACCGCCATGGCCAAAACCACTAACCCTAAGAAGGCTAATCTTCTGGATCACAACTCCATCAAGCACCTCCTCGACGAGACCGTCTCTGAGGTCTCTTTCTCATTTCTTCTCCTATCAGATCTTCCGATTCTCTATGGTTTTTGTTCCTTTTTTTCCCCTCAAATTCTGATTCAGTTTTCGTTTTTCTTTCCTTTTTTTTTTTCCTTTCTTTCTGTGTCGCTAATGGTAGATCGTGACTGGCCGTGGATACGTCGAAGACGTGAGGCTGAGCAATGTGCGATTGTTGCTCGGGACTGTTATCATTGCCATCGCACTTTTCGCTCAATTTTACAAAAAGAAGTTCCCCGAGAATCGCGATTTTCTCATCGGTTGCATCATATTATATCCTTATTATTATTTTTTTCTAGCTTTTCGTTGTCTTTTTCAAAATAATTCGATATCTGTGTTGATTCTGATGAATTTGAAATCTTAAATTCTCTTGTTTTTTACTTTTCTCTATATTTTGCGTTTGATTGGGTTGTATTTGACCTTGACTCTGGCAAGTATATAGTCTTCAATGGATTATTGCAGCTAATCATATACACAAAGGAGAAGAATGCGATCCTGTTCACCTATCCTCCAGCGGTATGTTTCCTATAATTCGAAAAAACATCTGGTTGAATGAAATTGGGAAATTCATTTTTGGGTCTTTCATACATTTGTTTATATTCATATTTACTTGAAAGTGTTACTTCTCATTGTGTGGTTACTGTTTCCTTGATTTGGGTTCTTTAGATTGCGATCGGAATAAAAAATAATAATAATTGGTAAAAAAAAATTGATTTAAACCATGTTGCTATAGTAATTACACTAACAAAAAGTCAAACTTAAACCAACTTGTTACAGTAAACTGTGGTTTTGATTTGTATCGCCCTAAGCAATTGATGACATTGGGTGGTTGATCTTGTAATTTAAGGGATGCAAGAGCGCTAGGGATGTAGATTTGTTTGTGATCTTGTGAGTTCACGCTTAGAGTGCTGATATTTGTAGCTTTTTCATTTTCACACACTACAGACAAGCACACATCTTGTATCGCGTTCAAAAAGAATTATCCTCTTAAAATAAAACACCGAGGTTCAAAAATTCCAAACTGCACATTTTACGATCCAAACACTTGAACTATTGAGAATTTATGCACAGAATCCACCGAGGCTAAGCAAAGTTACAACAGCTTCATGTTTCATTTTGAAGTTGAATGCCTTAAACAAATTCTATTGGCGGGTTTATCTGGATTAGCTACCTTTGCAAATGTATTTGTAAACTTAGAAAGTTTCATTTCGCATCATCTCTAGATTCTCTACTTTGAATGTGTCAATTTTTTTTTTCATCATGTATTGCTTATCATATGGTGCATACTTTTACTTTTATCATATTAAATGTAGCCGCTTAGTGTATTCGATGTAAAATCATGGGGACTAAAAAATATATATTCGAAATTTGGATGAGTTCTTTGTTGTTCTTCATCTCAGTTGAAACATTTCTCTTGTAGGGATCGTTCACAAGCACTGGGTTGGAGGTCTCTTCCAAGTTCCCAAGATTCTCTGATATGTACACGCTTACAATAGCAAGTGCAGATCCTAAATCTATTTCTGCTAATGAGCCAGTAGAGTTGACAAAAAGTGTCACTAAGTGGTATCTTTCTCTCTCTTGTTCCTATGAAATGTGTGCATAAGTGAAGGACAGCATATTTCTTGTATGGTTTCTTCAATTATTTTCGACATTTCAGGTTTACCAAGGATGGGGTTTTGGTGGAGGGCCTCTTTTGGAAAGATGTTGAAGGGTTAATAGATCAATATGCGAAAGAACCAAAAAAGAACAAATGATTTATAACTTCAAGACCCTTATTTGATCATAGGACATCACTGGTTGAGCAGGAAGACCTCTGGTTATACTATCATGTAATCAATGGATTATTGAGGAATTGATATAGTCCTTTTCACATTGGTAGTTTTGATAACGAAATCCGTTTTTCTGATGTTTGTTTTAGTTTTGTAGACATTTTCACCACATGAATTTCACCCATGCCTATGATCTCTTTATTGAAATGTGGAAAAAGATTTGAGTTTTTGGGTCTCCATTACAAGGTCTTGGGATTGCAATACCAAAAATAAGTGGAAACATTGTGTTTTGTTACTTTTCTAGGGAATTTTAAGAAAATAGCCGTTGTTTACAAAATGATTTTAAAAAATGGTCACAGTTTCAAAAAATTAAAAAACTAGCAATGTAAGAAATTTTTGACAAATTTTTTGCCTAGTATTAGAAATTTTTGACAGTATTTTTATGTGTATTTTTGTTATTGTCAGAAATTTCTTACAGTTTTATGGCTCGTTTTTAAATTTTTTGAAACTGTGGCTATTTTTTAAAAACACACAATCCAAAATGGCTACTTACCTAATTGATTGTACTTTCTATTACAATGATTTTTTGTAGAACACTGCAAGTGGGCATTGTAATGTTCCATTGCCAGCTGAACTTAGGTCCACGGATGTCGTGTAAATCTAATTAACCTATTTGCGAGTATGGTGCTTAAAATTATGATATATATCTATATATATATGGGCCAATTAAGAATTTAGTCATTTTGCAATCTGTCTTAAAAATATAACTTACGTTTTGAAATATTAACAAAGGAAAATTTTTAAATAATCCGCGACTTTTACTAAACTTCTAGTTTTGTCTTTATGTTTTTGAAAATTATTAATTAATCCTTCAATTGTTTAAATTAGTATAAAAGTATTCTTCAACTCAAATTTGGTCGAAATTAATATATACAAAGACATTATTGCCCTTCAAAAAAGTAACATATTACCTCTGGTATTGAGAGATTTTATTTATGATTTTATTTTACAAAATAATGAAAGGAAGCGGCTAGAATAGTGCACGATTTTTTGCCCTATCCATAGTGTACAACTTATAATAGTATTAAAAATACATAAAACTAAATTTTTTTTACACATAAGTACATTACAACGTCTATTTTCAAGTTATCAATTCATTTCTCAATTTGAAACTAAAATTATGTCAATCAGAGATAAAATGAAGAAATAAAAAATAAAAAATTAGGAAGCGGCTAGAATAGTGCACGATTTTTGATACCTTCTTTTCATTTATTTTTCAATACCTTAAATCCCTAATCGTAAGTTACTACCCAAAAAAGAAAAAAAATGGCGAGCGTCGGGCGGCGAGCGACGAGCGGAGGTGATGGCGAGCGACGAGCGGAGGTGATGGCGGGTGGCAAGCGGCGAGCGGAGGTGGGTGCAAGCGGCAAGTGGAGGCGAGCGACGAGCGGCATTGTGGGGGCAGGGTTCACGGTGACCAGCGATGTGGCGGCGGAGTTCAGGGTGAGCAGCGGCATGGAGGCAGGATTCGTGACCTTTCGGCGGGCGGCGAGTTTGGCAGATTTGATATGGTGGCGTGGTTGAGGAAAGGGCGGAGACATACCTCTCGGCTGATATCACATTTGTCAATTAAACGAAGAGCGCTTTTTTTGGGACACTCAAGAGAGGAATAACAGCTAATTCCAATGAAGCTCGTAATTTCTATTATGGAGAAAGTGAAATGCACCTTCAACATATGATTCATTGGTGTTTTTGAATGCTTGGAAGAGCTGAAGTGACAGTTTTGCAATGGCTTCACTAGCAGCGAAGCCTGCAAGTCTAGTGAGAGAAATTGATATAACAGGCATTTCTTTTGATTGTGCGTCTGAATATGTGATTGGCGAGGTCGGAGTATGGCCGAATATGTGTTTGATGTTGTATTGATCAAGTTTTTTATTTTTTATTTTGTTAAATCTTGGTCTGGTTTGGAAAAATAAAAAAATAAAAAAAATAAAGTTCCATTTTCGTTAAAGGGAGATGCAGGTTGTGTATTTTTGTTTTCATCCTAGGGTAGTTTAGTCATTTTTGAAAAAAATTAAGTACTGTCAACGCAAAAGTTATCTTTTTGTACTGATTTAGACAACTGAGGGATTATTTGATAATTTTGAAAAACGTAAGGGCGAAACTATAAGTTTGGTAAAACTTGAGGATTATTTAAAAAAATTTCCTATTAACAAATTAGCCATCAATCAATATCTAAAAAATTATTATTAAAAAAATAAAATTTGTGACTAAATAAATAAAATACACAGTCATAAAATTTGTTTCATAAAATTTAAAATAAACACAATAAAAAAGTTAAACATCCATTAAAAAAATAACCAACTAACAAATGAATGATTATCTATACAATCAGTTTCACAAAACTTATTACTAAATAAAAAAATATCTTATAAATAACAAAAAAAAAAATCAGCCAAAAAAGTCATAAATTTTAGTACTAGAGACACAAAATTTTAGATAACATTGCCTGACACAAACAATAAAAACTAATGACTTCAGTCTCCAAAATCTAGATACGAATGCATGCATGACTATTTTACTAATAAAAGCAAACATATGCTAGTTGTTAAAAACTAACATAAATATATGGCTATATTATAAAATTTTTATATAATATATATATATATTAATATTTAACATTTCTTTCCCACGTTGGTTCTAATTGGAACAAATAATATTTTGTTGGGAGGAGATGCCGTCGGAGATTCAGTTTATTTTATTACTACTATTATTGTATATCTCAGTTTGTGTCATTCAAAAAAACAAAAACAAAAAAAAAAAAAGGATTAAAATTTCTACTATGCTCTTAGGCTTCCTCGACATTTGTTAGGCTTTCGTGATAGCACACGGATCAATTATCATGTCTTTTTGCCTCTAATAATTAAAAGTTTCTGAAGGGAAGTAAATTTAATCAGACAATTCGAGCATTTAATGTCATCTTGGAGATGAGAATGTAGTTGTTACCAAATGGTGATCTTTCACGTTATCACTTCAACACATCTTCTTTTCAAGTGTCCTTAATATTTTTGGTATCTGGCACATTTTCTGAAGGGAGCCACGTTGTATCACAATGAATTATGCCCAAAATACCTTAACCAATCTAGGAAATTTTGAAGGAAACGATGAAGAACGAGGCTTGAATCACGTACGAAACGTTTTCCTTAAGCGTTTATTTGCGTCCTATCTCGCTTTGAGGACTAACTTGCAAATACGTCGCATGATACGACAAGTCTTAATTGAGTTTGCACCAAAGCAATAATGAAAACTTAATTGATGGCAAAGATTTGTTAATGGAAGTGTTTCTCAAGTTTCTGGATGTTTTGTCATTTCTCTATTATTCTAAAAACGTCCAAAAAAAGTTTATGTAGAGGAAATGACGTTTTTTAGACAAAGAGTCGCATCTCTTCGTTGAAAAACAATCAGGAAAACGGTTTTAACTGCCTGGCACCGCGGCGCTATTGCGCCTAAAGGCGCCAATGGCGCCTTTACAGCCTCACTGCCCACGACCACGCCCTGCCCTGTCCCGTCGCACGCGCGCGCGGGTTGCGATGAGCCGCGCTTGGGCTTGGGCTCGCATTCGCTTGCGCGAATGCTCGCCACGGGGCCAAGTGTGTGAGTGTGCCATGTGGCACACTCTTAGCTTGCATTTAGTTTACACCTACTAGTAACCCATTTCCTTATAAAGAGCATATTCTCTCTATAAGTTTTCCATATGGGACTCTTCTCCCACACTATGTTTCCTCTACACTCACTTTAACACTTAGCTCACTATTGAACAAAACCCAACAATCCCCCACTTGTTCAAAAATGAGCTAATAACACTTCCAAATAAATAAAAGAATGCTAATACAGTTAGGTATCTTTCGATTTGAACCTAACCTTAGTAAACACATCACAAAACCTTAACGAAATCTATGGTAGCATAAAAGCTTTGAACCATCTATTCCTTGTGTTAAGATCGGTGATACGATTACACACACTCCTTTATACGTTCTTTGCCAACATCACACGCTTAGCACTGTTAAAGGCCATGTGCTCATCCGTTTCATGAACTTTTTCATGAGAGAAACTCCAACTCTCATTCGAGACGACACCATCTCAAAGTTCACATAGGTGAAGTTCTTACAGTATTCCTGTTACGTAACGAATACTTGTTCTCGCAACTGAACTTCATTAAGAGTATAAAACTCAACCCTCAAAAACTATAATAGTTTGCACTTCACTAAGTGCTACCCCAATCCACTTATCAATGACTTGTTCTTACCCATTGAACCTAAGACTAGTCATTTCCTAGTATTAGGTTAGGTTGCCATCATTGGTGGATCTATACTCAAGGAGTTTCAACTCTATATCTCTTGAGGTTGTTTTTACCAAATCTCTTATAAGAGCTTTAGTAAATAGATTAGCTAAGTTATAGCTTGATCTCACAAACATGAGTGAAATTATTTCATCTTTAACTAATTTTCTCACAAACTCATGTCTTAGACTCACATGTCTAGACACCCATTGTACACTTCGCTGTACTCTCTTGCTAAAATGGCTTGTCCAACACAATGTATCGATACTTTATTTGAATTCTCACAAGCCAATAGGATTTCTAAAAGAAGATCCCTTTACCACTTAGCTTTTTGTCTCACTAAAGCCAAAGCTACAAACTCTGACTCCATGGTTGAATATATAATGCAAGTTTGTTTCTTGGATTTCCAAGATATTGCACCACCCACTAGTGTATACACTCAACCCGTGGTAGATATATTATTTTCCACGTTTGATATCCAACTTTTGTCGGTATATCCTTCCAATACGGCAGGAAACTTTGAGTATTGAAGACCGAGTCTTTTGGTTTTCAATAGATAACTGAAGACTCTACCAATGGCCTTCGAATGCTCAACACTTGTTTTCCTTGTAAACCTACTAAGTTTACTAACCGTAAATGTTATATCGACTCTTATGTATTGCATAAAATACATAAAACATGCTATAGCACTCTCATACTTGAGTTGAGCCACGGCTCATCCAATTTTCTTTTCAAGTTTAAGACTTGGATCAAATAGGTTATTCACTTCTTTGAATTTTAAAAGAGTCTACGACTCCACGGACGCGGTGCTCTCGCGCGAGCCACGTGCCCTAAGTACCACGCCCTGCCCGCCCCGCCCCGTTCCATCGCGCGCGCGCGCGTTGCGACTCGCTGCGCTCAGGCTCAGGCTCGCATTCGCTTGCGCGAATGCTTGCCACGTGGCCAAGTGTGTGAGTGTACCATGTGGCACACTCTTAGCTTGCACTTAGTTTACACCCAGTAGTAACCTATTTCCTTATAAAGAGCGCATTCTCTCTATAAGTTTTTCTTGTGGGACTTTTCTCCCACACTATGTTTCCTCTATACTCACTTTCACACTTAGCTCACTATTGAACAAAACCCAACAACCAATAATCTAATATGGAAGCTGTCTCAACTAACTTTAGATATCATCTCCATTCAAGATTTTAAATGCTTAATTATTTTCAATAGTTACTGGCACTTACCCTAGTCTATACCAGCTCAAAAACCCGTGCATTCTAATGTTTTTTTTTCCCCCTTAAATGAGCTCCAATGGCACAACCTGTCAAAAAATTCAAAGAAAAAAAATTCTTTAAAATACAAAATACGTGAATCAGATTTGGTTAAGAGATCGAAAAGCTAAAAGGAGAAAAATAAATCCAGGAACCATGAGAAAGTATGGCAACCAAACCATGCAAGCAAATCAGCATCAAGAAGAACGAAAGAGAGAGAGTTAGGTTTTTGAAAATCGGCCAAAAAAAAAAAGTTCAACGGAAAAAAATGAAGCATCCAAGGAGAAGAAAACTCTAAAAAAGAAATAGAGGAACCATAAAAGTACATCAACACCAATATGATGGAAAGAGACACATTTAAGTTTCTTATCATATTATTAATATCATATTTAATTTTCAATACCATATATATATAATTTTAACTTTGCATTTGACTACATTTGTAATATGTATATATATTTTTTATAGTTGAACACTAATTTTAAAATAAAGAGATTGATTTTTCTCGCTAGAAAAATGTGTCAACGATTTTGTATTTCAATTTTCAAACCCCTATAGTTTGAGACTTTTTATTTTCAAGCTGAATTAATGAGTTTTGAAAAATAAAAAATCAGGTTTTTAAAATCGAGTCAATAGACCCAAAATTTATTGAATATAGTCTTTTTATTTTATTTGAATATATATTATATATGTTTTAAATATTCAATAATTATGTCAGGGGACGTCTATTGCCACCCCTCAGTTTACTTTCTAGACCCCTCAATTAAAACTATTTTTTAAAATATTGTATGATATATTTATATTTTGTTAATAATAATAAAAAAATGTTTTTGTATGAAATAACCATTGATTTATGTTAGTTTTTACACTCTAGCCTATGTTTGCCAATATTAGAAAAAGGGTCGTTCCTTTCATATTTTCCCAAACTTTACGCATGAGTTATTACTTTTTTGCCCCAGTTTATTGTGACGCATATTTTCTTCCCGCGAATTTTTCTTGTCTTTGTTCCCAAATTTCATTCCCAAATTTTCCTTCCTTCTAGAATTTTTTCCTTCCTTCCCGTCAATCTAATCGTATTCATTCTAGTTTTCCTCAAAACTTTTTTCCGTTTTCATTTGTTTTCGTTCCCAAATTTCCCTCTCCAGATTTTCGTTATCGTCGACGACGATTCTCGCCATTCTCTATTGTTCGTCGCCATCGATTCTCGCCATCTCTGTTGTTCGTCGCCATTGATTCTCGCCATCTCTATTGTTCGTCGCCATCTTAGTTTTCCATTAAGTTTTGGTTTCAATCGTGTTCGTTCTCGATCTTCATGTGATTTTATTTGTTCTCGTTCCCCGTTTTGCCCAAATTTGTCTTCCCTCAATTTCGATTGTGTTCGTTTTCCGATCTGTTCGTTTTCAATCTGGTCGCCGTTTTCCCTCAATTTCATTCGTCTTCACTCGAATCGTCAAGGTCGCTTGCTGTTCTTTCATCGTGTATCAGGTTTGGTGATACATTCTGTGACTTCGTGCCTTTTTGTAGCATTTGATATTGATTTTTATTGCATTTTGGAATTTTCTGTCTTGTTGTTCTTAGTCAAAAACATTATGCTTGTTTGCTTGTTTTTGTGTATCCATTCGTAATTGCTGGTTTTCGCTTTGCTATATGTATGTTTGTTTGCTTGATTGCTTGTTTGCTATATCCATTCGTAAATGCCTTTCTTTCTCTGTCTTTTTTTCTCTTAGGATGGTCTACTATATCTATATGTGTTGCTTTCTAATATAGAAGAGATTTAGTACAATATATGTATGCGTATGTGTGTTGCACTATATAAGTAGGTTTTGGGGGTCCCTAATTGATGATATCTCTTATCTATTATTGTCGGTGAAACTTAATGGTTCTAGTTCTACTCTCACATTATGGCCTATTAGACTATTATTGGATTTGTCTTATTTTCTCTGAGCGTCCATATATGTATTTGTACTTCACTTGTTAAGGAACTTGATATACTTTCACTTTCGAAATATTTTTTGGGCTTGCTTTCCAGTGGTAAGTCATGTTAGCTCTTGTCTTTGTCCTATGAACACTAAAACAAAGAGTTGGTTCTTTTTTCTCAAGTCTTGCCTTTTGTTGTTATGTTTTTTTTCCTGATAGTAGAACAGAAGGGCGAATTTTGGCGGTGGTTGGCGGTGTGATGTTCGTTGGTTGTTTTGGGATTGAGGAAGAAAAATGTATCAGAGCTAAAATGAACGGTGTAAGTTTTAAAGCTGCAATTTTTTGGGCTTTTTTGAGCTATTTCATACCTTTTATCAGAAATTATAATTTGGGCTTTTTTGGTTCAAGGGCTGGATCTTTAAATCATTGGCCTAAAGATTCTAAAGACTCTTTTTTCTTATAAACGTTTGCGGTATGTTCCTCTTATGACATTTGAACTAAATTCAACAGAACTTGCAACACAGAAATTTTACGTTAATTACAGTTTTTTATGCTAAAAAAATAGTGAAGTAACATTAAATAATCCAATGATGGTTGTTACTTTAAACAACCTTTTGCTATAGATTTCTGAAATTGTATGACTGAAGTCGTTAAATTCCAGACAAATCGCAAATCAGTGGTTTTAATATCAATTATCTCAGTTAAGTGCAAAAAATTAGTGAAATAACATTAATAATACAATGATGTTTGTTCTTTTTATCATTTTTTTTAAATATGTCAAAAGTGTAGTGATAGATTAAGCTTTCAAATTTTATGACTAAAGTAACAGAATTTCAGACAACTTTATATGTTTATATATTTTTATGTTTTTAATATGATTTTTTTAAAAAAATTTATATGGCTTTAGTATGATTTTGTTGTGACACATTTTTTATTGTGTATTAGAAGCTGGAATGGACGGTGTAAACTTTAAGGCTGGAATTTTTTGGGGTTTTTTTAGCTCTTTCATAGGCTTTATCATAAATTATATTTTGGACTTTTTTGGTTCAGGGGCTGGATCTTTAAATCATTGGCCTAAATATTCTATAGCCTCTGTTTCTTTTAAAAAACGTAATGAAGTAACATTAAATAATCCAATGATGGTTGTTACTTTAAACAACCTTTTGCTATAGATTTTTGAAATTGTATGACTGAAGTCGTTAAATTCTAGACAAATCACAAGCCAGTGATTTTAATGTCAATTATCTCAATTAAGTGTTAAAAATTAGTGAAATAACATTAATAATACAATGATGTTTGTTCTTTTCATCAATTTTATTTTAAATATGTCAAAAAGTGTAGCGATGGATTAATCTCTGAAATTTTATAACTAAAGTTATAGTTTTTCAGACAACTTTATATGTTTATCTATTTATATGTTTTTAGTATGATTTTTTTATTTATTATTTATATGGCTTTAGTATGATTTTGTTGTGACACATTTTTTATTGTGTATCAGAAGCTGGAATGAACAGTGTAAACTTTAAGGCTGTAATTTTTTGGGCTTTTTTTAGCTCTTTCATAGGCCATATCAAATATTATATTTTGGGCTTTTTTGGTTCACGGGCTGGATCTTTAAATCATTAGCCCAAAGATTCTATAGCCTCTGTTTCTTTTCAAAAACGGTATTGAAGTAACATTAAATAATCCAATGATGGTTGTTACTTTAAACAACCTTTAGCTATAGATTTCTGAAATTGTATGAATGAAGTTGTTAAATTCCAGACAAATCGCAAATTAGTGATTTTAATGTCAATAATCTCAGTTAAGTGCAAAAAATTAGTGAAATAACATTAATAATACAATGATGTTTGTTCTTTTCATCAATTTTATTTAAATATGTCAAAAGTGTAGTGATGGATTAATCTCTGAAATTTATGACTAAAGTTATAGTTTTTCAGACAACTTTATAATCTAGTGATTGAAATTTGATTTCCCAAGTATCCTAACACAACAAAAATATGCTCATAGTGTCAACATGGAAGAGTACAATATCAAGATATGGATATTGATTAGATTCTTGAGAATCATTAAATTGAGTCAAATCGCAAAAAATAACGCTAATCTTGATATCAATGTTGTATGCTTGTTCGTTGTTTGTTGATGCCATGAATGTACAGCTCGGTGCATCATTTGAGGAGATGTTTCCTGATTTCTCGTTTGTCAAAATTGTTAGCCATATTATTTACTATTAACCCTTCAGTGTATTTAATGATGCAAAATCCACTATCCTTCTTGCAAAAAAAAACTACAATTAATCAATAATTACAATATATATATATATTTATAAACATAAATTCAAATCTTACATTTTCTTTATCTGACAAAGTTCTATTTCATTTTGCAAATATAATCTTGAACGTGTCAAAAACTTTTTTGACAACATGACAGCATCCATAACTTGGTTGGAACCATCATTTATATAGATATTCATCTTGAAAAAATTATGATGCACATTATCAAGAAGGTGAGAGAGTATGCTAGGTAACGATACGATTGCTTTGAGTACATCTTTGTGCTGACTTTGAATCCACGGGTCAAAAACTTTGATTGCCATTTTAACTAAATCAGCTTCAGCAAGAATCCAATGATTTTGTGCAGACAAAAACATAGGAATAAACACTCTCTGCACAAGCCGCCATGCAATATTGCGTTGCAGTTCATCATAACCAAAAACATATCTTGCAAGAATACTGTAGTAGTTGCATAATTCAATAATTATGGAGTAGAACCGTGAGTCAGTTGTTACTTGATAATTGATGGCAATATCTTTTTCTCATATAATCCATTGTCACATCAATATGCAGCAAAAACCAAAAATAAAACAAAAATGGAAACAAATGTAACTAACATGTATCACTTGTTGAAACTATGTATATTGATCAATTCAAATTTAGTGGCATAATCTGTTGTCGTAGTAAAAAAAATAAAATAAAATAAAATAAATAACAATAAAAAAATCATAGTAAACATAGATAAATTTGAAACATGCAAACATGAAATTAAAAGATAATCGAAACTTGCAATTGCATCCCAGGATTTCTTAAAATTGCAAACCAATTCTTCTCGTTCACTTGTGACGCCACGAAATCAAACGGGGTGTTTATGATGTTATCATCAACATTGAATTTCAACTTCCTAAGAATTCAAGACCAAAGTTCATGAGATACAAATAATACTCAAAGAACTAAAAAAATAACAAAAAATTAAATATGAAACCAAAAAAAAGGTCTAACTTTTTGGAGCTGTATCCTCTTTCAAATCACTTATTGAACTTTTCCTCATCTTCAATTCCATACACAAAGAAATATGAGAGTAGTGGGGGTTCAATATGAAAACAACTATTATCCTTCTTTGTTACACCTTTGTATTCCACTACACATGTATTGTTGTCATTTACCTCATGCTGCCCTTTCACTATAGTAGCATCTTTTGTTTTTCCTAAACACCCAGAATCAAATTCTTTCAATATTGGAGTTGACCCTAATGAAGCAGGCTTGATCATTGTATTAGATGTCTATAATGTTTCTTTAGGAAGTGACGATGAAGCAGTAACAACTTTTGCAGCATTCATATTTTTTGCCAAGTTATGAATTTCATTGTTAAATTCCTTTTTGGTTGAATTTTTAAGACCTTGCAATTTTTTCAGTGTAACAAGAAGAATCAAATGCTATAAAATAAGTAAAATGTATGCAAACAAATGCTTAAATTATAGTATAGTACAAAAGTATAAGAGTGTGCATAAGCCTATAGACAAGAAATATATCAAACAACTCTTTCATCCAACCTAAAAACGGCAAAGTCAAATTACTCTAAATTTTTTTTTTTACCTGTAATACTAAATTGTATTCACGACGATTTATTCTATCATTTTTTTCAGTTTCAGATTGATGACCCACAAGAGAATATTGAACTGCCGGAAGAATATCTTTTATGGCACCAAACTCTACTTGCACAAATCTCTTCAGTAAAGTCAAATCAGATTGACACTTGTCTTGCTTCATTAACAAAATGGAGATTTGGCTTCGAATTTAATCCCAAAAACTGCCAAACTCATTCCCTATACTCTAAAAATTAAAAAATTAAAAAAAAAATAAAAAAAAATAAAATATAGAAAAATTCTAAATTGAAAAAATTTATTGTAATTACTGCAGTTTGAACTCTAAATGCACCAATAGTAGGACAAGGAGGGGAACCAAATTTATCAACCTCAGGTAAAAACTCATATTTGCTTCATTCCTTTTAAAAGAACTTCTCATCAACCAATCAATTTATTCATTTCTGCTTTACTTCTATGCCCGACAAAGATGACGAGAATCGCTCGCGACCCACAACGGAGATAACGAAAAGCGATGGCGACAAACAACAGAAATGGCGAGAATCGTCGGCGACGCACAGCGGAGATGACAAGTATTTCGTCGAGGTTTTTGTGATTTTGGTGATGAACAATCAAATTTCGTCAAGCTTCTTTAGATTTTTTTTTTGGTATCAAATTTTGGGATTTTTTGTTGAGCTGTAATTATGGGCTGTATCACTAATTTAGTGGGCCTAAATTTAATGACAGTGGACTTAATGATCTTTTCTGTATTTTTATTTCTTAAGTCATTGAATTCCAGACAACTTCATATTCTGTAATTTGATGTCAAATATCTCAATTTCGATGCAAAAACTTTATAAAATAACATATAAAATGCACTGATGTCAAGTCCTTCCATTAAAGTTTAATAAATATGCAAAACGTTTTAAGATGGAATAATATCTGAAATTTTATGACTAAAGTCGAAGAACTCCAGACAAGTTATTATATATTTCATTTGGGTGATTTCCGTTTATTTTTATTTTTTGTGCTTCTTAGCCTTCATTTATGGGAAATCAATTAACTGATCTATAAATAATAAATATAAAATATCATAAATAATGTCCTTACATTAATATTAATAAATATGAAATAAGTGTAAAGATGAAATACTTTTCTGAAATTTTATGACTAAAATAAGAGAATTCCAGATAGCTTGTTTGAATATTTGTTGAAATTCGATTCTCCTCAGTAAATTTTGTGTTTAGATTTGGAATCTCAACTATTTCTAGTATAAGTATTTATTTGGGTGGTTTTTTTTGTTTTTTTGAAAAATACAAAGATGACTTAAAACCTCAATCTCGACAAAACTTAGTATCGAAACTCAAACAAAATGCTATTACTGACTGATATAATAACTTTCAAGTTCAAAACAAAAATATCAACAACATCAATGGAATTCAAGACGTCATACAAAACGATTTCAATCTCAGTCCACTAAATCCCTATCTTAACATACCTTAATCACAAAAACTCTAAATCAAAATGCCACAAAACACACAACGATTCAAACTTCAAACAAACAAAAGCAAAAAGCAATGCCAAAACCTCAATCGCAAACCCTAACCAATAATCGAAACTCAAAACAAACATCAATCTTTATCACCATGAAAACCTTGAAAAACCCAGAAAACTCTAGCATGGCTCACAAAAGCTCTTAAACATAATGCCACACTTACAAACACACACAGTTAATACTCTCAACAATTCAAACTTTAAGTAAACAAAAGCAAAACAAAGTGCTAAATCCACAACCACAAAACCCAAACAAACAATCCTAACTCAAAACAAACATCATCCCAAAATACTCTAACAGACCTCAATCAGAAAGCCTCTTAAAACAAAAAATGCCGCACAAACACAGACAACACAAGCAACAATTCAAACCCCAAACAAAACACAATGACCCAAACCCTCAACCCAACAATCCAAGCTCAACACAACCACCAACTCGGAACCCGAAACCCCCCGAAAAACTCCAACACACCTCAATCACAAAACCTCTTATAAAACAAAAATGACACACAAACGCAAATAACACAAGCAACAATTCAAACCCCAAACAAAAGCACAACGCACCAAACCCTCAACCCAACAATCCAAGCTCAACACAACCACCAACTTCGAACCCGAAAAACCCGAAAACCCAAAAGCCGGGTCAAACCTACCACATGCTGCCACGGTACTTGAGCATCAGGAACGAAACAAACGAAAACGGAAAATCTTGGAAGGTTTATTATAGCTTCAACGAAACCCCTTGAAACCTAAACCATTGAACCAAAACCCTTGAAACCCTTACCGATGATGATGAGTAGCTCGGAGACTTTGCCGATGCTAAAATGCAGTAGTCTTCGCCGGCGACTTTCGAGAGAAAAAACGAGAGAAAGTTTGGGGAATTTTTTCGGCAACAAATTTGGGGGAAAAGGGTTTCGGCGTGTGAAATTGTTTGGGGGCAAATTTGGGCGCGGGTTTTGAGGGGTATTATCGTCTCTCTAGTATTTTCGATGGCTTCTTTACTGATATATGTAAACTTGGGGTAAGTTGTAAAAACAACGTTTCCAAATATGCTATATTGTTAACCGGCCCTAAAAAAACACCCTTAAAATACCCTTTAATTACGGGATATAAATCCTAATAAATCCACCCTTTTTTTTAAGGGATGAATCAATGTTTTTCTTTTTATAAAGAGAATAAGTAGGTATTTAATAGGTATATTACAAATCTTATTTGGATTCAAATTATATCCATTTTAATTTATTAATATATCATATATATATATATATATATTAAAATATAAGAATTTGAAAATAAAAATTCGGAAACCTTTCAAAATCTAATTGCGATTTGGATTTGTATGTTTATATATACAATTATATATATATATATATATATATATATATCTCGTATATAATCGAAAAAAGGATTTGGCCGAACCTTTTCCAAATCTATTTTCAATTTCGATTATACATATTATATATATATATATAAAACAATAAAAAAAAGTGTTTTTTTTTTCTAATAACAATTCCTAAATAGAATCTAATTCTTTTTTTGTTTTTTCAAATGTATCTTAGTTCTAAATTGATGTATATCTACATCAATAAACAAGCTTTTTTATTTTTTATTTTTCTAATCTCAGATTGTATATCCATATTCATAAAATATATTTTGTTAGCTTTACACCAATTATAGTATAGACAAGTAAATAATCTTTAAAAAAAATTAGCATAAAATATAGTGTATTATATATAAAAAAATTGAATTATTTAAAAATTATATATGTGTTTTAAGATAGTAACTAAGACCACTAGATATATATGTATGATAAAGTGTTGTTTTAGGGAACAAGAAAACAAAATTATGTACGAGTTTTGATAAAGCTTCGAATAACATAAAGTACACAAGTAAACAATTACTAATAAAATAAAGTGTAAATAAGCATGAAATTGGACTACAAGTTTTTTCTTCAACTATAAATGTTTTCCAAACAGACTTAGTCTAATAATAAACCATCTAAAGCTCACTAATTAGAAACCATGCACGGTATAATAACTAATATAATTAATCCTAAGAACAACATTCCGAATGCGATCACACTACAAACGTCCATAAAACTCGGTGCTCGAATTTGGAATCAATCTTCTCATCCCTTTGATGTATCCAGAATGAGGCTTTCCACTTGCTCATCATGCTTTTGTAGCATTTGATTATGAAAAAACAAAAAAAAAAAAAAAAAGTTACCAAACTATTATAGGCATATAATATTTGAAAATTACTACTAAATTAAATTTAAGACAATTAGTAAACTATTTATCAATTGATTTAAACTTACATAATGATCTTTTGCTTCTTGAGAATGCCATTTACCACTACTTTCGTTATAATACAATTGCTTCTTGAATTCAATATCCCCACAAAACTCCTTAGCCTCGGCCCGATGCGTAGAGTATGATTTTCGAACCATGCCCACTTAAGTAAGTACCTCTCTTCGCACGGTTTTTTGTGTGTTTTATACAGATATTTGCTGAACAAATGATGATTAACAAGAATTAATTTTTTAAAATGTTAACCACACAAATAATGTAATGATGATTTTATTAAGCACACTTACAAGCTGTTCTGGACTCCCGAAAATAGTCGCAAAGCCAATGCACAATCAGCCTTATCAGTGAAATCTGAATGAGGAAATCGCTTTGGTTTCTCATTATCCATGGCTTTCTTCCGTGACTCTATCATTTGAAACTCACACATTTTCTATTTTTAACATATCGAAGAATTATAGTTACATAAATAAGCTAATTACAATACTATATAAATGGATGGAGAAAAAGCTATGGAAGTGTTTTACCTTGTTCAAATTTTGTAGCATAAAGCGCAAATGTTACTTTTTTTACAATGACAAAGAAAAACACAAATTAGTAGGAAGTTAAAAAGCTGGAATATGTTACATGTAATGTGGCCTAATTTTTAATTAATAAAAAACAGAGATCTGTACGTACTATCAAGTAATTTCTAGGTTAAATAAAACGAGGCTAATTTAATTAATATCACAATATAATTTTATACGGCGACGTGCCCGAACAATATATTTTATATCGTATGTATATAATCCAAAAAAGGATTTGGCCGAATTTTTTCCAAATCTATTTTCAATTTGGATTTTGATATACATATTATATATATAACAATAAAAAAAACGTGTTTTTTTTTTCCTAATAGCAAATCTTAAATACAATCTAATTCTGTTTTTATTTTCAAGATGTATCTTAGTTAGTTTAAATTGATGTATATCTACATCAATAAACGATTTATTTTTTTTTTAAATTCTCAGATTGTATATACTTATTAATAAAATATAGATTTTTGTCGAAGACTATGTTTATGGGATTGGATTTATCTTTGGGATAATTTTTTTTTCAAAAGAAAAGAAAACAAGAACAAAGTTTTACCTCTATAAAATATAATCACGTCCCCTAAACATCTTTATCACACAAACCAAAACCAAAACAAGAACTTGGCTGATCTCTCTTTTTCTCTCCTCTCTTCTACTCTGGCCTTTTTATTCTTTTTCGTTTTTGGGTTTTTGGCATTCTAGCAATGAGTGCACCAAAGTCTCTTATGGTTTCAGTCCTTTGTTTATTTTGTGTAACATTAATTAGCCTTCATGAAGTTGAAGCGTCGCACAAGGTTTACACTGAGTTTCAGTCTCTTGAAGCTGAGGAAGTCATCAAGCAAACTCACAGAACTGGATTTCATTTTCAACCTCCTAAGCATTGGATTAATGGTCAGTCTCTCTCTCTCTCTCTCTCTCTCTCTCTCTCTCTCTCTCTATATATATATATATATATATATATATAAATGTGTATTTATGTTATGTATGTATATGTGATATAGACTTACACATACACAGACACACTCACATGTTATGTATCATAAGCATTGGATTAATAGTCAGTTTTGTGAATTATTTTCTGTCATATAAACACAATTAATTTCTAGTCTAAAATAAGAGAGACGAAACTGGACACTCAAAAAAAAAAAAAGACGAAAAAGATCTAATTCGTTATATATTAAATAAATAATAAAATACAAGAGATCGCTAAATCATGTTTGTCTCTGGTTTATTTATTTGACCCATCAGCAATGTTTTGGTTTTAATTGTTACATTTGTATCATTGTATATTTGTATGCTTAGTTTTTCTTATCCTGGCCAAAAGTGAGAGAGCATATTTTTATATTAAACACCCTTACTATTTATTATTTAATTAGATTTTTAGACAGTGGGGCAATTAGATTACGCAAAGCTAATTACTTTCCATCGAATAGACTTTAACTTTTAAAGGCTTCTTGGCATATGAAATTTAAAGTTGAGTTTTCACGTCTTTATCTCATTGGATGCTTTTGAGTAATATTCCACTGAGCACTTGTTTCCAATCTCACCATAACCAAAATAAAAAACAAAGAAAAAAGAAACAAAGAAACAAAGAAAGTTAGTGACCACACAAAAACAGACACCTTCACATTTCAAGTAATTACTATATTAGTTGGTAAATATGCCATTTATTAAAGCTTAGATTATTGTATAATTGATATGTACTTAAGATCACATTTAAAATTCCCACGATTTTGCTCTGAGAAATGGGGTTCTTTTTATTTATTTATTTTCCCATTAGTATGAAAAAAAAAATAGTTTAGAAGTAGCTACTATGTTTTTTCCGTCACTGAAGATTAATTCTTAGTCTTTGATCATTATGTGTTTGAGAAATCCTCATACCCTATTGTACTTAGGTTAGGAAGTTGATCGCAAAAGCAATACATTTTCTGAATAACGAGAAACGCAAACGATCCAAGGGAAAAATATCATACATGTTTTATAGGATATGTCACAATAATCTTCTTAAATTGGTAAACCCTGTAAATTACGTTATCCATTACCTTTAAATGCAAATATCACTAGGCAAGCTTATGCATGCAGTTTTTAAATATTTGTTTGGACCACAATATTTGTAAATGAACTAATAACTATTTTTATTTCTTTTTATTATTATTATTATTATTATTATTATTATTATTAGTAGTAGTAGTAGTAGTAGTAGTAGTAGTAGTATCATCACTGACTTATGTTTTTTGTCTCGCTTGGTCACATGTGATTCAACTACCCAACTCATGATGTCATATAGATCCAAATGGTGAGTCTTTAATTTGAGTACTTCTTTGTATAAAATTATTCATAAGCATGTATAACTGATTAATTACCTAGGAGCAAAAAAAAGGTCTCAAAATTAATTTTTCTCTTGATGTCAAACAGGGCCTATGTACTTCAATGGCTTCTACCATCTATTCTACCAATACAACCCCAAAGGTGCAGTGTGGGGCAACATTGTGTGGGCCCACTCAGTGTCAAAGGACTTGATCAACTGGGAAGCCCTTGACCCGGCCATTTACCCATCCAAGCCCTTTGACATAAACGGGTGTTGGTCCGGGTCGGCCACGGTCTTACCCGGCGACAAACCCGTGATCATGTACACGGGCATCGACCCCCAATCCAACCAGGTCCAAAACTACGCCATCCCAAAGAACGTGTCAGATCCCTACCTCCGCGAGTGGGTTAAACCCGACAACAATCCGATCGTGTTCCCCAACAAGGGCGAGAATGCGAGCGCGTTCCGCGACCCCACCACGGCTTGGTGGAGCCGCGATGGGCATTGGAGGATTTTGGTGGGTGGCAGGAGAAGGAATAGAGGGATGGCCCACTTGTATAGGAGCAAGGACTTTGTGAATTGGGTCAAGGCAAAGCACCCAATCCACTCAGCTTTGACCGGCATGTGGGAGTGTCCTGACTTTTTCCCTGTCTCAATGTCCCACAACAATGGGCTTGACTGGTCTGTGGATGGCAAAGATGTAAAACATGTGTTGAAAGTGAGCCTTGACTTGACTAGGTTTGAATACTATACCATTGGGTCATATTTGCATAAAATAGATAGGTATATCCCAGATGATGACTTGGTTGATGGTTGGGGTGGGCTCAGATATGACTATGGTAACTTTTATGCCTCAAAGTCTTTTTATGACCCATCTAAGAATAGGAGGATTTTGTGGGGTTGGGCTAATGAGTCTGACAGCGCTTCTCAAGATTCCAAGAAGGGTTGGGCTGGAATTCAGGTATATACAATATATATTTAGTTAAGTGCTTTCTTTAGTTCTCTCTAGATCTAAAATCTAAATAATATTTCTTCTCTCTCTTTTTTTTTTTAGGCTATTCCAAGGACACTATGGCTTGATTCCAATGGAAAGCAATTGGTGCAATGGCCTATTGAGGAAGTTGAAAAGTTGAGGGGACAAAATGTCAAAATAGCCAATGCTAAACTTCAAAAGGGAGAGAAAATTGAAGTCAAAGGAATATCTCCAGCTCAGGTAAATTTTGGTTCCCCAAAATTCATCTATATTATTTTTAAACTAATATAAAACGTGTCATACATTTTCTTTTCTCTTTGATTTTTTTTTTCATTTGGGTGTTAGGCTGATGTGGAAGTGACATTCTCGTTCTCTTTGATTTTTTTATTTATTTTTTCATTTGGGTGTTAGGCTGATGTGGAAGTGACATTCTCGTTTGCAAGCTTGGACAAAGCTGAGAAGTTTGACCCAAGTTGGGTCAACGCACAAGATCTTTGTGGTCTTAAAGGCTCAGATGTTGAAGGAGGTGTTGGTCCATTTGGGCTATTGACTTTGGCTTCAGAGAACCTAGAAGAGTTCACTCCCGTTTTCTTCAGGATATTCAAAGCCCCACAGAAACATGTAGTTCTATTGTGCTCCGATGCAAGAAGGTTAATAACTGTGCTCTTCAAACTCACTAATTGTCCTATAATTGTCTTCTTATTTTACTTTTTTTCTTCCTATATTATAATTGAGTTAATCTTTATTTCACTCTCTTTGTCATGAAGGTCTTCTTTGGAAGAGGATTTATACAAACCTTCTTTTGCTGGCTTTGTGAACGTGGACTTGAGTGACAACAAGCTGTCTCTTAGAAGTTTGGTACGTACAAACTTTATTTTCTTTTCCTAACTAAATTAATTCCATAATTAGTATCCTAAAAAACCTTACATATTTTAATTACCACTAATTAATGTTCATTTTCTATTTATTTTTGTTATATAGATTGATCACTCTGTCGTTGAAAGCTTTGGAGCTGGAGGGAGGACAAACATCTTGTCTAGGGTTTACCCGACCCTCGCTGTTATGAACAACGCTCACTTGCATGTCTTTAACAACGGAAGAGAGGCGATTACTGTCGAACATCTTAAGGCTTGGAGCATGGTTAACCCTGCAGTGATGAACAACAACCCAAAAATAATTTAGAAGCATTTAAGCTTCTCTAATTAGGTTTAATTAGGTTTTAGGGCTTGATATAGTTTTATGGCGTGTGATGCTTCTAGCTAATAGTGACTCTTCTTTAGCAAAAGAATAAGTGTTTTAATCACACATTAGTATGCTTTTTTCTTTTTTCTTTTCCTCTTTTTTATCTTATTTGTATCATTTCAAAGTTTAGTAGTTTGAAGATCTTTAATATAAATCTTATTCTCTGCGTGATTTACATATGTTACGATTTACGCAATTAATATTTCTTGTAGTGCTGATAGATCTTACAAAATTTAAAGAAAGCAATATTGACTTTGGGCATACCAAACTTGAGAGAGAAAATGGAAAAATAAATGAAAGGAAAAGCAAAAGAATTGACTTAAGATGACATATACTAAGAACAAAATAGTGAATGAGTGGCTATAATATTTACAAATTCAATAGTGCATAGAATGAAAGTTTTCTAACCTTTTTTTATTCCTATGTTACTCATAAATGCTCTAATTAATTGAGTTAATATTTGTTTTCTTGTTTTTTCTTTCTTTTGTTATACTCTAGTACTTCGCAAGGATTCTCTTGCACAACACTTCATTCCCTTCGCTTTGCTCAACGAGCGATTTCTCTTTCTTCATCTTCATTTTCTTAATTGTAATTCGGCTTATTGTCCATAATTTGTCCAGTCCGCATGTGGGGCCTTATATTTGAGCAATGAATCTTGCGTAGTGCTCTATTGTCGGGCTTAATCGTGTGTTAACTCTCTCTAAAATATTTGCTTGAAAATTTCATTTCGGTGAAACTTAGACTTTGTTTATGTATATATAATTCATCTTTGTTGATTAAGATGATTATATAGGTGAACCAAGAGTGATATTCTTGAATCTTGATCACTTGTGTTGTTGTGATCCCTTCAAATTTTGTTAAGAGTATATTTTGGTGGTGTACTTGGCTGTAGAAGTTTCTAAGTAGCTTATATCGGTCATGCGATTTTTTACTTTTTTCAATGAAATTTTTTCATGCAAAATTTGCTGTCTCACTGCCCCCCGTTTGCCCCACCCATTCTAATCATTCTATTCCTTCATTTTTTCACTTTTTTCAATCCTCCAAATCATTCCATTCTATTTCAATTTTTTCAACCATTTTTTTCAACTTTCCAAATCCCTATATAATATCTTTAAATCTCAACCATTTATATTACCTCGAAATTTGCAAAGTCAAACCATTTTCCAAACTATTTTTCAAACTATTTTTCAAATCATTTTCAAACCATTTAAAATGGTCAAAAATGACTAGAATGGTTTTCCCAAACACAAGCGTAACGTCTTACTTTTATACATACTAGTTTTGGGCACGTGCTCCGCACGTGTAAGATTTTTGTTTTGTTTTGTTTTTTTATACTAAATTATGAAATAAATGAAAATTAAAGAAAAATATTATAAAAATTTGATCATTTAAAAAATATAGTAGAAAATAATTTTTTAAATTGTAAGACAAAATAAAAAAATTTATTAAACAAGATAATAATAAAAAAATAAAAATATTGTGTTATGATAAAAAAAATTTGAGAGATAAAAAGATGTAGAAAAATATATAAGATTTAAAATATAAATAAAAGAGGGAAAAAAATTAAAAAAGAAAGCTTGAAAAAATAATTGAATAAAAGAAAGAAACAAAAAGGGAAAAAAAAAAAGAGAAAAAACAAAAAAAAAAAGAAAAAAGCAAAAAAAAAAAACTAGAAAAAAAAGGGCTGGAGTGTGTAATTCACGCGCCAGAAAGAGAGTGGGAGCTCCCCTGACACACGGGCCCGTGTCCAGGGCTTTTGTTTTTTGCGCTTAAGTCTTTTTTTTTTTTTTTTTTTCATTCTGGTCTTATTTAATTACATTTCAGTCCCTAATATTTTATTAAATTATATAACGACCCATTTTTTGAAAAAAAAATTCACTTTAACTCCATAAAAAAACGCGTTTTTTTTTCGCACGAAAAAAACGCAAAAAAAAAAAAAAAAAAAAAGGGGACGAAACGTTTCGGCCCACGTGCGGACGAAACGCTCCGGCCCCTTAGATTCTTTTAGATATTGTATGAAAAACAAAAACGAAAAAACAAAAAAATGTCTTCCAAAATTATTAATTTAGGTAGGTTGTAAACTGGGCGGTTTTTTTAGTATTTTAGGTGATTTCTGTTATTTTAGATATAACCAAAATTATAATTTGAAAAACAAAAACAACCCAAAAAGCAGTGGGTTATGATATTTCGTTTTGGCTTTTAGTCGGAATTTTGGTGGTTTTCGGATAATCTATAATTTGAGCAAAAAAAAAAATAGTTCATAAAAAAATAAGTTCATAATTTATATAAGAAAGATATGCATAACAAAGACATGAAAATAACTAATAAGCATAGGAAAATACTAGGACACAAAACTAATCTCTAAATAAAACAAAATATATAAGTAAATTTTGGACAGTTTTGGTAAATTAAAATTTGATTTTTTTTAAAAAATAAATAACTACTCAAAAATTATTTTGTAATTACTAAAACCGCCTAAATAACTACGAGAATAAATTTGCCATTTTTTTAGACGGTTTCGTTAATAAGCAAGTGGTAGTTCAGTTTTTTAATTTTTTTTAATATTTTTTAATATGCGTAATTTTAGATGGTCATTTCCCACTGGTATTCTAATCTATTACTGTAGAAACAATTATTATTTTAGGTAGTCCTTTTTTGCACTAGTTCCTTATTATAGGAAAATTACAAAAAATATATTTTAAGTGTCACTTAATAATTTATATCTTAAGTGGTGTGCTTGCTTGATTTCTGTTATATGTTTATAGTGAAAAAATAAAAGTAGAAATTATAAGTACAATAAAAAAAAACATAAATTAATAATGTGTCAAAAAAGAACATTCTTCGTGATTTCCCTTCTTTTTATTCAATTATTGCTTTTTTTTTAATAGAACACCTTAGTTAGAAAACTAAGTTGACACGAGCCAAGAGATAAAGCAACTTACCAAACCCCCTCTAACGAAAGCTCAAATTTATTATTAAAAAAAAAAAAACCCACAAGAATTAAGAAGAGAAAAAATATCAAGAGTAACGACAAAACACAGCATAACCAAAGAAGTAAATAAAGCCCAAAGAATCTACTGAAATGCAATGGACGTCATGAAAAACCTTGAATAGACAGAAAGGATATTCTATCACGTAGCCGTCAACTAGTCTTATTGGTTGTTTCTTAACGATCTATAATAAAGTTAACACCTAGCTTATCATCTATTTACCTCGCGCAGCTGAGTTTGGTATTTGTAATCAACTTTTATCTCTCTGCTAGAGAAAATGTTCAAAAATTACGCGCAAAATCTCTGAGTTACTTTGGAAATATTTTTTATTATTAGTCGGATTAAATTGTTTGAAATATCTCTGGTACCGAAATGCTTCTGATGGGAATGAGCAACATGAAGTACAACGAGGATGTACTTCAGCATATTGATAGTAAGTCTTTTAAGTCCCTTGCTTAGTGCCTATTCAATAGGTCCATTGTGTCTTAATCTCGGTTTCATTGTTTGTCAATTTCATTAATTTGTTTTCTCAACACATTGATGTCCATATCCTTCAAAGCTTGTACTCTTATTTTAATCAATAAGCAAATGCTTTTTTTATTGCTGAACTAAAACCTCATCAAGAGTCCCAACTTTATCAAGTGCTGTTGAGAGATCGTTGATGCTATATGGATTTTCAGTGACTTCAATTTGACATTTTCTTGCCATATCTTTCTATTTGTGGTTTTAATGTCATTACTTGCATCTTTAGGGTGTTTTGTCTAAGGCTAGAATGAAAAGAGAGTAATTTTGAATTTAGATTGTCTTCATTCATTTTAGTGGTAAAAACATAGAACACATTGCAAATTTCTTGTTGGAACCAAATTACTCTCAACATGAATGCATTTATGCATAACAAGTTACATAGTCTTGCATTAGCCATTTTCATTTTGAATTACTTGGCAACCGAAAACAGTTCTAAGCTAGTAAACATGCATAATATTGTTACTGCCACTCAAATATGACCATTTTTCTACTACTTTCGATACATAGGCAAAAGAACAAAAAAAAGTATTTAAAATGTACTAAAATATAAGGTGGTTAAGAAATTTGTGTTTATGCGTACGTATCAAAATATGATTGGAAGGGGTGGGCAAACAATCTAGACTCACAAATAAATGGCTTAGTTTGTTTATGAATATACTGCATTAAATTTGTCTAGTTCTCTGGTTTCTTATTGGAATTTTACTATTATTTCTATCAAATATTCAGGAACAAGGCAGAAATTGCTGCACTTGAACAAATTAAACTAGGAATTGGTGATGGATCAGTTGGATGTTCTCTTCGCTTGTGGTGGCTGCTTTATCTGGGTGATTTACATGGTTAATACAATCACATTCCTTGTGGCGTTCATGATGCTTATAAGTACCTAAAGCAAGGCTCTAATTGATTTATTTCTTGAGTTGCTGAATATCTTTCCCAATAACTGGATGTAATAATAACAAATTGCATGAGCGAGTGAAGTAAAAATAAGAGGGTGTTGGAAATCTTCATTCCAAACCCAACTCCAATTCTTCACAAACACAGCAAATCACTCAACGAAACAGAACAACAAAATAAAGAACTCGCACAGAGATTTGTTATCAAAGTTCGGCTCAATTCAAGCCTACGTCCCCGCGAACTCCCCGAGAGAGAGTTCGATCTTGCACTATGAATCAACAAGTCTTTTACACCCTCACACCTCTCAACCGACAGGAATTACAGAGAAAATACAATTCACGCTTGTACAAGACTCAACGCTCGAAGTTCTCTCTCTAGTTCTGACTTTCGTTCTGACTAGATCTAACTCGTTCTTACTTCAATACACCGACTTCTATCATCCTTTTATACGACTTAACGGCTAACTCTAATAAAGAATTATAACTGTTTGATACAAAGTCCAGACACGTCATCACCGATGAACTAACTTCTTAACCGACTAATCTTCTGACGTGGCAATAATAAGCATTGCTGTAAAACGACTTGTCGTACACCTGCATGTGTGACTGATTTCAACAATCTCCACCTCAGTCACATATGTCGTAGTGCAAAATCAAATAACCCCATCTCTCTCGGATCCCTGCTCGAATGCAGTAGCATCTAAGTCTTTCCAATTCCCAACAGGTCAAGGCAATGCCTAAACTTGCTGAGGGTCAGAATCTTAGTTCCAACATCTGCGGGATTCTCTTCTGTTGGAACCTTCTCAACCTTGATAAGCCCTTGTGTTACCTTCTCTCTGATAAAATGATACTTCATTTCCACGTGTTTTGTTCTGTCGTGAAAGACTGGGTTCTTACACAGGTGAATGGCACTCTGACTGTCTGAATATACTGTAGTTGTTCCGCTGTACAAATTCAGTTCCTTTAACAGTCCTTATATCCAGATCCCTTCCTTTATGCCTTCTGTTGCTGCCATATATTCAGCTTTAGTTGTTGACAATGCAACTACAGGCTGAAGCTGTGATTTCCAGCTAATAATTTCCACACACAAGGAAGAAATATGCTGAAGTGGATTTCCTTGTATCTCTATCTCCTGGATAGTTAGAATCCACATAGCCTTCCACTTCGATCTTGTCACTAGACTTTACATACAGTAATCCCACATTAGTGGTACTTGCAATGTATCTCAGAAGCCACTTCATTGATGACCAATGATCTTTCCCTGGGTTTGACATGAATCTGCTCAACACACTGATAGCATGAGCTAAGTCAGGTCTGGTGCAGACCATGGAATACATCATAGATCCCATAGCACTTGAATATGGGACCTTCTCCATATATTCAATGTGAGAAGTAGTTGTTGGACACTGATCAGTATAGGGATTAAACTGATGAGTGAGAGGTTGTTTAGTTGGCTTAGAACCCTGCTTTGAGAACCTATTTACCAACTTTTCTAGGTAACTCTTATGAATGAGAACTATGGCACTTTTACTTCTGTCTCTCTCAATCCTGATTACTAGAATCTTGCTTGCAGGTCCTAGGTCTTTCATGGCAAATTCAGACCTAAGCAGTTCCTTCAAGTTGTTAATCTTAGCTTTCTCCTTGCTTATCAACAACATGTCATTTACATATAGTAGTAAGTACTATGAATCCAGGACAGTACCACCCTTCAAATACAGACAATAATCATACCAGCTTCTTCGATAACTCTGTTTGTCTTTGTACTTGATTACTGGTGAGAAAATCTCACTGAAATCAACATCTTCCTTCTGTGTAAACCCCTTAGCAACTAGCCTTGCTTTGAACTTGAAGGGTTCCTTTGAAGAGTTTCCATCTTTCAGTTTATAAATCCATTTACAGGCAACCACTGACTGTTTTTCAGGTCTATTAACCATGACCCAGGTATTATTTCTATAGAGAGAGTTCATCTCCTCCTTCATAGCTGCAATCCACCTCTGAGAGTCCTTGCCATTCACAGCTTCATTGTAGCTTTCTGGTTCCACTTTATTTATCTCAACAGCTGTTACAAAAGCATAGGCAAGTATTTCAGTAATTGTGGTGAAAGCATACCTCTAAGGAGGTCTTATCTGCCTTCTTTGCCTATCTCTTGTGAGCTGGTAACTATTTGTAGATGATTCATGAGCCACTGGATATTCTTCTTTGCTGTCGCGGCCTTGAATATCATCCTGGGAAGCTTGAGTTTGTGACTCAGTTTTTCTTTACTCTGTTTAGTCCCATATTGCCCTCCATGAGCTTGCGAATGTTCTGATTCATCAGAGCATGTTTTAGAATGCTCCACCTGAGCTGAGTTTCTCATATTAGGCTCCACCTGAACTGAGTTTCCCATATTAGGCTCCACCTGAACGAAACTTTCTATAGTTGAGACTTTATAAGGATCTATTGTATCAGAGTCTTTAGGAGCAGAGGGATTTGATGAAGACATACATGGGAATTCATGTTCATTGAACACAATATCACGGCTATTGATAGTCTTGAAACCACTACCATCCCTTATCCAGAGTCTATACCCTTTAGTGCCCTCAGGGTATCCCAGAAACACACACTTTAGGGCTCTGGGTTCTAACTTTCCTTGACTCTGATGTGCATAAGCTGTGCAGCCAAACACTCTTAAATGTGAGAGATCTGGTGGAGAGCCCTTCCATACCTCCTCTGGGGTCTTGAATTTCAGATCTGTGGAAGGACATCTGTTAACAAGATAGGAAGTAGTCACAACAGTTTCTCTCCAGAATCTCTTTGACAAACCAGCCCCAAACAGCATACATCTGACCTTGTTCATAAGAGTCCTGTTCATTCTCTCAGCAACCCCATTTTGCTAGGGTGTCTTTCTCACTTATTTGTGTCTCTGAATGCCTGTCTCTCTACAATATGAATTAAACTCATCATAGCAGAATTCTAGTCCATTGTCTGTTCTCAAGTTCTTCACCCTCTTGTCTGTCAAATTCTCCATGAGGGTCTTCTACTGTCTAAACTTGGTAAATGCATCATTTTTGTTTTTCAGTAAGTGCACCCATACCTTCCTTGAGTAATCATCAACAATAGACATAAAATACATATTTCCACCATGTGTTGGGACTTTCTCTAGACCCCATAAATCAGTATGTATGTACTCCAGTATAGACTTAGAAGTGGCTTACCAACTTTGAACTCGAGTCTGTGCTGCTTTCCTAGAATGCAGTGTTCACATATGTCCATTTTGCTAACTTTATCCTTTCCCAAAAGTCTTTGTTCTTCTAGAAGTTGAAGCCCTTTGTCACTGATGTGGCCTAGTCTCCTGTGCCATAACACTGTCTTAGAATCCTCTGAGGCAGTAGCTACTGAGTTCTGCCCAGTAAGTGTTTCTCTCTTTAGATAATACAGGCCTGCTTTTCTGAGACCCTTTATAACTACCATAGAGCCTTTACATATCTTCATAGAACCATTCTCAATTTTGTTGGTGTAGCCAAGGTCATCAAGCACTCCAACTGAGATTAGGTTTCTTGTGAGTTTAGGCACAAATCTCACATCTTTGAGAGTTCTGATCATGCCATCAAACATTTTGATACTGACTGAGTCAATGCCCTCCACCTGACATGTGTCACTATTACCAAGCACAACCTTTCCACCTTCGATCTCTCGAAAACCAGACAACTAGTCTCTGTTGAAGGTCATGTGATAGGTACAGCCAGAGTCTAGAATCCATTCTTGTGAGCCATAATTTGTAGAAGTTACAAGAACTTCCCCACTATCATACCCATCACTTAGATTCGCAGATTGTTGTTGTTGAGTCTCTTCATTCTTCTGTTCAGGCTTGTTCTTGTTCTTCTTGATCCAGAGTTAACACTGCTTCCTGAAATGCTTAGGTTTTCCATAGTAGTTGCAGTTGAAGTTTCTACTGCCATTTGAACCAGTGTAATTATTTCTTGATCTTCCCCTACTTGAACTCCTGCCTCTTTGATTGTTGTTGTTCAATTTGGAAGATGATCGGCCTCTCACATGATAATTCTCGCCATTTGATGAAGAGCTTGAGGCTTTCTCTGACTTCAATTCTAGCTCTTTCGATCTTAAGGCCGATAAGACTTCATCTAAAGTGATTGAAAACCTACCATACTTGATAGCAGTTTTAACTTCCTTATAAAAATCAGGCAGAGAGTTGAGAATAATAATGGCTTAGTTTTCATCGCTTAGGGCTTCATTTTTACCAGAGTTTGCCAATTCAATAGTCATCTTCAAGAATTCATCTAGGTTCTGATTCAAAGGCTTGCTAGTATTCATCTTGTACCCAAATAATCTTTCTTTCAAGAAAATCTTATTAGTCAGAGACTTATCTTGAAACAGGACATCTAACTTCTTCCAAATCTTAGCAGGGGTATCTTCTTTATCTACTAGCCTTATGATCGAATCAGAAAGATGAAAGATGATCATACCCGTGGCTATTTCCAAGAAATCCGTTTTCTGGTCTTCGCTGAATTCCATTGGCTAATTGATTGGGCCTTCAAGGGCCTTAAGGAATTTTTTCTGTGCCAGCAGGGCTTTGATCTTTCTCCTCCAGATACAGAAGTCTCCAGTACCATCGAACTTGTCAATTTCGATCTTCATATTGTTCAAACTTGTGCACAAGAAGTCTGACAGTGAAGCTCTGATTTTGTTACCCGAATCTTGATTCTCCGTGGACGTTTCTTGGCTTGGGGACGCTAAATCTGTGCTATCTTCAGACTGAGATTCTGAAGCACGACCTGTTTCTTCTGCCAGCTTGTGAATCTTGAATTTCCTTTAATTGATGTTGAACCACCGAATAAACCTTCGACTCTGATATCACTGTTGGAAATCTTCGTTCCAAACCCAACTCCAATTCTTCACAAACACAACAAATCACTCAACAAAACAGAACAACAAAATAAAGAACATGCACAGAGATTTGTTATCGAGGTTCGGCTCAATTCAAGCCTACGTCCTCGTGGACTCCCCGAGAGAGAGTTCGATCTTGCACTATGAATCAACAAGTCTTTTACACCCTCACACCTCACAACCGACAGGAATTACAGAGAAAATACAATTCACGCTTGTACAAGACTCAACTCTCGAAGTTCTCTGTCTAGTTCTCTCGAGAGTTCTGACTTTCGTTCTGACTAGATCTAACTCGTTCTTACTTCAATACATCGACTTTTCTCATCCTTTTCTACGACTTAACGTCTAACTCTAATAAAGAATTATAACCGTTTGATACAAAGTCCAGACACGTCATCACCGATGAACTAACTTCTTAACCGACTAATCTTCTGACGTGGCAATAATAAGCATTGCTGTAAAACGACTTGTCGTACGTCTACATGTGTGACTGATTTCAACAATGGGGAAAAAAATCTATTTGACATCCAAATTTAGACACATTACTTGATCATTTATATTCATATGATTTGGGTTATTTTTTAATATTTTTATTACTATTATTTTCAGATGTGTGAATGTGCTGATGACAAATCCTATCTGGGAAAATGTTACCCGTATGCAGGTAATGTAGCGTCAATTTTTCTCTAGATCTCAAAAAAAAAAAAAAATATATATATATATATATATTGCAATTTCTTCTGAAACTGGTTTTTGTTGAGTTATTTTTATTCCTCTACTGTGATTAAGTTGAGAATTGTGAGATTAGAATATTTTGTTAAAAGAGAAAGCACCCAC
Organism: Boehmeria nivea var. tenacissima; assembly: GCA_018132145.1. Taxonomy (NCBI): domain Eukaryota; kingdom Viridiplantae; phylum Streptophyta; class Magnoliopsida; order Rosales; family Urticaceae; genus Boehmeria; species Boehmeria nivea. The sequence continues at coordinate 4,774,710 of CM030875.1, read as the reverse complement.
TCACCACTGATGAAATTTCTAAATGAAAATTCCTTTTCCTGCCTGATAAAATTGAAGTTTTGAATGCCAGTTTAATCAGCATAAAATTTCGGAAACAGCCTGTTGGCTTGGCTTTATCCTATAATTGTGCGAGCTACGGGAGTACATTATGCAGAATTGCAGATTGATGGTCTGGAACTTGAATAAGAGTGTTCCTTTTAATAAAAAGTTTTATGGGTAATGTCACCATATAAAATTCGCGTCCTTCTAAGGTGTAATCGAGCCGAGCATTGGAAAGTTTAAGCTCGGAGCTCGAGCTCGGTTAGAATTGAAATATGAAGCTCGAGCTGAGCTCGAGCTCAGCTTGATAAGGTAACTCGTTCGAGTTTTTTTCGAGCTTGAGCTCGTTGGAGCTCGAAGCAAATTCGTTTAGAGTTCGAGCTCAAAAAAGGCTCGTTTTGAGCTCGATTCTTAATCATTTTTCTAGTAAAATTTCATTAAAAAAAGGTTTGTTTACATCATTCATACAAACTTATAGTCCAATAGTCCACCATAGAACGTTATCCACCATAAAAATATCTTATACGAGCTTATAATCGAGCTCATAAACGATCTAGCTCACAAGCTCCTAAACGAGCTAGCTCATGAACTCCTAAATGAGCCAGCTCATGAGTTTTTACGAGCTGAGTATTTGTGAGCTCAAGCTCAGCTTGTTTATTAAACAAGCCCTAAAATGAAGTTCGAGCTCGACTCATTCACATAACGAGACGAACACAAATGAGCTTTTATCGACCGAGTAGCTCACGAGTGGCTTGGTTCGTTTACACCCTGAGTTGTGCCAATATTCTGGGCTTGATCATTTTAGCATTGAAGTAAAACTATTTTTGAGCTACAGACTCATACGAAAATTGAAAAGAAATCACAGCCTGGTCAGGCGCAGTCAGTTACTCTAGATGAGGCGATTCTTACTGCGGGAGCTGAGCCTATCAATGCGGTAAGTGTAATCATAATCTTTTTATATACATTATCTCTCCACTTACTGGGATAGAGTTGCAATCGTACGCGTTTATTCCTTATAGTATTACTAAGGTATGCTTCCTACAATTTTTAAAGGACGCTAGCTTACATGAAGAAAATTGAATCTTTTTAGCTTATGATGAGCTCAAAAACCCGCACGTTGCAGCATATATATATATAATTATTTTTAATGATATTATAAGAAAATAATCAACGTTTCTATTAATTAAGAAACAGTAAATATCATAAGTATGTCATGTCTTTCATCTAAATTTCACGCTTTTTCGTTGAATTTTTTATATTACAAAATTTATCCATTAGGCTCTTTATCTTAACAAAATAAATATGAAATTTTCAAAAAATAGCCATTGTTTACAAAATATTTTAAAAATTAGCCACAGTTTCAAAAAATTTTAAAATTAGCCCTTTCAAAAATTTCTAATAAAATTTATGACACGTGTAAGAAATTAATTTCTGACAGTAATTTTATGTGTAATTTTGTTATTATCAGAAATTTCTATTATGGCTAGTTTTTAAATTTTTTAAAACTGTGGCTATTTTATAAAAAACACAGTCTAAAATAGCTATTTACCTAACTGACTCAAATAAATAAGACTTTTGATTAATCAAAAAGTGTAATTTTTTTTCTTGATTATCAAAATATTTTATATCTCGTAAACTATTCAAACAGATGATGAAAAAATACTGTTGCATTATGAAAATTTTATACGCGTTTAAATAAGATATATTTTTTTTGTTCAATTTAAAAGATTAAAGGATAAAAATTTCATTAACATAAAGTCATGTTATAAACCTATAACTTTAATTAAACATGTTGTCAGTAATTTTTCGTCAGCAAATGGAGCTTCGGGGGCGGAGTCTCTAAGGAACATTTAATTCGAGCACAAGCTCCCAATTCCAACAGCAAAGCAATGCCATGTCATCACAGGAGCTTCTCCCGGGCGAAGAATGGACGAAGATTGTCGAAGATGATCCTCGATCTTACACCTACGAAGATGAGCAGAAAAATACCACCGAAAGTGGTGTCGATTTTGTGACAAGACCCTTGGAGAGGGAATGACGGACAAGATGGCCGCGGATCCTCGAAGATGATCCACCGTCGCGAAGCTAACCTCGAAGAGGAAGTAAGATCTTCACTCAAGACGGAGGGCTCGACCCGCGAAGCTGGTGACCCCCGATCGAAGATGATGAAGTCCATGTATGTTAGTTTAGGTCTTTCTTTTGTTCCGCTTTTCTAGCCCCGATCGTGGGATACTCTGTAACTAAGCCCGTAAGACTCGTGATTGATATAACCGTTAGGATGTTTAATTTCCGAGTCTTTAGGGAGAGATAACTGCACATTTAATTCAATATTTACTCCCGAGATTCAGGGGATCGTACGCTATGTTCCCTTCTCCGATGCGTTATTCCTCAATTACAAAAGGGGAATAAGGGATCTTGAGAATTCATTTGCTAAATAATTGTTGCTGATTGTTCTTTCTCTTGGTTATAGGTGAGTAATCCGCCTATACAATGTTGACCCAAGAATGACTAACCAAGAGGGTTGGTGAATGGGTTATTAGATTCAATCCTATTAAATTCAATTTTATAAAACTAATTTAATAAAGTTCAATATGCTCAAATGAGTTGTGCTAATATAAATTTCATCAACTATTCAAGAACAAAATAAGAGAAATGAATAGGTAAAGAATAGGAAGAATAGATTGCAAACTATATATTTATGCACGTTCGATCCGAAAGATCTATGCCCCCCGTTACCAAGCTCTCCGTCACGAGCAAGGCCTTTGTCCACTATTGCGATCGACTTTCAGCTCGATCTACCATGTACATTTGTCGAACACCTTACGGGCATACCCAAGGATTACCTAATCCTCTTCACAATAAACCCACTGAAGTTGCTTCAGGTCTTCGATAAACTCCTTTATCGAAACCTCGACTAACTCTCATAAGAATAGTATAAAAAGATGATGAATACAATAAAGCTCACTAACTTTCTCAAAATATAAAATATTACAAGACAAATCTATTAGAGAATCACTTTAAGTATTTGATAATGATTGGCTCAAAAGTGTTTTTTTTTTATTTCTTTCTTGAAAAGGATGCGCAATGATGTAAGAGAATAATAAAGAGAAAAAAGAAATAATTTTGTAAGGCTTTTGCTTAGAGAATATCAGAATATTTCGTTCTCTTTCTTGGAATGAGCAAAATAGAAATTAAACCTTTTATATGTGACTAAAAAACACAATTTTAAGTTTGAATCAGCGACCGAAACAGTTGACCGCTTCGATAACCGGTCGACCGTTTTAATTGCCAAATCAGACAATAAAACGGCTACTTGCAACGGATCATTTTGGGTCCGTTGCAGGGGAACTGGTCGACCGGTTCTTCAATTTTTTCCTAAAAATAAAACTTTTAAGGCAAGAAACGAACCGATATGAAAATATACTTAAAATCAAACTTTGAGTGCGATATTTTCTTAATAAAAATGATCTTTTAAATAATTTTAGAGATGATTAAAGGCTTGAATGATTTACTTGGAATTTTCATAAAATAAGACAAGAAAGCTCAAATTTAAAATTTCAAAGTAAATTTACTTTCTTAATCTTGAATTCATTTGCCTTATTATAAGATGCGACTATTGAAGATTAAGACATGAATATAATTCGTTCGATTTCAAAGTAAATGAATCAAAAATATTTTTAATAAAAACTTTGAGCCAAAAATTATCGAATGCTTAAAAGATAATTTTCCTTACATTGAAATATCCTTATCTTGCTTGCTCTTCATGCTTGTTTTTTCTTGATGTAATACCATTTCAATATTGATCTTCTTGACCTTTTGTTACATGCACACTTGACAAATATATTAGTAATAAAACTCAACTTATTTGTGATTATCAAACCATTAGGTTAATTTGTGACATAAGCCAACATACAGTTCATGTTGTATGAAACCATGCTGAACAAGTTGAAGAAAAGACGTGCCTTGAGTAAGTAAGGTAACAATGGAATAACTGCTTTGGAGATTAGGTTTCTCTTTTATCTTTATTGTACTACATTAATACAATTACCTTTTTTTTTAAATTTATTTGAGTAACTTCAATACTATTGCATAGGCCCTTCTTATAACTCCTTCTATAAGCTAAAACGTTGATAGTTCTTCTTGGTGCCATTGCGAAACCAGGAGCTAATGTGGTGACATATCCTCTTCTAGTTGTTACAGATGAATGCTTGCGAAAGGAAAAATTTTGAGTTTATTTAATTCTTTTCAGCAAAATTAGTCTTTAGTTTTTTCGCCTGTGGTGATCTCTAGCAATAACTTCAAACCATGTGGGTATTTTGAACTCTAACGCTCTGTTCGATAGAAGGGAGGGAGAAGTGAAGGAGAGATAGGTGATACACCTAGGTGATCGAGAATTGGGAGGAGGGAGAGCATGTTTCTCTTATGTTGTTTGGTAGGAAAGAGGGGAATGAAATTCAAAATCTTCTCTCCTTATTTGGTTTGTTAGGAGGGGGGAGATGAAAGAAGTGCAATGATTGTAAAATGACTATTCTACCCTTATTATTAAGACACATATCAAGTAAATTTTTTGCAATGATTTAAAGATTCTTTATATAAATAAGAATAAAATTCATATAAGTTGCAATATTATTTCTTACGGATTGCAATAAATAATACCGGTCTTTTTTTAATAAATAGTACCAAAGTCATAAGTAAATAAAAGGCAAAAAATTTGAAAGAAAAAAGTTTTCAATAAAATGCTGAAATGAGTTTTATTGATGCAAAACATGTTTTTTTACAACCCCAATAATACAGAGGCCAGTTAAGCAATTAACTATTTTAAAGGTAAAGTTTAAAGAATTTAGCCATAGTTTTACGAAGTTAAGGATTTAGCCATAACATGTAACATTTTATGTTACATGTAACATATATACGTGTAAAAAGTGTAACATTACGTGTAACGTTACATTTAATGTTACACTTTTTACAAGTATATATGTTACACGTAACATTAACATAAAATGTTACATGTTATGGCTAAATCCTTAATTTCGACATTTTAGGGCTAAATCCTAAAAAATTACCTAAAAATTTGGTTAAATGCCTTAAAAACTCATAATATAGGGTCTTTTAATTAATTAACTAGTTTAATAGTTAAAATATCTAAAACTAATTTATCTTCTCTACTTAAAACAAGTCAAATATGAAATAACGTGTAAATATGTAACACCCGCCTAACCTAATCATACAACTAATGTATGATTAAGTTAATTAGAGTTACTTTCATAAACATGATTCATTTCCTTCTCAGATAGTAGGCACATTTGAACAGTTTAAAACTTTTCACGCGTTATAGAAAAGTTGCAGATTTATGATAAAAAACCAGTGTCATACGTCATATATAGTACCCAATCTCAAAATATGCCCATCAGGTCAAAAGCTTCTATATACAAGTGCTCGGCGATGTGAAGAGGAGTCAGCCAACGTCTAGTATTCTAATTATGTTGTTGTATCCTCACCTACACCACAAGAACTACATGAGCTAAAGCTCAGTAAACAAGAACTGTACAATGAGATATATGCATCATCATGAAAGTACTCATATATGTAATAGTACCTAGCATAACATAAAAATATAACGCGCGTATAGTCTTGTACAATGTGAGTCACTCGTCTAGGCCTACGAGTAAGCATGCATGCATACTATCGGACCTCGGCCATAATAAAAGTATCTTAATCATACACATGAGACACAGTAGCTCTCTGATCCTAGGAACTACAAAGGTCCGACAAGGTCTTATAGGACCGGTCTTATCCCACAAGATATATTAGTCCCTCGATCCTAGGAACTAATAAGGCCACTTACAAATCAACTCCACAATGCACAAATAACTAGTAAAATGGGATACCTCATACTCTTTTTCAAACCATGCAATGCTCAGTCAATGCAAATAAATATGCCAAGCAAGAATATCATACTATGTTTTTGTGATACAGTTGAAGTGAATTCATGTTTACCTTATCCAGTCGAGTAGCCTAGCAAACGATCTATTATAGTCTCCTCAGCAAGCAAAGTGTGCTAAACACCTAATATATTAATGCACATACAATTATTACTCCAATATTTACAGCCCATTTATGTTATAGCATTCAAACAACTCATTTTATGCTAACTATTGGTTAAAATGCAACCTATAATCCACCAAGCACGTTTCTTGCGTCTAAAAGGATAAAACACGCATCCAACACATAAAATATTGAACCTATTTGATGATCAAACCTTATTGACTTCAAAATATAATTATAAGACTTGATAAAACAAGATTAGATCAAAAAGATAAAACATATTGCACTTGCGACAAAAAGGAACCATAAAATAGAAAATAAAGTCAATAAATAACATTATAAAGCAAAGATTTTAACAAAACTAGTAAATAATTCATCCATTAAGGTAAAACCGAGCTAGTTCAAGTTTACCGAGACAATGCAAAAACATTGTGCTTGCTTGGGGTTGACTTTCACTCTTTTTTTTTTAACTTTTAGAAAATATTTTTAAATGAAAGTATGCAATGAACAAAAGCCTTTTGACATAATTTACAAGTCACTAAAATGCATCGATTTGCGTGTTTTGTGAAATTTACCAATTACTAACAATGAATGTGAAAATGTTTGGAAACTATGAATTTACCATTGCAATGAACATAATACAGTTTCAAATACTTATTTAGCACACTAAGCTTCTTCGTTGAGGAAATCGAGCCATCACGCTGTAAGATTACTCACGGAAACGTTAGTAGTAAATAAGGTTCAAACCGAAATGACTGAGTATGTGCAAGTATGAATTTAAATACGTAAATGAATGTGAAATAATTTATAATGAATGGAAAGTATGTTATTATTGGCTAAACTCATACGTAGAATCTCGGAGATCATAAAATATCATATCTTTTAGTTATTTAATAACTAATAATTACATGAGAAAAAAAATATGTGATTGCAAATCTGGAGAAAATAAACATGATAGTAAATGTTTTCTTCCTTGCGTCACGTTTCTACAGCTTCTCACTTTCATACAAAAGGCAATGAAAAAATTTCTTTCACTTGTAACTATAAATCCAGAACAAAATAATAATAATTTAAAGCTTAAATACTTCACTAGAATGAAGTCATATGTGTCAAAACATTGTAAGTTGAGATATACACAATATTTTATAAATGTCAAATAATATCAAGGTTCTTAACTTTGCAAGAAAAAGGGATAATATCAATGTTTTCAAACTCTAACAAAGTGTTCATCATGTGGCAAGTAATCCTTCATAGCTTGATATCTTCCACTTGAAGTTCTTTAGTTATCAACAGAGTACATCATTTTCAGCACTTTTTCATAGCGTCGCGCACTAGGGACAACAAAAAAAGCCCTCATCTTGGATGAACTTTTGGTCAAGAACAAGAATGTATCAAGTTGTAATGTATCATCGACTCCAATGTTTAACAGTTCCAAATAAACTTCTTCATCTGATGGTACTCGTGGGCGTCCTTTTTCTAATATTGCAATCCCCTTTTTCTACAATTACATTGCCTTCTCTGATAGCAGCAGCTACATCACCCATGCTACGTTGCAAACTTTCGACATGTTTATCAATTGAATCAATCATGGTGGCCTTCCTCTTTGGTGCTCTAATAGATTTTGCACCTTTAGAGCTACATTTGCAGAAAGTGGATCTACGCTATCAACGGTTGCCGTTTCATTTTCAACATCAACAGCTTGATTTGAACTTCCTTCTTTTTCCTATCGACTAACCTTTTCCTTACCACTTGCTGCACCTCCACCTGTAGCTCTATATTTTGCAAAAAGTTCATATAGTTTGTCATAGTGATTGATCTATGTGTATCTCCAATTTCGTACTATATGCTTTGCCTACATAAAAAAAAACCACATTAATGCTATAAGTTCTGGAAAAAAAAATTGTAATCGGGTTAAATAACCCAAAAAAAAAAAAACTAAACCAAGCCCTAAAGTGGCATCAGATAACTACTATTGATTTTATCAAAACTCCCAAAAGAACAAAGAGTCCAAACGTTATGTCAAATTCCTCACCTATCAAATACAAGGATTACCAAACCAAAATAATATAATCAAACTTCTAGCAAAATGAAAACAAAAGCAAAAGATAATTTTTTCTTTCAATAAAATTTAAGCAACAAAACTTTAATTTAAAAAATTACCTCAATAAGGGCATGCCACACTTCATTTTCTACTCTAAACAACTTAGACACTGGATTCTAAGCAAATCCACTCAAATTTTTGAATAGATCGTGACATACATTAAAATTACTTTTCAATGTCTTGATGCATTCTTTAATGGTCTTTATCTAATGATAAGTTGAGCTCTTCCCAGCATATATTCATAACACTGGCGTAAGCTGTAGTTATAATGTACCATCAACCTTATTTCCATTATTTTGTGGTTCAATCAATGCATCAAGTAGAGCAGTATCCATCTATTCAGACCATTTAGCTGTTTCTTTTCTAGAATCTTCACCAGCAACATTGCTTTTTGGCTTCTTAGCCATTACTAAAAACTGCAATAAAAAAAAATTTTGGATTTTACAAATTTCTAGGTCAGCAAATGCACAGACTATGTCACGACCCAGCGCTAGGCCGTAGGCCGCGACTGAGGGGTTTTCTTTCTATTATCTACTATAATCTTACTTAAACGCGTAAAACATAAATTATTTTATAACATAACGAGCTCGTATTTTTTTTCGTAATGCGGAAGTTTAAATCTCTTTTCTTAGTCAAAGCACATCTACCTGACTTCTCTTGAGTTCAGGAAAAATGAGCCACCGTTTTCTCTCAAGTTCGGAGCCTCGGGATTCAGTCTCGGTCTTAATATTACAACAATGTTCTCAAAATATAATGCGGAATCAAAAACATATAATATGCCACGGGGATTCATTTCTTCTTCTAAAATACCACACATACCGCCCGCCGCCAGCTCGTAGTTCTGTCACTGTTCAGCTTTAGCTTTTCCCTTACCTACAACACCAAGGAAACTAATGAGTTGATAAACTAAGTAAGGGCAAACTATACTATCTTAAATATGTAATACAATGCAACAACGACACAATCCATTCAAACTAAAATGCAATAATGAAAAGAGTCTGATCGTCTCAGGACGATCAAACTCTACTGTTACCATTCTTTCTGTGAGTTGCCACTTCTGGAGGCTACTCTTCTTTCTTTCTTTCTAGTGTTCTGCTTTTACTACCATTGCAGTAGAAGTTACGCTTACACGATTGATGTCTGGGATCCACTGATGGTAACTGCTTCTTTCTAAGTGTGCGCACCACGGGGAGAGGGCCATGTCTCCCATATATTCAACAATGACATTGTCCCGAGGGACGGCTCTCACTAGGAGCCTGACAGTACCATCGACGTTAATTTTGTTTTTTATTCTTTTACGTTCCATCATGATCTCTCTCTCTTGGAGGATCAGGAACTAGATAAGAGGCGTTGGAGTTTTCTAACGATAACATATAACACAACATTTGGACTGCTCAAGAGTCCTCGGAGTTTTGGCCTCTTGTCTCGGGGTACTATGACCCGCACGTACTCTTTCAAGATTTCTAGAACTAACAACAAGAAGGCTCGGTTGTGTTTTAGCCCTAATCTTACTTGGGTTAGAACCCGGCATCATTACACGCACGGTTCAAAGTCCGGCAGTATTAACATTTTATTCTTGTCTTATTCTAGTATTATCACATAACAAGACATGACAGTACATTGTACATTCTTTTATGTTCGTATTTTCTCTTTCACTTTTTGTTCTCATTCTAGGGTTTTACTTCGGCTTCTTTACTTCTTTTAAACAATATAGTTAAGCGTTTCGAGATGTGTAAGCAATAGCCTAACCTACAAGCACATTCACACACAACTTGGTGCTGTAGGTGCATTGCCACTTACCTTGTGTAAGCGTTGAATCTCTCGAATTTCTTCGAGTGTCACTTGCGAGCTCCGACCACTTATTCTTCTTTAGTCATTTCAATGAAAAGGAACCACTCTCGTTAGTTCGCTTATTTCATTGACTGAGAGCGAAACTAATTTTCTAACTTAGACACAGTAATGCTCAGGACTCTTCTATATAGTCTTAGTAACTCTACTCGAGAGTTTCCTAATCAAATCATACGGTTGACTTAGGCTCAGGATAGAACTTTCACGGACTACGAGTCCGGACCGAGCCTTGGTCCACTTGACCAAATTTTTTCTCCTTCATCGTCCTTTAAAATCATTAATTCATAGTATAAGGATTAACAAATCAATTCTCTATTCTTTGGATAATGGAGTTTTACTCTAATTCTTAAGATTTCAAAGCGTTCGTTTAACTCGATATTTGGATTCACTAGAACGTAACGTTTTAGGTTTTGAAATCTTTCTTTACTATGGCAGTAGCTTTTATGTATTCAAGGGTATTTATCATCCTTATATTCATCGTCATCGAAGCGTCAAAACTCCATGTTGATAGAGTTAGTTATATTAAGGTCGTTTTGTTACTACACTAGCGTTAGGGTTTAGAACTCGCCATTTTAGGCCAAGACCTTTGGCGTTCTTTTTTACCCATGTTAATTACATTAAATGGACAGTAGCTTCTAGGTATTTAAGGGTATTTATCATCCTTATATTCACCGTTATCGAAGCGTTACAATATTCATCACTATATCTTTTAAAACGGCGCATTTTCCCGAACTACTCACGGTTTCACCAAACCGATCATGTAGCGTCTTTATTTTGAAAAATCTATTTTTCTAACTCTTAAATACATTAAGGGCAGAGAATAAGAATATGAAGATGAGGTTCATAGTCTATTTTAAATTTCTCAAAGAGCTTAGGTTCGGAATCATTTAAAATCCTAGTTCATGTTTTCTACGGTTCTCGCGGTTTCGGTACGACAATCCGTTGGAAATCGTCGTACCTTAAATCCTTTTAAAAATACATTCATCCCTTTATCAAAGCATGCAAGGGCAGATATTAAAGCATGTAAAAGATAAAAATGGCCCAAAACAAACATCCATGGTCGAGACACACACAACACCACAAAACACCATGCACATACACACACGAGCTTCGAAAGCTAGGGATTCTAGCTTAGCTCGGATCTACCATCGAGCATGCTAACATGCAACTAAGCTATTACAACATTTCTTACCAAATACATCCAGAGGCTTAACATAAATGAAAACTAAGCTCAAACTAACTAAGATCATAAGGTTTAGAGGTTTTTATACCTAACTTTTCTCGGTTGAGATTTTGGTGGTGTTCTATGTGTTGTGCTCCGCTTGCTCCTACTTTCTCCACCTCAAGATCAAAGCTTGATGCTATGATGGTCGATGGAAGAGGAGAGACAGTGAGGATGAGGGTTAGAGATAAGAGAAATTCATCAAAACAACCATGCATGTCATTCTTAAAAAACTTACCTAAATTCTCAAGCACAAATCTTCAATTTTCTCTTTTTTTTTTCCCTACTATGGCCGAGCTTATCTAAGGTTTGATCTTCCAAGATCAAACCTTGTGGACCTTTGGGTGGTCTAGGGCAGAGGAAAAAGCTTGTTTTAGGAGAGTATTCAAGGAGGAAAAACCGAATTTAGAGTGCATGCAAACTAGTGCTTTACCTTAGTGTGACTATGAGCTTGAAAGCCTTTACTCTTCTTCTCCTTCTTGCAAAAACCGAGCACCTCTCTCTCTCCAACTCCAAAACTCTTTTCTTTCTCTCCTCTTTCTCTCTCTTGCTCGGCCTCTCTCTCTATTTTTCAGAAATGAGAGTGTAAAATAAGAACAAGAAGTGTATGGGTTCTCTTTATAGGCAAATAGGAAGCTTGGTTAACAAGCTCTTAATCAACTCTCTCTCTCTCTCTAAAATCCGACCCTCTCTCTCTCTCCTTCTCAATTTCCATTCAAATTTTTATTTATTAATTTTTTTTAATTAATTGGCTGCACAAATATTGGCCATTAGTTCAAAAATTAGCTCATCCAATGGCTCAAAGTAAGGAAGAGCATTATCATTACACTATGCCTCTTCACTCCATATTTTTGTCTTATTCTTTTGTCTCACTCTTGGCACTAATCTCTCACCTGGTTGGTCCACTTTAATTCAGTTTATTTAGCTAATATTGCTGCACCATGGTCGAATTTTTCCACTAATAATATTCCGACACTGCTAATCACCAAAATACGAACCGTCGTATTTTCAATATTTTCCAATACTGTGTGGGACGGTTCCAGTCTAAAAAAATTGACAGATTATCTCTCCGTCACTGTCTAATTAATCAAATAACATATATTTATTGATCTAAGGCTGTGCTACCCTCGGGAAAATTCCGAGAGTTGCTTTAGACGCGACGGTGATTATACCGTCCTCTTTTTATTTTTGCTGTGTTTCTCAACTTTCTACGTTTCTGCATTTCTATGTTGCCGAGACTTTAACAAGGCTATGATTGACTTAAATGTATTCCTTTCATAGGAATATAATTCTTATTTCAAAATTCTAGTGGTCGTTTCAGCTCGCTCTCTGTGAATTTCCAGTTGTTTACGGTAATTTCACGAGTTTACCGAAATCTTCTCGTTTCGGATTCGTTTTAGCTCGAAATGACTTCAAATTTCAAACGAAGGCTAATTATGTGACTTTGAGTCATTTCCCTGCCTTAGAAAGTGAATTAATCCATACATTGTCGTTTTTACATAATTTGGGGCAAAAAATATAATTTTTTGAAAGTTCAGGGGCTTTTGTGCAATTTAGTCAAAACTAAGCCGAACCTTATTTTTAAATCCACTGTTTTGCAAGGTATATTTTTCTAATGTATGCAATGAATAAGAAATCAGAATTTCATTTTATTTGTGATTCGAGATAACATTTGAAAATGTTAAAACAAAAGACTATATTATAATCCTTCATAATATTTACACCCCGGCTTTGAGTGAGTAGGATAACCCCCGGGATGAGGTTTACAGACTGCCTACAGATTAAAAAATTCATGGCAATATGATATACTATAGAAAACATAATCTACTTTCACTAACACAATAAATTAATTTTTTTTTACATATCTCAAGTTTTCACATCAAAAAATCCAAATTGATCCATTCAACCAAAACTTTATTGCATGTTATAGTCATGAAGGCACTTCATCGCCGCAAAATCACACAGACCCACTTGACCAAAACTTTAAAACTGAAATACCAAAAACCAATTAAAAAAATGACCATAAATCAAAAAAATGTAACTAGATCTAGTTTTGTGTATCAATGAACGCAATCCTCTCATATTCCTTGAGCTATGTCATTCCTTATAAGTGCTCCTTTTCTAGCATCTTCACTATCATTAGATTTATTGCGGACTTTCTCTGTTAGTGGTATAGCTTCCAAGAGTTTTCTGTCAACTTTATCAATCAATTCTTAGTTGTATAAGATGCAACAAGCTAAAATAATCTCTATGACTGTCCAAATATGATAATGAGGTTCACCACTAGAAATTATAGGGAAAGGTTTCTTAAGAACTCCAAATGATCTCTCTATCACATTATGTAGTGATGCGTGTCGAAGGTTGAACAATTCTTGTGCTGTCTCAGGAGCATGTTTAGAGAAATCTTTTAAGTGTAAAACTCCTCTATATAGTGTGATAAGACCACTCCATAACATATAGCCACCATAAACTAAATAGTACTTTCCTGTGAAAGAAAATTAAAAACTCCCTCTCAATTTTGAATAATAAATCAAAGTAATTTGGGGATAGCAGCCTTTTTGTAACGAAAGATCTTCCATACTCGAAAGCTTCGCATAACTCATTTTCTTAACTTTGGAGTTAGATTAAATTCACCTTCAGGAATCACAAGCTTGTCTTCTCTTAATTTGTAAAGTATTTTTTCATGATTCTTGAATCAGATGCAGTTCTTTCCCATCCTGGTAAGACATATGTAAATTTTATGTCAAATCTACATGCTGCCATCACATTTTGAGTAGCATACTCTTTCCTTCTGCGATATCGTGATGCCACCTTTTTTGACACTTTCACTCAAACATGTGTTCTGTCAACCGCTGCAATATAGTTCTAAAATGAACAAAATTATTGTTATTTTGAGATGTAACCCGTATATAAAAGGATATTTATTAGTTTATTTACCTTCAAATATGGATAGAGCCTTTTAGTATCTAATATTTGTTGTGGAACTTCATCTCCATTTGGTTGCTTGAGAAATACAGCTTCTAAGCTTATGATCTTCCGCAACACCTCATGAAATCGGCTTATTGTCTCACCAGATCGACGAAAAAAAAGGCAATGGCTCGATTCTTAAGACCATGTCCTAATACATATAGAACTTGGCAACTTGTTCCTTTACCACTGAACTTTTAATATCTTTAAGGCAACTAGTCTCTAAAAGTAGTTCGCACAACTTAAACAAATGCAAACAGTCTCATTCGAAGTAAATCACGACAATAGTTCACATTTGTATCAAGTTGGTACATAAATTCATTTCGTACATTTGCTCTATCTCCACCAATATTAGAAAGATCTTTGTTTACATAATTTGAGCAAAACCCCATATATTCTATATATACAACATAATAAATAAGTTGCACTATTGCCATACGTCTCCACATTCCCAATTATTCAAGAACCGTACAAACCCTTCTTCATGGCCCAATATTTTAGCATTATAATTCTCAACACTCTAACTCTCTTCTTGATTTTCTTCCACTCTTTCTTTCTCTATATCCATCTAATTAATATACAAATCATGTGTGCAAATACATAAATTTAGTGCACGGAGGAAGGAAAAAAAGCCCTTAGCAGGTCAAAAGACATGAAACAAATAAGACCCTGATAAATTACAGCAAACAACATTAATTCATTCTTTTTTTTTTCCTCTCTTTTTTTGGGTTAGAAATTATAAAGTATTGGATATGACTTCTCACTTCTCAGACTTGTGAAATCAATATGCAAATAAAAAAAATACAGTAACAATACAATAAAGTTTAACATTGAATGAATGATGATAAATCAGGTTGATCAACTAAAAATAATCTAATAAGAACTTGAAGTAACAAAAAAAAAAAAAAGAAATTGACAATCAAAGCTCAAAATATAATCGAAAGGCAAGATAATTAGGAAAAAACCACCAAGTAAATTTATATAGAGTCCAAAAAAAAAAAATTATATACCTGATCTTTAATGAAATTAAGAAGCAAAAAGAGAGAATAAAGAACGAAGAGAAGCCCTAACAATGAAATTGACAATCAAAGCTCCAAATATAATCGAAAGGCAAGATAATTAGGAAAAAACCACGAAGTAAACTTACAGAGAGTCCAAGAAAAATAAAATTATATACCTGATCTTGAATGAAATTGAGAAGCAAAAAGAGAGAATGAAGAACGAAGAGAAGCCCTAACAATGGAGGCTTCAGAGAAGAAGAGGAAGCTTCTCAGTTTTATGAAAAATCGACTTTGGCTTGGTCAATATTTTGGGGTAATAAGGTCATTTTGTTTTATTTCTAATTAGCTCTCTCCGTCTAAAATTCTACTCAATTTGGAGAGACACAAAACTAGTTAAAATTAGGGATTTTGAATCCCTTCTGCAATCCACTCGTTCTCATAATCTCTCTTACCAAACAACTTTAATATGCTCAAATCTATCCCAAACACAAAAAGAGAAATTACAAAATAAGACAATTCTTAATACCACTTAATAATCTATACACCAAGTGATGTGTTCACTTTATTTTCAGTCAATGTTTATAGTATAAATTTTAAAATATAAATTAAAAATATAATTCACATAAAACATAAATTATCAATATACAAAAAGAATCAGAATGACACGTTCCTTAAAATCCTCCGTCCCAAAATTCATCCAGCCCTCCTCCTCCTTCCACTTCTCCACCATACCAAACAAATTGTAACTAATTGTTTGGGGTGATCATTTCACCCATTGCTTCCTATTTTTTGGAATGGAAAAAATGGTTTGAAATGGTTTGGAAAAATAATGTAGAATTGTTTAATTTTGCGAATTTTGATGTGATATAAATGATTGAAAATTAAAGTTATTGTATAAGGGTTTGAAAAGTTTAAAAATTTGTTTAAAAAAATGAAATGAAATGGAGTTAATTGTAAGATTAAAAAAATTGAAAATAAAAAAGGAAAAAATAGAATGAATAAAATTGGTGAACTAAACGAGAGGTAAGAGTCGGCCAAATGATGATGTGGCAACCCAAAGGAGTGGACCCCACATAGAGAGTAAGCTGACGTCCCGCAAATCAAAATCACCCCGGATGTGAAGACCGACTCATAGTCCAATTTCATAAACCGCCTTCAAGTTCGACGATCGTCCCATCGCGGGTCCTACACCTGTGACCCGACCCAAACCCGATTCTCTGTCTCTGTCTATCTCTCTCTCTCCTCTCTTATCCTTTGCGTTTTCTCTCTCTTGTATACGTGCCAGATATTTTTTTTCCCCCTCTCTCAGTGCCTCAGAAATCTGAATAAAAGAAGAAAGAAAAACAAAAAGCTTTTCTTAGCGATTTACGTTGATTTTGGCTCCTGAGCGATTCGTCTCAGACACGATTCTGATCATTCCTGTTTATTCCTAGGGTTTCAAAAGATTGAATCTAATAAAGCATTCTATTGATTAATAAATAAAAAGAAACTAAACAAAAGACAATTATTACAATTTTTCTTTTTTTTTTTACTAATCTTTTCCTTTGCGATGGCCGATCGAACGAACCGAGATTATTACGGCGACGAAATCGGGAACGACGGCGTTTCGGATAGATCGGACGACTCGGCGGCGTCGCCGAGCGCCGGATCTGCGGCGGCGAGCGAGATTGGGACGGAGAATCGGTCGGCGGAGATTCTCGCGGACGAGCGCGACGACGGCGATCTGTGGCCGCAGCAGAGCAACGGGGAGGGCAGGGTTTTGCGGTGGCTTCAGGCGCTCGATTTGCAGGTCGTCGGCGCTTGCCGGACCGACGAGATGTTGAAGCCTCTGTTGAAGATGAATGCCTCGAATGGCGTCGCGGAGGATCGCTTGCTCGCTCATCTGAGCCAGGTATCTTCGTACCCGTCGTGCCGGTTGAGAAACTCGTTTGTAATGGTTCATGTTGATTCACTGTTTCAGTTCTGCTTGGAAGCTTAGGTTTTCGCACGATTTCACCAACTGGGCGTGAGTCTTTAAAGACATGGAATTCTGTTGTTGGACAGAGTTTGTGTGTTCTATGATCGATGATGTTGATTGGATTATCTGATGGATTGTCTTTTTTTTTTTTTTGGTAAATATAGCATTTTGAGCCGGTGGAGGTTGGTATGCTGGCGAGGTGCTTCTGCATTCCCCTTGTTTCGATTCGCGTTGGAAAGATTAACAAGCAAGGGACACTGCTATGCCCTACTAATGCAAGGCAAGTTTCAAATTTCATTGTTCGCAAATCGTTGTTAGTAACGGTTGTTTCTTGATATTTAATAAGATCTCTATAGGGCTTCTTGCTAAAATACTTTGGAGATGTTTCTTTCGTTACTCTATAACATGTTGGAAAAATGAAGCTAAATTCTTGCTGTGTCTGTCTTATGTTAGTTATGACTTCGTAGGTAGTGATGTTCTTATCTTGTTTGTTTCTACTGTTTTTTGCATTGGGTTTTAGTAGACAAAAGCTTCAGGGCTTGGTTGATCCTGGCACAATTCTAAGTTATCATATTGAAATGTTTAATGTATTTTTTTTTTGTTCTTTCTTTCCTAATCGCTGGATATATTTATCTAATTTGAAGACACACTTTTGCATGCCTCATGTTAACTCGGTTTTGTCTGCATGACAAACATATATGCCTTTTATCTTAATGTCACATTGCATAGTCGTGGTTGCAGTTTGTAATTGGGCGGCACCATGAAGGTCAGTTTGGTGATGTATCTTTTTCCTTGTTCGTATGAATACAAATAATTAATGCATTCATCATTCAACGCCGACAATCACTTAGGCGAAAAGATTACTATGGGAATAATTAATGGGGCGCAATTTTGTGTCTATTGTCTATTGCCCTTTTGCTTGGATAATTTGTTGTTCTTCTGATATCATTTGTATGGATTTGTTTTTTCTCCAACTTAGCAAAGTTGGAATTTTGACATGACTACTTCACTCTAACATCATGTTTTGTACTAATTGTCATACTGCTCTAATTGCTCCTTAGTTATTGATGTTTAGCAGCTTGCACGAGTCTATGTTTAAGCTTATTAATAGTGATAATGTTCATCCTTCCAAATAAATATATCTTTTGGCTTGTAGGTAAAGTGGGCGTAGTATGATCTCTGAATTAAGAGGAAGTAAAGGTAGCTTCATGATCCTATATTATAAGATTGCTGCTGCTTTTTGGATAGGACTCAGATTTTAATTGGAATAGAGAATTTGTTTGCAGAGTCTTGTTTGGGATTCTGGTGTTATGTCGGTGTTTCTGTGGATCTTTAAATTTGTTTGACTCCAGTATTATGTATTTTCATGAATTATGATTTGTTCATCTAACTTCTGTTTTGCTTTTGTTATTTTAATCCACTAGTTCTACTTCATTGTTGATTTCTTCTGTTGTTCACTGTCTCGAGTATCTCTGTTTCGTTCTTTAGAATTCTTATATTTTTATTTATTCTAATAGTTTCTTTTGGAATTGATTTTGATGATACCAATTTTGAGCTCTACTAAAGTTAAATTTCCAATTGTAGGGTTGTATACTTGTATTTCCATTTTCTTTGGCACATCGTTGTGCAGAATTTAAGATATTCTGTGTAATTCACCCGACTGGAGGCACCATGGCCTGCTCCTTTTACATCTACCAAGTAGCTCTTTAGTCGTATGTTTCATCATCATGTCTGGAAGTAGTGTAACTTATATTATGCCCTCTGGGTATAGGGTCTGAAATAATGTGAAATGAAATATAAAGCTTAGCAGTTGACACTTATGGTTTATGTAATAAGACCCATTTTTACCAAATCTGTAGTAATGGTCCAGTGGATAAAGATACAAGATCATAAGTTGGTTTGCTGTCCCTTCTGCAGAGGTTGGACATATCATAGTCAGACATCAATTCTTAATTACCTGATAGGATAGACTTGTTTGGTAATCCTCTCTGATGTTTTGTTTAGTCCACTAAAATACGTAAATAAAAAAATGGATTAGTTTTTATTTTTCCGCAATTACTGATTATTAGGATTGACTCTTCCAGATTAAGTAAAGATTTGAGTTTTGGTTATATGATTTAGTACTAGATGAATGAGATTGGATTTAATTGGGTTCAGGATCAATAATTTATCGTATAATCTTTATTTTGTTTTTCCAAATCGAATTGTTTGTGTTATATACTTGATGGGACTTATTGGTTATTTATAGCCATTCTTACTTGTAAGTAGTTTTCTATTTGCAATTTATGCTTCTAGTCCTCTAAAGCTCTTAAATGTCGAGCTTAAATTAATTTTTTAGTAGTGGTATATGCTTTTCTTTTTTTCTACGCCATCTAATACTTGTTTGCTATTTTCTTCTCTACTTCGTGACAGGGGAAATCTTAATCTCACGGTGTTGCCAACTTCGGATTTACGTCTGTCTTTTGTGGGAGATGATGGTAGCACTGAGAGGCTATTTACCTTGAGTGGCAAATCCCAATGTTCTGATGTAACGGTCCATGAGATTGCAGCAGACAATTCTGGTCGATCTTTCCTGATGAAAGTCCTGGATGGCCAGACTTATTATTTTTGGTGCTCTGAGAAATCAAAGCTCTTGGGTATCGAGTTGCTTACAAAGGTACATTATTCTTCAACAATGGACTCAAATGTTGAAAGGGATGAAACATTTGTTTTGAACTCTAGGGAGCCTGAGAAAAAGAAAAAAGATAAACAGGTTTTCAACTGAATAAGAATATATATGTTTTTCTTCTCCGCTTATAATGACATAAATTTTATGTACTAGGGCAATAAATCTACTGTGGTCTTGCCATATTCTATAAGTTGCGGTGCCATTTATTTGTCTGTCAGTTATTGATTATGTCTTGGCCTCTGAATTAGATGAAGGATTTGCTGGTTAAGAAACCCTCTATTGCCGAGTTAACTGGAATCAGTGAGGCACGGCTTGGCTCCTTTGCAACTCACCTTCGTGCCTATCTGGTTGGATCCACCATCGTTGGAGCCTCAGCAAGTTTAACCGTATCACATAGTCATCAGGATGCCTCAAGTGACCTCTCTGAGACCCCCCAGGATGGACAATTCTTACCCGCATCATCAAAATCCTTAAGATCACGACACCCTGGCAATCTGGCAGGAAGGGCTAATTCTGCATTTCAGGGCAGCCTGAGTCCTAGATCAAGTTCTTTTAAAGAAGGCCTGTCTAGAAACCTGTCTTCCCTAAAAACCACTGCTAGAGAGAAGTTGAGGAGGCGTGGGGACAGCCCTTCGGTGGTTGATAACCCGACCGTTGCTTCAACTGCTGCTACTGATGAATCTTTGAATCACACAGAGAATGACAAGGTTGCAGAAAGTGGTAGCAGTTGCTCACTACCTACATCCTGTTTTCTGGATTCACTCAGCAAACTGGCTGTCCCACAAACTGTGATGTCGGAATCACAAGTTCCATTCACGGGCACTCCTCTTTTATCTCCCTACTATTGTTGGTGCCCTCCTGGAGCTTCAACCCTGCAATTCTCAGCTGAAACCTTGCAGCTTCCTAGCTCATCATCAGAATCAGCTTTGCTCCCACCACTTTCCTCTTTGTTGCCAGCTTCACTCCCCTCAAGCTTGTTGACACAAACTCCACCTTTTAATCTGGTTGATTCTCGTTTGGATTTTCCTGCTTTTTTGCCAGATCCTTTGGTCCACTTGTCGAGGCCAACTGTTCAGACAATCCCGACTTTCACGCCTTTGATCTGTGATCCAATTGTTCACATTCCGGTTATCGACGTTTGCTCTTCCGGTCCAGGATATCTGGTTAGTGCCGGTCCCTCTCTTTCCACCACCATTCCTCCGTTGCACGCAAGCATTGTCAACCCGTTACTTCCCAAAACGGATTCCATGGTTGAACAGGGTGCAAGGGAGACTCTACGGCTGCTCATCAGTGGATCGAGTCAGACTAATCCACCTCTGATGATGAATGCATTGCCTGCTGTTTTGACACAAACGGGTGAGAATCCGAATGTGATTGTAGCTGGGAGCCGAGCTCTATATGCCGCTACCAGGGACGTTGATGTTATTGCAAGTAGCATTGCAGCCATTAGTCTGGTTTCACTGTCTGGGCGATCAGATGCTGAAGCTGTTGTACGAAGACGTAGCTGTCATGAAAATTGTGATGAAGACAGATCTTGTGATGCGAAGGGGTCTCGTGCAGAAGACGGGGCTTCCTTTTCTACCTTTGCGCAAGAAGAAAGAACTGATCAATAGGGTTGTTTCCATCTTTCTTTTTTTGGGTCTGCAAGACAATTGTGTAGATATATTTGTAGCCTTTGGCCGTCAGAATTGTATAGTGCCAATACCACCTTGATTGCTGGTGGTTGTTTCCCGTTCCTCTTGTTATTATGAATTAGAATGTGAATGAATTTTGTATGTTGCTGTGTTAGTGTGTACATTGTTGTTCACTAGAGGTGGTTGTTGCTTCTGGTTTGTGGTTGGTTTGGTTTTGGTTTTGGTTTTTGTTTGATGCGACTTTTCACGTGTAAGTGGTATGGTGTTTCATTACCCATTTCCAACGATCTTTTGCACTTCCTTATGACACACAATGGCTGGGCTTAGATAGGCAAAATTGTAGATGCAATTCAGTTCCAAGAGAATCTTAAGTGGGGAATTAGAAGAATGCTAGAGATGCAAGGTGAGGATACGTAAAAAGATCTATTTAAAAATAGAGATTTTTAAAGACTTAACCAAAATTTTGGCTAATTTTTAAGAATTAATCATAGTTTCATGAAATTAAAGATTTAGCTGTAATATACGTGTAACATAAATAGGGTGCAAACGAGCTGAGCCGTTCGTGAGCAGCTCGGTGTTCGGCTCGATAAAAGCTCGTTCATGTTCGGCTCGTTATGTAAACGAGCCGAGCTTGAACATGATTTTATGGCTCGAATAATAAATGAACAGAGCTTGAACTAACTAAAGCTCGGCTCGTTGAAGCTCGCGAACAGGCTCGATCAGGCTCGTTTACGAGCTCGCGAACAGGCTCATTTACGGGCTCGCGAACAGGCTCGTTTTATATTATATATAAATATATAATACAATAAATATATATTTATATTATAAAAAATTATTTTTATAAACTTATAACATAAAAAAATATAATAAACTAGAATTTCATATTACATGATATGTAATACAATAATTATATTATTATATTAAAATATTATTTTTATAAAATTATAACATAATATTTTTTCTTAAAATGAGCCCAAGCCCATTAGGGCATCATCCTTTCCCCTTCCTTCTCCCTCCTAGCAGCCGACAATCACCCTCCCCTCCTTCCCTCTCCGAAGTTTTGTTTTCTTTTCTTCTCTCTCTCTCTCTCTCAGCCGTTCCTTCCACGCTCAGCCGCCGGCCCCAGCCCCCGTCTGTGTGCCCGCGCGCTCCCGAGCCTCGCCAGCGTTGGCCCCGAGCAACGGCCCAGCCCCGTGCGTGTAGCTCCTGCCAGCTCCGACTCTGCGACGACATCGTCACAGTGCCCGAGCCTCTGCGCACCTCCCAGCCCTCCAGCACTGCCCAACCAAGCCCCACGCGCTCCTGAGCATCGCCAGCGCTGCCCCCGAGCGCCGACCCAGCCCCGTGCGCGTAGCCCCTGCCAGCGCCGACTCCGCGACGACATCCGTGCAGTGCCCGAGCCTCCGCGCGCCTCCCAGCCCTCCAGCCCAGCCAAGCCCCACGCTCCGGTTCATCTTTCTCTCTCAGTGGTTGTGGAATGTTGTATAACATTTTTTTTTTCTCTCTCAGTCATCTCTCCGGCAGCCTCTTCGGCGAACTCGAGCTCAAAACGAGCTTTTCTCGAGCTCGAGCTCAAATCGAGCTTTTTCGAGCTCAAATCGAGCTTTTTCGAGCTCTAAACGAGCTCGGGCTCGAAAAAAGCTCAAACAAGCTTAATTAACGAGCCGGGTCCGAGTCGAGCTCGAGCCGGGTCCGAGTCGAGCTCGAGCCGAGCTCGAGCTTTTGTTGATCAAGCTCGAGCCCCATTTTCCCAATTTTATCGAGCTCGAGCTCGGAAAAAACCTAACGAGACGAGCTGAGCATTTCAAAGCTCGGCTCGGCTCGATTACACCCCTAATCATATATATGTTTCACGGGTAATATATTTGTATCATATTTATGTTACACGTGTAATATATGTTACGGCTAAATCTATAAGTTTGACATTTTAGGGTTAAATCCTTCAAAATTTATCTTTAAAATGACTAAATTTTTTTAACTAGTATACATGAATTATACTAATGAATATTTTATAGCCAACAACTACAATGATAATTCTGACTTACTTTTAGAATCTGTTATAACTTCTACAAACAAACTTTAATGGCATATATATTTTTTTTCAAAGAATGTATTTACGGTAGTGGTGGCAATACGGGCCGGGCCCGACGGGCGGCCCGAGTTCGGCCCGATAATTCGATGGGCCGGCCCGGCCCGGCCCGATGTGATACCGGGCTTGTCCGGCCCGTATAGGTTTCAATGGGCGGGCTGGGCTTTTAAGTTGTTGTCCACGGGCCGGCCCGGCCCGGCCCGACGAAGCCTTTTGGATGGGCTCAGCCCGGCCCGCTCATCTTGGCCCGTTTGGCCCGCTCGTCATGGCCCGCTCAACCCGGCCCGTTCGGCTCGCTCGACCCCGCCCGTTCGGCCCGCTCGATGGCTTTTTTAAATTTATTATTATTATTATTTTAAACCTTAAAAAATTAAATTCATACCATTAAAAAGAAATTTATATAATTAAAAAAGTAAATATTATTTACTACAATTAAAAAGAAATCTCGCACCCCAATTAAATTTTGATTTGACAACCCTCTATTATAAAAATTAAAATTCATACTCTTCTCCAATATTGATTTGACAAGTCAATGCCATAAAAAATAAATTTTTACACTCTTCTCCAACATTGATTCGACAATTAAATGATATAAAAAACAAACTCCATATTCCAATTAAAGTTTGACTTGACAACTCCCTACCAAAAAAATAAATAAATCTCTTACTCTTCTCCAACATTGATTTGACAAGTCAA